>OX465288.1:98551567-103351567 GCA_949987695.1 Merzomyia westermanni | reverse complement strand
ATTTGATCCCCGGGGCTTACGGCTATTACGCTGCGCCCTGTTACGTGGAAATTTCTTTTTATGGGATTGATCCATAGAACATTTTCCGCACTGGCGATTTTTCGGGTTTACACACATATATATATATATATATCTTTATTGAACTTCAAATAACTAATGAGTTTTTTAGCCCAACCAGGGGATATATATTTCACCCATTAGTGCCCAGAATGATCCAGATGAGCTAGGAACATGAAATTTCAAATATAGTATTTATTTGATCGTACAAGCAATATGTGAAAGAATTCAGTTTGTATCTCTGCAGGTTTTGGAGTTATGAGCCGTTACTTATGTGTAACAGTGGGCACTACTGAATATGTTTTCACCGCCTATTGCAAGTGAAAAAAAACAATTCACCGCTTTGTTGTATTTTGCATATTTATGAAGAGGACTACGATGATTAGATCCTTGGTACATCTCGAAACTTATCAAATAACCGAAGGAGTATTAGGCTCTATATATTGTACCCAAATCTTAACGGCTTACCTCGGATGAATTGTTTACAGCCATGCTGGCTATATGTTCCACCATTGATTCATCGTATGACAAACATCTTTCCGGGTGAAAATGTTTCAAAAAACGCTGTTTCAATGCATCCGTATATGGCCGCAACTTCCATATTTTATCATTGATTTGCTGTTGACCAACTATCTATCTATATATATATAAAATTCAAATTATGTATATATGTATCTATAGTTCGACTTGCGTCCTAAACGTATAAGCCGATCGTAACCAAATTTGAAACACGAACTGGATACCTTACCGGGATGGTCATGGGCTAAAAAATATTTTGATATATATAGGGGGCGTGGCACCTCCCATACAAATGGAATTTTTAACAGTCCGTATTTCTGGAAGTATTTACGTTAGACTACTGAAATTTGGTAAGAAGTTATATGGTATTAATCCCTACCACATCCAGAAAAACTTCGGATAACGAAAAAGGGGGCGTGGCATCTCCCATACAACTGGAATTTTTTATAGCTCATATCTCTGGAAGTATTTAGGCTAGACCAATGAAATTTGGGAAGGGGTTATATAAGGTTAATCCCTAACAACTCCAAGAAAACTGGGAAAAACGAAAAAGGGGGCGTGACACCTCCCATACAGCTGCCATTTCTCATAGTCCGTATCTCTGGAAGTATTTACGTTAGACCAGTAAAATTTGGTAAAGGTTTATATGAGGTTAATCCCTACCACCTCCAAAAAAACTGGGGATAACGAAAACGGGTGCGTGGCACCTCCCATACAGCTGAACTTTTTTTTATAGAAATGTGGGGTGAAACCGACGGGTATAAGATAGTTATCTATAAAATGGATAGAGCGAAATATTACGTCAAAGCATCACTAATCAGTATGTTTAGAAAATCTGTTTCGTTTTACCAATATCCTCTCCTGTTTGGAACATGAGAATAACCAGTGACTATAAGTATTCCAATAAAAACGCGCATTTCTTCAGCAACAATGTTTTGATTGGCCATACCAGAATATACAGCATAGCTATTACTTTCTTTGCAAACCATATTTATAAGCTCATCATCGAAAAATTTTTGAAGTTGCTGATAGGGCGAGAGGTTACCACAATCTACATAGTTGGGCTTAGGGAAAATATTGGGATGTCCCATATAATAATCATCTACCCACTCAACATCTGGCTCGGAGCGTGGCGTAGTTTTTTTGTTGGTTTTCCTTGTTTTTTCTGACGTTTTCTTAGCTTTAACTTGCGTGAAATCGTTTTTGAACCTGCTGACAGTGTGCCATGTGCTGGTCGTGAAGATGCTTTGTCACGAGAAATTCTAGTTGGCGTTTTTTGCAATTGCATATTAGAGGCTGTGGAATCCAAAGTTGGAGTCGTGACATTTGATCTTAAAAGATCAATGCTTGGCGGTTCAATAACTACTTTCCCTATGATCCCATCACCCTCACCATCCGACACAAACTCTTCGAGAATATTTGTAGCTTCTTCCAAAGTCAAGTATCTAAATACGAAAACCATTTTTGCTTACGTAAACTTACGAAAAAGAACATGGTAATAACTTTTATACGGCCTACACATGCAAAAATAAATCTAGTTAAAAGTTCTGAGGAGTGCCCACTGTTACATATATGTAACGCTCCGTTTTTTGGTTCTCCCTAGCAGCCTTCCGCTCCCACACATAAAATTTTACATTTGTGTAATTTAATATATATATTTCTTAGCTATTTTACATAAAAAGGTCACTGGTAAAACAAATTTTAAATATTTTAATATTTATTCTCCCCTTTGTCGCGTTGTCATTTTGCCTTTTTGGTAACTTTCAAAAAACACTTCTTCACACAACGACTAATAGCGATGAACTAAAATATGCAACTGACTGAATGCTTGACTAAAGTGGCTCTCTATGTTTAGTTTTATTTCTCGGAAAGGAAAAAATTTAAATTTCACCAGCCTGCTATGACTAACGGCTGTTTCAATACGAAAGTTGTTGCGTTACATATATGTAACAGTGGGCACTATTGGGTTAAACCTCATGATTACGGAGTCGAGTGCATCTAATAGTGAGAATTTAGGTTTGTCTGATTTGGAGGAGGTTCCACGATTGTCAAAAGATTTATCACCACCGGCAAAAAAGAAGAGAGGCCGCCAAAAAGTATTGACTCCTAAACTTGCTGCTACTTTAGATAAGTGCAAAATCAGTGATAGGAATGCAGTCCATATCTTAATAGCAACTATCGAAGCTCTTGGTCATGATGCTGAAGATTTCACAGTCAATAGGAATTATATTCATGCTTTTAGAGAGAAACTTCGGGAACAAAAAGCCAGTAAAATCAAAAGCATTTTTAAAGATACAAAATTAAACGCTGCTACCTTACATTGGGATGGTAAATTACTTCCAGCACTAACGGGTAAAGACACCGTAGACCGACTTCCAGTGATTCTTTCAAATAGCGGTATTGATAAAATTTTAAGTGTACCTGCATTGCAATCGGGGAGTGGAAAAGAACAGGCGACAGCAGTGTGTGAAACTATTGTGGAATGGGGCCTTCAGGGTTATATAAAGGCGTTAGTTTTTGATACTACGGCATCCAATATTAGTTGTTTCAAAGGTGCATGTGTTTTGATTGAAAACTTTCTTGAGAGGGATCTATTGTATTTATCTTGCCAGCATCACATTTCAGAAATTATTTAAAAGCGGGTTTCGAGGAAAAGATGGGGAAAACAACAGGTCCAATTCTACCAATTTTCAAGCATTTTCAAAATGATTGGCCCACAATTAACGCTAATAATTTTAAACCCGGAATCGAGCATGAGAAAGTCAAAAAATATTTAGATCCAGTTGATGTAACTCGAGTTCTTGATTTCGTACACGGCGGGGTTATCATCCCAGGGAAAATTATCGAGAATTTTTGGAATTGACCGCTATATTCCTTGGTGAAAAACCATCTCGGAGTGTATCTTTCCGAGTGCCAGTGGCTATCCATCATGCAAGATGGATGGCAAAAGCTATTTATCGCTTGAAAGTATTTATGTTTCGCCATGAATTTTATATTTCACCTCAAGAAGAGAATGCAATTTGTGATATTTGCATTTACTTGATAAGTATACTCGTATATGTCGAAGCGTGGTTTAGTGCACCTTCTGCAGCCAAAGCACCATATTTAGATTTCAGTGTTCTCTCGAAAATTTATAAACATCAGGCTATTGATGAAGATATCCTCGTGTGGCTTTGCAAAGAATTACAAATCACTTGTGGTATCTATCAACTGAATCTGTAGCTTTAACTCTAAGTTGCCTATTGAAACAAAAATTGAAATGGTCAAGGCATTCAACCGTGAAACAGATGTATTAGAAGAAAACGTTAAAAAGGTTAAAGTAGAAATTAGTAAAATACCGAAAATGATTAATGTTGGATTTGAACAGTTTGTTTTTAAAAAAACAAGACAATTTTTTACTAGATTTGATTTAAATGACGACTTTCTTGATACAGATCCTTCACAATGGCATGGAAACGCATGTTTTCGCAAAGCTCTAAGTCTCGTTAAGGAACTTAAAGTTGTAAATGCTTCGGCAGAAAGAGGAGTAAAACTAATGGAGGACTACAATACTTGTGCTTCAGGTTGTTAGTAACTACCGCCAACAGTTTCCAGACTGCAGAAAAGAAACTTTATCAAAGAATAAATATTTTTAATTCATTCGGTCTTTTATTTTGTAAACATTTTCTATTGCTATTTTCTTTTATTTTGTAAATATTTTCTAAATAAATGAACACATGTAGCATTTTTATAGTAATCTGAAATGACCAAAATATGGAAATAATATTGACTGAATAAAAAATTATATACTCTAATAAATTTCATGATATTTATTTGTATTGTAATATAATTTAACAGCGAATTCTCTGTTAACTAATTACCATTAACTAATTAGCCATTTGTTTGAAGGAAAATAATTTAATTACTTAGTTATGGGAATTTTTGCTAAATTAGGCGTTTAAAGGGCCCGAGGGGCCCGCTTTACCCTTATCCGATTCCCACCAAACTTCACAGAGCTCAGTTTTATAGCGTAGTGTGAAAGAAAAATTAAACATGAAAAATAACGGCCACCCTGATGTACACATTCATAAGAATAGTATTCATCTTTACACATAATAAAATTGTAACAGGTCGATGTCTGTACATTGAAGATATTCAAGAAAAACTGATAGGAGAGGTCGTTGTTGGACCAGCGGAACCCAAATCACCAATTTTTAGAATTTTTCTCTGTCTGTCTGTCTGTCTGTCTGTCCGTCTGTCCGTCTGTCCGTCTGTATGATTGTGCGCGTATCACGCAAAAACTACTGAATAGAATTGTATGAAACTTTCACCATTCTATCACTTAACGTCTAACTTAAAATTTAGGACAACTTTCATTTGGATATCTCACCCAGTTCCCGAGTTATTGACCAAAATGTGGGAACAATGTAACCAAAAATGTGGTTTTTTTACCATAACGCCCGCGTCACACAAAAACGACTGCATAGAAATAAATGAAACTTTCAATAATCATTCTCTAGACGTCTCTCCTAAAATTTAAGATATCTTTCACCTCGATATTTTACCCGGGTCCCAATTTATTGACCTAAATTTGGACCCAGGGTGACTGTATGATTTGTGCTTTCAAGGCGGAACAAAGTTCGGCGGGTCAGCTAGTCTACAATATGAACATACATACCTAAGCTTGCATGGAAGAGTAGTTAGCTTTTAAGTAGGTCTTTTGCAGACATTGGTATGTTTATTATCAATTTTTAAAAGATGTATTTACAGTAGCATATTATAAGGTTATGCAAAGCAAAGAAGGTTATGGTAGAGTTAAAACATTGTATACTTTTATAGTTTGTTCAACATATCGACCCCTTGCGCAAAGGTATCGTAACGGACATTTTTTCGAAATTTACTTTTTGATGCAAACTCGAGCCACGCCCCCCAGCGCATCACCTTGTAAGATAAGGTTGTGCAAAAATTGGGGTTTCTTTTTTATCGTAAGCGGCAATCAACTTCGGCATCTTCTCTGGTTTCTTGCTCAGTTTCTCCATTTAAAAGGGCAGAGAAGTGATCCCTCCATATTCTGAGTGCTCTCTGAACATCGGCCACCAGGTCGCCGTTCTCATTCTTACAGGAGTTTGCCCCGGGTTTAAAACCTTCTGTCAGTCGCCGAATTTTTTGATAGAATTTTCGGGCTTTATTCCCGTTCGCCAGCATCTCAAGCTCCTTTATTTCACGCTTTTCTGCCTCTCTTTGGTTTTGCCCGGAAAAGCTGCCTCGCTTCCCTCTTCAACTAGCGGTAGTGTTCACACACACTCCTCGTTGCATTCGATCTCAGCGTTGCCTTGTAGGCTTCGTCCTTTCTTTTCGTTGCAGCGCGGCACTTTTCATCATCATACCAGTTGTTTCTTCGCGTTCGCCGGAATCCAATTACTTCTTCGGCTGCGGTTAGGAGTGCTCCTGAGATATGATCCCACTGCTCACGCATTCCACTAGGTTGAATTGTGCTCTCGGAGAGCAGGAGTGAGAGACGATCTGCGAAATAATTAGCGGTCTGTTGCGATTGCAGCTTTTCGACGTCCAGCTTTCCCTGCGTTTTTTGTTGCGCCTGTTTTGTCGTACAGACAAATGACTTTTACAAAGGGCAAATTAGCATGGCTTGGTTAGCACGTGAAAGACCAAGTAATAGAACTTACATTCATCCACGTCGTTGCTGATACTGTCCCACATCCTAAAATATTAGGTGCGGCGAGCTACCACGACTGTCACTATAGCTCAAAGCCTTCGTATGCTTTAAATAGCCAGCTTGCTGTTCTTGGGGAAGAGATAAATAAACAGCCATTTAAACGTACAAAGCAGTCGACCAGTCGGTCACGAGTAACTCGAGCCTGTCAAAACACTCCCAGGAATTTGCCAGGCTTATGACTCCTAAATATCACTTATATTACGAGGAAAAAGGGATCAATGCTACACACCGTTTGATCCGAGCAACGAAATAAAATCCACAAAAATGCCGTAAATTCATTTATTAAACTCGAATCTACTTCGAGCAACTTCGATTACGAATGGGATTGGAACCCCCGCTGATAGAAAATGAAAGACAACTCCTGACAAAGAAAACTACCGAGGTAATCTGGGAGAGGCCTTAGTGCTTATAACGCGGGCACTTCTATCCACGCCCACAAAAGCTTTGGAGGCTATGCTCAGCCTACTTCCGGTTAACCTGTATGGAGCAAGCTATAGCGACACCAGATTTGGAAATGCAAGCATCCTGGAGACCACACAGAGAAATCTGAAGGTTGTAGACTACACTACACCAAACCTTCTCTGAGTCGGACAACAATTTCTCTACTAGAATCCCTGAGAGCCACGAATGGGAGGACGAGCATATTCTAAGCCCACAATCAACCTGCATTTTTACGGATCGCTCCAAGCTTAACTTCAAGGTGGGTAGCCGCGTCTACTACTCTATATAACTCTCCTTAGGGATTAGACTACCGAGGAAGATGCGCTGGCTGCTCTGTAAAAACTGCACAACCGTGTCAATATACTGCGGCAGTTAAGCAGCGATGAAAGCCCTCCAGGGTAGCAACACTACGTGGAAGGTAGCACGCGACTGCAGCCAATAAATGAATTGGATTCTATATGCTCCACAACAGTGATATGAGTCCCAGGCCACAGTGGCATACCTGAAAACTATGGTGCGGACGAGATGGCAAGGAAGGCCACAGAGCAAGCAGAGCTGAACCAGAGACCCCTGCGGGTTAGGGGTTTAGAATATGCCCGAGGTAGGCATACCGGTCGTAAGAGGCGACTAATATGCACAAAGGTAATGACGTGCAACTCGATGGTTGATCTACGGATATGATGCCTCTCACCTCTCATTACCCACCTTATCCTTCCTTACAGAAGGAGTGGTGACATGACTTAGAAGGTTTCACTGGTCATAAATCGCTACCACGACAGTCTGGCAGTACCGCAAGGGAGTACCGGAGCGTACCGGGTTCAAATCCGCCCAAGGACTGTTAATTAGACAACACTCCCCAAAACCTTCGGTGAGTGTTTTTGTCGTTACCACAACAACAACAACAGGTGAACCAGAGAAAGAGCATTGTCCCCTCTCTCGCTACGGCCAAACACTGGTTCCTACGCGAATTCAAGGAAAAGCTAATTCTAGATAGACATTGGAAACCACATATGAGTTGTCCCGGCTAAACGTGAGCCCGCTCCTGTGGGAAAAAGACCAAGGACATACTCAATCTTAAACGGCCTCCCTAGACCCCTTGGTTGGGGCACTAACGGGACATTGTCTAATAGGAATACATGGTCAACGCTTGGGGGTCCCATAGAATGACTTCTGTGGTAGCTGTAGACGAGGGAAATTAGAAAGTGGTGAACACTTCCTCTGCAGTTGCCGCACACTGGCTAGGACTCGGTCGAAGTGCCTAAATAAGTGCTTAATCATTAGTTTAGTGGATCTGAGACATTCTGCGCTATATTAAGCCGACAGGATGGTTCATCTTCCTGAATGTCTAGAGGAGCATGGGACTTGGCCTTTATTCAGTTTTATCACAATAGGCTATTCTGCATAAGTGTGCCTCTCGGATGTGCAGGGAGGCCGCTACCTTAACCTAACCTAACCTTAAAATCTAAGGATTGGTTAGGAAACCCTTTGATTTCGCCCCAACGTAAATTACACACCGCCATTGGACCTGACAACCTTTTTTTCGGTCGAAAACACTAATTAGCCTTCCCGGTGGCGCAAATTAATGTTACAAAACCAAAAGCAAAAAATCTTCCTAAAGTTTCTTACGTTCATAAATTTTGGATATTTTTTACATCCTTTGGCATATTTTTTTCATATTTTTAGCATATTAAAAAAAACATAAAATTCCGAGCTCTGTTGATAGCCTGTATCTTCAAGAACTGCCACAACATCATATATTTGTGCAAAGATTCGGAAGTTTCCTAAACTTCCTTTTATTAGGGATAATCAACATTCAGTTTCACTGGACACGCGAATAGCGGAAACAAAACCTCTTCATCTAAAAGAAATGCTCCAAAAAAAGAAGTAGTTAGCTGTTAAAATAGATTTCCATTCGGGCGAAATCCTCTGAAACGAAGAATAGATGAGGTTATGGACTTTTAGTAAGACTGAATATTTCGTTGAAAATCTTTAGATATTCACTTAAAAAAATTCTTATCTTATGAACGTCCAAAAATATCGATGAAGGCATCAAAAAACTGGTCTTGACCTCGGTATTAATAATCCGTAAGCGGAGATTCGATTACATATTTCTAACAAGAGATATTTGCAATTAAAGTTGCAAATTTTCTGTAACTTCATGTGGTTGCTGTAATTACACATATTGGGTGTTCCGAAATGTGCAGAAGTGAGTTTTTCGGAGAAATACTGCGGCCGGCACAAAAATACCATGGATCACGCCCCCCATTTGGGATCGGACCTGGGTTATTTTTTGGTTTTTTGGCAACAACTTTTCATTGAAACAAAATATTTATTTTCCGCGTCTTTTGATAACTTTCCCGATATTTTTGGACTTGTTTTAGCAGTTAGGCGCGGTAATATAGAATTACCATAATTAACTGGTAATAATAAAAATAAAATAAAAATAATATAAGTTTTTAATGAAAATGCTTGGATTTGTTCCTCTACGAAATATTAAAATGAGTTGGGCAATACAAACTGTCTAAATATTAAATTTGTAAACTTTTGATTTGGGAGGATGGGGGCGTG
Organism: Merzomyia westermanni; assembly: GCA_949987695.1. Taxonomy (NCBI): domain Eukaryota; kingdom Metazoa; phylum Arthropoda; class Insecta; order Diptera; family Tephritidae; genus Merzomyia; species Merzomyia westermanni. The sequence goes on along the minus strand of OX465288.1, from coordinate 103,342,269 downwards.
TGTAGAAGTCCACAAAAGTGGGGAAAGTTTCTGATCGCCAATCATCTGGGAATGGCCAGAGCGATTCTTTTGCATGCGGTTCAGGCAGCTCACCACTTCTGGGCGCTTGCGTCCAAGTATCCTCTGGGTAACCACCGAACACCCGTTTGGTGGTAAGCTAAACGTGAGAAGGCGGCAACTTGGTAAGGCCACTCCGACATAATCGGTTTAAGGGCTTGCTGGGGGATTCAAGCTACAGCGTCTGATCGCCATGTGGTGCGGCTGCAAGCGGGCGTTAGATCAAGCGGCTCGCTATACAAACGTGTAATTGAGTTCAACCTCCCGTGAAACGGGTTGTGCGTTGGGTTTGGGACCCACCACATAAAACAACGTTCCAATGAAGTTCAACAACAAAGCCTCGGATATGAGAACCATTTTTTTAGATAACAACACCCGCAAACAAAATAAGGATTACGAGATAAGGGCATGTACCTGGAATGTCCGGTCCCTTAATGGGGAAGGTGCCGCTACCCGGCTGGTTGAGGTCCTGAGGAAAGCAAAAGCTGACATCACCGCCATACAAGAGATGCGATGGACGGGGCGAGGAAATACGATCAAAACACCTTGCAACATCTATTGGAGTGGGCATGAAGACAAGCGCAGATTCGGCGTGGGATTGGTGGTGGGAGAGAGACTCCGTCACCGAGTACTGTCGTTCACTCCCGTGAACGAGCGTCTCGGCGCAATCCGCATAAAAGTACGATTTTTCACCATATCGTTTATCTGCGCTCATGCACCGACGGAAGATAAGGACGACGTGGAAAGGGATGCATTCTACGGGCGCCTGGAAGAAGCATACGAGCACTGCCCCCGCCATAATATCAAAGTCGTGCTTGGCGACTTAAACGCCAGGGTGGGTAAGGAGGGTGTATTCGGCCCCACTGTCGGGAAGTTCAGTCTCCACGATCAGACTTCGCCAAATGGATTCAGGCTGATCGACTTCGCCGGTGTCCGAAACATGGTCATATCCAGCACTAGGTTTATGCACAAGAAGATCCATCAGGCTACATGGCTGTCCCCCGATCGAAAAACGCAACCAGGTCGACCACGCTGTGATAGACGGACGGCATGCTTCAAGCGTTTTAGATATTCTCACAATACGAGGACCTAACATCGACTCTGATCACTACCTAGTAGCAGCCAAGATTCGTACCCGCCTCTGTACGACAAAACAGGTGCAACAAAAACGCAGGACCCCCAATTATTTCGCAGATCGCCTCTCACACCTGCTCTCTGAGAGCACAGTTCAACCTAGTGGAATGCATGAGCAGTGGGTTCATATCTTAGGGGCACTACGTATCGCAGCCGACGAAGTAATTGGATTCCGGCGAACGCGAAGAAACAATTGGTATGATGACGAAAAGTGCCACGCTGCAACGAAAAGAAAAGACGAACCCTACAAGGCAACGCTGAGATCGAATGCAACGAGGAGTGTGTGTGAACACTACCGCGAGTTGAAGAGGGAAGCTAGGCGGCTTTTCCGGGCGAAAAAAAGAGAGGCAGAAAAGCGTGAAATAAAGGAGCTTGAGATGCTGGCCAATGGGAATAATTCCCGAAAATTTTATCAAACAATTCAGCGAATGACAGAACGTTTTAAACCCGGGGCAAACTCCTGTAAGAATGAGAACGGCGACCTGGTGGCCGATGTTCAGAGAGCACTCAAAATATGGACGGATCACTTCTCTGCCCTTTTAAATGGAGAAACTGAGCAACAAACCAGAAAAGATGCCGAACCCGAGCCCACAATCGAAGATGATGGAATCGACGTTCCACAACCCGACTATAATAAGGTGCGAATAGCTAATAGAATTAAACGTAGTTTTCAGCTAATTTATTTCAGCAACGTGCTTACACTTCGTTGATTTATTGAAGAAGGGGAGAAAATTCAGTGATGATACAACGATAAGAGAATAGATTATCGATATAAATCATTTGCTTACTTTAGATTACAATTCATTTCGATTTTCAACGCTCCCACTTAAACAATGAGTTAAAATATTTTTTTTATTATTAAAATAATAATGCAAACAATATTCAATTACATAATTCAAAATTTACAGCTTTAGACCCATGCCTTTCGAGCAAAATATATGTTTTTCAACAGGCACCGCTTTAGTCAGGCAATTCGCAATAATTTCATCAGGATTGACTTTCACTATTTTGATCAGATATTTCTTAACATAGTCTCTAATAAAATGATGTCGAATCGATATGTGTTTTACTCTTGGACTAAATACTCCAGTGTCTGTTAAGTCGACGGCTCCTTTATAATCGCATTGTAGCTCCAATGATGCCATGCTATTATTTCATGTGTTAATTGACTTAGCCACAATGCCTCTTGAGTTGCTGCCAAAATACTCAGATGTTCTGCTTCACAGGTGCTTAATGCAACCGTGTGGCTGCTTCTTGCTAGCCCATGTTACTGCTGCTCCTTGCCACATAAAGACGTATCCACTGCATGACTTGAAGTTTTTGAAGCTTGAGCCCCAATCAGAGTCAGCATACCCATGTAGATTGCTAGCGTATTTGGTATAAGTGAGCCTCGTAAGTAGAGTACCTTTCAAATATCTCATAAGCCGCTTAACTGCCTTTCAATGTGCCATGCCAGGATTTTTATTGAATTGACTCAAATTGGTTATGCTAAATGAGATATCCGGTCGAGTACACTGTGCCAGATACATGATGCTACCAATAGCCTCTTGGTACGGTATTGATCGTCACAATCAAACATATACTTTTGGTGATCCAAACTAAGAACACCTTTCTTATAATCGTACTCAATGCGAATCCCTAGTACACTAGATGCTTTACCAAAGTCTTTCATGAGGAAATTCCTTTTTAGAGCCGCTTTAAGTTGATCCTTCCAGGCTGCATTATTAAAAAAGATCAACAAGTCATCGACATATACTGCAATGACCACAGTAGAGTTATTGTTGTGTCTTACATAAACGCACGAGTCCATTTTACACCGCTTGTATCCAGCTCGCTGCAACACGTCATTCAGTTTCACGTTCCATTGTCTACTGGCCTGTTTCAAGCCATACAATGCCTTTTCCAATTTGCACACACTCGCACTTACATCGTTAAAGCCTTCAGGTTGACGCATGTATATCGTTTCATGCACTTCACCGTGCAAAAATGCTGTTACAACATCCATTTGTTCAATATCCCACCCATGTTTTACGGACATCGCCATAAGCAATCGTATCGAAGAATATCGAACTACTGGTGAAAAAGCCTTTTGCGACCAGTCGCGCCTTATACCGAGCTAGTTTACAATTTGAGTCCATCTTGCGCTTATATACCCATTTACAGTTGATGGCTTTGTAGCCATCTGGTAGATGTTCTAGTTGCCAAGTGCCATTATCGATTAGCGATCGGTATTCTTCATTCATTGCAGCTATCCACTGCAACTTTTCGTCACTATAAATAGCCTCGTTATATGTAATGCGCTCACTACTTACTGCCGTTAACATATTATGCTCTTTAATGTTTGCAGCCAAATGCGTAACAGGATCTCCGAAAAACTTCAGTTCTCTTGTGTCTCTATCCGATCGCCGAATAATCTTCCCATCGCTGTTGTCATTACTTTCGACTTTGCTGTCATAGAATGTACTGTCATCTGCGTCAGAGTAAATCGATTCTATGGAGCTACCAAGCGTCTCCTCACGTGAATGTTGATAGTTGCTTTCTTCATTGATACTATTTTGTTCAGCTTGTACGTTATCGTAGATTGCAACATTGTCTTGGCCATGTTGCACGCCAGTCACACTATTTTCGGAAACATTACTTACGACATTGTTTTGGCCATGCCGTACGCCTTCCTCGCTGCTCGCAACATTTTCTGAATTTAACTCACAACTGGTATTTTGTTCAATAACTTCGACATCTCTGCTCGCAATTACTTGGTTGGTTTCTTTATCCAATAAGCGATATGCCTTCTGTGTTTCGCAATACCCGACGAAAATATACTCCTTCGATTTCGCATCGAATTTTAAACGCTTTTCCTTAGGTATGAATACCATTGCACGTGAGCCAAAAACCTTAAAGTGGCTTACATCTGGTTTCGTTCCACTCCATACCTCTATTGGCAATTGTTGAAGTATGATTCTTCTGGTAAGCTGACGTATTCATAGCTTCGGCCCAATATCTTTTATGTAGATTAACATCTTGAAGCATACATCTTGCTTTTTCTGTAAGCGTACGAATGGTCCTCTCGGCCAAACCATTCTGTTGTGGTGTGTAAGGCACGGACGTTTGGTGTTGAATACCAAACTTTTCAAAAAATGTTTTAAATCTACCACAGCAAAATTCAGTGCCATTGTCACTAGGAAACGTTTTTATTTTTGCACCAGTTTGGTTTTCCACCAACGCTTTAAACAAACAAAACTTGCCAAAGGCCTCATTTTTATGTTTCAACATATAAACGAAAGTTTTGCGACTAAAATCGTCAACGAGTACTAAGCAATAATTACTGCCACCAATAGAGCTGCATTCCATTTTCCCCGCTAAATCCGCATGTATTCCTCCAACAAATGTGTCGCTCTCGATCCGGTCTTTGGAAATGGTTTTCTTGAAAATTTACCTTTACAGCAAGCAACACATCCTTCACTATCATTTTCAATAAATGACATACCATTTACACCACCATTTCTCATGACCCTTAAGTCGTGGGTATTTACATGGCCAAGCCTTCGATGCCACAAATTCATCGAGTTATCTACTTTGATCGTAGCCAGCGCTACCTTTTTCACCGAATCTAATTTACAAGCCGCCAACTAATGACCCTGTTGCTAATAACTGCCCGCTTTTGTTTCGAGCTGTGCAACCATCGGAGGAAAAGTTTACCAGAAAACCTTTTTCGGTTATCTTACTTACAGAAAGTAGATTTGTTGTCAAATTCGGAACATACAACACATCGTTTATCTCAACGATCACGTGTACATCTTCTACATCAATTTTGAGGTTAGTCACACCACTAAATTCAACTTGCATTAAACTATTATTTGCCGCCCATACACCTGCCATAGCATACTCATTTTGTCCACTTAGCCACTCTCTGTGCATATTCATATGATTAGTAGCACCGGAATCAAAGTACCAATCTGTCGAGTCACAATTGCCATTTAAAAATACTGCACTGAAGGATACATTCACTTGTTCTTGTTGTTTGCTGTTGGCTTTATTTTTACCTTTAATGTTCGATTTACTTTCACTTGTCCTCTTAGCTTTTGCTGGACAACACGCTGCAAAGTGACCTTTCTGATGACACGAATAGCATGTGACACCAGACCTGCTACGAAAACGTTCTTTACTCTTTGCTAAAAGAGCCTTTTGGTCGTTTACTTCCGATGAAGTACTGTCTTGTAGTAATTTTGTTTTTATAATATCACTGGAAAGTGATTTTTCAAGCCCTTCAAGAGCCATGATCTTCGGTTGGTATTCGTCAGTTAAACCATAAAGTAGGAACACTGCTAACCACTCATCAGACACGGCAAACCCAAGATCAGTCATCTGTTGTGTAGCCGACATTATTTCAGACACATATGTGTTCATTGAATCACAATTCTGTAGCTTTGTATTCACAACACGTTTCATTAGCGTTATTCTTCGAGCTAAACCAGTGTCTTCGAATGTTTTTTTTAAATTGTCCCAAATATTCTTCACATTTGACTCTGATTGCACGTGGACAAAGATTGACTTATCAATACTCAAGACAATCGCTGCCTTTGCCTTTGCATACTTTTTTGGATTCGCTTCTTCGCCGACCAAACATAAAGAAAGCTCTTCTAACGCTAAATAATTTTCAATTGCCATGAAGAGAAATTCTCGCGCCCCTTTAACTTTTCAATTGAAGCCAAAATCGAAGTCAACATTTCAGAATCTTTACCTTCAGCACACTCGTTTCCAAACTTTTTTTCTTTTACTTCAGCTTTTTGTTGTTGCTCTTCTTGGCTTTTCGTCGACTCACCTGTTCGCTTCTCTGTCTTAACCTTTGTTCTTGCGCTCAGCTCGTTCTCATTAACATTACCATCCATGCGGCTACTATATGTACGTATAAAGCGAACGTGCGTACATACATATACGAAAAAATATTAAATTTGGAATTGCTTAACTGCACTTGACTCCGTTGATACGTTTAATGGCAGATTAGTTGAATTTATTTATTATTGAGGTATTTTGTTGCTATAATAAATTAACTGAGGGTCTGGGCCCATAACCTAATAGAATTAAACGCAGTTTTCAGTTAATTTATTTCAGCAACGTGCTTACACTTCGTTGATTTATTGAAGAAGGGGAGAACATTCAGTGATGATACATAGATAAGAGAATAGATTATCAATATAACTCATTTGATTACTTTAGATTACAATTCATTTCGATTTTCAATAGCAATATCGCGATTGAAAAACAATAAAGCAGCTGGCGCTGATAGTTTGCCTGATGAGCTATTCAAACACGGAGGCGAGGAGCTGGTAAGGAGCATGCATCAGCTTCTATGCAGAATATGGTTGGCTGAATGCATGCCTGAAGATTGGAATCTAAGTGTTCTCTGCCCAATCCACAAGAAGGCCGATCCTGAAAATTGCGCCAACTATCGCGGAATCAGCCTTTTGAATATCGCATATAAGGTCCTTATTGGACCTTATCAGTGTGGCTTCAGACCTGGTAAATCTACCATCGACCAGATTTTTACAATACGCCAAATCTTGAAAAAAACCCGTGAGAAAAGAATCGACACACATCATCTCTTTGTTGATTTTAAAGCCGCTTTCGATAGCACGAAAAGGAGCTGCCTATATGCCACTACGTCTGAATTTGGTTTCCCTGCAAAACTTATACGGCTACGCAAAATGACCTTGAGCAACACCATTAGCTCGGTCAGAATTGGGAAGCACCTCTCCGAGCCGTTCGAAACTAAACGAGGTTTCAGACAGGGTGACCCCTATCGTGCGATTTCTTTAATTTAATGCTGGAGAAAATAATACAAGCTGCAGAACTTAACCGCGCTGGTACAATATTTTATAAAAGCGTGCAACTGTTGGCATATGCTTACGATATTGGTATCATTGGCCTAAACAACCGAGCCGTAACTTCTGCTTTCTCCAAATTAGAAAAAGAAGCGGAGAAAATGGGATTGGTGGTGAACGAGGGCAAAACGAATTACTTTCTATCATCATGCAAAGAGTCAGCGCATTCTCGCCTTGGCAACCAAGCCACTGTTGGCAGCAATAATTTAGAAATATTAAAGGACTTCGTTTACCTGGGAACCAGCATTAACACCAACAATAATGTTAGCCTAGAAATCCGACGAAGAATTGAAAAGTAAAGCCCTCTCTCGACGAACGAAAATAACACTCTACAAGTCACTCATCGCACCCGTCCTGCTATATGGTGCAGAAGCGTGAACGCTAGAAACATCTGATGAGGCGGCTCTGGGAGTATTCGAGAGAAAGGTTCTTGGAAAGATTTGTGGACCTCTACGCGTTGGCGACGGCGAGTACCGAAGAAGATTTAATTATGAGCAGACGCCGACATAGTTCAGCGAATTAAAACACAGCGGCTTCGCTGGCTAGGCCACGTAGTGCGAATGAGCGAAGATGCTAAAGCCCAGAAGGTATTCTTATCGGCACCCGCCGGTGGAAGCAGAGGAAAAGGAAGACCACCACTCCGATGGAAGGACCAAGTGGATACCGATTTGCTCTCCCGCGGTGTTTCCAATTTGCGCCAGTTGGCGCAACGAAGAAACGACTGGCGAGCTATGTTGGGCGGTCAAAATCGCCCGGGCGGTTAGGTGACCATTTAAAGAAGAAGAAGTAACCTGAGTTTAAAGGCTGTGTTGTTGCACCAGTGTAACAAAAAACCATCAAAGCAGTTGGTATAAAATAATCATATGAATCCATGTCGAAAATCCTTGACCTTATCAAATATAAACAACATGGCTGGAAGATTTGTTCAGATCTTAAAGTCGCTGCGTTACTAACTGCTTTGCAGCAGGGCTATACGAAGTACTGATGCTTTTTGTGCAAATGGGACAGTCGGGCGCGTATAGATCATTACTTTAAAAAATGTTGGCCAGATAGAATAGGATTTACCGTTGGACAGGATAACATTAAATTTGAGCCAATAGTGGAAAAACATAAAATGATACTACCTCCCTTACATTTAAAACTCTGTCTTTTAAAAAATTTCGTAAAGGCTTTGCTGAAAAATGGCAACAAGCCATTTTATCGTTTTAAGTCAACGTTTCCACATTTATCAGATGCCAAAATAAAAGAAGGTGTGTTTGTGGGCCTGCAAGTTAGAAAACTTCTTAAAGAAGCCAGTTTTCATTGAGTTCTATCGGTGGACGAGGCAACGGCATGGGATTCTTTTTGAGCAGTTTGGGCGAATTTTCTAGGAAACATTAGAAGCCCAAATTACAAACAAGTGTTCCATGATTTGCTAACAAACTATGAGAAAATAGGTATAGGTAAACCTTCACTTATTTTTTTCATTGCTTTATGCAGTTATTATATTTCTTCCCAGGCGAAAAATTTAAACTTTTAAACACTTAATATACATAAAAAAAATTTTGTTAAATACAAGATTGTGATAAACAATTAACATAGGTTTGTTCACTAAATCTCTTATAACATTGTAATTTTTCTACTTAATATAATCTGGAGAGTGCCAAATGTTTACTAAAAAATAGGCTATTGACTCACATTGTAAAACCAAGCGGCTATTTAATATTTCGTTAAAAAAATTACAAATAAGAAGAAGTGTCGAAAAAAAAATTAAATTTGCATACAAAAAAATTTTGGTCGTCATAACTCAGTCACTTTAACGTCGATTTTAATTATTTTTACTTTGGTGGAAATGGTATTTCATCATCTCAAAATGAAATAACATAAAAATCGAGACGGTAATGGCGGAGGTATTGACAGATTGGTAATCAAAAATTTAAATTTCAAAATATCTCGACAACTGTTCTACTTTTAAACTATCTGATTACATATTTGGAATCAGCAGAAAATTCTACATACAAATCATGCATGAAATATTAAAATGTGGAAATTTTTGAAAATTTGTCGGATAATGTTATTGATGCAATCTGGTTAGGTTTAAGTAGATATTTATATTTTTTTTCTCTTTTTTATTTTTTATTTATTGTTATTTAATTGTGTTTTTTGTTATACTCTTTCTTGTACTACAAAAGATGTACAATCTCATTGTACTAATTTTTATGTTTTAAATAAATGAAATGAAGTTTCAAGCGATTTTTGCAAGAATTTGGCATAAAACACCAACTGCCAGCACCATATACACCACAGGAGAACCCGACAGAAAGAGCAAATCGTAATATTAAAAGATTAATAGCACAGTTCACCGGCAAAGATGAGATAAATTGGGACAAGGCTCCGACAGAGATGACGTTAGCGTTAAATACGAGTGTATGCGAATCGATAGGTTACAGTCCAGCATACGCCGTAGAGTAACTGCACTAGTTTCGGACAACACAAATGGAAATGTACATGTTTTCTGAGTGCACGTGGAAAATGTATGTTGAATCAAAACCATAGTTTACGAGTTACGCGTAATTTCACTGTCAGGAGTCTGAGCATGCGGTAAAATTGCAAGCTTTTGTAAAAAAAAAAAAATGTGAGAAAGTTTTAGAAAATTAAATGCCTAAACAAGTAGTTATTATCTATCTATCTCTATGGCGCGATATACAACAGGTATATCATCATAAACCTCCTAAGAGATTTTTGCGCCAAGCTTCTCTTCCAATTTGTGGTGTGCCGATTTGAATTTTCCCTACAAGTTGGTGGGACCTACAGTTTTTTGCCGACTCCGAACGGCATCTACAAAGGAGACGGATTTTTGCTGAGAAGCCTGTCATGGCAGAAATACACTCGGAGAGTTTGCCAAACCACTGCCGAGGGGCGACCCCGTTTTGAAAAACTTTTTTCAAATCACTTTTGATGATGAAGTAGTTATTAACATATTACAATTAAAGATAATATTTGTTTAAAATATAAAAGTCTTTAATAAATAAATAAAATAAATTTACTTTATTATCCGGCCTAAATTATTACTGTCCGGATACCAAAACAAAAATTTGAAATGAAGAACGCAAAATTACGAATTACCATTTAAATGGTCCTAATCGGAAGCATATTATATTATATATGAACTACAAAAAGAAAAATATCTTTTTCCCCTATATTTGCAGTCTTCGGACACGTTTTTTCAAGTACAAATATTGCTGTCCGGAAACTAAGAAAATAAGTTTCAATGGCCGGACAGTTAGCATTTTGTACAAACTTTGCTGTTTTTATCTATATTACTCTTTAAAGTACTAATGCTGACATCTTACCTCAGCCCTTCGAAGTTATAAGGTCAAACCAAACAAACATCAGACAAGCGGCAGCTTAAGAAAGCTGTGGAACTCCTAATAATCGGAGCCTTTATCAGGCGAGCTACAAGATCACAAACTATGTTTAAGCATTCTTCATACAACCTAGAAAACATAATATTGCAGTCTTCCCAGACAAGAGCAATGTTGTTAACCCATACGACTTCCACATGGCCTCGGAGACTTTGCCATCTCATGTTACTTCTAAGCCGTTTTTGCTTGGTCGCTCCTTTACAACTCTAGACTGCTTTTTAATACTCCCAATCTGATAGGGAATTTTTCGGTATACTTTTCAAGAGACTTCCCCTTCTAGGTAAAATAACATCCCTCTCGCTTCCATATATGCCCATATGACCGATGGCCCAGTATAGATGTACGTTCCCCCTTGTAAATTCTTGCTAGCGCATGTTTGCACTTCAAGACACGTTTAGTTGTAATTTGCCAGCTTGTAGGATTTGTTTAACTTCGGATAAGCACAGTTTAAAGCATATTTGGAACAAATGGTGTAAATATGTATACGTACTTTTACGACAACCCTTCACATCTATTGTAGCTTCAGCACCCATTTCTAAGCGCTGGGAGGACCATATAGTCTGTCGGCCCCGTTTTTGATGGCGCTGGTACAGGCTACGGCACCGAGGCATTGGACCTAGTTTCAGTTGTTAATACTATGCTGTTGGCCACTAAGCCTACGGGTGCCATGTACGAAATGGCATTTAATAATTCTGTCGGGGTTGCTTTTAAACCTGCCATTATACTAATTATTGATTATGTGCATACTTTCTCCAGCTTGTTAAGATCCGATCTTTTTTGTGGGGCTGACCACCAAACGAGGACTTCATAATGACTGTTAGCTCCACAATCGTGAGAAGCCTCACGTACGCCCCACCACTTTTTTGCGTGGATAAAGTGCTTTTTTCACTCTCTCTTATATATTTGGTTCCCACGACTGCCTGCTTTCCAAATTATTGCCAGATTTTTATTTCGTTGCTCCTGCAGGGTAACCCCTCCTAGTTTAGGCCTAGTCCGGTTCGAGATCTTAAAGCTCCTAAGTACTAAGACTATGTAGATCCGAATTTTGCGATCATTTCAACGTCGGATGCCCAGACGAAGGTCATCCACTGAGCAAGCACGGTACTACAACTTACATGGAAGTCAACGGCAACCGGCTCTAGGCGGCCTGGTATTGGTGAAAGAGCATCAATTGTCCAACGCAGTAGAAAATTTCCCTGGGAAACTAGCACCCAAATACAGTGGGTCATATCGAGTCGTGAACTTCGTGTCACCGGTGATCATAGAATTGGACAAAGTGCACAAGGGCAAGAGAAGGACAGCACACGTGAGCGAACAAAAGGCACACCACAAGGCCGAAGTAACGAGGACCAACAGACCAGATCATTAGAAAAGGCAACTGGAGGCACCATGGCCCAGATGGCGAAGCAAACCCATCTGCAAGTAAGCCGAACGTACAGTTCACAGAAATCACGAGTGCCGAAGAATTCAGCTAAAAATCGTCCGAGGGTCGAAGTTATAGTAAAAGAAATACGGGGTCAGTCGTCAACTATGGAAATCGAAATGCAAATGGCAGCGGAATACGCCAGTAGTATAGCTAATCAACATAGTCATAAAATAATCGATTATTTCGTCACTTATGGCTTCACACCATAAGTAGAAAGCCCAGAAATACGTAATGGGTCTGATGATAATCACCGAACGCAGACAATAAGTACAGAAAATCGCTTCATGAGGAGCGAGACAATAGCATCGTCGTAAACATAAATATTTTGGAGGATTAAATGGATAACGGTAACTGTAAGCCTTGTTGCGGCAGGTGAGGGGAGAGTGTGAGGACCCCAATCCGAAGGCTTTGGAGCCCTTCCAACACATATATATGTGTACTTTTTGGATTAGGACATTTATTATGAACTATAAATTATTTTATGAAACATTGAAATTTTATATTTTTGCACATATGCTTTATGCATATGACGTACATACGCCCTTTTTCACTAAAACCACATATCTTATATTTATATACCATTATATATATTTGACATATTTAAAATAAAAATCATCAAATATCACCTGGATAAAAAAGTGGGCAATTTTGTTCGGTGAGGTTCACTTTTTAACCATGTTGAAAATGTGTTTCCGTGTAGGTGTGAGTGCATACTTTTAGGCACTTATTGTTTTCCATACAAATTTAAAAAAACATGCTTTGGTGAATTTTGTGAATTTGTAGAATAAGGGTTTCACCACGGTTGGCATGTGTACACATGTTCGAAGCAATAAGAGGAGCCGGAAAGTGTCTGAAGATATGCTTGCAGTCGTGTGTACATACGTTTGTAGTTATAAGAAAAGAGGATAATGAGGAAGAGTGAAATGTTAATTTATTTAAAGTTATTTGTACTTGCTATTATGTTATTATGAGTATATAAGTAATTATTATTGTAAAATAACCGTTTACCTGTTTGCAAAATTAGTATAAAGGGCTAGGCATATTAGTTGGTGGCTTCCACATCCGATGAACGTAGTACAAGGTGGCGCAAAAGTAAGCTTCCGATGTTCAGCATATCGGTTGTGGCACGTGCAGTGTGTGCTGTTGCACCGTCTTGTTGGAACCACATGTTTTCCAATCCCAATTCATCAAGTTACGGCAAAAAGAACTCGTTGATCATTGCTCTGTAGCGCTCACCATTCACAGTAACCGTTTGGCCCCGACCGATTACACTGGTTTACAGCCAAAATGCACCAGAGACGCCATAGTGAAATTCCTATGTAAAATCACCTCCTAATTCCGAAAACCAAGGTTATTTTTACTTGAATGGTACCGTTTTTGAGATATTTACGATTTACCGTTATTTCAAAAAACAAAAAAGATGGCTCCACTTAATCGTGTATATCTCAAGAACAAACTGAGCTCTTCCAAAACGGTTTGAAAAATTTTAAAGCTTATAAAATTTACTATAATCAGTACATACAACACTTTTTGCTAGGTCCTGCAGATTCAAACATATTGAACAATCATTACGGATTTTGTAAATTTTTTTTGTAAAAATATAAAAAAAATTGTACTTTGCGAGGAAGCATCTCGAAAACTTTTTGTTTTTTTGCAGATATTTTTTCCCCCCTCTAAGCTCTGTTTTATGACAAAAAAAATAAGCTATCAGTGAACAAAATCGATGAACTAATACAAAAGTTATAAGCATTCAAGTAAATATATCCATTTAATGCTTAAGTACCCTACTGGTACATATGTGTTAGTATTCGTATATCAGTTAGTTAGCAGGTAGATTTTCGAAAAGTTATTAGATACAAAAAGCTGTTAGTGTCGTTTTCTCAAACCTAGGTACATTTTAAACAAGAGCATATTTTTGAGGCAGGTAGTGTTTTCTTTGTAGAACTAGGGAACCTTTTTGTTTAGGTAGGCTTGAATTTTTACTGGATCTAAGTATAAATAAGAGTACATGCGCCTTGTTCCTTCATAATATCTGCAAGGCTCGCCGGATACTGTTCAGTTTATAATTGCAGTTTATAACCCGTCATTTACTTAAAATAAAAAATGAATAAAAGGGCGCGAGAGTTTGAGTGTACAAATGATCCAGATATGTTCTGTTTCATCTGTGGTCAATTTATTGTTAAAAGTATGAGACGTGTGTTTTCAAATCCTTTGAAAGTTACATACTATAAGTGTTTTGGAATTGAGCCTAAAAACAATGAAAAACCATGGACACCGAACACTGTGTGCACCACATGCCGAGTCGAATTGATTTCTTCGGAAACCGGAAGAAAAAGGTACGTTGTAAAAATTAGGAATTTGTTCCCTTTTAATGCATAGCTGACTAATTCCTGAAACTATCTATTTAGGCGACGTGTGAAATTTATTACACCAATGAAGTGGAGGGAACCAACTTGCCATTCAACGGACTGCTATATTTGTACTACAAAAGTACTTGGGGTTGGAAAGTCCAGAAAAGTAACCTATGCGAGCGTATCTACAGTGTCATTACCAGAACTAATTTCAACAGAAGCGACATTGCCAGAATCAAATTTAACTTTAGTTCCGGCTCCAGTTTCATTGTCAACAGTAGTATCTGATTACGCGGCATCATGTTGTACTGAATTTCAAACGGAAAACGAAAGAAATTCTTTGTCACAAGCACAACTCAATGATTGGATAAGGGATTTGGAATTGTCAAAGGAAAAGGCCGAACTACACGCCTCTCGAATGCAACAATTTAAATTTGTTTCATCCGATGTTAAGGTAACATATTATAGAACTCGTCACGAAGAATTTTCCAAGTACTATACGAAGGAGGACAGTGTTTGTTACTGCAAAGACATTGCTGGTCTATTCAAACAATTTGGTGAACCATATGATTCAAAAGAGTGGCGATTGTTCATAGACGGCAATAAATTAAGTTTTATTGCATATTGGCAACCAAAAGCCATCTATCCCGATCGCGCATGCAGTAAATACGAAGGAAACATATGAGATAATGCAAAAATTGCTCAAGTTAATCAAATACGAAGAACATGATTGGAAAATATGTGCCGATCTTAAAGTCGTTGGAATGCTATGTGGTCTACAAAGTGGATACACAAAATACTGTTGCTTTCTATGCAAATGGGATAGCCGAGCTCGTCAAGACCACTACATCATAAAGGATTGGCCAGAACGAATCGAGTTTCAAGTTGGGGTAGATAACATAAAATACTCTCCACTTATAAAGAAGGAAAAAATAATTCTACCTCCGCTCCACATCAAGCTCGGCCTTATCAAAAACTTTGTGAAGGCTTTGGACAAAGAAGGCGAAGCTTTTCATCATTTGAAGACAATCTTCCCAGAGATTTCAGAAGCAAAAATAAAGGAAGGGATTTTTGTGGGACCGCAAATAAGGAAAATGATGACCAATAACGATTTCAAAGAACTATTGTCACCAGTGGAGGCAGCAGCGTGGGATTCTTTTGAAAAGGTCGTTACTTCTTTTTTAGGCAAACACAAAAGTCCTAACTACGAGATGATAGTGAACGACTTAATCAAAAACTATGCGGAAATGGGTAAATAAAAAAACATATTATAATAAATTATATATTACACAAATTTACATGAGAATACATAGCCATAAATCTGAATTCATCGTCCAGTTCCGAACAAACAAGAACGGGAAAAATATAAACAAAAAATTTGTTCTGAATTGAAAGATAAATCCAGCCTAAGAAAAAGAAAATTATATACTAATGTGTCACTTATGTATTTATCTAATTTACTTTTTTATTTTCTTTCAGGAGTAAATATGTCTTTAAAAATTCATTTCTTACACTCCCACTTAAATTTTTTCCCGCAAAATCTTGGCGACGAAAGTGACGAGCATGGCGAAAGGTTTCACCAGCAAATGAAAGTGATTGAAAGTCGGTATCAAGGATTCTGGGATGTCGCTATGATGGGCGACTACTGTTAGTTTCTCATAAGAGAAACCGATCCTAATCTAAATAAGCGTCAAAACAAGACACATAACTTTTTCAATTATAAAATAAGATCATAGAGTTAAGACAGAACCATATGTACATATGCTATT
This sequence comes from Merzomyia westermanni, assembly GCA_949987695.1. Taxonomy (NCBI): domain Eukaryota; kingdom Metazoa; phylum Arthropoda; class Insecta; order Diptera; family Tephritidae; genus Merzomyia; species Merzomyia westermanni. Next base: position 103,326,249 of record OX465288.1, on the reverse strand, counting down.
ATTTGTAGGGTACTTAAGTATTAAATGGATATATTTACTTGAATGCTTATAACTTTTGTATTAGTTCATCGATTTTGTTCACTGATAGCTTATTTTTTTTGTAATAAAACAGAGCTTAGAGGGGGGAAAAATATCTGCAAAAAAACAAAAAGTTTTTGAGATGCTTCCTCGCAAAGTACAAATTTTTTTATATTTTTACAAAAAAAATTTAAAACATCCGTAATGATTGTTCAATATGTTTGAATCTGCAGGACCTAGCAAAAAGTGTTGTATGTACTGATTATAGTAAATTTTATAAGCTTTCAAATTTTTCAAACCGTCTTGGAAGAGCTCAGTTTGTTCTTGAGATATACACGATTAAGTGGAGCCATCTTTTTTGTTTTTTGAAATAACGGTAAATCGTAAATATCTCAAAAACGGTACCATTCAAGTAAAAATAACCTTGATTTTCGGAATTAGGAGGTGATTTTACATAGGAATTTCACTATGGCGTCTCTGGTGCAGAAAAAAAGTTGGAATTTGTGATCCAGTGTTATTGGTCAAATAAATAGTCAGCAATATTCCGCGTTCTGGAGCAGTGTAGCGTAACATTGTTTATTCACGTGTATATCGGATGTGTTTACTACACGAGTGTCAAAACAGAACTGACCTTAGGGGCCAATCGCAAAATTTATAGCATTTTCTGATAGAAGGATTACTTTTGCGCAGTAACCGTTTTTCACCGACCGATTATTGGTCAAATAAATAGTCAGCAATATTCCGCGTTCTGGAGCAGTGTAGCGTAACATTGTTTATTAACGTGTATTTCGCATGTGTTTACTACACAAATGTCAAAACAGAACTGACTTTAGGGGCCAATCGCAAAATTTATAGCATTTTCTGATAGGAGGATTACTTTTGCGCCACCTTGTACTAGTTTTATATTCTGCCGTGGTTGAGTAGCGGGTTTCACCTCTGCCACCTTTAATGTAGTCAGCGATAAATATAAGCGTTGTAGTGGAGTTATGAAAAAAAATTTATTAAAGAAAAATATTGAAAATGAAACACACTGACATGGTTTTATCATTGTGGAGAAAACCATAGTGAACTATATTTTCATAAACTGTGGACGGACTGAGCATACCCCGGAATACAGGAAAGTCCGTCACAGTACCAAGAAATATATTTTTTTCTTAAGTCGCCCGCCCTGAGATAAAAAATACATGGTCACATTACATATGCCTATAGGTAGCTGATAAATAACACTGCCAAAGCGTTCACCTGCAGCGAATATTAATTGAGAGTCGTTTATTGGCTATTGGTAAATGTATTGTTGTTTGTATCAAACACTCTTGCTTATGATTGCGGGACACTATTATATATTGTTTACATTTACTTGTCCAAGTTCTTCCCTTGTCCTTAAACTTACTTATTAAATTGTTACACTAGCCGACCAGTAGCGCGATTCACTAACTTTTTTAACACAATTTGTCAACGATAAATTAAATTAACAACAATTTTAATAGTTTTGCGATTCACTAACTTTTTTAACACAATTTGTCAACGATAAATTAACTTTAACAACAATTTTAACAAACTATGCTATTCACTAACTTTTTGTCTACTTTAAATTCGATAATTTATCGTTGTCAATTGGTAAATTGTTATTTTATCACAGATTCTTTTTGTGCTGTTAAAGTTTTGTTTACTAAAATACAATAAATGGTAATTGTTTCCTTTAGGAGACAACTGCTAAAACACGTCCGAAATTATCGGGAAAGGTATCAGAAGACGCGTCTTGACCTCGGTAACAATAATCCGGAAGCGTATTTTTTAGTTTTGGTTTCAGTGAGATATTTGCAACCAAAGTAGAGAATTTTTTGTCATTTTCATGTGGTTGTTGTAATCACAATAAATGGTAATTGTTTCCTTTAGGAGACAACTGCTAAAACAGGTCCGAAATTATCGAGAAAAGTATCAAACGACGGGTTTGACCTTCGTATCAATAATCCGGACCGCGCAGCCGGTATTGGACCGGCTAAGAGTTATTTTTTTGAAGCGCGGCCGAAGGCCGCCTACGCAGGAAGGTGTTGTGCACATAAATACCTTGGATCAAGCCCCCTATTTGGGATCGGACCTAGACCATTTTTGGGTTTTTTGCTAATAACTTTTCACTGAAACAAAAAATTTTAAATCCGCTTTCGGATTGTTGATAGCGAAGTCAAAACGCGTTGATTGATACCTCTCCCGATATTTTTGGGCATGTTTTAGCAGTTGTCCTACTTCCCTTTGCTGAAATATCTGCACAAAAAATCGGCGCGAACAATTATTTTTGTTCTATTCCTCTTTGAAGTTTTCGTAAATTTTGACATTTAAGTATCAGTGATGCCCCTTTTTCTCAAACTGAAAACATTGATAACAAGTGTTGTTAAATCTGAGATAGTGAATCGCACAATCGTTAATGAAAGCAATATACGTTTGCGGTAAAAATCTCGATTGCCGAAACGTTAAAAGTTAGTGAATCGCGCTACAGGTGCATGTCAATAGTGTAAGTTTGTACTTTTGTTAATTCTATATTTAACCCTCTAGTGCATAGTCCCTTATCTAATTAATATAAAATTTTTGAGAAATTGAAAATAAATATTTTTCAATTCTCTCAAGGCCAGTTGATAATAATTCTTAGTTAATTATTATTATTTTTGATTAGAGGAAAGTTATAGTACTATTTAGAAAACAGCCACGATTTCTCGTCAGACTAATTCGTATGGTTTTGCGTTTTCATAGGATCTTGTGGAGAATCGAACCCACTCACTCAGATTGCAAGCGCAGCCGTGGATTAGTCTGACGAGAAATCGTGGCTGTTTTCGAAATAGTACTATAACTATTAAAAAAAAATTTTCCTCTAATCAAAAATAATAATAATTCACTTCGAATTACTATCAACTGGTTAAACTTACAAAAATATGTAAAAATTAACAGACCATAAAACCAACAACAAAAATTTGAAATAAATTTCATGCAGCACTTTACCGAATAACCCAATCTTCATTTATTTGCCATTGATTTTGCCGATTATGTTGTTTGATTTGAACATATGCCAATTTTAAGTTGTGGTTGGTCCAATTTGCTCGATTTTAATTATTTGCGATGCATGTGAGTTTTTTTTTTAAGTTAAAAATAGTTTGAAGTGCCCGAGAGTTAAACAAAAAATATAGTACAAACTTTAACAGTGGTATTTTCATATTTTAAGCATCTTTTGTGAAAAAATATGAGCAGAAAGGTGAATAAACAAAATTAAACTAACCCCGCCTTGAGGCGTAGTCATGCATATACGTGTATTTATTTTCGTACTCTCTACTAAAACAGCTCAACTTACTCTACGATTTTGAATTTTCATTGTACTGCTAGAAGTGTTCCGATCCAGTAATAAAATAACCTATCAGGTGATGAAATTAAAAATTTGTTTGAGCAATTACCATCATAGAACTGGACAAAGTGCACAACAACTCTTCTAAGGACGAGGGTGAGGTCGATAACGACCCCAATGGATATTTTGAATTTAATTTGTTTAAAAATTTAATTTATCTAAAAAGCCACGGAATTTACGGATTGGGTACAGTACGAGCAAACCGCTTCCAAACATTAAACTTTCTACCCATGCTGAGCTCCAGAAGAAAAACGTAAGTCGGGGATTTTGTGAAGAGTATGTTGGAGTAGTTTGTGGAGTTGCAGTAAGCAGTGTTCTCTGGGACGATACTTATGTGGGAACAGAACCATTTATAAGTCGTCAGATCCCATCATACCCTTCAACAACAACACGATGGGATAGAAAACATCGAAGTAAATTGTCCACCAACTATCAAAGAGGCAACAGACCTATGGGTGGAGTCGACTGATTAGATGGACTTGTCGGACGATACCATATCAGAATGACGTGCGTCAAGTGGACAAAACGCTTATTCTATCTTGTTGTGTTGATCTTCCGACAGGGTAGTAAGCTGATTTTGGTTTTTAAGGGTTCAAATATTTCGTCAGAGATATACAAGTTAAAAACATTTGACGGCAGGATCATAAACGAACAAACCAACACTATCTCTGACGAAATATTTGAACCCTTAAAACAAGTTTACAAAAAACAGCACAAGCCAGCAGGTACAGCAACCAAACATGTAACAATGAACAAGCAAAAACGAAATATGAACCAAACTGCAAAAATCACCGATTTCTACCTACATCAACCTACCGCTTAGCTAACAAGCGGTATGTCTACATACCTACAAAAACAACCCTTGGGACAGATAACAATTCGGACGTATCAATAACGCGCACACACACACGCATATTAACGTTACCTACCACGAACACACAGATTGACATTACCTGCCACAGCACCCACGGACTATAAAAACAACGCAGCGGATAGACACAGACCAGAACGAAACTAGGCATTGAAAATGGCAGAACGCCGAAACCGGTTTGTCACAAAACCAAACTTGACAAGGGATGACGGAAAATCGTTCCAACAAAAATCAGCTTATTCTATCATTTACTTGATGGGGATATGGTCAATTCTTATATTCTGCATAAAAGGTTGCATCCAAATCCTTATGAAAAGCAGTTTACTCTACCAGACTTCAAAACAGAAGTGGCAGAAGCATTGTGTAGGATGCGCTCAACACAGGCTACAAAACGATGTCGCCCCGCTTCGGCATCCTCTCAACCAATGGCAAAAAAGGCGTACGTTCCACCTTAGGACGAAACGCGACACTGGGGCAAGTTTTTAGATAGGTCCCAATAATTTTGCGTAAAATGTGAAGTAAATTTGTGCAAATCTACACCAAAATATTGTTTTATGAAATTCCATACCAATAAATAAAACCAACTTTTGAAATAAATCTTCAAAAACGTTTAAAATCAAGGAGGACTTAACCTTTTTACTTATTTTAGAAATGCAAAATGTCAAAATAAAAACAGAGTTTTTCTTACTTTTTCCTCTACTCGTTTCACTACTATATCGTAACTTTGTCGGGGAGATTATATCCAGCAAATTCCGAATGGTAATATTTTTGATGAAATATCTTCTATGAGGTATAATCTTCACAAAATAATGCATTTTTTTTATATGTTTACTCCGATATTGTATGTTATATGAACCCTTCAAAGACCGAAATCAGCAATTAGTAAGATACCTGTTACGGTGACGTGATACTTGGTATGGCGATACCAAGTTATAAGTGCTCCTAATAAGGTGCAAGAAAGAAATAAACAAAGAACTCGTTAGTTCAGATATATAATAACAATGTTTATTATAGTAAAAGTGCAGGAATTAAACAATTAGTGAAATTATTTAAAATTGGTCTGGAATTAAACGCAAAAATATATGTAGCGGAAAAGGACTTACCTTCGGTGACTTGGCTGCTGGCGGTTTCTTCGACGTTCGAAAAAGAAGTGACAAAGTGAAAATTAAAAATTAAGAGGACCCCACCGCCGAATCCTCGCTCTCGCTATTATCCGGCGGGGTAAACGGTTATCGGTTTTAAAAGCTTTGGGCATTAGGGTGTGCTTTAATATTTAGGCCTGTGGCCTAAACATGCCTACCCCCTTGCGGCAAGCAATCTCCAAACGCGCTCAGCGGCCAAGTCCCGTAAAGGCAAGAAATTACATTTAGGACTTAAAACTACGTGGATTCCTATTTCCGATCGTCACCCCTGCGCAGCTCTCCTGTATGCGGTCCTGTGGGTGAAAAGAAACGGTTAGTAGTTATGAACGTGGGCTAACTTTAGTGCAATTTACTTATTTTAGGATATGTACAAGTTTATTGCTGGTGGGCTCCCGAAACCACCAAGCCAAATATGGTTGCCTGGGTCAGCAGTCCCCCCACAGTCGATGGCGGTGAGCCGCTGGCCATAATGTTGGCGTAGACATCGGCGCCCAATGTGAGCCGGACTGGTGAGGCCCGGTGGAAAGTAGGATCCGCCAGCTTCATGAATTGGAACGGCGTTGCTACTGACGGATCGAGTGAGGTGGTCGGACTAAGCCGCGAATAACGAGCCACTACTGTGACCTGGGTCGTCACTTCTCCGATTACCCCATATTTCCCGCGAAGGACGAGAGTGCACTTAGTATGGTAGTGCGTGCCGGTACGCTCTAAATATAGGTCCTTGGCTAGGTTAGCGTCGATAATGGAATTGGGAGCGCACGGGGCCATGGGCGTTGGAGCGATGGCTCGCGTGATGGTTAGAGGCGCCTCCCCTAGGTGCCCTGTTCTAAAGCCGGATGGAGTCCTCTCGTGTAGCGCGAGAGCTGCGCCTTGATTACGTGCTGGCTACGGGGCCGCCCTGCCACCGAAACGTCGTGACGAGCGGGACGGACGTGGTTCCGCGTCACCACGGCGCCCTCCGGTAGGACGGTGCGATGGGCGGAAAGGACGTGTCTCCGCGCGATCCCCGCCTGGAGAGTATGAGGGCTTCTCGTGGTTTAGGAGTGGTCGAAAACGGCGAGGTCCCGACGCAACCTGTTGAACCCTTGACGGTAGTGCGGTAATGTCCTCCCTTCTCTTCGCTTCTTCGTCAGGTACTTCTTTTGCCCATGTCATCGTCTTCTCCGCAATGTAGTGCGGTAATGTCCTCCCTTCTATTCGCTTCTTCGTCAGCTACTTCTTCTGCCCATGCCATCGTCTTCTCCGCAATGTGGATGGATAGCGCTCCATCCAAGCTCACTTCATCGTCGTCGTCCTCGTTGATGGGTGGCGGTGCCCCGTCTGTGTGTGTTGAAGTATGGTGCTGTTCGTGGCACCGGTGACAACGATCTTCGCTGGGGCATGCCCTCCTCTGATGAAAGGGCGACAAGCAGTTAGTGCAGTACCGCGCGTCGATGACCACCCTTAGTCGCTCTATGTTCGACATGCCTCGACAAATTGGGCACCGCCGAATGCTGTGCGACTTCTGACACAGGCGGCACGGAATGGTGAACGTGGTGCCCCGTGTCTCAGTCTTGTTGCGTTTGACACTGAAACCAGTCATTCTAGAATATTAAGTTGTGGTGTATTAATTTGTTACGGATGGGGATTTCCGTAAGTCGGGTGGCTTATGGGTCATTCACATAAATATACATTTGGTTTTGGCTTATTCGTGGATAAATTCAGTTCACACAGCGACCGCTGTGTATTTTTCGGTATTTTCGCTATTCATCTTAGTCCCTGCACTCATATTTGTTAATCATCATGCTCAACCGAACATCTTTGCCGCCAGTCTAACGTGGCGTACGGCTCGGCAGCGTGGTCGGGTATCTGCTCCTAGCACTATGCCTATGCTCTTATACAAGGTGGCGCAAAAGTAAGCTTCCGATGTTCAGCATATCGGTTGTGGCACGTGCAGTGTGTGGCTCGCAGGATCTAAGGAGTACTGCCTTATCGTGACCTTAGACGTAAAGAACGCATTTAACAGTGCTAATTGGGCAAAAATTCTGGATATACTGAATCGGAAAGGCGTCTCCTACTACCTGAGAAGGATCATACGTAGCTATTTTGACGGCAGGCTACTTGAGTACGAAACGTCAGATGGCACGGAAACCCTCCACGTTACAGGTGGCGTTCCTCAAGGGTCCGTGCTCGGCCCGCTGCTATGGAACATTATGTACGATGGGGTATTACAGCTCAAACTACCACACGGAGTACAAATTATAGGGTTCGCGGATGACATCGCATTGGTTGTTACGGCCAAACACCTTAGCGACATACAGGGTGGCTGATGAATTTTGCTAAATTAAGAAACTCAAATAATTTTTTTTTCAGTGTATGGAATTCATTTTTCTTTTATTCATGTTAAGGCTCATTAAATTTTATTAAATATAGCTTAATAAGTTTTAAAAATAATGGAATTTAAATGCCCCCCCTGCTCGTCGATGCATGTGCGGCATCTTACCAAAAAGTTGTTCATTACTGCTTGGAGAGTTGAGACAGGAATAGCCGCAATTGTTTCTCGAATGGATTGCCTTAGTTCATTCAAATTTGTTGGTTTTGCTTTGAAGACTTCCTGTTTGCAGTAACCCCACAAGAAAAAGTCAGGTGCAGTAAGGTCAGACGACCTGGGTGGCCAACGGAATGTGGAGTTTCGGGATATAAGCTTATTGGGAAATTTTCGTCTCAATTCTGTCATAACAGGTTGGGCTATATGAGGAGCTGCACCATCTTGCTGAAACCACACAGAGTTGAAAGAAATTCTCATTCGGCGTAATTCTGGATAGAAAAACTCTCTCAACATGCTCAAGTAACGGTCTCCAGTAACCGTAACGGTGTGACCGTTTTCTTCGAAGAAGTAGGGATCGACAATGCAGCGTGATGAAACTGCACACCACACTGTGACACGAAGTGGATGCAATTCCGTCTCATGGAGTATCTGTGGGTTGGAAGCACTCCATATTCGACAATTTTGTTTCTTTATGTTGCCGTTTAAATCGAAATGGGCCTCGTCAGACATGAAAAGACAGTTCAACATGTTTCCATCCTCTTCCACCATTTGAAGCATCTTCTGGCAAAATTCCAAGCGAATCGGCAAGTCTGCAGCGTTCAGTTTGTTGGCCATTTGAATTTTATATGGGAATAAGTCCAAATCTTTGTGCATAATTGACTGTAATGACTGTCTGCTTGCACCCATTTGAGCAGATATGCTTCTTGTCGAAACACGTGGATTGTTTTGTATGGCAGCAGCTACAGCAGCGATTGTTTCCTCCGTTCGAACTGAAGGGTTTCGATGGTAAGGTCTTCTGTTGACTGTCCCATGCTCGGCAAAATTGTTTACAAGGCTTATTATGGTCCATCTGCTCGGAGGATTGCCGCCAAACGTGCGCCTATACTCTCTTTGAACCGAAACTACGGACTCCAGTGCGTGATAGCGGCGGACAATCCAAATTCTTGTTTCAGTGTCCCAGTTATCCATTTTTGTTAAATGTAAAAGTCAATCTGCAAAATAAAAAAATAATTAACCAGATTAAATAGAAAAAAAGTTATTTAATTTTTTTTTGGTAGCGGCTTTCATTAGCCACCCTGTATGTGGCAAAGCTAATACAAGCATAGCCAGCGGTCAATCATGGCTGATGGAACACGGATTACAGCTGGCGGAGCACAAAACAGAGGCGGTACTCATATCAAGTAGAAAGAAGGTAGAGCATGTCACGATTCGAATCGCCAGCCATGACATCGACACTCTACCAGCAGTTCAAGGAATATCTTCACCGATTCAAACACGAGCAAAACAACCTATGCGACCACTGTGGTGGCGAAGCGGCTGAGGACGTCTATCACGTATTCTTTGAAAGCCCTAGATCGATTAGCCTTAGAAGAAGGCTACGCAGCATTATCGATGAGGATTACACTCCGAAAACACTAGTGGGGCACATGCTACAAAACAAACTAAAATGGACTGCAGCGTGCGACGTAATTGCAGAAACCATGAAGTGGCTAAGAAGCCAGGAAAGGCTGCGGCGCATGAGGGAGAACTAAACTAAGAGCGAGGCGGGCCATGTCTCCGAACTGTTTGTAGCTCGTGCGATGCTTTGTCTCTTGTTTGGAGATTTTTGCCGAGCTAGTCTGCAACTCGGACGGTTGGAGAGACCTTGTCTCCAATCCGTCCGAGTTGCAAGCCGGCTTGGCGGGAGTCTCTGAATGGGAGATGGGGCATCGTACGAGTGATAAGCGGTTTGGAGACATGGCCTCCCTAACGGCCAGATAATGACACTGGAATTACGGACAGTTTTGGACCCACGGCCCGTCCAACTGTCTGGGCTCACACTTAGAGCCGCTATAGGGCAAGCGTTTCATTAGAACTGCCTGGGCTTGTCATTATAGCCATCGTGTAAGTAAGTGTAAGTTTTTGATCAAAGAGATGCATAAATTCATAGAGGCGGATTGGAACCACTGCCTGTCCAACCACCTAGCTTCGGAAGTACCAAAGAGGTAAATGTAAGTGTCGATAAATCATTGCCAACGGAGTAAACATGTTTACATATATATATATAGAGTAGGTATGTAGTTATATTTATACATATATTTGTGTTGGTGGACAAGACCGACCTTCTCAACACCACTCCCGACTAGTAGAATGAAAAATCTAGTAAAAAGATCCCCAGTTAAGAACTGAAACGGACGGTTACGCCGACCAACAGACGTTGAGACTAGTGCTCAAACCACCTCCCGACGGAATACTTAACGGTAGTATCGGGGGGATCGGTACATGACGGTTGGAGTTTTACTGCTTAGGTTCAAGTCCCACACTGACTTTAAGGCTTTCGATGCTTTCTCCATTGGAAAAAAAAAAAAAAAAAAACGTGCAGTGTGTGCTGTTGCACCGTCTTGTTGGAACCACATGTTTTCCAATCCCAATTCATCAAGTTGCGGCAAAAAGCACTCGTTGATCATTGCTCTGTAGCGCTCACCATTCACAGTAACCGTTTGGCCCCGACCGATTATTGGTCAAATAAATAGTCAGCAATATTCCGCGTTCTGGAGCAGTGTAGCGTAACATTGTTTATTAACGTGTATTTCGCATGTGTCTACTACACAAATGTCAAAACAGAACTGACTTTAGGGGCCAATCGCAAAATTTATAGCATTTTCTGATAGGAGGATTACTTTTGCGCCACCCTGTACAACCCTGTTTCGTCGAGGATGGGTACTAGTGCTGTACAAAACTTTATTTTTCCGAAAAGTACTCATATCACAGTATTCGGATTTCAACACCAAGTAGAACTCGTCGCAACAGGTGTTAGTACTGTACAAAAAACTGAGTTTTCAACAGAGTACTCATAGCTCAGTATTCGGATTCTTGAATTTAATTGGTCTTTACTGAAAAAATGTTGTTTAAAAACCAACTAGGCCTGCCACCCGAAAGAAATGGAATTGAAATTAAAGTTTTCAGTTCGGGGATTTTGGCCTTATCTTTGAATGGGAAAATTCATCTTGGTGAAATCAAGACGGTTATGCAGGCGTTGCTAATTGGCCTTTATTGCCTGCATATCAATAAGATTCTGCCCCTTGATATGAAGGCTGCCAATGTACTTATATTTAAGCATGGAGCCTTAAAGTCGGCATATTTTGTTTGGCCCGTGTATTTAGTGTACCAAAGAATGATATAATCTAACACCATATTACATGATGGTACAATACGACCTGGGGTTACAAGCAAAATTTTTATCCAAACGCATATCCCAACATTCGAAAAGTTGTATATATTCAGATGCTTGTTCGGTCCTTGGCCTTGGCCGGATTTGAACCCGGTACGCTCCGGTACTCCCTTGCGGTACTGCCCGACTGTCGTGGTAGCGATTAATGACCAGTGAAACCTTCTAGGTCATGTCACCCCTCCTTCCGTAAGGAAGGATAAGGTGGGTAATAAGAGGTGAGAGGCATAGATCAACCATCGAGTTGCACGTCATTACCTTTGTGCATCTTGGTCGCCTCTTACGACCGGTATGCCTACCCGCAGGGGTATTGTAAGTCGCGTCGTCCGTGCCAACTCGGTTACGCATGGGAACCGACTAATTATTCTAGTGTGACTTCTAATGGGAAGCCCATAACGATTTTGACAGATCGGGTCTTCGGTACTCGTTTATGTCAAAATCGCCATCACTAGTATGGTGCGATGTTGAGTCGATAATGCAGTTTATGTTATCCATACGCAAAATCACGCTATCTTTCTGAAGTAATTCATTCGGTTTTCTTCACTATCATGTGCAGTTGCGTGGTCACACAAAAAAACTTGAAGGTGACAACGAACAAAAAAAGGAAATTATACCTACAAAACTAATTTTGTTGGTGAAGCCCAAGCCTTTTACATTAAAACAACATACAGTGGCTGCTTTCAGTTATTACTTTGAACGCGCTATAGAATCTGGACTAATAGATCCGTTTCAAGGGGGTGAAATAGTCATATCAGCATATCGTAAGAAAGCTGAAGAAATTTGTAGCATTGCCAATGATGAACAGCCTTTTATGTGCTTTGATTTGACATATTTATCGGTGCTACTGCGTGAAGGATTTGGTTTGGGTGATAGTAAAAAAATTAAGCTTTACAAAAAAATCGATGGACATGAAATATCGTGGGCGCTAGGCTGTGCTTATAATGTCTTGACCAGTGATGAGAAATACAATTCCTAAATTTGTACAGTAACTATCATGCAAGAGTAACCAAACACATCCATTGAATGTAATATGTATGTAAACGTTGTAAAGTAATCGATGTACTATTTGTTTTAAAAAGACAAGTGCTTGTAGTTTATAGTAAAAGTAAGCTAAATCAAATATGTACATGCAATATTGATGATAGATGTGTGGTTTCTGACGCATACTCTCGAGAAAACACGTGTGTACATGTACAAATTTATTATCAACGAATTATCGTTAAACAAGATATTTTATCTATGCCTGAGTGCCTTAGAAAATTCAAATATACTCACTTTTAAGATTTGACTTTGATTAGTATTGGTTGATTTTATATTTTATGGTGCAGTGATAGACGCGTCTCGACCTCGGCAAAAATAATCCGGAAGCGGACCGTCGAGATCTCGCTTCAGTGAAGAAATATTTGCAATTACACTTTAAACATTTCTGTATTTTATGAGTTATTCCTTTTATTATGCGACATTCGCGCATTTTAAAATTATATGTTTATTTTATTCAAACTGTGGTTGTTCTGTATTATTAGAATTTTGCACAATTAAGTATATCAAAAAAATCTAAAAATCTAATCAAAACCCCATACACCTAATAAAAGAATAAGTTATAAGTCCAAAGAATCTAACCTTTTTGCAAATGCGGATGTGCAGTAGCATTGCAGGATCAATGTTCTACCCTTAATATAAGTAAAAGGACAAGAGAAAACACAAAAGATGCGAAATCTACCAAGAAAGTTATTTTAAGAATGAAAAGAGCTAAAAATTGCTAAAACTCTAAAACCCTAATTGTCTCCCTCAGGAGACAACTGCCAAAACACGCCCGAAACTATCGGGAAAGGCATCAAAAGACGTGTCTCGACTTCGGCAACAATAATCCGGAAGCGGGCCGTCAAGATCTCGCTTCAGTGAAGAAGTATTTGCAATTAAAGTTGAAAAGTTTCTGTCATTTTCAAGTGGTTATTATATTCACAGATTAGGGTGTACCGAAAAATGCAAAAAGTGTGTTCTGAGCAGAAATACTGTGGACCGCGTAGCCGGTGTTGGACCGGCTAAGGGTTTTTTTTTTGAGGCGCGGCCGAAGGCCGCCTACGCAGAAAGGAGTTCTGCACATAAATACCTTAGATCAAGCCCCCGATTTGGGATCGGACCTGGGTCATTTTGGGTTTTTTGCGAATAACTTTTCACTGAAACAAAAAATTGAACTGATTGGACTGTGTTGGTCAGTTATGCCTAATGCATTATCTTTTAATTTAAATGAACGAAGATACTGGGTTTTTTACTCTGCGAGCTATCTGGTCGTACAATATTATTGTTGGCTCTAAAATAATTCTTATTACTTTCGCCATAAGTTGAAGGTTTGTGGCCTCCCGTCGAAAAAATATATATGTAAAATCCTTCATTCAAATCTAGAGGATATGATGTTAACTTAGGCATTTTAAAATATTTAAGACGAAAGTCATCTTCGACTTCATCAGTCCTAGTTTTATTTTTTTTTTGAACCGCTCGATGCCTAGTCGCGTGACTATTTCTTTTTTAATTATTTTAATTTCTAGAAAGTTTTGGTTAGTTTCTCGACTTGTTGAGTCAGATAGCTGTGTGATTTGCCATACATTTTTGCCCACGTTTTGATATGTTTGGTGGGGCGGATAGGTTCGCCCATCTTCGTTAGGTCTTTCTAGTTGTCCTCGTTATGGGCTAACGAGTGAACTCGGGTACTTGGTTCGAAGGGTGGTGTTTGGTTGATGCCTCGGAGGTTTTAATTTTGGGTCCAAGGAATGCGGAACTCCCTACTTCTTTAATGTAACACTCGAGTGAATTGGACGTGGAAGTAGGGAGAGGGAGAGGTGGTATACTACTGCTTCGCCCCGTCTTCACCGCTGGCGGGCAGTAGAATCAATTTCGTAATTGCTTTAGTTGTTTGGCCCCTTTTTGTGTCGAGTTCGACTACTCGATTATCCGGACCAGGACGTAGTTTGGTGATTCTTCCCAATCTCCATTCGTTGGGAGGCAAGTTGTCTTCTTTGATGACGACTAGGTCCCCTTGTTTCAAGTTCGGGTGTGGGTGTTTCCACTTGACACGTTTCTGCAGTTCGGTGAGATATTCGGATTTCTACCGCTTGCAAAAAACCTGATGCAAGGCTTTCAACTTTTCCCAGCGGTTGACGAGTGAGGCACGATTCTCGCTGACGTCGATCTCGGGTGGGGTGAATAAATGCCCGCCAATGAGGAAATGTCCCGGAGTGAGTGGCTCCAAGTTAGATGGATCATTGGAGGAGGGGCTTAATGGGCGAGAGTTGAGGCACGACTCAATTCGACAAAGTAGGGTGTTGAACTCTTCAAGAGTAAATTTTTGATCCAACGCGATCCTTTTGAAGTGGTGCTTGAAACTTTTGACCCCTGCTTCCCATAATCCGCCCATGTGAGGAGCGCCTGCTGGGATGAAATGCCATCCCAGGGTTTGCTGGCTGTATTTGGATAGGGTTTGGTTGCGGGTGTCCGCTAGAAAGGCTTTAAGCTCTGAACGGAGCCCCCTGGATGCTCCGACAAAGTCAGTTCCGTTGTCGGAGTAGATGTTCTTCGGACATCCCTTGCTAGACGCAACGAACCTATCGAAGGCTGCCAGAAAAGAGGCAGTACTCAGGTCGCTGGTGGTAGAAAAACACACAAAGAGGCAAACGTAGCCCTTTGAAAGTCGACATCCTCTACCGCTGTAGGATTTGATGTCGAAAGGACCGGCAAAATCCATGCCGGCATTCGCAAATGCTCGGGCAAATGCACCTTGCAATTGTGGATGATGGAACGGATAAGATTTTTTACCCTCGGGATCCAGTACTGCGTGCGTAAAGTGCTATCTGGTGGACAAACTGGACGAAAAGACTAGTGAACCGACAACCGTAAGGGAGGATGATCGGGTGGCGTTCGTTGTAGGCGAGGTCGTTGGATGCGGCAAGACGGCCGCCCACCCTCAAAATGTTATGGTTGTCGACGAAGGAGTTAAGGGGAAAGGACGTCGCTTTTTGTCCCGATGGGTTTCCCAGATTTTATGTTTACCAATTTTTCAGGGTGATGTTTCCTTTGATAAATTTCTATTAGACGTCGAGTCGTTGCCTTAATTTCGTCTGGCGAAATGGGGTACGACTGCGCTTTGAACGAAGATTTGGTTCTGGGATTAGTTCTTTGAGAGAACCTCATAGCATACGATATAACTCTCAAAGCCATTGCAAAATCGGAAAATCTATCGAGGATGGCCTCTGTATCGTTTACTTGCGTACTTGCGTGAATGTGTATCCTTTTTCCTTCGATGTTTGTCCCATATTCCTTTTCTTGGGTAGGCCATTTTGTCTTGTCTTCTTGTAACCAAGAAGATCCCTGCCACCACAGACCGTTGTCGACTAAATCCTTCGCTGAAAGTCCTCTGCTGGCCAAATCTGCTGGATTGTATGCGGACTCGACATGGTGTTTTGTTTCCAACTTTCTCTACGATTTTCGTTACCCGGTGAGCGGCGAAGGTCGACCAGGCGCAGGCGGGTTTTTTGATCCATGCTAGAAAAATCGTTGAGTCTGTCCATAGATTTGTGTGGAAATTTCCTAAGTTCAGGTTTTCGCGCACGGATTCTATTGTTTCGGCCAACAAGACAGCCCCGTATAGCTCAAGTCGTGGTAATGAAATTGTTTTCACGGGCGCTACTCTTGTTTTCGCCATTAAAAGATTGACGTGTATCTGATCGCCTTCTCCGAAGCGTTGCAAAACCCATGTATTTCAACGTCGTTAGTTGGCGTAAAATATACCCATCGTGGTATTCGTATGTGATCAATTGCGGAGTAATCCCGCATAAAGGTTTGCCATCGTTCCAATGTAGTTGCCGACACTGGCTCGTCCCAGTCTGTCCCCTCCAGCCATATGTTTTGCATTATGATTTTTGCCACGATGATGATTGGGGCTAGCCAACCTAGGGGGTCGAAAAGTTTGGCGATAGCTGAAAGTATTGCCCTTTTTGTTAAAATATCTTGTTTCTCGATTGGTTTCGCTATGAAGTAGAAACAGTCAGAATGGCGTTCCAACGAATGCCTAGGGTTTTTACAGTACTGGAGTCTTCAAACTCCTGAAAATCTTCATTTATCAGATGTTGTTTGGGTAATCCTTTGAGTATTTTACTGCAATTCGAAGTCCATTTTCGAAGGGGAAATCCTGCTGACTGCAGTGCTTGCGTGATTTCATCTCGGGCTTTAATCGCAGAATCGATGCTGTGACCTCCTGCCAAGACGTCGTCGACTTACATACTGGTCCGTAGAATGTTTGCAGCTATGGGTAACGAAGGTTCCACGTCATCTGTAAGTTGGTGCAGCGTCCTTATCGCCAGATATGGGGCACAATTCACACCAAAGTTTACTGTCTTCAGCTCGTAGACGCTGATCGGATCCTTCGGATTGGTACGAAAAACGATTCTTTAGTATCTTGTATGATTGGACTCTACCCATATCTGTCGGTACATCTTTTCTATGTTGCTGTTGAAAACATATTTGTAGAAACGCCAGCGCAGTAGTAGAATTGTTAAATCGGCCTGGAGAACGGGGGTATGTAGCACGTCGTTCAAGCTTGGTGGTGGTACTTTCTTCCTTTATAACTGCATGGTGGGGCAAGAAGTAGCACTCAGTAGATTGAGGTGGTATGAGCGTAGGAGCTTTTGACATGTGTCCTAATGTCTCATATTCCGATACTACCCTATTGTACTCTGTCTGTAGGGCCGGTGTCTTTGATAAGCGCGTCTCATTCCGGTAGAATTGAGAGCAAACGCCCTTTAGAGAAGCCCCTAAGCAGATGTTGTTAGGAAAATCCTGTTTGAAGGGGAGGGCGACTGTATATTTTCCGTCGGAGTTTCTGGTCGTTGTGGCCTTGAAGAGTGCCTCGCAATAGGCACTATCTTCGTTAAATGCCCTTTTCTTTGGCACATATTCCAATACCCAGAAGGAAGTTAACTGTTTGTTAAGGGCTATCTCATTGATACCCGCGTATTGGTTGGGTGATGTGCGTCCGCACGGCCGGTTATAATCCAACCGAAGACGGTTTCTTGGGCGAGAAGCGTATTTAGAACATTCTTCCGTAAACCGCTCAAAATATTTTGAGGGTAAATGTCGCCTCCTAGGATGAGGTCAAGTGGTTCATTAATGAAGAACCTTTTATCCGCCAGGATTAAGTCAGGGAATGCTTGACGGGTTGTTGTTGTTGTTGTAGTAACGACAAAAACACTCCCCGAAGGTTTTGGAGAGTGTTGTCGAATTAACAGTCCTTGGCCGGATTTGAACCCGGTACGCTCCGGTACTCCCTTGCGGTACTGTCCGACTGTCGTGGTAGCGATTTATGACCAGTGGAACCTTCTAGGTCATGTCACCCCTCCTTCCGTAAGGAAGGAGAGATGGGTAATGAGAGGTGAGAGGCATCATATCCGTAGATCAGCCATCGAGTTGCACGTCATTACCTTTGTGCATATTAGTCACCTCTTACGACCGGTATGCCTACCTCGGGCATATTCTAAACCCCTAACCCGCAGGGGGTCATTGCGCTTACCTGACAAGTCGGAAGGTCCCCCTGTAAGTTGTGGTAGGACCAGGACAACTGTGTCAAGACGCACTAAGCGGTCTGTGAGGGAACCTAATTGGAAGTGACACGACTCTTTAACCTGCGCTGATGGCGTATTATTGATACCCGCAACTTGGACATGTATGCGTTTCGATTGCAGGTTTATTCTTTTCTTTAGTCTTTCTGTTAGGAAATAGCACTCCGAGCCCGAGTCAATCAGAGCTCTGGCCGAGAAATTGACTCCGTTATGGTTAATGTTGACCCGTGCCGTTCCCAATAATACCCGCTTAGTTGTATTTGCGTGACAAGATGAGACATTACTTACATTTTCTTTTCTGTTTGCAGATTCCAGCCTTTCCCTAGCCTGCTGTGAGGTTGAGGGTCTGTCATCGGTGGTGTTTTGACGCCACCTCTGGCTCGTTGCTTTTGGCTGAGCTGTTGCCAGGTGGAGCAAGGTGTTGTGCCTTCCGTGACACGAGCTACAGTTAAATGAACTAGTGGAACGTGTTACAGTATGTCCAGCCGACAGGCAGTTCAAGCAACAACTGTTGTTCTTGATAAAGGCTATTCTATCTGCAATGGTTAGCCCTCGGAATTTTTGGCAATTTCGTAGTTTGTGCTCTTTACTGTTGCACATTTTACACGATGCTTTTGGGACGCTGGCTTGGTATACTCCAAGTTTCGCAGGCGTTTCCATTGTGTTGTTTTGACTCTTGGGTGCCTTAAATGCTTTGCTACCCCTGAGGTCAGAAACAGTTTCCAACGTTTGGAAACGGTTGGAAGGAACTTGTCCATGTCTTCCCATTTCGGTATTTCTGTTTTGTTTTCTATGGTTTGTTCCCATAAGGCCAGAGTACATTCGGGAAGTTTTGTAGAACATAGATACGTGATAATTGCATCCCAGTTGGATATGTCAATTTGATGACACTGACGTGCCGCGATGCAATTATTTATGATGCGTTGAAGCTTTTTGATTGCTGTTCCGCATTCATATTCGACTGACGTCAAACTAAACAGGGATTTCAATTGCGTATTAACAAGGATACGCTTATTCTCATACCTGTTGCTTAAATTTTTCCAGGCTGTAGTAAAACCTTCGTTGGTTAGGGCGCACAATTTCCTTCGCTTCCCCTTCTGTCTTCTGATTGAGGTGGTATAGTTTTTCAACCGGGGTAGGGCGTTTATTTAATATGTATATGGCCGTGAACATGTCCCTAAAAGTTGGCCAGGATAGGTAGTCGCCATTAAACACATCGGCGTCACAAGGTGGAAGTCGAATGTTTTGTTCACGGCTGGAGGTTTCAGAGACTGGAGCTGCTGGTGTTGCTTGCACTGTTAGCTTTTCAATTTTAGCATTAATTGCAGCCATGCCTTTAGCGTAACATGCGAAGCAAGCCTTATTTTTCTGTCTCAAGGACAGCAGATCTTCCTTGGGCAGGTCTGGTGAGCTCAGTAGACTTTCATAGGCAGCTTTTCTTCTTCCACAATGATTTTAGCTCCTCTTGCTGTATCGCAAGGGTGTGCTTATCTTGGTCTTGAGGACCGAAGTCTTGATCAAACTCTATTGTGCAATCTGAGAGTCGTATACCCGTATATGTTTCCATTTTTTTGATGACTTTAAAAATTTTGGTTCTTTACAGTGAAACAAAAGCGGAGATGTAAAATGCTTTGAATATAAGCGCAATTACCGAAAAGTGACACAGATAGAAATTCTTCTGAAGATTTATTGTATCGTGGAATGGTATGTGTGACACAGATAGAAATCTGGACAGGGATTTAATGTGTCTTTTATTAAAGGTGTTTAAAATCAAATGAACGCAATAAATACAGTGTAAATACGTTTAAGTGGATTATTTATTAAAATGATTTACTGATAAACAAAGTATATACAGGGTGGCGCAAAAGTAATCCTCCTAGCAGAAAATGCTATAAATTTTGCGATTGGCCCCTAAAGTCAGTTCTGTTTTGACATTTGTGTAGTAAACACATGCGAAATACACGTTAATAAACAATGTTACGCTACACTGCTCCAGAACGCGGAATATTGCTGACTATTTATTTGACCAATAATCGGTCGGTGAAAAACGGTTACTGCGCAAAAGTAATCCTCCGATCAGAAAATGCTATAAATTTTGCGATTGGCCCCTAAAGTCAGTTCTGTTTTAACATTTGTGTAGTAAACACATGCGAAATATACGTTAATAAACAATGTTACGCTACACTGCTCCAGAACGCGGAATATTGCTGACTATTTACTTGACCAATAATCGGTCGGTGCCAAACGGTTACTGTGAATGGTGAGCGCTACAGAGCAATGATCAACGAGTTCTTTTTGCCGCAACTTGATGCATTGGGATTGGAAAACATGTGGTTCCAACAAGACGGTGCAACAGCACACACTGCACGTGCCACAACCGATATGCTGAACATCGGAAGCTTACTTTTGCTCCACCTTGTATATATCTGTCGAACTAAGTGAATTAATGACCACTAGCCACCCAACGCAAGTGATAATTTTGTAGTGGCACTTATTATGTACGGTTTACGACAGTATTTTAGTGAGTGAATATTGTGGTAATTATTTGCAAATGCATCAACCAAGTGCAAGTGTAAATTGTTGTTGAAAATCAACAAACAAAGGAAATTTATATTAGAAAGAATAGAGACTGTACAGTGCTGTGGTAATGTGTTAAAAAAATAAAAAACAAAGGACGCTGCGCCACTGCCTGTCTGCCTTCAGCTGTGTCGAGGAGCCCTTACCACTGGAGGGGGGAACTTCTCGATAGTCAAAAGGCGCTAAGTGTGTTTTTCAAACACAAAGAACTTCCACTTGCTCCGATCTACAAATCTATATCACACTTTCACTCGTGGTACGTTAATGCGTACTTAAAAAAATTTCTGCACTAAAATCAACCAGTTACCTTGATGAAATTTAGAGGTTTAATATGTGCGAATAATGTGATGATTAATGTGTGATATAAAGTGTTACTGTAAGTTAACACAATGTTTGCACATAATCATAAAAATATGCAAACAAATATCATATGACCGTCTAGCGACTCTTCACTTGCTTCAGTCGCACGGTCAAACGACACCACACGCGCAACCGAAATATGATGACGTCGCGAGAACGCCAAATAATAACTTTCCCAGCACATGTAGGTGCAACGTGACCTGACGCGCTGCAGAATAGTTAGTATAAAAATAATTGTAACATTTTGAATTGGGTTCATTCGTATTCAATAAAGAACGGACTACGGTTCGGAAAAAAGATTTTTTTTGCCAACTTAATTTGGTAAATCTATCACTGGCGCCCGAGCAATGGGTCCGGTTTTTTAGTGCGCGGTAAAGTCGTCAATCACAACGCAATCTTAAAAAAGTCGCCAAACAAAACGCGATCCTAAAAAAGTCGCCAACCACAAAGCGATCCTAAGAAAGTCGCCAACAACAAAGCGATCCTAAGAAAGTCGCCAACAACAAAGCGATCCTAAGAAAGTCGCCAACCACAAGCACTAAGAAGCCGTTCATCAACCTGGTTAGGAAAAGAGGCCCCCTAGTAGCAGTCGAAACGCAAACGGGAAGCAGATAACGCTAGCCGCCTTCCAGAGAAAAGGAACTCCACCGAAAGGATGATACCGATATTTATGTAAGAATTAGGTTAAGAAAAAAACATATATGTATATTAAGTGAAATTCATTCAAAGTGAAGTGAACAGTGTACTAAAACAAAACTTCCTCTTGCTAAGAAAGGCGCAAATTACCACAAATTGTTGCCAATAGATTCCGTATTAAAGTTTTTTTCTCTTTAAATTTTTCTCGCACCAACTATAAAATAAGGGTCGTACACCCAATAAAAATAAAATAAAACGAGCCACCGGCCCGTATAACTTAATGTTCAGCTCTGCGATTCACCACCTTCGGGGGGACCCTCCAGGACAAACGGACACCTAACATAATACAAAAATAATACCATAATAATTTGTTTCCCTAAAAATTTTGCTAAATCATTCGTCCTAGTCTACTGGCCAACGCGCAAGCGAGCCAAGCCAACCAACCACCTCAACCCCCCCAACCTCCAGCTAATAACCCTTCCAACACCGAGCTGGAAAATTTAGTATCCTCCATAGTGAATAGAGTCCTTAGAGAAGAAAGGCAGAGACTAAATGCTGACCTCACAAACGCGACAGACGAAACAATTAGGCCTGAATACAACGGACAGCTTGGAGATTTGGACAAAATTCCGGATATAGTGCGAAGCCTGAGGGAATTTGGTGGTAATTCCGGCGAATACAGTTCATGGAAAAAGAGCGTGGACAGAGTATTAAAAATTTATGAAACATTGAGAGGAACTCCCAAATATTTTGGAATATTGTCCGTCATTAGGAACAAGATAGTCGGCAACGCCGACATAGCTCTGGAGTCGTACAGCACACCGCTCGACTGGAAAGCGATTTCAAGGTGTCTATCCCTACATTACGCGGACAAGAGGGACATAACAACCCTTGAATGTCAATTGACCTCGTTGATCCAAGGAAACGCAACGATCCCAGAATTCTACCAAAGCGTATACACGCACCTTTCCTTGATCCTTAATAAATTAAGTAGCCTAGAAATGAGCCAGGAATCTCTCTCACTGCTCACGCAGACGTATAGGCATAAAGCCTTGGACACATTTATAAAAGGTCTAAAGGGTGACCTACCTCGCCTTTTGGGTATGAAAGAACTCGAAGATCTTCCACAGGCCTAAAACTGGCACACCTCCCTTGCCACCAAGGACACAACAATATAGGCCACAACCTTTTTACCCGCAACTTGCATATATGCTAGGACCAAACGTGCAGCCCCGTTATCAGCAAATTCCGCAGAATAACATGCAATTTCCAATATTTAACCAACAGTCCCACCAACAATTTGCTCCGACCCAAAACGCCCAGCAGTCTTGGCCAAACTATCGACAAGGCCTGCCCATAAGGCCAATGGCTCCTAAGCCACAACCTCGCCCAGAGCCTATGGACATAGATCGGTCCACCCAATCTAGAGCAATAAATTACATGAACAGACCAAATCTGAACAAATCAGCTGAGAAGAGGACATCAAATTTTTCGCAGCGGGTTCCACTCAAACAACAAAGAAACTTCCACATAGATACCACTACCCAGGGAGAAAAGTGCTATCAGCAAGACCCCTACGATCAGACAGATCCCTATCACCACGAAGAAGAACGGTACCAACAAAATCGGGCCGCAACTGAACAGGAATACGAGGCATACGTGGCCAATGCGGTGAATGAAGAACCACCGCAGGAATTCCCTGAGGAACACCAAGCAGACTACATTGATGTAAATTTTTTAGGATGAAGAGGTCTTCGTTGCCTTACGTGGAATTTAAAACGAAGAACGGAGGAACTTTAAAAATACTTATAGATACGGGTTCAAGTAAAAACTATATACAACCGCAATTTGTGTCAAAACCCATCCGTAACCATTCTTTGCAAACTCAATAGCAGGTCAAATTAAAATCACTCACCATACCGTTATAAATTTGTTTTGTGAGGACAGTACAAATTTAAAATTTTTCATATTGCCAGAGCTTAAGTCTTTCGATGGAATTATCGGAAACGACAGCTTAAAGGACCTTAACGCAACCATCAACATTCGAGATGACACAATTAAATTCGGTAACGGAAGACAAATCAGAATTAAGCAAATGCTCTCCCCATCTGTGAATAAAATTGATATAAGAACGGAACACATGACTTCGACCCAGAAATCTAAAATGCAGCTACTCACCAGGAAATATTGTCAACTCTTTACCGACCCTAACGAGAAATTAACATACACTACGACCGTGCTAGGCGAAATAAGAACCTTTTCTGACACTCCCGTATACACCAGATATTACCCATATCCTGTTGGCATGAGAGAATTTGTCGCCAATGAAATTCAAGGCTTACTTAACGATGGCATAATAAGACCATCACGTTCCCCGTACAGTTTGCCTGTATGGGTGGTTCCCAAAAAGGCAGATGCCTCAGGGCAAAAAAGGTATAGACTGGTAATCGACTACAGGAAACTGAACAACGTAACTGTAGCCGACAAGTACCCAATACCCGAGATTAACGAGATTATAGCTCGACTAGGAAGCAATAAATACTTTTCTGTTTTAGACTTAAAAAGCGGGTTTCACCAGATCCCTTTAAAAGAAACTGACATAGAGAAAACAGCTTCTCCGTAAATAACGGCAAATATGAGTTTACACGGGGCCCATTCAATGCACCCTCCATTTTCCAGAGGGCCTTGGATGACATTCTAAGGGAGTACATAGGCAGCATATGCTACGTCTATATAGACGATATAATCGTATTCGGCAATAATGAAGCAAGCCATTTTCAGAATATAGAAAAAATATTCCGCACGCTGGAGAAAGCTAACATGAAGGTGCAGCTGGACAAATGCGAGCTCTTCCGAGAAGAAGTTGAATTTTTAGGCTTCATTATCTCACCCAAAGGAATAAGAACCAATAAGGAATAAGAACCACTGCAAAAGTCGAAGCAATACAGAACTTCCCTTGTCCAAAAACCTTAAAAGATTTAAGATCTTTCCTTGGCCTCTCCGGTTATTACCGTCGCTTCATCAGGGACAACGCCAAGCTAGCAAAACCCCTGACCACGCTCTTAAGAGGGGAGGATGGACGCGTCTCGAAAAGCGCATCCAGCAAAAAACAAATAACCCTCGACGGTACTGCGCTAGAAGCCTTTAATAAAATAAAATCTTAGCTGGTCTCAAAGGAAGTAGTACTAGCATACCCGGACTTCACACAGGACTTTCACCTTACAACAGATGCATCCAACTTCGCACTTGGGGCGGTACTCGAACAGGCAGGTAAAACCATAGCATACATCTCCCGTTCCTTAAACGCGACGGAAGAAAATTACGCTGCGAACGAAAAGGAAATGTTGGCGATAATATGGGGACTAAATAGTTTCAGAAGTTATTTGTATGGTTCAACTAAAGTAATAATTTACACCGACTATCAGCCCTTGACATTCGCCTTAAGTAATAAAAACAACAACGGAAAAATGAAAAGGTGGAAGTGTATTCTAGAAGAATACAATTACGCTTTGCAGTATGAGCCTGGAAAAACCAATGTGGTGGCCGATGCACTTTCTAGGCCCCCGAAAACAGAAAACAATAACCTGTCAACAGTCACATGTCATAGCAGCGAGAGTTCTTCACATGACCTAATAACCAGCGTGGAAGCACCCGTCAATGCATTTAAAAACCAAATCCTATTAAAGATAGGCCCAACGTCTACATATCAGTTTAAAATAGTTTTTCCGACTTATCATAGACACATTATGGAAGAACCAGACTACGATACCACCCTCTTCATTAATCTCCTGAAAAGATATTTAAACCCATCTGTAATAAATTGTATAAAAACTGAAGAAGCAATAATGGGAAGAATTCAAGAAATCCATCCCATCCATTTTAGATCCCACAGCATAAGATTCACTCAAAAACAGGTACAAGACATTATAGTTGAACAGTAGCAAGAAGAAATGATCATAAGAACTCACAGGAGAGCGCATAGAAATTGCCACCAAAATAAAAACCAAATTTTAGAAAACTATTTCTTCCCAGCCATGTCCAGGAAGATAAAAAATACAATCAGAAGCTGCTCGGTATGCAGCGAGAACAAATATGACCGCCATCCCACTAATCCTGAATTAGGGAAAACCCCAATACCTCAGTACCCGGGACATATTCTCCACATAGACATATACATGACCGAAAGAAACTTGGTGCTAACGGCAATCGACAAATTTTCTAAATACGTGTAAAATAAAATAATAAAATCTAGAGCAATAGAACACGTTAAAGAACCCTTACGCCAACTTCTATTCCAATTCGGCGTCCCAGAAGGCATAGTCTTCGATAACGAGACAAGCCTAAATTCTGCCTCTATTACCTTCATGCTCGAGGATACACTTGGTATAAGAATATACAAAACCCCTCCATATAAGAGTTCGGTAAGTGGGCAGATTGAACATTTTCATTCCACTCTTACGGAAATAATACGCTGCCTCAAAGCTGAGCAAAACATCGTTCCCCGAACTCATAGACAGAGCAGTTTACGAATACAATTATACGATACATTCAACAACAAGTAGAAAGCCAATGGATATTTTTTTCGGACGAAATGTTAGTACAGACCCAGAACAATTTGCACAAGCCCGACAGGAAAATATTGACAAGCTTAGAGAAAAACAAAATAGGGACATTTCTCGACACAACAAGAAACGCTCACCCATAAAAACATATTCACCAGGAGACATCATATATGTCAAAATCGACAAACGATTAGGCTTAAAAATTTCACCAAAATATAAAAAGGAGATAGTTAAGGAAAACAATAATACAGCAATCCTGACAGAATAGTACACAAGAGTAATATTAAAAGTTAACCCACACTTCTTATTTCAAACTTTGCTTCCTTTTACCGGCAAACGGAGATGTCGAAATTCTTGACTACACCAACTCGTACTTAGTGACCATAAATAACGGAATCGCCAAAATTCAAGACGGGACTTTTAGACTAATCCACATAATTGACCTGGAGAAATATGAAAGGCTCTTAACGGATATTCACAGCCACGTAACCGAAAGACTACCCAAGGACAGTTTCCTCTACCCAATCCTTAAGCACGAGACAAACCAAACCCTAGAAATCCTTGACACCCTTAAACCCATTGGCAAATTTCGCTCCAGAAGAGCAATTAACATCCTGGGTACCGCATGGAAATATTTGGCAGGATCATCTGACCACGAGAAATTATTAACAATAATTTAATGAATCTCAACCAAAATGACAATAAACAAACTATAATAAACGAACTCTTTGATAAGAGGTTAAAGAATATTACCACTATTACTAATGTAATCCTAAATTCAATAAAGAAGAGCAAAAATTTTGTGAATGAAATCGTAATAGATTTGCAAAGCAAAATAAGATTAATTAAGGATGAACTAGTTAACATTAAGTACGCCATTCAATGGGCAAAAGGAAATATCATAAATACGGTTATATTAGATAAAAATGAAGTAAGGATTGCTTTAGATAAGTTAAAAGAGGAAAATTTTCCATTTAATAACGCAGAGGAAGCGTTAGAATTTTCAAAAATAAACGTTTTCTGTAAAGAAATGATTATAGTCTACATTTGCCTGCTGAGCTATTCAAACACGGAGGCGAGGAGCTGGTAAGGCGCATGCATCAGCTTCTATGCAGAATATGGTCGGATGAATGCATGCCTGAAGATTGGAATCTAAGTGTTCTCTGCCCAATCCACAAGAAGGGCGATCCTGCAAACTGCGCCAACTATCGCGGAATCAGCCTTTTGAATATCGCATATAAGGTCCTATCAAGCGTATTGTGCGAAAGACTGAAGCCTGATGTAAACAGACTGATTGGACCTTACCAGTGTGGCTTCAGACCTGGTAAATCTACCATCGACCAGATTTTTACAATACGCCAAATCTTGGAAAAAAACCGTGAAAAGAGAATCGACACACATCATCTCTTTGTTGATTTTAAAGCCGCTTTCGATAGCACGAAAAGGAGCTGCCTATATGCCGCTATGTCTGAATTTGGTTTCCCTGCAAAACTTATACGGCTATGCAAAATGACCTTGAGCAACACCGCCAGCTCGGTCAGAATTGGGAAGTACCTCTCCGAGCCGTTCGAAACTAAACGAGGTTTTAGACAGGGTGACCCCCTATCGTGCGATTTCTTTAATTTAATGCTGGAGAAAATAATACAAGCTGCAGAACTTAACCGCGCTGGAACAATATTTTATAAAAGCGTGCAACTGTTGGCATATGCTGACGATATTGATATCATTGGCCTTAACAACCGCGCCGTAACTGCGCTCCAAATTAGAAAAAGAAGCGGAGAAAATGGGATTGGTGGTGAACGAGGGCAAAACGAAGTACCTTCTGTCATCATGCAAAGAGTCACCGCATTCGCGCCTTGGCAACCAAGCCACTGTTGGCAGCAATAATTTCGAAATAGTAAAGGACTTCGTTTACCTGGGAACCAGCATTAACACCAACAATAATGTTAGCCTAAAAATCCGACGAAGAATTACTCTTGCAAACAAATCTACTTCGGACTGAGTAGGCAATTGAAAAGTAAAGTCCTCTCTCGACGAACGAAAATAACACTCTACAAGTCGCTCATCGCACCCGTCCTGCTATATGGTGCAGAAGCGTGGACACTAAAACATCTGATGAGGCGGCTCTGGGAGTATTCGAGAGAAAGGTTCTTCGAAAGATTTGTGGACCTCTACGCGTTGGCGACGGCGAGTACCGAAGAAGATTTAATGATGAGCTGTATGAACTTTACGCAGACGCTGACATAGTTCAGCGAATTAAAACACAGCGGCTTCGCTGGCTAGGCCACGTAGTGCGAATGAGCGAAGATGCTCCAGCCCAGAAGGTATTCTTATCGGCACCCGCCGGTGGAAGCAGAGGAAGAGGGAGACCACCACTCCGATGGAAGGACCAAGTGGAGACCGATTTGCGATCCCGCGGTGTTTCCAATTGGCGCCAGTTGGCGCAACGAAGAAACGACTGGCGAGCTATGTTGGACGGTCAAAATCGCCCAGGCGGTTAGATGACCATTTAAAGAAGAAGAAATGTATGTGGACCAAAATCATTTGCGCATTTGAAAACTGTGAATGGCCACCAATGCCAAACATATCGAGAAGCATTGGGATTTAACACTTGCGGATTCAGTTGTTTTATCAAATGCGTACCAAATACGAACGCGGTTCGCAATAATCATCACCACATGTTTCTCTTCACAACCAATTCAGTTATGGAACAAATACAAAGACGACATATGTGAAGATATCTTGCATCGCTTGCGCATTCAAACAAAAATCCCGACATGCAAATAACCGATGAAATCTACAATGAACGATTGATTCTGATTGAGGATCAATGCTTGAATATTGCAAACAAGCTACTGATTGAAGTAGGAATGATTGCGCCAAATCGATCGATGCGCGATGGATTCAACCAAAAATTTAATCGAGAGCAGCAATACAATGTTGATACATTGCAGGAATTCGTTCGAAATAACGTGCCGTTGCTGAATGAACAGCAAAAACAAGTATACGAAACATTGATGCAAGCGGTGGACAATAATACTAGTGGTCTATTCTTCCTGGACGCACCCGGAGGAACAGGGAAAACATTTGTACTTCCATTGATTTTGGCCACTGTTCGATCAAGATGTGACATAGCTTTGGCACTAGCATCATCTAGAATTGCGGCGACTCTTCTAGATGGCGGTCGTACTGCACATTCTGCGCTTAAGTTGGCACTCAATTTAAACATAGTTGATACTCCAGCATGCAATATTTCCCGATCCAGTGCAATGGGAAAATTGTTGATGCAATGCAAGCTCATTGTTTGGGATCAGTGCGCAATGGCAAATAAGAAATCACTTGAAACACTTAACTTTACACTGAAGGATCTTCGGCGAAATAACAACATCTTTGGCGGCTTGATGATATTGTTGGCAGACGTTGCCAGTAATTCCTCGTGGAACGCCTACAGATGAATTGAATGCTTGCCTGAAGGCATCACGTAAAAACATTATCGTTAACCACTAATATGAGAGTTCAACTTCAAAATTATCAAATTGCTTACCAGTTTTCAAAACAATTGATAGCTGTTGGGAATGGAAAAGTCCCAGTTGATGCGACAACTGCATTAATTACTCTTACCAACGACTTTTGCCGATTTGTAGACTCTCAATCAGCTCTTATTGAAAATGTTTTCCCAAACATTAGTGAGAATCATCATAATTATGCTTGGTTAAGTCAACGAGCAATTCTGTCCGCAAAGAATAATGATGTACACGCACTGAATTTCACCATTCAATCAAAAATCGCTGGCAATTTGATGACATACATTCCATAACAAATCCCGATGATGTAGTAAATTATCCAACGGAATTTTTGAACTCTCTGGTGTTACAAGGATTTCCACCACATAACTTGCAACTCAAAGTTGGTTCAGTTATTATGATATAGCGTAATTTGAATTCACCGCGACTTTGCAACGGTACTCGACTTGCGGTGAAAATACTTATGCCTAATTTGATTAAGGCAACCATTATTAACGGAAAGTACGTGGGTGAAAATGTATGTATTCCTCGAATACCAATGATTCCGACTGATCTTCCTTTTGACTTAAACCGATTGCAATTTCCGGTTAACCTTGCGTTCGGAATGACAATCAACAAGTCGCAAGGTCAATTGCTTAGTGTTTGAGGGATAAATTTAGAAAATCATTGTCTTTCCCATGGTCAGCTATACGTTGCGTGTTCACGAATTGGGAAGCCATCCGCTTTGTGTTAACGTCAGACGAAAAAACAAAAAATGTGGTTCACCAAAGAGCACTTCAATGAGACGGATAATTTGCGGACACGTTTAACGCTTCGATTCAGTATTTACTTTGGATTCACTTTCATTTTTTTACTTATATAAATTCAACTAAATTACACTTCATTTTTGTAATCGAAATGAATTCATTACTGTTGTGAAATGAAATAAAATTTTTCCTTTTCAAATATAAAACAAAAAAAAAATTGTCTTCATCTTTTAATCCCCAAACGAAATATCAAAAAAAAACGAACCCATGGCGAAACGAAGTTCGCCGGGTTTGCTAGTATAATAATAATAATACCTTTAATGGCCAATATCTCCTCAACAAGAGCTAACCAAGAAAAATAAATAGTTCCGTCGTGATCTCTATTGAAAAAGTTTATTTTTAGTGCATAGTGTTATTATTGTTGGACTTGAGCTCATTTATAGTCATGAATACTTGAACATTTTACAGAAAGAAAGGCAGCAATTCAATTGAATTGTAAAAAACCATACCATATACCATTTTATTAGAAATCTATATGGTAGAAAGATATTTTTTTTCGATTTCGGTAGATTTTTTTTTAATTTACGAAATGTTTGCAGAAAAGAAAAACTAAGTGGTGGTCTTTGCAATTTTGCTTGTGTATATGCTTGATGCATAAAAGTCGTTTTCGAACGATTCCCGAAGACTGACTACACCGTCTATTTTGCATAACGTCACAAATATAACTCCTTAAACAAAAAATGCTACAATGACTTTATTAATAATGCTAGCTGGACCCGTGCGCTCCTTGCGCAAAAAAAAAAAAAACCAAAATGGTTTGAAACCTTTTGTTAGTCCAGGTCCAGGATTTTTCAAACCTTTTTCTCAAATTATAAAAAAAAGATTTTCAGCTACACTTGTTGTGAGACCACAAAAAATGGTAATTCTATACGACAGCACGTAACTGCTAATATAGGTCCAAAAATCTCGGGAAATTTATCAAACGACGCGTTTTGATCTCTGTATCAATAATCCGAAAGCGGAAATTAAATAATTTGTTTCAGTGAAAAGTTATTAGTAAAAAACCCAAAAATTGCCTAGGTCCGATCCCAAATAGGGGACTTGATCCAAGGTATTTATGTGCACAACACCTTTCTGCGTAGGCTTCAAAAAAATAACCTTAGCCGGTCCAACACCGGCTACGCGGTTCACAATATTTCTGCACAGAACACATTTCTGCACTTTTAGGTACACCCTAATCTGTGATTACAACAACCACATGAAAATGACAGAAAAATTTCAACTTTAATTGCAAATATCTCTGAACAGACATAAAATATCGAATTTCCGCTTTCGGATTATTGATACGAAGGTTAAAACCCGTCGTTTGATACCTTTCCCGATATTTTTGGACCTATATTAGCAGTTACGTGGTGTCGTACAGAATTACCCAAAAAATTATACAAATATGCGCAAACAGCTATTTGAAATTCCACTACTTATATTACATTCACATTGAGCCATAAACGTGAGTTGATTGCCAACATCAATATGAATTAACTCAAAAAATGTCCCTTTAACTCTAGCTTATGACCCAGTGTGAACGCAGTCTTATTCACTTATTTTAGCAATGTTCAAGTGTAGATGGCGTGCTCGCCTTCAATTATTCTAGCACTGTTCAGTCTTACTATTCAACTGTAGATGTCGCGAGGCATATGAATGTCACAGTCACAATAGCGTTGCAGTACAAATTGATTTTTTTGTGCATTCACAATCGTTTATTTTAAAGAATTTATTTTTATAAAATACGCTTAAACAAAAGCACTCCGCTAATTAAAACATGGTTTCGCATGTAGAGCTAACCCCCACCTTTAAAACGATACCTTATTTATTAATATTGGTTCCAAATGAGAGCAGAAAATTAGGAAATAACACAAAAAGACCTTACAGAAATAATATATATGATAAAGCTCCATCTCTTCTCTAATTCAAAGTCATTCTACAATTTTGTTAAAACTAAACGCAAGTCTACAAGATTTCCCTCTGTTATGGAATTTACCGACTTGATTATTATTAATTCAAAGGTTCTAATGTACGCTGATGATGTAAAGCGTTTTAAGTCCATTCTAACTTCAGAAAACAGATTATTTCTACAAACCGACTTGGATAGCTTGCAAATTCATGAGATTTACCAGAACATCACTACAGGACCATAATTATATGATTGATGGGCATCAGCTTGAACAAGTCACTACCTTCATCGACCTCGGTGTTACAATTGACCCTAACCTTGAATTTAACGGGTCAATTCTATGCGAAACGTAATTTTGACCCGCAAATTTTTCTAATCGAACATCGTAACCGTTGGCAATGCAGTTCATGTAACCGCTATCCTAGCGTACATGGCATCGCTGTCAAAAACAAACAATGCGCAATAGAGAACAAAATGCAAACTCGAACGAACCTTAGTGTAAAAAAGTGCTTATATTGTTTATTAATCCTTGTGAACTAGTATGTGTACAAAATTTATGTCCACAAAAATATTTGAAACACGCGCAATTTTTCGCGGCTACCTTTTTTGGTGCTTACGAAATTGAGCTGCAACTTAAGCCGGCAGAATACCAAAAGGGTGTAAAAGTTTCCAAACTATTTATTTGCCACACTAGAATTAGGGTGTAAATTGCACATTGAAACTTGCGTGAATCGATCAAAGCGAGTTCTGGCCTTTTTTCAAAGATGATTTATATAATTTAACGATCCTTACATTACTAAATCGCTCTTTATGGCCTTGGTAAAGCCTATATTAGAATTTGCATCAATTGTTTGGAACCCTCGGTATCAGATTTATTGTGACAAACTTTAGTCGATCCAAAAACAATTTTTGATTTTTGCATTGAGGAACTTACCGTGGAATCAAACAGAGAATCTTCCATCCCACATAATGTCGTTTGAAACTGATAAATCAACCCTCCCTTGAGAGCCGTAGGGAATTGCTTGGTGTGTTGTTCATGGTAAAATTAATAACAAGCGTGGTGAATATCTGATTTTTACTGGGAGAGGTTTAACGTGCTTATGAGGCCATCAAGGCATTTTCCCCCGCTTTTCTTGAGCACATGCAGGTCAAATTTCGAAATGCACGAATCTTTTCGTTACTTGTGGCTGGGCCAGTGTGATCAGGTTAGCCTTTTCGAGGCTAGATTTAGCCTTTTTTTCGTCCTTTAGCCTCATAATTTTGGTTTTAGCTTCGTAGTCTTTTTCTAGTTTTTCTCTTCTCTGAACCTTTTCTGGTCCCAATACCATATTTTTGATGCAACTTCGAGAAATATATAAAATTAA
Organism: Merzomyia westermanni; assembly: GCA_949987695.1. Taxonomy (NCBI): domain Eukaryota; kingdom Metazoa; phylum Arthropoda; class Insecta; order Diptera; family Tephritidae; genus Merzomyia; species Merzomyia westermanni. The sequence goes on along the minus strand of OX465288.1, from coordinate 103,292,767 downwards.
AGTTGAATAAAGGTAGTATTGATGACGAAATACAGATAATTATTCGTAGAAATTATCAACTATTTTTAATGGAGTTGATAACCCAATTGCGTCATCGCCTACCTCATAATATGAACTTTTTTCAAGACATAACTTTTTTTCAGTTGATAATTCTTTGAAAGTTACAAAGCCGAATGTGTTTTCTCACTTTCAAGAAGAAAAGTCTTAGCATTCTCCAAGGTAAGTAGCATTGATTAAGCTGCAGTGGCGAAACCTAATAAGCGTACACTGAACAAGTGTGACCTCTACCAGAGAATTTTGGGCGAAAGTCCGAGAACATTAAAATTCATTAAACGAACCCGGTTTTTTAGAACTGGTCGAATTCGTATTTAGCTTTTTGGTATTACCTTTCAGTATTGCGGAGGTTGAAAGAATTTTTAGTGTCACGAACATTTTAAAAACTTAATTAAGGAACAGATTAAAAATTAAAATGCTTAACTCGCTGCTTAATATTAGATGTTCGTTAAAACGATTATCCAAATGCTGCATTGATTTTGAAATTACCGATAATCTCATCTCTCTGATAAATACCCAAACTTTGTACGCAGACTCAAGCTCTTCTGAAAATATTATACAATTAACTAGTTTGTAGCGATTTTTCTATAGTATGTGTTTCTTGGAAAAAATTCCTAGTTAAAGAAAATGTGCCCGATATGTATTGAAACAAGAATAGTTCCTTTAAGTTATGTCTAAAGCTTTATATACAAATAGTTGACTAAAATAAAAAATTTTAAATGGATTTCGGAAAAAAATTTTTGACTTTTTTAGCTTCTCGTTTTCTGAATTTTAGCCTTTTCTAACCTTTTGTTTTTACCGACTTAGCCTCTTTTTTTTCTAACACCTGGTCACACTGGTCTGGACTTAAAAGAACATTACAATAGCTTTGATACCTCAGACTCACTTTTCCTGATAAAAAAAAATTTATTCTTATTAACTTAGAACTTGAGAAATTTTATCGATTAAAGAAGGATTGGAAACAATGTCATATTGCGACGAATTCGATGATTCCTTTATTATCAATCCTGGGTTCGATCACTGTGAAGTCAAATAAACACACGCACAGATATTGTAACTAATAGCTAGTTTTATTTACTAGTAATAAACGCAATACAAATTTAAGAGTTTGGTAACTTCACAGTAGTTCACTGTTCAACACTTGAAAATAAACTGATCCACCTGCCTTGCTTGGTTACTGCCTTATATAGTCCGGCAGGGTGCTTGCCTACGCACCGAGAACTTTCTTGGTTATTCGCTCTTCATGTTCTCGAAGGATCGATGTTATTTATTGGCATCTCCTTTTTGCTTGTATTCGCACACACTCGCGCCATCTCTCTTCCTCTTCCTTGGTACACGCTTGCATTCATTAGTGTAGCCATCGTTATCTCTGTTGTGTTTAAGTAGTGGTGGCAGTGTTATTGAGTTAGCGATGGTACATGCGAGAGAAGAATCGCCACACTGCCCTCCACCTAAGTCTGATCGTCCCGATAAGACACATTTCCCAAACCAAATGCTGCTAGACGCTCAATTGTTGGCACCGCTTTATTAAACCTCATTTCCTCCATGGATTGAAACTCCGGCATCAATCCTCCCCTGCAGAGATTCCCATAATTCATTACACTGTCACACATTCCAACCATTTTATCTGGCCTCGCATAGATTTGTGCCTCCACTTTCGTGCCCAGTGGTACTTAGCAAGTATTCTTGCAACTCACTTCTTCGGGATTCCTTTCCTTTCTCTCATGCCAAGAGCACTGTTTCACTTTATCCACTAAGTTACGTTGCTTCCTCGGACCATGATCACCAGATGTTCGTCTTTTATCCTCAGCACACTTTGCACACTTATTAATCCATTCCCTTACAAATTGTCTGCAACCAATCCAATAGAACCGCCGCTTTACCTCTTGCAATGTTTTCTTTATTCGCATGTGCCTTCCATCTGGGCAACTATGTGACGCTTTGATAACATCTGGAATGCTTGCCGTGAGAACAATAATAAGTACTCGATGATTCCGGCCATCTTCACTTTCCCATATCCGATACAAACAACCAGATATTAGCTTCAAACTACTCCAGTGTGCCCAGTATGCTTTTGCAATGCGACTCTCTGCGACCATCTCTTCTCGTCTTGGCTGATTGTTTTCCTTCAGCCCTTTCAATACACGTGCCAAATCTGGATCTTCCTCCTGGCCTTGCCGAATCTTCTTCAGGAGGTAACTGTCCGTGAAAGCTTTTGGCTGATGAGCTACCTCTGCTTTACGAGGCTCCTGCTGCTTCATCTTCAAGATCACTCCCTTGGTGGTATAGCCACTATTGTGTTCAAAGACCAGAGGAACTTCTTGGCCGTTGTAAGTCATAACCCTGTTCCTTACGTTGATGTGAATGTCTCTCTCAGCCAAGAAATCGACGCCAATGATGACTTCGTCGACAGTATTCGCTACCAAGAAGTTGAGATACGTAGCCACATTCCCATTCACAACCTTACATGTCACTTCTCCCAGGACTTGCTTGCTTTCACCAGTTACTATCCACAACTAAGCTTTCTGCAATCGTCTCACCTTCCCGCTGACCAAGTCACTCCGAATGATGGAATGTGATGCACCAGTATCCACAGTCAGCAAGCGCTCTTTCCCGTCCAGGTAACCTTCAACGGTAATATTACTAGCTTTCCGTCCGAGTTGTGACACAGATATTATGGGGCATTCATCTTGTTCATCTTCTCCAGCTTTACGTTTACGTCCACCTGAATTGCTGGGGTTACTGGAGCCAGCGCCGTAATAACGTGCTATGTGACCTGGTTTTCCGCATTTAATGCCACCATCAATTTTTTTCTGTACTCGTTCAACGCTTCCAAAATTTTGTCTACCCAAGCCGGAGTTTCCACTTCTACGCGATGAGCCTTGTATGCAGGTTTACTCAAAAGCGAGGCTGTTTCGGCTGCAGAACCCTTCAATGCCACGAACAGTGCAGCAACTTTGTCTTCAGTGCCCAATTATTCACCGCTGCCGTCTTCTCAAACTGTAGCTTAAATACCTGAAAAGGAACAGAACCATCAAATGACGGGGATTTTACCTTGGGAGTATTCGCTGAAGCAGATGGACGGTTCAGTTGCAACTCCTGGATACGGCCCCTTAATGCATCTACCTCGGCCTCTATTTTATCTTGAAATTGTGCAATTTTTGCATCTTGCACTTCTAGTTTCGATGACACCTTTGCTTCCTGTTCTTCCAACTGCGATGAGATATATGCCTTCTGTTCTTCCATTTGAGATCTCATGTATGCCTTCGTTTCATCTAGTTGAGCTGAAATCTGGGATGTAATACGTGGCAGGTTAAGTAGCCGCAGGTTAAGTAGTCGCTACAACAACAACAGTAACATGTAATACGTGTATCCTGTTCTTCAAGCTGAGATGCCATGTGTGCCTTCTGTTCTTCCAGCTGAGATACTATACAAGTTTTCTGTTCTTCCATTTTAGTCGACATCTGCGTTAATAAAGCCAATATATCATTTATGTGTCTACGGTTGCTCCTGGATTCGGAGACTCCTTTTTTCTTCCATTTTTGTCGGTGCCTCCTCCACAAGATGAAAAACATGATCATCAACGTTGATTCCTTCTGCTTCCATAGCCTCTCGCAATCGTGACTGTAACTCTGATTTATTGCTTGTAATGTTTAGCCCGCGTTGTTCCAACTCATCTTTGAGTTGCTGAATCTTTAATTCATTCAGCTTCGCCATGTCCTTGTTATCCTTGAAATCACAGGTGCTTATTCAACAATACCGCTTCTGACACCAATTGTGACGAATTCGATGATTCCTTGATTATCAATCCCTGGGTTCGATCACTATAAAGTCAAATAAACACACGCACATATATTGTAACTAATAGCTAGTTTTATTTACTAGTAATAAACGCAATACAAATTTAAGAGTTTGGTAACTTCGCAGTAGTTCACTCACGCACACACTCGCGCCATCTCTCTTCCTCTTCCTTGCTACACGCTTGCATGCATAAGTGTAGCCATCGTTATCTCTGTTGTGTTTAACTAGTGGTGGGAGTGTTAATGAGTTAGCGATGGTACATGCGAGAGAAGAATCGCCACAATATATAAAAATAAATGCTCGGAATCGCGTCCATTCAGACAACGTTAGCAACACAACATCTATATTTATATAAACATATAATGAGATTCAAACTCTTGGTCTCAACCTCCTTTTTCGCAGAATTCTGATGAGTCCTTCCTGGCTCACGCGCCTCCTTCTTGGCACTACGCATCAGCTCCCTGCTGAGTTTATTCTATTGAGTCCATCATAGCTCATGCGCCACTTTCTGGGCATTACGCATCATCTCCTTTTTGAGCTTACATATAATAATCATACGTATTGTACACCAAACCTGTTTGTATCATACTGTGTTAAGAAAAGTTAAGTGTGTATGCTTTTTACTTTATATACTTGGATTCACAGTTGCCGTTTTGGCCGAAACGTACCATTTTTGGTACGCATTTTTTCGCCGCGTACGTTGGTACGCAACTTCCAAATTTGGCACGTTTTTGCCATTTATACTTCAACGCAACTCCGATGACACTGCTACAAATATCAAACCTGCATTTGAATGAGTGCTAAAAACTATTTAGTCATAATGTTGTGTCTCTTTCATTCTCCTACTTTACTGGCAGTAGAAGTGAAGTGGTACCACTGGTATAAACTTATACATACATAGGTGTCTTTCTTTGTCATACGTCGTTTTGATGTTTTTAGAAAAAGTTGTAAAGAGGTACCACTATATGTTTGTGATAAAAAATAGCACCAGCAAGTAGTGCTGACGAAATTAAAATGATTATCATATTTGTCTTAGTGCTAAAGCGGAAAAATAGAGATGAATAGGTAAGTTTTATAATCGGGGGAATATGCGCAAGCAAATGAATGGAATTGTTGACATTTTAATTTATTTATTTACTTTTACTCATTGTACGATATATTTAGAAGAATAAAATATTTTATGTTTTTAGTTTTCTTATGTTTATACACACACATATGTATATTAACCCCCGTTTCTTTGTAAATTTATGTCAGCAGATGAACTACTTAAAACTGTTGCAATACATGTTATATTGTTTGCCTAGCAAATTATTTAGGCAAACGGCAACCGTGCTTGTAACTAATCTATGGTAAACTTCAGACACATACTTTACTTTATATTCTTCTGTACATATACATATAGTCCAGTGGAGATAGATGAAAAAAATATTCAAAAAATATGCATACTTTGCTGCACCCATGTTCCCCCTTTTCGCAATTATTTTCATGAACTGTATCATTCTTTAAATTAAAGGTTCCTTATTAAAGAACAAAACTTGTTTCTCGAAATAGCTGGAATATATGTAGATACTAGGATGATTCCTTCTGGTTTTTTTTTTGTTGGTTCTTAGCTCTTAATATCAATTTTAAGTACCTGGACATTAAGTTTTAATTTTAAAAATGGGTGCTATTTTAAATGATTCGAGAACGTACAGAGTTCAGCGCCAGGGTCCTACATCAAGATTGCAAATCAAAAACAATAGTTTAGTCGATAAACATTCCAAATGTTATGACGAGCCATTCATATCTTTTGACGTTGTTTTCCAGCATCCCATAGTGCAGTGGAGATAGATGAAAAAAATATTCAAAAAATATGCATACTTTGCTGCACCCATGTTCCCCCTTTTCGCAATTATTTTCATGAACTGTATCATTCTTTAAATTAAAGGTTCCTCACTAAAGAACAAAACTTGTTTCTCGAAATAACTGGAATATATGTAGATACTGAGGTGATTCCTTCTGGTTTTTTTTTTGTTGGTTCTTAGCTCTTAATATCAATTTTAAGTACCTGGGCATTTAGTTTTAATTTTAAAAATGGGTCTATTTTAAATGATTCGAGAACGTACAGAGTTCAGCGCCAGGGTCCTACATCAATATTGCAAATCAAAAACAATAGCTTAGTCGATAAACTTTCCAAATGTTATGACGAGCCACTCATATCTTTTGACGTTGTTTTCCAGCATCCCAACATTTTTACCACATGACATAATAAGAAAAAAATGGACGATTATAAAAGAACATACAAATATACCCGGCTAAAAATTTGAGCATAAATTTTAAACCATTCGTCGGTTTTAGCAATTTTTTAAACATTTTTGTAATGAATTCCACACGTTTCAATTACCTACACCAATGTTTAATTTATCGTGGCTTAGGTTTAAAACTTATGTGAAAGAAACGTCTAAAATTTGTAAATTTTTCCATTTATTTCTGAAAGATTTTTCAAGTCATTGAATTTTTCGCTGAACAGTTTTGTGTTCGCCATAGCTCAGTGGGTAGAGCAGGCGATTCTGATGCGGAGAGCGTTGGTTCAAATCCTGCCAATTGATACAAATATTTTTGTGTTTTTTAATTGTTAAGACATTTGTAGTTTAAATTTTAAACTCTTTTCTTCACCGTCATTTTTAGGAAAACTGGCATAAAATAAATTTTAAACGAAATTTGGTTTGAACATATATGTAGCCCAGAAAAGTTTAAAATTTAAGCTCAAATTTTTAGCCGTGTACCTAAACAAATATTTATGGAAATTTCGTATTAAGCAAAGTCGATGGAAAAACTTCGACACAAACCAAGAATGTTAATTAAATATGTTGATGACTTATTTGCAGTCATACGCGATGATGAGGTGCCAACTACAAGTTAAATTTGAAACTAGATTTTTGTATTTTTAAAAACTTAAGCGGACTAACGTCCACCAACAATTTCTTTATTAGATTTAGTTGAGGTTACAAAAAGACTAACTATAACTTATTTTCTACTCTTAACACATATCTTTCGCCACCAATTGCTGACTGTTGTTTTTCATAATTTGTTGCTGACAGGTGTTTATCATAATTTGTTGCTGTGTGTTGTTTACGCAACGTTCTAAATACGATGATTCGGTGCCAGCGTTAAACAAGTGTTTGCTGATGTTGATGACCCATAGGGTCATTGCCCAACTTATAATTCGCAAAGAGTTGCCTTAACTCCTCCCTTCTTAAGCACAGTCGCCCTCGATCGTTAATAGAATGGTAAATCATTAAATTTTATGTAGGTTGGGATGTTGATAGTTTCTACTGGAGGCTTTTTGACTCATGCTATGGTTTTCTGTTTCTCTTTCAATATATCTAATCTTTACAAATTTTCTCCGGAATGAAATAAGAAGGATAATAAAAATAATTATAGCCAGTGTTGTTATGCTGCCAATAGAGAATGTTGCTTTTTTGAGGAGCCTAATTCGTTTGATATTGGTAAGATGTAATTCTTTTAGAGCTTCCAACGAAAGTAGTTCAATGTGTTCCTTTTCTAGAGGGGCTGGAATGGCTTCAATTGGTTTTGCTTCGATGTTGCTAAATATTTGATCGTTGATTTTAATTGTTGAATTATAAAAGACGATCACGTGAGTGCCATTTATTTCTTGAGGTGCTTGGTCCATCTCTAATTTCCCAATGAATTGATTCAATAATATACCGGGCTTGACGTATTCCAATGTGGGTATGTGGTGGCCGTTGGTGAAAAAACAAGTTGAATTTTAACTACTTATTATTCTAGTAGTCTTTGAGAGAGTGAACAACTGCACATGCGTATTAGAAACGCTAAAGCGTTAATAACGCAATGAGTTATTATTTCAAACTGAAGTTTTATTCCTAAGTAAAGTTTATTATTAATAAAACTTTTAAAAGTGCATAAAGAGCACGTGAATAAATGAGTGGCCAGCGCTCACCTTCAGCGCAAGGTCAATCGATGCAGAGAACAATATCCATTGATAATCAGTTATACGCTCTAACTAGCCAACACTCAGCACAAATCATAAACATAAATGCTGGGTTACAAGATAACTCAACTAATATGTCTTTGAGTGAGCAGAACGCTAATTCTGCTAATGAAATGAGCAACGAAAGTGACAATAAAGTGCAATGGCAAGTTGTGACTAGCAAAAGACACCAGTTAGGCTCTCCCACTATTGATCACAAGCGAACAAAGCCAAACTGCTATATAAATATAGTAAAAACACAAACACGACTTCAAGCAATAACAACATAATCGGCAATTCCAGCAGCACAAACATGTTTGCTGGCCTACCTGACGAGTCAGACAACAACAACGTAATTCATCAAAACATCGAGGAGACTTCACCAAAACCTCCACCAATTATTATACCAAATATTACAGACATGATTAAGTATTTCGAAAGTGTTATAAATAAATCCGAGTTTAGTTATAAAGCTTTGCGTGATGGTCAAATTCGAGTAATGGTCAAGTCTATAGATTCATACAGAACTTTGATAAAAGCTATGAAAGAAAAATAAATTAACTTCCATACATACCAACTTCACCAGGAACGTGCATATAGAATTGTTTTAAAAAATTTACACTTCTCTAAGCCAGTAGGTGAAATTAAAAAAGACATATAAGCATTGGGTTTTAGGGTTAGGAATGTCAGCAATATACGAAGTAGGTTTACAAACATGCCCTTTAGAATTATCAGTTACGATCTTATTTTTGCAAACCATCCACACAACAGAGCCAATGGGGGCTCTGCAGTCTTAATCAGATCCAGCATAAAATATGAAAGTTTAGATGAAGTCAGAGAGCGTTATTTACAAGCAGCCGGCGTTAAAATTAGATGTGACACCCATGAGCTACCAATATATTCTGTGTACTTTCCTCGGCGATTCAATCTAAAAACTGACCAATATGTCGATATCTTTAAAAACCGACCAACCAAACGTAACGTAGCCGTGTAGGAGCGATGAATCAAAAACAGAGGCCTTTGCAAAACACCTGTATCATACTTTTCAGCCTAATACTTTAGATGTTAACAGTGATGATACAGAGATACTGAATTTTTTAGAATTCCCATGCCAAATGGACTTGCCTATCAACAGGATATCACATAGTGAAGTTACTGCAGAAATAATAAGATTAAATAACTGTAAATCTCCCAGATATGACTACATTGATAGCAAAGTTGTTAAGGCGTTTCCTCAGAAAGCTATCGAGTTTCTAACTACAATATTCAATGCTATTCTCAATATAAATCACTAACCCACGCAGTGGAAATGTGCGGCTGTAGTCATGGTACCAAAACCAAATAAACCCGAAAACTGTGTCAAGTCTTATCGTCCTATTAGTCTACTGGTACCATTCTCGAAAATATTCGAAAGAATATTTTTGAAAAGAATGCTGCCCGTAATTGAGGATCACAACAAGTTTGGGTTAAGAGTACTGCACGGTACACCAGAGCAATGTCATAGGGTTGCAAATGTAATTACAGATGCGTTGGAAGGAAAAAAGTACTGTTCTGCAGCTTTCTTAGATGTTCAACAAGCTTTTGACAAGGTATGGCATCCGGGACTTATTTTTAAAATAAAAATATTGTTGCCAGCACAATTTTATTTAGTACTTAAATCTTATCTAAGTGGCATACATTTTTATGTGAGGCGCCAGGATGCCTCATCAGAAATCTATAGTATTAATGCTGGTGTGCCCCAGGGCAGGGTTTTAGGTCCCGTCCTTTATACAATATTTACATCGGATATGTCCACATCACAAGAAGTAGAAGTAGTTACTTTTGCTGATGATACAGCGTTAATCGCTTCTAGGAATTCCCCTAGCCTCGTCTTTGCTGCAAAATCAACTTGATATCCTGGAAATTTGGCTTAACAAATGGAAAATTAAGGTAAATTCTGAAAAGTCTACGCATGTCACCTTTACATTAAGAAGAGAGCACTTCTCTGCTGTATTCGTAAATAATACACAGATTCCCACATAGTCTAATATTTAGAAATGCATCTCGATCGACGCCTCATATGGAAAACGCACATCCAGGCTAAGCAACAGCAGCTAAAAAAAAAAAATTTTACCAAACGGATGTACTGGCTGATTGGCAGCTACTCTCAACTTAGTCTAGAAAACAAGGTGCGGCTCTACAAAGCTATTCTCAAACCCATATGGACCAACGGCATACAGCTCTGGGGTACTGCTAGCAATTCCAATGTGGAGATCCTGCACCGTTATCAATCAAAAACATTGCGATCAATTGTTAATGCCCCTTGGTTTGTTACCAATGAAGCTATTCACAACGACCTAGGTATTCCTTTTATAAAGAATGAAATTCCTAAATATCTAATAGTGCTAGATATCTTGCACGCCTCTCTAATCATATAAATCCAACTGCTATTTGTCTATTAGATACAACCTATGAGACCATACGGTTAAAGCGAGCTCATATATTTGACTTGCAATTCCTCTAGTTTGGCAACCCGTGAAATGCAAGCTATAATTTTAAGTAAATCAAACTTAAGTTAATTTTAAATATTAAGATAAAATCTACAATGAAGCTAAACAACTTTGAAGTATTTATGTAATTTAATAACTAAGAACTAATTGTATATGTAACAAGATTGTTATTATCTATGTAGATTTGCGTAAGGGCAAATCTACCTGAGACATTTCATAATAAGATCCAATTTACTGAATGTCTAATGATAGATAGATTGCAAATAAAGTAAACTAAAAAAAAAAATCTTCTAGTGATACATTTATCGTTACTTATGTCTACTTTATCTGTTTCTTTACGTATTGCTAAATTATTAAAATTTTCACAGTCATTTTTATTTCCATTTAATGTATATTTTCCTTTTAGAATTTCGTTGGAATCTGTTTAAATTATAAAATTATTTTGCATTTTTACGAATCTTATATTTGATTTGATTTGATTTTCTGTTTTTCCGACAGGGTGGATATTAGATGTATATTGGAACGATTTTTCGTCATCCCTTGTCAAATTTTGTTTTGTTACAAACCGGTTTTGGCGATCTGCCATCTTCAGTGTATGTTTTCGTTTCTTTTAAACGTTTCATGTCACGTTAAGGGAATTTTGATCATGTATACAATTTTCATATTTTTGTTAATACGTTTGAAAATTCTAACGCTTCTTCTGAGCTTTTAAATGGTACTTGTTCTTTTTTGAGTTTTTCAATAGAAAGTTTTATTTCATCAATGCTTAAAATAACTGTATTTATTATTATATTTTTCTTACTACATTGGATGGCATATCTAATATTTACTAAGTCTTCTTTAAATAATTTTATTCTATTCTCAAATTTATCATAATTTCTGTCATTGTATCTTCATACTTTTTTATGGTATTTAACATCTTGCTAACAATATCACTGATTAGTTAATTTTGAGTGCTAAGTGACTTGATACACAGTAGAAATTAAAACGCAAACACCTTTTAAGTCACTTAATGTTTTTGCAATTTATTATTACAAAAATAATAATAACAATACAATTGTTTCGGCACTCGCGTAGTGCCTTCTTCAGCTGATAGCGTTCAACTAGCTATTGTCTAACATAAAACAATAAACAAACAAAGAGAGAAATTGCAGTAATCCCACAATTACATTAACAAAAAATATTTAAGTTTATCGGAAAGCTGCAAAAAGACTTGAGTACAGTGGACCAATATCCCTATTAACAGCAACCTTTTTATTTACATAAATATGTAGGGATTCTAAGATATTTAATTTATTACTATTTGATTCAGATTTAATTAATTTGAAATCGTCTTCACTTATAGCATGTTTTTTCTCAAGAGCATGTTCGGCTATTCCGCTTTTCGGTTCGATGTTCCTAATATATTTGAAATGCTCGTTCATCCTTGTGCGTATTGTGCGCGTTGACTGGCCTATGTATTTTGCCCCGCATATCTCTCCGTCGTCATTAAAATAGGAGCACGTCACTGAATAAGCCCCCGGTTTATCCAAGCTGTGACACTTGTATTTCGTCGATTTTAGCAAAGATTTCAAGTTATTATTACTCTTTGGGACAACTCTTACGTTTGTTTTACTAAGCAGTTTTTTTAATATATTAAAAATAATGTTCATCATACGTCACGCTGCAAAACCGATATTCCTCTTTCTTTTTTCCCACTGTATCGTAGAATGAACTGCAATCTCTTCTTACTTTTTTATTTTGGTGTTTCCTTATTAGTTGTTGGATGCTGTTGGGGCAATACCCATTAATTTCAGCGATGCCAATTATTTTCTCTGTCTCTCTTTCAAATGCGCTGCTGCTGAGCGGAACGTGAATGTGAAGAAAATAGGGAATTACCTTTTCTTGATCTAAAATTAATACATAAGAATGATGGCGTTATCGAATTCGATATTTATCGAAAACCAACAACGACTGGTCGCTTCATCCCTATTGAATCAAACCATCACTACTCCCACAAACTAGCGGCTTTTAACTCTATGGCTCATCGTCTTGTAAACGTTCCGCTGAGCAGCAGCGCATTTGAAAGAGAGACAGAGAAAATAATTGGCATCGCTGAAATTAATGGGTATTGCCCCAACAGCATCCAACAACTAATAAGGAAAACCAAAATAAAAAAGTAAGAAGAGATTGCAGTTCATTCTTCGATACAGTGGGAAAAAAGAAAGAGGAATATAGGTTTTGCAGCGTGACGTATGATGAACATTATTTTAAATATATTAAAAAACTGCTTAGTAAAACAAACGTAAGAGTTGTCCCAAAGAGTAATAATAACTTGAAATCTTTGCTAAAATCGACGAAAGACAAGTGTCACAGCTTGGATAAACCGGGGGTTTATTCAGTGACGTGCTCTAATTTTAATGACGACGGAGAGATATGCGGGGCAAAATACATAGGCCAGTCAACGCGCACAATACGCACAAGGATGAACGAGCATTTCAAATATATTAGGAACATCGAACCGAAAAGCGGAATAGCCGAACATGCTCTTGAGAATAAACATGCTATAAGTGAAGACGATTTCAAATTAATTAAATCTGAATCAAATAGTAATAAATTAAATATCTTAGAATCCCTACATATTTATGTAAATAAAAAGGTTGCTGTTAATAGGGATATTGGTCCACTGTACTCAAGTCTTTTTGCAGCTTTCCGATAAACTTAAATATTTTTTGTTAATGTAATTGTGGGATTACTGCAATTTCTCTCTTTGTTTGTTTATTGTTTTATGTTAGACAATGGCTAGTTGAACGCTATCAGCTGAAGAAGGCACTACGCGAGTGCCGAAACAATTGTATTGTTATTATTATTTTTGTAATAATAAATTGCAAAAACATTAAGTGACTTAAAAGGTGTTTGCGTTTTAATTTCTACTGAATATCACTGATGTTTATCCTCTGTTCAAATAAATTGTTAATGAATAATTGGTTATTATTATTTTGATTCAGATTATTTAGATTATTATTTATAATGTCTAGGTCGTTATAGTCAGACGATCCGGGTATATACTAGTATGTCAATTGATCTCCTTCTCTTGTTATTTTCGACTGGTTTGAGAGTTTTTAGGATTTCGAAGGCTTGGGTAGTTTCATGTTTGAGGATGGGATAAAGAAATTATCTGTAGGAAATTGGTTTATTATTTCCTTATATGCTTCTGTCAAAAACTTTTCGTATCGATCTATAATATTAATAATACAAAGAGTGAGCGTTGAAGTGTTGTCCAAAGGACGAAAATTCCATTGTAGTTCATTTTCCTGATCAGTTTCGGATGCGATGTCCTGAAGTAGAGTTTGTGTAAAATGTATTTCAGTATTTGCAAATTGGAGTGGATATATTTCTTGAACCCGTCCCATTAAGCTTTCTGTGGTTTATAGTCCTTTGGTAAGTGCTGGGTCTAAGTATCTTTTGAATATGACTATGATGTCGTGTGTGTCAGTGGAAACTAGGAAATGGTATCGGGAACGAGTAACTGTCCTCGTTTCCAAACATTATGAATAGTTGGTTCTTAAAAGCATTTATTGGGGCTTCAGTAGCTGGGATGAGAAAGTGCGAAGAGCTGTCGTTGCTATGTTCTGTAGTTGTAAGTGCGTTAATGCCAGTCGGTGGGGGTCTGTGCGTCTGCTGCGACGTTAGTTTTTCCCGGTTTCATCTCATAGGTATATTCTTCAAGGATGCATTTACATCCTTCATTTTCCCACTGTGATTTTTGTTACTCAATGCAAAAGTGAGAGGCTGGTGATCCGTGAAAATTACAACTTTTGCTGATCCGTAATAAGTACCGTGCGATCCCAGATGTTTGTCAACATTTCCTTTTCATTTGCGGCATAACTCTCTTCTGTTTTATTTAACGATCGGGATATGAAGGTTATTGGTTTACCTGCTTGCTCAAGTACAGCTCCTAGAGCGTAGTTTGATGCATCGGTAGCGAGGTGGAAATCCTGTTTGAAATTTGGGTATGCTAGCACGAATTCTTTTGATATTGGTGAAGATTTATTTTTATTGAGCACAACTAGCTTTTTACTTCAGGCATTTTTGGACATGCGTCCATCTTTCCCTCTCAAAAGCGAGGTCAGAGGCTTCGCTAACTTGGCGTAATCTCTGATGAAGCGTCGATAGGAGCTTGGCATGCCAAGAAAAGACCGTAAGTCTTTCAGTGTCTTCGGACATGGAAATTCTTGGATTGCCTTTACTTTTGCGAGATTGGTCTTTATGCCCATGGGTGATATAATAAAACCAAGGAATTCGACATCCTTACGGAAAAACTCGCACTTGTCCAATTGGACCTTTATGTTCGCTTTTTCTAGCGTATGGAAAACTGTTTCGACATTTTCTAGGTGGCTTTGCTCATTATTGTCAAATACTATTATGCTATTATGTTCTTTTAGTATGTCGTCTAGCGCTCGCTGAAAGATAGCGGGTGCGTTTTTAAGTCCGAATTGGAGTCGTGTGAATTCATATTTGCCGTTATTGATTGAAAAAGCTGTCTTCTCAATGTCGGCTTTCTTCAAGGGAATCTGATGGATGCCGCGGAAGAACATACGTGTTGCTTCCCAGTTGAGAGATTACCTAGTCAATTTCTGGGATTGCGTATCTGTCGGCTCTTGTTACCATTATGAAACTTGGATAACTGAAACAAGTGTAAAAATCATTTCACAGTACAAAATTAGAAATTTTTCGTTTTCAATAGAATAGAACTTGCAATTTGATTGAACGAATACATACATATTAAAGGGAATTTCATATAGTTTTAGATAAAAAAAAACCATTGCGAAATTTTGCGTTTTTCTTTGTAATCGCCAACTTAAGGTCTCTATGCCCTCGACCTAACAATGGAATGTTTTCAGTTCAAGTCTACAATACCACATCCCAAAAACAGACAGTTATACCTGAAATGGTAAAAACCCAGAAAAAGGAAACTTGTGCACTGAATAGCCTTTATTGTTTGTCATATGGGTTTTCCCATAGTTAACGAGTTGTGCACTTATCCCATCAACTTATGTTATGTATGCACGCCTACCTGAGGGTTGTCTATTATGGGTGTTACTTCTAAGCAATTTAGTGCTTCGGGAATATACATATGTATGATACATCACATAAATGCCTACCTAGGTAGATCTTTAAAACAAAGAAATCGGAAAGTATATTTTGTTAAGCTTTTCTTATTCTATGACAAGTGATATAACAAAACGTTTGGGCTAAGACTATATAAATAGAGAACATAGCTATAAATTATTCATACCAAAGACGGACTGCATTGCGGTAAAACCAACTGCACTCTACCAAATTTTTCTATATCATCAACTAGTAGTTACGGCTATTTCCCGAAATGCACTCTTTGAAGTTTGACTAAAAAGCAAAGATGGAGAAACGAACAAAGCCATACTAACCCATATTTTGAGTATAATTGGAAGAGATGTGGATCATTCAAAATTAAAAAAATGCAGCATCCAGCTAACTTATAATATTCGTAAGAGATGGGCATGTTGTTTTCGATCTACAAGTAGATCTGAATGGTTATCAGAAATCAGATTGTATGCTTGATGTTGAGCCATGCACTTCCCGTGATATTCCTAAGCCGGGGCGGCCAACAAAAACCGTCTCTGAGTCATCAATACGCACAAAAAAACGAAAAGCTAAGGAAGTAATGAACAATGTCGACAATGATCAACTGTTAATGGCAGCGGAATTGAAATTACGATCTACAGGGAAAAGAAGTTCTGCAAAAATGATTGAGGAGTTGTCCACAGCATCACCATCAAGAGGCACTGCAATCAAAAAGTCCCGACTATCGGAAGCAAGTAAGAAAAGTTTGTAACCAGATCAAGCAATTGCGATGATAGTTGACTCAAATCTTTCAACACATTGTTGCGAAAGATGTGTTTCCACCTTTAGTGGTCAATCAAGAGAAAACTTTTGAAGTACGGTACAACGGTTGTCAAATTTAGAGCAAATGGTTGTCGCGACCAACTTAACTTTCCTACTTCCGGTCTTTTCAACACCAACCACCGACTCGAGCACACGTCCAGAAGAAAAAAAAAATAAGAAAGGCCAGGTAAGAATAGCATAAATATCTAGTGATGGGAAGTAAGTTGTATAAATCGCTCTTCATCCATTAGAATTGCTGGATCACTTGCTTAAATAACAATTTTGAACAAATTTCATCCAAGCAACCAACAATACGCGGGGAAATAGCAAAATCGCCAAAGCAAAGTACCTCAGCGGCAGCGCCGGCAGAGACTCCACAAAAAAAATTTTAACACCTAACGGACAGACCATCATTAGCGCTACAAAATATGTAAAAAGTCTGCCGCAGCGTTTCCTTTCCTTATTTATTCAATCACGTACGCCAATGTGAAAGAAGAGTCAGTGAATTTTATCAAAATACAGCAAGGCGGCATTGTGCAGAGACTTCGCGCTGTTGCAGTACGGTATTCAACCCAGTTGGTCATCAAGCCGTTTAGTAAGAAATATTCATTGGCGAGCCAGGCATCGGTGTTATTACTCAACTCCAGCGCACGATGGTCGGGTTTTTATGTGCAGGTATCTGTTTTTGTTGAACAATTATATTTGGTATCGAGCGTTGTGGACCAGCGCAAATACAAACTTACGGCAAGCGGCGAACGTTGACGCAGACAGACGCGCATAGTTGAGCGCGCAGCATGGAGTGCTTACGAACGTTAGCTACTGGCACAAAAATTAATAGTAAGCGTGGTTATAATGTATGTGGCTGTACGCTGACAATAGCGAGGGTGGTAATCACTGAAGCGAGCAGACGGGAATCTCTCAAACGAGAGTGGCAAAACAATTGGCAGGTCAGTGTATTCGTCTCCAGCGCATGGCAGCTGGATATCCAAATAAAGAGCAGGAAATATGAGCCAGTGGCTTAGTTTAAGAGCGTGCACCATAAAGAAAAATAATGTTTATTGATTATTACTAGTACTAGCGTGTTTATTTTAGAGTGAACATTGTCACAAGCATAGGACGGAGAGTGAGTGGTGTGTTCGATAAAAGTACTATAGCCTAGCGCAACAAGTGCTATATACCCCGTTGCTAGTTTCCAAGGCGCCTTAGAAAACTCAGCTGGTGAGGTTTTGTTTGGTTAGCGATGCCATGTAATCGCGATTCGCGATTACCGCCCCATTCCATCCCTGTCTGACTGCCATATATTTGATTTGATATTATTATTTATATTCACTTGTACATTTCCATATATTTACATATTTTCATTTTTATATTGCTTGGTGCCTCTGAAAAGCGAATGGGTGAGCGAAATGTGCGGCCGTAGTCCATTGTGTATGCCTGTAGAAGATTGCGTGGATCAACGCAAAATTATCTAACTTAGTTAAAGGCGCAAAAAGCGGACGGTCGCATATTTCGTCAGCTCAAAGTGAAAGAGTAAGTGCAAGGCGTTCGAGGATGTAATCGTAAGAGCATTTCATCGTAGTGGCTAATCATACAGGCATGTATTCATATTCGTGCTATTAGTTGTTTTGTTATCCCAGCTGATATGCGGAATGCCAGTAAACGTTCCCACGCTCAAATGCTTTCGCTTTAGGCTTTTGTTTAATCCAAATTGGTTTTGACTAAATATTATTTTTCCGAACCACGACATTACACTTTTTCTTCTTCAAATGGTCATCTACCCGCCTGGGCGATTTTGACCGTCCAACATAGCTCGCCAGTCGTTTTTTCGCTGCGCCAACTGGCGCCAATTGGAAACACCGCGGGATCGCAAATCGGTCTCCACTTGGTCCTTCCATCGGAGTGGTGGTCTCCCTCTTCCTCTGCTTCCACCGGCGGGTGCCGATAAGAATACCTTCTGGGCTGGAGCATCTTCGCTCATTCGCACTACGTGGCATAGCCAGCGAAGCCGCTGTGTTTTAATTCGCTGAACTATGTCGATGTTGTTAGTGTTCACGCTTCTGCACCATATAGCAGGACGGGTGCGATGAGTGACTTGTAGAGTGTTATTTTCGTTCGTCGAGAGAGGACTTAACTTTTCAATTGCCTACACAGTCCGAAGTAGCATTTGTTTGTTCGTCGGATTTCTAGGCTAACATTATTGTTGGTGTTATGCTGGTTCCCAGGTAAAGGAAGTCCTTTACTATTTCGAAATTATTGCTGCCAACAGTGGCTTGGTTGCCAAGGCGCGAATGCGCTGACTCTTTGCATGATGACAGAAGGTACTTCGTTTTGCCCTCGTTCACCACCAATCCCATTTTCTCCGCTTCTTTTTCTAATTTGGAGTAAGCAGAAGTTACGGCGCGGTTGTTAAGGCCAATGATATCAATATCGTCAGCATATGCCAACAGTTGCACGCTTTTATAAAATATTATAACGACATTACACTACACATACTTTTATTTGAATTTGTACACATATATTCCCAAAAGTGGGATAAAATAATTTTAAGCTAATACCCTGTGAAAAATCATCGCAATTAACGATCAACTGATCGAAGAACTTAGTATGGATTGACTTAGTTATGTAAGGATATGGTTGGTATGAACCGCCAAATATTAGTAAGGAATCTAAATTAGGGGTAATGACACCTCAGAATGTGAAATCTAATCTTGTCATACATATAAGCGCTATTATAAATTAAATGATGAACTGCTAAATAGAAAAGTGTAGTGTGTAGTGAATGCGGGTTGTTGGGGTGATTTGTGGGTGATAGACAGACGGGCATAAGGACGGGTATTGATGACGGGGCCAGCCAGCTATGGCCAAGGCGGGCAATGCTAGGGGGATGTTGTGAAGGCAGAAGGGCCAGCCTTGGTTTTGTGGAGGCGAACTGCATGGACAATGACGACGATATATCATGGTTGAGGTTTGGGGAGTAAGGGGGATGTGTTTGTGGCAGCAAGGCGTACGATTTTTTTTATTGTTTCTGCGGTTTACCTGCGCGGTTTTGACACCTATGATGATCCTTAATACCCACCCCAATCCGGCGAGCTAAGTCGATAATGCAAGCGTACCCAGCGGATCATTGGACCCTATTTTCCTTCCGGGGAACTTGATTGCGGCAACCCGGGGGTAACAATAGAAAATGGCGCCCAACGTGGGGCCACATGAAGTGGCTTCCACATATTTCAAATTTAGAACGAGTTGACCAATACCATGATGCGTCGTTCGTTTGGAGAGGGGCGTAAATGAATAGGGGGGAGCAACGTTGACAGTTTACTAGGCTGTGTTTTGTGCCTTATAAATGTGTCAACGCTGTTGTATACACTTTTTATTATTTTCTTGGGGATTATTCTCACTGTAGGAGTTGACATATCAGAGAGTCAAAACCATTCTAAAAAAAATTTTTTTGAAGCACCAATGCGCAAAATCGTATCTAAACAGACCTTTAATTTGCATTTAACAAAATTTAATTATGCCTAAAAAGGATAGGAAGAAAAGGGTCGTGACGAGAAGCCAGGTCGATGCCTCGCAGTCGGTGGAGGAGGGTGAGTCGGAGGAGGAAGAGCAGCTGTCCTCAAACGAAATCGGTTCAGGGGCATCGGGCTCAGGGAATTCGTGACAAAGAGTGGTCACCGTGGGGGACGTTGCTACTCTGGAAGCGATTACGCTAGATAAAGTGGGGGCGAACTTCAACAAAAGTTCGAATCATTACTTTTCCAATATCTGGGGGAGCGAGTTTCGAAAGTCGAGAAACCTCGCGAAGGCCCTCGGGCAGACGGGAATGATGGTCTCGGGGATATTGACGTTCTTTCCACAGCGGCGGAATGCGAAGATACAAGGGGAGAAGGGGAAAGAGAGACAGTGGGCCAGGTGGAGCTCACCGACCGTCGGCTCTTTACTTCATCTCCGCAGAAAAGACATTTTTACTCGGCCAGTGACAAAAACAAATTTAAAACTATTAGGGACTGGGGGTTGAAGTATGACGGTAGTGCCAAATCGATCCCCATAGAGCGGTTTCTGTTTAGAGTGAAAACTCTAAAGAGACAACATTAAGCGGAGCAGCCCAGGAGTGGTTCTGGCTGTATATGGAGGAACACGCTGGGCTGGAAGGAGATGCCTTTGCTCACCTGCGTGAGGCGGTCGTTGAGCAATTCCGAAAGTCGGACTGTGACGAGGAGATCCGTCAAGCGATGAATGAAAGGAAGCAAGATCATCGCGAATCATTCGACGAATTTTATGCGTGCGTGAGGGGCATGGCGTTAACCATGAAGACCCAGATGCCAGAACGGAGTTTGGTAAACCTTATGCGCAAGAATCTGAAGGCGAAAATAAAAACATCGTGTTTGGCTGTCACATAACAACGCTTACGAAGTTGAAATCAGAGTGCAGACGTGCAGAGAAACATTTCGCGGACTATGCGCGGAAGTTTGAGAAGAGAAGGGACGTCGACGAGATTGACCTACTCCGGGAAGAGGACGGCAAGGACAAGGAGCTACCAGCCGTTGAGGCGTTGGAAAAACGACGACGCGCGTTGAACCCAAGGGAAGGCTCGGGCAAACAATCAGATGCGACTAGGCGGAAATACGGTGAACACGGATGTGACTCGCAGTTCCACGATCTGCGGTGTTACAAATGCGACAATACGAATGCTAGGCTAGTACTGTGCGAGAAGTGCGGGGAGGAAAACCGTATTCCTGGCGGAAGCACCGGGTCGTCTCGGCAGGAAAAGAAGATCCCGGAGACCCAGCAGCAGTCAAAACCATTTGAAAGGCAGTTACGTCAACACCGAAGGAGGAATACAACCCGGCGGTGAGGCTATTCAAGACACTGGAGGAAAAAGGGAGGCAGTACCGATAAGCAAGAAAGAGGATATTTGGGACTGTTGGACATAGCGAGAGCACGTGGAGTACCCGAACCGTAGGGAGGAATGCGCTAAAGATCAAAGCATTGCGTAAGAAGGACGAAGAGCGAAAGCAGCTGAGAAGGGCGATGACAGCGACCATAATAAAAGACGAGGTGGATCGAAGACCATATGCTAAAGTTGTGGTAGGAGACACCTTGGTGCGCGGACTGTTAGACAGCGGGGCCTCAGTCAGCTGTCTGGGAGGACCTGCTGTCGGAAGATTGGATAGATGGCGTCGTTGCTATGGATGAGCAGCTAAGGACAGCGGACGGTAAGGGACAGGCAGTAGTAGGAAAAGTGAGGCTAAAGATAAGCTGGCGCGGCAAGACAAAGTGTCTGGATGTGTACCTGGTGCCCAGCTTAAAGCAAGAATTATACCTAGGGATAGATTTTTGGGGGCTTGTGGATTATGGACGTCGGAAATAGCAGAAATTGACATTGATAGTTCAGGTATGGTGGAATTGACCCCAAAACAGAAAGTGGAATTGCAGCAGGTAAAGTCGTTGTTTCCGTCATCTGCAGAGTTGGGATTGGGGAAAACCCACTTAATGGCAGACACTACCGAGGTACATGACGAGACCACACCTGTCAAGCAACGCTATTACCCGATGTCTCCCGTAAAGCAGAAACTGGCCTATCAGGAAATAGACTGATTGCTGGAGCTTGGAGTAATAGAGAAGAGCGATAGTGCTTGGAGTTCGCCTATAGTGCTTGTCCAAAAACCCGGGAAGAACCGACTTTGTGTAGATATGCGCAAGTTGAACGAATGCACGAAGAAGGACACCTACTCGACCCAGCATGTCGAGGGCATCCTTAGTCGGCTACAGGGTACGTACTTCATAACGGGGATCGATCTGAAGGATGCCTTTTGGCAGATCCCGTTAGCGAAGGAGGCACGCGAGAAGACGGCGTTCACAGTCCCCGGGCGTCCACTGTCTCACTTCAAAGTGATGCCATTCGGGCTGTGTAACTCCAGTCAGCGACTTTGTCGACTAATGGATCGCGTCATTCCCTCAAGACTACGAGAAAATGTCTTTGTGTATATTGATGATTTGCTCATATGCTCGCCAGATTTCGAAACGCATCTGCAACATCTCGCGGATGTCGCAGAGTGTCTTTCGAAGGCAGGGCTCACCATCAATCTGCTAAAGTCGCACTTTTGCCAAAAAGAAATCAAGTACTTGGGTTTCATAGTAGGGCAAGGAAAGGTGAAGACGGATCCAATCAAAGTACAGGCCATGTTGGATTTCCCGGTTCCGAGTACCACCAAGCAGCTGCGAAGATTTTTGGGCCTGACAGGGTGGTACAGAAGGTTTATTCCAAACTTTGCAACCATAACCGCGCCAATTACCGACTGCCTGAAGAATAAGAAGAAAGAGTTCGAGATGACATCCGAGGCCGTAGAGGCTTTCAAACAGCTGGAGTTGACATCGCCAAAGGTGCTTGTCAATCCAGACTTCGGGAATCGTTTTTACGTCCACCACGGGCGTAGGAGCGGTGCTATTTCAGCTGGACGAGGAGGGCCCAGCGGAATTATACGATTACTGAGCTGGAATGTCTGGCTGCGGTGAACAGTGTGAAGAAGTTTCGTCCCTATATCGACGGGACTTCATTCACTATTATCACGGACCACATGAGCCTGAAATGGCTCATGGGTCAAAAGGATCTTGCGGGTCGTCTGGCGCGCTGGAGTCTCAAGCTGCCAGCGTACGATTTCGACATCGTGCATCGCAAGGGGGCCAAGAATGTGGTGCCGGACGTGCTAAGCAGAATGCACATGGACGAAATGGAAATTTTCGACGGACGTCTCGCTAGAGGCCGCCGAGTTCCAGTCAGACAGCTATCAGAACTTGGTAAGAGTCACGAATTCCAATGCAGACAGACTGCCGGACGTGAAGGTTATGCGCGGTATAATTTACAAGAGGGACGGATTCAGGAAAGAAGAGGATGATGAGGAGCTTCTCTGGAAGGTATAGGTGCCGGAAGGTCTTTGCGAGACGCTGCTGAGGAAGATGCATTATGGACCGGTAGCCGGTCATGGAGGCATAGCCAAGACGCTCAGACGCTTGAGGGCCAGATATTATTGGGCAGGAATGGTGACCTCGGTCAAAAACTTCGTGGGAAGCTGCGCCGTTTGCAAGCGCTGTAAGGCCTCGAACACCACAAGCCAACCTCAGAGAGGCTGAACCGGTCACTTTTGGCGATAATCCTATCGTATATTGAAGAGGACGATCAAAGGTCTTGGGACAAGCAGGTGTCGAGGGCAGCTTTCGCGCTGAGCAGCGCGATGCATGAAGCGATTAGAGCGGAGCCATACAGGGTTGTCTTCGGGCAGACAATCGTCCAACATGCGGAAACCTATCCGATACTGCGAGCTTTGGGCGAAGCCACTGACTCGGAAACTATGATAGCCCCGAAGGATGTGAGGCTCAAGCTGCTTAGAGAAAAGGTGATCAAGAACCTGAGGCTGGCATACGAAAAGGGTCGAAGAGCCTATAACACACGAGCCAAGCCAAGATCGTTCGAAGTAGGTCAACTGATCTACCGAAGGAACTTCCGCCAAAGCGACGCAGCACAAGGTTACAACGAGAAACTGGCCTCGAAGTTCACCAGAGCGGTGGTGACGAAACGCGTGGGCCAATGCTTATACCAGTTATCTGATTTGCAGGGGAGGACCATAGGGGTTTTCCATGCCAAGAACCTCAAGATCTGACTCAGGGACGAGGGTGGTTATCACTGAATCGAGCAGACGGGAATCTCTCAAACGCGAGTGGCAAAACAATTGGCAGGTCAGTGTATTCGTCTCCAGCGCATGGCAGCTCGATATCCAAATAAAGAGCAGGAAATATGAGCCAGTGGATTAGTTTAAGAGCGTGCACTATATGGAAAAATAATGTTTATTGATTATTACTAGTACTAGCGTGTTTATTTTAGAGTGAACATTTTCACAAGCATAGGACGGAGAGTGAGTGGTGCGTTCGATAAAAGTACTATAGCCTAGCGCAACAAGCGCTATATACCCCGTTGCTAGTTTCCAAGGCGCCTTAAAAAAATCATGGTGAACTTTTGTTTGTTTTGTTTGGTTAGCGATGCCATGTAATCGCGATTCGCGATTTGCGCCCCATTCCATCCTTGTCTGACTGCCATATATTTGATTTGATATTATTATTTATATTCACTTGTACATTTCCATACATTTACATATTTTCATTTTTATATTGCTTGGTGCCTCTGAAAAGCGATTGGGTGAGCGAAATGTGCGGCCGATTGCGTGGATCAACGCAAAATTATCCAACTTAGTTAAAGGCGCAAAAGGCGGACGGTCGCATATTTCGTCAGCTCAAAGTGAAAGAGTAAGTGCAAGGCGTTCGAGGATGGAATCGTAAGATCATTTCATCGTAGTGGCTAATCATACAGGCATGTATTCATATTCGTGCTATTAGTTGTTTTGTTATCCCAGCTGGTATGCAGAATGCCAGTAAACGTTCCCATGCTCAAATGCTTTCGCTTTAGGCTTTTGCTTACACCAAATTGGTTTTGACTAAATATTATTTTTCCGAACCACGACATTACACTACACATACTTATATTTGAACTTGTACACATATATTCCCAAAGGTGGGATAAAATAATTTTGAGCTAATACGCTGTGAAAAATCATCGCAAGTAACTATCAACTTATCGAAGAACTTAGTATGGATTGACTTAGTTATGTAATGATATGGTTGGTATGAACCGCCAAATATTAGTAAGGAATCTAAATTAGGGGTAATGACACCTCAGAATGTGAACTCTAATCTTGTCATACATATAAGCGCTATTATTAATTAAATGATGAACTGCTAAATAGAAAAGTGTTGTGTGTAGTGAATGCGGGTTGTTGGGGTTATCTGTGGGTGATAGACAGACGGACACAAGGACGGGTATTGATGACGGGGCCAGCCAGCTATGGCCAAGGCGGGCAATGGTAGGGGGGTGTTGTGAAGGCAGAAGGCCAGCCTTGGTTTTGTGGAGGCGAACTGCATGGACAATGACGAAGATATATCATGGTTGAGGTTTGGGGAGTAAGGGGGATGTGTTTGTGGCAGCAAGGGGTACGATTTTTTTCTTATTGTTTCTGCGGTTTACCTGCGCGGTTTTGACACCTATGATGAGCTAAGTCGATAATGCAAGCGTACCCAGCGGATCATCAGACCCTATTTTCCTTTCGGGGAACTTGATTGCGGCATCCCGGGGGTAACATCATGAATACTCCCTGATCCGGCAGCACACTTCAGAAGTTAACAGTGTTTAAAAGAATCAAAGGTTTTATGCTATCCAGAAAAAATAACAGCAACGGAAACCTGTGTTGAAATTAAATTGCAATCCCTAATTGATCACAGCTTACATAGATTGTGTCTTGCACAAGAAGAGGTATTGATTTGCTGAGGTTAAAGAACTAAATGCAATTATAAAATGGGGATGTGATGCATAGCTGTTACAAACAACAATTTTCTTAAGAAAACAAATCGGACACTAGTATGTTTTGGATTTCACTAGTACTCCTTTAAATGAATACAATGCTTGACGAACGAAAGGTTATAGTTT
This sequence comes from Merzomyia westermanni, assembly GCA_949987695.1. Classification (NCBI taxonomy): domain Eukaryota; kingdom Metazoa; phylum Arthropoda; class Insecta; order Diptera; family Tephritidae; genus Merzomyia; species Merzomyia westermanni. The sequence goes on along the minus strand of OX465288.1, from coordinate 103,266,996 downwards.
GGAGAAATCCTGCTCCATTTTCCACGAGATACTGCCGCCCGATAAAATTTGTTTTTACAAAAGAAACACGAGATGTCATTTCAAAAGAGGTGCAATCTGTCAAAGACAAAATTTCCAGTCTTCGTCCTACAACAATTCAAACAGATAACTTAAACTTACTGGTGAAATCAACGTTTGTGTTGTGCATGATTGATGATAAAGTTCGCAACGCTCTGTCGGCATATACATCGTCGCAAAAGTGCTACATATGTGGGACTTCTCCAAAAGATATGAACAATATGCGAGCCCTGTCAGAGCGAAATGTTGACGAAAGCATGCTTGCTTTCGAAATTTCCCCTTTACATTCTTGTATACGATGCATGGAATGTATGCTACACATCGCCTATTGAATGGAAATGAAGACCTGGTGTGTGCGGGGCGAAGAAAATAAGGAAAAATGAAAAAGAAGAAAGATCATATCCAAAATAGATTCAGGAAAGAAGTTGGCAACACAAATGATGGGAACACTGTGAGAAGATTCTTTGAAGATCCTGAAATAATATCAGACATATCCGGCATAGGCATCAATCTTTTGAAAAGGTTTCATACAATACTTTCATGCATAGGATGTGGGTTTCAAATAAATTCTGAAGCTTTTGACCACTATGTGACAGAGACAAGGGAACTATATTTATCGGAATATGCTTGGTATAATATGCCAGTGAGCGTACATAAAATTCTGTTTCATGGAAAGAGTATAATCGTCTCTGCTATTCTTCCTATTGGTAAATTTTCGGAAGAAGCTCAAGAGTCCAGAAACAAAGATGCACGAAACTATCTTGAACTTTTCACCAGAAAAAAGTCAAGAATTTGTAGAAACTTGGATTTGCTGCACAGACTGCTGATATCGTCAGACCAGTACATAAACAGTTTGCGGAAAACCTCTAGGTCAAAGCGGCGAGCATTAACGTTTGAAGTTATTGGCTTACTATCTGAACCAGAGCATATCGACGATATTGACTCCGACTAACTTTATACCAGTTATATTATCACTTTTTATTAATAAGTATGTATTTCCATTTAGTTTTTACAAATATATGTACCTATGTTGTGTTTGACTTCGAAAATAAAATTTGTTAAATATTAATCAAAAGCCTCTAAGGTAAAGTTAAGAAATCTAAACAATTTTTATTTATATTGGCACTGGAAATGCTCTTAAAGTAGAAAATATGATTATTTGAAATTTCACCTTATATGAGGGCAAGGAGAAAAAGTGGGCGGATCACGCCCATTTTTATTCTCAACCACACTGAACATTTTCAAATGAATTGCTCTATTGGTTTGGCTGTTATTAATTTTGGCATCCTAAAAATGACAAAAGCTACACTGTGCGGTGGTAGTGTAAGTTAGTTTGATAAGTGATTGGCGGGTTATTTGTATTTGTCCGGCGATGGAATTTCCAAAAAATGGTTCGTTGTTGGGTATTTGCCTCGCGACAAGGTGGGGTTGGATATAATTCTTGCTTTATCCTGTATCAACTAACATTTTCAGAGTCTTTCCGTTCCTCGCTCTGCATTCTATGTAAGGCAGCGAAGAACTTTTCATTCTAAAACATGAATATCGATATGATCCTGGGTTTCAGGTTGTGAGTTTTCTTCAGCGTATTCCTGGACTGACTGCCCATTTTCTTCACAAGCCAAAGCGGCTTCGTATTCCTGTGCAGTGGGAGTCCAGTCATATTGGTAGTGTTGGTCGTGTTCGTATTTCTGGTAATCAAGTTCTTGCGTCGTGTCCTGTTGGACACCTGTCTTTGTTGGAGGGTCTTTTAACGGGATTGTTTATTTGAGGCTTATTCATGTAACTGAACTCTCTTGAATGCAACGATCTGTCGATGTCCATTGGCTCCGAACTTGGAAATTGCGGTTTAACAGAAGGTTGACCTAGTGGTCTATAATGTTGCCATGTTGCGATAATTATTCAGGGGCGCTTGGGGGCGTTAACTAAATGCAAAGTTTTATGGTGGCATCTGCGGCCTTTGAAGGTATGCCAACTGGGGATAGAATTCATTAGACGCATTCTTAGGTGGTATTGGTGGTTGAGGTAATGGAAAGTCCTGAGGCTTCCTAGTTTGATTGTTATTACTCAAAGCATAATGTGACCGAAAATTCTGATTTTCTAATTTTAAACATAGATGCAGGGCCTGAGGGAGGTCTACTGGTTTCTTCATATCAAAGAGTCTTGGCAAATTACCTTTTAGTCGCCATGCATCCAATTTTTTTGAGAATGAGGGACAAGTGGGAATACATGCGTAGGTAGACATGGGCGAATACAGGTCTCTTACTGCGGGGGTCATAATCCGAATTGCCATGAAAGTCAGCAATATAAATGAATGATTAATTTCAGAGCACCATTTTGACATAATTGCGAATAAACGTAACGAATTTATCTTTAAACACTCTAATTAGCTCAACTAATTGAAAGGATTCGAACAAAAAGCAATCAAGAAATGATTTTATACAGCGCAAAGTGAGAAACTAGTTCTTTCTTATAATCGAGTTTCACTTGTGTCTTCTATCTAAGTGGAGTTACTGTCAGCGCCAAAAAAAGTAAACACCATTTTTAGTTACATCTATGCTTTTATTGCAGTCAAATTGTCAATAATAATAAAAGTTATTTATCGCAGATTACAAGGCTAAGATAATAAGAGTTTAACTCTACAGAAACATGAAACAAAAGTAAAATCCAAATCAAAATAATTCACGTAATATTAAAAAAGTAAGGATTTCAAGCATCAAAAAAAAAGTTAACATATTCACATTACCCAAAAAGTTGCTGCATAACCGCACCGAGAAATTATTTTTAATATTTAGTTGCCTAACGCACCTCATTCAATTTTCTGGGCATGGATTCCACGACCTTTTGGGTTACATCGGGATAGATTTTACCCCATTCTTCAACTAGCTCTCTTTAAGGTCGTTCTTGTTGGAAATAGGCCGATGTCTAATATTTCGGTCAAGATGGTCCCACAGATGCTCGATTGGATTAAGGTGAGGGGACTGCGGTGGGTGATCAAGAGTCTTAGGCGTTCGATAAAGCAACCATTCTTTTACAACCTTGGAAGTATGTTTGGGACCGTTGTCTTGCTGGAAAATCTAGTTTCCTGACAGTCCCAGTTTTGCAAGGCTAGGCGTAACAAAATCTTTAAATAATCCATTTTATTCATTGTAGACTCAATAAAAACCAATTCTCCAACCCCTGATGCCGCCATACATCCCCAGACCATTACTGATCCGCCGCCGTGTTTCACGGTGTTTGTAACACACTTTTCAAGAAAAGCTTCATTCTTCGCTCGCCATATTTTTGGGGGATTTTTTGCTCCAAATATTTCAAATTTACTTTTGTCGGTAAATAAAACATTATTCCAAAAGTCAACAGTCTTATATTCATACTTTTTTGCATAAGCCATACGCTTCTGTCGATTTATGCCATGTAGACCACTTTTGTGAAGTGCTCTCCTAACTGTACTGACACTTACGGGTTTTTCCGAAGTCTCTGACATATTTTTCGACATTTTAACTGCACTCGAACTTGGATTGCATTTCACTTCTCGAACTATCGCCCGCACCTCCGTTTCAGTTAGCCGCCTTGGTCGTCCTGCTCGTGACAAATTTGCAACGGTATGAAGTTTAGCGTATTTATCTATAATTTTTTTTATTGTGCAGTGATTTCTGCCAACTATTTCTCCAATTTCACGGAAAGATTTATTTTTATTATGTAAATCTAAAATGATTTTACGCGTCTCGTTGGTGGTCTGTTTGCCCATTCTTAAAATTTGTTGTCCTCGCACTTTCTTCGATGGTAAACAACGCGAAACTGTTGACAAACCTTTTTTCAATATTCTCTGCTTTTTATAAGAACAGTTATTAATTATTTATTTATGCTTCCCCGTCGACAGATTAAATATCGTTAGCTTAATGAAAAAATGTGCTAAGTCAACTTTTACGAATTTTACAGGAGACGAAAAAAAGTGAATAAATGTTGAAATAACCTTTTTTTTCAAAACTGTGAATGAAAATATCTTAATTGCACTACTTTTGAGTGTAGAAGCTTTGAAAAAGATAAATTAAAATCATGTTTGCTGACCCAGCAGCCATTTTATGACTTAGCACAATTTCCGCACTCAAAACAAATTTTTTCTCCTGACTTAGCACTTTTTACTGAATATGTTTTTCCATAGTTTTCAAAATAATAATAACAATATTTTTAAAAATAAAAAGGAACTTTTTATTGGCATAGAGGACGATATATAAACAGTCTTACTTCGTTGCTATAAATTCGTGAAATTTCACATGTATATATTTAAAAGCTTAAAAAAATTAGTCAACAAATAATGATTTTGCAGTCTTATTTCAATGCCGCGATCTAAAAAAATCTAATAAATTATAAATGAGGTATATCATCATAAAATTTATGATGGTATTTTTTTATAGCTCTTGCTTCCTTCAGTACATTATATTTCCATGTATGTAACAAACAGATATCGCCGATTTCAAGCAATTGTGTAGCACTATTATTTTGTCATCCAAAGCCATCGATGCTTACTAACAAAATGTTTTTTTAATAATATATTGCTAAAATTAGTTAATAAACATCACTCCCCACCTTTAATGCTTGAAATATATCACTGGAACTATATGTTTCGCAAATAAAATGCGCACAAAGAAATGACTAGCAGTTCAGATTGATATTACTGACAGGACTTAGCACATCTTTTTTAAATTTTTTAACAGTTGATGACTTAGCACATTTTCACATCATTGCCAACAGCAAGTAAAAATGAAAATAAGTATATATTTCTTTTTGGTAAACGATGTGTTTTGAATTCATTTCCAACACTGCATTAAAATCTAATTTTTCAAACAAAAGTGACTTAGCACATTTTCTCATTAAGCTAACGATATGTAGTTTTGTAGTATACATTATTATTTTTCATAAATTAGCATCAAGCTGTTATGATACAATTCTGTATTATACATAAAATCAAATTTTCGCTTCCCTTTTTTTGAGTATCTTTCTGTAATGTTTTCAACGTCGATTTTAATATCATAATGTACGTGTAAAAGTGCTAAACCAGTGAGCCTCTCTTCAGCCATAGTTGTTCGTAACCATGTTTTTAATCGCCGAAGGGTAGAAAAACTTTTTTCTGGAGAAGCATTGCTGACTGGCAGTGTAGCTAGAATGTGCAATAGCATTCTTATCAGTGGAAAAGCATTTCCGTCGCAGTGATCTAGAACTTTTACTGCCGATTTTGGTATCGATTTTTTGTCGGGATTTTTTGTCCAAAGTTCGGACCAAACTTCATACTCTCCTGTCAAATGATCTTGAAGGTCAAGTATATTATAGTCTAATAAAGGAAAAAAAATCGCATTTCGATAATACTCTTCGGCAGTAGACGCGGTAATCTTTGTCTACTTAGACGCGGAATATGAATCTCAAAATCTAATTGACCAGCCAAACTTGTAATTTCTCCAAACAATTCCGAAAAATGACCATCCGCATTTGCCCTATAATTTCGGAGTACATTGAGTGTGCTATTCAAAGCTTCAGTAGCATGATTCAAATCAATAGAAGGAGCTTGGACACAATGATCGCGTTACTGAAAAAACATTGCTCCAACAATTTATTGAAATTATTAATTCTGTGTCGCAAATTGCCTTTATCAACGAACGAGCGTCTGGTGTCGCTTTCGTATCTTGCCACGTTGTGAACTCCTTCATAGCATTTACAATTTCTGTGATACTGTTTTCCAATTGTGTCATGTTTTTCTAACCAACTTGTGTCACACAGTCTACTTAAAGATTCATTGAGATGCTTTGTGAAAACCAGGTGACGTTTACCTGAAGAATTAGCAAAATTTATAATTTTCTTCATCAAGGCAATGCAATCTCTTGTTCGAGGAACATTTGAGGTTTTTCCAAGTGAGTTAGTGAGTGCATGATTGCAACACGGACAAGATTCGATTCCGATTCCAACGCAATCAAGGAAATCGAGCCCGAAATTTTTCAGAATATCGACAACTATATTACCTAATGCTATTCCTGACAGCCGTTTCTCTTCATTATGAATTTCCTCTTCACGAATTGAATCATAAGCATCCACGAATGTTAAAAAATCTTTTCGAATTCTACCTTCATGAAGATAACGCAAACAAAGGCTGAGTTGTTCAATATGTCCTGAATCTGTTGTCTCATCAAATTCAATTGCATAACAGTACGCATTCTTTATCCTGTCTATCAAAGTATCTTGAATTTCTTCTCTGCAACAGTTAATCAACTCATTTTGCGCGGTTTTGCTTATATAAGATGCAGTTTGTAAATTATTTTCTAATACAGTATCACCAGCAGTGATTCGGTACTGAAGAAGAGCGCGAAAATTACCCTGATTCACTGAAGATCCATGACGATCCAGTTTGCCATCATCTCGATGACCTCTGAATGCAAGATTTCGACGCCCCAAAAAAATTACGCTCTGGATCATCACACGCAATATGTTTTGTTCTTTTCAATTTGAGCTACGCGATGAGATTTGAAATATCTTTTTCGGGATTTTCATATGACTAAATAAAATCCGCAGCAGAAAGAACGGCATCAATGTGATATTTATTAGATGCGTGGTACGTTATTGCACCGTCTTTACCAGATAATTTAGCAAATGACAGCAACGGTACCTTTACAAGTTTATTCAAAGGCGTATTTGATCGCGGATTTCCAGTGTCACTCCCAAAATATGAAGCAATACTTACAAACAGCCATTCGCAATATCCGAGTAAACGAACCATTCGTTTTTGATCAAATAGTGGCGTTGAAAATATCGTTTTTCAATTTTTCTTTTCTTGTTATGATTCGAAAAAGGAATTACGTAATCATTCGGTAGTGACCATGGTTCCTTAAGTAATTTTAATTTTGTATAATCATCCATCAAATGTTTGTTTTCTTCAAAAACGCTTATATCAAATTTATTCTGAACTTAGTGTTAACCTGATGCAATTGTTTGAGTTGTCGAAGGCTGTGCAACAATGACTGTGTTATTAACCGTGTTTTTTTTTTCATCCACATCTGCGTTTGCGCTTAATATTTGTATGGACTGCTAAGCGCACAAGTTTATCTGCAACTATGAAATAGTACAAATATTAAGCGCAAACGGAGATGCGTACGGTTATTATTAACGCAATCGCTCTTAACAGAATCAATTGCTTCTGCAGTGACATTAGTTTCTTCAGTAACAACATTTTGCAATCTTGCAAGCTTGATAAAATACGAATCAATACTTCTTACAGCTGGTCTTTTGTTGTTTCTTTCACATAGAATCAATATCCAAAAACAAAACATGTCGAATGATTTTCATACATATCATTTATCTGATTCATTCCCTCAATATCTGATATCTTAATATATTTTGAGCTTAATGAGTGACGTATCGAAATAAGTTTGTAACCTGCCCTCACGAAAAAAATACTCATTCGGGTTTATTTTCGAACGCCCAATTTAAATCTAAATTTCCACTGCAATGTAAAATTCAGCTCGTTTTCTGTAAATAAGCTCTACTCGGTTCTTGAACACTTGACCTAATTTGAAATACTGGCATTCTGTAGTAATCTATGTGGTTGGCGCGAAATCACTATAGATTACTATAGTGGTCTATAGTGTTTTTTACAAGGAGGTGCCCGAAGAGCTCCACATGCTGTTTCAAATCCAATTTATTGACTAAAAATATGAATCATAAAAATCAATATGCGGGTAAAAATCATATACATTGCTCGAGGCATACTTGAATTGAGATTTAAATATTTTGAAAATATAATAAATACTCTTAAATATTGTGTATTTATTATGATATATATACTATACTTCCTTAATCCTTATTATACATTTACATTTTACCCTAGATAAGCAGACGAAAGAAGATAAGAAATATTTAATTCGATCTCAATTTTACGGAAATCTAAAAAAAATGCATTTGATTTTCGTCCAATTTGATGCACGTCCAATATATCTTCAGGTCTGAGGGGGGGCGATCGCCCCAATATCGTAGAGTTGTATTCTCCTGGATTGCCTGAGAAATCGCGCAGGCACCTAAGAACATCCGGAATTTTGTCAAGTTCCGTTATGTTGTTAGTTAGATTTGATCTATTGTTATGTCTGTAATGTTGGAAAAATTTGCATTGGGGTTAGGGGTTGTCTGGACAAGGTTTCTTCCTTCCTGTCTAAGGATTTTTTTTTTATTCCCTGCTATTGTTGTTGTGAGTTGTTCAGTGTTTATATTAAGGCGATTTTGCAGGGAGTGGCTGTGGAGGTGGAGGCACAGAAGGTCGGATGATCCCGTTAGGATTAGCCATTTTCTCAAATTTACTATTTTTCTGTTATATTCTTGATTTCTATATTTTTTATTTTTTTAATTAAGGGTCGCCCGTTAGGTGGTGAATCGCAGAGTTGAACTATTATTATTTGAGCCGGAGGGTGCCCGTTAGGTGGTGAATCGCGGCTCTTTTAAAATTATTTTGTTATCGGCTACGAGCCTTGTTTAGTAAAAATTTTAGTTTAAAATTCTCTGGTTACACTTTATATCTTTTAATTATTTTAAATAGTTCCCAAAACTACTTTATCTCCCCAGCGATGAGGTATGGGTCCTTTTTGCTTCCGCTACTAATGGTACTACCAACACTGTTACGGGAGGAGGATGTGTCTCTTTCCCCATGGATTTCGATACTGGACCAGCTCTTCGTTCGCGTATACGTACCACTTTTCCACTTCGATGGGTTACATATTTTGTCTCGCTATTCCGTTTCCAGGCGACGGCATGGCATTCGACTGTTACTCTACAGCCGACTTTTTGCCTTTTCACTTTTCTTTTTCGCAGTGCGATAGCACTCGGTTGTTGTTCTACAGGCTACTTTACGCGAAAGTTATTTTAGGCCTTGCGCACAAATTGCCGAACTTAAGCTGGCCCCTGCTCGGGCGCCACTTAAGTTTCGAACTACATTTACGTATTTGTAATTTTATTAGTTTTAGTTGAGGTTACAAAATAGACTAACTATAACTTATTTTCTACTCTTACTTAACACCTAGCTTTCGCTACCAATTGCTGACTGTTGTTTGTCATAATTTGTTGCTGACGGTGATTTATCATAATTTATTTCTGACGGTTGTTTATCCTAATTTGTTGCTGACTGTTGTTTACGCAACGTTCTAAATACGATGATTCGGTGTCAGCGTTAAACAAGTGTTTTCCTGATGTTGCTGATCCATTGGGTCATTGCCCAACTTATAATTCGTAAAAAGTTGCGTTAACTTACACTTCAAACTTAAACTTCTTTGACCGAAACATCAACTTTACGATAGAATTGGAAGAAGAAGAAGGCAAATTACTGTACTTTGATTCGATGATGATCCGGAGAGAAAACCAGCTAAAACTGAAGTGGTATAAAAAACCAACATCGTCGGGACGAATCATCAATTTCCATTCGAAACACCTTAAGACGATGATAATGAATACAGAAATGGGCTGTATACGACGCATGTTCCAGATATGGGACGAAATTTACCACAAAGCGGTTGTACACGAAATTACATCGTTTTTGAGAAACAATGACTTCCCGGACAATATTATAAAAGCTTTATTAAATAGATGCAAACATACAAATACCCAACCAAAATCTGAAGTCTCTAAAATATTTAAATCAGTACCGTATGTACCTCAGCTCTCCGAACGTTTAACAAAGTCAGACTGTTATGATAAGGAAAAATTGAAATAGCTCACAAACGTTCCAATACATTAAAAAACATATTTAACAAAACAACGTCAAAAATACCGCAATTAGACAAAAGTAATGTCATGTACAAAAGTTCCATGCAACGGAAAAAACAACGAGCCTGGTAAAACTATATACACGCAGGAACAACCAAATCCAAATTGAAAACCAGACTAGCACATCATAAATTCGACGTAAAACAATATGTTGGCTTCGTAAGTCCATCCTTTTTTAATTGTTCAGGAGAAGCAAAAAACCGGCTAACTTTTTTTTGTGTTAATATTTCCTAAATTTGGCGGCCGCCGTGGTGTGAAGGTAGTGTTGCCGGCCTACCACACCGAAGGTCCATGGTTCGAGCCCTGGTACAGGTAACATCAAAAGTGATTTGAAAAAAGTTTTTCAAAACGGGGTCGCCCCTCGGCAGTGGTTTGGCAAACTCTCCGAGTGTATTTCTGCCATGACAGGCTTCTCAGCAAAAATTCGTCTCCTTTGTAGATGCCGTTCGGAGTCGGCAAAAAACTGTAGGTCCCACCAATTTGTAGGGAAAATTCAAATCGGCACACCACAAATTGGAAGAGAAGCTTGGCGCAAAAATCTCTTAGGAGGTTTATGATGATATACCTGTTGTATATCGCGCCATAGAGAGAGAGATTTCCTAAATCTGAAAATGCAGTTTTCTTCACTAGTTTGGTTAGTTTAAACATAAGTTATCAGAATATTTCAAAATGAAGTTAATGCAAAGTTATGAGCTCCTTTGTGACTTAGCACATTTTTTTTCTACGATTTTGTTTTTTTACATGGACTTAGAGAAAAGATTTGATTTTTCATGCAACATATTTTATTGTTTAAACCAAATAAAAAGTAACTAAAGTCTTATTTCATAATGGCAACAAAAAATATTATTATACTTCGCAAGATAAATCAATGGTGAGGTAAATCATCATAAAACTTATGGTGGTCCTTGGGTAAAGTTGATTTGATAAATTGTAAATCTTCATATTTTCTAGAAGGTATTTTTCTTCGTCAGGGTAAAGTTGTTGCAAACTGGAATACTCCATAGCATTTATACTTTTGTTGACTTTTTGAGGTAAAGGTTTCCATGCATGAGTAAATTGAAGTTTAAAGTATATTTCACCATTTTCCGTGTATTTAATACCACATGTATTGGTAACTTTGGGGTCTCCCTTTCCGCGTCCTGGCCTTATACTTTTACAAAAGTTGACGGAATCGAAATTTTTGAAAAAAGAATAATCCAAATATGTTACATCATATGGTTCTGGTTTCTTTCGCGCTGATTTACATAACCCAATATATTTAGCAGGGACGTCGATATCTCTATTTTTAATAGATCGTTCAATGGTGGAGTGCACGCTATCTGCATCCATTTGAGTGTGACCAACTTCGAGTATCTTTTGTTCAATTGTAACAGAATGTGTGACCGCTACATTAAGCAAGGTATTGCTCATTACACAATTGCGATTTTGGTATGCGCAACCATCACTATAAAAAATTATTTTTGATGGTCTAACATTTGCAGAAATAATCTTTTCTTCGATAAAATAAATCCAAATACTTGCAAACTTTTCTGCAACTAATCCACCTTACATTTCGTTACATAAAAAACAATAGGCTTTTTGGTTAATGAGTTTGAAAAAACCAAATTATGGACCAGTAACTTTGTGCGGTAGTACAAGCTACTGACTTGTGATTTTGGAGACATTAGGACAGCTTGAAGATCTACGGTAAAACCGTCTGTTTCTTCAACGCGGTCTCTATTCTTTTCATTTCTTGCCTTTTCTTTTCTGGTGAAGCGTATATTTTTCTTCAGGGAGATTTTCGACTGAGAACCGTTTACATATATCGCATTGGTCCTTCTTAGGTACAAACAAAGCAAAATTTTTTACATTAAAAGTTTCATAAAAAACTGTCATGGAAAGTGGCCGAATTTCTGTTTTGGTGCACCAGTCTTTAACATAAAAGCCGTAAAGCTTCTTTTTTGAATATCATTATGCTAGCAGATATTTTTTTTAGTATCAGCACGACAATGGTGCGACTCCATTGATGGCAAAGAATCAAAAAATAAATTAAGACAGCGTCTCTCTTCTGTCGAGTGCCGTTTTTTTAACGTGTTTTCTTTAAAGTGGTTATTGTATCAAATCGTTTTTTACCCACTCACTAACAGTTCGTCTACCAATGCCCAAAGTATTTAGGAAAAAGGTTGGGCAAACTCTAACGTTTCTGTTTTCTACCCTGAGATAGTATTGTAAGGTTCGACACTTCTAGATGCGTTATTTACTTTTCTATTTCGAGGTCTTGCAGTGGCAATAACTTGAACTAAAGTGCTTACGTAAACTCTTTTTTCACTCCATGTCATTTTCCAAAAATCTTAGAATATTTTTTTTCTAACCTCATCATTAACTTGCCCACACATTATAATTTTACTTGTTTTGCAACTACATCTTTCCTTCAGTGACCGTGGTCCCTTTGCCTTTTCATAGATCCAGCTGTTGCCGACTTTTTGTTTTCCAAAATAATGCTTGCCGTTTTCCCTATGCTGTCTATTTTGGACTGCAAACCAAGTAGGATTTTCAACACGGCCTCTCCTTTCACGCCTCTTTTTTCTCGAAGGCACCTCGGACGATATATCGGAATCAGTGTTAAAGCCATGTGGAACAAGTCCTACAATGCCTTCATCCGATTCAATACCATAGTCTCCAAGACTGATTCTATTTTCATAAGTTGAATCCGTTGTAGTATGCTAATAAATAATTAACTTACTAATAATTCCTCATAATATATAGATAATAAGTAGTTACCTTTTGTATATAAAGTTCAAATAATTAAATAATGAAATTTTTAAATGAGAATACAAGTGTGGCCTTCTTCGTACTTATTGGTCTAAAATTTTAATAGACACGAGGAGTTATTAGCCGAAGTAAAACTATAGGAAAAATTTATGAACCACTCGTTTGCGTATCAAACGCAAACACTGGGTAGCTGGTCCAAATCAAGCTAAAAATATATTAAAAGCCATAGTTGTATATGATTTTATGAGACAAATTGAATAAAACCAAAAAAAATTATTTTCACCTGGACTTAGCACTTGCGTTTTTTTTTTTTTTTTAAGTGGCACAGCGTCTAAAATCGACCTTTTTGTTACTTTTTTTTTTTGGTAAACGATATATTTTTAATTGTATTATCGTTTTGCATTAAAATCTCATTTTTCATAAAAAGTGGAATTAGCACATTTGCTCACGAAGCCAACGAATAGTTGCGTTCCAATCAGCTATCCAGATCAGTATCACGAGCCATATCTTACAGGAACGATACGGATCAGTTGAGAGTTGTTTGTGCACGTATATATGTGTGTTTATACATGTATGTATAAAAACCTAAACGAACCGAGCTTCTATACGGATCCGAAATTGACCCAGATAAATATCTAGATCACAACGTTGTTGTTGCATTTACATGCAAAATTTTTATCAGGATCTGGATCACTCCTGATTGGAACACGCCTAATGTCACTACTCAATCACTCAGAAAAAACCACTTATGGCTCCCTGTGCAACTAGCGGCCACTCTCCCAATTTCGAACAGACATCAATTTTACAATAAGAACAACACTACAACAAACAATTCACATTAAAAATGTTATATACAATTAACAGACACGCAATCTTCGTCGATTCGACAAATGGGTACGCTATTGAAAATTTGCTGTCTGTTTTTAAGACAGCTTTTCTAAACGACTTAAGAAAAATATATCTGAGTTGTTCCAAAATAACAAAAAAAATGGTTTATTTCGAGGATTAAAAACTGGTACACATATGCGTAGAATAAATTAAACTACAAAATATTAAAATTGAGAACCGGCCTAGTATCTACCTAACTATTCTGTGCACAAGCACACGTATAAACATATGTATATATGTAAGAAGGTGTGTGCGCTTACTCTCAAAAAAAAATTTTAACAATAATCTATGAATGAGTGTGTGTGCCCTTACTCTGAAAAAACCCTGGACCAAGAGATTGGATCTGCTGCGTTTGCTGGAAGAAAATGTATACTAAACGGTCGCATTCGGTTCAATACGCCAAGTGTAAGAGATGGCTACATAAGTCTGGATGATCAGGGCTTAACCTTGTCATCCATCGACTCCGTACTTTCTTTAGTACTTTCGAGGCACCATGCTGTACACGCCTAAGGGCGTCCCGCGGTAGTCGTCGCTCTGGCACTCCCCTACCGCCCCTACCAACTTCAAATAGCCACAATAGTGGCTCAGTCTACACGACTGGCAGCACTGCTGCCATTCCCGCCTCACCCACTCCCGACTGTCGCTCACGCTCACCAGCGTCTCCGTCCCGCACGTCCGCTCAACACTCATATCCCCTCCGGAATAGGCCAGATATGAGCATCGCCGACCGTCAGCCCCCTCTTTCTCTACTCCAAATGCCCCCTCCCCCCCTGCTTCCAGCCTGCACGTGGGCCAGGATCACCACCTCCTCGTACCTTTCACTACGTGCACCGTTTGTTGGCAAATATTATATACGCCTGCGACATCTGTCTAGTGCAACAATTGCCTTGGCCTGTGTCACACCTTCTGGGCTCACAAACGGCAACCTTTGGACGGATACGTTCATAGCCCCCTGTTGCAGTACACAGTCGCCTTCCACGCCAGACAACAACGGCCATGGTGCTGTTAACTCTAGACTACGACATAGTTTAGACCTTAGCCTACCTCCACCTAGGCATGCTCATCCGTCCCTAACGCTTAGTATGCCCCCCGTCTCCCCTCCTACGCGCTTCAAAATTTTACAGCTGAACTGTTACGGATTAGCTGGAAAGATCGCGGAGATATCTGACTTTATGAAGTTGCACGACATCAAGAGACAAAACTGAACACAAGATCGGACTTACGAACTTGTGATGGGTATAATGTACATCGAAAAGACCGTCCCAGCGGTCATGGGGGTGGCTTTGCGTTCATTACATATCACTCCGTACAATATAATCTATTTTCCCCTGACGTCGACCCCAAGGACTCTACCTTAGAATGCCAAGGCATAGCAGTCCGGTCAGGCGACGTCGACCTGCAAATCATAAACATCTACATTCCCCCTGCCACGTGTTGTCCTAGAGATTATCATCCTGACATTAGTGCGTTGCTAAGGGGCGACACCGTCTAATCCTAGGCGACTTCACCGCACATCACTATCTCTGGCACTCCAACTTGCCAGCAGCCAGCAGAGGACACGCAATTGCAGACCAAATAGACAACTCGCCACAACCACGCCACACCCCTTCGAGACCTGGAAGAGACACGGCTCCCTGCCGGCCTTAAAAGGTGGACCGCTAATTACCTCAATGGTCGACAGGTATCAATCAAATTCAGGAACAAGAAATCTAGGCCACGAAGAATAAAACAAGGGGTGCCGGAAGGTGGTGTTCTCTCTCCCCTTTTGTTTAATTTCTATATTTCGAGACCCCCCCCCCTCCCTCCCACCAGAGGGAGTCTCCATTATTTCCTACGCTGATGACTGCACGATAATGTCCTCGGGCAAGGGTCCCTCCATTGACGAACTCTGTACTAGAATCAACAGTTACCTCCGTGACCTTTCCAGCTTCTTCACCGAGCGAAATCTGACCCTATTATCGGAACCAGCATGATCGGACCAATACAACGCATAGCTCCCATACAATCGATTTTTCCGATAAACGGGGTGTAACCTATAACTCTTAAAAAGCTAGAAACGTAAAATTTTTCAGGTCTGGTACATATTATATATGTAATGTGTGTAGTGAAAATCACCCAGATCGGACCAATATAACATATAGCTCCCATACAATCGAGAGCTTCGATAAATGGGGTTTGGGCTATATGTATCTTTAAATTAACAGTTTTGCAGAGTTTGTACTAATTGTGAGTAAGGAGTGGACACTTAAAAGTGGGACTATCTACGGGACGGAACAAGACGTGTTTGTCTTGCGCATAATGGAAATCTGTGTAAAATATATCTTATATGATATAAATTATCTAAAGTGATAACTATAAAGAAGTAAGAGACAGTGACTCTATTTTATCAAACAAAATTTATTGAAAATGAGCGGAAATCTATTTTATACAAAAAGTGTCTGAAGTGCCGTTTAAAATGCCCCCTGAGTGTTGTGAGTGCACAGCGAAATTGTCGCTTATAGACGAAATCGTGGAGTGCAATGGGGGATGAGGTAAAAGCTATTGCCTTAAATGCAGTAATATAAAGAGAGCAGAATTAAAAGTCTTAAATGAAAACCTTAATATAAAATGGTTTTGCAGTGAATGTAGCGTATCTAGCACTAATATGAAATTTTTGGAGATAAAACATGTAATTGAAAAATCCGAACAAAGTAAATTGAAGAAAAGCGATGTGAAGGAAATTGTTGATGATATTTTTAATAGGAAGTGTCAAAAATTTAAGAGCGACATAGTAAATGAACTTAGTGTAATCTTAGACCAACAGCTACAAGCGAAATACGATGAAATGAAAAAACAAATAGTTGAAGAAGGGACCAAAGAGCTAAATAACAACATTGCTAAGGCTAAATTACAGAGCGACCAAAGCACAGCACAGCAATAATGTTAATAACAAGCTGACATATGCACAAACAACAAGGAAAAATCTTAACAAAGTAGTTATTAAACCAAAAGGCAACGTAAAAAAAAACAACAGAGAAACAAAAAATGCTCTTAAATCAGTCATTGAGCCGACAGAATGCTTGATCAAAGATGTGAGAGCAATAAACAGTGGTGGCATAATTGTTGAGTGCGCCGATGATAATGCGTTAGAAATAGTGAAAAAGAAAATAAATGAACAAATCGGTGAAAAATACGAAGTTGAAAAGGTAAATAATCAAACAAAAAAGAAAATGGTTAAGATCTTGGGATTAACAAGTAAACTTAACGAAGAGAGAATTATAGAATGTTTAATAAAACAAAACGAAATGGATGATAGCAATGTAATAAAAATAATAAAAGTATATGAGGATAAAAACAAACGTGAAGAAAGATATAATGCACTTATAGAGAGTGATTTTGATACATGCGAGCTGCTAATTGCGAAAAAAAGAATCAAAATAGAATACGATAGTTGCAGAGTGTTCGAATATTATAATGTACTAAGATGTTTCAAATGCTTAGGCTTTCAACACAAAGCTAGTGAATGTACGAACAAAATTGCTTGTGTAAAGTGCGGTGGTACACATGAAGAAAAAGACTGTAAGTCTGATGTAGTAAAATATGTTAATTGCTACGAACTAGTGCAAAAAAAATTATTAGACGTTAATGTGAATCATTCTGCATTTAGTGTTAAATGCCCGGCATATTCAAAATTATGCCAGCAAAAAAAGCCAAATCGTAAATAGCAACTATGTTGCATATACCTTAATATAAATAGCATCTTAGCTAACAAATGTGAACTTGAAATGCTAATATACGAAAAGAATCCGTGTATTGTGCTTTGTTCGGAGTCTAGAACTACAATTGATATTGAAGATAGCGAATTAAAAATAACTAACTACAATATCGTTAGATGTGACTCGCACAGCAGGCATACTGGCAGCGTAGTTATATACGTGCATGAATCCGTAGATTTTAAGGTGATATACAAAAACAGTATAAGCCAAAATGTGTGGTGTATTATTATTAAAATAAAGAACAGTGGTACAACGTGGTGTATCGGAGTATTATATCATTCACCTAATAGTAATGACATTGATTTTATCAATTACTTAAATGAAAGTATTTTAGTAAAATTTGTACCAACAGAGAGTAATATACTTATAGGAGATTTCACTGTAGATATGAACAGAAACACTACAATCCGAAATAAGTTAAATGATACTCTAATAAATGTATGCGTGACCCAAAAAATAGAGTTTAATACCCGTATCACAGAAACCTCCCAAACAAGGATTGATTTATTATACTCTAACAGTGATAACATTAATTGTGAGAGACTTGAAGATAATAAAATATCTGACCATGAAACAATTGGGTTTAATTTAATGTCAGAGAAAGAATACCAAATGCGTATAAAAAAGTGTATAACTTCATGGGAATCTACAGTGTTGAGAATCTTTTAAACATATTACGAAATTATAACCTGAGTTTAATGAACAGGTTATCAGTAGAAGAAAAAGTTCGGGCAATAAATAACGTTATGGTTCACGCCTTGAAATATTTAACTTTTGAAAAACAAGTTGAAGTAAAACTAATGAACAAATGGTATGATCGTGAGTTAGCAGACCTAAATAAGCGCAAAATTAGCCTGTATAAAATTTGTCAAATAGACGGTGACTGGAGGCAGTACAAAACTATAAACAAACAATATAAAAAATTAATTAAAATTAAGAAGACTAGGTACCTAGAAAACAAAATTTCGTTAAATAGCCAAAATAGTAAGCAAATGTGGAAATGTCTGAAAGACACTGTAAATTTGAAAAAAGAAAAGTATCTAATTCAAAAGATTGAAATCGATAATATAGTATATGAAGTTGGAAAAGACATAGCAAATAATCTTAATATATTTTTCGTCAAGAGTATAAAAGATACAAACAATGCCATTGAAATAGTGACAAATAACTTTAATCACGAATACAACGTGACCAGCTACTTCAAGTTTGATGAAGTGACAGTCGACACAGTGATACAAGTTCTTAAAAAGTTTACACACAAGATCGGCGGAAATAATCTAATAGCGGAAGGTGTCATTAAAGACTCCATTATATACATGGGATACTTTTACGCTAATCTTATTAACGAAAGCTTCAGAACTGGTACAATGCTAACAACTGTAATACCTATTCAAAAAGTAAAAAATACTATAAAAGCTAACGATATGCGACCTATAAATACCTTGCCTGCTGATGAAAAAATCATTGAATCAATTGTAAAAGAACAACTGGAACAGTACCTCGGGTTGAACAAAATTGTAGTACCAGAGCAATCTGGTTTTCGGAATAAACATTCATGCGAGTCTGTTTTAAACTCAATTGTTTTTGAATGGAAAAATCAACTAAATGAAAAAAATGTTGTAATTGCGGTATTTTTAGACCTAAAACGAGCGTTCGAAACTATATCTCAACAAATTATGATAGAAAAACTTCACAGCATCGGGGTGAGAGACAAAGCGCTTGCATGGTTCAAAAGTTATTTTTCAAATCGTCGACAAAGAACATTAGTAAATGGAACTTTTCTCTCAAGTGAAACAACAGTCGATACTGGCCTTCCACAAGGATCAGTGCTTGCACCAATATTGTTCAAAATTTATATAAATGATATAATTAAGTCAGTAAACTATTGTAACTTACAGTTGTTTGCAGATGATACTCTCATTTTAATAAACGATAAAAATTTAGATATGGCTGTGCAAAAAATGCAATCAGACTTAGATAATATATACTTGTGGATGTGCCAAAACAAATTAAAGATAAATGCCGATAAGACCAAATACATGTTTCTAAGTAGAACCCCTGTCAGCAATAGTTATGAACTAAAAATAGACAACAGCGTATTAATGGAAGTGTCAAAACTAAACTATTTGGGTATTGTTATTGATAACAGATTGAAATTTGAAGACCATACAAGTTGTCTTAAGCAAAAGATTGCCAAAAAAATAGGTTTCCTGTACAGGTCATGCAAGTACGTATCCAAGAAGCACAAGATTTTAGTTTATAGAACTATCGTGGAACCCCATTTTAATTACTGCCCTACCATACTATTTCTGGTGGCAGATAACATAATAGATAGCTTACAAAAATGCAAAATAAAGCGATGAGGTTTATATTAAATAAAAAATATTATACTCAAACTAGTGATATGCTGAATGAATTAAAATGGCTTAGTGTCAAACAGCGCATTCTTTATTTCGTAATGATTTTTGCTTTTAATATAAAAAAAGGATATTTACCGGAGTATTTGAGCAATAATATTGTATACCAAAAAGATATTCATAATATTAATACTAGACATAAGGATAGTTTTAGGCTTCCGCTATTTTCCACAGAAAGGGGACAGCTTAACTTATTTTACAAGGGATTGAAAAGATTTAATGAACTTCCTTTAGATATAAGAAACTGTGAAGAGCTGAATATATTTAAAAAGAAATTACTATCATATTGTCGTACAACTGCAATAAGATAGAAGAGATATGTATGAATGTGATATGTATGAATTTAGTACTTAAATCTAGGCTTTAAACTGTAATAAATAATTAAATAAATAAATATCTCCGACTAAATCGACGGTGACCCTGTTTACGACATGGAATGCAGAGATGGGGCAAGAGTTAAATGCCCACGTAGACGGAGTACCTCTACCTACTGTCTCTCTATCTCTATGGCGCGATATACAACAGGTATATCATCATAAACCTCCTAAGAGATTTTTGCGCCAAGCTTCTCTTCCAATTTGTGGTGTGCGATTTGAATTTTCCCTACAAATTGGTGGGACCTACAGTTTTTTGCCGACTCCGAACGGCATCTACAAAGGAGACGAATTTTTGCTGAGAAGCCTGTCATGGCAGAATTACACTCGGAGAGTTTGCCAAACCACTGCCGAGGGGCGACCCCGTTTTGAAAACCTTTTTTCAAATTACTTTTGATGTTACCTGTACCAGGGCTCGAACCATAGACCTTCGGTGTGGTAGGCCGGCAACACTACCTTCACACCACGGCGCCCGTCTACCTACTGTCAACCGCCCGAAAATCTTGGGTGTGACATTCGACAACGGCCTTGCCTTCGCTGGCCATGCCACCGCAATAGCTTCAAAGGTACAGAGCCGCAAGAAGATCCTCAAGTCACTGGCCGGAAGTACTTGGGGAAAAGACAAAGAAACATTGCTTGCTACATATAAGGCTATTGGCCGACCGGTTATTGACTACGCTACGCCCATATGGTCGCCCAATCTTGCTGACACCAATTAGAGGAAATTGCAAGTCTGCCAAAACACCGCCATCAGAACTGCTACGGGATGTCTGCTTATGACATCTGAGTCTCACCTCCATCAAGAGGCAAAATTGCTCAATATTCGAGAGCACGCGGAACTCTTGAGTAGACAGTTCCTTCTGAACTGTCATAAACCCAGTCATCCAAACCGACATCTATTGGATGTAGCCCCGGAGACATCTTCGTAAGCACTACGATGAGATCCGCCACCACATCTCTTTTCCGTTTGATCTGCGGAACCACAAGACGGGCTCTAAATGACCTCCACACCGAGTTGGTAGACAGATCTCTCAGATCTCGGCATGTGAATCCCGTTATCAATACTCAGCCACCTGAATTGGCTGAAGAGGAGCGTGTACTCCTGAGGGAGACTAGATTTATGCTAGCACAACTTCGCTCTAGATGTTGTAATAGGTTAAACTCTTACTTATCCAGACTGAACCCCAACATACCAAACACATGTCCTGCATGTGGTATGCTCCCTCATGATACCAAACATCTCTTCTCCTGTTCAGTCGAACCCACTCTTCTAACACCTACATCACTCTGGTCCAACCCTGTGGAAACTGCGCGTTTCCCCGACTTCCGTTAGAAGAGCCTGATGACAATTTGGAGTGATCGAGCCCATGGGGCAGGGCGAAGCACTATTAACAACAACAACAACATATGAAAAAAATTTTAACGGTGCAAAATAAAGAGAGTATAAATAAAAAAATTAACTACATCGCGGACTCGGACAAATAAAAAAACTCAGGTGCAAATGAAAAAGAAAAATTAACTAAAATGATTGAAAAGTTATACAGTTAAAAAGCAAAAAGGAAAAAAAAAATAATTGCAAATATTATATACAGTGTGGAGAACAAAGGTGGTTGGAAAATTTTTAATATTGTGAAAAAAATTATTAATGTTTAAAAATGTAAACAAAAGGAAATAACAAAAAAAGTTAAGACAGCTTAATGCCAAGAAAGATTATTTGAGAAAAAGCTCAAATAGAATTTTTTTATTTCAAGTGGCAGCATGCACATAAGTGCTTATGCATATGCCTGTGCAGGGTTTGACGCAAAGTACGCAAAAAAACTTACAGGTAAGAAAAATATGTGAATTCAATAAAACTTATACTAATTAAATTATAACAGTAATACTATAAATAAATAAAAGACAGAAAATAATATAATACTATTGAAAGTGTGTGTGGTGGTGTTGATTTAAAGTTGGAGAGCGCGCTCCCAGTAAGTCGCGTTAATCTTCTGTCGCTTTCCTTTAATATTTCTGTGATCGTGGTGTGTCTTGTGTTATCGTGTGTATGTGTGGTGAGTGAATGTTGATGAGTGTGGCCAATGTTGCCAACTTTGTGTGGTTGCTCCACTAAATATTTAGCAACAAGTTGTTTATACTACGCTTTAGCGCAATAATGTTGCTATTTTCGTTTACAGTGAGTTGCCAAACTCGGTTAAAATGTAGGTGTGAAAATAAGCTGTGTCACCTTCTGCATGGTTGTTTGATACAAATTGTATGATGTCCGGTGTCTTAAGTTCGGCGTTTGTGTTCGATCGTGTCAAAAACTTCCTTTAATTTTAAGTGGGACAGGAAATATGAGACAAATTCGTTTTCATCGAAAAGATTTTTGTATTTATGTTAAAAAACCCTTAAAAAAAGGGGGAAAGGGTAAATTTTTTGACGAAAACACTCCCCAAAACCCAAAAAATATTTTTTTTTTTAAAACTGTTATCGCCAACGTTTTAAGCGGACATTTTTGGGTCGGACAGGGTATACATGAAAATTTTAAGATCAAACGAAAATTTTTTTAGTAGGTCATGAAAAAAACCTTAAAAATCAAAGTCAAAAAAATAAAATTTCGCAGGCTCAAAAATTATTTTTTTGGGCATTTTTTTTCCTGAGCCCAAAACCTATCGAAAATCGATGGTTAGTAAATCGACCCACTCTAATCTATATATATATTTTTTTTTTCAAATTGGATATTTTGCTGGCTCGAGGTCAATGATTAAAATAAAAAACACAAGGTTTTACATTTTGTTTTCCAATATAATTCGGTTACACCTCTGTAACCATCTTTAAGGAAAACTACAAAACCAATATAATTTTAATTTTAATATAATCAAATAATTTACAATTAATCAATATCCTCGTACATACATTAAATTTTACACGTCCGTGCTGTGTGACGCGGAGCTTTCTAATGTTGTTTTGTTAGTTAGTAAGTGTCTATATAGGTGAGCGCAATTGTCAGTGGCTGTTTTGTAATTCAGTCGAATGTTTGCCGGTGTGTTTATTATATGCAGCATTTCCAGTGTAAAGCGCTGTAGTTTTGTTCTTGCTGGATAATATTTACTTTATTAAAATTGGGAGAGTGGCCGCTGGTTGTACAGTGGGCCATGAGTGCTGTTTTTTGGTTACGTGAGTGTGAACAATGTGTGACATCTGATTTGTGCTGCTGGGCTAGTCTAGTTTTTAACTTTAATTTAGTTGTACCTAGGTAGACGCGATTACATGTTTCGTTTTTATTACCATTGCAAGGGGTTTTGTAAACGACATTACTTTTTTCTGTAAGAGGTATTTTTGACTTAGTGCTATTGAAAATGTATTTTAGTGTATTTTTGGGTTTATGGGCTATTTCAAAAATATTTTTAATATATCAGTCAGACTTTGCTAACCGCTCCGATAGTTGGAGTACGTATGTTACGGGCTTGAAATTCGCAGGTTTCTCTTTTTATGTTGTTGATTGTCGGTATGCGCTTTCCTTATCAACGTTTTTAATATTGTCGGGGAAATCGTTTTTCTTTAATAAAATAATTATTTTTTTTTTGATATCTTTGTGCTAAGTTTTATCCGATATATGCAGCATCCGTCGGATACAGCCCCTTGCTATATTCATTATCATTAACTTCGGATGTTATGAGTGGAAGTTCATGATTCGTCCTGATGCTGTTGGTTTCTGATACAACTTTGTATTTAATTGATTCCCTCGTTTTATAACGATGGAGTCGAGATATGGTAATTCACCTTCGTTTTCAATCTCTATTGTAAATTTTATATTTTTATGTAATGAATTTAATGCATTAAGCGTATTTTGTACTTCACTTTCTTGTATGATTGCGAACAAATCATCAACATATTTTGTCAATAGTCTTGGTACATATTCTAGTTTTTCCACAGTTCGGTTTATTATCTCCTCCATAATTATATCTGCAATTACTGGCGATGTAGGAGATCCCATAGGCATTCCTTAAAGTTGTATGTATATAATGCCATTAAATTTAAAATATCAGTTTTCTTCAACACAAAATCTTAATAGATCCATAAACATGTTTTTTGGTATCTTTGTGAATTTTTGTATTTTCGCCCATTTTTCTCCTATAACGTCAAGTGCCAACTGTGTAGGTATACTCGGAAATAGTGATACCACTTCGAAAGAAATAATTTTTTCATCGTCATAAATAAGAGTATTGTTCACTCTATGTTTAAAGTCCAATGTATTTTTTATATTGTATACAGAGTTCCTCGTTAAGTTCTTCAATATTTACAATATATTTGCATAGCCCATACGAGGGGGACCCGATGGCTGAGCATATAGGTCTAAGTGGTATGCCTTCTTCGACTATCATGTTGTTTTTATTTATTTATTGTAATACCGTCTATGAAACAAAATTTCTTACAGGCTGCCAACAAGAAGTACATACACTTGAAATATAAAAATTACAAATATGGTACATACTAACCATGTGAAATTTTATACCTTTAAACGAGTTATTCTTGTATATTTGTATAGTTGTATATTTGTATATCCGCTACTATCTCAGGAACGACTTAACCGATTTGGATGAAATTGGGTATATGGGTAGTATTATTTGTTTTAAGATTTTCTACTTTGCCATTTGGGGTGGTTCACAGGGTTGCCACCTATATCATTTTTTTTTTAAATATTAAGCAATATTTGGGAATATGGGTATCAAATGAAAGGTATTTTAGGCTGTATACCAACCAAAGTATTTTCGAGTAGGGTTGCCACCTAGGGTTGCCACCTGACCGCATTTTATTTATTCCTTCAGATATCGACCACTATCTCGGGAACGGCTAAACCGATTTCGATGAAATTTGGTAGATGGATAGTATGCTTCCTTCTAAGATTTTCTGCTTGGATGTTGCCACTAAAGGAAGCTTAGAAGGTTGCCACCTTTCTGATTTTTTTTTAAATATTAAGCAATATATGGCAATATGGGTATCAAACGGAAAGCATTTGAGTCCGTATACCAACCAGAATATTTTTAAGTAGGATTGCCACCTAGGGTTGCCACCTGACTGCATTTTAATTATTCCTTCTTATATCGACCACTATCGCGGGTACGGTTTAACCGATTTGGATGAAATTTGGAGTGCGCATGTGGACATAATTTCGTGGCATCTCGAGGTACTTGAATAAATATAACATAACATGGCAAGCATCACTCAAAAACTTAAAATGATGAATTAAGCTGAATCTACATCTAGCAGCTATTTGATCAACTATATCGTGTCGTGTGGTGCTGCTGTCGCTAGGTGTGATATGCTCAGTTTCAAGTGTTAAGGCTGGTTCTACAAAAGCTCGTTCGCAGAATTAGATGTTTTTTTAATGGATGAAGCTCCACTGCTCCCAAAGCATGGACTTGAAAATATTGACCAAGTTTTGCGATCGATTGGACATCGGGATGTCCCTTTTGGTGGGAAAGTAATAGTTCTCGGAGGGGACTTTCGTCAATGCCTTCCTATTCAGCCGCGAGCGAACAAAAATTAGCTATTGGACTTGTCCATTAAGAGAAGTCTCCTATGGTCACATTTCAAGACGTTCGCCCTTGACGAAAATATGCGTGTTGATCCAGAACAACGGCAGTTTGCTGAATATTTATTGAAGTTGGGCAATGGAGAATTACCTGTAAAAGCATTAGAAGAAATCGAATTGCCACAAGATATAATTTCAAACTCAAACTTAATTGATGAAATATTTGGAAACTGTATTTATAATGAACACTTTGATACCATGAAAGATCGGGAAATACGCGCGGATCTTAATAGAGATGTTGATCGAATCAATAATGAAATTATAACCAAACTTGCGGGGGAGTACAAAGTCTACCATAGCTATGATTCCCTGAAAGATAACTATGAAGTGGCACTTGAATTTACTACGGAGCTTCGTAACACAATCAATATTTCAGATTTACCACCGCATGAGTTAAAGTTGAAACAAAATTCAATAATAATGTGATAATGGATGTAATGGAGTAAGACTTATTGTGTCAAGCCTTTGCAACAATATAACAAAAGCAAAAATAGTTACTGGCGAACAATACGGAAAAGAAGTGGATATACCCAGAATCACACTTGACTCATCAAAGGGACAGCTCGGCTGTACCATGCAACGGCACCAATTTC
This sequence comes from Merzomyia westermanni, assembly GCA_949987695.1. NCBI lineage: Eukaryota > Metazoa > Arthropoda > Insecta > Diptera > Tephritidae > Merzomyia > Merzomyia westermanni. The sequence continues at coordinate 103,240,800 of OX465288.1, read as the reverse complement.
CGGTAAGACCAGCATTTGCCATGACTGTGCACAAAGCTCAAGGCCAAACTTTTGAATTTGTTGGAGTAGACCTAAATTCACCTGTTTTCATGCATGGTATGCTATATGTGGCTTTTTCCAGAGTTAAGCGACCAACTACATTAAAAGTACTACTACCACAGGAGAACGAGAGACGTACTAGGAACATGGTGTGGAAGGAAGTATTGGCTTAGGCTTTCAATTTGCAATGTTCAAATAAATGGATAGCATTACCTAAATAAATTTAAAACATTAGATGAAAAATTACAACGTTATGCACAGCCATGGTATGGGATGACATGTTTCGAAGTGCCCAACTTCTCATCAGACCCCTTCTCGGACACTGAGATACGAACCCAAGTGTCTGCACCAAAGCCGCTGTTAGAGTACTCTAACAACTAAGCTATGATGCCCTGTAGCGTCACGATGCATTTTTCCTCTAATGTGCCATTTGCTTATTCCTTTTATACATTCTTTGGTACATATATTTTTTATATGTCAACTCAAGGACAGTGGAATATTTTTAGGCGCGTTCATAGAACAGTTTTAGATACAGAAGGGCTTTTTTTTTTGCATATCAACACTTCCGTGTTATTTGTTATGCACCCGCACTGTACCTGTAACAATTATAGTTATGGTGATTGTTGTTGCAGCAAAGCTCGAATTTTTATGTTTTTTAATTGAGGAAAAATTACAACGTTATGCACAGAGTAGTAGAGTACTCTAACAGCAGCTTTGGTGCAGACACTTGGGTTCGTATCTCAGTGTTCAAAAAGGGGTCTGATGAGAAGTTGGGCACTTCGAAACATGTCATCCCATACCATCGCTGCGCATAACGTTGTAATTTTTCCTCTAATATCAATCACCATAACTATAATTGCTACAGGTACAGTGCGGGTGCATAACAAATAACACGGAAGTGTTGATATGCAAAAAAAAAAGCCCTTCTGTATCTAAAACTGTTCTATGAACGCGCCTAAAAATATTCCACTTTCCTTGAGTTGACATATAAAAAATATATGTACCAAAGAATGTATTCCGCCATTGCGAATCTATGTGAATCTAATTCCCATGCCGACTTTTGTATTCTCGGAGATTTTAATCTGCCTGACATTGTTTGGGTGGACTTTCAATATAATAGGATTTTAACTCCTACTAACGTTACGCGATCCTCTGAAATTAATGTTATCGACTGTATTTTAAGTTGTAATCTTATTCAAACTAATTACTTATTTAATACGCTCTCTAGATTGCTTTATCTTGTCTTTGTTAGTGAAAATTTAATAGTTAGTCTCTCTGAGAGTACCTTGCCCCTATGTGCCTCAGATAAACATCATGTTCCCCTTGATATTTATTTACAAAATTTCGACGCTATCCCGGCGTCATCTCTTTCAGGGACCTCCTCTTTTAACTTTCGATCCTCGAATCTAGGTGGGCTCAACGATTCCCTACTTGCTATGAACTGGGACTTTATCTTTTCCTCTAAGGATGTTAGTGTCTGTTTTGAATCCTTCCTATCTTCTTTGGGTGAGATATTTCGTTCCAAGGTGCCTCTTTTTGGCTCTAAACGGCACAAGCTTCCTTGGTACAACAAGACTCTAAAAAAGTTAAAAAATCAAAGTAACAAATATAATAAGCTTTATAAGTCTAACACTGCCAACTCTATCCTCAGAGATCAGTACTTATTTAGTGTAAAACAATTTAATGTGCTGGATAGATTTCTTTACAACCGATACATTGGAAGGCTCGAAAGTGAACTTAAAGAAAATCCAAAGGCTTTTTGGAATTTCATCCGCTCTAAACGTGGCTCTTCCAATGTACCGATTTGTATGAAGTGGAATGACATATGCTCCCACTCTCCCAATGAGACTGTGGAACTCTTCGCTGATTTCTTTTACTCTAACTTTGAAGATAACACTTCCAATTTGTGTGACTATTATCAGCGCTCGTGTCCCCGTGAGTGTTTAGATTTTGGTTCCCTCACAATCACTGAAGAAGACGTAAGCAAAGCTATGTAAACCCTTAAGCCCTCGCTTAAATGTGACAATGCTGGCCTTTGTGGTTTTGTTCTCAAGCACTGCAGTACATCTCTCTAGGCTCCGCTATGTCATATCTTTAATCTGTCTCTATCTTCTGGAATTTTTATCGACAGGTGGAAGAAGTCAGCTATCACTCCAATTTTTAAGTCGGGGAACAAAAATGACGTTTCTAACTACAGGCCAATTGCTAAGATCACAGTGTGTTCTAAGCTTTTCGAAAAAGTTATAAAAGATAAACTTTCATTTGTGATCAAAAGCGTTGTCGACCCGCACCAGCATGGGTTTGTTGCTGGGCGTTCGACTGTAACTAACCTAGCGCACTTTTCTGATTTCTGCATTTCCGCATTCAAGGATGGCTCTCAGGTGGATACAATATACACCGATTTCTCAAAAGCTTTCGATAAAGTCTCTCATTGGATTTCACTCTGTTTTTTTGAGCTGGCTGAAATCCTATTTGTCTAATAGAACCATGTATGTGGATATAGAAGGCTGCAGGTCCCACCCGTTTATAGCAACGTCTGGTGTTCCTCAGGGCAGCATTCTTGGCCCACTTTTGTTTGTTCTATTTATTAATGATATCGGTTCCTGCATAAAATATTCCAACTTTCTGCTCTATGCTGACGATCTTAAGATTTTTCGTAGGACAAATGTCCTGTCGGATACTGCCCTTCTGCAACAAGACCTAAATAATATTGTAGGTTGGTGTCTCTCCAACAACCTCCACCTTAACGTAAAAAAGTGTTTCCATATGTCATTCTCTAAGTCTTTTACCCTTCATACCTCCGCCTATTATATCTCAGGTGGTCAGCTGGCCTCAGTCAAAGAATTTGTTGATCTAGGAGTCGTTTTCGATACAAACTTTTCTTTTGTTAACCACATTTGTTATGTGATTCCAAAGGCATACTCAAATCTGGCTTTCCTTCGTAGATATGCCAAAAACTTGAAGGATCCCTACACGAGGAAGACTCTTTATATTTCTTTAGTTCGTTCGAAGCTAGAGTATGCATCCGTTATCTGGAACCCTATCTATAGCTGCCATTCTGCCAGAATCGAAACATTTTAACGAAAATTTATTCGGTTTGGCTTAAATATCCTCAATTTTGAGGACCCGATTCCGTCATACTACTCGCGCTGTACGCTTATTAACCTGCAACCCCTTGATACTAGGAGAACTGTGCACTTGCTTATGTTTGCCTATGACATAATAGCTGGTTATCTAGACTGTCCAAATCTTCTCGAGAAGGTCTCATTTAACGTCCCTCACAGGTGTCTACGTTCCTTTTTACCTTTTTATTTGCCTGCTCCCAGTGCGAATTATTACAATTTTAACTCAATTTATCGTGCCCTTGCTCAGTTTAATAAGCTCTCAAGAGGTGTAACTATTGACTTTTCCCTATCGAGAGATACATTCAAATCTATTATTGTAGTTAGCCTTTCATGATACATACATTTTTTTTTTTATTTTTAGCTTTTTAATTTTACTTTGTATATAGTCTGTAAGATGTGAAATCATAGACTGAATAAACATAAACATAAACATAAAAGGAATAAGCAAATGGCACATTAGAGGAAAAATGCATAGTGACGCTACAGGGCATCATAGCTTAGTTGTTAGAGTACTCTAACAGCGGCTTTGGTGTATCTCAGTGTCCGAGAAGGGGTCTGATGAGAAGTTGGGCACTTCGCAACATGTCATCCCATACCATCGCTGTGCAGATCGTTGTAATTTTTCCTCTAATATCAATTATCAAACAAAACATAAAAATTCGAGCTTTGCTCAAACAATCACCATAAATTTAAAACATTTAAAACAGAAAATTTTTGTCGAATCATCGAGCCCTAACCGCCAAACAGGCTTAAGTGACGTTTTGTGGTTAGTGTTCGATATTTTTTAAATCTATTTTGGAAATTTATGCTCTTGGTAAGTAAGATTATGCGACAAATTCGAAAAATACCGAGCAAGGCTCGGTCACCCAGGTACTGAAATTTATATGCTTAGCATTTAAAACTTTACATATCTATATATATTGAGCGAAAAAGATTTAAGAAAGCTTCTGTGGTCTTTGAAAAATCGATGACGATTGTTTGAGACAAAATATTAAATTGACGCATAGATCTTGCAAGAGGAGCGTTGCTGGCAACATTTTGTTCTGACCTTTTTGCAATAAAAAGGGGAAGTGACCCGAAGGTTACGCCTAGGAACATTAAAAGTAATCCTTTGCATGAGATAAGGGTAATCAAGGCTCCCTCAAATAACATTAAATATAAAAGACAACGACAACATAGACCTACGACTATCCAAGGATTGTAGTTCAATAAGCATGAGACGCGACGCATTCGATGGGACGGGATCATCGAATTTTAAGCTTTTTAGAGCGAATTTAAGAAATACCTTTTGAATACGTTCTATTCTTTTAAAAGAAACTTGGCTATAGGGCCTCCATATGAAAACTGCGTGCTCAAGACGCGAACGTACAAATGTTATATATAACATTTTCAGAGTGTAAGGGTCAGAAAACTTAGTGGAGTTCGGACGGATAAAACCAAGTACTTGTAAGACTTTGCAATGATGAAATCAACATGATTATTAAAGCTCAACTTCGGATCAAAGATAACCCCTAGATCTTTTACTTCAGTAACATTGCGTAAGAAAGTATTCGAAATGCTATAGTTCGTAATACGAACATTCAGAATTTTAGCAAATGTCGTCTTAAAGCATTTTTTAATATTTAGAGAGAGTCTATAACGTAGGCACCATGAATGAACAGCGTCAATATCACGTTGAAACAGATGTATCCCTGACTACCGCGAATATTTTGAGATCATCTGCATACGAGGTGTGTTCAAAAAGTATCGCGAATTTTGTGTTTTTTTCAAAAATTATTTATTTATTCATGAATATCTATTTTGTCCCCTTCAAAGTAAGCCCCATGAGATATTATACACTTGTGCCAATCTTCGAAGCACTTCAAAAAATCATTTTTTTGTATCTTGTTCAGCTCCTCCTTCGATGCCGTCTTTATCTCGTCAAGAGAAGCGTAACGTCGTCCTTTCATGGGCCTCTTCAGTTTAGGGAACAAGAGGCCAGGTCACAGGGGGCCAGATCTGGGGAATACGGTGGCTGCGGCATCATTAGTGTGTTGTTTTTGGCCAAAAAGTCGCGCACAAGCAACGATGCGTGAGCAGGGGCGTTATCGTGGTACAAAAGCCAATTTTTGTTCTTCTTTGCACATCTTCTCGGCCTTCTGAGAACATTTTGTACCACCGATAAACGTTGCTTCGGTCCAAGGTAGCTTCTCCGTATGCCACAGTCAACATTCGGAATGCATCCGCGCACTTAATTTCGTTTTTCACACAAAATTTGATACAGGTTCTTTGATCCATTTTTTTGAATAGGTAAAAATCGAAGACGATCCAAAACACGTGCAAGCAAAGCAGCTGTCAACAATTAACTGAACATTCAAAATGGCCGAGCTTGTCGGCATAAGTGAGAGACATGAGCACCAACATAACGCCACAAAAAATTCGAAATTCGAATATATGTAACCAGCGAAAATTCACCACACCTCGTACAGTAGATAATTTGCGAAAGAAAAGCAGCTACTTATGTCGTTGATGAAAAGAAAAAGGAGGGCCTAGAATGCTTCCTTGCGGGACAGCAATGAAAGTTTCCGACAGTACACCATCGATGGTAACAACACAGCGTCTATTAGAGGGATTTAGCTAAAAAATAGAATTTATCTTTTACAATGCACTCAAAAAGCTTAGAAATGGTAGAGAGCTTCGATATGGGTCTATAATTGCGAACATCATTTTTTTTTTAACTGGTTTAACCCTCTAGTACCCAAACAGGCCTGTAGACATACATTTTATAAAAATTCGTATAAATTACATTATTTGGTATTTGCACCTTAATTTCTGCACATTAATAAAAAAATCTTCACTTATTCGAATAAAAAGTGTCATTTTGGTGTGCAGAGCCAGCGAAAAGAGACTGAGTCTTTCAAACTCATAATTTATTGAAAAAGTGCAAAAGTGACTGATCTGAATATTTTCCCAGAAAAAGATTATTGTAATAAGTTATCGGTGTTGCGTTTCAAAGTGAAAAAATTGTGGTAAGTAAAACCAAGTATATTCTTTATAAAAGTGAAAAGTTTAAAAAAAAAAAAGTTTTGCCATGGTTTCTTTGATCTCGAATGCTAACAGTGTCTCCAGGCCGCTTTGGGAAACAAAGCATAAAAATGTTTTAACGGATAAATCGATGGCATTTGCAGAGACAAGAAATAAAGATGTGCATTTTTTCAATAAACTGAACTAAAAATGTAGTGATATGATAATTTTTTTGCTTTTCACTTCATAACAGTAATGGATTATAAACGAAATCCCATTCTTTCGTCCCTTTCCGACGATCAGATAATAAAAATAATGAACGAATTTGACTCAGATCTCGACACTGACAACGAAATAGATTTTGAGGATGATGATGACTTCGATGAACCAAATTTGACCCTCAGCAGTGGGATGAACGAAGTTATGGACTAAATGGATCAGTTTCTGATGTAGCGATAGCAGCAGAGAATTTGATTGATGGGGAGCTTGACGTCGACTTGCCTAACGCACCGTCTGGAAGTAATCAGTGTAGATCTGAAGTGAGTGCTACGGGTAGCTACCGTGAACATCCGTTCACGTCTTTGAACAGTTTTATTGGATGTGTAACTGATATTGACCCAAAATCTAATGAGTTCAAAAAAGTCTTATGGAAAAAAAGTAATCTGGTGCTCCAAAAATCCGACTTAGCCTATCGTGAGAACAACCTGGAGGATCTAAAAATGCTTGATACGCCTTACAAGTGTTTTTCCTATTTCTTCGACGATTCTATAGCCGAGCACATTGCTACACAAAGCAATTTGTACGCAACTCAAAAGAATATTTCAACTCGCTTTTCCACGAATGCCAACGAAATTAGGAAATACGTTGGAATTTTGTTTTACATGTCAGCTTTTAAGTATCCCAGCGTCCGTTCGTATTGGAGTGAATATGCTTTCAAATCAATGCAAAATACTATGCCACGAAATCGATTTGATGATATACTCGTACGTAGTAACCTACATTTTAATGATAACAGTAAAATACCTGACCGAAGCGTTGCTGATTTTGATCAACTGTACAAAATAAGGCCTGTACTCCAACACTTTAATCAAAGGTTTCAGTCAATACCAATGCTCCAGCGGGTATGTGTGGATGAGCAAATGTGCGCTACAAAACTAAAAACGTACCTAAGGCAATATATGCCTAACAAACCCCATAAGTGGAGAATTAAACTCTTTGTTTTATCGGATTTGCAAGGTTTTTCATATAGCTTTGAGGTGTACTGCGGCGCTGGAGATAATAAGGTACAAGCAGGTACTCCAGATTTAGGTGCATCCTCCAACGTGGTCGTACGACTCTCCCAGACTATTCCTAATTTCAAAAATCATATACTTTACTTCGACAACTTTTACACGTCCCTCCCTCTTCTTGTTTATTTACGCTCTCGAGGCATATACTCGCTGGGAACTATTCGTCCTAACAGAGTTTCTAACTCGATACTGATCTGAAGCACAAGGAACGTGGATTTCACACCGAATTCTGTTGTTCTGCACATGGGGTAGATATATCAGCCACTATATGGAAACATAACAAATGCGTTCGCTAGGCTTCTACGTACGTGGGTACTCAGCCTTTCAGAGACGAAGAAAGTCCTAATTCGACAGTTTTACGTTACAATAGGACAACCAAACAATATGTAAAAGTTACGTGCCCCAATGCAATTCAGGAATACAACCGACACATGGGTGGCGTAGATTTATTAGATGGACTAATCGGTCGATACAAAATCCACTTAAAGACAGTAAAATATACAAATAGGCTATTCTATTTGCTTGATTTAGCTTTGGTAAATGCTTATACTTTGTACAAGCGAATCAATAAACCAGATCCCCACGACAGAAACTTCCAACTTCCACAATTTCGGGCTCAAGTCGCTCAAGTGTTGTGTTCAAGCAGCGCTATAAACATTTTCCGAACACCCAGTGTGGGGCGCCCACGTGCTATCAAAGCACAAATAGGTGCCAAGACATACCTTCCTCCTGTTGATATTCGCTACGACGGAATCGATCATTTTCCAAAATTTTTGACTCGCAGTGCTAGACGGATTTGCAAAAATGCGCGCTGTACATCTCAAACACATGTTATCTGTCGAAAATGCAATATTAGCCTTTGCTTTTCATCACAAAAATATTGTTTTTTTGAATTTAATAAGAAAAAATAATCTATTTTTTTAATAATAATTTTAATCTTTAACATGTGAGTAATGAATTTTTTTTATTTTTTCCTTTGATTTTGTTAAAAATTGCACTAAATTTGATGTACAAATATATTTAAATGAAATAAATGGTTAATTCTAGAATAAACGTTTTTTTTGCTTTCTTTCCCAAGCAGGCCTCTAGGCATCCTACGTTTTTACCCCCCTTCCCACCCTCCCAAGCATGTTAAATTTTTTTTCTTGAACAAACGTTGCACCTTTCCGTAAAAACAACCTAATATAATTTTTTTAAGCTTATATAAAATCTGAGAACTAGAGGGTTAAAGACTGGAACTAGGAGAGCAACTTTCTAATCATTAATGAAGGTTCCTGAAGCAAGAGATTTATTAAAACTAATTTTTAATGGTTCAATTAGAGCAGGACATTTTTTAAAAAAGAGTGCCGACAGGCCATCAACATCGGTTTGAGATGGCGGCTTTAGTGTGGCAAGGCCTCTGGCAATGTCTTCTGAATATAGGGTAAGAGAACCAAAATTAAGGTGTGAGAAGTTTGTAGAAAAGCTTGGTGAGGGCGCATCATTGTCACTAGTAAAATTGGACTTAAAAAAGTTAGCAACAGATTGGCTACATCTTTGGGCCCTTCAGCGAACTGATCGTCAAGAGAAAATGACGGTGGAATAAAAAAGCGCGATCTTTTTGATTTGATAAACGTCCAAAAATATTTCGGATTACTTTTAATACTCCGCTCGGCGCCGCGAATGAACTTATTGTAAAGATATTTATCCAGGCGATTGAACTCGACAGCAAAGTTTTTATATTTATAATCTTATAACTTTAAACGAGTTATTCTTGTATATTTGTGTAGTTGTATATTTGTATATTTGTGTATCCACTACTATCTCAGGAACGACTTAACCGATTTGGATGAAATTTTACTTCTATTTTGGTGTTGCCACTTGGGGTGGTTCACAGGGTTGTCACCTATATCAAATTTTTTTTTTAAATATTAAGCAATATATGGGAATATGGGTATCAAATGAAAGGTATTTTAGGCCGTATACCAAACAAAGTATTTTCGAGTAAGGTTGCCACCTAGCATTGCTACCTGACCGCATTTTATTTATTCCTTCAGATATCGACCACTATCTCGGGAACGCATAAACCGATTTCGATGAAATTTGGTAGATGGATATGTATAGTATGCTTCCTTCTAAGATTTTCTACTTGGATGTTGCCACTAAAGGAAGCTTAGAGGGTTGCCACCTGAAGGTATTTGAGGCCGTATACCAACCAGAATATTTTTAAGTAGGATTGCCACCTGACTGCATTTTAATTATTCCTTCTTATATCGACTACTATCTCGGGAACGGTTTAACCGATTTGTATGAAATTTGGAGTGCGCATGTGGACATAATTTCGTGGCATCTCGAGGTACTTGAATAAATATAACATAAAACTTGCGACTCTTAATAGAGTTGTTGATCGAATCAATAATGAATTTATAGTCAAACTTACTGGGGAGTACAAAGTCTACCATAGCTATGATTCCCTGAAAGATAACCATGAAGGGGCACTTGAATTTACTACGGAGTTTCTTAACACAATCAATATTTCAGATTTACCACCGCATGAGTTAAAGTTAAAAAAAATTCAATAATAATGTTGCTGCGTAACCTGGATGTAACCGAAGGTATATGTAATGGAGTAAGATTTATTGTGACAAGCCTTTGCAACAATACAATAAAAGCAAAAATAGTTACTGGCGAACAATCCGGAAAAGAAGTGCATATACCCAGAATCACACTGGCTCATCAAAGAGCAGCTCGGCTGTACCATGGAACGGCACCAATTTCCAGTAAGACCAGCATTTGCCATGACTGTGCACAAAGCTCAAAGCCAAACTTTTGAATTTCTTGCCTCTCCATCCGCGATGTATTGGAAAACTGGAAATTCCTTCTTACTTGCAGGTAATCCAAACTCTGGACCCTTTTCCGAGAGCGCTTTCACGCCTTCAGGGAAATCCACATTTGATTTGTTTGCAAACCAATCTACCTGTTGGTTGTTATTGGAAAATATGTTGTCGCGTTTGTTTCGCAGTTTCTCATGTTTCAATTCTTTTCGTTCTTTGAGTGTTGTTGTTGACTTATTTTTGAAATTTTTCTCCTTTTCCATGAGTTCTTGCAAATTTTTAGCGCTCAGCTGTTTCCTAAGCTTTAATGTTATTTCTTCCAACCGCTGCTTTTGTGTTTTTAGTATGTTGTGTTTATGTTTTATAAGTAAGTAAGCTTACAATTTTTGTATGATAGTAATGTGTGTGTCGGTCTAAATCTATGTCTGTGTCGGGAAGTGTGTCACTGTCAAATACAAATAATTGTTTACATTTTGTAGAATTTTTTATAAAACGTTTGGATTTTCTGCATTTTAAGAGAAATTTTATGCTGGATTTCAGTTTTACCATTTTCTTAGATGTATATTGATACTTGTTGATTATATCCTTAGAGTTGTTATAGTTTTGTTTTATTTTAGCATACCCCATTTTGGCTGTTGTATACATAAGGCGTGCCTTCCGTTTTGTTATTAAAAATTCTTTGGCGACCTTTATCTTATCAAATTCGATATTTTGCTGGCTCGAGGTCAATGTTTAAAATAAGAAACACAAGGTTTTACATTTTGTTTTCCAATATATTTCGGTTACACCTCTGTAACCATCTAAAGGAAAACTACAAAAACAATATAATTTTAATTTTGATATAATCAAATAATTTACAATTAATCAATATCCTCGTACATATATTAAATTTTACACGTCCGTGCTGTGTGACGCGGAGCTTTCTAATGCCGTTTTGTTAGTTAGTAAGTGTCTATATAGGTGAGCGCAATTGTCAGTGGCTGTTTTGTAATTCAGTCGAATGTTTGCCGGTGTGTTTATTATATGCAGCATTTCCAGTGTAAAGGGCTTGCTGTCGTTTTGTTCTTGCTGGATAGTATTTACTTTATTAAAATTGAGAGAGTGGCCGCTGGTTGTACAGTGGGCCATGAGTGCTGTTTTTTTTCTTCTTAGGCTTGCCTAATCTACCCTTTTGATGAAAAGTGTCTCCAAAAGATATTCACAAAAAATTTCTACATTCGCAAAGTGGACTTTGGGTTAAACTAGTTTGTCAGTTTAGGCAAACATTATTTTATTAAAACAATCCATAAAAAAGTTTACCAAAGAACTTCTAATTCCACCAAAAAATTATTTAAATAAAACATTATTTTATTGAACCAACCCATTAAAAAGTTTACCAAAAAAATTCTAATTACACACAGTGGACTTACCGGTTAATTTGCTGCTGTCTGGAGGGGGTTTTACTCGCCCTGTGGTGGCGGCTCACCTTGTTGGTGGTACCTTGGAAGGATTTCCACGCGCACCAACACTTTATGGTGAAAAACGCACTCTTAACAAACTTTCACTCTTATATCCCATTTATCGTTGCGACATTTAGGACACCGTAAGGCTCAAATAGCCTGCCTGCCTTAGTCAAATCAATCAGCGTTCGACCCATTAGCGGCATGTATTTACACATACAGTGGCCGACATAACTATGCATGCCCTACCTAGGGAAAAATTCAAACACAAATATTTTTTTCTATTATATCATCCAAATTTCGATTAACTTATTAATTTATTTGTAATATAGTAATATTATAAAAACACAAGTCAAAATATTTCAATTCCAAAAACAAAATATTATTTTCATGTTTATTTTTATAAAAGCCCAGAGACTTGTAGCGACAAAATTTGCAAACCCTTGTACCCTACTATTAAAAGTAATAGTAATACCGTTATGCAAATAACTCAAAAGGCGGCGTGGCATACTGTGAACTATTCTCTTAAGAAGCTCTTCGGGTATTTTATTCCAGGTCTCCTGCAGTTTTTAAAAAAATTTGGTTTTCTTTGTGCGGCAACTCGATCGATTGACTCTTTCGTCCAAATATTGCCATAGGTGCTCGATAGGATTCAAGTCGGGGCTTTGAGCCGGCCATTCTAAAAGCTCTATTGACTTTTGTCTAAAATATTCCTTAGCTACGCGACTAGTATGTTTGGGGTGGTTGTCTTGTTGATAGATGAAATTTTCTCCAAGACCCATTCTTCGTGCCGAGGGCTCTAGGTATGTGCTTAGCATATTGACGTAAGACTCCCCAGTCATTTTGCCTTCGCTATGTACCAGATCTGATATACCACTGTAGGAAAAACAGCCCCAGATAAGCACACTTCCCCCGCCAAACTTAATTGTGCTTTGCACGCACTTTGATTGCAGCCTCTAATTACTTTTTCGCCACACTTTTTCTCTTCTTTTTGAATTTTTAAACTCAAACTTACTCTCGTCGCTCCATATAACCCTCTCCCAAAAACTCAACGACATATTGAAATACTTTTTGGCAAAGTCGCGCTTTCATGTTTTTATTACTGATGAAAGGTTTCCTGAATTGTTCGCTCGCTTATATTAATCCGAAGATTTTCTTTAATAAACCTTGCCGAAGTTGTCGGGTCTTTTTTGATTTCTCTTACTATTTGCATGTCATCGCGAGAATTCGTTACCCTTGGCCGACCTGTTCTTGCAGCACTCTCAAAGCCCCATTTTTTTTTTTAAACTTTTTATAACTCTCTGAATTGTTGACTTGCATCTGCTATATTTTTTAGCAATTTTGCCATATCCCATTCCATTTTTGTGATCCTGAACAATTAATTTTCTTAAATCAACGCTTATTTCCGTCGACTTAGGCATTATAATACTCTAAAATAATATTTATTGAATAAAACAAGGTAGAATAAACACCAAAAGAATATTTCCATTACCTTTTCACTGAAAATTTGGGAAATATTTAATACGAAACACAACACACGCGAATATTTTAGTGGTATGCACACTTTCGTCGAATCCGAAAATCAACTGAGATGAAATTAGTGAAAATTTTTCTGCAATGGGAAAAGATAACGGCACATTTCTAGCGACGCTGGTTTGCTAGCTAACACTTAGAAAAATAATGTGTACAATCTTAAATTTGAAGAGCAGCATACGGACTTATTTCCATATTAAAATATTTCTTCAAGGGGTATTCATAGTTATGTCAGCCACTGTATGTGCAAGCGACAGTTGAACCAATTCACACAAACAAACATCCGCTTTGCTAATATCGTAAAAGCGGATTCGGTTAGCGGTCGCTTGACCGTCTATTCATATACCCGCTTGGGCGTAGTCAGAGAAATTCTCAAAGGCTGCCGTTACAGGCTCACATCCGTCGATGGTGCCCGCATCATGGAGGGTGTGGGTAAAAGAAATTCATAACGCAGCCTTGGGCCTCGACCCACGATCTAATGCTGGGCTTCCAGTTCGCTTCTTGTTCAAATTTTTCCTACAACATGTATTACGCTAACATACATTCACTATTAAATTAAATAAATTATCAAAAAAAATCTTAATCTAGTATCACTGGGTTTTCAAGTCAAAATTAACCTAGGGTATCACAAATAAGCATCTTAATCCTATATCACAGGGTAAAACTATGGACAACGAATAAACGTTGAAAAGGGCGTTCAGTGACATGTTGCTTTCCCATCACAGGTTTGTGAAAAGCGTTTTGGGGTTTATTACCTTTGCATACATCGCAACTTTTAATATATGTTTGTACGACGGCCACAAGTCCTGGCCATTAGTATCTTTCACGTATCCGCGTGAGGGGCTTGTAAACACCTCCATGACCTGCAGAAGGCGAGCAGTGCGACGTTTTCACCAGCCCTGAACGAAGTTCCGTTGGTACCTAGAGTTTCCAGGCATGTCCTCCTTGAAGCCCCTCACTCATTCAGGTTTGTACGAATACATCCGTCTCCTACAACATACCCAAAATACCTTACTTCTTTGAAACAAAATTTTCTCTTTTTAATGTTTATCGACAATTTTGCATCACGAAGACATTTTTCTACACGGGACGATAAATCTTCAGAGCATACAAGGAAATCATCTAAGTAAACAGATATGGATTCACGAAGAGAAGCGCGAATGACCTTGTCCATTAAATGGCGCATTCGCTGCGCCGCGTTGCACAGTCCAAATGGCATGACTGTAAAATGGTACAAAGGTCTACCAAGTACAGTGAAAGCAGTTTTCTCCCTGTACTTTCGCTCTAATGGTATCTGCTAAAACGCGTCTTTCAAATCTATGGTAGATATGTATCTGGTATTTTGAAGCCGACTTAAAATACCATCTATACGGTAGTGGGTAGGCATCCTTGATGGTGCGTTCATTCAACTTGCTGTCCAAACATAAGCGATTCTTCGTTCCTTTGATGACGAATGATACGGGGGAGTTCCAACAGCTGTTACTTTCTTTGATAACGCCCATCTCTAACATCCTGTCCAGTTCGGCGAATATTAATTTTTGGATTACCGGAGAGATCGGGCAATGACGCTTATTTAGAGTATGGTGTCTGTCACTTCGATTATGTGCTCCTCTACGTCGGTCTTACCCAACCCAAGTACTGAAAACGAAGGAAACTGTGCTTTCACGCGATTCAAAGCCACTGTTTCCTCGGGATTCAAATCATGTTGCACCGAATCGAATGACAAGTCACCATCAGCAGGCGTAAGCTCTGAAACGACGGAAATCTTTGAATTGATTTGGGGCCTCCTACTTACTACATTAAGCTGGAAGTCTTCCCAGAAATCGACCCCCAGATAGACCTCTTGTTGCAACCCAAGCACTATAAGGAATTCCAACTCTCGAGTGGTATTGTCCCACAATACTGGAAGAGTCACTACTCCAACAACCCCCATTGGCTGTCTTAACGTTTTGCCCCTCGATCGGTAGAATCAGATTTTCTTTTCCCTCCAGCTATTTATGGGCATTTTTCCCTAGGCATCTAGCCCCTAGCATTTTTCGGTAGCATCTAGCCCCATCCTTTTAAAAATCTTCTGTCTTTCCCTCATCATCATCCTCGTACTTCCTTTCCTCACATGTAAGCTTTCTCTATTCCACTCAATTTTCTTTTCTTCTCATTTCTCTTCCGTCTCTTTTTCCTTGAAAAGGGTTCAATATATAAATTTGCCTGTCTTCTATTAGTTTTAGGACAGAGCTCCCGGATATTTCTGCCAGTGCTCGGTTTCCCGCCTCTGGTTTACACACACAAAACGACGAATCACCACCACCCGCAAAACATTTCATGGGATGGAAATGGGACTTACACTTCGTGTCTTTTGCTACTTCTGCCGGGTTCTTTATGTAAAAATCAACCAGCATTCCACAAGCATAACACAACATAAGGTGGAACGGGGACGGACAAAACATTTGACTTTGGACTGGACTAACACCTTCACTATGGACATTGGATGACGAACTTGCAACAGGACTAGGAAAATTGGTTGGGATGGTGGGTTTAGCAGGCTTTTGAGAGACAGGGACATATTCTTACTGACACTCGAATTCCTTCTATACTTGTTGAATGCTTCAACACTAAAGTCATCCCCCTGCTCTTCTACCCAAACCCCGGTGTTCATACCTAACTAATTCACTGGCTTTGCTCTAGACCTATTTTCTTTCATCAACTTTTCTGCCCTTTTACATTCGAGCTTCAGGTCTGATAAAGTTTCTGTCTTCGTTGCAAAGGTGAGATTTGCCAGATAAGGTTTTAGGTTGCCCTTAATTATCTTAACAAGCTCGTTTTCCGGGATCCTCTGCCTAAGTCGGAACGTGAGATCGTGGACGTCGGCGTAGTACTCGTCGAAACTCCCTTGGGGCTGCTGCTTCGTCTCCATTATCTCGCGGATCACCTCGTAATCTGATTCCGCCGATTTAAATTGAAACAAAATTTCCGTCTTCCAGTACCTGCCAATACCACTTGAGAGCAGGCCCTGAAACTAGACAGTGGAAGCCCGAAAACAACTGCTGGTAGGACAACTGGTATTGCATGCGCATTCGCTCTAACCTAAACACAAAACTCCCCACCGCCATCACTTTCGCCGAACCGTCGAATTCGAGATGCCATTTGTCGAGATTGTTGGCATATGCTGACGATATTGATATCATTGGCCTTAACAACCGCGCCGTAACTTCTGCTTACTCCAAATTAGAAAAAGAAGCGGGAAAATGGGTTTGGTGTTGAACATGCAATCGCGTCAGCGCATTCGCGCTTTGGCCAAGCCACTGTTGGCAGCAATAATTTTGAAATACTAAAGGACTTCGTTTACCTGGGAACCAGCATTTACACCAACAATAATGTTAACCTAGAAATCCGACGAAGAATTACTCTTGCAAACAAATCTACTTCGGACTGAGTAGGCAATTGAAAAGTAAAGTCCTCTCTCGACGAACGAAAATAACACTCTACAAGTCACTGATCGCACCCGTCCTGCTATATGGTGCAGAAGCGTGGACACTAACAACATCTGATGAGGCGGCTCTGGGAGTATTCGAGAGAAAGGTTCTTCGAAAGATTTGTGGACCTCTACGCGTTGGCGACGGCGAGTGCCGAAGAAGATTTAATGATGAGCTGTATGAACTTTACGCTGACGCCGACATAGTTCAGCGAATTAAAACACAGCGGCTTCGCTGGCTAGGCCACGTAGTGCGAATGAGCGAAGATGCTCCAGCCCAGAAGGTATTCTTATCGGCACCCGCCGGTGGAAGCAAAGGAAGAGGGAGACCACCACTCCGATGGAAGGACCAAGTGGAGACCGATTTGCGATCCCGCGGTGTTTCCAATTGGCGCCAGTTGGCGTAACGAAGAAACGACTGGCGAGCTATCTTGGACGCTCAAAATCGCCCGGGCGGTTAGATGACCATTTAAAGAAGACGATTTGTCGAGATCTACTTTTTTCTTCTAGAATAGCTGAAGTGACCGCTGCTTGTATTTCCCTGGTTTGCTGTGGCATCGCTATCTTGTCCTGGCGTGCACGTATTTGGTGGAGGGGCTGATGCAGCAGGAGCGCGCATGGATGTCTCCACATGAGCGACGCGATTGCTAAGGGTGGATATATCCATCCTTACCTTTCGCGCCTCCTTCATATGATGATTTTTCTCAGCGCTCTGCTGCATCATCACCTCCATCATACGTCCTAGCTGGTCAACTCGATCGTCCACTGATGCCGGAATGTGCCTGTTTCCGCCATTCGCCGCTGCCGCTCCTATCCTGTTGTCTTCGCCTCCAACAGCACCTGCCCTGGAGCAGTCGGCCGCGTTTATAATAACCCTATCAGTGACCTTACACCCCCGTCTTTGGCTGATAGGGACTTCTGACTGCCCAAAAACCCTAGCAGTGCAACGATTCAAGAAGTCTATCGGAACGAAAACTGGAAATTCGATGCCTGTGTCGATTTGAGTGAACAAGGACCATGCCACCTGGCTCTCTAAATCCCGAGTTATGCAGCGTGTTATCCGCATGTCGCTTGCTAATAGTCCTAAACTTCTCGTTGCTATAGCTCCCGGATTCTTGGACTTGTCCATAAACTGCGGGACTGGTATAAAAAAGGATTCCGCAACCAGAATACCAAACCCGTGTCGAAAAATTGTGAAACTACAAAAACTCCAAAGACTGACGAGCTTTTCCCAAATATGTAGATGAAAAAGATAAAAAGTGAATTCAAATTTGGTATTTCACCTATGAATTTATTTGTAAATCGGTGTGCAAAAAAAAATTCAAATCAACAATTTAAACAAAGTAAATAATTCAAAAGGTAAAATGATATAGAAGCAATATATGTGTGTTATTCTTGTATATTTGTGTAGTTGTATATTTGTATATCCACTACTATCTCAGGAACGACTGGTATATGGGTAGTATCCTTTGTTTTAAGATTTTCTACTTTGGTGGTTCACAGGGTTGCCACCTATATCAATTTTTTTTAAATATTAAGCAATATATGGGAATATGGGTATCAAACGGAACGTATTTAAGGCCGTATACCAACCAGAATATTTTTAAGTAGGACTGCCACTTAGGGTTGCCCCCTGACTGCATTTTAATTATTCCTTCTTATATCGACCACTATCTCGGAAACGGTTTAACCGATTTGGATAAAATTTGGAATGCGCATGTGGACATAATTTCGTGGCATCTCGAGGAACTTGAATAAATATAACATAACATGGCAAACATCACTCAAAAACTTAAAATGTTGAATTAAGCTGAATCTACATCTAGCAGCACCACACGACACGATAAAGTTGATCAAATAGGTGTGATATGCTCAGGTTTAAGTGTTAAAGCTGGTTCTACAAAAGCTCGCTCGTTAGCAGAAATAGATGTTTTTTTAATGGATGAAGCTCCAATGCTTCCAAAGTATGGACTTGAAAATATTGACCAAGTTTTGCGATCATTTGGACATCGGGATGTCCCTTTTGGTGGAAAAGTAATAGTTCTCGGAGGAAATAAGTGGACTTGTCCATTAAGAGAAGTTTCCTATGGTCACATTTCAAGACGTTCACCCTTGACGAAAAATGCGTGTTGATCCAGAACAACGGCAGATTGCTGAATATTTATTGAAGTTGGGCAATTGAGAATTACCTGTAAACGCATTAGAAAAATGGAATTGCCGCAAGGTATAATTTCAAACTCAAACTTAATTGATGAAATATTTGGAAACTGTATTTACAATGAAAACTTTGATACCATGAAAGATTGGGCAATATTCGCGGCTCTTAATAGAGATGTTGATCGAATCAATAATGAAATTATAGCCAAATTTCCGGGGGAGTACAAAGTCTACCATAGCTATGATTCCCATGAAGGGGCACTTGAATTTACTACGAAGTTTCTTAACACAATCAATATTTCAGATTTACCACCGCATGAGTTAAAGTTGAAAGAAAATTCAATAATAATGTAATAATGGATGTAATGGAGTAAGACTTATTGCGACAAGGCTTTGCAACAATATAATAAAAGCAAAAATAGTTACTGGCGAACAATCCGGAAAATAAGTGCATATACCCAGAATCACACTTGACTCATCAAAGGGACAGCTCGGCTGTACCATGCAACGGCACCAATTTCCAGTAAGACCAGCATTTGCCAAGACTGTGCACAAAGCTCAAGGCCAAACTTTTGAATTTCTTGGAGTATACCTAAATTCACCTGTTTTCATGCATGGTATGCTATATGTGGCTTTTTCCAGAGTTAAGCGACCAACTACATTAAAAGTACTACTACCACAGGAGAACGAGAGACGTACTAGGAACATGGTGTGGAAGGAAGTATTGGCTTAGGCTTTCAATTTGTAATGTTCAAATAAATGGATAGCATTACCTAAATAAATTTAAAACATTTAAAACAGAAAATTTTTGTCGAATCATCGAGCCCTAACCGCCAAACAGGCTTAAGTGACTCTTTGTGGTTGGTGTTCGATATTTTGGAAATCTATTTTGGAAATTTATGCTCTTGGTAAGTAAGATTATGCGACAAATTCGAAAAATACCGAGCAAGGCTTGGTCTCCCAGGTACTATAGAAATATACGTATTAAAAATGTATATCAAAAATATAAAAACGTATATTCGAATTTTTTGTGGCGTTATGTTGGTACTCATGTCTCTCACTTATGCTGACAAGCTCGGCCATTTTGAATGTTCAGTTAATTGTTGACAGCTGCTTTGCTTGCACGTGTTTTGGATCGTCTTCGATTTTTACGGCTTCGAAGGAGGAGCTGAACAAGATACAAAAAAATGATTTTTTGAAGTGCTTCGAAGATTGGCACAAGTGTATAATATCTCATGGGGATTACTTTGAAGGGGACAAAATAGATGTTCATGAATAAATAAATAATTTTTGAAAAAACACAAAATTCGCGATAGTTTTTTAACACACCTCGTATGTATGTATACTGTGGGTGTTTAAATGTGTTTAATTCAAAAAGGCAAACATTCAAAATAACTAGCCTCGATAAGCAAATTCTTATTGTGTATTTGTATGTTTAAGTATGTAGAAAAGTATGTAAAAATGTGTTTAAAAAAAATTTAGTATTTGGATAAATGCCTAAATGTAGATATAAAAAAAGGGTATAATTCCAAATTCAAAAATGGGAAAAAATTTTTTAAAAGGTATATACGGATATGTGTATTGTATTGAAAATGTGTGCAATTCCAAAAAGTAAAATTCGAATAAATACCCAACAATCATTTCTGTAAATGTTTTTAAAGGTAAGTTAAAAAAAACTTGCTACAGTAAGCTTTTTCAGTTTTAATTTATTTGAAAGTTTAAAGTAAACTTGTTATAAACTATAACAAAAAATTGTTATAAATCATTTCACATTAAAAGTGAAGTGCAATTTACAAAAAATCTAGATAAAACTATTTGTAAATTTTTTTTCTTTCAACTAAACAACGTTTTATAAACGAAAAATCAGAATTTTGTAAACTTAATATTTATTTCGGAAATCTTTTTAAACATTTATTTTAAGTTTACTTTGCGTGTTGGGTAGCTTCAATACGTATATATACAAATATGTGTCCCAAAAAAATTAAGACTCAGATAAATAACTAAACAAAATTCCAAAAGAGTATGTACAGATTTAAATGAAATTGATCGCTAACAAAATCGACTTCACAATTTCAAAAACAATAAATCAAAATTATAGAATTTCACTAAGTGACTGGTTGGGGTATGTATAAAAAAAAAATTATCATAAAAATCCATATTAGCCAATCCTTAAAAAAATTATAAAAAAAATAAAATATGTTGGTAAAGAAAAGGAGAAAATAATAACAATAAACTCCTTGCCAGTTTGTTATTAAAAACTGGAAAACTTTAAAAGACAATCCTTGTGAAAAGAATCCTCAAAAGTCAAAAAAAATATCCATATACAGGGTGGCGCAAAAGTAATCCTCCTATCAGAAAATGCTATAAATTTTGCGATTGGCCCCTAAAGTCAGTTCTGTTTTGACATTTGTGTAGTTAACACATGCGAAATACACGTTAATAAACAATGTTACGCTACACTGCTCCAGAACGCGGAATATTGCTGACTATTTATTTGACCAATAATCGGTCGGTGAAAAACGGTTACTGCGCAAAAGTAATCCTCCTATCAGAAAATGCTATAAATTTTGCGATTGGCCCCTAAAGTCAATTCTGTTTTGACATTTGTATAGCAAACACATGCGAAATACACGTTAATAAACAATGTTACGCTACACTGCTCCAGAACGCGGAATATTGCTGACTATTTATTTGACCAATAACACTGTGTTACAGTGATTCTGAACTTCTAAAGCGACCTAGTGTGCGTTGTAGGTCTTGACGAGTAGATCATCATGACATATCTCAAAATTTTCTAACACCCCCAAAGTTTTAAGTTATGTTTAAAAAACCGTTTTCAGTGTTCTTCGCGCAGTCAAAAACTCGTAGGTCCGTTATTAGTAAACCAATTTTTAATTTCTTTACCTTTTTCAAAAGCTGAAAGATTTGGGCTTCGAATAAAATTCACACATTTATACTTTCTATTGCAAAATGTTTAGATTTTTTAAAAGATAGCAAAAAAAACTGTGTTTTATTTAACATTTTTCAAATGCTTACATCGTTTTTCCTGTTAATTCTAGCGGAAAATTTTTTGTTTGTTATATATTCTGAAATAGTACTTTATTTCAAGTTTAAAAAGTGCTGGTCAATCAAAATCGGTGGACAATTGTTGAAATTACAACATCTTTTATGAAATAGAAAATTTCACTCTTAGTCAGAAAGTTGCAAGATTTAGTCAGAAGAATTTCATATTGTTTCCTCTTGTTTTTTTTTTCTTAAAAATGTGTGATAGGCGTAACAAGTTTTGCTACATCTGTGGATTATTCGTTGATGCACACCATCGTGTAGAGTTGAAAACAAATACAGCTATCTCGGAAGCTTTTAACAATTTATTTAATATTAATAAATCGTTCAGTGAAAGTGCTTGGTATGAACCAGAGTATGCTTGTACAAAGTGTTGCAGCGCAATCAAAAAATGGAGAGCTGGGATGTGCAAAAAACAACCCTTACCATTATTCTTAAAGCCAATGATTTGGCATCACCAAATTTACCATAAGCCCGAAGGCTGCTACTTCTGCAAAACAAATACTGTTGGCCATCATTACAAAACCCGAGACCTTATACAATATGCAAATGTGTGTACTGCATCTCATCCTATCAAGGGAGAAGAGGTGATTATTCGAAGTGAAATTTCTGATTTGAAAAATTCTTTCGAACTTGATGAAGAAAACGCTGATGACCCAGAAATCGACTATACATTCTTTCCAAGTGGTATAACGGAACAACATTTAGTGTCAAACGATGACTTTCGCGATCTTGTACGGGACTTAGGATTGTCACAGAGGCAGACAGAGACTTTGGGGTCCAGGCTTAAGCAGTGGAAACTTGTTGAAAAAGACTTTAAGGCCACATTCTTAAGAGATCACAACCTTTCATTCTTCGAACAGGTTTTTCGCATTGATGAAACTGAGAAAAATCTTGTATATTGCACAGATATTAACGAACTGTTTCACTCTCTTAATCACGTACACAAACCGGAAGAATGGCGTTTGTTTTTGGATGGCTCATGCAAGAGTGGGTGTTTTATCTATCTATCTTTAAGACTAAAAATAAGTTCATTCTTTTTTCAACTAATTAGGTCTAAAAGCTGTTTTACTCCATAACGAAAATCAGTTGCCGTCAGTCCTATAGCGTACGCAGTAGACATGAAGGAAACGTATACAACGATGAAGAAAATTTTGGATCTCGTTAGCTACGATAAATATCAATGGCAGATGGTTTCTGACTTGAAAGTTCTAACAATTCTATTCGGAATGCAAGGAGGCTACACCAAATTTACAAACAATTCGAAGAATAAGCATTTTCCTAAAGCAGGTGAAAATATGGCTTCTTGGGTTGGACCATGACGATATTGAAGTTCTGTTACGGCCTATCACATAATCGGCTTCCGACTTAAAAATTTTGCAACTATTTTCTTGTTTTTCTTACTTTTTTATTTTTCTCTTGTAAGTTGCTTGCTATGCATTGATTCGGTGTACTTTACTTCTATTTATTTTTTAATAATTTGGTTATTTGGCAACATATTTTCTTTTTGCTT
The DNA here is from genome assembly GCA_949987695.1 of Merzomyia westermanni. Classification (NCBI taxonomy): domain Eukaryota; kingdom Metazoa; phylum Arthropoda; class Insecta; order Diptera; family Tephritidae; genus Merzomyia; species Merzomyia westermanni. The sequence continues at coordinate 103,217,357 of OX465288.1, read as the reverse complement.
TTTTTATTTCTATTTTTATTTAATAAGTTCACTTGTAAGTTTCTTGCTATGTAATGAACCGATGTACTTTTTTTCTTATTATTTTAAATACTTTATTTTAATAATTTATTTACCATCAATGTTAAACTTTATATCTCCTTTTAAATGATATCTGTTTGCACCCCACATTTTCAAACTTCCATTGTAATCATTACAAGAAATGGCGTTATCACTGTTCATTTTTTGAACACTCAACGTCATTAGCTATTATCTTATTCTATCTACTTTATTGTATGTTCACTAATGTACTAATGTTAATTTCTTTTAAGTTGTCATAAGATAATAATGAATAAAAATCAATGAATGAATGTAACTTCTTCGGGTGGTGTCTGAGGAATTGTTGGGAGAAAGTTGTAGGTTTATGTCACTGAAGTAATGGGCTTTATCGCAACGCGCTACCGAAGCCAAGATGAACCAGGATCTAGTGGTTCGGCATTTCAAATAAATAGGTAATGGTTAAGATGGATAGAAGGGAAGAATATTTCAACAGTCTTTCTTGTCTTGATTATATGTTGGGGAGTAATTTGGCTATGCCACTGCTGGCTGCGAACAAATAATATCGGAGCGTTCAATAAGCTGATTACGAGCTTGGCCTCAATATTACAGAGGGAGATGCTGGTCTATATGATTTACCTTCTTTAGCAGGTCTTCCCTGGTTTGAATTATGAAGCAGCTCTATCCGATTTTCATGTGTTATTAGAATCATGGGTAATATATCAAAAATGTATTCCTTGAGGGCCACATCATCATCAGAATGTCCTTCCCGAGGACTATTTCTGTATTGCATAGATATTTAGTTTGTTATTAAATTAATATCTCATATTTTCTATTTGATTTTTGCAAAGCAAAAAGCAGAGATATTCAGTCTACACAAAACTTTTCAATAATTTTACAAAAAATTTTTTGATTTGTAAACAAACAAAACGACCCAAACAAGATTTTTTATCAGATAGCTAACAAGGCGACCAAAAATTGAAAATGGAACCACCTCCTTTTTTCTGCCATGTGTTTGCACTTGAATGTAGATGTTTATATTGCTAGTGTGCTTTGAATTATATGTTAATTGTGAAGATATATTATTGGATTTATTCTAGAAGGTATGTAACTTTTAATATGATTGTGATTTTAATTAAATGGGGATAAGCATTTCATGTTATTGTAACATGATGCTTACATAAGTTGAATTTTTTAAATGTACTAACTTTATTAGATCCGCAGACTCGTTATCCGCTGTTATTCGATTTAATTTTTATATAAGTGCAGGTTGTTCTGCAATGTTTTGTTTTCAGCAAAGATGGCAACTTGAGGGATTCGATTTCAACCGCAAAAGTTTTTGTAGATTTGTACCCATTGTAGCATTACTCAGAATGCGTGTCACTTTCAATGCATTTATATGCATATAAAAACAGTTAGAAGTAAACTTCTACTCCTAGTAATGTCCTAATCATCCCGAAAAATTCCATAAAAATAGTCCCGAAAACAATCTTGAAACAATCCCGAAATGTACCTGAAATGATGTGACGACTTCGTTATGAAGTACAATGAACGAAATGCCCCTAACTGATCCCGAAAGCGACACAAAAATTGTCCTCTAAGGATTTCGAAATGATCCTGAAATGAAGTTGAAAAAATTCTGAATTTATCGTGAAAAGTCCAGAAATGGTTCGGAAGAAGACCCAAAAATAATCCCGAAGTAATCCTTTGAAGAGTTCCGAAGTGATCGCAAAAAGGTCTCGAAAACAATTCCGAAATGATCGTAAGAAAGTCCCGAAACTGTATTGAAAAGTCGAGAAAACAATCTGCAAAAAGTCCTGAAATGATCTGAACACTTCCTAATTCTCCTGAAATTACCTATTTCCTGAATTCCATATTACCTAAACTCTTCTACAATACTTTTATTTCCGTTGCATCAATAATAAGTGTGCATTTACTCAAAAACTGCAAATTTTGCTCTAAATAAAAATGTTGCATCGCCGCCTAAGAAGTAAATAAAAATATAAATTTTACTTCTTTTAAATTCAGTAATAAATAACTTTCAATAGACACTTTACAAAAAAAAATTTCAACATACCCTGTAAACCAAATCTCTCGAAATCTTGAATAAATAATTAAGAATATCAGCAATATATTCCGAATTCCATAACGACTCCGTTGAGAATTCAAAAGTAAAATCGTATGAAGTTCTTAAAGAGAAACCTGAAAAATGTTTGGAAGAAATATCTGAAAGATTTCTTACAAAAATATCTGTAAGAGTTCTTAAATAAAAATATGGCGAAATTCTCAAAGAAATTTTTACGGGATTTCTTCAAGGGTATTTTGAAATCAAGCTCATTGGGCCGTAGTCACTTCAAATAAAATAGAGTTTTATTTACTTAAACATGATCCTAAAATTAACACGATGTATTTGAACATTTTATGTCTAAGAATGAGTTTTAATTTTAAAACGACCAAATCGTCATTTTAACATTTTCAAATCACAGGCCCGTAGTCATAGTCAAATTAAAATATAGTTTTATCTACTTAAACATGATTCTATCATTAACATAATTTCATGTCTGTCATTGTCAACTTAAAATACATTTTATGTCTAAGACGGAGTTTTAATTTTGAAATGACGAAAACGTAATTTTAACATTTTAAAATCACGATATGTGTCTATGGTTGTGTTGGGACATTGCTTACTCTAAGAGATATACCATACCATAGTAGATATACTGTGGTTTGTGAATAAAATAGTTGACAGAGGGTGACCTTGCAAAACAGAAAAAATTGCTTCATACCACCAACCAACTTAACTTTTTTTCATAATGGTACCCTGTTACATTTCATTTTAGCTAAAATCATTATTTTTATCGATCTCTCGAAATCCTAAATAAATAATCAAGAATATCAGCAATATATTCCGAATTCCATAACGACTCCGTTGAGAATTCAAAAGTAAAATCGTATGAAGTTACCCCGAACTCGGAAAGAAATTTCTGCAAGATTTCGTAAAGAGAAACCTGAAAGATTTTTGGAAGAAATATCTGAAAGATTTCTTACAAAAACGTCTGTAAGATTTCTTAAATAAAAATATGGCAAAATTCTTAAAGAAATTTTTACGGAATTTCTTCAAGGGTATTTTAAAATCAAGCTCATTGGGCCGAAGTCAGGTCAAAATAAAATAGAGTTTTATTTACTTAAACATGATTCTAAAATAAACATAATTTCATGTCTGCCATAGTCAACTTAAAATACATTTTATGTCTAAGACGGAGTTTTAATTTTAAAATGACGAAATCGTTATTGTATGTGTGTATGTTGTGTTTGAGACATTTCTTACTCCAAGACATATACCATACCATACCATAGTAGATATGCTGTGAATAAAATAGTTGACACAGGGTGACCTTGCAAAACATAAAAAATTTCTTCATACCACTAACCAACTAAATTTTTTTTCATAAGAGTACCCTGTTACATTTCATTTTAGCTCAAATCTTTATTTAATATGACTAGTTAAGTAAAGATTTTAATTAGAACGCGTGTTAAGAAACGACTATGATTGCGGGCCATAAAATATGCGACAGAACGATGGAAACACGGAACACTGCCTAGAAAATACGCAACACGATGCAGTAATTTTCAATATATGCACAAATAGATACATAACTATTCAGTAATAATGTAATTATTGTATTTTCAAAGCTTGTTGCCTTTTATGCTTAAATTTAGAAATTTCTTTAAGAAAATTAAATTGGAAAGAATCTTTATAATTTCTATAGAAATTCTGTAAGAAAAAATATAGGAAAATCAGAAAAATATCGGGAAGAGATATATCAATTTCTGTAAGAATTCTTTAATGTTACTTTAACATTCAGATTTCTCTGACTTGTGTGGGATACAATTCCTTTTCAGAATATGTGTTTATCTGTGTTCTATAGCGACTTTTGCTTTTTTGACAAAGTTCCAAAAGAAAGAAGTGAAATCAGAAAACCACCCTAAATTTTAAAGGCTGATTACTCAGAACACCCCACCGTTATATGCAAGTTAACAGTACACTTCCCACAGTGCTCTAATGGCAATTATAAACAAATATTCCATTTCTCAAGCCACTGGCATTTCATTAGAGAAACTGATGTAATGCCAAGTGAAATGTTTATAAACAAATACTCCATTTCTAACGCATCGGGTTTCATTGGTTTCCGATGCAATGCTTATGCTAAGTGTCCAGTTATTGTAAACATTAAAGTAAGTTAGGCTTCAAATTCAATAAGCTAAAATTAAGTTATAAATAAGAGTAATTGAAATGAATAAAGGGGTTTTGGTGTCAACGTTACTGTCGGTAACTAACCACTCTGAAACACATTTTACTATTTTTTAAAAACACCTTCTAAAATAGGAGGCTGTTAATTGGCGCCTAACGTGGGGCACGCGTTCTAAATTTTTCCAAGTATCCTCATTGGAGGAGAAAATTGAAGAAAATATAAGTATCGTCACGGGACGAGAAAAAACAAAAAAACACAAGAAACAACTTGTCATAAAATTTAGTGAAACCGCAATCAGCAACGGTAACAAAATTGCTACAGCTAGACTTATAAAAAAATTTAAATAAAAGAACTGTGCAAAAAAATTAAGCAGATTTGTGTACACGGTGTCCAAAAGTTCAAATACGAAAATAAAGCAAAGGATATGACAGAAGTCGTGACTCAAAGTGAAACATTTTATACTCTGCCAAATATAGAAAACGTTAGATAGCACAAAAGAAATTTGTTATACAAAGAATAATTTGGGGGTGTTAAAAACTTTTCAAAGCCGGCCAAGCAAAAATAATAGTTAAAATACAACGAGAATTCAAATAAGCAGAAGAAGCAATAACTGCACTGGGAACTAGAGCAGGAGCAGCAAACACGAGGATATAATAGATTCAACCATTATTAGAATTGCATTTATGGAATCAGTGAAAGCAGCAGTGGACGGAGAAGAACAAGCAAAATAAGGCTTTTAAGATTAATTTTTATGTGTACTATGTTTAGTGACTTAGAATTCCCAGTTATACTTACGCTGTTTAAAAATAATTATTAAAAATTTAAGTGTGGATTCGTTAATACAAGTTTTTAGAAATATGTCATTGGAAAATGAAAATGAAGCCATAGTGGCTAGGTTAATAGCCGCAACTAACGCCTCTTTCAAGTTAGAAGTAGCGGAGTTGCGCAGGCAAATAGAGGGGTTATGTTAGTTGGAGGGAATCTGTTAATAATACTATGAGTTTGTACGTTAGAGGCAGCCGCAGGTATTTTGCTGCACTAACGATATTAAGAAACAAGATTACTCAGGAAGCCAATGATTTGTTATCAAATCATGGCACAGTCCTTAATTTTGATGCCATTTTGGCACGATTAGATTTTGCATATGCCGACAAGAGGTCAGCTCACATTATTGAGCAAGAGATGAGGATTCTGAGACAGGGCTCAAACCCAATAATTGAATATTACAATGAGGTTAATGAGAAATTAACCTTGCTTATAAACAAAACAATCATGACCTACGGTACTGACAGTTCAGTCACTAAGGAAATTAATGCCAAGAATAGGCGAGATACTGAATGGGAATTTATCTAATATCCTATTTTCATTGTCGGCAAGCGATTTACCGAACGCTTTGGCAAAGGCCCAAGAGTTGGAGTCGAACAATATGCGAGAAAATTTTGCATTACAGTTCGGTAGACCAACTCATCCAACCAATTTTTCGCCCTCAGCAAATAATGGGCAAAATAATTATAGCCATAAAAGCACAGCCTCAACGAAATTTTAGCCAACGAATTCAAAGAGCGCAACCCCGACAGACCCCAATGGATGTTGATTCCAGCATCAGGGTACAAAATCGGTCGCAGCTCAAACCTGCATATAATTATCAAAATAGTAACAATCAAAGTGGTAATATAGAAAAACGACCACATGCAAGCACGCAGCATACTGTGCAACCGCCCAATAAAACATTACGTGTTAACAATATTAAGGAGGATCATTTTTTTAGATCAAAATTAACTTTGCCATACATTTTCTTGTATGACAGGGCAATAGGTAAAAATTTTTAAAATCTAGCAACTAGCTGCTATATAAAGTCAGGTATTTATGAGAATAGAAATGAATTGGCTATACAAAAAAGAGTTAAAAGAATTAATAGCTATTCAATAATACGTTACTATCATTTTATAACATTGTTCGGTAAAAAGCAAATTTTTTATGAAATTGAAAATTTAGAAGCAGATTTATTAATTGGATATAAGTTTTTGAGAGATATTAAAGCGGTAATTAATCTTAAAAGAAGAGGTTGATAATGAATAATGATAAAGAAGAAGAAATATTTAGCTTGGGAAGTGAATCCGAGCGACAGGAAAGTTTAGAAAATTAAAATACTCTGGGAGCAAGGACTTCTAAAGTGCCAGCCGATGGTAAAACCGGCAAAAGGAAGGAAATTAAAACCAAAAAAGAAAACATTCGGGACAAAGAAATCCTGAAACGCCAGCCGACGGGAATTCCGGCAAATTATAAAGTAAAAAACGTTAATAGAAATAATTTTAATACAAAAATTTCGGGAGAAGATCCTGAAATTTCAGTCGAAGAATTATCCGACAGGATAATTAGGGGCATTGAATGCAATTACTTTGGAGGAAGAATCCTTTGAAGCACCAGCCGATGTATGTTCCGGCAATACAGAAAATAATTACAAACCTTGTAGTAAGGAAGAGTCAAATAAATTTATTGTTAGGGAAAAAGAAATAGTAGCGGATGCATTATCTAGGCAATATTTGAATCAGGTATCTGATGACTCGTCACATCGTGCTACGCAGCATTCTGCAGAAAGCTCAGATGGTGTGGAAATTCCGGAAACAAAAAATCCTTTGAATCAGTTTAAACAGCAGATATTGCTGAGTAAAGGACGTTTTACCATACAAGAGTCAGTGGTAAACTTTGGTAGGACAAGACACCTTATTGAATATGATAAGGTGGAAAATTTAATAACAATTCTAAAAGAATTTATACAACCAAATCTTGTGACTGCAATTCACTGTACACCAGAGGATCTTTATGCGATTAAAACTAAATTAAGAGAAACTTTTACAAATAAATTTTTGTAGTCTATAAATTTTCCTATGGATGTAACAAAGAGGGAGGACCAAGGTGCGATAATAGAACAAACACATTTCAGAGCACACAGGAGTTTTGAGGAAAATATAAAACAAATTTTTACGATGTACTATTGGCCTGAAATGCGATATTTGTAATAGAAATAAATATGACAGACACCCGAACAAAATACCGATAGGGGAGGCTCCTATACCTAGCGAAGAAGGAATACAGGTTCATATGGATATATTTTATGCTCAATCTTTGAAATTTATAACATGCATTGACGCATATTCAAAGTTTTTGGTAATTAAACGAATTGAGGATAAGCTTAATTTGGAAGATAAAGTATTAGAGATATTACAGGGTTTTCCTAATGTAAAGATGATAGCACTAGATAATGAACCAGGATTTACTACCGTGCAATTTAAAACTTTGACGCAAAGACTTCATACTGAGGTATATTTATGTAACCCAAATCACAGTACAACAAATGGACAGGTTGAAAGAGTTCATTCAACGATAATTCAGATTGCAAGATGTATGAAGCAAGAATATGATTTGATCAGTTTTTCTGAATCGATATATAGAGCGCTTCATCAATATAATAAAACAATACACTCCGTAATTGAAAATAAACCTTTTGAGGTACTTAACAATAAGGTTGAACATGATACTGTGCCACCAAAATTACTATTAGCGCAAGAAAAGATATTAGATAGACAAAACAAAAACAGGAAAATTAAAACTTATTCATGTGGCGATGTTGTATACGAGAAAATAATAGGAGAGAGAAATATACTAAGATCTAGGTATAAGAAACAGATAGTAAAGGAGGATTTAGGCAATGGGGTTAAAATTAATCAAAGAAACAGAATAGTGCACAGAGATAATATAAAATCTTAATTATATATTTTTAAATGATACCAGTAATAATTTTATCACTAATTGCTCTAGCGATATCAGACATAGTAGACTATACACCGGAGGATTATATACTAATAGAAGATGGTGATGTTGCCTTATACCGCAGTTTTGGAACAATTTTTCATATAACCAATTTAATTTATTTTGAAAATCTATTAATGGCAGATAAAAAATTATACAATAAAAAATTTGGATATAATAATTTACAGTAAACATATAAAGTAACATATATTAAAACTTCTGACTTAGAATTGGAAACTGATTTAATAGAAACTTTATTGGGGCAACTACAAAGAAATAATGCAAGAAATAAATGGGGTATTTATGAATTAGGGACAATATGGAAATGGATGGCACGATCACCAGACCATGATGATTTGGTGCTAGTAAATAATAAATTAAACGAATTAGCTGAGAATAATGATAAACAGTACACTACAAACTCGGAAATTTTTAAATCCTGTAATTTTACATTTTGACGAAATAAAAAATATAACCGAAAATAAGCATGGACGAATGTGTATGTTTACATAAAATATCCAAAAATTATATTTGATTGTAAATTGTTTGAAGTAAGGTCAATTGCTCAAATAGATGGTAAGCTATTAATTGCAAGAGAAATTGCAAAATGTAAAAATAAATACGTAAATGTTGAAAATTGTCAAAAAGAATTAATAAATACATATTGTAAAATTAATGATACAAATAGTTGTTTGTCAGATATTTGACCTGGAAATAAAGCTAAATGTAAAAAAACTAAAGAAAACAATAAGCAAATAGATGAAATAAAACAATGTGCTATATTAGTCTCAGGGAAGCATGTTATTGATAATCAGAAAGTAGATGGAATTTACTTAGTTACATTTGAAAATCAAACAAATATTGACAATGTTACATACGAAAATATAGATTCAAGAATTTGGCAGTATGTCAGGAATAGTAAGGTAAATAATTTTGAAATTGAAGATTACATTGAGTCAAAAGACTACAATTTAAAATTTGAAAACATTAATCTGATCAACCATGTAAAAAATTAAATACAATCACACCTTGTATATTGGATTGTCATTGTATTAGCATGTATTATAATTATAATATATATATTTTTTAAAATTAAAAAAATGGTTGAGAGATGGAAAATAAATAGACAGTTAATAAAACATAAAGAAATTTTTAATGAATTAACTGTTAAAATTAATAAACTTACAAACAAAATTACAGAATCGGGACGATTCTCTTAAAGAAAGGGGGGAGTTAACAGTACACTTCCCACAGTGCTCTAATGTCAATTATAAACAAATATTCCATTTCTCAAGCCACTGGCATTTCATTAGAGAAACTGATGTAATGCCAAGTGAAATGTTTATAAACAAATACTCCATTTCTAACGCATCGGGTTTCATTGGTTTCCGATGCAATGCTTATGCTAAGTGTCCAGTTATTGTAAACATTAAAGTAAGTTAGGCTTCAAATTCAATAAGCTAAAATTAAGTTATAAATAAGAGTAATTGAAATGAATAAAGGGGTTTTGGTGTCAACGTTACTGTCGGTAACTAACCACTCTGAAACACATTTTACTATTTTTTAAAAACACCTTCTAAAATAGGAGGCTGTTAATTTGCAGATAAATTTTTTGCTTCCATAGTTTCACAATATTAAAGCAAAAAATAATTAAATACATTAGTATTACATTTTTTTTTTTACTTTTACAGTATTTTTTAGCCATTCTGAAAATTATTATCAATATAATTTTAAAAAAATTTCGCCCAATCTAATGTATACATATATGTATATATCTTTATGCACATTAAGGTGGACCTCCGGCATATGGACGAACAACAAGGCAATAATAGAGTGGATGTAGGAGTTGACTTGTCTGAGTTCTACATGTCTGTTGAATGGGATATTCTTGAAGTACCCGCAGTGAGGTAAGATACTTTAAAGTTATAATACATATTACTCGCAAACTTGCAACAGATTATTATAACTAAATGATCCCAATCCCCGACCAAGTAGTTTTAAACCACATGCGGACGTAAGAACCCCAAACCCATCCTGTCATACCCAACAAGTATGTCTGTGAATGTTTTCAAAAATAACTTAAATAAACTGCGAGGCCAAGTATATTATTAAAAATAAGCTGAGCAAAATATCACTTTAATTTGATAACGTTGCATTTGAAAGTTTTGAAAACCATTAGCATTCAGGATGCAGCATGTATGTACGAGTATGTAAAAATTATAGCCAAAAGTTGAAAAAAAACGTTTATTTAACACTCATGTCTCACGGGACATGGCAACTCTGTCATACGCATAAATTGTCGCGGAAGCAGAGAAGCACTAACCATCAACGTTAATAACAATAAGAAGGGCAGAAGTGTTTTGAGTCGGCTTAACTCCACGGTGCTCTTAACACTGGATCAAATGGGACGTTTGATCATCGTCCAAAAACAAGGGTTTGGTACCAATTAACGTACGTGGGCGGCCGTACTAGTTACCTTGATATGGTTCGAGAGCTATATAAACCTCTGCTATGGGTCCGGCACCCGGTTGAAAGCAACTCCACTTCGAGCCGCAACGACCAAGTACCGACCCCCTGTTTATTTTTCGTCAATTGTTCATATCGTGGATCAAACAAAGTTTGGCCCCGAATGAACTTTTATTATATTATCTCTGCTGATTATCATCTAATTAACGCTGTGATAATCACTCTGATATACCAGTTCAGCTTATTTACACCAGTTATTGCTAATAACACTGGTTTACAGCCAAAATGCACCAGAGACGCCATAGTGAAATTCCTATGTAAAATCACCTCCTAATTCCGAAAACCAAGGTTATTTTTACTTGAATGGTACCGTTTTTGAGATATTTACGATTTACCGTTATTTCAAAAAACAAAAAAGATGGCTCCACTTAATCGTGTATATCTCAAGAACAAACTGAGTTCTTCCAAAACGGTTTGAAAAATTTGAAAGCTTATAAAATTTACTATAATCAGTACATACAACACTTTTTGCTAGGTCCTGCAGATTCAAACATATTGAACAATCATTACGGATTTTTTAAATTTTTTTTGTAAAAATATAAAAAAATTTGTACTTTGCGAGGAAGCATCTCGAAAACTTTTTGTTTTTTTGCAGATATTTTTTCCCCCCTCTAAGCTCTGTTTTATTACAAAAAAAAAATAAGCTATCAGTGAACAAAATCGATGAACTAATACAAAAGTTATAAGCATTCAAGTAAATATATCCATTTAATGCTTAAGTACCCTACTGGTACATATGTGTTAGTATTCGTATATCAGTTAGTTAGCAGGTAGATTTTCGAAAAGTTATTAGATACAAAAAGCTGTTAGTGTCGTTTTCTCAAACCTAGGTACATTTTAAACAAGAGCATATTTTTGAGGCAGGTAGTGTTTTCTTTGTAGAACTAGGGAACCTTTTTGTTTAGGTAGGCTTGAATTTTTACTGGATCTAAGTATAAATAAGAGTACATGCGCCTTGTTCCTTCATAATATCTGCAAGGCTCGCCGGATACTGTTCAGTTTATAATTGCAGTTTATAACCCGTCATTTACTTAAAATAAAAAATGAATAAAAGGGCGCGAGAGTTTGAGTGTACAAATGATCCAGATATGTTCTGTTTCATCTGCGGTCAATTTATTGTTAAAAGTATGAGACGTGTGTTTTCAAATCCTTTGAAAGTTACATACTATAAGTGTTTTGGAATTGAGCCTAAAAACCATGGACACCGAACACTGTGTGCACCACATGCCGAGTCGAATTGATTTCTTCGGAAACCGGAACAAAAAGGTACGTTGTAAAAATTAGGAATTTGTTCCCTTTTAATGCATAGCTGACTAATTCCTGAAACTATCTATTTAGGCGACGTGTGAAATTTATTACACCAATGAAGTGGAGGGAACCAACTTGCCATTCAACGGACTGCTATATTTGTACTACAAAAGTACTTGGGGTTGGAAAGTCCAGAAAAGTAACCTATGCGAGCGTATCTACAGTGTCATTACCAGAACTAATTTCAACATAAGCGACATTGCCAGAATCAAATTTAACTTTAGTTCCGGCTCCAGTTTCATTGTCAACAGTAGTATCTGATTACGCGGCATCATGTTGTACTGAATTTCAAACGGAAAACGAAAGAAATTCTTTGTCACAAGCACAACTCAATGATTGGATAAGGGATTTGGAATTGTCAAAGGAAAAGGCCGAACTACACGCCTCTCGAATGCAACAATTTAAATTTGTTTCATCCGATGTTAAGGTAACATATTATAGAACTTGTCACGAAGAATTTTCCAAGTACTATACGAAGGAGGACAGTGTTTGTTACTGCAAAGACATTGCTGGTCTATTCAAACAATTTGATGAACCATATGATTCAAAAGAGTGGCGATTGTTCATAGGCGGCAATAAATTAAGTTTAAAGGCCGTATTATTGCATATTGGCAACCAAAAGCCATCTATCCCGATCGCGCATGCAGTAAATACGAAGGAAACATATGAGATAATGCAAAAATTGCTCAAGTTAATCAAATACGAAGAACATGATTGGAAAATATGTGCCGATCTTAAAGTCGTTGGAATGCTATGTGGTCTACAAAGTGGATACACAAAATACTGTTGCTTTCTATGCAAATGGGATAGCCGAGCTCGTCAAGACCACTACATCATAAAGGATTGGCCAGAACGAATCGAGTTTCAAGTTGGGGTAGATAACACAAAATACTCTCCACTTATAAAGAAGGAAAAAATAATTCTACCTCCGCTCCACATCAAGCTCGGCCTTATCAAAAACTTTGTGAAGGCTTTGGACAAAGAAGGCGAAGCTTTTCATCATTTGAAGACAATCTTCCCAGAGATTTCAGAAGCAAAAATAAAGGAAGGGATTTTTGTGGGACCGCAAATAAGGAAAATGATGACCAATAACGATTTCAAAGAACTATTGTCACCAGTGGAGGCAGCAGCGTGGGATTCTTTTGAAAAGGTCGTTACTTCTTTTTTAGGCAAACACAAAAGTCCTAACTACGAGATGATAGTGAACGACTTAATCAAAAACTATGCGGAAATGGGTAAATAAAAAAACATATTATAATAAATTATATATTACATAAATTTACATGAGAATATATAGCCATAAATCTGAATTCATCGTCCAGTTCCGAACAAACAAGAACGGGCAAAAAAAAAATAAAAACTTTGTATTTGTTCTGAATTGAAAGATAAATCCAGCCTAAGAAAATTATATACTAATGTGTCACTTATGTATTTATCTAATTTACTTTTTTATTTTCTTTCAGGAGTAAATATGTCTTTAAAAATTCATTTCTTACACTCCCACTTAAATTTTTTCCCGCAAAATCTTGGCGACGAAAGTGACGAGCATGGCGAAAAGTTTCACCAGCAAATGAAAGTGATTGAAAGTCGGTATCAAGGATTCTGGGATGTCGCTATGATGGGCGACTACTGTTGGTTTCTCATAAGAGAAACCGATCCTAATCTAAATAAGCGTCAAAACAAGACACATAACTTTTTCAATTATAAAATAAGATCATAGAGTTAAGACAGAACCATATGTACATATGCTATTATTTGTAGGGTACTTAAGTATTAAATGGATATATTTACTTGAATGCTTATAACTTTTGTATTAGTTCATCGATTTTGTTCACTGATAGCTTATTTTTTTTGTAATAAAACAGAGCTTAGAGGGGGGAAAAAATATCTGCAAAAAAACAAAAAGTTTTCGAGATGCTTCCTCGCAAAGTACAAATTTTTTTATATTTTTACAAAAAAAATTTAAAAAATCCGTAATGATTGTTCAATATGTTTGAATCTGCAGGACCTAGCAAAAAGTGTTGTATGTACTGATTATAGTAAATTTTATAAGCTTTCAAATTTTTTCAACCGTCTTGGAAGAGCTTAGTTTGTTCTTGAGATATACACGATTAAGTGGAGCCATCTTTTTTGTTTTTTGAAATAACGGTAAATCGTAAATATCTCAAAAACGGTACCATTCAAGTAAAAATAACCTTGATTTTCGGAATTAGGAGGTGATTTTACATAGGAATTTCACTATGGCGTCTCTGGTGCAGAAAAAAAGTTGGAATTTGTGATCCAGTGTAATCGTTCATTGGTGCTGCTAAGACGAATCCTCGCTAAGCAAACAAATCACTCATATTAGCACTTCATATTATTTGCTACTATTATTTGTTTATTTGGAGGGTGGGACCGTGTGCAGAAGTCCACGCAAGTGGGGAAAGTTTCTGATCCCCATTCACCTGGGAATGGCCAGAGCGATTCTTTTGCATGCGGTTCAAGCAGCTCACTACTTCCGGGCTTTGCGCCCAAGTATCCTCTGGGTAACCACCGAACACCCGTTTGGTGGTGAGCTAAACGTGAGAAGGCGACAACCTGGTAAGGCCACTCCGACATAATCGGTTTAAGGGCTTGCTGGGGGGGGTTCAAACAGCAGCGTCTGATCACCAGGTGGTGCGGCTGCAAGCGGGCGTCTGTCTTGGATCAAGCGGCTCGCTATACAAACGTGTAATAGAATTCTACCTCCCGTGAAACGGGTTGTGCGTTGGGTTTGGGACCCACCACATAAAACAACGTTCCAATGAAATTCAACAACAAAGCCTCGGATATGAGAACCCCTTTTTTAGATGACAACACCCGCAAACGAAATAAGGATTATGAGATAAGGGCATGTACCTGGAATGTCCGGTCCCTTAATGGGGAAGGTGCCGCTGCCCGGCTGGTTGAGGTCCTGAGGAAAGCAAAAGCTGACATCACCGCCATACAAGAGATGCGATGGACGGGGCGAGGAAACACGATCAAAACACCTTGCAACATCTACTGGAGTGGGCATGAAGACAAGCGCAGATTCGGCGTGGGATTTGTGGTGGGAGAGAGACTCCGTCACCGAGTACTGTCGTTCACACCCGTGAACGAGCGTCTCGCTGCAATCCGCATAAAAGTACGATTTTTCACCATATCGTTTATCTGCGCTCATGAACCGACGGAAGAGAAGGACGACGTGGAAAAGGATGCATTCTACGAGCGCCTGGAAGAAGCATACGAGCGCTGCCCCCGTCATGATATCAAAGTCGTGCTTGGCGACTTTAACGCCAGGGTGGGTAAGGAGGGTGTATTTGGCCCCACTGTCGGGAAGTTCAGTCTCCACGATCAGACTTCGCCAAATGGATTCAGGCTGATCGACTTCGCCGGTGCCCGAAACATGGTCATATCCAGCACTAGGTTTATGCACAAGAAGATCCATCAGGCTACATGGCTGTCCTCCGATCGAAAAACACGCAACCAGATCGACCACCTTGTGATAGACGGACGGCATGCTTCCAGCGTTTTAGATGTTCGCACAATACGAGGACCTAACATCGACTCTTGATCACTACCTAGTAGCAGCCAAGATTCGTACCCGCCTCTGTACGACAAAACAGGTGCAACAAAAAACGCAGGGAAAGCTGGACGTCGAAAAGCTGCAATCGCAACAGACCGCCAATTATTTCGCAGATCGCCTCTCCCACCTGCTTTTCGAGAGCACAATTCAACCTAGTGGAATGCATGAGCAGTGGGATCATATCTCAGGAGCACTCCGTACCGCAGCCGAAGAAGTAATTGGATTCCGGCGAACGCGAAGAAACAACTGGTATGATGATGAAGAGTGCCGCGCTGCAACAAAAAGAAAGGACGAAGCCTACAAGGCAACGCTGAGATCGAATGCAACAAGGAGTGTGTGTGAACACTACCGCGAGTTGAAGAGGGAAGCGAGGGGGCTTTTCCGGGCGAAAAAAAGAGAGGCAGAAAAGCGTGAAATAAAGGAGCTTGAGATGCTGGCCAACGGGAATAATGCCCGAAAATTCTATCAAAAAATTCGGCGAATGACAGAAGGTTTCAAACCCGGGGCAAACTCCTGTAAGAATGAGAACGGCGACCTGGTGACCGATGTTCAGAGAGCACTCAGAATATGGAGGGATCACTTCTCTGCCTTTTTAAATGGAGAAACTGAGCAAGAAACCAGAGAAGATGCCGAACCCGAGCCCACAATCGAAGATGATGGAATTGACGGTTCACAACCAGACTTTAATGAGCTGCGAGTAGCAATATCCCGATTGAACAACAATAAATCAGCTGGCGCTGATGGTTTGCCTGCTGAGCTATTCAAACACGGAGGCGAGGAGCTGGTAAGGCGCATGTATCAGCTTCTATGCAGAATTTGGTCGGATGAATGCATGCCTGAAGATTGGAATCTAAGTGTTCTCTGCCCAATCCACAAGAAGGGCGATCCTGCAAACTGCGCCAACTATCGCGGAATCAGCCTTTTGAATATCGCATATAAGGTAATATCAAGCGTATTGTGCGAAAGACTGAAGCCTGATGTGAACAGACTGATTGGACCTTATCAGTGTGGCTTCAGACCTGGTAAATCTACCATCGACCAGATTTTTACAATTCGCCAAATCTTAGAAAAAACCCGTAAAAAAAGAATCGACACGCATCATCTCTTTGTTGATTTTAAAGCCGCTTTGATAGCACGAAAAGGAGCTGCCTATATGCCGCTATGTCTGAATTTGGTTTCCCCGCAAAACTTATACGGCTATGCAAAATGACCTTGAGCAACACCGCCAGCTCGGTCAGAATTGGGAAGTACCTCTCCGAGCCGTTCGAAACTAAACGAGGTTTCAGACAGGGTGACAGGGTAATTTAATGCTGGAGAAAATAATACAAGCTGCAGAACTTAACCGCGCTGGAACAATATTTTATAAAAGCGTGCAACTGTTGGCATATGCTGACGATATTGATATCACTGGCCTTAACAACCGCGCCGTAACTTCTGCTTATTCCAAATTAGAAAAAGAAGCGGAGAAAATGGGATTGGTGGTGAACGAGGGCAAAACGAAGTACCTTCTGTCATCATGCAAAGAGTCAGCGCATTCGCGCCTTGGCAACCAAGCCACTGTTGGCAGCAATAATTTCGAAATAGTAAAGGACTTCGTTTACCTGGGAACCAGCATTAATACCAACAATAATGTTAGCCTAGAAATCCGACGAAGAATCACTCTTGCAAACAAATGCTACTTCGGACTGAGTAGGAAATTAAAAAGTAAAGTCCTCTCTCGACGAACGAAAATAACACTCTACAAGTCACTCATCGCACCCGTCCTGCTATATGGTGCAGAAGCGTGGACACTAACAACATCTGATGAGGCGGCTCTGGGA
The DNA here is from genome assembly GCA_949987695.1 of Merzomyia westermanni. Classification (NCBI taxonomy): domain Eukaryota; kingdom Metazoa; phylum Arthropoda; class Insecta; order Diptera; family Tephritidae; genus Merzomyia; species Merzomyia westermanni. The sequence continues at coordinate 103,200,024 of OX465288.1, read as the reverse complement.
GTATTCGAGAGAAAGGTTCTTCGAAAGATGTTTAGGCCACCGGCCTAAATATATCGGCCGTCCCTTGTAGGGTGAAATTATTCATATTTGCACCTTTATGGCCTGTAGCTTTCAACCGATAACAGCGCTTACCTCTCCGAACCTGACGAAAGTAGGCATTCGGCAGGGGTATCGAGCTAAAATCCTAAGATATGCTCGGCCACTTGTTTTTCGAGAGTACGCGAGTTACGAGCAGCCAATCCAGAGGTAAATATAGTTTTTCCATACGATATTCAAAATTTCATGCCATTTGTTATCCTATTAATTATAATAGTGTTCAAACATATTCCAAATAAACACCTGTGTATTCTTTACTTAGCGAAAGCAATCCTTGTTTATTTACTAATTCGGTGCTTTTTATTGTTTGTCTCCCTTTATTACGTGCGAGCGCGCCACCGTCATTGCCACGATCCCGCCGTAACATTTGGTCGTATCGCACCAGAGAAAAAAAAAAATTGTTTAACCATCAATTTTCACAAAAATTAGAAAATTACAAATCCATAGAGAGCAAGGAAAACCATTTGTGCAATCCAGCGATAATAAATTAAATTTTTAAATTCACGAGACATCAACAAATACACAACCTTCGAAAAACCAGTAGCGAGTGCCAGAGAGAGACAGTCATACACAAACCACATCACATCACACATCAAATCGAATCATATCACATCGCACAGCAAATCTCATAACATCAAGTCACATCAGAATATACAGTCCACTACTACTACATCACTACAACATCATTTCAAACACTTTCAGCGTTCATATCACAAGGTACGTTGGTTTCTTTGCTTTTAGTTCATGCACCACTTTTTTTTTACATACGTGAAATACGTGTTAAGTGAATTTGTGATCGTTTCGTAGAAACAAAGCAAGTGAAAAATTCGTGTTCTCGTGAGCACACTTCCGCCTTTTGACTATCGGTTAAGTCCCCCTCCAGTGGTAAGACTTCTCCGACACAGCTCAAGGCAGGCAGTCAGTGACTTTTTTTTATTTTTTTTGTATACACATCACTGCACTGTATATAGATCTCTTATTCGCCACATACTGTGCAAATTCTTTGAGTGACTACATCACTTGATTTTCACTTGGTTGATGCTTTTTATAGAGCCATCACACAATTCACTTCAAACAATACAAAATAATTGCGACATTTCAAATTTTTCACTGAGTTGGGTGGCTTGTGTATAATAATATTGTTTGCGGAAAAAATTCTTACTTTCTTTCAAATTTTTTTCAAATAAAGCACTTCACTGTCCCATACTGCTGGACAAACACAACTGCGTTATCGTTTTTCTTGGAAAATTCAATTTAGTTTCTTACTGGTTTTGGCTATTCAGGGAATTATATCCACTGATATATTTTCCCACAGGCACATTAAATCTGTATTTAGAGTTCTATCTGTGCCACTTTCACATATCACTGTGCACCTGTTCACTTTCACAATTTTTTTAGACACATTAAATCTGCATCCAGATTTCTATCTGTGTCACTTTCACATAATTTCGCTTAGTTGCAAGCAATCAAATCCTGAGTCAGTCCTTCCGGTCTCTGTTTCCTTTAAAGAGACAAGATATTTAAATTAATTAAAAAAATGGAGACCTACATCCGACTGTCCGATTGTATAGTAGAGTTTGAGCAAGACTTCAGCTCTACACAGATACAAGAACTAGATAAACACACCCTTGCAATACAGCAAGAGGAGTTGAAGTCATTGTGGAAGAAGACAAAAGCGACGTATGAGAGTCTTCTTAGCTCCACAGATATATCCAAAGAAGACCTGTTTCGCATGCTATGCAAAATGCATGGCTACAATCAATGCTGAGGTCGAAAAATTGTCCGTACCTGCCACACCTGCCCCTAAAGCCTCTGAATCTTCCATCAGAGAAAATAATATTCGCCTCCCTCCCTGCGACACCGAGGTGTTCAAAGGCGACTACCTTTCTTGGCCAACCTTTAGGGACCTGTTCACAGCTATATATATATTGAACAAACGCCTTACCCCGGTTGAAAAGTTATATCACCTCAACCAAAAGACTGAAGGGGAGGCAAAAGAAATTGTGCGCAGGTGTCCACTAACAAATGAAGGCTTTTCAACAGCCTGGAAAAATCTGAGTGACAGGTACGAAAACAAACGTATCTTGGTCAATACTCAACTAAAAACTTTGTTTAGTTTAACCGCTGTAGAAAGTGAATGCGGTACAGCAATTAAAAAGTTGCAACGCGACATTAATAATTGCATTTCATCGCTCCAATGTCATCAAATTGACATTTCCAACTGGGATGCGATAATAACATACCTATGCTCCACCAAACTCCCGGAATGCACTCTGGCTCTATGGGAACAAACCATAGAGAACAAAACAGAGATTCCAAAATGGGAAGACATGGATAAATTTCTATCCAACCGGTTCCAAACTTTGGAAACCGTTTCTGACCTCAGGGGTAACAAAGCATCCAAGGCACCCAGGAGTCAAATCACAGCACGGGAAACGCCTGCGAAACTTGGAGTATACCAAGCCAGCGTCCCTAAAACTTCGTGTAAAATGTGCAACAGTAAGGAGCACAAATTACGAAATTGTCATAAATTCCGTGGACTAAACACTGCAGACCGAATAGCCTACATAAAAAACAACAATTGTTGCTTGAACTGCCTGTCGGCTGGACACACAGTGACACGATGCACAAGTTCCTTTAACTGCAGCTCGTGTCACGCAAGGCACAACACCTTGCTCCACTTGGCAACAGCTCAGCCAAAAGCAACTAACCAGAGGTGGCGTCAAAATACCTCAGATGATAGGCCCTCGACATCACAGCAGGCAAGAGACAATCTGGAATCTGAAAAGAGGAAAGATATTAATAACGTCTCTTCATGTCATGCGAATACTACTAAGGGGGTATTATTAGGAACAGCGCGTGTAAACATTCACTACAATGGAGTAGATTTTTCTGCTAGAGCATTGATTGACTCAGGTTCAGAATGTTCATTCATAACAGAAAGATTGAAGCGTAGAATAAACCTCCCTTCAAAACGCTTGCACGTCCAAGTTTCCGGGATAAACAATACTTTATCAGCGCAGGTGAAGGAGTCATGCTCCATTCAGCTAGGATCCTTCACCGACCCCTTAGTTAGCATCGATACAGTGGTATTAGTCCTACCACAATTAACTGGGGATCTTCCTACTTGCCAAGTGAGCGCAATGACTCGGCAGGCATTCTTTTTACGAGCCAAAGTGAGGGATCAGATCTACGTCAATCTATTAATGGATAAAACGAGAGTAGCTCCCGTAAAAACGATATCATTACCCCGTTTAGAGTTATGCGGGGCAGTCTTACTGGCCGAAACGATAGAATCTGTCCGCGAAAACTTAAATTTAGGAAATTTCAATACTCATCTATGGACCGATTCTACGATTGTTCTAGCTTGGATTGAGAAACCACCATGCTCTTGGTCAACATTCGTGGCTCATAGAGTAACAAAAATAGTGGAAAAGGTGGGAAATAAAATCTGGCGGCACGTAGATTCCGCATCAAACCCAGCAGACATGGCCAGCAGAGGACTATCAGCAAAGGATATAGTGAACAACACTTTGTGGTGGCAGGGACCTTCTTGGCTACAAGAAGACAAGACAAAATGGCCAACTCAAGAAAGATACAATGGTACAAACATCGAAGAAAAGAGAGTACAAGTTCACACAACTAAGCAAATACACGATAACGAGGACATTCTCGAAAGGTTTTCTAAATTTTTCAAGGGCTTTGAGGGTTATATCATACATTATGAGGTTCTCTCAAAGAACTAATCCCCAACACGAAATCTTCTTTCAAAGCTGAGTCACGCCTCATTTCGCCCGACGAAATTAAGGCTACGACTCAACGACTTATTAAAATATATCAACAGAAGCATTATTCTGAAGAATTAAAGGAATTAAAAACCGGGAAACCCATTGGGACAAAAAGTGAAGTCCTTCCTCTCAACCCCTTCGTCGACAGCCATGATATATTGCGAGTAGGCGGTCGTCTGTCTGCGTCCCTTGATCTCGCCTATAATGAACGCCATCCAATTATCCTCCCTTACGCCTGTCAGTTTACGCGTCTTCTCGTCCAATTTATCCATAACATTTCCCTTCACGGCGAAAACCAACTCATGTTACGCCTCCTACGTACGCAATATTGGATCCCACGAGTTAAAAATATGATCCGATCCGTCATCCATAACTGCAAGGTTTGTACGATCTTCCGCAAGCGATCCCAAACCCAGCTGATGGGAAACCTCCCGCCAGAACGTACCACCTTCTCACGCGCATTCACAAACGCCGGTGTAGATTTCGCCGGACCGTTCGACATCAAGTCCTACAGTGGAAGAGGATGTCGGCTGTCAAAGGGCTATGTTGTCCTCTTTGTCTGCTTCACGACCAAGGCTATTCACTTAGAGGCCACTAGTGACCTTAGTACCGCAGCGTTCTTGGCAGCCTTCGACAGGTTTGTTGCGAGACGAGGATGTCCAAAGAACATCTACTCCGACAATGGAACTAACTTTGTCGGAGCCTCCCGAGCCCTCCGCTCCGAGTTCAAAGCTTTTCTCTCGGATGCCCGCAACCAAACCCTATGGAAATACTACCATCAACGCCTGACCCGGCATTTCATCCCAGCGGGCGCCCCCCACATGGGTGGACTCTGGGAGGCAGGGGTAAAAAGTTTCAAGAACCACTTCAAGAAGATCGCGTCCGATCAGAAATTCACCCTCGAAGAGTTCAGTACCTTACTTTGTCGAGTCGAGTCCTGCCTCAACTCTCGGCCACTTAGACCCTCGTCCAACGAGCCGTCCAGCTTGGAGCCATTGACTCCGGGACATTTCCTCGTTGGAGGACACCTATTAGCCCCACCTGAGATCGACGTTAGCGAGAATCATGCCTCACTCGTCAACCGATGGGAAAAACTCAAGGCTCTACACCAGACGTTTTGCAAACGATGGAAAACAGAGTACCTCACCGAATTGCAAAAACGCGTAAAGTGGAAACACCCACAATCAAACATGAAACAAGGGGACCTCGTCGTTCTAAAGGAAGACAACCTGCCTCCAAACGAATGGAGACTCGGACGAATCGCACAACTACATCGTGGACCAGATCACCGAGTTCGTGTCGTAGTACTTGATACCGCGAGGGGCCAGACTACCAGACCAATCACGAAATTGGTCTTACTGCCACCCGGTAACGAGGATGGCGGAAGGTAATGATATTCCACTTCTAAGTATCTCTAATTCCACTTCTAATTACTATTAGGATTAGAGAGCTTCAAGACTTCTCCCACCGAACCGTATTCCCCTCCCAACTAGAACAAACCCCTTACCACCTTATTGCTCGCCAAACAAAGGAGCCTACCCACAAGACAATAAGCGCACTCGTTCAAATGTAAGGAGGCCAACAGAAAACCTACCGCAGACGGGTGACCCGATCTGCAACCGAAGTTTCATTCGTATACAAACAACATATAATTTTCTACCCACTTATACAACAGATATGTGGCACAGGGACCAACAAGATATTCCCCTCCAGGATCCTCCTAAACAGTATTCGCCAGATACCTCTGAGGTCTAGAAAATTCAAATGAAAAATTTTGGCTCTTAAATTACCGAAGTAGACAGTTAAGAGTCTTACAAAATTCAACAAAATGAAAAATTTTGGCTCTTAAATTACCGAAGTAGACAGTTAAGAGTCTTACAAAATTCAACAAAATGAAAAATTTTGGCTCTTAAATTACCGAAGTAGACAGTTAAGAGTCTTACAAAATTCAACAAAATGAAAAATTTTGGCTCTTAAATTACCGAAGTAGACAGTTAAGAGTCTTACAAAATTCAACAAAATGAAAAATTTTGGCTCTTAAGCTACGCCATGTTGGCTTCGAAATGGAGGATTTCCTTAATAAAGTTTGATGACATCAAAGAAAACCGGGTGAAGATGGGGAATAGAAAAGGAAAACTCAAAATAAGCAGACATGGCTGCAGGCATCGGATTGATGACAGAAATTGCTTGAAAAATAGATTTCCAAAATTAAAAATTCGCTTTCTGATTAGTGATACAGAGGTCAAAACGCGTATTTTGATACCTCTCCCGACGTTTTGGACTTGGTTTAGCAGGTGTCTCCTGAAGGACACAGTTACCAAATCTTAGGTGGAATTACAATTAAAAACCTACCTACAGTTACAAGAGTATTATCCCATGAGTGGGACAATGAATAAACTCACCAGCCTATTAAGACCAGGCAGTGGCGCTGTGGGGTTCGGGGCAGATACGTGCTATATATGTTATTTTCACATTAATTTACAACTTAATCTTAACTACAGTTAGTTGAGAGTTACCTATGTACTAACTTCGGCAATATTCCCTTTTTAAAATATAAAAATCTAATTATATAGTGGTAATTTACTTGCCATACTTCCGCTGAAAACGTTTTTCCACTTTAGTTGCTGGTGAAATCACCACAGCATGCAGGTACGTTACTCAAGTTAAAGGTCTAGAGATTCCAGTCGTCCGCAATGATTGTACAATTAATGCTGTCCCATCAGTTTGGGCTTTACTCTTATCGACGCCACCACTAGCGGGATTAGGAATAGTATCGTTATGTAAGTCAGTCGTTGCTAATAATCTCACGTACTCACCCGCAACACGTCGCTTCCGTCCATATCCGATATTTTGGTTATCAAAAGCAAATTACTGGATACCAATTCCACTGCCGCAATTGTTCATGGTCCTGGTCCTTCGAACAGGACCGACTTTGACATATATTGCCCGCTTTGATGATGGCATCTGGTAGAAATTGACGACTATATACATAAACGCTACGTGTATTAACTGCAAAGTAAGCCCATTTAAAAGCGTTGAGTGTATAGATCTAATCGAAATAGTGTTGACCGCAATAGCTGCAACATTGCGCAGTGTGCAAGAGGTTTTTCACGCATGCATACGATTTTGCTCCACAGTTTTCTCTAGTATTTCTTCTGGCAAACGTTGGAGCTCTTCTATTGAACAAAAATAGGGTGTGCTAAATTGTCGAGGTAACGATTTTAGATAGGCGTGTATGTGTGAAGCATCATTCAAGTGCTGCTGGTGAAGCAAGTAGAGCGCTAAGAGCGCTTAAAAAGGTAATTTGTTATCTTTATAAAATTTTGCGGTGTCAAATTGCGCTCTGAAGTGAGCCGCCTCTTCTAGCGTGGATATGGTCACTAAGCATTTGAGCGGAAGCCTTATCAGTGTATCACCACCCTGCAAGGTATGCGTTTTTGAACAAACTCCGCGTCCTGTAAACGGGAAGGACATGCTGTTAGGTGTTTAGGGTTATGCCATAAACCAACATTTCCTTCGGCCTTTTTGGCAATTTGTACAATACCCCCGGCGCATTATTTAATTTTACAACCCGCCCATGCGCCCATGCTTAACGTGGCATGAGGTTTACGGTGGGGTGTACCACTGACCCATGGAAGAACCCTGCAAAAGAAAGAAAACGATTACTACTTGGAAAAAGTTTGTATATTTACATACATATCTATCAATCGCTGTGTGCCGGCCATCACCGCGAATGACATATGTACATATATATGTAAGTGGTTTTCTGACTCTGGCCGAAACGATACAGGATTTCGGCCAGCGTCCATTCATACTTACCTCCAGGAGTCCCCCATCGGTCCTGTGTATCCATTCATCACCTGTAAATAACACAAATATTAGTTAAAAAGAAAATTAGCAACAAATTTACTACTTACCCTCGTGAAAATTTTCGTCAATGACATTTCATTCAGAAATGTATCCAGTGCTGTGCGTATGAGCGTAGCCACATCAAACGTTTCTTCGTGACAACACGAGTTGCCACACACAAACGCGACGGGTATGTACTCGTTACAAAAATCCACCAGTTTTTTTTTTTGGGTTTACGCACCTAAGGGAGCGAGTGAATTTATTCACCTGGAGCAAAGAGGATAGATAAGTAAGAGACGTCAGTTCGCCAATATGAACGAGTTGCTCGCTGAAAGCTGCTAAAAAATTGGTGCCCGTTTTGTCTCAGGGTTTCGGTCATTTCTTTTGCGCATTTTCGTGAGTTTGACAACTACTCAATTTTTGTTTCCACTCACGGAATTGACATTTGTGGGGAATGAGTAACATTTGTATTTGGAGTATTTAAGTATATATATATTTATTTCGAGCTGTTTGCTACTTGTGAGTATTTATGATGTTGGTGGTATTTGCTTATATTGTGCAAATATTCCTAATTTTCACAAAAATGGACTTTTATGACTTATATGAGGTGAAAAATATGAAATACTATAAACATTTACCAATTTCAAAAAATTTATGGAAAAATACATATGTATATGCAAGTAATAAATTTGCCGCCGGTGAATACCACAAAAATGTTGCTATCATTATTTAGTTGAAATATTGTACAAATTTGGAAAAAATTCTATTGAAATATGTACCTACTGTTGTTTATTTCAGTATTCAATATTATAAATTCAAAATAATCCTATTATGGTAACAAAATGAAAGTACGGTTTTGCCGACGGCAACTACAAATACAACAAAAATTCAATTTCTTATTAAAAGCTATAAATTCTATTTCTTGGGTTATTTAGTTTATGGGTGACATGGGTATGGGTGGCATGTGCATAATGTACTAGGCAAATTTATTTTAGGTTCAATTTTTGATTGCACAAATCAAATGCAAAAGCACTTGATCGTAGCAAACAAAAATCCACCCTTAAATATATGCGTACGAACGCACTCATGTATGAATGCTTTCAGTTGGACTGGCATTTAGTAAATTGTATGAAAATATAAATATGTACATACACAGGAATGTCGTTGATTTCGTCTTTGATACGAGCTTTGAGTGAAGTCGTCGGTGATCAAAAGTGTTGGCGCACACAGTTTGTTCCTATCTTTCAGCCACTACCAAAAAAATGGAGTAGTTCTTCACTACTTAAGTATTATTAATTTCTGTTTTTTTCTTCCAAAATGGCATGTAACTATCTTAAATTACTTCGGATATTAATTCCATATTCTTATATTAACTTTTGCCTAAGAAAATCATCTAAACTCGCACATAATGTAGATAAGGAGTGAAAAAAGCTAAACTTTTACTACATAGTAGTGTATTCAAAGGATACTTCTGTGCCAGAACGGCCACACTTAAGCCAAAAAAACATGGCTGACCAAATTTGCGACCGAATTTCAGTAACAACAACAAAATCTCATAGGGTTTCTCACGCAAACAAACAAAAGTGACGAAAGCAATATCAGTTGCGCAAATAATCAAACTGCTTATCGAATAAGGACAACTTTTGGTCATATAAGGGAAACTTTCATTAAATAATTAAAAATACTTAGGGAAACTTTTTCGGAATAATTTTTTTGCAAAAGTTTGGGTCTGTTCCTGGACAATAGCTGAATATTTTTATTTTATTTTTTCTTTAATATACCTAACTACCTGAAGCAAATCAAAGTTTTAATGCCAAGTTTTGTTCGGAAAAATGCCAAAGTGCACAACTGAAAAAACGCTTTCGAGGGAATACCCTTCATATGGATTGAAGTTGGATTTTATAAAATCGACAAAATTGAATATTTTGATTCTTCGACAAATAATTTTATATATTTTTATGAATGAATGCTTCAATGAAGTTTTTGTTGTTGCATTTGTAGTTTGTTTCGTAGAATTGGTTTTTGTTGTTGGATTTTTGTGCGTAGAAATGGTTTTTGTTGTTGGACGTAGATATTTGTGCGTACAAATGTACTTTGTTGACAAGAATACTTACATACATATATGTATGAATATGCATTTATGCACGTGAGGTGGTTGGTAGCATATTTTTGATAGCTTATTGTTGCAAGAAGTTTGGCATGCACACATATAACATATATTAGGACATTTGCGCAGAAATATTGTGGACCGCGTAGCCGGTGTTGGACCGGATTGTTCTGCACATAAATACCTTGGATCGAACCCCCTATTTGGGATCGGACCTGGATCATTTTTGGGTTTTTTGCGAATAATTTTTCACTGAAACAAAAAATTGAAAAGCCGCTGCCGGATTGTTGATACCGAAGTCAAAACGCGTTGTTTGATACCTCTCCCGATATTTTTGGACGTGTTTTTATGTTCTTATGATGTGAACAAAACATTTATGCATGCATACAAAACTGCAGAGATTTTAGTAATACTACTGCAAATAATATATGAAATGCATATCGGAATTGTTATTAATAACTTTTTCACTTTTCCAATAAGTTACTGGCAGATCAAAGCACAATTGGACACTTCTAAACACACAAGCCGCCAAACGCACAAACCACATACACCACTTTTTGTACAAACAAGCTAAAATACCTTTGTACGCACAACATTGTCTTCAAGTCTTAAATACTTTAATTTAACATTAATTACCTCACTTTTCTTTGTTATTTTCACTATTTTTCACTAAAGGAAACAATTACCTTTATCTCCCCTTTTTATGATGTGAACAAAACATTTATGCATGCATACAAAATTGCAGAGATTTTAGTAATACTACTGCAAGTAATATATGAAATGCATATCGGAATTGTTATTAATAACTTTTGCACTTTTCCAATAAGTTACTGGCACATCAAAGCACAATTGGACACTTCTAAACACACAAGCCGCCAAACGCACAAACCACATACACCACTTTTTGTACAAACAAGCTAAAATACCTTTGTACGCACAACATTGTCTTCAAGTCTTAAATACTTTAATTTAACATTAATTACCTCACTTTTCTTTGTTATTTTCACTATTTTTCACTAAAGGAAACAATTACCTTTATCTCCCCTTTTTATGATGTGAACAAAACATTTATGCATGCATACAAAATTGCAGAGATTTTAGTAATACTACTGCAAGTAATATATGAAATGCATATCCGAATTGTTATAAATAATGTTGCAATTTTTCAATAATTCGTTTGCATATCAATACACAATTGGATACTTTTATAAACACACAAACACCACACATGCCAACAAACGCACAAACCACATACACCACTTTTTGTACAAACAAGCTAAAATACCTTTGTACGCACAACATTGTCTTCAAGTCTTAAATACTTTAATTTAACATTAATTACCTCACTTTTCTTTGTTATTTTCACTATTTTTCACTAAAGGAAACAATTACCTTTATCTCCCCTTTTTATGATGTGAACAAAACATTTATGCATGCATACAAAATTGCAGAGATTTTAGTAATACTACTGCAAGTAATATATGAAATGCATATCCGAATTGTTATAAATAATGTTGCAATTTTTCAATAATTCGTTTGCATATCAATACACAATTGGATACTTTTATAAACACACAAACACCACACATGCCAACAAACGCACAAACCACATACACCACTTTCCGTTCAAACAAGCAAAACACCTTTGTAAGCCCAACACAGTCTTCAAATTTTAAATCAATTAATTTATCACTAATTAACTTCACTCTTCTTTATTATTTTGACAATTTATTACAGTTTTTCACAATTTTACACCAATTTCAATTAATTTTACCACTTTTTCACTGTTTACGACTTCACTTTGACATTGACTCACAATATTGCTTTTCACTTTTTGACATTTCCGCAAATTAACTCAGCCGACACTTGTTTCAAGATTTTTACTCAAAACTCGGACAGAAAACAAAGAGGAATGGCCGAACCCCTGAGAGCTAACGTCGAGTAGCACACAAAGCAGCGATCAACAAAATGTTGCCATTCGCCGAGTAGCGAACTGACGTCTCTTACTTATCTATCCTCTTTGCCTGGAGCTAGGTGAAATCGGTTCAGCTACGAATGTGTACCCATATAGGTATTGGCAATAATGCTGGTCGCCAGTAATTTACAGAATGAAAAAATTATAAGTTAACACAAAATATGAAATATGCTGTGAGGAAAGTTATCAGTTCACGATTCACTTTTCCTCGATACCCTTCATTCATAAACTGCAAAATTTGGTATTCCACTTGGCATGGCAAAATGGTAACACGAGAGATATGTTCACCTCATCTATCCAATTTTCAGTTTTCCGCCGTTACATTTGGTTTAGTTATTGCCAAATGCGGCAGACGTCATCGGTTGGATGTGGCAGCACCGAATCGCTGACCACATCTGGAGAATCACAAAAGTGGGTGACTGACGACCGGCTATAGAACGATGCCGATCAGCTGGTTATGTGTCACTGCAGCAACCAGCTACAATACATGTATAAATGGATACATTTAATCTAAATTTATGCACAGACCATTTAGCAATAACTAAACTAATACACAAATTGAAAGACCTCGCACCATTTCTCCTTTTTTTACCCCATTTTACAAACAAATGTTACAGTTCGGGCTCCTACGAGCTACTACTCTTAACATTATGCACTATGTTCTGGGGTTTGCAGGAACTTGTCAGCTGTGACAAAGCTACCAGACAGAAAGGAATTTGTTTCCATTTGAATAACTCGATAATGCGTTACACAAAATTAAAACCTTAATACTTCATAAAGAATCTTATGAATATGCCAAACCGAAGTACAGGAACTGTGCGTCAATTATGCATACAAGCCACCCAACCGCCCAAAAAACCCATACCAATACCCTAATAATGGGTTTATATTCTAGAATGACTCGTTTTACGGCCACACGAGCAAAAACAGAGGAGCGGAGCAAAACCTTTGCCATACCATGTCGGTTATGCAACAAAAACCATGGCATACGTTTTTGCCAGCAGTACCGGGGGATATCGGCGGAGGAACGATTGCGGGTGGTACTCATCCACAAATATTGCCCCAATTGTTTGTCCCCGTTTCACCGCCCGGAGATTTGTCCAAGTAAGGACCGTTGCTATCGGTGCCACGAACCCCACCACACGTCCCTTCATATGGACGAAAACATAGTTACTCGACAGTCTACCGACATCATCGAAGACGAAGGCGAAATATCTGATGATGCGCTATCCATAGCCATCACAGAAAATACAAAGTCTTGGGCAGAGCAGGTAGAAGAAGAAGAAGAAGAAATGAGGGCTGCTGCAACACCAACTCCACAGCTCGGCGGCTCGGAAACACGTCCTTTCCGACCGCTACTACGACACGAGCAACGGAAGAAGCGCGCGTCCGACACACCTCAACGTCCAGTCCCAACATCTAAACTACGCAAGGGTGGCGCGGAAACACGACCTTTCCGCCCATCCCCGCGGTCTGTCAAGGTGAATCGTGGTGGCTCGGCAACACGTCCTTTCCGACCATCTCACAGTCCCACTGATGTCCGTCGGGGTGTTGCGGAAACACGTCCTTTCCGCTCATCACGACGCACAGCGGGTCGGACGGCACCTTACCAGGCCCGCGGACTTACCAACACTACCACCGTTGTCCGCCACAACGCAACCGCTACAACTTTCCGCACCGGTAGAGCGGCCAACGCCCCTGCTACAGCCATCATTATGCGATCGTTTGTCGCCATCGCACCAACGGCTTTGGTGTGCATCGAGTCCGGTGGCGCACTGCACTTCGTCCGTGCCCTGGTCGACCCGTGCTCACCAACTACGGTCATTGACGGTGAGCTCGCTACCAATCTTCACCTAGAACGTGTTGGTGGGACCCGGCCGATCAGGTGTACACTTGTACTTCGGGGAAAGTACGGAGTAACCAGAAGGGTCACCACCCAAGCTACGGTCCTTGCGCACCATCATCGTATGAGCCCGGTCTCTAATATTGATGCGACGGTTGCTGCACCTTTCCAGCTTATGAGGCTGGCGGATCCCGAACTTTCCGAGCCTCTCCTGTGCGCCTGACGCTAGGCGCCGACGTTTATGCCAGCCTGATGCTGAGCGGCACTCCACCGTCAACCATCAATGGGTTGCTGGCACAAGCCACAATTTTCGGCCTTGTAATTTCGGGGGCCCACCAACAATAAAAATACAAAAAAAATAAGGTGCAATGAGCTAAGCAAAACCACGTACATGTATATTAACCTTTATTTTCTCACCCACAACAGGTGTCAAGCGGCGACTGGCAGAGCAAGGGCCCATGGGTGGCCCACCATAATTTTAATAGTTTAAGACTAGTTCAACCGGAAACTTGAATTGTGCATTTATCTGGGTTTGGCTGCTACACTATTTGTTCTTTTTGAAGGTTGCTCGCCGCAAGGGGGCCGGCATGTTTAGGCTACCGGCCTAAATATATCGGCCGCCCCTTGTAGGGTGAAATTATTCATATTTGCACCTTTATGGCCTGTAGCTTTCAACCGATAACAGCGCTTACCTCTCCGAACCTGACGAAAGTAGGCATTCGGCAGGGGTATCGAGCTAAAATCCTAAGATATGCTCGGCCACTTGTTTTTAGAGAGTACGCGAGTTACCAGCAGCCAATCCAGAGGTAAATATAGTTTTTCCATACGATATTCAAAATTTCACGCCATTTGTTATCCTATTAATTATAATAGTGTTCAAACATATTCCAAATAAACACCTGTGTATTCTTTACTTAGCGAAAGCAATCCTTGTTTGTTTATTTACTAATTCGGTGCTTTTTATTGTTTGTCTCCCTTTATTACGTGCGAGCGCGCCACCGTCATTGCCACGATCCCGCCGTAACAAAAGATTTGTGGACCTCTACGCGTTGGCGACGGCGAGTACCGAAGAAGATTTAATGATGAGCTGTATGAACTTTACGCAGACGCCGACATAGTTCAGCGAAATAAAACACAGCGGCTTCGCTGGCTAGGCCGCGTAGTGCGAATGAGCGAAGCTGCTCCAGCCCAGAAGGTATTCTTATCGGCACCCGCCGGTGGAAGCAGAGGAAGAGGGAGACCACCACTCCAATGGAAGGACCAAGTGGAGACCGATTTGCGATCCCGCGGTGTTTCCAATTGGCGCCAGTTGGCGCAACGAAGAAACGACTGGCGAGCTATGTTGGACGGTCAAAATCGCCCAGGTGGTTAGATGACCATTTAAAGAAGAAGATTTGTTTATCAGTTCTGCCTTTTATTTCCTCCGAATCTTAGATTCTTCGGTTTGCCACATTATTCACTTGATGTATTCAAGAATACATCAAGCATTTTCTTCATAAAGGGTCGATACAAGATCGACGCCACCTCATGAGGCCACGGCCGTCATCCGACTCTCTTTCCTCCAACTTAACTTCGATTTTGACAATATGCCTAACCACATAGAGGGCTGAGATTTGGGCATATATACCCCACCAATAATACACTTGATGCATTCCAAGAATACATCAAGCATTTTCACCATTTGCGTTGAACCACAGCCACCACGAAACTCCCCTAAGGGCCGTTCCCAGCGAACAGGTAAGGCAGTCACACACACACGCGAATGCCGGAGCAAAACACGTAAGCGCTGCGGCCGATCTAGTGCTCCCGTTCCCCGTGGTACCAGAGAAGTCCCCTGGATGGACCGGCAAGTAGCCTGCACCCCCCTTACGCAGTTTGTATAAAACAAGCCACATTCAGGAAGTGTTGACCAGACTACTCACTAACCGGCTCTCGGTCCGGCTGACCGGCTGACCGGGATTTTTGTCGCCTTTTACGACTGGCATGCCTTACCCTAGGTATATTCTTTCATTACTCTCCCCTACCCGGAGTGGAAAAATAAGAAGTACAGGAAGCATTCAGTCATCTTCGGTCGCGCAATTAGAACGGTAAGTTAAACCTGATAGCTAACCATCCTGGTAGCTTCAAAAGTGCGCCAAAAAAAGTTCCCGCCTCGAAAATTGAAGTAACTTTTGTTTAAAAATAATTCGTATGAATTCAATGAACTTAAAACGTAATTGAAAGAAAACGTAACGTAACAAAAAAGTTTGCAAATAGAGCATAATATTTTGCTTTAATTCTACATCTATGTGTACATGTGTTGAATGTGTTTGTGAGTAGTGCACAAGTCGCGACTTCCCTGTAAGAAACGATACTCCAACACTTATCCTCATTCATATAAAAGAGGTGGTCCAATTTACATCGCGGTGTACTTTTAAGGACCAACTACTCTCTCTCTCGCTTTGGTGTTGAATACTCCATGGAGTAACCCTTTGGGAGTATTCAAAAGCAAAGAAATGGAGTACTCCGAGATGGATTAGGTGATCCAATCACCAGACATCGCCATGTAAATTGAACCACCTTTTTTATATGAATGAGGATAAATGTTGGAGTACTCTGATACTCTTTGAATGATGGAATGGAGTATTTCCGTTTTTCAGGGTTGCCCCGAAATAAACGGTGTATAAAAAGCCGAATTTACGTACATGCATTCGTTGGTGTATCACGTTTATGTATGTACATACAGTCATCGGTGTATTCGAAATCTATAATTTTACATACTGTAAACGTACATACATATATCGCAACTCAAAGTGACTGGTTAAATTTTAAAAATTGTGTCGTCGTGCTTCAATATGAATTTTCATAGTATGAAAGTTAACGAGCTGCGTAATAAATGTCGCACTATGGATTGGAAAAATGGTTAAATTTTTTATTCATGATTATTTTGCTAAAAAAATTTGGGTTGACCAAGATAAAGTAACCGATTCTGATAGTTTATTACCGTCAACACCGAACGGTTTCTATGAGAAATATTCTATAAGGATAAACTCTAATATTTAAATCAATAATCAATTTGTGAAATTTTTTTGGCTTTGTTTTGAGAAACAACTGTTGTGCCTGTTTTAGTACAAATTAAGCTAAGTTTTTAGATAAAGTGTGCGATATGTATATGTATGATTAAATTTAGCAATAAGTTTTGCATACCAAAAATTTTATGAGCTAAACAGAAAAGATACCTCGCGTTTCGTATTACCTTATAATGCAATCCGGATTTCTTTTTCCAGAGTTTATTATCTTCTTCTTCTTTAAATGGTCATCTAACCGCCTGGGCGATTTTGACCGTCCAACATAGCTCGCCAGTCGTTTCTTCGTTGCGCCAACTGGCGCCAATTGGAAACACCGCGGGATCGCAAATCGGTCTCCACTTGGTCCTTCCATCGGAGTGGTGGTCTCCCTCTTCCTCTGCTTCCACCGGCGGGTGCCGACAAGAATACCTTCTGGGCTGGAGCATCTTCGCTCATTCGCACTACGTGGCCTAGCCAGCGAAGCCGCTGTGTTTTAATTCGCTGAACTATGTCGGCGTCTGCGTAAAGTTCATACAGCTCATCATTAAATCTTCTTCGGTACTCGCCGTCGCCAACGCGTAGAGGTCCACAAATCTTTCGAAGAACCTTTCTCTCGAATACTCCCAGAGCCGCCTCATCAGATGTTGTTAGTGTCCACGCTTCTGCACCATATAGCAGGACGGGTGCGATGAGTGACTTGTAGAGTGTTATTTTCGTTCGTCGAGAGAGGACTTTACTTTTTAATTGCCTACTCAGTCCGAAGTAGCATTTGTTTGCAAGAGTGATTCTTTGTCGGATTTCTAGGCTAACATTATTGTTGGTATTAATGCTGGTTCCCAGGTAAACGAAGTCCTTTACTATTTCGAAATTATTGCTGCCAACAGTGGTTTGGTTGCCAAGGCGCGAATGCGCTGACTCTTTGCATGATGACAGAAGGTACTTCGTTTTGCCCTCGTTCACCACCAATCCCATATTCTCCGCTTCTTTTTCTAATTTGGAGTAATCAGAAGTTACGGCGCGGTTGTTAAGGCCAATGATATTAATATCATCAGCATATGCCAACAGTTGCACGCTTTTATAAAATATTGTTCCAGCGCGGTTAAGTTCTGCAGCTTGTATTATTTTCTCCAGCATTAAATTAAAGAAATCGCACGATAGGGGGTCACCCTGTCTGAAACCTCGTTTAGTTTCGAACGGCTCGGAGAGGTACTTCCCAATTCTGACCGAGCTGGCGGTGTTGCTCAAGGTCATTTTGCATAGCCGTATAAGTTTTGCGGGGAAACCCAATTCAGACATAGCGGCATATAGGCAGCTCCTTTTCGTGCTATCGAAGGCGGCTTTAAAATCAACAAAGAGATGATGTGTGTCGATTCTCTTTTCACGGGGTTTTTCCAAGAGTTTATTATCATTTAACGAGTTTAAACTTGCACTTTCTCATAATAGAATTGAAATTTCTTTATAAGAACTGAACCATTTTTTTTATAAAACTAAATTTTTTAAATATATTGGTAAGTTTCTTTTTCTGGCTTTTTTGGACTATTTCAGAACTATAAATATTTCAACTAGTTCTGAACTATCCACTTTTAATTGGATTCGAGGTACTTACTCTTACACCAGCTCTGGACTATGGATTTCCGAAATATCTCTAACCCGGCTACCAATGAGGGAGTTCAGAATGCGTTCTAGAGTTCTGCAGAGGCGGGTAATTGGCACTTCGTAGGACATAACAATGATAAAAGTGTCAGTTGAAAGCATTGCGTGGGGATAGACGAAGAACCAGTACCGCAGCTTGATGCGATCGTTCTACTCTAGTTTTGAGCGAGCATCATTTACTGCAGAGTGTCTACAAACATGCACACGCCAAGTAATTTTACAACAGGGATCGGCAAAATTATAGAATTGGAACCAGTTGAAATGTCTTTAAGTTGCTTGTTAGAGAGCAACGAGCAAGCACATATATATGATGCCGTCGCAGCTTTCAATGTAAATTCAAAAATTAAAATGCAGTGATCAAATAAATCCTGTTATTTTCTATGAATATATATAAGATTTATATTGGAACGAATTTTCGTCATCCCTTGTCAATTTTGGTTTTGTAACAAACCGGTTTCGGAGAACCGCCATCTTCAGTGCTTGATTTCGTTCTCGAACAAGATGCACGTACATTATAAAAAATGTTACTTACATACATGCACATATCACTCGCCGCTTAAACAAGCAACACCCACACTCGATGTTGCTACGCCACTTGCTCAACAACGATTAAATCAATCACCAAAGAAAGAGCGTAACCTATCTGTGTGAGCTGAGCATGAACAATTGTTCCGTGAAACGAGAGAGGAGTAGGCGTACTTCTGAGGAGTAGGTGTATTTCTGACCACCTACTCTCTCTCTTGCTCTAATGTTTAATACTCCATGGAGTAATCCTTTGGAAGCACGTAGCCGTGGCAGTAGGACGTAGTATAGGGTGTTCGTTTTAGGGTAGATGTACGCTGACAAGCCGCGCTGCTCTCCGGCTGCTACCTCGGCTGGTGGCGTGGGATTCATACAGTTCATACTCTGCCAATCTATTTACTACCACGGAATGAAATACAGTTAAATTTATCGCGTGCTCTTGACTCAAAATCGAAATATAGCTACAGGACTAGAATATATACTAGCGTCTTTGTTTGCCTTGGAAATCGTCTTAAAGTAGTTGGCTTAGATGATAATACCAACTCTTATTGCCCTCCCAGCTATAGTAGTTAAAACCATACTTTTATATAATTTTATATTTAAAATATTTATTTTAATCAATCAAAATTTTCAATCTGAATAACAATTTTTTTATATCTATCAAAAGTTTCCTCTTTGAAAATATATAAATTTGAATATTAGAAATACACGAAGTATAAAATGAACAAGTAAAAGTTATCATTAAAATGAAACCTACATATACTCCCCTTCCAGTGAAACGAAAATAAATTTAAAATACAATTAATTAATATTAAAAGTAACTTTTTTGGTCTTCTTTTTTTGTAGTGTATTTGAATTAAAAAGTGAAGAAGTAAGAGTGTTTGCTGGTTTTAATAAATCAATTGAAAAAGTGTTAGTAGTGTTTCCATATTGTATTTTAAATTTTTCATTTTGTTTGGAGATAACTTTGAATGGTCCTTTATAAGGTGCTTCTAAGTTATATTTATGAATAGATCACTACTAGGTATATAATGTTCGGTTCCACCCAAACTTAGCCTTCCTTACTTGTTAACCATTGCACAACTCCATCCTGCTTTCCAGAATTGTGGAAGTGTGCAAGGATATGTACCTATAAGTATCCTGCCAGCTTTGTCTAAAGTTTTTGAAAGACCCATATCAGAGCAAATCCATTTGCATATAACCAGAAAAAATCTACTTTCACCACTTCAGTCGGATTTACAACCAATCACAGCTGTTCAACTGCTCTCCTCAAAGTGATGGATGACATACGTATACCCTTCGATAAAGACCAACTTACTTTGCCCTGCTTTATAAATTTTTCCAAATCTTTTGACTCCGTCGACCATACGTTGCTTTGTTGTAATCTTCGGGCTTAAAAAATGCCTTGATGATCATAGAGAGTTACTTAATTGGAAGAACTCAATTTGTTAGCATAATGAAAAATCTGGTAAAAAAATCTTAGGCTGAGGTGTTCCACAGGGCTCCATTCTTGGGCCCTTGTTATTTAGTATAATCATAACGACATTTTTTCAATTTGTAAGCATATGAGCATGCATGCGTATGCAGATGATATCGAAATGTACTTATCTGGTAGTTTCGCTGACCTGTATGGACTCTGTTTCAAGGTTAACTGTGGTCTTGCAATTGTGCAATTCTGGGCCAGTAGTAATGGTATTTGCCTTAATGCTTAGAAGTCATTTGTTTTACCAGTTTCGTCAATGTCTTAATTCCGTCCATATGTATTGGCAACAATGCCTTACAAACTGTAACTAAAATTACAAACCTCGACTTCGTTCTTAACTCGAATGTAGCTTGTGTTCACCATATTAACTCCGTTATTGGTAAAGTGTATGCTACTTTACGCAATCTAAGACAATCTGCACCATACACGCCTAGTCAGATTAGGAGAAAACTTGCCGTACAACTATTTTTGCCAATAATAAATTATTCTGAATTAGTATATTTCATGATCGATTCGAGTTCTGCGCGAGAAATTGAGGTTGTTTTCAATCACATAACTCGTTACGTTTTTGATTTCGCAAGTTTAATCATATATCAGCGTGGAGATCCCAACTCCTAGGTTGTAATATTTTCGAATATCAGAAGGCTAGGAGTGTGATTTTCCTGTAAAGGTTGTTTTTAATAAGGTCCCCCCATACCTCTATGAAAAACAAAACTCAAATTTGCAAGATTTCCTTTAGTTGTACCCAATTTTAACTTCGTAGCGTCCACGAGGCTGTTCTTTGTCAACGCCATTCGTTAATGTAACTGTAGCCCAGCTGCTATAAGGAACAATGTAAACCAAAGCAACTATAAGAGCATTCTATTTAGTTATTTTTTTACGCACTAGCCTGAAACTGACCACTCATTCTTCATTTCGAATTCTGTGCTACTCCAATCATACCTTCAATAAATTGTGTATCTCTGCGTCTTTTTTATATTTTTTTCTCTTTACACATTTTGTACCTTAGCCTCAATAACTTAAATCATCGTATCTCAACTTACCTAATATTATATTTTAAAAATTAAGTTTGGGTTTTCTTCATTATTTAGTTAAATATCAATTAAAATTGTTCCTCATACATCGAAGATAAGTGAGGATTCTGTGCTATTTAATAGAAAGTCTTATTGTAGTAATCACTAAGTATCTATTTTTATTGTACAT
This sequence comes from Merzomyia westermanni, assembly GCA_949987695.1. NCBI lineage: Eukaryota > Metazoa > Arthropoda > Insecta > Diptera > Tephritidae > Merzomyia > Merzomyia westermanni. The sequence continues at coordinate 103,178,458 of OX465288.1, read as the reverse complement.
ATTTATTTGTAAATTTAAGTTTATATTACAATATAAAAAACTTTCGATTTTGTTACTTCCACCTTTCGTATATTCATAAAAAATAAAAAAAGATTTATAAAGCTCTTATAATTCAAAATTTGTATGAAAATTTCAGTTTAAAAAACTTTATAAGCCAATTTTATTTCTTATGAATATGGGGGTTAAAGTCTTAAATGTACACCCTCATATCTTTAATAGAATATTAATAATGATTTTCAGAGTTTATTTTGCCTGAATAAACTTCGGACATTTGTTGGAAGAGGAAGGATGGTCGGCGGAGCAATTTGCACTGAAGGTGCGCGAGCACACCTCGGGGGAGTGTAATGGAAACTACAGTTTAGACAAACTTGTGATCGTTTACAAAATGTCGTCGTGTGCCCGACCAGCTGGTGATTTTGCAGCGCATGGGGGTTGAGACGTATTGTCTTACGGGTACGTTGCGCCAGGCCATATCCATTTCGTTATCGTTGCTTATCTTTCTTTGGAACTTATATGCAGCCGCAACTCCCTGGGAGCTGAGTTCACTCACTATTTCTTTCTCTGTAAATTTGTTCAAGAAAGATGCATATACGGTGCCCTTACTATGATTTAGGTTTTCGTGGTATTTGGTTTTCACGTGGAAAATGCCTGGTAGTTCTTTTAGTGCAAGAAATCTTTGCGCTATGTTTTTGTTGTTCACGAGCAATAGAATACTTCCATCGCGGATTGAACTCTTTACTTACGGCTCGAATAGAGTTTTGGACGGCAAAGCAAGAATATTGGGACAGTGGCTTAATGCTGTCGGCTGATTCCAGAACTATAAATTTTTGGTTGGCTTTGTGGGTAGATGAGAGATCAAGGAAATTATTTATAGCGGCACTGAACGAGGTTTTTTAATATTTTCTTTTTTTAATGGCTGTGCTATCGGAAAGCAGGTCAAACCGATTAGCCCCCATCAGGGGAGAAATTGTTTTATTTAAATGGAATGTCGAGTAAGGACCCGTGTTTTTCCCCCGTAATGTGAATATACCAAAAATGCACTGCAAGAGAACGAACTATTCGATTTGAGTGATAGTCGGAGACTTAACAATAAATATCAAGTATTCATGAAACGAGCTCAAGGCCAAGAATAATAATTTTTATGAAAATTATTATTGTTTTTATTTTTTTTAATAATCATTTTTAATTAATTATTAAAAATTGTTTTTTAATTGAATAGAGTAGGAAAAATTTTGAGCTCGTTTCATGAATATTTGAAAATGGGTAGGCCGTAAAATCAACAAAAATTGTTGGTACAAAAAAGCAATAACAAAAAACCGAGAGCACGCGGTAAGGCAGTTCTGCTGATGATGATAAAACAGATCTGTCAATAAATCCATCATGATCAGACTACTAACTGTCAAATGGCGAAAGTGGTTCATACATATGGTAAAGAAGAATAGAACTAGGAGTTTAGGTGACATCAAAACCAGCGTATTGTTAGCTTAATGGTTAGCAATGCGTGCCAAAATTTCTCTGATGAAAAAGCCTAGCAGCTTCCGAAATGGATTTATAAGAAAAGCTATGGCGGTTGTCTCTAAACATTTTTCCTACTCTATTTAATTAAAAAACAACTTTTAATAATTAATTAAAAATTATTACTAAAAAAATTAAAAACAATTATTTTTGTAAGTATAACGAGCTCAAGACCAGTTGATAATAATTCTTAGTTAATTATTATTGTTTTTGATTAGAGGAAAAATTGAAAGCAACAAACATATACAGGCTATAGTTATAGTACTATTTCGAAAACAGCCCGATTTCTCGTCAGACTAATTCGTATAGTTTTGCTATTTCAGAGGATCTTAATTTAATTAACTAATTAACTAAGAATTATTATCAACTGGTCTTGAGCTCGTTATACTTACAAAAATATGTAAAATGAACAGACCGTAAAACCAACAACAAAAGACATTTATACCGGAGCACGCGGTTATGTACAATAACTATCTTCTAAAAATGGAAAAGAAGAATGTACAAAAACAAAGTCCAACATGCATGATTTACATATAGACAGAATGTCTAAAATATTGTGTATACCGTTGGCAAGATAACAAACAACAATTAGAGGAAAACGTGAATCAAGCAGCTTGCAAAACTACACGCAGCATAGCCTATGGGTTAGGCAGCTGCGCTGGCAATCAGAGTGAGTGGGTTCGATTCTCTACAAGATCCTCTGAAATAGCAAAACTATACGAATTAGTCTGACGAGAAATCGTGGCTGTTTTCGAAATAGTACTATAACTATAGCCTGTATATGTTTGTTGCTTTCAATTTTTCCTCTAATCAAAAACAATAATAATTAACTAAGAATTATTATCAACTGGTCTTGAGCTCGTTATACTTACAAAAATATGTAAAATGATCAGACCGTAAAACCAACAACAAAATACATTTATACCGGAGCACGCGGTTATGTACAATAACTATCTTCTAAAAATGGAAAAGAAGAATGTACAAAAACAAAGTCCAACATGCATGATTTACATATAGACAGAATGTCTAAAATATTGTGTATACCGTTGGCAAGATAACAAACAACAATTAGAGGAAAACGTGAATTAAGCAGCTTGCAAAACTACACGCAGCATAGCCTATGGGTTAGGCAGCTGCGCTGGCAATCAGAGTGAGTGGGTTCGATTCTCCACAAGATCCTCTGAAATAGCAAAACTATACGAATTAGTCTGACGAGAAATCGTGGCTGTTTTCGAAATAGTACTATAACTATAGCCTGTATATGTTTGTTGCTTTCAATTTTTCCTCTAATCAAAAACAATAATAATTAACTAAGAATTATTATCAACTGGTCTTGAGCTCGTTATACATACAAAAATATGTAAAATGAACAGACCGTAAAACCAACAACAAAATAAAAACAATTATAATTTTCATAAAAATTAAAATGTGAAAAATTATTATTCTTGGCCTGGAGCTCGTTGAAAATGTACAGGCCGTAAAACCAACAAAAATTGTTGGTACAAAAAAGCAATAATAAATATTATCTGTAAAATTATCTAGGGTAGTTTCATTGCAATATAAGTTCACTTACATAAAATTGACATAAGGGTTTGCATGGCTTAAACTCCCATTAAGGCAGCAAACACTATTTATTCCTCAACATAGACGGAATTCTAGTACATCTATAATTTTATCGGTACAAACAAATATTGAAATAATCGTACCAGTAAATATCAAATACAGTATTTATATACAGTGTAAATTTGTATTCCACAGAAATGAAAAATTCTACACTTGCTGTGATGAGCCTTACTTAGATATTACATTTAACATAACCATGAGAAGAAAGACCTTATTTTACACCGTCAACATAATAATACCATGTATGGGAATTTCTTTTTTAACAGTTTTGACATTTTACCTGCCATCAGATAGCGGAGAAAAGGTAATATTTTCCACCGTAGTTTCCCTGTTTAGAAGTTAAGTTGATGAAAGATTTTTTGACTGGTAATTATCTTATGATACATACATTTATATTTAGATTTTAATTTCACTATGTTTTATTTTTATTACGTAGTTCTATCGCAATCAATGTTTTTTAAACAGTGGAAAACACTTTATAGTTTTTTGAGACAACATGGAATTTTGCAACATACTCCGTAAAAAAAATGTAAAACCTTTGATACTTTTAATTATAACTTTTGTTGCAAATTCCATCAAAACCTAAAAGTGTAGTCAAAATATTATTATTCAAAAAACTAACACAGCAAGATGAATAGAAATACCCGGATCTGGTACAATGTGTCGAAACTTTAGATGCCAAAACAAAAAATGCCAAAAAAATCTGAAAAATGTTGTCAATTTTAAATATTCCTAAAACTAGGTGGACCCGTGCGCGCCTTGCCCTAAAAAAAGAAAAATGTTTTGAAACGTTTTATAAGTCCAGGTCCAGGATTTTTCAAACCTTTTTCTCAAATTATAATCAAAGATTTTCAGCTACACTTGTTGTGAGACCACAAAAAATTATACAAATATGCGCAAACAGCTATTTGAAATTCCACTTATAATTCATTCACATTGAGCCATAAACTTGAGTTGATTGACAACATCAATATGAATTAACTCAAAAAATGTCCCTTTAACTCGAGTTTATGACCCAATGTGAACGCAGTCTTATTCACTTATTTTTGCAATGTTCAAGTGTAGATGGCGCGCTCGCAGTGGGTTGAGCGCTGTGGTATTCGCAATGACTTTAATTATTCTAGCACTGTTGTCTTAGTATTCAAATGTAGATGTCGCGAGGCATGTGAATGTCACAGCCAAAATAGCGTTGCAGTAAAAATTGATTTTTTTGTGCATCCACAATGGTTTATTTTAAAGAATTCATTTTTATAAAATACGATTAAACAAAAGCACTCCGCTAATTAAAACATGGTTTTGCATGTAGAGCTAACCCCCACCTTTAAAACGATAATGAGAGCAGAAAATTAGGAACTAACACAAAAGGACCTTACAGAAATAATATATATGACAATTTGGCAAACTTTAAAAATGTCTAAAAAATACTGAATATCCGTTGAATGTATCGACTGGCGTTAATTTCGGTGTTAACGCTGGTTGCCAAATAGACGAAGTTCCTCACAGTTTAAATTTGTAACGGTGACGCGACGCGCAGGTCCTCGTTCACCGCAAGACCTGCTTTAGCAGAACTTACGACATGCTTCTGAAGGCCAATGATATAATCAACATACGCCAACTATTATCCGTTCATGCAGAACTGAAAGAAATCGAAGGTTTGTTTGGTTTGGAATAGCTCGGCTCAGTTGGCCTAAGCATATAAGCTTAACAGAGAAGCCATACACAGGGCATGGTAGGATGCAGACAACTTATTTTCGAGCTGCCAAAAGCGGTTTTGAAATAGATAACTTTCCTACGGTTTACTTCAATATTCAGCGGTAGTTGGTGCAATATGCGGGATCGCCATTATAGTTTCATCATCGGCGGTACGTAGTGACTAAGTGAATATGCTCCCACTGCTCGGCTACATCGTTAGGTCGTAACTGCCCACAAAGAGCAGGTACGAGACTCGAGTGGAGATATTATCAGCTTTTTGTGTATGCAGCTTCTCGGGGTTTTAACTTTCAAAGATATGCAAAAAATTCATTTCAGACAAAATCGTATTAAATTTATGTAAACGCAATTCTAGCATGAAAAAAATAAATACATTGCACCATATTTTTCTATATTTCAACTTAAATTAACAGGGTGTTAAAAAATATTTTCGTTGGAAAAGTTATGAACCAGGGACCGTAACTGTTACGATTTTTAACAATTCTTTTTGATTTTAATTTTAAAAAATCCTATTTAACAGTTATTTTTGATTTTTACTTTTATAAGTCCTATATAACAGTTACATTTGATTTATATTTTTTAAAATTCTATGTAACAGTTATTTTTTATTTTTATAAGTCCTATGTAACAGTTATTTCTGATTTTTATTTTTTAAAAATCTTGTGCAATAGTTATTTTTGATTTTTATTTTTATAAATACAAAATAAAAAGTATTGTTGATTTATATATATAAAAGTCATGAATAACAGTTAACCACTGATTTTTTCTTAAAAGTCATGCTTATATTTTATAATGCAATTGACCGTCGTGCCGTTCAGCCGCGTTTTCCAAGTGCTCGCAAGTTTTATATTCACTTTATTATTTTTTTCTTAATATATTGTGACGAATTCGATGATTCCTTGATTATTAATCCTGGGTTCGATCACTATAAAGTCAAATAAACACACGCATGTATAATGTAACTAATAGCCAGTTTTATTTACTAGTAATAAACGCAATACAAATTTAAGAGTTTGGTAACTTCACAGTAGTTCACTGTTCAACGCTTGAAAATAAACTGATCAACCTGCCTTGCTTGGTCACTGCCTTATATAGTCCAACAGGGTGCTTGCCTACGCACCGAGAACTTTCCTGGTTGTTCGCTTTTGCTGTTCTGGAAGGGTCGGTGTTATTTATTGGCATCTCCTCTTTGCATCGTATTCGCAAACAGTCGCGCCATCTCTCTTCCTCTTCCTAGTTACACGCTTGCATGCATAAGCGTAGCCATCGTTATCTCGGTTGTGTTTAACTAGTGGTGGGAGTGTTATTGAGTTAGGGATGGTACATGCTTGAGAATAATCGCCACACTGCCCTCCACCTACCAATGCCAACAGTTCTCTCCGGGTTACACAATAGTTCCTTTCAGGCTTCCCAATTGTTCGGCTATAGTATGGAACTACCTTCTCCTGTCAATCAATAATCTGGGACAAAACACCTCCTATAGCATAACCACTCGCATCTGTATCCAGAATAAACTTTGAACCTGGAATTAGATTTGCTAACATCGGGGCAGTGCATAGTTGTTCCTTCAATGTTTGAAAAGCCACCTCCTGTTTCTTCTTCCATTCAAATCGCATATTCTTCCTGGTAAGGTCATGGAGACTACTAGCTACGCTGGCAAAATTCGGTACAAATCGGCGATAATACGTGCACAGCCCCAGGAAGCTCCGTAACTCATGCAAATTTCTCGGTCTTGGCCAATCATTTACGGCTTCGAACTTTTCCTTAGCAGTGCAGATTCCCTCCGTAGTTACCTTGTGACCCAAATAACTTACTTCCTTTTTAAACAAGGAACACTTCATGGGACTTAGTTTCAGACCAGCACCAGCTATTCTTTGGAAAACTTCCCCCAAGTTCTTTAGGTGTTCCTCAACGCTTTTTCCCAGCACGATGATGTCGTCGAGGTACACCAAACATGTTTGCAAGTGCAATCCTTTTAGTATCTGGTCCATGAGTCTCTCAAAAGTAGATGGAGCATTGCATAGCCCGAAGGGCATTGCCGTAAATTGCCAAAGCCCTTCTCCAACGCTGAAGGCCATCTTCTCTTTATCTTCATCCTTTACCTCCACTTCCAGTAGCCGCTTTTCAAGTCCAGTGTGGAAAACCATTTCGTGCCAGATAACGAGTCCAAAGTATCGTCGATTCTTGGCAATGGATAACTGTCCTTCTTCGTTACGTCGTTCAATTTCCGGTAATCCACACAGAACCTCATTTTTCCATCCTTCTTATTTACTAGTAATACCGGTGAGCTCCATGGACTAGCTGATGGTTCGATCACGCCGTTGTCACTCATTTCCTGTATAATTTCTCTTACTACTTGGCGTTTGGCCAATGGAATACTACGAGGAGCTTGGTGGATTGCCCTTGCATCACCAGTATCAATTTGATGCTTCACAACTTTGGTCCGACCTAGTTTGGAACCATCCTTGTCAAATATGCTCGAGTACTTTGACAGAAGTTCCTTTGCCTTTTTCTGATGATCTTTTTCGAGGCCTACCGTCCACCACGTGATATCATCTGAAAGATTAATCTTGATGGTAGAATCATTTTCCTGAAGCTGTTCACAATTGATAACTACCTCGACCTCTTGGCATTGTCCCAATATTGCTCCTTTGGAAAGTTTAATGGGCGATTTGAATTCATTAAGTACTCTTACCGGTACACGTCCATCTTGTTTTGTCATGGCCAGGGTTTTTCCTACTAATATGTTCGTCCTTGATTTGTTTGCTGCCTCGACAACCCACAATTTGTTTGTCCCATAATCTTCAATCTTTGCCCATATGATTGCTTCTGACTTCGGTGGAATTTGTTGGCTCTCCTCCACAAGCAATCTCTTACTAACGTATTTGTTTTCGTAACCAAAATTTAATGGCACATCCATGTTCTGGTAGTTCATAATCCTGTTTTGCATATCGATCTTGATGCCTTGCTCGCTTAAGAAGTCCACACCAACTATGATTTCGTCAACAATATCTGCTACTATAAAACTGTGTACAACGGCCACGTTCCCAATTGCGATTTTACATGTTACTTCTCCTAGGACATGGGTGTCCTCACCAGTGGCCGTACGTAATTTTGCTCCATGCAATGGCCTCACCGCCTTGTGGACTAGATCAGATCGAATTATGGAATGCGATGCGCCTGTATCCACAGTTAGTAAGTGCTCTTTTCCATCCACATATGCAAAAACAGTAACATTACTAGCTTTCCTTCCGATCTGTGAGACAGAGATTATGGGGCATTCAGTTGCGGGAGCCAGTCCACGCCCCTTTCGGCTGGCTCGATTTAGTTTAACGACTGATTTGGTTAGGAGGTTTGCTCCTCTCCTTCAGGTTTGCGGCTTCGTCCACCTGAATTGCTGGGGTTACTGGAGCCAGTGCCGCAATAACGTGCTATGTGACCTGGTTTTCCGCACTTGAAGCATTTAATGGAACCATTACTGTTTTTCTGTACTTCGTTCAACGCTTCAAAATTTTGTCTACCCAAGTCGGAGTGTCCACTTCTACGCGATGAGCCTTTATGAAGGGTAACTCAAAAGCGAGGCTGTTTCCTACCGTTTCAGCGAATGTCCTTTTGGGGTTTGCATATGTGGCCCGCTTCGTCTCCACATCGCGTATTCCATTTATGAAACACTGGATTTTTACCCGTTCCGTATACTCTACAGGTGCGTCTGCATTTGCCAGATGGGCCATCCTTTCGATATCCGATGCGAATTCCTGCAAAGTCTCATTAGGTTTCTGGAAGCGATTCTGTAGCTCTTTGGTATATCTGTTTTCGATGTTCGCTACCACTTAACTGCACCCATCAATGCTTTATAATTATTGCGTTCACCATCGGGAATAGTCTGTAAGATTTCTGCTGCAGGACCCTTCAATGCCACGAACAGTGCAGCAACTTTGTCTTCAGTGCCCCAATTGTTCACCGCTGCCGTCTTTTCAAACTGTAGCTTAAATACCTGAAATGGAACAGAACCGTCAAAGGATGGGGTTTTTACCTTTGGAGTATTTGTGGAGGCTGTTGGACGATTCAGTTGCAGCTCCTGGATACGACTTCACACTTCATCTACCTCAGCTTCAATTTTGTCCTGCCGTTCTCTGAATACCTCCTGCACTTCAGTTATTTTTGCGTCCTGCATTCTTAGCTGTGATGCCATTCGTTCTTCCTGTGCCTCCAGCTGCAATGCAATTCTCGCCATGAGATGCCTTGTGTGCCTTTTGTTCTTCCAGCTGTGTTGAAATGCTTGATGACATCTGAATCAATACAGTCAGCAACGCGTTAGTGTCCACACTTGCCACTGGATTCGGAGGCTCCTTTTTCTCTTCCATTTTCGTCGATGCCTCCTCCACAAGATGGAAAACATAATCATCAACGTTGATTCCTCCCGCTTCCATTGCCTCCCGTAATCGTGATTGTAGCTCGTATTTATTGCCTGTGGTGTTTAGTCCGCGTTGTTCCAACTTAGTTTTGAGTTGCTGAATCTTTAATTCATTCAACTGAGCCATGTCCTTGCTATCCTTGCAACCACTGGTATTTATTTAACAATACCGCTTCTGACACCAATTGTGACGAATTCGATGATTCCTTGATTATCAATTCTGGGTTCGATCACTATAAAGTCAAATAAACACACGCATGTATAACGTAACTAATAGCCAGTTTTATTTACTAGTAATAAACGCAATACAAATTTAAGAGTTTGGTAACTTCACAGTAGTTCACTGTTCAACGCTTGAAAATAAACTGATCAACCTGCCTTGCTTGGTCACCGCCTTATATAGTCCAACAGGGTGCTTGCCTACGCACCGAGAACTTTCTTGGTTGTTCGCTTTTCGTGTTCTGGAAGGGTCGGTGTTATTTATTGGCATCTCCTCTTTGCATGTTGTTGTTGTTGTTGTTAACAGTGCTTCGCCCTGCCCAATGGGCAGGGTTACACTGAAATAAGAGCCCTTGGCAGGGTAAAAACACCCGGGTCATTCCGGTACGATAGAACCGGCTGTTGTGGGAATGCATATTCGCAACACTCGCGCCATCTCTCTTGCTATTCTTAGTTACACGCTTGCATGCATAAGCGTAGCCATCGTTATCTCGGTTGCGTTTAACTAGTGGTGGGAGTGTTATTGAGTTAGGGATGGTACATGCTTGAGAATAATCGCCACAATATCAAAAATGCCGTGTAGCTGTGGGCAAAGGGTTGATCGTAATCAACAGGCAATACAGTGTGCTAGCTGCAGTGAACTCTTTCATCTTCGCTGTGTTGAAATTCTTCCAGCTGATATGGATTATTTAATTAAATCAAATATTTCTTTTTATTGCAAAGCTTGTGAGAGAGCGCGTCGCAGCTCTTTTCGCTTGCCACCCCCCGTGCCTAACGAAGTATCCAAATGCCAATAACAAAAACAACGATCAATGTGTTTGCAGTGGGCAAGAACATGATTTAAAATCAATGTTGAGTGAACTTACTAAAGAAAACAAATCTTTGCGTTCTGAGGTGGAAGACCTGCGTACTGAATTGCGCTCTTTGCTAAAATTAGTGTGCGACAACAACATTGTTGTTGCTAAAGACATCAAAGACATAAAAGCTGACTTCGTTTTTATTAAATCATACCTACCGTTGCCAGGCTCTCGCTTTCAATCGTGTGATGTTTTGGACAATGCTGTTGCTGAGAGTGTGTTTATTAACGATGTTGATGTTAAGAATTGTACTAATACTAATGCTGCAGAGAAAGTCTCGGTCGAAAACAGTAGTAAGACCAATGACGCAAGCACGATTCTGATAAATTTTTCTGATGTTGCTAATTCTGCGCCTGATGCTGCTGACGATGTCGCTGATGACGGTTTTACGTCTCAAGACGACTCTGAGTGGAAAACAGCAGATAAGCGCAAGAAGAGGAAAAAGAAAAATAGCCAAACTATGAGAAATGTAAACAAAGAAAATAATGTAAGCAATCAATATAAACCGATGCAAGCTGTTGTTAGTACAAGCTGATTTGGCTATTGTGCGACGTGATGTTGTGAGGCGCATCATATGGTTGCATATCTCTTCATTTTTGAATACTGTTACTGAAGAACATATTCTGAATTATCTTGCTGAACACGCTTCTATTGATAAAAGCCAACTTATCTGCTTTAAATTAATAAAAAAGGGTGTGGAGCCACTTACCTTAAAATGCGTAAAATTTAAACTTGGCGTGCCTGAAGAGATTTCTGACACTATTTTGAAATCAGAAATCTGGCCGGCGAACGTCAAAGTCCAGCCGTTTCGCTCCTTACGTGCAAAACGGGATTCCTGATGCAGTTGATTCTAATTTTAAATATAATTTTAATAGACTAAAAATATATTTTCAAAATGTTTCTGGTCTTCGGACTAAGTGTTCGGCAGTGTTTATGTATAGTTCTGCATTAGATCACGATATTTTCGGTTTTGTTGAATCTTGGCTGAACGAGAAATTTTTTAGTAGTGAAATTTTTGATCCAAATCTCTTTGACGTTTTCCGTGAGGACCGTGATCTTGTTAAAACTGGTTGCTCGAGAGGAGGGGGTGTTCTTATTGTTGTTCGGAGGAAATTCCAAGCGGCCGTGGTAGCACTCGCTAACCCTGATACACTCATTGATCAGCTCTGCGTACGTGTTCATGGTTCTTCTGGAATCTTGTGTTTGTGCGCCTCGTATATTCCACCGAACAGTACAGATACCTTATATATAGCACATGCTGACAATGTTCTCTCACTGGCATCAAATGTTGTGGGTGACAATCATCTCTGTGTCCTTGGGGATTTTAACTTGTGTAACTTAAATTGGTCTTATATTGAAAACACAGCTTCTTTTATTGCCTCTAACGCTAACTCTTCAGCCGAAATTCATCTAATTGATAGCTTCTTAAGTATTGACTTAGTACAAATTAATGGGCTTTATAATAGGCTAAAGAGAATTTTAGATTTAGTGCTTATCTCAAACAATGTTCACTACACATTGTCTGAATGCTTTACACCAATCTTGCAGACTGATAAACATCACGTTTCTATTTTTCTTGAATTGGAGTTTTATGAATTTTCTGAAATTAGCGATAAACCTGAAACGAATTTCAACTATAGTGCTTGCGATATGTCGCATTTTAATGAATTATTATTAAGCATTGATTGGTGTGATTCATTCCGTGATAATAATGTCACATCTTGTTTTCATATTTTAAAAAATCAGGTTTTCGAGTTGTGCTTGAAGCATATCCCAATTTATAAAAAAAAACATATAAGACGCCCTGGAATACTAAGAGGCTATAACATCTGAGGAATGTTAAAAACAAATCTTTAAAACGGTATAAAAGAACTGGAGATTCGGCGCACTACTCTAAATTTCAAAACGATTTAAAGGCATTCAAGTGGTTGAATAAGTTCTTGTACAGAAATTATATTCTGCGCTTGGAGGACAATATAATTTCGAACTCAAAGGCGTTTTGGCGTTTCATAAAATCAAACAAGGCCTGCTCTTCTGTCCATAATAATGTGTTTTTCATCGACACATCTGCAAACAATGCAGTTGATACTGCGAATTTATTTGCCGATTTTTTTTGTTCTAATTTTGAACCAGACACTCGTGTACACACTAGTCTGCCTTCCGCGAGCAACTCAGCGATCAATTTTGGTTCTCTGCGTGTTTCCGTTGCGGATGTCGAGAATGGTATAAGGAAGCTTAAGCCTTCATCCAAGACGGACACAGATGGTCTTTCGGTCATACTGCTAAAAAACTGTTTGTCTTTAGCTGAGCCTCTTACAGTTATATTCACCAACTCACTGGCCACTGGGACATTTGTGGATGACTGGAAACTAACTTCAACTTCTCCGATATTCAAGAGTGGTAACAAAAATTATGTTCGTAATTATAGACCGGTTTCGAAGCTCTCATCTGTATCCAAACTTTTTGAGATTATAGTGAATGAGAAATTATACTTTGCAGTAAAGGGCCTAGTTTCGAACAATCAGCACGGATTCGTCCCAAAACGGTCCACTGTCAGTAACTTATCAATTTTTTTCGATTACTGCATTTCCGCTTTTCAGAATAGACTGCAAGTTGACTCAATTTATACAGATTTCTCGAAAGCCTTCGACAAGGTGTCCCATCAGATACTCCTGGCAAAGCTGGCGGCGTTGGGTTTTTCATTCCACATTTTTGTTGTGGATCGAGTCCTATCTATCAAACAGACATTGCGTTGTTGACGTAGACAACGCTACATCCCGGTCCTTCATTGCATCCTCTGGTGTTCCTCTGGCCTCTATTTTTTATATTAATTATCAACGATATTGGCTCATGTTTCTCTTTTGCGGAATATTGTTGTATGCTGATGATTTTAAAGTATTCGCCGTCATAAAAAGTTCACATGACTCTGAATGGCTGCGATCAGACTTTCTCAACCTCGAAAACTGGTGTTGTTTAAATCGACTAACGCTGAACATCAAAAAGTGTTTCCATGTGACTTTTGCGAAGTCTGCTAATACCCTACGTACTTCGTATAGTATTGCCGGCTGTGCCTTGGAATCCGTTGAAAAAATCAAAGACTTGGGTGTATTTTTCGACTCTAAATTTAGTTTCTCTAACCAAGTCAACTACGTGATAGCTCGGTCTTATGCGATGCTAGCGTTCATACGTAGAAATTGTTCTGCATTCACTAACCCTCACACCCTAATTTCTCTATATTGTTCTTTTGTCAGATCGAGATTGGAGTATGCTGCTCCCATTTGCAGACCCTACCAAATTGGGCCCTCTAAACGAATTGAGAGAGTCCAGAAAGTTTTCCTACGTTTTGCTCTCCGATCTTTGAATTTTTCTGACCCTTTATCATCATATGAATATCGATGTCTTTTAATTGAACTAAGTACGCTGGAAAATAGACGAACCATTTTATCGTGCTCGCTTGTTATTGGCTTAATTTCTGGAGCTGTTGATTGTAAATCACTTCTGGCCAAAATTCAGTTCAGTGTCCCATGCAGAAATTTTCGGCATTTTGACCTTTAAAATTGGTTTTGCAATGACCAACTGCTACAAATGCTTCTATCTCTAGGGCATGTGCGGATCTTAATTTGTTTTTCAGTTCTTCAGGTGTTGACTTCACTTCTTCGTATGCAACCCTAATAAGTCATTTAAGATCTCTATTTTTTTAATTAGTATGATAGTCTGTAAGAATTTGTGAATTTAGAGACTGAAATAAATAAAATAAAAATAAAATAAATAAAAGTCATCATAATTTTTCGAAGAAAAAAAGTTTTTTGACCGGAACAAATCACAATTGAAGTGGAAGAATACCACTAGTTGTGCAATATCAAGATCCACCTGGCCAGTTTACAGCGAAATGAGGTCGAGGAGTCTGCTAATAACGTCAAAAGCTGACACCAACAAATTTATAGCAGTCTGCGCAGGTCACTGGGCGATAGGCACTCATGCGGAGAGGATGGGCATTCCGCACCATGATCACTGCAGAAGTTGTAATGACATAGCTACTAAATAGACCGTTGAGCATTTTCTGTGTAAATGTCCGGCTCTGGAATAGAGATTCCAAAAATCATTGAGTTTTCTATCAACTCTGGTTAGTTGTGACAAATATCCGTACTACATCAGTAGGTTTCGACGAGTTTTTATTCCATCAAAACGGCTTCTAAAACCTATTTGAGCGACCTGGGTCGCAGCCATTTTAACTACCTTAGCTGGATGTTAAGGGTTAATTTGGGTCTTATGCGGACACCCTAATATACATGGCTTAACATAACATTAACATAATAATCGTATGATCCACCTGCTGTTGTTACATTGGACTTTTAAAAATAAAAATCAACAAGTGGAACCGAACATTATATACCTCTACTGATCCATTATGACATCCCAGTTTATGCAGGTCTATTTGACTACTTTTTAATTCGTATAATAAAGCCAGCTGATTGTTTTCAATAAAAACCCTTCTGCTATGAGTTCTGAGTGTTAAAATAATTTATTTGTACAGAAATAGGTTTCCTACCAAACGCTGCGTGCCACATTTTTTCAAAATTCCAATACATGCAAATGTTTGAAAAATTTGCGTTAAATAGACAGACGGACAGACAGCCAGTCGTACGGAGAGACGAACATGGATAAATAGACTCAGCTCATCGTCCTAATAATTTCAGTATACTTATTTATGGGCTCATCTCTTCTTCTTTTCATACTTACAAACATTTCATGTTCATGAAAAGTATGAAAATCAAAAAAGATACAGTGCACTCGCGAAAATTTTTTTTTTCTCCATTGACTACTTTAAAACTCGAACAAAGTATGATTACTCTAAAACTCGAACAATTGTTTTCTTATATTTTATGGAAACACGTGTGAAACAGTTCGGCCCATATTCAAATGGTTGAAGATAAGCGCGTTTCAAGTTAAGTTTAAAGACGGCGTAATTGCTAAGCTTCTTGGTAATTACAGAACTTTTCTTTTGAATTTTACATAAGTCGTTCTTGTTGCATTTGCATAGCTTCTGGTTGGTATTTTTCATTAATACGAGGTGTGTTCAAAACGTATCGCGAATTTTGAATTTTCGCTGGTTACGTATATTCGAATTTCGAATTTTTTGTGGCGTTATGTTGGTACTCATGTCTCTCACTTATGCCGACAAGCTCGGCCATTTTGAATGTTCAGTTAATTGTTGACAGCTGCTTTGCTTGCACGTGTTTTGGATCGTCTTCGATTTTTACCTATTCAAAAAAATGGATCAAAGAACCTGTATCAAATTTTGTGTGAAAAACGAAATTAAGTGCGCGGATGCATTCCGAATGTCGACTGTGGCATACGGAGAAGCTACCTTGGACCGAAGCAACGTTTATCGGTGGTACAAAATGTTCTCAGAAGGCCGAGAAGATGTGCAAAGAAGAACAAAAATTGGCTTTTGCACCACGATAACGCCCCTGCTCACGCATCGTTGCTTGTGCGCGACTTTTTGGCCAAAAACAACACACTAATGATGCCGCAGCCACCGTATTCCCCAGATCTGGCCCCCTGTGACTTTTTCTTGTTCCCTAAACTGAAGAGGCCCATGAAAGGACGACGTTACGCTTCTCTTGACGAGATAAAGACGGCATGGCAGGGTTAAAATTATCTTCTCGACCGCATTTATTGGATCCGTTCAAAGCTCAGCTACAACCTAAAATTCGGGAACTTGAACTGTGCCCAGAACAAATTTACAGCGCTGATGAATCCGATTTATATCGGAAGCACTTTCCAACAAAATCATACGTTCCTAAACAGCGTATCACATTTCTCGCGTGTGCGAATGCTACTGGAAAACATAAGTTAAAAATGTTTGTAATAGGAAAGTCTAAAAATCCTATGGCATTTAAGCATTTTGACTACCCAGTGGAGTACCAAAGCTCAAAGTCAGCATGGATGACATCAACTCTGCCAAATTTGGGTTCACTTTTCATTTGCACCACAGGCAAGTTTATTATTTGACTACGATCAAAATACCTTTAAACAAATCTATTTATATTTGTTAAAAAGCGAAGTCTTATTTAACTGAGGAACTTTAAGTTCGGGTGGAACCGAACATTATATACCTAGTAGTGATCTATTATGGCATACCATAAGCAGGTCTATTTTAATACTTTTCAGTTCCTATTATAAAGCCAGCTGGTTGTTTTCAATAAAAACACTTCTGCTATGAGTTTTGAGGGGTAAATTAATTTTAAAAAATATAAATATATGGAGCGATATACAACAGGTATATTATTCTAAGGGATTTTCGCGCCGAGCTTCCCTTCCAATTTGCGGTGTGCCGTTTTGAATTTTTTCCTACAAATTGGCGCGACGTACAAATTTTCGCCGACTTCGAAGGGCATCTACAAAGGAGATGCATTTTTTGCTAAGAAGCCTTCCATGGCAGAAAGACAGAAGAGTTTGCCAAAACACTGCCGAGGGCGACCACTTTTGATGTTACCTGTCCCAGGACTTGAACCTTGGACCCTCGGTGTGGTAGGCCGGCAACACTACCGCCACACCACGGCGGCCGGCATTAATTTATTTGTATATAAATAGCTTCCCTACCAATAACTGCTAACCACATTTTTTCAAAATACCAATACATGCACATTTTATGTTGAAATAGAGAGACGGACAGACAGATAGACGGACGGGGAGGCGGACATGCCTAAATCGACTCAGCTCATGGTCGTTAATATTTCAGTTTACTTATTAATGGGCCCATCTCTTCTTCTTCTCATACTCACAAACATTTCATGTTCATTAAAGGTATGAAAATCAAAAAAGGTATATAACTTCCCTATAGCAGTGGCATATTGACAACTTGCCCGGATATTTTACTTGTGCGCTATCCGATTTACTTAATTTTTGGCCGGAGTATACGACATACTATTGAGAAGCAGCTGACCATTTTTGGTTGAAATATCGACTTCACACCACAAGCAATCGCCTTTGAAAATAGCAGACATTTTATGCTCAAATGTGAGCGGCACCACGCCTACTTCCCCAAAATTTTTCTTCTGTCGAGTTTTGCTTGAAAAGCTTATTACGCATGCAAAATCTTATTGATATAGTTTGCATGGCTATAAAAAATCGCGTTTTTCATTCTACAACAAATTTTTCAGGACTATGTTAAAAAACTGGGCGTGGCCGTTGACCGATTTCGCCTATTTTTACAACAAATATTTACCTTTATATGTTCAACATTTTCAGAGTTATGGCACAAAATGGAATAATCCACTATAAAAGAGGCGGGGCCACGCCCATTTGTCAAAATTTATATTTTTCGACATTATGCGTTCACGGACACTTTGAAAGTGAAATAGAAATGATATAAAGCTTTTGTATGCAAAATTATTGCCTATTAAATATATCTATGATCCTTTTCAAAATCTTTTGTATAAAAGTGGGCGTGAACCTTAACCGATATCACCAATTTTTTTCCGGAACATACCTTGTTTTAATATAAATATGTGTGCTAAATTTCGTTTCGATATCTTGAACGGTTTTTGATGTATAATTAATATTATTTCTAAATTTGACTTAAACAAAAGTGGGCGGTGCCACCCCATTTTCAAAAATTTCTTGAAAAATTAATTTTTTACCTTAACGTTATTGTACACACCCATTATATCCTTATAAGTGTATTATGTACTAAATAATCACTTTTTTCTTATTTTCGAAAATGTTCAACACATTAAAAGTAAGTGTGGCTATCATCCGATTTCGCCCGTTTTAAATACAGCTCGAAGATGAGTGCCAAGGAACCTGCATACCCAGTTTCATTAAGATATCTCAAAATTACTCAAGTTATCGTGTTAAAAGAAGGACGGACGGGCGGACATGGCCTAGTCAATTTAGTTTTTCGTCCTGAACATTTTGATATATTTAATCCATATCTATCTCGACCCGTTTATGCCGTTACATACCACCGTTACGCGACTAAAGTTAATATACCTTGTGTGCGTAGCACTACTAGGTATAAAAATAACTGTTACATATCCTTTTTTAAAATAAAAATCAAAAATAACTGTTGCATTGGATTTATAAAAATAAAAATAAAAAAAAGCTGTTACAAAGGATTTTTAAAAAGAAAATTCAAAAATAAATGTTCCCTTCTTGCGATGGTCGTCCGATTCGAGCCGAACCTCATATATCACAGTAGGTAGGTAAGTACATTTGAACATGCTAATAAAAATGCATACATAGATTTATAATTATCAGTTCGTCACAATGCATTGGAGTAAAACTAAAAACATTAAAAATACAAATATTTGCATCTTACTGCGAGACATTTCTCTTCAAACACAAATAGTCTAAAATTTATGTCTGCTAGTAAGCAATTAAATATTAGGAACAAATAAAGACCTATTGCTTGTCTCTATTAAGAATATCTCTTAAAGCAAACAATACACACACATACATACATAATTAGATTAGGAATATAGTTTTAAGATTTTGTATATAAACTCTTGTAAATTATTAAATAAATCAGAATAAAAACATTCTCAATCGAAGACCATCGTTCTGCTTCTTTTTTCTTCTCTAAATTATTTGCATTACCACGCCCCACCAGCGGTAAGGGGTAATTCAAGTGAAATTTAAAGCAATACCTTATTATCAACAACCCTCCACGATACAATACAATTCACACTTTAAAATCCGACTATAAATGCCGGAGATATGAAGAAAAATGTAATGAGGCTACTACTAAAGTATTAAGACAAAAAAAACAATTTCTAAATGCTTTACAAAAACACTAGATGAAGGGGTGTAGGACGAAATTTTTCATCGATACATATAATCTTATGTAAGCAACCGTAATGCTATTCGGTGCTTTAAAATTAAAAATGTGTCTGGGCGGCGTTTTCAATTAAGGTTGGTAATTTTTGATATTTAAATTAATTGATTTTTATTAATAATAAGTTTTAACTACTAAGTATATGAACAAATTTCGGTTGTTTTTTATTTGAGTCGGCAAACGCTGTGTCTAATTATATTTCCATATGGTCATGTTTAAGTTGAACTTCACAACTCTTTTTTAATCTTTACAGGTTACTTTATCGATATCCATACTCATTAGCTTACATGTGTTCTTCCTATTAGTGGTTGAAATCATTCCACCGACATCACTTGTTGTTCCCCTTCTGGGTAAATATTTGATATTTGCTATGATATTAGTGTCAATTAGGTAAGGAGAAATTATCTGTATTAAAGAATATCACAATAATCCCATAAATAACTTTTAAAGCATTTGCGTAACCGTCGTAGTGCTAAATGTGCACTTTCGGTCACCACAAACTCATCGCATGGCTCCATGGGTGAAAGGAATCTTTGTCGACTTGCTGCCAAAATTTTTATTTATAAAGAGACCGAAATACAACTTTGACGTGTGAGTATTAAAAATTTGAAATGACCCACATGGAAAACTAAAGTGTCATTTAAGGTACTGTAGATAACACCACTAAATAAACATTTTTCAATTAGTTAAGCTTTAGTTTGGTGTTTGTCAACAGTCCTGGA
Organism: Merzomyia westermanni; assembly: GCA_949987695.1. NCBI lineage: Eukaryota > Metazoa > Arthropoda > Insecta > Diptera > Tephritidae > Merzomyia > Merzomyia westermanni. Next base: position 103,158,556 of record OX465288.1, on the reverse strand, counting down.
TTGTTTAAGTAATCCTAATCTATATATATATAAATGAATTTGTGTGCGTGAATACGTTCAAAACTCAAAAACGGCTGGACCAATTTCAATAGTTTATTCGATCTGATTCCTTACTTGAATAATATTTAAGCTAATACTAAATAACCGCTTGACCGATCTTAATAATTTTTTATTTTCTTTGTTGATCGGACTTAATGTTCATTTAAAACTAAAAAAAAATTTGAAAAACATCAATTTAATAATAGTTTAGGTAATACAACTTTACTTGGGATACAAACTCACAACCAAAGTCGAGTTGCGTGTTTAACTGAAGTTTGTTTGATATCAAAGTTGAGTTTAATGTCTAGCCTTACCAACCACGGCATCACTCTGATTCCAACATAATCACAAAGTGAAACTTTCAAGTAATCTTTATATATATATAATGAATTGGTGTGCGCGAATACATTTAAAACTAAAAACGGTTTGACCGAATTTATTAATATTTTCTTTAGTATATTCGATTTGATTCAGAGCTTATTTATAACAAATTTTTTTTTTTAATCTCAAATAATAATTTAGTTAATACTCAATAACCGCTTGACCGATTTTAATAACTCTTTCTTTCCTTTGTTCGATCGGCCTTTTTTTTTTTTTTTTTTTTTTTTTTTGTGTTCGTGGGAGGAGGAAATGCTTTATGCACTAACCGGGTTTGAGCCCTCGTTACTAGATTCTCTAGCAGCGGAACTCTCCGAGTGTGGGAGTCCTTCTTATCTTGAAGTATACCGCACTAAAACCTAACCTCCCACGGCCCGCGCATTCTTCCTTACCTGGGACCGCGCTTAGCATTACTTCAGGTAAGGAAGCGCGTTACGTGAGCTCTATGACTACTCTCACGCTAACTGGCTAGACAACCGTCTTCCCGTTTCGCAAGGAGGACATTCCTCGCGTATCGTCTGACTATGTCCCATCTAACGTTTTCGCAGGTCATCTTGCGAATGACACTGCCCGGGGAAAGTTCGCCAATTGTCTCTTCCACCTGCCTTCTTTCTTCTGCAAATTGCTCGCATTCGAAGAAGGTGTGGCGTACGTCGTCTATGGCTCCGCAGTAGGTGCAGTTCGGGGTTTGAACTTTGCCCATTCTATGGAGATATTCACGGAAATAACCGTGTCCGGTTAAGAACTGGGTCAGGTACAAGTCGACTTCTCCATGAGGTCGGTTCAGCCATGGTTCTAGTTCGGGGATTAATACCCTGGTCCACCTTCCAGCAGCACTGCTGCTCCATTGTAGTTGCCACCGCCGGATCGAATCACCACGCGCCTGCGTTGCAGCAACGTCTCTACGTACCTCTGCACGAGTGTCGTAAGTCATTTTTCTTTCCTCAGCGAGGAGATATATCGGTATAGTCCCCGCGATGACCAGAACAGCATCTGCGGAGACCGTGCGGTATGCTGAGGCGATTCTCAGGGCCCCTCTATGTTGGACTGCGGTAATAGCGGCCCGATACTTCCCAAATTTCATTGCGTCCGCCCAGACTTCTGCACCGTACAACAGTATAGAATCTGAGGCGGACGCCAGCAGCTTTCTTATGCATGGCTTTGGTCCACCTGTATTTGCCATTAGCCGACTCAGACTTGCGATGGTCTTCACAGCCTTCTCGCAGGAGCTTTTAGATGCTCCGAGAAGGTCAGCTTGTTGTCCAATTTCACCCCTAGATATTTCGTAGAGCGGCGCGTCTCTATCTGTTGATCCCCAACATTCATGTTGGTGATTGTGGGAATCCTTCTTTTCGTTAGTATCACGATCTCTGTCTTGGCTGTAGCCAGTTGGAGGCCGTGATTATTCATCCACTCGTCTACACTGCGCATCACTTGGTTCAGTTTAAGCTGTGCCAGGTCGCAGTTTCGTGCTGTTATCACCGCAGCCACGTCGTCTGCAAAAGCAACTAGAAAAGTGCTTTCTGGCATCTGCATTCGAAGGAGACTGTCATAGGTAGCATTCCAAAGATCAGGGCCAAGCACCGACCCTTGTGCTGCCCCGCCTGTTAGCTTCACCTTTCTTTGGCCTTGCGTCGTTTCATAGATTAGCCAACGGTCTCTTAAGTAGTCCCTCAATATATATAACAAGTATATCGGGACCTTAAAGGAGCGTTCTAATGCATCAAGCATGTCTTCCCACCTGGCAGAGTTAAAAGCGTTTTTAACATCTAACGTCACCAATAGTACCACCGGCCTTGCTTGATGGCTTGCCGTCTCGGCCTTCCCGACTGCCTCTACGACTTCTGCTATGGCGTCTATTGTGGAGTGCCCTCTCCGAAAGCCATGTTGCCGGTGGGAGAGTCCACCCTCGTCTTCTATGGCTGCTGTTAGACGTTGCTTTATAAGGCTCTCCATCATTTTTCCCGCTGTGTCGAGCATACATAGTGGGCGAAAGGATGATGGAGAGCTTGGGTCCCCTTTGCCTTTCGGTACGAGGACGAGCCGTGCTGTCTTCCATCTGGCGGGGAAGACACCTGCTTCTAGACATTTGTTATACATGTGTAACAAGAGCTCTGGACAACTATTAGCAGTTAATCTGATTGCCTCCGCAGGTATTCCATCGGGTCCTGGGGCTTTACCAGCCCTCATGCTACGCAGGGCTCTTTCTAGCTCTTCTTCATTGAAAGGTACCACGTTGCGGTCATCTCGTGCTGCATGTTCCTCTTCTCTAGTAAGTTGCGTGAGGAATAGCGCTTCCACGATGTTCTTCATGTCATCTTCGTCCATCGTCTGATTTGGTGGTCGAAGTTTCTTCATAACTATTTTGTACCCTTGTCCCCAGGGGTCTTGATCCACTTCCTTACAGAGCTCTTTCCAGCATCTTAGTTTGCTTGCTTTTATGGCGGCGCCGAGAGCTTTTTTCGCCCCCTTGTACGCCTCCGCCCTTTCAAGAGCCTCGGATCTGCCACGTGAGCGCGTCGCCAGTCTTCGCATTCTGTGACATGTTTTCCGGAGTTCCGCGATTTCGCTATTCCACCAATATACCTGCTTCTTGCCTCGCCACGTTCCTATTCGTGGCATAGAGACGTTGCAAGCATGGCGCATGCATTGCATGGTTTCTTCAACCGCCGCATGTGGCGTATTGGTGCCGTCGGTTATCCGTCTGGCTTTCGCCAGCACTGTTCCGGTGAACCTGGTGGCGTCAACTTTAGCTGCATCCCATCTACGGGTTTTGTATGATGCGTTCGCTGCCGGTCTCTGACCAGGATGTTCGAGTTGGAAGGTGATGTAGTTGTGGTCGCTGCCAGTAAGGTCCTCCATCACTCTCCACCCAACCGCGTTTGGAAAGAGTCTCTCCGAGACGAGCGTTATGTCGGGGATCGAGTACCCAAAGCCCGGGCGCCTGTATGTTGGGGTCGTGCCCGTATTCAGTACGACCACACCGAGTCGGGCTGCCATTTCCAGAATTAGTTTTCCCCTGGTATTAGTTTGAGGCATGCCCCATTCTATTGCTCTAGCGTTGAAGTCTCCAGCGATGACCAGGTTGCCCGTTTGGTCCCGTAGGTCGTCTTCTAATAGCTCCAGCTTTTCTTTGAACCTCTGAATGGGGTCATTTGGTGAAAGGTAGCAGCTAACAAGAGTTGTTCGCGCTACAGTTACACGGACGTAGCCATGCCCGGCAGCACGATTAGTAACATTGGTATGGGCGTCCACTATCCAGATAGCAGCAGCGCCAGATTCGTCAATGTACCAGCTGTCTCTGGCCTTGTAAGGTTCGCTGATGATTGCATAGTTTATTTGGTGATCAAGCACCAGTTGGTCTAGCAGTTCATCAGCTAACCTGCATCGATTCAGATTTCCTTGAATCACGCTGGTCATTGGGGCGACAGTTTGGCTTTCGCCGAAGCAAGTGCTTCTCTAAACGTGCTACATGCTCCAGACCCGGGAAGATGATCGAGGTTTCCCGTGGTGCAAAGGTAGCATTTTGCCTTTTCAGTGCAGGATGAGGATTTGTGGCCAGAGTTCCCACACTTCCAGCACACGTCCCTCCTGTCGGGCCCATTGCAGCCAGCCTGTCGGTGTCCGTAGCCGAGACACCTGAAGCAGCGTTGCACTTCCGCACGCTGTCTGATCCTACATTGGATCCAGCCGATGGGAATTTTTCCTTTTTTGAGCAGTTGGCTTCCCGGACCTTCGTCCACTTCGACAACAGCCTTCTTTTGCTCTCTCTGGTTTACGGCGAAAAGAGAGATACGGATTTGGCCTGAGCTTTCTCCGATCTTTCTTCGAACGGCCTCTTCTATTTCCTCAGCCGTTGTGAGACAGTCCATGCCCAATACCTCTAGCTTTATACGCTTAGAGATTTGTTGTGCATCGCCAACTTCTTCTACCGCGCTACCAATGGCTTCTCTAAAGGCCGGTTGGTCGTTGCACTGCGCCGTTTCTATTAGTACGCTACCAGCCTTGGTCTTGCGCACTGACCGTATCACCGTTCCGGTTTCGGCAGGCCGGAGCTGACCTCGGATTGCCCCTAGAACTTCGGCGTAGGTTTTGCCTTCGGCCGGTTTCACCAGAAACGTTACGGCTCTGCTGTTCCTCTTGTTCTTTTTGACTGCCTTCGGGGCTTGAGCAGGCGGCTTCTTTTTTGCTTTAGGACGCTCTTGCCGTCTCCGACCTACTACTTTGGACCAAGCCTCTTCGGAATGGGTAATCTCCGATTCCTCGTCCCTTTTCTTCTTGGCTTCCGAGTCTATGAGCTGAGGGTCGGAGTTAGTCCGAGCCCTCTTGTTTGATGGGCCTGGTTCGTCACCCTCTTCTTTATTTGGGCTCAGTGAGCTCATATAGCTCAACACCTCTTCGAGGAGAGCCATTCCGTTCTTTATGTCCATGGACACGGTCTTCTGTCTCTGTGCGGCTGTTTGCATTGTACGCAGCACCGTTAGCGCATGGTCCAAGCACTGGCCTTGGGTTTTCCCCTTAAGGCTAAAAAGTGTCATTGCGCTTTTTAAGGGGGTTGCCTTCTTGTGGGTGGGATCTAGCTTCCCGCCGGTAGCAGTGGGTGTTGACTGGCCGGGCGTTTTGGTGCCGAATCCCACTGGTGTGTTTCGTGCCGGTCCAGAGCCTCGCGAAGGCATAACTGGAGTGGCCACTCTAGCCGGCGTTTTTAGAACCGGCGATCTTAGCAGTTTACTGCTTTTTCTGAATGCGACCTCGTCGCCGCTTTCGTTCTCCATTCTTTCTTCGTTGTTTTGATTTGGTTTATTCATTTCTATTGGGTCTCCGCTTCAAGCCGCTATCTCAGCACGATGTGCAGTCGCCGTTATTGATTCCCGTGGTTATCTATGCGCTTGCAGGGAGGCCACGCTAGGGTTGACACAGGTCCTTATGAGAGTCTGTGTTCAGTGCCAGAATCCGGCATTAGTCAGGAGTTGTCTCAACTGAGCCTGCACCACCAACTTAATGACGACGTGCTTCGAACGTACTTGAAGACCTGCTAGGGTTTTAACGAGACGGAGACGATGCCGATATTAACCTACCAGCCATTTCGCCAAGGTGTCACCCTTGGTTACTGAGGTGGCAGACTACCGGCCTCGCCAGCCCGTAACATACTTTTCCTAATCATGTTTCCAGTTTCGGTCTTCAGGATCTTACTGGACTCAATCCTGAGGATGCTTAGTTAGAGTTTAAGGGCCGCATCCACTCGCCCTTTATTCGTTTTGGTTCGCCCTGAGTATTTCATTTCCTCAGTGCCACCCATTTCTGGGAAGCGTTCCTCTATCCACCACCCGAGGAGGCGCCCGGTAGGGGAACCGATACCCCGCCGGGTGTTCGATCGGACTTAGTGCTCATATATAACTAAAAAAGTTTTGAAAAACCTCAATTTAATATTTTACCTAAAAGAACTTTACCTCGCATACAAACTGACAACCAAACTCGAGTTGAGTGTTTCACTGAAGGTTTAATGAAAGTTTAGCCTTACCAACCACGCCACCAATCTGATTCCAACATAATCACAAAGTTTTTCCAACACGCCAATTTACATGGAGAAAAGTGAAACTTTCAAGTAATCTTTATATATATATAATGAATTGGTGTGCGCGAATACATTTAAAACTAAAAACGGTTTGACCGAATTTATTAATCTTTTCTTTAGTATATTCGATTTGATTCAGAGCTTATTTATAACAAATTTTTTTTTTTAATCTCAAATAATAATTTAGTTAATACTCAATAACCGCTTGACCGATTTTAATAACTCTTTCTTTCCTTTGTTCGATCGGACTTAGTGCTCATATATAACTAAAAAAGTTTTGAAAAACCTCAATTTAATATTTTACTTAAAAGAACTTTACCTGGCATACAAACTGACAACCAAACTCGAGTTGAGTGTTTCACTGAAGGTTTAATGAAAGTTTAGCCTTACCAACCACGCCACCAATCTGATTCCAACATAATCAAAAAGTTTTTCCAACACGCCAATTTACATGGTGAAAAGGGTACCTTTGAAGTAATCTGTATATAAAGATACCCATGTGCGATGTGAATGGTATCCTTAGGTGTTTTCCGGTGAGAGTTCAAGCTCAAGAACACGTTCAATGCTCACTGGAAAACTTCCGATCATTAGCGCGATTGCTTCTCATTTCATGTATAACCAGGTCATCCACAATATTAAAAAAATACCCCAAATATTTTAGTTTAGTACTAAAGATCATGATATTCGTTTTATGGATACGATGGTAATATGACAATCTAAATCATATATATTATTTCTGTAAGGTCTTTTTGTGTTAGTTCCTAATTTTCTGCTCTCATTTAGAACCAATATTAATAAATAAGGTATCGTTTTAAAGGTGGGGGTTAGCTCTACATGCGAAACCATGTTTTAATTAGCGGAGTGCTTTTGTTTAAGCGTATTTTATAAAAATGAATTCTTTAAAATAAACGATTGTAAATGTACAAAAAAATCAATTTGTATTGCAACGCTATTATGACGGTGACATTCACATGCCTCGCGGCATCTACATTTGAATACTAAGACTGAACAGTGCTAGAATAATTAAAGTCATTGCGAATATCACAGCGCTCAACCCACTGCGAGCGCGTCATCTACACTTGAACATTGCTAAAATAAGTGAATAAGACTGCGCTCACATTGGGTTATAAACTCGAGTTAAAGGGACATTTTTTGAGTTAATTCATATTGCTGTTGTCAATCAACTCAAGTTTATGGCTCAATGTGAATGTAATATAAGTGGTGGAATTTCAAATAGCTGTTTGCGCATATTTGTATAATTTTTTGTGGTGTCTCACAACAAATGTTGCTGAAAATCTTTTTTTATAATTTGAGAAAAAGGTTTGAAAAATCCTGTATCTCGACTAATAAAAGGTTTCAAACCATTTCTGTTTTTTTTTTTGCCCAAGGAGAGCACGGGTCCAGCTAGTTATATATTCATAATCTTAACAATAACAAGTAAGGAAGTCTAAGTTCGGGTGGGACCGAACATTATATACCAAGTAGTGATTTTGTATGGCATCCCAATTTACGCAGGTCTATTTTAATATTTTCAATTCGTATTTGCGTTCAAATAGACAGACGGACAGACAGATAGACGTATCGAGAGACGGGCATGGTTACATTGACTCAGCTCATCCTCCTGATCATGTCATGTTCATGAAAGGTATGAATATCAAAATAGATATACATCTTCGCTTCGATTCGTTTATGCCGAATAAAGTAATATACCTTGTGTGCGTAACAAAAATAGATATAAAAAAGGGTGTTAATAGGCGCAAAGAACTCAACCGATCTTTATGAAATTTTCACAATATATACTTGGGTTCACTGGGTACAACATAGACAGTTTATAGTTTTGGAAAAGTAGGCGGAGCCACCCCCCCAGGTTATATAAAGTTTCAATTCGTCATAACTCCTAACTTTTTTGGTCTAAATTAATGAAATTTGGATATATGTGTCACTTAGTCAATATCTACATAATTTTTCAAAATTGTTTTGTTTTGCTCTTGAACTTTCACGATAGGTTCAGGAGTTCGCTGGGCACGACACAGTCTGTCTATAGCTTTTGGAAAAGCCCCCAAGTTATATAAAGCTGCAGTTCGGTATAGTTAGGAGTTTATTTGGTTCAAGTTAATGACATTTTATATATGTTGTTGTTGCTGTGGTAACGACAAAAACACTCCACGAAGGTTTTAGGGAGCGTGGTCGAATTAACAGTCCTTGGTCGGATTTTAACCCGCTACGCTCCGGTACTCCCTTGCGGTACTGCCCGACTGTCGTGGTAGTGATTTATGACCAGTGAAACCTTCTAGGTCATGTCACCCCTCTTCCGTAAGGAAGGATAATATTTGTAATGAGAGGTGAGAGGCATCATATCCGTAGATCAACCATTGAGTTGCACGTCATTACTTTTGTGCATATAAGTCGCCTCTTACGACCGGTATGCCTACCTCGTGCATATTCTAAACCCCTAACCCGCAGAGGCCACATTTTATATATAGATGTGTTCTATGTATCAAAACGTCAAAACAACGTCTACCGGGTTCGCTAGTATATTATAAAATGGCGAAAGCAAACAACGAATTTCAGGATTCTTTTGTGAAACGTTAAGACAAGTTTGGGTTCAAATATACAGACGGACATGGCTAAATCGACTCAGCTCATCGTCCTTATCATTTCGGTATACTTATTGATGGACTCATCTCTTCTTGTTCTCTTAAAAAAGATATATAACTTCCCTATTGCAGTGGGGTATTAAATACTTACTGGCCCGGATATTCTGTTTGTGTGTTATCCGATTTACCTAATTTTTGGCAGGAGTCTATATCATACTATATAGAAGCAGCTGACGAATTTTGATTGAAATATCTCGTTGAAATTACAAGAAATCGCCCTTAAAAATAACAGAATTTTTATGCTCAAAAGTGAGCGGCGCCACGCCTACTTCCCCAAAATGCACAAACTTTTTTTTCGATCGAGTTTCGCTTAAAAAGCTTATAACGTGTGCGAGAGTTTATTGATATAGCTTGCATGGTTATAGAAATATCGCTTTTTACATTTTACAAAAAAAAATTTCAGAATTATGTTAAACAAGTAAGGAAGTCTAAGTTCGGGTGGGACCGATCATTATATACCTAGTAGTAATTTTTTATGGCATCCCAATTTACGAAGGTAAATTTTAATACTTTCAGTTCCTATTTGCGTTCAAATAGACAGACGGACAGACAGATAGACGTATCGAGAGACGGAGATGCCTACATCGACTCAGCTCATCCTCCTGATCATTTCAGTATACGTACAAACATTTCATGTTCTTGAAAGGTATGAATATCAAAAAAGATATACAACTTCGCTTTTGCAGTGGGGTATTAACTACTTGCCCGGATATTTTACTTTTCATCCTTAACGTTTTGATACACATTAATAAACATATATCTCGATTCGTTTATGCCGAATAAAGTAATATACCTTGTGTGCGTAACAAAAATAGATATAAAAAAGATTGTTCATAGGCGCCAAAGAACTCAACCGCTCTTTATGAAATTTTCACAATATGTACTTGGGTTCACTGGGTACAGCATGGACAATATATAGTTTTGGAAAAGCAGACGAAGCCACGAAGCCACGCCCCCAGGCTATATACAGTTTCAATTCGTCATAACTCCGAACTTTTTTGGTCTAAATTAATGAAATTTGGATATATATGTCACTTAGTCAATATCTACATCATTTTTCAAAAGTGGGCAGTGCCACGCCCACATATTTTGTGTTTTGTTTTGCTCTTGAACTTTCACGATAGGTTCAGGAGTTCGCTGGGCACGACACAGTCTGTCTATAGCTTTTGGGAAAGCCCCCAGGTTATATAAAGCTGCAGTTCGGTATAGTTAATAGTTTATTTGGTTCAAGTTAATGACATTTTATATATAGATGTGTTCTATGTATCAAAACGTCAAAACAACATCTACCGGGTTTTGGTAGTATGTTATAAAATGGCGAAAGCAAACAACGAATTTCAGCATTCTTTTGTAAAACTGAGAGACTAGTTTGCGTTCAAATAGACGGACAGACAGACAGACGGACGGAGAGACGGGCATGGCTAAATCGACTCCGCTCATCGTGCTGATCATTTTAGTGAACTTTTCTCTTCTTGTTCTCATACTTACATACATTTAATGTTTATGAAACGTATGAAAATCAAAAAAGATATATAACTTCGCTATTGCAGTGGGCTATTAACTTCGTGCCCGAATATTTTGCTTGTGTGTTTCCCGATTAGCTAATTTTTTGGTAGGAGGATAATACATACTACTGGGAAGCAGCTGACATTGAAATATCAAGATTGAATTATAAGCGATTGCCTTTGAAAATACAAAATTTTTTTGCGGCGGATTGATATAACTTGCTTGGTTGTAGAAATATCGCTTTTTCAATTTTACAAAAACATTTTTCAGACCTATGTTAAAAAACTGGGCGTGGACATTAACCGATTTCGCCCATTTTTACAGCAAAAAGTTACCTTTATATATAGAACATTATCGCCAAATCAACTTTTGGCGGAGTTATGGCATAAAAAGTTTTGTGGAATAGTCCACTATAAAAGGGGCGGATTTCTTTGTTTACGGAAACTTTAAAAGTGAAATATAAAACTTACGACCTGACCGAGTCGGGCTTTGAAAAATTAAAGATGCGGTGAACCAACTGTTCACCGATATCACTCAAACACACGATTGGTCGCTTAATAATTTATTCCGCATTCATTTCGGTTCGGATTAAAACTGATTTTTACAATTCCGACTTCTTACCAGCTAACTTCTTAATCTAAGCTAATCGCTAAAGTTGCAGTTCCCACCACTTGCCGGTATTTCGCAATCGTTGGGTTGCGCGTGTTGACCAATATGCTTGCATTGCAATTCCCAAACATTGGATATTGTTATTGATCGCTTGCGCGTGTGTCGCGTCAGCGATAGTTCTGCTGTGAACTTTAATTGGAGCAATGAAGTCACGTGTAGTGCAATGTGATCACAGGGTGCGGCATTCGGAAGTATAGTGGTATAAGGCAACAGGGGGTAAAATTTTGTAGAGAGTAATTATAGTTTCCTGGCGACATATTGGTACTGACTGGTGTGACTGGTAGGCTATTGTCCACGCGATAAATTTCAGGAGCTGATTTTCCTCTAATGATTTTGCTGTTGTGAGTGTTATCTGACCAATGAGTAGGAATTTCAACTGGCGGAAGGTCTAGCTTTCTATTGTAGGATCTCCACAGCATGGTGGCAATAAGAACAATTGCGCATATAGAGAGGATTTCTGAAGCGAGAGAGAAATTTACTTTTTCATTAACGTACCCAAGATACCTTAAGTTTTCCATAGTAAGGTCGTGGACGTATTCTAGGTTGACCTTCATTGCATGGCGCTTCACCTTTGATAGTACTGCTGGAAGGGCCTGTGCGGTAATGGTTTCATAACTAGAGAATACTTGGTCACCAATGGTGACTGTTTCGTTATTTAATTGGATTACATAGGTGCCATTTATCGTACTCGGGGCATTGCTACTTTTGATTACTCCTTGGAAGTTTGATATAAACACAGTGTTCTCGTTAATCAGCAGCGCGAAAAAGAGAAATGTTGTGAAGTGCGTTTTGTCTGAATTTCATGATTTCTGTTTCCTTTGCCACGTTATTCGTGCAGTCCACGACCTCGTCGATTTTTTTCAATACCTCCTGTGTAGCCGTGAATAGTTTCTTATTGACCCTGTATTGATGGTTGCTATTCTGAATTATATGATTTTGACTGTGAAGGATATTGCTCCAATCCGTTGCGTCGGGTGATCCTGCTATCCATTTCCACGCTGAGCCTAGCCAGTCAATAGATCGAGTACTTCTCCTTCAACCTGTGTTGCCCATTAGTTCATGAAGTCGTTCTAGCGTTTGATTAATGTAGTGCTGTGCTAATATCTGGTCCTCAATTCGGTTTGTTAAGTTTGCCATTTGCCTCATAGTTGTAGCATATTGTTGTAGATTGATGACGTGTACCAGTATGAATGACCCGCCAATGATCCACCCGTTTCCATTTTGGATTGTTACGATCGGAGCCTTGTAATTGAAAATGTTCAGACCGCTGATGGCATTTTCCAGCAGTGGGAATCTGCACGAAAGATGTTAATTCTAATTGTATACGCAAACGTCAAGCTGTGTAGTTCTGTTTATATTTTTCTCTGTGATTATATTTAATAAATTAATAATATCTTTTATATTCTAAAGTTAAAATTAAAGTTAATAGAGATAAATATCTAATTGTGCTTCACTACTTGGTGTGAATAGTGATAAAAAGTTTTGATAGTGATTCATTATTATAAATTCATTTTGTTGAATTTGTGTGTGCCGAGTTCTTTGCATATTTTATTTGTTGCTATTGAAAGGCTTTATTTCATATTGCAATTGTTGTTGTGCTCTGACTTGCTTTTCTTATTTCTTTTTCGTTACAGCTGTTTTGCGTGGTTTGTTGAACGTCAGATACAGTGTGTTTAAAACTGTTCGCTCAGTACTGTGTCATTTAAACTGTCAGGGTTGCTTTTCTTTAATCCGCTAAATTTTTTTCTTAACTTATAATTTTTATTATAAATTTATATAAGTATTTATATGAAAATGTCGTGCATGATAGCAAACTGCCAGTTAAAAAGCGAGTCCGAATGCTTTGTAGCTTGCTGGCTGTGTGATGGACTTGTCCACGCCAAGTGCACTGGGTTAACCGGTAGAATAGCTGACCTGCTTAACGAAGGAAAAGGCCTGCGCTGGTCTTGTTCCAAATGCCGGTCGACGGAAGTTGATCTGTGTAAAATCTTTAGGCATATCAGAAACGGTTTTTCTGAAATAAGCAAAGATTTTTCATTGCTGACTGAAAAGTTCCAAAAATATGAAAATATTTTCAAAACCTTGGAAACTTTGGAGAATTCGCCTCATTTGGAATGCCCTGATCATCGCGAAAACAAGCGCAGGCGTACGGATGATCGGCCTACTACCTCAACAGTCCCGAACTTGCCTCAACCCCTTGAACTTATAGATTTGGCTTCTCCAGTTTCTAGTACGGTTTTCCGAGCAACGTCGAAGAACGCCCCTTCAAAAATGTCCACTAGGAAAAACCAGCAAATTCCAACTATTGCAATGGAGTCTGAACCAATCGTTGGTAAGCTGGTGGTGGTTCCTCGCAAAAAATCTATTTTTGTGTCTAGGTTCCATCCAGACACTACCGAGGATGATTTGTTGTACCATATTTCTTCTAAAGTTAAAGATCAAAGCGTAACTGTTAGAAAATTTAATTTCACATATCAAAGAAGTATGTCTTCGTTTAAGATTGATGTATCTGGGAAAGATTTCGATACTCTTTTGGACAGCTCTTTTTGGCCTCCCGGGGCTCTTGTGCGGGAGTTTGAATACAGACCGAATAGGAATGTTCAAAATGTAGCGAAAATTTCTCGTAATAACGTTGAGTCAAAAAACTGAGCACTAAATCCGTGAATATCTTTTATCAAAATGTCAGAGGTCTAAATACCAAATTAACTGATCTCTTTTTGAAATCTTTTCATTGTAATTATAACGTAATTGCTTTTACCGAAACTTGGCTAAAACCTCATGTTTTCAATTCAGAGTTTTTATGTAATGAATATCAAGTATATAGAAATGATCGCTTGAACAGAGTCGGGGGTGGTGTTCTACTTGCCGTTCATTCCTCCATCCCTTCAGAAGAGGTTAATATTCCTAACATCGATTTCATTGAGTTCAAATGCATCCGCCTTCAACTAGACAACGTCTCTATGTACTTATATGTTTGCTACATCCCTCCAGCATCAGATTTTTCAGTCTACATGCAACATGTCTCTCCGCTCAAAACTCTTAACCTTATGACTAAAGCTTCAGATTCAATTATTGTTTTGGGTGATTTTAACTTACCTCATATATCGTGGAACATATCTGATGGTAACATTATTCCAAATCCGTCCAAACTGGGGTTCAATGACTTTTTGATGGAATTTCCGATCTTTGCCTTAATCAAATAAATGTTACCGCTAACAAGTTTGGGAAAGTCTTAGATTTAGTGTATGTTAATGATATAAACCAATTTTCTGTAAATCGTTGTGATCCGTTGGTTTTACCAGAAGACCTTTACCACCCTTCTATGGAAATAGTCTACGAAACCATAAGTAATGGCCAAGGCACTCAATGCTACTCATGTAGTAGCTTTGATTATAACTTTTCCAAAGCAAACTACAAGAAATTAAATAAAGAACTGTCTAAATTAACTTGGCCTGAATTTCGTTGTGATATCGATCTAAACGTCTCACATTTCAATCACACTATTTACTGCCTATTTGAGAAGTTTATTCCTAAACGTAAAGTAACTTATGATCATCCTACGCAAGCTTGGTTTACTAAAGAGCTTAAGGCTCTTAAAAATAGGAAAACGCGATCATTTAATTTATATAAGAAATCCGGATTAAATAAACATTACCTACTGTATTCCATTCTACGTCAGAAGTACATAGATTTAAATAAAAAGTGCTATAAAGCTTATATCTCTAAAACGAAAAGAGACATTATTCTCAATCCTAAGTCATTTTATGGTTTCGTAAATTCTAAACGTAAAGTATCAGGGTTTCCCTCAGCCATGAAATATCAAGACATTATATCTAGCGATAATCAATGTATCGCAAATTTTTTTGCTCAATTTTTCACTTCTAACTATTCTGCTGTCACCAATTCAAACTTTCAAAACTATCCCTATAAGCTACACGGGACAAATTCAATTAATTCACCAATTTTATGCGCCAAAGATGTTCTAATTTACCTTAAAACCTTAAAAGAATCTTTTATATATGGTCCTGATAGGATTCCTACATGTTTCTTGAAAAAGTGTGCGAACCATATTTACCAACCCCTTACCAATTTGTTCAATCTATCACTAAAGTGTGGTGTTTTTCCAACTGCGTGGAAAGAATCGTTTCTTTTACCGCTGCATAAAAGCGGGAGTAGGTCTTCTATAGAGAACTATCGTGGCATCGCAAAGCTTTCTGCCATCCCAAAATTGTTTGAAGCTATTGTTACAAATAAACTTACGGGTCCGATCTCTACTTTGATAGCTGACTGCCAACACGGGTTCAGTAAGGGAAAGTCCACAGTTACGAATTTACTTGAGTTTACCAGTCATGTCTCAAATGGCTTTAGAAAAAATCTGCAAACCGACGTTATTTATACGGATTTCAGCAAAGCTTTTGACAAAGTGTGTCACTCATTACTTATTCATAAACTCGATCAGTTGGGCTTCCAGCCGGGTCTCAATCGCTGGATCTCTTCTTACCTTAGTGACAGGACACAAAGAGTAATGTTTAAAAATTTAGTATCCGATGTCATTTATGTCTCTTCGGGGGTTCCTCAAGGAAGCCATCTTGGCCCGATTCTGTTCTTGTTGTTTATAAATGATATTTCTACAATAATAAAATCTTCAAAAATGTTAATGTATGCCGACGACGTAAAGCTTTTCATGTCATTCGCGTCTTTTGAAGATAGAAATGAGCTACAATCAGATCTAGATACACTTGTTACTTGGTGCGATTTAAATTATATGCCACTTAACTTTAAAAAATGTAAACACATGGGTTTTTCGCGTGGAATTTCTCAGCCGGCTTCCTATACAATTAAAAATTATAGTCTTGAGCAAGTGTATGATTTTGTTGACCTGGGGGTTGCTATGGACTATAAACTCAGTTTCAACCGCCATATTAACACAACAGTCAATAAGGCTAGAGGTGTCCTAGCATTCGTTAAACGATGGTCTAAAGAATTTAGCGACCCTTATGTAACTAAAGCCCTCTTCACTACATTAGTCAGACCGATACTTGAATACGGTGCTATAATTTGGAACCCGCGTTACCAGGTTCATGTAGATCGCCTTGAATCAGTTCAAAAACAATTTTTACTATTTGCCTTAAGAGATTTTCATTGGGATCCCTTGTACAATCTGCCACCCTATACGAATCGTTTAAAACTCATTAATCTGCACACACTTTCTAGTCGGAGGGAAATGCTTGGAATTATTTTTATGATTAAATTGCTAAATGGTTCACTATCCAGCCCATTTCTTCTAAGTGAAGTGAACTTCAATGTACCGTCTCGTCCTTCAAGGCATTTTAAACCTCTAGTCTTAAAACAGTGCCGAACCAATTTCCAGTTAAATAAGCCTTTTCGCTGTTTGTGTCAAGATTATAACTCTCTTTCTGGTAGATTTGATATTTCAGACTCGCTTTTCAGCATAAAAAAATCAATTCTTTCTATCCTAAATTCATAGCTACTAATTGTTTCTTATTCTTTGACTTCTATCTTAACTTCTAACAATAATTTTATTCTGTTAACTAGTTATTTCTTAATGTATAATCTATCCTATATCTACTTTACTTAGCTGATCAGGTTTTCTCTGTAGCTGAGCAGTTTTAGATCTCGACGATTAACAAACCAAAGCCTTTCAACGACTCGGCACGAACGAATAATCCGCGCGTTATGCGGATGCGCCCCTCGCGCCGGTCGGGCGGGATATGGTGGGTAATCCGTTGGGAATTATTATTATTATTAAAAAATTTTATGTTGTTGATTTATTTTGTTGTGTTGATCTTACGACAGGGTAGTAAGATGATTTTTGTCGGAACGATTTCCGTCATCCCTTGTCAAGTTTGGTTTTGTGACAAACCGGTTTCGGCGTTCTGCCATTTTCGATGCCTAGTTTCGTTCTGGTCTTGTCTATCCAATGCGTTGTTTTTATAGTCTGTGGGTGCTGTGGCAGGTAATGTCAATCTATGTGTCCGTGGTAGGTAACGTTAATATGCGTGTGTGTGTGCGCGGTATTGATACGCCCGAATTGTTATCTGTCCCAAGGCTTGTTTTTGTAGGTATGTAGATAGTAGACAGTATGTAGTTGTTCTAGAGCATGTGGTTCGCGAAGTTAGATTCTGGTATTATGGTGGTGTTAGAACAACATAGTCACAACGAAGGCAGACAAAGGAAACACAACGGTGCTAATCAGTAAGGATGAATATATAGCAATGACAGAGAAGCTCACCGAGGAAATGAATTGTCGCACTATTAGGGATAACCCCACGGATAAATACCAGACCGAAGTTTTTCTTCTTTCTTTAAATGGTCATCTAACCGCCTGGGCGATTTTGACCGTCCAACCTAGCTCGCCAGTCGTTTCTTCGTTGCGCCAACTGGAACACCGCGGGATCGCAAATCGGTCTCCACTTGGTCCTTCCATCGGAGTGGTGGTCTCCCTCTTCTTCTGCTTCCACCGGCGGGTGCCGATAAGAATACCTTCTGGGCTTTAGCATCTTCGCTCATTCGCACTACGTGGCCTAGCCAGCGAAGCCGCTGTGTTTTAATTCGCTGAACTATGTCGGCGTCTGCGTAAAGTTCATACAGCTCATCATTAAATCTTCTTCGGTACTCGCCGTCGCCAACGCGTAGAGGTCCACAAATCTTTCGAAGAACCTTTCTCTCGAATACTCCCAGAGCCGCCTCATCAGATGTTGTTAGTGTCCACGCTTCTGCACCATATAGCAGGACGGGTGCGATGAGTGACTTGTACAGTGTTATTTTCGTTCGTCGAGAGAGGACTTTACTTTTCAATTGCCTACTCAGTCCGAAGTAGCATTTGTTTGCAAAAGTGATTCTTCGTCGGATTTCTAGGCTAACGTTATTGTTGGTATTAATGCTGGTTCCCAGGTAAACGAAGTCCTTTACTATTTCGAAATTATTGCTGCCAAAGTGGCTTGGTTGCCAAGGCGCGAATGCGCTGACTCTTTGCATGATGACAGAAGGTGCTTCGTTTTGCCCTCGTTCACCACCAATCCCATTTTCTCCGCTTCTTTTTCTAATTTGGAGTAAGCAGAAGTTACGGCGCGGTTGTTAAGGCCAATGATATCAATATCGTCAGCATATGCCAACAGTTGCACGCTTTTATAAAATATTGTTCCAGCGTGGTTAAGTTCTGCAGCTTGTATTATTTTCTCCAGCATTAAATTAAAGAAATCGCACGATAGGGGGTCACCCTGTCTGAAACCTCGTTTAGTTTCGAACGGCTCGGAGAGGTACTTCCCAATTCTGACCGATCTGGCGGTGTTGCTCAAGGTCATTTTGCATAGCCGTATAAGTTTTGCGGGGAAACCAAATTCAGACATAGCGGCATATAGGCAGCTCCTTTTCGTGCTATCGAAAGCGGCTTTAAAATCAACAAAGAGATGATGTGTGTCGATTCTCTTTTCACGGGTTTTTTCCAAGATTTGGCGTATTGTAAAAATCTGGTCGATGGTAGATTTACCAGGTCTGAAGCCACACTGGTAAGGTCCAATCAGTCTGTTTACATCAGGCTTCAGTCTTTCGCACAATACGCTTGATAGGACCTTATATGCGATATTCAAAAGGCTGATTCCGCGATAGTTGGCGCAGTTTGCAGGATCGCCCTTCTTGTGGATTGGGCAGAGAACACTTAGATTCCAATCTTCAGGCATGCATTCATCCGACCAAATTCTGCATAGAAGCTGATGCATTCGCCTTACTAGCTCCTCGCATTCGTGTTTGAATAGCTCAGCAGGCAAACCATCAGCGCCAGCTGCTTTATTGTTTTTCAATCGGGATATTGCTATTCGCACCTCATTATAGTCGGGTTGTGGAACGCCAATTCCATCATCTTCGATTGTGGGCTCGGGTTCGGCATCTTCTCTGGTTTCTTGCTCAATTTCTCCATTTAAAAGAGCAGAGAAGTGATCCCTCCATATTCTGAGTGTTCTCTGAACATCGGTCACCAGGTCGCCGTTCTCATTCTTACAGGAGTTTGCCCCGGGTTTGAAACCTTCTGTCATTCGCCGAATTTTTTGATAGAATTTTCGGGCATTATTCCCGTTGGCCAGCATCTCAAGCTCCTTTATTTCACGCTTTTCTGCCTCTCTTTTTTTCGCCCGGAAAAGCCGCCTCGCTTCCCTCTTCAACTCGCGGTAGTGTTCACACACACTCCTTGTTGCATTCGATCTCAGCGTTGCCTTGTAGGCTTCGTCCTTTCTTTTTGTTGCAGCGCGGCACTCTTCATCATCATACCAGTTGTTTCTTCGCGTTCGCCGGAATCCAATTACTTCTTCGGCTGCGGTACGGAGTGCTCCTGAGATATGATCCCACTGCTCATGCATTCCACTAGGTTGAATTGTGCTCTCGGAGAGCAGGTGGGAGAGGCGATCTGCGAAATAATTGGCGGTCTGTTGCGATTGCAGCTTTTCGACGTCCAGCTTTCCCTGCGTTTTTTGTTGCACCTGTTTTGTCGTACAGAGGCGGGTACGAATCTTGGCTGCTACTAGGTAGTGATCAAGAGTCGATGTTAGGTCCTCGTATTGTGCGAACATCTAAAACGCTGGAAGCATGCCGTCCGTCTATCACAACGTGGTCG
Source organism: Merzomyia westermanni (assembly GCA_949987695.1). Lineage (NCBI taxonomy): Eukaryota > Metazoa > Arthropoda > Insecta > Diptera > Tephritidae > Merzomyia > Merzomyia westermanni. The sequence continues at coordinate 103,139,106 of OX465288.1, read as the reverse complement.
ATCTGGTTGCGTGTTTTTCGATCGGGGGACAGCCATGTAGCCTGATGGATCTTCTTGTGCATAAACGTAGTGCTGGATATGACCATGTTTCGGGCACCGGCGAAGTCGATCAGCCTGAATCCATTTGGCGAAGTCTGATCGTGGAGACTGAACTTCCCGACAGTGGGGCCAAATACACCCTCCTTACCCACCCTGGCGTTAAAGTCGCCAAGCACGACTTTGATATCATGACGGGGGCAGCGCTCGTATGCTTCTTCCAGGCGCTCGTAGAATGCATCCTTTTCCACGTCGTCCTTCTCCTCCGTCGGTGCATGAGCGCAGATAAACGATATGGTGAAAAATCGAGACGCTCGTTCACGGGTGTGAACGACAGTACTCGGTGACGGAGTCTCTCTCCCACCACAAATCCCACGCCGAATCTGCGCTTGTCTTCATGCCCACTCCAGTAGATGTTGCAAGGTGTTTTGATCGTGTTTCCTCGCCCCGTCCATTGCATCTCTTGTATGGCGGTGATGTCAGCTTTTGCTTTCCTCAGGACCTCAACCAGCCGGGCAGCGTCACCTTCCCCATTAAGGGACCGGACATTCCAGGTACATGCCCTTATCTCATAATCCTTATTTCGTTTGCGGGTGTTGTCATTGAAAAAGGGGTTCTCATATCCGAGGCTTTGTTGTTGAATTTCATTGGAACGTTGTTTTATGTGGTGGGTCCCAAACCCAGCGCACAACCCGTTTCACGGGAGGTTGAATTCTATTACACGTTTGTATAGCGAGCCGATTGATCCAAGACAGACGCCCGCTTGCAGCCGCACCACATGGTGATCAGACGCTGCTGTTTGAACCCCCCAGCAAGCCCCTAAACCGATTATGTCGGAGTGGCCTTACCAGGTTGTCGCCTTCTCACGTTTAGCTCACCACCAAACGGGTGTTCGGTGGTTACCCAGAGGATACTTGGGCGCAAAGCCCGGAAGTAGTGAGCTGCTTGAACCGCATGCAAAAGAATCGCTCTGGCCATTCCCAGGTGAATGGCGATCAGAAACTTTCCCCACTTGCGTGGACTTCTGCACACGGCCCCACCCTCCTAGACCGAAGTTAAAGAGGTTATAAAAAATGCTACCAAAATAATAGACGAGAGGATGGTATATACCCTAACACAAATGAATCCATCTGCTCCTCCACTCATTGCGTTACCTAAAATCCACAAGCAGGATACGCCGATGAGACCCATAATAAATTAGAGTCCGCGCCGGGTTATAAGCTGTCGAAAGATCTAAAAACGATTTTAAAGGTCACTCTGAAACTAGGGCACGAATACACAATAAGCAACACGGAGCTACTCCAAAGACTTGAGACCGTTAAACTCACAAAGAGCAGTAAACTCGTATACTTCGACATAAAGGGCTTATACCCGTCAATACCACTAACAGATACAATGGATATAGTCAACAAAACACTACTGGACGAAACTGAAGATAAGGTAAAAACTGCGCAAATTACCAACGCGCTAAGAACAACGCTGCGGAAAAACTATTTCCGGTTCAACAACAAAATATATACACAGACAAACGGACTAGGAATGGGTAACCCAACATCGGCCATTCTCATGGAAACATTCATGCAAAACTTGGAAGGAAAATATATACAGTAGTTAAAAACCAAGTTAGGCGTGGCATTCTACGCTAGATACGTGGATGACATCTGCATCCTAAATGACGATAACGAAGAGCAAATACTAGAGTTCCTGAACAGGCAACATAGCAACATAGAGTTCACAATGGAAGTAGAAACAGATGGAATAATGAACTACCTGGACCTAACTGTAGGGATTGACAAAATAACAAATAGGTTCAACTACGGCATTTATAGAAAACCGACTGCCACGGACACCATAATACACTCTACATCAAACCATCCGCAACAGCACAAAAATGCAGCATTGAGGCACTTAGTGGATAGGCTTCAGAGAACGCCGCTCACACAGGAAGCATACAGGAGAGAGCTTAATACAATATATAACATAGCGGCAAATAATGGTTACAAGAAAGCACTTGTGGATAAACTCAGAAGTAGCCATGGAACACAAAAAAGAGTTAACGTAGATAAAAATCCAAAGGCTTGGACAGCAATGACATACAGTGGAAGAGCGACGTACAAATTAGCAAACTTCTTTAAAAGATATAACATCAACACAGCATTCAGAACATCTAACAACATAGGGCAAAAACTAAGAAGCGACACTAATTCTGATGACCCATTCAACAGACACGGAGTGTATAGGCTTACTTGTGAATGTCAATACAGCTACATAGGACAAACAGGAAGAAAAATAAACACAAGATTCCGAGAGCATATCAGGGACTACAACAAAAAAACACGAAAACCCACCATAATACCAGAATCTAACTTCGCGAACCACATGCTCGAGAACAACTGAACTACAGCTAACATAAAAACAACGCCTCGAATACTTCACGTACAAGAAAAAGGCCGGCGGCTCAATGTACTTGATAACATGAAGATATACAAGTTAAAAACATTTGACAGCAGGATCATAAACGAACAAACCAACACTATCTCTGACGAGAGTAGGAGAACGAGCAAGTAGGAGAACGACCAGGAAGGCGGAAAAGGACTTTTTAAAGTTCGAATTACAAAGCCTATACGCTAAGAAAGACAAGATAAACACCGAACTACTGAGGATACATCTGCAATTGTCCGGATTCTTGCCCACGACTGCATTGATGGACTGCTTCGACCACATAGAGACGGGAATCAAACGCGAACTGCAACGCAAATATGAAAAACTGAACCGAAAATTGGACCAGTTAACGGGCCGACGCGATCACAGTAACAGTCAACAAACACACGAATTTAACAAAAGGTTCGTAAACCTAACAACAGTGGTCATTAGCAACGAAGAAGCGCAACTTCTGAGGAAGGGCCTGAAGCACAACATCGCGGATAGCAATGAAGCAAAAAGAACTGAGCAAGCGATAGTAGACGCAGAGGTTGCAATATCGCTTCTTCCATATGAGGAACAGGAGCACGCAAGGCACATGTGCAGAGAAATCATAAGCAAGGAAGTAAGAGCCCAGGAAGCACAAAAAGGAAATAAGGAGCTGAAAATATTGAAAAGGCTACAACGAAAGCTAAAAAATAACAACATCGTCACAACGAAGGCAGACAAAGGAAACACAACGGTGCTAATCAGTAAGGATGAATATATAGCAAAGACAGAGAAGCTCATCGAGGAAATGAAATGCCGCATTATTAGGGATAACCCCACGGATAAATACCAGACCGAAGTTAAAGAGGTTATAAAAAATGCTACCAAAATAATAGACGAGAGGATGGCATATACCCTAACACAAATGAATCCATCTGCTCCTCCACTCATTGCGTTACCTAAAATCCACAAGCAGGATACGCCGATGAGACCTATAATTAATTTTAAGTCCGCGCCGGGTTATAAACTGTCGAAACATCTAAAAACGATTTTAAAGGACACTCTGAAACTAGGGCACGAATACACAATAAGCAATACGATAGAACTACTACCAAGACTTGAGACCGTTAAACTCACAAGGAGCAGTAAACTCGTATCCTTTGACATAAAGGACTTATACCCGTCAATACCACTAACAGATACAATGGATATAGTCAACAAAACACTACTGGACAAAACTGAAGATAAGGTAAAAACTGCGCAAATTACCAACGCGCTAAGAACAACGCTGCGGCAAAACTATTTCCGGTTTAACAACAAAATATATAGACAGACAAACGGACTAGGAATGGGTAACCCAACATCGGCCATTCTCATGGAAACATTCATGCAAAACTTGGAAAGAAAATATATACAGGAGTTAAAAACCAAGTTAGGCGTGGCATTCTACGCTAGATACGTGGATGACATCATCTGCATCCTAAATGACAATAACGAAGAGCAAATACTAGAGTTCCTCAACAGGCAATATAGCAACATAGAGTTCACAATGGAAGTAGAAAAAGATGGAATAATGAACTACCTGGACCTAACTATAGGGATTGACAAAATAACAAATAGGTTCAACTACGGCATTTATAGAAAACCGACTGCCACGGACACCATAATACACTCTACATCAAACCATCCGCAACAGCACAAAAATGCAGCATTGAGGCACTTAGTGGATAGGCTTCAGAGAACGCCGCTCACACAGGAAGCATACTGGAGAGAGCTTTATACAGTATATAACATAGCGGCAAATAATGGATACAAGAAAGCACTTGTGGATAAACTCAGAAGTAGCCATGGAACACAAAAAAGAGTAAACGTAGAGGAAAATCCAATGGTTTGGACGGCAACGACATACACTGGAAAAACGACGTACAAATTAGCAAACTTCTTTAAAAGATATAACATCAACACAGCATTCAGAACATCTAACAACGTCGGACAAAAACTAAGAACCGACACTAATTCTGATGACCCATTCAACAGACACGGAGTGTATAGGCTTACTTGTGAATGTCAATACAGCTACATAGGACAAACAGGAAGAAAAATAAGCACACGATTCCGAGAGCATATCAGGGACTACAACAAAAAACACGAAAACCCACCATAATACCAGAATCTAATTTCGCGAACCACATGTTCGAGAACAACTGCACCCCAGCTAACATAAAAACAACGGCTCGAATACTTCACGTACAAGGAAAAGGCCGGCGGCTTAATGTACTTGAGAACATGGAGATATACAAGTTAAAAACATTTGCCGGCAGGATCATAAACGAACAAACCAACACTATCTCTGACGAAATATTTGAACCCTTAAAATTAGTTTACAAAAAACAGCACAAGCCAGCAGGTACAGCAACCAAACACGTAACAATGAACAAGCAAAAACGAAATATGAACCAAACTGCAAAAATCACCGATTTCTACCTACCCCAACCTACCGCTTAGCTAACAAGCGGTATGTCTACATACCTACAAAAACAACCCTTTTGACAGATAACAATTCGGACGTATCAATACCGCGCACACAAACACGCATATTAACGTTACCTACCACGAACACATAGATTGACATTACCTGCCACAGCACCCACGGACTATAAAAACAACGCAGCGGATAGACACAGACCAGAACGAAACTAGGCATTGAAAATGGCAGAACGCCGAAACCGGTTTGTCACAAAACCAAACTTGACAAGGGATGACGGAAAATCGTTCCAACAAAAATCAAATATTTGAACCCTTAAAACTAATTTACAAAAAACAGCACAAGCCAGCAGGTACAGCAACCAAACACGTAACAATGAACAAGCAAACACGAAATATGAACCAAACTGCAAAAATCACCGATTTCTACCTACCCCAACCTACCGCTTAGCTAACAAGCGGTATGTCTACATACCTACAAAAACAACCCTTGGGTCAGATAACAATTCGGGCGTATCAATGCCGCGCACTCACACACGCATATTAACGTTCCCTACCACGGACACATAGATTGACATTACCTGCCACAGCACCCACAGACTATAAAAACAACGCAACGGATAGACACTGGCCAGAACGAAACTAGGTATTGAAAATGGCAGAACGCCGAAACCGGTTTGTCACAAAACCAAACTTAATGTTGTTAGTAAGTTAGTAGTTGTTAGGTTCTAAGAAGGTGAGTTATGGTTATCTATTTAGTAAAAAGGAAAAATGTTGTTGATAGTAGGAAGGTATTATTAGTAAGCGGAATTCTTAAGATTAGATTGATTATCATTAAATTATTGTTGCTCTTTTATAATTTAATTCTCGGTTTAGGATTTCCGCTTTTCCTGCGATATTATTTTGTTAGTATGTCAGTGGTTTACAAGTTATGTTTCTTTTTTTTTTTTTTGGTTTTGGATAAAACAATTTTTTATTATGATTATTAGAAAAGATTAGAGAAAAAATGTTTGAAATTTACTTTATATTGTTATTAAAAAAATTTTCAAAAAAACAAAAATTAAAAGGAACAAAAAATTAGGAAAAAATAAAACGGAAACAAAATTTTGGTTTTTTCTCCTTTTCATTGTTAACGATTCTTTCGTTTTCCTTCTTTTCTTTTTTTTTGTGTTTCTTCTCCAACGGATTTTAGTCGAGGGAGGCATCTCAAACTGATTAGGCGAGGGAGGCATTTTCAATTCTTGTATAGGACAGATGGTCATACTGTTCTCGAACCAGCTACGGGGAGATCGCCAGAATCCGGTTTGGAAGTAGCGTAGCCATTTGTCAAATTCGATGGCGCTACGAGCCTACAAAGGCACGATTCATCCCACTAACAAGCCCACTCTTGTAGTAATGACCATTTCCTTTTGTTCTGGACCAGAGGTGTTACCATTTCTCGAACCAGCTATGGAGAACCGTGTTATCCGATTAAGGCACGATTTGTCCCACTTACAAGCCCGCTCTTGTTATATAAACTACCCCTTAGTACCAGGCTCTCTTTCTTGTTTTAGTTTATTTCGGTAGACTTTTCATTTCTTATTCAGTATTATTCTTTATTATTTTTATTTTTTTTTTTTCATTTTAATGTTTTTTTTGTTTTATGTGTTAGGATATGTATTCCTGTGTTTCACATTTTTTATGTGAGTTTTATGTATTTTCTTGTCACTTAGCGTGGTGACTGATACTTTGTTGTCTTTTGCAACAATTTCTTTCTTATACACGGGTTTTTGCTTTCCCTTGCTCTGCTTGTTCTTCACGTATATGACATCGTTTTCGTCATAACGCTCCGGTAGAGATCTTTTCTTATTGTGACGTTTGATCTGGTCTAGCTGCTTTTTTGTCAGCAAGGCTTTCAAATATTTATTAGTTTTTCTAATTTTTTCTAACAGCTCTTGATAGTTGGAGGATTTTGCGCGATTAAAAAATATTTCACTTGGTTTTTGGTTTATAACCGAGTGAACTGAATTATTATATCTACTGCTATGTTAATTAATTCTTTTGTCCTTAAATTTGGGTTGTCTATCTTCAGGCATCTAATTACTTCAATTAAGGTGGAGTGGAGTCTTTCTACCTGACCATTCACTTCGCTTCTTTGGTGTGCGATACAATTTTGTTCCCAAAGAGTCTAACAGATTCTGGATTATTGGACTAATTAAACCGCGCTCATTGTCGGTCACGAGAATGTCAGGTGTTGTGAAATAGTGTAGGAGTTTTATTATTTTGTCCTTAAGGTGCAAAATGGACTTGTTTCTTAAATGGAAGAGTTTCGCGAATTTTGAGAATTTGTCGATAACACTAAGGAATTTCTCCCCTTGAATTTCGAAAATGTCCAAATGGATTATCTCACAAGGACGTGATGGAATTGGTGTTTTTTGCAGCTCTGGTGCATTCGGATGTCTATCATATTTACTGACCTTACATGTTTCGCAGGACGAGACATACCCTTTGATTATACTGTTCATTCTGGGAAAGTAGTATTTCTCTAGGATTTGTTTCTTATTTTCTGTGGCATTGTGGTGAGCCCTTTTATGTTCTCCCCATATTATCTCACGAATCATATCCGGATCCCTCAAATCTTCTACCATAGTCTGAGCTACCCAGATCTTATATTGCATAACATTTTCTAAATATACCTTCTGGAGTAGTCCTAATTGGGCTTCTGGCATCTTAATACCATTGATTACGTTTGGTCTTAGTTTTTTCTTGAGGACGTCGATAAGATCTGCTTCGCTAATTCCCGCTGACCCTAGGTAGTGTCGCGAGTAACGGCGATGGGGTTCCTCGAATATTTTTAGCCTACCTCCATACACAAGCTGATTTCTGAATACGTTTATTGGCACTTCCACGAACGGTATCAGATCCGAATTATCTTTCTCTGCGCTGTGGACGGTGTTGCCTGTTGAACCGTCCTCGCTTGCCGAGTCCGATTCTGATCCTGAGGTTGCATTTTGGCTTGCATTCCCGGATATGGGCGTTGTAAGGGGACTCGCCTGAGTTTTTAAGCGAGAAAGAGCGTCTGCCACGACGTTTGATTTACCTGGTTTGTATATTATTTCTTAGTTATATTCTTCGATCCTAGACTTCCATCGCTTTAGTTTTGCGTTGTAGTTCCGGTTGCTGAGGTAGTTCCGGAGATTGTCCAATGGCCAAACGATGGCGATCATTTCCTTTTCGTTGGTCGCATATGCTTCCTCCGTAGTACTTAGGATTCTTGATATAAATGCTATTGGTTTATTTTTACCATCGTAATCTTGTGACAACACGGCACCAATGGCGAAGTTGGAGCCGTCAGTGGTCAGATTGAAGGGTTTGTCGAAGTTGGGGAAGGTTAGGACTTCCGATGTCGTCAGTATCTCCTTGAGATTAACGAACGCCTTTACCGCTTCTGTGTCCAAGCTTATCGGTACCTGTTTGGATTGCGTTGCCTTTACCTGTGCGTGCTCTCCTCGTGTGAGATTGGTTAGCGGTTTTGCAATTTTAGCGTAATCTCGGATGAATTTTCTATAATATGATGTTAAGCCTAAGAAACTTTTAAACTCCTTTAAGCTGGAGGGGGTAGCATTTTTCTTATAGAATCTACCTTTTTTGGGTCTGGGAGTATTCCTTCGGAGGTCACACTATAACCTAGAAACTCTACGCTTGTTTTAAGGAACTGTGTTTTTTCTAGATTAACTCTGAGACCCGCGTTAAAAGCCTGTGGAGAATGGTCTCGATGTCCCTTAAATGAGTATCCTGGTCTTTGCTGAAAATTATGATGTCGTCGATGTATACGAAACATATACGACCTATGAATTCTTCGAGCACGTCGTCTATCATTCGTTGGAAGATAGAGGGTGCATTTTTGAGACCAAAAGGAAGCCGCAAAAATTCGTATTTTCCACTCATTGTGGAAAATTCCGTTTTTGCGATGTCGCTGTCTTTCATTGGGATTTGGTGAAATCCCGAAGTGAGGTCACGTGTCCTAAAATATTTAGCATTACCAAGACTCGCGATGGTGCCATTAATGCCAGGTATAGGATACGTGTCAGGGACAGTTACGGCGTTTAACCGCTTAAAATCTATGACCATTCGATATTTCTTTTCCCCATCAGACTGGGATTTTTCGGCACAATCCATATGGGCGAATTGTACGGGCTTTTTGAAGGACGAATTGTTCCTTCTGAAAGAAGATTCTGGATTTGCTTCTCAACTTCTTGGCGCATGTTTGCAGGGTAGGGGTAACTTTTTGTGTAGATAGGTTTTCCGGTATCAGTTCTTATTTTGGCTTGGACATTGATTTGAATTTTCATACTGCGGTCAACCGGGCCAAACAAAGTTTCGTATTTATCTAATATTTGGTAGAGCGGCCGCCGTGGTGTGAAGGTAGTGTTGCCGGCCTACCACACCGAAGGTCCATGGTTCGAGCCCTGGTACAGGTAACAACAAAAGTGATTTGAAAAAAGTTTTTCAAAAACGGGGTCGCCCCTCGGCAGTGGTTTGGCAAACTCTCCGAGTGTATTTCTGCCATGACAGGCTTCTCAGCAAAAATTCGTCTCCTTTGTAGATGCCGTTCGGAGTCGGCAAAAAACTGTAGGTCCCACCAATTTGTAGGGAAAATTCAAATCGGCACACCACAAATTGGAAGAGAAGCTTGGCGCAAAAATCTCTTAGGAGGTTTTTGATGATATACCTGTTGTATATCGCGCCATAGAGATAGAGTGATATTGGGATCCAGCGGGATGTTTGTTTCTATTTTATTAACTTGCTGTGCTATTTTTCGCTTATAGGGCAATACTACGTTCGGTTTTAGCATAAGGACATTGAGTTCCCTATCTATTACCGCTTTAACTTCAGTCAACGTGTCGTCGCCTATGAGTCCTGGGAGGACGAAAAATGTGGTGGGAGTGTCCTTGCCCACAAACTTAAAAAAATATCCACATACTTTTCTGTTACATACTTACTTTCAATGGCTTTTCCACTGGCATGGTGTCTACTAGAAACCCTAACATACCCTGATCATGCGTAACATATTCTAAATATGGTACGCCAGACATGAGGCTCCCATGGTAAAATTTACCTGATCGCCCCTGAGTTGTTCTTTGCTTGATGTGTCCTGGATTTCTTCTTTATCTACCGGTACCAGGTGGAATAACTTTTGTTGTTTACTAGGGGCTTTGTTCATGTGTCCTGTGGAACCTGCACCCCTCTTTGCGCCGTCATATCCAGAAAATCTAGTGTTTCGCGACTGGGAAGATGGCTCGTAATTCGTTTTCACCAACGCCGACGGAGTGCTCCGCCAATTTTGCGTTCTCGTTTGCCCCGAACCTGAGTAGGACGGTCTTGGTACTTCTCGGTTGCCGTCTTGCCATGTTTGTTTGTTGTTCGGCTGGCGTGGACGATGCTGGTCTGAATAGCCTTGGCCTGAGCCAGTGTAATCATTCCTGTTACGGGAGAAGGATGGGGTATCAATAATATTCCCGTCACCTCTGTTTGCTACGGATGGGCGGTGCAAAGCATTTCTGCGGTCCGCATTCAGCATCTTCCGGCAAGCAGAGTATGCCTATGGCAAGGATTGCATATTTTGAACGACGAGCAGGGCCGGTAGATCCCCGTTAAGCCCCCTAATGAACACGTCTAGTGCTCTTCGACGGTGCGCTTCTGTCAGCGCTTCAATCGTTACCTTATGTGCGTATTTTGGTTTGATTGTGTTTATCATCAGGGGTAACTGTTTCTGAATTTGTGAATAGAAGTCGGATAATCTCTGTCGCCCTTGCGATATTAACGTCAGTTGCTGTTATGTATGTCTCTAATGTCTGCGTAGTGCACCGAAAGGGTTTCTTTAATCTTCGCCCAGTCCGAATCGTGGATGTTGTGCGCAAGTAGCGCAGAGTCCGCCGCCCCCCTAATTCTTCCCCTAATATGTCTTAGGATGGCAGTATATATCGGCTTGTGCCGCACTATTTAGTAATCCTTTATCACCAACTCTACACTATGCACCCAGAAACCGTAGTGTTCCCGAGAACCATCGAACACCTGCAGCTCCTTGACACAGTCCGGAAGCTTGGCCACTTGAGCTAGTTCGTTTTCCGTTCGAGGCGTAACTAGCGGCTCGACTAGTTCTGGCCTGGTGTCCGTGGACTGCCTCCGTACCTCCTGTACTTCCGTCTCTATTCGTTCCAGGTCCTGTGTAAGGCCTTGCAAAGAGTCAGCTCTGTTCGTCGCTTCCACCCTATTGAGGCGCTCCTCAAACTCCAGTAGATGTTGCAAGGTGTTTTGATCGTGTTTCCTCGCCCCGTCCATCGCATCTCTTGTATGGCGGTGATGTCAGCTTTTGCTTTCCTCAGGACCTCAACCAGCCGGGCAGCGTCACCTTCCCCATTAAGGGACCGGACATTCCAGGTACATGCCCTTATTTCATAATCCTTATTTCGTTTGCGGGTGTTGTCATTGAAAAAGGGGTTCTCATATCCGAGGCTTTGTTGTTGAATTTCATTGGAACGTTGTTTTATGTGGTGGGTCCCAAACCCAGCGCACAACCCGTTTCACGGGAGGTTGAATTCTATTACACGTTTGTATAGCGAGCCGATTGATCCAAGACAGACGCCCGCTTGCAGCCGCACCACATGGTGATCAGACGCTGCTGTTTGAACCCCCCAGCAAGCCCCTAAACCGATTATGTCGGAGTGGCCTTACCTGGTTGTCGCCTTCTCACGTTTAGCTCACCACCAAACGGGTGTTCGGTGGTTACCCAGAGGATACTTGGGCGCAAAGCCCGGAAGTAGTGAGCTGCTTGAACCGCATGCAAAAGAATCGCTCTGGCCATTCCCAGGTGAATGGCGATCAGAAACTTTCCCCACTTGCGTGGACTTCTGCACACGGCCCCACCCTCCTAGACCGAAGTTAAAGAGGTTATAAAAAATGCTACCAAAATAATAGACGAGAGGATGGTATATACCCTAACACAAATGAATCCATCTGCTCCTCCACTCATTGCGTTACCTAAAATCCACAAGCAGGATACGCCGATGAGACCCATAATAAATTAGAGTCCGCGCCGGGTTATAAACTGTCGAAAGATCTAAAAACGATTTTAAAGGTCACTCTGAAACTAGGGCACGAATACACAATAAGCAACACGGAGCTACTCCAAAGACTTGAGACCGTTAAACTCACAAAGAGCAGTAAACTCGTATACTTCGACATAAAGGACTTATACCCGTCAATACCACTAACAGATACAATGGATATAGTCAACAAAACACTACTGGACGAAACTGAAGATAAGGTAAAAACTGCGCAAATTACCAACGCGCTAAGAACAACGCTGCGGAAAAACTATTTCCGGTTCAACAACAAAATATATACACAGACAAACGGCTAGGAATGGGTAACCCAACATCGGCCATTCTCATGGAAACATTCATGCAAAACTTGGAAGGAAAATATATACAGTAGTTAAAAACCAAGTTAGGCGTGGCATTCTACGCTAGATACGTGGATGACATCTGCATCCTAAATGACGATAACGAAGAGCAAATACTAGAGTTCCTGAACAGGCAACATAGCAACATAGAGTTCACAATGGAAGTAGAAACAGATGGAATAATGAACTACCTGGACGTAACTATAGGGATTGACAAAATAACAAATAGGTTCAACTACGGCATTTATAGAAAACCGACTGCCACGGACACCATAATACACTCTACATCAAACCATCCGCAACAGCACAAAAATGCAGCAATGAGGCACTTAGTGGATAGGCTTCAGAGAACGCCGCTCACACAGGAAGCATACAGGAGACGCCTTAATACAATATATAACATAGCGGCAAATAATGGATACAAGAAAGCACTTGTGGATAAACTCAGAAGTAGTCATGGAACAAAAAAAAGAGTTAACGTAGATAAAAATCCAAAGGCTTGGACAGCAATGACATACAGTGGAAGAGCGACGTACAAATTAGCAAACGTCTTTAAAAGATATAACATCAACACAGCATTCAGAACATCTAACAACATAGGGCAAAAACTAAGAAGCGACACTAATTCTGATGACCCATTCAACAGACACGGAGTGTATAGGCTTACTTGTGAATGTCAATACAGCTACATAGGACAAACAGGAAGAAAAATAAACACAAGATTCCGAGAGCATATCAGGGACTACAACAAAAAAACACGAAAACCCACCATAATACCAGAATCTAACTTCGCGAACCACATGCTCGAGAACAACTGAGCTACAGCTAACATAAAAACAACGCCTCGAATACTTCACGTACAAGAAAAAGGCCGGCGGCTCAATGTACTTGAGAACATGAAGATATTACAAGTTAAAAACATTTGACAGCAGGATCATAAACGAACAAACCAACACTATCTCTGACGAAATATTTGAACCCTTAAAACTAATTTACAAAAACAGCACAAGCCAGCAGGTACAGCAACCAAACACGTAACAATGAACAAGCAAACACGAAATATGAACCAAGCTGCAAAAATCACCGATTTCGACCTACCCCAACCTACCGCTTAGCTAACAAGCGGTATGTCTACATACCTACAAAAACAACCGTTGGGTCAGATAACAATTCGGGCGTATCAATGCCGCGCACTCACACACGCATATTAACAGACTAACAGACTATAAAAACAACGCAACGGATAGACACTGACCAGAACGAAACTAGGTATTGAAAATGGCAGAACGCCGAAACCGGTTTGTCACAAAACCAAATTTAATGTTGTTAGTAAGTTAGTAGTTGTTAGGTTCTAAGAAGGTGAGTTATGGTTATCTATTTAGTAAAAAGGAAAAATGTTGTGATTAGTAGGAAGGTATTATTAGTAAGCGGAATTCTTAAGATTAGATTAATTATCATTAAATTATTGTTGCTCTTTTATAATTTAATTCTTGGTTTAGGATTTCCGCTTTTCCTGCGATATTATTTTGTTAGTATGTCAGTGGTTTACAAGTTATGTTTCTTTTTTTTTTTTTGGTTTTGGATAAAACAATTTTTTATTATGATTATTAGGGAAGATTAGAGAAAAAATGTTTAAAATTTACTTTATATTGTTATTAAAAAAATTTTCAAAAAAAAACAAAAATTAAAAGGAACAAAAAATTAGGAAAAAATAAAACGGAAACAAAATTTTGGTTTTTTTCTCTTTTTTATTGTTAACGATTCTTTCGTTTTCCTTCTTTTCTTTTTTTTTGTGTTTCTTCTCCAACGGATTTTAGGCGAGGGAGGCATCTCAAACTGATTAGGCGAGGGAGGCATTTTCAATTCTTGTATAGGACAGATGGTCATACTGTTCTCGAACCAGCTACCGGGAGATCGCCAGAATCCGGTTTGGAAGTAGCGTAGCCATTTGTCAAATTCGATGGCGCTACGAGCCTACAAAGGCACGATTCATCCCACTAACAAGCCCACTCTTGTAGTAATGACCATTTCCTTTTGTTCTGGACCAGAGGTGTTACCATTTCTCGAACCAGCTATGGAGAACCGTGTTATCCGATTAAGGCACGATTTGTCCCACTTACAAGCCCGCTCTTGTTATATAAACTACCCCTTAGTACCAGGCTCTCTTTCTTGTTTTAGTTTATTTCGGTAGACTTTTCATTTCTTATTCAGTATTATTCTTTATTATTTTAATTTTTTTTTTTTCATTTTAATGTTTTTTTTTGTTTTATGTGTTAGGATATGTATTCCTGTGTTTCACATTTTTTATGTGAGTTTTATGTATTTTCTTGTCACTTAGCGTGGTGACTGATACTTTGTTGTCTTTTGCAACAATTTCTTTCTTATACACGGGTTTTTGCTTTCCCTTGCTCTGCTTGTTCTTCACGTATATGACATCGTTTTCGTCATAACGCTCCGGTAGAGATCTTTTCTTATTGTGACGTTTGATCTGGTCTAGCTGCTTTTTTGTCAGCAAGGCTTTCAAATATTTATTAGTTTTTCTAATTTTTTCTAACAGCTCTTGATAGTTGGAGGATTTTGCGCGATTAAAAAATATTTCACTTGGTTTTTGGTTTATAACCGAGTGAACTGAATTATTATATCTACTGCTATGTTAATTAATTCTTTTGTCCTTAAATTTGGGTTGTCTATCTTCAGGCATCTAATTACTTCAATTAAGGTGGAGTGGAGTCTTTCTACCTGACCATTCACTTCGCTTCTTTGGTGTGCGATACAATTTTGTTCCCAAAGAGTCTAACAGATTCTGGATTATTGGACTAATTAAACCGCGCTCATTGTCGGTCACGAGAATGTCAGGTGTTGTGAAATAGTGTAGGAGTTTTATTATTTTGTCCTTAAGGTGCAAAATGGACTTGTTTCTTAAATGGAAGAGTTTCGCGAATTTTGAGAATTTGTCGATAACACTAAGGAATTTCTCCCCTTGAATTTCGAAAATGTCCAAATGGATTATCTCACAAGGACGTGATGGAATTGGTGTTTTTTGCAGCTCTGGTGCATTCGGATGTCTATCATATTTACTGACCTTACATGTTTCGCAGGACGAGACATACCCTTTGATTATACTGTTCATTCTGGGAAAGTAGTATTTCTCTAGGATTTGTTTCTTATTTTCTGTGGCATTGTGGTGAGCCCTTTTATGTTCTCCCCATATTATCTCACGAATCATATCCGGATCCCTCAAATCTTCTACCATAGTCTGAGCTACCCAGATCTTATATTGCATAACATTTTCTAAATATACCTTCTGGAGTAGTCCTAATTGGGCTTCTGGCATCTTAATACCATTGATTACGTTTGGTCTTAGTTTTTTCTTGAGGACGTCGATAAGATCTGCTTCGCTAATTCCCGCTGACCCTAGGTAGTGTCGCGAGTAACGGGGATGGGGTTCCTCGAATATTTTTAGCCTACCTCCATACACAAGCTGATTTCTGAATACGTTTATTGGCACTTCCACGAACGGTATCAGATCCGAATTATCTTTCTCTGCGCTGTGGACGGTGTTGCCTGTTGAACCGTCCTCGCTTGCCGAGTCCGATTCTGATCCTGAGGTTGCATTTTTGCTTGCATTCCCGGATATGGGCGTTGTAAGGGGACTCGCCTGAGTTTTTAAGCGAGAAAGAGCGTCTGCCACGATGTTTGATTTACCTGGTTTGTATATTATTTCTTAGTTATATTCTTCGATCCTAGACTTCCATCGCTTTAGTTTTGCGTTGTAGTTCCGGTTGCTGAGGTAGTTCCGGAGATTGTCCAATGGCCAAACGATGGCGATCATTTCCTTTTCGTTGGTCGCATATGCTTCCTCCGTAGTACTTAGGCTTCTTGATATAAATGCTATTGGTTTATTTTTACCATCGTAATCTTGTGACAACACGGCACCAATGGCGAAGTTGGAGGCGTCAGTGGTCATATTGAAGGGTTTGTCGAAGTTGGGGAAGGTTAGGACTTCCGATGTCGTCAGTATCTCCTTGAGATTAAGGAACGCCTTTACCGCTTCTGTGTCCAAGCTTATCGGTACCTTTTTGGATTGCGTTGCCTTTACCTGTGCGTGCTCTCCTCGTGTGAGATTGGTTAGCGGTTTTGCAATTTTAGCGTAATCTCGGATGAATTTTCTATAATATGATGAAACTTTTAAACTCCTTTAAGCTGGAGGGGGTAGCATTTTTCTTATAGAATCTACCTTTTTTGGGTCTGGGAGTATTCCTTCGGAGGTCACAATATAACCTAGAAACTCTACGCTTGTTTTAAGGAACTGTGTTTTTTCTAGATTAACTCTGAGACCCGCGTTAAAAGCCTGTATCCTGGTCTTTGCTGAAAATTATGATGTCGTCGATGTATACGAAACATATACGACCTATGAATTCTTCGAGCACGTCGTCTATCATTCGTTGGAAGATAGAGGGTGCATGTTTGAGACCAAAAGGAAGCCGCAAAAATTCGTATTTTCCACTCATTGTGGAAAATGCCGTTTTTGCGATGTCGCTGTCTTTCATTGGGATTTGGTGAAATCCCGAAGTGAGGTCAAGTGTCCTAAAAGACTCGCGATGGTGCCATTAATGCCAGGTATAGGATACGTGTCAGGGACAGTTACGGCGTTTAACCGCTTAAAATCTATGACCATTCGATATTTCTTTTCCCCATCACACTGGGATTTTTCGGCACAATCCATATGGGCGAATTGTACGGGCTTTTTGAAGGACGAATTGTTCCTTCTGAAAGAAGATTCTGGATTTGCTTCTCAACTTCTTGGCGCATGTTTGCAGGGTAGGGGTAACTTTTTGTGTAGATAGGTTTTCCGGTATCAGTTCTTATTTTGGCTTGGACATTGATTTGAATTTTCATACTGCGGTCAACCGGGCCAAACAAAGTTTCGTATTTATCTAATATTTGGTAGAGCGGCCGCCGTGGTGTGAAGGTAGTGTTGCCGGCCTACCACACCGAAGGTCCATGGTTCGAGCCCTGGTACAGGTAACAAAAAAGTGATTTGAAAAAAGTTTTTCAAAAACGGGGTCGCCCCACGGCAGTGGTTTGGCAAACTCTCCGAGTGTATTTCTGCCATGACAGGCTTCTCAGCAAAAATTCGTCTCCTTTGTAGATGCCGTTCGGAGTCGGCAAAAAACTGTAGGTCCCACCAATTTGTAGGGAAAATTCAAATCGTCACACCACAAATTGGAAGAGAAGCTTGGCGCAAAAATCTCTTAGAAGGTTTTTGATGATATACCTGTTGTATATCGCGCCATAGAGATAGAGTAATATTGGGCTCCAGCGGGATGTTTGTTTCTATTTTATTAACTTGCTGTGCTATTTTTCGCTTATGGGGCAATACTACGTTCGGTTTTAGCATAAGGACATTGAGTTCCCTATCTATTACCGCTTTAACTTCAGTCAACGTGTCGTCGCCTATGAGTCCTGGGAGGACGAAAAATGTGGTGGGAGTGTCCTTGCCCACAAACTTAAAAAAATATCCACATACTTTTCTGTTACTTACTTACTTTCAATGGCTTTTCCACTGGCATGGTGTCTACTAGAAACCCTAACATACCCTGATCATGCGTAACATATTCTAAATATGGTACGCCAGACATGAGGCTCCCATGGTAAAATTTACCTGATCGCCCCTGAGTTGTTCTTTGTTTGATGTGTCCTGGATTTCTTCTTTATCTACCGGTACCAGGTGGAATAACTTTTGTTGTTTACTAGGGGCTTTGTTCATGTGTCCTGTGGAACCTGCACCCCTCTTTGCGCCGTCATATCCAGAAAATCTAGTGTTTCGCGACTGGGAAGATGGCTCGTAATTCGTTTTCACCAACGCCGACGGAGTGCTCCGCCAATTTTGCGTTCTCGTTTGCCCCGAACCTGAGTAGGACGGTCTTGGTACTTCTCGGTTGCCGTCTTGCCATGTTCGTTTGTTGTTCGGCTGGCGTGGACGATGCTGGTCTGAATAGCCTTGGCCTGAGCCAGTGTAATCATTCCTGTTACGGGAGAAGGATGGGGTATCAATAATATTCCCGTCACCTCTGTTTGCTACGGATGGGCGGTGCAATGCATTTCTGCGGTCCGCATTCAGCATCTTCCGGCAAGCAGAGTATGCCTATGGCAAGGATTGCATATTTTGAACGAGGAGCAGGGCCGGTAGATCCCCGTTAAGCCCCCTAATGAACACGTCTAGTGCTCTTCGGCGGTGCGCTTCTGTCGGCGCTTCAATCGTTACCTTATGTGCGTATTTTGGTTTGATTGTGTTTATCATCAGGGGTAACTGTTTCTGAATTTGTGAATAGAAGTCGGATAATCTCTGTCGCCCTTGCGATATTAACGTCAGTTGCTGTTATGTATGTCTCTAATGTCTGCGTAGTGCACCGAAAGGGTTTCTTTAATCTTCGCCCAGTCCGAATCGTGGATGTTGTGCGCAAGTAGCGCAGAGTCCGCCGCCCCCCTAATTCTTCCCCTAATATGTCTTAGGATGGCAGTATATATCGGCTTGTGCCGCACTATTTAGTAATCCTTTATCACCAACTCTACACTATGCACCCAGAAACCGTAGTGTTCCCGAGAACCATCGAACACCTGCAGCTCCTTGACACAGTCCGGAAGCTTGGCCACTTGAGCTAGTTCGTTTTCCGTTCGAAGCGTAACTAGCGGCTCGACTAGTTCTGGCCTGGTGTCCGTGGACTGCCTCCGTACCTCCTGTACTTCCGTCTCTATTCGTTCCAGGTCCTGTGTAAGGCCTTGCAAAGAGTCAGCTCTGTTCGTCGCTTCCACCCTATTGAGACGCTCCTCAAACTTCTTTACCATTAGCAAGAATGGCATTCAAAGCGCCATTCATCTCCGCGAAGGACCTCGAAATCTCGTCGAGGTTCATTTTCCTGAAAATAGAAGATTTTGATTAAGAAATTGGTATACTTACACGATCCAATATTTCATTGGCTTCTCGAAAACACGGCGTGACCAAAACCAAATGTTTCCAAATTTTTTTATTTCTCTAATTGCTTTTGTCACATGTACAAAATTTTTTATTTCTCTAATTGCTTTTATCACATGTACACGAAAACTTTATTATTTTTTTTTATTATTGTTTTTTTTTCCTTTAAATATTTTAACGCAAATGTCCATTTATTTAAATGATATTTTTCATACGCCGTTTATATTTTTAATTTATATAGCAAAAATAATAAAATTCTGTAAATTTTTTTTCTTTTTTTTCACTGCGTTTTTGTGCAGCTTCAGTCTAGTTTTTTTGTTAGTTAATAAACACTTTTTATTAATATTCTTCAGAAATTGTTTTATTTTTTATTTTTTTTTTTTTCTACAAGTCACTTTGCACCGATTGCTCGGGCGCCATATGGATATTGGATATTGTTATTCATCGCTTGCGCGTGTGTCGCGTCAGCGATAGTTCTGCTGTGAAATTTAATTAGTCACGTGTAGTGCAATGTGATCACAGGGTGCGGCATTGGGAAGTATAGTGGTATAAGGCAACCAAACTTAAACGATGCAAAACTATTTTAAGCAAAGTTATTGCCTATTTAATATATCTACGATCCTCTTCAAAATCCTTCATATAAAGGTGGGCGTAGACCTTAACCGATCCCGCCCATTTTTTCGTGGAGCATTCCCTGCATACCTGGAAATCTGCGCCACACCCATTTTCAAAAATTTCTTCAAAAATTTATTTTATGCCTCAATCTCAATGTGTTTACCAAATTTTATCCTTATACATGTGTATGTGTATTATGTACTGGGTAGTCACTTTTTTTGTGTTTTCGAAAATATTCTATACATAAAAAGTGGGCGTGGCTATTGTCCGAATCCGCCCATTTTAAATAGCGCTCGAAGATGAGTGCCAAGGAACCCGGATACCAAATTTCTTTAAGATAACTCAAAATTTACTCAAGTTATCGTGTTCACAAGCGGATGGACGGACGGACGGACGGACATGGCTTAATCAATTTCTCTTTTCGTCCTGAACATTTTGATATATATAAGTCAATCTCTATCTCGATCCGTTTATGCCGTTACGTACTGCCGTTAGGCGACTAAATTTAATATACCATATGTGCGTAGCACTACTAGGTATACAACTTAATGTGAGTCTGTGTGTCTGTTATAGGCGTCCAAAGTGCTCAACCGATTTTTATGAAATGTTCACAGTATATTCTTGGGATCACTGGTTAAAGCTAAGCTATATATAGTTTTGCAAAAAGGGGGCGGTGCCACGCCCCCAGGCTATATAAAATTTCAATTCGTCATTACTCTGACCGTATTTGGTCTAAATTAATGATATTTTGATATAAGTGTCCTTTAGTCAAGATTTACATAAGTTTGGAGAAGTGGGCGGTGCCACGCCCCCATACTTTATAAAGTTTCAATTCGTCATTACTCTGACAGTATTTGTTCTAAATGATATTTGGATACATGTGTCCTTTAGTCAAGATTTACATAATTTTGGAAAAGTTGTTTGTGTTTTGTTCGCGCTTCATAAATGTCTAAAATTTATTGTCGATCTCTGTGAAACGACAATTATTTGGTTCAAGTTAATGATATTTTATATATAGATATGTGTTCTATATATCAAAAATTCTTAAAAAAAGAAAGCTGTACCAGGATTAATTAAAAGTTAATTCGATATATCTGCTAAAATATGTACATATCAATACCCGCAGAGGAAATGGCAAATGGAGGGAGTAGGAATAGAAATTTGAGATATAGAAGTGGTGTTTAGGGAAAATTAAGAGGGTAAAGAAGAGTAATGATATATACGGGATGGGGGAAAAGCAAAAGTTGAAAGAAAAAGGAGGAGATAAGGATAAATGTAGAAGAAGCAAAAAGTGGGGAGGGAAAAGAGTACAATTTGTTAAATGTAGGCAAGTAAAATTTTAGGCAGGACAACGTCTGCCGGGTCTGCTAGTGTATTAATATACATATATTTACTTATAGTAACGTTAAAGTAAATACTATCTATCAATTGCTTCATTTATTCTCAAAAAATGGTATTTAATTGTTCGCAGAACAGCATACTCATATTATTGAAATAACAAGGAAAAACTATTCAAACCCCATTAACCCAATAAATAACAACAATTCGAATTGTAAGAAATTGTCAAGTTATTTACCCCCGCTGCAATACCTTTTCGACAGTTTCTAACTAGTTAAGAATTCGACAGTTGGGATGTAGTTCGTTCATTGCTAATATTGGTCTAGTTCTAAACTATTTCCAAATTCTTTAGTTTGGATGTAGTTAGCTTAGATTTAAAAAAAAAATATTTGTAGAAGCCTTCCATGGTAGAACTACACTCTGAGACTTTTTGCCGTTTTGTAAAACTTTTTCAAACCACTTTCGATGTTACGTTTCCCAAGACTCGAACCTTGAAACTTCGGTGTGATAGTCCAGCAACACTACCGCCACACCATTGCTGTTAGTTTATGCACGGCTATAAACTTGAGCCTACATTTTAAACCATTCTATCATAATATATGTAACCTTTTCTTACACTATTGATGCGTGCGCCGTAGCTGAGTGGGTAGAGAACTCGACTCTGATGCGGGACACGTCGGTTCGAATCCTACCAACTGATAAATATTTGTTTTTTTTTTTTATTTATGATTTCAAATTTTAAACTTTCTTTAAAGAACGGTTCAAGAACAAAACATTTTTCCAAATACGAATCTAAATTTTATTAAATATTAATATATATATTATTTATGAGCTCTAGGCCTATTTTAAATAAAACAACTGGATTTGTTGTTAATATTTATTTTCGATATTTCGATATCACTCTGATATCATCATCAGGAATCTTCCGCTGTGATGCAATCATAATATATATATTTATTAACGGCCAATAAACAAATTAATTATTAAATATTAATGATTACACAACTGCCAATTTCGAACTAGCGAAAATATATAGTAACTAGTTCGCTAGTTCTTATTAGCCACTTTATCTCTAGTTCTGAACCAGAAATTATTCTCACTAGTTACTGACTTCCGCACAGGGAACTGCTTATGGACACATTTGTACACGCTACCATACATACAAGGCGTGCATGCTCATAGGTACAAGCGATAGTGAATTTCGCTTTCTAAATCTCTTGCAGTTCAATACACTATTCGAATAGTATTATTCGAATAAACGGATAAATAATTCGAATAAATACTATTAGAATTTTTTGGTACGAACATTATTATTCGTTTATTCGAACATTATTCGAAAATAATCCCACTACTAGTGTCCATACTAAAGATAAGAAACAATCAAAATGATCTTGCTCACAAATTGTAGCAGACATCTATACGGATCTATCTGGCTCAAATCGTTATTGTTGCATTTACAGGTAAAATGGCTCAGGATAACGACGACCGGTACACATCTTGCAACGACAGATTTTTTGTTGCTCAAAGTTACACTAAAGAGATGTGATGGAGAAATAACTTGATCGCCCCAAAGTTATCAAAATTGCGGGAATACAAAGAACGTAAAACAATAAGAAGTTCAAACAGCGAACGTAAGTGGCTGCTGTCAAATTGATGGTAGGCAATTCACCACTGTATCTGCCTGTAGATTTCTTGAATTCGCTGGCTCGTAGTCATTAGTCAAATTAAAAGAGACTTTTATCTACATAAACATGATTTTAATTGAATTCATTCATATTGCAAGTTATAACATTCTTTGGGAGTTTATCATAGCATTTTAAACCTTTGTAATATAAGTTACATTTACATTCTGTTCTGTACGCAGGTAGAGTGAAATCATTTTTGTTTCTAGTGTTTACGGAATGCACATTTCTTACATATTTAATGTTATTCTTCAAATAACTTGGCAAATTTATAATAAATTTTATTGTGTAATAAAATAGCTGTTGTTTAACACTTTACCAATAGGTGAGTATAATGCTTACTGAGAATAAAGCTCATGGCTCGGTTCTGTTGTTTTTGCAGCTGTCTCCCAGTACAAAAATTTCGTTAAATAGATAAAGTTCGGTTCGATTATGGATGGATATTTACACGTTCTTTGTGTAAAATATAGCTTTTTAGCAATTTTTGCCAGGGTGTAATCAGTATATTCATTGAAGCTTAGTTCGTTATCGGTATTTACTACCAGGTATTTAAAGGTGTTTACGATTTCAATTGGTTCTTTGTTTATTGTTAGAGGTTGTAACTCGCTGTTACTAAAATTTCGTCTTGATATAACCAGGCATTTTCTTTTATTGACAATTAATTTCAGTTTGTTCAAACATAACCAGCTATCGGCTCTAGTTAAATCGTCTTGTGTTTACTGTAAATGGCATTGACATTATCAGAAGTGTATCATCAGCAAAAAGTTTAATGTCAGAATATCAGATACTTTTTACAATATAGTTTATATAGATATTAAACAATATTGGCGCCAGTACGGAGCTTTGTGGAAGACCAACCGGTACATGTATTTTTTCAGATTTTGATGGTTTTGGTCAGTGGTTTCAAAAGCTCGCTGCAAATCCAAACATTTGGCTATTATATATTTGTTCCTGTCAAGACTCTTTTTTCTGAATCCAGATTGCTGCGGTATTATGATTTTATTATCATCTAAAAACTGTAGAGTTGGTTCTTCACCACTGTTTCAAGTATCTTTTCATCACATGGTAGCGTATTGATTGGCCTAATTTAGACTGCTCTAATAGTGTTTTTGATTTTCTCAATAGGTACAACTATGGAATACTTCCAGGGGTCTGGGACTATACCTGTATCAAGGCTTTCGTTAACAAGTTAAGAGTAAAAATATCCGGTGTACGTTATAGAGTCTTTCATTATTCCTTCAGATAAAAATCTTATCCCTCCTCCTTTTTTTTAAATCTGCAAGAAATATCGAGTATATCGGTGGCTATTTTCAATGGCCCTGCTGTCAACTCTACCACATGCAATATTATGGCTGATTTCTACGATACTGTCGCCTAAAACCTTGAAACTTGCGTACAATATTGGTATCAAACTAAAGAAGAAGGCCACACGTTTTATTTGGACTTTTCCATATTTCGATATATTAATCGATAACTGCGTTATCGGTTAAAATGTGATTGCCCTAACCCCTGAGACTTGCATACAATATTTATATCAAACTATAGGGGAAGACCACAGGTTTCATTCGAACTTCGTTATATTTCGATATATTAATCGGTAACTGACTTATCGGCTCAAAACATCGTTGCCCTCAAGGCTTGAAATTTGCGTACAATATTGGTATCGAAAGAAAGGGGAAAGCCACAGGTTTCAGTTGGACTTTGCCTTATTTCAATATAATTATCGATAACTGAGTTATCAGTCAACACGTGGTTTCCCTAAATACTTGATATCGGATATTGGTAAAATTTCCAGAGCTGAGTATTGAAACCGCTTTTGAAAACTTAATTTTGCTGTTTTTTCATTATTGTTACTTAAAGCTAAATGCTTCCTTTCATGACATGAGATTTACATGCTTCGGTGCAACTTCTATGAGCTAAAATGTCAAAAAATTGTATTGGGTAACAAAATATTTTTTTCAATACTTAAAACCACAGCAATAGCTAAACCGAAAAATGTCAACGTCAATTGATTTTGAGGACCTAAAACATCAGAAAAATCAAATAATAAAACAAACCTTTTAATTTTTAAAGAAACCCGAAGAAAGAACGCAACATAATTTTTTCGTACTAGTTTATGAGTAATTTGTTTAGAACCTTTACACAGTTTTATAATTGACCTTTTCTAGGCTTTTTATTTTTATATCTAGTAGTGCTACGCACATAAGGTACATTAACTTTATTCGCCTATTGGTAGTATGTAACGGCATAAACGGATGGAGATAGATATTGACTTATGTATGCGAGAGATAGATCTGAGTATCGTCGACTTATGTATATCAAAATGTTCAGGAGGAAGAGAGAAATTGATTAAGCCATGTCAGTCCGTCCGTCTGTTAACACGATAATTTTAGTTAATTTCGAGATAGCTCAAATAATCAGGTTCCTTGGCACTCATCTCCGATCGCTATTTAAAAAGGGCGAAATCGGATGATAGCCACGCCCATTTTTTTATATATAGAATATTTTCGAAACTACAAAAAAAGCGATTATTTAGCACATAATACACCTATAAGGATATAATTTGGGGTGTGCATTAACGTTAAGGTAGAAAATAAATTTTTCAAGACATTTTTAAAAATGTGGGTGGCAAATTGATTAAGTCAAATTTAGAAATAATATTAATCATAAATCAAAAACCGTTCACGATATGGAAACGAAATTCAGCACACATATTTATATTAATACAAGGAATGTTCCGGAAAAAAATGGGTGAAATCGCTCAAAGTACATGTCCACTTTTATAAGAAAGATTTTTAAAAGGATCATATATATATATTTAATAGGCAATAATTGCGTACAAAAGCTTTATATCATTTACATTTCACTTTTCAAAGTGTCCGTGGACGAAGAAAGTTGAAAAATATAAATTTTCGAAAATGGGAGGGGCGCCGCCCGTTTTATAGTGGATTATTCTACAAAACTTTTTATGCCATAACTCCGGCAAAAAATTCTTTTTCGAAACGATATTTGTCGAAAATGTTAAATATATAAAGGAAACTGTTTGTAAAAATGGGCGAAATCGGTCTACGGCCTCGCCCAATTTTTATACCTAGTAGTGCTACGCACACAAGGTATATTAACTTTAGTCGCCTAACGGCAGTACGTAACGGCATAAACGGATCGAGATAGATGTTGACTTATGTATGCGAGAGATAGATCTGAGTATCGTCGACTTATGTATATCAAAATGTTCAGGAGGAAGAGAGAAATTGATTAAGCCATGTCAGTCCGTCCGTCTGTTAACACGATAATTTTAGTTAATTTCGAGATAGCTCAAATAATCAGGTTCCTTGGCACTCATCTCCGATCGCTATTTAAAAAGGGCGAAATCGGATGATAGCCACGCCCATTTTTTTATATATAGAATATTTTCGAAACTACAAAAAAAGCGATTATTTAGCACATAATACACCTATAAGGATATAATTTGGGGTGTGCATTAACGTTAAGGTAGAAAATAAATTTTTCAAGACATTTTTAAAAATGTGGGTGGCAAATTGATTAAGTCAAATTTAGAAATAATATTAATCATAAATCAAAAACCGTTCACGATATGGAAACGAAATTCAGCACACATATTTATATTAATACAAGGAATGTTCCGGAAAAAAATGGGTGAAATCGCTCAAAGTACATGTCCACTTTTATAAGAAAGATTTTTAAAAGGATCATATATATATATTTAATAGGCAATAATTGCGTACAAAAGCTTTATATCATTTACATTTCACTTTTCAAAGTGTCCGTGGACGAAGAAAGTTGAAAAATATAAATTTTCGAAAATGGGAGGGGCGCCGCCCGTTTTATAGTGGATTATTCTACAAAACTTTTTATGCCATAACTCCGGCAAAAAATTCTTTTTCGAAACGATATTTGTCGAAAATGTTAAATATATAAAGGAAACTGTTTGTAAAAATGGGCGAAATCGGTCTACGGCCTCGCCCAATTTTTATACCTAGTAGTGCTACGCACACAAGGTATATTAACTTTAGTCGCCTAACGGCAGTACGTAACGGCATAAACGGATCGAGATAGATATTGACTTATGTATGCGAGAGATAGATCTGAGTATCGTCGACTTATGTATATCAAAATGTTCAGGACGAAAAGAGAAATTGATTAAGCTATGTCCGTCCGTCCGTCCGTCTGTGAACACGATAACTTGAGTAAATTTTGAGATATCTTAATGAAAGTTGGTATGCGGGCTCCTTGGCACTCATCTCCGAGCGCTATTTAAAATGGGTGAAATCAGATGATAGCCACGCCCACTTTTTATATATATAATATTTTCGAAAACACAACAAAAGTGATTACTCAAATTTGGTGACTACATTGAGATTGAGACATAAAATAAATTTTTGAAGAAATTTTTGAAAATGGGCGTGCCACCGCCCACTTTTGATTAAGTCAAATTTATTTATTTATTTTTATTTATTTACTGCCTTAGCACATTAAGACGTCGAGTCTTTTTGTACGTTTTACATATAAATTACAGAGTTTACTTGTGTTTTATTCTAAAATAACTTTAACTATAGTACAAAACAAGAAACATAAAGGAAATAATAAAGAGTTTTAATTAGAGAGGAGAAAGCCTCAAGGATGAGGCAGAGCGGGTTGTAAGAGGAATTACTAGGAAATATGATTTGCAACTGCCGCCTTGAAGCATCTATCCGATTTAATACATTTAATTGACATTGGCAATGAGTTCCATAATCTGACAGCACTAACAAAGAATAATCTAGACCCCGTTAAAGATACAAATCTTGGTACTACGATATTATTTGTACGAGATGATGTTACAAAGCTGAGTTTTTCATAAAGATAGCCGGGTTTCTGGTACTTAATTATTTTAAATAAAGAAGTTATGTTTCTAATCTGAAGATAATTTTCCAAGCTCGTTCCAAGAATGTTTATTGTGTGATCAAACTTTCTCTTACAGTACGAGGTGTGTTCAAAAAGTATCGCGAATTTTGTGTTTTTTCAAAAATTATTTATTTATTCATGAATATCTATTTTGCCCCCTTCAAAGTAATCCCCATGAGATATTATACACTTGTGCCCACGGTTTTTCCAATCTTCGAAGCACTTCAAAAAATCATTTTTTTGTATCTTGTTAAGCTCCTCCTTCGATGCCGTCTTCATCTCGTCAAGAGAAGCGTAACGTCGTCCTTTCATGGGCCTCTTCAGTTTAGGGAACAAGAAAAAGTCACAGGGGGCCAGATCTGGGGAATACGGTGGCTGCGGCATCATTAGTGTGTTGGTTTTGGCCAAAAAGTCGCGCACAAGCAACGATGCGTGAGCAGGGGCGTTATCGTGGTGCAAAAGCCAATTTTTGTTCTTCCACAAATCCGGGCGTTTCTGGCGGATTGCTTCGCGCAAATTGCGCATAACTTGCAGGTAATATTCCTTATTGACCGTTCTTCCCTGTGGCAAGAACTCATGATGCACCACGCCCCTGCAATCGAAGAAAACTGTCAGCAAAACTTTCACATTCGACCGAACTTGGCGCGCTTTTTTCGGTCGTGGTTCGTGCGGCAGCTTCCATTGAGATGATTGAGCTTTGGTTTCCAAGTCATAACCATAAACCCACGATTTGTCACCAGTTATGGCCCTCTGGAGCAAATTTGGGTCGTCGCGGACAGAGTTTAACATCTCATTAGCAATGTTCATGCGATTCTGTTTTTGGTCACAATTGAGCAATTTTAGTACGAATTTCGCGTAAAAATCGAAGACGATCCAAAACACGTGCAAGCAAAGCAGCTGTCAACAATTAACTGAACATTCAAAATGGCCGAGCTTGTCGGCATAAGTGAGAGACATGAGTACCAACATAACGCCAAAAAAAATTCGAAATTCGAATATACGTAACCAGCGAAAATTCAAAATTCGTGATACTTTTTGAACACACCTCGTATATGAATCTGGCGGCATTCTCCAGAGCTAGGTTCAATTTTCTTTTGGATTCTGCATCCAGATCTCTATATACTAGTTCAAAATAAGTAATTTGTGGAACAATGAGAGCCTTTACTAGTTTGATCTTTGTGTTAACTGGAAGAAAAGAGCAGCCAAGCCATAAATTCCTAAGAACATAATATATTCTCGAGACAGCAAAACTAATGTGATTTATGCAAGTGAGGCGGGACCCAAGGTTAGTCACAGCAGAAAGAAACGGCACTTTGATATCATCTAGTACTATAGATGGAAATTCACTAAGGTCATATGACTTAAAGGATATTGGCAGAACCTGCGTTTTTGCTGCATTTAGGCTGAGGCCATTCACCTTGGCCCAGGATGATATGGCTTTTAGATCATCGTTTATTCTGCACACTAAGTCTTCGCAGAGACCAATCGGATGCGAGAGATAGATCTGAGTGTCGTCGGCATACAAGTGTATAGATGTGTTTTGGTAACAGTTAACAATGTCATTTATAAAAATGGTAAATAAAATGGGGCCTAGGATGGAACCCTGAGGCACACCAGAAGATACAATGCTACGTTGTGAGATGTTGTTGCCACATACAGTCTGCTGTAGCCTATTTGAAAGATAACACCTAGCTAGTTTTATTGATGTTGCGTCAAACCAACACTACTTTGGGTAGTTTAAGTAACAAAATTTTATGATTGACAGTGTCGAACGCTTTCGAGAAATCTAAGAGAGCTAATATTGTTAGCATTTTACTTTCAAAGGCAGGACGAATATCATCTGTTACTTTAAGTATTGCTGTAGAGCAACTGTGCCCAGACCTAAAGCCAGATTGGTACTCAGATAAGAGGTTAAATTTATTTAGGTACAACACTACTTGACTTGAGATAACTTTCTCAAAGACTTTCGACAATGATGATAAAATACTAATGGGTCTATAGGTTTCTGGAGAGTCGTACGCATTTCCCTTTGCGATTGGAATGATATTTGACACTTTCCACTGGGTAGGAAATGTGGATGATGCTAAAATATAATTAAAAATGTGCGTAAGAGGAGATATCGCATAAGGCAAAATTAGTTTTAAAAATCGTAGGTTAATGCCATCCACACCAACAGCATTGAATTTGATGGCGTAGAGGCACCTAACAACATCATTCTCAGTTGCTGAGTTGAAAATAACTGTACGGAGCGATCGCAGACTAGACCTTCGTTAATTTTATGCGACGACTCGTGTACGTGCGGCCTATTCAATCCAATAAAATAAGAGTTCATATCATTTGCGTCGATCGTGCATGTTATTTTGTCCTTTACGCCAGCTCCTAATGACTTAAGATTTTTCCATAGCTTTTCAGTCGAAATACCTTCATTAAATTTGTTTTTAAAATATAAAGATTTAGCAAGGCGAATTTTCGTCGTTGTTTTATTTCTCAAATATTTATATGAGGTCCACCGTTCAAGGGTAGGATTACGCTTCCAGTACTTGTACGCTTTTTCTCGCTCCTTAATAAGATTTAAAATGGACTTAGTGAACCACGGCTTTTTGCTATCGGTGATTTTTATACACCGGGTAGGTACATATTTTTCAAATAAGGTCATAATCATTGTTGTGAAATAGCTCAATTTTTCATCCACACTTGAGAGAAATCAGCAGAAGTTCCAATTCATTGAACTAGCTTCACTTTCTAAGGCAGGCATATTTATATTCTTAAAATCTCGAAATGTCAAGTTGGTAATTTGACGCGCCTTGTTAACCATTATATTGTAACTCAAAAATATCTATTCATGATCTGAAACTCCTGCTAATGGAAATTGATCAATGTGGCTCACTTTATCAATATCACCGACACCAAAAAGATCTAACGTGGGTGGCTTATTTTGAGATGCAAACCGTGTAGCGTATTTATTGACAATCGTAATGCCAACACTATTTAAACTGTTTTGCACACATTTAGATCTAGCGTCCTCGGTTAAGATATCAATGTTAAGGTCTCTACATACAATGGCGTGAACATAATTAACACCATAATTAACACCTATATACAAGCAACAAGACAGTTATGAGCATTATCGCTAAATTCTACAAACACATTCAACAACATCCGTACAAAGCGACTTATGTACAACTAAATAGCTATACCCTCACCCCTGCACCCAGTGGACCTGTTATTTCTTAATAAGGAAAAATCGAAAAGAGCGTACGCTAAATTTTGGATATCTGCTTTAAACCAGGTCTCAGTTACACAAATCACATCAATTTCGGACTTATTAAAAATATGACTTAAATAATCAAGTTTGGTCACCGTTAAACTACGAAAATTAAAGTGGCATATATTAAAACCCCGGTGATAATTACGTACTAATTTAAGTCCCACCCTAAGACTTTCTTTTCTAGTGTGCACGCCACGGTCATTGTGCAAACCGAGGGCAAATAAGAGATGCTCGCAAGCAGGCAGTTTTCAAGGAAAGATGTAGACTAGGTAAAGAGATTGAAAGAGTAATAGAAGAAAGCAGCATATTTAAATTTTTACTCTTAAAAATACGAGGTGTGTTCAAAAAGTATCGCGAATTTTGAATTTTCGCTGGTTACGTATATTCGAATTTCGAATTTTTTGTGGCGTTATGTTGGTACTCATGTCTCTCACTTATGCCGACAAGCTCGGCCATTTTGAATGTTCAGTTAATTGTTGACAGCTGCTTTGCTTGCACGTGTTTTGGATCGTCTTCGATTTTTACGCGAAATTCGTACCAGAATTGCTCAATTGTGACCAAAAACAGCATCGCATGAACATTGCTAATGAGATGTTAAACTCTGTCCGCGACGACCCAAATTTGCTCCAGAGGGTCATAACTGGTGACGAATCGTGGGTTTATGGTTATGACGTGGAAACCAAAGCTCAATCATCTCAATGGAAGCTGCCGCACGAACCAAGACCGAAAAAAGCGCGCCAAGTTCGGCCGAATGAGAAAGTTTTGCTGACAGTTTTCTTCGATTGCAGGGGTGTGGTGCATCATGAGTTCTTGCCACAGGGAAGAGCGGTCAATAAGGAATATTACCTGTAAGTTATGCGCAATTTGCGCGAAGCAATCCGCCAGAAACGCCCGGATTTGTGGAAGAACAAAAATTGGCTTTTGCACCACGATAACGCCCCTGCTCACGCATCGTTGCTTGTGCGCGACTTTTTGGCCAAAAACAACACACTAATGATGCCGCAGCCACCGTATTCCCCATATCTGGCCCCCTGTGACTTTTTCTTGTTCCCTAAACTGAAGAGGCCCATGAAAGGACGACGTTACGCTTCTCTTGACGAGATAAAGACGGCATCGAAGGAGGAGCTGAACAAGATACAAAAAAATTATTTTTTGAAGTGCTTCGAAGATTGGAAAAACCGTTGGCACAAGTGTATAATATCTCATGGGGATTACTTTGAAGGGGACAAAATAGATATTCATGAATAAATAAATAATTTTTGAAAAAACACAAAATTCGCGATACTTTTTGAACACACCTCGTATACATAAATAATATTATATAGAATAGTATACAACTTTATTCATGTAGCTGCTGCATTGCAATCAATGCTTGTTGTGTCATATACTCTAATAGCTTTCATTTTGATGCTTACTCACATAAACATGACCATGTATAGAAAATGCCCTCACCAAGCGCCTTTGTTTTTTTAGCTGTGATGCATGGTACATAAGATGCCTGTTCTGTTTCGTCAAGCATTCATGCACAAAGAACTTCCCATCACCCATCATACCAACATCACGGAGAACAAGCTCGTTTCTCCCAGCTTTAAATGCACTGCCAATTGCTTTAAATAGCAGTGAGCGATCGTAGGCAGAATTTAGATTATATATAATGGGAGAGTGGTTGTTGTTTGTTATAGAAAATATATTAATCAGAAATCAAAAACCATTCAAGATATCGAAATGAAATTCAGCAAGCGGACTTACAGGTATGCAAGGAATGTTCAAGGAAAAAATAGGTGGAATCGGTTAAGGTCTACGCCCACTTTTATATTAAAGATTTTGAAGAGGATCGTAAATATATTAAATAGGCAATAACTTTGCGTAAAATAGCTTTACATCATATATATTTTACTTTTAAAGTTTCCGTAAACAAAGAAATCCAAAAACTTAAAATTTTCGAAACTATTTATCCCATAACTCCGCCAAAAATTGATTTGCCGAAACCAAATAATAATGGTAATAATGTTCTATATATAAAGGTAACTGTTTGCTGTAAAAATGGGCGCAATCGGTTAAAATCCACGCCCAGTTTTTTAACAAAGTTCTGAAAAATTTGTTTGGGCGTGGCGCCGCCCACTTTTCAGCATCAAATGTCTGCTATTTTCAAAGGCAATCGCTTATTATTCAGCATTTTTATTTCAATTAAAATTGGTCAGCTGCTTCTCAGTAGTATGTATTATTCTCCTGCCAAAAATTAGCCAAATCGGGAAACACACAAGCAAAATATTCGGGCACGTAGTTAATAGCCCACTGCAATAGCGAAGTTATATATCTTTTTTGATTTTCATACCTTTCATAAACATTAAATGTATGTAAGTGTGAGAACAAGAAAAGAAAAGTTCACTAAAATGATCAGCACGATGAGCGGAGTCCATTTAGCCATGCCCGTCTCTCCGTCCGTCTGTCTGTCTGTCCGTCTGTATATTTGAACCCAAGCTTGTCTTAACGTTTCACAAAAGAATCCTGAAATTCGTTGTTTGCTTTCGCCATTTTATAATATACTAGGGAACCCGGTAGACGTTGTTTTGACGTTTTGATACATAGAACACATCTATATATAAAATGTGGCCTCTGCGGGTTAGGGGTTTAGAATATGCACGAGGTAGGCATACCGGTCGTAAGAGGCGACTTATATGCACAAAAGTAATGACGTGCAACTCAATGGTTGATCTACGGATATGATGCCTCTCACCTCTCATTACAAATATTATCCTTCCTTACGGAAGAGGGGTGACATGACCTAGAAGGTTTCACTGGTCATAAATCACTACCACGACAGTTGGGCAGTACCGCAAGGGAGTACCGGAGCGTAGCGGGTTCAAATCCGACCAAGGACTGTTAATTCGACAACACTCCCTAAAACCTTCGTGGAGTGTTTTTGTCGTTACCACAGCAACAACAACATATATAAAATGTCATTAACTTGAACCAAATAAACTCCTAACTATACCGAACTGCAGCTTTATATAACTTGGGGGCTTTTCCAAAAGCTATAGACAGACTGTGTCGTGCCCAGCGAACTCCTGAACCTATCGTGAAAGTTCAAGAGCAAAACAAAACAATTTTGAAAAATTATGTAGATATTGACTAAGTGACACATATATCCAAATTTCATTAATTTAGACACAAAAAAGTTAGGAGTTATGACGAATTGAAACTTTATATAACCTGGGGGGGTGGCTCCGCCTACTTTTCCAAAACTATAAACTGTCTATGTTGTACCCAGTGAACCCAAGTATATATTGTGAAAATTTCATAAAGATCGGTTGAGTTCTTTGCGCCTATGAACACCCCTTTTTATATCTATTTTTGTTACGCATACAAGGTATATTACTTTATTCGGCATAAACGAATCGAAGCGAAGTTGTATATCTTTTTTGATATTCATACCTTTCATGAACATGACATGATCAGGAGGATGAGCTGAGTCAATGTAACCATGCCCGTCTCTCGATACGTCTATCTGTCTGTCCGTCTGTCTATTTGAAAGCAAATACGAATTGAAAATATTAAAATAGACCTGCGTAAATTGGGATGCCATACAAAATCACTACTTGGTATATAATGTTCGGTCCCACCCGAACTTAGACTTCCTTACTTGTTTAACATAGTTCTAAAAATTTCTTTTGTAAAATGTAAAACGCGATATTTCTATAACGATGCAAGCTATATCAATAAACTCTCGCACACGTTTAAGCTTTTTAAGCGAAGCTCGATCGCAAAAAAAGTTTGTGCATTTTGGGGAAGTAGGCGTGGCGCCGCTCACTTTTGAGCATAAAAATTCTGTTATTTTTAAGGGCGATTTCTTGTAATTTCAACGAGATATTTCAATCAAAATTCGTCAGCTGCTTCTATATAGTATGATATATACTCCTGCCAAAAATTAGGTAAATCGGATAACACACAAACAAAATATCCGGGCCAGTAAGTATTTAATACCCCACTGCAATAGGGAAGTTATATATCTTTTTTAAGAGAACAAGAAGAGATGAGTCCATCAATAAGTATACCGAAATGATAAGGACGATGAGCTGAGTCGATTTAGCCATGTCCGTCTGTATATTTGAACCCAAATTTGTCTTAACGTTTCACAAAAGAATCCTGAAATTCGTTGTTTGCTTTCGCCATTTTATAATATACTAGCGAACCCGGTAGACGTTGTTTTGACGTTTTGATACATAGAACACATCTATATATAAAATGTGGCCTCTGCGGGTTAGGGGTTTAGAATATGCACGAGGTAGGCATACCGGTCGTAAGAGGCGACTTATATGCACAAAAGTAATGACGTGCAACTCAATGGTTGATCTACGGATATGATGCTTCTCACCTCTCATTACAAATATTATCCTTCCTTACGGAAGAGGGGTGACATGACCTAGAAGGTTTCACTGGTCATAAATCACTACCACGACAGTCGGGCAGTACCGCAAGGGAGTACCGGAGCGTAGCGGGTTAAAATCCGACCAAGGACTGTTAATTCGACCACACTCCCTAAAACCTTCGTGGAGTGTTTTTGTCGTTACCACAGCAACAACAACATATATAAAATGTCATTAACTTGAACCAAATAAACTCCTAACTATACCGAACTGCAGCTTTATATAACTTGGGGGCTTTTCCAAAAGCTATAGACAGACTGTGTCGTGCCCAGCGAACTCCTGAACCTATCGTGAAAGTTCAAGAGCAAAACAAAACAATTTTGAAAAATTATGTAGATATTGACTAAGTGACACATATATCCAAATTTCATTAATTTAGACACAAAAAAGTTAGGAGTTATGACGAATTGAAACTTTATATAACCTGGGGGGGTGGCTCCGCCTACTTTTCCAAAACTATAAACTGTCTATGTTGTACCCAGTGAACCCAAGTATATATTGTGAAAATTTCATAAAGATCGGTTGAGTTCTTTGCGCCTATGAACACCCTTTTTTATATCTATTTTTGTTACGCATACAAGGTATATTACTTTATTCGGCATAAACGAATCGAAGCGAAGTTGTATATCTTTTTTGATATTCATACCTTTCATGAACATGACATGATCAGGAGGATGAGCTGAGTCAATGTAACCATGCCCGTCTCTCGATACGTCTATCTGTCTGTCCGTCTGTCTATTTGAACGCAAATACGAATTGAAAATATTAAAATAGACCTGCGTAAATTGGGATGCCATACAAAATCACTACTTGGTATATAATGTTCGGTCCCACCCGAACTTAGACTTCCTTACTTGTTTAACATAGTTCTGAAAATTTCTTTTGTAAAATGTAAAACGCGATATTTCTATAACGATGCATGCTATATCAATAAACTCTCGCACACGTTTTAAGCTTTTTAAGCGAAGCTCGATCGCAAAAAAAGGTTATGGATTTTGGGGAAGTAGGCGTGGCGCCGCTCACTTTTGAGCATAAAAATTCTGTTATTTTTAAGGGCGATTTCTTGTAATTTCAACGAGATATTTCAATCAAAATTCGTCAGCTGCTTCTATATAGTATGATATATACTCCTGCCAAATCAGGTAAATCGGATAACACACAAACAAAATATCCGCGCCAGTAAGTATTTAATACACCACTGCAATAGGGAAGTTATATATCTTTTTTAAGAGAACAAGAAGAGATGAGTCCATCAATAAGTATACTGAAATGATAAGGACGATGAGCTGAGTCGATTTAGCCATGTCCGTCTGTCTATTTGAACGCAAATTTTTCAAACATATGCATGTATTAGAATTTTTGAAACAAATTTGGTAAGCAGCGGTTGGTAGGGAACCTATTTATATACAAATAAATTAATTTACCCCTCAAAACTCATAACAGAAGTGTTTTTATAGAAAACAATCAGTTGGTTTTATAATATGAACTGAAAAGTATTAAAATAGATCTGCATAAATTGGGATGTTATAATAGATCACTACTAGGTATTTAATGTTCGATTCCACCCGAACTTAGACTTCCTTACTTGTTTCATTCTAAATTTAACGTCTGACTGTAAATTCTTAAAATACCTCATAATAGGACGAAGAAGCACCCGAGATGATATTTTCAAAACCGTATTTCAATACCCTGTTTGATGCAAATTTCTTCTACGTCCCTCGGAAAAATATTATAGCTGAAACCCGTATGGTTGTTGCAAAAATTAGGTTTTCTTTTTTATCGTAAGGGACATTCAAATTTTTCTTCAGCGAGAAATTACCGAATCGCCCATATAAAAGTATTTGGGATATATGTAGGTCGTAAGTAATTTGATGTACCTACTATTTCTTGCACAACTTTAAAGTAGAATGTGAAGGGGATTGCAAACTTAATGTTACCATCGCTACAAGATTATATATGCATTATCTTATAACTTTAAACGAGCTTTTCGAGTATTTGTATACTCGTATACTTGTACATATTCCTACATCCCCTACTATATTGGTAACGGCTGAATCGACTTGGATGAAATTCGTCATGCAGATAGTATGTTTCATTTTAAGACATTCTTTCCAGGTGGGGCCACTCAGGAGATTCAAACAAGGTTGCCATCAATTTGTTATTTGCTTTCCTTAATTTTTATAATAAATTTTCGAGACCTTCATTTTTTACGCTAGTACCGACCGCCAAGTTTTAAGGCAGATGATTTTTACTGAGAAGCTTCTGAAATCTTCGAGTCACTTGTTTAGGAAATAATGGAAACTAACGATAAAAAATACTTATTTATTAGGAAAAAGTATTTAGAACAATATTGAGAAAAACTATTGTACCTACCTAATTAATGAATTATATATAAAATAACATAATATGCTATTTAATTCCTGTTTGCCTATGTTGGATACACAAAAATAGTTCAGAAAGATGTTTATAACTTAAAGCGTATAGGAGCAACAGAAAAAGATTACTAGCAAAAAAAAGCAGATTATAATTTTTTTGTAATAATCATGCCATTAGCTATCTGTAAACTAGGCCTAAGAAAAAAATGTAACTCACTGGAACTAAACTATGGGTATTTTGAGAGTTGCAACTAAAGGACTATGAATAACTTTGACTTTAAATTTAATCTAGAAACATTGTATCACAAACCATTACGCATATCCTCAAAAATTTTAATGATTTGTAGAACTTATTAGAGCTCTAAATACCCGGGTATCGAGCAGTTCGAGTAGCTCGATTCTCGTTCGAAATTCGTTTGTTGCCCAACTGCTCAAATGTTTGCTCAAAACTTTCGAGCATTTGGACAATTCCAGCTTACAAAAATTGTAAAATTTATTTGTTAGAACTGAAGAACTGAGAATAAAATAAAATTCCTCAGGTCAATGTATCGCCAAAAGAGTTGGGGTTATGCGTTAAAAGATGGGACCTTGGCGCAATGCAATATATGCAACAATCAATTTAACTATGTACTATGGCGGTAATACAACAGTTTGATGCGGTCTTATCACATAGTTCACCCGACAGTCCGGCTAGTTCGTAAATGTGAGAGTTCCTGAGCGTATCGGATTGATATTTAGCAAAGAACTGTCATTCCGACAACACTCCTCAAAACCTCAAAACCTTTGAGGAGTGTTTTGTAGCTGAATTTTTTAAACACGCATCACTTTTTTTTATTGGAACTGACACTTTGAAATATTTAGTTAGAAAATATGCCTTTATGTATCATACCAAATCTTTGAAAACCGGCGTTTGTTACGGCCGTCTTAAATTAAGTAGCATCATGTAATGGTTGATCGAATGCATATATTTTACTTTTCAATAATGTTGACACTGTTTATAAAAAAAATTTGAAACCCGAAAGCAAGGTGCTGACAAATTAATCAAAATAAGTCGAAATAATGAATCTAAATATTGCTCGAATTAATTGAAAAAGCTCGAGTTCAAGCTCGAAAATTTTCGAGTATTGAGCAACGAGCAGGTGTGCGAGTACTCGTTGCTATATACCCAGGCTGCTCGAAAATGTGCTAACAAACTCGAGGGCTCTAGAACTTATGTTTAAGTAATAGTATAGTACAATGCGCAATAGTAAATTTGAAGCATTGTCTTATTGAAAAGTAAGTTAAATGAGAGCAATGACGAAGACTAAACATCTACTTTATATATGCGGCCATATTCATATATCTACCCATTTACGAAACAAATTATCTTTTGAATTGTTAATTGAATACAAAATAAGAACTACGTAAATAAAAATGATGTTAATTTACTACATTTTGAGGCTCCCTCTTCCACCCTAGGGGGTCTCAATCGTTTCCACGGAGACGATTGCACAATAATGACAACTGGTCCTTTCTTCGGTGAGCTGTTCTCCAGAATAAGTGGCTATCTCCCAACTCTTTCCGGTTTTTTGCCGCATGGAACCTGAATTGTCACCGTCTCAATCTTCGGCCACCGCGTTTTTCACTAAAGCACAAAGCCGCAACAAAATCCTCAAGCCAGTGGCTGGCAGCACAAGGCAATCGG
Organism: Merzomyia westermanni; assembly: GCA_949987695.1. Lineage (NCBI taxonomy): Eukaryota > Metazoa > Arthropoda > Insecta > Diptera > Tephritidae > Merzomyia > Merzomyia westermanni. The sequence continues at coordinate 103,099,463 of OX465288.1, read as the reverse complement.
AATAAATTGTAGGCCTGCACTCAGGACTGATACGGGATGTCTCCTTACGTCACCGGAACATCATTTGCACAGCGAGGCAAACATTATTAATGTAAAAGAGCATAATGAAATGTTAAGCACACATATCCGTAAGCACTACAATCAGATCTGTCACCACATAACAATGCATCCAAGGCTACACAGGCTGGCCCTCAACAATATTCATACAGAGGGAGACAAGAGTCACCCTGATCTAAATTCGATCTGAATACTCTAATGAGTTAAACTCTTACCTACCCAGCTCGTTCCCTCACGATACCAATCACCTGTTCGGCGGAGCAGACTCTTCTAACACCAATCTCACTCGAATTCAATGTATCGTTGTTATATACTTAAGTTTTTAAACATTAAACATATCTACATGTTTTTATATTTGCGCGTACATATTTTTATGTACAAGTCACAAAAATATAATGTACTTATATTGCTAGTTTTAATCTTCTTTGCTTAACACACATATTTTTTTTAGTTACTTCTTTTGTTGTAAGAGGCACATCCTTATGTACCGTCAACATCGTTAAACCACTTAACCACTGCTTAATTGTATAAAGGATAAGGGATTAATAAGACAGCAACAATTGTAAAGCTTAATGTATATATCAATATTTTAATTACTTGTCCGGTAGAGTTATGTACATATATAAGTTTTTAGCCTTTTGAGAGTTTTTTTAACAGCGAAGCAGCATTAACACCAACAATAATGTCAGCCTAGATCCAACGAAGGATCACTCTTAGAAACAAGTGCTACTTCGGACTGAGTAGGCAATTGAGAAGTAAAGTACTATCTCGAAGAACAAAAAAACACTCTAAAAGTCACTTATCTTATCCGTCCTAGTTTATGGTGAAAAAGCTTGGACACTGACAACATCTGATGAGGCGGCTTTGGGGTTATTCTAGAGAAAGGTCCTTCTAAAGATTTACGAACCCTTACGGGTTGGCGATGGGGAGTACCATGGAGGATTTAATGATGAGTTGTAAGAGATATATGCAGACACCGGCATGGCCCAACGAATTAAATGAAGGTGCTGCTGCCCAGAAGGTATTCTTATCGGCACCCGCGGGTGGTAGCAGAGGAAGAAGAAGACCACCACTTTGATGGAAGGACCAAGTGGGGACCGATTTGTGATCCCGTGGTGTCGCCAATTGGCAGAAAGAAGAAACGGCTGGCGAGCTATATTGCACGGCAAAAACCGATAAGACGGTTACCCGCTATTTAAAGAAGAAGAAGGGTTGAAGTGAAAACGGGGAGAGTTACAAATTTTTTTTAGCAATTGGTATAAGTTATGAAATGGCGTTATGTCGCAGTTCTGAAGTGCGTGAAGTGCAGTTTTTGCGGAAGATTATGTCGCTTTAAAAACTTCTCCATAAATTGGTCCCGATCAGTATATTTTGACTTGGAAGAAGTGGTTCATAAAATTCAGCAGGGTTAAACAATCTGTGTTATTTTCTTCACTGTGGTTTTCTGAAAAAATCGAAGGGAAACCTCTGAAAATCGAAGAAAATGAAGTTTTCCATTATTATATGATCAATAAATGGATAAAAACAGGATCGTGAAACAAACATCTAGGTTACATTCTTGCAGATTTTGACTAGATTTGTATCGAGTATTTTTAAATTCAATATCCATGGGGTTTGCATTTTGTTCACAAATTCTTTACAATTTTTCAAAATAATGTTTGTCGGAATGAATGCGTCGTAACTCCGCTACTAACAGCTCAACCATATCTAAACGCACATTTTTTATTGACATTATGTCATTGTGATCAATTGCTCTTTTGGTTATTTTTGCTATTTAAATGAATTCTTTTACACAAATAAATGTATTTAAAACGTATATCAAGTGTACTAGTTATAAGTTCGAACTTCCATATATATAAAAAGCATTGTTTTTTGGACTCAGAAAGGCCGGGCACAGACTTTAATTTCGGTTACTCATATATTTGCGTGTAGGATTCTGTGCGCCAGCAAACGCTGTGCGTTTATAAACCATGTGGGGAAATCTCTAGTTCTGAACTGGTGCGCTTATAGTGCGTTTCGAACCCCTACTAGTTCGCCTTCAATCTCTTTTACGTGTAATTAATTGGCGATGTCGTAGGCAGTGGAAATTATCCCCCGCTGCATTAACTTTTCGACAGTTCCGAACTAGTTAAAAATTTGACAGTTTAGATGTAGTTCGTTTATTGCTACTAATGCTCCAGTTCTGAACCATTTCCAAAATCTGCAGTTTGGATGTAGGTAGTTTAAAATTACAAAAAAAAAAATATTTTGAGAAACCTTCCATGGTCGAAGAAATACACTCGGAGAGTTTGCCAAAGACTGCCGGCGGGTGACCCCGTTTTGAAAAACTTTTTCAAACCACTTTTGAAGGACTCGAACCTTGGGCCTTCGGTGTGGTAGTCCAGCAACAATATCGGCCACCATGGCGGCTAGTTTATACACTGCTATTAATTTAAGCCAAAATTTTAAACCATTCAATCATAATGTATACAAATGTATAGTTTTCTCACTCTATTGATGAGTGATCCGTAGCTCAGTGTGTAGAGCACACGACTCTGATGCGAGACGCGTCCTAGTCCTACCAACTAGTACAATTTTTTTTATGGCTTCAAATTTAAACTTTCTTTAAAGGATATTATAAGAACAAAACATTTTTGCAAATGCGAATCCAAATGTCTTTGAATGATTACACAACTGCCAGTTTCGAACTAGGCAAAATTTAGTTCCCATCACACTAGTTTTCATTAGCCATTTTTCTTTGGTCCTGAACCAGTTACTGACTTGCCCACAGGGATACGGTTGAGCTGTTAGTCATTTGCGAAATCCACTACAAGCGCTAAAACTATCTTTATTTGTTGGAGTTTATTACACAAAGGCTGAACGAATCGTGTTTGAGTAAGGGATTTTTAGTTTTGTGTTAACAAAAAAGCTAAAAGACTGCGTTTATTATTTAGAAACAAAAACGTTTTTAATGTTGAATTAAGAATTTTAAATGCTAGGTAATAGAGAAAATGTGGAAATTTAATAGATTTTGCGTCTTTCGCATAACAAAAGTGACACCATAAATTTATCAATAAATGCCCATGATTGGTACTTTGTTATAAATAATAATAAAAATTAAATAGGTCATAAAACTGCATATCGAAATTTTTTATAAAAATCGAATTAAAAAGTGTGGAATTTTGATGAAACTTGGTTAAATTTTCCTAGGTTTTATACAAATTTTGAAATTTGTTCTTCCATGAATTCTCGTCGCTATCTATTTTTCCGCCATTGTGTGATCTGATTAAATTAATGAGCCTGCACACACTTGTAATTTCAGACGGCCTGTGTTCGGATTTTTAAAGACTTGAGAGATAAGGGAGTAGAGTTTTAGCTCAGCAATATCAGACCTTGAAAATTACGGTACTATTTCGATCTTTTATTTTATTACTAACAGAACCAATGTATACGCATATCTCGAAACAGGTTTTATCGTCTGAAAGACTAGAATATGTATATAGGCTTAATATTCAAACGCAAAATCCACTAACCGATAATTTTATTTATTCATAAAAATGTACATACTTTGGCATTAGTCTAAACCGAGGAAATTATAAATCAGAAGCATAAAATGGTATTGTGTTATTAAATTAAAGGTAACAAAATTGTAATTGAGTGACGAAGGTGGCACCTTCTTATTAATTATTAACAGCCTTAGGTTTTGTTATAGATCCATTTCAGAAGCTGCTAGATTTCTTATACAGAGAAATTTTAGCGCGTTCTGTTAACCATTACGCTATCACAACGCTGGTTTTAGCCAGCTAAACTCCTTATTTCTATTCATCTTTTATACCTTTCATGAAGTGGTATTATAACTTTGGTGACCAAAGTTTGGTTCGATGTTTGTAAGTATGAAAAGAAGAAGAGATAGACCCACCAATAAGTATATCGAAATGATCAGGGCGATGAGCTGAGTCGATTTAGCCATGTCCGTCTGTGCGTCTGTATTTTTGTACGCAAACTAGCCCCTCAGTTTTTGAGATATCTTGATGAAATTTGGTATGGATCCGCCATTTTGCATGAGATTAATCATTCGTGGGAATCGGCAAGATCGGAGCAATACAACGCATAGCTTCCATACAATCGATAGTTTAGATAAATGGGTTTTGGGCTATGTATCTTTAAATTATCAGTTCTGCAGAGTTTTTACTAATTGTGAGTAAGGATCGGAGACTTAAAACCGTGATGCGTATTCATAAAAGGAATAAAGTCTTCGGCACAGTCGAAGACAGCCCTTTCCTTACTTGTTTTACCAGTCATCTGCCTGTATTGATAACTGCTCATGATGGATTTTTGTTTTTAGTGTCCAGTTTTGACACAATCCGACTTGTATTCATCGGGTTTGTTTATTTTGTATACCAACAATTGAACTGAGTTGTTGTTTTACGCCCTGTACATTTTTAAAGTCTTCAAGATCAAGGCCAAGCATGATAATTTTTTTAAAAATTGTTATTGTTTTTATTTTTAATCATTATTTATTCATAAAATAGTAAACGTTTTATTAGAGTATGTTACTATTGTCCCTTACCTCGGGTTGGGGTGACAAATAAGTGAATTAACAACGGTAGTTGGGATTGGTTGAGAATATTTTTATTTCTAAATCTCTAAATTATTTTACATGTTCTTATATACAAAATCTTAAATATCTTCTTTCTTTAAATGGTCATCTAACCGCCTGGGCGATTTTGACCGTCCGACATAGCTCGCCAGTCGTTTCTTCGTTGCGCCAACTGGCGCCAATTGGAAACACCACGGGATCGCAAATCGGTCTCCACTTGGCCCTTCCATCGGAGTGGTGGTCTCCCTTTTCCTCTGCTTCCACCGGCGGGTGCCGATAAGAGTACCTTCTGGGCTGGAGCATCTTCGCTCATTCGCACTACGTGGCCTAGCCAGCGAAGCCGCTGTGTTTTAATTCGCTGAACTATGTCGGCGTCTGCGTAAAGTTCATACAGCTCATCATTAAATCTTCTTCGGCACTCGCCGTCGCCAACGCGTAGAGGTCCACAAATCTTTCGAAGAACCTTTCTCTCGAATACTCCCAGAGCCGCCTCATCAGATGTTGTTAGTGTCCACGCTTCTGCACCATATAGCAGGACGGGCGCGATGAGTGACGTGTAGAGTGTTATTTTCGTTCGTCGAGAGAGGACCTTACTTTTCAATTGCCTACTCAGTCCGAAGTAGCATTTGTTTGCAAGAGTAATTCTTCGTCGGATTTCTAGGCTAACATTATAGTATTAATGCTGGTTCCCAGGTAAACGAAGTCCTTTACTATGTCGAAATTATTGCTGCCAACAGTGGCTTGGTTGCCAAGGCGCGAATGCGCTGACTCTTTGCATGATGACAGAAGGTACTTCGTTTTGCCCTCGTTCACCACCAATCCCATTTTCTCCGCTTCTTTTTCTTATTTGGAGTAAGCAGAAGTTACGGCGCGGTTGTTAAGGCCAATGATATCAATATCGTCAGCATATGCCAACAGTTGCACGCTTTTATAAAATATTGTTCCAGCGCGGTTAAGTTCTGCAGCTTGTATTATTTTCTCCAGCATTAAATTAAAGAAATCGCACGATAGGGGGTCACCCTGTCTGAAACCTCGTTTAGTTTCGAACGGCTCGGAGAGGTACTTCCCAATTATGACCGAGCTGGCGGTGTTGCTCAAGGTCATTTTGCATAGCCGTATAAGTTTTGCGGGGAAACCAAATTCAGACATAGCGGCATATAGGCAGCTCCTTTTCGTGCTATCGAAAGCGGCTTTAAAATCAACAAAGAGATGATGTGTGTCGATTCTCTTTTCACGGGTTTTTTCCAAGATTTGGCGTATTGTAAAAATCTGGTCGATGGTAGATTTACCAGGTCTGAAGCCACACTGGTAAGGTCCAATCAGTCTGTTTACATCAGGCTTCAGTCTTTCGCACAATACGCTTCATAGGACCTTATATGCGATATTCAAAAGGCTGATTCCGCGATAGTTGGCGCAGTTTGCAGGATCGCCCTTCTTGTGGATTGGGCAGAGAACACTTAGATTCCAATCTTCAGGCATGCATTCATCCGACCATATTCTGCATAGAAGCTGATGCATGCGCCTTACCAGCTCCTCGCCTCCGTGTTTGAATAGCTCAGCAGGCAAACCATCAGCGCCAGCTGCTTTATTGTTTTTCAATCGGGATATTGCTATTCGCACCTCATTATAGTAGGGTTGTGGAACGTCAATTCCATCATCTTCGATTGTGGGCTCGGGTTCTGCATCTTCTCTGGTTTCTGGCTCAGTTTCTCCATTTAAAAGGGCAGAGAAGTGATCCCTCCATATTCTGAGTGCTCTCTGAACATCGGCCACCAGGTCGCCGTTCTCATTCTTACAGGAGTTTGCCCCGGGTTTAAAACCTTTTGTCATTCGCCGAATTTTTTGGTAGAATTTTCGGGCATTATTCCCGTTGGCCAGCATCTCAAGCTCCTTTATTTCACGCTTTTCTGCCTCTCTTTTTTTCGCCCGGAAAAGCCGCCTCGCTTCCCTCTTCAACTCGCGGTAGTGTTCACACACACTCCTCGTTGCATTCGATCTCAGCGTTGCCTTGTAGGCTTCGTCCTTTCTTTTCGTTGCAGCGCGGCACTCTTCATCATCATACCAGTTGTTTCTTCGCGTTCGCCGGAATCCAATTACTTCTTCGGCTGCGGTACGGAGTGCTCCTGAGATATGATCCCACTGCTCATGCATTCCACTAGGTTGAATTGTGCTCTCGGAGAGCAGGTGTGAGAGGCGATCTGCGAAATAATTGGCGGTCTGTTGCGATTGCAGCTTTTCGACGTCCAGCTTTCCCTGCGTTTTTTGTTGCACCTGTTTTGTCGTACAGAGGCGGGTACGAATCTTGGCTGCTACTAGGTAGTGATCAGAGTCGATGTTAGGTCCTCGTATTGTGCGAACATCTAAAACACTGGAAGCATGCCGTCCGTCTATTACAACGTGGTCGATCTGGTTGCGTGTTTTTCGATCGGGGGACAGCCATGTAGCTTGATGGATCTTGTTGTGCATGAACCTAGTGCTGGATATGACCATGTTTCGGGCACCGGCGAAGTCGATCAGCCTGAATCCATTTGGCGAAGTCTGATCGTGGAGACTGAACTTCCCGACAGTGGGGCCAAATACACCCTCCTTACCCACCCTGGCGTTAAAGTCGCTAAGTACGACTTTGATATCATGACGGGGGCAGTGATCGTATGCTTCTTCCAGGCGCTCGTAGAATGCATCCTTTTCCACGTCGTCCTTCTCTTCCGTCGGTGCATGAGCGCAGATAAACGATATGGTGAAAAATCGTACTTTTATGCGGATTGCAGCGAGACGCTCGTTCACGGGTGTGAACGAGAGTACTCGGTGACGGAGTCTCTCTCCCACCACAAATCCAACACGGAATCTGCGCTTGTCTTCATGCCCACTCCAGTAGATGTTGCAAGGTGTTCTGATCGTGTTTCCTCGCCCCGTCCATCGCATCTCTTGTATGGCGGTGATGTCAGCTTTTGCTTTCCTCAGAACCTCAACCAGCCGGGCAGCGGCACCTTCCCCATTAAGGGACCGGACATTCCAGGTACATGCCCTTATCTCATAATCCTTATTTCGTTTGCGGGTGTTGTCATCTAAAAAAGAGGTTCTCATATCCGAGGCTTTGTTGTTGAATTTCATTGGAACGTTGTTTTATGTGGTGGGTCCCAAGCCCAACGCACAACCCGTTTCACGGGAGGTTGAATTCTTAAATATACGTTCCTAAAACGTATCATACATATGTAAATAATAAAAGGTCTGATTTTAATATCAGCCTAAGTAAATTGTGTTGTTTGCTGATATGCCATAAATCACTGATTTAATGATCGGTTGTCTAGCGTGTTCAAGTGCACTGTATGTTGTTTGAACTGTGCGAACAGATAAGAAACCATCTGTTATCTTTTCTTCAAGTGGACTGTATGTATGTGTGTGTTTAGTTTCTTATGTTTTTGCATGAACATTTTGCGGGCGGGCGGAAAAATTGATAGTGACTTTGTTGTTGTTGTTGTTAACAGTGCTTCGCCCTGCCCAATGGGCTCGATCACTCTAAATTGTCATCAGGCTCTTCTAACGGAAGTCCGAGGAAACGCGCAGTTTCCACAGGGTTGGACCAGAGTGATGTAGGTGTTAGAAGAGTGGGCTCAACTGAACAGGAGAAGAGAGGGGTCATACCACATGCAGGGCATGTATTTGGTATGTTGGGGTTCAGTCTGGATAAGTAAGAGTTTAACCTATTACAATATCCAGAGCGAAGTTGTGCCAGTATGACTCCAGTCTCCCTCGGAAGTACACGCTCCTCCTCAGCCAATTCAGGTGGTTGAGATTCGGGATTCACAGACCGAAATCTGAGAGATCTGTCTACCGACTCGGTGTGGAGGTCATTTAGAGCCCGTCTATGGTTCCGCAGATCAAACGGCAAAGAGATATGATGCCGGACCTCATCGTAATACTTACGGAGATGTCTCCTTATGTCTCTGGGGGGGCGGTGCTACATGGAAGTGAGACTCAGATGACATAAGCAGGCATCCCGTAGCAGTTCTGATGGCGGTGTTTTGGCAGACTTGCACTTTCCTCCAGTTGGTGTCAGAAAGATTGGGCGACCATATAGGCGCAGCATAGTCAATAACCGGCCGGCCAATAGCCTTATATGTAGCAAGCAATGTTTCTTTGTCTTTTCCCCAAGTACTGCCGGCCAGTGACTTGATGATCTTATTGCGGCTCTGTACCTCTGAGGCTATTGCGGCGGCATGACCAGCGAAGGTGAGGCCGTTGTCAAATGTCACACCCAAGATTTTTGGGTGGTTGACAGTAGTTAGAGGTACTCCGTCTACGTGGACATTTAACTCTTGCCCCATCTGCGGACTTTGTCTTCAGACTAACATTCATAGATTACATAAAATACCAGAATGGATATGGCAACCAAAACTATTAAAATTAGGGACAAGTGTCCACTATGATTTTTTAAACTCAAATTACTTATCTCAAGTTAGTTGTTTGTCATGTTATGTTGGTTGTTAAGCAATGATCTAAAGTTGGATTCTATTTGCTCTTCGCTATCAGCATCCATTAACCCAAATAGCATATTATAAATAGAGCCAATCCATTTAAAGGGAGCCCTTCGTTGCCCTTTATTGTAAATGAACCATAACTACATTTTATCATTTCATACCGCCTCCCTAGTGACAGCGCTATAACCAGGCTAATGTAGTCAATAATCGTGCTTTTGTTTCATCCGCTGATTTTTCCTGATTGCTGCCCGACGATGTGACAAGGGGACATAATTTATGGATTGGTCGAATAAGCACACTATTCTGTAGTTTAAGCGTTACTACACGAACTTTTCCATCTAGTCCTGGATGACATTCCATAACTTTACCAATCGGCCATTTAGCTGGTTGAGTATTTTCATCTTTTACTATTACAACTCCACCTCTTTTAAATTTTGCTCTGATGTTCTCCACTTGTTTCTTTGCTGAAATGTGTGTAGGAACTCCTCCTTCCAACGTTTATAAAAATCATGCTGGATTTTTGATATTAACTTCCATTTGTTTCAGGTAGATATATTGATATCCGATTCTGTAGTTGGTATGGATATCAGTGCTCTGCCATCAAGGAAATGGTCTGGAGTTAAAGTATTTACTCCGTTTTCATCATTTAAGTCATATAATAGACGAGAGTTTAATGTGCTAGGACGGTTGCCATCTCCTCGAAAGTTAGTTTTGTATCTCCTATTGCCCTTTTTAAGTGGAATTTCATTTCTTTCACACCAGCCTCCCACATTCCACCAAAATGTGGGCTTGCCGGGGGAATAAAATGCCAAGTAATTGCTTCATTAGCTAAGATTGGTGCAACTGCACAATTTTGTTTTACTGCTTTTTTAAAGTCTTTGTCGAGCCATCTGCTTGCACCCACGAAATTAGTTCCATTGTCGAAATAAATGTGTAGAGATTTTCCTCGTCTGATAAATCGCTGACTGCAGGAAGGAAAAGAAGTTAAAGCAAAGGAAAGGAAAGAACAGAAAAAGAAAGGAAAAGTAAAAAGTAAAGAAAAAATCAAGGAAAGGATTTTGTAGACTCTGCCAACAATCAGCTTTCATAAATTGCCGTATTTATTGAATGCTTGTAACAAACTTCACCTTTTATATTCAAGTTTAGTGAATATATTTAATACGGGTTTTTCCTACTCACTTGTTTCTTGTAAGGTGTACTAAAGAAAAAATCTGTCAAAATTGAAACTGTATCGCGAGCTTTGGTATAGTTAAATATACTTTGCGTTAAATTCTATAGATGTATCAGGTTTTTTCAGTGGTAATTTATTCTTATTTCACAAAGCTCTGATGCACTTTCACAATGAGGTATAATATATATGTATTTGGTTATATTTTTCACGTCACGAAAATACCTTTTATTTCAAATTTTATTTGCAAGATTTGTTTTATTTGCATAAAGAAAAAAAAACAAAAGCCGTTGCATAAACCAAAAAACCCCGATAATAAAGATATTAAAAGAAATTTTGGCCGCCCTCCTGACAGCTATGCGGCGAATTGGTGCGGGGAGTTTAGGAGGGGGTTGCCACACGTCCAAAATCATTATAAATTTAATAATTAAACACTAGGCTATATTCAAACTTTGAGGTGAGTAAATATAACACAAAATAATGTACATAATACATGTATCATAATGGGGAGTATGTACAATTCATAAAAAATATATGTAATACATATTATGTATAATGAATGTTAATTATAATGAAAATTATGTTCAATTCAGAAAAAATATATGTATAATGAGTATTAGGTTTTGGTTTTCGCGTAAGCATCCTGCCTCGCCTAGGCGCACTAAGCGCCTAGTGTATGCTGCAGCTCTTACAGGGCACGAACTGCTTCCTGGCTGAGTATCCTCCCCACCTTATTTTTATAGGTGGCGGTGCGTAAGCCGGTTGCGGTATATCGAATGGTGTGGTCCCTACGCTCGTTGGTCGCGGGGATTGACGTGCGACCATTAGCCGTGGGATGCTGCGGTTGTGGACGGCGACGACGAGGTGCGGAGGCTCGACGGTGCGGCTCCTGGCGGCATGGTGGCAAAGGTACTTCCGCTGCAGATGGTGCGACGTACGCGGGCTGGTGACCTCCGGTGTCACGGTGAAGGAACGTGTGGTGGTGCTGCCCGCAGACCCGACAGCTTTCCGTGAAATAGCACTAGTTGGTTCGATGGGGGAGCGCTAAGCAGTTGGTGCCCTAGCAACTAAGAAGCGTTGTTTCGGCTGCATGGCCGTGAACACAAGGCACACCAGCAGCGCGTGCTGACGCATACACAACCGGCATTTCCAGTAGTCTTGTACGGGTTCAAGACGGCGCGGGCGGGCTGCGGGCAGGGTCACCTGCGATGCCAATGAGCGGCAGGGTGTGGGAACCGGAGGGCGTTGACGACCCACCTGTTGGACAGAGAGAGTAATGTATAAATCCATATTAGTTATACGCCTGAGATTAAGCACAGTATTAGGGAGTGCCTGAGAGTTTACGATAGCACGAGCTTAGTGGACTGTATCAATTTCGGGAGATGGGAGTGGGCACTTAGGGCCCGCGTCACTCTCAGATGATGGTAGAAAGCATAATTTAGTGCGACGTCTCGTGGGAACACCGTTCTGGGTGCGGACGTCTTCGACACGAATTTGTACGTCCCGTCCTGAGTGTAGGCTTTCCAATCGACCTAGTTTCCACGCGGTGGGAGGTAGGTTGGCTTCTTTAATGATGACTAGGTCGGGGGAGTTTGGGCGTTTTTCCATCGGTAACGCTTTGGAGGTCAGTGAGTTAATCAGTTTTGCAGCGTTTGCTAAACTGATGGTGCAGAACTTAAAGTCGTTCCCACCTGTTTATCACGGAGTGAGTTTCGTGATTCGGTTCGGGAAGCGAGAGCATTGGAGCACCTCAAAGAAAATTGTGAGGTCATTCGGAACTTGAGGCAGCTGGGACGAGAGTTAAGTACTGCCTCTATTCGGACCAATAAAGTCGAGAACTCCTCGAAGGTAAAGCGGTGAGTTCGGTACCAGTTCGGTGGCACGCTTGGCGCCGACGAATGTTTTGTCGTTGTCGCTCATCATCTGGTTAGGGTATCCTCGGCGTCCTACGAATCGGGCGAAGGCAGCGAGTAAAGCATTTCTGGTGAGGTCCGAGCATAATTCCAAGTGGACCGCCTTGGTGGTAAAACAGACAAAGACGCCTACGTAGCCCTTTACGAGGGGTTGAGATCGAAGCAAGGATGCCTTTATATGAAATGGGTCAGCGAAATCTACACCAATCGTAGTGAAGGGGGAGCGAATCTACATCGTTAGGGGGGCAAGGCTGCCACTATTTGTGATCGCGTTTGTTGTTTGTGGGTGGTGCAGACTTTGCATTGAAATATGCAGTTTTCAGATGGTTTGAGCCGGGCGATATAAAATTATTGCCGTAGGATTTGTTGCATGATAGGATTTCCACATGTAAGAGAATTTCATGAAGGAATCGTATGTATAGAGTAAAGAGCCAAGACTTTTCGGGTAGGATAATGGGATGACGCTCATTGTAGATAATGTAGCATTACTCAGAATGCTTTTCACTGTCAATGCACTTCAAATATTGACCCACTTAAATTATGTTGAACCCACGGGAGTTCAACAGCATATACCAACTGACACCTATCAAATTGTCAACCCATTACTCAATGCGTCGCTTTGACCAACACACGTATCGATCAGCACGACTGATCGACACTATCGGTTGGTCAACGTGAACTACCAAATTATGTGCTGACATTGCACACAATGCAAATACTTTTAGTGTCTAAGTATTAGTGTAAGTTTGTATACGTAAGTTAAGCTAGAAATGTATAAAAGAGAAAGCTTTTGAATAAAGAACAATCAATTCTGATCATACGCTACACATCAGCGATTCAATCACATTACATGGCGATCCTGCCAGGAGCAATTGACTTTGCTTAGGATATAAAATAAAATTAACAAAATAATTTAAGAAGCCATTACATGGCGATCCTGCCAGTTTTGGTCGTTCTATTGCAATTATTTAAAGATGAAGATACAGTTTTTGGCTCTCAGCATATGCTACAACTGGTGAGGACACTACACCATTTTATGCGGATACCTACCTGCTTTTCATGAAACCGCTATATACGGCGGGTAAACAATTGGACTTACCTGGTGGCAAATCCGTGGAATGGGCTTCACAAATAAAGGCATAAAAAGGGTGGAATAATAGAAGCAACCCAACTGGCGGTATAGTGCAAAAAAAAAAAGAGTGGAATAATTTGATGACAATAAACCCCAACACTCAACAAGACTGGCAGCGCAAAATATGGTGACTGGCAGCAAGAATAGCAGCTATTAAAATATAAGTATATTAGAATAATTTGAGCACGCCTTATGGCCGCTAAACCAGTAGCAATTAAATTTGCTTAGGGATTATAAATAGTTTAATTACATGTCAGTATCAATAATGAAAGAGATTGAGACTCAAAAAGAATTTGACAAAGTTTTTCATCAATGTTAATAAATTGAGTAAATTGGAATGTAAAAATACCTATTTCTTATGGATAATGCACTACCACCTGATCTTGATTATGAATTAATCAATGATATTGTTGATAAGCTAGAGCATGAAAACGAAGAAATAGGAATACAAAGGTCAAGACCTCGTAACAAGGGAGGCAACAGGAAAAATTTAGAATATTTAAAACACGTTTGGTCCTATATAGGAATGGGTAGAGAACCCACAATGAAAGACTTAGTATACCCTTCCACATTAGAAGAAGAAATAAATAGATTAATAAGGAAACTGAGTAAATAAAAATAAAAATGTAAGAAGAAAAATTTTTTACTGTTTTAAAATGGCAGCATATACCTGTTGAAAATAAAGAAGAACTGTCTGATAAATGGGTAGTTTTGGTCGCATTTATGGTTACATGTTTAATTATCGCAATTATTATTTTAATCAAAAATTATAGAAAAAATAAATTGAGACGATTAAACACTGTACAACAACGCGTATAAACCAACACCCTATAACAAGAAATGAATGAATGGGAAGAAATCCACGAAAAACTATATGAGGAAAAAACAAAAGCAATTAAGTCTTACAAATGCATAAATAAAAGTATCCCAATTACAACAGAAACCATAGTCAAGCATTTGAACATAATCCTAGAAGCTCTGAACAGCATAGGACAGGTAGTTAAATCAGTAAATAACATACTTACTGCAGAACACCAAATAGAAGCTTACCAATTTTTCTCCGCTGTACGAGATAAACTTGTATCTTCTTTATCAAGATATAATATAGAATTTAATATACCAACCACAATTGAGGAAAAACTTCAAATAGATTTCAATCTACTACTGTCAGAACGCGGTCAGAGCCCAACTCCGACACATTCCACGACCCAGACTCAATCAATAGAGGAAAGCAAACCAATTTTTCAACCAATACACGTCCCAATAATAAACGTCACGATGCCACAAACAGTAGTTGAATTTATCAAAACTGCTTCGTCAGTATTACCAGAGTTTGATGGTAAACCGGAAAATCTACATAGTTTCCTAGATGCCCTCGATATACTTGAGCAAATCAAGGATACACACGAGGCATTGGCCATTACCATGATAAAAACAAAACTGAAGGGTACGGCAAGGATTTTTATAAGCAACGAAAGCACGATAGAACAAATAAAATTAAAATTAAAAACCGCGATTAAGGGAGAATCAGTAGAAGTTTTAACCGCTAAACTCCTGAACATCCAGCAGCGTAGCAAAACTGCAAATCAGTACACAGCGGAAGTAGAGAAAATAACAAGGTCGCTAGAAGGAGCGTATATCTCGGATGGATTAAACGCAGACCTAGCCACGAGATATGCAACACAGGCAGCAGTCAAAGCCATGTGCAAAAACTGCTCTAATGACAAGGTCAAAATGATCATGCAAGCAGGAACGTTCACAACGATGAACGACGCAATCTCTAAATTTACAAACAGCTGCACCGAAATTAGAGGCAGCTCTAATACAATTTTAAATGTACGACAACAAGGTCAGTACAGGAGTAATTTCCGTGGAGGTTACCGAAGTAACAACTATGGGAATTACCAAAACAGGAGATTTAGACCGCAACCAAGGTACAACAACAATTCTAGACCAAGTAGTACCAACAATAATAGTTATAACAATAACCAAAGAGCATCACAATCCCGAAATAGCAACAGACCCTACAACCAGACCCGTAACGTGCGCAGCTGCACGCAGACGGAAAACCAAGAAGCTCCACTTCAAGAGTAAAAGAAAGAAAAATATGCGTACTAAACTTACATCTAAACAGCTATATAGCAACAAGGACATCTCTAAATAATGTAATTTCAAACTTTTTAATCGATACAGGAGCAGACATCTCCATTATAAAAAAGAATCAAATTAATCAAAGTCATAAAATAAATACGGAACAAATTACAGATCTAAAAGGCATTGTTCAGGGAATAACCAGCACTCTAGGCACAATTAAAGCAGACTTAAAAGGAGATGACCTTCTTATTTACCATAAATTTCATGTCGTAGACGACGATTTCCCAATTCCATGCGATGGAATAATAGGGCTGGATTCCATAAAAAAAGTACAATTGCATTCTAGACTATGGAAAAACAGAGGATAAATTAATCCTAAGACCATATGATTTTCCCTAAACAATAACAATGCATCTTACAAATTGTCTGTCCGTCAACACAATCACAATTCCGGCTAGATCGGAAGTTATTAGACAAATTAAAGTAAATACCGATAACAAAAACATTTTTATCCCACACCAAGAATTATCTGAAGGCATTTTCAAAGCAAACACAATAACAAACAAGGATCAAACTTTCGTTAGAATCATTAACACTACACATAAAAACACAACTATCCAAAATTACAAAATCAATACCGAAAACTTAGATGATTACACACTAATTAAAACACAAACACACAGTAAAAATTGCACCGATACAGAAAAATTAAAAAGATTAACAAAAAATTTTCCAAAATTCGTCAACCCTCAATTAACAACACTTTGCACAGAATTTATAGACATATTCGCATTAGAAACCGAACCAATCTCCTCTAATAATTTCTATAAACAGAAATTATACATGAAGGATGACAACCCCGTTTACATAAAAAATTACAGATTGCCTCAAACCCAGAAGGGAGAAATCAGCAAACAAATAAATAAGCTAATAGAAGATGATATAATAGAACCTTCCATATCGGAATATAATAGCCCAATCCTACTAGTCCCTAAAAAATCACTTCCAGGAAAAACAGAAAAAAGATGGAGACTAGTGGTCGATTACAGACAAGTAAATAAAAAGCTAGCAGCGGACAAATTCCCACTTCCAAGAATTGATGGCATTTTAGACCAACTTGGAAGAGCAAAATATTTTTCATGCCTAGACCTTATGTCAGGTTTTCATCAAATCGAACTACACCCAGATTCGAGGGATATAACTTCATTTACAGCCGAAAATGGCACATATAGGTTCAAAAGACTACCCTACGGTTTAAAAGTAGCACCAAATTCATTTCAAAGAATGATGACCCTAGCATTCGCAGGTCTCAAACCATCCCAAGCATTTCTCTACATGGATGACTTAGTTGTATTAGGCTGTTCCGAAAATCACATGCTAAAAAATCTAAGAGACGTATTCTCCACTTGCCGAAAATACAACCTAAAATTACATCCAGATAAATGCCTATTTTCTGTCAGGAAGTAACTTATTTAGGACATAAATGCACAAACAAAGGAATATTACCAGATCCAAGCAAATTCGAAACCGTTCAAAACTATCCAATACCGAAAACAGCCGATGAAGTTAAAAGATTCGTAGCGAATTTTGCAGAACATTCTAGAAAGTTAACTAGGCTATGCAAAAAGAATGTTGCCTTCGAATGGACAGAAGAATGTCAAAAAGCTTTTGTCTACTTAAAGGAAGCATTAATTAGTCCAAAACTCTTGCAATACCCAGATTTCGGAAAAGAATTCTGCATAACAACAGACGCTAGTGGATACGCTTGTGGTGCAGTCCTTAGCCAAGAACACGATGGCAAACAGTTACCAATTGCTTACGCTTCAAGGTCCTTTACAAAAGGCGAAACCAACAAGGCTACAATAGAAAAAGAATTAGCCGCAATCCATTGGGCCATAACTTTCTTCATGCCATACGTATATGGCAGAAAATTCCTAGTTAAAACCGACCATCGCCCACTAACATACCTATTTTCAATGAAAAGTCCTTCCTCAAAGCTGACACGAGTAAGACTAGATTTAGAAGAGTACGATTTTGAAGTGGAGTATATAGCTGGTAAAGAAAATCATATCGCGGATGCATTATCCCGCATAACAATTACAAATTTAAAAGATATTTCAGTAGAAGCAAATAAAATATTTAAAATAACAACAAGATCAGCAGCTAAAAAGATCAGTAATAAAACTGAAATTAAAGAAAGTCACAAATAGAACCCCAAAATATACGAAGCGCTAAATAAATTTGAAGTAAAAAGACATGTCGAGCTCGTTTTCAATCCTCCGAAATTTTATTTCAAAAAAGGAAAGAAAATTTGTAGCAATTTTAATACAAGCAACTTAATTGTTGAGGATAAGATTGACTTAGGACAATTCTTTACCAGGCTCGAAAGAGAAGCTGGCAATTTAGGACTTGTACAAGTACAGTTGTCCTTAGGGGACAAATTGTTTAAAAAGAATTATACTGCAGTAGGCAAATTTATAGAAATGGGTAATAAAGTTCTCAAAAAGTTAACAATAGCTCTAACCCCAGAGGTTATATACGTGACAAATCCCGGGAAAATAAAGGAAATTCTGCATAAATATCATGACGATCCTATTAGTGGTGGCCACCCAGGAATAAATCGCATGACAGATAAGATCAAGCAGAAGTATAGCTGGCTGAACATGAAAAATGATATAAGAAAATATATAAAAAACTGCATCCACTGCAAGAAAAATAAAATTAATAAACATATCAAAGAACCAATGACAATAACGGAGACACCTCCGAAGGCATTCGATATTGTACAAATCGATACAGTAGGCCCTTTACCGAAGTCGATAAATGGAAACGAATATGCAGTTACCATTATATGCGATCTAACTAAATATTTGGTAGCTATCCCAGTCCCAAGCAAACACTCAATAACAGTCGCTAAAGCCGTGTTCGAGCATTTCATATTGATTTATGGACAAATGAAAACAATCTTGACAGACATGGGCACGGAATATAAAAATAGCTTATTCAAAGAACTGTGTAAATTGTTGAAAATTGAACATAAAACTTCAACACCGTACCATCATCAAACTATGGGTACTGTAGAACGCAGTCACCGAACATTCAATGAATATATACGCGCATACATATCCAGTGACAAAGACGATTGGGATGAATACCTCAAATATTTCGCGTATTGCTACAATACGACGCCATCCACCACACATAAATATTGCCCTTTTGAACTCATATTTGGAAAAAACCCACCAAATTACGAATTTTTAAAAGAAAATATAATCAGCCCACTATACAATCACGAAGCTTACTACAAAGAGGTAAAATATAGACTCCAAATAGCCGAGCAAAGAGCTAGGAAATTAGTCCAAGAGGCTAAAGAAAAACAAAAAACGAATTATGATAAGAACAGCTATAGTGAGGAAATTAACATAGGAGATTTAGTATTAGTTAGAGAAGAGGCCTCCCATAAGCTAGAAAATAGATATAATGGACAATATAGAGTTAAAAATATTGATAAGAACAACAATTTTACTTTAATTCCACATAGCATAGGAAATAGCAATAAAAACAAAAAAGAAATCATAATTCATAAGAATAGACTTAAAACAGTATAACACCACTCACCACCAGCAATCCAGTTTACTCACTTTAATAAACAGGCACAAGCCAAAGAAAATAAAAACCACATATTATGTTCAAAATACAACTATACACTAAATAAATAAATGTAAACGACTGAAAATAAAAAGAAAAAAAATATATATAAATGCAATAATGACAAACGAGAAACAAATGTAAACAAGTGAAAAAAAAATTCTTATGCAATAATGGCAATAAGAGCCGAAAAACAATTAAAATTTTGAGATTGGAATGAGTAAGCGAGGGGTCGGCTAGGTCACTAATCTCGTTCACCGCATCTTTTAGCCGACTTACAAATTTTAGAACGTAAGCTATCACACGTAAAGCACGAGGGTACGAAGAGAACCGATCTAAGAGATCCTCAGTCTCTTTCGTAGCATGTAGGGCTTCTACTCTACGTGACTCTGCGTGGTTAACGTTACAGACTGTTGGTTGTGGCCAATCTTCGGGAAGTTTTGAAAGCCACTCTGGACCGTTTCATCAAAGTGAAGAGTTGGCAAGATCGACTGGCTTACAACCTTAGGTTCCCAAATCCGCGGAGTTGTCTTTACTTCGCACGTGTCGCCAGGGACATTACCTACGAGGTCTTCGATCTGGGCGGTTCTATTGGAGACATAGGTCTTCCATGAGTGGGGTGGCTTTTCGAGCCCGGCTAACACAATTTCGGAATCAGACCACATAGTCAACTTTCTTCTGGTGAGGCCGAGATGGGGTTACACTACTGCGACTAGTTTGGCTAATAAGAGAGCTCCGCATAGTTCCAGGCGTGGCAGACTTATGGTTTTGAGAGGAGCCACTTTTCCTTTGGACACTAGGAGGTGAGAGAAAACTTTGGAGCCGACAGTAGCTGGCACATAGAGGGTTGCACAAAAAGCCTTTCCAGAGGCGTCGCAGAAACCATGGAGCTCAACCAGGTGGTCAGGGGCGAAGTTCATCCATCGGGGTATTTGAATGTCTGAGACGTATCGTTTTGAGCCATTCATCTCAATCAGTCCCGTCCAACCACAATTCTTGCATACGAATTTTTGCCTGTATCATGACTGGCGTCAGCCACCCTGCGGGGTCGAAAAGTTTTGCTACAGAAGACATAATCTGCCGCTTGGTGGCTGCGATGGAGGCTGGATCTAAGTCCACAGTATAGGAGAAGGTGTCTGAGAGTGCATTCCATTAAATTCCTAGGGTTTTATCGGAAGTCGGTTTCTATCCCAGATCGATTTGGTATGGGTTTTGGGAGTTCTAGTCTGCTAGTTTGAGATGGGAACATTTACGCCTTTGGCTGTCATTTAGTCTGAGCGTTGGAAGTTGCCTAGTGAGCCGAGGTAGCACTATTGCCTGGGCATTTATCTTTACCTTATTATCATTCGAGGCTAGGGTCAAGGAGCACAGCTTGTTGGAGGTTTATACCACTTCGCCACCCATATCCGATATTTCAAATAGGGAGTGGGTGTCGGGAAGCCCTAGTTTGGTCTGGGCTTTGGCGGATATGAAGCTTCTTTCGGAGCTTTGATCCACTATGGCTCTAAGCTTGAATAGGTCCTCTCTATGTTCTACCAAGACGATTGCTGTAGGGAGTATGATTTGGCTAACATTTTCAGCAGGGAATGACTATACTTGGGAACGGTTGGGCGTAGAGGGATCTCCTTCCTGGGGTATCACCTGGCTGATGTCCTGAAGCCTGGGATTGTTGGCTTCCATCGTGGCTACCTGGGATCTCGCCCTTTGAATTCCGGAACTGGTACTGGGGGCTGCTGTGTCATGTAGGGTGGTGTTATACCGGCCTTGGCAGTGCATGCGCGTTCTCGTATTTTGGCAGTCTTTTAAGACATGTGTTTTGCGAAAAACAATTCTCGCATATATTGTTTTCTCTTACAAACGTTTTGCGCTCTGGGATTGACAATTTTTTTTACCGCAAACAGCTTTGTAGAGTGTGGGAGGACTGTTTGCATAATTTGCAGGCGTAAAATCTTTGGTGTTCTGTGGCGTTAAAATTTGTGTGTGTAAGGGAGTTGTTGCTGTGGTTTTGGGGCTGAGTCTGCCTGAGCTGGGGTTTATTCCTACTTGGGAGAGGCCTTGAGAAGTTGTGGAGGGTGGATTATAGCGGGGTTTGGCCGGTCGTCCACCCTTTCCGCTGTCTCGAAGCGAGTAGTCAGAAACTGGTTCATTTGGAAGGTCTCTTCTGAAGATTAACGACTGGGGTCGAATTGTGCATCATATCAAAAATGTTTACGTTACTGATCGTATACGTGCACAATCGCATCGTAATCTTTGACAAAATGTCAAAAATATTAATCAAACATTTTTTGTGCCGTTCAAACTTTTTAAGTAAGTCAACAAATAAAAATTCAACGTAGATGGCCATTATTTCATCTTTCTGTTTTGTAGATCGTCGAACCCTTCATTTTCTCTTCTTTAAATGGTCACCTAACCGCCTGTGCGATTTTGACAGTCCAACATAGCTCGCTATTCGTTTCTTCAAAAAGTACTTACTGGTGGCAATTGAAGCATCTGCTTCCACCGGCGGGTGCCCACAAGAATACCTTCTTGGCCGCAGACCTGGGTAATATCAAGTACCAGTACGACTTGTGACAAGTACATTTTAAAGGAATTGTACTGGTACTGGTACTGGCATTCCCAAAATTTTCAAGTACAAGTACAAGTACGACTACAAGTAATTGCAAAATAATTGAAGTTTTAGCAAATACTTCAAAGTATTTGAAAAGAATTGAAAGTACTTGAAAAGAATTGAAAATTGTACTTGAATCGATTTTTAATTCTTTTCAAGTACTTGCAGTTACTTACAATCTTGAAACCAATATTTAAAAAAAAAATACAAAAATAAACGATATTATTTACATGTCGCTTGTAGTCCATATTATGTTTATTTAATAAAATGCAATTCATTGTTCACATTTAAAAATAAATATTGCATGATCATTTGAAATTTAACACAAATAAGTAATTAAATTTAGTTTACAACTAAAAAAAATAGTTCAACATAAAAAAATATATAAAATAGCAGGAATTCAACAAAAAAACACGCACGTTTTACTTTGAAACATACAAACATGTGTACGTAAATGCACATACATTGTTATTGCAAAAAAAAATTACTTTACTGCCAAGGTGTATTAATACAGATGATTCCGGTAGAAGTCTGCTTCTTCTTAATGCTTCTTTTGAGCACGATTGTGTCAAATTATCGGCTGTTTTGCTTTTGTTTGTTTACATATTCTCAAATAAGGAAAGCAAATCTGTGCTTTTTTCACACAACCTTGCTCATATCTGACCTGGTATTGTTGAATCATGCTTCACTGCATACAATTTTGTTGTCAAAATTTAGCAAAGAAAGTTACCACTCTAACATTTACTTACTTGTACACATAAACATAATATGGACTTACTTACTATTGTAAGTAATTGAAAGTACTTGAAAAGAATTAAAAATCGATTCAAGTACATTTTTCAATTCTTTTCAAGTACTTTCAATTCTTTTCAAATACTTTGAAGTATTTGCTAACACTTCAATTATTTTGCAATTCCTTGTACTTGTACTTGTACTTGTACTTGAATATTCTGAAAGTACTTAGTACGGACTAATTACTTCAAGATCAAAATATAAAGTATTTAAGTACGTAATAGTCCAATTACTACTCAGTATTATCCAGGTCTGCTTGGCCGGAACCTCTTCCTTCATTCACATAATGTAACCTATCCAGCGAACCCGCTGGGTTTTAATTCGCTGGACTATGTCGGCGTTTGCGTAAAGCTCATACAGCTAATATTTAAATCCTGTTCAGTACTCGCTGTCGCCAATACGTAGAGATCCACAAATCTTTCGAAGAATATTTCTCTCGAGAACTTCTAGAGCCACCTCATCAGATGTTGTTAGTGTCCACGCTTCTGCACCATATAGCAGGACGGGTGCAATGAGTGACTTATAGAATGTTATTTTCGTTCCTCGAGAGACGACTTAACTTCTCAATTGCAGACTCAGAAAAAGAAGCTACGACTGTAATCGGGCGATCACCCGCTCCGGGTAAGGTAGCGACAACGACGAATCCTGCCTCACATTCTCTGAGATCGTCTTTGGACGACGGAGTAGAGAAATGTCAAGTTCTTTGCTACAAAGGGTTACTTTCGCTATCTACAGCAGAGCAAGATATCGGAGAAATCGCGCGTTTTCCAATCAACCTGCAACCACCTTGGAAGCAGGCTGAGCCCATTGCACCTACGGAGGCAAGGGCCGCATCCACGTGCGGGCGGAAGGGCGGTCATAGCTGACTCAACACCGGTACAATCAGGAAACACCTGCACCTGCTGGAATACGTAGGTTCGGTCAGATTACACATAAGACGATGCCCAGCTTGAAAGGATAGCGAACGCACCCTCTTACCCATTCTCAGGGGTATAGTGAAACGGGGAGACTGTATCAAACAGCTCTATAGATGTGTGAAGAGGATTATAAAATAGCTGTGTGGACGGAGAAGCATCCGGCAGGCATTTTGACACAGAAGGACCCAACTTGGCTTCAGAAACCCACTATGGATGAGGATTTCCCAGTGGTTTTTTAAGAAAAGGTTTAATTCGAGCCGACTGTGGTAACGAGAGTACGGCGGACTGATTGGCGAGTGGTTGGGTTGTCACAATATTGTGCACAAGAAAAGTGGACGATACACCGCCCACACCAGAGAAGATCTTACGACTTGTCGATAGGGGTACTTAGAGCGCAAAAGGAGGGTGTGAGCACGCTGAGAAGGGCTTAGGTTAAGGGTCTTCATCTAAACTTAGATATGAACGAAGGCCCATGCAACGGGATACGAAGGCTGGTTTTAGGCCAAACTATAGGTTTAATTTTTGCCCCTTAAGGGGCACATAAAGGGAAATTAGAGGAAGCAAATGAGGTTGGCACCTCACCAGGGGTTGATTTCTATTTTCCACCAGAAAGTAGCGTCCTGTCTAAAAAAACGGCAGCCTCTGTTGGTTTTATCGCATGGTAAATGAGATCTCTGTGACCATACCTTTCGAATGCGATCCTTCCTACCGAAAAAGAGATAAGCATCTTGGCTTACAATGGCCAGAGCATGACCAAATACGAAGAAACTTCTGGACTTTCTAAATTTTGTTTGCCTGTTTGAAGTGAAGAGAAGACAACACTATATGCCTAAGGTCGAAGTGTTATCCTCAAGCCTAATTCTCTATCCCCTATACTGTTGAATTTCCATACATAAAAAAAATGTCTTCCAAAACAGAAGGAGCCAAGATTTGTTCTTAATCAGAGGACCGGTTTGTAGTGGCATCACTGAAACACCTGGTCATAGAGGGGTGAAGGAAATGAGCGGGAAACGCGATACGCGTATTTCAGAAATCTTTTCTTTCAAAGAAGCAAAATATTTGAATACCTTTCATGAACTCGAAATGGTATTATAACTTCCCTGCAGTCAACTGACAAAGTGGCTAGTAAACATTCTAGTTCATTAACTAAAAAATTGTCGATATATGCATACACGAGCGAAAAACAAAACAAACGTTCAGTTAACAACGGCGTGCTACATTTTATTTTTCTATTCAACTAATATTTTGAGTATTTAAATATTCATTTAATTAAATTAAATATAAAACTTTCTTGTAAATAATAGTTCTAATAGTAAAATCATCATCCTTGAGTTTCGCGTTTTAAATAGTACATTTGGGTAGCGTACGTGCACGTCAACAAAATCGCCCTTATTTTTCTATTGGAATTACGGCGCAGCAGCGAAGCAACAACGAATAAGAAATGTTCAAATGAAACCACGAAGAAAAGTGAAAACGAAACGATCATTTGTCAAATCAATTGTGTAAGTAAATAACATTTCTTTTTGGAATAATTGAAGTAACCTTTTTCTAATAAAAATGCTTTTCAGGGCTGATTTATTGTGATTGTGAAATGCAGTTTTCATAAATAAAATAACAATGAATCTCCAACAGAATAGTTTAAAAGCTGCGACAACAAACTTGGCAAGGTGGTTAAAATAGCACTTTTTAAAAAATGGAGTTACTAAAAACTTGCACTTTATGTACTAGAATTTGATAAGCGAATTATCTGCATGGTTATTCACACGGAACTCCAAAACATAAAATTTTAACCACAATAAGCTAATCGTCCTTGAATTTTCTTAATTTTATGTGAAGATATATTTACAAGTATGGATTAGATTCTATCTAAGATTAATATTTAAATTTTCAATAAAATGTTTCAAGAAAGTTTCAAGATTTATTCCTGTGAAATCAATTATTAAATTTAATGGAAAAAGAACTACATATTATTAGAAGCAAATAACTTTTAAAAATGTTTTCCAAGGGTAAAATTGGTATGAATAGCAACTATATTTTTATTGAAATTGGTTTCATTTGTTTATTATAGTGATAGATGTCAACTGGTATATTGCTGATGCAGAGACTGACTAGTATGCCAATTGGTATTGTGCTGATTGCCATCGCGTAGGACATTGCCATGCAAAAAATACTACTTGCTAATATGGAAAAATTACAGAACTCCAACTAGTTTAGCCGGTATGGCAAGTAGTATGTGACTAGTTTAAAACTAGTAGAATTGACTGCAGGGTTTGGTACGATGTTTGTAAGTATGAGAAACTAGTCCCTCAGTTTTTGAGATATATTGATGAAATTTGATATGGAGCCGCCATTTTGCATAAGATTAATCATTTGTCGGAATCAGCAAGAGCGGAGCAATACAACGCATAGCATATTTTTTATGTGACAGCTGTGGTGCGGCGAATTGGGGTGGGGTGTTTAGGCGGGGATTGCCACACGTCCAAAATCATTATAAATTTAGTAATTAAACACTAGCATGATGTCTTACGTTGAGGTGAGCGAATATAATACAATATAATGTAATACATGCATTTTAATGGGGATTATGTACAATTCATAAAAAATATATGCATAATGAGTATTAGACTTTGGCTTTCTACGGAAAGGAAATGATCAGGAAACAAAAAAATAAATTGAACATAGAGCTGCTGAAAAAAGAGAAAAGCAAATAAATTTAAAATATAATAAAAGAAAGAAAGTAGCTAATAACTAAATTAAAATAAAGTTTTGTGGTAAAAATGCAAACACTGGGCGATGTCTTATTTTAATTTATGTACAGGATACACATGTTTACAAATCAAACTCCACGAGTACTTGGTCCTCACGCCGTTTTTCTTTAATTTTAGTTAAAATCACATAAAATTCAACTACTTTTTCAGCACACTGAAAATAGAAGGTGTTCTATCAAAGCGATCAACTTACTTTCAATTCTTACATCGGAACTATCATCTTCTCGTTGTCGACCATCGGTTTTGTCACTCACCCGATGCAGTATGATCCAACTGCTGATGCAGCACTTTTATATTTCCTAACATCATTGGCCCAAACACGTTTTGGATCATGCTATACAAGACGCGCAATCAATTCAGCCTTTGTATCACCAACTACGCTTAACCAATCACTTGGACCCATCTTTTCGAGATTTAAGTGTCGTTATCATACATAGGAGCACCACAAGGTTGAGCTCCCAAATGTAATATCAGATTTAAATTTATTGATATAAAATTAAGAAATGCGATGTAATCAATATGAAGCTTTAAGAAATTTCTATAATACAGCACAGTAATGGCGAAATTTATAGAAAAGCAAAAGTTGTAAATAGTGCAGTTGGCATTACGAAAGCAGCGTGCATAACACATCTACAACTATTTCACGAAAATCAATGATCAAGACGTAGAAGCAAGATAAAAACCGTCAAACGATGTAATATTTTGGATTCTTTGTGTAGTACACAAACAACAAAGTTGAAGAATCCCTTAAATTTGAAGCAACATAAAAAGATTTCGGGAAAATATTTATGTTGATCCTTATAAAAACACCAAAAATAGAGTTTTATTGTAACTTTTGATTGGCATACGATTTTTAAAATTGGTGGCGGACGCCGTGGTTTGCCGGTAGTGTTGATGGCCTACCACTTTGAAGGTCCCAAGCTCGAGTCCTGGGACAGGTACCATCAAAAGTGGTTTGACAAAGTTTTTTTTTTTTTCAAAGTAATAAGCCCTCTATTAATTATGTACATAGCTACTATAACAACACAAATTAATCAAAAGTTTTCATATATAATTGGGACCGCTTGTTTTCTTACAACACTTTACATTTTTGATCGTTAGCTACCTGACAATTCAAGAGATTATGACATTTTGTGCTGCCCGTTCTATTAACAAATCTTTGTTGTTTCCACATAAAAATGTTGTTTTAAAAATCATTGAAAAGTTTTGTGCAGGTGAAAATCTTTGCTTTTTGCAACGAAATATCAAATAAAAAATATGAGATGTTAATTTAATTACACAAATATCTATGCAATATGGAAATATGCAACGGGAAGGACATTCTAATGTTTATCTTGTTTTCAATGAATACATTTGTGATAGATTGCCCATGATTCTAATGATATATGGAAATCGGATAGTGTATGTTATCAGCCGGCAGTGGTTTATCTAAAGGACTTCCCGACATATCATCAAGGCAAGAGCTGAAGTGCTAGACCGCGAACTGTTAATTTCTATCCATCTTAACCACCACCATTTCATTTGAAATCCCGAATCACTGGACCCTGGTGTATCTTCGTTCAGGTAGTGTGTTGCGATAAAGTCCATGACTTCAGTGATTTTCCCCACCAATTCCTCTGACACACTCTTTGTCACTACACCTGAAAAAGTAACATTACAAGTGACCATCGGCGTTTATGGCACAACACCCCGTTATTCAACAAATATTTAGTGTTATTTCTAAACAAACACAACAAAACATCGAAATCACTTAGTTTTATCTCACCAAGGGTCTCTTTTATAACCTTGTTTAAACCGTCGCTATTCGTGCTGCCACTAATCTAAAGCGGGCGAACTATTGTTAAAACAAGAGGGCCAACAAAGAGTCCAGTAAATATTCTTAGGCTAGCACCCATAAGAAGTATTTTTAAATGAATAAAAAACAAATTAAACCCCAGAAATATAGTCCTTTTATCCTTGACATTTCATATTCCTCCTTTAGAGGACAAATAAAAAGTGTATATTTGAATCGTTAAATGAACGTTTTTATTATATTAGCTTCCACAAACAATTTGGGAAAATCTCCAATATATGGTTGAAAATTTTCATTTACAGTATATCCGATTGGGCAACGCTGTCAAATTTTGGCACCAAAAGAACGTCAATAATCTCTTTTTTAATCAAAAATTAAATAAGATTGACAACCTATTTTTGGCAATTTTTGGCAACGACCTTCTTTTTTATATCGGCACAAAAATTTGTAGCTGGGAATACACAATTTTGCAGGTTTCCTAATTTTATATGGGAACGCATTAGTACATTGATTTGCGCTGAATTTTCAAAGTAAAATTTTATCCGTTATTTTTGACTTATACAGTAAAAGTAATTTTTAACTGTCATTTTAACAGTTATTTTTTACTTTCATAATAAAAAGAATTATGAACCGTTATTTTTGGCTTTTATAATAAAAGTGAGTTTTAACCGTTACTTTTGACTTTTATAATAAAAGTTATTTTTAACCGTTATTTATAATACACGCAATTTTTAACCGTTTTTTTGACTCTTATTTGCAACTCGTATTCACAAACACGCATGCTATCTTAGTGGTGGGAGTGTTATTGAGGGATGGTGCACGTTTCCTAAACCAATTGCGACTAGCCTTTCCAGCCCGACTACCTTCATCTTATTTCTTGGCTTTAAATTCGTTTGTATGCGATGGAAAACATCGTTTATCTGTTTTAAAACTTTGTACGGGCCTTCCCAGCTACACTGCAGTTTCGAGGACAACCCTTTTTTACGTTGTGGGTTGTACAGCAACACTAGATCTCCATATATAAATCCTTCCGAATTTATTGCTTGTCGTACCTGGCTTTCATTTGATCACTCACGGTCTTGGTCCGTTGTCTCACACGATCGTGTATTTCTCTCATTTCCCCTTTCAAGGCGCTAGTGGATTTCCGAACATTTATTCCTGCATCAGCATTTATCCCAAACTTCAAGTCAGAAGGCAACCGAAGATCATTTCCAAATTACCCTTGTAGGAGTCTCACCCTTTGCCTCACCCTCGATATGCCATCAGGAACAACTCCCACACTTTCTAGAACTTGTCAACCACTTTGCTTAGGGGTTTCTCCGAAGTTCTATAGAATCGTTTAAAATTACATCTGACTGAGGATGCAATGCAGTTGTTCGAGTTTTTCGAATGCCCAATGCCTTGCACATTTCTTAGATCACAGCTGGTTCGAAATTTTTGCTTGGCCAGAATGTAGCTCCATCGGTGCACCAAAATCGCTATCCAATTCTCAGTGAACACCTCTGCTATGGTTTCCGCCTCTTGATTTTTGAAGCGGTACACTGTTGTTGTTGTTAACAGTGCTTCGCCCTGCCCAATGGGCTCGATCACTCTAAATTGTCATC
Source organism: Merzomyia westermanni (assembly GCA_949987695.1). Classification (NCBI taxonomy): domain Eukaryota; kingdom Metazoa; phylum Arthropoda; class Insecta; order Diptera; family Tephritidae; genus Merzomyia; species Merzomyia westermanni. Next base: position 103,069,913 of record OX465288.1, on the reverse strand, counting down.
AGGCTCTTCTAGCGGAAGTCCGAGGAAACGCGCAGTTTCCAGAGGGTTGGACCAGAGTGATGTAGGTGTTAGAAGAGTGGGTTCAACTGAACAGGAGAAAAGATGCATGGTATCATGAGGGGTCATACCACATGCAGGGCATGTATTTGGTATGTTGGGGCTCAGTCTGGATAAGTAAGAGTTTACCCTATTACAATATCCAGAGCGAAGTTGTGCCAGTATGACTCTAGTCTCCCTCGGAAGTATACGTTCCTCCTCAGCCAATTCAGGTGGTTGAGTATTAATAACGGGATTCACAGGCTGAGATCTGAGAGATCTGTCTACCGACTCGGTGTGGAGGTCATTTAGAGCCCTTCTATGGTTCCGCAGATCAAACGGCAAAGAGATATGATGCCGGATCTCATTGTAATGCTTACGGAGATGTCTCCTTATGTCTCTAGGGGGCTATGCTACATCCAAAAGATGTCAGTTTGGATGATTAGGTTTATGACAGTTCAGAAGGAACTGTCTACTCAAGAGTTTCGCGTGCTCTTGAACATTGAGCAATTTTGCGTCTTGATGGAGGTGAGACTCAGATGACATAAGCAGGTATCCCGTAGCAGTTCTGATGGCGGCGTTTTGGCAGACTTGCAATTTCCTTCAATTGGTGTCAGAAAGATTGGGCGACTATATAGGCGCAGCATAGTCAATAACCGGCCGTTCAATAGCGTTATATGTAGCAAGCAATGTTTCTTTGTCTTTTCCCCAAGTACTGCCGGCCAGTGACTTGAGGATCTTATTGCGGCTCTGTACCTTTGAGGCTATTGCGGCGGCATGACCAGCGAAGGTGAGGCCATTGTCAAATGTCACACCCAAGATTTTTGGGTGGTTGACAGTAGGTAGAGGTACTCCGTCTAAGTGGACATTTAACTCTTGCCCCATCTGCGCATTCCATGTAGTAAACAGGGTCGCCGTAGATTTAGTCGGAGGCAGGGTCAGATTACGCTCGGTGAAGAAGCTGGAAAGGTCATGGAGGTAACTGTTGATTCTAATACAGAGTTCATCAATGGAGGGACCCTTGCCCATTATCGGTGCAGTCGTCAGCGTAGGAAACAATGAAGACTCCCTCTGGTGGGGGGGAAGTCTCGAAATATAGAAATTAAACAAAAGGGGAGAGAGAACACCACCTTGCGGCACCCCTTGTTTTATTCTTCGTGGTCTAGATTTCTTGTTCCTAAAATTGACTGTTGCCTGTCGACCATTGAGGTAATTAGCGGTCCACCTCTTAAGGCCGGCAGGGAGCGGTGTCTCATCCAGATCTCGGAGGAGTGTGGCGTGATTGACCGTGTCAAATGCATTTGACAAGTCAAGTGCCACGAGAACCGTTTTATGGTTTGGTGGATGTTGATTCAAACCGTTGTTAATCTGCGTTGTAATGGCGTTCAAAGCGGATGCCGTGCTATGATATTTGCGGAAACCATGTTGATGATCGGCCAATTTTAGATTTGTAACGAAGTAAGGAAGCAGAATGGAATCTAGTAATTTCACTACCGGCGAAAGGAGGGATATCGGACGATAAGACTCTCCTAGGTTCGCCGGCTTCCCTGCTTTTAATAGGGGAACTACAATCGCTTGTTTCCATATCTCAGGTATAACGAAGGTAGTTAGAGAGAGATTGAAGAGAGCCGCTAAATAATTCTGTCCGTCATGGCCAAGGTGTTTGATCATCTTCATGGCAATTCCGTCGGGTCCGATGGATTTTGAGGGTTTGGCCTTCATTATGGCTTCCTTAACCTCTGCGACTGAGACGGCAATGGGCGCAGTAGAGTGTTTGTGTTTGCGCGCACGTCGGAAGGCTCTTCTCTTAGTCCTATCCGCAGGTGGATGCACTATAAACAGCCGGCAAAAGGAGCTGGCGCATTTCCTGGCGTCCGATTAGACGCTGTCGCCGAAAGCAATGGCGACCTTGTCTTTGTGTTTGGTCGGATTGGATAGGGCCTGGACAGTCGACCATAATTTTCCGACTCCGCCGGAGAGGTTGCATGTCTCGAGGTGTTGTTTCCACTTGGTCAGCTTGTGTTCGTTGACGATCCTACGAATTTCCGCATTGAGATCTTTTATTCTGGGATCTGCGGGATTGATGAGTCTCACTTGGTCACGTTCTCTTGCCATCGCCGCAGCTTCTGCCGGGAAATTCGGACGAATTTCTGGTATTCTGCCAGCAGGAATAAAGCGGCATGAGGCTGAATCAATGATCTTGCGAAACTCTCTTTCGCCTTTGCGTACGTCCGTAGGAGTGGGTAAGGCAGCGAAGGAGCGCTCTGTATATTCAGTAAAGCGGTCCCAGTCCGCTTTGGTGAAGTTGATGTATGTTATTTTATCAGTCGTTATGAAGTCGGTCGGTCGTTCAACAGAGAGTAAGATGGGTAGGTGGCCTGAAGCTAATGTAAGCATCGGTCGCCAGATGACAAAGTTGATGAGGCCCGCGCTCGTTATGGAGATGTCTGGCGAACTGTGACAGTTACCTGCCACCCTGGTGGGGGCATCTCCATTGACTGTACAGAATGCTGAGTTATCTATTTGGTCTGCAATTACGTGTCCTCTGCTGTCTGCTGGCAAGTTGGACTGCCAGTGATCGTGATGTGCGTTGAAGTCGCCTAGGATTAGACGGTTATCGCCCCTTAGCAACGCACTAATGTCGGGATGATAATCTCTAGGCCAACACGTGACAGGAGGAATATAGATGTTTATGATTTGCAGGTCGGCGTCTCCTGACCGGACTGCTATGCCTTGGCATTCTAAGGTAGAGTCCCTGGGGTCGACGTCAGGGGAAAATAGATTGTATTGTACAGAGTGATGTGTAATGAACGCAAGGCCACCCCCAAGACTGCTGGGACGGTCTTTACGATGTACATTATACCCATCACAAGTTCGTAAGTCCGATCTCGTGTTCAGTTTTGTCTCTTGTATCGCGGCGATTTTGATGTTGTGCGTCTTCATAAAGTCAGTTATCTCCGCGATCTTTCCAGCTAATCCGTTACAGTTCAGCTGCAGACTTTTGAAGTGTGTAGGAGGGGAGACGGGGGACATACTAGGCGTGAGGGACGGATGCGTTTGCCTAGGTGGAGGTAGGCTAAGGCCTAAACTATGTCGCAGTCTAGAGTTGACAGCGCAATGGCCGATGTTGTCTGGCGTGGAGGGCGGCTGTGTACTTCAACAGGGGGCTATGAACAAATCCGTCCAAAGGTTACCGTTTGCGAGCCCAGAGCACATAAGGATGTGACACAGGCCAAGGCAATTGTTGCACTTGACCGAGGTCGCAGGCGTATATAATCTTTGCCGACAAACGGTGCACGTAGTGAAAGGTACTAGGAGGTGGTGTTCCTGACCCACGTGCTGCCTGGAAGCAGGGGGGGACATTAGGGGCAGAGACAGAGGCGACTGACGCTCGGCGATGCTCATATCTGACCTATTCCGGAGGGGATAAGAGTGTTGAGCGGCCGTGTGAGATGGAGACGCTGGTGTGCGTGAGCCACAGTCGGGAATGGGTGAGGCAGGGATGGCAGCGGTGCTGCCAGTCGTATAGACTGCGCCACTTTTGTGACTACTGGAAGTAGGTAGAAGCGGTAAGGGAGTGCCAGAGCGGCGACTACCGCGCGACGTCCTTGGACGTGTACAGCAAGGTGCCTCAAAAGTACTAAAGAAAGTACGGGGTCTGTGGATGGCAGGGTTAAGCCCTGAACATCCAGATTTATGTAACCATCTCTTACACTTGGCGCATTGTACCGAATACGACCGTTTAATATAGATTTTCTTCCAGCAAACGCAGCAGATCCAGTCTCTTTGTCCAGGACTGGGTTCGACCCCAGCCCGTAACAAGAGACAATGGAGCAGCCCAACGGCAAGGGTTTGCTCCGAGGATGACAATTTAAGGGTGGGACGGGACAGATTGGACAGGGTTACACTGAAATAACAGCCCTTGGCCGGGTAAAAAAACCCGGGTCATTCCGGTGCGATAGAACCGGCTGTGGCGGTACACTTCTGGCCATTTGCTGAAATAGTCCAAACCTACAAGTACATATTTGTTTTCTAGTTTGCTAGTGGGAAATGGACCAGCTTCATCCATGGCAATGCTCTCAAAGCGTGCACTTGAGCTATACTGTTCGCCTATGGCTCCTCGATTTCGGTCCTTTTGCTTTGATGCACACCTCACAGTTGGCAATCCACTCAGCGACCGATTGACGGCAACCAACCCAATCTCTGATTGATTTGGTGACTCCAAAATGACCTCCGCTTGAACCGTTATAGTCCAATTACCCACCGACGCGCGTACGTAGTACGTGTCAGCTGACACGACCTGTCTTATGAGAGTGCCATGTAAACGAACACTCACCGACGTCCAATTTTTCCGCATACGAAGAACGTTCAGTATAAATCAAAGAAATTTTGATGTTTTTTCCGTAAGAACGTGTCAGCTGATTGCTCTCTCATATGACAGTGTTGCCTATTCATACGTGTGTATGCTGGTTATGGATCGTTTGCAGTTGCTTTACAAAAATACCTCAAAATACCTTTTAAATTTTCGTAATAATGTTGAAATAACCTGAAATTACGATATTAAGTTGTTGCTTTTAAATAAATTGATATTCATTTCGGACACTCATAAAATGAAAAATAATTGTTTCAAAAGTACACGTTTGAGTTAGCATGCATGAAAACTGAACAATGGCAACATTGTATTGAATGTAAACAACAGAAAAGGGCTGATTTCTCCGTTGGCGCCACGGGCATAAGATTCCCTCAAACGTACGTACGTACGGGATACGTAAACGTACGTTACACACATCGGTGGGTAATTGGACTATTATGTAATTCATTCAGAACATCAGGAAATGTCTTCCTTGGGACGACTATTAGCTTAAGATCACTTTGACCATCCTTACTCTCACATATTCTATGCAAATAATCTGATACCAATTCTAAACTATTCCACTTGTTGGTCTCTTGTTTCGTCCGATTCCCTGCATCGCGCGTGTAAGATTTGGATCTTCGTTATAGTCATCAGCCGCACATTGGTCCCAATGGAACAATGCTTGCATTCCAAGTCACATGGTAGTATTGATATTGCATCAACATTTTCATTGGTGCTACCTTTTCGATGCTCTATGGGAAAGTCATAACTTTGCAGTCGCTCTATCCAGCGTATCAGTTGACCTTCCTGATTACAGAATTATAACAGCCCTTTCAACGCTGCATTGTCTGTCCTGACGTGGAATTGCTGTCCATAGAAATACTTGTGAAAATATTTAACGCACTCCACCAATGCCAATAGTTTGCTCAGTGTTACGAAATAGTTACTTTTAGGCTTTGTTGTTGGGCTATAATACGCAACTAACTTCTCCGATTTCCGAATTGAGATCCTTAATTTGAGGTTCCGTCGGGTCCAAGCGTCCACATCATAACTTTCGTTTGCCAGGGCTGCATCTGCGGGGAAGTACTGACTAACCTTCTTAATTCTCCCAGACGGAATTTATTGGGTTATCGTACGTCAGACGGGGTCGGAAGAGCAGCGAAGTTACGAAAACTGACCCAGTCAGCTTTGTTGAAGTTAACGTAGGTGTTGTCCCTCGGGTCGATGTCAAGCTCAAATGGACGATATTGAACAACTCCGAATCAGATCGGGCACCAATCTTTGTCTCCTGTATTGCAGAAATTTTAATACCCTGCCGCTTCATAAAGTTTACTATTTTGTTTTGTAAGGCCGTTGCAGTTTAACTGGATACCGCGAAGCTGTGAAGTTGCGTATGCCTAGGTAGAAGCAGGCTTGGTCGCGTGTGTCGTCGAAGTCTAGAGGGTGAAGGATATGGACCACCAGAAGCAGGAGGCCAAACCGTCGACCTTGCATACTGCGCCGCTCGACAACGTGGCGCAACATATCAGTCAATAAATTCCTGATTCCAAGTTCAGAGCGTATTAGAAGGGGACATAAGCCATGATATTAGTTGCATTTAATAAACAGTGCACGTGGTGCAGGGGACCAGGAGCTGGTGGCAATGGCTTACATTCGTATGTTGGTGCTGGAAGAGTAAGGGAAAATTGGTGGTAGGGGTAAACTGCCGTGTGATGTGGTGGCGTCGGCAGTCGCGAACGACAGCTGAAGTCGCATACTACTACCTGGGTGCTGTTGGTCGTAGAGAATGTATCTGGAAACGGTAGCGGTACGTCACTGGATCGGTTTGCCACGGAATACCCTAGGGCGTGAACGGCGATGAGCCTTAAAAGTTTTAAAGAAACTAACGTGGCTGTGTGTTGAAGGTTTTAAGCCGTAGCAGCTTGTTTTGTGCAGCCGTACACTTACAACATTGAACATAAATCTTCTTTCAGCAAACACAGCAAATCCAGTTGTTTGGTCCCGGGTTAGATTCAACACCCGCCCGGAGCAAGAGGTGCTCGGAGGTTGACAATTTTATACAGGGCATGAAAGGGCATTATGAAAAGTAAAGTCCTCTCTCGACGAACGAAAATAACACTCTACAAGTCACTCATCGCACCCATCCTGCTATATGGTGCAGAGCGTGGACGCTAACAACATCTGATGAGGCGGCTGTGGGAGTATTCGAGAGAAAGGTTCTTCGAAAGATTTGTGGACCTCTACGCGTTGGCGACGGCGAGTACCGAAGAAGATTTAATGATGAGCTGTATGAACTTTACGCAGACGCCGACATAGTTCAGCGAATTAAAACACAGCGGCTTCGCTGGCTAGGCCACGTAGTGCGAATGAGCGAAGATGCTCCAGCCCAGAAGGTATTCTTATCGGCACCCGCCGGTGGAAGCAGAGGAAGAGGGAGACCACCACTCCGATGGAAGGACCAAGTGGAGACCGATTTGCGATCCCGCGGTGTTTCCAATTGGCGCCAGTTGGCGCAACGAAGAAACGACTGGCGAGCTATGTTGGACCGTCAAAATCGCCCAGGCGGTTAGATGACCATTTAAAGAACAATATCAAAATAACCGCCCTTGGTTGGGTAAAACCCAAATATTCCGGTACGATACAGCTGTTCCGACTGTTGTGGGAATGCTGTACTCACTGGCAACTCCTTTATCGTGAACTGAACACGCAATTTTCTTCACTTATTTTGACGAGTGATCCTTGAGATTTGCCGCAAACCCCTTCCTTCTTTCGATGACCTTGATTAAGAGCATAAATTTATTTATCTCGGCACAAAAGTCTCCACTAAGGTTTATGATGATATATGTATACCCTGCGGGTTAGGGGTTTAGAATATGCCCGAGGTAGGCATACCGGTCGTAAGAGGCGACTAATATGCACAAAGGTAATGACGTGCAACTCGATGGTTGATCTACGGATATGATGCCTCTCACCTCTCATTACCCACCTTATCCTTCCTTAAGGCAGGAGGGGTGACATGACCTAGAAGGTTTCACGGGTCAAAAATCGCTACCACGACAGTCGGGCAGTACCGCAAGGGAGTACCGGAGCGTGCCGGGTTCAAATCCGGCCAAGGACTGTTAATTCGACAACACTCCCCAAAACCTTCGGGGAGTGTTTTTGTCGTTACCACAACAACAACAACCACATGATAGAGGTTTATTTATTTATTTTTTATCGACGAACACTAAAACAAACACCAAAATGTAGCTTCAAAAAATTATAACGGAAAGAAAACAGTTGCAACCTATATTACAGCCAATGGCAATGCATAATAAATTCGAAGATACTTTATCCCTGAATTCAATAAAAGATCTTACTTTTATAACAATACAATATCTATAGCAATTGTAATATAAGGTAGTATTAGTATATTTTCAAGATTAAAAATTTTAGAAAAAATAAATACACCAAAGCCAACCAACCGAAATACCACAGAAATAAGAATTTCGGCCGCATCGTAGTTTTACGTTAACCCATCGATCGAGGACCCACCATTTCAATGGCGAAGAGGTTAGCACATGCTAAATTACTTACCCCTTTTCGTATTATTATGATATGAGGATTTTTTTAAAGTTAATTACTTCGAGTAACTATAACTTTATTACTGATATTTTACTTTCGTGTTGATAGGGTTGGAAGTAACCCATTTGGAGGAAGTTGTCAAATTCATGGATCTGCTATAATATCAGAACATATAACAGATAATATACCAGCTGTTTCATTATTCAAAGACGTTTCAACCGAAGCTAAGGAACAAATACTTAAACCTCAAACATCTCAAACATTTTTACACGCAAAGTGTCCAGCGAAGATCCATCGTAGTTGTTATTGTGTATGTTTCATTGCCGAACATACCAAATTACTAGAAAGCTCCACAAAGGTAATTTAAGTATTAATATTGCATATTTATTTTGATTACGGCTTCATATATTTAAGGTAAAAGAAGACTGGAAATACGTTGCTATGGTACTAGACCGTCTTTTTCTTTGGATATTTACGCTAGCCGTTTTAGCCGGCACTGCTGGTATAATACTTCAAGCCCCTACGCTGTATGATGACCGTATTCCAATAATTGAAGACACAGGAATTGATTTCGCTGGCATTTCAGCAGGGCGATGCCGCCCTGCACAGTAATACAATTAGTCAATATATACATATATATCTATAACATAAATCTTCTTTATTTTCGATACTGAAATGCAATGTTTGCTACGCTGTCTCTAGTAAGTTCTTTATGGGCATAGCATATCGTTCAGTGCCATGCTATTTTGCTACCTTTGTATAAACAGTTTCGGTTTTTTTTTTCGAGCAGTTTGGTACGAGTGCAGTTTACAAAATTCGGGGAAGTAATCACATTTTGCTTTGAAACATACATCCACCCTTTAAACCAAGAGATCCTTGCGAAAATGTTTACAAGTTGTTATGGATTATGAGGCGCGTGCACCTCAAGCCAGAGATTCAGTTGAGCGGGTTCATAACCGGAGTCGCGCTACTTCTACTTTGATGCATCTCCTCCGTATATGCTTATGGCTGCTCTCACCAAAATTATTAACTTTAAACTTTTAAAATAACAGTTTTATTAAAATATAAATACATTAGTGAAATAATTATACACATTCCAAAAACATTTTATTTTTTTCTTTGGCAGAACTTTGTTTTATTATAATAGGAAACACCAAATTTCATTCAAATCGGAAGGAGTCGATTCTAACTATGTGGCGATTTACATGGAAATACCCATATCTTATATTGGAACTCACATATTACACATCTGGATTTAAAGAATAACTATTTAATAATATCAAGAAATACCGTTTCTTTATTTCAATGATAATCTAGGACAATTGATATTTCCTTGTAGACTATTTCCAAGTATCTTAAATCTAACATATTTTCTTATATATAACTCCACCGCTCTAGCAATTTGTGAATTAGAAACATAAGTTGTTCTAACTCCATCAAACTGATTACAAGACACCTAGAGATATATGAGAAGGGCAAAGCTAACCAAGAATACGCTCAAGTCGCTCGATATGACACACGAGGTATGGTCTCATATGAGCACAGCATATTCTAGCTTAGATCGGACTAGAGTAGTGAAAGTAATTTTATTGTATAAGGATCCTTCAAATCCGAGCTAAAGTGGCCAATAAACGCATTCGCAGAATGGGACTTCACAATGACACAGTTAAGTTGGCTGCGAAAGAGAAACTTGAAATCAAAAACTATCCTAAGGTCCGACATTTCATCAACAGCACTCAGTATGGAGCCACCAATATGTTACGAGCCAATAATATTTCGTGATTTATTTATTTATTTATTCAATGATAATCTAGGACAATTAAAATTTCCTTACAGACTATTTACATATAATATCTTGAAAATTACATTTACCACTACTAAACTAGTTCATTTTACAGCTGTTTAAGCTTTATGTTATTTAATGAAAAATCCAAAAATCGGAGCTAGGTAACAAGCTAAATTCCATGATAGCCCTAGCAATTGGAGAATTGGCTGCATAAGTCGTTCTAACCCTATCCAAAGAGAAGAAATCGTGACTTCGAAGTATCCGAGATGGAGCATTAAAACGTATACGATCTAGAAGAAATGGGGAATCAATGGCCCCATTTATAATGTCATAAACAAATGTCAGAGGCAACATAGATCTTCTACTGTTTAGGGATTTCAAACTAATTAAGAGACATCTAGCACTGTACGATGGTATAGGGTCCTGAAAACGCAAAGACCGCAGACCAAATCAAAGAAACTTTTTTTGTACGCTCTCAAGTCGTTGTATAAGGCAGGCATGGTAGGGCCTCCAAATGAAGGCACCATATTCTAGCTTGGATCATACTAGTGAAGTAAAAAGTAATTTTAGTGTATACGGATTAGTAAAATCCGAGCTGAAGCGGCGAATAAACGCAAGCATTGAATAAGACTTTGCAATGACATAATTAAGATGGTTGTTAAAAAGAAACTTGGTATCAAACACTACCCCAAGATCAGAAATTTCACCAACAACGCTCAGTATAGAGTCACCAATATGATACGCGGCAGGAATAAGATTTGGGACTTGGAAAAATATACACTATAACATTTGCTAATATTTAGATGCAAATGATTTTTATTACACCAGTCTCTAACATTGTTAAGATCCGACTGGAGCCTAACAGTGTCTGAGTGACTCGTGACTGTTTTAAAAATGTTCAATGTCCGCATACAGCAGAAAATTAGAGTACTTGAAGCAGTGACTTATATCATTAATAAAAATTAAAAATAAAAGAGGGCCCAGCACAATCCCCTGGGGAACGCCAGAAGTTGCAGTAAACGACCGTGAGCGGGTCCCATTCACATCAACTACACATCTTCGTTCGGCCAAATATGACTTCATCCAAGACAGCATGCTGCAATGAAAGCCAAGACTAGCTAGTTTAGAAATTAATAGCGAGTGGTTGACTTTGTCAAAGGCCTTCGAAAAGTCAGTGTAGATGGTATCCATTTGTGCTTTCGTATTAAAAGCGGAAATGCAGAGATATGAGAATACACAAGGTTGGTTACCGTCGACCTACCAGGCATAAAACCGTGTTGGTTAGGCGTAATTAAACTCTTGACTGCGAAAAATATCTTATCCTTAACCACAATTTCAAATAATTTTGACATGGTGGATAATTTGGAAATAGGACGATAGTTAGCAACGCTACTTTTATTTCCACTCTTGAATATCGGGGTAATTGAAGTGACTTTCCAAGCGCTTATAAAGTCACCGCACTTAAGCGATCTGTTGAAAATTAGTAAGGTAGGGTAGGCTAATTCCACGATATTTTTAAATAAAAAGGAGCAAAACCCGTCTACGTCCGATTTCATTGTTGACTTGATTACTGATATACCCCGAATGATATCATCAATGGAAAGGGAAAGCTCACCAAAATTAATTGGCGTATCATTTGTTATAAATACATCTTCACTTGTAATCGCCGCAGACTCAAAATTTGAACTGAAGGAATCTGCAAAGAGGTTCGCGGCATCAGTCAGGGAATGTGCAGAAGGGATGCCTGAGCCCGACTTTTTAGACTTAACGTACCGCCAAAAAGATTTTGGGTTAATTTTGATCTCACGCACAAATTTAACAACATAATTTTTATGAAGATTCTTACTTAACGATTTAAACTCCCTTGAGTAAAATAGATATTTCTCTTTGTGAGAAGGCGACTTGGACAATTTGAACTTCTTATAAAAGTTATTTCTTAAATTTTTTAATTTCTTTAGATCCTTTGTATACCAAGGAATTTTGTAGCACTTTTTCCTGCTCCTAGGGATCACACTGCTACACATTTGATTGACATTGTCCAAAAATATTATCCCAGTTAAGCATTTTGATTCTATCATTGATGGCGTCAAAATTGCAGTTTCTGAAACAATAGTTCTGAGGAGGTATACCTGTATCAACACTTCTAAACTCATAAAACTCCAATTGCAGGACAAGAGGAACATGATGCAATCCAGGGGACGACAGAGGGTCGAGACATTCCTCAAGAGAAAAGCTCATATTCTCGCTTATGAAAATTAAGTCTAAGAGACGTGACAGTTTATTTGCGATAGCATTAATCTGCATAAGATTGACACTCAGTAAGTTATCAACTACGTAAGTTTCAGGAAAACTATTAACGCTATTAGGATACAAAGCTGGAGTTCTCATTCTGCAATAAAAGAAGCGACGAACGATACTTTCGCTGAACAGCTATTAAGATGACGCCCCCCCCCCCCCCCCCCCATCCAGCCCGGTTTTTATCACATCCCGATCTTTTTTATGGAAGCTGTAGATATTCGGATCAAAAATTCATTATCATACAAATCTTCATTCAACCAAGTCTCCACAATAACGAGAACATCATAGCTCATATTGGAGCTAAACTCTTACAGAGCCTTCGATTTAGTTCTAAGACAGCTCACCAAAATTAATTGGCGTATCATTTGTTATAAATACATCTTCACTTGTAATCGCCGCAGACTCAAAATTTGAACTGAAGGAATCTGCAAAGAGGTTCGCGGCATCAGTCAGGGAATGTGCAGAAGGGATGCCTGAGCCCGACTTTTTAGACTTAACGTAACGCCAAAAAGATTTTGGGTTAATTTTGATCTCACGCACAAATTTAACAACATAATTTTTATGAAGATTCTTACTTAACGATTTAAACTCCCTTGAGTAAAATAGATATTTCTCTTTGTGAGAAGGCGACTTGGACAATTTGAACTTCTTATAAAAGTTATTTCTTAAATTTTTTAATTTCTTTAGATCCTTTGTATACCAAGGCATTTTGTAGCACTTTTTCCTGCTCCTAGGGATCATACTGCTACAAATTTGATTGGCATTTTCCTTGAAGAGGTCGAAACACTCGTTTAAAAGACACCCCGCAAAAATATTATCCCAGTTAAGCATTTTGATTCTATCATTGATGGCGTCAAAATTGCAGTTTCTAAAACAATAGTTCTGAGGAGGTATATCTATATCAACACTTCTAAACTCATAAAACTCCAATTGCAGGACAAGAGGAACATGATGCAATCCAGGGGACGACAGAGGGTCGAGACATTCCTCAAGAGAAAAGCTCATATTCTCGTTTATGAAAATTAAGTCTAAGAGACGCGACAGTTTATTTGCGATAGCATTAATCTGCATAAGATTGACACTCAGTAAGTTATCAACTACGTAAGTTTCAGGAAAACTATTAACGCTATTAGGATACAAAGCTGGAGTTCTCATTCTGCAATAAAAGAAGCGACGAACGATACTTTCGCTGAACAGCTATTAAGATGACGCTATGGAGCTTGTTGAGCTACCCCTCTCTTCGGAAAAAAACGGAACGGGCGAAGTATTACATTCTTTGGCCATATATTCGCATCAACTATATTATCATAATATGTCTCCGCTACTGCAAGTTTGAAAGTAACTCTTCTCAGATCAGCCAGATTAGTACCGTTTTTAACGAGTTTCACGCATTTTAAATGAGTTTTACTTATACCAGCATATTTTGAGACATAGTTCAGCATATCATCTTCAGACACACTTGGATGGAATGATGAGACGTGCAACGATTTCAAACCATCCGCTACACAAAGTTCGGAATTATTATTCACGCCAAGAACCAGTGGACCTTTTAGACTTCTCCGGGTAGTTTTTACAGTAGACTGAGACCCCGCCTCTTTGTTCGCAGGACGTTGTAGTTGTTTTTGCTGTTGATGTAGTTGTTGTTGACGGTTCACATTCGGTGGGGGAGTATTTTGAGCAACTAACTCAGTATAACATTGAGGCAGCGGACCTTAAGCTGGTGCCGCTGAAGCAGCGGAAGTGGACGCCAGTTTATTGGACCTTTTTCTATTAGCATTTTTACCCTGCTTAGTGGTCTCTGAGGATGTTGATCGCGTCTCACTATTCGTTACGGGTACTAGAAGACCACTAGCCACACTTTGATTACTATCATTAGCAGCACTAACATATATCAGCGTCGAAGTAGAGAAAACATTTGTTGTCATATTCGATTAAACAACATTCGTAGCAGCACCAGTAGAACTTGAAAAGACGTCAGCAGCGGCAGAGGCAACGGCTGCAACCGCATCATGCGCGCCCAAAGCAGAGGATAAACATGTGGGAGAACTATTAGCGCTTATAATGAACTCTTTTAATTTGTTTGAATTAGGTCCAAAAACTGAGAGTAGCTCACGCAAATCAAAAACAACACTTTTCAAGTCTCTTACTTCAGCGGAAAGAGCAGTTACAGCATCGTCACTAGTTTGTAGTTTCGTAGAGAGCATGATCCAATAAACTATATGGTCGCCGCAATCGGCCAACAATCGAAATTACCGTTTGACGTCGGTGAATTCTTATGTCAAAATGCACATGTGAGAGGGAACAAAAAACGAAGATATGTTAGTTTGACATAAGGTGTGGATGAGGAAGAAGAAGACGCCATGTCATGTGAAACGACCATATAAATTATTTGATCATGGTAGAGAGTAGCTTAATTTCAGCTTTTAGATCAACACACCTTTTCAATAGTTCTGTGTTGACATCACGAACAGAGGACAAAGAGGAAGACACATTAGTACACACAGCATTAAGTTTATTGACCACTGAATACAGTTCTAATGCATGGACATTGTTATTGTCACAAGAGTTATTAGTTTTGCCATAGTAACAAACAGATTCGTGAGAGTTGCCAAGAGAAGCACTTGCAGTACTTCCACTTGCTAAGTCATTGTTTATGCTTATATTTACGGGCGAATTTTTGACAGCACGAACACCCGATGCAACGGGGGATGGTGGCGGGCGAAGAGATGAACGACGTTCTGCCATACATTTGTTACAGAAAAAAGACTTACTAGCCGAAAGCAAATAGTCCACATCGGCTTGCTCTAAGCCAACACAATGCAAATGAAAAATTTCAGCGCACTTTTCGCACTGTATTTTTTGATCTTTTAATCGATCAACTCTTTGTCCACATAAACACGGCATTATTAAAGGAATTATAAATTGCAATTTATTTTTGAAAACTAAGAGGCAATATCTCTATGAACAATAAAATAGTCATAATAAAGCAAACTATGAGCACAATATTAGCAAGTTAGTACGAATAAAGCGGAGTAAAATAAAAACACGTCCGCACCGCACGTTTACTTAATTGCAATTGTGCAATAGAAAGTGAAATCTGAAAACACCTACTAATATAATAATAATAAAAGAGGTCGGAGTATTTGAAACAATGGCGTGAGTCAGTGTAGATAGTAGCTGTCTTCGGCGGTCTATGGGTTTAGAATATGCCCCAGGTAGGCATACCGGTCGTAAGAGGCGACTTATATGCACTAAGGTAATGACGTGCATCTCGATGGTTGATCTACGGATATGATGCCTCTCACCTCTCATTACCTATCTCTCCTTCCTTACGGAAGGAGGGGTGACATGACCTAGAAGGTTCCACTGGTCATACCAAATCGCCACTACGACAGTCGGGCAGTACCGCAACGGAGTACCGGAGCGTTCCGGATTCATATCCGGCCAAGGACTGTCAGTTCGAGAGCACTCTTCAAAACCTTCGGGGAGTGTTTTTGTCGCCACAACAACAACAGCCTACTACTTCCAGTAACATAGTAGATGAGGAGTTGTAAAATAATAACGCTGGATTTAGTACCGACGCGCGAACAAGATTACGCATCGCAAAAGTTAGGGAAAGAGTGTAGCAGTAAAAACCAAAAGGCAAAAATAAGCGACGAATTGGAGAAAAGAGGTTATCTGTTTACCTGGAAGCAACTGGGAGCCACATTTTTCTCCTTAGAGCGCCCTACTGTAAGCTTCAAATATAACACATATGTAATTATGCTAATGAAGTTCTTTGTATAGCGAATTAGATGATATCCTCATGGGCAAGGTTCGGATAAATCCCGGGTACCTTCTCAGTAGTGAAACCAACAAAAGAAATCTTAGCGAAATTGACGAAGCGGCACCATCTACTTCGGATAAGAATGTTTTGGACAGAAAGTTACTTATTACAATTGTAGTGACCGTACCCACTGCAACCGGGTCTACGTTGACGCGGGTTTTACCCTACCAAGAGTAATTCGTAATTTTTCTTCTGTGTAGTTTTTGTTGTTGTAACAATGCTTCAATAGGTTCGTTCGGCAAAATCCGGTGCTTGTCATATTGGCGACACATAGCTCAGAATCAGCTGGCCGATTGCGTTGCTTGTTGCCAGCAGCATTTCTTTATATTTCCCCCAAGTAAGTACTACCAGTCATCGGCTTTGTATATTAGTGGTGACGGCGGCTGAATGAACATGTTATCAAACGTCACCCAGATGATATTGTGGTGATGGACTGTCCAAAGCTTGATCCCGTCCAAGTCGTGCCGTTAGACAGCACAACTCATCGACGGAACGGGCCCTTCCCAATACCGTGCAATCATATATGTGGAGAACTCTCGATATGCAATAATTAAACAAGAACGGGGATAGGACAACACCCTGTTTACCACTCATGATCAAGGTGTTTCAACATATTTATGGCAATACCGTCGGGGTCGATGGATTTTGAGAGCTTGGCCTGCATGATACCTTCCTTGACCTCAGAGACGGTGACGCAAAAGGCACCTCGGTGTTGGGGAAGAGGTCGATGCGTTAGGGATGATTGGGTTCGTTTAAATGGTGTTGGGCTAACACCAAAGCTGTTTCGCAGTCTGGAAAACTATTACAAGGAAAACCACAACAATTATAATAATCGACGTGAAGTTTTCGTTATAATAGTAAATTGTAGGGTATAAATCCCCATTACTAGAGATATTTACTTCAATCCAATCGTATGTATTCTCGCTTTCTCTTATGTGAATTTTTTAGGAATCTTTGGATTCAACGCCAACTTGCTCACTGAAGCGGGGAAGAACAACACTTGATATTGTTTTCGAAAGAATTAAAGCTGAATCTAAGAAACAAGAGAAGCGGGAAGAAGAAATTAAATAAGATATGGAGGAAAACACGAAAAAAAAACCAGTAAGGAAGTCTAAGTTCGGGTGGAACCGAACATTATATACCTAGTAGTGATCTATTATGTCATCCCAATTTATGCAGGTTTTTTTTAATACCTTCAGTTCGTATTTGCGTTCAAATAGACAGACGGACAGACAGATAGACGTATCGAGAGACGGGCATGGCTACATCAACTCAGCTCATCCTCCTGATCATTTCAGTATACGTACAAACATTTCATGTTCATGAAAGTTATGAATATCAAAAAAGATATATAACTTCGCTTTTGCAGTGGCGTATTAACTACTTGCCCGGATATTTTACTTTTCATCCTGAACGTTTTGATATACTTTAATAAATATATATCTCGATTCGTTTATGTCGAATGAAGTAATATAATTTCTGTGCGTAACAACAATAGATATAAACAAGTAAGGAAGTCTAAGTTCGGGTGGAACCAAACATTATCTACCTAGTAGTGATCTATTATGTTATCCCAATTTACGCAGGTCTATTTTAATACTTTCAGCTCATATTTGCGTTCAAATAGACAGACGGACAGACAGATAGACGTATCGAGAGACGGACATGCCTACATCGACTCAAAACATCCTCCTGAAAATTTCAGTATACTTTTTGATGGGACTATCTCTTTTTCTTCTCATACGTACAAACATTTCATGTTCATGAAAGGTATGAAAATCAAAAAAGATATACAACTTCGCTTTTGCAGTTGCGTATT
Source organism: Merzomyia westermanni (assembly GCA_949987695.1). NCBI lineage: Eukaryota > Metazoa > Arthropoda > Insecta > Diptera > Tephritidae > Merzomyia > Merzomyia westermanni. The sequence goes on along the minus strand of OX465288.1, from coordinate 103,052,230 downwards.
AACTACTTGCCCGGATATTTTACTTTTCATCCTGAACGTTTTGATATACATTAATAAATATATATCTCGATTCGTTTATGCGGAATGAAGTAATATACCTTGTGTGCGTAACAAAAATAGATATAAAAAGGCGCCAAAGAACTCAACCGATCTTTATGCAATTTTCACAATATATACTTGGGTTCACTGGGTACAGCATAGACAATATACAGTTTTGGAAAAGTAGGCGGAGCCACGCCCCCCGCTATATAAAGTTTCAATGCGTTATAACTCCGAGCTTTTTTGGTCTAAATTAATGAAATTTGGATATATGTGTCACTTAGTCAATGTCTACATAATTTTTCAAAAGTGGGCGGTGCCACGCCCACATATTTTGTGTTTTCTTTTGCCCTTGAACTTTCACCATATGTTTAGGTGTTCGCTGGGCACGACACATTCTGCATATAGCTTTTGGAAAAGCCCCCAGGTTATATAAAGCTGCAGTTCGGTATAGTTAGGAGTTTATTTGGTTCAAGTTAATGACAGTTTATATATAAATGTGTTCTATGTGTCAAAACGTCAAAACAACGCCTATCGGGTTTGCTAGTATATTATAAAATGGAGAAAGCAAACAACGAATTTCAGCATTCTTTTGTAAAACTGACGGGCATGGCTAAATCGACTCCGCTCGTGCTGATCATTTTAGTGAACTTTTCTCTTCTTCTTTTCATACTTACATACATTTAATGTTTATGAAAGGTATGAAAATCAAAAAAGATACATAACTTCGCTATTGCAGTGGGCTATTAACTACGTGCCCGAATATTTTGCTTGTGTGTTTCCCGATTTGCCTAATTTTTAGCAGGAGTATAATATATACTACTAAGAAGCAGCTGAACAATTTTCATTGAAATATCAATATTGAATTATAAGCGATTGCCTTTGAAAATAGCAGAAATTTTATGCTGAAAAGTTGGCGGAGCCACGCCTACTTCTTCAAAGTTGACAAAATTTTTTTGCGGCCGAGTTTTTCTTGAAAAGCTTATTATGTGTGCAAAATCTGATTGATATAACTTGCTTAGTTGTAGAAATATCGCTTTTTAAACTTTGCAAAAAAAATTTTCAGAACTATGTTCAAAAACTGGGCGTGGACATTAACCGCTTACGCCTATTTTTAAAGCAAACAGTTAACTTTATATATAGAACTTTATCACCAAATTTCGTTTCGAATTTCAATTTTTGGCGGAGTTATGGCAAAAACAGTTTTGTGGAATAGTCCACTATAAAACAGGCGAGGCCACGCCAATTTTCGAAAATTTTAAGTTTTTGGATTTCTTTGTTTACGGAAACTTTAAAAGTGAAATATAAATGGTGTAAAGCTATTTTACGCAAAGTGATTGCCTATTTAATATATCTACGATCCTCTTCAAAATCTTTCATATAAAAGTGGGCGTAGACCTTAACCGATCCCGCCTGCAACATTCCTTGCATACCTGGAAACCTGCGTGCTGAATTTTGTTTCGATATCTTGCACGGTTTTTGATTTATGATTAATATTATTTCTAAAAAATTTACTTAATCAAAAGTGGGCGGTGCCAAACCCATTTTCAAAAATTTCTTGAAAATTTTATTTCATGCCTCAATCTCAATGTATTTACCAAATTTTATCCTTATAGGTGTATTATGTACTATGTAATCTTTTTTTTTGATTTTTCGAAAATATTCTATGTATAAAAAGTGGGCGTGGCTATTGTCCGATTTCGCCTATTTTAAATAGCACTCGGAGATCAGTGCAAAGGAACCCGCATACCAACTGTAATCAAGACACACGTCACAGACGGACGGACGGACATGGCTTAATCAATTTCTCTTTTCGTCCTGAACATTTTGATAGACATAAGTCAATATCTAACTCGATCCGTTTATACCGTTATGTACTGCCGTTAGGCGACTAAAGTTAACATACCTTGTGTGCGTACCACTACTAGGTATTAAAAGGGTGTCCTTTATAGGCGCCAAAGTACTCAATCGATCTTTATGAAATTTATATATACTTGGATTCACTGGGTACAGCGTAGACAATATATAGTTTTGGAAAAGTGGGCGGATCCACGCCCCCAGGCTATATAAAGTTTCAATTCGTCATAACTTTGAACTTTTTTGGTCTAAATTAATTATATTTGGATATATGTGTCAATATCTACATAATTTTGGAAAAGTGGGCGGTGCCACGCCCACATATTTTAGGTTTTGTTTTTGCTCTTGAACTTTCACGATAGGTTCAGGAGTTTGCTGTGCACGGCGCAGTCTGTATATAGCTTTTGGAAAAGCCCCCAGGTTATATAAGGATGCAGTTTGGTGTAGCTAGGAGTTTATTTGGTTCGAGTTACTGACATTTTACATATAAATGTGTTATATGTATATAAACGTCAAAACAAAATCTACCGGGTTTGCTAGAATATTATAAAACGGCGAAAGCAGACAACGAATTTCAGGATAAAACTCAGAGACTAGTTTGGGTTCAAAAAGACAGACGGATAGACGGACAGACAGGCGGACGAAGAGATGCAAATACCTAAATCGACTCCGCTGATCGTGCTGATCACTTTAGTGAACTTTTATCTTCTTCTTCTCATACTTACCTACATTTATGAAAGGTATGAAAAGCAAAAAAGATATAAAGTCTATTAACTACGTCCCGGAATATTTTGCTTGTGTGTTTTCCGATTTGGCTAAGTTTTGGCAGGAGTATAATACATACTACGGAGAAGCAGCTGACAAATTTTCATTGAAATACTCGTATCAAGATTGAATTATAAGCGATAGCCTTTGAAAATAGCAGAAGTTTTATGCTGAAAAGTGAGCGGCGCCACGCCTACTTCTTCAAAATTGACAAAATCTGTTTGCAGTCGAGTTTTCCTTAAATAGTTTATTATGTGTGCAAAATCCGATTGATATAACTTGCTTAGTTGTAGAAATATCGCATTTTAAATTTTCCAAAAAAAATTTTCAGAACTATGTTAAAAAACTGGGCGTGGACTTGAACCGATTTCGCCCATTTTTACAGCAAACAATTACCTTTATATATTGAACATTATCACCAAATTTCGTTTCGAATTTCAATTTTTGGCTGAGTTATGGCATAAAATTTTGTGGAATAATCCACTATAAAAGGGGCTGGCCACGTCCATTTTCGAAAATTTTTATTTTTTGGATTTCTTAGTTTACGGAAAATTTAAAAGTCAAATATAAATGGTGTAAAGCTATTTTACGCCTAGTGATTGCCTATTTAATATTTCTAGCATCCCTCTTCAAAATCTTTCATATAAAGGTGGGACCTTAACCGATTTCGCCCATTTTTTCCTCGAGCATTCCTTTCACACCTGAAACGGTGTTTGATTTATGATTAATAACATGTCTAAATTTGACTTAATCAAAAGTGGGCGGTGCCATGCCCATTTTCAAAAATTTATTAAAAATTTATTTTATGCCTCATTCTTAATGTATACACGAAATGTTTTCCTTATAGGTGTATTATATACCGAGAAATTACTTTTTTTGTGTTTTCGAAAATATTCTATATATATAAAGTGGGCGCGCTTATCGTCCGATTTCGCCCATTTTAAATAGCGCTCGGAGATGGGTGCCAAGGAACCTGCATACCAAATTTCTCATAGGTCACTACCCCAACCATTTCAATCCTTGGAGAAACCGTATCTGGCGGACTAAACGCCCTCAACTGCATATCCACATATTTGTGTTGACAACAGCCTAATATTTGTGATAGGTTTCAAATTCGTTTCGGTTTTTTATTCGTCCTTCTGTAGCTGGTGAAACGATAGGGCAAAAATGGCCGAAGCTAATGATTTCGAGCTGTTAGAATTTAAAACAGCGTATAATAATGGTATGGTGACTATTCAAGGGTAGAACCAGATGACGTGACTGGTCAAGGCGCAACGCGGATGGCCAAAATGAAATACCAAAATTGCTACACTGCATATTTAACATGCGCTACGTTGATGGCTAAAGCCCCGCATCCCTTGCCCTTCAACCAGCAAAACAATTCCACCTTTAACCCGCACACCCGACACTCCCACCCGCCTAAGTGTCAACCTACCTCCCTGTGACACGGAAATCTTTTACGGAAACTATATGGCGTGGACAACCCTTAAATTCGTTTTTTATGGGTAGATAAAACAAGGCTATAAATACATTTAATAATAAAATAAAAACTACCAACGAGCAGTAAACAACTGCATCTTGGGACTGCAAATGTATGACATTGGCATAGCAAACTGCGATGCGAAATTTGTGTTTTTGGTATCGAGTCGGTTACCGGACACCACCCTCCGCTACAACAATAACAACAGGAGCAACGAAGATCAGCCTGAGGAATCCACAAACAATGTACAGGCACTTTTCCCGGCAAGCAACCGAGATGTTTTTTTAGGTACGGCGATGGTGAACTTACCCACTTAGGTATAACATACGAGGCCCGGGCCCTTTTGGAATCAGGATCGGAAGGGACATTCATAACGGAGAGGCTTCAAAAATGAATTAGGTTGCCAACGAGAGACGTTAACACACAGGCGTCTGGCATTAATGCGACGGTATCGGCGAATGTAAGAAAGGTAGGTTCCCCGTTAGACCCCCAGTTTAGTAGCGAAGCAAGAGCCCTGAATCCACCCCAATTAACAGGTAACCTCCTCAAATTGTCGGGGAACCAAGTTTATCTTAAATTACCTTCACCCCTTATTTGGCCATAAGGACCCTTCACCAGCTTGCAGATAATGTGAAGACGAGATAGCCTCTGGCTGCAAAGGTCCTGAAACAGAGCATGTATGTGGACGACGTTTTGGCCGGAGCCCATGACTGCGCAATGGCGATTCAAATACGCGAAGAGGTGATCGATGCCCTAAACAGCGCGGCGTTTCCTGTTACGAAATAGACCTCCAACGGAAAAAGAATTTTAAAAGGTCTACTCAGGGGGCACATTTACAAAGAGAACTTTCTGGATATCGGCGACATGAGTGAAACCAAGATGTTGGGCATCCGATGTGACGCAGCACATGACATGCCCCTTTTCAGCGTACAACTAATTGCAGCGATACCAAACGACACGAAGCAAGAGGTCTTGTCACGTGTGGCCAAGTTGTTCTGCCCAGCAGGATGGCTTAGCCCGATTGTGGTGGCTGCAAAGATCCTGATGCAGGATATATGGCTGACCAAAATAGATTGGGATGGTAGTCTGCCACGCTACCTGCATCTGCTGTGGGAGACTTTATGAAAAACTACGAGGGGGTCCAAAATATACCAATACCCAGATGAACCCATTTCAAGCCATGGGACGAAGTTGAGTTCCATGGGTTCTGCGAAGCCTCCGAGAAGGCCTACGCCACCGCGTTATACGTAAGAGTCAGCGAACGCACATCAAACCGAGCCCCCATAGTAGTCTCGGAGCCTTATTACTGTCCGAAATGATTAACACGTTTATTCCGCAGCTCGAAATCCCACAGCCAGTAATCTACAAATGGAACGACTCGACTCAAAAGGCCGGCATGCACCTGGACCACATTCATGGCGAATACAGAAGAGAGTAGCAAAGATTGATCAATTGCTTGGACTGTTCCATTGGAATCACGTTGTCACTGCGGCTAATCTGGCTGATCTCGGGAATCGGGGTGTGTCCCCACAGGATTTGAAGGCTAGCGCGCTTAGGTGGCATGGTCCCAAGTGGTTGGAGCAGACGGCATCAATGTGGCCGCACCGAAACCGTACGAGCACGCCGGAAATTGAGCTGAAACAAAGGACGATACGGATTCATGCGACAGGCATTACGGAAGATAGGGATATTTTGGAACGATTTTCGGACTTTTGACGGGCCCTGAGAGTGATCGCGCGTCTCTTTCGTTTCTTCCGAAAGATCCATCCGACGTATAAGGTGACTGCAAGCGATATGACAGACCAAATAACAACAGAGGAAATAAATCTGGTAAAAGGTCGTCTTATCATGCTTGCACAGAAACGTCATTGTTCCGGTGTGTTCGAATTCCAATTCGTACCCTTAACCCTTTCTTTGACGCCAACGCAGTCATGAGAGTAGGAGAACGACTTGCTCTAACAACTACCCTATAATGAACGATATTCTCCCTATGATTGCCAGTTTTAAAGATTGCTCGTGAAATTCTCGCATTTGATTTCCTTGCATGGGGGAATCAGCTTATGCTGAGACTTCTCCGATCTGAATACTGGATTATCCGCATGAAAAGCCTAAAAAAAAAACCATCCATAATTCGCGTTATTTACAGAAGGAATGCACAAGAGCAACTGATGGCAGCATTACCACCGGGAACAACTAAGGTATCCAGACTCTTCACCAACACAGGAGTCGACTTCACCGAACCCTTTGAAATAAAAAAGTTTCACAGGGCTATTTCCGTGTCTTTGTATGTTTCACGAAAAATTTTTTTATTTTATCCTTCCTATATCTTCCCGATTGTTTGAGGCCATAAACCGATTTTTCAACTGGCACACACGTTGAGGGTGTACCTCGTCTTTGAACCCTTCTGGTTGGCTCATATACACTTCTTTCTTCAGTTCACCGTTTAAATATGCTGCAACATAAATATGATTTACGTATATTTTATACTTTGCTGCGAGGGCAAGTATTAGACGAACAGTTGAAAATCTGGAACCCGGTGCATATGTATCATTAAAATCTACTCAAACTCGTTGAGAACACCCTTTAACTATCAGCCTCGCTTTACATTTGTCTATATTACCATCTGCATCATATTTTCCAGTGAACACCCATCTGCTGCCAATGTTGCTTTTATTGATTGTTGCTCTCTAATGAGGTATATTCCGTCTGCAGCTCTTTTTTACACTTGTCACTTCCGCTTACAGCTTTGTGCAAGGTACAAAATTCTGGGTTATCTGTTACAAATTGCCATCTTACAAACTATCACTCTCTTTGGCAATTTCGCTGGGGGGAAAATCTACCTTGGTATTGGTTTTGTCATCAAAATCATATGATTGTCGTTCTGTTTCCACTATAATGCTATCACCCAGCTAACCAAAAGTGCTAAAAAAGATTCCTTTCGGAGCTATAAAACCCACATTTCTCGGAGCTTTACCATCCGAAATGAGCTCTTTTCGGAGCCCAAATGGAGCTAAAAATCCTTCAATGCGGGCACCCTAAAAGGAGTCATAAAAAAGAGCCCAAAATGAGTCCGAATCCGATGAATTTGGAGCGTTTTCTGACTCTTTTCTAATCAACTTCGGATCCTTTTTGGACTCTTTTCGGAGCTCTTTATTGATGCTTTTCTGAAGGTTGTATGCAGCCTTTTTTGACTCTTTTTAGGCACATTTTTTCCTCCATTCTGATGGGTTTTGGAGCCTTTTTGCACTCTTTTTGGAACCTTTTATTGATGCTTTACTGATACTTAGTTTAAGTCTTGTGACTTTTTTTAGACATACTTTTTTACTACACTTTGAAGAAGAAAAAAGTTTAATTAAAGATATTACTACAAATACATCTCAAAGTATAAATATCAATAAATATATTCTTTCGTTTGGTTTTTAACTACAGTTCCCTTGACTTTCAGCTATTGATAGACATTGAGAAAAAAACTTTACGTTCTGTTAAGCAAAAATTAACTTCAGAAAATTCTTTAAAACATTCATATAATTGAACGTTGCCGGTCATTCGCTCTAACCGTTTATTTTCTCACAGTTCTCTTTACGCGTACAAGAAAAAGGATCAGAAAACGCTCCAAATCTTTCATATAACTGAGCCTTGCAGTTTATCCCCTCTACAATATTCATTTCTTCTCCCAAGGCTCCGTGAATCTTCATAAAAAAGTGGCTTTTTTGTAGTTTACTAAATAACATTCCAAAAAAGCTCAAATTACAGACTCTTTTTGGATCATTATTTCGGAGCGCTCCGACTTTGGTAAGCTGGGCAGGCTCTACATTTTCCCCATTGCTATCGCCGTCGCAACTAAACAAATTATTCTCGAAAAATATAACATCTGTTGCAATGACTTTTGACTTTGTACTGGCGTCGTACATTCTGCAGCCTCTGGCTTGACTAGCAGAACAACCTTTTTTAAATACTTAACCACGTCGGATTTTTGTCTTGAAAATCGTATTTCTGATACATATATCTGGAAACATTGGTTCCGTTGGCGTATCGCTAATGTCGTATGCTTAACGGAAGAGAAAACCCAAAATGCAATTGGTCGGCAAGGTTACGTTACGGAGAGGGAATTAAAATATAGCACCAAAATCGATTATATTGTTTCTCATAAGGTTAGTTGAATCAGCTGGTTTTTAAGCTTACCGATAACGTACCAATGTTTTAAGCTTATATGTATGTATGGTAATAGTAATTAAAGAAGTATGAAAAAAAACGGAGTAATAACATAGGGGTTGCATTTAAGAGTATTTAACAAAAATACTTCATAAACTTTTTTTGGAGGTTACACGGGTTATACCACATCGCTACCACGTCAGTCGAGCAATACCGGTTCCTACCGGGTTCATATCCGGCAAAGGACTGTCACTTTCGACAATACTCCACAAAACCTTCGGGGAGTGTTTTTGTCGCTACAAAACAAACAAACCAAAAATAGTTATCGTAGCATATTATTATTATTAGACGCAGAGGAATTTAACTGACATTTGTTTCTTTGGGTGCGCAATAAATGATAAACGGCTGCCAACAAGTTTGAAAAATTTAAAGAAAATTCAGATTTTTTCTCAAAAAATTTGTTTAAATCAAAACCGACCTGAATCCAAATATTTACTATTTATGGAATTAAATATGAGCAATGAAAAACCTTTGAGTAGAACTGAAAATCAGTGGAATAAGTTACTGGCAGTTAACTGGACTAATGTTCCGAATGGGTTAACTAGCTATCAGAGCTTCTACGATTTTTGGCCGATACTTAAGGAGTTGTCATGGTATGTTTCGCAAATGTTGGGTTCACCCATCAGCAATGCCCACATTGAAAGAACATTCTCGGTTGGGGGGCAGGTAATTCGTCGGTAAGTTCTATAGGTATCGTTTCGATGGGCATTTTGTTGTGGACATGTAAATAAAATTAAGCGATTTTGGCGACTTTTAAGGGAGAATCTGTCGACATCTGGCAACCCTGTTTGGCGGCTACCACACATGAGTAATTTTTGGAACAGTCATCTCATGGCGCATGAGTCATCTAATAAAGGGCAATCTTCACCATACCATACATACCACAGTATACAGTAGTCTCACGCAATGATTTTAGTAGCCATTTAAGTTAGTTGACTTTTGCTGGCATTTTCACATTCCCTTGAAAATCAAGCTATCAGCCACAAAAATAAATATTTTCCAAACGACATAAAATATTTGACAATCGAATTGAAAGATGTTGATAACATAAGAAATGGTCTGTATATTCAAGAACTGTCACAACGTCTTATATTTGTGCAAAGATTCGGAAGTTTCCTAAGCATTCTTATCTTATGAAAGAAATCTAAGTTAATTAAGGTAATTTTATCGGTCCGCACATAACTGCTAAAACACGTCCAAAAATATCGGGGAAGGTATCAAAAAACTAGTTTTGACCTCGGTATCAATAATCCGTAAGCGGAGATTCGATTATATACTATTTTTAACAAGAGATATTTGCAATCAAAATTTAAAATTTTCTGTAATTTTCATGTGGTTGTTGTAATCACACATATTGGGTGTTCCGGAGTTTTTCGCCGAAATACTGGGGATCGCGTAGCCGGTGTTGGGCCGGCACAAAAATACCATGGATCGCACTTCCCATTTGGGATCGGACCTGGGTAATTTTTGGTAATCTTTTGATAACTTTCCCGATATTTTTGGACTTGTATTAGCAGTTACTTGCGGTAATATAGAAGTACCATAATTAACTGGGTTGGAAAAAATAATATAAGTTTTTAATGAAAATGTTTGGATTGGTTCCTGCACGAAATATTAAAATGAGTTTGACAATACAAACTGTCTAAATATTAAATTTGTAAACTTTAGTCCAAAGTGTGAAGCTATCTTAAAGCGTCCGATTATTTTATTAACCGGAACCAGTAGCTTGAAAAGCGCCATTTAAGTAAGTTAGGTTCAAAGACTTGATTGTTGCGTAGCCTAGAGATATAAATGGATCTTTTAGCAAGGCTGCTTGTAATCTGCACGAAAAATTTAACTTAAACATTGACTGCAAAAGTCAACATTTTATTGAGAGAAAGTACCTCCTTTATTTTTGTATCATGATGAATACCAGGGCTCCTAAAATTATTCTATTAAATAACTGATCGGTTAAGCGATTACATGTTTAATAGTCATAGCATGGTTCAATTAACAGGTCGTGTCATTAGACCATCTGATTTCTACTTTTTTCTCGAATTTTGACAGTACACTAATTTTTCAGTGCGATTTTGACATTAAAACTCCGAATTACCAAAACAAAATAGATAGAAAATGTATGTATGGCTGTTTGTTTGTCGAGCTGCTACAACCTGTTAGTTCGACCACGGTTAAGAATGTGGCAAATATCTTCAAGTCTGTACCATCCTTAACTCAATAGCACTCCCAACACTAGTTTAACACAACAGAGATAACAATGGCTACGCTTATGCATGCAAGTGTGGCAGCTCAACTGTCACATCTGGCAACATTAATTTAACTTGAAATTTTTCCCTATTATCTTTCGTAATATATTTGTGTATAGATTTAGCAGTTGTAACTTAAAATCTTACCCACGCTTCTATTCATTCCTAATTTTCCGTTTAAAGAGGCTACAAGCCAATTTCTAAGAAAACCAACAAAAGTCAAATATAGTGCTTTCCTAAAAATATCAGGTTCTTTGTATTTCGAAAAAGTTAAAAGTGGTAATACAAGTTGCCACAATTGGTGACCCCTACAATTGAACGCAAAAAGCAATGCTGGAACAAGGAAATAAGAGGACTGCATCTACAAGCACCGCACCGCTCACCGATGATGATTCTACCGCGCAAAATGCAGCGAGTACCGAGTAGTTTTTTGAGGCAGTCACTGTTCCCCGTACACAGAATCCCGTCACGCACATCGATAGGTTCGATCGAATGGAACTACTCCCATTTTGGAGCCAACATGTGCAAATATGGTTTAGCTCAATTTAGGCGCGATTCCAACTGAGAAGAATTACATCAGACGCCACGAAATACTATGCAGTCATCGCTCGTCTTGACCATGATGAGTTCATCGTAGTTGAGGGTGTGATATCAAACCCTCCCCAATCGGATAAGTATACAGTATTGAAAGCAATTCTGGTTAGTCATTATGGTATTTCACCGGAAATCCAATTTAAAATGCTACTCTCTGGTTTAGAGCTTGGCGAGCGGCGACCTAGAGAACTTCTAGCAGAAATCCACAGATTGGGAGGAAACAAACTTGAATCCACCTTTGTGAGCACAATTTGGATGGAACAGCTTCCCCTTCAAGTACGGCTGGCACTTGCAGCCACAATCGAGCCTGACAACACTAAGCTCGCACAACGAGCAAACCAAATGATGGAAAGCCATCGTGACTCATACAATCGCTACGTCATGCTTGTGGACAAGTGCAAATGGACAAGTTATCGAAGCAGGTAGAGAAGCTGGCAGTAAGGTTTAATCAACCAGTACATTCTGAAGACGTCGGCCCACGGCATAAACTATCCAGCGATTCGAATGCAGTGACTAGCGTTACTCCCAACGATAACGCAATTTGATTTTACCACCACAGGTTCGGAGCACGTGCCAACAGATGCACCATGTATGCTCCTCCAGAACCAGGGAAACATAAGTGGCCCTAAGACGCGGCAATACCTCGCCGATTATTATCGTTGGCACTGGCGTGGATACTTATGTGACCCCATCGCCACGCAAGAACAACCTTACATCAAAGCACCTTGGACTTCATGCCGGAAATGGTACCAAGATTGAAACCTACGGTGAAAAAGCAATCGTTCTGAACATCGGACTACGTCAACCAATTCATTGGATTTTCTGCATCGCAAATGTGCCCTATCCAAAAATTGGCGCAGACTTAATGCACAAATACGGTCTGATTGTGGACCTCCGACGGGGTTGCATCATAGACCCCAGCACCGGTTCGCGCATCACAGGCGCATATGCAACAGCTCCCATTGCGACTATTACAGCAGTCAACGATACAAATTTACACGTATATAATAAAATGGAGACTGGAGACCTTGCGTGGACTATCGCAGGCTCAATGAGCTGACCACTCCACACCGTTACCCAATTTCGCTCCTCCACGACTACACTACGATTTTTCCGGGTAAATACATTTTTTCGACGATCGACCTTCGGCGCGCAAAAGAAGATATACCGAAGACAGCTGTAATTATCCCGTTCGGCCTATTTGAGTTTATAGTTAAGCATGCCGTTCGCAACGCAGCGCAGTCATTTCAACGCTTTATCAATGAAGCCATCGGAGGTCTCCCTTCGTATATGCGTATATTAATGACCTGCTCATAGGATCCGTAAACGAATAACAGCACGAACAGCATATGCGCTTGGTTTTTCAATGACTCAGTGAATTTGGGCTGTGTATAAACACCGATATATGTCTTGGTAGCGACTACCGTTGACTTTTTTGGGGCATCGCATAACAGCATGCGACGCGTCCAGTACCGCAATAGGAGCAGTATTAGAACAAAATAATGGCAGTATTGACGACCGCTAGGATTATTCTCCAAAAAACTGTCACCAGCTTAAAGAAACTACAGTACGTACGACAGAGAACTAACCGCAGTATATGAAACAATCACAAATTTTCGTCACTGGGTTTAAGGCCTTGAGTTTGCCGTACGTACCGATCACAAACCACTCATATACATCGCAGGATCCGACAACAATGTAGCAGACACAGTCTCCCGCGACACGATGCACTTACCAGCAGCAATCGATCACGAAGAATTATCCCGCGCTCAAGCAACAGACGAGGAATTACAACAACTTCTAACCCACAACAACACGTCGCTCAGACTGTAAACGCTCACCTTTGGTGCAGGCCAGCAAACTGTGTACTGTGACAACAAACAATATTCACGCATTTGTACCATTGCTACTTCTATGACATGCTGCATAATCTCGCGCACCCTAGCGGGCGAGCTACTGTCACAATCATCGCCGAGCGATACGTGTGACCGTCGATGAACAAAGACGTAACACAATGGGCACGTCCCTGCGTTCCTTGCCAGTGCTCAAAAGTAGGTCGGCATGTCCACACAACACCGGTTGCTTTCCTGTATCACGTGCTTGATACAATTTTAGCTGTGTTCGGTGGCAAAACTTGCAAAGTAGTGTCGGTAAGAGGAGAATGGCGTTAAACTCTCTCGAAACATCAAAAGTAAGAAGTTTTCGCCAAGCAGGAGTCAGTAAAAACTTTCAAGCAAAACAGCCGTTACTTTTTTGATTGGTTTATAGGTCAAATTTTAAAAATTTTGTTGTTGCTATGTCGCGATCAGCTGTTTTTCACTTGCAAGTTTTACTGAGTGAAACTCCCCCAGCAGAAACATTCAACTCTCTCTCTCGATGTAATGTCAAAATGCGCTCTCTCGCTGCAAATGGTCAAACCATTTTTTAAGATTGTATCCTCGTGGAACACAACTGTTGACTTACTTAAATGGCGCTTAAAAATGTTAACGGGTTTGGGGCTCCAGCCGCTTCTTCGCTCTGCCAGCTCCCTCCCATAGGAAACAACTCGGGATCGCAAATCGGTTTCTACTTGGTCTTTCCATCGGATTGATGGTTTTGTAAGGATAAAATAACTTTGTGAGAGTTGTATGCATAGCTTTTTGTTTGAGCGATCTAACCTTATAGATCACAACCCTACAAAAAACCAACGTTAGTTAGTCATGAACGTTTGAACTTGTGAGTTGTTCATAGTTAGGGTGTTAAAAAATGTCAACTAAGCAGAAAAAATCATTGCAAATCAGATTAAATTTGCATCAAAAAGCTAAGATTTTAAGAAAAATTGATGAAGGTATTCGTGGAAATCGATTGGCGTTGGATTATAATGTATCTAAGGCGGTCATCACAAAAATAAAGATAAAACGTCATGAAATTTTGGAGGCAGTGGCAAACACACATGAAGTTGCAACCAAGAAAACTTTACATAAATCGGAATATCCCGTTCTTGAGGCAAGGTTGTATAAATGGTTCTTAAGCCAAAGACAGCGTAATTGTGCAATGAGTGGTCCAATTTTAAAGGCAAGAGCCAAGCTCGAATTTGCCAAATTGCACCCTGGAAAACAATTTCATGCAAGTGATGGATGGCTAGCAAATTTCAAGAAACGATACGGTATTCGCTACTTAAAAATTTGTAGGGAAATCCTCTCAAGCGACAGGTCAGAAATAACACCGTTCATTCCTAATTTGCGGCAAAAATGAATGAAATGGAAATATCGGACAAGCAGCTATATAACGAAGATGAATCTGGATTATTTTATCGTTTTCTGCCCGATTAAACATTTGTCGCGGCAAACGAAAAGGCGGCACCCGGCCGAAAATAAGGATAGAATCACATTTATGTTGTGTGCTAACGCAGATGGTTCGCATAAGTTGAAACCATTGGTAATTGGTAAATCCGCAAACCCCCGTTGCTTCATGGGGTTTGAAAACCCATTGGAATATGCTCACTCGCAAAAGTCTTGGATGAATTCAGAGCTATTCTTCCGCTGGTTCCATCAATCGTTTATTAAGCAGCTAAATTAATTTTTTTTTTTAATTTTTAAGTGTGCCAAAATATTTTTTAGGTTCGCAAATTTTCTGCTGAAAATAATTTACCACCACGGGCATTATTGCTGATTGACAACTGTACTGCACATAAGCCAATTGACCAGTTGAAATCAGATGATGGAAACATTGCGGAAATGCCCTTACCACCTAACGTGACAGCTGTTTTGCAGCCCATGGATCAAAATCCCATAAGACTGGTCAAGTTAGGATACCGAGCAAAACTTTTGTGGAACATTGTAGCGCAAGGAAGCGTTCCGGTTGAGCATATTTTGAAAGGACATTCAATTCGTGATGCCATCTTGCTGCTTAAATTAGCATGGGATGAGCTACCAAGAGATGTGCTTATCAAAGCTTGGAAAAATATTAAACAGTGGGATGATCAATACGACAGCGAAGACGAAATTCCATTGCTTTCATTGATGAGGTCAAGTAGTTCTCACGATGATACACTTCGAGAGGTACAATCTTTATTGTCCAAGGTGGGTGGTGTTGACGTCAGCAGTGACGACATTGAAAATTGGAACGACGGCCAAATTACGGAAGATGGCGAAGATTGCGAAGTGTCTAATAATGATAACGAAGATTTAGTTATCGAGCAAGATATGCAATAACGGAAAGTGAGTTTTTCGGAAGCAGTTGAATGCATCAATACCTTGATAAAGTGGTATGAAAACAATAATGATGCAAATCATATATCATATCTTATTAATATGCGCACGAAAATTGTCAGGAGCTATTACACAAAAGAAAAGAAACAAACAAGTCTCGACCGCTTCTTTAAACCAGCCCTTACAAATTAATATATGCATATGTATGTAAAATGCGAAAAAGTACAAACTAAATCTAAGTTTCTGTTTTGTTACGAGTAAAAGTGAGTCATGCAAATAAATTGAACGTATTATATTCCCAAAATTATGTTTATTTCCGTGTTTTTTTCAAATTCGAGAACCCTTTGGAAAAGTTAATATTTCGGAAAAGTAAAACACCCTTGGAACGGTTTGGTTAACTTTTTCGCGATTCTACTGTACTTTCATACCAGATTCTTTCTTTCTCAGCACACGGGTGTCCGTTGTTGCCAACACCCTCAAAGAACTTTTTTAGTGCCCTATTTACCAAACAAATAGTAAGCAGGTAGTCTTATTTTGTATATGTTCTTTTACGCAATAAACATACAAATGTATTATTATATATTTACTTATAGTAACTTTAAAGTAAATATCTATCAATCGCTTCATTTATTCACAAAAATGGTATTTACTTATTCGCAGAAGAGCATTTTAATATTATTGAAATAATAAGGAAAAGCTATTCAAACCCCATTAACCGAATAAATAACAACTATTCAAATAGTAATAATAGTAACAAACATCACACTTGCTTATGCATTTGGACACGCAACCATACATACATACATACAAAGCGTGCATGCTCATAGGTACAAGCCATGAAAATAATGAATTTCGCTCTCCAAATCTCCTGCAGTTCAATACACCTATTCGAATACCACTATTCGAATAAACAGATAAATCATTCGAATAAATATTATTCGAATTTTTATAGCCTTCGAATAAATGGATTTTTTATTATAATTTTTATTCGAATAGTCCCATTCCTAATTGGAACTTTTAGCTCTTTACTTCGCAATCAAACAATTTCGACCATACCTTTATGGTACCCATTGTATTGTAAAATCCGAACATAGACCTATTCAACATGAAATATCCCTCTTCAAAACTTTCAAGAATTAGGAAAATCCAACGTTGGCGCTGATGTATTATCACACATCACAATAGAAAAATTAAAGAATCTAACAAATTTTTTACAATAAAAATAGAAATACAACAAACTGACAAATTTTTGCGCATATAAACCATAAAAACACGAATTACGTGGTTTTGAGGTTGCTAACTGTAGAGAAATTACTTTCAAGGCTTGAATCCGAAGCCAGCGAACACAAAATTAAGCAAATAGAGTGGCCTAAAATAATATTTTTTTAATCATTTGTGACAGACGATGACAAAAACTTAAGTTCATGCCAATTTACGACGACAACCCAATTTCAGGAGGACATTGTCGTACGAGAAAACTTTACGCAAAACTAAGGACAAAATGCTATTAGAAGAATATGACACGTGATATAGCAAAATATGTAAAAAGTTGAAATAAATGTCTTTTGAACCAGGTTAAACCAAAACAAAAGAAAACCTAGTACTAAATCCAACATCAGGTGTGGCAACGCTTTTTACTCCTCTCGCTGTGGCAGCGCCAAATGCACATCTGTGGTTGAGAGTACTCTCACGTAGTGCTCTGATACTCCTTAACACGTTGAGTGCCATGTGAGACCACGGTGGTCTCACATCAAAGAGGGGCTTCCAGGCCGCATGAAGCCACCTGGTCTCACAAGATAATGTTTGAAATAAGGCTATGTGCTGATTTAGTCGCTTAAAATATGCCATTCCAAAGACTGTATTGATGATATACTAGATTCAATGCATCGTAGGTGCTGCTTGTCCTGTGGGTATGGGACAACTGGTGCACTATACGACATGTTCAAATAATAATCAAAAATAACATATTATTTTACTCATCTAGAATTAGTTTTTATTTATAGATGGAAAATATTACTCTTTAACTCAGTTTTTTATGATAAAATGAAAAGTGCATAGATAGTTTCACATATAGAAAATAAATATTTTTATGTCACTTCAAGTACATATTCATATAAGATTTTGAGTTACTTTATAAAAATAAAAAACCATTCAAGACAATAGTAGTTTTAGCACGCTACACATTTCAGTGTAGTTTTTGGTGTTTTTCATATCTCTATTTGATTCTTAGGATATTCTTCTGTAGAAAATTGTACACCCGCGCCGGTTTGACCGACCAAGATCTCCCAATCTATGATTTTTGTGTTCTGGCATGACTAGGGGAGGTGACACTTTTTTTTCAAATAAACTTTTAAAAATTTTTTCCTTGAATTCTGTGACTCCTAGACTTTCTTCATAAGCCGTTCCTGTTAGAAGTTCTATAGCAAGTTTGCTGTACCATTTCAAGGAACGGCGAAGGCATTTATTATATGTTTTCATAATGGCATACATTGTAAGGCATAGGGGATGTTTTCCAGTACCTAAACACAAATGATAACGACAACAAAAAATAACGGTATTTATCGAATATTGCATATATTTCGATACAAGTTGGTTATTCTTAATTGTTGCATGATATTCTGTAGTATTATGTAAAAAAAATGTCGTGGCCACTGGGACCCTATATTTTTCCTTATATGTTAAGGAGTATCCTTTGGATGATGGAACGGAGTATTTCCGTTTTTGGCAGGAATAGGACCCCTTCCTGAGTCCAAATATGGTAATGAGTTCGCGCTCACCATGATAAATCAGCAAAAATAATTGCATGGGAAATGCTTTGTTTTAACATACGGCGTAAAGAATGCCATAAATCAGATTCAGGAACAAAATTTAAAAATGAATTATTTGTGGAATTAACGAAACTTTTAAACATAAAACATGATTTTTCAAGGGCATACCATCACGAAACTGTTTGTACAATTGAACGTAATGAATACTTACATGTAAAGGGTGTTTTTTAGGGGTATAGAACTTCGAATTGAAATAAAACACAAGAAAATCGTTTTAAGGTCCATCAATTGGGCTTTATTGGAAGGATAATTTTATGCCATTAATGTTTAAATATGATTTCGGGCATGTGGCCGCCGCGGCTGGCTCGAATAAAGCCAATTCTACAGGTCCAATTTTCAACCACTTTTTCGAGCATATGGGGCCGTATGTCGGCAATAACGCCACGAATGTTGGCTTCCAATTCCCCTAACGTTTCTGGTTTGTTGGTGTAGACGAGCGACTTCACATATCCCCAAAGAAAATAATCCAATGGTGTCAAATCACACGACCTTGGTGGCCAATTGACAGGTCCATTCCGCGAAATTATGCGCTCATCGAATGTTTCCTTCAATAAATCGATTGTGACGTGCGCTGTGTGGCATGTAGCGCCGTCTTGTTGGAACCACAACTCATCCACATTCATGCCATCCAATTCGGGAACAAAATAGTCGGTTATCATGGCTCTATACCGGTCTCCATTAACGGTAGCTGCCTCTCCAGCATTATTGCGGAAGAAGTATGGCCACCAGCCCATAGAGCACACCAAACAGTCAGTTTTTGTGGATGTAATGGCGTTTCAAGGGTCTCATGTGGACTCTCTTCACTCCAAATGCGGCAATTTTGCTTGTTGACGTAGCCATTCAACCAAAAATGAGCCTCATCACTGAACAAAATTTTGCGATGCAAATCAGCATCGAAATCAATCTCATTTTCGGCCCATACACCAAAATCACGACGCATTGCATGGCCTCGCGGCTTTAATTCTTGCACAAGCTGGATCTTGTAAGGTCGCAAGCCAAGATCTTTGCGCAAAATCTTCCATAAAGTTGATGGACAAAGCTCCAATTGCTGTGCACGGTGGCGAATCGATTCATTCGGGTCCTCTTCAACACTTTGCTCTACAGCGGCAATTGTTTCTTCGGTGCGCACTGTTCGACGTCTCTGCGGATGCGTATTATCACATAGAGTAAACGTAGTGCGAAAACGATCCATGGTTAACCGAATTAATTGCTCTGATGGACGATTATGTCGACCATAAAATGGACGGAGCTCACGGTAAACTTCGCGAACTGAACCATTATTTTCGAAATAAATTTGCATGATTTGCAAGCGTTGTTCTTTTGTCAACCTGTTCATGATGAAATGGCAAACCAAACTGAACATAAATGACATTAGAGTTGCCAGATTTGAGCACAAAATGCCAGTTTTATCTCTATTCGAAAAACAAACCTGTAAAAAAAACACCCTGTATATTTGAATGAGGCTTTTCCTGTTTGGGATGTTTATTTAAAATACTTCACATTTTTACAGAATACAACAACAAGCACAGTTTTCGATTATAAATTTTTGCCTCCGAATTAGCATTTGAAAAAATTTAACAAAATCTAATAAATAAAAAGAAATTACGACTAAAGACTTTTATGATAAAACGAAAATAATTTAAATTTAAACTTTACACTTTCATAAACAGTAAAGGCGTTTTTGTCATATAGCCAAGAAGGTACAAAATCAACCATTCCTATATATACTTGTAAATTTGCAGAGAATATATACAAATACAAAAAAAACTATTTTTCCAACAACTTTGTTATATACAGAGAAAAAGTATTTTATTAGTAAGAAATCAAAACTTAAAAGCAATACAAAACGAAATATTGTACAAATGAAACCTAAAAAAATACATATTATACTATAATAAAATTCAACTAATTTAATAAACTAATAATTAAATAAACTAACATATATGTAAATAAGAATTATGTTAAAGCCCGATGCCAAAATCTCCCAGAAAGCGCTCTGCACAGTCACTGAAACCCTGCCACTTACATATATCCCTGCAAAAACGGAAACGCACCGTTCCATCATCCAAAGAATACTCCATGGAGTATTCAACACCAAAGCGAGAGAGGAGTAAGTGTACTTTTAAGGACCACCTCTTCCTCCTACTCCCTCCATGGAGTAATCTTTTGGCAGCATTCCTCACGAAGCAAAGAAATGGAGTACTCCTAGATGGATTAGGTGATCCAATCGCGGACATCGCTATGTAAATTGGACCACCTTTTTTATATATATGAGGATATGTGTTGGAGTAGTCTGGGTTCAAACCCACCCCCCAAGTGTTTTTACCGGCACAATTTTTGATGAAAACTGGTTTTCCGATTTTAATATTGTGTATTAAAGTGCGCTTGGGTGAAATTTCCCAATTGTGGAAGGGGCCTAAAGTGGAATAATGCAGTTACACTCCCACTCCGGCATAATCAGGTAGCTACAGGCTGCGACTTGTATCATTCTCTCCTTGACAGCGCTTAAGACTGGACGTCTACCTGCGGGGTTTTCAAGATTCCGCTACAGGCGACATATAGTCATTTTCCTTTCGGACTTCGCAAAATCTTGTAAATTAGGTAAATTTTCTTTCAGTTTTTTCATAAGTGCGATAACAGCAATTTTCGTAGACTAAGATCATAATATTCCCTGAGCATCGAAAAGTTCAGTTTTTCATAAGTGCGATAACAGCAATTTTCGTAGACTCAGATCATAATATTCCCTGAGCATCCATTCAAAATCCCCCCCGAAGACAGTCCTCTGCGCACGGCCTTACACTAGTCAATTTCACTGCAACATATCGTACACTATTTCTTTTTATAACGAAAAAATAACCTTATACGTGTGGGTGGTGAGGTAATACACATTATAGTTGTTGTATGTCTGAGATACAGACAATTCGGCCAAGTCAGCTAAAGCTGCAATTAAATAAATAAACATTATTATTATAAACGTCTTTGGTACCGATTTTTTCCGGACTAGTGGCTGGTTTTAAGGTATTTTGAGCGTGAGTATATTTGGCGACTACCTATAATGGGCAATATTTTGTGAAATGTTCACTGCCATTTACATTCCCAATAGTCGCCTAATTCTTGTGAAGACACTTTTCCACCTAAGCCAGAAAAACCACGGCGACGCAAAGGATATTGTGAAGAAGTGTCCCTTTACCAATGCAGGCTTCGACATGACTTGGAAAAACTTTTGTGAAATATATGAAACTAAACGTGTCTTAATCAACACACAACTTCAAACTCTATTAAACTTAAAGAAGGTAGAAACTGAGTGTGGAAGCTCAGTTAAGAAGTTACAGAGCAATATAAACAATTGCATGACGTCCCTTAAAAGTCATCGAATTAACATTTCAATTATATCGTATATGTGCTCTATGAAACTGCCGGAAAGTTTATTGGCTCTATGAAAACAAAGGATAGTCAAAAAATGGACATATCTCAATTGAATGATATGGATAGATTCTAATCCAATCGTTTTCAGACACTAGAAACATGAAACGCCAGCAGAACGACCGGGTGCCTTTCAAACAAAGGTCACAAAGGCACGGTGCAAAACGTGTTCATCAAGTGTCAACGCTTTCGTGATCTTAGGCCGATTGAAAGAATACATTTTATCAAATCCCAAAAGGCGTGTCTGAATTGTGTCTCCGGAGCACACACAGTTACGGAAGTTACGAGATGCACAAGCTTTTTCAAGTGCAGTACGTGCCATGCTCGATACCATACGCTCCTGCATAAAAATATTATTCTGCCAATATCGCCTCGACCTCAAAACAGGCACAATGGAGACGGGCAGCCAGCAACTCAGGTTCATCGGAGAAACAAAACACAAACGTGTGTGAGGACCCAAAACCACCGGTTTTAGAGCCCACCCATTACACACAACACATATAACCACTGAAATACATTAAACGTATATGTATTGTTCCCGGATACCCTAATGTGCACATTAATATATTAGGTCCATACATATTAATACACTAGGCTTAATATGTGGGTCGCTAACAATGCACACCCAACAACACGTTACATTCCAGGTAAATTATTTAGATTTACAGCGCCAACTACTCTGGCAATGAAAACAATATTTTCGGCCCGCTACCAAAAGTTCGTCAAACTCTAACAGGAGATTATCCAAATTTACATGTATGGAAATTAACACACAAACATACAAAGATTCCCACAAGCAATACAAGCGGGTTTCGCACAATGAAGAGACGGGAAAAAGCATTGTTAGCACACGATGGGAGTGCAGCAAATATAGCAGCATCACACATAGTGAGGAATATATGGCCAGGTGATCTAAGCAGCTCCAGCACCAATATGCGCGAACATATGATAGTGGGCGAAAGGGGGCATTCCAGGTGGAAAGAGCGCACACATAAAAATTTATGGAACTATTAATATAAAGTAAATCATATTGTATATATACATCGAGCTATGGTAAATAATGTAATAACTTAGGCTTACGATTTTTCATTTTAAAATAACTGTCCGCCTGCGCGGACAAGTATAATAGGGCGACAAATTCGCTAAGTCAGGGAGAAGCTAGATAGGCATAATATCCTCCTGACGCATTGCTCAGCGTTGAAAGAAGCTCCTGGGATTTCCTAACTCCCGAACTTTACATTTTATATACATTAGGGGTTTTTCTAACTCTAGTGTTTGGAAGGCTAGTGGTGGTTTCCTGCCTCCGCAACCTTTAGAAGATTTATACACAGTCTGGGTTTTTTCTAACTCCGCTCTCGGGAAGGTTAATGGTGGTTTGCTACCTCCGCGATCTTTAGTAGAGCAGGGTATCATTAAGGCATACGCGGAAGGTTTTGCTAGCCTCGCCGTATCAGAAGTAGTTTTGAATAAAGCATTTGGATAAAACTTATTAAACAGGGTTTTCCTCTTTAAACGGAGGCGGTAGGGGATTTTCTCCACTCCACAGGAATCCTGGACGTACTGAGCTTAACCCCGGCTTGACAGGAAAAGTCAGTCACAAATGGCGCCTGAGCAGGGGCTTGCAATAGGGTCACTTGGTAGATCAAGATACAACGGAGAACACACGGAGGCACATGGTAGATAGCTAAAACACCAGGATATTCACAAAGGATACAGCGGAGCATGCACAGAGGAAAGCAAGAATTACGTGAAGAAACAAGTTTACAGAAATCAGCAAGAAACACATAAAGACATAATGTCGAAAGTTACGTGGGTATATTACCTCAACCGCGAGGAGCTGGTAAAATATGCTGCAGAAATTGAACTAGAGGCTAGTGGAACAGTGGAGGAGCTACGAAAGCGCTTGACGAGCTTCATCCAGTCACAAGGTAGCGAGCCAAGCCTCGAGGCTCGTTTCATGGAATTCCAAGACCAATAACTCCAAGGCTTGGCGACCAACTAGTGTTACCAGGCAACAGCGACGTTCCAGCCTCGAATCAAACGAGGAAGAATCCGGTCGACACACACGGGCACGAGAAAGCCGCACAGCAGTAACCATACGTGATGTACCAGCCCGTATCCCACACGAACAGAATGGATCGAGTACGTAAGTGGGGTCTTAAACACGACGGCGGCAAGTACCCGCTAGATTTTTATTTAAAGGGTGGAGGAGCTGGCCAACAGCTATGAAGTTGGTCGCAACTCCATCCCGGAGCTTTTGAAAGATAAGGCTTTGATATGGTAACGCAACAACAACCGGCACTGGCAAGCCTTTAAGAAATACTTCCTGAAGTTTTTCCTAAGTTCCAGGCACTTTGAGCATTTGGAAGACGAGATCGGCGGCGAGTCCAGCGACCAGAAGAGGCGTTTAAAGATTACATGCTTTATTTAAAGGGGTTAATGCGATACGCCGATTACAAGAAGTGAGTTTAATAGCCTGGAGGGATTTTTCAGCCTGGTCCAGGATTATGAAAACATCACGCCAGAGAAGAAAACACTAAAACCAACAGCGAGACCATTCGTACCACGCAGACCAGAGGAGAGGTACCAGTACATATAAGCTGGCGAGAGAGAGAAGGAACACCCGAGACAGGAGGCAGCAGGAGCACAGAGAAATGCGACCAGACCACAGCAAAGGACTATAGACCCACGAAGCGCGTGCAGACGATGCGGGGAGAGCGGGCACTTCGCCTATGGGTGCCGCAACGAGCGACGCGACTTTTGTTAACCATTGATAGCGAGGGGTGGTGCCTCCAACAACGAATCCTCGTGCACGACATAAACACTTAGGCAGACCCAAGGGCGAATCTTGGCTGCAATCACACTGGAGGGACAATAAATGATGGCATCGATCGATACGGAAGCGACGAGGAACTTCGTTAAGGAGAAGGTAGCCGCGAAGTTGGACACGCGCAGATCCAAGCAGGTAGAGACAAGAGTGACAATGGGTGATGGCAGAGCACATAGGGTAGTTCAAGCGGTAGAGGCGGCGATCCAATTGGGCGAACAAAGGCATGCGAGTGCGTTGCTAGCTTTACCTGGGCTAGTGGACAACGTTGTGATCGGGACAAACTATCTGGCAAAGGCTTAGATGGAGTTGAAGTGTGGCCATGAGACTTTAGTATTGCAAGTGGATGATCAGAAGCCGCCAGCGGCAACATGTACGACGATGGTAGACCAAAGGTGCCGAGGAGACCGCGAGGCGTAAACACGAGGTCCCACTAGCGGAGAACAGTAGAGACGTTGCGGTGAGTAACTTTCTCAAACATGAGTTACAGATTTTTGAAGAGATATCCGGCGTGTCGAACATAACCACTCACAAGATAGTAATGCGAAATGACCAGCCGATAAAACAAAGGTATTTTCCAAAGAACCCAAAGATGCAAGAGATAATAAACAAGGAGATAGACGAGCTAATAGAGAAAGGTTGTATCGAGCTATCCCATAGCCCACACAGCGCGCCAATAGTTCTGGCCCGGAAGAAGAACGGCAAATGGAAACTGTGCGTCGACTATCGGCAACTCAACGCCCGTTCGGTACCAGATGCCTACCCATTGCCCCGAATACAACATATTTTGGATAGACTACGTAGAGCGCGTTTTAGAAGCAGCCTGGATCTTAAAAATTGTTATTGGCAATCCCGGCGGAAGAAAGTAGTAAGCGATTCACAGCATTTACGGTACCCGGACGAGGATTGTACCAGTGGAAAGTGATGCCACCACAGAACATACGAGACTTAAGGCGATTTCTAGGAGTAGTTTCGTGGTACCGAAGGTTCGTACCTGATTTTTCACGAGTTGCTCCCACGCTAACGTCAATGTTGAAGAAAAGAACGAGGGGGAAATGGTGCTAGGAACAGCAGGTGGCATTCGAAGCGTTGAAGAAAGCGCTTATACAAGCACCAGCATTGGCGTGCCTAGATTTTTCGAACAGGTTCCAGTTACAGACTGATGCGAGCGATTACGGTCTTGGTGCAGTTCTTACCCAGGGGTTGGACGATGACGAGCGAGTAATGGCATACGCGAGTCGTCGGCTGAATAAGGCCGAAACAAACTACTCGGTAACGGAGAAGGAGTATCTAGCGATCGTTTGAGCTAGCAAGAAGATGAGGCCATATTTGGAGGGGTACAATTTTATGGTAATCACTGATCACTTGGCTTTGAAATGGTTGAACGCGATAGAAAGTCCTTTGGGCCGGATCGCTAGATGGGCGCTTGAATTGCAGCAGTACTCGTTCTACGTACAATACCGGAAAGGAAAAATAAATGTGGTCGCAGGCGCACTCTCGAGGCAGCCGCTGTGAGAACAATTGGGAAGTATGCAGGAGGGTGATATTACGTGCAAATGGTACACAACGAAAATGGCCGAAGTAGCGAGGGAGCCGGAGAAATTTCCCGATTACGTGATGGAGGGAGGACAAATGTATTGACGAACAGGGAGTCAAATGGATGGCGAGGATGCGGTACCGTGGAAGTTATGCGTGCCGACATCGGAGACGAGAAGAGTGCTTAACGAAATACACGACACACCGAGCGCAGGACACATGGGTATACGGAAATCGTTCGCGCGAGATATCAGGTATGTCCTACTCTGATTAAAAAAAATTTTAATTAGTAAAAAGAAACACTGAATTTTAATTCAGAACAGCCTTTCTTAATATTAACAAGTAGTATTTATAACCAATTATTGCTTACTTTATATTTTTACATAGATATACATATTTGTTTATTTAGTTGTTGTTTACATATTTATTTGTTTAACCATTGAATTCGCAGTTCTAAAATTGTCTTTGAATTGTTTGTTTGTATTATTAAACGTTTGGTTATTCATATGTATGTATTTAACAATCGTGAAAGGAAAGAAACAGATTTCTATTGTCACAATTGCTGGTCAGGTTATAGGCTGGTAGATTATTTAATAGAATTAAGCCGTTTTCAATTTCTATGACTTCAGTTAGGTTTTTCTTCATACTTTTACATGTGTTGCTAAAAATTCATAATTTACTTTCTTTCAGGCTGCGTATATATATAATGTCTTATTGTTGTAATACTCGTATAATATTTCTTGTGGTTTGAAATCTAGTGTAATGAAGTTATCACTACTTACTGGGGTGACTAATGATCTTTCTAAGAAAATTACTTCTGTTGGGACTTTTATAATAAATAGCAATTTACTTTCTTCATATTCTTCGCAAGTTAATTCAATGTTTTGAAGCTTGAAAATATCAATTTCTAATTCCCTAATTCTGAAGTGTTCTTCTATTTCCTTTCTATCATTGTCGTCTATTGTACCTGTAAGGAGTTTAAGTCCGATTCCTAGTACATTAACTAACCCTCTTTTCTGTCTGTGAGGTAAAATTGTGAAAAGTGGTTCTTGCTCTGTCTAATTCTTGTTCTAAAAGTAGTCTATTATCTACTATGGATGATCTTATGTTCTGTTGTAGTGTATTTATAATATCAAAAATGTTGCTAATGTCTATTATGTGAATGATTTTGTGATAATTTTGTATCATTTCTACGTCGTCAAGTTTTATCTCGGCATATCCGTTTGTACTGTCAATTGGTTGTAGGGCCAGGGTGGCCGTTGTTATTGCCCATGTTAGCAGCGACAGCATCAGTATTAATTGTACCTGAAAATTTCTTTTTTCGCTTAGTGTTTGTTGGATGGATATTTTTTAATTTAGATTTCTTGTATATAGGTTCATGCTTATGTCACAGTGCTTTGCAGTTTTTGATGTAACCTTCCTGTTGGTCCTACCTCTCTTTTCTCATTTCTTATATTTTTTACTAACAAATTTATTAAGTTTTCTAGGCTAATCCGATCTAATTTCCATTTAGTGCAAATAAAACATATTTATTTCACTCTTCCATCCCACCGTTTCGCTAATGGTTATTAGCACCTTCAGGGGAGTGTGGCATTTCATCCTATGACAACAACAAAACAAAAATACGAAATTAACAATCAAGAAATATCACATTTATAACACTCAAAAACTGAACTTTGAAATTAAACATAAATTGTATACATACATTAATTTATCACAGTGACCTTATTCTAATTAAAACAAATAAACATTGTATAGAAAAGACACAAAACATTACGCGCGAGTAGTTAAAAGTACCATCTTCTGTGAAAGCATTGTCAATACTAAGTAATTAATGTATGTAAACAAAATTGGTTCTGTTGTTATAAGCATAAAATGTAAGCGACGGCGCTATTGTCAACATCTTCCTTTTTGTTCATTGTTTTGTCTCTATTCTGCATTATTCTTAAACTTTCCAAAGTATACCGCGTTCTTGTTCTTCTTTGCTTATCTAATATCACCGCGTTCGCAAAGTCCGCTTTATGTCCACTTGTTGTTGTGTGCTGTGATAGTGCTGTGTTGATTTTTTGCTTTCTAACATCGGCTTGTACTTAGTAATCGTTTCGTTGTTCCAATGTAGACCTTTTAACATCCCTTTTCATTGCCACCGCATTGAATTTGGTACACCACATTACTTTGTTGGTGACACTCAATTGGGCTTTTTGCATTTGTAAAACCTGAGGCCAAGGTGTAATTGGACTTATAGGCAAATGTAATATTATTTTCTTTTGTTAGTTGCCAATCTAAATTTTCACTGAATTTGGGTATTTTATGTACGATAAAAAACTTTATGCACAGACTTTCGGGATGTCTATGGGTAATCCTCTCTCCCCGACAGTAGCTGATTGCGTGGTGGATGATCTACTGGACAATGCCTTATCGAATCTTAAAAATAAATTCAACATTAAAGTAAAATTTTTAGCCAAATATGTAGATGACTTTTTCGCGATAGTCAACTTAACTTAATAATAGTCAACTAACGTTAATAAGATTCTGGAAACACTAAACGCATACCACAGAAAGATCCAATTTACAGTAGAAATGGAAAATAGTTCAAATATTGCCTTCTTGGACGTCCGCATACACAAAGAAAACAACAATATTATACTCGACTGGTATGCAAAACAACATCTTCTGGGCGCCTAATCAACTATTTATCATCACAACCTACCAAATACAAAATCAACACTGCCAAAAACATAATACATAAAATACTGACGCCAGCCACAAGAAATTTCACCATAAAAATATAGAAAAAATCAAACAGATACTTAGAAGCAACCACTATCCCGAACACATAATAACCGACTTAGTACAACAAAAGCTTATGCAGATCTACCACCCTATACTAATCAGGAGTAACAGCATGCCTACGGAAACAGAAAAACAATATTATAGCGTGACATACATACCCAAATTCAGTGAAAATTTAGATCGGCAACTAACAAAAGAAAATAATATTACATTTGCCTATAAGTCCAATTACACCTTGGCCTCAGTTTTTACAAATGCAAAAAGCCCAATTGAGTGTCACCAACAAAGTAATGTGGTGTACCAAATTGAATGCGGTGGCAATGAAAATGAGGGATGTTAAAAGGTCTACATTGGAACAACGAAACGATTACTAAGTACAAGCCGATGTTAGAAAGCAAAAAATCAACACAGCACTATCACAGCACACAACAACAAGTGGACATAAAGCGGACTTTGCGAACGCGGTGATATTAGATAAAGTTTAAGAATAATTCAGAATAGAGACAAAACAATGAACAAAAAGGAAGATGTTGACAATAGCGCCGTAGCTTACATTTTATGCTTATAACAACAGAACCAATTTTGTTTACATACATTAACTACTTAGTATTGACAATGTTTTCACAGAAGATGGTACTTATAACTACTCGCGCGTAATGTTTTGTGTCTTTTGTATGCAATGTTTATTTGTTTTAATTAGAATAAGGTTTGTACACTGTGATAAATTAATGTATTGTGAAGAATTCGTTGATTCCTTGATTACCAATCCTGGGTTCGATCACTATAAAGTCGAATAAACACACGCACAGATAATGTAAGTAATAGCTAGTTTTATTTATTAGTAATAAACGCAAAACAATTTTAAGAGTTTGATAACTTTACAGTAGTTCACTATTGAACGCTTGAAAATAAACTGATCAGTCTGCCTTGCTTGGTCACTGCCTTATATAGTCCGACAGGGTGCTTGCCTACGCACCGAGAACTTTCTTGGTTGTTCGCTTTTCGTGTTCTGGAAGGGTCGGTGTTATTTATTGGCATCTCCTCTTTGCATCGTATTCGCAAACACTCGCGCCATCTCTGTTCCTCTTCCTAGTTACACGCTTGCATGCATAAGCGTAGCCATCGTTATCTCGGTTGTGTTAACTGGTGGTGGGAGTGTTATTGAGTTAGGGATGGTACATGCTTGAGAATAATCGCCACACTGCCCTCTACCTAAGTCTGATCGTCCCGATCAGACACATTGCCCGAACAAAACGCTGCTAGACACTCAATGGTTGGCACTGCTTTATTAAACCTCATTTCCTCCTGGGATTGAAGCTCCGACATCAATCCTCTCCTGCAGGGATTCCCACAATGCATTACAGTGTCCCATATTCCAACCATTTTGTCCGTTCTTTGTGCATTCACTTTCGTTCCCAGTGGTACCCGGAACACATTCCTGGAACTCGTTTCTTCAGGATTCCGTTCCGTTCTCTCATGCCCAGTGCACTGTTTCACCTTATCCACTAAGTTGCGTTGCTTCCTCGGAACATGACCGTTAGAGGTTCGTCTTTTATCCTCAGCACACTTTGCGCACTTAGTAATCCATTCTCTTACAGATTGTCTGCAACCAATCCAATAGAACCGCCGCTTTACCTCTTGCAGCGTTTTCTTCCTTCCCATGTGCTTTCCATATGGGCAACTATGCGACGCTTTGATAACATTTGGAATTCTTGCCTTGGGAACAACAATAAGTGCTCGATGATTCTGGCCATCTTCACTTTCCCATATCCGATGCAAACAACCAGATATTAGCTTCAAACTACTCCATTGTGCCCAGTATGCTTTTGCAATACGACTCTCTGCTGCCATCTCCTCTCTTCCTGGCTGTTTGTTTTCCTTTATTCCTTTCAACACACGTGCCAAATCTGGATCTTCCTCCTGGCCTTGCCGAATCTTCTTCAGGAGGCACCTGTCCACGAAAGCCAATGGTCGAGGAGCTACCCCTGCCTTAGGAGGCTTCTGTTGCTCCATTTCGAAGATCACTCCCTTGCTGCTAAAGCTACTATGGTGTTCAAAGATCAGAGGAACCTCTTGCCCATTGTAAGTCATAACCCTGTTGCTTATGTTGATGTGAATGTCTCTCTCAGCCAAGAAGTTGTGATGTGTACCCATATTTCCAATTACAACCTTGCATGTCACCTTTCCAAGGACTGGCTTGCTATCACCAGTTACTGTCCTCAACTTAGCTTTCTGCAATCGTGTCACCTTCCCGCTGAACAAGTCACTCCGAATGATGGAATGTGATGCACCAGTATCCACAGTCAGCAAGCGCTCTTTCCCGTCCACGTAGCCTTCAACAGTAACATTACTCGCTTTCCGTCCGAGTTGTGACACAGAGATTATGGGGCATTCATTTTGCTCATCTTCCCCAGGTTTGCGTTTACGTCCACCTGAATTGCTGGGGTTACTGGAGCCAGCGCCGCAATAACGTGCTATGTGACCTGGGTTTCCGCACTTAAAGCATTTAATGGCACCATTACTTTTTTTCTGTACTCCGTTCAACGCTTCCAGAATTGTGTCTACCCAGTCTGGCCGTTCTACCTCCACGCGGTGAGCTTTGTACGCCGGCTTACTTAGTAGCGAGGCTGTTTCCTGCGTTAGAGCATGAGATACCGTCTCAGCAAATGATCTCTTGGGATTTGCATATGTGGCTCGCTTCGTCTCCACGTCACGTATTCCATTTATAAAGCTTTGGATTTTTACCCTTTCTGTGTATTCTACGGGTGCGTCTGCGTTTGCTAGATGGGCCAACCTCTCGATATCCGATGCAAATTCCTGCAAAGCCTCATTGGGTTTCTGGAAGCGATTCTGCAGCTCTATTTGGTATATCTGTTTTCGATGTTCGCTACCATAGCGCCTCTCAACTGCACCCATCAATGCTTCCTAATCGGGAATCGTTTGTAAGATTTCGGCTGCAGAACCCTTCAATGCCACGAACAGTGCAGCAACTTTGCCTTCAGTTCCCCAATTATTCACCGCTGCCGTCTTCTCAAACTGTAGCTTAAATACCTGGAAAGGAACAGAAGCATCAAATGACGGGGATTTTACCTTGGGAGTATTCGCTGAAGCAGATGGACGGTTCAGTTGCAGCTCCTGGATACGCCTCTTTAAAGCATCTACTTCGGCCTCAATCTTGTCCTGCCGTTCTCTGAATACCTCCTGCACTTCAGTTATTTTTGCGTCCTGCATTCTTAGCTGTGATGCCATTCGTTCTTCCTGTGCCTCCAGCTGCAATGCAATTCTCGCCATGTGTGTCTTTTGTTGTTCCAACTGAGATGCCATGTGTGTCTTTTGTTCTTCCAGCTGAGATACTATACAAGTTTTCTGTTCTTCCATTTTAGTCGACATCTGGGTTAATACAGCCAGTTTGTGTCCACGGTTGCTACTGGATTCGGAGACTCCTTTTTTTCTTCCATTTTTGTCGGTGCCTCCTCCACAAGATGAAAAACATGATCATCAACGTTGATTCCTTCTGCTTCCATAGCCTCTCGCAATCGTGACTGTAACTCTGATTTATTGCCTGTGGTATTCAAGCCACGCTGTTGCAGCTCATTTTTGAGTTGCTGGATCTTCAGCTCATTCAACTTTGCCATGCCTTTGTTATCCTTGAAAACTCTCGGTATTTATTTAACAATATCACTTCTGACACCAATTGTGACGAATTCGTTGATTCCTTGATTATCAATCCTGGGTTCGATCACTATAAAGTCGAATAAACACACGCACAGATAATGTAAGTAATAGCTAGTTTTATTTACTAGTAATAAACGCAAAACAATTTTAAGAGTTTGATAACTTTACAGTAGTTCACTATTGAACGCTTGAAAATAAACTGATCAGTCTGCCTTGCTTGGTCACTGCCTTATATAGTCCGACAGGGTGCTTGCCTACGCACCGAGAACTTTCTTGGTTGTTCGCTTTTCGTGTTCTGGAAGGGTCGGTGTTATTTATTGGCATCTCCTCTTTGCATCGTATTCGCAAACACTCGCGCCATCTCTCTTCCTCTTCCTAGTTACACGCTTGCATGCATAAGCGTAGCCATCGTTATCTCGGTTGTGTTAACTGGTGGTGGGAGTGTTATTGAGTTAGGGATGGTACATGCTTGAGAATAATCGCCACAGAATGTATACAATTTATGTTTAATTTCAAAGTTCAGTTTTTGAGTTTTATAAATGTGATATTTATTGATTGTTAATTTCGTATTTTTGTTTTGTTGTTGTCATAGAATGAAATAAATGCCAAACTCCCCTGAAGATGCTAATAACCATTAGCGAAACGTTGGGATGGAAGAGTGAAATAAATATGTTTTATTTGCACTAAATGGAAATTAGATCGGATTAGCCTAGAAAACTTAATAAATTTATTAGTAATTTCGAACCGATCGTATGAAACAACTAATTATTATTATAATTCGGAAGGCCTGCCGCAATAAGTAGATATTTATTTTTCTCATTATACAACTATTTTGTACAACAGCAAAATGAAAGACTACTATAAACACATCTGACTAAAACACGGGGAACAGACCTGTATGACGTTGAAGCAGTATAGCAAACTTAAAATGAATTTGTGGTTTTTGCGTATTTGATTGTACGTCTCGTCGATACTAGTCATATCTTTAGCGTGGTGCGTACATTTCACGAATTTCAGGCTTGATCCAAAAAGTTCTGTAAGTTTTAGTTGTATTTTGTTATATATACTGTCTGGAAGTTCAGAAAATATTCCAATCTTTCCGCTCTTCAGCGGAATATGTGTTAATACAGATTTTCCTTTTGTTATTTACTATTTCAACTTCTTTAGTTTTATGGTCTGTTAAGATAATTTGTGTTGAAAATCGGTTCACGACTGTCTCTAGTATGGGAATGTGGTCATTTTGTTCTTCTTATTGTGAGTGAATTGTTGCACATGTACTCATGTTATTATCATTTTCTTCTGTCATGTAAAGTTCTCCTGTCTCGTCATTAATCCTGCTAAGAAAATCTGCAACTCTATTCTCCTTACCTTTTATCTAGTTTATACTTATATTATATTCGAAAAGTTCTAGTAGCCAACGTTGTAGCCTTGCCTTAATGTCCTTACCTTTGTGTTTATGATATAGCCAGACTAGTGGCTGGTGGTCTGTTGAGAGGTCAAACTCTTTTCCATAGAGGTATGGTATGTAGTAGGTAACTCCCCAAACTATTGCGAGTAGTTCTTTTTCTACAGTTGCATACTTTCTTTCTTGGTCGTTTAAGGTTCTGCTTGCATAGCTAATAGGGCGGTCATTCTGCATGAGCACTGCTCCTATTGCAAAATCACTGGCGTCAGTTAAAAGTTTGAATTCCTTCGAAAAATCTGGATAGCTAAGGATTGGTGTAAGAATCCTTTTTAGTTTAAGAAATGCGTCTATATAAAGTGGGTCGTTTTTATTGACTTTTGTGTTTTTCTTCAGGTATTTTGTGAGTCCGTGGGCTTCTTTAGCATAATCCCTTATGAGTTTTCTATAGTAACGAGTTATTCCTAGAAATTGTTTTATTTGTTTCTGTGTTTCGGGTAATTTTAAATGTTGGATCGTTTCGATCTTCTTTGGATTGGGTCTGATGCCTTCTGGCGAGAGGATATGGCCCAAGTACTCGGTTTTTTTTTGGAAAGAAATTACATTTGTCTATTTGTATTTTAAGGTTGTGCTCCCTCAGCTTATCTAATACATTGTTTACACTGTTGATGTGCTCTTTTAGACTTGTGCTAAAAATCAAAATATCGTCTAAATAAACAACGCATATCTTGTTTATATACTCCCTTGGAACTGAGTTTATTAGCCTTTGGAATGTGGCAGGTGAGTTTTTCAGTCCGAATGGCATTCAAACAAACTCGTAGTGGCCTCAAGGTATAGAGAATGCGGTTTTCTTTCTATCCTCTTCCTTGACTAGCACCTGGTCGAAGCCTTTGGCTAGGTCGAGTGTTGTGAAGTATTGTGCATTGCCCAGTTTATCCAAAATATTTTCTATACTTGGAATTGGGAAATTGTCACTTACAGTGAGTTGTCCATCTTTTTGGGTACAATCCACAATGGTGAGTTAAAGGGGGGCGTACTCTCTATGATTATATTTTGTTTTAACCTGACGTCAATTGGTTTGTTGATTTCTACTTCTTGAATTTTCGGGTATCTGTATATTTTAGAATATACGGCATTTTTAGTTGTGGTGACAATCTCGTGTTTCACCTCATGATTATGGCTTAAGGGTTCGCCTTCTTTAAAGAATAGATCCCTATTGTGTTCAATCATTTTTCTTAGTTCGTCCTGTTCCTCTGTGTTCATGTCAGTCCTCGAAAGTTTGTTTAGTACTTCCAAACTTATGTCGTTTTCTTGGTTTTCCAATATGTGAATGTTTTCGTACTTGTATTGGAAATAGAAATGTCATTTTATTTTTATTTATTTGAAGATAATTTTCTTCTAGGTTAACTATTGCTCCCAGTCTTGTTAGAATGTTTTGGCCTATGAGTCCCTGAAATCTTTTATTTTTTAATGTGGTAATTTTCCAAGCCAATAAATTTGGGTTGTCAAATTCCTTGGGTATTTCAGAAATAACTTCGTATTCTGTGTGACTTTATCCATTCAATGCATTAAATATTATTGGTTTATCTAGTTTTATCCTTTCGTAATTAGGGAGTGCGTCTTTTTTTAGAAGGGTTGTTGAGGATCCTGTATCGATTAAACATATTAATTTGTGTTTGCCTACGCTTAATTTTACTAACGGAATATTTCCCTGTTCGTAGCCGACAGAAAATTTACCTCCTGTTCATTTGCTTCTATATCCTCCTGCAAATGATCTCCTTCCATTTGCTCGTATCGACGAGATTGTGTAGATCTTTGATTGTGGTAACTTTGTCGTGATTGTGCTGACGGAGATTGTTTACTTATTCCCGAGGTTGTAGGCCTTGGTTGGTCTTGCCTACTTCGTGGGGGATTACTGTTACGATTGGGCTGTCCTAGATTTTGTATTATATTTTTTGACCCTATATTTTAAGATTTTTTAACTGATTTTACCAATCCTGTTTCTTCTAAGGTATAGTATGCTTCCCTAAGTGACTTTATATTCCTGCTATGTGTTATGCTTGCTAAGTGTGCTGGAATGTTATTTAAAAATGTTTTCAAAATCATAGATTCGTTAACAGTTGGGCAAAATTCTGTTGGTTTATTGTTATCTTGCTCAAATTTTGTATTTAAATTGTCGAGAATATTTTTAAGGTAGTTATAATAGTAACTTACATTACTATTTCTTGCACTTATAGCTCTGTGGTATAGCTGGTGGTAAGATTCTCTTATC
Organism: Merzomyia westermanni; assembly: GCA_949987695.1. Taxonomy (NCBI): domain Eukaryota; kingdom Metazoa; phylum Arthropoda; class Insecta; order Diptera; family Tephritidae; genus Merzomyia; species Merzomyia westermanni. Next base: position 103,016,094 of record OX465288.1, on the reverse strand, counting down.
CCAAAGTTTTTTGTTAGTTCTCGTTTTATGATGTCCCATGTTGGATGCTTTCCTATACCTCTGACAACGTTTAGTGCTTCCCCTTGAATTTTATTGATAACACATCTCTGGAATACATACTCTTGCACTGGAGTATTCTCGAAGAGTGGCAGGAATATTTCTACTTCTCACATCATAATCCTTTGTTCCTCTATATTCTTTTATCCTGCTTGCTTCTTTTAGAAGCTCTAATACAGGTCTCGTAATGTTGTTCGGTCCTTCCATGGTGATTGAAATTTTCTTGTGCAAAGGACTTTTTGTATCTGTAATTCCCACAGTTTATTATTCACGTTTTTACGTTTTACGTATTGCATAAGGACTTTTTATAGTTTCCGTAACTTCTACAGTTTATTGTTCACGTTTTTATGTTTTACGTATTTCACAAGGACTTTTTATAGTGTCCGTAATTTCTACAGTCTATTATTCACGTTTTTTGTGTTTTAGGTATTGCACAAGGACTTTTTATAGTGAACGTAATTTCTACAGTTTATTATTCACGTTTTTACGTTCACAGGATCTTTTGTAAGACTCCTTTTTTTGATTTCGCGGTCTTACGTTTACAGGATCTTTTTTAAGACTCCTTTTTATTTTCGCATTTCGCCGTAGACTGTGCCAGATATCAGAGTATGTCCTACTCTGATTAAAAAAAATTTAAATTAATAAAGAGAAACACTGAATTTTTATTCGTTCTTAATATTAACAAGTAATATTTATAACTAATTATTGCTTACTCTATATTTTTACATAGCTATACATATATGTTTATTTAGTTGTTGCTTACATATCTATTTTTTTAACCATTGAATTCGCAGTTTCTAGCCCACACATTACACACAACACTTATAACCACTGAAATACATTATACCTTAATTACTTATTATATCAATTCCCACGATATGAATTTTTATTAAAAATATATATAATATATGACCGTAAATCAACAAAAAATGTTGGAATAAAAAAGCAATAAAAATATATTTTTTCTGGATACCCTAATGTGCACGTTACATTCCAGGTAAATTATTTAGATTTACAGCTCCAACTACTCTGGCAATGAAAACAATATTTTTGGCCCGTTACCAAAAGTTCGTCAAACTCCAACAGGAGATTATACAAATTTACATGTATGGAAAAATTAACACACAAACATACAATATTCGCACAACCAATACAAGCGGACATCGCACAAAGAAGAGACGGGAAAAGCATTGTTAGCACACGATGGGAGTGCAGCAAATATAGCAGCATCACACATAGTGAGGAATATATGGCCAGCTGATTTAAGCAGCGCCAGCACCAATATGCGCTAACATAGTGGGCGAAAGGGGGCATTCCAGGTGGAAAGGGCGCACACATAAAAAGTTATGGAACTATTAATATAAAGTAAATCATATTGTATCGAGTTACGGTAAGCAATGTAATAACGTAGGATTAGGATTTTTTTATTGTAAAATAACTGTCCGCCTGCGCGCGGACAAGAATAAAAGGGCGACAATTTCGCTAAGTCAGGGAGAAGCTAGATAGGCATAGTAGCCTGCTGACGCATTGGTCAGCGGTGAAAGAAGCTCCTGGGCTTTCCTAACTCCCAAACTTTATATTTTATATACATTAGGGGTTTTTTTAACTCTACTGTTTGGAAGACTAGTGGTGGTTTCCTGCCTCCGCAACCTTTAGAAGATTTATACACAGTGTGGGTTTTTTCTAACTCCGCTCTCGGGAAGGTTAATGGTGGTTTGCTACCTCCGCGATCTTTAGTAGAGCAGGGTATCATTAAGGCATACGCGGAAGGTTTTCCTATCCTCGCCGTATCAGAAGTAGTTTTAAATAAAGTAACACTGAATTACCTGAACGAACATACATTTGGATAAAACTTATTAAACAGGGGTTTCCTCTTTTAAAGGAGGCGCTAAAAGATTTTCTCTACTCCACAGGAATCCTGGACGGACTGAGCTTAACCCCGGCTTGAAAGGAAAGTCAGTCAAACGTCTGCTATGTTAATTCGCACACAGGTGTTCTACTGGGAACTGCTCGCGTAACCATTCAACATAATGGTACCGACTTCTAAGCTAGAGCGCTGATTGATTCATGTTCGGTGTGTTCTTTCATGACTGAAAAACTCAAGCGTCGGGTCAATCTGCAGACGAGGAAAATACATGCGCAAGTTTCAAGCATCACTAATGCAATATCTGGTCAAGGAAGGAAGCATCAAACATTGAATTACGTTCACTTGTTGATCTACGCTTCCGATTGACAACTTCTGTGGTCATTTTAGCCAAACCGTCTGGAAATCTACCGTCCTGTCATATTAATGCCATGACTGTGACGAGAATATTCTAACCGTGTGAAGTATAAACACCCAGTGCTAGGTAAAGACTGGATTTATGGAATATCAAATAAAGGGTGTTTTTTTTAGGGGTATAGAACTTCGAATTGAAATAAAACACAAGAAAATCGTTTTAAGGTCCATAAATTTGGCTTTATTGGAAGGATAATTTTATGCCATTAATGTTTAAATATGATTTCGGGCATGTGGCCGCCGCGGCTGGCTCTAATAAAGCCAATTCTACAGGTCCAATTTTCAACCACTTTTTCGAGCATATGGGGCCGTATGTCGGCAATAACGCCACGAATGTTGGCTTCCAATTCCCCTAACGTTTCTGGTTTGTTGGTGTAGACGAGCGACTTCACATATCCCCAAAGAAAATAATCCAATGGTGTCAAATCACACGACCTTGGTGGCCAATTGACAGGTCCATTCCGCGAAATTATGCGCTCATCAAATGTTTCCTTCAATAAATCGATTGTGACGTGCGCTGTGTGGCATGTAGCGCCGTCTTGTTGGAACCACAACTCATCCACATTCATGCCATCCAATTCGGGAACAAAATAGTCGGTTATCATGGCTCTATACCGGTCTCCATTAACGGTAGCTGCCTCTCCAGCATTATTGCGGAAGAAGTATGGCCCAATGACTCCACCAGCCCATAGAGCACACCAAACAGTCAGTTTTTGTGGATGTAATGGCGTTTCAAGGGTCTCATGTGGATTCTCTTCACTCCAAATGCGGCAATTTTGCTTGTTGACGTAGCCATTCAACCAAAAATGAGCCTCATCACTGAACAAAATTTTGCGATGAAAATCAGCATCGAAATCAATCTCATTTTCGGCCCATACACCAAAATCAGGACGCATTGCATGGTCTCGCGGCTTTAATTTTTGCACAAGCTGGATCTTGTAAGGTCGCAAGCCAAGATCTTTGTGCAAAATCTTCCATAAAGTTGATGGACAAAGCTCCAATTGCTGTGCACGGTGGCGAATCGATTCATTCGGGTCCTCTTCAACACTTTGCTCTACAGCGGCAATTGTTTCTTCGGTGCGCACTGTTCGACGTCTCTGCGGATGCGTATTATCACATAGAGTAAACGTAGTGCGAAAACGATCCATGGTTAACCGAATTAATTGCTCTGATGGACGATTATGTCGACCATAAAATGGACGGAGCTCACGGTAAACTTCGCGAACTGAACCATTATTTTCGAAATAAATTTGCACGATTTGCAAGCGTTATTCTTTTGTCAACCTGTTCATGATGAAATGGCAAACCAAACTGAACATAAATGACATTAGAGTTGCCAGATTTGACCACAAAATGCCATTTTTATCTCTATTTGAAAAACAAACCTGTAAAAAAAACACCCTGTATATTGAGTAGAGTTAGAGTAAATGCAAATGTTATACTCATATACATATGTGTGTGTATGTACATAATAATGCATACGTCAGTTACAGGTGTTCATAAGTACGCGCTCTTGTTGGGCATGTTCTCATGACATCCTCTCTTTTCTGAAAAGCGAAAATTAATACCAAGATTTGCATTAACCTTGCTAGTAGATATCAATTCGAACATTTGATTCGAATTTCGCTTGCTGCTTTGCCCTGCATTCATACTATGTGCATATAAATGAACTAGCGTATGTACATACATTTTAACTTATGTGTGTATAAGCATATGGAAAAACAAAATGTATATAATTTTTATAATACAAATAAAAGTATTAACAGAATTTATAATACAAAATAAAAGTAATAAAGAATGTATTATTGATATTTTCTTTTCGCCTAAAATAATATTTAGAAGAATCGTATTTTACTACAGGGTTGATTTTGCGTCCATATCGTGAGATCTGTTGACCTGTACACTCGCCGGAGTACTGAGTTTGTATATTGCTGCTGCCGCTGTTGTTGTTTTTGTTAGCAGTGCTGATAGCAGGTGTTCGTTCGCTAGGCGTAGTTTCATTGTACTCATTTGACACAGGTATACGAGCGTTATTGGATTCGCATTCGAAAGTGGTGAGCTTGCCGAAGGTATATTGGCTTTTGTTGTATGGATATACTTGCTATTTCTACGATATTTTTTGCCTTTGGGTGTTTCCACTATGAATGAGCGTGGACTTGAAGTCAACTCGACGACTTTAGATGGTTTCCATTCGCGATGACCAGTTTGCATTCTAACGTTGTCGCCGGTTTTAAGCGCTGGGCGAGGCGTGACGACTCGATCGGCGTAGCGTTTTTGATTATGTGGCAATTCCTGCAATTCTTCTACTACACCCTTTACGACTTTCGGCATTAAATTGGTTTTCGGTTCGAGTTTGGCGGCTGAATAATCGTTCGCTTGAAGATTTTAGTATATCGTTGCGTGGAGTATTTCGAAGCAACAACATCGCTAGGTATGGATCGCTTCCATCATGCCAGCACTTTTTTAAAATGTTTTTTACAGTTTGAACGTTGCGCTCCGCGAATCCATTGGATTGAGGCTAATGTGGTGAAGAAGTTCTGTGCTGGAATTTCCATTTTGTAGCAAACTCTCTGAACGTTTGGCTAGTGTACTGTGGACCTCCATCAGATTCGAATATCTCTGGAATACCATGTACGGAGAACCACTGACGTAACAAAAATGTGACCTCCATTGAAGTCATTAAACCCAGAGTAGTGGTCGGCAATAAGTAAGAAGTCGTCACCCTTGAGTTTAAAAATGTCCGTTGATACTAATTTGAAGGGGTATTCTGGTATGTCTCGCAATATTAAAGGTTCTTTTTTGTTTGCTCGTTGCGTTTGTTGACATAATGCACAGCTTTCAGCAAAATTTTTTGTGTCGCTAGTAAGCCCATTCCAAAAGAATGATTGGCGGATACGAGCCGTGGTCGTTGATATACCGCTGTGGCCTCTACCTGCTTCTGAAATGACAGATTGTATTAAACTACGTGGTAAAATAATTTTGTTACCCATTTACAACAAGTCATCTTCGTAAGTAATTTCGTGTTTAAAAGCCAAGTACTTTTTAATGGAGGCCGGTATTTCTATCTGGTTTTCTATCTGGTTTGTCTCCAATTGCGTGAATTAAGTACTGGTTCGTTTATATCAACTTCTGCTGGTTCACAGTCGCGACTCAGGGTGTCTGCAATTGGTACCATAGTTCCTTTTGTGTACGTAATTTTCGGCGAGCATTGTAAAATGTCGTATAGTACACCCTGTAGGCGTATAGGCGCATTCTGAATCGGATTGCTAAAAATGGTTTGCAGCGGTTTATTATCCCTTCTTATTTCTAGGATTTTTCCGTAAACGTAATCGTGAAACTTCAGGCATCCGAAACGAATAGCCCACGCTTCCTTGCTGATTTGCGGCTGCTTCTGTTGTGATTGGGTGAATGCTTTGGCGGCATATCCTAATGGTCTACCGTCTTGCATTAGGCACGCTCCCATGGATTGGCTGATGGCGTCGACTTGCAGCTTTACTGGTTTCTTTATATCGTAATAATGAGTACGGGAGTTGTTGTTAGTGTTCGCTTTATAGCTTCGAAAGCGCTGGTGTGCTCGTGCCCCCATCTCCAAACGTTTTCTTTACGTAAAAGTAGGTGCAATGGCTCTGTTAATTTCGATAGGTTTTTTATGAACTTACCGAGAAATGTTACCATTCCCAACAGGCGCTGCATCTCTTTGACGCATGTGGGTGTTTTGAGTGTACATATTGCTTTTATCATTTCATCGCCTGCTTTGTACCCATCTTCGGTAAAAATATGACCTAGAAACTTTAGCGACTTTTCTTCGTACTCGCATTTTTCGGCATTTAGCGTAAATCCAGCCTCTTTTAATCGCTTAACCACATTTTGCGTTGTTTTTCGTAGTTCGCTTAGCATCGGCGTGTGTATAAAAATATCGTCCATGGCCACTTCGCATCTGTCTATGCCTTCTAACGTTCGTTTCATTACGCCGCAGAAAACTTCTGGTGCGGAGGAAATTCCGGACGGCCTCCGTAAATAGCTGAAACGTCCCCACGGTGTGGAGAATGTTAAATATTTCAAGGTTCGGTCAGTTACTTTGATTTGCCAGAAACCTTTCTGGCAATCAAGTTTAGTGAAAAATTTGCTGCCATGAGAAATTCATCGTCATTGCTAAAATCGCACTTTCGCACTTGTTCTCGAATTTTTTGTAAGAAATCATCAAAAGCTTCGCTTTCTTGCTGCTTGATGTGATGAAATTGGTACCGCTCGTACGTTTTATTACGTGATGGTACAAAATGTTCTTTCAACTTCTTTTTGACTTCATCTAAGTCGAATTTTTGTGCCTCGGTCAGGCCCAAATTATTAAGTAGGCGAATGCCGTCCCGCCCGAGTACAGCTTTAAAATTTCCCAACTTTCTGGAGCTTTCTTCGGCGTCGACCTTCGCTGCAATGGCATAGCACTCATACGCTTCTAACCACGCGCTCCACTCACGTGGCATATCCACGTCGCTGTTTATTAGCAGTGGTTTTGGTCTTTTACCATTTTAATTAATTTATTTAGCGCGAAAATTTGTTTTTTTCGGAGTCTCAAGCAGTTTTTTTTTCCTTTTTTTTCGGTTCTTAGTTTATTTTCTTTGTTTTTGTCAAACGGGTTTCGGCACCATGTGCGGAGAATATTGTAACCGTGTGAAGTATAAACACCGAATGCGAGGTAAAGACTGGCTTTATTGAATATCAAATATATTGAGTAGAGTTAGAGTAAATGCAAATGTTATACTCATATACATACGAGGTGTGTTCAAAAAGTATCGCGAATTTTGAATTTTCGCTGGTTACGTATATTCGAATTTCGAATTTTTTGTGCCGTTATGTTGGTACTCATGTCTCTCACTTATGCCGACAAGCTCGGCCATTTTGAATGTTCAGTTAATTGTTGACAGCTGCTTTGCTTGCACGTGTTTTGGATCGTCTTCGATTTTTACCTATTCAAAAAAATGGATCAAAGAACCTGTATCAAATTTTGTGTGAAAAACGAAATTAAGTGCGCGGATGCATTCCGAATGTTGACTGCGGCATACGGAGAAGCTACCTTGGACCGAAGCAACGTTTATCGGTGGTACAAAATGTTCTCAGAAGGCCGAGAAGATGTGCAAAGAAGAACAAAAATTGGCTTTTGCACCACGATAACGCCCCTGCTCACGCATCGTTGCTTGTGCGCGACTTTTTGGCCAAAAACAACACACTAATGATGCCGCAGCCACCGTATTCCCCGGATCTGGCCCCCTGTGAATTTTTCTTGTTCCCTAAACTGAAGAGGCCCATGAAAGGACGACGTTACGCTTCTCTTGACGAGATAAAGACGGCATCGAAGGAGGAGCTGAACAAGATACAAAAAAATTATTTTTTGAAGTGCTTCGAAGATTGGAAAAACCGTTGGCACAAGTGTATAATATCTCATGGGGATTACTTTGAAGGGGACAAAATAGATATTCATGAATAAATAAATAATTTTTGAAAAAACACAAAATTCGCGATACTTTTTGAACACACCTCGTACATGTGTGTATGTACATAATAATGCATACGTCAGTTACTGGTGTACATAAGTACGCGCTCTTGTTGGGCATGTTCTCATGACAATGACTATCCAGGAAATTCCAGATTTAGTTTTAGCAGGCCAGAGGTAGATTTTATACTGGGCGGAGATATATATCCGCACATAATATTAGGCTGACTGAGGACAAATGCACGGCCACACCGAGTCCAACCAGTCATATCGTCTCGTTATACAGAGAAGTGGCACTGGATAAACAACTCACAGAGTTAGAGAACTTGCCCAAAACCAGAAGCAAAAACGAAAATGATCTTGGAGACTATATCGCTTTGTCTTCGCTAGGCGGATTGAGAAAAAATGTACTCGGTACACTGTTGGCCCAAGGGACCGTATTTGTTTGGATACTCACCGGAGATGTGGCGCTGGATAAAGAGCTCATAGCCTTCTGGGAGTTAGAGAACTTGCCAAAAACCAAAAGCAAGAACGCGAATGATATATATTGCAAGAAACTATACAAAGATACAAAGAAGCAACGCGTAGGAAAGAAGATGAGAGATACGTAGTTTCGCTACCATTTAGGCAAGAGTATCCAGATAAGGTGAATTTAGCAGGGTCTCTTAAGCAAAGAACCCGAATCTAGGAAGGAAGTACATGAGGGTACTGTCCGAATACGAAACGCTCGGACACATGGAAAATGAATTGTAGAGTTGCAGCAGACCATTCCGTCATAAAGGCGGAAAGCACCACCACCAAAGTTTGCGTGGTCTTTAATGCCTTAAGCCCGACGGCTAATGGCCCAGTACTCCAAGCAGGTCTTCAAATTCTTATACTACGTTGGAGACTATATGTATAGGCAAATTTGGATGAACGACCGTCACACCAATTCCAAAGAATTGTATATCGAACAGCCTCACACCAACCTATTAATCTTTACGAACTGCGTCAATTTCCTCCCATGCGTCGCAATAAGAATACTTTTGCAACTAGCCGCCGACGTAGAAATGTCCCATCTAACAGCATCTACCATATTGCGGGAATATATGTATGTAGACGACGTTTTAGCAGGCACACAGTCGGATCGGCAATCAAAGCGAGAGATGAAATACGTCAGGTATTACACGCGAATATCTTTCTACTACACAAATTGATGTCAAATTCGGAGGAAATCCTTAAAGACAGTGAGGACTTCCAAGCCTTTGAGGATACTAGCACTGTCAAGGCATTGGACATACGATGGAATGCCCATTCCGATCTATTTTACTTCAAGGCGGGCACTTCGGAGAATTGCGATAACCTTACTAAGAGAGCGATTCTATCAGCTATCGCCACAATTTTCGAACCCAATGGTCATTGTGACAAAAATCCTCATGCAGAATATATGATTACAAGGCACAGATTGGAATGAACCGGTGTCGGCAACAACGTTAGAATGATGGAAGAGTTTCACCCAACACTATCATGCAATCGACGACATCAGGATTCCACGGTGGGTCCAGAGGACGACATCGAAATCTATGTCTCCACTACTTTCACCCGTGCGTTCACGAATACAGGGGTAGACTTTGCCGGACCCTTCGATATAAAGAGATACCGAGGTAAGGGGTGTCGACGGTCGAAAGGCCACGTCTGCTTCTCGACCAAAGCAATCCATTTGGAAGGCACTAGTGACCTTAGTACCCCCTCCCCCACCCCCTTTTTTTGTGTGTTTATTTTGTCGAGCAATTTATTCAGCCGAGAGATGTTGTGAGGTGGCTCAAAGAACTAATCACGACCCCAGTTTCCACTTTCTGTTCAATCTCTTGTATCGAAATCAAGGAAATCCAACATTGAAATACAGCTATAAGAAAAGCGTCTCGCATTTGTTAGTGCTCTGCCCATAGCTCTTCACAGCCCGCTTACATTCGACGTTTTGAGTTCCACCTACCCTGAGCACATCTCTGCTTTCTTACAAACTAAAATTCTGTCGGGCTCGCCGCGTGAGTCTCTCCTAGAAGGCTTGACCTTAGCCGTATCTAGGTCAGTTAGGTAACCGTCCTCGGGCTCGCCGAGTGAGTTACCCGGAACCAAAAGAGATGATCTCGGACTCAGGGAATGGGTGTGGGGATCGCGGGGTGAGAAGCATGGGGGTGAGACATGGCACATGCCGAATTTATTTCAGACCATAATTGATTGTGGGAAATCCAACCGAAAAACTCAAATTATCACTCGTTATCGTGTAACGAGGGCCTCAAATAAAGCCCAACGCAGAACGGAGAACCAATCCGCCACGGAAAACCTATCCATCTGCACAAGATGATTCCCACCTCGTATACATACACCCATTCCAATATACAAATATATAACTAAAATAAAATATTTATACTCCGAAGAAAGCAAGTTTGTGAAAAACTTCTCGGAAACTGAAAAGGTAAAAAGTAACGATTATTAATTGCCCATCGAAAAAAACTGAAGTTAATGAAATAAAATCTGCTGGGCGACTCATAGATGTGTTTTCTCAATTGTCTGCATACATAATTTATTGTGAACAAATGTTCAGTTTTTTACAAAACATATATAGTCACATTGTGTAATATACTCGTACGACGACGTTTCGCCTATAAAATTGCTGGACTATTATCTCTTCTGATAGTGGTTATGTTTTTCCTTTTAAATGGGCCAAATGAAATACTATCACCCAGTTGAAAAAATTGAATGCGGCAATCTTCTTGATGACTGGGCCATATGTGAGAAGTCGAGTTGTTTCGTTAGGCCCGAATTAAGACTCACACAAAGTAGGTAATATGCTCATACACAGATATAATACGTATCACGGGCTACAGAAGTAAATACGGCAAGATGATCATAACCAAAGAACGACATATTTTGCGTAGTAGAGACTTCATAAAAGTTGTTTGTTACAGTGAAGAATCTGGCAATAGCTGGTATGGGATGGCCTATTGCATATGTGCTGGAGTTGCTGTAAAACTAAGAACTCCACCTAATTGAGCACTGCCGAGTTAACAGCAGATGATAATAGTTTATTGGAGCCGATAAAATCTTTTAATGTTTGGTTTTGATTCAATCAGTAAAAATGCTTTTAAATACTGAAAATTACCCAAAACATTATCGTATCTTGTGCAGGATTTAAAGTCAATTGTATTGAAAGGTTATAATATTACTGGTGATGGTACACCGCTAGCGCTAGTGCCATTGCTTAGAGGTTATACTGACCTGGAATTGCCAGAGTCTCGCATACGTTGCCGAGTGCAATGAATGGCGACGTTTATCCGATGATATGGAAAGAATATCCACACCACGGCTACTATACGTCTTTCAATGACGATGTGCCACATATTGGAAAGTTCACATATCGCATGAAAGGATTTACTGAACAACCAGTCGATCATTATATGCGTACATTATGTATATGTATACATGTTGTTGTTGTTTGTAACGACAAAAACACTCCCCGAAGGTTTTGGGGAGTGCTGTCGCAAGTGACAATCCTTTGTCGGATATGAACCCGGTACGCTCTGGTACTCCCTTGCGGTACTGCCCGACTGTCATGGTAGCGATTTGGTATACCCAGTTCTACTTTCCAGATCACGTCATCCCTCCTTCCGTAAGGAAAGTGTTTTCCGTTTAAATACAGACGCAATGCCCCTATGATTTCTGTAACATTCTTTATTGACACAATATATTCGTTATACAACCGTTCGCTGCTATAGCCGAATTGAAACGAAAAACTCTCGCCTGAACATACTCCGGCCTTGAGACTCGATATTTATCGAGGCTCAATAGGTTCCACAGATAACACGCATAGCTTTTGTACTGGACGATTAATGTAGCTATTACCAGTCCAAATTGTTACATTGCGCACTAGCCCATTGCTGCTTGGATGTAACACCGTGACTCGACCCATCTTCCATAAAGTTGGTGGTGTAGATTCGTTTTTTAGGACTACCAAGTCACCTACCTTGAGATTTCGTCTAACTTCGTGCCATTTTGGGCGTTGCTGAAGTTCATGTAGGTAGCTGTCACTCCATAGCTTCCAAAACCTATGTGTGATTTTCTGGCGTGATCGCCAATAGTCGAGGCGGTTCTCCGGCCATTCTACTGGTATTTGCTCTCCTAATACTGGTACTAAACTTGCACCAATTAATAAATGCCCCGGTGTTAATGCGGCTAAATCTTGCGGATCAGAACTTTGAGCGCACAATGGACGAGAATTCCGCACAGCCCAGATTTCTGCCATCAGTGTCTGCACAGCCTCTATGGTTAACAAGCGAGCTCCCATCACCCGCCGAAGGTGGTGCTTTGTGGCCTTAACCGCAGCCCCCCAGAGTCCCCCCTGATGTGGGGCAGACGGAGTAATGAAGTGCTATTCGGTTTGTCGAGGTAGCTGGTCAAAGAGATCTGAGTTCTGCCAAGTCTGCAACATCCGACTTAGCTCATGTTCAGCTCCTACAAAGTTGGTCCCATTATCACTCCAGAGACGTAAACAATGCCCATAGCGGGAGGTTAAACGTATGAAGGCCATTATAAAGGCCTTAGTGGACAAATCCGAAACAAATTCTAAGTGCACCGCCTTTGATACCATTCATACAAATACTGCAATGTAGCCCTTGATGACAACATTCCCTCGCCGCCGATCTGGACGGACTTGTATGGGCCCGGCATAATCGACCCCCGAGTGTACAAATGGACGTGCTGGGCGAACCCTGCAAGCAGGTAGATTTCCCATCATTTGCTCGCTCATTCTGGCCCGCAGCCTTTCGCATATCGTACATCTTTTGACAAGCGATCTCGCTAAAGTGATCCAGTAGTTCTGTCTCAAAGCTGCAATAACTTGCTGCGCCCCACAATGCAAAAATTTCAAATGTGTTGCCTCCGCAATCAACAGTGCCAATCCCCCCTTACCTGGTAATATCGCTGGATTTCGTTGAGTGTTAGGTATATCTGATCCTTGTAATCGTCCACTCATACAAAGTATGCCATCTTGAATAAATGGAGCCAGCCCTGAAAGGGAATTTGACAATTTAAACCCCTCTTCCGGTTGCTTATTCTGTGCACGGAGGGTTAGTGTGCGGATATCACACCTATAAAAATTATTTTGTTCTTTCCGAATCCAAAATGCAAACGAGCCCTCGATTTCCTTAATACTTAGATGACGCTGATCGACAGTTCCGAGTAAATCTGAGCACCTAAGCTGTAACTCTGAGTAAACGATTTATAGATGAGTAACAATCCAATAATGATTCGTGTCCAATTGATATTATATTAAGTTGGCGACCAATGGATCACCTTCGCCAAAGGTACGACTTCTTGGGAGGCGGCATTCTTTTTTAACCTCTGTCTCGATATTTCCGGATACCCCTTCTGGTGGTTTAGGCCACCTATCTTCCGCCAGCTTAAGGAATTCAGGTCCGTGCCACCAAAGTTTGGAATCCATTAGCTCCCGCATTGACGTTCCTCTTGAAATGAGGTCAGCTGGATTTTTATCCGTAAACATACCTCCACTTGCGGTTCGCTACGAACTGCTTTAGGTAGATTTCGCCCCGCCTTAACCAGCAGAGAACGACCATGCAGTCAGACCAACACGTGATAGAGCCAATCTTTATATGGTGCTGTGTTTGGCAAAGAGTTTCCACACGTTGCATTAACTCACTGAGTAGGGTTGCCGCTCGTAGCTCGAGACGTGGTATTGTTTCCACTCGTAGAGGTGCCACTCGCGACTTGGTTAATAATAGATTGGATTTAGCTCCGCCATCCGTATGTATAGTTTCATATACCCCTAAGGCCTGCATAGACGCGTCCGAAAACCCGTGCAAAGTCATGGTGAATCGGCGTGTATAACCTATCCAACGAGGCATACGAAGATCGTTAAACAGGGGAATTTGTGCGAAAATAGCATGCCATGCGTTCTTCAAAGGATCTGGTAATATTTCGCCCCAATCTTGCTTTTCCTTCCAAAGCCTTTGAATTAATAGCTTTGCATTTATTATGAAGGCTGCAACCAGACCATTAGGATCATAAATTCGTGCAGGTATACTTAAAATTGGGCGCTTAGACCAAGAAATAGAGTAGAGGTCGGGCAGCGAGTGAATGGCGAAAGCAAACTCGTCCGTTGCAGGACTCCATTTGAGACCCAGCACCGATTCCATATGGGTATTCAACCAGGCATCGCCTTCAGTTGACTGGTTATCCAAAGATCGATTAATATGGTCGGAATTAGAGCGCCACTTGGTAAGCTCAAAACCGCCAACTTCTAAAAGCGTCTGCATTTGTCGGCAAAGTTGCAATAATTTTTCCTCCATGTCATCGCCTACCAAACAATTATTATGCAGAACGACCCGTGCGCCTCGAGGAAACCTTGATGAATTGTCCTTCGCGCACTGTTGCATTGCTCGAACGGCACAGAAGGGTGCTGATGCCATTCCGAATGTCACTCTAGTGAGCCAATATACCATTATATGACCGCCATCATCGCGCTAAAATATACGTTGCAGATCCCAATGCTGTTCTGCAACCCTGACCTGAGGTAACATTTGTTTGATGTCCGCTGAAACGGCATACGCATACAAGCGAAATCCCTAGAGCCGACCAATCAAATCCTGCTGCAATTTTGGTGCAATCATTTGAACCTCATTCAACGATACCCCAGTATCCGTAGCACAGGACGCATCGAAGACCACCCGAAACTTTTTCGTTATCGCATGATGGGGAACATAAAAGGCCTTGCTTCTCGGAGGCTTATTTGCTGGAGGCAGCCAATCTCCCTCTAAATACTCATTAATGAACGTTTGATATTTCTGCTTAAGCCCCTCATCGCTTCTAAAGCGTTGCTCCAATCTCAAAAACCGCTGTAGTGCTATTGCTCTATTTGATCCGATGCTGTCCCTTTTGGATCGCAGGGGCATAAAACGTCCGGTGAGTGAATCAATGGTATGCGTTCTTATAAAATGATCCTCGCAAGCTTGCTGATCCGCTGTCCAGCTGGACAGATCACCAGGCATCTTCTCTGATTCAAAGAATTTTCGTAATATATTATCAAGGTGAGAATCCTTCTTGGCCGCTGCTACACTGGAATTGTTTGAAATCTCCCCAAAAATCAGCCAACCTGAACGAGTTTCTTGTGCCACAAATCCCGAAGAAAGTCGACGTATATTATCCTGCATAACTCGCGCCCAGACACCAACTCCTAAAAGCAGTTAAACTTGCGCTGGTTGCCTAAAGTTTGGATCCGCTAAATGCGCCATTATATCACTGGGTATATCTTGCATTTGAAAGCACCTTTGAGGTTGTAACATCTCTCTCAATACCGATGGGACTACAAGACTAGTTAACTACATCCGGAAGTCATCATTGTGAATTGACATCAAATGACCAGTAACCGACCTGTCACAGACAAAGGACCCTGCCTCAACAGCAATTGATAAGCTGTTTTCTCGATCGTCGCGTAAAGATCTTACTATCAGTCACAACATTATCGCTAATCAAGTTCACCTGTGCTCCAGTATCGCATGTTGCCCGCATCCTAACTATTTTCCCACTACTGGTTAGGAAACGCCCCTCTGCGGTTGCTAATAAGCTGTCATTTAACTTTACGGCGCCGTTGTTGTTGTTGTTGTTGTAGTAACGACAAAAACACTCCCCGAAGGTTTTGGAGAGTGTTGTCGAATTAACAGTCCTTGGCCGGATTTGAACCCGGTACGCTCCGGTACTCCCTTGCGGTACTGCCCGACTGTCGTGGTAGCGATTTATGACCAGAGGAACCTTCTAGGTCATGTCACCCCTCCTTCCGTAAGGAAGGAGAGATGGGTAGTGAGAGGTGAGAGGCATCATATCCGTAGATCAGCCATCGAGTTGCACGTCATTACCTTTGTGCATATTAGTCGCCTCTTACGACCGGTATGCCTACCTCGGGCATATTCTAAACCCCTAACCCGCAGGGGTCTTTACGGCGCCGTCTTTGGATATAGTAGATTCTACATGCCCTGCCGACGGTGACGAAACTGTGCTGCAGGAAACCCAGAGGCTGGTTTCCATGTTATTAGTTAACTGCTATTCTTCTTCTCTATCTTCCTCTAGTCCCGTTGCTAATGTAGATACATGAGCAGCCTCTACTTTGGAATTTGCTGATAGCTTGAGGCACAGAATACTATTGTGTGGCGCCCTTGCGCATCTTGGACAACGGCTTGCCAGGCAATTTCGAGTATTATGTTCTCTTCTTAGACAGTTTTGACATAGACCCAACTCGACAATGCGCTTTACCTTCTCCTCTCCGCCATACGGCCAATCCCAGGGCAACGGTGAAAGGCATGATCACCGGAACAATTCAGGAAAGGGTATTTAGCTATTGCCGCAACATTTGGCTTTATTCGCTAATGCATTTGCAAACTGGGTGCACGTAGATTGCTTTGATTAGCCGCAGGTAGGGATGCCCTACCTAGCAGACCGCTGCTCTTACGTTCAAGCCATTCATAAAAATCCGTTTGCAAATTGGGAATCCGATCAGTTGGTCTGCCCATTTCCCACTGGCTACGCGATGTACTATCCAAACGAGATTCCAAAAAATTTAGTATCAGTAGGTCCCTCTGTTCTTCTGCCCCTAACTTGAACGCATACTATTACGCGTAATATCTAGCATATTGCGAATTAATGCATAGGTGGCCTTTGGTCAAATGGGCAACCCATAAACTGCAAAACAATGTGCGGCGTGGCGCATATATTCATTGGCAAAAGCAAGCCACAACGTTTTCCAAGCATCGCCAAAGCTTTCTTCCCTCTGCGGCCAATAACACAGCTCTGCAAGCGCCGTAGTCGCTGTAGGTTCGTGAGGTGCGGATTTTGAATAACCTCTGCAGTAAATATGTCCCTTAACTGAATCAATTCTTTATGAGCCCCGAAAAACAAAGGAAATCGATCTGCCAAAGGAAGTTCTGCAAATGGTAACTGTAGCGAACGACTATTGGCATGACTGAAACCCGTTGTAGATGAGGTTGGTTCTAATGCCTTGATCTTCTGACATAGCTCGGCCCGGGTTATCACATAAATAGCGTCCACCTTTTGTTGGCGCGCGGTGTCATCACTAAAATCGCTTTCGACATCCTCAGATACTAAAGTGTCCATAATGGCCATGTTTTCTACGGGAATTGCTGAGCTTATTTCCGGTCCCTCGTGTTGTACTGCTGACATTTGCACCTCGTCTGAAAATCCCAAAAGAAATTTCAAGTTTACAAGGAACGAATATAAAGGTTCTACAAAATAATTCCAACACAATACTTAAATAATCCCTGTTTAGTCGCTGATATGCATAGTACGCAAGGTTTTTAATGGCGCAGGAATTTCCTTAACGACAGCACAAAGGCCACATTTTCTCAACCACTTCACCTCGTGTCGCTGTTTCGCTGAACTGTCTCATAAATCGCCTGAATTCGCCGATATATGTATAAAAATATGAAATGAAATAATACCCTTAACCACCGCAGACAAATAGAGGCCATTAGTAATTTACTTAGCATAGGCGACCAATTTCGCCAATATTTGCCCATCACTTTTAACTATATTGTCTACCTTGTCATACATACACATCCTTGCTCCCACCGAAAGCGACGTTCCAGGCCTCTTTATTGGCTTCGGCCCTTTCCTCTTATTCTGCGCTTTCTTCAAATTCCGCATTTTCTCCGTATACCAATTCAAACGACTAAGTTTATTTGAAATTCGATGCAAATAATTGTTTTTTTAATTTATTAATGAAAGTAAAAATATTAAAAAGTGTTCTGCTTGGAAAAATTTTGTTTTAACATACAAATGCTCGCTGGTATGCTCTGAAACTGAAATTTTTATTGCTCTTCACATTTTTCCTGTTCATATAAGTGAACGAAAAAATTTTAACAAAGCTTACTTTGTGTTTTTAAATAAAAACAAAAACAAAAAAAAAACGTTCAAACCCATAGGAGCATCGCGAGGGCCGAAACATTCGTTAAATATTACTCTGAGTAGATCGCTGACTAATACTCTCAACCGAACAAATCTGTGGCATAAAAATCAGATTCCATCAATCTAATTATGTAGTTCTTTTTTTACTAATCATAAGCACACCATATTAACCGCGCAAGCGCATCAAACACAATGCAAATTGAAATTGAAGTCGCAGCTGCCTACCTCACCCCATTGTTCGCGGGACCACAACAAAGATCGCAGCTACGCCGAAGTCGCCGGTAATGTCGTGATGAACTCAGCCAAAACAAAATGAAGCTCAAACCAAATCAAAGTCGCAGCACAATGCCCTTTTAGCCGAGCCACCAACCACGCCGGAGTGCACAAAACAGTTCTTACGAAGACCGCTTCGCCGTTATAAGCCCAGCAGGGGCAAGCGCCAAAATATGCAGTGCCGACAGCTTTTACAAGTTGACTCTGCTGCCATCCGAATTGAGTATATTTTTATGTATAATACGCAGTCACACTCGCTGAATTTTGCATTGCCAAATTCACCAGTTAATCGTATCATTTTATCTTTCGCTAAATTATCTGCACTGCAAGTGCACTGTATACGCTTTACCCCTCGGCTCGTAGGACCAAATTATGTTTTCCGTTTAAATACAGACGCAATTCCCTTATGATTTTTGTAATATTCTTTATTGACACAATATATTCGTTATACAACCGTTCGCTGCTATAGCCGAATTGAAACTAAATACTCTCGCCTGAACAGAAAGAGAAGATGGGTAATGAGAGGTGAGAGGCATCATATCTGTAGATCAACCATCAAGTTGCACGTCATTACCTTTGTGCATATTAGTCGCCTCTTACGATCGGTCTGCCTACTTCGGGTATATTCTAAACCCCTAAACAGCAGGGGTACATTATACATGGAAGCGTTCAACTTGTGGAATTGCTGTGCAAAGCACTGTGTTGGTCATCAACCCGATCATGTTGCTATAATGGATTTTTCCAAGAAGTGTATGCTTAAATATGAGGATTCGCCCCGATTTTTGTTCAGTTTTCACAGTGGACTGCCACATGATTCCACCATTTGATTGGTACGGCCGATGATGATGTAGTTTCTTGGCTGCGAAATTTAAAATAGACATATTTGCTTGACAACACACTACTTATGATGTTAGATCATGGGAAAAGATTACTACAGGTACCCGCACCGCTGCAGGGTAAGCAGGAGGAACGTTTGCCTTTCTTCAGCTACACATTTCCAAAATCTTCTCGAGATCGATTTCCTGAACAATATGCCAATTTCGTAACAAATGCAGAACATTTGACCACACCCTACACTTCAACTTTTACCCTTACTTCCTTAATATAGTATCCAATGATTATACACAGCCAAGCTCTTTAGCAGCAGAGAGCTTGGTTCCGCATCAGTATAAAAAACGTGAACAAAAACGTGCAATTTCATTACTCAAATTAGTACCAAAAAATCGTTGATGTAGTGATGCTTACATTGAACCACACTGGTGTGCCTGCCTCAAAAAAGCCCAAATTATTCTAGGCTTAAACTCTATTTGATTAAATTTATACAATTCATAGAATAGTTTTTTTTTTCTAGGGCACAGATCATAAGCTTTCGAAATTTCGATAAGACTTTAGAAAAGTTACAACACCGCAAACATCATCATTTAAAAGGGGATTTTTTTTCCAAAAGTGATATATATCTTGATCTTAGAAATCAATATCCGATATATATCGCTTGATATATGTCTGCCAACCCTTACTTAAGCCGTACCTTAATGCTGACCAAGGCTGACTGCTTTACATTTAATCTCCTTAGGGTGTACTGTGGCTCTTATCTCCGCTCTGTGATAGATATACATCTTTGAATTAGTTAGAGGTTATGCCTTTAAGTGTGCGAGAAAATAGTTTGTTTCGTGCTGACGTCATACAAGGTTGACAGCCATGTTTATTTACATTTTTTTATACATTTGTTAACAAATATTGACCTAAGTAAAGAAAAAATTTTAATTAGTGAGTTTAAGCTCAAAGTTATGAAATACATGATGCCTGGACGTAATTGTTTTATACGGGGGGAAATGTCCAAGTCCAAGAAAACAAATTGCCGTACAAACGGTGGTATTAGCGCGACGGGTGTAATCGAACTGAACTTAAAATCTAATACTGCTGATCTGTTGCGCAGCAAGGAGACTGGAATGTGTAAGTATGTATGTATACTCGTATACGTAAACAAATTGTAATATTGGCAAACGGTAAGAACATAACTTTAACAAACGGTAAGTGCATGGTTTCTTTACAGGGTGTTTGGTAAGTAGAATAAAGGTAAGTATTAAGGCAAAGTTATTTTAGGCAAAGGTAACTATTTGAACAAGGGTAAGTCTTTAAATTCAGGTGAGTGTTTAAATCAAAGGTAAGTATTTTTAAAGTGTATGTATGTATAATTCATTTTGTTAATTCATTGTTTGTGTGTATATGTATGCGTTTGTTTAAGGTTTTTTTCAAAATTCAATTAGATTGGAGCTCATGTCTCCATTCGCACACTACACCAACTCGCAAAAGACACAAAAACCACCTACCCACTCGCCCATGACATATTGCTACGGGAAACCTATGTAGACGATATACTCTCGGGCGAACATAATTTACAGTCTACTATAAGCTCTCTGCACCAAGTTATCGAAGCTTTAAACTCAGCCAGTTTTCCCCTAAAGAAAATAACGGCAAATCACCCAGATATATTGAAATTAGTCCCAAAAGCAGACCTTTTAGACGAAGATTTCCTCAAATTTCACGACGCCAGTTCAACAAAGACCCTCGGCATAAAATGGAATGCCATAACTGACTCCTTTGCGTACTCATATGACCCTCTTCCAGCAGCAAACTCGAAAACCAAGCGTCAAATATTATCGGCGGTTGCTAAATTGTTTGACCCGGCAGGATGGCTATCGCCAATAATGATATTAGCCAAGACTCTACTACAGCCACTCTGGTTGGAAGGAACCGACTGGGATGAAACAGTGAAACTCGGCGCCTTCAGCAGATGGAACACTTTTCGCGAAAATCTCACCGCGATAAATGAAATAAAGATTCCCCGATAGGTAAACTTCTCCCCTGATAAACCCTTTCAAGTGCACGGATTTTCAGATGCCTCAGAGAAAGCGTTCTGCGCCTGTGTGTATCTGCGAGTGCAGAATAGTGAAAGCATGTTCTCCACTCATCTATTAGTGGCAAAGAGCAAAGTCGCTCCTTTGCAAACAGTGAGCCTCCCCCGTCTGGAACTTTGCGGGGCAGTACTACTCACCAAATTAATAAAACAAATACGCTCACACTTAAATCTGACCCCTCATGAGCTCCATCTCTGGTCAGACTCCGCCATCGTGCTAGCATGGTTGGAAAAACCCCCTCACACTTGGAAGACCTATGTGGCAAATAGGACTTCGCAAATTTTGGACAACGTTGGCAAGGCAACTTGGCGTCATGTACCCGGTGTAGAAAATCCGTCAGATCTCGGCACCCGTGGATGTACCCCTAAGGAGTTAGCCGATTGCCCGTTATGGTGGAACGGCCCGGAGTGGTTGTCGAAACCGCCCACGTCCTGGCCGAAATTGGTGGCCCAAACCATAACGCCACCGGAGCAAAAGCGTACACAAGCATTCCATACGTTTGAAACCCCGGATTTATTGGACCGTTTTTCCTCGTACCCAAGAACCCTTCGAGTAGTGGCATACATGTACCGCTTTATAAATAGAGCGAAAAAACCCAATATCCCAACAACAGCAACCCTAACCCACCAGGAAGTTGAGCTGGCGAAGACTCGGTTAATCCTGGTGACTCAGCTCAGATTTTACCCGGCTGAAATTGCGGACCTTCAATCTGGAAAAACCATTAGGAGAAAAAGTCCCCTCTTGTCTCTGAACCCTATGCTCGATAAAACCGGTATAATGCGCGTCAATGGTAGGCTCGCATACGCCACTCTCTCCTATAACGAGCGCTATCCGATCATTATTCCAGAGAGCTCTCGTTTTTGCTCCTTACTCCTTGACTTCATCCACTCAGAATTTTTGCACGCAGAAAAGCAACTGATGACCCGCATGATACAACAAGAATATTACGTCCCTAGACTCAAGCAAAAGGTGAAAAAGTGCATCTTCCATTGTAAACCTTGCACTATCTATAAGCAACAGGCCAAATCTCAAATAATGGCCGCACTCCCTCCTGAAAGGTCCACCTTTACCCTACCTTTTCACACTACAGGTGTCGACTTTGCTGGACCTTTCTTAGTAAAAACCTCTATTCTACGAAAAGCATCGTATGCAAAGGCATATGTGTGTGTGTTTGTCTGTTTTTCGACAAAGGCAGTACACCTTGAACTCTGCTCTGATTTGACGACGGCCGCTTTCAAAGCAGCATTCTCTCGTTTCGTCAGTCGTCGGGGACTCCCACATAAAGTTATGTCAGATAATGGCAAAACCTTCGTTGGTGCCAGCCGCACAATTCAGAAGGAGCTCACGGCTTTTCTCAAAGAAGCCGCGCCTGAAATAGCTGAAAAATATTCAACACATGGACTATCCTGGCAATTTATCCCTCCATATGCTCCGCACATGGGCGGATTGTGGGAAGCAGCTGTCAAGAGCTTTAAAACCCATTTTCTCAAGGTTGCCGGAAACCACAAATTCACATTTGAAGAACTTACGACTCTACGCGCGCGGATCGAAGCAGTTCTCAACTCGAGACCACTGTCTTCAATATCAGACGATCCAAACGATTTACTCGCTCTCACCCCCGGGCATTTTCTCCGTGGGGCTCCACTACTCTCATTGCCAGAGCCCATAAACAAATGGAAGAAGCTGCAAGTTCTACACCACCAGTTTAGCACGCGCTGGAAAAATGAATATCTCAAGGAACTTCATAAGCGCACAAAATGGAAAACTCAGCAGATCAACGTCAAGGAAGGTGATCTCGCCGTGGTCAAAGATGACCTGCTCCCTCCGAACGAATGGTGCCTCGGACGAGTCATTCGGCTCCATTCCGGTTCGGACCAAAATGTTAGAGTTGTCGACGTCCGCACTCAAAGCGGAATATACACCCGACCCATAGCAAAACTTTGTGCACTCCCGTCAGCAGACTAGTAGTTTAACCCTCACTCTAACTCTTTTCGTAGCCTGTAATCACTAGGGATTCCCCTTACACCTCCTCTTAGTACCCGTACTAACCACACACATTACGTCTTCCTTTTAACTCTCGTTTCAGACGCTACGGAGGTTACAGCACTTGCCGATTGTGCTGCCAGAAGCACTCGCTGTGTTACTGCCCCGCTTTTATGGCCATGACGCCGGAGCAGCGATATGAGTCCGTGCGTGCTCATGGGTACTGTATCAACTGCTTGGCAACATCCCATGTTACGGGTGCATGTGACTCTCCAGATAGTTGCCACCGATGAGGTCTTGCACATCACACGCTCATACACCGACATCAACATCGCGAGGATCGCACAAACCATCCCCAACGTCGCGCCGCACCTAAGCCCAGGGAGATACTCCCTAATCGAAGAGTAGTCATCAAGAAACCGAAGGAGAGACGGCAGAAACCCGAAAATACCCAGCGGCGCTTACGGAATCTCTTTTCCAAGGCGGTGAACACCTTGGCAGAGATGCAGGAGTTACTGCTCCCGCCATCGGAGCAGGCCGGCCGCCGTGTTGGAGACATGAGCTCCAATCTAATTGAATTTTGAAAAAAAACCTAAAACAAACGCATGCATATACACACAAACAATGAATTAACAAAATGAATTATACATACATACACTTTAAAAATACTTACCTTTGATTTAAACACTCACCTGAATTTAAAGACTTACCCTTGTTCAAATACTTACCTTTACCTAAAATAACTTTGCCTTAATACTTACCTTTATTCTACTTACCAAACACCCTGTAAAGAAACCATGCACTTACCGTTTGTTAAAGTTATGTTCTTACCGTTTGCCAATATTACAATTTGTTTACGTATATACATACATACTTACACATTCCAGTCTCCTTGCTGCGCAAGAGATCAGCAGTATCAGATTTTAAGTTTAGTTCGATTACACCCGTCGCGCTAATATCACCGTTTGTACGATCAAAAGAACTTGAGCGGAATAACGTTAAATATACAGTGAATAAAGTGTTTGTACAGATACAGGGTGGCTAATGAAAGCCGCTACCCAAAAAAAATTAAATAACTTTTTTTCTATTTAATGAATCTGGTTAATTTTTTTTTTATTTTGCAGATTGACTTTTACATTTAACAAAACTGGATAACTGGGACACTGAAACAAGAATTTGGATTGTCCGCCGCTATCACGCACTGGAGTCCGTAGTTTCGGTTCAAAGAGAGTATAGGCGCACGTTTGGCGGCAATCCTCCGAGCAGATGGACCATAATAAGACTTGTAAACAATTTTGCCGAGCATGGGACAGTCAACAGAAGACCTTACCATCGAAACCCTTCAGTTCGAACGGAGGAAACAATCGCTGCTGTAGCTGCTGCCATACAAAACAATCCACGTGTTTCGACAAGAAGCTTATCTGCTCAAATGGGTGTAAGCAGACAGTCATTACAGTCAATTATGCACAAAGATTTGGACTTATTCCCATATAAAATTCAAACGGCCAACAAACTGAACGCTGCAGACTTGCCGATTCGCTTGGAATTTTGCCAGAAGATGCTTCAAATGGTGGAAGAGGATGGAAACATGTTGAACTGTCCTTTCATGTCTGACGAGGCCCATTTCGATTTAAACGGCAACATAAACAAACAAAATTGTCGAATATGGAGTGCTTCCAACCCACAGATACTCCATGAGACGGAATTGCATTCACTTCGTGTCACAGTGTGGTGTGCAGTTTCATCACGCTGCATTGTCGGGCCCTACTTCTTCGAAGAAAACGGTCACACCGTTACGGTTACTGGAGACCGTTACTTGAGCATGTTGAGAGAGTTTTTCTATCTAGAACTACGCCGAATGAGAATTTCTTTCAACTCTGTGTGGTTTCAGCAAGATGGTGCAGCTCCTCATATAGCCCAACCTGTTATGACAGAATTGCGACGAAAATTTCCCAATAAGCTGATATCCAGAAACTCCACATTCCGCTGGCCACCCAGGTCGCCTGACCTTACTGCACCTGACTTTTTCTTGTGGGGTTATTGCAAACAGGAAGTCTTCAAAGCAAAACCATCAAATTTGAATGAACTAAGGCAATCCATTCGAGAAACAATTGCGGCTATTCCTGTCTCAACTCTCCAAGCAGTAATGAACAACTTTTTGGTAAGATGCCGCATATGCATCGACGAGCAGGGGGGCATTTAAATTCCATTATTTTTAAAACTAATTAAGCTATATTTAATAAAATTTAATGAGCTTTAACATGAATACAAGAAAAATGAATTCCATACACTGAAAAAAAAATTATTTGAGTTTCTTAATGTAGCAAAATTCATCAGGCACCCTGTATATTGAAAACAAGAGTGCGTTTTATTTAGTGGAAGTGACCCATAATCCCTCCAGATTTATACATTGACCCGATCGTTACCCCAAACAATATACAATCGGCAACAATTTTTTAGGACTTAAGACTAACACCTTATTGTACTAAAATTAAATGGGCTACAAAACTGCCTACTCCAAAAAGCTTTATTATAAATTTTGAAAAAAAGTAAAACATTTTAACCTTTAACTGACGAGTTGAAATTTTGGGACATAGTTTATGACGTGGTGGTAAATTTTACCCCTCTTCATTTTACTAAAAAAAATTTAGTAAAAAATATTTTTTGATAATTATTTGTTTTTTAAAAATAAGCTACTATATTTTTAACTACAAAAAATAAAGAAAACAAACATTTCTTTTATTCGTTTGAACAAAACAGGTACTTTATTTCACAAACCTTTTCTTTATATAAAAAAAACCGACATATAAATAGCTTATAAAAAAAATATGAATTAAAAAAAAACGTAAAGGGCATTTTTTCACAGCCAAATGTATACATTTAAAGATATAAAAGAAATCATAAAAAAAATTAGTCAGGTGTAAAAACTGCAGGTCCACCTTTTGGTGTTTTTTTACTCATCAATATCTGTGTTCGCACAGTGTAAGCATATACGTTTGCTGCATCCCATATACTACATTGGCGTACTACATTGCAGACAAAAGTGTGTAGTTTTTCGCTTTAGCCTAGTCGGGCATATGTGGCATAACTTACGAGCAACGTGGATCGGTTCTACTGGAGGCGGAGGTACAGAGTCCGGAACCAAAATGTTACCAATTGTGTCTACTAATACCCGAGGGAGCTTTTGGTTGTGTTGACGTCTTTGCAGATGTGGGAAAATCATTTGTCCATGTCACTTTCTTCAATGCAGAAATCCGGATCCGGATAAGCATTTACTCTTTTTCTTATAATCAAATAACGACGCATAATAATATTTTTCAATACTTGGTTTTGTAATTTTTACCAATATCCGATTTTTCTCATTTGCGCAATAGATTGAGCTTTCAAACACTTTTTGTTTGATCATTCTAGCTTCAACCATTGCTGAAAAATGTTATTACTGGACAACTTTTCTCAAAATACCCCATAGGGCGCCGCCACGCCAGTCTTTTTTACAAGGTAACATTATTTGTCTTTTTTTATAGTTTTCACCTCTAAATAAAGTGCATTATTATAACGAGAAATATCTCGCTTTTCTTTAGTAATTTATTGCAAAGCACCTCGATCGTAAAAATTATGCATTTTTAATTCAAGTATTTACACGTCAGTCTAAAATCGGCCCGAATGAACGGAAAAAAGGGGAAGGAACACCCTAATGTAAAGATATTCGTTCATTCGAAACAATTAACAGATGTATATGGGCAAGAAGAATGTGACAAAATTGATCACCTTGTCAAATTCTTCTTCTCCCGAAAGAAGGATGATGCAATGATAAAATAAGTAAGGGAGAGGTGTATACATAGCTTAAAGTTTGACCGATCTATTACCTTATAGATCACAATACACCTTTTCACTTACTTAGTTAGCAAACTCTGCTAGCTACACAAAGCTCAAAGTTGTCTAGACACAAAATGGACAGAGTAATACCAAGCAGATACAATACGGCAATACGTTGAAATAACTGACAGCTATAGAATGCGAGTGTTGCGTGCGTGACAACAGATTCGAACGATACGGCAAAGTAAATTTTTGCTCTAAATTTTGACGTATGATTGATACGTCGACGGTGAAGTACTGTATCTGCTTGGCGCATAAGAAATATATATAAACTAACAGGTCTCGACAAACATACAGACCCACTTACATGTTCCATGAATTTTGTTTTCGTAATTCAAAGGTTTAATGTAAAAATTGCACTGAGAAATGAGTGTACTGTCAAAATTCGAGAAGAAAGTAGAAATCCGCTGGTCTAATAACAAGACCTGTTAATTGGGCCATGGAAAGAATATATATATGAATGACGACTGGTCATCGGGCTAAAGGAATTCAATCGGCCATTAGGAGAATATTCATTCAGCCATCGAAACCGTTTTATAATCCGGCAGTGTTAAAAAATCGCTGCGACCAGCGTGACCAGGTGATAGAAAAAAAGAAGCTAAATCGGCAAGTAAAAAAGGTTAGAAAAGGCCAAAATTAAGAAAAAAAAAAGCTACGAAAAAGTCAGAAATTTTTTTACGAAATCTATATCAAATTTTGTATTTTAGTTTAACCTATTTGCATATAAAGCTGTAGACATAACATAAAGGAACTATTCTTGTTTTAACACAAATTTTTTCAAAGAAATACATACTATAGAAAAATCACTACAAACTAATTAGTTATATAATATTTTCTTCGTCTGATGGATCAGAAGAGCTTGAGTCTGTGTACAAAGTTTAGGTATTTATCATAGAGATGAAATCATCGGTAATTTCAAAGTCAGTGCAACATTTAGATAAGCATTTTAACGAACATCTACTATTAACAGTGTTGTAAAAGAATGCACTCATATGCGAATGCATTCAGTTGAAGTCGAATTCAATGACTCCAATTTCGAATGCACTCATTGACTAACTTTTTGCCTAAAGAATGAAAAAATTAAGTCTGAAGTCTTTTTGAAGTCACGACTTTGAAGTCATTTAAGAAGTCACTTACTGACTTCATTTTTTGAGTGAAGTCACTAACTATTTGCAGCAAAATAGATCGTGGGAAATTACCCTTTTTGAGGGTATTTCACTACAAAATTTTCTTAAAGGGAAAAAAGGGAAATTTTTTAAATCTCTCATATAAAAAAGGGATATTTTGGTTGCAGAACTGCCTACGTATTAATGTAGTAGTCATGCCGAACGTAAAATCACAAATCGACTGCTGAGTGGAAGATCCTATTTCAAAATATTTTTCAGAATTTTCTTCAATAACACTATGGGTCATATTAATAAAAAAAAGTGTTTGCTTTTTTTCTGAAATAATGACAAATTTGACATCAATTTGTATGAAGAACTTTCAAAATTTGAGAAAAGGTTTTGAAAAAGCAATTGCTTTTTTTTTAATACGACCCTATATTTAAAAATTAGGTTAAAGAACGACCTATCTCAGAATTTCTTTCAATAACGCCCTATTTCAAAATTTATTGAAAAACGCCCTATCTCAACTGAAAATGTATTCAATTTTCAATGAGATAGGGCGTTTTTCAAACTCGTTCTAAACAGTCGAAATACGATACCCCCAATAAAAAGTTATTTAAATTCTGTGGGAATTTCATGGGATTTTTTATTTAATAACTATGTGGGAAACTGAGGGAATTTTTTCCCATTTTTGTGGGAAATTTAGCGGGGATTATCTGGCATCACTGATACAAACTACTAATAATGATCCAATTTAACAACTTTAGTATAATACCATATGCATTATTAAGAAAATATAAACAAAGGGAACTTATGGTGAATTATTAACTTTTAAAAGCAACAGCTTTTCGAATGAAACATCTGATGATTAGCGGTGCATTGGCTAAAACAACGTTAACTTTTCACAAAGATCACTAACAAGATCCATAATTAATTATTAATATAATATATTTTACAGTTTAATAAGTATTGTTTGAGTAAAAATAGTTTGCGATCATGTCTCGTATGCCACAGGTAAATTGACTTCAAATGACTCCATATGACTCCAACTGACTTCAGTGAGACTTTTTATTCATTGAATGCAATACATGAATAACCAAAAAATTTATGAAAAAAGAATTCGAAGTCACAAAATGAAGTCTGAATGGTGACTTAATTTTTGAAGTCCCAGTCAAAGAATTCAAAAAATGGCTGCAATCATTTCACGATAAATCAAGTGAATAATTATTCACAAAAGAATGCATTCTTTCACATCTCTGACTATTAAGCAGCGAGTTAAGAATTTTAATGTTATTTTGTTCCTTAACTTAGTTTTTAAAATTTTAATGGCACTAAAAATTTTTACAACCTCCGCATTACTGAAAGATAATACCAAAAAGCTACATACGAGTTCTATAAAAGGTGGTTCGTTTAATGAATGTTTATGTCCTCGGGCTTCCGCTTAAAATTCTATGGTAGAGGTCACACTTGTCCACTGTACGGAGCCACTGCAGCTCAATCAATGCTACCTGGCTTGGAGAATACCTAGACTTTTCCTCTTGAAAGTGAGAACATACATCCGGCTTTGTAACTTCAAAGAATTATCAACTGAAAAAAGAATTATCTTTTCTATAGAGTTTATACTATCAGGTAGGCGATGTCGCAATTGGGTTATCAACTCCGTTAAAAATAGTTGACAATTTTTACGAATAATTTTGTGTATATGGTCATCAATACTACCTTCATTGAACTTTAATTTTATTTATTCCTCGAAGTTGTATGACAAATATGTACAAAAAAAGGCTAAATCTAGCCTCGAAAAGGCTAACCTGGTCACACTGGTTGCGACATGAGGTATATCAATCCCATCCATGCTTAGTACGTCAGTTAATTTGCATACATATATTCCTCATATATATCTCAAGAATGGCTGAATGCTTTAAAAGAGTTCTGAAAGGCTGTGATCCCCTCCATCTATTAGTAGTCTCATTGAGCCAATTCTGAAAAAGCGTCCTCGGATAAGAGACAGCAACGCATAAACTTGATGTTACATCGTTGTTATTTTACTAAGTATAAATCGCAACCAAAACTTCAGCATTTCGTTATTTGGAGTTATGCATACCACCGGTTTCCTTAATTCAATATCGTGTGATCAGTAATAGCCCACCACGCACCGAGAAAATACTTAATAAAACTTTAGAAGTCTTTGGCGTATGTGGAAAAATTTGATGTAAAAACTTATGATTACCCGAATAATCGAGAGTGAGCGGTTAGACGACAAATTTGGACGACACGAATACAATGTTTCCTGTGGCGAATTTTCTAATCGACTACTATAACAAATAGCTTTTGGTAGTATTGCATATATGTAATTGTTCAATCTTGGCAGTAATGTATCTTCTCAATGTGTAATAATTTCGGCAGCACTTCTAGGCAGTCTAATTTGCGGTTAGTAAGCTTTTCTATTAACGTAACAATATTTTACCAATTTTGCGTTTGTTTTAAATGTGGTCTTCACCATAAGCATAACACGACCAACTAGAAGTTTGAACTTTTGTTCAGCAGTACAAACCATTTAACATGACTCTATCATTCCAAGCACCCAAAGCCAAAAAAACAACAATTTGATTGGAGTGCAGAAATATCGCCTGATTTAACGGCAGCATAAAGAATATACATATTTAATTTTATGTATGTCGTTGACTCTAGCCATGGGGAAATAAGTAAGGTGAACGCACGGCGAAAAGCGAAAAACGCCTCATGTGTTTGCTTTTGTTTTTGGTAATGAGATTGTCAAAATCTGCACACAGTCGAATTTAAAAAAAAAAATTCAAAACATGTAAATGGTTGTTTACAAACAAAAAAATTAATAATTTTACAACCAAAATGCGTGATCTGTGTATAAAGTTATGAATTCTTTTTCAATCGATCTGATTGATTCCATTATCCATCTTTTGATCTATTTGTGCGGAGTAAAGGGATGATTTCGTTTGGTGTTGTGTTAGTGTCCTAAAATTGCATTTAAATAAATATCCGAGGAGATTAGGGCCAAAGTGGCTTTGGCTTGTGCCAATTTTAAAGTATCCAACATACTTTAAGCCGACTCCCAACGCCCACAAATACAGTGCTGAGGTGGATGCTCATACTATACCCGCAATGGTATATAGTAGAACGACTGTTTCGAAACCTCCCTTAAGAGATATTTACATTAGTCAACTTTGGAATCAATTTCAGTTGCACGAGATGTGCATTCAAAGTTCGCAGTCTACCAACTTATTTCATGCAATTGTTGCCACTTGGATAAATCAACAGGAAGTTGACTGTGAAATTGACTAATGTTAACAGCTTTTCAGCATCACTGATGCACCTTGCACCTTAAACTCGAAAAACCATATCTCAATACATTTCTAAAGTGGAGTTAAAACTTACTAAGTCCATGCATTTAATGGATACGCACAAATAAAGCACCAATTAAATCACAAAGATTTCGTTTCACGTGTTGAAGGTTTTTTATTTAATAGGTTTTTTTTTAGATTTTACTCTTATTTTCAATGATTTAATTAACAGTGTAAAAAAGATATTAAAATTTAGCAAGTTTTGCGACTCTTCAAATAACATACATATGTAAAATTGGTAAATCCAATTTGTTAATTTACAATACAAAACTGAAAATAAACACAACCTGAAGAACTGGGGAACAATAAAATTCATAACAACAAAACAATTATAAAGAAACATAATAAAGATGATGTGACGAAGTCACTGATAATGTGTAACATAGGAGTTTCTGCAGGTAAAGCATACAATGTAAAAATGATGACGTTGTTATCTTGATAACCGCGTAATACAGTACTATGTAATGCAAAGTGATAACGAACTAAAACAAAAAATATATGTCAAATGTGATGATGATCATTTGACGAACTTAATAATGATTTGTTGACGTTGCAGGATTTTGGAATCTACAGATACGCCGCATGTAGTACATATAAACGACGATGTGATGAGCTTGGCAGTTGAGCGTTGCCGTAAATACTGTGGTTTACAAAGCGATAGCGAAACAATAATCTGACGAACTTATTAATTACGTAGGCTGTACCGGTACTCGCAGGCACACTGTTCGCAGCAAGACGTTTATGACGATGTGTTAAAATGGTCTAGAAAATACGATACTATGACAATATATGTACAATTTGAATAATGATGAGGTAGCATACCAATGATCTGCTGATAAAGCTGAATGTCGTATTGTTCACATACGCTGAATGCAATACAAAAACGATGTTATATGCAGGACAACAACAACAGGAACGTGGAAGCGGAACAAGTAATTCGTAATGTGGTTTTTTAGGATACGAAAGCGATGTCGAAACAAAATTACGATGCCAATATACTGCAACGTGTTGTAGGTGCTAGTGGAAAATAATGGATCATAAGAAAGTGGCACATATACTAATTTGATTTTGCTTACTGTGCTTAGAGTTAAACTTTTATTAACTTTTTGGAGCCTAATATTCTTTGCTTAGCTTTCTTTATTTTGAGCCTCTTATTTAAATTTCGAAGATGAAAGTGAATTCTGCACTTAAAAAAGAAACGTTTTATGTTCTCTGGTAATTCCACTTCTGAGCTCCTCTCAATCAAATGCTGCTGGATGTTCCTAAAGTGCGCGATTCACGTTATAAAATATAGACTCCAAATGCTCTACGTTCTGTAAAAAGCTTGATGAAGGTTCTTTTAAAGCGTCGTGATGGAGAATACCGAAGTCATCAGGTTATGACGCGGTAAGTGTATCCATTACTTCTGGCTCCATTGATGCATCTAATTCGTTACTAGCTTTAAACTCGTCACCTTCATATGATAAACTATTAGAGTTAACTGACAGCGGAAGCATATGCATATCCAACGCGCCCAGCCACTCAGTTGAATCTGGTACAACATTTCCCCTGCCTTGCAAATATTCCGTATTTCGAGCTGCAAATACATATATAACAATATAATTAGGGTTTCAATTGGTAATGAATGCAAAGTCGGATGGTCATTAAGGCCACCCTTGCTGCGAATCGCACCGAAAAAATGCTCAAGTATATCCTGGTTGAGCCGATTGGTTAAAATATATTCCACGCTTGAATTCTGCTTCAAGTAATCGAACAGCAAGACTAATGCTCTGTTTGTCATTAGAACGCCTTTTTGGAAATCCATCAACACTTCAGTGCCTGGAACAATCAGACATAGCATGAACTCGTTCATACGTGTTAACACATCTAGCTGCCTTTCAAGCCAACTGGCTCCTATAGGTAAACGTAATGGTTCAGCGAGTGGTTTTTTAAATATGCGAAAATAAGTAATACCTTTCCAGGGTAACCAAAATTATCCATTGTAGAATTAAGAACATCGAACCAGTCATTGACGAGCTGTATGACATCAGCACTGTCTGTCGCATTATACAAGTCTAATCCTATTGAACAGCAACGTCTGATAGCGCTAGCAACTGTATGGGAAAACAGCTGCGCCGCGGGTTTCACTTTTTGCCTAGCTAAAGGTTTGCTTAGATTTTGTAGTAAACTGAATTGTGGACAAGAGTGTCCCAGGTATAAAAGGGAAATAGTATATTTCCAAAATGTTACATGTATTACATGTCGTTTAGTTACTGACAGATGCTTTTTTGATAATTGTTTCCTTTAGGA
Organism: Merzomyia westermanni; assembly: GCA_949987695.1. Taxonomy (NCBI): domain Eukaryota; kingdom Metazoa; phylum Arthropoda; class Insecta; order Diptera; family Tephritidae; genus Merzomyia; species Merzomyia westermanni. Next base: position 102,982,483 of record OX465288.1, on the reverse strand, counting down.
GAAACAGGTCCGAAAGCGGATTTTCAATTTTTTGTTTCAGTGAAAAGTTATTCGCAAAAAACCCAAAAATGACCCAGGTCCGATTCCAAATAGGGGGCTTGATCCAAGGTATTTATGTATAGAACACCTTTCTGCGTAGGCGGCCTTTGGCCGCGCTTAAAAAAAAATAACCCTTAGCCGGTCCACAGTATTTCTGCGCAGAACACACTTTTGGTCGGTACACCCTAATCTGTGATTACAACAAGCACATGAAAATGACAGAAAATTTTCAACTTTGATTGCAAATACGAAAACCCGCTTCCGGATTATTGTTACCGAGGTCAAAACGCGTCTTTTGATACCTCTCCCGATATTTTTGGACGTGTTTAGCAGTTGTCTCCTAAAGGAAACAATTACCGCGTTTTTTTACTTAGCACGTAATAGGCCAAAGAAATTGCCAACATTTTCTAGTACGAAAACTTATTAAGGTGGGACACTGCTTTACGTGTATACATATATACATACCAAATCGCTTAACTGAAAGATGTTCTTCAGTCACCTTGAAAGCTATTGAAGCATCTGACTTGGACGTGTGATTTAGTAGGTCACAAACTGTTCGCGTTGTTAAGTGTTCACCTTTCCATATTAAACCAGAGTCCAAATAATGATTTCGGATAAGTTTTAATAAATGTGGAGCATCGGCGAATGTGAAAACTTTCATGTTTTCATTAGCAGGATTTTGGAACCAAGGTTTTTCTAAGTAATAAACTAATTATTAAGACATGCTTGAATGTTAAGAATGCGCTTTTAAATACCATAAGTCGCATCCATATCTTTCCAAAGCCTTCTATTAGTAGACCCCATGTCGCATACAATAGCTACCACTTGAAAGCCTACTTTGTAGAGTGCAGAAATTATTGCCGATAACACTTCCTTGGTCATTTTGCAGTCAAAATCGTAAATAACCGGCTGTTCCCATGATCTCCGCAGCCCGCGAGCCATTGCTACTTGAACGTAGTTCGCAGGCTTCCGTATGTAGTCTGCAGGTTGATCGTACTCGTAAGTTTCCACTACTTTCATTTCATCAAATGAAAGTACGCATATTTCATCATCGGCAGATAAGTCCGTGATGCATTGCATGTATTAAATCGCAGCGGTCAATATACCTTCAGAAACGTCTGCTTTCCGAGACCAACGCTGCAGTGTTGACACATGTGGGAGTGGGAAACGTTTTTGGTACAAATGGTTGTACGCTCTTGGACCTGCTGCATGCGCTGGAGATATCTTCGGATGCCCATTTCACGGTTTTCCCTATAATATAAGAATTAAAATTTCCTAATATTTTCAAAGAGAAAACAAAAACATACTGGCGGGTTCAAGCTTCTTTATTTGTCCTTCTGTGAAAATGCTTTTCAAGGAGTCCAGGACTCCGTTAGCCTTTTCGAGTTTCAACTCCAAGGCCTTTATATACTCCTTGAGCTTTTTGTTTTCTTTTCTCAATTCTTTATTTTCAATTTGGGTATTCGATTCAAAAATTTTAAAGCTGAAACAATATTTAAACATTTATAGTAATGAAATATTCCGCTAACTGAACATGTTGATGAGAGGGTATTATCCATAGCAGAGATATCTATATTTATCTGTATTCTCATCTTTATCGACAGAGAAATAAGTGTTAGAATAGTCTGCGCAACTGAGCAAATGAATGGATGGTTTGTGTTGTGTCCTGGGGGACACACCGCATGCCAGCAGACATTTGGCATGTCAGGGTCCAGTCTGCATAGGTAAGTGTTTAACCTGTTACAATATCTAAAACATTTTTGGCCAAGCATGACTGTTGTTTCCCTAGGAAGTTCGAGCTCCTCGCCAGCAACAGGTGAAGCTTGTACCTGAATGACGCCGTTTTTTGGGCGAGAGCTGACAAAGAAAAACTCCGACTCTGTCTGAATGAGATTGAGGGCCTGTCGATTCACCTTAAGATCACACGGCGAGAAAATATGATGTAGAATGTCATCAAAGTGCTGACGTAAGTGACTGCTTATTCTCCTGGGAGACATACTTAGTCGTGCATTTTTGCCTCGCTATGCAGATAGTATTCAGGTGGCATAAGGAGGCATCCAGTAGCAGTTCTGAGTGCGCTGTGTTGCTAGGATAACATAGTATATTAACTTACTCTGTCTGACTTTGATAGTTCATAGCTGGATGTTTGGGTTTTGAACTACATAACAAGGCAGACTAAGATAAAAAAGAGATAACATATTTTAATATAAATATATATGTGCATAATGTACATACTTAGCTGGCGAATCTGAATGCAAATCTTGCATACTGTAAGTTTTCGCTAATTGGATGGGATGCGAAAGGTACATCGATCTATATTTCAAAAGTTATAAGTATACAGATAATAATCTTTTTCAAGACTTACTCTGCTCAATCTTACCTTCCTTGCCTTGCGGAGTTAGAGGTTGAGTTGCTAAGCACAGTTGGGGGATGGGGAATTGCTATAGGCAACAAGAGTGATCTCTTCCCACTTCGTATAATATCAGAAGGCGAAAAGTGATCGGCACACAACATTTCTTTGTTTCGCAAATTCATTTGGCAAACCCTGCTCCATTGTAGCCTCTTTGTGGTATCGTTCGGGACGTGAAAAAACGATCCATTTCCCTGTTCCAACTTTTTCCCACACAAAACACACTTCACCATTTCTCTACACTTATCTCAAAGTAAATTATTATAATTGAAAATCAAGATGAAACTGTGTTAAATTTTTTCAGTTTAAATTTAACGTCACACGTATGCAAACAAAAAGTATCGTTTGACATGAATTTGACAATTTCATTATTGCGGCGAAAAAAAAAGTATTAATCAGCTGATCATTTTCCGCCACCTTTATTATTTCGCCATGACTCTAGCAGTAGTGGAAAATAGCTGTTTTCATGTTAGCATATGTATGGCCCTGTGCCAATCGGCTGAAAATTATAAATTTTGTCAGAGCGAAAGAAAATTCTGACATGAGTATGAACGTCAGAATTTACCCTAGCCCATCGGCCGAGGTAAAATTTAGACAACTACGAATGTGTACATATATATGCATTCGGTATTGCCAATCATATTATTTCAAATGAATTTGGTAAATGTTTCCTTTAGGAGACAACTGCTAAAACACGTCCAAAAATATCGGGTGAGGTATCAAACAACGCGTTTTGACTTCGGTATCAACAATCTGAAAGCGGATTTTAAATTTTTTGTTTCACTGAAAAGTTATTCGCATAATCCAAGGTATTTATGTGCAAACACCTTTCTGCGTAGGCGGCCTTCGGCCGCGATTCAAAAAAATAACCTTTAGCCGGTCCAACACCGGCTACGCGGTCCACAGTATTTTTGCGCGGAACACACTTCTGCACTTTTCAGTACACCCTAATCTGTGATTACAACAACCAAATGAAAATGACAGAAAATTGTCAACTTTGATTGCGAATATTTCTTCACTGAAGCAAAAACTCGAAAATCCGCTTCCAGATTATTGTTACCGAGGTCAAAACACGTCTTGGTAGAAAAAATACGTACATTTAAAATTTATTCACAGACTATTTGCTTTCGCACGTAATTTTTTCAGATGTCAAAATTTACAACTGTCAAAATTTAAAATTTCATTTGGCACAGCGAAATGGAAAATATTTTTACACCATAGAAAATTTGTTCACCTCATTTTTCCTCTGAGTAAAATGTTTCCGATTAGCACACGGCCTATATGGCTAAATATGTATTTATAATAATAAAGTTTCTCTGTCTCGATACGGTAAGCATTAGTTGGAGTGTAGATTTAAACGAAGCAAATGTGTACACATTTATATATGAAAGTATGTATATCCAGGCCCGCCGCTAGCAGTTTGTTCGCCCGCGTACAATACCGCTTATGCCGCCCTACGACTGCACATTATGCTGAGTTTTGTTAAAAAAGGATTTTTAACATTTTTTCCATTATTGAAGGAAAAATAAAAATAAATTGGCTTACGACCGCCACCGAGTACAAAAACACGTCCAAAAATATCAGGAGAGGTGTCAAGAGATGCATATCAGTCCCAGGAATCATATTCCGCAGAATAATTATTTTAAGGAGTTTGCAAGATATTCGCAATCAAAGTTACAAATTTTCTGTAATTTCTATGTGGTTGTTGTTGACACAGATATAGGGCGTTCCGAAAAGTGAGAAAGTGTGTTCTGCGCAGGAATATTGGGGAACGCGTAGCCGGTATTGGACCATCTAGGGTAATTTTATTAAATCGCGGCTGAAGCCCGCCAACTCACAAAGGTGTTCTGCGCATAAAAACTATAGATGACGCCCCCGATTTAGGATCGGCCCGAGTTAATTTTTCTGTTTTTAGTTCTCCGGAGGCAGATGCTCATTCCTGGGACCGGAACGCGTCTTTTGATACCCATATCGACATATCGGTGCCGGTCGTAAACAATTACCATAAATTTTAATGAATATAAGACATTTATTTTGATTGGGTACTGGGTAAGAATTTGTGAAGTGCTCCACTTTTTTCGAAGCTCGCCTTTGTTTCTTTTTGAAATTTGTTAATAAAGCTTCAACCGAACTGCACTTCTTTTTTTATCATATATCTAATATTTTTGACTTCTTCATCGCGGTCAGATCAAGTTTTAGGATAATGCTGTTGGTCATCACATTACACCCTTTTGGCAGAAATAAAAAGTTGTGTCATGACATTGGGATGGGAGTTATCTAAATTTTTTAGAGGCTTGTTATTAACTTTGTATGAACATTTTTTTGGGTACGTACTGTGTAGTTTTCATTATTAGTTCCTTTATTATTCTTAAATTCTGTTCTTTATAACAGTGCTACATACACAGATACCCCAAACTTCAAAAAGGTAAATATTTCCCATCCCATTGTCAAGCCCCAATTTTTTTTTCTGGCAATAGTTTGCAATGGAATGCCCAACAATATTATTCTAAAACGCGTTCTGACAGCGATGAAAAAGTCAAAAACAAAGTTTTGCGAATAATTTTGCAAAAAAAATAAATAGGACAAAAAAAAGGAATGGAAAGGTAGAAGGCACAATATGAATTTCAAAATGAATTTCAAAAATGAGCAAACTGGAAATCGGCAATCCCAAGAAATTTAACAAAAACTTTGGAACTTCGAAAATATGTTTCTAGCTATAACTTACACGATAATTCGATTTGCGAAAAATTGTGAAATGTGTTTTTTGGTTGTATAATTTCATTAAAAAACATTACCTTCGAAAAAATTTTAGGTGGCTCACTTCACAAATTTTGTATCCTGCTTAGTTATATTTTTTCACTAAAGTGTAAAACTAAAATAAAAATAAAACTAAAATAATAAGACGTTACCACAACAACAACTATAATAATACATATATTACAAAAGCTTAACTCTTCTTGCCTTTATGTTTGCGAAACTCTTGTATCCAGGCTGTCTAAAATTAAAAAAAAACAGCCTAATTATGAACCATTTTGGATATATGACTTAAAATTCGAGTTTATCGCACTAGAATTACTAGGTATGAGTTTTTTCATTTGCAACGAAAATTGGCCTCTGTTAGAGGGTTAATAATTTTTAATTTTGAAAAGGATCTTGCAACTGATAATGGCAGCGTAAGTAATGTTCTTAAAGCTATTGCTGTGTTCGTAAATGTTGAAAGGAAGTCATTGGTAAAAAATATATTGTAATATGGTTCGTGGATCATTAGACAATGTCTTAATCACTACTTGAATCATATCAAAGCTTCAGACTTGAATCTTTACAGTGTTTCATTAACTCATCATTGGAGTAATCAAATAAGGTAACGCTAAAAAAGCGAAATACGTCGGTAAATGTTTGCAACTCCTCAAATCTATCCTTTAAAGAAATTATTGTCTGATCTAAGATTCTAAAAAAACTCTCCTCTATATTTAATTTTGTGCTCTATTAAAACTGCATCATTGCGGTCATATTGAGATTGAGTTGGTTTTTTCTTGGACGTATGGTGTTTATTGGTGGGAAATCTGTTTCAACCTTGAGTTCGTGAGCCACTTTGGATCTTCTGCTATAATAAATTCATAGTGTTCATCCGTGCGATATTCTGTACACTTATCAGTAAATTTATTTACTAAAATTATGCAGATCTGCGTATTTATTGTGGGGCTCTGCATCATTTTGTTCAAAGCATTAATTTCGTTTAAAAAATATCGGAGCAAATTACTACCGAACAAATAAATCTATAATTTTGCAAGCGAATGAGCATTGTGGAATGTAGTACAATCCCATTAAGACAAATTACCAGACATTTCCAGCAAAGCATCAAACATTTCTCCGAAGTGATACCGTAATGGCGAGAGGTGTACCGAAAGACGCGGTTTGGTCCCAGACATCACAATCCGAGTGCGGAAAAGTAAAGTATTTAACAAAAAAAATTTTAATAATTCGTCTTTGTCGATTACTTTTAAATGGATAAAAAAGTTAGATCAACCTAAACTCCGACTTCTGATTCTTTATCCTGGAATGGATACGCGGGTGTAGATACCCCATCCGAACGTTTTCTTTCAATGCTCTACGGTGTCTCCTAAACTACTTTATAACCGGGAGAAACTATTTTTTGTTCATTATTTCAACGGCTAAAAAAAGTTAGGTTCCGACTGGTGACTCTTTATCCTGAAATGAGTACATGTCTTTAGATACCCTCCCCCGGCCGCCAACCCAGCCTTAGACGCCAAATACATCACACAAAATCCTTGCACAAGTCCACAAGTTATAAATTGGCTCAATTCAGAATTTTGACATACACAACACAAGAACACTGCACAAAATTTATTTCTGAGCTACCGCAGGATAGAAACATGTGCTCTAATTGTATTAAAAAAGTAACCGCGGCTTTACCTTATGCTTTTTTTTAAACAAGGGATGATACCGCTTCCCCTACACAAATTTATGGTACCGATAGTTTCATTCTCAGCAAAAATACAGGTGAACTGAGTAATAATCACCACACATGAAGAAAAAGCATGCACAATGTTTGCAGACATGCGTAAAAATCTAAATTCTTTTGATTTTAGCACAGTTCTCTGCGCAAATAGCACAACCACGACATACACTACGCAAATCCATGTGCAAATCAGTCATTGGCGCAAGTAAATTTGTGCGTTGTATTTGGCATCTTAGTAAATTCTGAGAGTATTTTTGGATTACAATATTCAATGAACGTGTAGCATGAAAAATTGATGGAGCGTGGTTCAGGTCGCAAAATATCTAGAAATTTCGAAATCCATCAATATGGATCGGAGTAATGTCAATATATATTGAATGCGTAGCACCTCCGCACAAATAAAAAGGATTTAATATATTTTTCAACTAATATAGGAAAGAAATTAATGAAATATAATACCCAGATTTTGGTTTTTTTTATGCTGTAGGTTACGTGTCTATTTATTACGACAAGGGCTTTAAATATTACGTCATGAGTCGCTCGATTTGTCGGCCTTCCTGGACGTTCCGCCAGTGTGCAGCGCACGCCCGCAGAACCTGTCTATCAGGTACACCAATCCATCGAAGGAAAATGTATCGAAACCAACACAATTACATTTATCACAGTTGTAGGAAGAGGAACCCTGTAAAAAACGATGGAGTGTCAGAGTACTCCAACACCATAGTATATGTCTACTAGTAGCGCAACTTACTCCGAATCTGCACACACACATGGTGCCTTTTATTCAACAACAAAACAATCAAATTTAAATACTGCAATATTGAACGTGAAGACATAAAACATAAAAAATGTTATATAAAACAATTCTAACAACTTATCAGTTCCTACTTTTTGTACTTTTGACGACCACCTACTCCCTCTCTCGCTTTGGTGTTGTACACTCCATGGAGTAATCCTTTGGGACCATTTTGTGAGTACTCGCACGTAGGTACTCCATGGAGTATCCAAAAGCAAAGAAACGGAGCAGTCCGAGATGGAGTAGGTGATCCAATCACCGGACATCCCCATGTAAATTCGACCACCGTTTTTATATGAATGAGGATAAGTTTTGGAGTACTCTGATATTCCTTAAGGAGTATTTTTTGGATGATGGAGCGGAGTATTCCGTTTTTTGCAGGGAATGCTGAGAAGGACAAAAGAAGACAACAAACGCTGCATTTTTCGCGAACTTGAGATTTAATTGTGTATTGCGCGTCAGTAAAATTGGTTCTGAAATTTTATCTTTTGGCTGAGTTTTGTAATTTATAAGTGTTTTTAAATTAAACAGGTAAGGAAGTCTAAGTTCGGTAAAACCGAACATTATATACCTAGTAGTGATTTATTATGGCATCCCAATTTACGCGGCCGCCGTGGTGTGAAGGTAGTGTTGCCGGCCTACCACACCGAAGGTCCATGGTTCGAGCCCTGGTACAGGTAACATCAAAAGTGATTTGAAAAAAGTTTTTCAAAACGGGGTCGCCCCTCGGCAGTGGTTTGGCAAACTCTCCGAGTGTATTTCTGCCATGACAGGCTTCTCAGCAAAAATTCGTCTCCTTTGTAGATGCCGTTCGGAGTCGGCAAAAAACTGTAGGTCCCACCAATTTGTAGGGAAAATTCAAATCGGCACACCACAAATTGGAAGAGAAGCTTGGCGCAAAAATCTCTTAGGAGGTTTATGATGATATACCTGTTGTATATCGCGCCATAGAGAATTTACGCAGGTCTATTTTAATACTTTTCAGTTCGTATTATAAAGCCAGCTAATTGTTTTCAATAAAAACACTTCTGTTATGAGTTTTGAGTGGTAAATTAATTTATTTGTATATAAATATCTTCCCTACTAACCACTGCCGACAACATTTATTCAAAATACCAATACATGAACATTTTATATTTGAAAATTTTGCGTTCTAAAAGACAGACTGACAGACAGATAGGCAGACATGGGTAAATCGACTCAGCTCATCGTCCTGATCATTTCAGTATACTTATTGATGGGCCCATCTCTTCTCCTTCACTTACATAAGGAGTGCGTTTGAAAAAATTGTCATTTACTAATTACGACAAATAACGTAAACTAGTGTCCGATTTTGAAAATAAAACTAGCTGTTATTTGTCCTTTTAATTACAAGTTTTATTATATATCAACAACTTTGTCACTACTATTTTTGTAAAAATCATTTTAACTTTTCCGGCACCCCTTCCATTAATAATTTTATAGTAGTATTTGACACTTTTCGAGCTGCTGAACTCCACTTTTCCCGAAAGTCTTTGGCATTCCTTGTCACGTTTTTTGTTACTTTAGTTTCTTTTTTGACCAATGCCCAGTCTCTTTCAATTGGCCTGAGTTCAGGACAGTTGGGCGGATTTGCTTCTCGATGCACCAAAAGCACATTATTTTTTGAATACCATTCCAAAGCCAATTTGCTATAATGACAAGAAGCTAGGTCAGGCAAAAAAAAGTGGAAACCTTATGTCGTCTTAGAAAAGGCTTTAATCTTTTTTCTAAGCATTTTTTAATGTATATTTGTGAGTTTATTGTTCCCGTAGTTACCTTTCTCAACAGCTGCAGATTGCTTGCCAAACCAGGAATTTACGAGGAAATTTTGACTGCCTTAAACTTTTCGTCCACATTCCCGCGCGAGTCTGCTGTGTAAAACTCTTGGCCTGGAAGCTGCGAAAAGTCGGCTAAAACATACGTCTCGTCGTCCATGATACAGCAATTGAATTTTTCAAAAAAATACAAATTTTGAGTTTTTTTGCGCGATTTTTTGCTTCCACATTCTTCACAGAGTTTCTGTCTAGAACTTTTTGAACCTTGAACTTTTTGAGACCAGCTTCCTTTTTTGCTTTACGGTCAAAAAATCGGAGCATCCCACCGTCTGCGATAGTTTTCTGCCTGAAATATTGGGTTCTTCTAATAAACGGTGATGAATTTCTTTTTCATGTTTTGGTCACTCATGCCCCTTTTCTACCCGAACTTGGCTTACGGGTAACAGCCAATTTGTCCTTAAAGTTTTTTAACACCCACGAAACAGTTTTCGGCCTTACTTTAAGTTCTCGAGCATTTTTTTTAAAGTCCGCTGAGGGGGGCCTTGAAAACTTTTAACTATAGTTTTTCGTACTTCCAATTCGCTTGCCATTTTTATATGAACTACGGCTTTTAGCTAAAATATTTTCAAACAGTATTTTTTTGACATTTATTTCTAATCATACTACGAAAAAAAATATTTAAATCCAATAATTAGGAAAAAACTTGAGGTGAAATTTTTTTCAAACGCACTCTTTACATTTCATGCTCATGAAAAGGTATAAAATATACAAAAGATACGAGTATATAGCTTCCCTATTGCAGTGGTGTATTAAATACTTGCCCGGATATTTTGCTTGTGTGTTATCCGATTTGCCTAACTCAAACTATTGAGAAGCAGCTGAGGAACTTTTATTGAAATATCTGCTTGAAATTACAAGCAATCGCCTTTGAAAAAAGCATAACTTTTATGCTGAAAAGTGAGCGGCGCACCGCCTACTTCACCAAAATGCACACAAGTTCTTTGCGGTCTAGTTTCCCTTAAAAAGCTTATAAAGTGTGCTAGATCTTATTAATATAGCTTGCATAGTTACAGAAATATCGCGTTTTAAATTAAAAAAAAAATTTTTTTGAGAACGATGTTAATAAGCTGGGCGTGGCGCTCAACCGATTTCGCCCATTTTTATAATAAACAGTAAGCTTTATATAGTCAACATTTTCGCCAAATTTCCTTTCAACAACTCAATTTTTGCCGGAGTTATGACATAAAAAGTTTTGTGGAATAATCCACTATTTGTGACCACGCCCATTTCCCAAAAATGTATATATGTTTTGAATTTCGTCATTCACGGACATTTTGATAGTGAAATGATATAAAGCTATTTTACGCACAGTTATTGCCTATTAAATACGAGTATATCTATGATCCTTTTCAAAATCTTTCATATAAACGTGGCAAGTTTTTCCCATTTCTTCACGCAAAACGTCATCGATAGCACGCTGAAAAATACTTGGTGCATTTTTTAAACCAAACGGCAACCGACAAAACTCATATTTTCCATTGTTAACGCTAAAAGCCGTTTTCTGTCTATCCCTTTCTCGCAAATTTATTTGGTGAAATCCGGATTTTAAATCAAGTGTAAATTAGCCAAAATTACCGAAATGTCAGGAATCGGATATGTGTCAACTATCGTTTTATCATTTAATTTTCGAAAATCAATCACCATTCGCAGCTTTTGCTTCCTTCATCATCAATACCTTTCTTTGTGACAATATACATTGGTGAATTGGACGGTAAACATGATTTCCGTATTATGCCATCCTTTAAAAGATCTCGCATTTCCTTATTAACAAATTCTGCTGCTGAGATGGGATAAGGATAGCTTCTACTAAATATAGGTTCGTCAGTGCAAGTACGAATAGTACTAGTTGCGCTTAAGCAAACAGAGTTGCATACTTGCCTGGTTTATTGTGCGGCCTGAATACCAAGTATGAGTTTGCATGAGGAGATTGGTCGGTGACGGTGTTTCCACCAGTTGTTATGAGGTGGCTCTAGGTTAATATCAATAAAAAATGTATTTTATTATTATTTTCCCATATATTTCAACCTCCTCCGGAGATCGGCTTCAAAAGCTACAATAGGTTTTACATATATTAATTCTCATATTACTAGACAATAATTAAATCCAGACTACCTAAAGAGTGTATGCACAACTAAAGATACTTCCGATGGAAGAAATTTTACGAAAATTGAAGAACACAAGATTACTTAGCAAATACGTGGATGATGTGTTTGCAATAGTGAAGGTAGAAGAAATGCAGAAAACCCTAAGTATTTTAAACTCGTGCCACAAGGATAGCCAGCTTATAACAATAACCGTGATATACGTTACCAGCAGCGGAATTGCAGACATCGCCATCGTCAAAATGCTAAAATAAGCCAAATTGATAAAGCAAATGAACGCTGAGCATTTTAGGAGATTTCGCTGAATTGCGATTTGGGATTGCAAGTCGGCTAGCTCAAATTAAGCTACGTTATCCGTTCGCTTGGGGCGCTGGGGTCGCACTGTCAGCTGCAAAAGTCGTTTACATCTTGAACGTGAAAAATTTTAACAAAAGTACAAAACAAAAATACTCGCAAACTGAGAAATATTTCAAGCTTATCCATGTCATGAGGGAAAAAAGACGATATAAGTTAAGGTTGACTGTTAGGCCCTTGGTCTTGTCATTACTTTGAGGAAAAACACTGGTTTCGTTTTAAAATAATAAGCTTGAATTTTGTAGTGTTTTTGAAAAGAAAAAAAATTTTAATTTTCAGAATAAAATTTGGATTCATAAAAACAACACCAGATCGAAAAAATCTTTTAATTTTTCAAAATTCTCATAGAGAATTCAACTCCTTTAAAACAATAAAGGATAATTATTATTTGGCGCCCAACGTGGGGCTGCAGCATATTTTAGATAAGTGCATTATAAAGAGATCATAGATCCTAGCTCATTGTCTAACCGGCGGCAGTTAACAACACGAAGCTAATATTTGACCAGCAATCAACAAAGTGTGCAGCAAATCGTCATTTAACACACAGCTTACTTACAGGATCATCTAAACAAATGCGACAGTGGTGCTTCGCTGGAGCGGCCGTGGCTCGAAAGCACCGCGGTCGAATTGTGGTTTTGAAAAGAAATAAGAGAAAACGAGAATTCTCGTTATAATAAATATGGCCGTTTATTGTGTAGAAAAATTACAATTAGAAATTATTTTACCTCTTGAATATCTTGATGCGTTGGGAAATCCTGGGTTGGCCGTGACGATGTGACTGCGTTTATTGTTGCTGAAAGAGTAGACGGTTTTCCAATCGAGGACAACCGTTGAACCTGAAAATTATCCTCCGGTTTTAAGGGGAGGTAAACCCACACATGCACACCCCCATGCATGTATATGTGTGCTGACAAAACACGAATATGCATGCATGCTCACACAGGTGGGTAGGTTGGTGTTAGTGATTGGAAGGGCGCTAAAGTTACATTAGGGTGGCACATTTTTTAAGAATTTAGGCATCTCGCCTAAACATGCCGGCCCCCTTGCGATACGCAACATCTTACCCCGCCACAGGATTTCCCACCACGCATCTTCTTAAGCTACGGACTTAAACTAGGATGGTGAGTGCCGGCTGGCGCTGTCACAGCCGTCTGCCTCCGAACTGCCTCCCGAAGTTTGAGGTTTTGTCTCTGGTGGCTCCATCGTTTCGCACCTAGACCTAAGAGAATAGGAGGAAGAAACTTTAAAAAATAAAAGCGCTGTATATTTCTTGCCAGGAAATTGTTTATATTATCTTTATTAAATAAAAAAACCAGAAAAAAGAAAAAAAATATTTTATTTTACCGAACCAAACGACACTGGTAGCGTGCCCGAGGTTAAGACGTCGGCATATACTTCGCCCCCGAGTACGAGGTGTATCGGCGCTGAGTTAAAAAAACTGCGGATCAGCCAGCCGAATATGCTCATAAGGAGCGGCAACTCGGGCGTCGACGTTCTCGGCTGGGCTGATCCGCTGCAAATTGTGCACGCATAACGCGTGCGCCGTTATACATTTCGAGTTTCCGTGTTTCTCGCGGACTCGGAGGAAGCAGCCGCGTTCTCCGCCCGAGTGGGTCGTATGCAGTCCTAACTCTTCGGCCAAGCTGCGGTCGATCACTGTGCGGGGGGAGCAGGCATCAATGAGCGCCCGGATGCGTAGCAGTCCCCCACCGACTTCCAGCTTCACAATCGCAGTCGGCGAAAGAGTGGTCATGGGGCGCAACGGAGGGCCCAACTGCGAGAGAACACGGCTAAGACCGTCGCGGAAGCCGGAAACCCGTGGTTGCTGGCACGGCTGAAGGGCAGTCTACCGTCGAAGGGCGCGTGGGTGCGTAGCTGGCGCGGCTGGGAGGCCAGTCTACGCTCGTCGGTAGGTGTGCGCCGATTGTGGGTGAGACGGCGCTGGCGCGGCTGAGTGGCCAGTCGACGTTTGCCGCTATTTCGGTGCGCGCGTCGTGGAGTCCGGTTGGACGTGTTGTGATGATCTCCGGCGTTGCGGGTGTTGCATTGTGGTGACCGCGGGGTATGCCGTTGGAAGGCGCGCCGCTCGTGGGGTAGAAGGGGCCGGAACGACAGTAAGTCCGATACCCCTTCTGCCGGTCGGAACGGCCGAGGTTCCGGTACCGGCTCGATGAACTCGCCTTCTTCTGGCGACCAAGCTGTCTCCGATGCATGGAGTGACAGCATCTCCTCCTCAATCGCGTCCAGTGGAGATGTGCGCGCGTTCCCATCATTCCATGCTTCTTCTCGCTCGGCCTCCTCCACCTGTTGGGCCCAGCTCTTATAGGGCGTAGGCGCGCGTGGTGGATCGTCCATTGTGTGTCGTCCATTGGCAGATGGAGAGTGGTGTGGTGTTTTCCACCACATCGTCGGCACCTGACGTCGCTTGTGCAGTCCCTGGCACTATGGACCATCGACAAACAGTTGTCGCAGTAGCCCGCCCGGATAACCTCCTTGAGGCGCTGCAGAGGTTCCATCCCCTGGTATCGGGTGTGCGCACGCAGTGGGTGGCTCTCGCCACACAGTGGGCATGGCTTTGGGTACCGGGCGGCTAGGCGTTCGGCCCTCTTGCGCAAGGATGCGTAGCGCGTTATACTACTGAAAAGAGAAAAGAAGAGAAACAAAACAATCCCCTTGAATATTTGTATGGACGCCCGTATACGTGGATGGCAAACGACCTCGTTCGGAGGTTATAAATTTCAACGGCAATAGTAATAATGCCGACTTTTTACAAAGGCCTTAGAAGTTTCAATGAACTACCAGAGGATAGAAAGAACTGTAATGAAATTGTAAAGTTTAAGGCAAAACTTTATGAATTTTGTAAAACATTAGATATAAAATAGCAAATGGTTAATTATTTTATGAATTAGGCTTTTTGGCCGTAATAAATAAATAAATAAATAAAATAGTCATATTCTATTGAAATTAGTTCTTTGTTTTTCCGCACGGCACGGTAGCGACAAGTTGATTGCGTTAATCACCTTGTATTTCGTTTCGCCACTGGCCCTCATGCAGAGATTTATTTCTTATTCTTACTTGCATGGTCGCCGTCATAAGTGGCGTTAGTGCCGTGCACACAGCGACATTTTCGCTTTTTCGGTACTTGGTTTCGGTACCGAGCTGGGTAGAGAGTGTGTAGGTGGTGAAGGTTCGGGTTTATTTTTTTTGTTCTTTTTGTCTTAGCGTAAAACAAAAACCGGCATCTTCGCCGGTCGGGTACGAACGTAGATTTCGTCACCCTATTTACCCCGCAGTGAGCGGTACCGATTTTGGCACATCGGGATTTCGGTACCCGTTGACCAAAATATAGCATCACTAGCGTGGTGCTCAAATTATGCATATATACATATACTCGCAAGTTTTTGCGAGTAAATGAGAGTAGCATGGAGTGGTGGTTAATTATTTTCACACATACATATATAAGCGTACTCACGATTTTGCAAAATCGTGAAAAAGAAACAAAGAAAATTCATTGAATTGGAATTAAAAGTTCAAAAGTTTTTTAAATGTATTTAACCTAATTTTTTTTCTCTTTTTTCAGGTGCACATGAACAAATGGAGATGCTGCTGTGGAGAATCGCCTGCCGGCGCTTGGACCACGGACGTCGTTGGTAAGTATTTATTAGCGCTGCCCAAAATTCTGTATCGTTTCGGTAGCAGCGCAATTTACTCGGAATGTGTCTCAAACGCTGTGGCGGCCGGCGCATGCTTTGAGACACATTTTTCATATATGTACGAGTATGTGAATAGATAGACAATTGTAGCCAATATTAATGGGTTCTTTCTGTCTTTTCAGGAGATCAATTGAGTGCATGACGAATTGGGCAAACTAAGTCGCTTAAACTGGGACAAAAATGCTGGCATTTTGGTTAGTTGGTTTTTTTTGGCAAGCACCAGCAGTGCTAGGTGCTTGAGACGTCGAAACGCATCAACAATATTTCCAACCAATTTTGATGTGTAGCCAACTTCAACTGTACACTTATTCGTTATTAAATGGTTGTGGCATGCTGCGTATAAGCGTACAATAATCACCAGCAACAGCAACAACATTAGAACAGAGCATACGTTTCTTTACTGAGCTGGTAATTCAGGGTATACGGGCTCCTCCCATTTTTGGTGCACTTCTGGTGTTAAATTAATGATTTGGACATGCACGTCTTGATGTTTTTCAAATTTCGGTGGAATCGCCCATAAACGGTACTTAACTTCATCACCAGCTTGTGGCACATATTCCCCATCGCCATCAGAAATATGACAGAATACGTCTTCACCGCCAGTGCTAGGTGTTATGAAACCATGTCCTTTTGAACGACTAAAAGACTTAACAAATCCTGTTTCAATCGGATTGTCCAATGCGCGTGCAGAAGTTGAAGCAGTGCGTGTGCGCTTGGTATAATTGGACTGGGAAGATGTAGTGTTAAATTCGGACTGTGGGTATTCTGTTGACGGGGTGCTGGCGGTTTGCCAGCCATATCTTTTCAGGTGTTTGCAATTGCGACATAAGTAAGCTTTTACTTTTTTCAATACTTTCTTTATTACTAATATGTTAGTTTTTGTTTAATATGTGCTTAGTTAATTTAGCAGAGGTTCGAGGTAGTCCAGAATGTGTCAGCCTTTTGATTAGGTATGTACGCAGCGTTGTGGAAGCGGGCGGTTTTGTGCTGAATATATTCAAGCGTGGACCTAAGAAATTTGTCGACTGTAAGGTAATAATGTTGCATATATATGAAGCAAAAGCAGCAAATACCATGAAATTCCAAATCAATTGACGATAAAAAATTTTTTCACTCTGTGTTTGACAATGGGCACATTTTTAGTTACACATTCCTCTATTGGCTGCCAATACCATATGCTCTCCAACTACATTAAGCCCCAGTGTTGCTGCGCGTCTCTCCATAATTTTCGATATTGGTGGCATTTTCGGTGCAATTGTAGCAGCAACAGTATGAGAGCATACAGGAATGCCAGTAACAACTTGTTTAGTTTTGCTTTCGTGTGTAGCACCAGTGTTATTCCTTCATGTTCCTTTTGCAGAAAATACGCAAACTAATGACATTGTGTCGCGCTTCAAAAAAATAACCCTTAGTCGGTCCAACACCGGCTACGCGGTCCACAGTATTTCTGCGCAGAACACACTTTTTGCACCTTTCGGTACACCCTAATCTGTGATTACAACAACCACATGAAATGACAGAAAATTTCCAACTTTGATTTCAAATATCTCTTCACTGAGACAAAAACTCGGAAGTCTGCTTCCGGATTATTGTTACCGAGGTCAAAACGCGTATTTTGATACCTTTCCCGATAATTTCGGAAGTGTTTTAGCAGTTGTCTCTTAAAGGGAACAATTACCAAAATTTTCCTCCAATGTCGTTTGCTTTAACCCGTATAAATTTTACTTCACGTTCGCCATATCCTGGTTTACCTAACGATTTTGTCGGCTGAAGATAAATATTGACGTTGTTGTTGCATATATAGATATCCATCCACTTGGAATATATGTACTAATGTTTGTCCTATTTTCAGGTACGTGAGGAATTGCGATATAGGGGGTGGTTATGAGCGCCACTAGACCATATGGGATTAGCGCTATAGGCGATGCGCACCGTGGGAAGAGGGTAAGTCTGTTATATTATTACATAGATATATATATGCACCCAATAAGCATTTTCCAAATGTTTTTCAAAGTAAATTTGCTACAATAAGTGATATGTAAGCCTTTTCATTTTTTTTTTTAATTTAAAGTAAACCTTTTATGAACTTCAAGAAAAAAACTGTTATCACTCATTTTACTTTAAAAGTGAAATGCAAATGTTTACAAAAGTTCAGAGAAAAAAATCTTTGTCAGTTTTTTTCTTTTCAACTTAAAATATTTCCAATTCTTTTGAAAAAGATTTTGCATGAGAATGACGGCGAGAGAACATTGGTCGTGGCTGCATCTTAACCACTTCCAAAAACTGGTAATAGTTGGTTTAAGTTGCAGCATTCAATGTATGACTAGAACTTAGTTATTTATTTTATTGCAATAGCTAAATAATATACAAAATCTGGTTTGAATAAAGTTTAAAAAAAAAAAAATTAGAAAGATTTCTTTAAAATCTTTTTTATCAGTTTAAATGAATAAGATTTTATCAACGTGTCGTTTCAAGTACACAACGTTTAATTTCAAACGTTGTATAAACGAAAAAATCTGAATTTTGTAAGCTTAATACTTATTTCGGAAAGCTTTTCAAAGATTTATTTTAAGTTTACTTTGCTTGTTGGGTGTTAACAAAATGTTCTATTTTGTTATTTACCTGTAATTATGTGTCTTTACGGGGGGGGGGGGCGTCTGCTGCCAACTTGTCGTGGCATATGGATACATTTCTTCGTGGCAGATTGGCTCGCCTTTCTGCGTTAGGTTTTCTACGGCCTCGTCATCGAGTGCCCTTCGTTTTCTTTGGCAGAATGGTTCGCCCTTCTGCGGTAGGCTTTCTGGTGTCCTCGTTAAGGGTAACGAGTGAAGGGTGGAAAATTTGGGATAGGCGCGGTCAAAACGGCTGGGAGGTGATGGAAAGGGATGGTTAATCAGGCACAATAGCGTATGGAATTCCTCATGCGTGAATTTCAGAGGCGAGGCTATCTTCTTGAAGGGGCTTTTAAAGCTCTTCACACCCGCCTCCCAGAGTCCCCCCATATGTGGAGCCCCAGCCGGAATAAAATGCCATGTCATGGCTTGATGGCTATATTTGGAAATAGTTTTATCCCGGGCTTCCGAGATAAAGGCCTCATATTCAGATCTTAAAGATCGTGAAGCGCTGACAAAGTTAGTGCCATTGTCGGAGTAAATGTTTCTCGGACATCCTCGTCTAGCGATAAAACGCGAAAAAGCTGCTAGAAATGATGGGGTAGTAAGATCACTGGTCGCTTCCAGATGGATCGCTTTAGTCGTGAAACAAACAAAGAGGCAAACGTAGCCCTTTGATAGTCGACACCCTCTACCGCGGTAACTTTTAATGTCGGTATTGGTAAACGCGCGGGTGAACGCAGTGCGTTCGTAAGGAACGGTCCAAATAAGTTGGGTTTGCGCCCTTTTTTATAAATGGTGCAGACTTTACAGTTATGGATGGTGGCCCTAATCATGTTCTTGACATTCGGAATCCAGTATTGGTTGCGGATGAGGTGGAACATTAGTTGGTTTTCCCCATGGAGGGAGATTTTATGTATCATTTGTACAGTCAGAAGCCTCAACCTACAATTGTACGGCAGTATGATTGGGTGGCGCTCGTTATAAGCCAGGTCTTGAGACGCTCCAAGATGACCACCCGCTCTAATAATATCATCTTTATCGATGAACGGGTTGAGTGGCAATATCTCGCTTTTCCTATCGATTATCTGTCCCTTATTCAAGTTTACATATTCCTCATTATAATGTTGCTTTTGATACAGTTCAATCAAGAGTTGCGTCGTGGTCTTGATCTCATCGGATGAGATTAGGCACGATTTTTCTTGAAAGGAAGCTTTTGTCTTGGGATGAGTTCTTCGAAAGAATCTCATAATATATGATAGTAACCTCAAAGCCCTCGGTAAATTCGAAAACCGGTCGAGAAGGCCTGCGCTCTCCTTTCCTCCACGGATGTATTATACTCCTTTTCTTGTACGGGCCATTGGGAATTGTCTTCTTGCAGCCAAGAAGGTCCCTGCCACCACAAAGAATTGTTGACCAAGTCTGATGCTGGTAGTCCTCTGCTTCCTAAGTCTGCTGGATTCGATTCGGAGTTGACATGAAGCCAGTCCTTGCTGCCAACTAGGTTGATGATTTTTGTAATCCTGTGTGCGACGAATGTTGACCAGGAACAGGGTGGTTTCCTTATCCATGCCAAAACGATGGTGGAATCTGTCCATAGATATTGTATTGGAGGCTGGGGCCGTGTGCAGAAGTCCACGCAAGTGGGGAAAGTTTCTGATCGCCATTCACCTGGGAATGGCCAGAGCGATTCTTTTGCATGAGGTTCAAGCAGCTCACTACTTCCGGGCTTTGCGCCCAAGTATCCTCTGGGTAACCACCGAACACCCGTTTGGTGGTGAGCTAAACGTGAGAAGGCGACAACCTGGTAAGGCCACTCCGACATAATCGGTTTAAGGGCTTGCTGGGGGTTCAAACAGCAGCGTCTGATCACCATGTGGTGCGGCTGCAAGCGGGCGTCTGTCTTGGATCAATCGGCTCGCTATACAAACGTGTAATAGAATTCAACCTCCCGTGAAACGGGTTGTGCGTTGGGTTTGGGACCCACCACATAAAACAACGTTCCAATGAAATTCAACAACAAAGCCTCGGATATGAGAACTCCTTTTTTAGATGACAACACCCGCAAACGAAATAAGGATTATGAGATAAGGGCATGTACCTGGAATGTCCGGTCCCTTAATGGGGAAGGTGCCCCTGCCCGGCTGGTTGAGGTCCTGAGGAAAGCAAAAGCTGACATCACCGCCATACAAGAGATGCGATGGACGGGGCGGGGAAACACGATCAAACCACCTTGCAACATCTACTGGAGTGGGCATGAAGACAAGCGCAGATTCGGCGTGGGATTTGTGGTGGGAGAGAGACTCCATCACCGAGTACTGTCGTTCACACCCGTGAACGAGCGTCTCGCTGCAATCCGCATAAAAGTACGATTTTTCACCATATCGTTTATCTGCGCTCATGCACCGATAGAAGAGAAGGACGACGTGGAAAAGGATGCATTCTACGAGCGCCTGGAAGAAGCATACGAGCGCTGCCCCCGTCATGATAGCAAAGTCGTGCTTGGTGACTTTAACGCCAGGGTGGGTAAGGAGGGTGTATTTGGCCCCACTGTCGGGAAGTTCAGTCTCCACGATCAGACTTCGCCAAATGGATTCAGGCTGATCGACTTGGCCGGTGCCCGAAACATGGTCATATCCAGCACTAGGTTCATGCACAAGAAGATCCATCAAGCTACATGGCTGTCCCCCGATCGAAAAACACGCAACCAGATCGACCACGTTGTGATAGACGAACGGCATGCTTCCAGCGTTTTAGATGTTCGCAAAATACGAGGACCTAACATCGACTCTGATCACTACCTAGTAGCAGCCAAGATTCGTACCCGCCTTTGTACGACAAAACAGGTGCAACAAAAAACGCAGGGAAAGCTGGACGTCGAAAAGCTGCAATCGCAACAGACCGCCAATTATTTCGCACATCGCCTCTAACACCTGCTCTCCGAGAGCACAATTCAACCTAGTGGAATGCATGAGCAGTGGGATCATATCTCAGGAGCACTCCGTACCGCAGCCGAAGAAGTAATTGGATTCCGGCGAACGCGATGAAACAACTGGTATGATGATGAAGAGTGCCGCGCTGCAAGGCAACGCTGAGATCGAATGCAACGAGGAGTGTGTGTGAACACTACCGCGAGTTGAAGAGGGAAGCGAGGCGGCTTTTCCGGGAGAAAAAAAGAGAGGCAGAAAAGCGTGAAATAAAGGAGCTTGAGATGCTGGCCAACGGGAATAATGCCCGAAAATTCTATCAAAAAATTCGGCGAATGACAGAAGGTTTCAAACCCGGGGCAAACTCCTGTAAGAATGAGAACGGCGACCTGGTGATCGATGTTCAGAGAGCACTCAGAATATGGAGGGATCACTTCTCTGCCCTTTTAAATGGAGAAACTGAGCAAGAAACCAGAGAAGATGCCGAACCCGAGGACACAATCGAAGATGATGGAATTGACGTTCCACAACCCGACTATAATGAGGTGCGAATAGCAATATCCCGATTGAAAAACAATAAAGCAGCTGGCGCTGATGGTTTGCCTGCTGAGCTATTCAAACACGGAGGCGAGGAGCTGGTAAGGCGCATGCATCAGCTTCTATGCAGAATATGGTCGGATGAATGCATGCCTGAAGATTGGAATCTAAGTGTTCTCTGCCCAATCCACAAGAAGGGCGATCCTGCAAACTGCGCCAACTATCGCGGAATCAGCCTTTTGAATATCGCATATAAGGTCCTATCAAGCGTATTGTGCGAAAGACTGAAGCCTGATGTGAACAGACTGATTGGACCTTACCAGTGTGGCTTCAGACCTGGTAAATCTACCATCGACCAGATTTTTACAATACGCCAAATCTTGGAAAAACCCCGTGAAAAGAGAATCGACACACATCATCTCTTTGTTGATTTTAAAGCCGCTTTCGATAGCACGAAAAGGAGCTGCCTATATGCCGTTATGTCTGAATTTGGTTTCCCCGCAAAACTTATACGGCTATGCAAAATGACCTTGAGCAACACCGCCAGCTCGGTCAGAATTGGGAAGTACCTCTCCGAGCCCTTCGAAACTAAACGAGGTTTCAGACAGGGTGACCCCCTATCGTGCGATTTCTTTAATTTAATGCTGGAGAAAATAATACAAGCTGCAGAACTTAACCGCGCTGGAACAATATTTTATAAAAGCGTGCAACTGTTGGCATATGCTGACGATATTGATATCTTTGGCCTTAACAACCGAGCCGTAACTTCTGCTTACTCCAAATTAGAAAAAGAAGCGGAGAAAATGGGATTATTGGTGACCGAGGACAAAACGAAGTACCTTCTGTCATCATGCAAAGAGTCCGCGCATTCGCGCCTTGGCAACCAAGCCACTGTTGGCAGCAATAATTTCGAAATAATAAAGGACTTCGTTTACCTGGGAACCAGCATTAACACCAACAATAATGTTAGCCTAGAAATCCGACGAAGAATTACTCTTGCAAACAAATGCTACTTCGGGCTTAGTAGGCAATTGAAAAGTAAAGTCCTCTCTCGACGAACGAAAATAACACTCTACAAGTCACTCATCGCACCCGTCCTGCTATATGGTGCAGAAGCGTGGACACTAACAACATCTGATGAGGCGGCTCTGGGAGTATTCGAGAGAAAGGTTCTTCGAAAGATTTGTGGACCTCTACGCGTTGGCGACGGCGAGTACCGAAGAAGATTTAATGATGAGCTGTATGAACTTTACGCAGACGCCGACATAGTTCAGCGAATTAAAACACAGCGGCTTCGCTGGCTAGGCCACGTAGTGCGAATGAGCGAAGATGCTCCAGCCCAGAAGGTATTCTTATCGGCACCCGCCGGTGGAAGCAGAGGAAGAGGGAGACCACCACTCCGATGGAAGGACCAAGTGGAGACCGATTTGCGATCCCGCGGTGTTTCCAATTGGTGCCAGTTGGCGCAACGAAGAAACGACTGGTGAGCTATGTTGGACGGTCCAAATCGCCCAGGCGGTTAGATGACCATTTAAAAAAGAAGAAGAGCCCAGTTAGATGTTTCGGAATATTGATTCCATCATCTCCGCTAACAGTACTGCTCCGCAAAGTTCCAAACGCGGAAGTGAGATGGTCTTCACTGGTGCTACTCTGGTTTTGGCAAGGAGTAGATTCACGAAGATATCATCATTGCTTTTGACTCGCATGTAGATAGCTGCAGCGTATGCCTTTTCCGAAGTATTTCGACCTCATCTTCTGGTAAAAAGTTTACCCATCGTGGTATCTTTATTTTGTCGATTTCGTGGTATTGATGTCTGAAGTTTTGCCATCGTTCCAATGTATTGGATGAAACAGGTCTGAATGGGCATTCCATCTTATGCCCAATGCCTTAACGGTGCTGGTATCTTCGAATGCCAGAAAGACCTCGGTCAGCCGATCCGACATTGGGATGTCGTTGATAATTTCCTCAACACTCGAAGTCCATTTCCGTAGTGGGAAGCCAGCGGAGAGTAAGACTTGGCGAATCTCATTCCTAGCGTTAATGGCCGATGCGAGTGTGTGGCCCCCCGCTAGTACGTCATCTACGCGCATGCCTACCCTTAGTATGCTAGATGCTGTAGGATGAGAACCCTCTACTTCATCTGCTAGTTGCAAAAGGGGTCTAATTGCCAGATAAGGCGCACAATTAACCCCGAAAGTGACCGTTTTCAGCTCGTAAAAGCTTATGGGTTCTTGAGGCGATGTTCGGAAAACAATCCGTTGGAATTTGACGTGATAATTGCCCATCCAAATTTGCCTATACATCTTTTCGATGTCACTATTGAAAACGAAGCGATATAGTTTCCATCGCAGTATAAGTACTGGAAGATCTGACTGAAGTACTGGGCCTGGCAGGAGAATGTCGTTCAAACTTGTGCCGTTTGCCGTCGGGCTTAACGCATTAAAAACGACGCGTACCTTTGTGGTGGTACTCTCCGCCTTTACTACGGCATGATGGGGCAAAAAGTAGTTGTCTGCCGAATCGGCTGGTACAATGGTATTAACTTTTCTCATATGCCCTAATGTCTCGTAGTCGGACAGGACCCTCATATATTCTTTCCCTAATTCCGGGTTCTTTGCTAAACGCGTTTCATTCCGGAAGAATTGCGAACACGCCCGCCTTAGGGAGCTTGCTATATTTCTACTATCTCGGTAGTCCTGTCTGAATGGAAGGCAAACGACATATCTTCCATCCTCTCTGCGACTCGTAGTTTCCCTATATAAATCTTCGCAGTACTTGTCATCTGCGTTTGGGTTTTTATTTCTGGACAGATTTTCCAACTCCCAGAATGCGTTAAGCTGGTTGTCCAAAGCAACTTCGCTGTAAAAGGACACTATATTTCTGGTTGGATTCGGTGATTCTATGCGCCCGGTCCAACCGAATACCGTTCCTTGGGCGAGAAGTGTACTGAGTACATGCTTTTTCAGCCCACTCAATATAATTTGCCAAGTATAATATCAACTTCCTCGTTGATGTAGAATCGTTTATCTGCCAAGACTAAGTCTGGGAAAGCCTGCATAGTCGTAGCATCGATATGGCAGGATGGCAGATTTCCAGTTAGTTTGGCTAGAATTAGAACAAAAGTTGTTTAGCTGAAGCAAGGGTCCACGGGTGAACGGAGTTCAATATTGGATGCCTCCTTGACTTGAGCCGAGACGGCATTAGTGATGCCCGAAACTTGAGCATGCATCTTTTTTGCCGGTAAATTGATTCTGCGTTTGAGTCGTTCTGTCATAAACGAGCACTCTGGACCAGAATCAATGAGTGCTCTTGCTGGGAAGTCTGTACCATTATGATGAATGGTTACTCGAGCTGTCCCTAGCAGCACATCTGCGCTTGAATGCACATGGCAGGATTTAACATTTCGGTTTACGACCGAAACAGATTTTTCAGCTTCCCGTCTCTCTTGTGCCTGTTTTGAAGTTGAGGCAGCATTATCAGCATGATACTGATTAGGGCTGGTGGTTGCCTGCTTCTGAAGAGACTCCGCATGCAGGAGTGTATTATGTCGAGAGTGGCACTTGTTGCAGTCTAATAACTGGTGCACTTCGACACAGTATGTCCTGGGGATAGGCAGTTCAAACAGCCCTTGGTGGATTTGACAAAATTAGTTCTCTCCACCGGAGTTAATTTGAGAAAACGGGGACAGTTTCGTAATCTGTGGGCATTCGATTTGCACTTTGTGCACAGTAATTTTGTCACGTTTGCTTGGTATGTACCAAGTCTTTTTGCAAGGGTTTCGTTGGCGTTCCGCGTACTTTGCGGTTTTTGCACTTTCGAAGAACTCCCTATGTACCCAGACACTGTTTCGAGTGTCTGGAAGTGGATGGACAAACGTTTGTCCATATCCTCCCACTTGGATATTTCCACTTTGTGGTCTATGCTTTGCTCCCATAGACCAAGCGTACTCTCCGGCAATTTCGTCGAACACAAATATGTTATAATTGCATCCCAGTTCGAAGTGTCAATTTTATGACTTCGCAGGTACGAAAGGCAATTATTTATTTCGCGCTGAAGGGTTTTAATCGCGCTACCACACTCACTCTCTACCTTTTTCAAGTTAAACAAAATTTGGAGTTGCGAGTTTACTAGGATACGTTTGTTTTCATATTTTTCGCATAAGTTTCTTCAGGCCGTATCAAATCCCTCATTTTCACAATATATTTTGCCTCACCTTGTGTCTTATTGTTCAGATGGAACAATTTCTCCATAGGGGTTAGGCGTTTGTGCAAGATATATATGGCCGTGAACATGTCACGAAATGTTGGCCATGAGAGATAATCGCCCTTGAAAACTTCAGTATCACATGGAGGCAGGCAGATACTGTGTTCAAATTCGGGCTTTTCTTCAGTTTTATTTTCTGGTTTGTTGTATGTCTCGTTGGTTGGCGTGTGGCTATATCTGACATGCAGCGTAAATATACTGCATATGCTCTCTTATACTTCTGTTTAACAGAAACTATACCAGTGGCTTCTAACTTATCTGAATTAAGTAAGTCGTCTTAAGCCGTTCTGGTTTCTCTCCACATTGCTTTCAAATCCTCTTGTTGAAGCCCGAGAGTGTACTTGCTGTGGACTGAATCCTCTAATTCATTGTAGTCTGATTCGAATTCAAAATCGAATCAGCCAGCTTAATGAAACTTTCCATATTTTGGACTTAGAGAATAAACAGAATCAAAACAAACCCGAAAAAATATAGCTAAAGGTACGATGAAATGCTCAACCGTATAAGATAAATGCTGAATAGAAAGGGTAAAGGCAGTATTTTACCCACGAAAATCAAAAAAACCCAACTCAATAAAATTTCAATCAACTCAATTGATGTATTTTTAATTCAATTTAATTTTATTTATTTATTGCAGACTTGGACGTTTTGTCTGTTTACTATGTGTGTACAACAACAACACTCTTTGGCTTACTCGCCACCCACACGTATAAGGGAATATATATATATAAATAAATGTGTATATGTTGCCGCAATAAAGAAGTACACAAAAAATACGGACAAAGTGCGCGGTGTATCAAACGAGCGAAAGTGAATACTAAATGAAAAAAAAAATGTGATAACAAAAGAAAAGTTCTATGAATTTTTGTGAACTTAATAAGAAAATAATAAACTAGCCTTCGATTAAAATGCTGTTCTGTATATTACCGAAAAAACAAGTGGAAAAAAACAAAAACAAACTCAAGATCGAAAGGCTAAGTGAACTTATTGTGAAAGTGAGGTTATGTTACCTCTTGCCTTGCGCTGTGTCCAAAAAACCCTTACCACTGGTGGGGGCATTATCTGGATAGTCGCAAGGAATTTGAAGCGTTTAATAAATTTCAAAAATTAAAGAAAATTAAAGCAGTTAACACAACAAAAATCACTATTATTAAATATTCACTTAACGCACTTATGTTTGATTACCCTCACGTGCGGCACTTTTAAACAAATTGTTTGCAACACAAAAAAACTAAGTGGCTAGAAATATAAAACTTACGTGCTTTGATGTGGTGATCGGCCGAATTTGTTGTAAATAGCTTGTGGTGTTGTATTATGTTGGTTGTGGTATGTGGCAGAGTATATATGGCAGAGTTGTTTGTTGTTCTTTGTTGGGAATTGCGGCAGTGCGTTTGTGGCAAATTAAATATTGAGTTTTTTCCAATTTTTCCTTATGTGTGGCAGCTTCTAACATTGACCCGCTTAATTATTTTTTGAAAATATGTTGGTGTTGTGGACTGTATAGGATGGTTCCTTTCTACTGGGAGATGGACCATAAACAAATGGGACAGTGGTGCATCGCTGGAGCGGCCGTGGCTCGAAAGCACCGCGGTCGAATTGTGGTTTTGAAAAGAAATAAGAGAAAACGAGAATTCTCGTTATAATAAATATGGCCGTTTATTGTGTAGAAAAATTACAATTAGAAATTATTTTACCTCTTGAATATCTTGATGCGTTGGGAAATCCTGGGTTGGCCGTGACGATGTGACTGCGTTGATTGTTGCTGAAAGAGTAGACGGTTTTCCAATCGAGGACAACCATTGAACCTGAAAATTATCCTCCGGTTTTAAGGGGAAGTGAACCCACACATGCACACCCCCATGCATGTATATGTGTGCTGACAAAACACGAATATGCATGCATGCCTACACAGTTGGGTGGGTTGGTGTTAGTGATTGGAAGGGCGCTGAAGTTACATTAGGGTGGCACAGTTTTTAAGAATTTAGGCATCTCGCCTAAACATCATCTTCTAAATCTGATCAATCAAATCCTTTAAAGGTAACACACAGGATATTTTAAGATATCCATTTTGAAACAAATTATAGCTGTTCTCCAATCAACTTGAGTCGTCGAATCGTAACGCACTAGACGTTTTAGAAGGATTATCTTTCAGTAAAAATTGTACTGTAAGTAGTAAACCAATTTGAACCCTATTTCTATATATTTGTTTAAAATAAATGTTAAAGATTTAACATATTTTTTTGATCGTTAGTGTTGGGAACTGTGCAAACCGAGATCGCTTTTCAATATTCTTAGTTCTACTAAATTTATACTAAGTATTTTATTTTATGTGAATTTTTCTTGAGTATTTAAAAAATATACTAAAATGAGTGTTACGCGGGAACAGGTGATGGAATTAATACGCACGAAATGTGAAGAAAATAGGCAGGAGTACGCTCAGCTCATGGCAGCTAGCGAAGAGAGTAGAAAAGATTTAGTGACCCAAGTAGAAAGTCACCGTTTAGCATCACCAAGTGTGGAGCCTTATCTACCCGTTGCAATAGTATGTAGTATGGATTTAATCAAATCCTTGCCAGAATTCAATAAGGATGCTACCTCTTACCCAGCTTGGCGTTCGGTTGCCAATTTTTCAATCAGATACTATAGTGAAGGATCCGAAAAGTATTATGTGGCAATGGTTATTGCACGAAACAAAATAACAGGATCCGCTAATGCCACGCTATGATCCTTTAACACTGTTCTTAACTTTAGTGCTATCAATGCTAGACTGATCATACGTATGCCAACAAAAGGCCAGTATGTTTTAGGAAATGAATTAAGCATTCTAAGGCAAGGCAACTTAACAATTTTAGAATATTATGAGAGAGTTGATACTCATAATCAACAAGCAAATAATAACTTCCTGCCATCCTTTAAAAGATCTCGCATTTCCTTATTAACAAATTCTGCTGCTGAGATGGGATAAGGATAGCTTCTACTCCTATCAGAAAATGCTATAAATTTTGCGATTGGCCCCTAAAGTCAGTTCTGTTTTGACATTTGTGTAGTAAACACATGCGAAATACACGTTAATAAACAATGTTACGCTACACTGCTCCAGAACGCGGAATATTGCTGACTATTTATTTCGGTCGGTGAAAAATGGTTACTGCGCAAAAGTAATCCTCCTATCAGAATATGATTTAAATTTTGCGATTGACCCCTAAAGTCAGTTCTGTTTTTACATTTGTGTAGTAAACACATGCGAAATACACGTTAATAAACAATGTTACGCTACACTGCTCCAGAACGCGGAATATTGCTGACTATTTATTTGACCAATAATCGGTCGGTGAAAAACGGTTACTGCGCAAAAGTAATCCTCCTATCAGAATATGCTTTAAATTTTGCGATTGGCCCCTAAAGTCAGTTCTGTTTTGACATTTGTGTAGTAAACACATGCGACATACACGCTAATAAACAATGTTATGCTAGACTGCTCCAGAACGCGGAATATTGCTGACTATGATCAACGATTTCTTTTTGCCGCAACTTGATGAATTGGGATTAGAGAACATGTGGTTCCAACAAGACGGTGCAACAGCACACACTGCACGTGCCACAACCGATATGCTGAACATCGGAAGCTTACTTTTGCGCCACCTAGCATAACCGCATCATTTCCACTATAAGTCATTATTTGCTTGTTGATTATGAGTGTCAAATGTTGTTCAACTCTCTCATAATATTCTAAAATTGTTAAGTTACCTTGCCTTAATTGCTTAATTAATGCTTAATTCATTTCCTAAAACATACTGGCCTTTTGTCGGCATACGTATGATCAAGTCTAGCATTGATAGCACTAAAGTTAAGAACAGTGTTAAAGGATCATAGTGTGGCATTAGCGGAGCCTGTTATTTTGTTTCGTGCAATACCCATTGCCACATAATACTTTTCGGATCCTTCACTATAGTATCTGATTGCAAAATTGGCAACCGAACGCCAAGCTGGGTAAGAGGTATCATCCTTATTGAATTCTGGCAAGGATTTGATTAAATCCATACTACAGTTTCCAGATTCAATCGAAGGATCTATTGCAACGGGTAGATAAGGCTCCACACTTGGTGATGCTAAACGGTGACTTTCTACTTAGGTCACTAAATCTTTTCTACTCTCTTCGCTAGCTGCCATGAGCTGAGCGTACTCCTGCCTATTTTCTTCACATTTCGTGCGTATTAATTCCATCACCTATTCCCGCGTAACACTCATTTTAGTATATTTTTTACTCAAGAAAAAATTCACATAAAATAAAATACTTAGTATAAATTTAGTAGGACTAAGAATATTGAAAAGCGATCTCGGTTTACACAATTCCCAACACTGGAATGCTCGGTAAGCAAGAGCAATAGATATTGATAACGATCAAAAAAATATGTTAAATCTTTAACATTTATTTTAAACAAATATATAAAAATAGGGTTCAGATTGGTTGACTACTTACAGTACAAATTTTACTCAAAGATAATCCTTCTAAAACATCTAGTGCGTTACGATTCGACGACTCAAGTTGATTGGAGAACAGCTATAATTTGTTTCAAAATGGATATCGAAAAATATCCTGTGTTACCTTTAAAGGATTTGATTGATGACGACAGATTTAGAAGATGATTTGCAATTACTTTCCTTATTTAATTTTTTATTTTTCTGAACTTATATTGGCTGAAGATAATTTTATTTTCCTTTTTTCTGAACTTATTTTTGTTGAAGATAATTTCCTTATGGGTAAACTTTTGCTGAAGATTTGATATATAATCCTTTAAAATTTAATGAAGTTGCGGTACAAAATTTTAGTAAGGATCTATGATCCTGCTATTAAGCTGTGTGTTAAATGACGATTTGATGCATACTTTGTTGATTGCTGGTCAAATATTAGCTTCGTGTTGTTAACTGCCGCCGGTTAGACAATGCTGCAGCCCCACGTTGGGCGCCAAATAATAATTATCCTTTATTGTTTTAAAGGAATTGAATTCTCTATGAGAATTTTGAAAAATTAAAAGATCTTTTCGATCTGGTGTTGTTTTTATGAATCCAAATTTTATTCTGAAAATTAAATTTTTTTTTCTTTTCAAAAACACTACAAAATTCAAGCTTATTATTTTAAAACGAACCCAGTGTTTTTCCTCAAATTAATGCCAAGACCAAGGGCCTAACAGTCAACCTTAACTTATATCGTCTTTTTTCCCTCATGACATGGATAAGCTTGAAATATTTCTCAGTTTGCGAGTATTTTTGTTTTGTACTTTTGTTAAAATTTTTCACGTTCAAGATGTAAACGACTTTTGCAGCTGACAGTGCGACCCCAGCGCCCCAAGCGAACGAATAACGTAGCTTAATTTGAGCTAGCCGACTTGCAATCCCAAATCGCAATACAGAGCAATCTCCCAAAATGCTGAGCGTTCAATTGCTTTATCAATTTGGCATATTTTAGCATTTTGACGATGGCGATGTCTGCAATTCCGCTGCTGGTAACGTATACAACGATTATTGTTATAAGCTGGCTATCTTTGTGGCACGAGTTTAAGATATTTAGGGTTTTCTCCATTTCTTCTACCTTCACTGTTGCAAACACATCATCTACGTATTTGCTAAGTGTGTTTTTCATTATTATGTTGGCAACTATCGGCGATGCTGGGATGCCATCGGAAGTATCTTTAGTTGTGCATACAATCTTTAGGTAGTCTGGATTTAATTATTGTCTAGTAATATGAGAATTAATATATGTAAAAGCTATTGTAGCTTTTGAAGCCGATCTCCGGAGGAGGTTGAAATATATGGGAAAACAATAATAAAATACATTTTTTATTGATATTAACCTAGAGCCACCTTATAACAACTGTTGGAAACACCGTCACCGACCAATCTCCTCATGCAAACTCATACTTGGTTTTCAGGCCGCACAATAAACCAGGCAAGTCTGCAACTCTGTTTGCTTAAGCGCAACTAGGTAACCCTTCCTTCCTTGCACTTCCCTTTGCATATTACTTCCTTTTTGCAAAATTTTCATCTCTTTGGTTACGACGGAATAAAGGTGCGGTTGGAAATACCAATTGTGAGTATATTGATAAAATATATTGAACACTTAAATATAATTCTAATTGTAACCTTTTCGTAAATATAGCTTCTAGAGTCGCAATACGAACTAATAAAAGGAAGTCATAAGCAGAGGGCGCAACGAAGTGCGAATTCAGCTACGCACAACGTCGCAAGCAAATGCTGCCGGTTTGAATGCACAGTAAACAAGTTCGCGGCAGGTGATGCGCGAAGATCTCCTGTGTTTAGGGGCAAAGCAAAGGAGTGGCCTCTGCTTCTCAGCAGCCTTCAGAATTCCACTCGGCTTTGTGGATTTAAAATAATAATTGACGCTATATATACCTACTGATGAGATTAAGGCCGAGCTTCTCTACCATTTTTCGGTGTGCTGCTTCTAATTGTTCCTATAAATTGGCGGGACCTACAGTTTTTTGCCGATACCGAACGGCAAAGTAGAGGAATTTTTCCTGAGAAGACTTCCATGGCAGAAATACACTCCGAGAGTTTGCCAAACCACTGCCAACTGTCGACCCCGTTTTTAAAAAACTTTTTCAAACCACTTTTGAGGTTACCTGTACCAGGGCTCGAACCTTGGACCTTCGATGTGGTAGGCCAGCAACACTACGCTACACTACGGAGGCCGCCGATGAAACCCTGCTTCGTTTGCAATGCGCTTTGACGGGTAAGGCACTGAGTACGTTAGTAGCAAACGGATGATCCCGAACTTGTACCCGAGATAATATCTACGCTACGAATGGTTTTTGGTAAGCCAGAGCAAATAAAAAATAGTCTCTTTGGAAAGCTACACTGGTCAGCGTCGGTTAATGTTAATAAACTGGATGCTCTCATAACTTGCGCTCTTAAAGTAGAAAATTTAGCCGCCACTATGGAGGCTGAGGGCTCCAGTCACATATGCCCAATCCTTTATTGATACAATAACTAATTGAAAAGCTGCCAGCTAAAATACGCTTACAATGGGCAGTTTTTTCTAGACCCTCTTCGGCCGCTACTCAAAAGATGTTTAGCGATTGGCTTTTCAACTTGGCAGACGCAGCCAGCAAACTGTACTTCGGTAGTTTCTGCTAGCAATCCTGAGTCGGAAAAATGCAAAGGTCATCGAGTGAGTGTCCATACCGAGGAAAGGAATGATAGCAAAGCATCCGCAGAGCAGGTCAAATACAAACTAGCATGTTATTTATGCAACGAAGACCATGTAATTTTAAATTGTGAGAAATTCAAAACCTACTCTACGATGAAAAATGGACTGAGGTAGACCGGTTACAGTTATACAGACTATGTCTAAGAAAGCACGATGCGAGAAGCTGCTGTGAGAGAAAAGCGTGCAGCGTGAACGGTTGCACCTACAAGCACCACCCGGCTTTACACAAATCCGTCGATGTTCCAACAGCAGCTGTGGGAAAGGTACTTCATGCGACGTCTATGCCCCTTTAGATGATGGATTAGGCCCAACTCTAATTGAGAAAAACCTGTTGCAACGCATCCAGGTGCACGGTGGTAAGGCAGATCTATGTCTGAAATGGATGAACGGTTCGGTACATGTCTACAGGTCTACGAAAAGAGCGATTTTGATGTCTCGCTGCGTAACATAACGTAATCTCCGTGGATGCGCTTGATCTTCTACTTCAAACAATGAACATAAAGAAGCTCGCACGAGTGCATAAGCATCTCAGGGGAATTCCAGTTGAGCCATACCGAGACGTTGTGCCACAATTAATAATTGGGATAAGCAATAAAAATGTGATAATGCCACTATGGTTCCGAGAAGGCAAGGCGCATGAACCAGCTGCAACCTAAACCCGTCTTGGGTAGACCGTGTATGGTGTCTTACGTAACGAGTAGCAGCAGAACGTCGATAACATGCAGCTACACCTTTGTGAGTGCGATGACGACGTAGCCTTGCAAAAGTTGTTCACAGAGTACATGTCGCTAGAGAAAGATAGCGATGGTCACGAAAGCAGTAAACTTCATGGTACAGAGTTATAGGCTATGCGAAACAATGTTGAATGTAAGGGAGAATATTTCGTAACAAAACTGCTATGGAAGCTTCGAGAGAAAGTTAGAATCAGTTCGGGGTCTTGGGTCACTCATAAACGAGCCTATTAGTTCAATAGAGAAAGAGGGGTCCATTTGCAAATTAAGTACGAGCGAGATTTCCGCCAATCAATCTCGAAAGGGGTATTTGGCGATATTTGCGGTACGAACCTCAAGTAAACCACAGAAGGTCGGCGCAGCGTGGGATGGTGCTCAGGAGGCTCGTCCACCAGATGTATATATATTATTAGTAATGAACTTCGGGGCAAGCTGCTCGCCATCCTTAGCTCAAGTTGTAAAGAATCACAGCGCTATAGAGTTCGCTGATACGCAAGCAAGACAACTAAAAGTATCTTGTCGTCTATAAGCACGCAAACTTTCAGATTCGAGGCTGGCTATCTAACTCGCAAGATGTTGTCGATGCCTGAGGAGAAGATTGGCTTGAACTCGAATTCTGCGGCCAAAAGAGTAGATCAGGTCGTTGAAGCCAGTAAGGTACTAGGTATTCGGTGACAGACAACTGATGACACACGCACATATAATTTGAAATTTACAAAATCCAACGATGAGATTCTCCGAGGAGCTAATCTGCCAGCGAAGAGGGAGCTGTTAAGACTGCTAATGTCTCCATTCGACCCATTAGGATTATTAGGGGTTTCCTAATCGACGCAAAGATTTTGCTCCAGAAAGTATGGCGAA
This sequence comes from Merzomyia westermanni, assembly GCA_949987695.1. NCBI lineage: Eukaryota > Metazoa > Arthropoda > Insecta > Diptera > Tephritidae > Merzomyia > Merzomyia westermanni. Next base: position 102,947,573 of record OX465288.1, on the reverse strand, counting down.
GAGGTATTGGATGGGACGAAACTATACTGGAACAGTTGTCGGTTGAGACAATGAGATGGTTATCTTTCCTCCCGCAAGTCCAAATCATGAAGGTGCCCAGATGCTATTTCCGTATCGTGAGCAGCCGAGCAAATAACATCGAACTACATGTATTCGTAGACGCTGGTGGAAATGCATATATATATCGCCTTGCCCAAGTCCAAGCCTTTCATAAACTCAATGTGCTCCATGCCCAAAATAAGCCCTAAACATAAGCTATCGCCATTTTTAGGCCAGCAATTGACAGTAAAAATGCACAGTCGATTAGAAAGAGCTGATTTTATAAATAGTGCTATGGGAAACCCAATCATACTGCCAAATGAACATAGGATTACCAAACTAATAGTCGACTGGTATCACAAAAAGTGGAAACATTCGAACTATAAGAACGTAGTCAATGAGCTATTTTAAAAGTCCTACATACCAGGATTGAGGACGTTATTACCATCCGTGCGAAAATGTTGTCAAATAGATTAACGACGCTCGTCCCCACCCACCCAAGATGGCTCACTTGCCTGAAGCACGGTTGTCACCCTACACGCGACCATTCACCTATATAGGTGTGGACTTTTCGGACCGTCGGAAGCGTACTATTGTGTAGTGGCATACAGCCTAACCACCAGCTCCTGTTGTATACTTCCGCGCAATATCATCGCATAGAGAAACTCCAATACAGTTCTTTAGCGACAACGGTACAAGCGACGGAAAAAGACCTGCGTGAGTCGTTATCGCAAGTTGACTTTGCGGGCTTGGAAGCTAAGTTTACCAGCCTGTACATCAAAAGGACATTCATTCCACCCTCGTTGCCTCATATGGGAGGAGCATGGGAACGCTTGTTGCGCCCAATAAAAACAGTTATGTACCAAATTGCGATGCCTACAACAAGATTGATGGTCGACGAAGTGGAGCAAATAGTAAACAATCGACCTCTAACGTTCCTAGTTCTCTACAGTGTCGACCAAGAGGCGTTCCCACCCCCATTTCCTGCTGGGAGAATCATCAGGTCACAGGATTTCAAAAGTGCAGAGCAATTTGCAGGTGCCACTTGACCACACTCTCAGTACAACACAGAAATGTTTTGGAGGAGCTAGGTGACGGAAGTTTCACCTATGCTAACATGAAAAACTAATAAGTTTGAAAAATATTAGGAAAGGATGCCCAGGTCAGAAGTGCCCTTATTCTAACTACACAGGGAAAGTATCATCGCCCCGCGACAAAATAAGCCGTATGGGACGTATCTCGAGCCGGTGTTTGAATGCAAAAGGGTATCCCTTCATGAGGGAGATACTGGGGGATATGTTGGAAACACCGTCACCGACCAATCTCCTCATGAAAACTCAAACTTGGTTTTTTAGGCAGCACAATAAACCTATCAAGCAACGGTGCAACTCTGTTTGCTTAAGCGCAACTAGGTAACATTTCCTTGCAGTTCCCTTTGAATGTTACTTTCTTTTTGTAAAATTTTCATCTCTTTGGGTTGGGAAAACCAAATATGAGTATACTGATAAGATATATTCAACACTTAAATATAATTCGAATTGAACCCTTTTTGTAAAAAAAGTTTTTAAAGTCGCACTACGAACTAACAAATTTGGTAACCGACGAATGCTACTCCCGCGAATGCGATCCGATTCGCACTCCCCTAGCTTGGTGAAGCTTACGCTATTGCCATAACCGTCGGATACCTGCTTTACCGCCCAGCGGACAATGTCATAAAATGTTTGACATTTGACTGCATTGTCAGTTTTGATTCATTTATGTTTGCAAAAAATTTATTTGAGGAAAATTAACTCAATTGCAATTTATTTCAGCTTAAATGGAGCGGAAAATAATGCAGCATGTGCCAGACGGTTTCTGAGGGATAGAGCAGGTTACGTTTTCGAGCCGGCCGCTATCGTATAAGTGGAATGAATAATAAAGTAACAATACAAATGAAATTCGAAAATTTGTTGCCCCAAAGGTTCGTTAGGCAGTTTCGACTAAATAAAAATATGAGCACATTTTACGCCTAATTTGCACTAAAATCACTCTAGTGATAATAGTGACAGCAGTAAACAAAACCTGTATTTATGCATTCAAGTCTTCGCTGAAGGAAGTTACTAATTTGTAGGTGGCAAAGAAAGCATGCTTGGAATGGATTAACCACCAACTATAAAAGTATTTTCACAACTTCTTGGTGTAAGGGAATCTGAATTGTGTTAAAAAATGGATAATTATAACGATGAATGACCACGAACAAATGGAAACTCGTAGTTACTTTTTCAATAAGCCAAAACGTCCCGGTATTGTGGTGTGAATTGACGGTACGCCCCTTAGAATATCAAAACCGTCAAGGGAAAATTCTTATCTACACTCTACAAAAGGATTTTGTTGGTTGTCCAAACGCATTTAAATCCGTTCTCACGTTCGTCGAATAAATTGCCACAACATCTAGTTACTGTTTGGACATATTTTTTACGACATGTTTGTTGAGGCTTCCAAGAAGCTAACCAAGAAAGCGAACTCCTCCCGGTTTGTGGGGCGACTTATTCAAAAACAAATAATTTGCCTCTGCAATGAGCAGCCTAATTAATTATAAGCGACACCTGGTTGTGATAAATATGGTTTAGTGCCACCTAGTTGTAATATGTTTGACTGGCGTTGCGATAGCAGCTCTGTAATTATTTATTTTGTGTATTTGCGTTCATTTGAAAAACTATAAGATAGCTTATACAACAGAAAGCGGTATCAATTGGCGAACAAAGGGCAAAAGGTAGAATCGGTCTGCATTGGATGTTAGACGACGCTATGTCGGCTGCACTAATGCAGTGGTTGTTCAGTTAATCACTGCACTGCTTGTTGGACGACGCTAAGTCGACCGCTTGTAGTATGGTTGTTGTTATGCGTGGCCATTTACCGCTGTGGTGCTTTTTAGACGGCGCTAAGCCGGCTGCTTGCAAAGCAGTGGACAAGAAGTCTCTTGTGTTACTAAATGATATCTCTTCTGCAGGCTCAACCCCTAAAACTGTATATATATATATGTACATTTATGTGTGCATACGATTGGTACTCCACTAAGTTAACTTCCACTGTCATAATCCAGTGGCTACGATAATTTTTATGCTTTTACCGCAACCTTGAATATGTTGTACAGAAAACTAATCGTTTATACTTTGCACCTCGTTTGCTGGTAAATAAAGTAATAAAATCTCGTTATTGTAAAACAGCCCACTACGATTGGCGCCCAAACGTGAGGCAAACCCTAAAGTGCAACGTAAGGACACAATTTTATCCAATCGAATTTGTCTGTTCGTCGAAGTGACCGTATACTCAGTAGAATGGCACTTTCCGCAGAGCGGTTTCAGCGAATAATGCAAGCAGTGGTGGCTTTTAATGTTAAAACGGGGTCATTCAGTACCTGCGCGGCACCTTTCCGTGGCGAGCTAAATCCTACCAAAGTGGAGGAGTTTGCAACTTTCAAAGCAGTTGAAAATATCAGCGACGAGTGGCGCTGTAAGTGGCATGCCAATGCTCCTGGAAGAAGATGCCCCTGAGTGGTGGGGTGGCGTGAACGGCAATGCAACAAGCTTTTCTAATGTAGTAAGCATGATTCGTAATTCGTTCTCGCCTCCGAAACCAGCATGGCATATATACGCCGAACTTTTGGAAGATAGGCAATAGAAAAGCGAAGATATTGACAATTTTATTCGAAAGAAGAGAGATTTGTTTGCACAACTACCTAGCCCACCGGATGGAATTGACCAAATTGATATGATATTCGGTATGATACATGCTCAGACACTTAACAAAATAGTGCGCAACAATTTTAATACCTTTGACGATCTTCTACGTGACGAGGGAAGCAGAGTCGGTGTTGAACGCAATAATACTTGGAGCATAGCGGCTTCCGAAGCTGAGAGTTCGGCACGTTGTTCGTTCTGTCGCAGTAAAGGTCACATCGTTGATAAATGATTTAGGAAGCAGAAAAAGGACGGAAGAATTGAGGCAGAGTATCGCTGCCACTAGCGGTGACGTCTAAGCCGAAGGTGGCGTGCCATGGTTGCACCGCCCCTGGCTACATACGTGCAAATTGTCCTACGTGCAGTTCCAAAAGTAGTAAAGCATCCGATACTGGCTATGTAAATTTTAATGCATTGACAACAGTCGGTATAGGGAGAGATATTCCTGTCGCAAATGTTAAGCTTTTTGGTATTCCTGGTCAGGCCTTTTTCGACACAGGAGCCCGCACTAGTGTAGCCTGTTCCAACTTGACAAAATGCTATGTAAGCAGGAAGCGGTATTTGGTGAAATTGGTACACCAACACCTTATGCTGAACACCGAATCAATACCGAAAGCAATGGGCCTGTCTCGTCACCACCGTACCTTCTTTCTTTTCCGAAGGTGCAGCAACTGACAGCAGGAATAGTGGACCAGCATGGACATCTCCAGTGGTGATGGTGCCAAAACCTGATCCTACCCGTTGCCTAGAATGGACGATCTACTGCACGCTGCTAGAAGGACGCAATATACGACAACTTTGGACTTGCAGAGCGTTTACTACCAAATTAAGGTTTTTGAAGGAGACATTGATAAAACTTGCGCTAGCCACGTTCCAAAGAATTATCAATTGATTCAAAGCAGGCATACCGGAGACAAATTTATTGGGTTATTTGGATGATTTAATTGTGTGCTCTGCCACCTTCGATGAGCATTTGAGGCATTTTGACGTTATTTTTTAAAGACTCGAGAAATTTAACCTGCGGGTGAATAATGCCAAATTTCGCTTTTGTTGCTCAGAGGTAAAGTACTTGGGACATTTGATTACTCCCCCCGTTGTCGACCCAGAGAAAATTAATGCCATAGCACTACGTCGCGAGCCGAGGAACATTAAAGAACCAATATCGTTCATTCAAACGTGCTCTTGGTACAGGAGATTTGTTAACCACTACGCTGAAATAGCTACGCCACTCACTGACTTAACAAAAAAGATGTGGAAAGACCATCATCGCAATGCCTTCCAAAAGCTAAAAAAGATGTTGACAACATCGCCTATATTGAAACAAGCAGAAGATGGTTTAACTTTTATAATAAAAACGGACGCAAGCGTCTATGACATTGGAGCGGTTTTACTCCAGGGGGAGGGAAGAGTAACATCCAAATGAGTATGCAAGTCGTCTCCTAACGAACGCAGAGAGGAACTATTCGACGACGGAACGTGAAGCTCTTGCTATTGTTTGGGCCTGCTCTAAATTTAGGGGCTACATAGAGGGAGTGGATGTTATCTTGTTAACGGATCATCAGCCATTGAAATGGTTACTTAGTGTAAAGTCGCCTACTGGTCGTTTGGCAAGATGGGCGTTACAACAACATAATTTCAAAATCCAGGACGAACAAATTCTGTAGCTGATATGCTTTCTCGACCTCCATGTAATAAGGATATGCAAAGTGAGACGATGCAAATAATGGTGTTCCAGATCGACTTTCCTCACACATGCGCAACCGAGGCACGAGAAGAACACCTTAAGGATGTATACATTAAAGAAATTGTTGAACCCTTAGAGTCAGCAGATGAAAATGTCGGCCGTTGGATTAATCGCGAGTACATTATCAACGAAGGCGTTCTGTATTGCTATAGTAATGAAGAAATGGAGGACTTGCAGTATGTTGTACCCGAACATAAGATACCAGAGAGTTTAAAGGCATATCATGAGGATCCTACTGCTGTAAATCACAAGTAGCAAACACCGATTTGAAGTACTAGCTGTAGAACTTTTTGGTCCGATGCCAAAATCAAACGAAGGATATCAGTTGATCCTAATAGCCGAAGATGTCGCTACAAGATGGGTTGAGTTATTCCCATTGCAAGAAGCTACCGCCGAACTTTGTGCCAAGGCCTAATTGAGGAAATATTTGTACGATATGGCATACCCCGAAGATTGAAGACAGACAATGGTGTAAGTGAATAAAAGTCTTAAATTTTTTATTAATATTAATTTAATTTGTTAATCAAATATACTGGTGTCGCTAAGTACTTCTCGTTGTACGACCTTCGTAATCCAATTGCAACATTATTCTAATTAGAAAACCCTCCAGCAAAAATAATCATACCGCTTACTCAATCTCTTCTGTTACCTGCAACTCCAGTTACTTATTCAATTCCAATAAGAATCAGGTGATCGTTGCCTTGCTCTACCAGAGTAACTCAGAAGTTAAGTTATCTGACTCTGCTCAGCATACCAGTCAAACAACTCTCTCACTTGTTAACCGCAAATGTTAAACTTCATTGTTAGCTTAAGAATGAAGCTACTTGCTGGCTCGTTGTCATACAGACAGATCGCTCTCCCAGCAATCAACTTACTCTTGCTTTGGAAGTGTTGGCGATGCTGTTAGGTGTTAATGAAGAACAGAAATGATTACTAGGGTGGCAGAACACAGGGTCAAAAGAGCTTATAGGGCTCTGTATGCGTGCAAAAGAATGCTAGGGAGACAGTGGGGTCTCAGGCCGGAACTCACGGCATGGATGTACAAGGCAGTCATCCGACCGATACTAACTTACGATGCACTTGTGTGGTGGAAGGCAGTCGAGGCGGACTATATAAGTAGCATGCTTGGGAAAGTTCAACGAGCTGCCTGTGGAGCAATCACAGGTGCCATCAGATCATGCCCTTCAGAGGCTCTGAACGTGATCTGCAATATGCTACCGATGGATCTCTTCATTAAGGAGACAGCATCACAGGGGGCACTTAGGCTCCGCGAGTTGGGACTATGGAGAGAACGCACGTACGGACACGGCCGCATACTCTTCAATATTAACGACTCGTACATTGCAACCAAATCGGACTATATCTGTCCCAGGACAGCGATAGATATAAATTATTCGATTCTCTTTCCAACCAGAAAGGCCTGGCATGAAGGCGAATTCACTCACAATTTCGACATTTCAGTGTTTACGGATAGCTCCAAGATGGCCTGTGGAGTTGGATCAGGAGTCTTCGCAACACACCCGGCTCTTTCCATTTCTTTGCGCCTCCCGGACTCAGCGAGCGTGTTTCAATCAAAGATCTTTGCAATCCAGGAGGCATGCAAGGCTTTGCTGGAAACGGAAGGCATAGGTAAAATGATAGCAATATTTTCCGATAGCCAAGCAGCCCTGGGGGCTCTGAGGTCTGCAACGATAACATCGAGCCTGGTAAATCAGTGCAGGGAGTGGGCCACGAGGCTGGCTAGTTGGCATATCGCTTCTTTAATTTGGGTGCCGGGGCACCGAAATATACAGGGAAACGAGATGGCAGATGAGCTAGCCCGAGGTGGATCGGCTCTTGATGTCACAGGAGCGAAGGAGGTCCTCGTACCCCTGGGACTTATCAAGGGCAGAATCTCTCAGCACTGGTTTAGCGAGGCAAATAAAAGGTGAAAGCGTCTACAGTCCTGCAGAGTTTCTAGGTGTATATGGCCATCTTACAACGAGGCACGATCCATATCCATTCTCAGGATGAATAGAAGGGACATTTTCAGGCTGATAGCAGTAATAACAGGGCACTGGACTATTGGGGCTCACGCGGCGCGTATGGGGCTAGAGCACAACGTTTCGTGCCGCAGTTGCAATCTCCCGGGGGTGGAAGAGATGGTGGAGCAACTTCTGTGCGAGTGTCCAGTGCACTGGGGGAATAGAACTAAATACCTTGGTAGCCCTTTTTCGAAAGTCTCTCAGAGCTTAGGGACATGAAGCCTGGGGACCTCCTTAAATATCTGAACTCCACAGGGTGGATATAGTCGGATGGGATTCCAACTATACTCTATAAGCACATTAAAAGTTTTTCTATAATACATCCTTCATTGGTTAATTCACGAGTTGTGGTATCAAAACGGCGCATCAGCGCTAATTGGAGTCGCAGGAGACTCGCCACTAGAACCAACCAATCAAGGTGGCTGCTGGACTATTGCGGCTTAACTCCTCCCCTTCTTAAAGAGGGACGTCCTCGGTCCTGGATATCTTGTGTGTTGATTTGTCTTTACAAATCTTATAACTTTAAACGAGTTATTCTTGTATATTTGTATAGTTGTATATTTGTATATCCACTACTATCTCAGGAACGACTTAACCGATTTGGATGAAATTTGGTATATGGGTAGTATCCTTTGTTTTAAGATTTTCTACTTTGGTGTTGCCTCTTGGGGTAGTTCACAGGGTTGCCACCTATATCAATTTTTTTTAATTTTAAGCAATATATGGGAATATGGGTATCAAATGAAAGGTATTTTAGGCCGTATACCAACCAAAGTATTTTCGAGTAGGGTTGCCACCTGAACACATTTTATTTATTCCTTCAGATATCGACCACTATCTCGGGAACGGCTAAACCGATTTCGATGAAATTTGGTAGATGGATAGTATGCTTCCTTCTAAGATTTTCGACTTGGATATTGCCACTAAACGAAGCTTAGAGGGTTGCCACCTTTCCGAATTTTTTTTAAATATTAAGCAATATATGGGGTATCAAACGGAAGCTATTTGAGGTCGTATACCAACCAGAATATTTTTAAGTAGGATTGCCACCTAGGGTTGCCACCTGACTGCATTTTAATTATTCCATCTTATATCGACCACTATCTCGGGAACGGTTTAACCGATTTGGATGAAATTTGGAGTGCGCATGTGGACATAATTCCGTGGCATCTCGAGGTACTTTATTATGCGACAAATTGGAAAAATACCGAGCAAGGCTCGGTCACCCAGGTACTTATATATTTATTGCGCCCTAGTTAAATTGTGTTGCAAAAATTTAAGTCCACAATCTGATAGGACATGTTGCCTCCAATGCGTATGAGGGAGTAGCAGCTCAATGTGGGCAATAAAACTGAATGCAGAGTAATAATCTACGATGCAGCTAACAAAGTTTCCTACGATACGCCGTAAGATCTCTTAATGATATACCCGTATGCATTGAGTATATTGCTGTAAATCATAAGTAAGTGGAGTAAGCGGTAAAGGTTTCATAAAATTTTCCTTACTTACTAGATTACATATAGCTTACACTATTTGTTGAAAAACTGAGTTGTTGAGTACCAAATATGTATTAAACTTTTTTCAAAGAAATACTAAATGATTTTTAAATGAAAACAAAATGTGAAATGCTCAGCTTTGTGCCGTTGATTTTAATTTTACTTTATGGCTTTAGACCGGATAAAGCACACTTATCTTAATAATTTAACAATAAAGACAAATTTTGTGTTTCTGATTCAGGTAAAAGTTATACCTACTTCAAATTATCTTTGTGAACCATCCTCCCTTTAATAAGAACCGTAGTTCCCAAGTCTTTTTCTATTATCTGTTCAGCGTAAAGGGGGGTAAATTTATTACCAAGTCTGGTGTTTCTTTTTACCAGTACCTTTTCGCCTGGATGAAATTTACGTTCTGTTCTTTTTTTCTTACGAGTATTTAGCTCTAGTTGCTGTGCGTGCTTTAAACGTGCCGGTGTTTCCGTGCTTATATTTGTATTTTCGGTCATAGGTCGAAATATATCAATTAGCCTTTTGTTGGTTATCGAATGAATTGTTTTATTGTATTCGATAGTCGCCAATAAAATTAAATCCCACGTGTCCTCAATGCCCCTTTCCAATTTAATGCATCTAGCAATCTCTATCAATGTGCTGTGGAACCGTTCCACCTGCCCGTTAGATGCACTGTGGAGAGGTGGAGCATTAACAATTTCAATATCAAAACTGTTGGCAAGGAGATATCTGACAGTATTGGAATTAAATGACTTCTCATTATCACAATAAATGGTTTTAGCATTAGGGAATATGTTCAAAAGTTGCATGAGCTGTAAATTTGGAAAATTTTCCCAAACATGTTAAAAAAAAATTTTGAATCTGTTGAAAATATATCAATGTGTAATGTTTCTCCTAAATATGAGGGGATTGGTGTTTCAGCTATTTTATGCCGTTGATGATGTCTATTGTATTTTGATTTTGAACAGATTTTCCTACAGCTTCTTTTTCTTTCTTTTCCAGTTTTGGAAAAAAGTAATCGTTTGAAATTTGTTTTACATTTTCTTGTGCTGCGCAGTGAGCGCTATTATGTTATGTTATTATTATTTCCATCTGATCATTTGGATCAAAGATATCAGTCACAAATTTCTTAGCATATTTAAATTTGGTATTTGGAAATAATTGTACAAGATCATGTTGGATATGGGCTAGAATAGGCAAGCTGCAATGAATTGCATTCACTACGTTTGTTTTTACAAGGTCTTGAATAGTTCCTAACAGAGTGTTTTTGTCACGAAAATTAATAACATGTCTTGTCCTATTTCCAAATGCAATAAAAGTTCGTTTAGATGGGTTCTCAGCTTCTTCAATAATTATCAGGTTTTTGAAATAAATTTATGGGTTTTTCGACTGCCTGTATGGTATACGTCAAAGACCGTTCACTATGAATTGTTGCACAATCGGAATTCGAATCCTGTTCCACCAAGTTAACCTGCTGTCGCGACAAAGCATCTGCGACATTGTTCTCCTTTCCCGGTTTGTAGTGCAATTTTACTTTATGCTCATCAATAAATGCCCTCCAACGCTTGAGTTTTGCATTCGAATTTCTATCGGAAACTGCAAATGTTAGTGGTTGGTGGTCTGTGAATATGTTCAAATACTTTATACCATAGAGATAGTTTCTGAGATTTTTTAATGCCCATACTATGGCCAGGGGCTCCCTTTCGTTTGGTGCAAAATTAAGCTCATTACCTTTCAAGGTTCTATATCATGGTGATTGGCCTGCCATCCTGAGACAAAACAGCACCCAGGCCATGGTTAGAGGCATCGGTTGTCAAATCAAAAGGTTTGTTGAAGTCAGGGTAGGGGAACATTACATCTTCGGATATTAAAATACTTTTCAAAGTATCAAAAGCTTGGTATTGCTTTGAATTTAATGTTATTTTTACTTTCTTCGACTGTTTAGCGCTGACTTTTCCATTCTCACCTTTTAGCATGTCGGTCAAAGGGTTGGCTATGCTGGCAAAGTCTTTGATGAAACATTTATAATAGCTTGCCAGTCCCAAAAATGGTCTAAGAGAGTATAAATTTTCGGGGGCTGGGAAGTTCAGCATTGTATGCACCTTGTCTGGGCACGTTTTAATACCTCCTCTTGAAACGATAAACCCGAGGTACCCGAATTCGTTTTTAAAGAACTGAGACTTTTCTACTGATACCCTCATATTGGCATCATATAAGCTCTTTAAAACCCAGTTTACGTCCTCAACATGTTGCTCTTTTGTTTGCGAAAATATTATGACGTCGTCTACGTAAACATAACAGCTTTTGCCTATTCGTTCCCGTAGTACGTCGTCTATGGCCCTCTGGAATATGCTAGGAGCGTTTTTTAACCGAATGGCAGTCTGCAAAATTCATATTTGCCATTGCTTACGGAAAACGCCGTTTTCTCCCTATCTCGCTCTGCGAGTTCGATTTGGTGAAAGCCCGATTTTAAGTCAAGTGTTGAAAAGTATTGCGACTGACCCATGTTAGACAAGATCGACGTTACATTAGGTATTGGATACTTGTCATCGATGGTAACTTCATTTAACTTTCGGAAGTCTACCACCCAAATTGGATTATTATAGGGAGATCTAGAGGGTCTAATAATGCCATTATGCAAAAGTTCTTTTATTTCATTTTTCACAAAATCTGCTACGCCTAGTGGATAAGGGTATAACCTAGAGTATATGGGCTCTTCATGTTTTGTACGAATGGTTGCGACTATATTAGTGTTACATGGTGAAGACTCATTTGGATCAGCAAACGCGTTTGATCGTTTACGAATCATTTTTAAAAACTCATCTTTCACTGCGAGGGGCACGCTTTCATGTTTAATTTGTATAATATTTATGTTTTCACATTCACTAAATAATAACTTTTCTATTCCAAAGTCGTGGGTAACAATACCTTTTTTCAGGTCCACAATGGCATTAACCTGCGTTAGTAAGTCAAGCCCAATTATCACATCAAAATTTATTAATGTTGGCAAAATAACAAAATAAGAATTTATTCCAAATAAATGTACTTTACATTTTTCACTTACTTTAGTTTCGCTAAAAATGGTTTGGCTAAAGGTACGATTCCTTTTAGCTCCTTAAAGGGCCTTATATAACTTTTTGAAGCCCCTGTATCTATTAACATTTTTATAATTCTTTTCTCATCTCCTATTGTTCTGCTAACCCAAGGCAGCAGTGACCTTTCCCTAAAAAATTTATCTCGTCCTCAATATCCTCAACTTCACTCTTTACCAAGTCATCGTAAGAAATTTTATCGGCCCTATCTTGGATAATATGGTTAATTCTTTGCATTTTAGGCCCGGTATTTCTTTCAAAATCAGAGCGACGCTTAGGTTGTTGTCCTAGGTTACCAGTATTTTGAGGAAACTGTCTTTGCCTAGACCCTTGAAAATGATCGGCTTTGGTTTTGGGCGAATTTTTGAGCTCAAAGTTTGATGGACGACGAAAGCGAGACGTTGACGGATCTATTTCCATTGGTTCAGGTCTTTCCTGCGTACCGTTTTGAGTAAAACTACGTTTTTGTTGCCTATAGTAATTATGCTGGAAATGTGGATTCTTATGGGTATGCAAATATTCCGACTGACTATTGTTGTTTTCAAGAGACCTTCTGTCAGAAGGTTGGCTCCTGCTATTATCATCAAAACGCTTTGAAAAATGTGTCGCGAAGGTGTAGCGTTCATGATTCGGTTCTAGCTCCTGGGCAAGGGCCATAGCAGACGGCAAGTCAGTTGGCCTTGAAGAAAATAAAATGTCACAAAGGGGTTTTCTGAGGCCAAAAATAAAGACGCGTAACGCATCCGTTCTGTATTTTTCATTTATGGAGCTCGCTAAATTGCCGTCGTAGGTCATTATGGTTCTATTAGTAAGAAGTGTGAGCTTTCTCTCCACTTCATCATAAAATTGTATAACCGTAAGATTCCCCTGCCTTAAAGTACTAAGCTCCTGCTCAATCGAATAAATTGGTCGTTTATCTGCATAGGTAAAATCTATCCTAGCTATAATGGCCCTGAAATTTAGCACAGTGTTGAAGGAAACTAGAACATTGTCTGCCGGACCCCTAATTTTGTTCCGAATTATTGCCACCGCTTGGTAGTGCTTTGCGCTTCCTTCATACCTCTCATAGAGTTTGTAGGCCGTGTGCGCAGCCTGCCTCCATGAAACATAATGCTCTTGTTTGCCGTCAAATTCGGGCAACGATTTGGCAAGGTCAAGGGTGTCGTCACATGGGACATTTCCTACAATTCTAACCTCTTCAAATGGTTCTATGTTTTCAGACAATGTAGTAGCAAACTTTTTTGTGAGTTGTTCTAATTTTGCATCAAAATCTTCTTTTTGTGATTTTAGTGCAGCCGAAATCGCTGCAGTAACTATAGCCGTCCGTCCGTTCATACCTACTTCGCTTTTGTCCTTTAAAACTAACGTGTCAAAAAGGTTAGCTAATTCAAAGTCGCACATAAACTTAAAGTATAACACGCGGTTTAAAAGGGTTTCCTTCGTATAAGCGAATGCTTAACAGGTTTAATAGAAAAATAACTGGGAAAACGGTTCAAGAAGGGAGAAGATTCACCAAAAATTCACAAATATATGTATTGAAATAGGCTAATGATTTTCTGAATTATTTTAGTATTTCGTAAAATAACTGAGCATAGCACTTCCATATTTAATCTCCTTTTTTAATTAATTATTTTTTGTTTGTTAATGTTGTACTCAATTAAATGTGGTTTTTTATGTGAGTAGTTACTATGCCCTTTAGATATCAACCAAGGTTACACCGTTCAATCTCAGGTTAAAGTGCTGTACTCCACCGATTTTATTTGCAGTAGCACAAAAATAAGTAGTAATAATTTCCGTTGTTTAAGTTTTGTTCTTCATTTTGTATTTGGTAGAGGTGTTGATTAATTAAGCACCGTTGCCTGGTGATTCTCCTAAGTCCCTTTCTTCCAATGTCAGCAAAGGTCAGAAGCTATTATTTAATTTAAGTTTGCAGCGTTCAGTCTGATTTAATAAGTTCTTGGATGTTTTTTTCTCCGACGAGAATATTAATTTCAATTATTCTTAACTTCCCGGCCCCACGTTGGGCGCCAGTGAAAAAAAGTCTTAAATTTTTTATTAATTAAGTATTCATGAAACGAGCTCAAGGCCAAGAATAATAATTTTGCACTTTTTGAATTTTTATGAAAATTATTATTGTTTTTACTTATTACATGATCACACTACTAACTGTCAAATGGCGGAAGTGGTTCATGCATATGGTAAAAAGAAGAATAGAACTAGGAGTTTACATGACATCAAAACCAGCGTATTGTTAGCTTAATGGTTAGCAATGCGTGCCAAAATTTCTCTGATGAGTGAAGTCTAGCAGCTTCCGAAATGGATCTATAAGAAAAGCTATGGCAGTTTTCTCTAAACATTTTTCCTACTCTATTCAATCAAAAAACTTTTAATAATTAATTAAAAATTATTATTAATAAGTAAAAACAATAATAATTTTCATAAAAATTCAAAAAGTGAAAAATTATTATTCTTGGCCTTGAGCTCGTTTCATGAATACTTGAAAATGTACAGGCCGTAAGTCAACAAAATTGTTGGTATAAAAAAATCAATAACAAAACCGAGAGCACACGATAAGGCAGTTCTGATGATAAAACAGATCTGTCAAAAATCCATCATGATCACACTACTAACTGTCAAACGGCGGAAGTGGTTCTTGCATATGGTAAAAAGAAGAATAGATCTAGGAGGTTAGATGACATGACATCAAAACCAGCGTATTGTTAGCTTAATGGTTAGCAATGCGTGCCAAAATTTCTCTGATGAGTGAAGTCTAGCAGCTTCCGAAATGGATCTATAAGAAAAGCTATGGCAGTTTTCTCTAAACATTTTTCCTACTCTATTCAATCAAAAAACGTTTAATAATTAATTAAAAATTATTACTAATAAGTAAAAACAATAATAATTTTCATAAAAATTCAAAAAGTGAAAAATTATTATTCTTGGCCTTGAGCTCGTTTCATGCAGACTTGAAAATGTACAGGCCGTAAGTCAACAAAATTGTTGGTATAAAAAATCAATAACAAAACCGAGAGCACACGGTAAGGCAGTTCTGATGATAAAACAGACCTGTCAAAAATCCATCATGATCACACTACTAACTGTCAAATGGCGGAAGTGGTTCATGCATATGGTAAAAAGAAGAATAGAACTAGGAGTTTAGATGACATCAAAACCAGCGTATTGTTAGCTTAATGGTTAGCAATGCGTGCCAAAATTTCTCTGATGAGTGAAGTCTAGCAGCTTCCGAAATGGATCTATAAGAAAAGCTATGGCAGTTTTCTCTAAACATTTTTCCTACTCTATTCAATCAAAAAACGTTTAATAATTAATTAAAAATTATTATTAATAAGTAAAAACAATAATAATTTTCATAAAAATTCAAAAAGTGAAAAATTATTATTCTTGGCCTTGAGCTCGTTTCATGAATACTTGAAAATGTACAGGCCGTAAGTCAACAAAATTGTTGGTATAAAAAATCAATAACAAAACCGAGAGCACACGGTAAGGCAGTTCTGATGATAAAACAGATCTGTCAAAAATCCATCATGATCACACTACTAACTGTCAAATGGCGGAAGTGGTTCATGCATATGGTAAAAAGAAGAATAGAACTAGGAGTTTAGATGACATCAAAACCAGCGTATTGTTAGCTTAATGGTTAGCAATGCGTGCCAAAATTTCTCTGATGAGTGAAGTCTAGCAGCTTCCGAAATGGATCTATAAGAAAAGCTATGGCAGTTTTCTCTAAACATTTTTCCTACTCTATTCAATCAAAAAGCTTTTAATAATTAATTAAAAATTATTATTAATAAGTAAAAACAATAATAATTTTCATAAAAATTCAAAAAGTGAAAAATTATTATTCTTGGCCTTGAGCTCGTTTCATGAATACTTGAAAATGTAAGTCAACAAAATTGTTGGTATAAAAAATCAATTTTTTATTAATATTAATTTAATTTATTAATCAAATATACTGTTGTCGCTAAGTACTTCTCGTTGTACGACCTTCGTAATCCAATTGCAACACTATTCTAATTAGAAAACCCTCCAGCAAGAATAATCATACCCCTTACTCAATCTCCTCTGTTTCCTAGAACTCCAGTTACTTATTCAATTCCAATAATAATCAGGTGATCGTTTCCTTGCTCTACCAGAGTAACTCAGAAGTTAAGTTATCTGACTCTGCTCAGCATACCAAACAACTCTCTCACTTGTTAACCGCAAATGTTAAACTTCATTGTTAGCTTAAGAATGAAGCTACTTGCTGGCTCTACGTTGTCATACAGACAGATCGCTCTCCCAGCAATCACCTTACTGTTGCGATGGTGTTAGGTGTTACTGAAAAACAGAAATGATTACTAGGGTGGCTGCTGAACTATTGTGGCTTAACTTGTACAATTCGTCTCGGCCATTATGCAAAAAGTCACCTTTTGTCTCGGCATTCAACAGCAGTTCACGCCGATTTATCACCGGGGGCTAACCCCGTGGAGCGCAAGAATCGCAATACTCGTCCAAGCACAGGATGATACCTGGTTTAGTAAACTGCCTGGTAAACGTTTTGGGGTGAATACGGTGAAGTGTGGGGTGAATAAGGTGAAGTGTACTGGGTATACGGCTGCGTTTCTCAATTTTGGAAGAGAACTTCGCACCTTAGACAACATACAACATGATATGAAAGTCATAGTGGAGAAGAAAAATTTCATCCCTCAAATATCGAAATACTTACACAATCTAGCCAATATATTTAAAAAGGCACTTGAAACTGAACAACGAATGCAAGATGAGAATAAAACTCAGCATGATCAACATAGACAAAGTAACTCACAATTTGATGTGGGAGTGGAAGTACTCGTCAATACTCATGTACTGAGTAAAGCATCGAAAGATTTAGCTTCCAAGTTCGTACCGAAAAGGGATGGTCCCATCATCACTCTTAAAGTGGGAGCTACCTCGTATGAAATAGCATCCCATGATGATATCAATATGCCACTGGGAACCTACCACGCATCAGTATTGACACAGTATAAGGGTTCCCATGATGACCAATTTGCTGCACCAATAAGAAAGCTAGGACGCCCAAAAAAGACGTAAGGTGTTGCCGTGCCCTCGGGACGAGTTCAACACGGCAAAGGGGGAGATTGTAACGAGCAGCCTAATTAATTATAAGCGACACCTGGTTGTGATAAGTATGGTTTAGTGCCACGTAGTTGTAATATGTTTGACTGCAGTTGCTATAGCAAATCTGTAATTATTCATTTTGTGTATTTGCGTTCATTTAAAAAACTATAAAATAGCTTGTACAACAGAAAGCGGTATCATTCGGCCATTGTTTACCCGTACTAGTTTGGCATCTTCTTTTGCGAATCGGAGTGGAAGGTAGTGGATAAAGATACTCAGAGTGAGTGTAATGAAGGAAATCGCGTTCAGAGTTGTTTAAACAGAAATTTACATTCTATAGTAACTGATAAGATGTTATAACTGCTTTATATTCAATAATTTGGAAGTTTTATGGCTTCACGTTCAATTTTGCAGTATTTAAATTTGATTGTTTTATTATGCTACTACTAGACATATGCTATGCATTCGGCGAACAAAGGGCAAACGGTAAGAGTAAAGTATAGAATCGGTCTGCATTGGATGTTAGACGACGCTAAGTCGGCTAGTCAGTTAATCACTGCACTGCTTGTTCGACGACGCTAAGTCGGCCGCTTGTAGTGTGGTTGTTGATATGCGTGGCCATTTACCGCTGTGGTGCTTTTTAGACGGCGCTAAGCCGGCTGCTTGCCTAAAACTGAATATATATATGTACGTTTAGTGTGCATGCGATATTGTCTACTCAGTTGGTACTCCACTAAGTTAACTACCATTGTCATAATCCAGAGGCTACGATAATTTCTATGCGTTTAGCGCAACCTCGAATACTTTGTACACAAAATTAATCGTTTAGACTTTGCACCTCGTTTGCTGGCAAATAAAATAATAAAAGCTCGTTTTTGTAAAACAACCCACTACACCTCTTATTAAATTCCAACTTAATTTATTTTAATTCACAGTTTTGATAAATTTATGTCGAATACGCATCAGATATTCAGCGGATCGCAGTCAAAACAAATGACACCTCTTGCGAATCGATTGCGGTTAGCAGGAATGCAGTGAATCCACGAACTGCTTTATCCACGTATTTCTATTCGCAAACTGCTTTGCCGATCGGTTATGTTCGATTCGTATTCCCTGCGGAAGGCATCCGCCGGATACCGTAATAGGCATGATTATCTCGAAATTTGTAAATTTTTTAAATTACCGATATTCAGGCTATCAAATATACCAATTCTCAAGATATAAAAATACGAAATTCTCATTAACTTTAGTCCTTACCTTTAGCTTCTAATACATACACAGCTCGTTTTGTATTTTCATCCTAAGGGCTTCTGCTGATGGGTTTTTATAGCAAAATCTTTCTAATTTTCTACTGTTACCAAAAAATGTTAACCAACTAACTCATCTTTGTATAAATCGCGTCTTTCTTTTCAGTTATGTTTTTTCTTTCAGATAATGTTTGATTAATATCTTCAAATATATCTCAGCCAACCAAAACAAGTCATGCTAAAATTTTTGATGATATTACTAAAACAATATGTTTGTATTCTTTAATAAGTATTTATCACTTTCACTCATATTATCTTAACTAATTAATTTCGACGATCATGAAATTAATTGTTGCTTTTACGGCCGTAACTTTCTAAAGTATCCATGAATATAAACTAGGTCAATTAGTTTTATTTAGTTTTTTTTTATAAGTTTTATTTTTTTTATAATTTAATTAATTATTAGAAGTTTCTAATTGAATAGAAAAGGAAATTTTAGAGAAAACCGCCATAGCTTTTCTTATAGATCCATGGATACTTTAACAAATAAAAATAATAAAAACTTTCATGAAAAATATTATTCTTGGTCTTGAGCTCGTTTATAGTTACGGATATTTATTTATTTTAAATCACCCTAATGTACATATATTAAATAGTACTTCATATAAAATGAGCTAAAAGTTTTTGGTAAAAGTAGAAAATTAGGAAGATTTTGCTGCAAACATCCAATCAGCGGAGGCTTTTGGGATCAAAATAACAAAACGAGCTTTGCAGGTATTATAAATTAAAGGTAGGGACTGAAGCTTATAAGAATTTTGTATTTTAATCTTTTGAGTAACACGTTTTTATATCCTGAACAACACGATTTTAAAAACTTTAAGAATTTCAAGATATTTATTGATTTATAAGAAGTTACTTTTTTAGGTCGATTGATGGCTTCGTTTCCTCTATGACATGCAACCTTAATTTCTGAGAACTATTGAATGCCTACTTAAAACAGTGAAGGCGTCAGAGCCAGCTAAAAATCTCCAAAAAATTTATATAAATATGTGTTTTCAGTACCATGTCTTTACTTTGAGGTTTGGCTGGATGAATTATTATTGTTTTTAAACACACTATCATCTTTTCTTTTACAACGTCAATTAGACGATTTCATGTGGAATGAAACTAGACTTAACTTCACTTGAAAACAACAAATGAGCAGCACGTGTAAGTAAATAACTTAACTTAGAAAAGTGAAAAACTGCAGGTTTTTAATTTCCAATTCAAGTTTCTAAGTTAAAAGAGAGACGTGACAGAACGGTGCTACCATATATTTTTTTTATAATATTGTTAATAAAATTCCTCCATATATTGTATAGCATACTAATATTTGGATGAATGAAATTCATATGGCAATTAGAAAGCAATACGCCAAATACAAAAATTTCAAAAATATGACACTTTGAATAATTGACTCTCAATTCTTTTGTAAAGTAACTCAAGTTATTCTAAGTCTAGGCTAATTCGGCAATTCGTCCAAATTGATTCTTAAGTCTCAATAAAAAATTACATGTACATAGTACATTGAAAGTAGAATTTAAATTTCTTATTTTATTGTTTATCAAATATTAAAGCTCTTGACAACAAGAAGTACATTTTTGTTCAAAGTTATATAAATAGGAACATAAACAGGCATCAAAAGTTGTAGCACTCTACAGGACTGTAAATGGTTGGCATTTCTGGATGGTTTTAATGTGCAGTTTGGGCAGTATTCCTGATCGAGATACAATACATCCTAAATAACTTATTTCGTCTTATCCTAATCTACATTTGACTAAGTTAAGCTTCAACGCCTTGTGTTCTTTAATGATACCATCCATATAAAGATAATGTTCCTGATGCGTTTGAATGTGGCAGGGGCATTCTTCAACATGAAAGGTATCCATACTTGTCATTGGGTGTTAAAGAAGTTGGGGATGCACATTCAAGTGCCATTTGCGCTTCTAAATTCGCTGTGGTGTTTACACCCAAGGTTGTTTAACTTAATTTTATGTATGACTTGTATGTGACTTTCATGGGACGTTGCGCCTTGCACACACCAGCGTCATCCCAAAGCGTCCACTAGTATGTGCTTTGAACCGAAGCGGCCGAAGGCTATTCAGGCGGACAGTGCAGATCTCTGTACAGATGGACCTAACCTTTCTCCGCCACTCGAGGGAGTTTATTGCGGACCTAAAATTAAATACAGCAGAAGGTAAAAGTAAGGAGTCCGGCTCTCCTCAAAGGAAGCCGATAGGAGCTACAACCGGGCAATAATACAAAAGCTGAGAGTCTCCTGCGAGTTAGGGGTTTAGAATTTACCCGAGGTAGGCATACCGGTCGTAGGAGGCGACTAAAATGCACAAAGGTAATGACGTGCCACTCGATGGTTATCTACGGATATGATGCCTCTAACCTCTCATTACCCATCCTCCGAAAGGAGGGGTGACATGACCTAAAAGGTTCCACTGGTCATACCAAATCGCTACCACGACAGTCGGGCAGTACCGCAAGGGAGTACCGGAGCGTACCGGGTTCATATCCGGTAAAGGACTGCCACTTCCGACAACCTTCGGGGAGTTTTTTTGTAGATAAAACCACAGATATTAACCTACGCACTTGGAGCATCTTCAAGCGAGGCTGACTTAAAGTCACTAAGTTATAAAATCAGATATGATTCGAAGGTCAAGAAATTTTCTATGAAGAAGCTGTCAGGAAAAGGAGGAACAGGTTTGAGACGCACCTGGTTGGAGGATTGTACGCCCAAAGTAAGTGCGGTTGACTGAGGCAGGTAAAAGTTGATGATTTTTGTTGTTTGACCTTTTTTGCCCTTGTATTTTCTAAGGAAATTTGCTAATTTATGTGTTGCCGTGCAAGCTTGTGTACTTTCTTCTCCATTGTTTCTTTTTTGTTCTCTAAGATTTCTCCTGAGTTTATCTACTAGCGGTTTTTTATATCCTTTGTTTGTAGCGATGTTATATACTATTTCAAGCTCTCTTCTATATGCTTCTTGTGTAAGAGGTGTTCTTTCCAATCTATGTACTAAGTGCCTTAGCGCTGCATTTTTATGTTGTTGTGGGTGGTTCGAGGTATTATGTATTATTGTGTCGGTGGCTGTTGGTTTCTTATATATGTCGTACAGGACGACAAGTAAGAACGAGGTTCAGAGAACACAGAGATTACAACAAAAAGACACGGAATCCAACCATCATACCAAAGTCCAACTTTCCGAATCACAGTTTCCGACACAATATTCGAACCTTTAAAACTTGTTTGCAAAAAACAAAGCAATCACTCAGGTACAATAAACACACACGCACCGACGTATAAACACAAAACAGCAAACGATCAAACACAACCAAATCACCAACTTTTACCTGCCTCAGTCAACCACACAAAAACCGATCGGTGCAAACCACCCCTGTTTCTGAATGTACACACACAACACATACACACACATACATACACAGACACCCCTGCTGTCATTACCTGCTACCTACGAACTATAAATACAAGACAAACGACAACAACAGATCAGAACAAAAATCGACACTGATGATGGCACAACGCCGAAACCGGTTTGTCTCAAAACCAAATTTGACAAGGGATGACGGAAAATCGTTTCAATATACATCAAAGTCAGTCTCTTAAACACAGTTGCACTTCATTAACCCTTTCGTGGACAAAGCGGGACTCTCCGTAACTGCTCTCAAATTATTTTTAGAAAGGCAACAAAACTGGATCTCCCGGAGCCAAGTCAATGCTACTTTACAGATTCCCAGAATGTATGTCCCTATAAATTTCAAATCAATGTTGTACAGAAACGCGGTAATGGTCGTATATGCAATCACGATCATGTTTCCAGCATGTCTTCATTCCTGGAAGCAATGAGGTATATAACCTTAATTTTGTATGCAGTAAGTGAGCTGCGTCCCATCAGAGCGGTTTAGTTTTTCAAAGTGAGTAAGTGCGTACGTTGGTGGCACCGATGCCCTGCGTACTTGTCCCACTGTTTCTTTGGATCCAATTTTGAACCTGCTTCCAATCGACAGGGAGTCTGAGTGCTGGAAGGATTGTAGTATTCTTAAAAAGCTCCCAGCGGACACAAGTAGCACCAAAACAGAGTATTATCCTCACGAACTGAAGTTTGAGAGCAGTGATACTACTAATATTCCAAGTAGGAATGATTGGAAGAGGGGCACGTTTACAGGTGAGGACGGCATTAGAATATACACCGACGGATCCAAGATGGATTCAGGGGTGGGGGCCGGGCATCTTCTCGGATTCCTTAGACATGTCGGTATCGTTCAGACAACCCTCGCATTGCAATGTGTTTCAAGCAGAAGTTCTTGCGATTTTGCAAGCCTGCAAATCACTCAGGGAGAGAAACATACCTGGCAAAGTAATGCTCTTTTCTGACAGCCAAGCAGCAATAAAGGCAATAGCAGCGCCACATACAAGTTCGATTGTGGTGCAGGAATGTAAGCAAATCTTGGCTGACTTAACTGACATCGAATTATCCATTACCTGGGTTCCAGGTCATAGAGGAATCGAGGGTAATGAGAAGGCTAATGAGCTGGCACGTATGGGCTCATCGGAAGGAAATGAAGAAACAATCAACCTAGAAATGGGGGTACCCCTAGCAATAGCTAGGGAAACATCCAAATTTGCTATCGAAACGAAGCGCAACTGAAGTGGAGGAATACCACTAGTTGCGCAATATCAAGATCCATCTGACCAGACTATAGCGAAAAGAGGACGAGAAGTCTGCTAAGTAGGTCAAGAGCTGACACCCACAAACGTATAGCGGATGCACAGGTCACTGGGCGATAGGCACGCACGCGGAAAAGAAAGAAGCTGTAAAGACGTAACTGCCAAAGAGACGGTTGAGCATTTCCTGTGCCATTGCTCTGGCAAGATTGCGTCTAAAATTGGGAGCCCCTTCTTGGAGAACCTTGGGAGTATATCGGGTGTAGGGACTCCAAGTATCGCTGGGTTTATAAACAGCTCTGGTTGGTTGTAACATATATGTCCACTATTTTAGTAGGTTCGACGAGTCTTCATGGCATCAAAACGGCTTCTTAAGCTACTTGGGCGACCTGGGTCGCAGCCATTTTACCTATCTACCTACCTACTGTTACGTAACTGCCTGGTACGGGAGAGGAGGAATGGCGTAGTGGCATGGTAGTAGCCCGGCTGAGGCTCGTCGGCTTTGAGGCGCGGTTCTTGCCACTTCTCCTTTCTCAACAGTCACATCACAAAATTTGAGTTCATGCCTGGGAAAGAATATAAGCTAATGGAGAAACAGAAATATAGGGAAAGCGGGAGAAAACCTGTCCGGGTCAGGTGGAGCCGTCCCAAGACGTGAACAGCCATCGAACTCTACTGTGGCTCCGCTAACCGAGTAGAGTTCCTTTAAACCTGACTAATGTTCGTCGTTATGTAATTACGTCCTTCCATTACATACTCCAATACGCCAACTTACCATCAGTTGCCACAAGGGCAACACCTACACCAACAACTCAAGGCTTTCAGCCGGACATGATGTCAACCTAATTCCTATTCAATTCCTAAGGCCTATCAATAAGGTTTCTTCAATTCTTCCTTATATTAATCTTACTTGGAAATTATATTGTTTCTATTAAAAAATTTAAATTCTGAATCGGCCTAATATCTATCTAACAAATTTGCGCACAAGCAAATGGCAACATTGTTGCACGCGACCGTAGTGACATCAAACTGCTGCTAAACATTTTTGTGGCGCAACCACCCACGCAACATTCACAAAGCTAGCAACATCGAGGAAGCTTAGCAACATCAGTCACACATACGAGTACACGCTGACACAAAACACAAACACACCACGATCACAGAAACACAGAAGAGAAAGGAGAGCGAGAAATTATCGCGACTCACTGGGAGTGCGCTCCCCAACTTTAAATTTACACCACATACTTTTAATAATATTAGGGTGTGCCACCCATAAATTTATTGCCGGAAAAATTAGAATTTTAAACTTAGATTTTTTTTATTTTTGAATTTATATTTTTTATTGCTCTTTCTTATTTATAATATTAGAGTTATCATTTAATTAGCATAAGTTTCACTGAATTCACATATTTTTCTTACCTTTACGTTTTTGCGTAGTTCCTTTCATTATTTTTTTTTTGTTCACGAATCAAAATTCGGCAAAGGCATATGCATAAGCACTTATGTGTAAGCACTTATATGCTGCCACTTGAAAAATTTTTTTTTTTGTTTTTCTGTATTGGCATTAGATTGCCTTAACTATTATTATTTTTTTCTTTTAATTTTTTTCAATAATCGTTTGTTATTTTCACAACACTAAACATTTTCCAATCACCTTTGATTGAGCTTCATGAATTGCTGTGTATTTTTTTTTTTTGCATTTTTTACTTTCATTACTATCATTTTCGTTTATTTTACCTTTTTTTTTTTACTTTCACCTGATCTTTTTATTTCCGTCTCGAATCCGCGATTAAATAAATTTTTTTTTTACACCTTTTTCTATTTTTCACATTCAGCTTTTTTTTACACTTAACGTTAATCTTTACTTCTCGCGATTTGTTTTTATAAAAAAAAAAATATATCGGGTCACTATAGCACATATCTCCCATACAACCGATCGTTCAAATAAGAGGATTATGACCATTTCTCCCTCATTTTTAAAGATTAAAACTTGAAACTTGGTGAGATATTTGCTTACAGATAGTAAAAAATTTGGTAAAAAAATTGCTAAGATCGGAGCTAGATATAGTATATATCCCACACAACCGATCGTTCAGATAAGAGGATTATGGCCATTTATCCTTTATTTTGGAAGATTAAAACTTGAAACTTGGTGAGATATTTGCTTACAGATAGTAAAAAATTTGGTAAAAAAATTGCTAAGATCGGAGCTATATATAGCATATATCCCACACAACCGATCGTTCAGATAAGAGGATTATGGCCATTTCGCACTCATTTTAAAAGATTAAAACTTGAAACTTGGTGAGATATTTTCTTACAGATAATAAAAAATTTGGTAAAAAAATCGCTAAGATCGGAGCTATATACAGTATATATCCCATACAACCGATCGTTCAGATAAGAGGATTATTGCCATTTCGCACTCATTTTAAAAGATTAAAACTTGAAACTTGGTGAGACATTTGCTTATGGATAGAAAAAGATTTCGTAAAAAATCACCAAGATCGGAGCTATATATAGTATATATCCCATACAACCGATCGTTCAGATAAGAGGATTATGGCCATTTCGCACTCATTTTAAAAGATTAAAACTTGAAACTTGGTGAGATACTTGCTTACAGATAATAAAAAAGTTGGTAAAAAAATCGCTAAGATCGGAGCTATATATAGTATACATCCCATACAACCGATCGTTCAGATAAGAGGATTATGGCCATTTCGCACTCATTTTAAAAAAGTAAAACTTGAAACTTGGTGAGATATTTTCTTATGGATAGAAAAAGATTTCGTAAAAAATCACCAAGATCGGAGCTATATATAGTATATATCCCATACAACCGATCGTTCAGATAAGAGGATTATGGCCATTTATCCTTCATTTTGGAAGATTAAAACTTGAAACTTGGTGAGATATTTGCTTACAGATAATAAAAAATTTGGTAAAAAAATCGCTAAGATCGGAGCTATATATAGTATATATCCCATACAACCGATCGTTCAGATAAGAGGATTATTGCCATTTCGCACTCATTTTAAAAGATTAAAACTTGAAACTTGGTGAGATATTTTCTTATGGATAGTAAAAGATTTCGTAAAAAAGTCAGCAAGATCGGAGCTATATATAGTATATATCCCATACAACCGATCGTTCAGATAAGAGGATTATGGCTTTATTCTGTTTTGTTGTTTTTCCGACAGGGTGAATGATTGATGTATATTGGAACGATTTTTCGTCATCCCTTGTCAAATTTGGTTTTGAGACAAACCGGTTTCGGCGTTGTGCCATCATCAGTGTCGATTTTCGTTCTGATCTGTTGTGGTAGTTTGTCTTGTATTTATAGTAGGTAGCAGGTAACGTCAGCATGGGTGTCTGTCTGTGTACGTGTGTGCATGTGTTGTGTGTGTACCTTCAGAAACGGGGGTGGTTTGCATCGATCGGTTTTTTTGTGGTCGACTGAGGCAGGTAAAAGTTGGTGATTTTTGTTGTTTGACCTTTTTTGCTTGTTTGTTGTTTTTGTACTTTTGCTGTTTTGTGCTTATTTGTCGGTGCGTGTGTGTTTGTTGTACCTGAGTTGTTGCTTTGTTTTTTGTAAACCAATTTTAAAGGTTCGAATATTGTGTCGGAAACAGTGTTTGTCTGTTCGTTTATTATTCTACCGTCGAATGTTTTTTGTTTGTAGATTTCCATGTTTTCGAGTACGTTCAGACGTCTGCCTTTTGCTTGTACATGTAGGACCTTGACTGTTTTTTTGATGTTTCCGGGGGGGCATTTATTCTCCGCCATGTGATTCGCAAAGTTGGACTCTGGTATGATGGTTGGATTCCGTATCTTTTTGTTGTAATCTCTAATGTGTTCTCTGAACCTCCTTTGCTTTCACTTCCTTGTTTTACTTAGCAACGAACACACCATAACTAATACATCTGAACTAATAAACAAACTTAGGACCGTTGAAGTGACAAAGGACAGCAAATTGGTATCTTTCGACATAAAAGATCTATACACATCAATACCACTAGCAGAGACATTGAACATAGTAAACTCTATAATACTACTTAAAACAAAAGATAAAGTAAAAAGTACGCAAATCACGAACACGGTAAGAACCACACTACGTCAAAACTATTTTCAATTCAACAATAAAATATACAGACAAACAAACGGACTTGCGATGGGAAACCCAACATCGGCTATTCTTATGGAAGCGTTTATGCAAAACCTGGAAAAAGAGTATATACAGGAGTTAAATTCCAAATTAGGAGTGTTATTTTACGCAAGGTACGTGGATGATATCATATGCGTTTTAACTACCAACAACGAAGAGCAAGTACTGGAGTACCTCAACAAGCAGCACGGGAACATAAAATTCACAATGGAAACCGAAAAAGACGGAGGAATCAGTTATCTGGACCTCACAATAAGTATTGATAAAGCTAGCAATAAATTCAACTACGACATATATAGGAAACCAACGGCCACCGACACAATAATACATAATACCTCGAACCACCCACAACAACATAAAAATGCAGCGCTAAGGCACTTAGTACAAAGATTGGAAAGAACGCCTCTTACACAAGAAGCATATAGAAGAGAGCTTGGAATAATATATAACATCGCTACAAACAACGGATATAAAAAAGCACTAGTAGATAAACTCAGGAGAGACCTTAGAGAACAAAAAAGAAACAGTGGAGAAGAAAGTACACAAACCTGGACGACAATGACATATACTGGAAGGGCAACATATAAATTAGCAAATTTCCTTAGAAAATACAATATCAACACAGCGTTCAAAACATCGAACAATTTAAGACGGAAGCTAAGAACCAAAACTAACTCAGAAGATCCATTTAGCAGCCATGGTGTATACAAGCTCACTTGTGAATGCCAGCACAGTTACATAGGACAAACCGGACGACAAGTAAGAACGAGGTTCAGGAACACATTAGAGATTACAACAAAAAGATACGGAATCCAACCATCATACCAGAGTCCAACTTTGCGAATCACATGGCGGAGAATAAATGCCCCCCCGGTCCTACATGTACAAGCAAAAGGCAGACGTCTGAACGTACTCGAAAACATGGAAATCTATAAACAAAAAACATTCGACGGTAGAATAATAAACGAACAGACAAACACTGTTTCCGACACAATATTCGAACCTTTAAAATTGGTTTACAAAAAACAAAGCAACCACTCAGGTACAACAAACACACACCCACCGACAAATAAGCACAAAACAGCAAAAGTACAAAAACAACAAACAAGCAAAAAAGGTCAAACAACAAAAATCACCAACTTTTACCTGCCTCAGTCGACCACAAAAAAACCGATCGATGCAAACCACCCCCGTTTCTGAAGGTACACACACAACACATGCACACACGTACACAGACAGACACCCATGCTGACGTTACCTGCTACCTACTATAAATACAAAATAAACTACCACAACAGATCAGAACGAAAATCGACACTGATGATGGCACAACGCCGAAACCGGTTTGTCTCAAAACCAAATTTGACAAGGGATGACGAAAAATCGTTCCAATATACATCAGGATTATGGCCATTTATATTAAAACTTGGTGAGACATTTGCTTATAGATGGTAAAAGATTTGGTAAAAAAATCACCAAGATACATATATAGTATATATCCCATACAACCGATCGTTCAGATAAGAGGATTATGGCCATTTCTCTTTCTTATGGATATTAAAAGATTTCGTAAAAAAAAAATAAAAGAAAATTAAATGTATTGCTGACAAAGTTTTAGAGAACTGTAAACAATGCGGATTTAAGTTTGCACGTATTCATGAAAGGTATAAAGCCTTCGGCCGAAGACAGCGCCGTCCTTACTTGTTTTATCTTCTTTTCTTTACTTTCAGCTTCAACGTCGACTTTGGTACCAAACTCTGACTACTAATAAGCTTTCAAAATGCTTTATACCCCAAAGAGTTTCTTTCCTTGAATGAATCGCTTTTACTTTTCAGGAGACGCCTGCAGTATTGACAATATATCAAAGGAACAAAGGCCCAATATGGTATTAAATTTTATGAGCTAACAAGCGATGGATATGTTCTAAATATTGAAATACGAGTATATCAAGGTGCAGAAGACAACTTTTACAACATCGTCGAACTCTCTAAGGAACTCATATCAAATAAAACTCATGTACCGGGCACACTACGAGTAACGGGCACACTACGGGTAATCCTAAGGCTGTTACTGGCACAAAACTTTCGAAAGGAGATTATATATGGCGTCGACAGGGTCAGGTGTATGTATCGAAATGGCGTGTTAAGCCGGATGTGCTTTGCATAACAACGGCAAATAACCCAGAGCTTGTTTAAACTACGCGTAGATGCGGTAAAAAAACAAAAGAAATGGTTGTTTATAACAACAATATCGCTGGAACAGATACAGTAGACCAAATGATCTAACACTTGTCTTCACCCCGAAAGACCATCCGCTGGTACAAAAAAGTGATTTTCCACTTATTGGATGTTGCGGTTTGCAATTCTTCAAAGGGAACGTCATATAGAAAACCAACTGTCCGCGAAAGGGTTAAAAGATTTTAAATTTTAGCCAAAACTCCATCTCAACTATACTACAGATTGTCTCGGAAAACAGAAAAGTTTTGACATCTACTTTCTTTGGTTAGCTTGTAACGATCTGTGCCCGCCCGAAATGCAAACAAAAATTGTACGTTATATTACGCGCAATATTATAATTTCAATGTCGATTGGATTTTCAACGCTTCCACAATGAAAGATTACTTATTATTTTCGGAACTTTCTGTACCGAGACATAGACGATGTTGCAAAACAAGCAGTTTGGCAATAAGCCGGATTTTAAACCATACCTCTGACAACGAAGCAATTGAAAGATGTGACCAGGTAAGAAAATGGTTAGGCTTTGTAAAGTCAGATATTTATCATTGCATACCTTGCACACACATTGCAATCTGACATCTTAAGTTGGCCGCCAACATATTCAATCATAAAAGAACTATTCTTGTTCAAACATTTTCTTTATCAAATGTAATATACATTTTGTTTCTGATTTTATAAAAATCAATTTAAAAATAACAAGAAATATGATTTGTATGGGTAATGAAATCACAACTTGATTTAATAATAATAATTAAATAGATCGATATACAGTATGTCTCATAAATTGAACACTTTAATTTTTTTTTAGTTTATTAGATTAGGGGATTCTACTTTGAAATCCTTTTTTTGCAGCGTAATTACTTGCTACTACTTTCTACTTGGTCCTTCGAACGCAAATTGTTACTGTATTGTCTAATATTAAAAACAAAAAAACGAAAAAGAAAATACTTGAAGTCTTGCTTTGTCTTAAATTTGTTTTCACAATTCGGGAAAAAGCTGAAAATAACCACAAATTTACTGCACTTGGAGTTGTTGACTCAGTGCATTACAAGTTATTTGCGCTTTTAACTACATCGTAACAATTAAAAAACTTGTTCGTAATAATGCCGGATGATTATACAAGTTAAAGTATTATACAATTGGTTTATTATTAAGGTAAATAAGCAAAAGAATTGTCTGAAATGTTTTCTCTAAATGTAAGGACAGTGTACATCATAAACCATGCAGAAAAAGAAAATCGGGTGGATTTAAAACACTTAAGTGGCAGACCAAAAAAAAACTCACCAGAATGGAGAGGGTTTTAGTGAGACAAATTGAAAAAAAAAAAAACCGGAAACTAGCCTTAGAATGTTAGCCGCAGATTTGAAAGAAAGCAAGGGTGTGCAAATAGGTCACGGAACAGTCCGAAGAGTTCTTTTGAAACACAAATATTCTTCAAAAAGTGCTAGGAAAAAGCCATTACTATCGCAAGTTAATGTTGAAAAACGACTTTCTTTTGCTCTAACTCACATTTCACAACCAACGGAATATTGGGATGATGTGTTTTTTTGTGATGAGACAAAAATCATGTTATACTACAAAATAAGAATATTATTCCAACTCACAGAGAAATTTTGTAAGCTGAGTGTTATGATATGAGGTTGCATTTGTACCAAAGGTGTTGGCGAGATTAAAATATTTCAAGAAAATATGACTAAAGAAATGTATTTGGACATCTTAAGGTACAATTTAAAAAGAAGTGTGCAAAAGTTTTGGCTCACTGATCCACAAAATCCGGATAAATTGAAATTCAAGTTATACCAAGATAATGATCCCAAGCATAAGTCCTATATATGCAGGTATTGGTTGCTATACAACTGCTCGAAAGTCTTTGATAACCCTGTCCAAAGTCTAGACCTCAACCCAATTGAAAACTTATGGGCACACTTAAAAAGGAAAGTAGCAAAAAGGTGCCCTACCAACAAAACCAAGAGGAAGGGGAGAAAATACCACAAGAATAAGATTTAAAGAAATTAATTTCAACGATGTCACGAAGGTTACAATGTGTAATAGACGCTTCAGGCGGTCACATAAAATATTAGTGTACGAGTATATTTAATAAAAAGTCGAGATCTCTTAGATGTGGAAAGAATATTGAGACACTATTTAGTATGATATTTAAAATAATAATTATAATTAGCTTTTAAAAAATGGGTGACAAATAAATGAAGTTCGTCATGTTACAAAAAAAGAAATGATTAAATATTTGCATATCTTTTAAAATCCACTTGAAACACTTTTCTTTGTCGAATATTTTCATGTGGAAAGAATTATGAGACCTACTGTAGCTCTTGGGAAATTATGACCGCTCATCTCTCTCAAAATGTAGTGTGTTTTTATAATACTTTTCATGAACATTAAATGGTATTATAACTTTGGTCCAATGTTTGTAAGTATGAGAAGAAGAGATAGGCCCACCAGTAAGCATACCGAAATGATCAGGGCGATGAGTCGATTTAGCCATGTCCATCTGTCCATCCGTCTGTCTGTCTGTTTGAACGCAAACTAGTCCCTCAGCTCTTGAGATATCTCAATGAAATTTGTTATTTTATATACGTAATGTTACTAGTGAAAATAAACCAGATCGGACCAACATAACATATGGCTCCCATACAATGGATTGTTCCGATAAACGTGTTTTGACTTATAAATCTTGCAATCAAAGAGCTAGGAACTTAAAATTTAGTAGGTTTCATACATTTTATATGAAAATCAGCCAGATCGGACCAACATATTCGATAATTCCGATTAATGAGGTTTGGGCTATAAAGTATGCAATTTAATAGCGAAGAACTCAAAATTTGGCAGCTACAGTACTTATTACATACATAATGGGTTTAGTGAAAATTATTAAGATTGGACCAATATATCGGATAGCATGAGATATGCATCTTTAAATTAACAGGGTAAGACCATCAAATTTTGCAGAGTTTGTACTTATTTTAAGTAAGGATCGGACATTTACAACCGTGATGCGTATTCATGAAAGGTATAAAGCCTTCATCACATCCGAAGACAGTGCTTTTCTTACTTGTCTTATGCCGACTCTGAACGGATTCTACTAAGAATAGCAGGTAAAAAAACTCGGGTTATTTTTGCCAACAAATAGGTTATATCTATGTTAGTTCTTTTCTCACTACGTTTGACCTGAGATGTTTCGTATTGGGAAAATCTGACCCATCATTCTTTTCAAACTTTTTAAAACAGTTTTTATGTTACCTTTCGCACTACTTGTACAGGCACCCTTCGGTATAGTATGCACACTACCACTATACAACGGCGGCCGCATCTATTATGACTATACAATTTTGCTTACTTTATAATCTCCAAGTAAACATAACTGAGTTCTTTTGAAAGCACCATCCAAGTTTAAATTATTATGAACATAATAAAAGTAGAGCATGTCTGGGCTAATAGGAATATAATTGAGACCCTTCATTGATTGCAACACATATGAGTTTTGAACGGGCACTACGGACGAATGAAAGCAATGTCTCTTACCTTTGTGAAACACAAAATGAGGATTTTTGTCGAAAAACTCATCACTAAAAAATTTAACATTGAGCCTCGCCAGTTACAATTAATAAATCTTAAGCTTTCATTGCCGAAACAGAACAAATGTTTAACATCAATACACATCTACTAAGAATTTAAAATTACAATGCTAAGCAAACTGCGACACCAAACCCTATTCCAATTTCAAATGAAAACTTTAAATATCGATAGGCATAATACGCCTTTCTTTTGTGGCACCAGTGGATAATTTGCATATTGATTTCAAATTAGCCACAAAATAAGCAAAATGTATAGTAAAGTCTAATAATAATATAGCGCACACATACCACCTAAAAAATCTAAAAGAATGAGCATACATGAACAAATCCCGTAATTCAATCAGGTCGTTTTCACGAGGTTCCTTTAAGGTACTTTGACATTAACGCCTTCGATACACATGTACAAGCACTGTCTGTCAAATTCGCTTCATTCATGACTATTCCGATATCCGGCGAATGCCATTCCAAAGAATACTCCTTAAAGAGTATAACACTTATCCCCATTCAAATGAAAAAGGTGGTCCAATTTATATGGCGATGTCCGGTGATTGGATTTAAATACTCCGTGGAGCACCTACGTGAGAGTATTCTCAAAATGCTCCCAAAGGATTACTCCATGGAGTATTTAACACCAAAGCGAAAAAGGAGTAGGTGCACTTTTAAGGAATACTCCATGGAGTAATCTTGTAGGATGGGTAAGGATCGGCATCGCCATGTAAATTGGGCCACCTTTTTTATATGAATGAGGATAAGTGTTGGAGTACTCTGATACTCCATCGTTTTTTACAGGGTTACTCCGAAGCTGCACACACACACAAACCAGCACGGATGTCATTCAATATTAAAGCAGCCAAATTTAAATAATGTCATATTGATTCTGAAGGCATATTGACAAATTAGTGAATATAAAGCAATTATAACACCTTATCAGTCGCTATATAATGTAAATTTCCGTTTCAATTAAAGTTTTTAGTTGTAATTTTTACTTTGAAACATATATGTACACTTATAATACTTCTGTATTGCTACTACTGAACTCCCAGTTCGAAATATATGCATGCGGCATGACTATTTCAGGCATGAATTGGAGCTTTGTATGCATGCTAGTATAAATTCTCGTTCATTTCCATTTTTCACGTGTCGTTTCTCAGGAAACTTGCACACTCTTTCCCTTCCTTTGTACTACTTGTGTACGTATGTATCTGTATTAATTCTGAAAGCATACAGAAATACTAGTACGTTCACATGATTTTTAAGTACAAACTCACTTATACTGCATGGATGAAATAGCTTGTGTTTTTCATACATCAATAATATTTGTAGTTATACATCTAACAGCAGCAAAATGAAGACAAACACAACTTTGAACCATCGAAACAAGAACAAAAGGGCCCTTAAGCACTTCACATATCTCACACTTTTTGTATTGGATTGTCTATATATTATTTGGGTCGATGGTTCAAAGTTATGTCATTGTCACCCAATTGGTCACAGGCACTCCCTAAAAGAAGTGTTACAGGGAATCCATCCAAATATGGAATATTTCCATAGACGTTTACATTTTTTTCTTAAATTTGAATACATTTTTAGAGACAATAAAGAAAAAGCAAAGACCATTCATCTATGTACATGTATAGAAAACATTCAGCGAGGTATATTTTTTGGACTTACATGACTTTTCATTGTCACAGCATGCATTCCTCAAGCATACACATAATTCATTCAGCACGCATACAACTTGAAAGTTACGCATTTAACATACTTTTTCATTCATATAGAATGCATGCTCTGTGCATGCATACAACTGATTTTAAATGGGCTGTTCAGCAGGTCAAATATTACAGTAAAGATATAGAAAGAGAAAACGAGACAAGATCTCAAAGTTGTCGTTAAACTTTTGTAAAAAAGGGGTGATGAAATATACGGACATTTAAACAATAGCCAAATAAATGTATTTTTTTGGGTTTTCTTCTACTACTTGCAAAGTTGGCCGTTGTTTTCCTTCAAAATTATACAATTTGTACTATTTTAAGAATTCTGGCTAAATATTTAGGAAATTTGAAGGTTTGTATACGTTAGACAATTTTAACAAGTAAGGAAGTCTAAGTTCGGGTGGAATCGAACATTATATACCTAGTAGTGATCTATTATGGCATCCAAATTTACGCAGGTCTATTTTAATACATTCAGTTCGTATTTGCGTTCAAATAGATAGACGTATCGAGAGACGGACATGCCTACATCGACTCAGCCCATTCTCCTGATCATTTCAGTATACTTTTTGATGGAACTATCTCTTTTTCTTCTCATACGTACAAACATTTCATGTTCATGAAAGGTATGAAAATCAAAAAAGATATACAACTTCGCTTTTGCAGTGGGGTATTAACTACTTGCCCGGATATTTTACTTTTCATCCTGAACGTTTTGATATACATTAGTAAATATATATCTCGATTTGTTTATGCCAAATAAAGTAATATACCTTGTGTGCGTAACAAAAATAGATATAAAAAGGGTGTCTTTCATAGGCGCCAAAGAACTCTACCGATCTTTATGAAATTGTCACAATATATACTTGGGTTCACTGGGTACAGCTAGACAGTATATAGTTTTGGAAAAGTAGGCGGAGCCACGCCCCCAGGCTATATAAGGTTTCAATTCGTCATAACTCCGAACTTTTTTGGTCTAAATTAGTGAAATTTGAATATATGTGACACTTAGTCGTATATTGGAACGATTTTTCGTCATCGCTTGTCAATTTTTGTTTTGTTACAAACCGGTTTCGGCGATTCGCCATCTTCAGTGTATGTTTTCGTTATGATCTGTGTCTATCCGTTGTTATGTATTTATAGTCTGGATGCTGTGCCAGGTACTCTTAATATGCGTGTATATGGTTCGTGTGTTAGGTTCATGTGTTACGAATGTTTCCGAACGGGTACCTGTAATAATGGTTGTTTTTAACACTCGTTAATTAGTTTGTGGATGTTAGGTCAGGTAATGTTAATCGTGTGTTTGAAAAGTCTATATTGAAGGTTGTTTTTTTAGCTCGTTACTTAGTTAGAAGTCGGTGATTTTCGTCTTTTGGTGTGTTTTCTGTGTTCGCTCGTTTATTGTTATTCGTTTGGTTATCGTACCTGCTGCGTTGTTTTGTTTTTTGTAAATTAGTTTAGCGGCTCAAATATTGCATCAGAATGGGTGCGTGTTTGTTCGTTTATTATTTTCCCGTCAAAACTATTTAGTTTGTATATTTCCATGTTTTCAAGCACATTAAGCGTCGACCTTTTCTTTGTACGTGAAGTGTTCTGGCTGTGTTTTTGATGTTTGCCGGGGTGCATTTGTTTTCGCACAGGTGATTAACAAAATTCGATTCTGGTGTGATGGTGGGTTTCTGTGCTTTCTTGTTGTAGTCCCTGATATGCTCCTGCAATCGTGTACTTATTTTTCGTCCTGTTTGTCCTATGTAGCTGTGCTGGCATTCCCAGGTAAGCTTGTATACCCCATAGTGTTGGTTCCTAGTTTTTGTCCTACGTTGTTCGATGTTCTGAACGCTGTGTTGATGTTGTGTTTCTTGAAAAAGTTTGCCAACTTGTACGTCGTGTTTCCAGTGTATGTCATCGTCGTCCAAATTTTGGATTTCTCCTTTGCGTTTTCTCTTTTCTGCGCTCCATGGTTCCTTCGGAGTTTATCCACTAGGACTTTCTTGTATCCGTTGCTCGTAGCTATACTGTGTATGGTATTAAGCTCTTTCTTGTACGATTCCTGAGTGAGTGGCGTTCTTTGGAGTCTGTCTACTAGGTGTCTTAATGCTGCATTCTTGTGCTGTTGCGGATGGTTTGATGTAGAATGAATTAAGGTGTCCTTGGTTGTTGGTTTTCTATAGATATCGTAGATAAACTTGTTTGTGAGTTTGTCAATTCTTATTGTTAGCTCCAGGCAGTTCAGTTCTCGATCTTTCTCAGTTTCCATAGTGAATTTTATTTTGTCATGCTGCTTGTTTAGGAATTCTAGTATTCGTTCCTCATTGTTGGTATTCAATACGCAGATGATGTCGTCGACGTACCTTGCGTAAAATGTCACTCCCATCTTGGTTTTTAGTTCTTGCATATATTTTATTTCCAAGTTCTGCATGAATGCCTCCATGAGAAGGGATGATGTTACGTTACCCATTCCCAGTCCGTTTGTCTGTCTATATATTTTATTGTTGAACTTGAAGTAGTTTTGGTGTAGAATTGTTCTTAGTGTATTTGTAATTTGTGCTGTTCTGACCTTATCCTTTGTTTTGTTAACTAGTGTTTTGTTTATTATGTCCAATGTCTCTGGAAGCGGTATAGACGGGTACAAGTCCTTTATGTCAAAGGTTACGATTCTGCTGTTCTCTGCGAGTTTAACGGTTTGAAGTCTTTCTATTATTTCAGTTGTATTCCATATTGTATGTTCATGGTCTAGTTCAAGCGTGTCATTCAGTATAGTCTTCAGATGTTTTGACAGTTTATAACCCGGCGCTGACTTGAAATTAATTATAGGCCGCATTGGCGTATCGGGCTTATGTATTTTTGGTAGCGCTATTAGTGGGGGAGGTGATGGGTTCATTTGTGTCAGAGTGTATCCAGTTCTGTCGTCTATTATTTTTGTTGCATTTTTTATAGCCCCTTTGAGTTCGGTCTGGTATTTATCGGTGGGGTTCTCGCAAATTACGCGGCATTTCATTTCTTTGATTAGTCTTTCTGTCTTTATTATGTATTCGTCCTTGTCCATGAGCACTGTTGTGTTTCCTTTATCCGCCTTTGTTGTCATAACGTTATTCCTTTTGAGCTTTCGCCTTAGCTCTTTCATTATCCTTCCTCCTTATTCGTGTTCCGCTGATCTTGATTTTTTATGTCTTTGATAATGATCTCCCTCCACATGTGTCTGGCGTGTTCTTGTTCTTCAGGGGAGAAGCGATATTGCAACCTCTGTATCTACTATCGCTTGCTCCGTTTTTCTTGCCTTATTGCTGTCTACCACGTTGTGCTTTAGTCCCTTCTCAAGAAGTTGTGCTTCTTCGTTGGTGATGTCCACCGTGGTCAGGTTCACGAACCTATCGTGAAATCTATGCATTTCTGGGTTGTTGTGCTCGAGCGTTCCCGCCAGTTTGTCCAATTTCCTGTTTAACGTTTTGTATTTTTGTTTGAGGTCGTTCTTGATTTCAGCCTCTATCCGATCGAAGCAGTCCATCAGTGCAGTTGTAGGCATAAGCCTCGCTAGTTGTAAGTGAATTGCCAAAATTTCCGCGTTCGCCTTGTTCTTCTTGGCATATAGGCTGTGTAGCTCATTCCGTAAAAAGTATTTTTCCGCTCTCCTAACCGTCCTCCTGCTAGCTGGTGTGTTTGCCTATATTGCCTCACTTAGTCAATATCTATATAATTTTTCAAAAGTGGGCGTTGCCATGCCCACATATTTTGTGTTTTGTTTTGCTCTTAAACTTTTACGATAGGTTCAGGTGTTCGTTGGGCACGACACAGTCTGTATATAGCTTTTGGAAAAGCCCCCAGGTTATATAAAGCTGCAGTTCGGTATAGTTAGGAGTTTATTTGGTTCAAGTTAATGATATTTTATATATAGATGTGTTCTATGTATCAAAACGTCAAAACAACGTCTACCGGGTTTTGCTAGTATGTTATAAAATGGCGAAAGCAAACAACGAATTTCAGCATTCTTTTGTAAAACTGAGAGGCTAGTTTTCGTTCAAATAGACAGACAGACAGACGGACGGAGAGACGGGCATGGCTAAATCGACTCCGCTCATCGTGCTGATCATCTTAGTGAACTTTTATCTTCTTCTTCTCATACTTACATACATTTACATTAGTTTATGAAAGGTATGAAAAACAAAAAAGATATAAAGTCTATTAACTACGTTGATTTGGTTTTGTGTTTTTCCGACAGGGTGGATACTGGATTTATATTGGAACGAATTTTCGTCATCCCTTGTCAATTTTGGTTTTGTAACAAACCGGTTTCGGCGAACCGCCATCTTCAGTGCTTGATTTCGTTCTGATCTGTGTCTATCCGTTGTCATGTATTTATAGTCTGGATGTTGTATCAGGTAGTACCCTTAAGTATACACTTAACATTACCTGACCTAACATCCTCAAACTAATTATCCGATATAACACCACAACTAATAAACGAGCGTTAAAAACAACCCTCATTGCAGGTACCCGTTCGGCTACGTTCGTAAGACACGACTCATATACACGAATACTAACACTACCTGATACAACATCCAGACTATAAATACATGACAACGGATAGACACAGATCATTACGAAGTCAAGCACTGAAGGTGGCGGTTCGCCGAAACCGGTTTGTTACAAAACCAAAATTGACAAGGGATGACGAAAATTCGTTCCAATATAAATCTATTAACTACTTCCCGGAATATTTTGCTTGTGTGTTTTCCGATATGGCTAATTGGCAGGAGTATAATACATACTACTGAGAAGCAGCTGACCAATTTTCATTGAAATACTCATATCAAGATTGAATTATAAGCGATTGCCTTGGAAAATAGCAGAAATGTTATGCTGAAAAGTGGGCGGCGCCACGCCTACTTCTTCAAAATTGACAAAATTTGTTTGCAGTCGAGTTTTCCTTAAATAGTCTATTATGTGTGCAAAATCCGATTGATATAACTTGCTTAGTTTTAGAAATATCGCTTTTTAAATTTTCCAAAAACAATTTTCAGAACCATGTTGAAAAACTGGGCGTGGACATTATCCGATTTCGCCCATTTTTACAACAAACAGTTACCTTTACATATTGAACATTATCACCACATTTACTTTCGACAAATCAATTTTTGGCGGAGTTATGGCATAAAATTTTGTGGAATAATCCACTATAAAAGGGGCTGGCCGCGCCCATTTTCGAAATTTTAAATTTTTTGGATTTATTAGTTTACGGAAACTTTAAAAGTGAAATATAAATGACGTAAAGCTATTTTACGCAAAGGTATTCCGTATTTAATATATCTACGATCCTCTTCAAGATCTTTCATATAAAAGTGGGCGTGGACCTTAACCGATTTCCTCGAACATTCCTTGATTACCTAGAAACCCGCGTGGTGAATTTCGTTTCGATATCCTGAACGGTGTTCTATTTATGATTAATAAGATTTCTAAATTTGACTTAATCAAAAGTGGGCGGTGCCATGCCCATTTTCAAAAATTTCTTAAAAATTTATTTTATGCCTCAGTCTTAATGTATACACCATATAGGTGCATTATATACTGAGTAATCACTTTTTTTGTGTTTTCGAAAATATTTTATAAATAAAAAGTGGGCGTGGCTATCATCCGATTTCACTCATTTTAAATAGCGCTCGGAGATGAGTGCCAAGGAACCTGCATATCAAATTTCATTAAGATATCTCAAAATTTACGGAAGTTATCGTGTTCACAAGCGGCCGGACATGGCTTAATCAATTTCTCTTTTCGTCCTGAACACTTTGATATACATAAGTCAATATCTATCTCGATCCGTTCATGCCGTTACGTACTGCCGTTAGGCGACTAAAGTTAATATACCTTGTGTACGTAGAACTACTAGGTATAAAAATATACTTATTCATGGTATTGTGTTAAAAAAAAAACTTAAGATGTTAGCAATAAGAAACAGGTATATAATTTCTTTTATTGAAAAATTTATTTAAAATACTATTTAGACAACTTAAACCTTTTCCACCCGTGAAGAGAATAGCTGTAGGTTCGAAGATAATGAAAAATCAATACGGATTTTTCCCTTTTTTTTTGTAAAAATATAAAAAAAATGTGTACTTTACGAGGAAGGATATCGAAAACTTTTTATTATTTTCTAGATATTTTTCTTCTTTTTAAGCTCTGTTTTATTACAAAAAAAATAAGCTTTCACCCAATAAAATCGATGGACAAATACAAAAGTTATAAGCATTCAAATAAATATCCATATAAAGTACCCTACACGTACATGTGTATTAGTGTTCATATATTAGTTAATACATAGGTAGATTTTCGAAGGGTTATTAGAGAGAAAAAACTGTTACTTGATCGGAGTATAAATAGGAGTAAATGCGAATTGTTCCTTCATAATATCTGCAAGGCTCTGTTCAGTCTATAAGTGCATATTATAACCCGTCATTTACTTAAAAAATAATATGAATAAAAGGGTGAGTGAGTTATGTTCTGCTTCATCTGCGGTCAATATATTGTTAAAAGGATGCGACGTGTGTATTCAAATCCTTTGATAGTTACATACTATAAGTATTTGGCACCACATGTCGAATCGAATTGATTCATTCGGAATCCGGAACAAAGAGGTGCGTATTAAAATTTAGGAATTTGATTCTTTTTAACGCATATCTGACTAATTTCTGAAACTATCTACTTAGCCAACATATGAAATTTGGTACACCAATGAAGTGGAGGGAACCAACTTGCCATTCGACGGACTGCTATATTTGTACTACAGAAGTATTTGGGGTTGGAAAGTCAAGAACAGTAACGCATGCCAACGTATCTACAGCGTCATTGCCAGTACCAAATTCAACGGAAATTGCTCATCTAACTACTTTGGAATTGCCACATTCAACTTCAGTTCCGGGTCTAGTTTCATTGTCATCTGCAGCATCTGATTACGCGGCAACAAGTTGTACTGAACTTCACACGGAAAACGAAAGAAACGCTTTGTCACAAGCACAGCTCAATGATTGGATAAGAGATTTGGAACTGTCCAAGGTAAAGGCCTAGCTACACGCCTCTCGTATGCAACAATTTAAATTCCTTCCATCAGATGTAAGGTAACATATTATAGAACTCGTCACGAACCATTTTCCAAGTTCTATACGAAGGAGGACAGTGTTTGTTACTGCAACGACATCACTGGCTTATTCCAACAGTTTGGTGACCCATACGATTCCAAAGAGTGGCGATTGTTTTTAGACGGAAATAAACTAAGTTTAAAGGCCGTATTATTACATATTGGCAACCAAAAGCCGTCTACGAGATAATGCAAAAATTACTTAAACTTATCAAATATGAAGAGCATGTAAACAAAAAATTTGTTCGGAACTGAACGATGAATCCAGTCTAAGAAAATTACACACAAATGAGTCACTCATTTATCTAATTTACTTATTTATTTTCTTTTTAGGAGTAAATATGGCTTTAAAAATTAATTTTCTGCATTCCCATTTATATTTTTTCCGCAAAATCTTGGTGACGAAAGTGACGAGCATAACGAACGGTTTCATCAGCAATTGAAATTAATTGAAAGTCGCTATAAAGGATTCTGGGATGTCGCAATGATGGGTGACTACTGTTGGTTTCTCATAAGAAACACCGATCCTAATCTAAATAAGCGTCAAAACAAAACAAATAACTTTTTAAAGTATAAAATAATATCATAGAGTTAAGACAAAACTTACATACATTGTTATCGTGTCATATGTACATATTCTAATAAAGGGTGTTTTTTTAGGGGTATAGAACTTCGAATTGAAATAAAACAAAAGAAAATCGTTTTAAGGTCCATCAATTTGGCTTTATTGGAAGGATAATTTTATGCCATTAATGTTTAAATATGATTTCGGGCATGCGGCCGCCGCGGCTGGCTCGAATAAAGCCAATTCTACAGGTCCAATTTTCAACCACTTTTTCGAGCATATGGGGCCGTATGTCGGCAATAACGCCACGAATGTTGGCTTCCAATTCCCCTAACGTTTCTGGTTTGTTGGTGTAGACGAGCGACTTCACATATCCCCAAAG
This sequence comes from Merzomyia westermanni, assembly GCA_949987695.1. Classification (NCBI taxonomy): domain Eukaryota; kingdom Metazoa; phylum Arthropoda; class Insecta; order Diptera; family Tephritidae; genus Merzomyia; species Merzomyia westermanni. The sequence goes on along the minus strand of OX465288.1, from coordinate 102,904,571 downwards.
AAAATAATCCAATGGTGTCAAATCACACGACCTTGGTGGCCAATTGACAGGTCCATTCCGCGAAATTATGCGCTCATCGAATGTTTCCTTCAATAAATCGATTGTGACGTGCGCTGTGTGGCATGTAGCGCCGTCTTGTTGGAACCACAACTCATCCACATTCATGCCATCCAATTCGGGAACAAAATAGTCGGTTATCATGGCTCTATACCAGTCTCCATTAACGGTAGCTGCCTCTCCAGCATTATTGCGGAAGAAGTATGGCCCAATGACTCCACCAGCCCATAGAGCACACCAAACAGTCAGTTTTTGTGGATGTAATGGCGTTTCAAGGGTCTCATGTGGATTCTCTTCACTCCAAATGCGGCAATTTTGCTTGTTGACGTAGCCATTCAACCAAAAATGAGCCTCATCACTGAACAAAATTTTGCGATGAAAATCAGCATCGAAATCAATCTCATTTTCGGCCCATACACCAAAATCACGACGCATTGCATGGTCTCGCGGCTTTAATTCTTGCACAAGCTGGATCTTGTAAGGTCGCAAGCCAAGATCTTTGCGCAAAATCTTCCATAAAGTTGATGGACAAAGCTCCAATTGCTGTGCACGGTGGCGAATCGATTCATTCGGGTCCTCTTCAACACTTTGCTCTACAGCGGCAATTGTTTCTTCGGTGCGCACTGTTCGACGTCTCTGCGGATGCGTATTATCACATAGAGTAAACGTAGTGCGAAAACGATCCATGGTTAACCGAATTAATTGCTCTGATGGACGATTATGTCGACCATAAAATGGACGGAGCTCACGGTAAACTTCGCGAACTGAACCATTATTTTCGAAATAAATTTGCACGATTTGCAAGCGTTGTTCTTTTGTTAACCTGTTCATGATGAAATGGCAAACCAAACTGAACATAAATGACATTAGAGTTGCCAGATTTGACCACAAAATGCCAGTTTTATCTCTATTCGAAAAACAAACCTGTAAAAAAAACACCCTGTATTTGTAGGGTACTTAAGTATTATATGACTATATTTATTTGAATGCTTATAACTTTTGTATTACTCCATCGATTTTATTGGATGAAAGCCTATTTTTTTGGTAATAAAGCAGAGCTTGCAGAGAAAAAAAAAATTATGGAAAAAGGTTTTGGATATCCTTCCTTATATTAAAAAAAAAACAAAGGTAAAAATCCGTATTGATTGCTCATTATCTTCGAACTTACAGGGCCTAGCGAAAAGTTTTGTATGCATTGTTTATAGCAAATTTTATTAGCTTTTACATTTTTTTGGAAATTTTGAAGTTGATGTTTTGAAATTGCTCAATTTGTTCCTGAGATATACATACATGATTAAGTGGAGCCATCTTTTTTTTTTTTTTGAAATAACGGTAAATCGTAAATATCTCAAAAACGGTACCATAGATTCAAAACTAGCCTCGATTTTCGGAATCATGGGGTGGTTTTACATACGAATTTGATATTCGCGTCTCTGGTGGTTTTTGGATGTAGACCAGTGTATTCAATCAAATAGTACTATAATTATAGCCTTCATATGTTGTGTTTTCGATTTTTCCATAAAAAAAATTCTAATAATTGCCCATTAGATGCTCTATAAAGAGTATTGCCTTTTCAGCCTAGGCTCTCCCAGAATTTGTTTGAGTATGTTCGCGGGTTATTGCTGTTCCCCCTGCGCTCTTTTTTGTGTTGTTAGGTTTTATTGTTTTTTATTTTGCTTACTTACCTTGTTCGTATGATAACCTGCTCGACATGGCTACCCCAGTTAAAAGGCGAAATGGGTTCGTTCGCCCCAACAGAGCTCCTCACACCCTGTTTAAGAGGTGACAGCTCTAAGTGTCCGATACATTTTTTGATAAAGTAAGTACAGTGGCTCACCAAAGTATTTTGAATGAAATATTGGGTGGCCACATTTCGGCTTCTTAATTACTAAGTAGACTCATTTCGTCATTGTATTAGTATATATTTTCTAATTGAATTTTCAATTGCATTTCGCTACGAAGCTACAACAAAAAGTCATCTAACATAAGAATTTTGCCTATTTCTTTGATTTTTGAAAGCTGGTGGCTACAAATAACTATTACAGTCATAACTTATAGGAAATTACTCCCGTACTCGGTTCTCTGAGTACAGAGAGAACAAAAATGAGAGTAAATTCTTTTTTAAAAGTTGCAACCTTTCTCTCTATCTCTATGGCGGGATATACAACAGGTATATCATCATAAACCTCCTAAGAGATTTTTGCGCCAAGCTTCTCTTCCAATTTGTGGTGTGCCGATTTGAATTTTCACTACAAATTGGTGGGACCTACAGTTTTTTGCCGACTCCGAACGGCATTTACAAAGGAGACGAATTTTTGCTGAGAAGCCTGTCATGGCAGAAATACACTCGGAGAGTTTGCCAAACCACTGCCGAGGGGCGACCCCGTTTTGAAAAACTTTTTTCAAATCACTTTTGATGTTACCTGTACCAGGGCTCGAACCATGGACCTTCGGTGTGATAGGCCGGCAACACTACCTTCACACCACGGCGGCCGCTTGCACCTTTAGTCAACAGAATTTCGTCTGCCTACTTCTGATAAATTTCTCAAACGATTTGCTGTGCATTTGACAAAAAAATTGAAACTAAATTATAAACTGCTAATAGTTTTCCTTTTTACTATTGAATAAAATTCGCTTTAAACTATCAAGCACGAATATTACGATTGCTTCTCGTTTTTTTCTCAGCCGCAAGTGTTCGGCCATCTTCTTTCTTAGAGTTACCAACAATTACATGATTACATTTAATATTATTTAGAGTTACCGTACAACTGGTCTTATAGTAAAGCTACATCAAAGTTCGATCATAATTTAAGTTTACAGCTCGGCCAACTTGACAATTGATCGACCTCGATCATCATTACAAAATGGCTTAGACTAATCGTTTTCCAAAGGGTCGTGCTCCGGGCTGTTTCGCCTTATGCCCTCATTATCCTCTCTAGTCAACCAACTTCTCATTCGATGGGCCTCGAGTACGCTGTTATAACAACATATCGGTTATTTCTTAGTACCTTATGAAGGTCAGGTAAGGTCCCTTGTACTTAGGTACAAACTTTTATTCGTTCCTACGGTTGTATCTACATTCCTAATTACAACATATTCTCCCACATCGTATCTCTTAGCCCCGGAGCTTCTTGTAGCTTGCCGGCTTAAGTCATAATCTTGTCTGGTTTTCAAGGTGCCAGCAGAGTGTTTGTGTAAGGATGGTAAATTTCTTTCAGAATCGGGACATAGCGCATCTTGGATATATTCAGTAAGTTCATCTACGACTACACCCCGTTGCTCTGCACCAAACAAGAGCCGGAGACTGGGAGTATCTTGACAGGAACTGTGAATCGAGTTATTTATAGCGTATTCGACTTCCAATAGTTTCTTACACCAATCAGAATGCTGTATGGGATCAGTTATTTTGCCTAACATCGCCTTAAGGATGCTATTAACGCGCTCCACTTTGCTCGAAACTATGGTATCGCGACTCGGCAGCAGACCCGGTTTTTGAAAAGTATGAAATGGGATGCATCTTTTTATCATCCTGTCGTTGCAGAAAGAGGGCACCGAATCCGATCGAGCTAGCATCACAATGGAGCTCAGTTTCTCTTACCGAATTTTATATTGCAAGAATAGGACCATTTGTTAGTCGGGACTTTAGTTCGTTGAAAGCATCGAGGCACTATCGTCAAAATCGAACTTAGAGTTTCGTCTCAATAATAGCAATCTGGGAGAATGACGGAACAAAACGGCGAAAATAGGAAAATAAGCCAATGCAAGATTGTAGCTACTTTTGATTGCTCGGCTCTAGAATATTGATAATACTCCGAATATGCGAGCCATTCGGCCGGATTCCCGTCCGTGATACCTCGTATCCGAGGTATTCGATTCCATGAAACGCGAATTTAGTCTTATCTAAATTAAGTTTCAGCCCTCTTATAGACAATCGTTTCTAAACGGTTCTAAATAGAGTTTTGTGTTCCTCAAAGTCATGAGTGGCAACAACAATGTCATCCATATATATTACAATTTCCTTATTGTCAATCAAATCACGGAATATATTGTTAATAAATCGCTGAAATACAGCTGGAGCGTTCTTTAGTCCAAATGGCATTTTCAAATATTCGTACTGACCATTTGGAGTCACAAAAGTAGTATACGGAATGGACTCGGTGACATCTTTACCTGGTGGAAACCACTGTTTAGGTCCAATATGGAGAATAATTTTTTTTTTCCAAAAACTCAATACAGTCATCGATGAACGGCAACGATTAATTGTCCCTAACAGTTACTTTTTTAAGGGCACGGTAATTAACCGACAGACGAACCTTCCCGTTCTTTCCAATACGATGGCGGAAGCATATGGTGAGTTACTAGGCCCTATTACTCCTTCCTTCTGTAACTCGTTTCCTACTGACTGAACCTCAGCTCGCTCAGAATAAGAAAGTCTGCGTGGGGCACAGTAAAAGAGAACGTCCGTCGTGACATGTATTTTCATTTCGTATTTTAGTGGGTCTGTCATCCCATCAGTCTTTAAATAACTATCTTCAGTTATCCGTCTCAAGTAAGCGTAATGTTCTTTCGGCAATTCCGGATTTATGTTAAGTACGTCTTTGTCTATTTGTATGTCAATAGGGAAAATGTCCGGCATATCAGTGTCACAGCACTTTTGAGCATACCCATCGTCAACAATTAGGGTATTTAACTTCGAGGTATTTACCGATTGACCGCTATGGTTCAACTTCGATGGTGTTTTTTATAAATTATTATTCTTAAGCTTAACTAATTTAATATGAAACGATTGCAAAAAGTCACGTCCTAAATAACTGGTAAGCTCATATAATCATCAGGTAATACTTTCAATTCAACATTTATTTTTTCAGAAAATTCAATTTCCCATTTTAAAAGTTCAATATATTTAATATTTTTTCCGCCGATCACTCTATACTTCGAAACAATTTCCTAGCCTGAACTGATCAGTTCCTTTGGGACTGCAGACTTTTTAATAAAGCTAACCGGACTACCGGGGTCAAAAAGACAAAAAATAGAATTAGTAATTTTATCATTTTTAAGCCTAAACTCTATTCTTACGTAATTTTAAACGCCAACTGCGGTCACCTCTTCATCCGCGATCTCTACAGTGGCCACACCATCCTTGAGCTTTAGGGTCTTCTTGGGGTTGGGACAATTGCGATGGTCATGTCCCATTTTCCAGCATCTGAGGCATGATCCATCTGGCCTCAAGGGAAACGGGCAGTTCGGCTTAATGTGGCCAATTTTTCGTCGAATTTTTCTTTGCCGCCACTTGTTACCGCCTGTTTCTTAGTGTCGGCACTAACTGCAACACACCTTGTGCGAAATATTTGTTTTTGTTCCGACTTATTATTTCCTTCAATTCTTCCAACGTTCGTGCTGTCAGTAGCAGGTGCGAATTAGGAATCATGTTCCCAATACCATCGATTATAGATTCGATTACTTCACCCTCTTTGCTATAGCTTGCATATTTAGCACATAGCAATGCAATGTTTCTTCTTTTCTCTTCCATCTCTTTGGGCTAGCATTTTGTAAATTTCTTGCCTGCCCACAGAAAAATGCAACTCTTTTATGAGTGCGCTTTTAAGAGTTTTGTAGCACAAAGCCGTAGTTGTAGTGAGAAATGCTCGGGCTGTTCCAGTCAGACAGCGACGAAGGGCAAGCAATTTAAAGTTCTCGTCTGCACTTGTTGTATTTATAATTTCTTCGAAATCCCTTAAAAAATTTCCGACAGGGTAGGCAACATCATCGCCACTAAATTTAGGCAAAGCGTGCTAAATATCCCCAAAATCGAACCGCTTCCGACCCATTGCAATAGCGGGGTTGCCCATCGCCTCGATTTGTTGCATCAGCTTCACATATCGAGACGTTTTTGAAGGGCTAGCAACTCTTCGTCAATTAAAGATTACCTAGATAGTGGCTTACCCACATATCCGGTGGCAGAGTTAGTACTAATCAGAGCGGCATTGTGGTTAGCCTTGGGTGCTTCATAAGCGGCGACTGTGGCAGTAGCAACGAAACGAGTGACGCCATTCTCAATAGCAGAGGCGGCATTGGTAGTAACATAGACGGCAGTATCAGTAGTGTCAACAACCGGAGCTGAATCATTGGTGACGGCGTTCTGAACAGCAGAGGCGGAATTGGTAGTGGCGTAGACAGCAGCATCAGTAGTAACAACAAATTGACCTGAAGTATTGGAGGCGGCATTGTCGGTAGCGGTGACGGCATCATCAGCGGCATTGGTAGGAACAGCATCAACGGCAGTGGCAGTACCAACATTAGTAGTAACATCAGCGGTATCACTGTGTACTATTCTCCGTAGCAGATTGCGTAACTGCGATGTGGTAGCGGATGGTGGAAAATCCACTTGTGCTTGTATAAGCCAGTCCAATAAAACTTGTCGTGGGTTGGCCATAAGAAAATAAACAAACTGTTTGATACGTAGGATTGAACTGCACACCTGAAGCTATAAACTTCTAATAGTTTTCCTTTTTATTATTGAATAAAACTCGCTTCAAATTATCAAGCAGGAATATTACGATTGCTTCTCGTTTATTTCTCAGCCGGAAGTGTTCGGTCATCTTCTTTCTTAGAGTTACCAACAATTACATGATTACGTTTAATATTATTTAGAGCTACCGTACAACTGGTCTTATAGTAAGGCTACATCAAAGTTCGATCATAATTTAAGTTTACAGCTCGGCCAACTTGACAATTGATCGATCTCGATCATCATTACAAAATGGCTTAGACTAATTGTTTTCCAAAGGGTCGTGCTCCGGGCTGTTTCGCCTTATGCCCTCATTATCCTCTCTAGTCACCCAACTTCTCATTCGATTTCGGCAAGCATTGCAAAGTTCCCTAGTAAAAATTTACTTGAAATTGATTAATCATTTATATTTTGAACTTATGGCGGTATTAATCAATTCCCCGCCATTTGTAAATAGTCTAATTATGACACAAGTTACATTTTTACAATCCCTTACCTTTTAGTGTGACAACAAATAATTTCCAACTGGACAAAAATCTGTTGAATACATATGTGCCATATTAAGTAGGTGTCGCCAAACTATTTAAAAATTATTAAAACGGTGTGAGGTAAGAGCTTCCACAAGATTCTAGGTCACTTGCCGGCAGCACTTGGGACAAAAGACACAAAAACATTGCTTGCTACTTATCCGGCTTAGGCCGGTCTACTTTGCGCCGTTATGACCTCCCAATCTATTTGACACTATCGGAGGAAATTGTGCTCTGCCAAAACAAGCGTATTTTGTCATCTGAGCCGCACAGTCATCCAAGATGTTAAAATGGTCAATGCCAGAGTACAACAAAAACAAGAAATAGTTAAAAAGCCGCCCTGACTAATACCTGCGTAAACCTTAACTTTTTTTCATTCCGTTGAGCAGTTATCATATTTCTTCCCAGGCGAAAATATGTCATGCATTCCTCAAGCATACACATAACTCATTCAGCACGCATACTTTATCTGTGAACAAATATGTTCAAAACTTGAAAGTTACGAATTTTATATTGGTATGGATTACGTATCTAGAATGGATCGGTAAGGAAGGCGGTCGGCATGATGTAGGGTCGCACTGTGGCTAGGCTGGGGTGAGATCTTGCCAACCTTACCGTCCTGCGCCATAAGCAGAGAAAGGTCATATCATGCCTATGAAAACCCCGGGCAAAGTCACAAAACAGCACAAAACAATCTATAAAAACAACATCCGGTTGAAATCCGGATGTCACGGACCGTTGACATTCAAAATTTAAAAAAGCTCAAAAAAAACGCAAAACAACTTATAGAAAAATGCCAATGTAAATTTACAAGGAAACTTTAAATTCAAAAAATAACTGAAAATGAAAACGAATTTCAACATGAAATAAAACGGGAGGAAAAGAAAATTTAAATTAACAAAAAATAACCTGAAAAATCAAAAACGAACCGGAAATGGCCAGTTACAACGGCTAAAAATAAAGATATAAACATAAAGAGGCCGAACAATAAAGTGGGCGCCGCGGGTGTTGTTGCGACACCCGATGCTTGGCCCACCCTTATCGATGGCCATCGACGCACCTATTTTCGATGTCCCCTTACCAATAAATCCTATATGCCTTCTAAATAATGGATAAAGTCAGCATTCCCACTTGTAAAGTACAATTTATTTAAAGTTAATTATAAAAAAAAAACAAAAATAAACTAAATTTACCCTAAGCCAACCCAAAAAGCATTCCTGTAAATGTTTTTTTTTTTTTAATAATTAAAAGCAAACTTGCTATAATAGGTGATAAGTAAGAATTTTCCGTTTTGATTTATTTGAAATTTAAAGTAAACTTTGTATAAACTTCAGGAAAAACTTTTATAAATCATTTCACTTTGAAGTAAAATGCAAATGTTTCCAAAGTTTCAAAAAGAAACTATTTGAAATAGTAGAAATCATGGCTGCATCTTAACCACAATCTGCTAATAATTGGTTTAAATTGCAGTTTCAATGTATGATTACAAATGTATTTATTTATAGTAGCTAACTAATAAAAATCTGGTTTGAATAACGTTTCATGAAAACATTTATAAGAAGCTTTTAGAAAAATTCTTTTATAAGCTTACATTAATAAACCTTTTACTAACATGTCGTTTCCCATATATAACGTTTATTTCAAAATGTTTTGTAAACGGAAAATCAGATTTTTGTAAGCTTAATATTTATTTCGGAAAAACCTTTTTAAACATTTATTTTATGCTTACTTTGCTTGCTTATAAGGTATTCATTTAAAGTTTACAAACAAAAAAAGCTTAAATAAAAAAACCATAAAAAAAATTTGCTTTGTCTTCCTATAGCATTTCAGATTTAGTTTAGGTGGATCCTATTATTATTTCATTTATCTTGTTTTGTTATTTACATATTTCATTTGCTTTTATGTATTTATTTTAGCGTATAAATTTCTCTTATTTTTTTTATTTTATGAAGCCTTTAATTTGTTTGTATTACAAGTGTAGTTTATTTATTAGTATTTTTAAATACTATAGTGTTTATTTATTTTATTAGTATAATTGTTTTTGGTTTAATCTTAAGTATTTATTTTATTTCTGTTAACATGACGCTTTTTGGAAACATTTGATTCGTTTGTACGGTTATAACAAAAAAAAAAAATTTTACTTTTTTTTATATGGTTACGTTGACCAACCAAATTTCTAATTTCAGTATGTTAATTTTATTTTCTTGCCGCTAAACCCTTCTTTTTTTTATGTCAAAAAAATTTGTTGTCTTTCCCTACTTAACTCTATTCAATTCTAATTGTTTGTCTTCTTATTTTCTATCTATCAAATCTTAGTTTACTTTAACTGATTCAAATTATTTGAGTTTTTATAAGTAAAAAAATTCAAGTTCCTTTTATGTTAAACTTTTTCCCTAACTAATTTTCTTTTTATGTAATTTAATATAATTTCCTTAATTTTTGATCTAAATGTAAAAAAAACTGCAAGTATATTGGCTAGGTCATACCCGGTTGTAGTAGGCCGTTGGTGGGGCGCTAGTGTTATTGTTGTCTCTGCTGGTGGTGCAGCGGGCCTAAAATAGGGCGCCCCCTGCTGTTGTCACTGCTGGTTGCTGGTGTTTTTGTAGTAGTGCAGCGAGCCTATGTATGGTTGTCGTTGTTGCCGGTGGTGGATGTTGCGCGCTGCGGTGGCGCGTTGCTGTTCCGCACTATGTCGGCGTGATGTTGATGTTGCGCGCTATATGGTGGCGCGATTTTGTTGTAGTTAAATTTTCGTTGGTGCACTACGAACTTTTATTTCTTTGTCAATATTCTTACTTTTTTGATCTTTTTTTTTTTTTTTTTTGTAAGTTGGTTACTTCCAATAACATGTCGCCAAATGAAGGCAATGAAGTTGTTGCTGTCTGCTTGGTTTAAAACCTTTTCAGTTTTTGTATTTTGTTGTATTTGGTTAAATTGTCTACGTTGTTGTTGCTTTTATTACACTCTTTTTTTTATTTTCATTTTTTTTTTGATTAAAGGTAAACCGGTAATTTTATTATCAAATTCTCTCTTTTTTATAACTTATAACTTGTGTTTTTAAGTGTTGATGCGTTGGATTTTGTTTGTTTTTCTTTGTTAGTAAATGTGGTATATATTTTGACTACCACATCGTTTTTGTTATGTAGAGCTCTGAAGTCAATTTATATATATCTTTATGATATTTTACTTCAAGTCATCAAAAGATCCAAACATAATATGACTATAGCTGTCCTTATTATTGACTTCAAATTCGCTCCAATAAATGCTGTTGCTTTTTTCATACGTATACAAAGTAGTTGCAGCCAAGTTAGGTTACATGTACCAAACTTAATAAGTGACAGCATACAAGTTATGTTAAAGTATTAGCGCAATTGAGGCTGCACGAAAATTTTTTCTTTTCATCAACAAAATGTCGAAAAATACAGATGCTGGCCGTTTACATTCAACTATTTCACTTTTATTGGTATTTTAAGCAATTCTTAAAAATTCAAAATACTGTAATTACGTCTTTTTGAGCTTAAGTACGAGATGAATTTAGTAAGGTTTAATAAGTTTTTACTCGTGTTCGACCATGTCGGTTGAAACCGTGATGTCAGCCGTGTCATAGTCAGACATAAGTACAGGGTTCCATGTGTCTCCTTCCCTGTTTAGGTTAACGTCTTGTAGGTGCTTCTTTCATGTTGGTGGTTTTCGCCACTTTTGACACCTTGTGTGACGTACTTACGAGATGGTGCATTAGTAGAAAAAAAGCATTGAATTTTGTTGTATGTTCATATTCCGTACGTACGTTTGTACTCGTGCTCTTTCCACCCACTTAAGTACTTGAATTTACTTATAAGAAGGAAACACCTTTTGGATGTCAATTGGGCATTTCCCTTAATTTGACACTTTCGGGCACCTTTCGTTGCCCGCAATGTAACTCTGGCCAAGAACACACCAAACACTTGTTTGTCTGGAATTTAAAAGTTCCGTTATGGTGCCTTTTCCCACTGGGCGTGGCACCGCCCACTTTTGAAAAATTATGTAGATATTGACTAAGTGACACATATATCCAAATTTCATTAATTTAGACCAAAAAAGTTCGGAGTTATGACGAATTGAAACTTTATATAGCCTGGGGAGTGGCTCCGCCCACTTTTACAAAACTATATATTTTCTATGCTGTACCTAGTGAACCCAAGTATATATTGTGAAAATTTTATAAAGATCGGTTGTTCTTTGGCGCCTATAAAAGACACCCTTTTTTATACCTAGTAGTGCTACGCACACAAGGTATATTACTTCATTCGGCATAAACGAATCGAGATATATATTTATTAATGTATATCAAAACCTTCAGGATGAAAAGTAAAATATCCGTGCAAGTAGTTAATACCCCACTGCAAAAGCGAAGTTGTATATCTTTTTTGATATTCATACCTTTCATGGACATGAAATGTTTGTACGTATACTGAAATGATCAGGAGGATGAGCTGAGTCGATGTAGGCATATCCGTCTCTCGATACGTCTATCTGTCTGTCCGTCTGTCTATTTGAACGCAAATACGAACTGAAGGTATTAAAATAGACCTGTGTAAATTGGGATGACATAATAGATCACTACTAGGTATATAATGTTCGGCTCCACCCGAACTTAGACAAACACGTAATTTTATTATCAAATTCTCCCTTTTTTTATAACTTTAAAACTTGTGTTTTTTAGTGTTGATTCTCTCGATTTTGTTTGTTTTTGCTTTGTTGGTAAATGTGTTATATATTTTGACTACCACATCGTTTTTGTTATGTAGAGCTTTGAAGTCAATTTATATATACTTCAAGTCATCAAAAGATCCAAACATAAGTGGACTTTAGCCGTCTTTATTGTTGACTTCAAATTCGCTCTAATAAATGCTGTTGCTTTTTTCATACGTATACAAAGTAGTTGCAGCCAAGTTAGCTTACATGTACCAAACTTAATAGGTGACAGCATACATGTTATGTTAAAGTATTAGCGCAATTGAGGCTGCCCGAAAACTTTTTCTTTTCATCAACCAAATGTCGAAAAATACATACGCTGGCCGTTCACATTCAACTATTTCACTTTTAATACTGTTTTAAGCAATTCGTCTCACATTTCAATCACACTATTTACTGCCTATTTGAGAAGTTTATTCCTAAACGTAAAGTAACTTATGATCATCCTACGCAAGCTTGGTTTACTAAAGAGCTTAAGGCTCTTAAAAATAGGAAAACGCGATCATTTAATTTATATAAGAAATCCGGATTAAATAAACATTACCTACTGTATTCCATTCTACGTCAGAAGTACATAGATTTAAATAAGAAGTGCTATAAAGCTTATATCTCTAAAACGAAAAGAGACATTATTCTCAATCCTAAGTCATTTTATGGTTTCGTAAATTCTAAACGTAAAGTATCAGGGTTTCCCTCAGCCATGAAATATCAAGACATTATATCTAGCGATAATCAATGTATCGCAAATTTTTTTGCTCAATTTTTCACTTCTAACTATTCTGCTGTCACCAATTCAAACTTTCAAAACTATCCCTATAAGCTACACGGGACAAATTCAATTAATTCACCAATTATATGCGCCAAAGATGTTCTAATTTACCTTAAAACCTTAAAAGAATCTTTTAAATATGGTCCTGATAGGATTCCTACATGTTTCTTGAAAAAGTGTGCGAACCATATTTACCAACCCCTTACCAATTTGTTCAATCTATCACTAAAGTGTGGTGTTTTTCCAACTGCGTGGAAAGAATCGTTTCTTCTACCGCTGCATAAAAGCGGGAGTAGGTCTTCTATAGAGAACTATCGTGGCATCGCAAAGCTTTCTGCCATCCCAAAATTGTTTGAAGCTATTGTTACAAATCAACTTACGGGTCCGATCTCTACTTTGATAGCTGACTGCCAACACGGGTTCAGTAAGGGAAAGTCCACAGTTACGAATTTACTTGAGTTTACCAGTCATGTCTCAAATGGCTTTAGAAAAAATCTGCAAACCGACGTTATTTATACGGATTTCAGCAAAGCTTTTGACAAAGTGTGTCACTCATTACTTATTCATAAACTTGATCAGTTGGGCTTCCAGCCGGGTCTCAATCGCTGGATCTCTTCTTACCTTAGTGACAGGACACAAAGAGTAATGTTCAAAAATTTAGTATCCGATGTCATTTATGTCTCTTCGGGGGTTCCACAAGGAAGCCATCTTGGCCCGATTCTGTTCTTGTTGTTTATAAATGATATTTCTACAATAATAAAATTTTCAAAAATGTTAATGTATGCCGACGACGTAAAGCTTTTCATGTCATTCGCGTCATTTGAAGATAGAAATAAGCTACAATCAGATCTAGATGCACTAGTTACTTGGTGCGATTTAAATTATATGCCACTTAACCTTAAAAAATGTAAACACATGGGTTTTTCGCGTGGAATTTCTCAGCCGGCTTCCTATACAATTAAAAATTATAGTCTTGAGCAAGTGTATGATTTTGTTGACCTGGGGGTTACTATGGACTATAAACTCAGTTTCAACCGCCATATTAATACAACAGTCAATAAGGCTAGAGGTGTCCTAGCATTCGTTAAACGATGGTCTAAAGAATTTAGCGACCCTTATGTAACTAAAGCCCTCTTCACTACATTAGTCAGACCGATACTTGAATATGGTTCTATAATTTGGAACCCGCGTTACCAGGTTCATGTAGATCGCCTTGAATCAGTTCAAAAACAATTTTTACTATTTGCCTTAAGAGATTTTCATTGGGATCCCTCGTACAATCTGCCACCCTATACGAATCGTTTAAAACTCATTAATCTACACACACTTTCTAGTCGGAGGGAAATGCTTGGAATTATTTTTATGATTAAATTGCTAAATGGTTCACTATCCAGCCCATTTCTTCTAAGTGAAGTGAACTTCAATGTACCGTCTCGTCCTTCAAGGCATTTTAAACCTCTAGTCTTAAAACAGTGCCGAACCAATTTTCAGTTAAATGAGCCTTTTCGCTGTTTGTGTCAAGATTATAACTCTCTTTCTGGTAGATTTGATATTTCAGACTCGCTTTTCAGCATAAAAAAATCAATCCTTTCTGTCCTAAATTCATAGCTACTAATTGTTTTTTATTCTTTGACTTCTATTTTAACTTTTAACAATAATTTTATTCTGTTAACTAGTTATTTCTTAATGTATAATCTATCCTATATCTACTTTACTTAGCTGATGAGGTTTTCTCTGTAGCTGAGCAGTTTTAGATCTCGACGATTAACAAACCAAAGCCTTTCAACGACTCGGCACGAACGAATAATCCGCGCGTTATGCGGATGCGCCCCTCGCGCCGGTCGGGCGGGATATGGTGGGTAATCCGTTGGGAATTATTATTATTATTATTATTAAACATATTTTGACGCAATAAAACACAATTCGTTTTAAGCTTCGGTCAGTGAGTTTTTTTTTTTTGTATTGAAATTTACACACAACTGGGGTTTTTTCCACTTATTTTGATTTTTTTGCACCTTCAAATCAAGAATACTTTTGATCATGGTTATACTTGCGCGACTTCCCCCTTGCGTTAGGAAATTCCATTATTTCCAACTAACGGGCACTTCGCCATTGGAACAATTCCGTTTGATTAAAGTGTAGCATGACGTAGGGGTTGCAATGCAGCGCTATACTTTTGCCGTTGTCATCAGGGTTCGTTCTTATACCACTCTTTTATTACTACCAAATCTGGTAAAAGTGTAGTATGAATGTCAAAATAAACTAAATATGCCATAGAATTGAGGTTAAAGCTATGGGTTTGCTTTTTCATCGCAAATTAAATTAGCATTACACTTTAGAATTTACTTTAAATTTCAAAATACTGTAATTACGTCTTTTGAAGCTTAAGTACGAGACGAATTTAGTAAGGTTTAATTTTACTTCTATTCGCACGGCTGTTACTTTTAATAAGGGTAAATTTTTCGTAGGGAACAAAACAAAAAAAAAAGGGAACTAAATGTTGTTAGTGATTGGTTGTTTTATAGGAGAGTTTATAAAAAAAAGTATTGTGTCAAAACAATTTTACTTGTAAACTATTCCATGAAAACATAAAGCGTAGTAGATTTGGACTAAAGTGCAGTGGGAATTAAAAAAATTACTGCATTTTTGGTCAAGTCCGAACTCTGAAGGCACGCTTCCGCTCGCGCAAAAAAAGGAAGGTTCTAGACCATGCGTTTGGTGTGTTCCTTGGTGACCCGAGGGACCGCACGTTATTGAGTTTGGGATAGGAGACACAGGGAACTACTCATCTGACCTCGCCGTTGACATATTTCGATCTACAGGCTTCGTTAATATCGCACATAGTAACAAAAATACTGCCGCCTTAAAACCCCATTTAAGTACAATTTTATAATGCTTTTATGAATCAATTCGTAATTAATCGACATTTGAGCTGAAATTTATTCTGACAATATAGTTTTTCTCCTGTTCGACCATATCCGTTGAAAACGTGATGTCAGTCGTGTCAAAGTCAGAGATAAGTACATGTGTCTCCTTCCCTGTTTAGGTTAACATCTTGTAGGTGCTTCTTTCATGTTGAAGGTTTCCGCCACTTTTGACACCTTTACGAGGTCGTGCATTAATAAAAAAATGCATTGAATTTTGTTGTATGCTCATATTCCGAACATACCTTTGTACTCGGGCTCTTTCCACCCACTTAAGTACTTGAATTTTCTTATAAGAAGGAAACACCTTTTGGATGTCAATTGCCCATTTCCCTTAATTTGACACTTTCGGGCACCTTGGGTTACTCGCAATTTAACTCAGGCCACACCAAACACTTGTTTTGTCATGTCAGGTGCCTTTGCACTCTATGGGAATAATTGGTGTGTTGCCAATTCCGCAAAAATCCTAGCACTTTCCCGTAGTTGTCGATTTAATGTCAAACCGGAGGGAGAATCCAAACTGTTAGTTACCAACCACAGCGGGTCATGACCAATTGAACAGTATAAAAATGACTGTCAATTGAAGGTAAACCATAACAGGCCTGTAGCGCGATTCACTAACTTTTTTAACCACATTTGCTGACGGTGACTAAGTTAACACATAATTTTAACAGTTTTGCTATTCACTAACTTTTGTCACATTTTTTGTCACTGAATGCGATAAAACATAATCAGCTGTTATTGTTGTCGAATTGACAAGTGATAACTTATCGCGGTATCCGTTGGTGTGGCTAATTTATTATTAAAACTGGTGATCCTTAATATTAAAGAATTTTAACCCAAAAAAGTAAAATAAAGATGGCACTTGAGTTCCTTGCATGTAACTTGTCCCAAAATACCGTTGAAAATTATTCAAGAGTAGATCGGCGTTTGCTCAGGGAAGTAGACAATCCCTTTGAGCTTGCGCCATGCGAGTTCCGGAAATTGTACCGGGTGAGTCCCGAAATCGCGACAGGCATTGCAGAACGGTTAGATGATTGTCTAACAGGTCAGAGGATTACAGCAATTTCGGCAGAAAAACAGGTATTACTTATTATTGCTTACAGAAATTATGAATATTCCTCAAATATATTTTGCCTTTGAAGGTGCTGTGTACATTGCGTTTTTATGCCACAGGATGCTACCAAAGGCCTGTAGGGGAACAGTGGGGCATATCAATGAGCCAATCCACAATAAGCCGGTGCATCCATCGAGTAACCGATGCCATAAACACCAGAATGTTTTTTGAGGAAATTAAATTTCCTATGACGCCGGCGGAACGTCAAGCTTCCAAAGAAATTTTTTGTTCGGCGCCTGCACTATTCATGGGCGGTACGATAGGGGCGATTGATTGCACGCACATATCCATTTTGGATCCGAAAGTGCACGAGGAAGCATATTAAACCATCATGGATATCACTCCATAAATGTTCAAATGGTAACTTTATCCAAATAAAAATCTAGTATATATATGTATATATGAATCTAAATTTTTTTGTAGATATGTGACCCAAATCTTAAAATATTAAATATTAATGCAAAGTTTCCTGGAGCACGTCATGATGCCTACATTTGGAGTTCCTGTGCAGTGCGGCGAGTCATGCAGAGAGCCCATGCAAATGGATAGCGGAATATTTTTCTGATAGGTCTTTCTATTAAAGTTACTTTGAAATGTATTTTATTTTATAAGACAAAACTTGCAGGAGATTCTGGATACCCTTTAGAGCCATGGCTTATGACGCCATTACCGAGTCAACCTGAAGGTTCTCCAAAATTTAAATATAATGAGGAGCTATGCAAAGCCAGGAATCCTATCGAAAGGTTATTTGGGGTCCTGAAAGGAACTTGGCGTTGTTTGTCACAGCAAAGGGTTCTTTTGTATGAGCCCGGTTTCGCTGGTAAGGTTGTAAACGCGTGTGCAACCTTGCATAATATTCGTTTGGGCGACGAGGCAAATGAGGTGGATAACATCAACGCAGTCTTGGACACACGGACGGATGATACCTCTGATAACTCAAGTTCAGTATCTTCAGCTGGAAAACGTGTCCAAGACAGATTGATAAGCACTTTTTTCTCGTAAATACATACACAGGTGGCTAAGCGATTCAAGACTAGAAGTTTCAATGGATCTTATAATAAATAAAAACACAAAATTTACAAAAAATTCAAGTCTACTTTAATCATATATTTCAATTTTAGTGAATTAGATATTATCTTTGAGTTAAGTACTAAGAAAAGAAAAGAAAGAACTAAGAAATCCATTAAATAAAGTCCACACTAAGACTAGAAAACTAACGCTTCTTAAATAAATTGAACCAAAACGTAACATAAAAAGTAATTTAACAAAAACTAAATCCATACACTAAACAAAAATGAAAATAGTACGATTAAATTTAAGTTTTGCATGGTGCCACAAAAGCATTCGTACGGTCAAGTTCCTTCACAAGTCATAATATTTGAGCACACTTTGTGTAGCTCTACAAAGTTCGCCAAATTTTTCTTACTTATATATATCATAAAATAAAATAAAACACATACTTAAATAAAATATAATAAATACTTAAATGAATTATAATAAATACTTAAATAAAATATAATACATATTTAAATAGAATAAAATACATACTTAAATAAAATAAAATACATACTTCAATAAAATAAAATATTTAACACTATATATATATAAGACAATATTTATCATATATGTAAGTGCAAAGTACATAATGACTTGTAAAGAAACTTGACAGTACGAATGCTTTTGTGGCACAATGCGAAACTTAAACTTAATCGCACTATTTTCGTCTTCGAAACTATTCATTTCGGATAGCCCGGGCCAACTGAATCAGTCCGTCGGCGCAGGCTTTCAAGCCTTTTTCCACCACACTTCCCAAGTGCAGTATGGCATCTGTCTGCTTGGACTGGTTTTCGGCTAGGATCTATTTATAGAGGGGGAAAATATTAAATAAAATGGTGATTTGTTTTGTAATATTTTTTTACCCTCATGGTTTCTGCCTGCTTGTCAGCGATCTCCATAAATTTTTGGCGATCATCGTCGTAGCTTTCTGTCGTACGGCTCCTCTTCGAGCCCCTGCGAGGTGTTGCTGTTGTTGCCCTAGCTGTAGCTGCTCTAGGTGTTGCTGCTACTGATGGAGGTGTCAGCGGGATAACAATAGTCCCGTCGGACTGGGACCAGGGGATTTCATCATCCTCTTCTACCATCAATTGGAATTCCTAATAATTTACAAGTTAATAGAACCATAAGTATAAAAGAATGCATATGACCCAATAACTATAATAAGTTCAACTCACCTCTTCTCTTGGGATGCTGTCGTAACAAGTATCTGCACCCTCAACGTACGTGTCCCCAATTAAATCAACTATCCGCATCTCCATATCCGTCAACGGGGGCAGAGAAATGGGCCTATTTCCAGTTAGGGCCCTCTGGTTATTGAGGTCCCGAACATGGTTATTTGTACGCCGTTTCAAATCACGCCATACCTAGTTACATATCGGTAAAATATGTAATAAAATCAAAGGTAATTGCTTCCTTTAGAAGACAATCGCTAAAACACGTCCAAAAATAGCCGCAGAGGTATCAAAAGAGGTGTTTGGACCTAAGTATCAATAATACGAAAGCGGATTTTAATTTTTTTGTGTCTGTCAAGGGATATTTGCAATTGAAGTTCAAAATTTTCGGTTATTTTTATACGGCTGTTGCAGACACAGATAAAGAGTGCTCTGCGCAGAAATACTGGCGATCGCGTAGCCGGTGTTGTAGCAGCTAAGGGTTATTTTTTTGAAGCGCGGCCGAAGGCCGCCTACGCATGAAGGTGTTGTGCGTATAAATACCATGGATGCCTGCCCCCTTTTGAGATCGGAGCTGGTTAATTTTTTTTTGTTTTTTGACAATAACTTTTCACTGAAACAAAATATTACTTTTCCGCTTTCGGATTATTGATACCGAGGTCAAAACGCATCTTTTGATACCTCTCCCAATATTTTTTGACGTGTTTTAGCAGTTGTCTCCTAAACGAAACAGTTACCAAATAAAAATGCGTGCTTTTAAATGGTAGTTCTATACGACCGTATGCGCTTTAAAAAAATAACTCTTAGCCGGTCCAACACCGGCTACGCGATCCCCAGTATTTCTGCAAAAAAACTCACTTCTTCACATTTCGGAACGCCCAATATGTGAGATTACAATAACCACATGAAAAGGGCAGAAAATGTTCAACTTTGACTGCAGCTTCCTCTTCACAGAAATATAAAACCGATAGTTTTGAACGTGTTTTAGCAGTTACGTAAGGTCGTATAGAATTACTATTAATTATTCCTTACAGTATTCCATTGTTCGACGGTCTTTGATGCTCCTGCAACTGTGTTGAGCTTCTCCGCCATTTCCCTCCACTTTTTCTGGTATTCCAACTTTCCATGGAGCCGTTGGAATTTGCCAGATGCTAGGCCCTCCGTTTCCGAAAGGATGTCCACCATCACCCTGAGCTGCTCGGCTGATGCCCGACTCCTTTTCCCCACTATTTTGCTGCTGGATGCCATTTATTTAATATTAAAATATCTCACTTCTAATGTAGCACGTATGGTTTCTGATTTCTTGTTTTTGATGATTTGTTTTTGTTCAATTCCTCTTTGTGCTTTTCACATATTTTGACATTTCAGTACTAGAGATGCCATATTTTCATACTATGTATAAATACTTAACCAACGCTGCTAAAACGAAGTTAGCGAATCGCATATATGATAAAGCAAACCATTTGTGATAAGGTTAAAAATGTCGTTTGTGGAAACGATAAAAGTTAGTGAATCGCGCTACTGGTTCGCTTCGAAGACCGGTCGATGAAGCTAACAGGAAGAAGGTATACTTGCAAGGAAGCCATTTCGGAATATAAAAAAGAACGTGGGGCACGACTCACCGGCAAATAAGAGTCTCTAGTTCTACCACCAGCTAGCCGGGCCAGAAGATCCGCTAGTAAAGGAAAATTTTAAGAATTTTTTTGTTTCATAGTTTAGTAAGCTTTGCGGCAAATGGAAATATGATATAGTGGTTTTGCCCTCACAGAAATAGGCTAGAGAAAAAAAACGGAGAAGTTAATTTTGTTTCCTAGTTATACGCTTTGCGCCAATAGACATTTTGATATCGGAGAACATGTCAAAACTCCGAGGCAAACGGAGAATTAATTTTGTTTCTTAGTTTAACAGGCTTTGCGGGGATAGACATTTGTTATTGGAGAACTCGTCCAAACTCCGAAAGATTTGGTTCCACAGAAAACGTTTAAGAAAAAAAATAACCGGGGAAACTGGTTTCATAGTTGATAAAGCTTTCATCCGGTAGACATATTGATTATGTACAACTCGTCAAAACTCCGAAAGACAATTCGCTTGCAAGCGGATTATCAGGTTATCCACTGCTCCCAGTGAAAGCGCATGTGGACTACCTTTATATCAATGCTCGGGGAAACTACTGGGGAGTTGTCCCCGACTGCCAAAACGGCCAGATGAAATTGTAAATTAGGATAAAGAAAAATGTTTGGTCAAAATTCTGGTTCTTGTAGACGGATATCCGAAGCATGGAAATGGCCTATCAATTTCCCTGTCAGGTCTTTTAAGTCATACAACGCATTGCCTACTTTTCGGCGGACTCGACACTTAAGATACTTCGGCAGGAATTTGGCGTTTATCTTTATGCCTTGTTTTAAGTTACTCTAAGCAAAATTTTTCATAAAAGCCTCCTGACCTTTCCTATAATTAGCTTGAATAGAGCGCTTGTTATAAACGTTGTTTCCCCTATCTTTCGCCTGATCTCAATTCCTACGAATATTTGACAACTTATCAGCCCTACTTACTATTGGGATTTCATCTTGCCTAAGAGCGCCGAGTTTATTCAGTATGTTATATGCAGATACGTGCTGAAACATGTTCTGACCATATAAAGCAAAGTGGGGAGAGCACTGATTTGAGGTATGAAAGTCGCTTCTTAAAACTGCTAAAATTTCGGGTATATGCTTGTCCCAGTCCATATGGTCCTGTTTATCTTTTAGGAAAACTCTTATTTTACAAACCATTTCTCTATTTGCGCGCTCAGACGCGTTAGCCTGTGGGGAGTATAGCCCTGTCCTTATAAGGATTACCCCGTAATTCTCTAGAAATTGCTTCATCTCCTTGGAGATACTGTTTACCGTTGTCGCTGTGGATATACTCAAGGACCCCTACAGCTGGAAAGATTCCAGAAGTGAAATAATTCATAACATTTACTGTCGTTGCCTGTGCATGGGCTACAACCAAACATACTTTGTAAAAAAATAATATAAAAAGAAACTGATTTCGCCGTTTTGACCTTGGATAAGGCCCCAAAAAGTCGCAATAAAAGCTTCCGAAGTGATGGTATTCGCTATGGGTGGTCTGGCCTGCTGAGTTGTTGCTTTTACTGTCTTGCAAATGTCGCACTTACTTACATACTCCCGAACGTTCTTAGCTTGGCTTGACCAGAAGTACTTTTGTCGAACGCGTTCCAAAGTTGTCTGCCATCCTCCGTGGCAGCCCCTGCTCTCATCATGCGCAAGTCGTATCGCCTGCTTGATTAACCCGCTCGGTAGCCACAAATGCAATAGCGAGTCCTGCACACCTTTGCGAAAGTTGCCCCTTTTGAAAACCACGCCCTCGCTTATACGTAAATCCGGTAGCGCATCTTCGTTGTCTAAATTGTTCGCGTTAGATCCGAGTATTCGGCACTTCCAAATTCCGGAGACTCTAAGTGTCTAGGCCCGAGGCCTAAAGTCTCAAAAATGTGTCACCCGAATGTCAGTTTTGACTTTATGCAAAACCAATCCGCCCACATGTATGTGCTTGTATTCAAATCGGTGTTTGTCAGCACACATATACATGCATGTGGGTGTGCATGTGTGGGTTCACCTCCCCTTAAAATCGGAGGATGAGTTTTCGGGTTCAACGGTTTTCCTCGATTTGACAGCCGTCTACTTTCCCAGCGACCATCGACACAACCACGTCGCGGCCACCCAGGATTTTCGATCATCATCACAAAGTATTCAAAGGTTAAAATTATTTTGTTATTATACGCATTTATACAAAATAAACCGGCCTATATTCATAACGAGAAGTCTCGTTTGTTTTCTGTTTTATTTCACTAAAAACCACAACTCGACCGCGGTACTTCCGAGCCACGGCCGCTCAAAAAAACACCACAGCCGATTTGTTCATGGTCCATTTCCCCGTACAAAGAAACCAGCCAAAATGCAGTCCACAACAACTACATTTTAAACAACTTGGATCGATCCATAACAACCAAAGTACCACACTTTACACACGAATAGAAAAAACGCAATAATTTTCAACGCTGCTAAAAAGGATCAACCATAACACAAACAACATACTCTGCCCCAAAGTATCAACAACACGCAAAGAGGATCAACCATAACACAAACAACATACTCTGCCCCAAGGTATATACAACACGCAACTAGCACACTCTGCCAACAATACACTCTGCCACATACGACAATCAACACATTTTGCCAAGCACCACATCAAAGCACGTAAGTTGTGTATTTTTTTGTTATTTTTTTTATGGTGTTGCAAATAATTTTTTTAAAAGTTTCGCAATTATTCATAGTTAAAAGTGCCGCCCGCGAGTATAATCAAAACATAAGTGCGTTAAGTGAATAATAATAGTGAATTTTTATTCATTTAACTGCGTTTTTCCTTTCATTTTTTAAATTAAATTAAACGTTTTTCAAAATCCTTGTGACTATCTGGATTATCCCCCCACCAGTGGACGTTTTCTAGACACAGCGCAAGACAAGAGGTAACATAACCTCACTTTCACATTAAATTCACTCAGCCTTTCTATTTTTAGTTATGTTGTTGTTTTTTCCACTTTTTTTTTAATAGAAAACGCGCACAATTTAATTCGAAGGCTGTTGTTGTTAAATTTACTAAGTTTTACAACAATTTTCATTTATTAGCACAATTTTTCATTTAATATTTTAATATTCACTTATTAGCTAGTTTTGATACACCGCGTACTTTATCTGTGGTTTTGTGTTTTTTTGGTTGCGGCAACACATATACATATATATTTATATAAACATATCCCTTTATACGTGTTGGTGGCGAGTGAGCAACAGAGCCTTGTGTTAAATTTTTTGCTTGTGTAGCAAAAAAAATAGTCAGACAATTTAGCCAAGGCCGCAATAAATAAATATCATTTAATTAAAACCCCAAATAAATTGCGTTGATTTGAGATTTTATTGAGTTAGGTTTTTTGATTTCCCTGGGTGAAATTACTGCCTTTACACTTTCTAGTAAGCATTTATCTTATACGATTGAGCATTTCATCGTAACCTTAACTAAATTTTCTGACTCTGCTTGATTACGTCTATCCTCTTAGTCCAAAATATAGAAAGTTTCATTAGACTAGCTGATTCGATAGTTGACTACAATGAACTAGAGGAGACGCTGCATGTCAGCTTTGGCTACACGCCAATCGACGTATGCTAAGCCCGAAAAGAAATCTGAAGAACATCCCGATTTTGAACACAGTATCCGCCTTCCTCCCTGCGATACTGAAGTCTTCAAGGGCGATTTTTTGTCATGGCCAACTTTTCGTGACATATTCACTGCCATATACATCTTAAACAAACGCCTAACACCAGTCGAGAAATTATTTCACCTGCCCTGGAGAAATTTATGCCAGAGATACGAAAACAAACGTATCCTAGTAAACTCGCAGCTCCAAATTTTGTTTAATTTAAAGAAGGTAGAGAGTGTGGGAGCGCGATAAAGACATTACAACGCGAAATAAAAAATTGTCTTTCGTCCCTGCGAAGTCATAAAGTTGACACTTATAACTGGG
This sequence comes from Merzomyia westermanni, assembly GCA_949987695.1. NCBI lineage: Eukaryota > Metazoa > Arthropoda > Insecta > Diptera > Tephritidae > Merzomyia > Merzomyia westermanni. Next base: position 102,880,129 of record OX465288.1, on the reverse strand, counting down.
ATGCGATTATTACGTACTTGCCTTTGACTAAATTGCCGGAAAGTACGCTTGGTCTATGGCAGCAATTCATAGACCACAAAGTGGAAATATGCAAGTGGAAGGATATAGACAATTTTTTTCCAACCGCTTTCAGACACTCGTAACAGTCTGGTTTCATAGGGAGTTCTTCGAAAGTGCAAAAAACACAAAGTACGCGGAATGCCAACGAAACCCCTGCAAAAAGAATTGGTACATACCAAGCAAACGTGACATAATTACTGTGCACAAAGTGTAAATCCGACGCCCACAGATTGAGAAACTGTCCCCGTTTTCTCAAACTAGCTCCGGTGGAGAGAATTAATTTTGTTAAAAATCCCCAGGACATACTGTGTCGAAGTGCACCAGTTCATACGACTGCAACAAGTGCCGTGTCGGCTCAAGTCAAGGAGGCATCCAATATCCAACTTCGTTCACCAGTGGACCCTTGCTTTAGCTTAACAACTAATTCTAGCCAAACATATCGACGCCTCGACTATGCCGGCTTTCCCAGACTTAGTTTTGGCAAATAAGCGATTTTAAATCAACAGGAAGTTGACCTCATACTTGGCGAGAATGTGTATCCGCAAATTATACTGAATGGGCTGAAAAAGAATGTACTTAGTACACTTCTAGCCAAAAAACGGTATTCGGTTGGGTATTAACCGGGCGTATAGAAGCACCGAATCCAACCAGGAATATAGTGTCCTTTTATAGCGAAGTTGCTTTGGACAAACAGCTCACAGCATTCTGGGAATTGGAAAATCTGCCTAGGAACAAGACTCTAAACTCAGATGACAAGTACTGCGAAGATCTATATAGGGAAACTAAGAATCGTACAGAGGATGTAGTATGTTGTCTCTCTTCCATTCAGACAGGAATACCCAGATAAGATAAATATAGGGGGAACTAGGGAAAGAATATATGAGGGTCCTGTCTGAATATGAGACATTAGGGCATATGAGAAAAATTGATGCAGTGGTACCAGCCGATTCGGCGGATATATTTTGCCCTATCACGTACTTATAACTTCGGTGGAGATTATATCGTTTAGTTTTCAATAGTGACATCGAAAATATGTATAGGAAAATTTGGATGAGCGATGATCACGTCAAATTTCAACGAATTGTTTACCGCACATCGCCTCAGGAACCTATAAGACTTTAAGAGCTGAAAACGGTAACTTTCGCGTTCAATTGCAATTATAACCCTGCTGCAACTAGCAGATAATGTAGAAAGTTCTCACCCTACAGCATCTAGAATACTAAGGGAAGGCATGTACGTAGAAGGCGTATTAGCAGGGGACACACACTCGCATCGGCCATTAATGCGCACCATGCGATTCGCCAAGGCTTACACTCCGCTGGCTTCCCACTACGGAAATGGGCATCGAATTCTGAGGTAATTCTCAACGACATACCCAAATCGGATCGGCTGACCGAGGACTTTCTGGCATTCGAAGATACCAGCACCGTTACGGCATTGGGCATAAGGTGGAATGCCTATTTCGACCTATTTTACTTTAAAGCAGGGTCACTGGAAAAAAGTAAAAAGCTGACGAAACGAGCGATTCTATCCGCCATCGCCAAGCTCTGCGACACCCTTTAGGATGGCTCCCACCAATGTTCATTGTGGCCAAAATTTTGATGCAGAACATCTGGTTAGAGGGCACCGATTGGGATGAGCCCGTTTCGTCCAATACATTGGAACGCTGGTAAAACTTCAGACATCAATACCACGAAATCGACAAAATAAAGATACCACGATGGGTAAACTTTTCACCAGAAGATGATGTCGAAATACATGGATTCTGTGATGCTTCGAAAAAGGCATACGCTGCAACTGTCTACATGCGAGTCAAAAGGAATGATGATATCTTCGTAGACCTACTTTTTGCCAAAACCAGAGTAGCACCAGTCAATACCATCTCATTTCCGCGTTTGGAACTTTGCGGAGCAGTAGTGTTAGCGGAGATTATGGAATCAATCTTCCGAAATATCAAAATGGGACCAGTGAAACAACATTTATGGACGGATTCCACCACCGTTTTAGCATGGATAAAGAAACCATTATGTTCCTGGTCAACTTTCGTCTCACACAGGATTACAAAAATCATCGACCTGGTTGGCAGACAACTCCCAATGGCCAGTACAAGAGAACGAGTATACTACTTCCGTGGAGGAAAAGAGAGCGCAGGCCTCCGCAATATCGAAGCAAGAAGGAATCGATATTCTGGACCGTTTCTTGAAATTACCGAAGGCTTTGAGGGTACTATCATATATTACAAGATTCTTTCGAAGAACTCATCCCAGAATAAAAGCTTCCTTTCAAGAAAAGTCGTGTCTAATCTTATCCGGCGTGATTAAGACGACGACTCAAATCTTGATTAAACTTTATCAGGAGCGATTTTATGAGGAATATGTAAATTTGAAGGGAAAGGATATTGATAGGAAAAGCGATATATTGACACTCAACCCGCTCATCGACAACGATGATATTATTAGAGCAAGGGGTCGTCTTAGAGCATCCCAAGACCTCGCCTATAACGAGCGCCACCCAGCATACTGCCATGTAATTGTAGGTTAACGCGTTTGACTGTACAAATGATACATCAAATCTAGCTTCATGGGGAAAACGAACCCATGCTCCGTCTTATCCGCACCCAATACTGGGTTCCGAATGTCAAGAACATGATTGGGGCTACCATCCATACTTGCAGTCTGCACCATCTATAAAAAAAACGGGCGCAAACCCAACTCATGGGTACCCTTTTTTGCGAACGCACTACGTTCACCCGCGCGCTTACTAATTCTGGGGTGAAATTTGCCGGGCCTTTCGATATCAAAAGTTACCGCGGCAGAAGATGTCGACTTTCAAATTGCTACGGCTGCCTCTGTGTACGAAAGCGATCCATCTGGAAACGACCAGTGATCTCAGTACCCCATCCTTTCTAGCTGCTTTTTCGCGTTTTATCGCTAGACGAAGATGTCCGAGAAACATTTACTCCATCAAGGCATTTATCTCGGAAGCCCGAGATAAGATCCTTTAAAAATATAGCCATCAAGCCATGACATGGCATTTTATTCCGGCCGGGGCCCCACAAATGGGGGGACTCTGGGAGGCGGGAGTGAAGAGCTTGAAAACCCACTTGAAAGAGGTATTCACGCAGGACGAATTTCATACGCTATTGTGCCGGATTGAGGCATTCTTTTACATCCTAATTGAGAGTCTACTCCTGGCTCCGCAAGAACCAGAGGTGAATGGGAGCCCTACCTCCATTATCAATGGGTGGCAGAAACTCAAGGCTCTTCATCAAAGCTTCTACAGGCGATGGAAAGTGGAATACTTATCCGAAGTTGAAAAACGAGTGAAGTGGAAGCAACTAAAACAAAAAATTAAGGGGGGGATTTAGTTTTCATAAAAGAAGACAACTTATCTCCAAACGAATTGAGGCTCGGTCAAGTCACCAACGTACACCCCGGCGAAGATAACCGAGTTCGTGTCGTTGACCTTACGGCCGAGAAGGGTCAGATCAGAAGAACGTTGGTCAAGCTGATTCTTCTTCCTACGGAGGGAATAGGTGGCGAGAGGCCCGCTGCCTCATCTTAACCATCCACTCCATCTCCTACACCCTATCCCAAAAATGTCCACCCTTCACTCGCTACCCTTAACGAGGACACCAGAACATTCCCACAACAGCCGGTTCTATCGCACCGGAATGACCCGGGTTTTTTCACCCGGCCAAGGGCTGTTATTTCAGTGTAACCCTGTCCAATCTGGGGCAGGGCGAAGCACTGTTAACAACAACAACAACAACAACAGGTTCCACTGGTCATAAATCGCTACCACGACAGTCGGGCAGTACCGCAAGGGAGTACCGGAGCGTACCGGGTTCAAATCCGGCCAAGGACTGTTAATTCGACAACACTCTCCAAAACCTTCGGGGAGTGTTTTTGTCGTTACTACAACAACAACAACAACAGGACACCAGAAAGCCTAACGCAGAAGGGCGAAGCATTCTGCTACAGAAAATTGAATGCACTCGATAACTAGTCCAAATCAAACCTAAGGCAGAAAGGCGAACCAATCTGCCACTGAAAATCTATCCATCTGCCACGACCAGTTGGCAGCAGATGGTTCCAGCCTCGTATTCATACCCCCATTGGAAATGCCCAACAAGCAAAGTAAATGTTAAATAAATGTTTAAATAGCTTTCCGAGATAAATAAATAAGTCCCAGTCATTCATTGATGGTGCAACCTAAACCAATTTTAAACTTTTAAATCGAATTAGATCCGAAAAGCTTACATATCGCTTATTATAGCAAGTTAACTTTAAATTATTTAAAAACATTTACTGAGATGCTTACTGGGTATTTATCTATATACATATATTTCCTTTCAAAAATGCAGACGAAACCCAGAATCGTCACTTACCCTCTTTCCATGGCGCACCTCGCCTATCCCTCTAATCCCATATTGTCTAGTGGCGGGTAGGTGTCTTGCCACCTTCCTCTTTCGCCAGACCGGAATTGGGCACGTTCCTGTAAGCATGACAAACTAAAATATTTAATATTTGCTAAGGGGTATATCCGTGTATATATCAAACAAAGCTATACGTCAGATCAGAAGATTTAAATAGGGTAAACAAAATATCAGCTTTAAGTATTTAAACAAATGAATGATGCGGCAAAAAGAAACCTAAATAAGGAACATAAATGGTTAGCGCTTTGCAAGAGAGAGGTTGAAAGCGTGACCAGGAGAAAACATCAACAGCCGCTAATATCAACCAAAGTACTCTAATAACCCAGTTGAAATAAGTTGTGTCAAATGGGGCAAAGATGACAAATGGGGGCAATGGCTACCAAAAAAAGTAACATTATTACCTTTTTACCAAGCATAGATAAAGCATCATGATAACAACTACGAAATTCAAAGTTTAATTTATTGGCTAGTGTTGCAAAAGAAGCATCATGACTCGTATCACTTAGTGGTTTCACGATTTGCCTGCTTGTATTCTGGTGTGTTCATCTTTTGGCCCTTTTTTACGGCAAAATAAAACTACATACAAAATCAAGTATTTTTCCAAAGAAGACCCTATTACCAGGAGGTTCCATACTGAAACCACTTATGGACGTCGATCCGAATTTAGAAGAAAATCTCGAAACATTTTTATAATGGATTATCCAGTGTATGAGTTACTATTTTGGGTAATTCTATACGACAGCACGTAACTACTAATATAGGTCAAAAAATATCGGGAAATGTATCAAACGACGGGTTTTAACCTTCGTATCAATAATCCGAATGCGGAAATTCGATATTTTATGTATGTTCAGAGATATTTGCAATCAAAGTTGAAAATTTTCTGTAATTTTCATGTGGTTGTTGTAATCACTGATTAGGGTGGACCGAAAAGTGCAAAAAGTGTGTTCTGCGCAGAAATACTGTGGACCGCGTAGCCGGGGTTGGACCGGCTAAGGGTTATTTTTTTGAAGCGCGGCCGAAGGCCGCCTACGCAGAAAGGTGTTGTGCACATAAATACCTTGGATCAAGCCCCCTATTTGGGATCGGACCTAGGCAATTTTTGGGTTTTTTGCTAATAACTTTTCACTGAAACAAATTATTTAATTTCCGCTTTCGGATTATTGATACAGAGATCAAAACGCGTCGTTTGAGACCTTTCCCGAGATTTGTGGACGTGTATTAGCAGTTACGTGCTGTCGTATAGAATTACCCTATTTTGTATACCAGTCAGCATTGATCCAGCTATTGATATAGTGCAAAGCTTAATGACAAAATGTCCACAAGTGGAGGCACCCTTATACACAGGCGGCTCGAAAGTTGGAGTCAATCCCAAATTAATAATATGGTGCCTGGATATGGAGCCGCTAAATACGAACTGTTTATGATATCCGATAGCGGAATAAGAATGAAGACTGATACTCTCCTTGATATGGTAAATAACATGACGGAAAAACGTGTGCATCGAATGCCATTTACATGCGACCGCGAAGGATTTGCTGCTACTTTTGAAAGGATCTATTTTGGTACAGTTCAGGAACGTAGGATGGAAAATGCATATCAGTAATCAACTAGTCAGTCTCCGTAGTGTTTGGCAGCTGAAGTAGACGAGATTGGTTGTAAAGCAAATTGAATTTGCAGCCTTATTCGCTGGCTTACTAGCACCAGAGGAAACGCTGTTTAATGGTCACTGGCAGTATGTGAATGTGGTTGTTGTTGTTGTTGTAGCGAATACTTAACCTGCCTAGGATGTCACCCCTCATCCAACACTGTCATCAGGCTCCTCTAACGGAAGTCCAAGAAACCTCGCGGCTTCAACATGGTGGACCAGAGTGAAATTTGTGTTAGAAGAGTGGGCTCAGTTGAGCAGATGAACAGATGGTTAGTATCGTGGGGAGACACGCCGCATGCCGGGCAGACATTTGGCATGTCAGGGTTCAGTCTGGATAGGTAAGAGTTTAGTCTGTTACAGTATTCAGAACGAAGTTGAGCCAGCGTGACTCTTGTCTCCCTGGGCAGTTCGCGTTCCTCGTCGGCAACAGGTGGGGCTTGTGCCTGTAGGACTGCATTCACTGGACGAGACCTGACAAAGGAGTTTACGGACTCCGTGTGGATGAGGTTGAGGGCCCGCCGGTGCACCTTTGGATCAAACGGCGAGAAAATGTGGTGCCGTATCTCGTCATAGTGCTTACGGAGGTGACTCCTTATTCTCCTGGGATGCGGATTTTCGTTGAGCAGGTCCCTGTTCGGGTGCTGCGGTTTATGGCAGTTGAACAGGAATTGTCTGGTCAACATCTCACAGTGCTCTTCGACATCGAGCATTTTTGCCTCATTATGAAGATGGTGCTCAGGAGACATAAGGAGGCACCCCGTGGCAGTTCTGAGTGCGGTGTTTTGGCAGGCCTGCAACCTTCTCCAATGTGTGTCTGCTAACCCCGGCGACCATATTGGCGTCGCGTAGCTCAGAACCGGCTGGCCGATTGCCTTGTACGTTGCCAGTAACGTTTCTTTGTCTTTCCCCCAAGTACTGCCAGCTAGTGACTTGAGGATTTTGTTACGGCTTTGTACTTTGGTGGCAATCGCGGCTACATGAGCACCGTATTTGAACATGTTATCAAACGTGACCCCTAAGATTTTGGGGTGTGTGACAGTCGGAAGCTTAATGCCGTCGACGTAGATGTCTAATTCCCTGTTCGCCTGCGCTGTTCACGTCGTGAATAAGGTGGCCGAGGATTTGGTCGGTGACAATGTCAGGTTCCGTGCAGGAATTAATTCTCGAGCAGAGCTCATCGACGGAGCGTCCAGTCGCCAGGATCGTGCAGTCATCGGCGTAGGAGACGATCGAGACGCCTTCTGGTGGGAAGGGAGCCTCGATATGTAGTAATTAAACAGAAACGGGTATAGGACACCACCCTTTGGCAACCCCTGCTTAATTATACGTGGTTTTGATCTTTCGCCTCTAAGTTCAACCGATGACTGCCGGCCACTCAGATAGTTGGCGGTCCCACGCATTAGACAGGGGGGAAGGTTTGAATCCTCCAGATCGTTAATGAGTTGTGCATGATTAACAGTGTCAAAAGCTTTCGACAGATCAAGCGCAACTAGCACGGTCCTGTCATTTGGGCGAGATTGGTTGAGGCCGACACTTATCTGTGTGGTGATGGCGTTTAGCGCGGTGGTGGTGCTATGCATTTTGCGGAATCCATACTGATGTTCGGCTAATCGCAGGTTAGCGGTATAATAAGGGAGCAAGACCGTCTCCAGGGTCTTCACTACTGGCGAGAGGAGTGATATCGATCGATATGACTCCCCCACGTTGGCCGGCTTGCCGGGCTTTAGTAGTGGCACCACCTTTGCCTGTTTCCATCTTTCTGGAATGACAAAGGTGGTCATGGACAGATTGAAGACGGTTGTTAGGTACCTTACTCCCTCATCACCGAGATGTTTTAGCATCAGCATGGATATACCGTCTGGGCCAATAGATTTGGAGTTTTTGGACCCCCGTATGGCCTCCCGAACCTCTGTGGTGGTGGTGGCAATGGGCGATTGGTTGTTTTTGCGTTTGTGCGCTTCCCTGATGGCGCGCCTGATTTCCTTGTCAACCGGAGGATGCAGTACAAATTGCCGGCAGAAAGCGCTCGCGCATCTCTTTGGTTTCGACTGAACCTTATCACCGAAGGTGATGGATATTTTGTTGTTGTTGTTGTTGTTGTCGTTGTCAACAGTGCTTCGCCCTGCCCAATGGGCTCGATCACTCTAAATTGTCATCAGGCTCTTCTAACGGAAGTCCGAGGAAATGCGCAGTTTCCACAGGGTTGGACCAGAGTGATGTGGGTGTTAGAAGAGTGGGTTCAACTGAACAGGAAAAGAGATTTATGGTATCATGAGGGGTCATACCACATGCAGGGCATGTATTTGGTATGTTGGGGTTCAGTCTGCATAAGTAAGAGTTTAACCTATTACAATGTCCAGAGCGAAGTTGTGCTAGTATGACTCTAGTCTTCCTCGGAAGTACACGCTCCTCTTCAACCAATTCAGGTGGTTGAGTATTAATAACGGGATTCACAGGCCGAGATCTGAGGGATCTGTCTACCGACTCAGTGTGGACGTCATTTAGAGCCCGTCTATGGTTCCGCAGATCAAACGGCAAAGAGATATGATGCCGGATCTCATCGTAATGCTTACGGAGATGTCTCTGGGGGGCGGTGCTACATCCAAAAGATGTCGGTTTGGATGACTAGGTTTGTGACAGTTCAGAAGGAACTGTCTACTCAAGAGTTCCGCGTGCTCTTGAACATTGAGCAAGTTTGCCTCTTGATGGAGGTGAGACTCAGATGACATAAGCAGGCAGCAGGTAGCAGTTCTGATGGCGGTGTTTTGGCAGACTTGCAATTTCCTCCAGTTGGTGTCAGAAAGGTTGGGCGACCATATAGGCGCAGCATAGTCAATAAAATAGCCTTATATGTAGCAAGCAATGTTTCTTTGTCTTTTCCCCAAGTACCGCCGGCCAGTGACTTGAGGATCTTATTGCGGCTCTGTACCTTTGAGGCTATTGCGGTGGCATGACCAGCGAAGGTGAGGCCGTTGTCAAATGTCACACCCAAGATTTTTGGTTGGTTGACAGTAGGTAGAGGTACTCCATCTACCTGGACATTTAACTCTTGCCCCATCTGCGCATTCCATGTAGTAAACAGGGTCGCCGTAGATTTAGTCGGAGACAGGGTCAGATTACGCTCGGTGAAGAAGCTGGAAAGGTCATGGAGGTAAATGTTGATTCTTATACAGAGTTCATCAATGGAGGCACCCTTGCCCGAGGCCATTATCGTGCAGTCGTCAGCGTAGGAAACAATGGAGACTCCCTCTGGTGGGGGGGAAGTCTCGAAATATAGAAATTAAACAAGAGGGGAGAGAGAACACCACCTTGCGGCACCCCTTGTTTTATTCTTCGTGGTCTAGATTTCTTGTTCCTAAATTTGACTGTTGCCTGTCGACCATTGAGGTAATAAGCGGTCCACCTCTTAAGGCCGGCAGGGAGCGGTGTCTCATCCAGATCTCGGAGGAGAGTGGCGTGATTGACCGTGTCAAATGCATTTGACAGATCAAGTGCCACGAGAACCGTCCTATGGTTTGGTGGATGTTGATTCAAACCGTTGTTAATCTGCGTTGTAATGGCGTTCAAAGCGGATGTCGTGCTGTGATTTTTGCGAAAACCATGTTGATGATCGGCCAATTTTAGATTTGTAACGAAGTAAGGAAGCAGAAGGGACTTTAGCAATTTCGCTACCGGCGAAAGGAGGGATATCGGACGATAGGACTCTCCTAGGTTCGCCGGCTTCCCTGGTTTTAATAGGGGAACTACAATCGCTTGTTTCCATATCTCAGGTATAACGAAGGTAGTTAGAGAGAGATTGAAGAGAGCCGCTAAATAATTCTGTCCTTCATGGCCAAGGTGTTTGATCATCTTCATGGCAATTCCGTCGGGTCCGATGGATTTTGAGTGTTTGGCCTTCATTATGGCTTCTTTAACCTCTGCGACTGAGACGGCAATGGGCGCAGTAGAGTGTTTGTGTTTGAGCGCACGTCGGAAGGCTCTTCTCTTAGTCCTATCCGCAGGTGGATGCATTATAAACAGCCGGCAAAAAGAGCTCGCGCATTTCCTGGCGTCCGATTTGACACTGTCGCCGAAAGCAATGGCGACCTTGTCTTTGTGTTTGGTCGGATTGGATAGGGCCTTGACAGTCGACCATAGTTTGCCGACTGCGCCGGAGAGGTTGCATGTCTCAAGGTGTTGTTTCCACTTGGTCAGCTTGTGTTCGTTGACAATCCTACGGATTTCCGCATTGAGATTTTTTATTCTGGGATCTGCGGGATTGATAAGTCTCACTTGGTCACGTTCTCTTGCCATCGCCGCAGCTTCTGCCGGGAAATTCGGACGAATTTCTGGTATTCTGCCAGCCGGAATAAAGCGGCATGAGGCTGAATCGATGATCTTGCGAAACTCTCTTTCGCCTTTGCGTACGTCCGTTGGAGTGGGTAAGGCAGCGAAGGAGCGCTCTGTATATTCAGTAAAGCGGTCCCAGTCCGATTTGGTGAAGTTGATGTATGTTATTTTATCAGTCGTTATGAAGTCGGTCGTTCAACAGAGAGTAAGATGGGTAGGTGGTCTGAAGCTAATGTGAGCATCGGTCGCCAGATGACAAAGTTAATAAGGCCCGCGCTCGTTATGGAGATGTCTGGCGAACTGTGACAGTTACCTGACACCCTGGTGCCGGCATCTCCATTGACTGTACAGAATGCTGAGTTATCTATTTGGTCTGCAATTGCCTGTCCTCTACTGTCTGCTGGCAAGTTGAAGTGCCAGAGATCGTGATGTGCGTTGAAGTCGCCTAGGATTAGACGGTTATCGCCCCTTAGCAACGCACTAATGTCGGGATGATAATCTCTAGGCCAACACGTGACAGGAGGAATATAGATGTTTATGATTTGCAGGTCGGCGTCTCCTGACCGGACTGCTATGCCTTGGCATTCTAAGGTAGAGTCCCTGGGGTCGACGTCAGGGGAAAATAGATTGTATTGTACAGAGTGATGTGTAATGAACGCAAGGCCACCCCCAAGACTGCTGGGACGATCTTTACGATGTACATTATACCCATCACAAGTTCGTAAGTCCGATCTCGTGTTCAGTTTTGTCTCTTGTATCGCGGCGATTTTGATGTTGTGCGTCTTCATAAAGTCAGTTATCTCCGCGATCTTTCCAGCTAATCCGTTACAGTTCAGCTGCAGACTTTTGAAGTGTGTAGGAGGGGACACGGGGGACATACTAGGCGTGAGGGACGGATGCGTTTGCCTAGGTGGAGGTAGGCTAAGGCCTAAACTATGTCGCAGTCTAGAGTTGACAGCGCCATGGCCGATGTTGTCTGGCGTGGAGGGCGGCTGTGTACGGCAACAGGGGGCTATGAACGAATCCGTCCAAAGGTTGCCGTTTGCGAGCCCAGAGCACATAAGGGTGTGACACAGGCCAAGGCAATTGTTGCACTTGACCGATGTCGCAGGCGTATACAATCTTTGCCGACAAACGGTGCACGTAGTGAAAGGTACTAGGAGGTGGTGTTCCTGACCCACGTGCAGGCTGGAAGCAGGGGGGGGGCATTAGGGGCAGAGACAGAGGGGACTGACTGACAGGGATGGCAGCGGTGCTGCCAGTCGTATAGACTGAGCCACTATTGCGACTATTGGAAGTAGTTAGAGGCGGTAAGGGAGTGCCAGAGCGGCGGCTACCGCGGGACGTTCTAGGACGTGTACAGCAAGGTGCCTCAAAAGTACTAAAGAAAGTACGGGGTCTGTGGATGGCAGGGTTAAGCCCTGAACATCCAGATTTATGTAACCATCTCTTACACTTGGCGCATTGTACCGAATACGACCGTTTAATATAAATTTTATTCCAGCAAACGCAGCAGATCCAGTCTCTTGGTCCAGGGTTGGGTTCGACCCCAGCCCGTAACAAGAGACAATGGAGCAACCCAGCTGCAAGGGTTTGCTCCGAGGATGACAATTTAAGGGTGAGACGGGACAGATTGGACAGGGTTACACTGAAATAACAGCCCTTGGCCGGGTGAGAAAACCCGGGTCATTCCGGTGCGATAGAACCCGCTGTTGTGGGAATGGATATTTTGTCGTTCGGTTTGGTCGGATTAGACAAGGATTTAACAGTGGACCATAATTTGCCAACACCAGCAGAGAGGTTACAGGACCTTAGGTGCTCCTCCCATTTGGCGCGTTTGTGTTGATCAACTAGCCGTCTGATTTCCGCATTGAGATCTTGAATTTGGGGATCCGTAGGGTTCAAGCGTCGCACGTGGTCACGTTCATTAGCCAGGGCCACTGCCTCTGCGGGGAAATACGGGCGTATCTCTTTAATTCTACCTGACGGAATATATTGATTGGAGGCTGAAGCTATGACCATGCGAAACGCTTTTTCCCCTTCTCGTACATCAGACGGGATGGGAAGAGCAGCGAAGGTGCTCCCAGTGAAATTAAGAAAACCAACCCAATCAGCTTTACCGAAGTTAGTAAAGGTGCGCTTCTCAGAAGTAACGAAGTCATTGGGGCGATCGATTGAGAGGACTATCGGCAAATGATCAGATGCAAGAGTAAGCATTGGTCGCCATTCAACGCAGTTTATGAGACCTGCGCTGACAATTGTGAGGTCTGGCGAACTGGAACAATTTACCGCAACTCTCGTGGGGGCGTCCCCGTTCACAGTGCAAAACGTCGAATCGTCTATTTGTTCAGCCAATTCCTGTCTCCTACCATCGACCTGTAGGCTTGAGTGCCACAGATCGTGGTGTGCGTTGAAGTCTCCGAGGATTACACGATTATCGCCTCTGAGTAACGCACTGATGTCAGGGTGGTAATCTCTCGGACAGCAAGTGGCAGGAGGTATATAAATGTTAATGATTTCAAGGTCGACGTCGCCTGTCCGGACAACCATTCCTTGACGTTCCAGGAGGTTCTCCCTCGGGTCGACGTCAGGCTCAAATGGACGATATTGCACAGATTGGTGAGTGATGAACGCGAGTCCGCCCCCAAGTCCTCTCTCTCGGTCTCGTCGGTGGATGTTGTAGCCGTCACAAGTCCGAAGATTTGATCGGGCGTTTAACTTCGTCTTCTTGAATGGCAGCGATCTTGATATTCTGTCGCTTCATGAAGTTCACTATTTCACTAACTTTCCCGGTTAGGCCGTTGCAGTTTAGCTGTAGGACGCGAAAGTGCGAAGGGGCGAAGAAATATTCACGCTGGGAGTGGTGGTGAATGTGGTTAACGTATATACGTGCTACAGAAAGAAATCGCTTTTGTACAAAAGTAAAGGCCACCGGGTATTTATACAAGGTGGCCCAAAGTAAGCTTCCGATGTTCAGCATGTTTTCCAATCCCAATTCATCAAGTTGCGGCAAAAAGAACTCGTTGATCATTGCTCTGTAGCGCTCACCATTCACAGTAACCGTTTGGCCCCGACCGATTATTGGTCAAATAAATAGTCAGCAATATTCCGCGTTCTGGAGCAGTGTAGCGTAACATTGTTTATTAACGTGTATTTCGCATGTGTTTACTACACAAATGTCAAAACAGAACTGACTTTAGGGGCCAATCGCAAAATGTATAGCATTTTCTGATAGGAGGATTACTTTTGCGCAGTAACCGTTTTTCACCGACCGATTATTGGTCAAATAAATAGTCAGCAATATTCCGCGTTCTGGAGCAGTGTAGCGTAACATTGTTTATTAACGTGTATTTCGCATGTGCTTACTACACAAGTGTCAAAACAGAACTGACTTTAGGGGCCAATCGCAAAATTTATAGCATTTTCTGATAGGAGGATTACTTTTGCGCCACCTTGTACGAACGTAAATAAAATATTCCAGTGTCAACTGTCGGCACTCAATTGAGGATATGGAGCAAAGTGATCACGTTTCCTTAACCTTGTCTGGTGTAGGCATAGGTGAAGGCGAAGAAGATAATCTCACTGTGCAACTGCCTCATCGACGTAGCTTACGGCGGTCTTGGAATCACCTCCACGATGCCAGAGTAACCTTATTTTGGTTGCCATATTGGCAATCTGTTTAACAATAGTTATTGTTTTCTCCAATGAGGAAATTGCTTCTCATAGTGATAGGTTAATAAAAGGTGTACTGCCACTCAAACAGTGGGACAGGAAATATGAGACAAATTCGTTTTCATCGACATTTTTGCATACAGCTGAAAAACCCTTAAAAAAATAGCGAAAGAGTAAATTTTTTGACCAAAACACTCCCCAAAACCCAAAAAAAATTTTTTTTTTTCAAAAAACTGTTTTTGGGTATGACAAGGTATACATGAAAATTTGAAAATCAAACGAAATTTTATTTTTATTTTTTTGGGTATGCGAAGTGGAACTTTCTTTCGATGGCGCGATATCGGTTAATAAATCGACCCAGTCTAATATGTATACTTGCATAATTTCACCACCACGTTAGCGATGCTATTTTTATGGTCAACGGGTACCGAAAACCCGATGTGCCAAAATCGGTACCGCTTACTGCGGGCTAAATAGGGTGACGAAATTTACGTTCGTACCCGATCGGCGAAAATGCCGACTATATAAATATGCAAAAATAATAACGATGAATAAATTTTCAAACAAAAAAAACTTAGGAACAAATTTTTTTTCGCGTTAAGAAAAAAATTGTTTGGTTAATAATTTTTTTTTTCTCGGGTTGTTTGCATTCGGAGGGGGCAGGATTGTTTTGCCCATAAAACAACAAATAAATCCAAAACACTCAGAACTCCCACTACTCTCTACCTGGCTCGTTACCTAAATCCGAGTACCGAAAAAACGAAAATGTTGATGTGTCCACGGCACTAACGCCACTTACGACAGCGACCAGGCCAGTGAGAAATAAATCATGATGCCCAGTAGCGAAACAAAATACCGGGTGATCCGAGAATTTAAAATTAAAGTTTTTTTAGCGCAAGCAACTTGTCGTTAACGTTTAAATACATTATTTTAAAGATAATTAATTTCAATATAATAATAATAGTAATCATAAAATTTCACAATAGACCGTCATAATATCAAATTATATGGCATTTATAACCACCGAAGGAGGTCGCTCGTCACCCACCTATACGTCCGTATAAATATTTCAAAAGGATTTCTTGTTTCTTTTCTTTTTCGGTCATCTGCAACATGACTCCCTATGCCTCCTTGCGCAAGAGGGCCGAACGTCTAGCTGCCCGGTACACAAAGCCATGTCCGCTATGTGGTGAAAGGCACCCTCTACGGTTGTGCGCCCAATGTAAGGAGATGGCGACCCTCCAGCGCCTAATGGAGGTGATCCGGGCGAGTTACTGTGACAACTAGGGAGTGCACTAGCAACGCCAGGTGCCGACGATTTTGTGGCAAACATCACACCACCCTCCATCTGCCGATGGATTATCCGCCATGCGCGACGACGGCCTACAAAAGCTGGACACAACAGGTGGAAGCGGCCGCGCAAGAGGACGCTTGGAACAATGGGCACACGCAATCACCAACCAGCGGACAAATGGACGAAAGTCGGAAGGAGATGCTGTCAATCCACACGTCGAAGACAGCTTTGTCGCCAGAAGATGGCGAAATCGTCGAGCCGGGATTGGAAACACGGCCGTTCCGACCGGTAGAGGGGGTATCGGACTCACTGCCGCGCACCGCAACGCAACACCCACGCCTCCAACAACGACAACACGGCGACTCAACACCATAACCATGCGCACAAAAATAGCCGCAAACGTAGACTGGCCCTCCAGCCGCGCCAGCTACCACCAATTACTGGTTTCCGCGACGGTCTCAGCCGCGCTCTCCGCCCGAGTGGGATGGGGCGCAGTCAGGCGCGGATCCAGGGGGGGTCTTGGGGTCCCCCCCGAAATGTCCAAATTAGTGACATTTTTTTATATGTCTACATAATAAAAGTTAAAAGAAAGGAATTTTAGGTCATGAAATTATTTGGATTTTGAGTCAGGGATGGATAAGGGGGGGTCCAAACTCCCTGAAGTGTCAAATAAGAGAAAAAGTAACATTAATAAGTGTTAAAATAAAGGCATTTTAGGTCATGAAAGTATATGGACTTTGCCTCTTATGTATATAATATTAAACTGTAACTTTGTCATTTACATTTTATGCTTGGTATTGTGGTTTTCAGGTGAAAATGTCTCAAGTTGCCTAGAAACTATTTGAGACGACACTTTAACCCTGTTATAAATCAAAAATAAAATCGGTTTATTAAGCTCTTATAATTGAAAATTTGTATGGAAATCTCATTTAAAAAAGCTTTATAAATCTTTAATATTTTTTATGAATAACGGGGTAAATGTTTTGAACATAGAATATCTTCCTGGCATCGTTTCCCATTAGATTCAGATCTTTTCATGCCTTGAACATGTTTTGAAACGACGATTTTCACTGCAAAATGTTGCCAGCGTCCATGACTGAATCTAATGGGAAACGATTCCAGGCACACTTCAAAACATTTAAATTTTCAAGTGAACAGCACAATACCTAGCTTTACTCTCAAAATCGTTTTTATGACAAAAAAAAAAGTTGGACCCCCCCCGAAATTATTTTCTGGATCTGCGCCTGGGCGCAGTGGTGGAACCACCCGGGAGAGAGCGCGTAAGAGAGGTCATAACCTCAAACCTTACGAGGTAGGTCGATGGCAGACGGCGGGGACAGCGCCATCCGGCACTCACAATCCTAGGTTAAGGCCATAGAGATAAGAGAAGGAATGGTTGGAAATCCTGTCGCGGGTTAAGATGTTGCGTATCGCAAGTGGGCCGGCATGTTTAGGCCCGAGACCTAAAGTCTTAAAAATGTTCCACCCTAATGTCACTTTTGACTTTGTGCAAAACCCAAACACCATGTGGGTTGGGTGTGTATATGTGGGTTCACCTCCCCTTAAAACCGGAGGATGAGTTTTCGGGTTCAACGGTTGTCCTCGATTTGACAACCGTCTACTTTCCCAGCGACCATCGACACAACCACGTCACGGCCACCCCAGGATTTTCGATCATCATCACAAAGTATTCAAAGCTAAAAATAACTATCATTATATGTATTTATAACGAGAACTCTCGTTTGGTTTCTCTTTTATTTCACTAAAAACCACGACTCGACCGCGGTGCTTCCGAGCCACGGTCGCTCCAAGAAACACCACAGCCGATTTGTTCACTAAGTCTATTTCCTGAGGTGTGGTCAGATAGGCCTGCGCGTCTACATCAAAGTGCGATAGAGCATCTGGTTCGACATTTAGGGGTTCCTTGCGATGTTCCATTTTAAATCCATATCTTTGAAGTAGAAGCGACCATCTAGCCAACCTACCACTCAAACCTTTTTGTGTCCTCAGCGACTTGAGACTAAAAAGGTCTGTAATAATTCGAAATGTCAGACCCTCAATGTACGGTCGAAAGCGTTTGACACTGACTATGGCTGCTAGGCATTCCAGCTCCATCACCGTGTAATTGCGCTGAGCATTGTTTAACTTCTTTGAAACAAAAGCTATTGGATGCTCAGCGCCCTCGTCGTCGACCTGGAATAGGACACCACCCAGCCTATTTTGGACGCATCGCACTGAATAACAAATTCCTTCGAGAAACCGGGTTGGGCCAGGACAGGAGCGGAGCTCAAAGCTACCTTCAACTTTCCGAAAGCCTCTATTGCTTCAGGAGTAAGTTTAAATGGTCCTAGCGACTTTCGAAGGCAATCGGTCAGAGGGCCTGCTAAGAGAGCAAAATTTGTAATAAACACCCTATACCAATTCGCCATGCCCACAAACCTGCTGAGGAGACTTAGGAATTGGGAAGTTTTTAACTGCCTCTATCTTCCCTGGATCTACCTTTAAGAAGCCGCTAGCTAACAAGTACCCTAAGTATCGAATTTCCTTCTGACAAAATTTGCTCTTCTTTACGTTTATGGTGAGGCCTGCGTCCCTCAAATATTTTGCTACTTCCTTCAACAAGCGCAGGTGGTCCTCGAAGTTCTTTCTGCATACCATCAGATCATCCAAGTAGACAAAGACATTCTCATCGTCTGCGGTTCGTTGCATAATCCAAATGGCATCACTTTAAAGTGATAAAGAGGCTTTCCCGGAACTGCAAATGCTGTCTTCTCCTTCGATGATTCCGTCAACTTGATTTGGAAAAACGCGTCCTTCAGGTCGATGCCACTGATGAAGGGGGTATCCTTCAACCTGCTCAATAGCCCATTGATATGCGGGCAACGGGTATGAGTCCTGGTTTCCGGACCAACACCACAGGGCTACACCACGGCGAGTTCGATTCCTCGATAACTCCCATTGCCAGCAGCCTATCTATCTCACTAAAAGCTTCGGTTTGGCTCATTGGCGAGAGGAAAATGCTTACTTTTGATTGTAACCGCGTCGCCCGTGTCAATATGATGCTCGACAAGCTTTGTTTGACCCATACCTAACTGCTCAAATGACGGAAAGATCTCTACTATATTCTGCAGGTCGACCTTCTGCCTTGTTGTTAAATCTTTGAAATTATGCTCCTGTTCCTTTTCTTCGCTAATCTCTAGACATGCTATACAGGGAAATATACGGATGCTAACGCAAAAGCTCTTCAGAAATCAACTCCGAAATAGAATTTTTGAAAGTCACAGGTAAGGAAAGAAAACCTAATATTTTCTGCTTGCCGCCACCAGCCTTTAGTGGGTGGTATTTAAGTCCATTTTCCTCCAAAAACTTTTCACAGTCCTTCCCGAGGATAGAGACATTTTTACTCGCACCAGAGGCCTGTCGTCCTCTGTAAGCACTAAAGTGGTGCTTCGCAAAAGTTTACGCTCCTGTACTCGACTATGATATCTCTTCCTACATTTCAAAACATCTTCCGACACAAATGACTCTGTATTCCAAACTAGGTGAAAATTGCGCCTGACCTTTCCTTTCAGGGCTTTCTTAATTTTTATCGGTTTAGAAACTACGCTTGGACACGTTGGACTATCGGAATCTGAGCAATTGGAGCTATCTGTATTATCAGGAAAAGTAACTACTATGTTTGGGTATTCCGTCGCCAGAGTTCCACTACTCCTTGGAACCTCACCACTTTCACGCAATTCGCTTCCCCCGAGGGACCTACCACCTGGTTCAGCACCCAAGACGATTCCCCGAGCACTGTCTGATATGGAGGCTATGGCACCGAAGGATTTTCCCTCATCTTCTCGCTCGGATATTGGTTTCCCTGCCGGCGATGATCCTTTGGACACTTCGGGGTCAACAACCCTCTATGACGGCACTTAAAGCAACCCGGGTTCCTAATGAGTTTCTTACAATAAATGTATGAATGGCCCATGGCCTGGCGATTCCAACATTGAAATTCCGAATAGTCCGGTTTCCTTTTACGACGGTACTCGCCATCCTACTATCAGGTGTTATCGGTCGATCTTCATTAACGTGCCGTCCAGTATAAGTTGTTCCTAAGATCTCAGAGGACCTATGGAGTTAAGATCCGTGGCGAAATGGTTCCACAATTCTCACAAATAACTCAATTTAATTAAATTAATTACTCACTTTTATTTATTCAATTTATTAAATTTAAAACGTTCAAATCAGACCTGGATAATACTGAGTAGTAATTGGACTATTACGTACTTAAATACTTTATATTTTGATCTTGAAGTAATTAGTCCGTACTAAGTACTTTCAGAATATTCAAGTACAAGTACAAGGAATTGCAAAATAATTGAAGTTTTAGCAAATACTTCAAAGTATTTGAAAAGAATTGAAAGTACTTGAAAAGAATTGAAAAATGTACTTGAATCGATTTTTAATTCTTTTCAAGTACTTTCAATTACTTACAATAGTAAGTAAGTCCATATTATGTTTATATGTACAAGTAAGTAAATGTTAGAGTGGTAACTTTCTTTGCTAAATTTTGACAACAAAATTGTATGCAGTGAAGCATGATTCAACAATACCAGGTCAGATATGAGCAAGGTTGTGTGAAAAAAGCACAGATTTGCTTTCCTTATTTGAGAATATGTAAACAAACAAAAGCAAAACAGCCGATAATTTGACACAATCATGCTCAAAAGAAGCATTAAGAAGAAGCAGACTTCTACCGGAATCATCTGTATTAATACACCTTGGCAGTAAAGTAATTTTTTTTTGCAATAACAATGTATGTGCATTTACGTACACATGTTTGTATGCAAACATACTCGTATGTATGGTTTCAAAGTAAAACGTGCGTGTTTTTTTGTTGAATTCCTGCTATTTTATATATTTTTTTATGTTGAATTATTTTTTTTAGTTGTAAACTAAATTTAATTATTTATTTGTGTTAAATTTCAAATGATCATGCAATATTTATTTTTAAATGTGAACAATGAATTGCATTTTATTAAATAAACATAATATGGACTACAAGCGACATGTAAATAATATCGTTTATTTTTGTATTTTTTTTTAAATATTGGTTTCAAGATTGTAAGTAATTGCAAGTACTTGAAAAGAATTAAAAATCGATTCAAGTACATTTTTCAATTCTTTTCAAGTACTTTCAATTCTTTTCAAATACTTTGAAGTATTTGCTAAAACTTCAATTATTTTGCAATTACTTGTACTCGTACTTGTACTTGTACTTGAAAATTTTGGGAATGCCAGTACCAGTACCAGTACAATTCCTTTAAAATGTACTTGTCACAAGTCGTACTGGTACTTGATATTACCCAGGTCTGGTTCAAATACATGCAAACGCGTCCTTTTTACTTTTAAGCGCGAACACAATAAGCATTCGACAAATTTTGACAGATTTGGCGAAGCGAATATGATTTTTTCGCTTTTGGCAATTCGACAAATTCATCTTCGTCACTCATTCGACTTTTTTTGGCGAATTCGCTGGAGATTCGCATCTCGCAATTCAAGACCGCGAAATTCGACAAAATTTTCATTCGCTTCGCAAGTGACAATATGCGTAATGATGTCCTTCCTCCGCGTTGAAAAGCATAGGATTTAGGCTACTGTTGACGTTCCTTTTAATTATGTCAATCAGTAGGGTCCCTGACATCGGCTAGTGTTACTATGTCAGTATGGAACATGTCATATGACTCACTTAGCTTCTGCTTACGCATCGAAATCTCCATTACGATCTCGTGGTCACTTTTCAATGTTCCAAACTCACGCTTTAGCGAATAGCACAGGAAGGTATAATTGACATTTGGATTCTGCCTGGTGAACAACCAATACCATTCTTCCGCCCGTCCTGATAAAAATAGATAAAGCTTGCCATCAGTTGGCCACTAGAGCATTGAGTCCGCTCACAAAGGGTGTCCAACTTAAACAAAAAATCTGCGACGCTTCCAGTACCATCGAAGGAGACCTTCCAAACTTGTGGCTTCACCGCCATGCTACCGGAAACAATGTTCGCTTGGTTGCTCACGAAGGTCTGTGCTCGGTTACTTTCCTCTCTATCGGTATTCCTGGTATAGCTCGCACCGGCTTGTAAAGAGGTTACTGCAGCGTTAAGTAAGTCCATGTTCTCCCTGATCGTCCTCATTTCGTTCCTCATATCCTCCTGAGAAGTCCTGAACAGCTGATGTAGCACGTTCACCCACGAGTATTCAAGAGGGGCCTCGGCAAGATTCCTTAGAGCAGCGATTCTATCACCTTAAGTGTTGAGAGGGATAGGGTTTTCTAGAAAACCATTAGCTTCCTCCTGTATACCTGCCAACACGTTAGTCGGGGGATCGAAGAGATTCTTCATTGGCTCTGCTGCCATGGAAAAGTCAAGGATATTAGTACGCCTGGTCTACCAATTTTCTTGTTGGAGGCAGGATTCAATACGATCCTGGTAGGATCTCCTCCGCCCGGACTACCTACTGGAGAATGCATTACTAAAGGCCGAAGGGTGGGCTGTTTCGGAAACGCTCCTTTACCCTGACCTTTAGGTTTGCGCCCACTTCCTCGCGTAGAGTTCCTAGTAGTCATACGTTCAGCTGACCGATCCATGTTCCTTTGAAATATATCTCCACACCAAATTAGGTAAATAAAGTGGTAAGAAAAAGTTCGGTTACAAAGGGCGGTTAAAAAGTATAAAAGGTCAAGACTCACTCCCCCTTTTCCTATAATACCGAAGATTTGCTTAAAAAAAATGGAAAATTTTTTGTCTACATATATGTAGAAACACCGCAATTCAAGACGATAATCGTAACGACTTGTCCGAAAAAAAATTTATGTTTTGAAAAAATATATACAAGGTGGCGCAAAAGTAATCCTCCTATCAGAAAATGCTATACATTTTGCGATTGGCCCCTAAAGTCAGTTCTGTTTTGACATTTGTGTAGTAAACACATGCGAAATACACGTTAATAAACAATGTTACGCTACACTGCTCCAGAACGCGGAATATTGCTGACTATTTATTTGACCAATAATCGGTCGGTGAAAAACGGTTACTGTGAATGGTGAGCGCTACAGAGCAATGATCAACGAGTTCTTTTTGCCGCAACTTGATGAATTGGGATTGGAAAACATGTGGTTCCAACAAGACGGTGCAACAGCACACACTGCACGTGCCACAACCGATATGCTGAACATCGGAAGCTTACTTTTGCGCCACCTTGTATATATATGTTTAGAATATGCTGAAAATAAGTTTTATTAGTAAATATACGTTTGAAAATCAAAAAAGGAAAGAATGGAACAAAAAAGTAATCTTAGACAGGGGCAGTTTTTCCAGGTACACCTACAGCAATGTAGGGGCGGTCGACGTTAGTACTCCTGATCGCAATGCAGGGGCTGCTAAGGGCTGCCTCCCTGAGACTGGTCGGAGCACTGGAGACCAGTGATCAAAAGAAAACGTTGATAAAATTAATTTTTTTAATCCCCTCCTCAACCGCGCCGCAGTGTAAGGGTGCCGTTGGATACCGCTTTTGCCTAGACTTGCGCAGTTGGGAAGATGTGTGCTTTGGGTCCCCACTCCTCTTCCTGCGGGGGCTCCTAAAGCTGCC
The DNA here is from genome assembly GCA_949987695.1 of Merzomyia westermanni. Taxonomy (NCBI): domain Eukaryota; kingdom Metazoa; phylum Arthropoda; class Insecta; order Diptera; family Tephritidae; genus Merzomyia; species Merzomyia westermanni. The sequence goes on along the minus strand of OX465288.1, from coordinate 102,857,054 downwards.
TCCCTGAGACTGGTCGGAGTAGGCATCCCTACCAAAAAAAAAAGACATACAAAAACTAAGACTAAACAAAACAAACACTTTCTGCAAAAAGAGAAAAAAAAAGTTAATATTCCCAAAAAAACTGAACCCCCCCTAAGGCGGACATATATATTTTTCCCGAAGCCGACATCGGACAACAGACCCGGGACAAAAAAGAATAGTCAACTACAAAAAAAAAACTAAGTGCGTTTAGCACTGCCTCACCGGGTGAAATTCAAAACCTTCCGGTGGACGTTACGTAAAGTCTCGTGGAGCCTAAGCTACTGAACGCGAAGACCAATCCAGACAACCTGATCAGTTCCACCATCCCATCGCAACACAAGTGGTGGCTCCTGGGCCTGCCTACCTGGGGCTTATGAGATGGTGAAACCTCACAAGCTGGCCAGAAAAGTCATCGCAGTCAGCGCCTCGAGCTACCACGTTGGGCGACATCTGTTATGGATTACGCATCAAGAATGGATCAGTACGGAAGGCGGTCGGCATGATGTAGGGGCGCACTGTGGCTAGTCATTGTCGGCTGCGGTGAATTCTTGCCAACCTTACCGTCCTGCGCCATAAGCAGAGAAAGGTCATATCATGCCTATGAAAAACCCGGGGAAAGTCACAAAACAGCATAAAGCAGTCTATAAAAACAACATCCGGTTGAAATTCGGATGCCACGGACAGACCGTTGACATTCAAAATTTAAAAAAACTCAACAAAAATTCAAAACAACTTATAGAAAAATGCCAACTTACATTTAAAAGAAAACTTAAAATTCAAAAAATAACTGAAAATGAAAACGAATTTCAAAATGAAATAAAACGGAAGGAAAAGAAATTTTCAATTAACGAAAAGGAACCTGAAAAATCAGAAATGAGCCGCAAATGACCAGTTACAACGGCTAAAAACAAAGATATAAACATAAAGAGGCCGAACAATAAAGTGGGCACCGCGGGTGTTGTTGCGACGCCCGATGCTTGGCCCACCCTTATCGATGGCCATCGACGCACCTATTTTCGATGTCTCCTTACCAATAAATCCTATATGCCTTCTTAATAATGGACAAAGTCAGCAGTCCCATTTGTAAAGTATATAATATATAAAAGTAAAGTTGCTATAATAGGTGATAAGTAACAATTTTCCGTTTTAATTTATTTGAAATTTAAGGTAAACTTTATATAGCAAATAAGAATTTTCCGTTTTAATTTATTTGAAATTTAAGGTAAACTTTGTATAGACTTCAGGAAAAACTTTTATAAATCACTTCACTTTGAAGTAAAATGCAAATGTTTCCAGAGTTTTTCTTTTCGACAAAAAAAAATAAAAAATTCAAATTCCCTTCATAGCAGATTTTACATGAGAATGAGAACGAACAACCGAAATCATGGCTGCATCTTACCCACAATCTGCTAATAATTGGTTTAAGTTGCAGCTTCAATGTATGATTACAACTTTTGTATGTATTTATTTATAGTAACTAAATAATAAAAATCTGGTTTGAATAAAGTTTTATGAAAACATTGATAAGAAGCTTTTTGAAAAATTCTTTTATAAGCTTACAATAATAAACTTTTTATCAACGTGTCGTTTCCATTATATAACGTTTATTTCCAAACGTTTTGTAAACGGAAAATCAGAATTTTGTAAGCTTAGTATTTATTTCGGAAAACCCTTTTAAACATTACTTTGTCTTCCTATAGCATTTTAGATTTGGTTTAGGTGTATCCTATTATTATTTTATTTATCTTGTTTTGTTATTTACGTATTTCATTTGCTTTTATGTATTTATTTTAACGCATAAATTTATTTTATTTCTTTTATTTTTTTTATTTTATGCAGCCTTTAATTTGTTATAAGTAATATTACTTATATTTGATTTATTTGTATTACAAGTGTAGTTTATTTATTAGTATTTTTAAATACTATAGTGCTTATTTATTTTATTAGTATAGTTGTTTTTGGTTTTATCTTAAGTATTTTATTTTATTTCTGTTAACATTCAAATGTTTTCAGAAATAAACAAACGATTTTTGGAAACATTTGATCAGGGTTTTGAAAATGCTCAACTATTTTGAAGTATTTCAAAAGTGCTTTTACTGCAGTTTTGAAAATCATTCAGCAACTAAAAATAAGCAAAGTACAAAAACATTTTTTTCATTTTACTACAGCAGTAAATTGAACGGAAACGAGCTTCAGCAATCAGCAGAAAAAAAACTTGAGAATTTTGCTGAGGTTTAAGCTATTAGCTTTTTATATTTAATTTTTTTTTATTTTTCATGTTTCAGTTTTTTCACAGTCGAATTTATGTTTCGAATTGCTGACTGAAAGATAGTAAAACTAAAATTTTATTTATTTTATTTTATTATTAATTTTATTCAGCAGCTATTTCAAAATTTCATAGGGAAATACATATAATTATGCGATGTTCTGATCGTATTGGTGCAATTCCTTCGATTGTTATATGCCTTTTTGCTATACTTATATCCGAAAGACATATGTACGGATCTGTATATGGAGAGAGATTAACCAGCTTGTCGCTGATGTCCATTGAATCTATCTCTATCTCTATGGCGCGATATACAACAGGTATATCATCATAAACCTCCTAAGAGATTTTTGCGCCAAGCTTCTCTTCCAATTTGTGGTGTGCCGATTTGAATTTTCCCTACAAATTGGTGGGACCTACAGTTTTTTGCCGACTCCGAACGGCATCTACAAAGGAGACGAATTTTTGCTGAGAAGCCTGTCATGGCAGAAATACACTCGGAGAGTTTGCCAAACCACTGCCGAGGGGCGACCCCGTTCTGAAAAACTTTTTTCAAATCACTTTTGATGTTACCTGTACCAGGGCTCGAACCATGGACCTTCGGTGTGGTAGGCCGGCAACACTACCTTCACACCACGGCGGCCGCCCATTCCATTGAATCTGATGTGCTAAGAAGCAATGATTTTGAAGATGTGACTGACGGTTTTGCCCATCTGAAATCTAGAAGGGTTCCTCTTCAAATAACATAGATATTTAAGCGCTAACCTATATATGCTAAAAGAGTTCATTTTGTGGACTATATAACATACATATCTATTCGCTTCATGTTTATAAAAATAAATATTTAACCTTGTTTATCTACTTTCTTTGTCTATTCTAACAAAATAGTGTTCTCTCAAAGTCATAGGGGCCTCATTATCTTAATATGCCCAGGGCCCCCAATAGGTTAAAGAAGGTCCTGCCACGGTGGCCGTCAATCGAAGGAATTGTACCAGTACGATCAGAACATCGCATAATTATTTGTATTTACCTATGAAATTTTGAAATAGCTGCTGAAAAAAAGCAAACAAAATTTTATTTTACTATCTTCCAGTCAGAAATTCGAAACATAAATTCGGCTGTCAAAAAACTGAAAAATATGAAAAATGAAAAAATTTAAATACAAAAAGCTAAAGCCTCAGCAAAGTTCTCAAGTTATTTTGCTGCTGATTGCTGAAGCTCGAATTCATTCGTTCAACTTACTGCTGAAGTAAAATGAAAAAAAAAAATTTTTTTACTTTGCTTATTTTTAGTTGCTGAAATATTTTTGAACTATAAATGTAGGCTACAAGCAAATTTTCGAATCTGACAAAAAACTGATTTCTAGTTAAGCTAAATATTTAAAACTTTGCTATTTTTCAGCCAGCATTTGATTCGTTTGTACGGTTATAAATAAAATTTTTTTTTTATATGGTTACGTTAACCAACCAAATTTCTAATTGTAGCCTGTTAATTTTCTTTTCTTGCCGCTAAGCCCTTCTTTTTTTATGTCAAAAATTTTTTTTTTCTTTCCTCACTTAACTCTATTCTATTCTAATTGTTTGTCTTCTTATTTTCTATCTATCAAATCTTAGTTTACTTTAATTGATTAAAATTATTTGAGTCTTTCTAAGTAAAAAAATCCAAGTTCCTTTTATGTTTAACTTATTCCCTAACTAATTTTCTTTTTATGTTATTTAATATGATTTCCTTAATTTTTGATCTAAATGTAAAAAATAACTGCAACTATATTGGCTAGGTCTTACCTGGTTGCAGTAGGCCGTTGGTGGGGCGCTACTGTTGTTGTTGTTTCTGCTGGTAGTGCAGCGGGCCTACAATAGGGCGGCCCCTGCTGTTGTCACTGCTGGTTGCTAGTGTTTTTGTAGTAGTGCAGCGAGCCTATGTAAGGGCGGCCCCCGCTGTTGTCTCTACTGGTTGTCGTTGTTGCCGGTGGTGGATGTTGCGCGCTGCAGTGGCGCGTTGTTGTTCCGCACTATGATGTTTCGCGCTGCTGATGTTGGGCGCTATATGGTGACGCAATGCTGCTGTTGCGCGCTATGGTGGCGCGATGTTGATGCTTCATTAGCAATATTCTTACTTTTTTTATCTTTTTTTTTTTTGTTAGTTGGTTACTTTCAATAAAATGTCGCCGAATGAAGGCCATGAAGTTGTTGCTGTTTGCTTGGTTTAAAACCTTTTCAGTTTTTTTATTTTGTTGTATTTGGTTAAAACTATCTGCGTTGTTGTTGCTTTTATTACACTGTTTTTATACCTAGTAGTGCTTCGCACACAAGGTATATTAACTTTAGTCGCGGCACGGCAGTACGTAACGGCATTAACGGATCGAGATAGATATTGACTTATATATATCAAAATGTTCAGGACGAAAAGAGAAATTGATTAAGCCACGTCCGTACGTCTGTGAATACGATAACTTGAGTAAATTTTGAGATATCTTAATGAAATTTGGTATGCGGGTTCCTTGGCACTCATGTCCGAGCGCTATTTAAAATGGGCGAAATCGGATGATAGCCACGCCCACTTTTTATATATATAATATTTTCGAAAACACAAAAAAAGTGATTACTCAGTACATAATACACCTATAAGAATAAAATTTGGTGAATATATTGAGATTGAGGCATAAAACAAATTTTTCAAGAAAGTTTTGAAAATGGGCGTGGCACCGCCCACTTTTGATAAAGTCAAATTTCGAAATAATATTAATCATAAATCAGAAACCGTTCAAGATTTCGAAACGAAATTCAGCACGCAGGTTTGCAGGTATGCAAGGAATGTTCCAGGAAAAACTGAGCGGGATCGGTTAAGTTCTACGACCACTTTTATATGAAAGATTTTGAAAAGGATAGTACATATATTAAATAGGCAATAACTTTACGTAAAATAGCTTTACATCATTTATATTTCAGTTTTAAAGTTTCCGTAAACAAAGAAATCCAAAAACTTAAAATTTTCGAAAATGAGCGTGGCCCCACCCTTTTTATAGTGGACTATTCCACAAAACTTCTTATGCCATAACTCCGCCAAAAATTGATTTGTGGAAACGAAATTTGGTGATACTATTCTTTATATAAAGGTAACTGTTTGCTGTAAAATTGAGCGAAATCGGTTAATGCCCTCGCCCAGTTTTTTAACATAGTTCTGAAAATTTTTTTTGGAAAATTTAAAGAGCGATATTTCTACAACTAAGCAAGTTATATCAATTAGAAAAACTCAGCCGCAAAAAAATTTTTTCTATTTCGAAGAAGTAGGCGTGGCGCCGATCACTTTTCGGCATAAAACTTCTGCTATTTTCAAAGGCAATAGCTTATAATTCGATCTTGATATTTCAATGAAAATTGGTCAGCTTCTTCTTAGTATGTATAATATGTATTATACTCCTGCCAAAAATTAGCCAAATCGGGAAACACACAAGCGAAATATTCGGGCACGTAGTTAATAGCCCACTGCAATAGCGAAGTTATATATCTTTTTTGATTTTTATACCTTTCATAAACATTAAATGTATGTAAGTATGAGAACAAGAAGAGAAAAGTTCACTAAAATGATCAGCACGATGAGCGGAGTCGATTTAGCTATGCCCGTCTCTCCGTCCGTCTGTCTGTCTGTCCGTCTGTCTATTTGAACGCAAACTAGTCTCTCAGTTTTACAAAAGAATGCTGAAATTCGTGGTTTGCTTTGGCCGTTTTATAATATACTAGCAACCCCGATAGACATTGTTTTGACGTTTTGATACATAGAACACATCTATATATAAACTGTCATTAACTTGAACCAAATAAACTCCTAACTATACCGAACTGCAGCTTTATATAACCTGGGGGCTTTTCCAAAAGCTATATACAGACTGTGTCGTACCCAGCGAACTCCTGAACTTATCGTGAAAGTTCTAGAGCAAAACAAAACACAAAATATGTGGGCATCGCACCGCCCACTTTTGAAAAATTATGTAGATATTGACTAAGTGACACATATATCCAAATTTCATTAATTTAGACCAAAAAAGTTCGGATTTATGACGACTTGAAACTTCATATAGCCTGGGGAGTGGCTGCGCCCACTTTTACAAAACTATATATTGTCTATGCTGTACCCAGTGAACCCAAGTATATATTGTGAAAATTTTATAAAGATCGGTTGTTCTTTGGCGCCTATAAAAGACACCCTTTTTTATACCAAGTAGTGCTACGCACACAAGGTATATTACTTCATTCGGCATAAACGAATCGAGATATATATTTATTAAGGTATATCAAAACCTTCAGGAAGAAAAGTAAAATATCCGTGCAACTAGTTAATACCCCACTGCAAAAGCGAAGTTGTATATCTTTTTTGATATTCATAGCTTTCATGAACATGAAATGTTTGTACGTATACTGAAATGATCAGCAGGATGACCTGAGTCGATGTAGGCATGTCCGTCTCTCGATACGTCTATCTGTCTGTTCGTCTGTCTATTTGAAATAGAACTGAAAGTATTAAAATAGACTGTGTAAATTGGGATGACATAATAGATCACTACTAGGTATATAATGTTCGGTTCCACCCGAACTTAGACTTCCTTACTTGTTTTTTTTTTTTTTTATTAAATGCAAACACGTAATTTTATTATCGAATTCTCCCTTTTTTATAACTTTAAAACTTGTGTTTTTTAGTGTTCTCATACTTACTCTCTCGATACGTCTATCTGTCTGTCCGTCTGTCTCTTTGAAATAGAACTGAAAGTATTAAAATAGACTGTGTAAATTGGGATGACATAATAGATCACTACTGGGTATTTAATGTTCGGTTCCACCCGAACTTAGACTTCCTTACTTGTTTTTTTTTTTTTTATTAAATGCAGACACGTAATTTTATTAGCAAATTCTCCCTTTTTTATAACTTTAAAACTTGTGTTTTTTAGTGTTGATGCTCTCGATTTGGTTTGTTTTTGCTTTGTTAGTAAATGTGTTATATATTTTGACTACCACATCGTTTTTGTTATGTAGAGCTTTGAAGTCAATTTATATATACTTCAAGTCATCAAAAGATCCAAACATAAGTGGACTTTAGCCGTCTTTATTGTTGACTTCAAATTCGCTCTAATAAATGCTGTTGCTTTTTTCATACGTATACAAAGTAGTTGCAGCCAAGTTAGCTTACATGTACCAAACTTAATAGGTGACAGCATACAAGTTATGTTAAAGTATTAGCGCAATTGAGGCTGCACGAAAACTTTTTCTTTTCATCAACCACATGTCGAAAAATAAATATGCTGGCCGTTCAACTATTTCACTTTTAATACTGTTTTAAGCAATTCTTAAACATATTTTGACGCACTAAAACACAATTCGTTTTAAGCTTCGGTCAGTGAGTTTTTTTTTTGTATTGAAATTTACACACAACTGGGGTTTTTTCCACTTATTTAGATTTTTTTTCGCCTTCAAATCAAGAATACTTTTGATCATGGTTATACTTGCGCGACTTCCCCCTTGCGTTAGGAAATTCCATTATTTCCAACTAACGGGCACTTCGGCATTGGAACAATTCCGTTTGATTAAAGTGTAGCATGCCGTAGGGGTTGCAATGCAGCGCTATACTTTTCCGGTTGTCATCAGGGTTCGTTCTTATACCACTCTTTTATTACTACCAAATCTGGTAAAAGTGTAGTATGAATGTCAAAATAAACTAAATATGCCATAGAACTGAGGTTAAAGCTATGGGTTTGCTTTTTCATCGCAAATTAAATTAGCATTACATTTTAGAATTAACTTTAAAATTCAAAATACTGTAATTACGTCTTTTGAAGCTTAAGTACGAGACGAATTTAGTAAGGTTTAATTTTACTTCTATTCGCACGGCTGTTACTTTTAATAAGTGTAAATTTTTCGTAGGGAACAAAACAAAAAAAAAAGGAAATTAAATATTGTTAGTGATTGATTGTTTTATAGGAGAGTTTATAAAAAAAAGTATTGTGTCAAAACAAGTTTACTTGTAAACTATTCCATGAAAACAAAAAGCGTAGTAGATTTGGACTAAAGTGCAGTGGGTATTAAAAAAATTACTGCATTTTTAGTCAAGTCCGAACCCTGAAGGCACGCTTCCCCTCGCGCCAAAAAAGTAAGGTTCTAGACCATGCGTTTGGTGTGTTCCCCTGGTGACCCGAGGGATCCCACGTTATTGAGTTTGGGATAGGAGACACAGGGAACTACTCATCCGACCTCGCCGTTGACATATCTCGATCTACAGGCTTCGTTAATATCGCACATAGTAACAAAAATACTGCCGCCTTAAAACCCCATTTAAGTACAATTTTATAATGCTTTTATGAATCAATTCGTAATTAATCGACATTTGAGCTGAAATTTATTCTGACAATATAGTTTTTCTCCTGTTCGACCATATCGGTTGAAACCGTGATGTCAGCCGTGTCAAAGTCAGAGATAAGTACAGGGTGTTTTTTTTACAGGTTTGTTTTTCGAATAGAGATAAAACTGGCATTTTGTGGTCAAATCTGGCAACTGTAATGTCATTTATGTTCAGTTTGGTTTGCCATTTCATCATGAACAGGTTGACAAAAGAACAACGCTTGCAAATCGTGCAAATTTATTTCGAAAATAATGGTTCAGTTCGCGAAGTTTACCGTGAGCTCCGTCCATTTTATGGTCGACATAATCGTCCATCAGAGCAATTAATTCGGTTAACCATGGATCGTTTTCGCACTACGTTTACTCTATGTGATAATACGCATCCGCAGAGACGTCGAACAGTGCGCACCGAAGAAACAATTGCCGCTGTAGAGCAAAGTGTTGAAGAGGACCCGAATGAATCGATTCGCCACCGTGCACAGCAATTGGAGCTTTGTCCATCAACTTTATGGAAGATTTTGCGCAAAGATCTTGGCTTGCGACCTTACAAGATCCAGCTTGTGCAAGAATTAAAGCCGCGAGACCATGCAATGCGTCGTGATTTTGGTGTATGGGCCGAAAATGAGATTGATTTCGATGCTGATTTTCATCGCAAAATTTTGTTCAGTGATGAGGCTCATTTTTGGTTGAATGGCTACGTCAACAAGCAAAATTGCCGCATTTGGAGTGAAGAGAATCCACATGAGACCCTTGAAACGCCATTACATCCACAAAAACTGACTGTTTGGTGTGCTCTATGGGCTGGTGGAGTCATTGGGCCATACTTCTTCCGCAATAATGCTGGAGAGGCAGCTACCGTTAATGGAGACCGGTATAGAGCCATGATAACCGACTATTTTGTTCCCGAATTGGATGGCATGAATGTGGATGAGTTGTGGTTCCAACAAGACGGCGCTACATGCCACACAGCGCACGTCACAATCGATTTATTGAAGGAAACATTCGATGAGCGCATAATTTCGCGGAATGGACCTGTCAATTGGCCACCAAGGTCGTGTGATTTGACACCATTGGATTATTTTCTTTGGGGATATGTGAAGTCGCTCGTCTACACCAACAAACCAGAAACGTTAGGGGAATTGGAAGCCAACATTCGTGGCGTTATTGCCGACATACGGCCCCATATGCTCGAAAAAGTGGTTGAAAATTGGACCTGTAGAATTGGCTTTATTCGAGCCAGCCGCGGCGGCCACATGCCCGAAATCATATTTAAACATTAATGGCATAAAATTATCCTTCCAATAAAGCCAAATTGATGGACCTTAAAACGATTTTCTTGTGTTTTATTTCAATTCAAAGTTCTATACCCCTAAAAAAAACACCCTTTACATGTGTCTCCTTCCCTGTTTAGGTTAACGTCTTGCAGGTGCTTGAAATGCATTGAATTTTGTTGTATGCTCATATTCCGAACATACCTTTGTACTCGGGCTCTTTCCACCCACTCAAGTACCTGAATTTCTTATAAGAAGGAAACACCTTTTGGATGTCAATTGCCCATTTCCCTTAATTTGACACTTTCGGGCACCTTGGGTTACTCGCAATTTAACTCAGGCCACACCAAACACTTGTTTTGTCATGTCAGGTGCCTTTGCACTCTATGGGAATAATTGGGTGTTGCCACTTCCGCAAAATCCTAGCACTTTCCCGTAGCTATCGATTTAATGTCAAAACGAAGAATGATTCCAAACTGTTAGTTACCTAACCAACCGCAGCGAGTAATTGAACAATATTGGGGCGATTATTCTCAAGCATGTACCATCTCTAACTCAATAACACTCGCACCACTAGTTAAACACAACAGAGATAACGATGGCTACGCTTATGCATGCAAGCACGTACCAATCAAGAGAAGGAGAGATCGCGCGAGTGTTTGCGAATACGATGCAAAGAGGAGATGCCAATAAATAACACCGATCCTTCGAGAACACGAAGAGCGAAGAACCAAGAAAGTTCTCGGTAGGCAAGCACCCTGTTGGACTATATAAGGCAGCGACCAAGTAAGGCAGGTTGATCAATTTATTTTCAAGTGTTGTTCAGTGAACTACTGCGAAGTTACCAAACTGTTAAATTTGTATTGCGTTTATTACTAGTAAATAAAACTAGCTATTAGTTACAATATCTGTGCGTGTGTTTATTTGACTTTATAGTGATCGTACCCAGGATTGATAATTAAGGAATCATCGAATTCGTCACAATTGGCGTCAGAAGCGGTATTGTTGAATAAATCGAGTGATTTCAAGGATAACAAGGACATGGCGAAGCTGAATGAATAAAAGATTCAGCAACTCAAAAATGAGTTGGAACAACGCGGACTAAACACTAGAGGCAATAAATCAAAGTTTGCGAGAGGCTATGGAAGCAGAAGGAATCAACGTTGATGATCATGTTTTTCATCTTGTGGAGGAGGCACCGACAAAAATGGGCACAAACATGATATTGGCTGTATTAACTCAGATGTCGACTAAAATAGAAGAACAGAAAACAAGTATGGCATCTCAGCTATAACAGGTATCATCACAGATCTCCGCGCAAATGGATGAACAGAAGGCATATACATTTCTTCGTAGTTGGAAGCACAGAAGGAGAGAGTTACGTCAAAATTAGAAGTACAAGATGCAAAAATCGCACAATTTCAGGACAAAATTTAGGCTGAGGTGGAAGTTTTGAGAGGTCGTATCCAGGAATTGCAACTAAATCGTTCCGAAGGTAAAAATCCCCATAATTTGATGGTTCTGTTCCTTTTCAGGTATTTAAGCTGCAGTTTGAGAAGACGGCAGCTGTGAATAATTGTGCAGCTGAAATGTTGCAGAATATTCCTGACGGAAAACGGAACAATTGTGAAGCATTGATTGGTGCAGTTGAGAGACGATATGGTAGCGAACATCGGAGACAGATATACCAAATAGAGCTGCAGAATCGCTTTCAGAAGGCTAATGAGACATTGCAGGAATTTGCATCGGACATCGAGAGGTTCGCCCATCTAGCAAATGCGGACGGAATGTGGATGGAAAAGAGCACTTACTAACTGTGGATACAGGGCATCACATTCCATAATTCGATCTGATTTAGTCAACAAGGAGGTGAGACCATTACATGGAGCAAAGTTACGTACGGCCACTGATGAGGACACCCATGTCCTAGGAGAATTAACATGTGAAATCGCAATTGGGAACGTGGCCGTGCTACACAGTTTTATAGTAGCAGATATTGTTGACGAAATCATAGTTGGTGTGGACTTCTTAAGCGAGCAAGGCATCAAGATCGCCATGCAAAACAGGATTATGAATTACCAGAACATGGATGTGCCATTAAATTTTGGTTACGAAAACAAATACGTTAGTAAGCGAGTGCTTGTGGAGGAGAGCCAACAAATTTCACCGAAGTCGGAAGCAATAATATGGGCAAAGATTGATGGAGACTATGGGTAGGTAAAACCCTGGCCATGACAAAACAAGATGGACGTGTACCGGTAAGAGTACTTAATGAGTTCAAATCGCCGATTAAACTTTCCAAAGGAGCAATATTGGGACAATGCCAAGAGGTCGAGATAGTTATCAATTGTGACCAGTTTCAGGAAAATAGTTCTACCATCAAGATTAATCTTTCAGATGATATCACGTCGTGGACGGCAGGCCTCGAAAAAGATCATCACAAAAAGGCAAAGGAACTTTTATCAAGGTTTTCGAGCATATTTGACAAGGATGGTTCCAAACCAGGTCGGACCAAAGTTGTGAAGCATCAAATTGATACTGGTGATGCAAGGCCAATCCGCCAATCTCCTCGTAGTATTCCAATGGCCAAACGCCAAATAGTAAGAGAAATACAGTTATCCATTGTTATCTGGCACGAAATGGTTTTCCACACTGGACTTGAAAAGCGGCTACTGGCAAGTAGAGATAAAGGATGAAGATAAAGAGAAGACGGTCTTCAGCGTTGGAGAAGGGCTTTGGCAATTTACGGTAATGCCCTTCGGGCTATGCAATGCTCCAGCTACTTTTGAGAGACTCATGGACCAGATACTAAAAGGATTGCACTGGCAAACATGTTTGGTGTACCTCGACGACATCATCGTGCTGGGAAAAGCTTTGACGAACACCTAAAGAACTTACAGAAAGTTTTCCAAAGAATAGCTGGTGTTGGTCTGAAACTAAGTCCCAAGAAGTCTTCCTTGTTTAAAAAGGAAGTAAGTTATTTGGGTCACAAGGTAACTACGGAGGGAATCTGCACTCCTAAGGAAAAGATCGAAGCCGTAAGAGATTGGCCAAGACCGAGGAATTTGCATGAGTTACGGAGCTTCCTTGGGCTGTGCACTTATTATCGCCGATTTGTACCGAATTTTGCCAGCATAGCTAGTAGTCTCCATGCCCTTACCAGAAAGAATATGAGATTTGAATGGAAGAAGGAATGGCTTTTCAAACATTGAAGGAACAACTATGCACTGCCCCGATGTTAGCATATCCAATTCCAGGTTCCAAGTTTATGCTGGATGCAGATGCGAGTGGTTATACTATAGGAGGTGTTTTGTCCCAGATTGTTGATGGACAGGAAAAGGTAGTTGCATACTATAGCCGAACAATTGGGAAGCCTGAAAGGAACTATTGTGTAACCCGGAGAGAACTGTTGGCATTGGTAGAGTGGTTAAGCATTTCCACAAGTATCTCTATGGGCAGCGATTCCACGTCAGGACAAACCATGCAGCGTTGAAATAGCCCTTACACTTCCGTAATCCGGAAGGTCAATTGACACAGTGGATAGAGAGACTGCAAAGTTATGACTTTTTCGTAGAGCATCGCAAAGGTAGCATTCGAAAGCTGAGGCCAAGGAAGACAACGACAACAACAACAACAACAAGACATTATAGATGTGCGGCTTATGACTATAACTTCTACCGACAAATGGGACATGGATCAATTAAGGAGGTGTCAGCACGCAGATCCAGATCGTACACGTGTGATGCAAGGAATCGAACAAAACGAGCGACCATCAAGAGAGGATATGTCAGCAGAAAGCCCTGTTGCCAAGTCATATTGGGCACAGTGGAATAGTTTGCAATTAGAGTCCGGTTGTTTGTATCGAATATGTGAGAGTGCGGATGGTCAATGCGTTCGAAAGCTGATAGTCGTCCCAAGGAAGGAAACCCCTGATGAACTCAATGAATTACATAACGGTCCAAGCGGAGTTTATCTTGGAGTCACTAAGACCTTGGAGAAAGTCAAGCAAAGATTCTATTGGGTTGGTTGCCGTCAGTCGGTCGCGGAGTGGATTGCCAACTGTGAAGTATGCATAAGAGCTAAAGGACCGAAATCAAGGAGCCATGGCCAAATGAAACAGTATAACTCAGGTGCGCCATTTATTTTTTATTTTTTTTTTTATTTATTTATTTCAGTCATCCAAACAAAATTTCTTACAGACTATGATCATACTTAGATATTTAATTAAACAGTGCAAATAGGCTTAACTTAAAACAATAAAGGCTATCGTTAAAATTTATTTGCGGAGCGAATGTGTTACAAAGGCGAATGATTCTGGCTATCGGCTCGTTATAAGGGTAAAGCGACTTGTGTGAACCCTCAGTAAACTTTCTGGGATTTCTGAGATTTATATTAGATTCCTGTACACGAAAAAGAATAAATATATCTGGGCAGTCAATATTGCCAGATAAAATATTGTAAGCAAATAACAGCGACAGATATGACCTTCTGTCCGCTAGAGATTGTAAGCCAAGGAGTTTCCTCCTTGAGGCGTAACTTGGAATATCATTTTCAATAAACACTCTTTTCATAGCAAATCTGGTGAATTTCCTCTGGATCATCTCTATTTTATCAGAGTGCTTTGTGTAGTATGGGTTCCATATGATCGCCCCATATTCTAAAATACTCCGTACCAAAGCAATATAGAGTGGTTTCAGAGTCATAGGGTCCTTAAAATCTTTGGTGTTCCTAATTATGAAACCCACCATCGAATACGCTTTAGATGAGACTAGATCAATATGTTTAGAAAAAGTTAATTTAGTGTCAAAGATAATTCCTAAGTCCTTAATTTCGGATTTACGCAACAAATGAACGCCGTCCAGAGAATAGTTGAGAGTATAGACATTTGCGCGGCGGCAATAAGAGACAACGCAACACTTGCTAATGTTTAGGCTTAGGTTATTGATGGTATACCAATTTAAGAATATGTTTAAATCTTGCTGAAGTTTTTGGCAATCGAGAAGGCTGTTAATATTGAGGAATATTTTGACATCATCTGCGAACATTAAGCACTTTGACGATATGATATGCGACGGTAAGTCGTTTATGAAGAGTAAGAATAACAGAGGGCCAATGTGAGTTCCTTGAGGAATACCCGATGTGGCATAGACTTCAATGTTCAAGCTTATTGAGTTTATTATCACCCATAATTTTCTACCAAAAAGAAAACTTCTGAAAAAGTTCAATAAAGTGCCGGAAACACCAAATTTATTGAGCTTCCGTAAAAGAATGTTATGATCTACTTTATCAAAAGCTTTTGAGAAGTCGGTGTATATGACATCGAGTCGCGAATGTTGTTCCATTGCAGTGATAATGTTGTTTGAAATAAGAGATAGATTAGTGACTGTTGATTTACCTGGCAAAATCCCATGTTGGCAGCTAGTTAGGGCATGCTGGACATGTTCGAGTAGCTTTTTGTTAAGTATGTGATCGAAAATTTTTGGAAAGACGCCCTGATTTACTATAGCTCGATAGTTGGAGATGAGGCTTTTGTCTCCAGATTTGAAGATGGGTTCAATTGAACATGACTTCCAACAATCATAGAATATTCCTTGGCGTAAACATGTCTTAAAGAGTTTGGTGATTGGTTTTACAAGAGAATCCACGCACCGAATGAAAAATATTGGGGGAAACCCATTAGTGCAGTTGAAGCTTGGCTTAAGGTCTAAGACTGCATCTGCAACATCACCTTTAGTGATAATAAATGCGTCAATAAAATTAAAATTAGTTGGTCTTGAATTTAAATAAGGAGTGTCTTCGGGCTGGTAGCTTTCATAAACTTCTTGAAAAAATGAGGCAAGTCTCTTGCGTTTTATTGGATTCACAGCCTTTGTATTCCATTCTATCAGGTATGCCGGACGATTTACGCCTAGAGTTCACAAACTTCCAGAACGAAGATGGATTGAGTTTCAGGCTGTCTTCAATTTTGGTTATATATTGATTAAAGAGATATTTATGAAGTCTGTCAAATTCGCTTTTATAATTGTTGAAATTGTGAAGGTCCACGGGAGACTTTGAGCTTCTGTATTTTTTTAGAGCTTTATTTTTAATGTTCTTCAGATGGTTTAATTCCGCGTTGAACCAAGGCGGTTTATTTTTGGGCTTAGAGGATTTCAAAGGCACAAACTTAGTGACGGCATCAGAAAAAATGTCGCAAATATTTGTATATATTAATTCTGGATCTTCTATGAAATCTAAAAAATCCCAGTTCGTGCAGTAAAAACAGGTGTTCAAAGCATCGAAGTTGGCTTTTCTAAAACATAATAAAGGTTCGTGGTTCTTATTAAGTCGCTGAAAACTTAGAAATTCGAATTTAATAGTTAAAGCTTTATGATGAATTGTGTTACGTGATATAGGTGACAAATTCAATTCACATGCTAATTTGAGATCTTCTGTTGCGAATACTAAATCCAGTAATTTATCATTGGAATTTGCAAACGAATTTAATTGTTGAAAATTGTTAGATAAGAAAAAACTAGTGACAGAAGATTCAATATCGGATTTAATATTAAAGGGTAGAAGCCAGCCATTGTCAAATGACCAAATAATGTCTGCCCATAACAATTATCTGCCCATTTAGTGCAACAGATTCCCCGACAAATTTTATGTTATTGATATGTTGTTCATAAACATTAAAGCTAGAGTTAGGCGGTATATAGGATATCAAGATGTAAATATGTTTGACATTTGAAATTGATACATCTATGCAGACTTGTTCGATTAACTTATCAGCAAAGGGCAAAATTAATAAACTGCTATTTAGGCTTGTTTTAACTGCTAATAACACTCCTCTACCTCGAGCGCAGCCACTAGCATTAGGGCACCTATCATGGCGATAAACAGTGTAATGGTTGTCAAAAAACTCGGAGCTGGAAATTTGTTCACATAGCCAGGTTTCGGTGATAGCAACAATATCATATTCACGTAACGATGAAGCAATCCTAAATTCATTTGATTTTGTTCGTATGCCACTTGCATTTTGATAGTATATTGAAAATGATTTAAGTGATGTTGAGCTAGTTACCCCGTTTCGACATTCTCCGCTCCCTCTTGAAAAGACTGAAATGGACGGATTTCAACATTAGCAGTACATAGTTTTGCGTCAAATATGGCATCATAGTGACATGGAGATACACCGAGTTTGAAGCTTATGCTCTTTAATTCATTAAGATTTGCTTCTTTCTTCACTAGCGCAAAATACGATAAATGGTCCCGAGTGATCCCAGTATGCTTTGTAACGTAAGAGATAATATCCTCGCCTTTGACGGTATTTTTAAAATAAGAGAGGTGAATCCATCTTTTTTTACCGACCACATCAAGCTCCAAATTATCGTTCTTACCAACCATGGGGGCGGAATTTGAATTTTTTACGTTATCTGCATTTTTGGCATTGGCGCTAGAATTTGCATTAACATCAGTATCAGTGTTACCATTTGCACTAACATGGACAGGCTTAAGTGGATATTTCCTAACAGCGCCCGTGGCATTAGCATTGATGTTAGCATTTTCATTAACATTGACACCGGTTGGCATTTTATTATTCATGTTGGCGACATTTTCTTTGGCATTAGCATTTCTTATTTCTCGACTAGCATCGCCAGCGGCAGCACTCTTAACATTTTCTATGGCATTAACATTGATTGGCGGACCTCGGCTAGATCGCCAGCGCAACAGCAGCGAATGTACTACTGGTAGATAGGTCGGCATTATTGGCATTAGCGCCAGCATTGGCAGAAATGGTGGGAGTAGCTAGTTTATGTCTACCACTAGCATAATTTTCAATGATGCTGTTTAGGTTTTCAACAGCGCTGCTAAGATTTTTAATATCGGCATTGAGTTGTATGATGTTAGCAGCTTTTTCACTTAGGGTAGACTGCAGCGCACTCACCTCAGCGTGTGGGTCATCTATTTTTTTAAACTGTTGTGATTTGTCTTCGCAAAATGCTTTGATAATAGAAATAGCTTTCGTATTCTCTGCTCTAAGAGCGGACATTTCCTGAAACAGTGATTGCAGAGTCAGTTGTTGTGTATGGACATTCTCAGCTGATTTTGCAGATTCTGCCCTCTTTTGAGAGGAAGGCTGTGATTCAGCATTAGAAGTTAAACCGGTATTTGCAATACTGTTCTCATCCACATCAATGGGTGGGGGATAGAGTGTAGAGATGCACGACGTTTAACCATACAAGCATTGCAAAAATACGGTTTATCACTCGAAAGCAAGAAATCGAGATCAGTTGGATTAATACCAACACAGTTAATATGAAAAGTTTCTTTGCATTTCTCACACTGCACTTTTTGTGTATCAGCAACTAATCTATTGACTCTTTGCCCGCAACAACAAGGCATTGTTAAAATGATATTTTAATAATTATTTGTTTATTATTATATTTGCTATTATATTTGCTTGCATTAAATAAGAAATTAAGTTTGCTACACAGAGTTATTATCGTAATTCCGATGCAGAGTAAAACAAAAAAAAAATAGAAAAGTGAAAACAGTAAAAACAATACTATAAGTTTGCGGAGTGATAGGAAACACGTCTGAACACCACGACGATATCTTTTGAGAGGATAGCCATGGATGTAGCTGGTCCATTTCCTACTAGCAAACTCGGAAACAAGTATGTACTGGTAGTTATGGACTATTTCAGCAAGTGGCCAGAAGTGTACCCTATTCCAAATCAAGAGGCAGAAACCATAGCAAAAGTGTTTACTAACAATTGGGTAGCTAGGTTTGGTGCACCGATGGAGATACATTCTGACCAAGGCAGAAATTTCGAATCAGCTGTGTTCCAGGAAATGTGCAAGACATTAGGCATTCGGAAAACTCGAACAACTGCACTACATCCTCAGTCAGATGGCATGGTGGAACGATTCAATAGAACTTTGGAAGAGCACCTGAGGAAAGTAGTGGATAAGTTCCAGAAGGATTGGGATACTCACATCTCTTTATTCCTAACGGCATATCGCTCTGCACTACATGAAACAACTGGGCAGACTCCTGCAAAGGTAATTTTCGGGAATGATCTTCGATTGCCAGCTGATTTGAAGTTTGGGATAAACACTGATGCAGGGGTAAATGCTCGGAAATCTACTAGCGTAGTGGATGAAGAAATGAGAGAAATTCACGACCTTGTGAGACAACGGACTAAGATCATGAGCGATAAGATCAAGACCAGGTAAGACAAAGCAATAAATTCCGAAGGTTTTATAGAAGGAGATTAAGTGCTGCTATACAACCCACAGCGTAGGAAAGGTTTGTCCCCAAAACTACTGTAATTGGGAAGGCCCATACAAAGTCATAAAACGGATCAACGATGTGGTATATCGCATACAAACTATGGGAAGGCCAAGGAATAAGATGAAGGTGGTCCATTTGGAAAGGCTAGCTGCGTTTGGTTCCGACAATGTGTCTGATCGGAACGATCAGACTTAGGTGGAGGGCAGTGTGGCGATTATTCTCAAGCATGTACCATCCCTAACTCAATAACACTCCCACCACTAGTTAAACACAACAGAGATTACGATGACTACTCTTATGCATGCAAGCGTGTATCTAGGAAGAGGAAGAGAGATGGCGCGAATGTTTGCGAATACAAGGCAAAGAGGAGATGTCTATAAATAACACCGGCCCTTCGAGAACACGAAGAGCGAACAACCAAGAAAGTTCTCGGTGCGTAGGCAAGCACCCTGTCGGATTATATACGGCAGTGACCAAGTAAGGCAGGTTGATCAGTTTATTTTCAAGTGTTGTTCAGTGAGCTACTGCGAAGTTACCAAACTCTTAAATTTGTATTGCGTTTGTTACTAGTAAATAAAACTAGCTATTAGTTACAATATCTGTGCGTGTGTTTATTTGACTTTATAGTGATCGAACCCAGGATTGATAATTAAGGAATCATCGAATTCGTCACAATATAAAAATGACTATCAATTGAAGGTAAACCAAAACAACATACTTTTGCATTCATATAAAACGCATGCTCCGTGCATGCATACAATTGATTTTAACTGGGCAGTTCAGCTGGTCAAACATTACAGTAAAGATATAAAATGAGAAAACGAGACAAGATCTCAAAGGGGTGATGAAATTTGTGGAAATTTAAACAATAGCCAAACAAATGTATTCCCAGTTTTCATTCAGCTCTATCGGTGCGCCAGACTAAGGCATGGAATTCTTTGTGTGCAGTTTGTGCAAATTTTTTAGTATTTCTTCCCAGGCGAAAATATGTCATGCATTCCTCAAGCATACACATAACTCGTTCAGCACGCATACTTTATCTGTGAACAAATATGTTCCCAACTTGAAAGTTATGCATTTTTCATTCGTATAGAATGCATGCTCCGTGCATGCATACAACTGTAGCGCGATTCACTAAATTTTAACGTTTCGGCAATCGAGATTTTTAACGTAAATGTATATTGCTTTCATTAACGCTTGTGCGATTCACTATCTCAGATTTAACACTTGTTATCAATGTTTTCAATTTGAGAAAAAGTGGCATCACTGATACTGAAATGTCAAAATTTACAAAAAGTTCAAAGAGGAATAGAACAAAAATAATTGTTCGCGCCGATTGTTTGTGCAGATATTTCAGTAAAGGGAAGTATTTTTGATATTTATTGTATTTTTAGCCATTTACTGCCCTTTATTTTTCTTTTTAATTGTAGGATGGCATCAATAAATGCTGCAGCAGCCAGAAGTAGGGCAAGAGCCAAACAAATACCGGCGATGGTGGACGTTCTGGGAGAAACGCCTTGTTTGGCATCTGGAAGATTCCAGCGCATGCACGGCAAGTTGGAGCACCAAAAGAAGTGGAAGGAAATGGTGGAGAAGCTGAACGCCATTGGAGGGGCATTTAAAAGTGTGGAGCAATGGATTACAGTAAGTACTAAGTGAACAAAATGTTACTAACCAATTCGGTAATTGTTTCCTTTAGGAGACAACTGCTAAAACACTTCCGAAATTATCGGGAAAGGTATCAAAAGACGCGTTTTTACCCCAGTAACCATAATCCGGGAGCGGAATAGAAATATTTCGTTTCATTGAAAAGTTATTGGCAAAATTGTCTGTGTCTACAACAACCACATGAAAGTTATAGAGAATTTTCAACTTTAATTGCAAATATCTCTTCTTCTTCTTTAAATGGTCATCTAACCGCCCGGGTGATTTTGACCGTCCAACATAGCTCGCCAGTCGTTTCTTCGTTGCGCCAACTGGCGCCAATTGGAAACACCGCGGGATCGCAAATCGGTCTCCACTTGGTCCTTCCATCGGAGTGGTGGTCTCCCTCTTCCTCTGCTTCCACCGGCGGGTACCGATAAGAATACCTTCTGGGCTGGAGCATCTTCGCTCATTCGCTACGTGGCCTAGCCAGCGAAGCCGCCGTGTTTTAATTCGCTGAACTATGTCGGCGTCTGCGTAAAGTTCATACAGCTCATCATTAAATCTTCTTCGGTACTCGCCGTCGCCAACGCGTAGAGGTCCACAAATCTTTCGAAGAACCTTTCTCTCGAATACTCCCAGAGCCGCCACATCAGATGTTGCTAGTGTCCACGCTTCTGCACCAAATAGCAGGACGGGTGCGTTGAGTGACTTGTAGAGTGCTATTTTTGTTCGTCAAGAGAGGACTTTACTTTTCAATTGCCTACTCAGTCCGAAGTAGCATTTGTTTGCAAGAGTAATTCTTCATCGGATTTCTAGGCTAACAATATCTCTTCACACACATATAAAATCAAGTTTGCGCTTTCGTATTGTTGATACCGAGGTCAAAACTCGTTGTTTGATACCTCTCCCGATAATTTCGGACGTGTTTTAGAAGTTTTCTCCTAAAGGTAACAAGTACCACCAATTCTATGGAATGGTGCATCGTGTGTAACTTTGTCAGTGATTTTTAAAAGTTTATTAGTTGCATAAATATATGCATTTTACACTGCATAGATGGTGTAATGTGAAGAGTACTTGCAACGTTATATTCGACACACTTTTCCGCAGAAGTGACAATAAGTATTCATATTATTGGGGTTGGCTTTCCATTATAGCACGCTACCTTTGCAAAACATGAAAAATCAGGGCCCCATAATAGAAAGTCTGCCCACTTTGAGCCGTACAAGCAACCGTGTGCGGGACCGCAACAACCAGCCGTCCCAGACGGGAATAGGCGCATCTCTGTAGCACCTCTTACAGAAACTGAGATAGCTTGGCATTGGAAGAGGTGATTTTATAGTTATGCAGCTATGCTGATTATTATTTTTACTAATTGTTTCATTCTCTTATATATTTATAGGATTTGAATTTGATTGTAGAGGAAGAGTACCTTGAAGATGGTGCCAGTAGCGAGCTGCAATTACATTGTGAGGTTCAAGACCCACCAGCTACGCCTTCTTATGCAGCTAGGCAAATATATGCCACAACCACACCTCGAACTCCTGCACTAACACCTCGCAGGGGCTCGAAAAGGAAAAATAATGGTGTGGAGAGCGAAGCTGAAAACAAATGTTTGGCAATCGCTGAAAAGCATGCAGATATAATGAGGGTAAGAAATAATGCAAACTTTAATTCATTTTGAGAGTAGCGAAGGTATATTTCTGAAAGGGAACTTACTTCAACTCACCTGCTTTCAGAAAAATGCAGTTTGCACTCTGTAGCATATATTTAGAATAATAATACATCAAATATGATATTACAGGTGGTATATTTATATGCAAAGGCACTGATATTGGCACTTTTAACCAACTATATCAAGTTATATAATTGATATAAATTGATCAAAATTCCAATATGAGTGTCTTTAAAAATGCGAGCTGGGGCATATTTCACTGTTCTTATTTATTTAGTTATATTATTTCTTATCTTCTAGATGATGGCCGAAACCCAAAGAAAGCAAGTGGAGAACGATGAGAGGATAATTGCGGCGACACTTGTCATGGCCGAGGCAATCAACAATACTGCCAGGTCAAACGACGATGTGGCTAGGTCGATCGACAATATTGCTAAGTCGAACGACAATCAATCGAAAGCAACCACTTTTAAGTTTTCACACCTTTTCAACCCAATAACAAGAAAACGAAGGTTGATGTATATTGGAACGGTTTTCCGTAATCCCTTGTCACGTTTGTAATGACATAAAGTTTGTACGTAAAGTTGTAATGTTTTCTTATTATTGGGTTGAAAAGGTGTATCATTCTTTAAGCTTCCACCTGTACCTGTAGTTTTTAATAAATGTTTTAATGATAGAAATATGTACCTTACTTCCGAATTCCACAATAAAAGAAAAATTTTAATTTTCAATCTACAGAAGTAGTACATTTTATTTTGTTTGACAAGCGTAGGACAACAAACCAAATTAAATTATTTAATATGGCTAAAATATATAAAGTGGCGGATATGTTTATACAGTCGTTTTTTCAAATTTTTGCTTTAATTTAAATTGATTGTAATAAAATTATTTGATCAAAAATGTATGTAAAAAAATTCGAAATCAGTCTCTCTTGGACAGGTTTTCCAGCGGAAGATACTGAACTTGAATTGCTAGAATTATTATTGGTGTGCATGTCCAAGACTATGCCGATATTATTAAGTTCGTCTGATCGCTCGGCTAAAAGAACATTATGTAAGGTGGCGCACGCGTTCACTACCTTCCGCGCGAACCCAGGCGCATACAAGAGAACCAGCTGTGTCGACAGACAGCGCCAAGTTGCTTTGAGGACCCCAAATAGCCTTTCTATTGGGTTCCGTGCTTTGCATAGCGCCTCGTTGTATCGAAATTTGGCAGTACCCTCTGGTTCGTTTGGTAATGGCGTTGTTGTTGTTGTTGTTGTAGCGACTACTTAACCTGTCCAGGGTGTCACCCCCAACCAACATTGTCATCAGGCTCTTCTAACGGAAGTCCAAGAAACCTCGCGGCTTCAACAGGGGTGGACCAGAGTGAGATTGGAGTTAGAAGAGTGGGCTCGGTTGAGCAGAGGAACAGATGGTTAGTATCGTGGGGAGACACGCCGCATGCCGGGCAGACATTTGGCATGTCGGGGTTCAGTCTGGATAAGTAAGAGTTTAGTCTGTTACAATATCCAGAACGAAGTTGAGCCAGCGTGACTCTTGTCTCCCTGGGCAGTTCGCGTTCCTCGGCGGCAACAGGTGGCGCTTGTGCCTGTAGGACCACATTCACTGGACGAGACCTGACAAAGGAGTTTACCGACTCCGTGTGGATGAGGTTGAGGGCCCGCCGGTGCACCTCTGGATCAAACGGCGAGGAGATGTGATGCCGGATCTCATCATAGTGCTTGCGGAGGTGACTCCTTATTCTCCTGGGAGGCGGATTTGCTTTGAGCAGGTTCCTGTTCGGATGCTGCTGATTATGGCAGTTGAACAGGAATTGTCTGGACAACATCTCGCAATGCTCTTTGACATTGAGCATTTTTGCCTCATTATGAAGGTGATGCTCAGGAGACATAAGGAGGCACCCCGTGGCGGTTCTGAGTGCGGTGTTTTGGCAGGCCTGCAACCTCCTCCAATGTGTGTCTGCTAACCCCGGCGACCATATTGGCGTCGCGTAGCTCAGAACCGGCTGGCCGATTGCCTTGTACGTTGCCAGTAACGTTTCTTTGTCTTTCCCCCAAGTACTGCCAGCTAGTGACTTGAGGATTTTGTTACGGCTTTGTACTTTGGTGGCAATCGCGGCTACATGAGCACCGTATTTGAACATGTTATCAAACGTGACCCCTAAGATTTTGGGGTGTGTGACAGTCGGAAGCTTGATGCCGTCGACGTAGACGTTTAATTCCATGTTCGCCTGCGCTGTCCACGTCGTAAATAGGGTGGCCGAGGATTTGGTCGGTGACAGTGTCAGGTTCCGTGCAGCGAAGAAACTGGAAAGGGTTGGAAGGTATGAGTTTAGTCTCGAGCAGAGCTCATCAACGGAGGGTCCAGTCGCCAGGATCGTGCAGTCATCGGCGTAGGAGACGATCGAGACGCCTTCTGGTGGGGAAGGGAGCCTCGATATGTAGTAATTAAACAGAAGCGGGGATAGGACACCACCCTGTGGCACCCCCTGCTTAATTATACGTGGTTTTGATCTTTCGCCTCTAAATTCAACCGATGACTGCCGGCCACTCAGATAGTTGGCGGTCCAACGCTTTAGACAGGGGGGAAGGTTTGAATCTTCCAGGTCGTTAATGAGTTGTGCGTGATTAACAGTGTCGAAAACTTTCGACAGATCAAGCGCAACTAGCACGGTCCTGTCATTTGGGCGAGATTGGTTGAGACCGTCACCTATCTGTGTGGTGATGGCGTTTAGCGCGGTGGTAGTGCTATGCATTTTGCGGAAACCATGCTGATGTTCGGCTAATCGCAGGTTAGCGGTATAGTAAGGGAGCAAGACCGCCTCCAAGGTCTTCACTACTGGCGAGAGGAGTGATATCGGTCGATATGACTCCCCCACGTTAGCCGGCTTGCCGGGCTTTAGTAGTGGCACCACCTTTGCCTGTTTCCATCTTTCTGGAATGACAAAGGTGGTCATGGACAGATTGAAGACGGTTGTTAGGTACCTTACTCCCTCATCGCCGAGATGTTTTAGCATCAGCATGGATATACCGTCTGGCCCAATGGATTTAGAATTTTTGGACCTCCGTATGGCCTCCCGAACCTCTGTGGTGGTGATGACAATGGGCGCTTGGTTGTTTTTGCGTTTGTGCGCTTCCCTGATGGCGCGCCTGATTTCCTTGTCAACCGGAGGATGCAGTACGAATTGCCGGCAGAAAGCGCTCGCGCATCTCTTTGGTTTCGACTGTACCTTATCACCAAAGGTGATGGATATTTTGTCGTTAGGTTTGGTCGGATTAGACAAGGATTTGACAGTGGACCATAATTTGCCAACACCAGCAGAGAGGTTGCAGGACCTTAGGTGCTCCTCCCATTTGGCGCGTTTGTGTTGATCGACTAGCCGTCTGATCTCCGCATTGAGATCTTGAATTTGGGGATCCGTAGGGTTCAAGCGTCGCACGTGGTCACGTTCATTAGCCAGGGCCGCTGCCTCTGCGGGGAAGTACGGACGTATCTCCTTAATTCTGCCTGACGGAATGTATTGATTGGAGGCTGAAGCTATGACCATGCGAAACGCTTTTTCCCCTTCTCGTACATCAGACGGGATGGGAAGAGCAGCGAAGGTGCTCTCAGTGAAACCAAGAAAACCAACCCAGTCAGCTTTGTTGAAGTTAGTGAAGGTGCGCTTCTCAGAAGTGACGAAGTCATTGGGGCGATCGATTGAGAGGACTATCGGCAGATGGTCAGATGCAAGAGTGAGCATTGGTCGCCATTCAACGCAGTTTATGAGACCTGCGCTGACAATTGTGAGGTCTGGCGAACTGGAACAATTTGCCGCAACTCTCGTGGGGGCGTCCCCGTTCACAGTGCAAAACGTCGAATCGTCTATTTGTTCAGCCAATTCCTGTCCCCTACCATCGGCTTGTAGGCTTGAGTGCCACAGATCGTGGTGTGCGTTGAAGTCTCCGATAATTACACGGTTATCGCCCCTGAGTAACGCACTAATGTCAGGGTGGTAATCTCTCGGACAGCAGGTGGCAGGAGGTATATAAATGTTTATAATTTCAAGGTCGACGTCTCCTGTCCGGACAACCATTCCTTGACGTTCCAGGAGGTTGTCCCTCGGGTCGACGTCAGGCTCAAATGTACGATATTGCACGGATTGGTGGGTGATGAAGGCGAGTCCGCCCCCAAGTCCCCTCTCTCGGTCACGTCGGTGGATGTTATAGCCGTCACAAGTCCGAAGACTTGATCGGGCGTTTAACTTCGTCTCCTGAATGGCAGAGATCTTGATGTTCTGACGCTTCATGAAGTTCACTATTTCACTCACTTTCCCAGTTAGGCCGTTGCAGTTTAGTTGTAGGACGCGAAAGTGCGAAGGGGGAGAAATATTCACGCTGGGAGTCAGGGACTGGTGCGTATGCCTTGGTGGAAGCAGGCTGGGTCGCACACTACGTCGCACTCTAGAAGTCGAGGGATCCGAAGCACCAGAAGGTGGCGAATCAGTTGACGTTGTAGGTTGCGTAGCTCGACAACATGGTGCAACGTACGTATCAGTCCATAGGTTCCTGTTTCCAAGTTGAGAACATATAAGCAGGTGACACAGGCCAAGGCAAGAGTTGCATTTGACTGATGTCGCAGGTGTATATAATCTCAACCGACAAACAGAGCACAAGGTGTAAGGGACCAGGAGCTGGTGGCTTTGACTTACATTTGTACTAGTGCTGGAAGAAGAAGGGGAAGTTGAAAGTGGGCGGGGGGTAGGCTGTCGCTCGGCATTGCTCACTTCTGAAACAGAGGTGCTACGTAGAAAGTAGCTGTGAGCGGCTGTGTGAGGTGTTGGCGCCTGTGGGCGTGAGCGGCAGCGGGTGTTACACACTACTTGCTGGGCGTTGTTTGTGCTATTAGTCGTGCAGACTGTTACAGAAGCTTGTGACGGTGCGATACTAGATCGTCGTTGGCCACGGGACGTCCGAGGGCGTGAGCAGCAAGGGGCCACGAAAGTTTTGTAGAAACTAGGGGGCCTATGTGTGGAGGGATTTAGCCCGGAGCACCTGGTTTTGTGCAACCATCTTTTGCAAGAATTGCATTGGACGGAGTGTGAACGCTTAACGTAGATTTTCTTCCAGCAGACGCAGCAGATCCATTCTCCTGGACCCGGGTTGGATTCGACCCCAGCCCGGATAAGGAGGGTTTTGAGCAGCCCTGCTGCAAGGAGCTGCTCGGAGGATGACAATATTAGTGAAAAAGGTGACAGGTTAGACAGGGTAGAGTCGAAATAACAGCCCTTGGTCGGATGTAAAAATCCGAGTCAATCCGGTACGTAGAACCGGCTGTTGTGGGAATGTGGTAATGGCGTCATAAGCCACGGTTCCAAGGGATATCCAGAATCACCTACAAGGTAAAATTTAAACTTGTGTACATTTTAAAGTAAAGTGAATAGATAGTACCAATCAAAAACATGTTGCGGTTTCCATTTTCATGCTCCCTTTGCATGACAAGCCGTACCGCCCATGAACTCCATATATAGGCGTCTTGGCTGGCTCCCGGAAACTTGGCATTTACGTTTAAAATTTTTAAATTGGGGTCACAAATCTGAAATCCAAAAATTAAAAATTATATAGAGCTATAGTTTTAGTTAGAGCTGTACTTTACCATTTGAACATTTAAGGAGTGGTACGAATGATGGTTTACGTACGCTTCTTAGTGCACTCTCGAGCCAATATCGATATGTGCGTACAGTCAATTGTGCCTATTGTACCTCCAACAAATGGGGCAGGTGCCGCAATAAACACTTCCTTTGCCGCTTGACTTTCCGCCTGTGACATAGGGAACTTTATCTCCTCGAAAAACATTTAGGAGTTTATGGCATCAGTAACGCGGTGGATGCACCGGCTTATTGAGGTTTGACTCATTACGATGCCCTACTGTTCCCCCACAGACCGTTGGTAGCATCCTGTAGCATAGAAACGTAATGCGCACAATACCTACAAAGAAGAGGTGTTCAATAAAATTTAATAATTTTAATTAGAATTAATATAGGTTACCTGTTTCCAGTGATCCTCCGTCCTTGCAATCGGTCCTGCAGCCGCTCCGCAACGCCTGCCGCAATTTCAGGACCCACCCGGTACAACTTTCTAAACTCCGATGGAGCTAGGTCAAAGGGATCATCTATGTCCCTAAGTAACCTTCTATCTACTGTTGCGCTCCTTGCAGCTGCACTCCGTGTCATATTGGACGCTACAAACTCGAATACCATGACAAAAAATATAAATATAACAATGAATCGCCCACACAAAACAAAAGTAAACAAAACTTTAACAGCGCAAAAAGAATCTGTGATAAAAATAACAATTTACCAATCGACAACGATAAATTAACAAATTTACAGTGGACAAAAAGTTATTGAATAGCATAGTTTGTTAAAACTGTTGTTAAGTTAATTTATCGTTGACAAATTGTGTTAAAAAAGTTAGTGAATCGCAAAGCTGTTAAAATTGTTGTTAAGTTAGTTTATCGTTGACAAATTGTGTTAAAAAAGTTAGTGAATCGCGCTACTGATTTTAACTGGGCAGTTCAGCTGGTCAAACATTACAGTAAAGAATAAAACTGCTAATATACGTCCAAAGGAAAGGTATCAAACGACGGGCTTTAACCTCCGTATCAATAATCCGAAAGCGGAAATTCGATATTTTATGTCTGTTCAGAGATATTTGCAATTAAAGTTGACAATTTTCTGTCATTTTCATGTGGTTGTTGTAATCACAGATTAGGGTGTACCGAAAAGTGCAGAAATGTGTTCTGCGCAGAAATATTATTTTTTTGAAGCGCGGCCGAAGGCCGCCTACGCGAAAGGTGTTCTGCACATAAATACCTTGGATCAAGCCCCCTATTTGGGATCGGACCTGGGTCATTTTTGGGTTTTTTGCGAATAACTTTTCACTGAAACAAAAAATTGGAAATCCGCTTTCGGATTGTTGATACCAAAGTCACAATGCGTTGTTTGATACCTCTGCCGATATTTTTGGAAGTGCTTTAGCAGTCGTCTCCTAAAGGAAACAATTACCTTCATATTTTGTAATTTCAGTTCTATATAAATATATTAGTTCAGAAATCATTGACGTTCCTTATTAAACAGACAGGAACTCCATAACTGGTGACCCCGACATCGATATAAGGAGGATTCATTCCGATAAGAACGTACCTCACAAAAATTGGATAGCAACGACTTTGTCATCATGACGGGCGGCGGGGAAAAATCAACTACCAACACTGCTGAAAATAGCACCAGCCGTGCGAACATCAGCAGTTTTGCAGCCCGAGTCCAAGTGCCACTACTGAATGCATTTTCTTTACAAAGCATTGAGTCCTGGTTCACTTACTTGGAAGCATTTTTTCCATCAACAATTTCGGAAAAATGAACCAGGAGCAACGAGACAATGCCAAGTCCCACTTAGCCGTTATGTACACGGATGAACGCCTGCATGAGGAAACATTTGACATAGTAAAAAATCCTGCGGCGAAGGATAAGTACAATACCCTGCTTACTGCAGTCTTAAGTAAATTTGCAATTTCACCAATCGCACGCCTGGAGCAACTCACTTCAGGCATTGAACTAGGTGACAACAAACCTAGTCACATACTGTCTCAGTTACAACGAACCGGAGTAATATCAGACAAAAAACTCATAAAAGATTTTTGGCTCCAGAAGTTGCGCGTCTTAGCACGCGCCGAAATCACCGGAATCGACAAAGGCAACCTGGAAATGTCATTTGAACAGCTGGCGTCAATAGCTGACGAAATTATCGACGTGGTTCCTGTGAATGCAGTTGAGGCCGCTACAGCCCTCTCTTCCAATCAACCACACCTTCAACTACGTCAACAAATTCCAGTGATTCCATTGAACGCAGAATCGGGCTTATTGAGCGAACACTAGCGCGCACGGAGCAAAAAGGTATCTAGCAACATCAACTATCACGGTCTAAAAGCCGCCGAAACAGTCCTCTAGGTTCTTCTGCAAACACACAACAAATGTGTTTTTATCACAAGCGATTCGGAGCCAAGACAACAAGGCAACAAAATTTAATTATCCCTGCAACTTTAAAGAACAAAAAAACTAAAACTGACGTCGATTGCAGCAGCTAACATCGTCGTCCCTATTCAGACAGGCTGCACCAACATAAAGAATACAAATTCACGCCTAAATAGCAACAGATTTTTTATCTTCGATCATGGTTCTGAACTTCTTTTTTTAATCGATACAGGCGCAGACATCTCAATTGTAAATGCTGCTGCTGTTAAAATACCAATACTTGTACAAAATACCCCGCAGTTGTATTCCGCAAACAATACAAAAATAAAAGCATATGATGTCATACATTTAACTCTCGACCTAGGATTACGAAGACCTTACGAATGGTTTTTCATCACAGCTGACACCAAACATAACATAATCGGCACAGATTTCCTACGTAAGTACAACATTTTAATAGATATGCATTAAACAACCATCATCGATGGGCAGACAAACTTGGCAAGTCGAGCTTTATGTGCAGTCGTACAATATCAAAACGTACGGCACCGAGAGCATATATGCAGGGTTACTGAAAGAATTTAGTGATATCACAAATCTTCCGAAATCAATTGCGATAACCACACTAAGCAAATAATTTTAACTGAGGGTCAGCCGGTGTTTCAGAAACCACGACGGTTGAGCCCGGAGAAGTACCACGCAGTAAAAGAGGAATTCCAGCATCTCATAAAAACTGGCGTATGCAGGCCATCGAAAAGCCCTTACGCCAGCCCACTACACGTAGTGCGCAAGGCAGACAATAGCGAGCATGTGGTGACTATAGGGCACTAAACGCGCAAACCCGTTTTTTGCACGGTAAAAAAGTGTTCTCAAAAATTAACCTGTACCGTGCCTATTATCAGATCCCAGTAGCAGACGAGGATGTTCCAAAGACCGCGGTCACCACCCCGTTTGACCTGTTCGAGTTTGTCCATATGCCGTTCGGTTTACGAAACGCCGCACAAACTATCAAAAGATATATGCACAAAGCATTAAGAGGCCTAGA
This sequence comes from Merzomyia westermanni, assembly GCA_949987695.1. NCBI lineage: Eukaryota > Metazoa > Arthropoda > Insecta > Diptera > Tephritidae > Merzomyia > Merzomyia westermanni. Next base: position 102,825,454 of record OX465288.1, on the reverse strand, counting down.
CTTTGCTTTCAGCTATGTGGATGATATTTGCGTCGCATCCACAACAGACGAAGAGCACACTTCACACCTTCGATTAGTTTTCGAAGACTACGACAACACTCTTTAACCATTAATCCATCAAAGTGTGCATTCGGCTCATAGCAAATCGAGTTCTTGGGTTATTTAGTTAAACCTGAAGGTATCAGCCCTCTGCCGGCAAAAGTCGGAGCCATTCAAAAATGTCCCTTACCAAAATTCATTTTCGAGCTTAAACGGTTCTTAGCCATGATAAATGTTTATCGTCGATTCATACAACCGCTCGCATTTTTTTCAAAGAAACTATCGCTCGCAGTGCAAATACAGCACATACGATCGCGAATTGCTCGCTATTTAAACAGCTATTAAGCACTTTAGGCACATGTTAGAGGGCCGAAAATTTTGTGGCAACGGACCACAAGCCGATTACATTCGCTTTCGCACAGAAGAAAGACACGACGTCACCTAGACAGTTTCGGTATCTCGATTATATAGGGCAGTTCACGACAAGCATACTGCACATACCAGGAGCACTTAACATAACAGCAGATACACTCTCACATCAACGCACTCCACATCAAAACAAATGATGTCATCGATTATGAAGAAATCGCTAAGCAACAAACATGCGAGGAATTGCAAAGGCTACGGAAATCAAGCAACACTGCACTACAACTCAAATTAAATTGTTTTCAATCGCTACGCCTATCACCTGCGATGTTTTCGGCAGTTCAGCGCGCCCTTATGTACCACCTTCACGGCGACAAGCAGTCATAGCAAAGTTGCATAATGTACCGCATCCTGGAAAAAAGGCGACCGCACGATTAGTATGGGAGAGTATGGAAGCAGATATAAAAAAAATTCGTTACGCATTGTATACCATGTCAACGCTCAAAGGTGGGCAGGCACGTTGTTTCACCACTAGATAGGTATAACTTGCCTTCAGAGAGATTTGATCACATAAATATAGATATCATCGGCCCAATGCCGCCATCAAATGGGTTCAGATACTGCTTAACAGTTATGGACAGATTTTCCAGATGGCCAGAAGCAATACCGTTGGTTGACATAAACGCAGACACAATCGCTCTAGCATTACTCAATAGATGGCGTCCCACTTCGCATCTCAACTGATCAGGGTAGGCAATTCGAGTCAACGTTGTTTTGGTAATTATCCCAAGCGTTACTAGCCGACAGGCACAGCGCACCACCACAAACGTACACCCTTCGTGTTTGCAGCACTCTCCAGGGCTACTCACGTTTTTGTTCGCAACGATGCACTTCGACCGGCGTTAACATCACCATACAACGGACCATATGAGATTGAGGAACGTTCAAATAAAACATTCAAAATTAAAACCCTCGACAAATCAGTTACAGTTGCAATCGACCGCTTCAAACCCGCTTTTGCGTGAAACCCGACATCCAAACGGCTCAGAGTCTAAAGAGAACGTGGAAGCACCGACGCACCCCGAGAAGAAGACAAGCGGTCGTTCAGTTAGACACCCACCTCGCTACGCGACCTAGAAGTCTGGGGGAGTATTGTGGCAAGCTGCACCTTGGTACACATGCAACTCTGAGTCACCTGTTTTGGCAACTACTTACTTTTCACAATTTCTTTTTGCTTCCGGCTTCGGAAGAAACAAACAGGTGTGCGATGGAAGCAGAGGAATAGGGAGACCACTACTCCGACGGAAGGACCAAGTGGATACCGATTTGCGATCCCGCGGTGTTTCCAATTGGCGCCAGTTGGCGCAACGAAGAAACGACTGGCGAGCTATGTTGGGCGGTCAAAATCGCCCAGGCGGTTAAATGACCATTTAAAGAAGAAGTGTTTAGATGAATACAGAATCAAGATTGGTATACTAATATCATCGAACAAATTGTGGAGCGAACATATAAATTTCTGAAAGAAAATAAAAATATTATAATTTTGAATGCAGACAAAGGCAATGTCATGGCAGCAATGGAAAAAAGCGATTACAAGGTCAAAATGAATAATTTATTGAAAGATCTATCCACATATAGAGGTTTACGTCAGGACCCGGCACTACGGTTACAAACGAAAAATAATCAACTGGTAGATAGGTTACACAAATTAGGTCTTATAACAAACATTGAAAAACATAAGATGACTACACACACAGCTCTGCCCCCAAGAATATATGGCTTACCCAAGGTTCATAAAGAATCGCTGCCCTTACGGCCAATTTGTTCGATGATAAACGCTCCATCCTTTAATTTATGTAAATACTTGACCCAAATTTTAGAAAACTTGACAAACAAATCTAAATTTAATGTTAAAAGTGCAATAGAGTTCAAAGACAAGGTTAATGACACCGATATACACGATGATGAACGACTTGTGTCGTTCGACGTAATATCACTTTTTCCAAGTATACCAACAGACTTGGCTATAGAGACTATACGGTCAAAGTGGGAAGATATTAAACAGCACACAGAAATTCCCAAAAAGCTATTTATGGAAATAGTTACTTTTTGTATCTCAGAAAATAGATACTTTAAATATGAAGACGGATTATATGCACAACTAAAGGGACTTCCCATGGGATCCCCAGCATCGCCAATAGTTGCTGACATAATAATGGAGGAAATATTAGGAAAATTGTCAAACACAAGGCTACTTAGTAAGTACGTAGATGACGTGTTTGCAGTAGTGAAGGAAGAAAAACTGGAGACAACCCTGAATATCCTAAACTCGTACCACAAAGATATTAAATTTACTATGGAGTTGGAAAATAATAATAAATTACCGTTTTTGGATTCTCTAGTGTATAGAATCAATAATAAAATTAAAATTGATTGGTACCAAAAGCCCACATCATCAGGACGCATAATAAACTATAAATCGATACATCCAAAAAGCATGATAATAAACACGGCAAGGAATTTTATAGGAAGGGTTTTGGATACCAGCGACGCAGTTTTCAACCCGGAAAATAAGGAACGCATAACGAATATCCTAAAAATGAACGATTTTCCCGCTAGAATTATAAAAAGTATGATTAATTCAAAAAAAACCGTTAATATATAAATGCGTGGTATACATACCCGGTTTCTCGGATAGACTACAGGCTTCTAATATATATGACCAGGATACAGTTGGTATTGCACATAAACCAACCTACACTACAAATATGTTTTTCCATAATATGAAATCCAAAGTGGCGAAGATGGAAAAAAGTACTCTCGTGTATAAAATTTCATGTGGGGGTGACAAAAACAACAACTGTGACAAAGAATATGTGGGTACAACCAAAAATAAACTCAAAACACGAATAGCAGGGCACCGATCGGACATTAAAAATATACAATCACAAAACACACAAAACACAGCGCTTGCGGCCCACTGTGCGGAGAGCGGCCACAATCCAAACTTTGAATCAGTGATCATATTACAACAAGACCAACATTATAATAAACGTTTCACATTAGAAATGCTCCACATTACTAACTTAGCTGAAAACAAGAGATTAAACTACAAGAAAGATATAGAGGAATGTGCTCATATATACCAACACTTACTAGACTGTAAAAAGTAAAAAATCAAATCAGTTCAAAATTGCATGGCGAACTAAACGGAGGCTGTGTACTTAGAATTCACATTAAATGTATGTATGTATTTATTTATTTATTGTGTTGATGTATGAGAAGGTTAAAATTGTTAAATATTGTTATAGCCCCTGAAGACGATCTCCGAAGGAGATTGAAATATATTGGCAATTACTTTGTAAAATGAAGAAAACAAATCAATAAAATTTAATTAAAATCAATGCGAACGGTCTAAAGATTATATATGTGTGCAAATATAAGGGGTGAAATGCATTAATTGGCCAGAGATTTGTGTTGTTAGTGCATATACATATTTTAACAATTTCTGGAAATAATATATTTAAATAACTATTAAAACTAATAAATTCGTTAAAAGGACCTCTTCATGAACATTTATGCCAAGTTTCATTGAATAATTCCCAGCGGTTAGCATGTAAAAGGCATAAAAAGTAAAACAGGGTTTTTACATAAAGCCCACCCGGCAGGAATGCATAGGGCATCGAGTGGTGGTGAATCTAAGGGAAACAATTACCGAAAATATTAGTGGTCCCTCCATATATATCATAATAATACAAACCTCATATTTCTCTTCAATTCACCATCCATAGCTGCACGCTAATATGTATATCGGCCATGCTCGAACACAAGGCGTTTAACAAAGTGCTATAGGCCACGGAACTAACGAATAGTAACCAAACGGCCGAATGTTGGTGCGTCGAGCACCGAAATATGCACAGTTATATTTAATTTTTCACAATTTATTTATTTTTTTTTTACCGGCTTTATTTTTATGTGCGTTTGTTTTCATAGTGATCTGTCACAAATGTCAAAACTCGAATGACAGAAGGTTGCCGTATGTAAATTTTTATATTATAATGCCGTGATTACGGCAACAATAAATCTGCTAGGTCATAACCCACGGGCGATTAGCGGATTAAGAGTAATAACGATTAACGTTACACGAATAGGAAGAGATAAAAGGGCTGAACATGGGGCGGAGGATATTAGTATCAAAGTTATCGTCACGGCAATAGACTGCCCCCGCGCTAAAGTGGTGAAAAGTTTATTTTAATTGTGTGTTAGTCAAAGTTTTAAGTTTTTTTTGGCACATAGTAGTGCTTAAAAGTGTGAGCCTGCAGGATAAGAGTGGCGATACCGCGGGAGCAGAAAGTGGCTGAAGGAACGTTAGCAGTAATTTTTCTAGGGTTTAGATAGTTAGGTATACGTGCGAGTATGTGTACATATATACGTATGTAGGATCATATTCATGTTCATAATTTGAATTTGAAAAAGTTAAAATTTTAATATTTGCGTTTTGAAAAAAAAAGGAATTTTGTTAATATTTTTTTGGTTAGACTGCAATCTAATTGCGAATATTAAGTTCCTTTTTAAAATCAGAGCGTTTGATTATATAACCTTTATTAAATTAAGGTGATTTTTTTTTGAGTTAAATTATATATATGTACATGTGGACGCACGTATGCGCATATCTGTCTGTAGGCATAGGATCAAGTAGTCCAAAAACATAATTAAAATAATTTGTGTCGTAGGGAGTACAGATACGTGGGGCTCCGACCCGCCTACCAGTGAGTGGAAGTGGCAGAGTTTTGACCTTTGGTATATTCAGCACTACGGCGAAGTGTAAGTCCCAAAATCGCATATTTGTTAGTTAATAGTTTCCGATAATAGGTGTGTCCCGGATCTTTTCAGCGCGGGAGGCGTAAAGGCACAACTCGCCGTAAGTCTTAATTTCTAAGCTATTGTCGTTTACATATATATACATATGCATATCTTTATACTTACGCTGTTAATTTTGGGCGGCGACCCGATAAAAAGCATATTTTCAACATTTTTTTTCATACATATTTATTCGAAGTACGAAGAAAGAAACAGTTGTGAATGCAGTTATTTTTTTGTACATATGCCGTTTTGCGACGTAGCCTGAGCACCGCTGCCAAAAACACATAAACCTGGTTCTATCCAACGCACCCAGGACTTATTCCCAAGGATTTTAGCGTAGTGAAGTTTAATGTGTCTTTAAGCAGTTTTTTTCGTAAACCTTCGTTTTTTTTGTAAAATTAACATATGCACACAAGCAAACCATCCTATAAACACGTAGAATCCAATTTTGAACATTAAACATTTTTTTTGAGATGAAATAAAAATAATTTTATTTTCGCACACCCTATTGAACTCTGCGGAGGATAAGCAAAAGCTTTTTGACGAAGCTTTATGTTTATGGTTGTGGGACATGCTAAATTTATAAATTTTTGGGTGTGAGCAAGATGATAATGCAGTCATTAGATTGGTTCAGTTTTAATTTATTTTTTGTTTGATTAAGCCATATAAGTAAAATTTTTGTGGTATATGGAAATTTATGTCAGGTCAAATTTTTTATATGTATTGTGATTTTTTAATTGACTTCGGTACAAATCGAGTCTGCCCAAAGCGATAATTTGAATGTGCACATCTATATATAAATAACTAGATACATAAATCGCTAGGGATACAACCACCTCATAGATCTCTTGTAGGTAGGATCCCCTAACCTTATTGAGATTTTTTTTTGCATTTTTTTTTGCTTATAGGCTTAGCGGCAGGGCGGTTTGTCCAAATCCGTAAACATACAAAATTATTTATACGTAAGAGACGTTAGTGTGTAAAATGTTTTATTGTATAAATTTTTATTATGGGAATATATTTTGATGTCATTAATTCCGAAATGATGAGATATGTAAATACCTTTTTTTTTGGGCGGGATGTGAGGATGGCAGGATAAAGAGGTAAGTGGGGAGGATGGAGCATGGCAAGAGGGAGACCGCCGGGAAGGATTATTGAAGCGGGCGGTCCAAGGTAGGGCGGGCTTCCTGGGGTTTGAAGGTGTGTGGGGGAAAAAGGTGAATGAAGAGGAGATATGAATATGTGTCCGTCCGGCTCCTTGGTGGTAGGGTTAAGGACCACTGCCCCTCTTATACTGAGCTAGTCAGGGGACCCCAAGGAGCCAAACAGTATGTGTACGTGACATATTTATATGGCGCCCAATATGAAACGGAAACTTCGCTAGTGTACCGTTGAGTAGCACTTAGCTTTTTAGAAATAAAATCAGCGCAGAAAAGATTTAAATTGGCGCCCCTGAAAAAAGCAATAATAATTCCAAGCAATATGCATTAGGGATAGAAACATTTTTTTATTATTAGTCCTTGCTTTTCAAACAAATTTTATTTAAACCTTTTTATCCAAATCGTTCACTGTAAGGAGGCGGATGGAAGCTGTCATCCTGTCGAGCCCGGTGACTTGCTTAAGCGATTTTTTTGCTAAAGTTTAATTGCCCTAGTGCGTCGGGAGTCAACTCATTCGTCCCCCGTACAATAGTCTATCGGTGACATACGTATCTACCAGCAGAGTGACCTATTTGCACTGCCATAAACCAATACATATTTAGATTTCAAAATTTTGTAATAGTCGGATGAATTAATTCTGCAGTTTAGTCTTTGTGTATGGAGACCGAAATTGAAAATCAAATTTTCGATGCTCAGTACATAAGTACATAATATAAGGAATGTTTAGTGACCACAACTATGCGGTAACAGGTAGAGGTTGTGATGCCTGAAGTTTTTTTTTGATAAATAGCCCACACACTACCTAACCCAGGAACGTTAAACTATGCTCCAAACCCTCTGGTTGGAAAACCTCTTCGGGATTCATGCCATCTAAACTCCCGCAACTTAGCACATCGGTAAAGATTTGGTTTTATGATAAAGATTTGTCCTATTTATATTTCAAAATTTTTTTTTGAAATATTTTTAAATTTGTGCCGTTTAACACACGTAGTACATACATAAGTATTCTAGTTTTTTTGATACATACAAGTTTTAATCTAAAATACCAGGGTCCGGAGAGTCACTAAGTTTTTCTATTGTTTTGTTTTGGGATACATTGCAAATAATTCGTTTTATATGAACAATACGAGTACACCACCTGCGTTTAACACTCGAGGCAAAACAAAGAGTGTAGCCATGGCATCGAATGACCCGAACGCGATCGCATCGGTTGAAGAGGATGCCTCATTCACAGATTTATCGGATCGGTTTGTAGGGACGAAGGATAGTGGGGATAAAACAGGGACAAAGATAGTGGCAAAAGTGGGGCACCTACAACAGGCGTCTCTTGGGTTTTACGTGAGTACCTGCCGGCGACGGCTTAACCTCACGGTGCCCAGAAGCACACGGGTCAAAGGACGTTTGACCAGCGCCCAAAGCTCGCTTACTTTGGTACCAAACGATTTTTGCGCAGAGTGGACACATCAATCACCTTGGTGAGGTTTCGAGGCCTATCTAGTACCTCTTGCCAATCTATGGGTCAAGGCGCCCGGTTGCAATGCAACTCCACATAATAACCACAGCCACCACGATGCTCCCGAAGGGCCTTTCCCATGAGCAGACTGGAGCAAGCTCCAGGGGCCTCTGCTCCCCGTGGTACCAACTTTTAAGTCTTTGGTCGGACTTCGCAGTCGAAACTACTTCCGGTTGAGTCACACCTACTCCGGACCGGCGGCCTAAAAGAAGTGAGGCTTAAACGCCCCCATACAACCAAAAACACACCTTACACGCCTTCAGACGGCTGCGACATAAGTCGCCGCCGCCTAAACACCATTCTCGCATATGCATTCAACATATCTACGTGCCGACTAGTGGAGAGGGTATTACCAACATTTAAAACTCCCTCAGATATACTAATTCCCCAACTGCTTAAACCCCTGACGTCCGAGTACAGTGGACACCCACACAACACATGAACCCAGTTTTCGCATACACCCCCGCACATACAACCGCTAGTTTCGCTCAAGGCCCTCTCATGCAAGAATGCATTGAGAGGACCATGACCTGTTAGCAGAAAACCCAGACTCAGGTTGAACCTGAAGTCAGGATTTTCTGCCACAAATGAAACATCGCGGATGTACTCGTACTCGGGACTATTGTCCCAACGGTCCTGCCATTTCCCTATAACACACCCCTCTAGCCTTCTTTTGGCTTCTAAGTAACCCCCCTCCACATCATTGTCGGTTATCCACTCATTGTGCAGCAATGGGACGCTTATTCCAGGTCGAGAGGGGGAGCGCTCAACAACACCTGCAACGCATCCGTCGAAACGGTGCGACACACTGGCAAACACACAAGCATCATGATCCTCTGAATACTGAGGATACGCTTGCTGCCAGCAGACATCGTAACCGTGCGGTACCATACAGCGGCCCCATAAGTAGCACATGCTACAAAGAGGCCACGATATATGGTTCGCACGGCACGACGCCCCAGGCCCCAGTCGCTCCTCAGTATTCGACGCAACTGCCCAACAACACTCAGCATTTTACACTTCACATACTCCAAGTGTGGGATAAAGTTGAGCCTTTCACCCACAGTCAGCCCAAGGTATTTGACTTTCGTCACATACCTTAGGCTGACTCCGTTGATACGAACAACCGGTGGGCGACTCCGCGACAACTTGCCCTTAAGCAACATCATCGCGGATTTACCCACCGATATTTCCACACCCACATGATTGCCCCAGTTAGCCACTATTGCACACAGTGACTCACTGAGGCGCTCCACATTCGCCCTTGACTCTCCCTCCACCATAAGGAGGAGATCGTCCGCATACGCACATATCTTACATAGTGGCTCAAGTTGCCCGAGAAGGGAGTCCATCATCGTGTTCCATATATATGGACCACAGATGGATCCCTGCGGGCAACCGCGAGCCACCTCCATCTCCACACTTTCATTCATTCCTGCGATGAAAGCTCGTCTGTCCGAGAAATAACTCCGCCAAAGGGTTATTTCTGGGCAGCCGAGCTCCCCCAACCGCTCGATGACTCTGTCCCAGCGCAGGTAGTCAAACGCCCCCTTAAAGTCAATAAATATGCCAAGGACATATTTATTGACCGAACTCCCTACAACATTCTGAACATGCATCCAGGCGTCTTCGATGCTGAGTCCTTTCCTGAACCCATATTGTCTAACCGACCGCGTACCCCCAGTAACCTCCTGAAGCCGTTCCACCAGGACTCGTTCCAGTACCTTGCCAAGTACTGTCCCCAGGGGTCGTTCCGGTTGTCAGCTATAAAGTTGCGCCACTCATCCTCCTTAATTTTCACAAGCATACTCTTATACTCATTCATCTCCCTCCCTAATTGACTCCTGAGCTGAGACATGTCATCCGAGTTGGTCCGCCGGGCACGTTGAAACTGACGCCTCACGTGCCTGACGGATCTCCTCTTCTGGGTCAGCTCACGCGTCCACCATCTGACGCGCTTAAATCGCGTCTTCTTCCACCTATGAAACATACTATCATTGACATTCCAAACACATTCATTCAGACGAGCAATTTGCTCGTCCACGGGCAGGTTTTCAAATGCGCTCAGCGGTATCAAGCATACCGCCGAACGCACTTGCTGCCCGTAAAAAACCCAATTTGCACCGGCAGTGCGACAGGCCTTTATTTCATTCACACTTGGTGTGTCAGGAGAGGACCGAGGAGCGATCACAACCTGTATCAGATTGTGGTCACTCACCCCTGTACCTCCACACCATTGGTGCAGTAAGGTTCCTGGAGCAGAGCAATGCCGCAGCCCTCCTCAGCCATACGTGCACCAAACTCACACATCACCGCGTACGCCCCTTGACAGTTTTGCTGGTGGAGGATGACCCCCATCATTAATGTCTGGCAAGGGCGCGGGCAACAACGGCAGCATAGATAGGACATGCGTCGGACACCATAGAGTGTCCGGCGGGCCTACCCTTGAACTCACAGTTGCGACAATTTAACTTATTGCCGCAACGTGAGGCCAGATGCCCCTCTTCCCCGCACCTCCGACAGACATCGGACTTCACCCTACATTCAGCCACGCGGTGATCAAATCCAATGCACCTGAAGCAGGCAGGGATCAGGCTCTCCGACCGAACCCGGAAGGAAAACCATTTGACGTAACAACGTCCTGCCTCCAGAAGGACGGACATTAACTTGTCCGTTCCCTCTAGGACGACATTAGTTGTCCCGTCGGGGGTCACCTTCCAGGGTCGGCTGACCAACCTGACCTCTGTCTTGAGGCTGCCAGGGCTGAAAACCCCTGAAATCCATGAACTCGTCAGGAGAAATTGCCGTATGAACCCCATGGACCACAACCCTGGTGCCTAGCTTCCTGTTCACACTGACGCTAAGCCCCACTTCTTTAAACTTGGTATTGTTTAATACCTTCTCCCTCTCCGACGCAGAAGGCGTTCGGATGAGGGCACCTCCTCCACGAATTTCTTTGAATTCGTGGACCCGTACCCCCAACGATGGCCCAACCTCCTTGACGATCTTTTTCACAACCTCCTTGGGAGGAACATCAGGCACGTCACTCCTAACGACCGCCGACCAGGTCTCCACCGGTTTTGGTACCACGGCTACGGGCACTGCAGGTGCTGGCAGTCGCGGCGACGGCATCATCACGCGATCGGCTGGTAAAGACCCTCCGATGCGTGACGATACATCACCGCGTCTACAAAGCACCTCCACCTGTCAGCGAAGTCGTGCATTTTCGGCTATTGCCGACATCACTAAACCTGGCGGTGATCCTCTTCATAGAGACAACCAAGGAGTTGTCCCTGGAAGAGTCTCCTCCCAAGGCAACCGCCTTCTTCTTCCCTCTAGAACCCTTTCCCCCTTTTGCTCCTTACCTTCATCCTCCCTATCCCCTTCGTCTCCCTTATCGTCAACGACCGGCTTGTCGGGCGCGTTCGTCTCGTCGGTCTTCTGTTTGTTGTCATGTTTGTCCGGGGTAGCCGTCACTCCCGTCTTGTCAGTCGCGTCCGTCTCACCCGACTTGTCGGTCTTACCCCCTTTCCCACCAATAGCAACAAAATCAAGGCCACTTACCTCAACTTTCGGGAATTCTCCGTTACGGCTCGATAGAAGAACCCTTTCGGGCTCCATGCTCGGCATACCGCAGGCCCCCTTCTGTATCCTCCTTGGTGGCGACTTAACAGGCACTTCGCCTTCGACTTCCCCCCCCGAGGTTGACTCATCAACAAAAGTCGAAGAGCCTCCGCTCCCGGTGGGCTTTGCACGCCTGCGCGTGCGCGGCCCCTGGTCTTCTTCATCGCGGGTTCCAACCCTCCCAACAAGTGCCTACCTGCAGTGAACTCAAACACAATCGCTGTCGCTTTTGGCTGGGAGTCCGTAACCAGAGGCAAACCGACGCCCACTGGAAAATAGTCCACGGAGCTGTGAGGAAGCGAGCAACCCCTCGCGGGATTAGTCAGTAGCTGACGTAGTATGTCTAACCAGCCGGTCAAGGCGCCACTCGCAATGTCAGCTAAGCTGACGCTGGCCACTACCGCCGCCCCGACGGTTGGAACACTGTTCCCCGTATCGGGGATGAGTCGACCTAGAGCGAAACTGGCGCCGACCGATCTGGTAGACTTAACACTACCGCGACTACTACTCCCGCAAGCACTGGTAGCTGCCTCGGCACAAAACTCCGTGAACAATAGTCCACTAGGCAAGTGGTCCAACACTGTATCCAAAGGGACCAGTATTTTGACACACACGAATTTATCGCTGGGTACGTACTCACAGCCGATAGAGTCGCACACACAACCACACTTGTTTACGCTGGCATGCACTTGCTGCTTAGGCTGAAGCCGCGAGTCAGGCCACCGCTGTCGACCAATCGCAACGCACACGCAATGATTTTCGCCCAATAGGAGCGCACCAAACACACTATGGTTTTCAACCAATCACAGCGCACAAATATCACGCTATGGTTTTCCGCCAATCACCAGCACAGTATATCGCGCTATAGTTTTAGTCCAATCAAAAGGCTTAATGTCGCACTATATTTTTAGCCAATGGGCACACACTTAATCACGCTATGGTTGTGATCCAATAGAAACACACCAAATTCTATGTATCCACGCACGACTATATATGTATTAACTCCGCACTACTGTTCACCAAGAATAACTCACAATAATAATTTCGCTTAGCACAACCGTACGCTTCGGCATCCAAACTGAAAGTGACCTACAACAGGCAGTAAAACCGGCGCGATGCAAAACATAGGAGCACAGGTAACTCAGTCCATGCTCGTACGGCCACCCTCGTTATCTTTCCCGCGCCCGCCACCTTTCCATAATTTTTCGAATCATGTTACAACCCAGCGACCTAAAACCCATCACATACGTGACGAAATTGCACCTATGATTAAGGAAATGATGGGTGAAGCGAGGCCCTTTTGGGGGAAATGAGAACAAACATGCAGGAGATAATGAATAGTTTGCGAAACTCTAACGGTGAGATGGGAGCTGTTGGTGGAGGAAATAGAGCGCGTGTGCCATACAAGCGAAGGAGGCACAATATTAGCAGTGAGTCCATGGAGTCGAGGCGGTCGATTCCTCAAAATGAAATTGTCAACGAAAATGTCAATAGCAATGTCAATAGAGATACCCTTAACCCTATAAGGACTTCGGTGGGTCCCTTGCCGGCGTTCACGTCGCAAATACATCAGCGTCAGATCCCAGCAGCACAACCAGCTAGGCATAATTCGTTCTCGGAAAGCGTCCCAATCGAAAATCCAGTTAGAACTGCGAGTACTAGATCTGAACTTAACATTGAAAAGTGGGGAATTAGTTTTCAAGGATTCCGCGATTCCATGACTATTGAGGATTTTTTATTTAGATTGGAATATTTAAAGGAAAAATATGGGTGTTCATGGGGCGATATTTTGCGTGATTTTCATCGTCTGCTGGGTGGTGAAGCACGGGAATGGTATTGGTTGTACATTCGTACGAACCGAAACATAGACTGGCCAACTTTGCAATTTGCTTTACAGCGGCAATTCGCCTCCCAGCTGACGGATTTTGAACTAATGAGGGAAATCAATGAAAGGAAGCAAAAGCCCGGAGAAACAATTGATGAATATTTTCATGCTATAGGGGTACTTCGCTCTCGGCTAAGGAACCAAATACCCGAATACGAAATAGTACGTCTGGTCAAGGGGAATTTGCGGGAATCGTTGGCTAAAATGGTTTACCCCATCGCGGTGTACTCCGTTGAGCAGCTGCGGATGGAATGCAAAGAGGTGGAGAGGTGTTTCCCCCGTCGCGAACGTATGCCGCAAAGCGGATACATGCCCCGATCTTATCAGGTAAACGAGGTTACACCAACACAGACTGATGATCAGGAAGCTCCCATAGATGAGGGTCAAGTCTCTGTGAAGGAAGTCCGATACTAGCGCGTAACGAAACACGCTCCAGCGCGCGATCAGACAAGCCGTAAAATAGTATGTTGGAACTGTGGAATTGAGGGCCATTTGTTCACCGAGTGCATGTCCCTACATCGGCGTATATTTTGCTTCAAATGTGGAAAAGTGGATGTTATAACTCCTAAATGTCCCGTATGTAACGTGACGGGAAACGGAACGCGATGACGGCGGGTGTAGATGCGTCAACCAACACACCCACAGATTTTGAAGATGCCGTAAGTGAGAATGAACAGGTCGCAGAAAAATTTAAAATAAATGAAAACTCTGATAGACAAAAAGGTGAAAACAGCAAGAATACCCTTAACCGTCCAGTTACGCTTTCGTTCGAGGAGCGTATGCGAAGGTATCGAGAAGCCCGCGAACGAATTTTTGCCGACAGCGTGCTGCTGGGTCGACGGAGGGTATCGCGTAGGATACAAAAGGCCAGAGAACGGTTTCGACGAAGAAAGCTTTTGCGTCGGGAGGTTGTGGCCACTGTCAAGAGAGCAGAGCGAAATGACCAGCGAGTATACGCGGATATAGAGGTAGAGGGGATGAAATTGCGCGGATTATTGGATACGGGGGCATCGGTTAGTATTCTAGGTCGGGGATGTCGCGAGATAGTCAAAAATTTAGGGGTATCTATTGAAAGGTTTATTTCAAGTGTCACGACGGCAGGAGGTGGCGCACATACGGTATTGGGAAAGCCGACCGTACCTGTAAGATACAATAATTTAGAAAACAGCATTACATTTTATATATGTCCATACCTTGAACAAGCTGTATATCTCGGGATAGATTTCTGGCGAGTATTTTAGCTAGCTAGCTATAGGGGTCGATGAGATTGATTTTTCGCGGTTAGAGCAACAGATGGTGACAGTGGAAGATAGACACGAGCGTCGCGTACTGCATGACTTAACCGCGGAGCAACAAAAACGGTTGCAAGACGTCAAAGATAATTTTAAAACGTTTGAACAGGATGGACTTGGTGGTACGCCGCTCGAAAAACATTCCATCAAGTTAGTAGATGAAGCCGTTCCTGTGAAAGATCGGCATTATCCATTGTCCCCGGCAATGCAATCCATTGTTTATGCTGAAATAGACAAAATGTTAGAACTAGGAGTTATCGAAGAAAGCGAAAGTCCCTGGAGTAACAGAACTACTGTTGTTCGAAAACCTGGTAAAAACCGATTTTGTTTAGATGCGCGGAAGTTGAATGCCTTGACTGTTAAAGACGCATACCCTTTACAAAACATAGAAGGCATAATCAGTCGCATCGATGATACGCATTACATCAGCAGCGTAGACCCAAAGTTCGCCTTCTGGCAAATAGAGTTAGAGGATAAATGCAAACCATACACTGCTTTCACCGTCCCGGGACGCCCCCTTTACCAATTTGTAGTTGTGCCATTCGGCTTATGCAATGCGGCGCAACGGTTGTGCCGATTGATGGACCGCGTCATACCGCAGAGGTTAAAGTCAAACGTTTTTATATATCTGGATGATTTGCTCATCATTGCTCCAGATTTCGACACACATTTGAAAACTTTGGAAGAAGTGGCTATTTGTCTTTCAGCAGCAGGGTTAACGATCGGATTAGAAAAGTCAATGTTTTGTTTCAAAGAATTGCCATATTTAGGTTATATTGTAGGCGGAGGTATGTTAAAGATGGCTCCCGAAAAGGTGAAGGCGATTCTAAATATTCCCTTACCGAAAACAGTGAAACAAGTTAGGAGTTTTCTTGGGACAGCTGGGTGGTACCGCCGATTTATAAAGGATTTCGCAACGCTGGCTACACCACTGACCGACACCTTGAAAAAATCTAGCAAGTTCCAAATGACATCTCAAGCTATAGAGGCCTTTAATAATTTGAAAAAAGCGCTAACAAGCGCGCCGGTACTAAAACATCCGGATTTTACAAAACGTTTTTGGGTCCAATGTGACGCCTCGGACTATGGGGTTGGCGCGGTGCTTTATCAAAAGACGGATGATAATGCTAAATATACCATCGCGTACTTCTCTCAGAAGTTGAACGAGTGTCAACGGAAATATAGCACAACCGAAAAGGAATGCCGCGCGGCGGTAATGGCAGTGCAAATATTTCGCCCATACATTGAACTTATGCCATTTACCGTAGTGACTGATCATGCCAGCCTAAAGTGGCTCATGTCACTTAAAGGTCTGAGCGGAAGATTAGCGAGGTGGTCTCTGCATCTTCAGTCATTCAACTTCAAAATCGAACATCGAAAAGGGTCGGGAAATATAGTTGCTGACACTTTGTCTCGCTGTATAGAAGATATATCACAATCGTTAATAACAGGCATCGATACGACAGAATTTGAATCTGAGGAATACTTAGGGTTAATAGATACGATTGAGAATAATGCCCGATCTAAAAGTAGACGGTTTTATTTTTAAGAAAATGCTAGCTGAGGATATCGAGTTGAAAGAAAGCTAGGGGAAGCTATGGGTACCGGCGGCATTAACATCGACGCTAATTGAAAACGCACATTGCACAGAGACAGCTGCACATGGGGGAATGACCAAAACCTTGCATCGGTTGAGGCGCATGTACTATTGGCCTAACATGGTCGTACAAGTCAGGAATTTCGTCCGAGATTGCCAGGTCTGCAAGGAAAGTAAGCCTTGTAATGTAACTTTGAAGCCGGGTATAGGGTCAGAAGTAATCAAGGAACGACCTTTCCAAAAAATTTATATAGATTTTTTAGGTAAATACCCCAGATCTAAGAGTGGGAATACGTTTATTTTTATAGTGGTGGATCATTTCTCTATGTTTACCATTTTAAAGGCAATGCGTTAAGCAACTACGACCAACGTCGTGAAATTCCTAACCCAAGAAATCTTTTGCAAATTCGGGGTACCGGAAACAATACATTCCGACAATGGGAAGCAGTTCGCTTCAAAAGAATTTACACAAATGGTGGAGAC
Organism: Merzomyia westermanni; assembly: GCA_949987695.1. Lineage (NCBI taxonomy): Eukaryota > Metazoa > Arthropoda > Insecta > Diptera > Tephritidae > Merzomyia > Merzomyia westermanni. The sequence continues at coordinate 102,808,632 of OX465288.1, read as the reverse complement.
GTATCGCATCAAACATCTAAAAACCGCCTTTTATTCGCCTCAGTCAAATGCAGCGGAAAGGGTCAACCAATCGGTTTTGGCCGCAATCCGCTCATACTTAAAAACAGACCACCGAGATTGGCATGTGTACCTACCGGAAATTGAATGCGCATTGCGAAGCGCAGTGCATTCCGCCACGGGTGTATCGCCCTACTTTGCCCTATTTGGGATGCACATGTTCACCAGTGGTGCCGATTATGCTTTGGCCCGAAAACTAAGTTCACTTGATGACCACGAAGTGCTATCGCTGAACAATACTGATCGAATTCGGATTATGCGGGATAAAATTAAGGATAACTTACATGAGGCGTATAAAACAAATGCGACCAGATATAATAAAAGGATTCGCGAAGTGCGTTTCGTACCCGGGCAGGAAGTATACAAACGGAATTTTGTGCTAAGCGACTTCAAATTAATATTAACGAAATTTTGTAAAAAATTTACGAAATGTAGGATAACTAAAGCACTTGGGAACAACATGTACCTGCTAGAAGCACTTTCTGGGCATAGTTTGAGCGCATGGCATGCCAAAGATTTGAAACAATAGGGTCCTTTCCATTTTGATGTATCTCCGGCGATGAGGGTCAAGTCGTCCGGAGATCAGTTAAAGTGTACATCTTCGTGTTAGCTAACCTGATGAACAATAAAAAGTAACCACAAAGTAAAGTCCTTTCATAGAAATTTCGTAAATGTTTCGATACGTATCGAACCCGTTTAAGTCCGGTATAAGACAACTTCGGGAAATTTAAATTAGCTGTTCTTAGAATAATCATGTAGAGTACCTCTTAAAAGTATACAACTTTGAAGCGTTTTTCAAACAAAATTTTATGAAATATTAAGCTACATTTTAAATAAGGCAGTTTTTGAATTGGACGTTTGGAAAGAAAAAAAAAATCATGTAGATCATGGTATTGGGCACATTTTCTCGTATTTAACTCAGAACTCGTGATTTTTGAGTCATGCCACTATTAAAGTAAATGAGCGATATGAAATTAGTCGATTTAAAAATGTACCCACTTTTTCAGCAAAAACTAGCCTATTTGACGTTTTAATTTTGCAAATTTTAATAATACGATGTAGCAGAGTTCAATTTGATTCGCTTGAATGGGCTTAAGCTATTTTTGATTTACATTCACAATAGGACTGTTAACTTTGAAAGAAAATCGCGATTATTAAATCCATCTTCTTAAGCTTATTGACATTAATTGGGTACATTTGTGTATAAACCACGGACTGAAGCAACTTTGATACGTGTCGACTCAATTTTATACTTCCCGTAAATCTCCACTCGCCATACCGATGTTGTCATTATTCTCCCTGTTACTTCATATGCCCGGCATAGCTCCCGAAGCAGGAGACTGTGTCAGGGGTGCGTGTTCCCCGCGTTGGGCTGACATCACCTTTTTGTCCCCACCAATCATGTAGACCGCTCGAATATGAAGGTCGCAATAGGTTCACAAAGCAGGTGTAAACATGGGTTGAGGCGCAAACATTAGGGTGCTGTGGCTGGTTCTTACGCTAAAACAAGGTGACCGCCAGCAGGAATGCATAGGGCATCGAGTGGTGGTGGATCTAAGGGAAGCAATTACCGAAAATATTGGTCCCTCCATATATATCATAATAATACAAACCTCATATTTCTCTTCAATTCACCATCCATAGCTGCACGCTAATGTGTACGAGGTGTGTTCAAAAAGTATCGCGAATTTTGTGTTTTTTCAAAAATTATTTATTTATTCATGAATATCTATTTTGTCCCCTTCAAAGTAATCCCCATGAGATATTATACACTTGTGCCAACGGTTTTTCCAATCTTCGAAGCACTTCAAAAAATCATTTTTTTGTATCTTGTTTAGCTCCTCCTTCGATGCCGTCTTTATCTCGTCAAGAGAAGCGTAACGTCGTCTTTTCATGGGCCTCTTCAGTTTAGGGAACAAGAAAAAGTCACAGGGGGCCAGATCTGGGGAATACGGTGGCTGCGGCATCATTAGTGTGTTGTTTTTGGCCAAAAAGTCGCGCACAATCAACGATGCGTGAGCAGGGGCGTTATCGTGGTGCAAAAGCCAATTTTTGTTCTTCCACAAATCCGGGCGTTTCTGGCGGATTGCTTCGCGCAAATTGCGCATAACTTGCAGGTAATATTCCTTATTGACCGTTCTTCCCTGTGGCAAGAACTTGTGGCGATGCGGTTCAGGTGTTTAGAACTTGGTATGTTGCTTAGCAACGAATATGTAATTTTTATTATTCAACAAGTTTTCATAGTTGAGTGAGTCAATAACTTTTTCTGTTTCTGAAGGGACAAAAATAAAATAAAATAATTTTGAATATTTTAATAGAAAATAAATATTTTTATTTCCTATATTGGTGACCCCGACGTGATCTGAAAGTGTATAACGTGTATTCCATAAGATGCTTCGAGATGAAGATCAGCTCGTTGCCCTTCGCGGAGAAAATGAGGAGCTTCAACGACAGATCGACGAATTACGCCAGCAAGCGCAACAACAACACAACCATCAATTGGAGTATGAGCAGCAGCAGCCACCATCACCGCAACCACGACAATGGCAGCAGCAGCGAGATTATGATTTTGCCACTAACTTCGCCGGCCATCGCCCTGCAGTTCATCGTGTTGCAGTAAAACTGCCGCCTTTTTGGTCCGACAAACCAAGACTATGGTTTTCACAGGCTGATTCGCAGTTTACGTTGTCCGATATAACAAATGAGGTAACAAAGTTCCATTATGTTGTTTCGCAACTGGATGCACGTGTCGCATTTGAGATCGAGGACGTTATAGAGAATCCTCCTCCGCTGAATCCATACACATTTTTGCGCACAAAATTGATTGATCGTTTGTCTGCGTCTGAGGAACAACGAGTCCGCCAACTTATCAGTGAGGAAGAGCTCGGCGATCGCAAACCATCGCAGTTTCTACGCCACTTACGCTCTCTCGCTGGTTCAACTATCGTGCAGGATAGTCTCCTTCGTCAACTCTGGCTTAAACGTCTTCCGTCCAACGTCCAGGCTATCCTTGCGACACAATCTGATTTGCAGCTCGACAACATTGCGGAGCTTGCTGACAAGATTGTCGAAGTCTCACCGAGCACACCGACTTTCGCTGTAAATGCAGCGCTCAGCGATAAAAGTATCGAAAGCAATCTGTTAAATGCGATTGCTGATCTACAAAAGCAAGTGGCCGAATTATCGGTTTCTCGTTCGTGCCCTAATCATTCCCATGGTTCGTCCAACAGCTTTCGACGTCGTAGCAAATCTCGAAATCGAAGCAAATCTAACCAACAAATTTGTTGGTACCATAAAAAATTCCAGGACAAAGCGAAGAAATGTATAAGTCCCTGTGATTATTTGGAAAACGGAAAAAGCAGTCTGTGAATGCGGCATCAGACTGCTTGTCAACCAGTAGCCGCCTAATTGTCACTGATAGAATATCTAAACATCGCTTTCTCGTCGATACTGGTTCTGACTTATGTTGCTTTCCTCGACGTCTATTACGTGATCGTCGTTCTCCTGTCAATTACGACTTGTGTGCTGCAAATGGAAGCAAAATCAAAACATATGGTTTTTTAACCTTGAATCTTAACTTAGGACTTCGTCGTGATTCTCCATGGAGATTTATCGTTGCTGATGTTGATCTACCAATAATTGGATCTGATTTGCTTGCTCATTATCACCTTTTACCGGATTGTCGTACAAAACGCATCGTCGACGTCACCACTGGTCTTCAAGTACACGGTTTTTCTCAGCCTTCCTCGCAAACCAGTGTTAAAGCAGTTCAGGATTCGTCGACGTTTGGTTTTCTCATTTCTCAATTTCCTGAAATTACTCGTCCACCAGGTTTACCTCGAAATATAAAACACGAGACTGTTCATCACATTCGTACAACTCCTGGACCACCGGTGACAAGCAAAGTACGACACTTAAATCCTGAGAAATTAAAAATAGCTAAACAAGAATTCGACGCTATGTTACAAGCTGGTACAACTCGTCCCTCAGAGAGTTCTTGGTCATGGCCTTTACACTTGGCACCAAAAAGTGATTCAACTTGGCGCCCCTGTGGAGATTTTCGTGCATTGAATGCTCGGACTATCCCAGATCGGTATCCTGTCCGCCACATTCACGACGTCACTCACTTTATCGATGGTTGTACGGTGTTTTCGAAAATTGATCTTGTTAAAGCTTATCAACAAATTCCTGTATCCGAAGAAGACATTTCCAAAACTGCTATTATTACTCCCTTTGGCCTTTTCGAATTTCCATTCATGACGTTTGGACTTCGAAATGCTGGCCAGACCTTTCAAAGGTTTATGGATGAAGTTTTGCGAAGTTTAGAGTTTTGTTTCGTTTATATGGATGACATTCTCGTTTTCTCTCGTTCCAAAGAAGAACACGAACGCCATCTTAAAATCATTTTTGAGCATCTAGCAAGATATGGATTGGTGATCAATGTCAAAAAGTGCATTTTTGGAGTTCCTGAAATTCCTTTTATTGGTTATATCATCTCTGCTGCTGGCGTACGAGCTCCAGAAGAGCGTGTCCAGGTAATCAAAGACTTTCCATTGCCAAAAACAGCACAAGGTCTTCGACGTTTTCTTGGAATGTTAAACTTCTACCGCAGATTCATTCCGCATGTTTCTGAATACGAAGCTCCATTGAATGATGCAATCAGCAATCCACTCCTGAAAGGATCTCAACCAATCAACTGGACGTTTGAGCTGGAAGAAGCTTTCGTAACCTGCAAAAACTGTATCTCTTCTGCTTCACTTCTGGTTCATCCTCGCATTGGTGCGCCTCTTGGTTTGTTTACAGACGCTTCAAACCATTCAGTTGGTGCATGTTTACAACAGCTTGTCGATGGCGTGTGGCAACCTCTTGCTTTCTTCTCGAAGAAAATGTCCTCAAAAGAATGCTCTTGGCCTGCTTTCTACCGTGAACTTCTTGCTATCTACGCAGCAATCCAGCATTTTCGTCATTTTTTGGAAGGACATTCGTTCACGATTTACACAGATCATAAACCATTGATTTACGCTTGTCAACAAACACGTGAAAAACTTCCACCGGTTCAACTCAGGCAACTCTCATTCATTGCAGAATTTTCAACGGATATCCAACACATCAAAGGAGCTGATAATGTCGTTGCTGATACACTCTCACGAATTGAAGCTGTTTCTGCTCCATTGGATTACAAGTTGTTGGTTGGATCTCAAGAAGAAGACGATGAACTTACGAGAATTACTTCTCTCTGCATCGAGCGGGCCAATTCCTGGTTCTTCACTTACTGTGTTTTGTGATACATCAACAGGAAAAGCACGGCCATACATCACATTACCGTTTCGTCGTTTTGTTTTTGATCAGCTTCATAACCTGAGCCATCCAGGTGCCAATGCTTCACTCAAATTAATCAGCGATCGTTTTGTGTGGCCGTCAATGAATAGACTGCCGAAATTGGGCTCGTGCTTGTAATGATTGTCAACGATCAAAAATTTCACGCCATGTTCACGCTTCACTTGGAAATTTTGAAACTCCAACAAAGAGATTTTCCCACATTCACATTGATCTGATTGGTCCACTTCCACTTGCATGTTCTTTTCGATATTGTTTGACTGTCATCGATCGTTATACTCGATGGCCTGAGGTATGTCCTTTGCAGAACATAACTGCAGATACTGTAACTCATGCACTTTTGGATTGCTGGATATCTCGTTTTCGTGTTCCTGAAATTATAACCTCAGATCGTGGAGCTCAATTTTCTTCTCATCTCTTCAAAATTTTTGTTACACGATTCGGAGTTCGGCATAACTTCACTACAAGTTGGCATCCTGCTGCAAATGGTTTAGTCGAACGATTACATCGTCACTTGAAAGCCGCAATCATGGCTCATTCCGACATTGACTGGGTTCAGGCCTTGCCTCTGGTTCTACTTGGAATTCGTTCAGCTTTTAAAGAAGATATCAAGGCTACTGCCTCTGAAATGGTTTATGGTGAAACGATTTGTTTGCCATTTGAGTTTCTTTCTTCAAGTCTTGGACATGAAATTTCCGATGATCCAAGCAGCTTTCTTTCAAGTTTACGTGAATTTATGTCGCGCTTACGTCCACTTCCAGCATCAAGACACTGTCAACCTGGAGTTTTTGTTTTCAAAGAACTATCGAAATGTAGTCATGCCTTTCTCAAAGTTGGACCATTTCTTAAGGCACTCCAGCCTCCATACACCGGCCCGTATGAAATAATTAATCGCGATGAAAAGACAGTCACACTCAAAATTCGAAATGAACCAACTAAAGTATCTATAGATCGTGTAAAACCAGCTTTTGTTATTCAAGATGATATTGTTTCAACACCTATTCCTACTTCTACATCTGTTCCGGTTTCAACGTCTATACCTGTTCCTAAAATTGCACGAGTTCCAGAATACGCGACTCGGTCCGGCAGGAAAGTACGTTTTCGAGAAATTTTGGATCTGTAGCCAAATCCTCTACCAAGGGGGGTAGTGTGGCGATGCGGTTCAGGTGTTTAGAACTTGGTATGTTGCTTAGCAACGAATATGTAATTTTTATTATTCAACAAGTTTTCATAGTTGAGTGAGTCAATAACTTTTTCTGTTTCTGAAGGGACAAAAATAAAATAAAATAATTTTGAATATTTTAATAGAAAATAAATATTTTTATTTCCTATAAACTCATGATGCACCACGCCCCTGCAATCGAAGAAAACTGTCAGCAAAACTTTCACATTCGACCGAACTTGGCGCGCTTTTTTCGGTCTTGGTTCGTGCGGCAGCTTCCATTGAGATGATTGAGCTTTGGTTTCCACGTCATAACCATAAACCCACGATTCGTCACCAGTTATGACCCTCTGGAGCAAATTTGGGTAGTCGCGGACAGAGTTTAACATCTCATTAGCAATGTTCATGCGATGCTGTTTTTGGTCACAATTGAGCAATTTTGGTAAAAAAATAGGTAAAAATCGAAGACGATCCAAAACACGTGCAAGCAAAGCAGCTGTCAACAATTAACTGAACATTCAAAATGGCCGAGCTAGTCGGCATAAGTGACAGACATGAGTACCAACATAACGCCACAAAAAATTCGAATATACGTAACCAGCGAAAATTCAAAATTCGCGATACTTTTTGAACACACCTCGTATATCGGCCATGCTCGAACACAAGGCGTCTAACAAAGTGCTATAGGCCACGGAACTAACGAATAGTAACCAAACGGTCGAATGTTGGTGCGTCGAACACTGAAATATGCACAGTTATATTAAATTTTTCACAATTTATTTATTTTTTTTATACCGGCTTTGTTTTTATGTGCGTTTGTTTTCATAGTGATCTGTCACAAATGTCAAAACTCGAATGACATCAAAACGAAAGGTAGAGCTTTTGGTAGAAGGTTGCCGTACGTAAATTTTTATATTATAATGCCGTGATTACGGCAACAATAAATCTGCTAGGTCATAACCCACGGGCGATTAGCGGATTAAGAGTAATAACGATTAACGTTACACGAATAGGAAGAGATAAAAGGGCTGAACATGGGGCGGAGGATATTAGTATCAAAGTTATCGTCACGGCAATAGACTGCCCCCGCGCTAAAGTGGTGAAAAGTTTATTTTAATTGTGTGTTAGTCAAAGTTTTAAGTTTTTTTTGGCACATAGTAGTGCTTAAAAGTGTGAGCCTGCAGGATAAGAGTGGCGATACCGCGGGAGCAGAAAGTGGCTGAAGGAACGTTAGCAGTAATTTTTCTAGGGTTTAGATAGTTAGGTATACGTGCGAGTATGTGTACATATATACGTATGTAGGATCATATTCATGTTCATAATTTGAATTTGAAAAAAGTTAAAATTTTAATATTTGCGTTTTGAAAAAAAAAGGAATTTTGTTAATATTTTTTTGGTTAGACTGCAATCTAATTGCGAATATTAAGTTCCTTTTTAAAATCAGAGCGTTTGATTATATAACCTTTATTAAATTAAGGTAATTTTTTTTGAGTTAAATTATATATATGTACATGTGGACGCACGTATGCGCATATCTGTCTGTAGGCATGGGATCAAGTAGTCCAAAAACATAATTAAAATAATTTGTGTCGTAGGGAGTACAGATACGTGGGGCTCCGACCCGCCTACCAGTGAGTGAAAGTGGCAGAAATTTGACCTTTGGTATATTGAGCACTACGGCGAAGTGTAAGTCCCAAAATCGCATATTTGTTAGTTAATAGTTTCTGATAATAGGTCGTTATAGTGTGTCCCGGATCTTTTCAGCGCGCACAACTCGCCGTAAGTCTTAATTTCTAAGCTATTGTCGTTTACATATATATATGCATATCTTTATACTTACGCGGTTAATTTTGGGCGGCGACCCGATAAAAAGCATATTTTTAACATTTTTTTTCATACATATTTATTCGAAGTACGAAACAGTTGTGAATGCAGTAATTTTTTTGTACATATGCCGTTTTGCGACGTAGCCTGAACACCGCTGCCAAAAACACATAAACCTGGTTCTATCCAACGCACCCAGGACTTATTCCCAAGGTCTTTATCGTAGTGAACTTTAATTTGTGTCTTTAAGCCGTTTTTTTTGTAAACCTTCGTTTTTTTGTAAAATTAACATATGCGCACAAGCAGAGATTAAGTCAAAATAATTTTATTTTCGCACACCCTATTGTCTTCTGTGGAGGATAAGCAAAAGCTTTTTGACGAAGCTTTATGTTTATGGTTGTGGGACATGCTAAATTTATAAATTTTTGCGTGTGAGCAAGATGATAATGCAGTCATTAGATTGGTTCAGTTTTAATTTATTTTTTGTTTAAGCCATAAGTAACATTTTTGTGGCATATGGAAATTTATGTCAGGTCAAATTTTTTATATGTATTGTGATTTTTTAAGTGACTTCGGTACAAATCGAGTCTACCCAAAGCGATAATTTGAATGTGCACATCTATATATAAATAACTAGATACATAAATCGGTAGGGATACAACCACCTCATAGAGCTCTTGTAGGTAGGATCCCCTAACCTTATTGAGATTTTTTTGCATTTTTTTTGTTTATAGGCTTAGCGGCAGGGCGGTATGTCCAAATCCGTAAATATACAAAATTATTTATACGTAAGAGACGTTAGTGTGTAAGATGTTTTATTGTATAAATTTTTATTGTGGGAATATATTTTGATGTCATTAACTCCGAAATGATGAGATAAATACCTTTTTTTGGGCGGGATGTGAGGACGGCATGATGAAGAGGTAAGTGGGGAGGATGGAGCATGGCAAGAGGGAGACCACCGGGAAGGATTATTGAAGCGGGCGGTCCAAGGTAGGGCGGGCTTCCTGGGGTTTGAAGGTGTGTTTTATCATCAGAACTGCCTTACCGTGTGCTCTCGGTTTTTTTATTGCTTTTTTATACCAACAATTTTTGTTCATTTACGGCCTGTACATTTTCAAGTATTCATGAAACGAGCTCAAGGCCAAGAATAATTTTTCACTTTTTGAATTTTTATGAAAATTATTATTGTTTTTTATTTATTAATAATCATTTTAATTAATTATTAAAAGTTTTTTGATTGAATAGAGTAGGAAAAATGTTTAGAGACAACTGCCATAACTTTTCTTAGGCCGTAAATCAACAAAAATTGTTGGTATAAAAAAGCAATAAAACCTTTATCGGTATAAATTTGTTTCAAATTTAGTTTGTTACTGATACTATCTTCACGAGAATTCCCACACACCCACTTTTGTTATAATTGTCAAAATTGTGCTGCTTGAGTTACATAGCTAAAATTAGCAGGGTGAATCTCTGTAATTAAAAAACAACTAAATTCCTAATTAGTGGAATCCACTAACTTTATGTAACCTATCACGGCCTGGACTGATCCTGCTTGGAACCGGAGTCGGTATTCAACAAAATTTTTTTTTTTTTTGCGATATCTCCAAAACATTTTCGAAATTTTTTTTTGTGCTTACTCAAAAAAAAAATCTCAGAGTACACATATTTTTGTACATGTATTGTGATTTTCCGTTCCATATAAAATAATTTGAGCACCACTGATTATAAGTAATAAATAAAATGAATATATACAAGTGACATACCTTAAGAAATAACAGCTTTAGCTAAAATCTACTAATTTCTAGTATTCAGCAAAATTTTGATGTCGTTGTGGGATTACTCCAAAAAAATTCACGCAAGTTCCTAACGACACGTACATACAAACGCAAGTAAGGCATTGAATATTTTACAAGAAACAACAGTAAACAAGTTATTGAAGTGGATTGTATAGATGTGGGAACATGTACAAGCCGGTGTGAATTTTGCCTCAAGTTATACTAAGTAGACGTTTTTTTTATTGTAATATACATATATTCTTCCACTATATATATATATATGTTTTTTTTTTTTTTTTGGTAAGTTTTACGAGCAAGACCGGTTAATAATAATTATTATTCAATTATTATTATATATATATATATATTTTTTTTTTTTTAAGAAAAATTTAAAGCAACAAACATATACAGGTTATAGTTGTAGTACTATTTCGAAAACAGCCACGATTTCTCGTCAGACTAATTCGTATATTGTTATTATTTTAGAAGTTCTTGCGGAGAATCGAACCCGCTCACTTCTGATTTGCAAATATATACATATGTATTCTGACGTGTTCGAACGTGTTTTGCTTCGCTCTGTGAATTTTTATTTTGTTTTACTCTTTCGGTGTGTTATTAATTCTTAAAATGGACCAAAGCTGTTCTAAGTGCGAAAAACAATTTTCTAGAAGAAGAACTTTCCTCTATGACGCCTTGTCGCGGTTTTTGTAAAATACTTTTCCATCGTGTCTGCTGTGAGGGAAGCATATCACAGCATGATGTGGACCCAATAACAGCGAATCGCAATTTCTGCTCAGAGTGTATAAACGCCTATGATAAGCTATCTCAATCCTACGATATTGTGTTGACTCACAAAAGGCTGGCTTGAATTCACTAATAACTTCATTCGACAAAAAATTTGAAGAATTATCTCCCCAAATTAAGAATTTAAGAAATGAAATTAAAAAATCTAATAATTCTATTGCCGATTGTGATAACAACAATGCAAAAAGTGTGGAGCTGATAGCTGACAATGATATAAATAATGGCGTTAGTTCTATCAACGCGGCTACATCTGATAGTAACACTTGCGCGCTCATACCTCATACTATGCATTCAACTCCATCGTTAATTCTGCCGTTTATGCCTACCAATTGTACGCCTCTCAAACCACCCGCTAATACCTATGTTCATGTCAACAACAGTGACACGGCTGCTATGCATAAACATGCTATCTCACCTTCGGGTATTCTACCCGATATTTCCCATTCTGCTGCTACCGTTTCTAACATCAACGCCAACGCTGCACATTGCTGTCAAATTTGTCTTACGCGCAATGCTTGACTGTATTTTCAATTGCTTCTGCTAATGCTATTAACAATAATAATAACATCTCTATTCAATCTGTCGCTAATGCAAGCGAGAACTCTGCCACCGTCACTACAGTGACTGCCGCTACAGTAACATGTGTTGCTGCTACCACAGCTGTTAATGTCGAATTTGACACTGAGCGTCAAATGAATGGTCATAGCACGAGGCGAGTAGTTTATGGCCGTAATGAAAGCACAGAGCTAGAGGCTATCGGAAAGACGAAATGGGTACATATCTCGTATTTCAAGCCCCCGGTGACCAAGGAACATCATCGAATATGTTTCGAAGCATGCCGGAATTGACATCACCTGTCGTATGTTAATAAAAAATAGTGTTCCGCTTAATAGTCTGGAGAGCGTGACTTTCAAGCTTGGAGTTTCTATAGATAACTTCGACAAAATCTTGGACCCTAATCTGTGGCCGAAGGATATCAATGTTCGACCCTTTCGATTTTACCAAAGCAAAAATGATAAATTATAGACCGTCCTAGAATGCTACTAGTTCTCCTCTAAATAGAAGCGTTGATTCATCTTTAAAAATCTACTTCCAAAATTTGGGTGGCATGCGCACAAAATCTAAGGAAATCTTCCTAGCTACATCTCACTCCGATTGTGATGTATTCGTATTCGCAGAAACCTGGCTCAACTCCGACTTTTTCGATGAGGAATTCTTTGATCCAAACATGTTTTACACTTTTAGAAAGGACAGGGATGCAGTTAAGACCGGTCTTCGTAAGGGAGGTGGGGTTCTTATTGCTGTGAAGAGAGATCTACGCGTTTCCGTGCATCAATTAATGCATGATGATTCCTTAATTGATCAACTGTGTGTTTGCATTTTTGGTTCGTCTCGTATTAGTTTTATCAGTGTATCATTCATTCCGCCAAATAGTTCAGACAGTCCGTACAATTTTCATATTGAGAATATTGTCAATTTGTGCGAATCTAATCCTCACGCTAATTTTTGTATGCTCGGTGATTTCAATCTGCCTGATATAGTTTGGTTGGATCTTCAAGGCAATGGCATCTTAACTCCTACGAATGCATCGCGATCCTCTGAAATCCATGTTATCGATAGTATTCTAAGTTGTAACCTTATTCAAATTAATAATGTTTTTAATACACTCTCTAGGTTACTTGATCTTGTCTTTGTTGATGAAAATTTCATAGAGTACTCTTCCCTTATCTGCGTCGGATAAACATCATGTTCCGCTTACTATTTTTTTACAAAATTTTGATGCGATTCCGGCCTCATCTCTTTTAGCGAACTCATCTTTTAATTTTCGATCTACTAATCTCTGTGAGCTTAACGAAGCGCTGTTAGCGTTAAATTGGGAAGCTATCCTGGCTTTAAACGATGTCAGTGTCTGCTTTGAGACATTCTTATCTAAGTTGGCTCAGAATTTTTATTGCAGTGTGCCTCTTTTTGGGACTAGGCCGCACAAATTACCTTGGTACAACAAAACTCTTAAAAAGTTAAAAAATAAGCGCAACAAATTTAATAGGTTGTACAAGTCAAATACTGACAATACTTTTTTCAGAGATCAATACTTACTCAGTGTGAAGCACTTTAATGTTCTAGATAGATATCTTTACAACCGATATCTTTCAATGCTCGAAAGTGAGCTTAAAGAGAATCCTAAAGCTTTTTGGAATTTTATCCATGTATGTGGAATGACATATCCTCCCAGCCTCTCACGGACACTGTGGAACTCTTCGCAGACTTCTTCAAATCTAATTATAAAGATGATACCTCTGTACTCTGTGGAAATTACTTGCGTCCTTGCCCCTTTGCGCGCATCGACTTTGGTTCCCTCACAATCACTGAGGAGGACGTTAGCAATGCTATGTACACTCTAAAGGCTTCGCTCAAATGTGACAGTGATGGCCTTTGCGGTTTCGTAATGAAGCACTGCAGTATGTCCCTATCTACCCCTCTGTCTTATTTTCAATTTATCTCTGTCGTCTGGTACATTTATTGATAGGTGGAAGAAATCAGCCATCACTCCTATTTTCAAGTCGGGGAACAAAAAAGATGTTGCTAATTACAGGCCAATCGCTAAACTGACAACCTGTTCTAAACTCTTCGAAAACATCATAAAGCAAAAGTTGTCGTTTGTGCTCAAGAGTATTGTTGAGCCGCATCAACATGGGTTTGTTGCTGGGCGCTCGAGCGTTACTAATCTGGCACATTTCTCTGATTTCTGTATCTCAGCATTCAAGGTCGGTTCTCAAGTAGATACTATATATACAGATTTCTCCAAGGCCTTCGATAAAGTTTCTCACCAGATCTTACTGTATAAACTTGAGCATATTGGCTTCCACTCTGTATTTCTATGCTGGCTCAAATCTTATCTGTCAAACAGAACCATGTGCGTGGAAAGAGAAGGTTGCGTGTCTCACCCGTTTGTTGCAACGTCGGGAGTTCCCCAGGGTAGCATCTTTGGCCCACTCTTATTTGTCCTGTTCATTAATGATATTGGATCCTGCTTTAAATCATCTAATTTTCTTCTCTACGCGGACGATCTTAAGATCTTTCGAAGAATAAATGGTCCGTCGGACTCCGCTCTCCTGCACCATGACCTCAATAATCTTGTTGACTGGTGCCTAGCCACCAACCTCTTCCTAAACGTTAAAAAGTGCTTCCATATGTCATTCACTAAGTCTTCAAACCTTATTACTTCATTCTATGATATTTCAGGTAGACAGCTGGCCTTTGTCAGTGAAATTGTGGATCTAGGTGTCGTTTTCGACAAAAACTTTACCTTGTCAACCATATTTGCTATGTGCTCCCAAAGGTATACTCCAATCTGGCGTTCCTCCGTAGATACGCTAAAGACTTCAAGGATCCCTACACGAAAAAAGCCCTTTATATATCTTTAGTCCGCTCTAAACTTGAATACGCCTCCATTATCTGGAATCCTATATATATCTCCCACTCTGCCAGAATTGAAAGGGTCCAGAGAAAATTTGTCCGAATTGCCTTAGATCCCCTTAATTTTGAGGACCCGACACGCTGTTTGCTTATTAATCTGCAATCACTCAATTCTAGGAGAAGTGTCCATTTGCTTATGTTTGTCTATGACATCATAGCTGGTACTTTAGACTGTCCAGGCCTCCTTGAAATGGTATCATTTAATGTGCCTCACAGGTGCCTACGGTCATTTCTACCTTTTTATTTCTCAGAGCGAACTATTATTATTTTAATAAAATTTTTCGTGCCCTATTTGAATTCAATAAGCTCTCAAAGAGACTAACTATTGATTTTTCTCTATCTAGAGATATATTCAAGTCTACTATTGAATTAAGCTTTTTATGAAACATATTTTTATTACTTAGTTTTCAATATTTCTTTGTACATAGTCTGTAAGGTGAAAATCATAGACTGAATAAATAAATAAATAAGCTATGCTGCGTGTAGTTTGCAAGCTGCTTACATAAAGGTTTCCTTTAAGTATTGTTGTTATCTGCCAACAGTGTACACAATTTTTAGACGTTATGTCTATATGTAAACCATGTATGTTTGACTTTTTATTTTTGTACATTCCTTTTTTTTTTCTATTCTTAGAAAGTGTTTATTGTAGATATCCGTGCTTCGGTGTAAATGTATTATGTTATTGGTTTTTGTTGTATTATGTTATTGAGTCTGTTCATTTTACATATTTTTGTACGTTTTACGAGTTGATAATTATTCTCATTCAATCAAATAGTACTATAATTATAGCCTGTATATGTTTAGTGCTTTACATTTTTCCATAAAAAAAAATTATAATAATTGCCCATTAGATGCTCTATAAAGAGCTTTGCCTCTTCAAGCGAGAGGCTCTCCCACAATTTGTTTGAGTATCTTCGCGGGTTATTGCTGTTCCGCCTGCGCTCTTTTTTGTGGTGTTAGGTTTAATTTTTTTCTATTTTGCTGACTTACCTTGTTCGTACGATAACCTGCTCGACATGGCTACCTCCGTTATCAGAATATTAAAAGACGAAATGGGTTCGTCCGTCACAACAGAGCCCCTCACACCCTGGTTTAAGAAGTGACAACTCTAAGTGCCAGCCCTATTGATTACATCGGATGCGGATGCCTCTTGCACCATTAAAGTGCCAGTTTTCATTGCCAAAACAGAAGTTTTTATTTTAAAATAATGACATAAACATACAAATTAGTAGAATAAAATTACAATTGTAACTCCCTTTCGCATGTTTTATAGGCAACTCCGACACCAAACCCGGTTCCAATTAATAACGGCCAAGTTCTTCTCTTAAAGAGAAAGAGGGATAGAGCTGAGCCAAGAAAAGCTCCACTTGCTAAAAAAGAAAAACAAATATATAACAAACAAAAAATACTTATTTAATATTATTGTTAAAGTAAGTACAGTGGCGGACCAAAGTATTTTGCATAATATCTTTCGGTTTCTTATATACTAAATAGACTTATTTCATCATTGTATTAGTACATATTTTCTGAATTTTGAATTGACCAAAATGTAAGTGCCAATTGCATTTCTCTACGAAGCTACAAGGTGGCGCAAAAGTAAGCTTCCGATGTTCAGCATATCGGTTGTGGCACATGCAGTGTGTGTTGTTGCACCGTCTTGTTGGAACCACATGTTTTCCAATCCCAATTCATCAAGTTGCGGCAAAAAGAACTCATTGATCATTGCTCTGTAGCGCTCACCATTCACAGTAACCGTTTGGCCCCGACCGATTATTGGTCAAATAAATAGTCAGCAATATTCCGCGTTCTGGAGCAGTGTAGCGTAACATTGTTTATTAACGTGTATTTCGCATGTGTTTACTACACAAATGTCAAAACAGAACTGACTTTAGGGGCCAATCGCAAAATTTATAGCATTTTCTGATAGGAGGATTACTTTTGCGCAGTAACCGTTTTTCACCGACCGATTATTGGTCAAATAAGTAGTCAGCAATATTCCGCATTCTGGAGCAGTGTAGCGTAACATTGTTTATTAACGTGTATTTCGCATGTGTTTACTACACAAATGTCAAAACAGAACTGACTTTAGGGGCCAATCGCAAAATTTATAGCATTTTCTGATAGGAGGATTACTTTTGCGCCACCCTGTACAACAAAAAGTCAACTAGGGGAGTAAATTATTGCCTCACATAGGAATTTTGCCTATTACTTTGATTTTTGAGAGCTGGTGGCTACAAATAACTATTACAGTCATAAGTTATATAAAATTACTTTCGTACTCGGTTCTCTGACTACTAAGAGAACCAAAATGATAGTAAATTCTTTCTTAAAAATTGCAAGCTTTAGTCAAAAGAATTTCGTCTGCCTACTTCTGATAAATCTGTCAAACGATTTGTTGCGCATTTGACAAAAAAAATTTAAACTATATATATAATATATATATCTTTAAAAGGGCAACCTCTTTTCTTGCTAGCGTTGCATAGTTCCCTAGTAAAAATTTACTTGAAATTGGTTAATCATTTATATTTTGAACTGATGGCCTTATTAATCAATTCCCCGCCATTTGTAAATAGTCTAATTTTGACATAAGTTACATTTTTACAATCCCTTACTTTTTAGTGTGACAACAAATATTTTCCAACTGGAGAAGTAAGGAAAATCTGTTGAATACATATGTATGTGCCATATTAAGTAGGTGTCGCCAAACTATTGCAAAATTATTAAAACGGTGTGAGGTACGAGCTTCCACAAGAGACACAAAAACGTTGCTTGCTACTTATACGGCTATTGGCCGGCCTACTTTGCGCCGTTATCACCTCCCAGTCTTTTTGACACTAACGGAGGAAGTTGTGCTCTGCCAAAACAAGCGTATTTTGTCATCTGAGCTTCACAGTCATCCAAGATGTTAAAATGGTCAATGCCAGAGTACACGCGAAGTTTCTACTGCACTGCCATAAAGAAACATCTGTTGGGCCAGGACCTTCGGGGAGTGTTTTTGTCGTTACAAACAACAAAAACAAGAAATAGTTAATAAGCCGCTCACGCAAACAGAATTGAATGACTGGATCAGAGATTTAGGATTCACAAAATCGGAGCTGTTGGCATCAAGGATGAAAGAAAGGGGATTTGTGACTTCTGAGGTTAAAGTAACATACTACAGAAGCCGTCACTAACAAGGAAGATAATATTTGCTATTGTAATGATATAAACAGTTTTTTCAAAGAGTTTGAAGACCCGTATGAGTCTAGTGACTATTTACCGACAGCAGTTAGCTGAGTTTAAAGGCTGTTTTGTTGCACCAGTGTAACAAAAAACCATCAATTCCATTGGCGCACGCAGTTTGCGGAATTGACCATCCAAAGTCAACGTTTTCACATTTATCAGATGCCAAAACAGAAGGTGTGTTTGTGGGCCCGCAAAATTAGAAAACTTTTTAATTCAGCTCTATCTGTGCACGAGGCTAAGGCATGGAATTCTTTTTGTGCAAATTTTCTAATAACCATTAGAAGTCCAAATTATATTATATAATTGCGATACCAAGGACATCGGAATAAAGCTATAGATAGAGCCAGGTGGCGCGCTTTGTGGGAAGGTCAAAATCGTTTAGAAGGTTTAACAAGCAGCTATTAAGGGCTGTTGACCTATATATGTATGTACTATGTAAGTTGTAAGAAGCAAAATAGAATACTCTATGGGCCGGTTTCACCAACGCGACTAAGACTAAAACTAAGTCGTGACTTAAGTTAGCACAGATTCGGGACTAACTTAATTTTGGGTTTCACCAACTGAGCGACTTAAATAATTTTGAACACAACAACCCGATCAGCTGTTTTATGCATAGTAATATTTTTTCATACCAGACAACTCTGCGCATCCCAATACCCCAGTGCGAAAAGGGCATGTATGGCCATACAAGAAGGAATGTATTGATCTTACACCCATTTTTCTTTAGTTGGAAGGTACTAAAATTAGCGCTTAATTGAAAACGATAGTTTCGTAATGGTTGCATGCTAGAAAACAAGCGTTCACATGCATCTACGCTTACCCTGTTAAAGTCAAGCATGGTGAAGTTTCCGACTGGGGCGTTGCACAAAACAAATTAGCAACATTACTGACAATTAGGGTTTGAACCACAACAACACTGCTTCGAGAATAAGTCAGCTGGCAAGTTGACTAAGTTGTGACTTAGCTAAGTTAGGTGGTAAAACGTGAAAAGTGAAAATCGCTACTTAACTAAGTTAAGTCGAGTTGGTGAAACCGGGCCTATGTCTTCAACCGCTAATTGTTCAAACACCACAAATAAAAACATCACTTTCTTTCAAAAATCATTTTTGAGAAGATCCTTGGGACTAACTCCGGAACTCATATATTCTCTGAAAAATTAATTACCAGCCGAACAGAGAGCCAAATGGCTGATAGGTAAGGAAATAATAAATAACGTAATCAGTGACAAAAACTTTTATGAACGCATCACTAATCAACCTAACATTAGTACTAGCTACAACAAAATTTTTCAAGAATTCAAACATATCTTTGACAACCTCGAAATAGTAGATAAACACAAAAGTTGTCTCCTTAAACCTATTTGTCATAACCAAAACTCTACCAGATAAAAAATCAAACCTATCTATCGAAATCTTAAGAACTAATTATTCGGACAACAGTACGCTATCCATGAAACTTAATTTTTAAAACCTCGTCTAGTTTTGGCGAAATCGTTGCAATTTACCATAGGCAACAAATCTTTCATACAGCAAAATGACTATATTCACGGTTAGTCTAGTCTTTTTATGTATTTTTGCTTTGTTGGTTTTGCTCAATCAATTCCTTCTACGTCAATGCAACACAAATGTCATCTGGATCATGCTGCATAATCAAGTCAAAGGAAATCTACAAAAGTCAAAGAGAGTTGAACTTAAATTCCAAGAATTCAATTTGAAATGTGCATATATCAAATAAAAATAACTACAGGGAGCTGGCATCTGAGGACATCGTTCCAGCCATCGAACTAAAAAAAAAAATAAAGTATATATATATATAATAGATTATTGATAGAGGTCCAAACGCGTCCTTTCATATCTTTCCCGATAATTTTGGACGTGTTTTACGCGCTTTCGTCGCTTGTACTAACCCCGCCCCCATGCACTCGCGTGCCTGATGACGTTGAAGTAGGTGCTGTGAACAGCCCTGCTACTATGTGCCGGTTATTAGTGCTAACGACGAATGGTAAACATTCCCACAACAGCCGGTTCTATCGCACCGGAATGACCCGGGTTTTTTCACCCGGCCAAGGGCTGTTATTTCAGTGTAACCCTGTCCAATCTGGGGCAGGGTGAAGCACTGTTAACAACAACAACAACAACAACGAATGGTATACTGTGTGTAAGAAGAATGGCCAAAGTCGATTTGTTTGTAACACAAATAAAAGTAAAACGCTTTATGTCGTTACCAATGCCGGTGATCAAAAATAGGGTTTTTGCTGTGGAGCGGCCACCTAACGTGGTCTCTCAATTTGATGCTTCTAGGGGGTGTGACTGCCGTTCCACCTCGAAGGGCCATTTTTGTACCAAGGCTACATGCATCGCTGACAGATGCGGATATTAGGAGTTATATTTATTCCAAGCTTGCTGTTGCACCCACGAGCAACATCAGCGTCTACAAATTTAATTTTAAATATAATAGAGACATTTCATCTTTGAGGATCTCATGGCCTGACAAATTTTTTGACAGAGTACTTGACTCTTCATTTCGGCCGGAACATTCTGTAATTCATTTGTTCACAAGAAAATCTAAAACTTCACCTGCCTTTTTTAATGATTCAAAGAACTGAACTTAACTACTTTTTCACCTTTTACTATTCAGTACCAAAATGTTCGGTGAATACGTTCCAAATTGAATTCCTTTTTCCTAAATACTTTCGCTTTGGCTTCACATGTAATAGATAGATATATAGATAATATTAGAGGAATGCACCGCGACCAACAGGTCTCCCCCTGCGGGTTAGGGGTTTAAAATATGCCCGAGGTAGGCATACCGGTCGTAAGAGGCGACTAATATTCACAAAGGTAATGACGTGCAACTCGATGGTTGATCTACGGATATGATGCCTCTCACCTCTCATTACCCATCTCACCTTCCTTACGGAAGGAGGGGTGACATGACCTAGAAGGTTCCACTGGTCATACCAAATCGCTACCACGACAGTCGGGCAGTACCGCAAGGGAGTACCGGAGCGCACCGGATTCATATCCGGCCAAGGACTGTCAGTTCGACAGCAACCCCCAAAACCTTCAGGTCTATTATGCCCTCGTCTTCTCATACCACCTCATCCCAGCCGACCTCCCTCAGAGAGGAGGTTATTGCCGATGGCTTGAGGGTTTGTATGTGTTTGTGCTATGGCCTTGGTGATTCCAGGAAATTTGCCCTTTTCCTAGCAATTGAGTCGCATGTTAAAAGGATGTGCTCAGTAATCTCTGCCATGCATCTTCGGCCCGTATACCCTTTTTGTGCAAGTGGCTGTTGAGTCTGCAATACTAGTAAACATTCTTAGATTAACCTTGGAGAGACCTACTATCGCGATAAATTAACCTGCCTAAATATCACCTCCCTTACCCAACATTGCCATCAAGCTCTTCTATCGGGAGTCCCAGAAACCTCGCGGCTTCAAGTGATATTGTTGTTAAAAAAGTGGGCTCAGTTGAGCAGATGAATAGATGGTTAGTGTCACGGGGAGACACGCCGCATGCCGGGCAGACGTTTGGCATGTCAGGGTTCAGTTTGCATAGGTAAGAGTTTAACCTGTTACAGTATCCAGAAAGAAGTTGGGCCAGCATGACCCTTGCCCTCTTCGGCAACCGATGGAGCTTCTGCCTGTGTAACGGCGTTCACTAAACGGGAGCGGACAAAGGAGTTTACCCTAGTATTTATGGGCAGAACACCTTTCTGCGTAGGCTGCCTTCGGTCGCGCTTCAACAAAATAACCCTTCACCGGTCCAACAACGGCAACGCGATCCACAGTATTTCTGCGGATAATTGTCACACTCCGTCCAATGTAATACATGTAAAAGATGGTCGCACAAAACCAGGTGCTCCGGGCTAAATCCCTCATAGGCATACGCACCAGTCCTTGACATTCCCACAACAGCCGGTTCTACCGTACCGGAATGACTCGACCAAGGGCTGTTATTTCCATTTCTAACCTGTCACCTTTTCCCCTAACACTGTCATCCTCCGACTAGCTCCTTGCAGCAGGGCCGCTCAAAACTCTCCTGCTCCGGGCTGGGGTCGAATCCAACCCGGGTCCAGAAGAATGGATCTGCTGGAAGAAGATTTACGTTAAACGTTCACATTCCATCCAATTTAATTCTTGTAAAAGATGGTTGTACAAAACTAGGTGCTCCGGATAAATCCCTCCACACACAGGCCCCCTAGTTTCTTCAAAACTTTTGTGGCCCCTTTCTGTTCACGCCCTAGGGCGTCTCGTGGGCAACGACGATCCAGTGTCGTACCGCCACAATTTTCAGAAACAGTCTCAACGGCTAACAGCACTAATAATGCCCAGAAGTAGTGTGTAACTCCCGCTGCCGCTCACGCCCACAGGCGCCAACACCTCACACAGCTGCTCACAGCTACTTTCTACGTAGCACCTCTTTTACAGAGGCATACGCACCAGTCCTTGACTCCCAGCGTGAATATTTCTCCCCCTTCGCACTTTCGTGTCCTACAGTTGAACTGCAACGGTTTAACCGGAAAGGTTAGTGAAATAGTGAGTTTCATGAAGCGACAGAATATCAAGATCGCTGCCATTCAGGAGACGAAGGTAAACGCCCGATCAAGTCTTCGGACGGCGTGACCGAGAGAGAGGACTTGGGGGCGGACTCGCCTTCATCACACACCAATCCGTGCCATATCGTCCATTTGGGTCCGACGTCGAACCGAGGGACAACCTCCTGGAACGTCGAGGTATGGTTGTCCGGACAGGCGACGCCGATCTAGAAATCATTAACATTTATATCCCCCTGCCACCTGCTGTCCGAGGGATTTCCACCCTGACATCAGTGCGTTACTCAGAGGCGATAATCGTGTAATCCTCGGAGACTTCAACGCACACCACGATCTGTGGCACTCAAGACTACAAGTTGATGGTAGGGGCCAGGAATTGGCTGAACAAATAGACGATTCGACCTTTTGCACTGTAAACGGGGATGCCCCCACGAGAGTTGCCGTAAATTGTTCTAGTTCGCCAGACCTCACAATTATCAGCGCGGGTCTCATAAACTGCGTTGAATGGCGACCAATGCCCACTCTTGCATCGGATAATTTACCGATAGTCCTCTCAATCGATCGCCCCAATGACTTTGTTACATCTGAGAATCGCACTTTCACTAATTTCAGTAAAGCTGATTGGGTTGGTTTTCTTAACTTCCCTGAGAGCGCCTTCGCTGCTCTTCCCATCCCGTCTGATGTACGAGAAGGGGAAAAGGCGTTTCGCATGGTCATAGCTTCAGCCTCCAATCAATACATTCCGTCAGGTAGAATTAAGGAGATACGTCCGTATTTCCCCGCAAAGGCAGCGGCCTAGACCAAGTGCAACGGTTGGACCCTACGGATCCTCAAATTCAAGATCTCAATGCGGAAATCAGACGGCTGGTTGATCAACACAAACGCGCCAAATGGGAGGAGCACTTAAGGTCCTGTAACCTCTCTGCTGGTGTTGCCAAATTATGGTCCACTGTTAAATCCTTGTCAAATCCGTCCAAACCTTACGACAAAATATCCATCACATTCGGTGATAAGGTACAGTCGACAGTCCTCCCGTTGACAAGAAAATCAGGCGTGCTATTAAGAAAGCGCACAAACGTAAAAACAGCCAATCGCCCATTGCCATCACCACCACGGGGGTTCGGGAGGCCATACGGGGGTCCAAAAACTCCAAATCTATTGGCCCAGACGGTCTATCCATGCTGATGCAAAAAAACATCTCGGAGAAGAGGGAGTAAGGTACCTAACAACTGTATTCAATCTGTCTATGACCACCTTTGTCATTCCAGAAAGATGGAAACAGGCAAAGGTGGTGCCACTTCTAAAGCCCGGCAAGCCGGATAACGAGTGGGAGTCCTATCGACCGATATCACTCCTCTCGCCAGTAGTGAAGACCCTGGAGACGGTCTTGCTCCCTTATTATACCGCTAACTTGCGATTAGCTGAACATCAGCATGGATTCCGTAAAATGCATAGCACTACCACCGCGCTAAACGCCATCACCACACAGATAGGTGTCGGTCTCAACCAACCTCGTCTAAATGACAGGGCCGTGCTAGTTGCGCTTGATCTGTCGAAAGCTTTCGACACTGTCAATCATGCGCAACTCATTAACGACCTGAAGGTTTCAAACCTTCCCCCCTGTCTAAAGCGTTGGACCGCCAACTATCTGAGTGGTCGCAGTCATCTGTTGAATTTAGAGGCGAAAGATCAAAACCACGTATAATAAAGCAAGGGGTGCCACAGGGTGGTGTCCTATCCCCGCTTTTGTTTAATTATTACATATCGAGGCTCCCTTCCCCACCAGAAGGCGTCTCGATCGTCGCCTACGCCAATGACTGCACGATCCTGGCGACTGGCCCCTCCATTGACGAGCTCTGCTCAAGAATTAATACCTACCTAATTCCATCCCTATCCGGTTTTTTCGCTGCACGAAGTCTGACATTGTCACCCACCAAATCCTCGGCCACCTTGTTCACGACGTGGACAGCGCAGGCGAACATGGAATTAGACGTCTACGTTGACGGCATTAAGCTTCCGACTGCCACGCACCCCTAAATCTTAGGGGTCATGTTTGATGACATGCTCAAATACGGTGCTCATGTAACCGCGATTGCCACCAAAGTACAAAGCCGTAACAAAATCCTCAAGTCACTAGCTGGCAGTACTTGGGGAAAAGACAAAGAAACGGTACTGGCAACGTACAAGGCAATCGGCCAGCCGGTTCTAAGCTACGCTACGCCAATATGGTGTCCGGGGTCAGCAGACACAAATTGGAGCAGGTTGCGGGCTTGCCAAAACAGCGCACTCAGAACTGCCACGGGGTACCTCCTAATGTCTCTTGAGCACCATCTTCATAGTGAGGCAAAAATGCTCTATGTTAAAGAGCATTGCGAGATGTTGACCAGGCAATTCCTGTTCAACGCCTATAAACCGCAGCATCCGAGCAGGAGCCTGCTCAACGAAAATCCGCCTCCCAGAAGAATAAGGAGTCACCTTGGTAATATTTCCTCGCCGTTTGATCCAATGGTCATAAATCGGGCATTTCATCCCTGGTAAGGGTTCTGACAGGGCACTGTTTAATAGGCCTCACGGCGCCAGAATGGGCGCAATGTCTAATGATTACTGTCGCAGCTTCAGATGCATTGAGGAGGAGGAAAGTGTTCAGCATCTGATGTGTCAATGCCCTGCACTCAGCAGGCGACGGTTGGCTATCTTGGGCCAACCGTTTCTCGATAACCTCGCTGAGGTATCACAAATAGAATTAAAAGCGTTATCTAAATTTATTGACTCCACGAAGTGGTTCGATCCCCTGCCTTGAACAGGGTGTGAGTTGGTTTTCCCTGGCGTCGACGGTAGCGCAACCATGTGAGTCGACTGGTCCTTCTCAGCTTTCGGGAGATCTTTGAACTCGGATACTCTGGGGTTGTTGGATCGGCTGACTGTTAAGCGGCTGAGCTGCTGTCGGCGTCGTGGATGACTTGCTCGCATCTCTGGGGCATAGAGGTGGGTAGAGACCGTATAGGGTATCACCATGGGCCTATTTAGTGGCCTAAGTGTCGGGCACAGTCCAAGTACTCTGTCCTGCCCTTGCAACCTAACCTAACCTAACGTTGATCCAATGGTGCACCGGCGGGCCCTCAACCTCATCCACACGGAGTCGGTAAAGTCCCTTGTCAGGTCTCGTCCAGTGAATGCAGTCTTACAAGCACAAGCTCCACCTGTTGCCAACGAGCAACGCGAACTGCCTAGGGAGACAAGAGTCACGCTGGCTCAACTTCGTTCTGGATATTGTAACAGACTAAACTCTTACCTATCCAGACTGAACCCTGACATGCCAAATGTCTGCCTGGAATGCGGCGTGTCTCCCCACTAAACATCTGTGCATCTGGTCAACCGAGCCTTTTCTTCTTACAGCAATTTCACTCTGGTCCACACCTGTTGAAGCCGCGAGGTTTCTAGGACTTTCGATACAAGACCCTGATGACAATGTTGGATAAGAGGTTATAGTTTAGGCAGGTTAAATAATCGCTAATACAACAACAACAAAAGAGCAAAAGTGTGTTCTACGCAGAAATACTGGGGATCGCGTAGCCGGAATTGGACCGGCTAAGGCTTATTGTTTCAAATTGCGGCCCAAGGCCGCTAATAAGGAAATGTGTGCTGCACATATAAAGTATGGTTCACGCCCCAGACTTAGGATTGGCCTAGGGTAATTTTTCGGTTTTTTCGGGTATTTTCGAAAGGATTCCGGAGGCCGATTCGGTAATTGTTTCCTTTAGGAGACAACTGCTAAAACACGTCCCAAATTATCGGGAAAGTTATCAAAAGACGCGTTTTGACCTCGATAACAATAATCCGGAAGCGAATTTTCGAGTTTTTGTTTCAGTGAAGAGATATTTGCCATCAAAAAAAAAATTTTCTATCATTTTCATGTGGTTGTTGTAATCACAGATTAGGGTGAACCGAAAAGTGGACCGCGTAGCCGGTGTTGGACCGAAGGCCGCCTACGCAGAAAGGTGTTCTGCACATAAATATTTAGGATCGCACCCGGGTCATTTTGGGGTTTTTTGCGAATAACTTTTCCCTGAAACAAAAAATTGAAAATCCGCTTCCGGATTGTTGATATCGAAGTCAAAACGCGTTGTTTGATACCTCTCCCGATATTTTTGGACGTGTTTTAGCAGTTGTCTCCTAAAGGAAACAATTACCGCTGGCTGTAGTACACAATTACCTTTCTGCGCAGAACACACTTTTGCACTTTTCAGAACTCAATATATCTTTGTCTAGAACAACTGCATAAAAATGACAGAAAATTGTTAAATTTGCTTGCAAACTAATACGTCCAAAAATATCGGGAGGTGTATCAAACGACGCGCTTTGATCTCTGCATCAATAATCTGAAAGCGGAAATTAATTGATCAGTGAAAAGTTATTAGCAAAAAAAAACAAAAATGGCCCAGGTCCGATCCCAAACGGAGGGCTTGATCCATGGTATTTATATGCAGAACACCTTTCTGCATAAACGGCCTTCGGCCTCGCTTCAAAAAAATAACCCTTAGCCGGTCCTAATTACAACAACCACATGAAAATGACAGAAAATTTGCAACTTCGCTTGCAAATATCTCTTCACTTAAACAAAAACTCGAAAATCCGCTTCCAGATTATTGTTACCGACGCCAAAACGTGTTTTAGAAGTTGTCTCCTGAAGGAAACAATTACCAAACATTTTACTACCTTTCATATTGATACGTTTCCCGATATTTTTGGACTTGATACGTACGGTTGTATAGAATTACGAAAATATGTTACATAAGTATTAACTACTCACCTCCCTTCATTATAATGTCTGTGAAACATTGATCTAAGCGTTTGCCAAATTTAGCTTCATTGAAGTCACTATGATGGGAAATAGGCATTTCAAAATACTTTTACTTAAACTTTAGCTAGAATTAACGGGCTCTCATGAATCAATCAAGTAGAACACGAATTTAGAACCGATCATAGTGTGACGAATTCGATGATTCCTTGATTATCAATCCTGGGTTCGATCACTATAAAGTCGAATAAACACACGCACAGATAATGTAAGAGTAATAGCTAGTTTGGTAATTGTTTCCTTTAGGAGACAACTGCTAAAACACGTCGGAAATTATCGGAAAAGGTATCAAAAGACGCGTTTTGACCTCGGTAACAATAATCCGGAAGCGAATTTTCGAGTTTTTGTTTCAGTGAAGAGATATTTGCCATCAAAGTTGAAAATTTTCTGTCATTTTCATGTGGTTGTTGTAATCACAGATTAGGGTGGATCTAAAAGTGCAAAAAGTGTGTTCTGGGCAGAAATACTGTGGACCGGCTAAGGGTTATTTTTTTGAAGGGCGGCCGAAGGCCGCCTACTCAGAAAGGTGTTCTGCACATAGATACCTTGGATCAAGCCCCCTATTTGGGATCGGACCCGGGTCATTTTTGGGTTTTTTGCCAATAACTTTTCACTGAAACAAAAAATTGAAAATCCGCTTTCGGATTGTTGATACCGAAGTCAAAACGCGTTGTTTGATACCTCTCCCGACATTTTTGGACGTGTTTTAGCAGTTGTCTCCTAAAGGAAACCATTACCGCTAGTTTTATTTACTAGTAATAAACGCAAAACAATTTTAAGAGTTTGATAACTTTACAGTAGTTCACTATTGAACGCTTGAAAATAAACTGAACAGTCTGCCTTGCTTGGTCACTGCCTTATATAGTCCGACAGGGTGCTTGCCTACGCACCGAGAACTTTCTTGGTTGTTCGCTTTTCTTGTTCTGGAAGGGTCGGTGTTATTTATTGGCATCTCCTCTTTGCACCGTATTCGCGCCATCTCTCTTCCTCTTCCTAGTTACACGCTTGCATGCATAAGCGTAGCCATCGTTATCTCAGTTGTGTGTTAACTAGTGGTGGGAGTGTTATTGAGTTAGGGATGGTACATTCTTGAGAATAATCGCCACAATAGGAACACGAATTTCGATACGATACTGTGACGAATTCAATGTTTCCTAGACTATTAGTCCTGAGTTCGATCACTATAAACTTAAATAAACACACGCACAGATATTGTATCTAATGCCTAGTTCCCACAACAGCCGGTTCTACGTACCGGAATGACTCGGATTCTTACATCCGACCAAGGGCTGTTATTTCGACTCTTCCCTGTCTGACCTGTCACCTTTTCCACTAATATTGTCATCCTCCGAGCAGCTCCTTGCAGCAGGGCTGCTCAAACCTCTCCTGCTCCGGGCTGGGGTCGAATCCAACCCGGGTCCAGGAGAATGGATCTGCTGCGTCTGCTGGAAGAAGATTTACGTTAAGCGTTCACACTCCGTCCAATGCAATTCTTGTAAAAGATGGTTGCACAAAACCAGGTGCTCCGGGCTAAACTTTCGTGGCCCCTTGCTGTTCACGCCCTACGACGTCCTGTGGCCAACGACGATCCAGTATCGCACCGTCACAAGCTTCTGAAATAGTCTCCACGACTAATAGCACTAATAACGCCCAGCAAGTAGTGTGTAACACCCGCTGCCGCTCACGCCCACAGGCGCCAACACCTCACACAGCCGCTCACAGGTACTTCTTACGTAGCACCTCTGTCTCAGATGTGAGCAATGCCGAGCGACAGCCCACCCCCCTCCCACTTTCAACTTCCCCTTCTTCTTCCAGCACTAGCACAAATGTAAGTCAAAGCCACCAGCTCCTGGTCCCTTACACCTTGTGCTCTGTTTGTCGGCTGAGACTATATACACCTGCGACATCAGTCAAATGCAATTCTTGCCTTCTCAACTTGGAAACAGGAACCTATGGACTGATACGTACGTCGACCGATTCGCCACCTTCTGGTGCCTCGGATCCCTCGTCTTGTAGAGTGCGACGCAGTGTGCGACCCAGCCTGCTTCCACCAAGGCATACGCACCAGTCCCTGACTCCCAGCGTGAACACCTCTCCCCCTTCGCACTTTCGCGTCCTACAGCTAAACTACAACGGCCTAACCGGGAAAGTGTGTGATATAGTGAACTTCATGAAGCGACAGAATATCAAGATCGCTGCCATTCAGGAGACGAAAGTAAACGCCCGATCAAATCTTCGGACTTGTGACGGCTATAACATCCACCGACGTGATCGAGAGAGAGGTCTTGGGGGCGGACTCGCCTTCATCACACACCAATCCGTGCCATATCGTCCATTTGGGTCCGACGTCGAACCGAGGGACAACCTCCTGGAACGTCAAGGAATGGTTGTCCGGACAGGCGACGTCGACCTTGAAATCATTAACATTTATATACCTCCTGCCACTTGCTGTCCGAGAGATTACCACCCTGACATCAGTGCGTTACTCAGAGGCGATCATCGTGTAACCCTCGGAGACTTCAACGCACACCACGATCTGTGGCACTCAAGCCTACAGGCCGATGGCAGGGGACAGGAATTGGCTGAACAAATAGACGATAAGACGTTTTGCACTGTGAACGGGGACGCCCCCACGAGAGTTGCGGTAAATTGTTCCAGTTCGCCAGACCTCACAATTGTCAGCGCAGGTCTCATAAACTGCGTTGAATGGCGACCAATGCTTACTCTTGCATCTGACCATCTGCCTATAGTCCTCTCAATCGATCGCCCCAATGACTTCGTTTCTTCTGAGAAGCGCACCTTCACTAACTTCAGTAAAGCTGACTGGGTTGGTTTTCTTAATTTCACTGAGAGCACCTTCGCTGCCCTTCCCATCCCGTCTGATCTACGAGAAGGGGAAAAAGCGTTTCGCTTGGTCGTAGCTTCAGCCTCCAATCAATATATTCCGTCAGGTAGAATTAAGGAGATACGTCCGTGCTTCCCCGCAGAGGCAGCGGCCCTGGCTATTGAACGTGACCACGTGTGAGGCTTGAACCCTACGGATCCTCAAATTCAAGATCTCAATGCGGAAATCAGACGTCTGGTTGATCAACACAAACGCGTCTAATGGGAGGAGCACCTAAGGTCCTGTAACCTCTCTGCTGGTGTTTGCAAATTATGGTCCACTGTTAATCCGACCAAACCGAACGACAAAATATCCATCACCTTTGGTGATAAGGTACAGTCGAAACCAAAGAGATGCGCGAGCGCTTTCTGCCGGCAATTTGTACTGCATCCTCCGGTTGACAAGGAAATCAGGCGCGCCATCAGGGAAGCGTACAAACGCAAAAACAACCAAGCGCCCATTGCCATCACCACCACAGAGGTTCGGGAGGCCAAACGGGGGTCCAAAAACTCCAAATCTATTGGCCCAGACGGTATACCCATGCTGATGCTAAAACATCTCGGTGATGAGGGAGTAAGGTATCTAACAACTCTCTTTAATCTGTCTATGACCACCTTTGTCATTCGAGGAGGATTCAACTCTTCCCCCCTGTCTAAAGCCACAGCCAACTATCTGAGTTGAATTTAGAGGTGAAAGATCAAAACCCCGTATAATTAAGGAAGGGGTGCCACAGGAAAGGTGTCCTATCCACGCTTTCTTTAATTACTACATATCGAGGCTCCCTTCCCCACCAGAGGGTGTCTCGATCGTCTC
Source organism: Merzomyia westermanni (assembly GCA_949987695.1). Lineage (NCBI taxonomy): Eukaryota > Metazoa > Arthropoda > Insecta > Diptera > Tephritidae > Merzomyia > Merzomyia westermanni. The sequence goes on along the minus strand of OX465288.1, from coordinate 102,777,856 downwards.
CTACGCCGATGACTGCACATCCTGGCGACGGGCCCCTCTGTAGACGAGCTCTGCTCAAGAGTTAACACATACCTCCCATCCCTGTACAAAGCCGCAACAAAATCCTCAAGTCACTAGCTGGCAGCACTTGGGGTAAAGATAAAGAAACGTTACTGGCAACGTACAAGGCAATCGGCCAGCTGGTTCTGAGCTACGCGACGCCTATATGGTCGCCAGGGCTATTAGACACACACTGGAGGAGGTTGCAGGCCTGACAAAACACCGCACTCAGAACTGCCACGAGGTGCCTCTTTATGTCTCCTGAGCATCACCTTCACAGTGAGGCTAAAATGCTCGATGTAAAAGAACATAGCGAGATGTTGACCAGGAAATTCCTGTTCAACTGCTTTAAACCGCAGCATCCGAACAGGAACCTGCTCAACGAAAATCCCCCTCCCAGGGGAATAAGGAGTCATCTCAGTAAGCACTAGGACGAGATCCGGCATCACATTTTCTCCCCGTTTGATCCAAATGATGATCGGCAGGCCCTCAATCTCATGCATAAGGAGTCGATAAACTCCTTTGTCAGTTCTCATCCAACACCAGCTCCACTTGTTGCCGATGAGGAACGCGAACTGCTTAGGGAGACAAGAGCCAAATGTCTGCCCGGCATGCGGCGTGTCTCCCCACTAACCATCTGTTCATCTGCTCACAATCTTGGATAAGAGGTGATACTTTAGGCAGGTTAAATAATCGCTAATACAACAACAACAAAAGAGCAGAAGTGTGTTCTGCGCAGAAATACTGGGGATCGCGTAGCCGGAATTCGACCGGCTAAGGCTTATTGTTTCAAATTGCGGCCCAAGGCCGCCAACTCGGAAATATGTGGTGCACATAAAAAAACTGGACCACGCCCCAGACTTAGGATTGGCCTAGGGTAATTTTTCGATTTTTAAATATTTTCGAAAGGATTCCGGAGGCGGATTCTTATTACTGGGACCGAAACGCGTCTTTTGATACCCATATCGCCATTTTAGCACTCGGTGGCTGGCTGTAGTAAACAATTATCTTTCTGCGCAGAACACACTTTTGCACTTTTCAGAACACCCTATATCTTTGTCTAGAACAACCGCAAAAAAATGACAAAAAATTGTTAAATTTTGCTTGCAAACTACTGCTAAAACACGTCCAAAAATATCGGGAGAGGTATCAAACAACGCGTTCGGTATCAACAATCCGAAAGCGGATTTTAAATTTTTTGTTTCAGTGAAAAGTTATTCGCAAAAACCCTAAAAATTACCCAGGTCCGATGCCAAATAGGGGGCTTGATCCATGGTATTGTGCAGAACACCTTTCAGCGTAGGCTTCAAAAAAATAACCCTTAGCCGCCCCAACACCATCTACTCGGTCCACAGTATTTCTGTGCAGAACACACTTTTGCACTTTTCGGCACACCCTAATCTGTAATTACAACAACCACATGAAAATGACAGAAAATTTTCAACTTCGCTTGCAAATATCTCTTCACTGAAACAAAAACTCGAAAATCCGCTTCTAGATTATTATTACCGAGGCCGATTATTGATACCTTTCCCGATAATTTCGGACGTGTTTTAGAAGTTGTCTCCTAAAGGAAACAATAACCAAAAATTTTACTATCTTTCATATTGATACGTTTCCCGATATTTTTTTACTTGATACGTACGGTTGTATAGAATTACGAAAATATGTTACATAAGTATTAACTACTCACCTCCCTTCATTATAATGTCTGTGAAACATTGATCTAAGCGTTTGCCAAATTTAGCTTCATTGAAGTCACTATGATGGGAAATGGGCATTGTCGAAGATTGAGTTATGTGGAGCAAAGTAATGGTAACATTACATGGCAACATCAAATAAATTTTACTTCAATTCAAATACAACTCTGTTCATTGTTCTTTGCACACCCAGTTTCTTCTTCTTTCACTTTGCTTCGCTATTCGTATATTCCGTTAGTTCGAACTTGCTAAATTGTTCTTCCGCCATTTCCATCATTGGGAAAAAATCACGCGTAGCAAACGGACGGAGAAAGAAACTGGGTTTTGCATTTAGGCAATTGCATGTTCATCCCAAAATCCGTGTTTGTTGCTGCGCGACATCTTTATTTCCCATTACTAGTGGATAAACCAACAATTGCCTTTTTGTATGTCGGTACAGCGGTCGCCGGTGCGCCGAGGTCAGCGCCTTCAGCCAGGAGGCAACAAAATGAAAAGAACCACCACGACTGCAAAAGTCGACATTGTATCGTCAAATATGTCATGTGCTCCACCAATTAGCACACCGTGTATCGTGGCTACATGTATTCAGCCAGATATGCTAAATAGAACGTCGCCATCTACTGCAATAGATATTATGCCGCACACTAGTGCTCCTACATACGTGTTGTCACATAATGTGTCCACCAATTTGCCGCCGCCTAGCACAACAAATGCATCGTCACGTAGAGCTCCAACAAATACGCCACCGCCTAGTGTTACAACAGCGCCGCCATATGATGCGCAAACTGTTATGCCGCCCACTAATGTTTCTACAAGCACGTCGCCACATGGCGTCGCCAATTTTCCGCCACCTAGCACTACGAATGCGTCGTCATCTAGCGCTCCAACAAACATGCCGCCTAGTGCTCTTGCCAGCGCACCGTTATATAACGTATCAACACATATGCCGCCAACTAATCGTACAAGCGCTCCCATACCTAACACCATTGCCGCCGCCATGCCAACAACAACAATTACATCATTTATGAACGCCAATGATTCCACATTAAATCCTAGCCAGGCTCAACAGGTAAGCGAAATTTCCACTATTTGTAACAATGCCTATGTCAGTGTTGGTCCGGGGTTTGCCACCCAGGCCATAGTCGACGTACCCAATATTCCCACCATTTATAACGCTGCCTACATCAACGCCGCCGCCTCTGTCAATGCTAACGCCACTGCCACATCTGTTAACGTCAACGCCGCCGCCTCTGCTTACAGGATCGCTACCTCATCTGTCAACAGCGAAGCCGCCGTCTCTGCCAACGAGGGCAATTACCCATTTTTTAGCCTCAGCACCGCCGCCGCGGATACCTCTGCCAGCACCTCTGCCCGCTTGAACGTTGGCAGCGCTGCTATAGCAGCAAGCACACGAGCAAATTATGTATCGCAAAATAACGTTATTTTAGCTATGCAGCAAGAAATTTCCAGATTGGAGGTACAACTACAGCAAGCAGTACATCAAATTACTGAAACCAAACGTGAACGTACGGTAGTAGCGTCGTCACATTGTATGCCCTCAGCCGCGTTGTGTTCTAGGTCGAACGCAAATATTCTGCAACAGGATGTCTTGAGGCAAAACGCATTCGTGTCATCGACTGGGAGTGGTAGCATTGGATCTCATATAAATCACGCCGGGACACTATCGCCCTATGCATCGTTGACATCAAACGCGCGGCCAGCCGAAGTGAATCCAACACCTTCGTCCAATTGTCTTCCAACTCACGCCGGTACAAATGCATCATTTAATGGTCAGCCAACGACGAATGTAACAGCTGCGCACAATCGCCCAGTAATTGCTAATGGAAATCCGCCTCAGTTATTAGTCGAGCCTGATGGTGCTTTAAAAGCCGCACCGCTTACCGTTTCGTCCACTTATGGTCAGCCATCCTGGTCACCCGCTATGACGGGCAATGATGGATCAACTGCTGCCTGCGCCCCAGTTGCCGCGCCAGCCTTTAATTTAGCAGGTCATACGCTCCCTGTGCACTCCATGCCGCCGCCCAGAAAATTATTAGATTTACCATTGTTTTCAGGTCAAGCAGAGGATTGGCCAATATTTTATGCAGCATTTACAGAGTCCACTTCGGTTTATAATTATAGTAGTTTTGAAAATAACCAGCGTTTAAATAAATTCCTTAAAGGGGAGGCGAGGGATGTGGTTAAGTCCCTTTTAATACATCCTAACAATGTAAATTTTATTATTAACAACTGCGCTTTAGATTCGGTCGCCCTGAACAGCTCATGCGGAGCCAACTCAAAGTCGTTCGCGAGGTTCCACCCATCTCAGAAAGTAACATTAGCAAGTTAGTGTCCTTTGCAACCACAACTAAGAACCTCACAGTCTTCCTTCAGTCTATAGGTGAAGAGAAACATTTGGCTAACCCAACCTTATTGGACGAGCTGGTGTCAAAGCTTCCTCTCAATAAGCGTTTGGATTGGGCGCGTCACTCTGTTTCCATTCGGCCATATCCAACCATCGTTAATTTTAGTGACTGGTTAACTGAGGTCGCAAGCTTCGTTCAGATGATCCAAACTACTGAATCAAAGGATACGAAACGTCGTGCAGTGTTGCATACAGCCGGGGAACCACGCACCACGAATTGCATCATTTGCCAAAGTGACCATAAACTCCATGATTGTCGTCGACTGCTGGAAGCCACTGTACCGGAACGATGGAAACTGGTCAAACGACTACGTCTTTGCTTTAGCTGTCTCTGGCCTGGTCACTCAACTCGTGACTGCCGCCGCCGCAAAACTTGTCCAATAAAGGGTTGCTCAAAGTTCCACAACCGATTGTTGCATGAATGTGGGGGCGAGCATCCAGCCAAATCCTCTCAAGATTCGGACTCATCTAGTACAAACAACCCAGTGCTCAACTGCTCTACGCGCGCCGATGTGAAGCTGCTATTCCGAGTGCTTCCCGTTACGCTCTATGGCCCAAACAAGCGAGTCAATACGTATGCACTTCTTGATGAAGGGTCATAAATTACGATGATGGATGACTCTTTGGTAAGTGAACTTGCACTCTGCGCCACACAACGTCAAGTAGAGATTCAGTGGTTTGGAGGTAAGGCTGTAAATGAGCCTGTTTCAGTAGTAAATTTGTTTGTTAGTTGTCTGGGAATGAATAAGCGTTATATGCTTCGGAGTGTCCATGGTGTAGCCAATTTAAACTTACCCGTACAAAGTCTCAGCGAAAGGGATATCCATAACGCCGTTAGGTACCAAGGTAAAATTACCGTACAGCCATATAAAAATGTAACGCCTAAAATTTTAATTGGGCTAGATCACTGTCACCTAGGACTACCCATTAAACCGACATCAGCTAACCACAACGGGCCTTACGCTGCATTTACAGATCTCGGGTGTGTCATATTTGGCCCATCACCTACTTCGCCATTAAGGAAGCCATCCTGCCTTCATGTTAACGCATCATACTGCCAGATGCATGATATGATAAAAGATTACTTTAGTGTTGAGTCGTTTGGAGTAAGAGCCGCGCCACTCCGTGAAAGCGCTGATGATATACGAGCAACACATATTCTCGAGGATACAACCATGAAGGTGAATGGTCGATTTCAAACCGGGTTGTTGTGGAAGCATGACAGGGTCAAGTTACCAGAGAGTTACAGTATGGCGTTGAAACGTCTTGTGAGCATCGAACGACGAATGGCCAAGGACAAAGAGTTTGGCAAAGCTTACCAAAATATCATTGAAATGTATGTCGAGAAAGACTATGCTCGTAAGCTTTTGCCTAGTGAAGCAGCTGAAACAACAGAAAAAACTTGGTACCTCCCGCACTTCGCGGTGGTAAATCCACAAAAACCGGGTAAATTGAGGTTGGTGTTCGATGCAGCCGCGAAGTCACATGGGGTTTCGTTGAATTCTCAATTACTTAAGGGTCCTCAGCAGTATCACTCTCTAGTGTCAGTTTTATTCCATTTAAGAGACGGCGCCGTAGCCGTATGCGCCGACATTCAGGAGATGTTTCACCAGGTTGTAATCCGCCCCGAAGATCGATGTGCACAGAGGTTTTTGTGGCGTAATGGGGACAGCCAGAAAGCGCCCGATATTTACGAGATGACAGCTATGACATTCGGAGCAGCATGCTCCCCATGTTCAGCCAACTACGTTAAGGTGAGGAACGCCTTAGAGCACAGCAATCATGACCAACGTGCAGTTGAAGCCATTACTGAACATCACTACGTTGACGATTACGTCGATAGCTTCGATTCGGTCTCTGAAGCCATACGCATCTCGCAGCAGGTTTGGGAGATACACAAAGGAGCGAGTTTCCAGTTACGGAAGTTTAGATCTAACGTCCCTGAAGTCGTCGCCGCATTGGGTAGTGAAACTACCGCACTATCAATTACCTCGAAAGAGACTGCAGCATGGGAGAAAGTTTTGGGAATGGTGTGGCTGCCGGGAGATGACACATTTACCTACCGCCCAGAATTTCATGGGAATTGCACATCAGTAATTAATGGCAATGTGGTGCCAACGAAACGAATGCTATTAAGCATAATAATGTCCATCTTCGATCCGCTGGGGCTCCTGAGTCACTTCATCATAACGGCTAAGCTTATGATGCGCGAAGTTTGGAAGCGAGATCTGGGATGGGACGAGCCAGTTACCTCCGATATTGATGCCATTTGGCAGCATTTTCGTAAGCAAATTTTCAATGTTTCTTGTAGCCGAATTCCACGCCACTACTTTATCCGAGGAAAGCCAGAGTCCTTACAACTTCACATATTCGTGGATGCTAGTGAGGATGCGTTTGCAGCCGTAGCATATTGGAGGTCGGAGACTCTATCAGGAGACGTGGAAGTTTCGATTGTATTTGCGAAGACGAGAAGTGCACCGCTTAAGCCCCTTTCCATTCCCAGACTTGAATTGCAGGCCGCGTTACTGGGATCGCGTATGATGTCGACGATTATTGACGAACATAAAGTACGCACTGATCGATGTGTCCTGTGGAGCGACTCGAGGACGGTACTCAAGTGGATAGCCAGTGAGCATTGCCGCTACAAACCTTTCGTAGCCCATCGGATTGCCGAAATATTAAGCGTGTCAAAGTCGTCTGATTGGAGATGGGTGCCCACGAAGGAAAATGTTGCTGACGAGGCCACGCGAGTCAACAAAGGTGTGAGCCTGGATCCGTCCTCTCGTTGGTTTGTGGGTCCATCATTTTTACGTCAACCCGAAGATAAGTGGCCAGCTGATACTTCGAATGATACCACCATCGAGGATCAGGAGGAACTGCGTCCAAAATTCGCACTTTTAGCTAATAATGAAAAATGTGTTATTGAATTCGAAAGGTTTTCGTCATATATTAAACTTAAAAGAGTAGCCGCTTGGGTGTTGCGTTTCATCAATAATTGTAAACCCTCAACTCGACAAGCCAGCAATATATCGCGTTGCGGACTAACAGCTTCAGAACTCGATTCAGCAGAGCGTTTACTGTACCGCCCAAAATTACCGGATTGGACTATTTTGGGCCTGTGAGTGTCACGATTGGGAGACGCACAGAGAAGAGATGGGTGGCTTTGTTCACGTGCCTGACAATGAGGGATATCCATCTTGAGATTGCACATGACCTTTCCACCGATGCATGTATTCTAACCTTGCGTAACTTTATGAATAGAAGAGGTGTTCCAAAACGGATACGATCAGATAATGGGAAGAATTTCGTCGGTGTGGATGGAGAACTAAAACGCTTTGAGGATGTGTTTGATTACCACGAGTTGCAGAGTGAGCTTTCCGTTAAGAATGTTGAATGGGTATTCAACTGCCCCGAAAATCCATCGGCGGGCGGGGCATGGGAACGCATGGTGCAATGCGTGAAAAAGGTACTGCGGCATACGATGAAAGAGGTGAATCCGAGAGAGCACGCGTTTCAAAGCTTATTGATAGAGGCCGAGAATATCGTTAACTCGCGCCCGCTGACACATCTACCTGTTGCGACAGAACAAGAGGAGCCCTTGACACCCAATCACTTTTTACTAGGCAATACAGCGCAAACATCAAGTTGCATGGAACCGTCGCAGAAGTATTGTTCCCTACGTAAGCAGTGGCGCATAGCTAGGCAGATGCGGGATCGATTTTGGAAAAGGTGGGTAGAGGAATACTTGCCAACACTGACTCGGCGATCAAAGTGGTGTTCGCCAACGACTACGCTGCAAGAAGGCGACTTAGTTTTGATCTGCGACCCAAATGAGCCTAGGAAAGAGTGGCGCCGTGGCAGAATCCAGAGAACTTATCCCGGCAAAGATGGTCAAGTGCGAAGAGCGGATGTACTAACATCCACTGGTTTGGTACAACGTCCTGCGTCAAAAATCGCAAAGCTTGACATAGTTGGTGGTGAATCCAGCTCGATTCACGTGGGTGGGGATGTCGAAGATTGAGTTATGTGGAGCAAAGTAATGGTAACATTACATGGCAATATCAAATAAATTTTACTTCAATTCAAATACAACTCTGTTCATTGTTCTTTGCACACCCAGTTTCTTCTTCTTTCACTTTGCTTCGCTATTCGTATATTCCGTTAGTTCGAACTTGCTAAATTGTTCTTCCGCCATTTCCATCATTGGGAAAAAATCACGCGTAGCAAACGGACGGAGAAAGAAACTGGGGTAAGTAATTTATATTTCACATTGTCAAATTATCTAACATGTCCTTTATATATAGAAATAAACTTGCAGTTTTGCATTTAGGCAATTGCATGTTCATCCCAAAATCCGTGTTTCTTGCTGCGCGACAGGCATTTTAAAATACTTTTACTATAACTTTAGCTGGAAGTAACGGGCCCTCATGAACATTGTTTACCTATACTAGTTTGGCATCTAATTTTTCAGCCATTTTGCGAATTTGAGTGGGAGGCAGTGGATAATGGTACTCGGCTGCGTGGAATGAAAGATCAGTGTCGGGGACTTTCGACAAAATTCGCACAGAACCATAAAATTCAAAAAGTAAGTAAGTAATAGTGTAAAATCTGCCAGCTAGTGTTCGATTTATTACTTGCTTTGCTTAGGTTAGGTAAAAATTATAGTATATTTAGTTGTTGTGGTATAAGTTCATACGAAAATACATGAATAACATGAAAAATGTAATTTGGTAATTCTTTCTATTTAACGTCAACTGCTAAAACACGTCCAAAAATGTCGGGAGAGGTATCTAAAAGCTTGCTTTGACATCGGTATCAACAATCCAAAAACGAAAATTCAATTTTATATTTTTGTCACGAGTTATTTGCAATCAAAGTTGACAGTTTTCTGTCATTTTCATTTGGTTGTTGTAATCACACTTAATGGGTGTTACAAAATGTGCAAAGGTGTGTTCCGCGCAGAAATGCTGGGGATCACGTAGCCAGTGTTGGATCGGCTAAGGGTTATTTTTCAAGCGTGGCCGAAGGCCGCCTACGCAATAAGGTGTTCTGCACATAAATACCTGGGTAATTTTTTGGTTTTTTGCCAATAACTTTTAAATTTCTGAAGATATTGTGTTGTCCCCACCGGATTAAGGTTCCTGGGACCGAAACGCGTCTCTGGGTACCATTTTTAGTGCAATTTTTCCTGGTGACGTTGAATGTAAAGTATGACCTACTATAGCCGTGAATCGTTGCTTGTTTTTTGCGGGCTAGAGAAGTATTTCTTTTATGGAGTTTTGTGATTCCTTTACGACAATTTTCGCATCTATGTCTTATATTTTCATTATATATATTATTTTTTTACCATGTCTCAGCACACTCCTCTTTCATTCTTTAAAAAGATGTAAGTTCAAACAAATGCAACCCTGTCTTTTAGACTTGACACCTCACCGATGGACAAATTCAAAGTATTTAACAAACTTCCTGTAAGTATGATAGGTATTTTTTATTACATTTTTCATATTTAAAGTGAATATTATTTATCTTTCTACAAATTTATATTAAACTTTTAACCGAGTTTTCTTTTCATTTCAGATTTTTCACAGGGAATCGCTGCACAAGCCTTCATTTTTATTTGTACAAATTTTTTAATAAACTAATCTCTTTTTTCCAGGTTTTACTTAAAGTGGCAAACAATAACAAGGAGCGAAGGAGAGTTTAATTAAGATTTGTAAGTACAGGGTGGCGCAAAAGTCGTCCTCCTATCAGAAAATGCTATAAATTTTGCGATTGGCCCCTAAAGTCAGTTCTGTTTTGACATTTGTGTAGTAAACACATGCGAAATACACGTTAATAAACAATGTTACGCTACACTGCTCCAGAACGCGGAATATTCTATCTATCTCTATGGCGCGATATACAACAGGTATATCATCATAAACCTCCTAAGAGATTTTTGCGCCAAGCTTCTCTTCCAATTTGTGGTGTGCCGATTTGAATTTTCCCTACAAATTGGTGGGACCTACAGTTTTTTGCCGACTCCGAACGGCATCTACAAAGGAGACGAATTTTTGCTGAGAAGCCTGTCATGGCAGAAATACACTCGGAGAGTTTGCCAAACCACTGCCGAGGGGCGACCCCGTTTTGAAAAACTTTTTTCAAATCACTTTTGATGTTACCTGTACCAGGGCTCGAACCATGGACCTTCGGTGTGGTAGGCCGGCAACACTACCTTCACACCACGGCGGCCGCCAATACTGCTGACTATTTATTTCGGTCGGTGAAAAATGGTTACTGCGCAAAAGTAATCCTCCTATCAGAAAATGCTATAAATTTTGCGATTGGCCCCTAAAGTCAGTTCTGTTTTGACATTTGTGTAGTAAACACATGCGAAATACACGTTTATAAACAATGTTACGCTACACTGCTCCAGAACGCGGAAGATTGCTGACTATTTATTTGACCAATAATCGGTCGGGCCCAAACGGTTACTGTGAATGGTGAGCGCTACAGAGCAATGATCAACGAGTTCTTTTTGCCGCAACTTGATGAATTGGGATTGGAAAACATGTGGTTCCAACAAGACGGTGCAACAGCACACACTGCACGTGCCACAACCGATATGCTGAACATCGGAAGCTTACTTTTGCGCCACCTTGTATATATTGAATTTTAAATCTTCAAATTACTTATTATTGGTTTAATTTCAGCAATATGCCCAACAGAAAATGTATACGAGGGTGCCGTTTGGGAGTCTCCCTTCACAATTTTCCCCCGAAAAGAGAAATGTCTAGGTGAGTAGTACTTTTATGTAGCTGTACATATTGTGTGCGGTAATTGTTTCCTTTAGGAGACAACTGCTAAAACACGGCCGAAATTATCGGCAAGGTATCATTGTCCTCGCTTTTGACCTCGGTAACAAGAATCCGGAAGCGAATTTTCGAGTTTTTGTTTCAGTGAAGAGATATTTGAAATTAAAGTTAACAATTTTCTGTCATTTTCATTTGGTCAAAACACGTTGTTTGATACCACTCCTAAGGAAACAATTACCTTGCGTGCTTGTGCGAAGCCTTTCCACACAGCCAAAAATGGTAATTATTTAAGACCGCCAACGAGTGCACACACGCACAAAATTGTCGAGAGAGGTATCAGGAGACGTGTATCGGCTTCAGAAATCATAATCCGAATCCGGGGAACAATAATTTTTCGTAGTTTGCAAGCAAAATTAACACTTTTCTCATACCTCTTCCAACATTCTTTGGTAATACTTTACATCCAACGTCAACTGTAAAAACTGTACTAAAAATCTCGTAATTGGTACCCAGAGACGCGTTACGGTCTCAGGAACCATAATCCGGTTTGGGAAACCCAATATTTTTTAGTAGTTTGCAAGATATTTGCAAGCAAACTTAACAATTTTCTGTCATTTTCATGTGATTGTTGTAGACAAAGATATAGGGTGTACCGTAAAGTACAGAAGTGTGTGTTTGCGGAGAAATACTGTGGATCGTGTAGTCGGTATTCGACCAGGTAAGGGCTATTTTTTTGAAGCGCGGCCGAAGGCCGCCTACGCGGAAGGTGTTCTGAACATAAATACTATGGATCAGGCCCCTAATTTTGGATCAAACCTGGGTAATTTTTTTGTTTTTTGCCAATAACTTTTAAACTACTAATAATATCGAGTACCCTCCACCGGATTATGGTTCCTGCGACCGAAACGCGTCTGTGAGTACCAATATCGACATTTTTAGTACAATTTTTACAGTTGACGTTGGATGTAAAGTATTACCCATTCTTTGACGTGCTTTAGCACTCGGTGGCGGTCTTAAACAATTATCAACAAGTAAGGAAGCCTAAGTTCGGGTGGAACCGAATATTAAATATCCAGCTGTGTAAAAGTGGTCATGGTAAATTGCTAAGTTTTTGTGGAGTTATGACCTATAGAGGTTGATGTGGGCAATCTCATAAATTGAAATGAAGGTGTGTCTGACGTCCAAAGTACTTAACCGATCTTTATGAAATTTTTACAGTAGATTCTTGGGTTCACTGGTTTCTGTACAGGCTATATATAAAGGGCGGTGCCACGCCTGCATGCTATTTAATCTTGTATAGGCGTCCAAGGTACTCAACCCATCTTTAGGAAATTATATATACTCGTATAAGTTATGCATAATTTTGAAAATCGTAGATAGTATACCTCGTATCAAGTTTCGTAATTTTATTTAACGCGGTTCTGAAGCTAATAATAGCTGAAATTTGACATTTTGTTCATTTATATGCGGGCGGTGCCACGCTGGGTATAAAAATAGTATGTACGGCAATTCAAATCGATGGGATTGTAATCCAAATAGAAAACAATTTCTCACTGCTGGTATTAGGTGTGTGGTATTTGCATTTGGGTACTTGTTTCCTTGTGTGGAAAAGCAATATTAATTATAATAATAACAATTCCCAAACGGATTAACCACCATATCCCGCCCGACCGGCGCGAGGGGCGCATCCGCCTAGCGCGCGCATTATTCGTTCGTGCCGAGTCGTTGAAAGGCTTTGGTTTGTTAATCGTCGAGATCTAAAACTGCTCAGCTACAGAGAAAACCTCATCAGCTAAGTAAAGTAGATATAAGATAGATTATACATTAAGAAATAACTAGTTAACAGAATAAAATTATTGTTAGAAGTTAATATAGAAACAATTAGTAGCTATGAATTTAGGATAGAAAGAATTGATTTTTTTATGCTTAAAAGAGAGTCTGAAATATCAAATCTACCAGAAAGAGAGTTATAATCTTGACACAAACAGCGAAAAGGCTCATTTAACTAAAAATTGGTTCGGCACTGTTTTACGACTAGAGGTTTAAAATGCCTTGAAGGACGAGGCGGTACATTTAAGTTTACTTCACGTAGAAGAAATGGGCTGGATAGTGAACCACTTAGCAATTTAATCATAAAAATAATTCCAAGCATTTCCCTCCGACTAGAAAGTGTGTGAATATTAATGAGTTTTAAACGATTCGTATAGGGTGGAAGATTATACAAAGGATCCCAATGAAAATCTCTTAAGGCAAATAGTAAAAATTGTTTTTGAACTGATTCCAGGCGATCTACATGAACCTGGTAACGCGGGTTCCAAATTATAGAACCGTATTGAAGTATCGGTCTGACTAATGTAGTGAAGAGGGCTTTAGTTACATAAGGGTCGCTCAATTCTTTAGATCATCGTTTAACGAATGCTAGGACACCTCTGCAAACTGCGCCAACTATCGCGGAATCAGTCTGTTGAATATCGAATATAAGGTCCTATCAAGCGTATTGTGCGAAAGACTGAAGCCTGATGTGAACAGACTGATTGGACCTTATCAGTGTGGCTTCAGACCTGGTAAATCTACCATCGACCAGATTTTTACAATACGCCAAATCTTGGAAAAAACCCGTGAAAAAAGAATCGACACACATCATCTCTTTGTTGATTTTAAAGCCGCTTTCGATAGCACGAAAAGGAGCTGCCTATATGCCGCTATGTCTGAATTTGGTTTCCCCGCAAAACTTATACGGCTATGCAAAATGACCTTGAGCAACACCGCCAGCTCGGTCAGAATTGGGAAGTACCTCTCCGAGCCGTTCGAAACTAAACGAGGTTTCAGACAGGGTGACCCCCTATCGTGCGATTTCTTTAATTTAATGCTGGAGAAAATAATACAAGCTGCAGAACTCAACCGCGTTGGAACAGTATTTTATAAACGCGTGCAACTGTTGACATATGCTGACGATATTGATATCATTGGCCTTAATAACCGCGACGTAACTTTTGCTCACTCCAAATTAGAAAAAGAAGCGGAGAAAATGGGATTGGTGGTAAACGAGGGCAAAACGAAGTACCTTCCGTCATCATGCAAAGAGTCAGCGCATTCGCGCCTTGGCAACCAAGCCACTGTTGGCAGCAATAATTTCGAAATAGTAAAGTACTTCGTTTACCTGGGAACCAGCATTAACACCAACAATAATGTTAGCCTAGAAATCCGACGAAGAATTACTCTTGCAAAAAACTGCTACTTCGGACTGAGTAGGCAATTGAAAAGTAAATTCCTCTCTCGACGAACGAAAATAACACTCTACAAGTCACTCAACGCACCCGTCCTGCTATATGGTGCAGAAGCGTGGACACTAACAACATCTGATGAGGCGGCTCTGGGAGTATTCGAGAGAAAGGTTCTTCCAAAGATTTGTGGACCTCTACGCGTTGGCGACGGCGAGTAACGAAGAAGATTTAATGATGAGCTGTATGAACTTTACGCAGACGCCGACATAGTTCAGCGAATTAAAACACAGCGGCTTCGCTGGCTAGGCCACGTAGTGCGAATGAGCGAAGATGCTCCAGCCCAGAAGGTATTCTTATCGGCACCCGCCGGTGGAAGCAGAGGAAGAGGGAGACCAACACTCCGATGGAAGGACCAAGTGGAGACCGATTTGAGATCCCGCGGTGTTTCCAATTGGCGTCAGTTGGCGCAACGAATAAACGACTGGCGAGCTATGTTGGACGGTCAAAATCGCTCAGGCGGTTAGATGTTCATTTAAAGTAGAAGAAGAAGCACACCTCTAGCCTTATGGACTGTTGTGTTAATATGGCGGTTGAAACTGAGTTTATAGTCCATAGTAACCCCCAGGTCAACAAAATCATACACTTTCTCAAGACTATAATTTTTAATTGTATAGGAAGACGGCTGAGAAATTCCACGCGAAAAACTCATGTGTTTACATTTTTTAAGGTTAAGTGGCATATAATTTAAATCGCACCTACAACTACTGTATCTAGGTCTGATTGTAGCTTATTTCTATCTTCAGATGACGCGAATGACATGAAAAGCTTTACGTCGTCAGCATACATTAACATTTTTGAAAATTCTATTATTGTAGAAATATCATTTATAAACAACAAGAACAGAATCGGGCCAAGATGGCTTCCTTGAGGAACCCCCGAAGAGACATAAATGACATCGGATACTAAATTTTTAAACACTTCTCTTTGTGTCCTGTCACTAAGGTAAGAAGAGATCCAGCGATTGAGACCCGGACTTTGTCAAAAGCTTTGCTGAAATCTGTACAAATAACGTCGGTGTGCAGATTTTTTCTAAAGCTATTTGAGACGTGACTGGTAAACTCAAGTAAATTCGTAACTGTGGACTTTCCCTTACTGAACCCGTGTTGGCAGCCAGCTATCAAGGTAGAGATCGGACCAGTAAGTTGATTTGTAACAATAGCTTGAAACAATTATGGGATGGCAGAAAGCTTTGCTATGCCACGATATTTCTCTATAGAAGACCTACTTCCGCTTTTATTCAGCGGTAGAAGAAACGATCCTTTCCACGCAGTTGGAAAAACACCACACTGTAGTGATAGATTGAACAAATTGGTAAGGGGTTGGTAAATATGGTTCGCACACTTTTTCAAGAAACATGTAGGAATCCTATCAGGACCGTATTTAAAGGATTCTTTTAAGGTTTTAAGGTAAATTAGAACATCTTTGGCGCATATAATTGGTGAATTAATTGAATTTGTCCCGTGTAGCTTATAAAGATAGTTTTGAAAGTTTGAATTGGTGGAGCAGAATAGGTAGAAGTGAAAAATTGAGCCAAGAAATTTGCGATACATTGATTATCGCTAGATATAATGTCTTGATATTTCATGGCTGAGGGAAACCCTGATACTTTACGTTTAGAATTTACGAATAATGTCTCTTTTGGTTTTAAAGATATCAGCTTTATAGCACTTTTTATTCAAATCTATGTACTTCTGACGTAGAATGGAATACAGCGTTTTCATATTTTTCAGAGCCTTAAGCTCTTTAGTAAACCAAGCTTGCGTGGGATGATCATAAGTTAATTTACGTTTAGGAATAAATTTCTCAAATAGGCAGTAAATAGTTTGATTTAAATGTGAGACGTTTAGATCGATATCACAATTCAGGACAAGTTAATTTAGACAGTTCTTTACTTAATTTCTTGTAGTTTGCTTTGGAAAAGTTAAAATCAAAGCTACTACATGAGTAGCATTGAGTACCTCGGCCATTACTTATAGTTTCGTAGACTATTTCCATAGAAGGTTGGTAAAGGTCTTCTGGTAAAACCAACGGATCACAACGATTTACAGAAAATTGGCTTATATCATCAGCATACACTAAATCTAAGACTTTTCCAAACTTCTTAGTGGTAACATTTCTTTGATTAAGGCAAAAATCGGAAATTCCATCTAAAAAGTCATTGTACCCCAGTTTGGACGGATTTGGATTAATGTTTCCATCAGATATGTTCCACAATATATGAAGTAAGTTAAAATCACCCAAAACAATAATTGAATCTGAAGGTTAACAGTTTTGAGCAGAGAGACATGTTGCATGTAGACTGAAAAATCCGATGCTGGAGGGATGTAGCAAACAAATAAGTACATAGAGACGTTTTCTAGCTGAATGCGGTTGCATTTGAACTCAATGAAATCGATGTTAGGAATATTAACCTCCTCTGAAGGGATTGAGGAATGAACAGCAAGTAGAACACCACTTCCGACTCTGTTGAAGGGATCATTTCTATATACTTGATATTCATTACATAAAAAGTCTGAATTGAAAACATGAGGTTTTAGCCAAGTTTCGGTAAAAGCAATTACGTTATGTTTACAATGAAAAGATTTCAAAAAGAGATCAGTTAATTTGTTATTTAAACCTCTGACATTTTGATAAAAGATATTCACGAATTTAGTGCTCAGTTTTTTGACTCAACGTTATTACGAGAAATTTTCGCTACATTTCGGTCTGTATTTAAAGTCCCGCACAAGAGCCCCGGGAGGCCAAAAAGAGCTGTCCAAAAGAGTATAGAAATCTTTCCCAGATACATCAATCTTAAACGAAGACATACTTCTTTGATATGTGAAATTAAATTTTGCAACAGTTACGCTTTGATCTTTAACTTTAGAAGAAATATGGTACATCAAATCATCCTCGGTAGTGTCTGGATGGAACCTAGACATAAAAATAGATTTTTTGCGAGGGACCACAACCAGCTTACTAACGATTGGTTCAGACTCCATTGCAATAGTTGGAGGTTCCGGGTTTTTCCTAGTGGATATTTTTGAAGGGGCATTTTTCGACGTTGCTCGGACAACCGTACTAGGAATTGGAGAAGCCAAATCGATACGTTCAAGGGGTTGAGGCAAGTTCGGCACTGTTGAGGTAGTAGGCCGATCATCCGTACCTCTGCGCTTGTTTTCGCTATTATCAGGGCATTCCAAAGGAGGCGAATTCTCTAAAGTTTCCAAGGTTTTGAAAATATTTTCATATTTTTTGAATTTTTCAGTCAGCAATGAAAAATCTTTGCTTAGTTCAGAAAACCCGTTTTTGATATGCCTAAAGATTTTACAGAGATCAGCTTTCGTCGATCGGCATTTGGAACCAGACCAGCGCAGGCCTTTTCCTTCATTAAGCAAGTCAGCTATTCTACCCGTTAACCCAGTGCACTTGGCGTGGACAAGTCCATCACAAAGCCAGCATGCTACAAAGCGTACTTGGCAGTTTGCTATCATGCACGACATTTTGGTAAAAATAAATACTTATACAAATTTCGAAAAAATGATAAGTATAAGAATTTAGCAGATGGAAGAAAAACAACCCTTGCAGTTTAAATAGCACTGTGTTGAGCGAGCAGTTTTAAACACACTGTATGTGACGTTCAACAAACCACGCAAACAGCTGTAATGAAAAAGAAGTCACAAAAACCAAGTCAGCACACAACAACAATTGCAATACAAAATATAAGCCTTTCAAAAGCAACAAATAAAACAATTGAAATATGCAAAAGTATGAATTTACTATTCAAAAATTTTAACAATTTTCACACCAAGTAGTGAAGCACATTAACTATTTAAACTCTTTTAACTTTAATTATAACTTAAAATATTTAGAATATCAAGATATGATTTAATTATTAAAGAAAACACAGAGCATTGATGTCTGCGTTAATGCTTTAACAATAAACCTTATTTATTTTTCCAAAACAGGGAGACAAGCCTACACCCACCGGTCTGGAAGAATACGCCATCGTTGAGCGGCACTTAGATATTGAAATCAGATCTGGAGAAAATATCCATCATATTTAGTATTTTAGTTAGTAATAAAGTGGTAAACAGGTTTCTATTAAATATGTATGTTTACGCAAAAGTTGTAACATAACTTAATTGTAAAAACTGTATGTAATTCAAATAAAAATATATAATATATATAAACAAGGGTGTACTGTAGTCAATTTTACTATAGCCGCACATATGCCTCTGCATATGGCACACCCATTAAGTTAAGCACTCTCCACCTCCTCCGCATTGCCAACTTCTTCAGCTTTCTGCAACGCGCTTTGTGCCTTTTCTGGACGTTCTGCACATATAAAAATATTTGTTAAGATTACCTTGGCAAACACAAGAGTTTTCGGTAATTATTTCCTTTAGAAGACAACTGGTAAAACACGTCCAAAAATGTCGGTATCAATAATCCGAAAGCGTAAATTCGATTTGATATTTCTCTCAAGAGTTATTTGCAATTAAAGTAGACAATTTTCTGTCATTTTCATTTGGTTGTTGTAATCACACATATTCTCTCTTCTCTCTTTATGGCGCGATATACAACAGGTATATCATCATAAACCTCCTAAGAGATTTTTGCGCCAAGCTTCTCTTCCAATTTGTGGTGTGCCGATTTGAATTTTCCCTACAAATTGGTGGGACCTACAGTTTTTTGCCGACTCCGAACGGCATCTACAAAGGAGACGAATTTTTGCTGAGAAGCCTGTCATGGCAGAAATACACTCGGAGAGTTTGCCAAACCACTGCCGAGGGGCGACCCCGTTTTGAAAAAGTTTTTCAAATCACTTTTGATGTTACCTGTACCAGGGCTCGAACCATGGACCTTCGGTGTGGTAGGCCGGCAACACTACCTTCACACCACGGCGGCCGCCGTGTTACAAAATGTGCAAATGTTTATTTATTTATTTATTAATTCATTTTTTCTTATAATGTTACATTACAGCTTAAAGTAAAGACCAATTAGATTGACTTATAAGAAAAAAGGTAAAGCATTCTGTAAAATGGATATAATAGTGTCGAATGCTATTTTCAAAAATAAAATCCAAAATAATATACATATATAAAGTGTGTGGGGTGAAAAAGGTGCTAAGAAAAAGGTGCTAAGAAATTACAATTTCAATATTCAATAAAACTAATTTTAGACTTAAGGTTCATTAAATACTAGGTCTCAGCAAAATCTTGATATCATTATGTGATAACTCTAGAAGATAAGATTTAACACTTTTCAAAAATTTAGGCAAATTTCTAATGAGTCGTATATTAGCAGGCAGAACATTGAACAACTTACAAGATACAATGGTGAAGAAGTTATTCAAATGAGTAGTACGATATGTCGGAATAGCGACTAAACCCTGAGTGTTGGTCCTCAGACAATAAGTTTCCGACTGCAAAGTATGTAAGTAACCGCACCGAATAAAAAATATTTTTAGTGTCTTATAGTAATACAAGTGTCTTACCGGCAAGATTCCCAGGCTCCTAAATAGCTCCATGGAATGGTGCAACCGATTCGCATTACACATTTTTCTGATAACGCATTTCTGCACAGTTAAAAGGGGCTGAAGCTTATTCAAAGATGCACCACCCCAACAACTAATCCCATATTGAAGTTTGGAGTCGACTAGCGCGTAGTAAAGAGTTTTAAGCGTGGCGTTTGAACATACCTTTCTAAGGTTATAAAAGTGTCGAACTGTAGACTGCAAATATGACTTCAAGCGAGAAGTGTGTGAAGACCAACATAGACCTTCATCAAGAACTACCCCCAAATACTGAAAGTCCTTCACTGTATCAATGGTGAAACACAAATCGCTACAGTGAGCATTGGAGTTGAAGGATTTCAAAGGGCAAGACAAGTCATGCAGGGCGAAACATCTACAGTTTCTCGAATGAAAAACAATGTCAACATTGGGCACATTTTTCGCTTGAAGATTAAAAAACATCATCTGAGTTTTTTTACTCACTATAAGCTTATGCTTAGCGAACCAGGTCCGTAGCAGATGAATATCGTGATTCATACCCGCCACCAAATCCAAAAAACTCACTGATCCATACGCAATCGCGAGGTCGTCAGCGAAAGCGGTAACTTTACCAAAAAATGGTAGCGAAAAAATTGAGTTTAAATAAATTAAAAATAACAGCGGGCCTAAGACAGACCCCTGTGGAACTCCCAAATTGATAGTGAGTGCGTTGCTTATACTATTACCAACTTTTACCTTCTGTACTCTACCCGTTAAGTAGGATTTAAACCAGCTATGAATAAACCCACGAAAATCGACGTTATGCAACTTGGATAACAGAATTTCATGATCTACCATGTCAAATGCTTTAGTAATGTCTACGAATAGACCAGCGCAGCTCTTTTTACTATCTAAGTCACCATAGACAAATGAACAAAAGTTTAGTAAGGCATCTTCAGTAGAACGCCCTGACCTAAAACCGAATTGCATCGGACTAAAAAAGTTTTTGTGATCAAGGAACGAGATAATCCTAGTCTTTATCAATTTTTCAAAGACTTTAGATACAGAGGAAAGTAAAGAAATTGGTCTGTAATTGTTCTTGTCTTTTTTATTGCCCTTTTTGTATAAGGGAATTACAGCAGAACATTTTAGCTCGTGAGGAAAAGTTGCAGAAAATACACTTGCATTAAAAAGGTAAACAAGGATATCAACAACATTTTTCAAAACCTGGTTTGAAATACCATCTTCGCCACAAGATTTTGAATTGTTTAAAGACTTTATAGTTCGCAAAACTTCTAGTCCCGTGAAAGGCTCGAACATAAAGCTACTCTCTGCACTTGACTCTTCAAACTTCAGGCATTTGCACGAAGATGACGAATCACTTTGTCCGATCGTAGAAAAGTGCTCATTAAAAAGATTGGCTACTGCCGTAGGACTCGTAATGGTCTCTCCACAATTATTTAAGGCAATCGATGAGGTTCTTTCCTTGGAATTCCGGTTTACCATACTATTAATAACTTCCCATTCTTTCTTTGAATTACCCTGCGAGGATATAAACTTATTGCGATAAAATTTATCGCGTTGAAAGGAAACTTCTTTTTTTACTGTCCTACACAATTTAGCATATCGCCTATGTAGCTTATGACTTCGCGCAAGCCTACTGCACTTCCTTCCCAGTTTATTTTTTAGTTTTATTTTGCAAATGAGCGACTTATTAATCCAAGGTTTAAGCTTTAAACTTGATTTCCGTGGCATAAACTTGAAGCTTGAAGCTTCTATATGCATTTTTAAAATACTTAAAAAACGGCTATATGCCCTGGATATGTCCCTTTCAAGATAAATTTCGCTCCAAGACTCTAAACGTAGTCTCATATGCACATGTTTGTATTTAAATACACTAAAAAGATTTTTTTTCAATGTTGAAAATGGCAGAACGCCGAAACCGGTTTGTCACAAAACCAAACTTGACAAGGGATGACGGAAAATCGTTCCAACAAAAATCAGCTTACTACCCTGTCGGAAGATCAACACAACAAAATAAATACACTAAAATGCTTTAAAAAAAGGACTTAAACTTTAATTTTAAGTTAAAAAAATGACAAAAAACTTTATTCAAATATAAAAATTTCTTCTTGTAAAAAAATTGTAAAGTTTTCTTCAAATAATGTGTCGAGAACTGTGCGTGTGTTTATATGCGTTTTTAGCAATCAGCTGTTAGTTGCGATACTAGTAGAGATATACTATGCAAACATATATAAACAAATATACTATGGAAATATAGAGATATACCAAATTACATCGTCGAACGTGACATTGCATCTTCATTTTT
The DNA here is from genome assembly GCA_949987695.1 of Merzomyia westermanni. Taxonomy (NCBI): domain Eukaryota; kingdom Metazoa; phylum Arthropoda; class Insecta; order Diptera; family Tephritidae; genus Merzomyia; species Merzomyia westermanni. The sequence goes on along the minus strand of OX465288.1, from coordinate 102,755,809 downwards.
GTGTGTGCTACTTTGCGATGCTCTATGGAAAGGTCCTAACTTTGCAGTGGCTCTATCCACCGTGCCAATTGACCTTCCGGATTACAGAACTGTAAGAGCCATTTCAACGCTGCATGGTCTGTCCTGACGTGGAATCGCTGCCCATAGAGATACTAGTGGAAATGTTTAACGCACTCATTGGAATTGGTACCAACAGTTCTATCCGGGTTACACAATAGTTTCTTTCAGGCTTCCCAATTTTTCGGCTATAGTACGCAATTACCTTCTCTTGTCCATCGACAATCTGGGACAAAACACCTCCTATGGTATAACTACTCGCATCTGTATCCAGAATAACCGTTGAACTTGGAATTGGGTATGCTAACATCGGGGCAGTGCATAGTTGTTTCTTCAATGTTTGAAAAGACACCTCCAGTTCCTTCTTCCATTCAAAACTCATATTCTTCCAGGTAAGGTCATGGAGACTACTAGCTACGCTGGCGAAATTCGGTAGACATTCCCACAAGAGCCGGTTCTATCGTACCGGAATGACTCGGGTTTTTATATCCGACCAAGGGCTGTTATTTCGACATTACTCTGTCTAACTTGTCACCTTTCCCCCTAATATTGTCATCCTACCAGCAGCTCCTTGCAGCAGAGCTGCTCAAAACTGACCTGCACCGTGCTGGTGTTGAATCCAACACCGGGACCAAGAGTATGGATCTGCTACGTTTGCTGGAAGAAGATTTACCTCAAACGTTCACTGTAATACTTGTAAATACTTGTAAAAGTAATACTTGTAAAAGATAATTGCACAAAACTAGGTGCTCCGGGCTAAATCCCTCCACATATAGCCCCCTAGTTTCTACAAAACTTTGGTGGCCCCTTGCTGTTCACGCCTTGAGCGTCCCGTGACCAACGCCGATCCAGTGTCTCACCACCACAACTGTCCAGCAAGTACTGTCGCCCACCGGCGCCAACACCTCACACAACTGCTCCCAGCTACTTTCTACGTAGCACTACTCTTTTCGATGGGAGCAATGCTGGGCGACAGCCCACCCCCCTCCCACTTACATCTTCCCCTTCTTCCTCCAGGACTAGCACAAATGTAAGCCAAACCCACCAGCTCGTGGTCCCTTACACCATGTGCACTCTTTGTCGGTTGAGACTATATGTACCTGCGACATCAGTCAAATGCAACTCCTGCCGTGGCCAATATCACCTGATTATATGTTCTCAACTTCGTAACAGGAACTTATGGACTGATACAACTGTACGCAACCCGAAAAGGGGAAAAGCGTCTCGCATGGTGATACCTTCAGCCTCTAATCAATACATTCCGTCAGGAAGAATTAAGGAGGTACGTCCGCATTTCCCCGCATAGGCAGGGGTCCTGGAAAATTAACGTGACCATGTGCGACGCTTGGACCCTCCGGATCCCCAAACTCAAGATCTCAACGCGGAAATCAGATGACTGGTTGACCAACACAAACGCGCCAAATGGGAGGAGCACCTAAGGTCCTACAACCTCTCTGCTGGTGTTGGCAAATTACGGTCCACTGTTAAATCCTTGTCAAATTGGTGATAAGGTACAGCCGAACCCGAAGATCTGCGTGTGCACTTTCTGCCGGCAATTTGTACTGCATCCTCTGGTCGACAAGGAAATTAGACGTGCTATCAGGGAAGCGAACAAACGGAAAAATAGCCAATCACCCATTGCCGTCACCACTACGGAGGTTCAGGAGGCCATACAGGGCTCCAAAAGCTCCAAATCGCTAGGCCCAGACGGTATATCCATGTTGGTGCTAAAACATCTCGGAGAAGAGGGAGAAAGGTATCTAACAACTCTCTTTAATCTGTCTATGACCACCTTTGTCATTCGAAAGCCTTCGACACGGTCAATCATGCGCAACTCATAAACGACCTGGAGGATTCAACTCTTCCCCCCTGTCTAAAGCGTTGGACCGTTTGTTTAATTACTTCATATCGAGGGCTCCCTTCCCCACCAGAGGGTGTCTCGATCGTCTTCTACGCCGATGACTGCACGATCCTGGCCACGGGCCCCTCTGTAGACGAGCTCTGCTCAAGAGTTAACACATACCTCCCATCCCTGTACAAAGCCGCAACAAAATCCTCAAGTCACTAGCTGGCAGCACTTGGGGTAGAGATAAAGAAACGTTACTGGCCACGTACAAGGCAATCGGTCAGCTAGTTCTGAGCTACGCGGCGACTATATGGTCGCCGGGGCTAGCAGACACACATTGGAGGAGTTTGCAGGCCTGTCAAAACACCGCACTCAGAACTGCCACGAGGTGCCTCCTTATGTCTCCTGAGCATCACCTTCACAGTGAGGCTACAATGCTCGATGTTGACCAGGCAATTCCTGTTCAACTGCTATAAACCGCAGAATCCGAACAGTAATCCGCCTCCCAGGAGAACAAGGAGTCATCTCCGTAAGCACTATGACGAGATCCGGCATCACATTTTCTCTCCGTTTGATCCAAAGGTGCAACGGCAGGCCCTCAATCTCATCCACAAGGAGTTGATAAACTCCTTTGTCAGTTCTGATCCGGCACAAGCTCCACTTGTTGCCGATGAGGAACGCGAGCTGCTTAGGGAGACAAGAGTCATGCTGGCACAACTTCGTTCTGGGTACTGTAACAGACTAAACTCTAACCTATCCAGACTGAACCCTGACATGTCAAATGTCTGCCCGGCATGCGGCGTGTATCCCCACTAACCATCTGTTCATCTGCTCAACCGAGCTTTCCTAGCACCATCATGTCGTCGAGGTACACCAAACATGTTTTCCAGTGTAATCCTTTTAGTATCTGATCCATGAGCCTCTCAAAAGTAGCTGGGTCTTATAGTTCATAATCTGGGTTTCCATGTCAATTTTGATGCCTTGTCTCCATGCAATGGTCTCACCTCCTTGTTGACTAAATCGGATCGAATGATGGAATGAGATGCGCCCGTATCAACGGTCAGTAAACGCTCTTTTCCCTCCACAAATCCTCCAATGGTAACACTACTCGGTTTCCGTCCGATTTGTGATACGGAGATTTTGGGGCATTAAATTGCGGCAGCCAGCCATCGCCCCTTGCGGCTGACTCTCTTGAGTTTAACTCTTGGTTGGATTGGGGACTTGCTCATCTCCTTCAGCACTGCAGTATGACCAGATTTTGCACACTTAAAGCATTTGATTCCACCACCATTTTTCTGTTGCGTTTTTTACTCAATGCCGGCTTACTTAATAGCGAGGCTGTTTCCTGCGTTAGAGAATGTCATACCGTCTCATCAAATGATCTCTTTGGATTCGCATATGTGGCTCGTTTCGTCTCCACATCACGTAATCCATTTATAAAGCATTGGATTTTTACCCTTTCTGTGTATTCTACGGGTGCGTCTGCGTTTGCTATCGATGCCCGATGCGAACTCCTGCAATCTCTCATTAGCCTTCTGAAAGCGATTCTGTAGCTCTATTTGGTATATCTGTTTTCGATGTTCGCTACCATATCGTCTCTCAACTGCACCCATCAATGCTTCATAACAATTGCGTTCACCGTCGGGAATAGTCTGTAAGATTCGGCTGCAGGACCCTTCAATGCCACGAACAGTTCAAAAACTTTTTCTTCAGTGCCCCAAATATTCACCACTGCGCTGAAGCAGATGGACGGTTCAGTGGCAACTCCTTTAACGCATCTACCTCGGCCTCGATTTTCTCCTAGTACATGTATCCTGTTCTTCCATCTGAGATGCCATGTGTGTTTTCTGTTCTTCCAGCTGTGTTGAAATGCTTGACGACATCTGAGTCAATACAGCCAACAACGCGTTTGGGTCCACACTTGCCACTGGATTAGGAGGCTCCTTTTTCTCTTCCACAAGATGGAAAACATAATCATCCGCTTCCATAGCCTCTCGCAATCGTGACTGTAACTCTGATTTATTCCCTGTACTGTTTAATCTGCGTTGTTCCAACACATTTTTGAGTTGCGAAATCTTTAATTCATTCAGCTTCGCCATGCCTTTGTTATCCTTGAAATCACTGGTATTTATTTAGAAATACCACTTCTGACCCCAATTGTGACCAATTTGATGATTCATTGATTACACAGGCCGACAAAATGAGACCGATTTTTTTGACCATAAACCAGACCATACTTTCCTAAAAGGTTTCGATGCGCTGAATTCAAATCTGGACACAGAATTGCTCTATCACGTCAAGATTTTGAGATATCCTAACCTAAATGTGCAAAAAACACAGTTTTTGCCTATTTTTGAGGATATATATAAACGACAGATTTTTTTTTTTTTAAAAGCACACATAGCATCTTAACGAAGAAGGCTTTCTCTTACGAATGGCGTTGAGTTTGCTCAAATATCTTTTTTTTTCGCTAAGATTTGAATTCAGGGCTTCGAAAACCTTTAGGAAAGTATGGTCTGGTTTATGGTCAAATTTCTTGTCGGCCTGCGTTATTAGTCCTGAGTTTGACAGTTAAAGTTAAATAAACACACGCACAGATATTGTAACTAATAGCTAGTCTTATTTACTAGTAATAAGCGCAATACAAATTTTAAGAGTTTGGTAACTTCACAGCATGGTTTACCTATACTAGTTTGGCATCTAATTTTTCGGCCATTTTGCGAAATGGTACTCGGCTGCGTGGAATGAAAGATCAGAACCATGAAATTCAAAAAGGAGTTAAACTTAGTACGAAATTTGCAAATAGTAACTATATGCTGCTCCAATTTTAACTGAGCATTTAATTTTTATAAATGTAAAATCTGCCAGCTGGTGTTTGATTTTCTACTTATTTTGCTTAGGTTAAGTAAAAATTATCGTGTATTTAATTGTTATGCTATAAGCTTATACGAAAATACATGAAAAACAAAAAAAAATGTTATTTGGTAATGCTTTCTATTTAACGTCAACTGCTAAACACGTCCAAAAATGTCGGGAGGGGTATCAAAAAATGCGCTTTGACCTCGGTATCAACAATCCGAAAACGAGAATTTAATTTCATTCATATTTCTCTCACGAGATATTTTGCAATCAAAGTTGAAAATTGTCTGTAATTTTCATGTGGTTGTTGCAATCACACATAATGGGTGTTACAAAATGTGCAAAAGTGAGTTCCGCGCAGAAATATTGGGGATGGCGTAGCCTGTGTTGGATTGGCTAAGCGTTATTTATTTGAAGCGTGGCCGAAGGCCGCCTACGAAGAAAGGTAATCTGCACATAAATACCTGTAGTAATAAAGTGGTAAACAGGTTTCTATTAAATATGTATGTTTACGCAAAAGTTGTAACATAACTTAATTGTAAAAACTGTATGTAATTCAAATAAAAATATATAATATATATAAACAAGGGTGTACTGTAGTCAATTTTACTATAGCCGCACATATGCCTCTGCATATGGCACACCCATTAAGTTAAGCACTCTCCACCTCCTCCGCATTGCCAACTTCTTCAGCTTTCTGCAACGCGCTTTGTGCCTTTTCTGGACGTTCTGCACATATAAAAATATTTGTTAAGATTACCTTGGCAAACACAAGAGTTTTCGGTACTTATTTCCTTTAGAAGACAACTGGTAAAACACGTCCAAAAATGTCGGTATCAATAATCCGAAAGCGTAAATTCGATTTGATATTTCTCTCAAGAGTTATTTGCAATTAAAGTAGACAATTTTCTGTCATTTTCATTTGGTTGTTGTAATCACACATATTAGGTGTTACAAAATGTGCAAATGTTTATTTATTTATTTATTAATTCATTTTTTCTTATAATGTTACATTACAGCTTAAAGTAAAGACCAATTAGATTGACTTATAAGAAAAAAGGTAAAGCATTCTGTAAAATGGATATAATAGTGTCGAATGCTATTTTCAAAAATAAAATCCAAAATAATATACATATATAAAGTGTGTGGGGTGAAAAAGGTGCTAAGAAAAAGGTGCTAAGAAATTACAATTTCAATATTCAATAAAACTAATTTTAGACTTAAGGTTCATTAAATACTAGGTCTCAGCAAAATCTTGATATCATTATGTGATAACTCTAGAAGATAAGATTTAACACTTTTCAAAAATTTAGGCAAATTTCTAATGAGTCGTATATTAGCAGGCAGAACATTGAACAACTTACAAGATACAATGGTGAAGAAGTTATTCAAATGAGTAGTACGATATGTCGGAATAGCGACTAAACCCTGAGTGTTGGTCCTCAGACAATAAGTTTCCGACTGCAAAGTATGTAAGTAACCGCACCGAATAAAAAATATTTTTAGTGTCTTATAGTAATACAAGTGTCGTACCGGCAAGATTCCCAGGCTCCTAAATAGCTCCATGGAATGGTGAAACCGATTCGCATTACACATTTTTCTGATAACGCATTTCTGCACAGTTAAAAGGGGCTGAAGCTTATTCAAAGATGCACCACCCCAACAACTAATCCCATATTGAAGTTTGGAGTCGACTAGCGCGTAGTAAAGAGTTTTAAGCGTGGCGTTTGAACATACCTTTCTAAGGTTATGAAAGTGTCGAACTGTAGACTGCAAATATGACTTCAAGCGAGAAGTGTGTGAAGACCAACATAGACCTTCATCAAGAACTACCCCCAAATACTGAAAGTCCTTCACTGTATCAATGGTGAAACACAAATCGCTACAGTGAGCATTGGAGTTGAAGGATTTCAAAGGGCAAGACAAGTCATGCAGGGCGAAACATCTACAGTATCTCGAATGAAAAACAATGTCAACATTGGGCACACTTTTCGCTTGAAGATTAAAAAACATCATCTGAGTTTTTTTACTCACTATAAGCTTATGCTTAGCGAACCAGGTCCGTAGCAGATGAATATCGTGATTCATACCCGCCACCAAATCCAAAAAACTCACTGATCCATACGCAATCGCGAGGTCGTCAGCGAAAGCGGTAACTTTACCAAAAAATGGTAGCGAAAAAATTGAGTTTAAATAAATTAAAAATAACAGCGGGCCTAAGACAGACCCCTGTGGAACTCCCAAATTGATAGTGAGTGCGTTGCTTATACTATTACCAACTTTTACCTTCTGTACTCTACCCGTTAAGTAGGATTTAAACCAGCTATGAATAAACCCACGAAAACCGACGTTATGCAACTTGGATAACAGAATTTCATGATGTACCATGTCAAATGCTTTAGTAATGTCTACGAATAGACCAGCGCAGCTCTTTTTACTATCTAAGTCACCATAGACAAATGAACAAAAGTTTAGTAAGGCATCTTCAGTAGAACGCCCTGACCTAAAACCGAATTGCATCGGACTAAAAAAGTTTTTGTGATCAAGGAACGAGATAATCCTAGTCTTTATCAATTTTTCAAAGACTTTAGATACAGAGGAAAGTAAAGAAATTGGTCTGTAATTGTTCTTGTCTTTTTTATTGCTCTTTTTGTATAAGGGAATTACAACAGAACATTTTAGCTCGTGAGGAAAAGTTGCAGAAAATACACTTGCATTAAAAAGGTAAACAAGGATATCAACAACATAAAAAGCTACATTTTTCAAAACCTGGTTTGAAATACCATCTTCGCCACAAGATTTTGAGTTGTTTAAAGACTTTATAGTTCGCAAAACTTCTAGTCCCGTGAAAGGCTCGAACATAAAGCTACTCTCTGCACTTGACTCTTCAAACTTCAGGCATTTGCACGAAGATGACGAATCACTTTGTCCGATCGTAGAAAAGTGCTCATTAAAAAGATTGGCTACTGCCGTAGGACTCGTAATGGTCTCTCCACAATTATTTAAGGCAATCGATGAGGTTCTTTCCTTGGAATTCCGGTTTACCATACTATTAATAACTTCCCATTCTTTCTTTGAATTACCCTGCGAGGATATAAACTTATTGCGATAAAATTTATCGCGTTGAAAGGAAACTTCTTTTTTTACTGTCCTACACAATTTAGCATATCGCCTATGTAGCTTATGACTTCGCGCAAGCCTACTGCACTTCCTTCCCAGTTTATTTTTTAGTTTTATTTTGCAAATGAGCGACTTATTAATCCAAGGTTTAAGCTTTAAACTTGATTTCCGTGGCATAAACTTGAAGCTTGAAGCTTCTATATGCATTTTTAAAATACTTAAAAAACGGCTATATGCCCTGGATATGTCCCTTTCAAGATAAATTTCGCTCCAAGACTCTAAACGTAGTCTCATATGCACATGTTTGTATTTAAATACACTAAAAAGATTTTTTTTCAATGTTGAAAATGGCAGAACGCCGAAACCGGTTTGTCACAAAACCAAACTTGACAAGGGATGACGGAAAATCGTTCCAACAAAAATCAGCTTACTACCCTGTCGGAAGATCAACACAACAAAATAAATACACTAAAATGCTTTAAAAAAAGGACTTAAACTTTAATTTTAAGTTAAAAAAATTACAAAAAACTTTATTCAAATATAAAAATTTCTTCTTGTAAAAAAATTGTAAAGTTTTCTTCAAATAATGTGTCGAGAACTGTGCGTGTGTTTATATGCGTTTTTAGCAATCAGCTGTTAGTTGCGATACTAGTAGAGATATACTATGCAAACATATATAAACAAATATACTATGGAAATATAGAGATATACCAAATTACATCGTCGAACGTGACATTGCATCTTCATTTTTGTGTGTGCTACTTTGCGATGCTCTATGGAAAGGTCATAACTTTGCAGTGGCTCTATCCACCGTGCCAATTGACCTTCCGGATTACAGAACTGTAAGAGCCATTTCAACGCTGCATGGTCTGTCCTGACGTGGAATCGCTGCCCATAGAGATACTTGTGGAAATGTTTAACGCACTCATTGGAATTGGTACCAACAGTTCTATCCGGGTTACACAATAGTTTCTTTCAGGCTTCCCAATTTTTCGGATATAGTACGCAATTACCTTCTCTTGTCCATCGACAATCTGGGACAAAACACCTCCTATGGTATAACTACTCGCATCTGTATCCAGAATAACCGTTGAACTTGGAATTGGGTATGCTAACATCGGGGCAGTGCATAGTTGTTTCTTCAATGTTTGAAAAGACACCTCCAGTTCCTTCTTCCATTCAAAACTCATATTCTTCCAGGTAAGGTCATGGAGACTACTAGCTACGCTGGCGAAATTCGGTAGACATTCCCACAAGAGCCGGTTCTATCGTACCGGAATGACTCGGGTTTTTATATCCGACCAAGGGCTGTTATTTCGACATTACTCTGTCTAACTTGTCACCTTTCCCCCTAATATTGTCATCCTACGAGCAGCTCCTTGCAGCAGAGCTGCTCAAAACTGACCTGCACCGTGCTGGTGTTGAATCCAACACCGGGACCAAGAGTATGGAGGCCATACAGGGCTCCAAAAGCTCCAAATCGCTAGGCCCAGACGGTATATCCATGTTGGTGCTAAAACATCTCGGAGAAGAGGGAGTAAGGTATCTAACAACTCTCTTTAATCTGTCTATGACCACCTTTGTCATTCGAAAGCCTTCGACACGGTCAATCATGCGCAACTCATAAACGACCTGGAGGATTCAACTCTTCCCCCCTGTCTAAAGCGTTGGACCGTTTGTTTAATTACTTCATATCGAGGGCTCCCTTCCCCACCAGAGGGTGTCTCGATCGTCTTCTACGCCGATGACTGCACGATCCTGGCCACGGGCCCCTCTGTAGACGAGCTCTGCTCAAGAGTTAACACATACCTCCCATCCCTGTACAAAGCCGCAACAAAATCCTCAAGTCACTAGCTGGCAGCACTTGGGGTAGAGATAAAGAAACGTTACTGGCAACGTACAAGGCAATCGGTCAGCTAGTTCTGAGCTACGCGGCGACTATATGGTCGCCGGGGCTAGCAGACACACATTGGAGGAGTTTGCAGGCCTGTCAAAACACCGCACTCAGAACTGCCACGAGGTGCCTCCTTATGTCTCCTGAGCATCACCTTCACAGTGAGGCTACAATGCTCGATGTTGACCAGGCAATTCCTGTTCAACTGCTATAAACCGCAGCATCCGAACAGTAATCCGCCTCCCAGGAGAACAAGGAGTCATCTCCGTAAGCACTATGACGAGATCCGGCATCACATTTTCTCTCCGTTTGATCCAAAGGTGCAACGGCAGGCCCTCAATCTCATCCACAAGGAGTTGATAAACTCCTTTGTCAGTTCTGATCCGGCACAAGCTCCACTTGTTGCCGATGAGGAACGCGAGCTGCTTAGGGAGACAAGAGTCATGCTGGCACAACTTCGTTCTGGGTACTGTAACAGACTAAACTCTAACCTATCCAGACTGAACCCTGACATGTCAAATCTCTGCCCGGCATGCGGCGTGTATCCCCACTAACCATCTGTTCATCTGCTCAACCGAGCTTTCCTAGCACCATCATGTCGTCGAGGTACACCAAACATGTTTTCCAGTGTAATCCTTTTAGTATCTGATCCATGAGCCTCTCAAAAGTAGCTGGGTCTTATAGTTCATAATCTGGGTTTCCATGTCAATTTTGATGCCTTGTCTCCATGCAATGGTCTCACCTCCTTGTTGACTAAATCGGATCGAATGATGGAATGAGATGCGCCCGTATCAACGGTCAGTAAACGCTCTTTTCCCTCCACAAATCCTCCAATGGTAACACTACTCGGTTTCCGTCCGATTTGTGATACGGAGATTTTGGGGCATTAAATTGCGGCAGCCAGCCATCGCCCCTTGCGGCTGACTCTCTTGAGTTTAACTCTTGGTTGGATTGGGGACTTGCTCATCTCCTTCAGCACTGCAGTATGACCAGATTTTGCACACTTAAAGCATTTGATTCCACCACCATTTTTCTGTTGCGTTTTTTACTCAATGCTTCCAGAATTGTGTCTACCCAGTCTGGCCGTTGTACCTCCACGCGCCGAGTTTTGTACGCCGGCTTACTTAATAGCGAGGCTGTTTCCTGCGTTAGAGAATGTCATACCGTCTCATCAAATGATCTCTTTGGATTCGCATATGTGGCTCGTTTCGTCTCCACATCACGTAATCCATTTATAAAGCATTGGATTTTTACCCTTTCTGTGTATTCTACGGGTGCGTCCGCGTTTGCTATCGATGCCCGATGCGAACTCCTGCAATCTCTCATTAGCCTTCTGAAAGCGATTCTGTAGCTCTATTTGGTATATCTGTTTTCGATGTTCGCTACCATATCGTCTCTCAACTGCACCCATCAATGCTTCATAACTATTGCGTTCACCGTCGGGAATAGTCTGTAAGATTCGGCTGCAGGACCCTTCAATGCCACGAACAGTTCAAAAACTTTTTCTTCAGTGCCCCAAATATTCACCACTGCGCTGAAGCAGATGGACGGTTCAGTGGCAACTCCTTTAACGCATCTACCTCGGCCTCGATTTTCTCCTAGTACATGTATCCTGTTCTTCCATCTGAGATGCCATGTGTGTTTTCTGTTCTTCCAGCTGTGTTGAAATGCTTGACGACATCTGAGTCAATACAGCCAACAACGCGTTTGGGTCCACACTTGCCACTGGATTCGGAGGCTCCTTTTTCTCTTCCACAAGATGGAAAACATAATCATCCGCTTCCATAGCCTCTCGCAATCGTGACTGTAACTCTGATTTATTCCCTGTACTGTTTAATCTGCGTTGTTCCAACACATTTTTGAGTTGCGAAATCTTTAATTCATTCAGCTTCGCCATGCCTTTGTTATCCTTGAAATCACTGGTATTTATTTAGAAATACCTGACCCCAATTGTGACCAATTTGATGATTCATTGATTACACAGGCCGACAAAATTTTGACCATAAACCAGACCATACTTTCCTAAAAGGTTTCGATGCGCTGAATTCAAATCTGGACACAGAATTGCTCTATCACGTCAAGATTTTGAGATATCCTAACCTAAATGTGCAAAAAACACAGTTTTTGCCTATTTTTGAGGTTATATATAAACGACAGATTTTTTTTTTTTAAAACCACACATAGCATCTTAACGAAGAAGGCTTTCTCTTACGAATGGCGTTGAGTTTGCTCAAATATCTTTTTTTTTCGCTAAGATTTGAATTCAGGGCTTCGAAAACCTTTAGGAAAGTATGGTCTGGTTTATGGTCAAATTTCTGGTCGGCCTGCGTTATTAGTCCTGAGTTTGACAATTAAAGTTAAATAAACACACGCACAGATATTGTAACTAATAGCTATTCTTATTTACTAGTAATAAGCGCAATACAAATTTTAAGAGTTTGGTAACTTCACAGCATGGTTTACCTATACTAGTTTGGCATCTAATTTTTCGGCCATTTTGCGAAATGGTACTCGGCTGCGTGGAATGAAAGATCAGAACCATGAAATTCAAAAAGGAGTTAAACTTAGTACGAAATTTGCAAATAGTAACTATATGCTGCTCCAATTTTAACTGAGCATGTAATTTTTATAAATGTAAAATCTGCCAGCTGGTGTTTGATTTACTACTTATTTTGCTTAGGTTAAGTAAAAATTATCGTGTATTTAATTGTTATGGTATAAGCTTGTACGAAAATACATGAAAAACAAAAAAAAATGTTGTTTGGTAATTCTTTCTATTTAACGTCAACTGCTAAACACGTCCAAAAATGTCGGGAGGGGTATCAAAAAATGCGCTTTGACCTCGGTATCAACAATCCGAAAACGAGAATTTAATTTCATTCATATTTCTCTCACGAGATATTTTGCAATCAAAGTTGAAAATTGTCTGTAATTTTCATGTGGTTGTTGCAATCACACATAATGGGTGTTACAAAATGTGCAAAAGTGAGTTCCGCGCAGAAATATTGGGGATGGCGTAGCTTGTGTTGGATTGGCTAAGCGTTATTTATTTGAAGCGTGGCCGAAGGCCGCCTACGAAGAAAGGTAATCTGCACATAAATACCTGTAGTAATAAAGTGGTAAACAGGTTTCTATTAAATATGTATGTTTACGCAAAAGTTGTAACATAACTTAATTGTAAAAACTGTATGTAATTCAAATAAAAATATATAATATATATAAACAAGGGTGTACTGTAGTCAATTTTACTATAGCCGCACATATGCCTCTGCATATGGCACACCCATTAAGTTAAGCACTCTCCACCTCCTCCGCATTGCCAACTTCTTCAGCTTTCTGCAACGCGCTTTGTGCCTTTTCTGGACGTTCTGCACATATAAAAATATTTGTTAAGATTACCTTGGCAAACACAAGAGTTTTCGGTAATTATTTCCTTTAGAAGACAACTGGTAAAACACGTCCAAAAATGTCGGTATCAATAATCCGAAAGCGTAAATTCGATTTGATATTTCTCTCAAGAGTTATTTGCAATTAAAGTAGACAATTTTCTGTCATTTTCATTTGGTTGTTGTAATCACACATATTAGGTGTTACAAAATGTGCAAATGTTTATTTATTTATTTATTAATTTATTTTTTCTTATAATGTTACATTACAGCTTAAAGTAAAGACCAATTAGATTGACTTATAAGAAAAAAGGTAAAGCATTCTGTAAAATGGATATAATAGTGTCGAATGCTATTTTCAAAAATAAAATCCAAAATAATATACATATATAAAGTGTGTGGGGTGAAAAAGGTGCTAAGAAAAAGGTGCTAAGAAATTACAATTTCAATATTCAATAAAACTAATTTTAGACTGAAGGTTCATTAAATACTAGGTCTCAGCAAAATCTTGATATCATTATGTGATAACTCTAGAAGATAAGATTTAACACTTTTCAAAAATTTAGGCAAATTTCTAATGAGTCGTATATTAGCAGGCAGAACATTGAACAACTTACAAGATACAATGGTGAAGAAGTTATTCAAATGAGTAGTACGATATGTCGGAATAGCAACTAAACCCTGAGTGTTGGTCCTCAGACAATAAGTTTCCGACTGCAAAGTATGTAAGTAACCGCACCGAATAAAAAATATTTTTAGTGTCTTATAGTAATACAAGTGTCTTACCGGCAAGATTCCCAGGCTCCTAAATAGCTCCATGGAATGGTGAAACCGATTCGCATTACAAATTTTTCTGATAACGCATTTCTGCACAGTTAAAAGGGGCTGAAGCTTATTCAAAGATGCACCACCCCAACAACTAATCCCATATTGAAGTTTGGAGTCGACTAGCGCGTAGTAAAGAGTTTTAAGCGTGGCGTTTGAACATACCTTTCTAAGGTTATAAAAGTGTCGAACTGTAGACTGCAAATATGACTCAAGCGAGAAGTGTGTGAAGACCAACATAGACCTTCATCAAGAACTACCCCCAAATACTGAAAGTCCTTCACTGTATCAATGGTGAAACACAAATCGCTACAGTGAGCATTGGAGTTGAAGGATTTCAAAGGGCAAGACAAGTCATGCAGGGCGAAACATCTACAGTATCTCGAATGAAAAACAATGTCAACATTGGGCACACTTTTCGCTTGAAGATTAAAAAACATCATCTGAGTTTTTTTACTCACTATAAGCTTATGCTTAGCGAACCAGGTCCGTAGCAGATGAATATCGTGATTCATACCCGCCACCAAATCCAAAAAACTCACTGATCCATACGCAATCGCGAGGTCGTCAGCGAAAGCGGTAACTTTACCAAAAAATGGTAGCGAAAAAATTGAGTTTAAATAAATTAAAAATAACAGCGGGCCTAAGACAGACCCCTGTGGAACTCCCAAATTGATAGTGAGTGCGTTGCTTATACTATTACCAACTTTTACCTTCTGTACTCTACCCGTTAAGTAGGATTTAAACCAGCTATGAATAAACCCACGAAAACCGACGTTATGCAACTTGGATAACAGAATTTCATGATCTACCATGTCAAATGCTTTAGTAATGTCTACGAATAGACCAGCGCAGCTCTTTTTACTATCTAAGTCACCATAGACAAATGAACAAAAGTTTAGTAAGGCATCTTCAGTAGAACGCCCTGACCTAAAACCGAATTGCATCGGACTAAAAAAGTTTTTGTGATCAAGGAACGAGATAATCCTAGTCTTTATCAATTTTTCAAAGACTTTAGATACAGAGGAAAGTAAAGAAATTGGTCTGTAATTGTTCTTGTCTTTTTTATTGCCCTTTTTGTATAAGGGAATTACAGCAGAACATTTTAGCTCGTGAGGAAAAGTTGCAGAAAATACACTTGCATTAAAAAGGTAAACAAGGATATCAACAACATAAAAAGCTACATTTTTCAAAACCTGGTTTGAAATACCATCTTCGCCACAAGATTTTGAATTGTTTAAAGACTTTATAGTTCGCAAAACTTCTAGTCCCGTGAAAGGCTCGAACATAAAGCTACTCTCTGCACTTGACTCTTCAAACTTCAGGCATTTGCACGAAGATGACGAATCACTTTGTCCGATCGTAGAAAAGTGCTCATTAAAAAGATTGGCTACTGCCGTAGGACTCGTAATGGTCTCTCCACAATTATTTAAGGCAATCGATGAGGTTCTTTCCTTGGAATTCCGGTTTACCATACTATTAATAACTTCCCATTCTTTCTTTGAATTACCCTGCGAGGATATAAACTTATTGCGATAAAATTTATCGCGTTGAAAGGAAACTTCTTTTTTTACTGTCCTACACAATTTAGCATATCGCCTATGTAGCTTATGACTTCGCGCAAGCCTACTGCACTTCCTTCCCAGTTTATTTTTTAGTTTTATTTTGCAAATGAGCGACTTATTAATCCAAGGTTTAAGCTTTAAACTTGATTTCCGTGGCATAAACTTGAAGCTTGAAGCTTCTATATGCATTTTTAAAATACTTAAAAAACGGCTATATGCCCTGGATATGTCCCTTTCAAGATAAATTTCGCTCCAAGACTCTAAACGTAGTCTCATATGCACATGTTTGTATTTAAATACACTAAAAAGATTTTTTTTCAATGTTGAAAATGGCAGAACGCCGAAACCGGTTTGTCACAAAACCAAACTTGACAAGGGATGACGGAAAATCGTTCCAACAAAAATCAGCTTACTACCCTGTCGGAAGATCAACACAACAAAATAAATACACTAAAATGCTTTAAAAAAAGGACTTAAACTTTAATTTTAAGTTAAAAAAATTACAAAAAACTTTATTCAAATATAAAAATTTCTTCTTGTAAAAAAATTGTAAAGTTTTCTTCAAATAATGTGTCGAGAACTGTGCGTGTGTTTATATGCGTTTTTAGCAATCAGCTGTTAGTTGCGATACTAGTAGAGATATACTATGCAAACATATATAAACAAATATACTATGGAAATATAGAGATATACCAAATTACATCGTCGAACGTGACATTGCATCTTCATTTTTGTGTGTGCTACTTTGCGATGCTCTATGGAAAGGTCATAACTTTGCAGTGGCTCTATCCACCGTGCCAATTGACCTTCCGGATTACAGAACTGTAAGAGCCATTTCAACGCTGCATGGTCTGTCCTGACGTGGAATCGCTGCCCATAGAGATACTAGTGGAAATGCTTAACGCACTCTACCAATGCCAACAGTTCTCTCCGGGTTACACAATAGTTTCTTTCAGGCTTCCCAATTTTTCGGCTATAGTACGCAATTACCTTCTCTTGTCCATCGACAATCTGGGACAAAACACCTCCTATGGTATAACTACTCGCATCTGTATCCAGAATAACCGTTGAACTTGGAATTGGGTATGCTAACATCGGGGCAGTGCATAGTTGTTTCTTCAATGTTTGAAAAGACACCTCCAGTTCCTTCTTCCATTCAAAACTCATATTCTTCCAGGTAAGGTCATGGAGACTACTAGCTACGCTGGCGAAATTCGGTAGACATTCCCACAAGAGCCGGTTCTATCGTACCGGAATGACTCGGGTTTTTATATCCGACCAAGGGCTGTTATTTCGACATTACTCTGTCTAACTTGTCACCTTTCCCCCTAATATTGTCATCCTACCAGCAGCTCCTTGCAGCAGAGCTGCTCAAAACTGACCTGCACCGTGCTGGTGTTGAATCCAACACCGGGACCAAGAGTATGGATCTGCTACGTTTGCTGGAAGAAGATTTACCTCAAACGTTCACTGTAATACTTGTAAATACTTGTAAAAGTAATACTTGTAAAAGATAATTGCACAAAACTAGGTGCTCCGGGCTAAATCCCTCCACATATAGCCCCCTAGTTTCTACAAAACTTTGGTGGCCCCTTGCTGTTCACGCCTTGAGCGTCCCGTGACCAACGCCGATCCAGTGTCTCACCACCACAACTGTCCAGCAAGTACTGTCGCCCACCGGCGCCAACACCTCACACAACTGCTCCCAGCTACTTTCTACGTAGCACTACTCTTTTCGATGGGAGCAATGCTGGGCGACAGCCCACCCCCCTCCCACTTACATCTTCCCCTTCTTCCTCCAGGACTAGCACAAATGTAAGCCAAACCCACCAGCTCCTGGTCCCTTACACCATGTGCACTCTTTGTCGGTTGAGACTATATGCACCTGCGACATCAGTCAAATGCAACTCCTGCCGTGGCCAATATCACCTGATTATATGTTCTCAACTTCGTAACAGGAACTTATGGACTGATACAACTGTACGCAACCCGAAAAGGGGAAAAAGCGTCTCGCATGGTGATACCTTCAGCCTCTAATCAATACATTCCATCAGGAAGAATTAAGGAGGTACGTCCGCATTTCCCCGCATAGGCAGGGGTCCTGGAAAATTAACGTGACCATGTGCGACGCTTGGACCCTCCGGATCCCCAAACTCAAGATCTCAACGCGGAAATCAGATGACTGGTTGACCAACACAAACGCGCCAAATGGGAGGAGCACCTAAGGTCCTACAACCTCTCTGCTGGTGTTGGCAAATTACGGTCCACTGTTAAATCCTTGTCAAATTGGTGATAAGGTACAGCCGAACCCGAAGATCTGCGTGTGCACTTTCTGCCGGCAATTTGTACTGCATCCTCTGGTCGACAAGGAAATTAGACGTGCTATCAGGGAAGCGAACAAACGGAAAAATAGCCAATCACCCATTGCCGTCACCACTACGGAGGTTCAGGAGGCCATACAGGGCTCCAAAAGCTCCAAATCGCTAGGCCCAGACGGTATATCCATGTTGGTGTTAAAACATCTCGGAGAAGAGGGAGTGAGGTATCTAACAACTCTCTTTAATCTGTCTATGACCACCTTTGTCATTCGAAAGCCTTCGACACGGTCAATCATGCGCAACTCATAAACGACCTGGAGGATTCAACTCTTCCCCCCTGTCTAAAGCGTTGGACCGTTTGTTTAATTACTTCATATCGAGGGCTCCCTTCCCCACCAGAGGGTGTCTCGATCGTCTTCTACGCCGATGACTGCACGATCCTGGCCACGGGCCCCTCTGTAGACGAGCTCTGCTCAAGAGTTAACACATACCTCCCATCCCTGTACAAAGCCGCAACAAAATCCTCAAGTCACTAGCTGGCAGCACTTGGGGTAGAGATAAAGAAACGTTACTGGCAACGTACAAGGCAATCGGTCAGCTAGTTCTGAGCTACGCGGCGACTATATGGTCGCCGGGGCTAGCAGACACACATTGGAGGAGTTTGCAGGCCTGTCAAAACACCGCACTCAGAACTGCCACGAGGTGCCTCCTTATGTCTCCTGAGCATCACCTTCACAGTGAGGCTAAAATGCTCGATGTTGACCAGGCAACAGTAATCCGCCTCCCAGGAGAACAAGGAGTCATCTCCGTAAGCACTATGACGAGATCCGGCATCACATTTTCTCTCCGTTTGATCCAAAGGTGCAACGGCAGGCCCTCAATCTCATCCACAAAGAGTTGATAAACTCCTTTGTCAGTTCTGATCCGGCACAAGCTCCACTTGTTGCCGATGAGGAACGCGAGCTGCTTAGGGAGACAAGAGTCATGCTGGCACAACTTCGTTCTGGGTACTGTAACAGACTTAACTCTAACCTATCCAGACTGAACCCTGACATGTCAAATGTCTGCCCGGCATGCGGCGTGTATCCCCACTAACCATCTGTTCATCTGCTCAACCGAGCTTTCCTAGCACCATCATGTCGTCGAGGTACACCAAACATGTTTTCCAGTGTAATCCTTTTAGTATCTGATCCATGAGCCTCTCAAAAGTAGCTGGGTCTTATAGTTCATAATCTGGGTTTCCATGTCAATTTTGATGCCTTGTCTCCATGCAATGGTCTCACCTCCTTGTTCACTAAATCGGATCGAATGATGGAATGAGATGCGCCCGTATCAACGGTCAGTAAACGCTCTTTTCCCTCACCACAAATCCTCCAATGGTAACACTACTCGGTTTCCGTCCGATTTGTGATACGGAGATTTTGGGGCATTAAATTGCGGCAGCCAGCCATCGCCCCTTGCGGCTGACTCTCTTGAGTTTAACTCTTGGTTGGATTGGGGACTTGCTCATCTCCTTCAGCACTGCAGTATGACCAGATTTTGATTTGATTCCACCACCATTTTTCTGTTGCGTTTTTTACTCAATGCTTCCAGAATTGTGTCTACCCAGTCTGGCCGTTGTACCTCCACGCGCCGAGTTTTGTACGCCGGCTTACTTAATAGCGAGGCTGTTTCCTGCGTTAGAGAATGTCATACCGTCTCATCAAATGATCTCTTTGGATTCGCATATGTGGCTCGTTTCGTCTCCACATCACGTAATCCATTTATAAAGCATTGGATTTTTACCCTTTCTGTGTATTCTACGGGTGCGTCCGCGTTTGCTATCGATGCCCGATGCGAACTCCTGCAATCTCTCATTAGCCTTCTGAAAGCGATTCTGTAGCTCTATTTGGTATATCTGTTTTCGATGTTCGCTACCATATCGTCTCTCAACTGCACCCATCAATGCTTCATAACTATTGCGTTCACCGTCGGGAATAGTCTGTAAGATTCGGCTGCAGGACCCTTCAATGCCACGAACAGTTCAAAAACTTTTTCTTCAGTGCCCCAAATATTCACCACTGCGCTGAAGCAGATGGACGGTTCAGTGGCAACTCCTTTAACGCATCTACCTCGGCCTCGTTTTTCTCCTAGTACATGTATCCTGTTCTTCCATCTGAGATGCCATGTGTGTTTTCTGTTCTTCCAGCTGTGTTGAAATGCTTGACGACATCTGAGTCAATACAGCCAACAACGCGTTTGGGTCCACACTTGCCACTGGATTCGGAGGCTCCTTTTTCTCTTCCACAAGATTAAAAACATAATCATCCGCTTCCATAGCCTCTCGCAATCGTGACTGTAACTCTGATTTATTCCCTGTACTGTTTAATCTGCGTTGTTCCAACACATTTTTGAGTTGCGAAATCTTTAATTCAGTCAGCTTCGCCATGCCTTTGTTATCCTTGAAATCACTGGTATTTATTTAGCAATACCACTTCTGACCCCAATTGTGACCAATTTGATGATTCATTGATTACACAGGCCGACAAAATGAGACCGATTTTTTTGACCATAAACCAGACCATACTTTCCTAAAGGGTTTCGATGCGCTGAATTCAAATCTGGACACAGAATTGCTCTATCACGTCAAGATTTTGAGATATCCTAACCTAAATGTGCAAAAAACACAGTTTTTGCCTATTTTTGAGGTTATATATAAACGACAGATTTTTTTTTTTTAAAAGCACACATAGCATCTTAACGAAGAAGTCTTTCTCTTACGAATGGCGTTGAGTTTGCTCAAATATCTTTTTTTTTCGCTAAGATTTGAATTCAGGGCTTCGAAAACCTTTAGGAAAGTATGGTCTGGTTTATGGTCAAATTTCTTGTCGGCCTGCGTTATTAGTCCTGAGTTTGACAATTAAAGTTAAATAAACACACGCACAGATATTGTAACTAATAGCTAGTCTTATTTACTAGTAATAAGCGCAATACTAATTTTAAGAGTTTGGTAACTTCACAGCATGGTTTACCTATACTAGTTTGGCATCTAATTTTTCGGCCATTTTGCGAAATGGTACTCGGCTGCGTGGAATGAAAGATCAGAACCATGAAATTCAAAAAGGAGTTAAACTTAGTACGAAATTTGCAAATAGTAACTATATGCTGCTCAAAATTTTAACTGAGCATGTAATTTTTATAAATGTAAAATCTGCCAGCTGGTGTTTGATTTACTACTTATTTTGCTTAGGTTAAGTAAAAATTATCGTATATTTAATTGTTATGGTAAAAGCTTATACGAAAATACATGAAAAACAAAAAAAAATATTTGGTAATTCTTTCTATTTAACGTCAACTGCTAAACACGTCCAAAAATGTCGGGAGGGGTATCAAAAAATGCGCTTTGACCTCGGTATCAACAATCCGAAAACGAGAATTTAATTTCATTCATATTTCTCTCACGAGATATTTTGCAATCAAAGTTGAAAATTGTCTGTAATTTTCATGTGGTTGTTGCAATCACACATAATGGGTGTTACAAAATGTGCAAAAGTGAGTTCCGCGCAGAAATATTGGGGATCGCGTAGCCTGTGTTGGATTGGCTAAGCGTTATTTATTTGAAGCGTGGCCGAAGGCCGCCTACGAAGAAAGGTAATCTGCACATAAATACCTGGACCCTTTTTTGGTTTTTTGTCAATAACTTTAAAATTACTAAAAAATACTGGGTTTCTCGAGGGTGTAAACAAAAAATTTGTTTGGAACTGAAGGATGAATTCAGCTTAGGGCCGTTTTCTCATGTAAACTTTAAAATTTTCATAAAAATTTTTTGTTTATCTGGCAGATAGGTTTTTACAGTTTACTTTAGAAAACGGCCTTAAATATGTTTTTTTATTTTTCGATTTTCGCATAGTTCTTGATTAAGTCGTTCACTATCAGCTCGTAGTTAGGACTTTTACGTTTGCCTAAAAAAGAAGCAACGACCTTTTCAAAAGAATCCCACGCCTCTGCCTCCACGGGTGACAATAGTTCTTTGAATTGGTTATTTTAAGCATCTTTCTTATTTGCGGCCCAACAAAAATTCCTTCATTTGGCTTGGCTTCTGAAATCTCTGGAAAGATGGTTTTTAAATGACGGAAGGCTTCGCCTTCTTGTTGAAAATTTTTGATAAGGCCGAGCTTGATGTGGAGCGAACGTAAAATATTTTTTTCTTTCTTTGTAAGAGGGTAGTATTTTATGTTATCCAAATTATGTTATTAAATTCGATTCGGTCTGGCCAATCCTTTGTGATGTCGTGGTCTTGACGAACTCGGCTATCCCATTTGCAGAGAAAGCAACAGTATATTGTGTACCCACTATGTAGACTGCATAGCATTACAACGAATTTAAGATCGGCACATATTTTCTAATCATGCAATAATAATTTTCATAAAAATTCAAAAAGTGAAAAATTATTATTCTTGGCCTTGAGCTCGTTTCACGAATACTTGAAAATATACAGGCCGTAAATCAACAAAAATTGTTGGTGTAAAAAATAATAATAATAAAATAATATATATTTTATAAAGGCTTAAAATCTTTTAATGAACTTTCAAGTCATATAAAAGATAGTAAAGATGTAAGCACATTCAAAAAAAGTTTGATGGTATATTTTAAAACCCTCCCAATAAGATAAAAATCTTACAATTTTTTCTTTTTCTCTTTCATGGTCGGAAAAATTGACGGAGCACATAAATCCATACCTCATATACATTACACGGAGCGCAAACGTTCATAAATTTAATGAATTTGGACATTGATTTCAATGAAATATTCATTAGTATCGTGTCAACGTACAAATTCATAATAATTTAACGATCGATATTCATAAACTGTAAAATTTATGAACGCAATTAATGATTATGAAAAAGTTAACGAAGGGGTTCATAAAATGTAATAAACTAGTTCATAAAATTCAATAAAATATTTCATAGATTTTATGAATTTATCTGTAGATTGGAATGAACATTTTCATAGATTGTATAAATTTTTTCGTAGATTTTAATGCATTTTTTCATAGATTTTAATAAGTTTTATGAATTTTTTCAATAATTTCCGCCCCCCAGCGAAATCCTTTTTTCGTTTATAAATTCACTTTATTACAATAGTAATTCATATGCATTTACATAGATATATATATATATATATATAGGGTACACGGTTAAAAATTTTAGCCAAAATTTTAAACTTTTTGGACTACAAACCAAATTTGATTTCAAATTTAAGCTAGACCAGTTTTAAAGAAAATTGGTTAAATAAATGGAGTTTCAATTGTAAACCAGAAATTCTTAAGAATTTTGTAAAGAAAAAATAATTTTCTCTCCGCAGCATACACGACTATTTCAAACAGCTTTCAAAAATAAAAGAAAACGAAACAAAAAATTTTAAGCCGAAAAGTTTTAATTTTAAGCCGAAAAGTTTTAATTTTAAACGAAAAAGTTTTAATAACAAACAAACAAAAAAATTTCGTGAAAATTAAATGAAAACGAAACAAAACATCTTAAGCCGAAAAGTTTTAATTCTTTTAAATCGAAAAGTTTCAATTTTAAGCCGAAAAGTGGGCAAAATTCAAGACCATAAAAATCTTTCAAAAAAAACTTAAGGGATTTTAATACTTTTCCTTTAAACTATAGCGATATAATTTATAAATTAAAGTGAAAAGGTTTGTGCAAAATTAATTAATTTACAAATAAAACCATTTTCAACCGAGTTTGGCTTGGAGCGACTGTATAAAATACGTTTTTGTACAAAAAAACTAAAAAAGAAGTCTTTTAAATATAAGTATTTTATAACTTTGTAATTCAATTATAATAATTTGTACTTAAGTTGGTAAAGCTAAATTTGGCTCAAAAGGAGACCTAAAATAAATTGGGTTTGCTCTCCAAGCTCTTCTATCAAACTATTGATCTTGGGGGTTAATTTACCTCATGCATTGGTAAGTCTGCGTAAATTTTTTTTTTAAAAACAATTACAACTTACATTACACTATTTATATTACATACTGCACTTACTTTACATTAGACAATTATTTAAACATTTAAAACATTTAAACTGTCTGCCCTCATCCGTTTCGTCCGATTTTTTGTTTATTTATCGCCGTCAAGTAGGCGCGGTTGATAGTGTCAACGTCTTCCTTGTGGTTCACAGCGTCTTTTATTCTCTTTCCTGTATTCTCAAGCTTTCCAACGTCAATCTTGTTTTTGTTCTTCTCTCTGTGTCTAAAATTCGTATATTATCTAAGTCGGCGTATGTTTGTTGTTATTAAGGTGTTGGGCAAGTGCAGTGGTCGATTTGTTTTTTCTCGCGTACGTTTTGTGTTCATTAATTCTGACACCTAAAGCTCTTTTTGTTGTGCCGATGTACACTTTGTTGCATTCTTCTCCAAATTTTCCATTACATCTTATTTCATATATTACGTTGTGTTGTTGTTCTTTGTCGACCCTGTATTTTGTTTTTGTAAATATTTTATTTAGTGTACAGTGCGGTCTGTGTGCAAAGTTAACATTGTTGTTGTTCATGATTTTGTTTAAAGTTTTGTTGTCCGTTAATCCTGGTATGTATGCGACTCCTGTGTATAGTTTGTTTTCTTGTTCATTACTTGTTTGTGTATTGGCATACTTTATTTTGTTCATTGTTGTTGTGATAAGCATCTCAGTAATAGCATTACGGTACCTATTTTTGTAGAGTATGTTTTTAATTTTCATCGTGTTGTCGTTTATGAACTCCTCATCACTTAGAGTAAAAATTTTCCTAATCAGGTTCACTGCCGTATTTTTCTTTTGGGACGATGGGTGATTTGAGTGATAATTGATCATTCTGGAAGATGCTATAGTTTTCGAGTTCCAATTCATTTTTAGTTTCTTGTTTTCTCTCGAAATTTCAATATCTAGGAAGGCAAAATTTTTCTTTTTCTTTATCCGTAGTGAATTGGATTTTGATCTTCCGACAGGGTAGTAAGCTGATTTTTGTTGGAACGATTTTCCGAGAACGAAACTGGGCATTGAAAATGGCAGAACGCCGAAACCGGTTTGTCACAAAACCAAAATTGACAAGGGATGACGGAAAATCGTACCAACAAAAATCAGCATATTAAGAACTTTAAAAGCCCAACACAACAAAATAATTTCTTAATATGTCTTCCACGTCTTTGGTCTTAACCATAGCTAATATATCGTCTACATATTTATATATGTATTTTATGTATATGTCATTTGATTGCAGTTCAGCAATACTGTCGTCAAGAATTTTTTCTAATACAATGTCTGCTACTGTAGGGGATAGGGGGTTTCCCATTGGGATACCAAAGGTCTGTTGGTAAATATTACCATAGTATACAAAATAATTGTTGTCTCGCAGGGTGAACTCTAAAATTGATCGGAACTGTGTTCTAGTTAACGACGTATGTTCTTGTATTGTCTGCCATTGTTGCATTATATTCTGGATCGTTAGTTGTATAGGTATGTTGGTAAATAAGGAAACTACGTCTATTGATATGAGGATTTCATCCTCGTTGATCTCTATTTTCTCTAATTTTTCTTTGACTTGTAATGAATTTTGTATGTCGTATTTTTTGGAAGTAATTCTTTTCAGTATTTGCCCTATGAATTTTGAAATTCGAATTTGAATTGAATTTGTCTCCAGTCGAAGTTTTTTGGTTTGTATTGTATAAGAAAAATGTATCAAAAGTTGTGAAATTTTTGTCGCCCAGCGCTAAAATTATAGGCTGAATGCTCCCACCGTTTCTTCAAAAAATGAATGTGATCATCGAGTTGTTGAAGAGTTTATCCAATAAAATCAAATGATTCCTGCGAATCTTTAATAGTAAGCCTGCATACATCTTTTTTGCCAGCGTTCGTTTTTCAAACAACTTTGCCTGTGGGATAAAGATTCCCGTGAAGACACCACAATGTTTTGAAAACAAATTGCGTTTGGTCTAAAAAATTAAAAATTGTGAGTTATGTTTATGTGTGTATATTATGCAGACTCTTAAGAAATACCTTTTTCTAAATCCTCCAACGAAATGGAATTAATAACACATTTTGTTGAACTGTCTTTCAACTCGCCAGGCTTTTGGAGAAAATTAAATAAACTTAACAATTCTTGTTGACAGCTCTGAAAATGGTTTGGAAATATTACCGCGAAATCAAGATCGATCTGAAAAAAAAAAACATTTAAAATAATTTGTTAGTAAATGCCAAAACAAAAGCTATGATTTAAGATTCGTTTACCAGGCGATATCCATCAGGTCTCTTATATTCCGGCCACTCGCGAAATATTTGTTGATTGATTTCTTCTATATTTGGCGCAGGCTTTCCATGCGTTTTCGAACTCCTCCGCAGTCATATTGTCAAATTTTACACGCTGACCATTTCTTCCGCACCAATTGCCGGAACTTAAAAAGAAATAAGAATTATGTAAACTCGAAAATAAGGTAATATACTACAACACCTACGGTCTTCGACCTCTGGAGATTCCACGCGACGTTGTTTAGCTTCCGAACTGTGGCTTTTTTTCATGTTGCAAAATTTGATGTACAATTTTTCTCTCTTTTTGGTGCGATAGCAACTAAATTTTTCATTCGGGAAAATTTCCAGAATTTCAGCCTCTAAGTAGTGGCTGGTTTGAAGTGACATATGGATGTCGTGGTTTATGAAATACCTTACAATTATGTCGATTAGGATGTTGAATGGGATTCGTCAAGTTTATTGTGAGCCGCATAAAGTTAATTGATGTTTGAAGATTTAGCGTCCGAATCTAAAATTGCAGCAAGCGTTACTAATGTTACTTCCCTAGATTCTTTAGAAGTTGAATTGTTTGACAGATTGTTGGGTTGGCTGTTAGATTGGCAAGGAATAGTTGAAGGCAATCCTGGTGAAGACCGGAAATCGAAAGGTTTGCCAATTTCATTCCGCCAATTGCAAAATGAAATTCGAAGATAGCACGGTCGCCTATCTTAAACTTTTTCATTAATGCCTTCAACTGGTCTCGTTTCAAGATTTTCAGAACTTCAACTGTTATATTTTCATCTGAAAAGAATTTTTGAAATAAATTAATGATCGTACTATAGCAAAAATTATAATATGAAACCAACCTTTTAAATAATCATACATGATTTCAACTTTCCATGACTCAAGTAAAATTTTCAAATGCATACAAAAAGTATGGTATCAATCATTTACCAGGATACAATGCATATTTTTTTGTCACACATCACCTTGAACAATGTTTGTAAACTTTTACACTTTTAAGTGCTTCTATGTTGCTGACCATTTTCAGCAGGATATCATCCTTTTCTAAAAAACATTTGAAGGCGTGAAAAAGTGGAATAGTTGTAATTTTTGACACTTTCTGACCCGCTGCTAGCTTTCGGTTTTTTAAAACGAAATCCTGCTCTCTATTAACAACAATTTCTCTAAGGTTGTTGGCAAAGGCCTTTTGATATTAGAGTTTTAGTTAACACATATTCCGACTCAATTCCTTCAGAAAGCCTTGAAAGCAAGTTTTTGAGGCTTAAAAAATCAAGTTTTAGATCGAAATTATGTTCAAGTTTATGCTGAATAAAACTTTTCAATAAAACCAAAACTGGGCTCATTATCAAATGTTCAACCTTACTCGCAATATCCATGCTATCTTTTCTGGAAAAAAATCTGTGCCCATGTAGAAAAGTCATAAACTTTAGATAATAATCTTGCATTTTTTCAAGTCTTCTTCAATATTTAACTCCTCCATAAAGTGAGTTCTATCCACTGTCCAATTATTTACAACTGCGAACCCTCCCACTTCAACCGGAGTGCATATATCGACAGAATGTGTACTAGCACTGGCAGCAATGGAACCTGCCGAAACATCAACATTAAACTCTAACAAGTTTCTATTTACACCAGCTTCAGACGTACAAAACAAACTGGAATGATTGCGCTTCAAATGCCTTTTATAAGGATATAAATACTGGCACTACCAACCAATTGTTGGCAAATTTGGCACCTTAGTCTTTCGCTGCAAAGCAAAACCGTCAACACTTTGAAAGTATTGCTTTCACAAATCGCAGATCATTGTGTTTTTTGTTATTTGATTAATTCACTTACACAAACACTGTTTCGCAAAAATTTATGTTCACTTTTAATTCTTCTTCACCTTACAGCTGATGATGCGAAATTCAGTGGTGTCAACTCTTGGAAAGTATCCCTCTCGTGTACTTCTGCAGCTTAAACACGCCGTGATTCGCAATTTTACCCCGATTATGGACACAAAAGAACTGATTGGCATTACTAGTACAATCAGTTGTATGAATAAATTCATTGACTTTATAAAATGATTCATAAACTCAATAAATAGTTTTATAGAAATGTGTGAAAAGCATTCATAAACATTCTTCATGAAGCATAAAAGCGAGAAAAATTTGAATTTTTGTTCTAAGACCGCTTCATGAATTTTCATTCATTACATTTATGAACATTTTCATAAATTTCTATGAAAGTATTCATTTAATTTATGAAATATTTATTAAAATCAATAAATTTATTAATAAAATAAAAGAAAGAGGATTAATATAAGATTTTCTTCCGATCTGTTTGATTACTTTTATGTATACATTTTAAGCTGAGCAGATCTGCAATTTTTTTTAGTGCAAATAAAACAAAGTTTTATTCCACCTTACATCCCGACGTTTCGCCAATTTTCCTTGGCATCTTCAGGGGAGTGACGCTATTTATTTATTTAAACAAAGAACAAAAGTAGATATAAATTTTAACACTTTGAAAATATTGCAACGTGAACATGGATTGCGTAATTAATTACTTACATAAAAATGGAAATTATGTACTAAAAACGGTAAACTAAACTATACTATAAATACAAAAAACTTTAAAAAAAAAAAAAAAAAAAAAAAAAAAAAAAAAAACATTTAAAATTTAAAATTCGATACCGTCTGTGTGCGATAAACTTGTCATACTAAAGATAAACTATAAGCATAAAAGATAAGAAGCGGCAATATTGTCAGTATCTTCTTTTTTGTTTATTGTATTTGGCCTTTTTTGTAATATTCTTAGGCTCTCTAAGGTGTAACGTGTTCTTTCTCTTCTTTCGTTGTCTATTATTTTTGTGTTTGCAAAGTCAGCTGTGTGATTGTTTTCTATTGCGTGCTGTGACAATGCTGTGCTTTGTTTTTGCTTTTTGATGTCGGCTTCGTGTTCAGCTATTCTCGTACCTAATGAACGCTTTGTTGTCCCTATGTAGACTTTGTTGCAGTTTTCTTTGTCATTTCCTTTGCACTGTATTTCATAAACTACATTACTGCGTTGTTGGGGATCTATTGGAGTTTTTGTTTTTGTAAAGCACGTTGCCAGGGTGCAATTTGATTTGTATGCTAGTGTAGTGTTGTGTGTTTTGGTAAATTCGTGTGCAAAGTTTTCTGTGAGCCTGGGAACGTATGTGACACTGAAATATCGCTTTGTTTGGTTATTTTGTGTTTTTTGGGTATGTTTATTATGTGTGTTATTTTGTTTTTGTGCGATCAAACTTGCTATCAAATGGTCCGGAAAATTATTCTTTTTAAGCGTCGTTTTTATTTTTCTAACATTGGCGTCATGAAATTGTGGGTGGCTGATCGATAATACTTTGTGTATAAAGTTCTTGGCAGTATTTATTTTGTATTTAAACGGTTGTGAAGAAAAGAAGTTTATGAGGCGCCCAGAAGCAGTTGGTTTTGAGTACCAGTCCAATATTAGTTTTTCGTCGGATCTGTGTATGCGAGTGTCCAAAAAGGGGATATTGCTGTTTTCTTCTTTTTCGATGGTGAACTTTAGTCGATTATGATAGCTGTTAAAAACATCTAGTATTATATTTGCATCTTTTCGGGCAATAATGGCAAAAATATCATCTACATATTTTGCAAGGAATTTAATGTGTATGTTATGTTGTTGCTCTAGTTCCATAAAGATGTGATTAAGTACGTCATCCATGACTATATCAGCGATAGTTGGGGAAAGGGGGTTGCCCATGGGCATTCCATAGGTTTGGGTATACACTTTGTTGTTGTGGATGAAGTAGTTGTTGTCCTTAAGGCAGAATTGTAGAATGTTGTGAAATTTGCTTTTCGGTATATTTGTGTTTTCTTTTATTTCATCCCATTTTTGCATTATAATTTTGGAAGCTAAATTTGTTGGTATGTTGGTGAAGAGGGAGATGACATCAAACGACACTAACAATTCATCATTACATATATTTACATTTTGCAATCTTTCTTTTAAGTCAAACGAGTTTTTTATGTTGTATTCTGAAGAAATTACGGAGTTCAGAATATTTCCTATGAATTTGGACAAGTGGTAACATGGAACGCTGATGGACGAGACGATAGGACGTAAAGGACGTTCGGGCTTGTGGATTTTGGGGAGACCATATAAGCGAGGTGCTGTTGCTGATGTGTTGGTTAATTGCAGTTTCTCTCTTAGACTT
The DNA here is from genome assembly GCA_949987695.1 of Merzomyia westermanni. Taxonomy (NCBI): domain Eukaryota; kingdom Metazoa; phylum Arthropoda; class Insecta; order Diptera; family Tephritidae; genus Merzomyia; species Merzomyia westermanni. The sequence continues at coordinate 102,725,471 of OX465288.1, read as the reverse complement.
ATGTATTTCCCTTTGTAAAGCTCAAGTATCATGTTGTTGTTTTTTCTTTGTAGTGTGGTTGTTGGATCGGCTCTTATTGCTTTGTAAGTGTTCTTGTCTCCTAGTAGTTGGTCAATTTTCATGTTGTATTCCTCTTTGTACAGAACAACTGTTTTATTACCCTTGTCAGCATCTGTCACGATTATGTCGTCTCTGTGGTTTCTCAAGAAGTTTTTTGCGTTTTTGTATGTTTGTAATACATACTTTTCTACGGAATTGTGCTTGATGTTGCGTTTGAATTGTAGGATTCTGCTGCACAGTTTGTTTCTCGCTATTTCCTTTTCGTTTTCGCTTACTAGCGTTTCAAACACTTGTTCCATTTCGGCTATTGTGTGTATGGGTGAAAAGTTATTTGTAGTTGTAGGGACTGTGAATTTTTTTTCCCTAAGGACAACAACCACTTCACGTCTTCGGGAAATTCTATGTCTGTTGTGTTGACAAACCATTCGTTGTTAGTGTTGATTCCCAATTTTCGTATTTGTTCGTTTTTGAGCTTCTCTAACTTAGAGGACAGTACGGTGGCTTTCTCTTTTGCGATCTTTTTGCTAAGACCGTTTTGTTTCATTATGGCTGCATTCAATTCTTCTTCACTTAGAGAGTTACGAATTTGTTGTTGTGCGTGGTATATCGAATCTTTGGTGGTTTTTATGTTTATATTTGCTTGTGTTATTTCAATGTTAAGTATTTTTAAAAAGAAATTGTATTTGGTTTTTTCTATTTGTTGTTTTACTTTACCCGATGTTGTTTCGACTATTGTGCTTTTTATTAGGTTGGATAAATGGTTCGGTATTATCGCATATCTTTTGCATTCCAACAAAAATTTTAGTTGTTCTGTTTGTTTGGACAATTTAATTTTCTGTTTACTGAAGTGTTTCAAATTCATGCAAATATGTTCACCGTATTTATATTTCATGTGATTGTAGTAGTTCTTCATGGTGAGGTGTTGTTGTTTTTTGTTGTTGTTTTGGAATTAAGTATTATAAAAATGGTTTCCGGCGGGCTTTCCGTAAGAAATTAATATAAGATTTTCTTCCGATCTGTTTGATTACTTTTATGTATACATTTTAAGCTGAGCAGATCTGCAATTTTTTTAGTGCAAATAAAACAAAGTTTTATTCCACCTTACATCCCGACGTTTCGCCAATTTTCCTTGGCATCTTCAGGGGAGTGACGCTATTTATTTATTTAAACAAAGAACAAAAGTAGATATAAATTTTAACACTTTGAAAATATTGCAACGTGAACATGGATTGCGTAATTAATTACTTACATAAAAATGGAAATTATGGCGGCCGCCGTGGTGTGGAGGTAGTGTTGCCGGCCTACCACACCGAAGTTCCATGGTTCGAGCCCTGGTACAGGTAACATCAAAAGTGATTTGAAAAAAGTTTTTCAAAACGGGGTCGCCCCTCGGCAGTGGTTTGGCAAACTCTCCGAGTGTATTTCTGCCATGACAGGCTTCTCAGCAAAAATTCGTCTCCTTTGTAGATGCCGTTCGGAGTCGGCAAAAAACTGTAGGTCCCACCAATTTGTAGGGAAAATTCAAATCGGCACACCACAAATCGGAAGAGAAGCTTGGCGCAAAAATCTCTTAGGAGGTTTATGATGATATACCTGTTGTATATCGCGCCATAAAGAAAAGAAGAGAAAAATGGAAATTATGTACTAAAAACGGTAAACTAAACTATACTATAAATACAAAAAACTTTAAAAAAAAAAAAAAAAAAAAACATTTAAAATTTAAAATTCGATACCGTCTGTGTGCGATAAACTTGTCATACTAAAGATAAACTATAAGCATAAAAGATAAGAAGCGGCAATATTGTCAGTATCTTCTTTTTTGTTTATTGTATTTGGCCTTTTTTGTAATATTCTTAGGCTCTCTAAGGTGTAACGTGTTCTTTCTTTAGAGGGTTTATGAACGCCGTTCATGAAAAATGTATGGATAATTTTTATCCGCGTAATGAAGGATTAGAAACGAGGGCTTTCCAACTTCCCAGTCACTATGGCCATCAAAATTAGAGATGATGTGTTGATCGGAATCACGTACATTCCGATAACATTTATAAACAATTGCTTTCTAGCAACTGGAGTATGAGTGGATTGGAAACACGTGCTTTCCAACCTTCCGAAAACAGGGGCTCGTCCTTTAAACTACCTTTTATTTTATTTTACTTTGTTGGTCGGAAACCTGTCCATTCCGACAGCATACATATTGATAAAAAGAACCAACTGTAGCGGTGGAACATTGAAGGATTGAAAACACGTCCTATCACAGCGCTGATCGGAATCCCATGCATTCCGACAGCATAAATATTTCCAATATTATTTATATATCTTCTATACATATACATATATAAAAATGAATGCAATTTTTCGTTGTTATTTTATAACTCAAGAACGGGCTCACCTATCCAAACCAAATTTTTAGGCTTTGTTCGGACTATTCAGTAGATGGTTTGTGTTTTGAAAATTTAAGAATTGGATATCAGGGTCTCGAGATATAGGCCAAAACGTGGACCCGGGTAACCCTAGGATGTGTTTGTACAATAGGGGTATCAAATGGAAGCTGTTGATGAATGCTATAGTATAGAGTATTTTTCATGCCCCTCCGTGACTAGAGTCTCGAGATATAGACCAAAACGTGGACCCGGATAACTTTAGGATGTGTTTGTACAATATGGGTAGAAAATGCGAGCCGTTGATGATTGCTATAGTATAGAGTATTTTTCATGCCCCTCCGTGACTAGGGTCTCGAGATATAGACCAAAACGTGGACCCGGGTAACCCTAGGATGTGTTTGTACAATATGGGTAGAAAATGGGAGCTGTTGATGATTGCTTGATAGATTATTTGTCATGCCTCTCCGTGACTAGGGTCTCGAGATATAGACCAAAACGTGAATCCGGATAACCCTAGGATGTGTTTGAAAAACATGAGTATCCATTGTAAGTTGTTGATAAATGCTAATGAAAAGAGGGCTTTTGTTTGCGCTGGGTAACTAAGGACTCGAGATATGGTCTTTCATCACTTTGCCCAAAATGGCGGCGGATCTCTTTAAACGTTTCTGGACGGCACTCTAAAACCACTGCATAAAACACACCTTACTTTGCACCGTTGCATCAACCGAGGTCTAGTAAACACTTAAGGATGCATTTTAAATGTATGGGTCACTAGGGTCTTGAGATATCCACCAAAACATGAACCCGGTTAACCTTCAACAATATGGGTGACAAATGAAAGCTGCTGACGAGATGTCAATTTTATTGCGATATCGCAACCCGTTTACGAGATATAACCAAAAAACGTGGTCAAAATCTATGACTTATCTTCTATATATATAAAAAAGGAGCCTAAAATGTGTGTCGTTGGTAAGGGGTGTTTGAAGAGATGTGCCGACCGATCTTTTTGAAATTTATACATGAGATGCCCTTACCTATTGTGGTTGTCGTAGTAAAGGCTTGGTGAAAATCGACGCAAAACGGCATGTGGTGTGCGTTTTGCAATGAAGAGGTCTTTCATAATTTTTCCCAAGATGGCGGCGCATCTCTTTAAACGTTTCTGGACGTCACTCTGAAACCACTGCATAAAACACATCTCACTTTGCACCGTTGCATCAACCGAGGTCTAATAAACACTTAAGGATGCATTTTAAATGTATGGGTCACTAGGGTCTTGAGATATACACCAAAACATGAACCCGGTTAACCTTCAACAATATGGGTGTCAAATGAAAGCTGCTGACGAGAGCTTAACCCGATGTCACTTTTATTGCGATATCTCAACCCGTTTACGAGATATAGACAAAAAAGTGGTCAACATCTATGACTAATCTTCTATACAATAAAAAAAGGAGCCTAAAATGTGTGTTCGTTGGTAAGGGGTGTTTGAAGAGATGTGCCTACCGATCTTTTTGAAATTTATACATGAGATGCCCTTACCTATTGTGGTTGTCGTAATAAAGGCTTGGTGAAAATCGACGCAAAAATGCATGTGGTGTGCGTTTTGCAATGAAGAGGTCTTTCATAATTTTTCCCAAGATGGCGGCGCATCTCTTTAAACGTTTCTGGACGTCACTCTGAAACCACTGCATAAAACACATCTCACTTTGCACCGTTGCATCAACCGAGGTCTAATAAACACTTAAGGATGCATTTTAAATGTATGGGTCACTAGGGTCTTGAGATATCCACCAAAACATGAACCCGGTTAACCTTCAACAATATGGGTGTCAAATGAAATCGCTGACGAGAGCTTTAACACGATGTCAATTTTATTGCGATATCTCAACCCGTTTACGAGACGTGGTCAAAATCTATGACTAATCTATATATATAAAAAAGGAGCCTTAAATGTGTGTTCGTTGGAGCATATTTTTTTTTCATAAGCGGATCCTTTTACATTTCATGATCCTTCAATTTCAATCTTTTTTTAACGCACTTCATTGCTTTGATGACCGAAAGTCCTTAATTACTTAAGAAATAAATAAGCAAATTTTTAATTTGAGTACCTATAATAACGTACCCAAATGTAAAGATTATTCATAAAAAAGTTGAGTTCCAATCATTTCTTTATCACACGAGAACACTTATTTGCAGAAGTTTAGACTTTGTTCTGTAATATGTATAGATTACATAAATAAATCTTTAAAAATATTTAATCGTAATTAACTTTCTTGCTTTGTAAGTTATTTGTTTTGATTTCTCACGAACACAGGCTACCAAATTTTAACAAAAACACAAATTTTACGATTTCTTTTGTACTGCGGAATGACTTGCGAAGCAGTCACGGGCAGGCTAGTAGTTAATAAATGTATTATTCAAAGTTTTAGGCGTGAACAGCCGTAATAATAAGAGTAAATAAAAAACAACTTTTCATTTTTACTTGTTCACGACCATGGATGTTTCCATTTCTGGCGAACAGCTTATTTGTTAGATATATCAAGTTGAAGTTCGAAGACTCAGGGTCGGTTTCACCAACGTGACTAAGACTAAAACTTAGTCGTGACTTAAGTAAGCACAGATTCGAGACTAACTTAATTTTGGGTTTCACCAACTGAGCGACTTAAATAATTTTGAGCACAACAACCCGATCATCTGTTTTATGCATAGTAGTATTTTTTCATACCAGACAACTCTGCGCATCCCAATATTCCAGTGCGAAATGGGCATGTATGACTATACACGAAGGAATGTATTGATCTTATACCCATTTCTCTTTAGTTGGAAGGTACTAAAATTAGCGCTTAATTGAAAAAGATAGTTTCGTAATGGTTGCATGCTTGAAAACAAGCGTTTACATGCATCTACGCTTACCCCGTTAAAGTCAAGCATGATCAAGTTTCCGACTGGGACGTTGCATAAAACAAATTAGCAGGATTACTGACATTAAGGTTTCGAACCACAGCAACACTGCTTAGTGGAGAATAAGTCAGCTGGCAAGTTGACTAAGTTGTGACTTAGCTAAGTTAGGTGGTGAAACTGAAAAAGTGAAAATCGCGACTTAACTAAGTTAAGTCGAGTTGGTGAAACCGGGCCTCAGGGTTATACAGCAGAAAAAAAATGAAAGCGAAAAAATAAGTTGAGTGTTCGCTGTTATTATTTGTATATACTTCCGTATACACCCCATAGCTAGAGTGCTGGTGCGGTCTAGATAGCTAACTTTAAACTCCTGCAGATCCTCTCTATGGTAAACGCCACGATGTTTTGTAACTTCGTGGTCTAACTCATGCAAATAATAATAAATTTCGGAGCAAGCTTCACTGAAAATCTTTTAGCACCGTCATTCTGAATAAATTTTCTCGAAAAACCATTTCACCCACAGTGAATTTTTGGTTGTGCTGCGAATATTATTTCAGCTGATAGCTCAAAAGCTCTGGATATGTTTTCTGCTAATGGCTTTAGTATGCATTGAAACTCGTCTGTCCTTTTCAAATCTTTCCCAAATAACGCATAGTAGGGTGTACAACAGATGATTTGGTGGTACGAACTTCCGCAATGCATGGAAGATTTGTATCCCATTTTGTCTGGTCCAACTTCAAATAAGCTCGTATTGCTTATGATATCAAGTGGTTTACATGCTAGCTAGCGTTCGCCAGAGGAATGTACAGCGCTGTATATGTATGCTTTATTCCACGCTCAGGTAATGACTGTCGAACTGATTGCTCTTGAACTGCTTGCCGTTGTCACTCAGAATAACTTCGGGTGTTCCAAAAATTGAAAAGACCTGTCCCTTAAGAATATCACAAATTAGTTCACTAATTTCCTAGCGGATTTATAAAAAGTTTTTGGCACGGTCTATTAACTGTATATTGGGAAGTTATAGGTGGGCGAAATATGACATTTGGAGACGTAGACTGCCGGCATACGTCACATTTCGCTACAAAGTCTTTCACATCGACTGTGTGTTGCTACGCAGGCGGCTGTTCGTTTTTGATAACAAGCAGTGCAAAAGCTGTACCTCGAAATAGGTATGTTATGTTCCAATTGGAAGCTGTGGCTTACTCTGGAATTCTAGATATCCTAACGATAACAAAAAATGTATATGTACATACATATTTATTTATACCATGTCATGTTTATTTATAATGAGTAAGATTATACATAAAGATATGTACCTCAAGTTTCTGTCTACAATGACATCCATTGTACAACTCTACAAGTAAGTTATTTCGGCATCCCTTTCTCCCTTCCCTTTCTAGCTAATAGGCGTTTGACACTCACTCGCATGTCAAGCACTCACTCGTGGCAGGGTTGCCGGTCAGCTAACAATGAAGGGATGCAAAGGCTTCGTGATAAAATGGACTAAATTTTACAGCTGAGTTGTTTTGTTAATTAATTTATTTTACTGAATTTAGTATCAAAACGTATTCAGAAACTTGTTAAATAACTAATAATAAGCCTTAATTGAATAAAAATAAACATATTTTATATTTTTAGAATAATAAAATGTGGTTTTCTTTGTTACTAAAGTTACTTGCATCTAATTATATGATTTGTTTCTTCTTTGATGCTCCACATCTTCTTAAAAGAACCCAAAATACAGTTCCGTTACGAAAATTGAAAGTCAGACGTCATCAACGTTTTATAAAAATTAGAACATACTTTCCAAGAAAGTTCCATTAGGGGTTCGCTGTGGGTGATTTTGTAAATATTGTAGGAATACGTCTGCACCAAGCACTCAGGATATTGATAAGTTACGGTATGCTTTCACACAGTGTGTATACCCCCTTAGCCTAAGAAGTAGTATTTAATAGTACTAGAATAAGTTTTGGAGTACTAGAGTAGCGATTAAGGGTAACGAGTAAGAACCATTTTGCAACTACATACGAGTATACGAGATATGAGAAATAAAAGAAACGAGATGATAATTCGTTTTGAGCAACCGAAGCCGCCGGTCTACATTTTTATTTCTGCCACCTGATACCTTTTAATATTTATCTATTTTTCCACGTAGCTTTGTTTAGTTATTTTTTTAAGTAGTTTTGTTTTGTAATTATTTTGCTAAGTAGTTTTGTTTAGATTTATTTACGTACCTGAATTGTGCAATTTTTATATTTTTTTTTAACAAAAAGTTGAATTCAAGATATATATATGGCCTACATTGCAACCTTCTGGGTGTCTTAAAGGCCTCTTATGGGAAGCGCCCAACCATCACCGTGCAAATCGGTTAAAATTTTTCTCGAATATCAACTAAAGTATAACTTTTATAACATTTTCTAAAAAATAAGGCAAATCTACTAGAACTACAGCGCTTAAGCGACGTGGAAGTTCACATAAACGCACCCTTATTTGTATGCTTGGTACTAAGCAAGGGACTATTTGAATAAATAATATTTTTATAATATTGTGACGAACTCGATGATTCCTTTATTATCAATCCTGTAGGTCGATTCTGTAACTACTTTAACGCCAAGTGTTAGCGTTAGCGTTAACTTCGCTTAACACCATTTTTAACGATTTTCCGTATTCACTAACTTTTAACCACACAAAAAGTGTTAGTGCTGTAGCCCGATTCTGTAACTTTTAACCACTTGCCGAGCGTTAAGATTATCGCCAAATTTCGGTGTTTGTTCTTAACGAAAGTGCGATTCTGTAACTCTCCTTTAACGCCGCTAAACAGCGTACTCTTTATAGTGATAAAACATGGCAACATTGGTATTCCGAGTGTCAAAAACACGAAAAACACAAAGAGGAATAAGAAAAAACATTAAAATTATTCGGCGGAAACAAGTTGAGTGCACAAATTTTACTAAAAGGGAAGTATTTGTATAATATTATTGAATTGATTTTCTGCTTATAATTTTGTAAATTTTCAGAATGGCGACTACCAGTGCAGCAGCAAAGAGACAGCGGGTTTCAGTGGACCAGCTGAATGCAATGGTCGACCTGTTGGCGGAGAACCCGGGAATGGCGTCAGGAAAATTCCAACGGATGCACGGGAAGGTGGAGTTCCAGACCAAGTGGCGCGGAATGATTCAAAAATTAAATGCCATGGTAGGAGCGATCAAAACAGTGGAGCAATGGCAAACGTTAAGTACATAGTGATGCAAGCGCTTAAAGTTCAGGAGCATGATTCTACCAGTTTGCGTTGGAGAATCCGTCTGAGGCATGTAACTCGTTCGCAATTTCAACTTTTAATATTCTATGGAGTAAGAGGAAGTGAATTGTGGAAATGCATGTATAAGCGGTTTTAAATTTGTATCACTTTTTGTTATTTATTATGTATATGATTACTAACACTATTATTTTCTAAACAAGTTTGGAAAGATTTAAAAAACCGCACCAGCGTTCGCTGCCGTGACCGCAAAAGGCAGCAGGCGCTAACTGGAAACCGCCCAATAGGCCAGGCTCCACTGTCTGAACTGGAGATGCGCGTCCTCAGTCTGATTGGCGTGCAGTATGTTGAGGGCAGTGAAACCGTCCCCGATACCATGCCATGTGTAAAAGCAAATTTATGAAAGTAAATTGAAATAGTGCTGCATTAATAATGTTTTCTTTTATTTCTATTTTCAGGAATTTCAAATAATGATGGAGGAAGGTCAAGAGTTCCCAATCCTGGCCGTTACACCATCATCGGATAATAGTGCCCAAAGTTTTATTCAGGCCAGCACACCCAGAACTCCTGCCGAAACACCACGTAGAGCTCCAAAAAGAACGCGTGTCGGAAACGATATCGCAGAGGAATTTTTGAAGGTCGCCAAAGCTCAGGCGGATGTCTTAACTCTGTTTGCTGAAAATAGCACCAAAGTGGCTGAAAAGCAAGCAGATGCCTTGAAGGTGAGAACTTGTCATAGTTTAAGTTATACTATACTTATTTAAATTATTTTTTGCTTTCTATTCAACAGGAGCTCACTGCCAATAGTAATAAGGTGGCGGAAAGGCAAATCGATGCATTTAAGGTGAGAACCTATAATAATTACAGCCCTTTTCCTTTAGTAATAGTTCCACCACTTTGGTTTTTAAGTTACTTTACATTGATACTACTATATCTATTTGAAATATTTTTCTTTCTACTCAACAGTAGCTTGTTGTCAACAGTAACAAGGTGGCGAAAAACCAAACTGATGCCTTGAAGGTGAGAACCTATATTAACAGCCCTATTTCCATAGTAATAGTTGTTATTAACAGTGCTTAAAGCACTTTGCTTATTTATATATATTTATTTATTTATATAATTTTACATATTTATATCACTATACTTATTTAAATAAATTTGTTTTTTTTTATTCAACAGGAGCTGGTCGAAAGCCATAAAGTATTGACGCAAACAATGGTGGAGTTGGGCGAAGGACTTAGGGACCACTCCAATGCCGTCTACCTTTTGGCGGGCACACTTGCTGAAAGGAGGGATTAGCTTTAAGTTATAATTTATTTTTTATAAGACTGAAGAACTTTTTTTTTCTTTTTAGTACCTGTAAGATGTCTGAATTGCCTTGTTTTTGTTTTAGTTCTTGTTTTTTTTTTAACTATTTTATTACATTTAAATTAATGTACCTGAACTTTTTTTAACATGTTTTGTTTTCAACTTTTGTAGCTTTAAGTTTTTTTGAAGTAAATAGTTTTGTTTAAGGTTATCTATTAAATTAAATGCTAAGTTTTATTAAATTAATTTTTAAAATACAAAATAAAGTACCTGAATGGTTTTTAGTTTTATAATAATCTTTATTTTTGTTAATTTAGATGGCAAGTAGAAAATTTTGAATACATTAAAAACTAAATTTAATATTAAATCAAAATATGGTCTTTTCATTGAAATATCTTTAGGTAATTGTTGTTGGAGCGGTGCTCGAATTTTAATTGCAATTTCGTTCATGTGTTTTATTTCAGGAAATTCTCTACATTTTCAAATTTGGCTCTATCATGGCACATCAGTGTATATACACTAGGCAGAATAAGTCTGCGTTCAGTTATATTTTTGTAATTTTCTCCCATTTATTATATTAAAATGAACGTAAAATTGCAATTATTTTGATTGACCCCAAATCTTTTTAAATATGTGTTTCTAAACACTAGCGCATCTAAATTGTTAACATCAATGCTTTTGAATTGAATGTGTTTATAATTATGTTTATTATATGTATTTTTCCTTAAAGTCTTAATGTCTACGATTCGAAGTGACCACTGACCATACCATTGACCTAGTTAAAATAAAAATGAATTAGTAGGGACAAAAGTGTATATGTGTATGCTTCTGAACCTTCAAAATTACGCCCTTCTCTGCGGTATAAAACTGATAGGACAGGCCTGCAACGGTTGCCGGGTACAGTTCCTCACTCAAACGAAACTTAACTAGCTTTTCGTAGAGCGCACAAAGGTCATCGCTGTGAGAATAAAAAAGCAAAGAACATCATAGGAGAGAACTGTAATGTTAAAAGTGGAATATTCTTACTTTTTGGGATCCTTGCGTAACGGCGATATGATATAAAAGTCCATATATGCCGCGGGTAACAGGAACCTGTCATCCTACCTAAACCATAATTCACATATATCTGTTTATTGTATCTTTTTTGGTGAGCTAGGTATCTCAGGCTTGCCATTTTCTTCCCAATGTAAACTGAAGTCATTTGTTATAAATTGATTTGGTTTCGGCAAAAACAACACTGGCATAGGCTCGGATTTGTTCCAAAGGTCACAGGAAATTGTTAGTTTTGCTTGCAAATATCTTGCAAACTATTAAGAACATTGGGTTTTCCCCACCGGAATAGGGTTCCTGGGACTGAAACGCGTCTCTGGGTACCAGTATCGACATTTTTAGTGCAGTTTTTACAATTGACGTTGGATGTATAGTATTACCACGAAAATTAGTCGCCTCAATGTATTGCAATTCCGTGCATGCTTCTTTAAACGGACCACTATTTGCAAATAATTTTGTGAAGGCAAAGCATGCGTAGAGTACTTAAAAACAGAAATTAGGAAAGGTCACATAGCACAATTCATAGTTTTACCTTGTTTGATTCGAAACTACTTTCATCAATACCGGCAGTAAGCTGTAATCCTTCGTATCGTACCAAATGTGATGTAAACTGATCTGGTTGAGTTTTGTAGTACTATCGCAGAAAGGAGAAATTTATAAGCTGGCATTCATTACTATTAAAATTTGCTTAAGTATTCAAACCTGTAACATTGATGGCAGTACCCATGTAAGTTCTAGCTTACAGATATTTTCGACGGGTTTTACAAAAAAATACTTCTTCAAAGAACTCTTTACGAAAAGCAAAAGGTGTCTTAGGCCTTAATGATGATTAATTTCCACTGTATAAGGTGGTTGTGTAACTGTTACCACTGAATGTCGTTGCGATTATAGTATTTCAGTTGGGTCATTAAAAATTGCAGTCAATTGCGTTGCGAGCATGATGAGCGTAAATATTGCAAACAAAAATGCTTCAAATAATAGTAAAAATATTGTTGTTGGTGGAGAATGTGGTGAGCATTGCCTCAATTCGGATTGCACACATTGCGCAAATTCTGTGACCACTTAAAGCATCGAATGTGTAGATATCGGAATATAAACTGTAAAAATATGCAAACAAAATTAATTCAATACACGTCTACAAGTAGGTATCCAGAACACATAATTTAATACGAACCGTAAATAGTATAAAGTACTTTTGATTGTTTTCTTCCCCACAATTTTTCACCCATGGACAATGATGATCCATTTTTCGTATACAACGCTGACAAACATAGCAAGGATGTGCACGTTCCGATAGACCATCTGTTCGATAATTTCTTTGGTTGCATTTTCACGGGGTACTGCGCCTGGATCTGCTAACACAGTGCGTATGTGTGATGCAAAAGCGAGAAAGGCTAACAACTGCTATAGATGGGTTATGGGCTCGCCCATAATATAACCCGTATCACAACAAATTCTGCAAATATTATAAGCAACCACGTGAATACTGCGCAGACAATGCCACAAGTGTCCTAAAATACCGGTACATGAAATCTTTAAATCTTGATATGATCATGATTCTTACCTCCAGACATATTGTGCATATCCCTGCTACCGCCATGTATTGCAACATATTAAGAATGCATTGTTTATGATGTTGTGATTGTTGTTTTGCTGCAGCTGCTGACGCTGACATTGAAAATGTTTGACCGGTGTAAATACAAAAAGGACACTTATTAAAATTTATACAAAAAAGTAATTTGATTTTTTTACTTATAAGGCAAGATTGAAACGTATGCGAGTTGACGAATAATATATATAGTTTTCGTAGTATATTAGAGGTGCCAACTGATTTGACTTAAGCAAAATAGTTAGCTATGAGCCTATCTTGGATACGCCTTGGAATGGAAGAGGAGGAGTTCAAATTATCCTGGTTTTCTGTTTCTGTTGGTTGTGTTGCCGTTGGTTGTATTTCTGCTTGTAGCGCGTCAACTTCAAGTGGTTGTTCACCCAAACTTATGTCATGCAACGCTGAACACGCGTTCACAACCTTACCAGCGAACCCGGGGTCGTACATTAGAACCCGCTGTAGTGACAAACACCGCCAAGTTCCTTTAAGCACACCAAAAAGACGCTCAACAGGATTTCGGGCTTTACATAGTGCCTAGTTATACCTATATTGCGCAGTGCCCTCTGGTTGATTTGGCAAAGGTGTCATCAGCCACGGTTCCAACGGGTATCCAGAATCTCCTGCTATGATTTTTTTTTTAATAGTGTATTTTTTACAATAAATTAAAAAAGAACATACCAATCAGAAACATTTCATACGTTCTCTCCATTACACGACGCACAGAGCAAGAACTCCAAATATACGAATCATGCCGCGCTCCCGGAAATTTAGCGTTCGTGTTTAAAATTTTTAAATTCGTGTAACATATCTATAAGAGCACACAAACTTAGCGCTACACCATTATATAAAATACAAAGCTTACCATTTGTACATTTATGGAATGGTACGAGTGATGGTTCACATAGGCCTCCTCGTGAATTTTTTGCGCTAAAATGGCAACGTTTGTACAATCTATAGCCCCTATAGTACCTCCCACAAAAGGTGCTGGTGCCGATGAAAAACCCTCCTTAGCAACTTGTCGCTCCATCTGCGTCATAGGGAACTTTATTTCTTCGCAAAGAATTCTGCTATTAAAAGCATCAGTCACCCTATGTATGCAGTGGCTTATCGAAGTCTGGCTCGTCGATATGCCCCACTGCTCACCAACAGGCCTTTGATAGCATCCTGTTGCATAAAACCTCAGCGTACATAAAATCTGCAAACGACAGCCATGTAATTAATATGTGCATACACGCATATTGAATTTAATATTTAGTCTTACCTGTTTTTTAGGTGATATGCATGTTATTCTCTGCCCCTTTAAAGTACTTTGCAACCGGTCCACTATTCCTGCGACGGTATCGGGGCCCACGCGATATAATTTCCGGAACTGGGAAGACGGCAGTCAAATGGGTGATCCACTACTCTTAGCATACGTCTATTCACAATCGGCACTTCTCTTGTCGCCGTATTTTGCAGTAAACTACATGCAAAAAACTCAAAACTAATTTTTTCACTTTTTCCACACGCTAAAACACTTGCAAATATATTAACGCTATTGTTAACACCTCGAAAATAATTCGCGACAGCTAACCACACAAAAAGTGTTAGCTAACACTTTTCACTGGGAACTTTTCTTCTTCTTTAAATGGTCATCTAACCGCCTGGGCGATTTTGACCGTCCAACATAGCTCGCCAGTCGTTTCTTCGTTGCGCCAACTGGCGCCAATTGGAAACACCGGGGGATCGCAAATCGGTCTCCACTTGGTCCTTCCATCGGATGGGGGTCTCCCTCTTCCTCTGCTTCCACCGGTGGGTGCCGATAAGAATACCTTCTGGGCTGGAGCATCTTCGCTCATTGGCACTACGTGGCCTAGCCAGCGAAGCCGCTGTGTTTTAATTCGCTGAACTATGTCGGCGTCTGCGTAAAGTTCATACAGCTCATCATTAAATCTTCTTCGGTACTCGCCGTCGCCAACGCGTCCACAAATCTTTCGAAGAACCTTTCTCTCGAATACTCCCAGAGCGGTCTCATCAGATGTTGTTAGTGTCCACGCTTCTGCACCATATAGCAGGACGGGTGCGTGACTTGTAGTGTGTTATTTTCGTTCGTCGTGAGAGGAATTTACTTTTCAATTGCCTACTCAGTACGAAGTAGCATTTGTTTGCAAGAGTAATTCTTCGTCGGATTTCTAGGCTAACATTATTGTTGGTGTTAATGCTGGTTCCCAGGTAAACGAAGTCCTTTACTATTTCGAAATTATTGCTTCCACCAGTGGCTTGGTTGCCAAGGCGCGAATGCGCTGAGTCTTTGCATGGTGACACCATAGGGGGTCGCCCTGTCTGAAACCTCGTTTAGTTTCGAACGGCTCGGAGAGGTACTTCCCAATTCTGACCGAGCTGGCGGTGTTGCTCAAGGTCATTTTGCATAGCCGTATAAGTTTTGCGGGGAAACCAAATTCAGACATAGCGGCATATAGGCAGCTCCTTTTCGTGCTATCGAAAGCGGCTTTAAAATCAACAAAGAGATGATGTGTGTCGATTCTCTTTTCACGGGTTTTTTCCAAGATTTGGCGTATTGTAAAAATTTGGTCGATGGTAGATTTACCAGCTCTGAAGCCACACTGATAAGGTCCAATCAGTCTGTTCACATCAGGCTTCACTCTTTCGCACAATACGCTTGATAGGACCTTATATGCGATATTCAAAAGGCTGATTCCGGGATAGTTGGCGCAGTTTGCAGGATCGCCCTTCTTGTGGATTGGGCAGAGAACACTTAGATTCCAATCTTCAGGCATGCATTCATCCGACCATATTCTGCATAGAAGCTGATGCATGCGCCTTACCAGCTCCTCCCCTCCGTGTTTGAATAGCTCAGCAGGCAAACCATCAGCGCCAGCTGCTTTATTGTTTTTCAATCGGGATATTGCTATTCGCACCTCATTATAGTCGCGTTGTGTAACGTCAATTCCATCATCTTCGATTGTGGGCTCGAGTTCGGCATCTTCTCTGGTTTCTTGCTCAGTTTCTCCATTTAAAAGGGCAGAGAAGTGATCCCTCCATATTCTGAGTGCTCTCTGAACATCGGCCACCAGGTAGCCGTTCACATTCTTACAGGAGTTTGCCCCGGGTTTAAAACCTTCTGTCATTCGCCGAATTTTTTGATATAATTTTCGGGCATTATTCCCGTTGGCCAGCATCTCAAGCTCCTTTATTTCACGCTTTTCTGCCTCTCTTTTTTTGGAGAGGAAAAGCCGCCTCGCTTCCCTCTTCAACTCGCGGTAGTGTTCACACACACTCCTCGTTGCATTCGATCTCAGCGTTGCCTTGTAGGCTTCGTCCTTTCGTTTCGTTGCAGCGCGGCACTCTTCATCATCATACCAGTTGTTTCTTCGCGTTCGCCGGAATCCAATTACTTCTTCGGCTGCGGTACGGAGTGCTCCTGAGATATGATCCCACTGCTCATGCATTCCACTAGGTTGAATTGTGCTCTCGGAGAGCAGGTGTGAGAGGCGATCTGCGAAATAATTGGCGGTCTGTTGCGATTGCAGCTTTTCGACGTCCAGATTTTCCTGCGTTTTTTGTTGCACCTGTTTTGTCGTACAGAGGCGGGTACGAATCTTGGCTGCTACTAGATAGTGATCAGAGTCGATGTTAGGTCCTCGTATTGTGCGAACATCTAAAACGCTGGAAGCATGCCGTCCGTCTATCATCACGTGGTCGATCTGGTTGCGTGTTTTTCGATCGGGGGACAGCCATGTAGCCTGATGGATCTTCTTGTGCATAAGCCCAGTGCTGGATATGACAATGTTTCGGGCACCGGCGAAGTCGATCAGCCTGAATACATTTGGCGAAGTCTGATCGTGGAGACTGAACTTCCCGACAGTGGGGCCAAATACACCCTCCTTACCCACCCTGGCGTTAAAGTCGCCAAGCACGACTTTGATATCATGACGGGGGCAGCGCTCGTATGCTTCTTCCAGGCGCTCGTAGAATGCATCCTTTTCCACGTCGTCCTTCTCTTCCGTCGGTGCATGAGCGCAGATAAACGATATGGTGAAAACGACAGTACTCGGTGACGGAGTCTCTCTCCCACCACAAATCCCACCCCGAATCTGCGCTTGTCTTCATGCCCACTCCAGTAGATGTTGCAAGGTGTTCTGATCGTATTTCCTCGCCCCGTCCATCGCATCTCTTGTATGGCGGTGATGTCAGCTTTTGCTTTCCTCAGTACCTCAACCAGCCGGGCAGCGGCACCTTCCCCATTAAGGGACCGGACATTCCAGGTACATGCCTTATCTCATAATCCTTATTTCGTTTGCGGGTGTTGTCATCTAAAAAAGGGGTTCTCATATCAGAAGCTTTGTTGTTGAATTTCATTGGCACGTTGTTTTATGTGGTGGGTCAAAACCCAACGCACAACCCGTTTCCCGGAAGGTTCAATTCAATTACACGTTTGTATAGCGAGCCGCTTGATCCAAGACAGACGCCCGTTTGCAGCCGCACCACATGGTGATCAGACGCTGCTGTTTGAATCACCCAGCAAGCCCTTAAACCGATTATGTCGGAGTGGCCTTACCAGGTTGTCGCCTTCTCACGTTTAGCTCACCACCAAACGGGTGTTCGGTGGTTACCCAGAGGATACTTGGGCGCAAAGCCCGGATGTAGTGAGCTGCTTGACCCGCATGCAAAAGAATCGCTCTGGCCATTCCCAGGTGAATGGCGATCAGAAACTTTCCCCACTTGCGTGGACTTCTGCACACGGCCCCATCCTCGAACAAAAATCACTGGGAACACTATGTTTTAAATTGTCACTACTCTGAGCTCATTTGGTGTAGATCAATAAGATTTGATTTATGGGTCCCATAGATCGATGTCCAATAAATTTTGGAAAGTTGGTCAGTGCGGTGTATCCCACTCTGCGTACTAGGAATAGCGGTTTTATTTACCTTATCGAAAATAATTAACGATAAACGTCCCAGCCAAAAATAATGCCTTTTTAGATTAATAGTAGAAGAAAATTACGCAATACAATTTTTAAAATTTGAATATTTATTACAAAAAAATTGGATTTTTAGAAAAAATATTTTATTAAATTGTAAGAAACATGACATACCTTTCACCTTATGTAAAAGCTTACTTTGTACTAAGGAATGTGAATACCTCTACTCTAAATATTATCTTATTAAGCTGAATGAGCCAGCCTGTGATTCAGTAATCATTTTATATTAAGATATATGAACTACTCTGTTGTGTCATACGTTCGGCCATTACGCGTAATTGACAGTTGCTTTCTTTCGGGTTGGATCGTTGGCAAACAGGGACGCAAATAAAGAAACTAAGAATTAAGTCCGCCATATAAAGGCCTTTAGCATTCAGGTGCAGGGTTGGTATTCCACCAACTTCTTTAACGAAAATCCACGTAATAGGAAAAATAATCAAAAACAAAAATGTTACATGGAAGGAATGCCTTCAACCCGGCGCACCAATGAAGGTGGGCTTATGCCCAACCAAGTGAGACAGGTCGCTATTACAACTTCCGCCATTACCACAACTGCTGCTTCCACCACCACCGCTGTTGTCAAACAAACTTTACCGGCGGCCACTATTGCTACAAGCACTGCTGCAAACCCTATTGCTATCGTCGCATTGGGTAAAACTGCTTGAACCATCCAATTGCATCAAAACCAATAGCTACCGTCGCACTAAGCAAAACTGCTGTAACCGCCGACTTGAAAACAATCGCCACCACCGCTGAACTTGCAATCAATGTGAGGGGTACTCCCACTATGGCCATAAGCACTGCTGCACAACCAATTGCTACTGCCGCACCAAACAAAACCAGTGAACGTACCACCGCTGCCACCGCTAAATTTGTTAACACCATAGCTGATGTTCCAGTTAGCACTGCCACTATGTCAGCTGTTTCGGCCGAGCTGTAGAGAAAAGCCACTGCGGGTTAGGGACTTAGAATATGCACAAAGGCAACGCGATGGTTGATCTACGGATATGCTGCCTCTCACCTCTCATTACCCATCTTATCCTTCCTTACGGAAGGAGGGGTGACATGACCTAGAAGGGGAGTGTTTTTGTCGTTACCACAACAACAACAGCTGTACAGAAATCCACTTACTGTCCACTATATCCGAAAGTTTCTCCGCTGTGCCGTTATTTCCATTACCGATGCACAATTTATAACTACAGCAGACATTGCTATGCCAGAAATGGTTGCATTGCTTCATCCGACTCCGGCGCCCACGGCCTGCCCGCTCAGTAAATTTTCCGGCTAGTGCTTTTCTCACCTCGTACAATGACATGTTGTTTTTGTTGTTGTTAACAGTGCTTCGCCCTGCCCAATGGGCTCGATCACTCTAAATTGTCATCAGGCTCTTCTAACGGAAGTCCGAGGAAACGCGCAGTTTCCACAGGGTTGGACCAGAGTGAAGTAGGTGTTAGAAGAGTGGGTTCGACTGAACAGGAGAATAGATGTTTGGTATCATGAGGAGACATACCACATGCCGGGCATGTGTTTGGTATGTTGGGGTTCAGTCTGGATAAGTAAGAGTTTAACCTATTACAATATCCAGAGCGAAGTTCTGCTAGTATGACTCTAGTCTCCCTCGGAAGTACACGCTCCTCTTCAGCCAATTCAGGTGGTTGAGTATTAATAACGGGATTCACAGGCCGAGATCTGAGAGATCTTTCTACCGACTCGGTGTGGTGGTCATTTAGAGCCCGTCTATGGTTCCGCAGGTCAAACGGCAAAGAGATATGGTGCCGGATCTCATCGTAGTGCTTACGAAGATGCCCCCTTATGTCTCTGGGGGGCGGTGCTACATCCAAAAGATGTCGATTTGGATGACTAGGTTTATGGCAGTTCAGAAGGAACTGTCTACTCAAGAGTTCCGCGTGCTCTTGAACATTGAGCAATTTTGCCTCTTGATGGAGGTGAGACTCAGATGACATAAGTAGACATCCCGTAGCAGTTCTGATGGCGGTGTTTTGGCAGACTTGCATTTTCCTCCAATTGGTGTCAGCAAGATTGTGCAACCATATGGGCGCAGCGTAGTCAATAACCGGTAGGCCAATAGCCTTATATGTAGCAAGCAATGTTTCCCCAAGTACTGCCTGCCAGTGACTTGAGGATCTTATTGTGGCTCTGTACCTTTGAGGCTATTGCGGTGGCATGACCAGCGACGGTTGACAGTAAGTAGAGGTACTCCGTCTACGTGGACATTTAACTCTTGCCCCATCTGCGCATTCCATGTCGTAAACAGGGTCGCCGTCGACTTAGTCGGAGATAGGGTCAGATTTCGCTCGGTGAAGAAGCTAGAAAGGTCACGGAGGTAACTGTTTATCCTTTCCCGAGGCCATTATCGTGCAGTCGTCAGCGTAGGAAACAATGGAGACTCCCTCTGGTGGGGAGGGGGGGAAGTCTCAAAATATAGAAATTAAACAAAAGGGGAGAGAGAACACCACCTTGCGGCACCCCTTGTTTTATTCTTCGTGGCCTAGATTTCTTGTTCCTGAAATTGACTGATGCCTGTCGACCATTGAGGTAATTAGCGGTCCACCTTTTAAGGCCGGCAGGGAGCGGTGTCTCTTCCAGATCTCGAAGGAGTGTGGCGTGATTGACCGTGTCGAGTGCATTTCATAGGTCAAGTTCCACGAGAACCGTCCTATGGTTTGGTGGGTGTTCAAACCATAATTTATCTGCGTTGTAATGGCATTCAAGGCGGATGTCGTGCTATGAGATTTGCGGAAACCATGCTGGTGATCGGCCAATTTCAGATTTGCAATGAAGTAAGGGAGCAGAATGGTCTCTAGTAATTTCGCTACCGGCGAAAGGAGGATTATCGGGCGATAAGACTCTCCTTGGTTCGCCGGCTTCCCTGGTTTTAGTAGGGGAACTACAATCGCCTGTTTCCATATCTCAGGTAACACGGAAGTAGTTAGAGAGGGATTGAAAAGAGCCGCTCAATAACTCTGTCCCTCGTGCCCTAGGTGTTTGATCATCTTCATGGCGATTCCGTCGGGTCCGATGGATTTTGTGGGTTTGGCCTTCATTATGGCTTCCTTGACCTCTGCGAATGAGACGGCACTAGGCGCAGTGGAGTGTTTGTGTTTGTGCGCACGTCGGAAGACTCTTCTCTTAGTCCTACTCGCAGGTGGATGCATTATAAACAGCCGGCAAAAGGAGCTCGCGCATTTCCTGGCGTCCGATTTGACGCTGTCGCCGAATGCAATGGCGACCTTGTCATTGTGTTTGGTCGGATTGGATGGATCCTTGACAGTCAACCATAATTTGCCGACTCCGCCGGAGAGGTTACATGCCTCAAGGTGTTGTTTCCACTTGGTCAGCTTGTGTTCGTTGACTATCCTACGAATTTCCGCATTGAGGTCTTTGATTCTGGAATATGCGGGATTGATGAGTCTCACTTGGTCACGTTCTTTTGCCATCGCCGCAGCTTCTGCAGGAAAATTCGGACGAATTTCTGGTATTCTACCAGCAGGAATAAAGCGGCCTGAGTCTGAATCAATGACCCATCACAAGTTCGTAAGTACGATATTGTGTTCAATTCAAAAATGACATAGTCCAGTGTGTAGTCCGCAATGCACCAATTCGCAAGTGGGTGTAAGCCCTGTCTGTGTTTCTGGGGAGGCTGAGAAGTTAGAGGAACAAATCGGGGTGTTGAAACTGCTGCGCAAGATGCTCGAACTTCAAAGCCGACTAGAGTATTTGGAGGAGGGACACGAAGTGTACGGCAGGAAGCATATTAACCTCGAAGAACAAGTGGTCGCTGCAGTTTGAAGACTACATAGAGGCGAAAAACTATAATGACCGCAGCAAATGCTTAGCCCTACGACGGTGTTTGTCTGGAACGGCCAAAGAATGTGTTTTAACCATGGCCTAGCAAATTATGCTGGACAAAAATCCTTGTTGCGTGCAATGTTCCAGCGCACAGTTACCAGACAAGAGGTTTATCGCCAGTTGCGTGCGCGCAAGCTGAAGAGCACCGAGTCTTGCATCAGTTATGTAGTTACTATGCAATCCATTGCATCCAAAACCGATATTGAAGAAGCAGAGCTGGTGGATATGATTATTGACGGTATTCCAGATAGTAGCAATCATATTGGCATCCTATACGGTGCGCGTACCATACGTGAGCTCATCCGGCTAATGCACCGTTATGTACAACGTGGAAGCAACCAAAATCGTGACCGCAACAACACGCAACTCTTCAGCGAAGAAGTCTACAACCGCTGCTCCTGGTGACTTGACTGCTGTCCGATGCTTCAATTGTTCGCAATTCGGGCATTATTAGAGTAGCTGCCCAAAATCACCAAGACCTGCAGGATCGTGTTTCATCTGCCATAAGATGGGGCAGATCCATAATAATTGTCCTAAGAAAAAGACTAGATCTGCTGTTGTTGGAGACGTATTCGAAGATAGGTTTAACGATGACAATTACGTAAACTTTAAACAAGGGGTAAGTGTGGCCTTCTGCAAATTAAATCTAGTTAGACTCATACACTTTATGAATATTTATTCTCTTTTTAATTCCGGTAGCATATCTAATTATCTTCTAAAAAACTACCAACAAAATTTATTGGTGTTAGAAAACAAAGAATTTACACAGTTGGCACGATTTTGTGTGCAATACGATTTAGAGAAACAATGAAATACATTCCAGTAAAAATCGCCTATACACGTGAATTTTTTTTTCGCCCCTTTCCGAAAAAGCATATTTGGTTCATAGGACAGAATGTGTGTAACGCGGTGTAATAGTTCCAGATGGTACGATGAACACACCACTGATACTCGGTCAAGATTTTATGAAAATCTTTAACATACATTTAATGAAAATCAACAAAAAAAATTTAAATGAATTTAAAAGTAGCTGTAGTGAAGAAAGAAATGTAAACAAAACAAACAGTGTTTCTAATTCGATGGTATTTAAATTATCTGATGATGACTGGAAAGAGGATTTGTATAGTTAAAAGAATAACTCAAACACAAATTTTGAAAGCAGCGTTAACAGTTTATCGGTATATGATGATGAAAAACCCCTCTTATGTAGTGAAAGTGGTGACTGATATAGAGAATACAACGATGTCGTAGGTGAACTTAGTGCCATTGATTGTACTCCTGAATTAGACATAGATTTAGGACCTGGGTTAGATAAATCAAAGCGAACAGCAATAGTGACCATATTGAATACCTCATACTTGTTGCCTTTATCCACCGAAAGAAAACATTATGATTATGAAATGAATATCCGCTTGACGGATGATACCCCCTTCATTGCCTCGCTAGACGATTATCGTTCCATAACAGAGCGGAAGTTGAAAAAATTACGAATGATTTCTTGAATAGGCATATTATACGACCAAGAAACCCCCTTATGCTTATGCTATAGTGCTAGTAAAGAAAAATAATGGTGAAACGCCCATGTGTGTTGATTATAGGGCCCTAAACAAAAAGACCCTTCGCGATAATTTTCCACGGCCTCTTATAGACGACTGTATAGAATATATGTCTGGTAAAAGATGGTTTACGTTATTAGAGCTGAAGGATGATTTCAACCAGTTGACAATGGATGAAGATTCCATCCCTTTGACCTCATTTGTGACCCCACATTGTCAGTTTGTATACCTCCGTATGCAATCGCCAACTACCGAGTCCCGACTAACCAAGTCTGTTTTCATACTTTTGAAAGCTCGTCTCATCGTTCTCAAGATGAGACGTTTGAGACAGAGCTTCATTGCGACGCTAGCAATCATGGATTCAGATTTGTCCTGTTGCAAAAGCAGGACGATAGTAAATTCCCCTTGATCGCATATTTTTCAAAGACGACGACAGTGGCAGAGTCACAGAACCACAGTTTTGAGTTAGAGACATTATGCTCATATACGCCCTTAAAAGGTTTAGCATTTATCTGGAAGGAATACACTTTCAAATCGTCACAGATTGCCACTCACTCACAATGACTCTTAATAAAAAATAAATTAACCCGCGAATAGCCCGATGGGCGCTAGAGCTAAAAAATTTTAATTATATAATACAGCACTGTACGGGGTGAATCGACCCATGCAGCTGCGTTGAGCCGTTGCCCTTTGTCAGATATGGCTAAAAGCAATATAGCCGTCGACCCTGCTGATTTAGATTTCCAGATTCAGTTACCCAAACACTGAGATAAAAGAGTTGGCCAAGAAATTGGAAGAGGGGGAGAACTCCTATTATGTGTATCCGTAGAGATGCAAGAAAATAAAAGCCGCATGGTACATGAAACAAATCAGACATATGGGGGTTGACAAGTGCTACGCTCAATACGGAAAAACTTTTGATTCAAAACTGTATAAGGCGCATTATTATCTCTGTACCAGCTCGAATTAATCAGCACAACCTATTCAATATCCCTAAGAAACCCATACCGTTTGACACTCTTCATTTGGACCACTTTGGCCCCTTACCTGCCTTCAAATAAAAAGTAAGAATTTACTTGTAGCTATTGACCACTTTACGAAATATGCAAAACTATACCCTGTTAATTCTACTAGTACGAAAGAAGTTTGTTGCGCCTTAGAAAAGTATTTTTCCTATTACAACCGACCAGGGCGGGTTATTACCGGTAGGGGTAAATGCTTTACCTCCCTTGAATTTTGTAACTTCCTCTTAAAGCGAAACATAGGTCATGTAAAGGTTGCAGTAGCTTCGCCACAAGGGAACGGCCAAGTTGAAAGGGTTAACCGGATACTCAAGGCGATGTTAAGCAAACTGACCGGGTCAATAGAGCACGGATAGCTAAACTTTCTCAAGCGGAATATGCTATAAATAAGACAGTTCACAACACGACTAGACATACGAGGTGTGTTCAAAAAGTATCGCGAATTTTGTGTTTTTTCAAAAATTATTTATTTATTCATGAATATCTATTTTGTCCCCTTCAAAGTAATCCCCATGAGATATTATACACTTGTGCCAACGGTTTTTCCAATCTTCGAACGAAGAAATTGGAAGAGGGGGAGAACTCCTATTATGTGTATCCGTAGAGATGCAAGAAAATAAAAGCCGCATGGTACATGAAACAAATCAGACATATGGGGGTTGACAAGTGCTACGCTCAATACGGAAAAACTTTTGATTCAAAACTGTATAAGGCGCATTATTATCTCTGTACCAGCTCGAATTAATCAGCACAACCTATTCAATATCCCTAAGAAACCCATACCGTTTGACACTCTTCATTTGGACCACTTTGGCCCCTTACCTGCCTTCAAATAAAAAGTAAGAATTTACTTGTAGCTATTGACCACTTTACGAAATATGCAAAACTATACCCTGTTAATTCTACTAGTACGAAAGAAGTTTGTTGCGCCTTAGAAAAGTATTTTTCCTATTACAACCGACCAGGGCGGGTTATTACCGGTAGGGGTAAATGCTTTACTTCCCTTGAATTTTGTAACTTCCTCTTAAAGCGAAACATAGGTCATGTAAAGGTTGCAGTAGCTTCGCCACAAGGGAACGGCCAAGTTGAAAGGGTTAACCGGATACTCAAGGCGATGTTAAGCAAACTGACCGGGTCAATAGAGCACGGATAGCTAAACTTTCTCAAGCGGAATATGCTATAAATAAGACAGTTCACAACACGACTAGACATACGAGGTGTGTTCAAAAAGTATCGCGAATTTTGTGTTTTTTCAAAAATTATTTATTTATTCATGAATATCTATTTTGTCCCCTTCAAAGTAATCCCCATGAGATATTATACACTTGTGCCAACGGTTTTTCCAATCTTCGAAGCACTTCAAAAAATCATTTTTTTGTATCTTGTTCAGCTCCTCCTTCGATGACGTCTTTATCTCGTCAAGAGAAGCGTAACGTCGTCCTTTCATGGGCCTCTTTAGTTTAGGGAACAAGAAAAAGTCACAGGGGGCCAGATCTGGGGAATACGGTGGCTGCGGCATCATTAGTGTGTTGTTTTTGGCCAAAAAGTCGCGCACAAGCAACGATGCCTGAGCAGGGGCGTTATCGTGGTGCAAAAGCCAATTTTTGTTCTTCTTTGCACATCTTCTCGGCCTTCTGAGAACATTTTGTACCACCGATAAACGTTGCTTCGGTCCAAGGTAGCTTCTCCGTATGCCACAGTCAACATTCGGAATGCATCCGCGCACTTAATTTCGTTTTTCACACAAAATTTGATACAGGTTCTCTGATCCATTTTTTTGAATAGGTAAAAATCGAAGACGATCCAAAACACGTGCAAGCAAAGCAGCTGTCAACAAATGGCCGAGCTTGTCGGCATAAGTGAGAGACATGAGTACCAACATAACGCCACAAAAAATTCGAAATTCGAATATACGTAACCAGCGAAAGTTCAAAATTCGCGATACGTTTTGAACACACCTCGTACAACCAGTGAATTGTTCTTTGGTGTGAATCAACGGGGATGTGTGGTGGATGAGCTAACCGAAATTCTTGAAGATAAGTCGTTAAACGATACTCCTAGGGACTTAGCTAATGTGCGCGAGAGAGCTAAGAAAAAAGTTTAAAAGTCGCAAGAATATAACCTTCAATACTTCCTCAGGAATAGTGTGCCCGCAAAAAAATATTCAGTGGATGACTTTTTAGTGACCAGGCACGTAGATACTTCAGTAGGAACAAACAAAAAGTTTATTCAGAAAAATGGAAGTAACGATTTGTGGGGGCTGAATTTTTGCATCTTTTAAAACAGTTTTGTTACTTCCATAGAAACATCTATTCGCTCTGAACATGTCACAAGTGTCTTTGAGTATTATTTGCAGTTTATCTTATCACCATTAGTATAAGTTTTAAACACTATTTCTAGCTTTTGAGTGGTGTGCAGAAATTCACGAGATGGTTTGTCAGCCTACCCCTTGAGCGTTCGTCCATATACGTGCTTGATTCTTCCCCGCAAGAAACATGTTCAGCTAAGCCCAACTTCCGTATTAGCACCTGCCTTATTTCCGTGCTGATCCACTTCGTTGGGAAACGCTAGTTGTGCTGGAATTTCAAACTCCTCGGGCACCATTTCTTCATCGGTCAGAAATTTCCTCAAATGGTCTACTGGCAAGTCAATGAAGTGAACCCACTCGGTTTTGTCGAGTAGAAAATTTCCACGTGCAGGTAAAAGTTCAGTGCTAAAAAAAGTTGGAAGACATTCTCTAAACCAAAATAAGAATGCGTGATAGCAGATATTTGCGAAGTCTGTACTTGAAGTTCTAAGGACTTGGGTTATCGTGAAGTCAGCCCTTTGCACGCATCGCCCCGAAGAAGTTCTCAAGGATATCTTGATTTAGTATGTATGTCAATATATACTGAAAATCATAATTGTTTTACAAGAACTCCTTTTTGAAAGGGTAGTAAGTTCTTTCGTGATCCCGCTCTCATTTTCAGCATGTACTCATCCATTTTCGATCAAGCTAACATTTGTTCATCCAGCTTCATCCCAAATGGTTGCTTTGTCGGCAGTGACTGCGAAAACTTGGTGTTGAACATGTCGAACCATTCGTTAACGACAGATATTAAATAAGTTGTTTCTAAAGCTTAATACATTTCGTGCCCTAACGCATAGCAGCGTCGCATAGCGCTAGCAGTGCTGTGGGAAAATTTCTGACGCTAGATTTACCGTCTGACGTCCAGAATTTCTGACTGTCAGATGCCCTTCCGTCAAATTATAGGTTATTGAGGCATCCGACGCTGAAGTCAAAGTCAGCAACTGAACAATTGTGATTGGGGAAAGCTGTTTTCCGTCAACTTTGTAGCCCGTGTCATTGAAATTGTTCCGCAATAATTTAATCAGATGCGGTGCATCCGAAAAAACAAATATTTTCCCGTTTATGGCCGGATTCGGGAACCAAGGTCACTTTGGAAATGTAAAGCAAATTGTAGGGAGCCTTGAAAAACTACTTAGGCTTTTATTAAAGCAAACCGAACCACATTTGAAGTAAAATTTAGTTCACCTTGCCACTTTGTCTGTCCAAGCTATAACAATTTATAAAAACGAACGGAGTTTCAATGTCAAACTGAGATTAACTAAGCTGTAACTAGGACTGTAGCATAAGCCAAGTAAGCCTACCTTTCGTGAGTTCCAGCTCCGTCCAAAGAGATTGATTTCCTGGACCCATGTCGGATACAACCCCTAAAACAGTATATCCCACTTCTTGCTCTTTATTCACTATGTTATCTAGGACTGCTTTGGCTATTTTGCAGCCCTAGGCACAAAAAGTGGCTGCTTCCATGATGACTTCCACTCACGAGCCATAGCCTACGTTCTAACAAGGTTTCCGCACTGTGTCAGATAGGGCGTACTACTCGTACAGATTAGATTAGATTTTTAGATTTATTCATTGTCTTTCAATTCAACATATATATATGTATTACAATAGTGACTTAAATTAAATTTCTCAATATTACAGAAAGAAAAGTAAGGCATTCTGTAAAAAGATAATATATTTTAGTATCGAATGCCATCTCCGAATAAAATAAAATAAAATTTAGAAACTCGACTTTCATCTCGTCAAGCTTCGTTGACAGCTCTGCCTCTAAAAATTTAATTTGGTCGTCGCTACTGGATCTTAATCAAGAAAAACATTTAGTTCTGTTAATTTTTATAAGATATTACAATTTCTTCGTCTGGGTTGCGCCATCAACGAACATTGGATAAGCTTGAACTACCTCAACCCTAAGCGGTAACGCATCGTCTGCTAATTTTACCCTTTCTCCATCGCTGCCCGACATAAAATTGTCTGCAGTGAAGTGTAAGAAACAAATTCTCGAAGTTGGTGAGAGCTGTTCCCCACACGAGTCAGACCAGTTTTTCCTCTTCAATTCATTTTGAGGCACGCGGTACATTTTGACTCCTTGTTGAGTCCATGTATTTCTGCGCAAAGCACAGCTACCTTTTGTCATTTTCAATTTGCTATGTAGTTGAATAAAAGTTTAACTATCCAATCTGTTTAAAGTCCTTATGAGGGCCCAAAACTGCCAATATGTATATGCATATAATGCAAAGACCAACAGTTACTTTTTTATGAATTTTATTCAGTACCAAACATATATTATTTCTAAGTTTAGGACTTGGAAAAGGATATAGAGGGAAACGGAAAGGAAAATAGAGGCAAGTGGGAAGTAGGTATATGCATATTATGCATGCATATATTTAAGTATTATATACATATTTAAGTAAACTTAACTTTATTAGACTTACAGATCTATTCTGTGCAATTGATAAATTCACCACCTTGCTTATTCGTCAAGTCTGATTATTTATCAAGTATTTGCTATTCTGTGTCAAAACTAACAAGCTCTTTGTTTGACAAATAGGCAATATCTCAAACAGTCTTGATAGTAAAATTTTACGCTGAAATCACGTTATCGTGTGTTAAAAGGGAAGAAGATTTATTACTTTGCAAAATGAGTTTTTAATATTAACGTGAACAACAGCTCATCGCAGTTTTTCATTTTCGATTTAGGCTTCTTCGAACACAGTAAAGTTTTTAAATTTTGTGGAGGTTTTCAAGTTTTTGAAAATATACATATAAACCAATCAAAAAAACGTTAATCAATTTGCTTGCCCTCCATTTATATGTATTACTTACTTCAGTTTCTGGCTCAAGGGCACACCATGCATCAATGGCTCACAAAAGATGGCTCACCAAAGAGATTGATTTCCTGGACCCATGTCGGATACAACTCAAAAACTTGAAAACCTCCACAAAATTTAAAAACTTTACTGTGTTCGAAGAAGCCTAAATCGAAAATGAAAAACTGCGATGAGCTGTTGTTCACGTTAATATTAAAAACTCATTTTGCAAAGTAATAAATCTTCTTCCCTTTTAACACACGATAACGTGATTTCAGCGTAAAATTTTACTATCAAGACTGTTTGAGATATTGCCTATTTGTCAAACAAAGAGCTTGTTAGTTTTGACACAGAATAGCAAATACTTGATAAATAATCAGACTTGACGAATAAGCAAGGTGGTGAATTTATCAATTGCACAGAATAGATCTGTAAGTCTAATAAAGTTAAGTTTACTTAAATATGTATATAATACTTAAATATATGCATGCATAATATGCATATACCTACTTCCCACTTGCCTCTATTTTCCTTTCCGTTTCCCTCTATATCCTTTTCCAAGTCCTAAACTTAGAAATAATATATGTTTGGTACTGAATAAAATTCATAAAAAAGTAACTGTTGGTCTTTGCATTATATGCATATACATATTGGCAGTTTTGGGCCCTCATAAGGACTTTAAACAGATTGGATAGTTAAACTTTTATTCAACTACATAGCAAATTGAAAATGACAAAAGGTAGCTGTGCTTTGCGCAGAAATACATGGACTCAACAAGGAGTCAAAATGTGCCGCGTGCCTCAAAATGAATTGAAGAGGAAAAACTGGTCTGACTCGTGTGGGGAACAGCTCTCACCAACTTCGAGAATTTGTTTCTTACACATGGCACACCATGCATCAATGGCTCACAGCTTGACAATAGTGCATTACTCTCCGAAGGTGACAGGCTCGACATTGGTGCAAATGTGGGTGATGCAGGGTTTTGTTGCCGCAAAACGGTTGGGGATTGCATAAGACTCATTCCGGGACCACGGCGTAGAGATTGTGCATGACTTTCAGCTGGTGGCGAACTCTCTAGTATAAAAGGAGATGTTCTTGATAGCAGTTCTTGTGGTGGCAAGTTCAGTCTGCAACTTCCCAAACCGGCACCATTAACCGCTAAAAAACCAAAAGTAGCCAAAGCGCGCTTTTCGAATTCGTTCATTACCCTGATATGTGGACCACCACCAGTAACCCGTTGGCTAATTTTTACGCGTCGTGCGTTAGTTTTTCATACTCCAAGCGTCTAAATGTAAAAAATTGCTATGTAATGCCATTAACTAATTTGGTAATTCTTTCCATCCAACGTCAATTGCTAAAACGCGTTTGAAATTGATAGAAAATTTTCAACTTGCATTGCAAATATCTCTTGACAGATATATAAAATCGGATTTCCGCTTTAGAATTATTGATACCGAGGTCAAAACGCGTATTTGACACCTTTCCGGGCATTTGTTGACGTAGTGCTCCAATTGTTCGTGCGTTGCATGATCGGATTTTGATTTCCTATAAAGAAAACTGAGTTTAATACAATTTTAACTAAAAAACAAGTAAGGAAGTCTAAGTTCGGGTGGAACCGAACATTATATACCTAGTAGTGATCTATTATGTCATTCCAATTTACGCAGGTCTATTTTAATATTTTCAGCTCGTATTTGCGTTCAAATAGACAGACGGACAAACAGATAGACGCATCGAGAGAAGCACATGGCTACATCGACTCATCCCATCCTCCTGATCATTTCAGTATACGTACAAACATTTCATGTTCATGAAAGGTATGAATATCAAAAAAGATATACAACTTCACTTTTGCAGTGGGGTATTAACTACTTGCCCGGATATTTTACTTTTCATCCTGAACGTGTCGCCGGCTGATCGCGGCAAAAGTTTTCTGGTCTGGCATTTCTTTTTCTATGCGCTCCACGCACTGGTAGAGCAAAATTTTCTTTGTATTGTTTCACCCTCCTTTACCTATTTTCCTATGCTCCCCGCGGAGAGTGAACCCTAAGGTCAGCTAATCGGTTTTTTTATTATGCCGGTATTTGGGCAGCATGGACGTGAGTGTGTTTGTGCGCTTTACTCAACTAGCGGTGTTCCCCACCCCACCACCAGTAGAAGGAATTGTAGAGCAAATGTAGGCGAATATACACTGAGAGGAGTGTCATCGCCTTCTCCAATGGCAATATGTGTGTGTGATTGTGTATCATTGGACGGGGCGACCGAGAGTACCGCGGTTCGGCGCGACCGGGTGATCACCCACACGCACGCCTGGTAGGTATGTTGGCATGAATATGTGTTGGCACGAAGCCTTCAGCCTGGCTTGCAGGTGCGCGTCAGATTTATTCTATCTGTGAAGGCGAGAACATCGTTCTCAGTGAAAGCAAGTAGTGCGCGAAAGTTATCAGTTTGTTGTTAAAAAAAATATAAATAAAAGTAGATTTGCGAGCTTTCTGTTAGTTACAGTGCGGGAGTTTTGTTGGCGTAGCGAAAAAGGGAAAAGTCGTTTGTGTTTCCCAGCAGGAAAATCGCGGTCTTAATTTTTGGTGGTGGTGTCGTGGTAAACACCGCAGGAGCCCTGAGCCGGAACACACTCCGGCTAGATAAGTATCGTGTTTGGTTGTTATTGTTTGTTTTCTGCCCTTTTGTTTCTCTCCCCGTGTCATCCCATCCTTTTAGCGTCCCGCACCCAGAGCCCAGTCACTTGGCGGGTTAAAGTTGTCCCTGGCAGCTCAGGGACTTTGCGAGTAGGTTCGTAACCTTTTGGTTGGACCTCACCTCGGGTGCACCCCAAAACTATTTGTTTGTCATAGATTTGATAATTAGCGTAGTGAGTAGTTGTGATTACCTTTTGTTATATTTTTGTTGGTGTAGAAATTATACCCATCCCCAACCCCCCTCCTTTTGGAGCAGTTAGTAACCCCACCGTCTTCACTGGGTTTAGCCGGCTGTGTTTGCATATTCCTATTGTCACCCATTAGTGTTGTCACTGTGATTAGTTGCGGGCTTAGGGTTTCGGGACTAGCGATCCCGAAGTGTTAATTAAGGTGGTGCGAAATTAGAGCCCAACGTGGGGCTCGATAAAGAAAAATTGAAATTTGTGAAAAGTTTGTTTTGTGATTTTGGTTGTGCTGTACAGTGTTTGACAAAGATATTTGTGCCCCAAGCGTCTCTATTGTGTTGTTGTTGTCACTATATTGCAAAAGAATAAACTTGCCGATTTTTTTCTTTCTTTTTATTTTTATTGAGCAGAAAAAAAGATTTCTCGGGACTAATTAAGCCAAGTGGTGCCTTCGGGATCTAACCCCATATCGGGATTTTGGCTTTCTTACTCTACAGCACTAGTAAGAACAGGTTTGAAGAAGGAGAATACAGGAGAATCGCAAGTATTTCCAAGCAAATTATTTAAATTTTGAAATATTAGGCCGCGGTAATATGCATACATAAAAACATATATACGTACATTTTCGTTTCAAAGTTAAATTCACTTTGGGGTGTGCCATAATTTTAAAAATATCTTCCCAACATTTTTTTTACGTATTGTAAATTTTTTGTGGCGAGCTTTATGAAATAACTTTTGTTTCGATTTTAATTGAAAAAGAAAATAAGAAATCATAATAAATAAATACTTTTTTTCGAGCGTATCAAAAAAATTAAAATCTTAAAATCACAAATTTGCGGAAATATAAAGTAAAAAAAAATAAATAAAATAAAAAATTAAGTTAAACGCATTACGAAGTATATTGTTAGATGTAGGCGCAAAAAAAATTCTTATAGGTACTCAAAAGCTAAATAGAGGAACAAAGAGTCATTTTTGATAGATTCCACAAAAAAAAATTTTTACCGGCCACTCTATTTCTTAGCTATTGAGTTTACATACATATTTTCACACGTACATACATATATATATTTTGGGAACCGTTGGTACTAGTTTGCCAAAAATTTTCCACAAGTTCGATCTGAGCTCAAAGCGAAGAGCAGGCAAGAGGTACGTACCTATTGTGTTGTCCCAGTAGGCAGTGTTGTTGTATTTTTAATTGTGCAATTACTGTGGTAGGCTCTATTGTTTTTTTTGTTTAGCGCCCAAATTTGTTGCGCCAGTGCTAGGTTGGAGCAAAATTTTTAATTCTCGGTTCACTAGGGTGGAAATTTTAACGTTGAATTGGAAAATTATCTTTTACTTTCGGTACTGCCGGGGAAGATTGTTAGTGTTGCTAAATTGTTGAGTTTGGCCTTTCGGAAAATTTTAAGGTGTTATTTGGTTTAAATTTCGGGGGTTTTTCTTTCATTTCCGTAAATCTTGTTAGAAATCATGGAAATTAATAGATTGTCTCAAGAGGAGTTGGCGTATGAGATGGAGGCAAGAGGATTGCCAGTAGCATCGGTAGAATCTATGCGTAAATCGCTGCGGCCATCGCGAGGGGTAGAAAGGCGAGGATCGGTGGATTTATTCAAGGAATACCCGTTTTCGTTCGAGAAGGATAAGGCAGCAGTAGAGGGAAAAATGGAGGAAATCGTGAAACTGTTGTCCAACGTTGGGAAAGGGGGTAAATCGTCGGATGAGGCTTAGGCGACCACAAAATTGGAGTGGTGTTTGAATAGAATAGGGCGCGCGAAACTGGAAAATGATGCGGACATGGCAGCGCAAACGGAAATTAGGAGCAAGTTAGTTTTACTACTGGGAGATTTGCAGGAGTTAACTGGCGAAAATGAGGGTGAAAAGCCGGTACCACCCAGTAGTGAAAATACTAAACAAGTGGCACCAGCACTGGTCCAAAAAGGAAGATGAGGTGAACCCAGTTCCACTTGTGGTCTCAACGGAGGTGATAGGTGGACCAGTAACAGGAGTGATACAGAAGCCTCGGAATTTGGCTAAATGGGAGTTGAAGTTCGACGGGGAAAAATCAGGTTTGTCTCTGTATGCGTTTTTAGAGCGGGTTGATGACCTGAGTGAGGCACGCGGTGTTGCCAAGGCTCAATTACTTCGAGGGGCGGTTGATTTATCAATTACTTCGAGGGGCGGTTGATTTATTTTCGGGAAAGGCGCTTTTGTGGTTCCGTTCGGTTAGGCGGTCGATAACGAGCTGGGAAGAATTGGTTCGGGAGTTAAAGTTGGAGTTTTTAAACCCTAATTACGA
Organism: Merzomyia westermanni; assembly: GCA_949987695.1. NCBI lineage: Eukaryota > Metazoa > Arthropoda > Insecta > Diptera > Tephritidae > Merzomyia > Merzomyia westermanni. The sequence continues at coordinate 102,691,146 of OX465288.1, read as the reverse complement.
TGATCTGTTGATGACGGAAATTCGAAGAAGGACTCAAGGGGCCAACGAGTCCATAGGGGTGTACGTAGCGGCGTTGAGAATAATGTTTGGTAGGTTGCAAGAGCCAATTTCTGAGAGTAGGATGTTAGGGATTATTAGCGCGAATCTTCTACCTTTCTACCAGACCCAATTGGGACTAGTTACTCCAGGGTCGATTTCGGAGTTGGTAGCTTTGGGAAGAAAATTAGAAGCAGTTAGGCCATCGGTCGATGCTTTTGTCCCCCCTCCAAATCCTAGGTCTAAGGGTTTGCTGGAACCTGACTTGGCCTACGTCTCCGTAGGTTGCCAAGTTGCTTCGGTGGGCCAGTCGAGGACCAGTCCAGGAAATAGGGTGAGTCCCAGCACCCGTTGTTTCAACTGCAAGCGTTTTGGATTGTCGGAAGACTTTAAAGTGCTTCGGTTGTGGTAGGTCTGGAGCCATGAACCGGGACTGCCCGGTGTGTGCAGCGAAGCCTAATGGTGGCCAGGAAAATAATAGGAGAGCGGTTCCCGAGGGAAGGCGGTCTTCAAATCCGTTTAGGTCGAGTTCTGATTCCTACTCAAAGTCGAATGGTGCTTCTAATAGTTCGGGAAACGGGAATTAGACTCCTGGGACGGCAGGTCAGGTAGTCTATCAGGGCGAGTTAGTAATCCTGCTAACTTCCAGCTGGCTATTATCGGCGATCGTCGAGTCGTTACTTATATGGGATATTCGTTAGTGGCAAGTGGCCATGATCAGCGGCCTCATTTGGATGTTTCGGTGTTTCGTTTTTCGTTTAAGGTACTGTTAGATTCTGGGGCTTCGCGTACAGTGGTTGGTCGGCTCGGTTGGATCATGTTACAGGCGTACGGTATAAAAGTTTCGGTCCCTGATAATTCTTTACAGATCACTTTGGCGGATGGTGGCCAAGTATCTACGTTCTGTGTTGCTGCCAATAGTGGCGGAGGACATGTCGGTCCTGATCGATTGTCTCGTTGTTCCTGGCGTTCCCCATGCTCTTATTCTTGGTATCGATTTCTGGACCAAGGCGGGTATAGTCCCGGATCTGAGGAGAATGGAATGGTCGTTTTCTCGACTGGAACAGGAACCGTCGGTAGCACTCATGGACCACAGTGAGTTAGAAGCTAGGCAGTCTAAAGCTGTACTATCCAGTATCGCCTACCATACAGTCGCGTATGGACGAATAATTGAACGATATGCTTAACAAGGGTGTAATTGAGAAGTCTCATAGTCCGTGGGCCTCCCTGGTGGTCATGATAAGGAAGAAGATGGTAGCTACAGGTTTTGCGTAGACTACCGGGTATTGAACAAGTGTACCGAAAAGGATAGTTATCTCCTACCATTTGTATCGGCGACCTTGGATAAGCTGAGGGACGCCAAGTTTCTATCAAGTTTAGATATAAAATCCGCTTATTGGCAAATACTAGTCGAGGAAAAGTCTAGGCCCTTTACAGCATTCACGGTGCCAGGCAGGGGTCTGCTTCAATTTAAGAGGATGCATAATGCACCGGCAACTTGGCAAAGGTTCATAGATTCTGTGATAGGTCCTGAATTAGAGCCTCATGTTCAAATAACTTTGAAAAACACTTAGAAATCCTGGAAGATGTTTTGGATAGGTTAGCTAAAGCAGGTCTTAGACTCAATCGAGATAAATGCAATTTCTGTAGGCTAGAGTTAAAATATTTAGGCTATATTGTAGATAGGAATGGCAATGGTTAGGATTGAGAAACCGAAGAATGTTAAGCAAGCGCGATCGTTTATTGGTACAGTGTCCTGGTACCGTAGATTCATCAAAGATTTTTCCGATTTAGTTAGGCCTCTCACCGAATTGACAAGGAAGAATAACAAATTTATTTGGAGCGACGATTGCGAAAGGAGTTATAAAGAAGCTAAGGAAGGGCTAGTTACGGCGCCTGTTTTAAGCTGTCCCGATTTTAATAGGCCCTTCATTATTCAAACAGATGCGTCCGATTTTGGTACAGGAGCAGTGCTTACCCAAGAATTTGAAGACGGTGAGAAGGTGATTGCGTATCTCAGTAGGTCTCTTAACAAGGTGAAAGAAATTATTCAACCACAGAAAAGGAATATTTAGCGGTCCTGTGGGCAGTCGAGAAATTACGACCATACGTCGAAGGCTCGAAATTTAGGGTGATTACCGATCATCACTCTTTAGTTTGGTTAAATAATCTGAAAAATCCTTGTGGTAGATTGGCTCTTTGGGCACTGAAGCTTCAACAATACGATTTTGATACCATTCATCGGAAAGGGAAGGAACACGTTGTCCCCGATGTGTTATCTTGAAGCGTCCCCGTTGTTTTCGGAATATGTACGCACGTGTAAAGTTTGTCAGCAGGTTAAGCCTGAAAATAAACAGCCAGCTGGGGGAATGATAGAGAGATCCAAAGAAGTTGAACCGTGGGAAATGATTTGCGTCGATTTGGTTGGTACTTTGGTGAAGTCGTTCCAAGGTTATCAATATATTCTCACCTTTGTCGATTATTTTTCGAAATTTCCGTTATTGTTTTCTTTGCGTACAGCGACGGCAAAGAATGTTTGTAAAACCCTGGAGGATAACGTTTTTCTTTTATTTGGTATACGCCGATCTGTTGTGAGTCGTGAGCTGCAGGGTATCTGCGGTGTCTACGGCATACCGCGAATTATCATCCACAAGCTAATCCGGCAGAACAAATAAACGATTATCAAGACTACGCTTAGGGCTTATGTCTCAGAAAATCAAAGATCGTGGGATCAGCAATTGGCGAAGGTAGCGTGTTGTATTAGGTCGTCACAGCACGAGGTGTTAGAAGTTACGCCTTATTTCGCAACTTTCGGTAAAGAGATGGTGCTTGAAGGTAGTCAAAGCTATATTGAGTCCCTGGGAGAACAGGAGCAGCTAAACTGCGAGGAAAGGGCAAAGAAAATGTCAGAAATGAGGGCAGACATACCTTCGAAGTTAGAACAGGCAGGAGCTAAGCTAGCGCAGCAATATAATATCAGGAGAAGAGATGTCCAGTACATGCCAGGAGAGCTTGTCTGGAGAAAGAACTTCGCTCTGTCAGTCGCGGCGAATTATTTTGCGGCAAAATTAGCCCCGAAGTATGTAGGTCCTTTCGTCATAAAGAAAAGTGTGTCCCCTTGGACTTATTGTTTAGTTGATGGAACTGGTAGGGACAAAGGAGTCTGGAATGTTCGAGATTTGAGGCCGTATCGAGACAGGTAGCATTAGCGTCAAGGAAGGATTTTCCTTCTTTTACGAGGAAAGGGTGGAGTTGTCGCGGGCTGATCGCGACAAAAGTTTTCTGGTCTGGCATTTCTTTTTCTATGCGCTCCACGCACTGGTAGAGCAAATTTTCTTTGTATGGTTTCACCCTCCTTTACCTATTTTCCTATGCTCCCCGCGGAGAGTGAACCCTAAGGTCAGCTAATCGGTTTTTTTACTATGCCGGTATTTGGGCAGCATGGACGTGAGTGTGTTTGTGCGCTTTACTCAACTAGCGTTGTTCCCCACCCCACCACCAGTAGAAGGAATTGTAGAGCAAATGTAAGCGAATATACACTGAGAGGAGTGTCATCGCCTTATCCTGTTTGCGGCGCTTCGAGGTGCCCGCTTAGTTATGACAATATGTGTGTGTGATTGTGTATCATTGGACGGGGCGACCGAGAGTACCGCGGTTCGGCGCGACCGGGTGATCACCCACACGCACGCCTGGTATGTATGTTGGCATGAATATGTGTTGGCACGAAGCCTTCAGCCTGGCTTGCAGGTGCGCGTCAGATTTATTCTATCTGTGAAGGCGAGAACATCGTTCTCAGTGAAAGCAAGTAGTGCGCGAAAGTTATCAGTTTGTTGTTAAAAAAAATATAAATAAAAGTAGATTTGCGAGCTTTCTGTTAGTTACAGTGCGGGAGTTTTGTTGGCGTAGCGAAAAAGGGAAAAGTCGTTTGTGTTTCCCAGCAGGAAAATCGCGGTCTTAATTTTTGGTGGTGGTGTCGTGGTAAACACCGCAGGAGCCCTAAGCCGGAACACACTCCGGCTAGATAAGTATCGTGTTTGGTTGTTATTGTTTGTTTTCTGCCCTTTTGTTTCTCTCCCCGTGTCATCCCATCCTTTTAGCGTCCCGCACCCAGTTCCCAGTCACTTGGCGGGTTAAAGTTTTCCCTGGCAGCTCAGGGTTTAGCCGGCTGCGTTTGCATATTCCTATTGTCACCCATTAGTGTTGTCACTGTGATTAGTTGCGGGATTAGGGTTTCGGGACTAGCGATCCCGAAGTGTTAATTAAGGTGGTGACAAACGTTATGATATGCATTAATAAATATATATCTCGATTCGTTTATGCCGAATGAAGTAATATACCTCGTGTGTGTCACAAAAATAGATATAAAAAATGTGTGCATTTTATAGGCGCCAAAGTACTCAACCGATCTTTATACATACTTGGGTTCACGGGGTACAACATAGACAGTATATAGTTTTGGAAAATTAGGCGGAGCCACGCCCCCAGGCTATATAAAGTATCAATTCGTCATAATTCCGAACTTTTTTGGTCTAAATTAATGAAATTTGGATATATGTGTCACTTAGTCAATATCTACACAATTTTTCAAAAGTAGGCGGTGCCACGCCCACATATTTCGTGGTTTGTTTTGCTCTCGAACTTTCACGATAGGTTCAGGAGTTCGCTGGGCACGACACAGTCTGTATATAGCTTTTGGAAAAGCCGCCAGGTTATATAAAGCTGCAGTTCGGTATAGTTAGGAGTATGCTTGGTTCAAGTTAATGACATTTTATATATAGATGTGTTCTATGTATTAAAAACTCAAAAAAACGTCTACCGGGTTTGCTAGTATATTATAAAATGGCGAAATCAAACAACGAATTTCAGTACTCTTTTGTAAAACTCAGAGACTAGTTTGCGTTCAAATAGACAGACGGACGGAGAGACGGGCATGACTAAATTGACTCCGCTCATCGTGCTGATCATTTTAGTCAACTTTTCTCTTCTTGTTCTCATACTTTCATACATTTAATTTTTATGAAAGGTATGAAAATCAAACACGATACATAACTTCGCTATTGCAGTTGGCTATTAACTACGTGCCAAAAATTTTGCTTGTGTGTTTCCCGATTTGGCTAATTTTTGGCTACTGAGAAGCAGCTGACAAATTTTCATTGAAATATCAAGATTGAATTACAAGCGATTGCTCTTGAAAATAACAGAAATTGTATGCTGAAAAGTGGCAAAATTTTTCTCCGGCTTATTATGTGTGCAAAATCTGATTGATATAACTTGCTTGGTTGTAGAAAAATCGCTTTTTAAGTTTTACAAAAAAAATTTTCAGAACTATGGTAAAAAACTGGGCTTGGACATAAACAGCAAACAGTAACCTTCATGAACAACAAACAGTTACCTTTATAGATTGAACATTATCACGAAATTTTGTTTCGACAAATCAATTTTTGGCGGAGTTATGGCATAAAAAGTTTTGTGGAATAGTCTACTATAAAAGGGGCAGGGCCACGCCCATTTTCAAAAATTTTAAGTTTTTGGATTTCTTTCATTACGGAAACTTTAAAAGTGAAATATAAATGATGTGAAGCTATTTTACGCAAAGTTATTGCCTATTTAATATATATACGATCCTCTTCAAAATATTCAGAACTATGTTAAAAACCTGGGCTTGGACATGAACAGCAAACAGTTACCTTTATGAACCACAAACAGTTACCTTTATTCTATATAGAACATTATCACCAAATTTCGTTTCGACAAGTCAATTTTTGGCAGAGTTATGGCATAAAAAGGTTTGTAGAATAGTCCACTATAAACGGGGAGGGGCCACGCCCATTTTCAAAAATTTTTAGCTTTTGGAGTTCTTTGTTTACGGAAACTAAAAGTGAAATATAAATGATGTAAAGCTATTTTACGCAAAGTTATTGCCTATTTAATATATCTACGATCCTCTTCAAAATTTTTCATATAAAAGTGGGCGTAGACCTTAACCGATCCCGCCAATTTTTTCCCTAAATACTCCTTGCATATCTGGAAACCTGCGTGCTGAATTTCGTTTCGATATCTTGAACGGTTTTTGATTTATGATTAATATTATTTCTTAATTTGACTTAATCAAAAGTGGGAGGTGCCACGCCCATTTTCAAACATTTTTTTAAAAATTTATTTTATGCCTCAATCTCAATGTATTCACCAAATTTTATCCTTGTACGTGTATTATGTACTGAGTAATCACTTTTTTTGTGTTTTCCAAAATATTCTATATATAAAAAGTGGGCGTGGCTATTGTCGGATTTTTCCCATTTTAAATAGCGCTCGGAGATGAGTGCCGAGGAACCTGCATACCAAATTTCATTAAGATATCTCAAAATTTACTCAAGTTATCGTGTTCACGGGCGGACATGGCTTAGTCAATTTCTCTTTTCGTCCTGAACATTTTGATATCCATAAGTCAATATCTATCTCGATCCGTTTATGCCGCTACGTACTGCCGTTAGGCGACTAAAGTTAATATACCTTGTGTGCGTAGCACCTTCAGGCACGTGCAGTGTGTGCTGTTGCACCGTCTTGTTGGAACCACATGTTTTCCAATCCCAATTCATCAAGTTGCGGCATAAAGAACTCGTTGATCATTGCTCTGTAGCGCTCACCATTCACAGTAACCGTGTGGCCCCGACCGATTATTGGTCAAATAAATAGTCAGCAATATTTCGCGTTCTGGAGCAGTGTAGCGTAACATTGTTTATTAACGTGTATTTCGCATGTGTTTACTACACAAATGTCAAAACAGAACTGACTTTAGGGGCCAATCGCAAAATTTATAGCATTTTCTGATAGGAAGATTACTTTTGCGCAGTAACCGTTTTTCACCGACCGATTATTGGTCAAATAAATAGTCAGCAATATTCCGCGTTCTGGAGCAGTGTAGCGTAACATTGTTTATTAACGTGTATTTCGCATGTGTTTACTACACAAATGTCAAAACAGAACTGACTTTAGGGGCCAATCGCAAAATTTATAGCATTTTCTGATAGGAGGATTACTTTGGTTACTGCACACTCGACTCCGCACATCGTGCTGATCATTTTAGTGAACTTTTCTCTTCTTGTTCTCATACTTTCATACATTTAATGTTTATGAAAGGTATGAAAATGAAAAAAGATATATAACTTCGCTATTGCAGTGGGCTATTAATACCTGCCCGAATAAGAAGCAGCTGACAAATTTTCACTGAAATATCAAGATTGAATTACAAGCGATTGCTCTTGAAAATAACAGAAATTGTATGCTGAAAAGTGGGCGGCGCCACGCCTACTTCTTCAAAATTGACAAAATTTTTTTGCGGCCGAGTTTTTCTTAAAAAGCTTATTATGTGTGTAAAATTTAATTGATATAACTTGCTTGGTTTTAGAAATGTCGCTTTTTAAATTAAAAAAAAAAAATTTCAGAACTATGTTAAAAAACTAGGCGTGGACATTAACCGATTTCGCCCAATTTTACAACAAATAGTGACCTTTATATATAGAACATTATCCCCAAATTTCGTTTCGACAAGTAAATTTTTGGCGGAGTTATGGCATAAAAAGTTTTGTAGAATAGTCCACTATAAACGAGGAGGAGCCACGCCCATTTTCAAAAATTTTAAGACCTTAGACCTTAACCGATCCCGCCCATTTTTCCCTGAAATATTCCTTGCATACCTGGAAACCTGCGCGCTGAATTTCGTTTCGATATCTTGAACGGTTTTTGATTTATGATTAATATTATTTCTAAATTTGACTTAATCAAAAGTGGGCGGTGCCAAGCCTATTTTCAAACATTTTTTGAAAAATTTATTTTATGGCATAATCTTAATGTATTCACCAAATTTTATCCTTGTGTGCGTAGCACTACTAGGTATAAAAAGGGTGTCTTTCATAGGCGCCAAAGAACTCAACCGATCGTTATGAAATTTTCACAATGTATACTTGGGTTCACTGGGTACTGCATAGACAATATATAGTTTTGGAAAGTAGACGGAGCCATGCCCCCAGGCTACATAAAGTTTCAATTCGTCATAACTCCGAACTTTTTGGTCTAAATTAATGAAATTTGGATATATGTGTCACTTAGTCAATATCTACATAATTTTTCAAAAGTGGGCGGTGCCACGCTCACATATTTTGTGTTTTGTTTTGCTCTCGAACTTTCACGATATATTCAGGAGTTCGCTGGGCACGACACAGTCTGTATATAGCTTTTGGAAAAGCCCCCAGGTTATATAAAGCTGCAGTTCGGTATAGCTAGGAGTTTATTTGGTTCAAGTTAATGACATTTTATATATAGATGTGTTCTATGTATTAAAACGTCAAAGCAAGGTCTACCGGGTTTACTAGTATAATATAAAATGGCAAAAGCAAACAACGAATTTCAGTATTCTTTTGTAAAACTGAGAGACTAGTTTGCGTTCAAATAGACAGACGGACAGTCAGACAGACGGACGTAGAGACGGGCATGACTAAATCGATTCCGCTCATCGTGCTGATCATTTTAGTGAACTTTTCTCTTCTTGTTCTCATACTTACATACATTTAATGTTTATGAAAGGTATGGAAATCAAAAAGGATATATAACTTCGCTATTGCAGTGGGCTATTAATACGTGCCCGAATATTTTGCTTTTGTGTGTTCCGATTTGGCTAATTTTTGGCAGGAGTATAATACATACTACTAAGAAGCAGCTGACCAATTTTAATTGAAATATCAACATTGAATTATAAGCGATTTCCTTTGAAAATAGCAAAAATTGCATGCTGAAAAGTGGGCGGCGCCACGCCTACTTCTTCAAAATTGACAACATTTGTTTGCGGCTGAGTTTTTCTTAAAAAGCTTATTATGTGTGCAAAATTTAATTGATATAACTTGCTAAGTTTTAGAAATATCGCTTTTTAAATTAAAAAAAAAAAATTTCAGAACTATGTTAAAAAACTGGGCGTGGAATTTAACCGAGAACAAACAGTTACCTTTATATATAGAACTTTATCACCAAATTTCGTTTCGACAAGTAAATTTTTGGCGGAGTTATGGCATAAAAATTTTGGGGAATAGTCCACTATAAAAGGGGAGGGGCCGCGCCCATTTTCGAAAATTTAAATTTTTTGGATTTCTTTGTTTACGGAAACTTTAAAAGTGAAATATAAATGATGTAAAGCTATTTTACGCAAAGGTATAGCCTATTTACTATATCTACGATCCTCTTCAAAATTTTTCATATAAAAGTGGGCGTAGACCTTATTTATTCCTTAAATATTCCTTGCATACCTGGAAACCTGCGTGCTGAATTTCGTTTCGATATATTGAACGGTTTTTGATTTATGATTAATATTATTTCTAAATTTGACTTAATCAAAAGTGGGTGGTGCCACGAGGGGATGGGGCCGTGTGCAGAAGTCCACGCAAGTGGGGAAAGTTTCTGATCGCCATTCACCTGGGAATGGCCAGAGCGATTCTTTTGCATGCGGTTCAAGCAGCTCACTACTTGCGGGCTTTGCGTCCGAGTATCCTCTGGGTAACCACCGAACACCCGTTTGGTGGTGAGCTAAACGTGAGAAGGCGACAACCTGGTAAGGCCACTCCGACATAATCGGTTTAAGGGCTTTCTGAGAGGTTCAAACAGCAGCGTCTGATCACCATGTGGTGCGGCTGCAAGCGGGCGTCGGTCTTGGATCAAGCAGCTCGCAGGAGCACTCCGTACCGCGGCCGAAGAAGTAATTGGATTCCGGCGAACGCGAAGAAACAACTGGTATGATGATGAAGAGTGCCGCGCTGCAACGAAAAGAAAGGACGAAGCCTACAAGGCAACGCTGAGATCGAATGTAACGAGGAGTGTGTGTGAACACTACCGCGAATTGAAGAGGGAAGCGAGGTGGCTTTTCCGGTCGAAAAAAAGAGAGGTAGAAAAGCGTGAAATATAGGAGCTTGAGATGCTGGCCAACGGGAATAATGCCCGAAAATTCTATCAAAAAATTCGGCGAATGACAGAAGGTTTTAAACCCGGGGCAAACTCCTGTAAGAATGAGAACGGCGACCTGGTGGCCGATGTTCAGAGAGCACTCAGAATATGGAGGGATCACTTCTCTGCCTTTTTAAATGGAGAAACTGAGCAAGAAACCAGAGAAGGTGCTAAACCCGAGCCCACAATCGAAGATGATGGAATTGGCGTTCCACAACCCGACTATTATTAGGTGCGAATAGCAATATCCCGATTGAAAAACAATAAAGCAGCCGGCGCTGATGGTTTGCCTGCTGAGATATTCAAACACGGAGGCGAGGAGCTGGTAAGGCGCATGCATCAGCTTCTATGCAGAATATGGTCGGATGAATGCATGCCTGAAGATTGGAATCTAAGTGTTCTCTGCCCAATCCACAAGAAGGGCGATCCTGCAAACTGCGCCAACTATCGCGGAATCAGCCTTTTGAATATCGCATATAAGGTCCTATCAAGCGTATTGTGCGAAAGACTGAAGCCTGATGTGAACAGACTGATTGGACTTTATCAGTGTGGCTTCCTGGTAAATCTACCATCGACCAGATTTTTACAATACGCCAAATCTTGGAAAAACCCCGTGAAAAGAGAATCGACACACATCATCTCTTTGTTGATTTTAAAGCCGCTTTCGATAGCACGAAAAGGAGCTGCCTATATGCCGCTATGTCTGAATTTGGTTTCCCCGCAAAACTTGTGCGGCTATGCAAAATGACCTTGAGCAACACCGCCAGCTCGGTTAGAATTGGGAAGTACCTCTCCGAGCCGTTCGAAACTAAACGAGGTTTTAGACAGGGTGCCCCCTATCTTGCGATTTCTTTAATTTATTGCTGGAGAAAATAATACAAGCTGCAGAACTTAACCGCGCTGGAACAATATTTTATAAAAGCGTGCAACTGTTGGCATATGCTGACGATATTGATATCATTGGCCTTCACAACCGCGCCATAACTTCTGCTTACTCCAAATTAGAAAAAGAAGCGGAGAAAATGGGATTGGTGGTGAACGAGGGCAAAACGAAGTGCTTTCTGTCATCATGCAAAGAGTCAGCGCATTCGCGCCTTGGCAACCAAGCCACTGTTGGCAGCAATAATTTCGAAATAGTAAAGGACTTCGTTTACCTGGGAACCAGCATTAGCACCAACAATAATGTTAGCCTAGAAATCAGACGAAGAATTACTCTTGCCAACAAATGCTAGTTCGGACTGAGTAGGCAATTGAAAAGTAAAGTCCTCTCTCGACGAACGAAAATAACACTCTACAAGTCACTCATGGTACCCGTCCTGCTATATGGTGCAGAAGCGTGGACACTAACAACATCTGATGAGGCGGCTCTAGGAGTATTCGAGAGAAAGGTTCTTCGAAAGATTTGTGGACCTCTACGCGTTGGCGACGGCGAGTACCGAAGAAGATTTAATGATGAGCTGTATGAACTTTACGCAGACGCCGACATAGTTCAGCGAATTAAAACACAGCGGCTTCGCTGGCTAGGCCACGTAGTGCCAATGAGCGAAGATGCTCCAGCCCAGAAGGTATTCTTATCGGCACCCACCGGTGGAAGCAGAGGAAGAGGGAGACCCCCATCCGATGGAAGGACCAAGTGGAGACCCATTTGCGATCCCCCGGTGTTTCCAATTGGCGCCAGTTGGCGCAACGAAGAAACGAAAATAAATAAATAAATAATAAAATATATTTATTAACGGCCAATAAACAAATTAATTATAAATAAATAACAATAAATAAATCCTTTAAAATTTGCAACAGAATTTTTAGAAAGAGGATTGGCTCTATAAATGGCCAATTTTAGCTCCCAAATTTGAAACTGTGGGAAATATAAATAGGAATATATCACATCGCACCTTCGGAACTATCAAGGGTTTCTCCCCACTAATTGGAGTTAAAAGTGCGGATACCAGATGTGCTAATGCATAACTTGGACGTGCCTAGATTTTGCAATGGCACAAGATTGTAAATTACAGCGCTAAACAAATATTTTACAAGCCACCATTATTACTGGGGGGCCAAATAGAATCGGTGTTAATCCTAGGAATACCTATTATTCCAACTAACACGCCATTTCTGTTTAAACGTCTACAGTTTTCCGTAAAAGTTGCATTTTCGGTAACAATAAATAAGAGCCAAGGACAAACACTCAAGTGGCAGAAACACATATAGGATCCCCTTGCTTTTCACAAGGCAACTCTATGTTGGATCCTCTCGATTTTCGAGAGCCGAAAACTTTTTTGTATATGTGAAAATAATAAGTCAACAAATTTTCTTTGCAGAGATGTGTTGCGCTTAAAATTAATATTAACAACTGTGCTATGTTAAGAGACAGTTTTCCATGTGAACTTTAAAAATTAATATTTAAAAAAACTTAAGTTTGCTGTTAACAGTCGTAATTACAGGTAACCATAAATATTTATCTGTAATATTTAATTCCGCACTTTTGGATTTCATTCGTTGGCAGGGGTGTGGCTGCAGAGTGTAAAATTCTTGAGGAAGGTTTGAGGTAAGGACATATATACATGATTTATTTTGTTGTGTTGATCTTCCGACAGGGTAGTAAGCTGATTTTTGTTGGAACGATTTTCCGTCATCCCTTGTCAAGTTTGGTTTTGTGACAAACCGGTTTCGGCGTTCTGCCATTTTCAATGCCTAGTTTCGTTCTGGTCTGTGTCTATCCGCTGCGTTGTTTTTATAGTCCGTGGGTGCTGTGGCAGGTAATGTCAATCTATGTGTTCGTGGTAGATAACGTTAATATGCGTGTGTGTGTGCGCGGTATTGATACGTCCGAATTGTTATCTGTCCCAAGGGTTGTTTTTGTAGGTATGTAGACATACCGCTTGTTAGCTAAGCGGTAGGTTGAGGTAGATAGAAATCGGTGATTTTTGCAGTTTGGTTCATATTTCGTTTTTGCTTGTTCATTGTTACGTGTTTCGTTGCTGTACCTGCTGGCTTGTGCTGTTTTTTGTAAAATAATTTTAAGGGTTCAAATATTTCGTCAGAGATAGTGTTGGTTTGTTCGTTTATGATCCTGCCGTCAAATGTTTTTAACTTGTATATCTCCATGTTCTCAAGTACATTAAGCCGCCGGCCTTTTCCTTGTACGTGAAGTATTCGAGCCGTTGTTTTTATGTTAGCTGGGATGCAGTTGTTCTCGAACATGTGGTTCGCGAAATTAGATTCTGGTATTATGGTGGGTTTTCGTGTTTTTTTGTTGTAGTCCCTGATATGCTCTCGGAATCGTGTGCTTATTTTTCTTCCTGTTTGTCCTATGTAGCTGTATTGACATTCACAAGTAAGCCTATACACTCCGTGTCTGTTGAATGGGTCATCAGAATTAGTGTCGGTTCTTAGTTTTTGTCCGACGTTGTTAGATGTTCTGAATGCTGTGTTGATGTTATATCTTTTAAAGAAGTTTGCTAATTTGTACGTCGTTTTTCCAGTGTATGTCATTGCCGTCCAAACCTTTGGATTTTCCTCTACGTTTACTCTTTTTTGTGTTCCATGGCTACTTCTGAGTTTATCCACAAGTGCTTTCTTGTATCCATTATTTGCCGCTATGTTATATATTGTATAAAGCTCTCTCCAGTATGCTTCCTGTGTGAGCGGCGTTCTCTGAAGCCTATCCACTAAGTGCCTCAATGCTGCATTTTTGTGCTGTTGCGGATGGTTTGATGTAGACTGCCACGGACACCATAATACACTCTACATCAAACCATCCGCAACAGCACAAAAATGCAGCATTGAGGCACTTAGTGGATAGGCTTCAGAGAACGCCGCTCACACAGGAAGCATACTGGAGAGAGCTTAATACAATATATAACATAGCGGCAAATAATGGATACAAGAAAGCACTTGTGGATAAACTCAGAAGTAGCCATGGAACACAAAAAAGAGTAAACGTAGAGGAAAATCCAAAGGTTTGGACGGCAATGACATACACTGGAAAAACGACGTACAAATTAGCAAACTTCTTTAAAAGATATAACATCAACACAGCATTCAGAACATCTAACAACGTCGGACAAAAACTAAGAACCGACACTAATTCTGATGACCCATTCAACAGACACGGAGTGTATAGGCTTACTTGTGAATGTCAATACAGCTACATAGGACAAACAGGAAGAAAAATAAGCACACGATTCCGAGAGCATATCAGGGACTACAACAAAAAAACACGAAAACCCACCATAATACCAGAATCTAATTTCGCGAACCACATGTTCGAGAACAACTGCACCCCAGCTAACATAAAAACAACGGCTCGAATACTTCACGTACAAGGAAAAGGCCGGCGGCTTAATGTACTTGAGAACATGGAGATATACAAGTTAAAAACATTTGACGGCAGGATCATAAACGAACAAACCAACACTATCTCTGACGAAATATTTGAACCCTTAAAATTATTTTACAAAAAACAGCACAAGCCAGCAGGTACAGCAACGAAACACGTAACAATGAACAAGCAAAAACGAAATATGAACCAAACTGCAAAAATCACCGATTTCTATCTACCTCAACCTACCGCTTAGCTAACAAGCGGTATGTCTACATACCTACAAAAACAACCCTTGGGACAGATAACAATTCGGACGTATCAATACCGCGCACACACACACGCATATTAACGTTATCTACCACGAACACATAGATTGACATTACCTGCCACAGCACCCACGGACTATAAAAACAACGCAGCGGATAGACACAGACCAGAACGAAACTAGGCATTGAAAATGGCAGAACGCCGAAACCGGTTTGTCACAAAACCAAACTTGACAAGGGATGACGGAAAATCGTTCCAACAAAAATCACATATATACACCTAAGCGTTACTTATCAAAAATATAAGGTCAGATTCGGTCTTCGGTATCATAACGTTATGCAATTAAGGACATGTTTGCTGAAGTACAAAATCAGAAATACTCATGATTTTTATGTATTGGGTATGACGGTATGATAATAATAATAACGTGGCTCGATATACCTCCGGGGATACTACGGACGGACCTCTTAACCAATTTAAGGTGCGTTGCTTTAAAATTTTCCTAACCTACATATTTTATGCCCACTCCGAAGAACACCTGCAAAGGCAAATTTGTGCTTAATTGCTTTTCCATAGCAGGCATACAGTCGCAGGGCTGCCGACCACTACACGGCGGCCGCCCGCTATGCCCGTTTTTATGTTACTAGCGTCGCTTGAAGTGCATCAATTAAATAGTACTATGTTTAGTTGAAATAGTTTGTAGTTAAAAAATGGAGTAATTTTTTGCAAGGATATTGCTGAAAAGTTGTTAAATATTATGATGTTTAATTTGGAGTTGCTTTGACAAGTTTCCTAAATTGTTTGGCATATAATAAATAAGTACCTGGGTGACCGAGCCTTGCTCAGTATTTTTCGAATCTGTCGCATAATCTTACTTACCAAGAGCATAAATTTCCAAAATAGATTTCCAAAACATCGAACACTTATAAGAAAATGGAAATAAGAAAAGTGTCCTTCAATCTATAAACATTTTATTTCTTTTTCACACATTTGGCATATGACCGAAAGCAGTTATCAGTTGCTGTATTTCTAGCAGCAAGTAACATAACCATACACAACTTGGCCTAGCCAACGAGGCCGATGGGTTTTAATAAGTTGGACTATGTCTGTATGTGCATACAGCTAGTCATTATATCTTCTTTGGTCAATCTCGGCATACACAAACAGTTATACGCCCTCATGATATATTGTTCCTGCGCGGGTAACTTCTGCAGGTTGTATTATTTTCTCCACCATTAAATTAAATAAACCATACGATAGGGGGACACCCTGTTTGAAGCCTCGCTTAGTTTCGAACGACTCGGAGAGGTCCTCTCAACTCTAGCTAGTGGTGTTGCTCAATGTCATTTTGCACTTCCATATAAGTTCTGCGGGAAACCAAATTTTCGTGCTCTCGAAAGCGACTTTAAAATCAACAAACTGAAGATGTGTCCCTTGTTTAAATCTGCTAGATGGTGGATTTACCAGTTCATTGTACTCACGCTTTTCTGTCCCTCTTTTTTTGTAGCGCTCACAAACACTCCTGGATGCATTCGCTCTCAGCGTGGCCCAGTATACAGCGTCCTTTCTTTCCATTGCAATGCTTCACTCTTCAACGTACAAATTGTATTTTCTAGTTCGTCGCTATTGAATTACTTCTGCAGCCGTGGTACAGAGAGCTCTAGAGATGTGCTTCTACTGCTCATGCATTCCACTGGGTAGACTTGAGCTCTCAGAGAGCAGGTGTAAAAGACGATCTGCGAAATCATTGGCGATCTGTTGCGATTGCAAACTTTTCAACGTCCAGCATTCCTTGGGTTTTTTGCTGCACCTTTTTTGTCATACAGAGGCGGGAACAAGTCTTGGCTGCTACTAAATAGTGACCCGAGTCCTTGTTGGGTAAGCATTCCGTCCATCCATCACAACGGGATAGCTCTGGTTGCGGTCTTTTGATCGAATCTTTTTTGTTAAAGAGCTGGATATGATCTATGATCATACCCTCAACCATTTTCCGATGTCACATCGTGCAAAACTGAACTTTAAGACTTTAGGGCCGAACACACCCTCTTAAACCACCCCGGCGTTGATGTCCCCAAGTCGCATATAACTATTTACAAATATAATATATAACAGCTACAAAATTGGTGAAATGAAATAAATGACGTTAATTCTCATAAGAATTGACATTAATTCACTTTTACAAAATGTCAGTGACATTAATTCCATTGACATTATGACTATTGAAAAATAATGATAATGAGCTGCTAATATATGCAAGCTTTTTCTTAATCCAAAAGTTTTACAGAGATCACAAACTTCTGTTGATCTTATTTCGATCATTGGCTGTTATGCCAATTACACGGTCATCTCCAGGACGCATGACTTTTACTTGGAAATCTACTGCAACTCTATATGCAATTATTTTTTGGATATGTATGACTGTTGTCGTGCTATTTGTTGGTTGGGAAAGGATACACATTCTTCATACAACAAAAAAGTTTGATGAATATATACACGCCATAATATTTGTAATATATTTGATACCGCACTTTTGGATTCCATTCGTTGGTTGGGGTGTGGCTGGAGAAGTTGCAGAATATAAAACTTCCTGGGGAAAGTTTCAGGTAAGGACATACATATATACACCTAAGGATTGTTTATCAAAAAGATAAAGTCAGATTTGGCCTTCAGGGAACATTCATTATTGGTATGTGTTGGGTATAACGCTTTCTGCTTCGTTCTCACATAGAACCTTAGTATCTACTTAAGTGTATCAATAACAAATATAATTGAATTTTATTTTAATGAAATGCAACCAGTATAGACGCGTATAATTTCGCTGACAACAATTCGCAGTTTTTTGCTATAAACAGTGGTCGGAATTTGTTAAGTTGGTGCATCGATACAACATTAATATTATCCGCGACCTCTGACGCAATTTAATATTGAATGCATTTGCTGGTTTTCTTAAAGTTAAAAAAGAAAAATATATATCTAAAAACTTTATTCTGTTTTACGGCTCTTTTATTATACATACATAATGTCAACTGATAGCACGAATGTAACAACAAGACGTGTGAAACAACAACAGCTGTTGCTAAAGGCAAATAATAATGGTTCGCCAAACACAAACACACACCTAGCTAATCGAACTGTAGAGCGAAGGGTGCTAGGGGAAACAAGTGTATCTGAACAGCTTCTTGACTTGTGGGAGGAAAAATTAAAAAAACACGAAGAAAACATAATAAAACAACTCAACGAGTCTATGAAGAATTTAGAGGAGAGAGTGATGCAGAAAATAAGCGAGATTGCTGGTGAGCTAGCCAACACAAAAGAAAGAATAGAAAGAATTGAAGATAGGGTGACAGGAGTAGAAAATCTCTACACAGAATTAGATATATTAAAACGCAACGCGAATGAAATGCGCGGTGAGATTGAAAAATACGAAGAAAGTGCGGTCTCAACTGATGTTGTCATTGTGGGAATACTCCCCGCCAGGGAGGACAACATTAGCGAAATATTTTCAAAGCTGTGTCGTGCCATAAACATTGAAACTCCCGGCAACCGCCAACTTTTTCGTATGCGCGCAAAGAACAACAACAACAGCCAACGACCTGACTCTGCTCCCATCATAGTCAAACTAAATACGGCGCACGACAGAATTCAGCTACTTAAAGCTATAGCTGCTTTCTGCAGATCAAAAAAGAGATCTCTAATACTCTCAGATATTGGCGAGGTTGGCTACGGCAAAATATATGTGCATGAAAGTTTAACGTTGAGAAATAGAACAACGATGAACTACGCTACACAACTGAGACGGCAAGGTTTGATAACATCTGCTTTTAGCGTAAGAGGATAGGTATACGTGAGAGTGCAAAGTAGCAAAGATCCGATACTGGTGAACAGCAAAAATGATGTTGATGCACTTGTCAGCGAAGCAAAGAAGTCAAAAGAAGCGCGGCAAAATTTATAGAGAGCGCAATGTTACAAATTTACAACTTAATCTATATATTTCTATTTTTTATTTTTACTTTATTTATTTCTCATTCGCTACCGCACATGTATATATGTATAAACATGTATGACTTTTTCCTACCCTTTTTATTTGTTGTTGATTTTAATAATCTTAATACTGAAAGCCAATTACACTGTGCTACTTGCGTTTATGATTATGGTTAGCTCTAATGCGTGTTTGAGCACTGACAGCGGATGTTTGAATTTTCTGGTTAACACTGTGAGCTACAGACATCCAGGTCTTCAGCTCTGTCACATCAATGCCCGTAGTTTTAACGTTTCAAAAGTCGATTATATGAACTTGATCTTGGGTAACTCAAAAATTGATATTATTTGCGTGACAGAGACATGGTTCAAAGAAGATGTTGGAGATAATCTGTATGAATTGCATGGATACAAGTTGACTAGGAATGACAGGAAAACTGGTGCCAGAGGTGGGGGTGTTGCCATATATTGCAAAACAAAAATTCCCCATAAAATTATTTTTAAATCAAGTTTGAATGATCCAGTAGAGTACATGATTATGGAAGTTGGTAGTAGTTATAACAAATGTTTAATTATATGCGCGTACAACCCTAGCAAATTATTTGAGATGGATAATTTATTTTCGCAACTGGCCCAACTTACGTGTGAATATGAGCATATTTTACTCTGCGGAGACTTAAATATAGACATTCTGAATAATGACTCTCGATCGCTAAAATTAATGAATAACTTAAAGTCCATTGGCTTAGATGTCATTAATAAATTTCCAACACGGTTTTCACCTAACTGTATACCTAGCTTGCTAGACTTAATATGCACATCTAACAGCTCCGAGGTAGTTCATTATGACCAATTCTCGCTTGCTGGAGTATCTGATCATGATATGCTCTTCATATCCTATAACATTGACCTCAGCTGCAAAACCACAACGCACTTTTATTACAGAGATTTTAAATCAGTGAATGTATCTGAGCTTTCGTATGAGGCTAGCATTTTGCATTGGAATAGTGCCTGGTTCCTTCCTGATATAAATCATAAGCTTAATTTCCTTCATACACAAATTTTATACTTATTTGATAAATATGTTCCACTTAAAGAAGTGAGAACAAAAAACAAGAAACAACCGTGGTTTACGAATGAAGTGATGACGGCTATCAAAGCACGTAACAAGTGGTACAACTGTTGGAAGCAAGACAATACAGAGACGACTTGGGAGTTGTATCGTCAAGCCAGAAATCACGCCACTTTATTAGTCAGGAATTCAAAGAGACGATTCTTCCATGCAAGGCTTGATACTGGCTTGCCGGTAAAAAGTCTGTGGAAAAATCTAAAAGCTCTGGGCATTGGAGGAAAAATAAAATCAAGCTGCGACCTGGACCTTGATGATATGAATGATTTTTTCTTGCAGTCGTGTGAGTTCCAAAATAATGCGAACTTTAAAATAAATGAAACATTGGTATATAACCCAGTAAATTTGTTTCAGTTTAGTGCAGTTACAAAAGATGATATTATAAGATGTATGCGTTCTATTAAATCTAATGCAGTTGGAGATGATGGTATCAGCCTTACATTCTTGAAACTAATAATCCAGAGTATAGCCCCAACGCTGACACATATTATAAACTTTTCTATAACAACATCGACCTTTCCCAGCTCGTGGAAGATAGCGAAAGTCATTCCAGTTGCTAAGAAACCGTCGGCCACATTGTCGACAGATTTTCGCCCGATCAGCATATTGCCAGTATTGTCAAAAATCTGGGAGAAATTAACGGCTGCGCAAATCACGGAGTACCTTAATGCCAATAGACTCCTAAGTGAAAATCAGTCTGGGTACAGAGCTTTTCATAGTTGCAATACCTCCTTGCTTAAAATTATTGAAGACATACGTCCAGCGTATGACCGAGGCGATTTAACTGTTCTGGTGCTTTTAGATTTTTCAAAAGCTTTCGATACAGTAGATCATTCTTTTCTTTTAATAAAACTAAGTAAATACTTCGGTTTCTCATGTAGTGCTGTGAGGTTGCTAGAAAATTATCTACGTAATCGGTGGCAGAAAGTAGTGGTCGGCAACAGTTGCTCAGAAATGAAGCGTCTTGATTCGGGGGTGCCACAGGGGTCAATACTTGGTCCGATCTTGTTTACGATGTTCATTAATGAGATGACTCATTGCTGCAGGAGTGTATCGATACACTTATATGCTGATGACGCTCAGGTATACTTATCTCGCCCGATTGGTTTATCAGAGGACTTAGTTTTCAGAATGAATGAAGACCTTGAAAGTATCTCTTCTTGGGCAACTGATAACAAACTAAACCTTAACGCGTCCAAAACAAAGGCCACGTGTTTTACATATTCCTGGCAATTGGTTGAAACATTGCCATCACTTTCCTTACAAGGCGTGTCAGTCTGTTATGAGCCCGTTGTTACTAGCCTTGGGTTTAAATTAAATTCTTATCTTGGGTGCAAGGACCATATAAACTATATTTTGAGCAAAATATACTTTGTATTAAGAAAGTTGTGGTACTCTGCGGACTTTGTTCCAATAAATGTTAAATTAAAGCTGGTGAAAACTCTTATAGTTCCACTGATATCATTTGGGGCGACCGTATTCAGCAATATTGATTGTGAATCACAGAGAAAGTTGCAACTTGCGTTAAATAACTGTGCTAGATATATATTTTCCAAACGCAAATTTGA
This sequence comes from Merzomyia westermanni, assembly GCA_949987695.1. Classification (NCBI taxonomy): domain Eukaryota; kingdom Metazoa; phylum Arthropoda; class Insecta; order Diptera; family Tephritidae; genus Merzomyia; species Merzomyia westermanni. Next base: position 102,669,860 of record OX465288.1, on the reverse strand, counting down.
CCATATATCGGAGTTCTCCATCAAAATTCTTAATTGCAGTCTTGTGAATTTTCTTAATTACCGCAATTTAGTTTTCTTATATGAACTAATTCATAGAAGGCAACCTGATTATCTTTTTAGAAATCTAAGTTTTTCTCGATCAGACAGAACTTGCAATCTTATAGTTCCATGGTACAGATATCTCACATCATCTAGAACATTCTTTGTTAGTGCTATCAAACTTTGGAACTCATTACCAAATAAAATAAAAAATGAACGCAATAGTAGACGCTTTAAATTGGCATTATTTGAATTTTTGCAATAGTAAGGAAAAGTATATAACTGGTTCCCACAACTTCATTTTATTAATATTAGTTCTATTAAACTAATCTAGATAATCAATCTAATATAAAACATGCATACAATACATAAATACATGTCTAGTACGATCTATATAATTTTTCTTCTCTTTTCTTTTGTTGTCTTAACTCATTTTCAAAAAACTTGTATAATTAAGTAATTTACTGTATTGTAATCATACTCTAACATATATATACTTATTATCTTTATTTCCAAATGTTGATGTACTCTAAGAGACAATAGTCTTACTTGTACAAAATGATTAAATAAATTAAATTAAAATTAAATTATTTACCGCTCTTTCTATGTATATAACATACACTTTACCAGTTTTAAGTGAACTTGCTGAACATTTTGTTGCAAATATTCACAAGTATATACCATTCCTAAGACAATCATGCATGTAAGCAGGAGAAAGAGCAATAGCACCGGTGTTTATGAATACTAGGTGAAGAGGATATGGCGATACATAACAATGACCCTTCTGGAAGAAGGAGAACAACCTAGAAACTTCTAGGAAAATAGGATAGCACCCTGTTGGATTACAATAGGTAGTAATCAATTTATTTTGAAGTGTTTTACTCGTACATTGAACTTACTGTGGAGTACTCTAAATCGTGAATTTGTAATGCGATTATTACTAGTAAATAAAACTAACTATTTGGAAATAGTATTAGAGCGTTTGTATATTTAACTATATAGCGATCGAGCCCAGGAAGAAATAATAGAAGACTCATGGAATTCGTCAAAATTGGCGTCAGAAGAGGTAATGTTAAATAAATCAGAGATAACATAGACATAGCAAAGTTGAATGAGCTGAAAATCCAGCAACTTAAAAATGAGCTGAAACAACGCGGATTAAACAATACAAGCAATAAATCTGAGCTACAATGGCGATTGCTGGCGGCTATGTTTTCAGTCTTGTTGATAAAGCATCGACGAAAATGGAAAAGAATAAGGAGTTCAGTGGCAAACGTGGACAAAAATTCGCAACATTTTCCTCTCAGTTGGAAAAACACAAAACGTAATTGGCATCCCAAATGGAAGAACAAGAGACAGGTATTACATCCAAGTTAGATACACAGTAGTTTGGAATTAAGGGGCAGTTGAATGAGCAAAAAAGTTACGTGCTATCTCAACTGGAAGCCCAAGAGACACGTATTTCGGAAATGGTATCACAAAGATCAGAAAGGTATTATGGCAGATCTCTGTAAAGCTGGAGGAGCAAGAAGTTCGGATGTCATCGATGCTAGATGCACGCATCGGAAGAGAAAATAATGCAGTTTGAAGAAAAGATCAAGGTTGAAATGGATGCTTTGAGAGGTCGTACCAAGAATTGTAACTGAATCGTCCAAATGTTTCTGCGGGGATAATCTCAAGGTAAAATCACTTTCTCTTGATGGTCTGCTCTCTTTCAGGTATTGCAGCTTGAGAAAACGGCAGCGCTGAATAATTGGGGCACTCAAGACAAAAACAAAGACTATTCCTAATAGCAAACGAAACAATTATGCAGCATTGATGGATGCAGCGGAGAGACGTTATGGACGTAAGGGTATCACATGCTTTTCTGAAAACTATCAAAATTAATTTGATAAAATTTTTTATTTCAAGCAGAGGGAGTACGGGACCTTAGGTGCTCTTCCCATTTGGAGCGGTTGTGTTGATCAACCAGCTGTCTGATTTCCGCATTCGGATTATGACTTTGGGGATCCTTGGGCTAAGCGTCACACATGGTCACGTTCATTAGCCAGGTCCGCTGCCTCTGCGGGGAAATGCGGACGCACCTCCTGATGGAATGTTTTGATTTGAGGCTGAAGCTATGACCATGCGAACCCTTTTTCCCTTTCTCGTGCTCTCTCAGTGAAGTTAAGAAAACCAACCCAGTCAGCTTTGTTTAAATAAGTGAAAGTGCAATTTTCAGAAGTGACAAAGTCGGTGGCGCGATCGATTGAGAGGGCAATTGGTAAATGCTCTGATGCAAGAGCTAAAATCGGTCGCCAGTGAACACAGTTTATGAGACCAACGCTGCCGATGGTACCGCGACTCTCGTGGGAGCATCCCCGTTCACAGTGAAGAACGTCAAAGCATGTATTTGTTCAGCCAGTTCCTGTCCTCTGCCATCGACCCGTAAGCTCGAGTGCTAGAGGTCATAGTGTGCGTTAAAGTCTCCGAGGATTACACGATTACCTCCTCTGAGTAACGCACGAATGTCAGGGCTTAATTCACTCGGACAACAGGTGACAGGAGCTATATAAATTTCAAGATCGACATCGCCGGACAACCATAGCTTGGCATTTTAAGGTGTTGTCCTTTGGGTCGAGATCAGGCTCAAATATTATTTTAGTCGTTGAGTCGTTCGGACGTGTTTTGTCTTCTCTCCTAATTTTTGTTTATAAACTGTATAATTCTAATAAGAAAGTGACTTTTTATAACTGCATTTTGCAACAGTTTTGATGCTATGATCTTATTATCTTTGATCTTTATATTGTTATAAAACAAAAAATTTATTCTATTCCATGTTATAAAACAATAAATAATTTATATTGTAAACAACAATAATGCCCTGTGTATGCGGCCATAGGGTTGATAGAAATAAACCGAAAGTGCAGAAAGTGCAGTGTGCAAAGTGCAGCAACTGTTTCAGTTGTTGTTGTATTCGTCCGGCTGCTGTCGAATTTTTGCAAAGCTCTGAGAAATGGTTTTTTTTTTGCAAAACTTGTGCTGCTCAGCGTCGTAATCCCCCGCGTTCACCTCCTCCACCTATCGCAACTGAGAAATCATTTACTGTCATTAGTGCTGATATCGGTAATTCTTCTGTATCCAATGCTAAGAGTTCCCCGACACCGACGTCCGATGAATCTACGAAGTATAGTGACATTTCTCTTAGAAATGTGGATAACCAACAAGTGTTATTAAAATCTCTGTTTACGTTGATGGCATCTCTTCAAGCCGACAATGTTCGTGTGGCTGATCTTGAAGCAGTTAACAACAAATTGGTGTTGGAATCTGCAAATATGAATTCGGCTCTTAAAAACATACACAGCAACCTACTTGATAAAGACAATATGATTAGTTCTCTCACTGCTGAAGTAAAGATACTGCGAGATTCTTTGAATGCCGCTCTTGATAGTTTTAAGCATAGAGCTAACAACAAAGCTGACTACTCTTTGTTGCCCGCTAATAATTTTTCAACTTATGCTCCATACCCCGTAGTCTACCATTGCCAAATATAATGATGTTACCCATGCAAAAACAACGGCTAGCTTAATGCAGTCAACGGTGTCATGCGCTGTGACGTCGACATTAACAGATATTATTTCGTACTTCGCTTTATCTTCTGTTCCTAATACTAGTGTTAATACCTGTGCACTGATTAAAAAATTCCAATGCTTGCTCTACCTCTACGGCTGCAGGGACTGAGGCACCAGCATTAGCTGCCTCTGTTTCTACTCATTCGCTTTCTGCTGAGACAAATAATGTGGGTGATAATGCTCAGTGGGAGAAGGTGACGTACGAACGGACTAGCAACAATAATACAACTCGCGCTGTTACGACTACAGTGACTACGGCTACATTATCCGATGCTGCTGCTTCTGAAATAATTACTGTGGATGATAGTGCACAGTGAGAGAAGGTGTCGCGTACGCTCACAAATAATAATAAAAATAACAATAATGCGCATGTTCGGATGAGAGGGACTAATGCAAGCACGGATCTGATTGTTGCTGACCGATATAAATGGCTTCATCTGTCCTCTTTTTCGCCATCCGTCTCTGAAGATGATATCAAAGACTACGTGGCTTAGCAAATCGTTTTGAATAGAACTTCATTATCATGCACTTTTTTAAATGGTCATCTAACCGCCTGGGCGATTTTGACCGAATTTTTTTGTACTAAGCTGGTAAAAACAGATGCCGTACTCTCATCGTTGCATGGGGTTAATTTCAAGTTGGGAGCCCCTGAATCCTCCTATGAAAAATTATTATGCCCGGAAATCTGGCCAACAAACGTTACAGTGAAGCCTTTTCAGAATTTTCTAAAGTCTCTGCGAAAACTATCGCGGACGTAGCAAGTACCAACCACCTGCTTATTAATAATGGTAATGGCACTAGTGCTATAAATAATAAGTTGTTAAGTATTTGTTTTCAAAACATCTCGGGAATGCGTACAAAAGCTATTGACGTATTTTTAACTTCGTCTCGCTGTGAGTTCGATGTTTATGTTATTGTAGAAACATGGTTGAATTCTTCGATCCTAATATCTATAATACATATCGAAAATATAGAGACGCAAATAAAACAAATTGCCTAAGAGGTGGAAGCGTTTTAATTGCGGTGAATCGGATGTTCCGTTCTTTTTCAGTCCATTTAGAAAATGATGATTCTCTCCTCGACCAGCTGTGTGTATGCATCTTTGGATGTCTTCCAGCCCCGATTCTTTGTATGCTGTTCATATAAACAATATTGTGAATCTTTATGAGAACAACGAAGAGTGCCACTTTTGTATTTTGGGTGATTTTAACCTCAATAAAATTGTATGGTCAAATTTACTAGATAATGGTATCTTAACACCAATAAAGGTAAATTGCTCGCACGAAATAAATTTTATAGATAGTCTTTTCAGTATTAACTTAACCCAAATTAATTAATTTTTCAATGAGCTTAATAATATTTAAGATCTTATCTTTATAGATGAAAACTTGATTTTTAATGTTTCGGAGGCCACTTTCCCTATATGCACCATGTCCCACTCTCCTTAACTCTAGCATTTTTTAATTTTGTTTCTGGCCCGAGTATAACCTCCAATGCAAAGTTTAAAATTGGAATTCGGTTTTCTCCTCTAAAACCTTAGTGGAATGTTACGATGCCTTTCTTCTTAATATACTCGAAATTTTCTCTGATAATATATCTTTAGTTCCCGCCAGAATTCACAAACTTCCGTGGTATACGAAAAAACTAAAAAAGCTTAAGAACCTTAGAAATAAGCATTTTAAACTCTATAAAGCCTCTAAGGATGTCTTTCGTAAAGAAAAATAAATGTATTATAGTAAAAGCTTTAATGTCCTTGACAAATTTTTATACAAGCAATATATCTCTCGGTATGGAGTAGAGTTGAAGGAAAACCCTAAGGCGTTCTGGAGATATATACGTTCTAAAAAAGGTTGCTCTAATATCCCAAATTGTATGTCGTACTGCGGTATAGCTTCTGAGTGCTTATTGGATACTGTTAACCTTTTCGCAGATTTCTTTAAATCAAACTTCGTAACTAGCAACTCTGCTAGTAACTTTTACGTCGACGTCGAACAAACGCTTGATTTCGGATCCATGTTAGTCTCAGAAGAAGACATTTTGAAAGGCATCCTAGCTCTAGAAACATCAATAAAAAGCGATAATGACGGGCTTTCGTCGTTTATTCTAAAGCAGTGTAGCATGTCTTTTTTGCGTCCCATTAAGTTACATTTTCAATTTGTCCCTAGCAAGAGGTGAGTTTGACGATAGGTGGAAAATAGCCTCGATTTCTCCTATCTTTAAATCAGGCAACAAAAATGATGTAACCAACTATAGACCCATCTCTAAACTGTCTACTTGCTCGAAGCTCTTTGAAAAAGTGGTTAAAGAGAAGCTGTCCTTTGCAATAAAAGGATCCATAGATGAGTGCCAACACGGTTACGAACTTAGCCTCATTTTTTAATTTTTGCATTTCGTCGTTCAAAAATGGACATGAAGTTGATGTTGTACATACTGACTTCGCGAAGGCATTTGATACTGTCACCCACAACATACTATTGTGCAAGCTTGAGCAATTGGGTTTATTGAAATTTGTGTTTAGTATGAAGTGTGGTCTAAGTATTTGAGTGAGAAACTTAGGTATGATGTATATTGGAACGATTTTTCGTCATCCCTTGTCAAATTTGGTTTTGAGACAAACCGGTTTCGGCGTTGTGACATCATCAGTGTCGATTTTCGTTCTGATCTGTTGTGGTCGTTTGTCTTGTATTTATAGTAGGTAGCAGGTAACGTCAGCATGGGTGTCTGTTTGTGTACGTGTGTGCATGTGTTGTGTGTGTACATTCAGAAACGGGGGTGGTTTGCACCGATCGGTTTTTTTGTGGTTGACTGAGGCAGGTAAAAGTTGGTGATTTTTGTTGTTTGACCTTTTTTGCTTGTTTGTTGTTTTTGATCTTTTGCTGTTTTGTGCTTATTTGTCGGTGCGTGTGTGTTTGTTGTACCTGAGTGGTTGCTTTGTTTTTTGTAAACCAATTTTAAAGGTTGAAATATTGTGTCGGAAACAGTGTTTGTCTGTTCGTTTATTATTCTACCGTCGAATGTTTTTTGTTTGTAGATTTCCATGTTTTCGAGTACGGTCAGACGTCTGCCTTTTGCTTGTACATGTAGGACCTTGACTGTTTTTTTGATGTTTCCGGGGGGGCATTTATTCTCAGCCATGTGATTCGCACAGTTGGACTCTGGTATGAAGGTTGGATTTCGTATCTTTTTGTTGTAATCTCTAATGTGTTCTCTGAACCTCGTTCTTACTTGTCGTCCGGTTTGTCCTATGTAACTTTGCTGGCATTCACAAGTGAGCTTGTATACACCATGGCTGCTAAATGGATCTTCTGAGTTAGTTTTGGTTCCTAGCTCCCGTCCTAAATTGTTCGATGTTTTGAACGCTGTGTTGATGTTGTATTTTCTAAGGAAATTTGCTAATTTATATGTTGCCCTTCCAGTATATGTCATTGTCGTCCAGGTTTGTGTACTTTCTTCTCCATTGTTTCTTTTTTGTTCTCTAAGGTCTCTCCTGAGTTTATCTACTAGTGCGTTTTTATATCCGTTGTTTGGAGCGATGCTATATATTATTCCAAGCTCTCTTCTATATGCTTCTTGTGTAAGAGGTGTTCTTTCCAATCTTTGTACTAAGTGCCTTAGCGCTGCATTTTTATGTTGTTGTGGGTGGTTCGAGGTATTATGTATTATTGTGTCGGTGGCCGTTGGTTTCCTATATATGTCGTAGTTGAATTTATTGCTAGCTTTATCAATACTTATTGTGAGGTCCAGATAATTGATTCCTCCGCCTTTTTCGGTTTCCATTGTGAATTTTATGTTCCCGTGCTGCTTGTTGAGGTACTCCAGTACTTGCTCTTCGTTGTTGGTAGTTAAAACGCATATGATATCATCCACGTACCTTGCGTAAAATAACACTCCTAATTTGGAATTTAATTCCTGTATATACTCTTTTTCCAGGTTTTGCATAAACGCGTCCGTTTGTTTGTCTGTATATTTTATTGTTGAATTGAAAATAGTTTTGACGTAGTGTGGTTCTTACCGTGTTCGTGATTTGCGTACTTTTTACTTTATTTTTTGTTTTACGTAGTATTATAGAGTTTACTATGTTCAATGTTTTTGCTAGTGGTATTGATGTGTATAGATCTTTTATGTCGAAAGATACCAATTTGCTGTCCTTTGTCACTTCAACGGTCCTAAGTTTGTTTATTAGTTCAGATGTATTAGTTATGGTGTGTTCGTTGCTAAGTAAAACAAGGAAGTGAAAGCAAAGGAAGGACAGAAGAGAAACACGGAGCAAAAAACAGTCAAGAACCTAGAACATAAACTCAGGATAAACAACATTGTCGCAACGAAGGCGGACAAAGGCAACACAACTCTGCTAATTGAAAAAGATGAGTATATAACAAAAACCGAAAAACTCATCGAGGATATGGAATGTCGTAGAATAAGAGTGAACCCCACGGATGAGTACCAGAAAGAAATCAAAGTGGCTATAAAAACTGCAACAAATATAATAGATACAAACTCGGCATATACATTAGTCCAAATGAACCCGTCAACTCCACCACTGATTGCGCTACCAAAAATCCACAAGGCAGGCAATCCAATGAGACCAATCATTAATTTTAAATCGGCACCATGCTATAAGCTATCTAAATATTTAAAAACAGTATTGAAGGACACACTGGAGCTTAGCAACGAACACACCATAACTAATACATCTGAACTAATTAACAAACTTAGGACCGTTGAAGTGACAAAGGACAGCAAATTGGTATCTTTCGACATAAAAGATCTATACACATCAATACCACTAGCAGAGACATTGAACATAGTAAACTCTATAATACTACGTAAAACAAAAAATAAAGTAAAAAGTACGCAAATCACGAACACGGTAAGAACCACACTACGTCAAAACTATTTTCAATTCAACAATAAAATATACAGACAAACAAACGGACTTGCGATGGGAAACCCAACATCGGCTATTCTTATGGAAGCGTTTATGCAAAACCTGGAAAAAGAGTATATACAGGAATTAAATTCCAAATTAGGAGTGTTATTTTACACAAGGTACGTGGATGATATCATATGCGTTTTAACTACCAACAACGAAGATCAAGTACTGGAGTACCTCAACAAGCAGCACGGGAACATAAAATTCACAATGGAAACCGAAAAAGACGGAGGAATTAATTATCTGGACCTCACAATAAGTATTGACAAAGCTAGCAATAAATTCAACTACGACATATATAGGAAACCAACGGCCACCGACACAATAAAACATAATACCTCGAACCACCCACAACAACATAAAAATGCAGCGCTAAGGCACTTAGTACAAAGATTGGAAAGAACACCTCTTACACAAGAAGCATATAGAAGAGAGCTTGGAATAATATATAACATCGCTACAAACAACGGATATAAAAAAGCACTAGTAGATAAACTCAGGAGAGACCTTAGAGAACAAAAAAGAAACAATGGAGAAGAAAGTACACAAACCTGGACGACAATGACATATACTGGAAGGGCAACATATAAATTAGCAAATTTCCTTAGAAAATACAACATCAACACAGCGTTCAAAACATCGAACAATTTAGGACGGGAGCTAGGAACCAAAACTAACTCAGAAGATCCATTTAGCAGCCATGGTGTATACAAGCTCACTTGTGAATGCCAGCAAAGTTACATAGGACAAACCGGACGACAAGTAAGAACGAGGTTCAGAGAACACATTAGAGATTACAACAAAAAGATACGGAATCCAACCTTCATACCAGAGTCCAACTTTGCGAATCACATGGCTGAGAATAAATGCCCCCCCGGAAACATCAAAAAAACAGTCAAGGTCCTACATGTACAAGCAAAAGGCAGACGTCTGACCGTACTCGAAAACATGGAAAACTACAAACAAAAAATATTCGACGGTAGAATAATAAACGAACAGACAAACACTGTTTCCGACACAATATTTCAACCTTTAAAATTGGTTTACAAAAAACAAAGCAACCACTCAGGTACAACAAACACACACGCACCGACAAATAAGCACAAAACAGCAAAAGATCAAAAACAACAAACAAGCAAAAAAGGTCAAACAACAAAAATCACCAACTTTTACCTGCCTCAGTCAAACACAAAAAAACCGATCGGTGCAAACCACCCCCGTTTCTGAATGTACACACACAACACATGCACACACGTACACAAACAGACACCCATGCTGACGTTACCTGCTACCTACTATAAATACAAGACAAACGACCACAACAGATCAGAACGAAAATCGACACTGATGATGGCACAACGCCGAAACCGGTTTGTCTCAAAACCAAATTGGACAAGGGATGACGAAAAATCGTTCCAATATACATCAATCATTCACCCTGTCGGAAAAACAACAAAACAAAATAAAAAACTTAGGTATGTCAATGAAGCCCACTCATACGCAGTTAGAGAAAATAATAATTTCCGATTACCTCTATTTAGAACAGAACTGGACAAAGAAAATATTATGTATAAAGGCTTAAAATCATTTAATGAACTTCCAAGTCATATAAAACACACCACAGATCTAAGCAAATTCAAAAAAAGTTTGATGGAATATTGTAAAACCCTCCCAATGAGATAAAATTCAATAATTTCTTCTTTTCTTTTATGATTGGCCATAATGGCGGAGTACAATAAATCCGTTAAACATATTCACTAATGGATAACTGAAACCGTGACCTGGCGAAGCCCCAGTCAGTCTGGCCAAGGAAGGAAATGGCGACTGCCATTTATTTTGTGATAGAAATCATTTCCATTTAGCCAGCATACATATGTATATATAATATGAATCAAATACTGGATGCTCCCTTTTGAGCAATGCTCCGTTCTGAGCACTTTATATCAGCTCCCTTCTGAGCAATTCATATCAGCTCATTTATGAGCGTATACATTTAAATATATTTATTATTCGCAATTGTATCTTTATTTAAATTTGTATTTATATGTTAAGCCGAATGTGTGAGGATTGGAAATGTTCTTTTCCAGCCTCCAAAGATATGATCACAGACTCGTCCGTTTGTAATGCCAAAGTGATGATCGGAATCAAATTGCATTCCGACATCAATCATACAATTTATTAATGAAATGCAATTAGTTTTTAAGTCTTAGGCTTAAACAGCCGTAATAATAAATAAATAAATACGTGACGAACAGTTCATACTACAGGACAACACATCTTTCACATACGACTTTGACTGGACAAAATCCCGGCTTCCGATATGCAAATGTGTCAATAGATTCATCAAGTATTTTTAAAAGACCTTGGGAATTTAAATGAATTATGTTCAAACCTGTAGCTTGTTTACTATGGATCTGGAGCAAAGTGGAAATATGGTTTTTAGAACCCAGCAAGTTACTATTTATTAGCGACAATTTGAAACACGGTTAACCAACAACTAACAAGTGTGTATCTTAAATTTATGAAAGATAGAAAGAAGCAGGGAATATAGTCAAAGAATAGAAAAAGGACAATTATACTAGGTTGTCTGGCAATCCTGATTTGCAGCGTGATTGGACTCGTTTTCACCGCGAGCATCCGCATTATAAGGTGGCTGTTGGTGAGTTCCAGACATCGAATATCATCTAACTTTAGCCTACATTTAGGTGTGTAATTTTTGCAAAGCTTAACACAGACCTTCAAACGGTTTGTAAAAACCAATGAAGTGAAGACTTTAAAATAGTACGGTTGTCTTTACAAAGTGGCTCGTTGATGTAAATCGGAGATTCAGAGCTGAAGTCCACATGTATAAGACGCAAGAAGTTATTATTAAGGCGTCTAAATTTGGTAGCACTGCACAGTAATAAATTCCTATCAACAGGAGTTCGAAATTGTATGATTATTACACGATCATTACTGGATTGTTGTGATTTCATCGATCGAAAAATACTTTTAATTGTAGTGGTGGTAAGGCAAAGGTGCTGGAAAATACTCTGCAAGTTCTCACTTTTCCTCCTTTGGGATGTCGCAAGCCGCGGTAAAAACTGCATGCTTGTGAATGCACGTCTTAACAACCAACAGCTCATGTTCAAGAGTACTTATGCGATCGTATGTTGCCTCTAACTGGGTTACTCTTTCTTTTACACGACACAGATCCTTTGATATAACCTCAAACTGCTTGGAAAGCCCATCTTGTCCATCAATCTAGCTTCGGAGTAAGCAGTTTGCTTGGATAGTTTACCGCTGAGTTATGCAAGACGCTGTTCCATATTACGCAGCAAGCCCGAAGAGAAGTCCGATAGTCTAGGCGTCTTTGTTGGCTTAATATCAGTGCATGCAATTTCCCGATTACGTTTGTTACCTCCTGGGTGCATTTTGCCGGATTTTTGGTTGCTTTCCGGCCAAGGTAGGTTGGTATTTGAAATGGGCGAAATCGAACCATAACCACGCCAATTTTTTCGATATCGAAAATTTCGAACAACGTATAAAATGGGTTAGTTCAATAATGAAAGCAGCTACAATGATGAAATTTGCTAGATTTATTAATTTGGTTGTCCCATTGACGATTTTAGAAAAATTTTGGAAAAGGGGCATGACACTGCCCACATATGAGTGAAGAAATTTTCAAACTTTGACTGTTAATAACTTCGGAACGGTTTACGCTAGTATAACGAAATTTCGTAGGTGGCATACTATTTTTGTGATAAACGCACCCATAGAAAATAAGCGAAATCGGTTTTCGACCACGCCTATTTTTTCAAAAAAGTTATATGGAAAGGAGGTAGAAATATTGATACAGGAATAGTATTATAATTTTGTAATTACATAAATTTTCTTATTCTTTATATGATTTTTGCAAATTTGCCATATCTCCTTCACTGATGCAGATAGAATGCTAGAATTTCGTAGTTACAATGACCTGTAGCGCGATTCACTAACTTTTAACGATTCGGCAATCGAGATTTTTACCGTAAACGTATATTGCTTTCATTAACGCTTGTGCGATTCACTATCTCAGATTTAACAACACTTGTTATCAATGTTTTCAATTTGAGAAAAAGTGGCATCACTGATACTGAAATGTCAAAATTTACGAAAAGTTCAAAGAGGAATGGAACAAAAATAATTGTTCGCGTCGATTGTTTGTGCAGATATTTGAGCAAAGGGAAGTATTTTTGATATCTATTGTATTTTTAGCCATTTACTGCCCTTTATTTTTATTTTTAATTGTAGGATGGCATCAACAAGTGCTGCAGCAGCCAGAAGAAGTAGGGCAACAGCCGAACAAATACTGGCGATGGTGGACGTTCTGGGAGAAACGCCTGGTTTGGCATCTGGAAGATTCCAGCGCATGCACGGCAAGTTGGAGCACCAAAAGAAGTGGAAGGAAATGGCGGAGAAGCTGAATGCCATTGGAGGAGCAAATAAAAGTGTGGAGCAATGGATTACGGTAAGTACTAAGTGAACAAAATGTTACTAACCAATTCGGTTTTTTGTTTGCTTTAGGATACAACTGCTAAAACACTTCCGAAATTATCGGGAAAGGTATCAAAAGATGCGTTTTGCCCTCAGTAACAATAATCCGGGAGCGGATAAGAAATATTTCGTTTCAGTGAAAAGTTATTGACAAAATTGTCTGTGTCTACAACAACCACATGAAAATTATAGAGAATTTTCAACTTTAATTGCAAATATCTCTTCGATTTTATATATCTCAGTTTGCGCTATCGGATTGTTGATACCGAGGTCAAAACGCGTTGTTTGATACCTCTCTCGATAATTTCGGACGTGTTTTAGAAGTTGTCTCCTAAAGGTAACAATTACCACCAATTCTATGGAATGGTGCATCGTGTGTAACTTTGTCAGTGCTTTTTAAAAGTTGATTAGTTGCATGAATATATGCATTTTACACTGCATAGATGGTGTAATGTGAATAGTACTTGCAACGTTATACTCGACACGCTTTTCCGTAGAAGTGACAATAAGTATGCATATTAGTGGGGTTGACTTTCCATTATGGCACGCTACCTTTACAAAACATGAAAAGTCAGGGCCCCATAATAGAAAGTCTGCCCACTTTGATTTAGTGAACTTCAGAAATATATTTACAGTTAATTTTACAGGTCTGGCGTGATTTAGAAAGCCGTACAAGCAACCGTGTTCGGGACCGTAACAACCAGCCGTCCCAGACGGGGAATAGGCGCATCTCTTTAACACCTCTTACAGAAACTGAGATGCGCGTCGTCGAGCTAGTTGGAGACAGCTACATTGAAGGCGCACCCGATTGCTTAGATAGCTTGGCATTGGAAGAGGTGAGTTTATAGTTATGCAGCTATGCTGATTATTATTCTTACTAATTGTTTCATTCTCTTATAAACTTATAGGATTTGAATTTGATTGTAGAGGAAGAGTACCTTGAAGATGGTGCCAGTAGCCATTACATTGTGAGGTTCAAGACCCACCAGCTACACCTTCTGCTGCAGCTAGGCAAATATATGCCACAACCACACCTCGAACTCCTGCACTAACACCTCGCAGGGGCTCGAAAATGAAAATTAATGGTGTGGATAGCGAAGCTGAAAACAAATGTTTGGCAATCGCTGAAAAGCAGGCAGATACAATGAGGGTAAGAAATAATGCAAACTTTAATTGATTTTGAGAGTAGCAAAGGTATATTACTGAAAGGGAACTTACTTCAACTCTCCTGCTTTCAGAAAAATGCAATTTGCACTCTGTAGCATATATTTAGAATAATAATACATCAAATACGGTATTACAGCTGGCATATTTATATGCAAAGGCACTGATATTGGCACTTTTAACCAACTATATCAAGTTATATAATTGATATAAAATGATCAAAATGCCAATATGAGTGTCTTTAAAAATGCTAGCTGGGGCATATTTCACTGGTCTTATTTATTTAGTTGTATTATTTCTTATCTTCTAGATGATGGCCGAAACTCAAAGAAAGCAAGTGGAGAACGATGAAAGGATGATTGAGGCGACACTTGTCATGGCCGAGGCAATCAACAATATTGCCAGGCCAAACGACAATGTTGCTAGGTCGATCGACAATATTACTAAGTCGAACGACAATCAATCGAAAGCAACCACTTTCTTTGGAGAAGCAGTTAGAGTCTGCACGGAGATTTTCACCCGGTTATCAAATGCAAGACTTGAGAACCATTAATTTAAGTAGTAATAGTAGCTTTAATATAGCCTAGTTTTAATATTTTTAGTTGTATATAAGTATCGTTAACATCAACTATAAAGCCATCTTACATTGTTTGTTGTATTGATCAATTCAATTTTGATGTAACAAAAGTAAGTTTAAAGTGACTCCTTGATCGTGTTGATTTTTTTAAAATTGGCTTTGTATGTGATGATAGCGATACTTTTAAGCATGAGTTTCTAGTCTTTTTAGTTTTTTTAAATTAATTAATTTTTTCCTTTTGTACCTTGAATGAAATCTTGATTTAAGTTTCTAGTCATTTTATATTTTTCGTTTTGCTGCTTTTTAGTACTCTTAAGTTTTCATACCTTTTCAACCCAATAATGATTGAATATGTGCCTTACTTCCAAATTCCACAATAAAATAAGAAAAATTTAAATTTTCAATATACAGAAGTAGTACATTTTATTTTATTTGACAAGCGTAGGACAACAAACCAAATTAAATTATTTAATATGGCTAAAATATATACAGTGGCGGATGTTTATACAGTATTTTTTGCGATTTTCACAAATTATTGCTTTAATTTAAATTAAATTAATTGTAATAAAATTATTCTATCAAAAATGTATGTAAAAAAATTCGAAATCAGTCTCTCTTGGACACGTTTTCCAGCGGAAGATACTGAACTTGAACTGCTAGTAATATCATTGGTGTGCATGTCCAAGACTATGCCGATATTGTCAACTTCGTCGGATCGCTCGGCTAAACGAACATTATGTAAGGGGGCGCACACGTTCACTACCTTTCCCGCGAACCCAGGCTTATACAAGAGAACCCGCTGTCTCGACAGACACCGCCAAGTTGCTTTGAGGACCCCCAATAGCCTTTATATTGGCCTGTTGCGGTTTCCATTTTCATGCTCCCTTTGCATGACAATCCGTACCGCACATGAACTCCATATATAGGCGTCGTGGCGGGATCCCGGAAACTTGGCATATATGTTTTAAATTTTTAAATTGGGGTCACAAATCTGAAATCCAAAAATGAAAAGTTATATAGAGCTATAGTTTTAGTTAGAGCTGTACTATACCATTTGAACATTTAAGGAGTGATACGAATGATGGTTTACGTACGCTTCTTCGTGTACACTCGGAGCCAATATCGATATGTGCGTACAGTCAATTGCGCCTATTGTACCTCCAACAAAGGGGGCAGGTGCCGCACTAAACACTTTTTTTTCCGCTTGACGTTCCGCCTGTGACATAGGGAACTTAATCTCCTCGAAAAACATTAAGGAGCTTATGGCATCGGTAACGCGGTGGATGCACTGGCTTATTGAGGTTTGACTCATTGAGATGCCCCACTGTTCCCCCACAGGCCGTTCCTGTAGCATAAAAGCGTAATGCACACAATACCTACAAAGGAGGGGTGTTCAATAAAATTTTATAATTTTAATTAGAATTAATATAAGTTACCTGCTTCTCTGCCGATATCGCAGTGCTCCTCCGTTTATGTAGGCACTACAAAAACACTCCCCGAAGGTTTTGGGGGTTGCTGTCGAACTGACAGTCCTTGGCCGGATATGAATACGGTACGCTCCGGTACTCCCTTGCGGTACTGCCCGACTGTCGTGGTAGCGATTTGGTATGACCAGTGGAACCTTCTAGGTCATGTCACCCCTCCTTCCGTAAGGAAGGAGAGATGGGTAATGAGAGGTGAGAGGCATCATATCCGTAGATCAACCACCGAGTTGCACCTCATTACCTTTGTGCATATTAGTCGCCTCTTATGACCGGTATGCCTACCTCGGGCATATTCTAAACCCCTAACCCGCAGGGGTGGTCCTCCGTCCTTGCAATCGGTCCTGCAGCCGCTCCGCAACGCCTGCCGCAATTTCAGGACCCACCCGGTACAATTTTCTAAACTCCGATGGAGCTAGGTAGAAGGGATCATTTATGTCCCTAAGTAACCTTCGATCTACTATTGCGCTCCTTGCAGCTGCACTCCGTGTCATATTAGACGCTACAAACTCGAATGCCATGACAAAAAATATAAATATAGCAATAAATTGCCCCCAAAAAACAAAAGTAAACAAAACAAAAAGAATCTGTGATAAAATAACAATTTACCAATCGACAACGATAAATTATCGAATTTAGAGTAGACAAAAAGTTAGTGAATAGCATAGTTTGTTAAAATTGTTGTTAAGTTAATTTATCGTTAACAAATTATGTTAAAAAAGTTAGTGAATCGCAAAACTGTTAAAATTGTTGTTAAGTTAATTTATCGTTGACAAAATGTGTTAAAAAAGTTAGTGGATCGTGCTACTGATGATCTTATTAATGATTTTTTTTGAATTTTGGAAAATCGGCGTGCACCTCATATGGGCCCACATATGAATGAACAAAATGTCAAATTTCAGCTATTATTAACTTCAGAGCTATGGTAAATAAAATTACGAAACATGATACGAGGTATATTATCAACGCTTTCCAAAATTATGTATATCCTATGCTGCAACCAGTGAATCCAAGAATCTACTGTGAAAATTTTATAAAGATCGGTTGAGTACCTTGGACGCCTATACAAGATTAACATTTTATATTGCATGGGGGCATGGCACCGCTTTGATCGGTTAAGTAGTTTGGACGCCATACACACAGCCACACATTCATTTTTATTTATAAGATTGCCCACATGGTAGTAGAAAAAGTTTGAAACCAATTTAGCAATTTACCACAACCACTTTTAAACAGTTGGGTATTTGATGTTCGGTTCCACCCGAACTCAGACTTCTTTACTTGTTTTGCTTCTGATTTATACCACAGGAAATTTGAAATTCATTGCTGCTAATGCCGTTTGCCTCTTAATTTTGAAGTACTGGAGACAAATTTTATTTAAATAACATAAAAATACTTGAAAAAGCTAAAAACGATTAAGACTGTAAGAATTTTAATTGTTATCACGCCACAGTTGGCAGGAAAAATAAAAATAAATGAGTTCAACTTTCCAAAGAAGCTAAATTGGGACAGTGCCGTGAGGTCGAGGTTGTTATTAATTGTGGACAGCTCCAAGGAAATGTCTCTAACATCACGGCATGGACAGAAGAGCTGGAAAAAGACTTTCAGAACAAGGAAAAATAACTTATGTACTTCTAGGGCACTTCACTTCACTTTTCACTGCACTCACCTCAGCACGGAACTTGCTCAATAAAATGAAAAAACAAAGTTTATTTAATTTTAAAGGTTAATAAGAATTCTTTATTTGGCTCAGGCTCTAAGTATCCGTCTTGCTCAACGATTTTCGAGATGTGTTTCTTTACAAGTCTGTGTGTGTATGGTGTTGACAACCCTACCAACCATACGCAGATAAAAAAGTGGATAAAACATAGGTCGCGCTATCCACAAATGAAGATAAAAAAAATGGATAGTTTTGTATGGGCGGCGTGCAGATATTATCCACTTTTCCCATGTACATTTCGTGTACGTGTGACCTTGCATCACCCTCGCACACATTCATAAACGCCGTAAGAAAATATATATCTACGCCGTTCTAAGCAAGAAAATTTCCCAAAACAAAGGGTTGCAATTTTCACAGGGTTGCCAAATCTGAAACATGGTATTCCCAAAAAATACCCAAAAAAAAAAGGCAAAAAGCCCGAAAAATCTCGAAAAAACTTGAGAAATAAATATCCAAATAATTCAAGACAACTTCGGGTTTTAAATCTGTTTAATCAAAATAACGATACATATTTGAATAAAAACAATACAAAAATTTTTTAAAATTATTATGTGCAAATAAATACAAAATTAGCTATTTTTACTGAAATTTACAAAATACATGACATTCGTTCTGATCACATATAAGTGTTTACAAAATTGAAAATATTTACAATACATTATTTAGCGCTTTTAACGCAATTAGCATCAAATGAAAGGTAATTTAATAGCCTTTCTTTTGATGTTAAACAACTATTGAATTTTAAGTTATATTTACAGAAAAAACTTATATTTCTTACACTTTAAAAAAAGTCCATGGATTTTTTTCTACTCACATATGTATTTACAAAATTCACAAAATTTACAATCAATTAATACTACACAAATTATTAATATTTACATTCAGTAATACGCCTTGGGCCACTACCTCACTACGTTCGGGCATCTGAAATTAAAATCGTGTTTCATTACATATATTTGAAATTAAGTTTACTCGGGGTGCTGGGCGTTAAACAATAAAATTTTTAATTCACTTATTAATTAATTAAAAAATTAGCTGCAATTAAATCAATTCATTAGATTAAGTTAATTGTAACTTTTAACAAATAAGATTCAAAATTGTTAATTTTAGAAGTTACAACTAACAATTAATTGTTAATTTTTTAATTATTAATTGTTTTAACAATTATAATTTGCCCAACACTCCCTACAAACAAACGATTGTTCCGGCAATATGGGATTTGGCTAGATATCATTTACTTAACAAGGTAAAAACAAATTGCTTAAGTTTGCGTCATCGTACATAAGGACTGAACACTTAAAACCATGATGCATATTCATGAAAGGTATAAAGCCTTCGACACAGCCGAAGACAGCGCTTTCATTACAAATTTTGGTAATTGTTTCCTTTAGGTGACAACTGCTAAAACACGCCCAAAAATGTCGGGAGAGGTATCAAAAGACGCGGTTTGACCTCGGTAACAATAATCCGGAAGCGGATTTTAAATTTTTTGTTTCAGTGAAAAGTTATTCCCAAAAACCCAAAAATTACCGAGGTCCGATCCAAAATAGGGGCCGCGCTTCCAAAAAATAACCCTTAGCCGGTCCAACACCGGCTACGCGGTCCACAGTATTTCTACGCAGAACACACTTTTGCACTCTTCGGTACACCCTAATCTGTGATTACAAGAACCACATGAAAATGACAGAAAATTTTCAACTTTGGTTGCAAATATCTCCTCATTGAAACAAAAACTGGAAAATCCGCTTCCGGATTATTGTTACCGAGGTCAAAACGCGGCTTTTGATACCTTTCCCGATAACTTAGGATGTGTTTTAGCAGTTTTCTCCCAAAGGAAACAATTACTCAAGTTGTTACCTAACTTATGGACAAATAATATTCTTATCAATTATTTGTTCCCTATTTTTTAATGACCGCTTTGGCCACAACTATAATCAACAAACGCACAAGCGCTTGTACATTTGCATATTATGGTGACACCATAACATTGGCCTGATCTTGGCCAGGTACACTAAACTAAACTCACTTTGGCAACAGCCATAGCAAACAAATGTACAAGCGCTTGTACATTTGCATATTATGGTGACACTATAATTTACCCCTGATCTTGGTCAGGTACACTAAGCTAAACACACTTTGGCCACAACTATAATCAACAAATGTACATGCGCATGTACATTTGTATATTGTGGTGACACCATAAATATATCCTGATCTTGGTCAGGTACACTGAAGTAAACTCACTTTGGCAACAAAAAATTAGTTTTTGTTTTGACAGAAAATTCAATTTATGGAAACAGCTGAATAATTTCCCCTTGTTATAATTTGGTTTTCAATTATTAAAATCCTACTTTTTCATTCGCGCTCATAGGAGTAGCAATAGCGAAAAAAGAGAACGATTTTTGTTTGGGAAATATATTCCATAAATATGCGTTGGTGTTGGTATGGAGGTGAAAAAAATAGAAATGGTTTTGGAATTCGATAGGAAATTGACAAAAAGTGGATAGCCATGGTTGGTAGGGAATTTATGCGTGCGTGACTGTGTGTTAATGTGTGATGTGGTGAATATTGGCGACAGGGTTGTACCCGCCAGTGTTGTGGCTAATCTAGCCATCCCGGCCCCTATAGGCGAGTGATCAGCCTAGCAAACTCTGCAATTGCTGCAGTCAGGTGGCTAAGGGCGGTTGATCGACGTCGGCATCGATTTGATGGCTGTCGCTGGTAGGTTGTGGTAGGTGGCCTAAAGCGGACCCCGGGATGGTTTCGTATACGGTGCTGATGTACTGGTGTCCGTCGATGCCGTGGTGCATTAATTTGATGAGCCATTGGGCGAGCCTGTTGACATGCGGTTGGTGTACGGTCTAGAAGCGTGTGATGCGGCCTGTCGCACAGGTGACACAGGACGACTGATGTGCACTCTGCAGTGGCATGTCACAGTGCCAAACAATTAAGGCAGTGAGCCTGCGCTACCTGCTGCATCGGACCTGGGTGTATCCCGACGAGGTCCTGGCGAAGCCGTGGTTGCTGCTCGTGGAGCATTAACGCGAGGTGCTGCAGTAGGTACTGCTCGTGCTCGTGGCACGGTAACCGCCGACCGAATGGCTGGTGGCTTCAATTTCCATGTTCATGGTGATCTGTGTGGAAAGAAATTATAGACTTTAGTGTTTTATAAGGTAGAGGTGCTTAAGCACTTTAGATGTGACCGTCGGAACCGTAATGTACATTTTCGATGCGGGCCAGCTGCCATTCGGTAGGAGGGAGACATTCGTCGTGAATTAAGACGCATTCTCCAATTTTTGGTGCTTCTTGAGTATTTTTTCCGCCGATATCGTTTGTGAAGGCCTTTTAGATATTCTTCCTTCCATCGGCGACTAAATTCATGATGGAGAATTTTGATTCGTTTCCATCGATTTATGAGGGAGAGTGAGTCCATGTTTGGATCTGGTATAGCCAGAAGTAGAGCTCCTTTAAGAAAATGCTAGGGAGTGAGGACTGTAAAGTCGAAGGGATCCTGCGCGAGTGCGGTTAGCGGCCGTGAGTTCAAAACGGCTTCAACTCGAAAGTGTAGTGTAGTGAACTCTTCAAATGTAAATGTATTATTGCCAGAAGTTTTCTTGAACTGTGACTTAAAGCTTTTCATAGCTAATTCCCATAGTCGAGCCATATGTGGGGCAGTTGCCAGTTTATTCCTTGAGGTGCATATGTTTCAATGATGTGCGGCGAGACATCTTTAGCGAACTGTATGAACTCCTTCTCGTTGGCCCGTTGGGCACCGAAGAAGGGTTTTCCATTGTCGCTCATGATTTTAGAGGGAAAACCTCGCCGTCCGAGAAAGCGTGCAAATGCCGCGAGAAAAGCTGCTGTTGTCAGATCTTAACATAACTCTAGGTGTACGGCTTTCGTCGTAAAGCATACAACAACAGCCACATAACCCTTCATTGTAGTAGAAGACCTTAACATCGACGCCTTCAGCTGGAAAGGTCCGGCAAAATCTACTCCAGTGATGGTGAAAGGCATAGAAAAATTGCAGCGTGCGGGTGGTAAAGCTGCCATGATCTCCAGCCCATCTTTTGCTTGTGTAGCGTACAGACTTTACACATAAAGATGCATTTTTTGACCAGAGGCTTAAGTCGAGGAATATAAAACTCTTATCGGATCATTTGTGGCATTAGCCTGTGCTCGGCGTGTAGCATTAAGATGTGGAGATAGTTAATAAATATTGTGGCTAATGCGAATTTTTCCAGTATGATTATAGGATGCCGCTCATTGTAGCTCAGACTGGAGTTCGCTAGCCTGCCATTGGCACGAAGCAGTCCCTTAGAGTCTACAAAGGGGTTAAGTACTAAGAGTGTGCTCTTTTTGTCAATACGCTTTGATGCCATTAAAACTGTTATTTTTGTCCGCTTCAAGTCTTTAAGCGATGTACAAATTGAAACATATACGCT
Organism: Merzomyia westermanni; assembly: GCA_949987695.1. Taxonomy (NCBI): domain Eukaryota; kingdom Metazoa; phylum Arthropoda; class Insecta; order Diptera; family Tephritidae; genus Merzomyia; species Merzomyia westermanni. The sequence continues at coordinate 102,647,375 of OX465288.1, read as the reverse complement.
ATCACCCTTAAGGCTCGGGGGAACGACGAAAATCGCTCGAGGATGTCTGTCCTCCATAGTTGTATGAAAGCCTTCGATTCTTCGACTTTCTGGGGCTATGATATTGCGTGCAAGCGACTTTGGCCATGCGTCTGGTGATTCTACCAGACAGTTAAGGGCATTCCACCAAAGTGTGGTGGTTGTAAGGTGCAAGGGTTTGCAGCTCTTGTGCCAAGATCGGCAGGGTTATCAGCACTGGCAACCTGTCGCCAAGTTGCTGATCCCTCAAGGTCAATGATTTGAGCTTTTAGGTTTGACCCGTATGTTTTCCACGTATGTGGTGGTTTTTCGAGCTAGCACAATTTCTTAATCGGACCATAGGTATAATTTTCGATTGCTCCGGTTTAAGTGTGTTTGTACGGTCGAGGCTAGTTTTGCGGGCAGCATAGCGCCACATAGCTCGAGCCGTAGGAGGCTTACGGTCTTCAGAGGGCCACCTTGCCATTAATAAGTGACTTGGAATTTTGCCATTGTGGTGGGTTCGCACATAAATAGCTGCGCAGTATGCTTTTCGACTTGATGGTCGATTGAGAAATTCAGTTGTTTGCGAATTGGGACCATTTTATTAAGCGGAGTGGTTTAACCACTTCGTCCCAATCGGTTACATCTGGCCATAATTCTTGAATGAGGATTTTTGCTGGTATCATCCTGAGGGGGTGAAAAGTTTTGCCACAGATGACCAAATTTGTCTTTTCGTTTTTGCGGATTGTGCAGATATCGACTCAAGAGTGTATGAAAATTGGATTCCATTGTATGCCCAGAGTTTTGGTGGTGCTTTTTTTTCAAACTTTAGAAAATTGGTATCTGGCAAGTTTTCTTTATTTATATTAGCCAGTTTTTCTGGGTGGTTGAAGTTATCTCCTTTAATGGGAACCCTGCTGAGTCGAGGACTTCAATAACTAGAGCAAGTAACTCGCACGCTAGAGGAAGGCTGTGGCTTCCAGATAGTGTATCGTCTACATATGTTTGAGAGCTTAGCACCGGGGCGGCTAGTGGTAATTTGGCTTTTGTGTCCTTTACCAGTTTGTGTAATGTTCGAATGGCTAGAAAAGGGGCGCAGTTCACGCCAAATGCCACCGTTTTTAGTCGCGGATGGGGCTACTCGGTGAATTTGTTGTAAGTTTTTCAGGTTTGATAACTGCGTGGTGTGGTACAAGGTGGCGCAAAAGTAATCCTCCTATCAGAAAATGCTATAAATTTTGCGATTGGCCCCTAAAGTCAGTTCTGTTTTGACATTTGTGTAGTAAACACATGCGAAATACACGTTAATAAACAATGTTACGCTACACTGGTCCAGAACGCGGAATATTGCTGACTATTTATTTGACCAATAATCGGTCGGGGCCAAACGGTTACTGTGAATGGTGAGCGCTACAGAGCAATGTTCAACGAGTTCTTTTTGCCGCAACTTGATGAATTGGGATTGGAAAACATGTGGTTCCAACAAGACGGTGCAACAGCTCACACTGCACGTGCCACAACCGATATGCTGAACATCGGAAGCTTACTTTTGCGCCACCTTGTAGATAAAAGGATGCGAATTTGCATTTTGTTATTTCCTCATAGGAATTTACTGATGATCTAGTTTTATATATATTTTTTTTATTTATTTATTTAGTAAGTCTTTGGAATACAATCCTTACAGACTATGTGTTAAATTAATTTACATATTACTTATTACTAAATTCGCACATATAAATCAAACCGCTTATAAAGCAGAATTCAACATTAAGAGAAAAGCATCCATAGGTAGTGAAAAATCCAAAGCGACTAAAATGCTTAGTGAGTAAAACTCTCGTACAGCACGGTTTATGGGGGCATTACAAGCGTAATTGGTTCTCGTATTATCCCCATAGAACGGATAGACATTACGAAAAGATCGTTGCGGCACATTAAACCGAATCCTTTCCAGCAAGTATGGACAGTCTATTGAACCCTTAATAATTTTGTAGGTAAAGGATAAGCAGAGTAAAGATCTGCGACACTCCAAGACTTAAGACTTAAAAGCATAAGACGAGCCGAGTAAGGTGGAATGGGCTCTACGAAATTTAACGGCCGAAGAGCATATTTTTTTTCTGTACTCTCTCGAGTCTATTTATAGCTATCCGGGTACTTGGTCGCCAAATAAAAACAGCATATTCTAAGTGAGACCTGACACACGATGTGTAGACTAGTTTTATAGTATATGAGTCAAAAAATTTACCGGAATTACGCCTCACGAAACTCAGCATGGAGTATGATTTAGTGGTTATATAATTCTTCTTCTTCTTTATATGGTCATCTAACCGCCTGGGCGATTTTGACCGTCCAACATAGCTCGCCAGTCGTTTCTTCGTTGCGCCAACTGGCGCCAATTGGAAACACCGGGGGATCGCAAATCGGTCTCCACTTGGTCCTTCCATCGGATGGGGGTCTCCCTCTTCCTCTGCTTCCACCGGTGGGTGCCGATAAGAATACCTTCTGGGCTGGAGCATCTTCGCTCATTGGCACTACGTGGCCTAGCCAGCGAAGCCGCTGTGTTTTAATTCGCTGAACTATGTCGGCGTCTGCGTAAAGTTCATACAGCTCATCATTAAATCTTCTTCGGTACTCGCCGTCGCCAACGCGTAGAGGTCCACAAATCTTTCGAAGAACCTTTCTCTCGAATACTCCCAGAGCGGCCTCATCAGATGTTGTTAGTGTCCACGCTTCTGCACCATATAGCAGGACGGGTGCGTGACTTGTAGTGTGTTATTTTCGTTCGTCGTGAGAGGACTTTACTTGGACTTTACTTTCTGCCTGTAAGCAGAAGTTACGGCGCGGTTGTTAAGGCCAATGATATCCATATGGTCAGCATATGCCAACAATTGCACGCTTTTATAAAATATTGTTCCAGCACGGTTAAGTTCTGCAGCTTGTATTATTTTCTCCAGCATTAAATTAAAGAAATCGCACGATAGGGGGTCACCCTGTCTGAAACCTCGTTTAGTTTCGAACGGCTCGGAGAGGTACTTTCCAATTCTGACCGAGCTGGCGGTGTTGTTTAAGGTCATTTTGCATAGCCGTATAAGTTTTGCGGGGAAACCACATTCAGACATAGCGGCATATAGGCAGCTCCTTTTCGTGCTATCGAAAGCGGTTTTAAAATCAACAAAGAGATGATGTGTGTCGATTCTTTCTTCACGGGTTTTTTCCAAGATTTGGCGTATTGTAAAAAATTGGTCGATGGTAGATTTACCAGGTCTGAAGCTACACTGATAAGGTCCAATCAGTCTGTTCACATCAGGCTTCAGTCTTTCGCACAATACGCTTGATAGGACCTTATATGCGATATTCAAAAGGCTGATTCCGCGATAGTTGGCGCAGTTTGCCAGATCGCCCTTCTTGTGGATTGGGCAGAGAACACTTAGATTCCAATCTTCAGGCATACATTCATCAAACCATATTCTACATAGAAGAAGAAGGGTTTAAAACCTTCTGTCATTCGCCGAATTTTTTGATAGAATTTTCGGACATTATTCCCTTTGGCCAGCTTCTCAAGCTCCTTTATTTCACGCTTTTCTGCCTCTCTTTTTTTCGCCCGGAAAAGCCGCCTCGCTTCCCTCTTCAACTCGCGGTGGTGTTCACACACACTCCTCGTTGCATTCGATCTCAGCGTTGCCTTGTAGGCTTCGTCCTTTCTTTTCGTTGCAGCGCGGCACTCTTCATCATCATACCAGTTGTTTCTTCGCGTTCGCCGGAATCCAATTACTTCTTCGGCTGCGGTACGGAGTGCTCCTGAGATATGATCCCACTGCTCATGCATTCCACTAGGTTGAATTGTGCTCTTGGAGAGCAAGTGTGAGAGGCGATCTGCGAAATAATTGGCGGTTTGTTTCGATTGCAGCTTTTCGACGTCCAGCTTTCCCTGCGTTTTTTGTTGCACCTGTTTTGTCGTACAGAGGCGGGTACGAATCTTGGCTGCAACTAGGTAGTGATCAGAGTCGATGTTGGGTCCTCGTATTGTGCGAACATCTAAAACGCTGGAAGAATGCCGTCCGTCTATCACAACGTGGTCGATCTGGTTCCGTGTTTTTCGATCGGGGGACATCCATATAGCCTGATGGATCTTCTTGTGCATAAACCTAGTGCTGGATATGACCATGTTTCGGGCACCGGCGAAGTCGATCAGGCTGAATACATTTGGCGAAGTCTGATCGTGGAGACTGAACTTCCCGGCAGTGGGACCAAATACACCCTCCTTACTTACCCTGGCGTTAAAGTCGCCAAACACGACTTTGATATCATGACGGGGGCAGCGCTCGTATGCTTCTTCCAGGCGCTCGTAGAATGCATCCTTTTCCACGTCGTCCTTCTCTTCCATCGGTGCATGAGCGCAGATAAACGATATGGTGGAAAATCGTACTTTCATGCGGATTGCAGCGAGACGCTCATTCACGGGTGTGAACGACAATACTCGGGGACGAAGTTTCTCTCCCACCACAAATCCCACGCCAAGTCTGCGGTTGTCTTCATGCCCACTCCAGTAGATGTTGCAAGGTGTTTTGATCGTGTTTCCTCGCCCCGTCCATCGCATCTCTTGTATGGCGGTGATGTCATCTTTTGCTTTACTGAGGACCTCAACCAGCAGGGCAGCGGCAACTTCCCCATTAAGGGACCGGACATTCCAGGTACATGCCCTTATCTCGTAATCCTTATTTCGTTTGCGGGTGTTGTCATCTAAAAAAGGGGTTCTCATATCAGAGGCTTTGTTGTTGAATTTCATTGGCACGTTGTTTTATGTGGTGGGTCCCAAACCCAACGCACAACCCGTTTCGCGGAAGGTTCAATTCAATTACAGGTTTGTATAGCGAGCCGCTTGATCCAAGACAGAAGCCCGTTTGCAGCCACACCACATGGTGACCAGACGCTGCTGTTTGAATCACCCAGCAAGCCCTTAAACCGATTATGTCGGAGTGGCCTTACCAGGTTTTCGCCTTCTCACGTTTAGCTCACCACCAAACGGGTGTTCGACGGCTACTCAGAGGATACTTCGGCGAAAAGGCCGGAAGTAGTGAGCTGCTTGAACCGCATGCAAAAGAATCGCTCTGGCCATTCCCAGGTGAATGGCGATCAGAAACTTTCCCCACTTGCGTGGACTTCTGCACACGGCCCCATCCTCAATTAATTATATAATTAATGTGATTAATAAAGGAAAACTTACTATCAAAGATAACACCAAGGTCCTTTATCTCGCTAACGCACCGAACTTCCCAATTAGATATACTGTATTTTGAGTGCAGGATATTAGATGATTTAGAATAGGTCACATGAAAGCATTTAGACGGATTTAGGGACAGACGAGACTCCAGACACCACAGATATAACTTTTTAATATCATTTTGTACTTTTCTGGTATCCTCAGGCGACTTTATTATCGAGAAAATTTTTAGGTCGTCAGCATATAGCAGACATTTAGCAGACATTTTAGCAAACGAAAAACAATTACTTATGTGATTTATAAAAATATTAAATAGTAATGGACCTAATATACTTCCCTGTGGAACACCTGATGTGGCCACAAAAGGAGCAGAAGATACACCATCAACCGTAACAACACTGGGCCTGTTGCGTAAGTAGGAGCTTATCCATAACAGAAAGGTCGAATGAAATCCAAGACAGCCTAGTTTATTGATTAAAACTCTGTGTGACACCCTATCAAAAGCTTTTGAGGAATCAGTATAGATGCAATACACCTGTGAACCAGCCGAAAAGGACTCAATGCAATACTCACTGAAGACGCCAAAGTTAGAAATCGTTGATCGCGACGAAGCCGTGCTGGAAAGGTGAAATAACGGACTTAACAGCAAAGCTCAGCTTGGCATTGACTGCATGCTCAAAACTTTTGGAAATAGTGGTCAGCTTGGATATGGGTCTGTAATTACGTACGTCATTCTTGTTGCCACATTGGAAAATAGGCGTAGTGGTGGTAGCCTTCCAATCATCAATGAAAGTCCCAGAGGGCAGTGACTTGTTGAAGATCAGTTGCAAAGATTAAAGTTTAAAAATGCTTTCCTAATATCTTCCGATGAAAGATGTAGAGCTCCGAAATTTAAGGCAGACTCCGAACTATTCGAAAAATCGTGCTTGTGAGTACTATCATCCGGTGAAAAATTAGATTTAAATAACTCAGCAAACAAAGTTGCTGCCTCATTCGGGGTTTGCGGAGAGTTATTATCAAGGAAAACTCCGGTGGGTACACTAGCGGAGCATTTTTTGTCCTTGATATACTTCCAAAAGCTTTTGGGATTCGATTTAATATTACACTCAATATTTCGTATATAATTGGAATATAGATTTTTATCCAAAATATTGAAATCCTTCTGGTATACCTTATATTTACTGAAGTAGAAAATATTCTTAGTGGTGTTATATTTTTTTAAGAATTTATTTTTAAGGTTCTTCAGTTTTTTTAATTCCTTAGTGTACCAGGGTAATTTATAGGATCTTTTTACCCGTAAAGACATTTTATCCAAACATTGGTTGAATAAAATAGTTTTGAAAGCCAAAACACTGATAGAGGTATCAAGTCCCCCGAGCAACTCCTCCCAGTTTATTTCAAGTAAAGAACCATTCAGATTTGCGAAGTCGCAAGAATAGAAATTGAAAGATAATCTGCTCTCAGAGGTGTCCAAGGGAAAATGATAGAAACTAAAATCAACAACCAGTGGTAGGTGATGCCTGTCTTTAGAAGTGATTGGATTTATGCACTCATTAACTTCACAACAAATGTTGTCACTGATAAATATAAGATCCAAAAGCCTATTTAGAGTATTAAAATACTTATTAATTTGAGATAAATTAAGACTAAGTAAATTATCGATGAAATACAATTCATTATTAGTAACAACATTATTAGGCGTGAGACCATAATTACGCACTAAAACTGTGCACCAAGTCAGACTTAGTTCTCATTCCAGATAAGTTTCGAAAATAGATTTTCAAGCCATTGTTGTTATTGATGTCCGAGTGCTACTTACTATGTCCGCAATAGCTTTCGTTGGGCCTTTCGAAAAACCTGAAAGGGCTTTACGGTAACATTTGTTGGCCAGATATCCGAGCATAGTAGTTTTTCGTAGAAAAGCTCAGAGACTCCCAACTTAAAGTTGACTCTATGCAAACTTGACAGTGAGACGCCTTATTTACAAGCTTAATGCAAGATAATGACGTTCTATCTAAATCAATTTGCTTAGACACATAATCTTTTATGTCATCTTCAGACACGGATGGTGAAAAGGAAGCCAAATGAAGCCATTTATAGCGGTCAGCAACAATGAGATCAGTACACGGATTAGTGCGAATTGTTGTTACTATTACTATGCGAATTGTTGTTACTATTACTATTATTGCTCCTTTTACGCGATACTTTCTCCAAATGTGCATTATAATTCATATTATTTGTCTTATCAATAGGTGTATGCAAAGCAGAGACATCAGATGCTGGCGCCGCGGCCATACCAGCTGAAGTAGTAGCGCAGGCATTAATATTGTTACTGGCTTGTTTATGAGACACCTTCCCCCCCTGTGCATTATCACTCACATTATTAGTGGCAATAGGCAAATAAGAAGAAGCAGAAGTAATAGTTACTGGAGCTATAGTCACTACAGATGTTGTAGGAACGTAAGCATTGGCTTGTCTTTTCGGCGCACACGCATTAGCACTAGTCGAAGAAACAGAGGTAACATTAGTTGTTGCTGAGGTCACAGCGCATGACGACGTTGACTGCGATGAGATAATATCAGCATAGGAACATGCGGCCGCCGTGGTGTGAAGGTAGCGTTGCCGGCCTACCACACCGAAGGTCCATGGTTCGAGCCCTGGTACAGGTAACATCAAAAGTGATTTGAAAAAAGTTTTTCAAAACGGGGTCGCCCCTCGGCAGTGGTTTGGCAAACTCTCCGAGTGTATTTCTGCCATGACAGGCTTCTCAGCAAAAATTCGTCTCCTTTGTAGATGCCGTTCGGAGTCGGCAAAAAACTGTAGGTCCCACCAATTTGTAGGGAAAATTCAAATCGGCACACCACAAATTGGAAGAGAAGCTTGGCGCAAAAATCTCTTAGGAGGTTTATGATGATATACCTGTTGTATATCGCGCCATAGAGATAGATAGAACATGTGCTTACGAATGTTGGATCAAAGCGAGTACAAGTAGACGAAGTACTAACTGGCACTAAAGAGTAATTAGCATCTATGTAATCTCTATGCTTGAAGCTATTAAAAGCAACAATAAAAGAATTGCGCAGACTCTTAACTTCTGAGGTGAGAGCAGCAATTTTCTTGTCTTTGTCAGCCAGTTTTCTTTCTAGGCATCGAAGAGCAGAAGTGATGTTTACAGATTCCAACACCAACTTGTCGTTGGCATCTTTTAGATCAGTCACCAAATTGATTATACGAGCATTGTCGGCTTGAAGAGTTGTTATTAACGATTTTAAAGTTATATGTTGAGTATCAGCAATATTAGGAGAATTGCCACAGCGCTTGGCAGAGTCATCAGACTTCGGTTTCTGAGAAGTCTGAGCATTGGAAGAAGAAGAATTAGTGGTATTGGCACTAACAACAGTAGAAGTTTTCTTCTTTGCAATTGTGGAGGAGGTGAACGGAGGGAGTTACGACGATTGGCAGCACAAGTTTTGTAAATAAAAGATTGCTCTGAACTTTGCAAAAATTCAACTTCTGCCGGACGAATACCAACGCAATTTGCGTGGAAGAGTTCATTACACTTTGCACACTGCACCTTCTCTACTTTCGGTTGATTTCTAACAACTCCATGCCCGCAAATACAATGCATTGTTGTTGATTTATGCGAGTTATTATTATTGTCACAAGAATAAGAGTCACTATCTCATATTTATTGCAATAATTGGTAGCATCCAACTGAGTGAATGTCAATTATTAAAGTCACTTTCAAACAATTTTTAATTAAAAAGTAGGAGAGCGAACAAAACACGTCCGAACTACACGACTGCTGTTAGTCCAATCCTCAAGGACATCGTCGTATGAGGTTTTAGCTCGCCTTTTTTAAGTAAGTTTATTTCCATACTTAAAAGCTGCTGTACTGCTGAGGTTCGGGACGAAGACGTGCCGACCGTTTTCTGATCTCGTAGTTGTGGCTTCGTAGAAGTCTTCACAATACTTGTCGTCAGGTGTAGTAACGGGGATTGGGGGGAGTTCTTATTCCTCCCGGAATTTTTTGTGAGTTAAGATTGTAATTTGAAATTTCAGGAATGGGCGGGAGAGTTATTCAAAACTCAAATAAAATCTGCTTCATGACCCTGGTTTCACCAAGCGCGGATCAAAGAATGTAAGCATAGGTCGCTGGTTGATATCCGCCTCGGAGGACCATATGTACTTCTAGGGCACTTCACTTTTCACTGCACCCACCTCAGCACGGAACTTGTTCAATAAAATGAAAAAACAAAATTGATTTAATTTTAAAGGTTAATAAGAATTCTTTATTTGGCTCAGGCTCTAAGTGTCCGTCTTGTTCAAAGATTTTCGAATTGTGTTGTCTTTACAAGCCTGTGTGTGTATGGTGTTGACAACTTATCCGTGCGTGACTGTGTAAGTGTGTGATGTGGTGAATGTTGGCGGCAGGGTTGGGTTAACCTAGCCACAACTTTTATTCAAATACTCGACCATAATTGACAAGGGATTTTCCAAACCAGGTTGGACCAACGTTGTGAAGCATCATATTGATACGGATGATGTAAGGCTAATCTGCCAAGCTCCTCATTGTGTACCCTTGGCCAAACGCAAAATGGCGAGGGAAATTATACAAGACATTAGTGACAGCGGCGTGATCGACCCATCAGCTTATCCGTGAAGCTGACCGATAGTTCTGTGGTTCTTCTATTCTGTTGAGGTTCTTGGTGTTGAACGACGGAACGAAGAAGGACAGTTAAGGGGCACTTAAAAAAATTAAGTTCCAAAAAGTGTTCTTTTAAAGAAGGGATTATGTAACGGTATTACGGAGTTACCTCGCGCTGTGCACATATTATCACCGATTTGTACCGAGTTTCACCCGCGTAGTCAGTAGTGTCCATGATCTTACCAGAAAAAATATGTACATTGAATGCAAGAAAGCACATAAAGTGGTTTCCAAACCTTGAAGAAACGACTGTGCACTTCCCCATTGTTAGCATATCCAATCACAGGTCCAACGTTTATTCTGAATACGGATGCAAGTGGTTAAGCAAAAGGACGTGTTTTGTGACAGATTGTAGATGGACAGGAGAAGGTAGTGGCGTACTATAGCCGAACAATCCGGAAGCCTGAATGGAACTACTGTGTAACAGGGTGAGAACTGTTGGCATTGGTAGAAATCGTCAAATATTTCCACACGTACCTTTATGACCAGAGATTCCACATCAAGACAGACCATTCAGCGTTGAAAGGACTCTTGCAATTCCGTAATTCAGAAGGTCAATTAGCAAGATGGATAGAGCGACTGCAAAGTTACGACTTTTCCATAGAACATGGCAAACCATGCACCCATGGAAATGCTGATGCAATGTCGAGGCGACGATGTAACTTAAAATGCAAGCATTGTTCGAAAACTGAGTCCAAGAGAGACATCATGGATATGCGGGTGATGAATATAACATCTACGCGTAAATGGGGCATGGATAAATTAAGAAAGTGTCGGCTAGAAGATCCCCATATTGCACCCGTGATGCTGGACATCGAACGAAATGAGCGACCAACAATATTGGACGCAGTGGAACAGTTTACAGTTGATATCCGTTTGCTTGCATCGAATATGGGAGAGCAAAGATGGTCAGTGTACTTGAAAACTCATAGTTTTTCTAACGGTTCAAGTGGAGGTTATCTTGGGGTCACCAAAACCTAGGTGGAGGGCTGTGTGTGAAATATTCTCAAGTATGTACCATTCCTCACTCAATAACACTCACATCACCAGTACACAAGGCAGAAATAGCCCCCCTCCGGATTAGGGGCTTAGAACCGGTCGTAGGGACGACTAATATGCACAAAGGTAATGACGTGCAACTCGATGGTTGACATGACCTAGAAGGTACCGCAACAATCGGGAAGCTTGGCAAAGGACTGTCGCTTTCAACAACACTGCCCTACCAAAACCTTAACCTTCGGGGAGTGTTTTTGTCGTTACAAACCACAACGACAGAAATAGCGATGACTACACACATACATGTGAGCAAGAGAAAGAGAAATATCATGACACCCACCCTTAGAGAACACGAGGGTCGAACAACCTACACACTTCTAGGTTTGTTTATAAAAGGGAGTAACCCAGCAAGGCATAACTAAAATTATACCAATTTTGGGGTCCCAACACATATTTTCTCAGAAAGCAAACACGATGGGAAATTTTTGACCATGCATTCGTGTTCAGCATAAACAAATCCTTAAGAAATAATTTTGATTTTTTCTTTTGCATTAAAAATAAAGGGTCCTGTAACTATTGCCCCACATACGAATAATTAATTTTAGGTAATAGTATCTTTGCAAATTTTTTTAAATGTGTGACTTTTGTCAATTTATGTGAGTAACAGAAACCGTCTACACCAACAAACATACGAATGATATTTTTGAAAAGATCTTTTGGTCAAATGTATCCTTTTGGTGCTCCAAAAGGGTTAAAGTGAGATATTTCGGGAAAACGAGCGGCCGCGATTTTAATGAAAACATAGTTCGACATTTGTGATGGTCTCTGACAACACCTCACTCACACTTTTTGTGCCCATTTTTGTTGAACTTATTCTTGCCAGCACAACGGTGTGACTAGTAAATAAAACTAACTATTTGCAAATAGTATCGGAGCGTTTGTTTATTTAACTCTGGGATGGACCGAGAAGGACGCTGAGGAGCAAGCATTCATAATGAAGGGTTTAGAGTTGGATGAAGTAAATAACATGGCCAACTGCACAACGGCAGCATAGAGGTGGTGCCGTATTTATGTGGTTCATTCCAAAAATGTGACCAATCAGCACAAATTTTGTTGGCAAGATGTATTAACTGCAAGATTGTTGAGGATGAAAATGCATCTATCGTATATTCTTAAATTTTATTGCAAAAGTAATTTTACTTGCACGAAAATTGAAGGACATGGATTTTGAGCAAAATTGCCTATAAATATAGCAATAATTTTAAGCTGCTTACCAACGAAATTTGACCATGTACGGACTGCTGGGTATGCAGTACCGCTAACTAAGAAAAATCTCGATCGTCTTCCAGATCATTTGATAAATGAAGAGTCCTTTATTAATTGTCGTTACGCTGATGAAAACACTGTGACAAAATCTGCATATGTCCTTCAAGGCAACAGAGAAGTTCCTACAGCTACTACAGGAGTCGGTCGATGGGACCTCCAAGCGTTCACCATGTATAACCATCAGACAGTGTCCCTTGAGTGCCCCCGTCAAGGCGCCTAGTTAAGGCCGCTTGAGTATGAACGTATGTTTCCCACTGATGCGGGGCCACGTCTTCCCCGAACTCACGTACTAGCCAGTGCTTGCCCGAAGCAACAGAAGGAGCTATGCTCTTTTCTTGGTTCACCTCCGACTGCTCTCTGACCTTCCTTGTCATCGTATCAGCAGCGCAGTTTCCGCGTATGCCAGTATCGAATGGGATCCATATTACTGCTGTGGATCATATCGAAGCCAGTTTATTGAGCAATTGACTGCAGTGGAGTGCCACGTGGATGCTCACAAGGCCTTTCATCGTATATTGACACGGATGTGCAGTTTTTAGAGAGCAGCCAGCGCGAAGCCTTTTTTGTGGCTGTAAGTTCAGCCTGGAGTGGAGGAGAGTTATAGATCGTCTGAGTATACGCCGCTGCCCACCTTGCTCTCAAACATAGAGCCATCCGTGAAGCTGCCAGTAGACTGTGGGCTTAGAATATGTACGCCCTCCCATTCGTATCTATCAGAGATTTTTGTTAAGAACTTGTTGTCTGACTCATAACAGGTCAGTGCAGATTTCTGAGTATCGCCTTCAAGATGCTTGAGCTCCCGAATCTGGTGTCGCCCCAACGCTGAACGGCAATACCATAGAAGAAGAAGGGGTATACTATCCAAACTAAACCAAATCATTTACCTATGGCTACTTTGGATGCATAGATGGCAGTGGTTTCCTTTTGGATTTTTCCTCAACATGCTTGTTACAGTTGAGTGTACTGTTCAGGATGACTTCGAGGTACTTGACCTCTTGATAAAGTGTGTGCTAAAGGCTGTACTTTGTACCTTCTGGTGAAAAGACTGATCTCCGTTTTGAAGGGGTTCAACTTTCCAGTCAACAGTCTTCCATGAGGCTCAAAGCGGTCTAGAGTAGGTCGCCTAGGGTTTGAAGATGCTTATCCGTCGCAGTGAGAGCGATATCGTTGGCGTTAGCGGCCGGTCATTTCCGGCCTCAGAACTAGGGTGTTATCCGTTACCACCTATGGGGGTGCCTCTAGACGTGTATCGAACTGTTGAGGTCTCTCCTAGATTTGATTGAATAGTTCTCCTTGTCAGAAGTGGTCCAACGAATTACACCAGCGGAAACCCCAGCCTCATTCGTAGAAGGGACCCAATTACAGCTCGTGTATGTACATTACTCGATTTCTTGAAAAATACTAAAAGTGAAGTTCTTGAAGGCCAGTCGTTTTTCTATCTTCGTGGTAATAGCATCGAGAGCCGTTTCCCTTGCCATTTGAAGTTCTGCGGGGAAAACACTTTCGGGGCCCGAAGATTAAAATGTGCCGATTAAACAGCCCGGAAGGTGCATGCCCATGAGAATTTCAACCATTTCGGCGCTAGATGATGTTCAATCTTCATCCGGTTTCCAAATAAAGCTCGGAGCAGTTGAGTTATTGGCCTCTGAGTGGATTTCCATGTTGTCACAGAACCTTCTCCAGGAGTCTCTCTGGTCTTTATTAACTGCCAGTCAGCTTATCTTGATTAAAAAATCTCCTACTGTCTTTCCTGAGCCGGTAATTTTGAAAGCAGCGTGTCAGGACTCTGTGATGAAGTATACTGCTTCATCAATTTTAGACGATGAGTCAAGCTCACTAGTCAAAGCGGACTCGTTTTCAGATTATTGGTGAGCTTCATTAGCTTTTAGCGGTAGGCTTAGCCTGCCGTGAGAAGCGTGTTTAAAGAACGAATACGGGACAACATTTTTGAAGATATTTGTTTCTGTAAGCTGCAAGAGTAGATGGTCTCATGAGGAGACAGAAGCATATGTGTCTGAGGTCAGAGAAGGAGCTGTCCGTTGATACAGTCCTCGATTTGGCCCAGAGACTAGCGTGATGTCCAGAACTTCATTTCTGTCTGCCTTAAAAAATGTTAGTTCATTACCGGAGTTACTCATACTTAAGTTATTAGATGGTATAAAGTCTAAAAGGCACTCAGTTGTAGAGTGAATATCCGTAAAACCCTATACGATGTTATGGGAATTGGCGTCAGCTCCTATGATAATGGCAGTTTCAGGCGATTCGCATACGGCATTATAATTATTCCGGTATCAAGAAAGCCGGTTGAAAATCAATGCAAATATGAACTTCGGCTCCACGACGAAACTGCTAACGGGTTTCAACGTGTTATGGAAATATTAACCCGGCGTATGGTTGAGTGATTGTCTGCACGTTGGACCTTCACAACGATCTGAACTCAAAAGTTTTGAAATTGCGAGTGCATCGAATCGCATTCATCGAAGACATTAAAAATGTTATCGATAGGTTCTATAGCTGTATTCTGTAAGTCTGTCTCATCTCAAGGCACTAAATTTGAGATTTTTCATTAGAGACAATTTTTGTGACTTCAGATGATTTCTGTATTCTGTAAGAGAAAATCACAAAAAGTTCACCAATGATATACAACTGTTGAAAAATACTTAAGAACGATACCCAGCTTTTCACATTTGGTGCTATTTTGGATGAAACTACTTGTATATTTTAAATATTATGTTTTATTTTAAAAATGAATGATGTTTTCAACATATATCCGACTTTTTGTGCAAGAAAAACAAAAACTTTTTGACTTCACATGATAAATATAACGCAATGATGAATTTCCTCGAGAAAAATACTTAAGAACGAAGCAAAATGTTGCAAAAAATAAAAAACTTTTAAATGTAAAGAAAATATTAGTATTAATATTTGGTTGCAAATCCCTTCTGCTTTATAACTGCGGCACAGCGTCTTTGCATTGACATTATTAAATTGCTGCAACGGTCGAGAGGAATGGATTCCCATGCTTCCTTTGCCTTTTGGAACATTTGACCCACATTTGTAATATTCTGCGGACTGAGCACATTTTTTACGTCGTTCCAAAGATGTTCTATTGGATTCAAGTCGGCGCTCGATGATGACCAATCCAAAACAGTGACAGAATTGTCCTCAAAAATCTTTTTTGCAATGCGAGAAGTATGCTTTGGATCATTTTCCTGTTGAAATTTCCAAATAAACGGCAAATTCTCTTCCGCATACGGCAGCACTACATTTTGTAGTATCTCAAATTTTACTAAGTCCATATTGCAGCCCCACACCATTATTCAGCCACCCCCATGCTTTATTATTGGTGGGACGAACTTGGGGTCGAATGCTGCACGTCTAGGTTGTTGTTGTTGGTGTGGTAACGACAAAATCACTCCCCGAAGGTTTTGGGGAGTGTTGTCGAATGAACAGTCCTTGGCCGGATATGAATCCGGTACGCTCCGGTACTCCCTTGCGGTGCTGCCCGACTGTCGTGGTAGCGATTTATGACCACTGAAACTTTCTAGGTCATGTTACCCCTCCTTCAGTAGGGGAGGATAAGATAGGTAATGAGAGGTGAAAGGCTTCATATCCGCAGATGAACCATCTAGTTGAACGTTGTGCATATCGCCTCTTACAACCGGTATGCCTACCTCGGGCATATTCTAAACCCCTAACGCCGATTTAATAATGTCAAAAGGGGGAAAGCTGCTCCTCTGCTATTCGCAAAGCAATCATAGAGTTGCAGAAGACCAAACTTTCCTACAGTGCTAATGCAACACAACAAAACGTTTCTAAACCATGGTTTTCAATGCTTTACAATATTTTTCTCAGTATAAAACAGCAGGAAACGTCGCTAGAAAAAGAAAACCTCGGAAAACTTCTCGTCCGATTTATAGGATGATCATCAGACTGTCAAATCTGGACCCCGGGAGGAGTGCTGTTGAAATCCTTCGAGACATTTCTGTTCATCTAGAAAAGCAAATAACAAAAAGAACAGTTGCACTTCGATTGGCAGAAGCTGGGCTTCATGGTAAACTGGCACGGAAGAAACCATTGGTAACAGCAACCCAGCGACAATGCCGAATTGAGTTTGATCGAGAGCACATTTCGTGGATTCAAAATCAATGGCGGTATATTTTGTTCAGCGATGAAGCAAAGATAAATAGAGTTGGTCCAGATGGTAGTAATGATAGGATGGCGGTTCAAGCAGCTCATTACTTCCGGGCTTTGCGCCCAAGTATCCTCTGGGTAGCCATCGAACACCCGTTTGGTGGTGAGCTAAACGTGAGAAGGCGAAAACCTGGTAAGGCCACTCCGACATAATCGGTTTAAGGGCTTGCTGGGTGATTCAAACAGCAGCGTCTTATCACCATGTGGTACGGCTGCGAACGGTCGTCTGTCTAGGATCAAGCGGCTCGCTATACAAACGTGTAATTGAATTGAACCTTCCGCGAAACGCGTTGTGCGTTGGGTTTGGGACCCACCACATAAAACCACGTTCCAATGAAATTCAACAACAAATTCTCGGATATGAGAACCCCTTTTTTAGATGACAACACCCGCAAACGAAATAAGGATTACGAGATAAGGGCATGTACCTGGAATGTCCGGTCCCTTAATTGGGAAGGTGCCGCTGCCCTGTTGGTTGAGGTCCTAAGGAAAGCAAAAACTGACATCACCGCCATACAAGAGATGCGATGGACGGGGCGAGGAAACACGATCAAAACACCTTGCAACATCTACTGGAGTGGGCATGAAGACAAGCGCACATTCGGCGTGGTATTTGTGGTGGGAGAGAAACTCCGTCACCGAGTATTGTCGTTCACACCCGTGAACGAGCGTCTGCAATCCGCATAAAAGTACGATTTTTCACCATATCGTTTATCTGCGCTCATGCACCGACGGAAGAGAAGGACGACGTGGAAAAGGATGCATTTTACGAGCGCCTGGAAGAAGCATACGAGCGCTGCCCCCGTCATGATATCAAGGTTGTGCTGGGCGACTTTAACGCCAGGATGGGTAAGGAGGGTGTATTTGGCCCCACTGTCGGAAGTTCAGTCTCCACGATCAGACTTCGCCAAATGTATTCAGGCTGATCGACTTCGCCGGTGCCTGAAACATGGTCATATCCAGCACTGGGTTTATGCACAAGAAGATCCATCAGGCTACATGGCTATCCACCGATCGAAAAACACGCAACCAGATCGACCAAGTTGTGATAGACGGACGGCATGCTTCCAGCGTTTTAGATGTTCGCACAATACGAGGACCTAACATCGACTCTGATCACTACCTAGGTGCAACAAAAAACGCAGGGAAAGCTGGACGTCGAAAAGCTGCAATCGCAACAGACCGCCAATTATTTCGCAGGTCGCCTCTCACACCTGCTCTCCGAGAGCACAATTCAACCTAGTGGAGTGCATGAGCAGTGGGTTCATATCTCAGGAGCACTCCGTACCGAAGCCGAAGAAGTAATTGGATTCCGGCGAACGCGAAGAAACAACTGGTATAATGATGAAGAGTGCCGCGCTGCAACGAAAAGGACGAAGCCTACAGGGCAACGCTGAGATCGAATGCAACGAGGAGTGTGTGTGAA
The DNA here is from genome assembly GCA_949987695.1 of Merzomyia westermanni. Taxonomy (NCBI): domain Eukaryota; kingdom Metazoa; phylum Arthropoda; class Insecta; order Diptera; family Tephritidae; genus Merzomyia; species Merzomyia westermanni. The sequence goes on along the minus strand of OX465288.1, from coordinate 102,629,507 downwards.
CACTGCTTTTCCGGGCGAAAAAAAGAGAGGCAGAAAAGCGTGAAATAAAGGAGCTTGAGATGCTGGCCAACAGGAATAATGCCCGAAAATTCTATCAAAAAATTCGGCGAATGACAGAAGGTTCCAAACCCGGGGCAAACTCCTGTAAGAATGAGAACGGCGACCTGGTGGCCGATGTTCAGAGAGCACTCAGTATATGGAGGGATCACTTCTCTGCCCTTTTAAATGGAGAAACTGAGCAAGAAACCAGAGAAGATGCCGAACCCGAGCCCACAATCGAAGATGATGGAATTGACGTTCCACAACCCGACTATAATGAAGTGCGAATAGCAATATCCCGATTGAAAAACAATAAAGCAGCTGGCGCTGATGGTTTGCCTGCTGAGCTATTCAAACACGGAGGCGAGCAGCTGGTAAGGCGCATGCATTAGCTTCTATGCAGAATATGGTTGGATTAATGCATGCCTGAAGATTGGAATCTAAGTGTTCTCTGCCCAATCCCCAAGAAGGACGATCCTGCAAACTGCGCCAACTATCGCGGAATCAGCCTTTTGAATATCGCATATAAGGTCCTATCAAGCGTATTGTGCGAAAGACTGAAGCTTGATGTGAACTGACTGATTGGACCTTATCAGTGTGGCTTCAGACCTGGTAAATTTACCCTCGACCAGATTTTTACAATGCGCCAAATCTTGGAAAAAACCCGTGAAAAAAGAATCGACACACATCATCTCTTTGTTGATTTTAAAGCCGCTTTCGATAGCACGAAAAGGAGCTGCCTATATGCCGCTATGTCTGAATTTGGTTTCCCCGCAAAACTTATGCGGCTATGCAAAATGACCTTGAGCAACACCGCCAGCTCGGTCAGAATTGGGAATTACCTCTCCGAGCCGTTCGAAACTAAACGAGGTTTCGGACAGGGTGATCCCCTATCGTGCGATTTCTTTAATTTAATGCTGGAGAAAATACTACAAGCTGCAGAACTTAACCGCGCTGGAACAATATTTTATAAAAGCGTGCAACTGTTGGCATGTGCTGACGATATTGATATCATTGGCCTTAACAACCGCGCCGTAACTTCTGCTTACTCCAAATTAGAAAACGAAGCGGAGAAAATGGGATTGGTGGTGAACGAGGGGAAAACGAAGTACCTTCTGTCATCATGCAAAGAGTCAGCGCATTCGGGCCTTGGACACCAAGCCACTGTTGGCAGCAATAATTTCGAAATAGTGAAGGACTTCGTTTACCTGGGAACCAGCATTAACACCACAATAATGTTAGCCTAGAAATCCGACGAAGAATTACTCTTGCAAACAAATGCTACTTCGGACTGAGTAGGCAATTGAAAAGTAAAGTCCTCTCTCGACGAACGAAAATAACACTCTACAAGTCACTCATCGCACCCGTCCTGCTAAGAAGCGTGGACACTAACAACATCTGATGAGGCTTCTTTGGGAGTATTCGAGAGAAAGGTTCTTCGAAAGATTTGTGGACCTCTACGCGTTGGCGACGGCGAGTACCGAAGAAGATTTAATGATGAGCTGAAAGAACTTTACGCAGACGCCGACATAGTTCAGCGAATTAAAACACGGCGGCTTCGCTGGCTAGGCCCCGTAGTGCGAATGAGCGAAGATGCTCCAGCCCAGAAGGTATTCTTATCGGCACCCACCGGTGGAAGCAGAGGAAGAGGGAGACCCCCATCCGATGGAAGGACCAAGTGGAGACCGATTTGCGATCCCCCGGTGTTTCCAATTGGCGCCAGTTGGCGCAACGAAGAAATGACTGGCGAGCTATGTTGGACGGTCAAAATCGGTTAGATGACCATTTAAAGAAGAAAGAAGTTAATAGCATCCTATATATATGTCCTCGCCAATGCAATAGGTGTCAAACGCCCATATAGCATAAACACACTATAAGATCCAAATTTAGGTCAATATCGCCAAACCTAAGTGGGCTTTCGAAATAATAACCCTCCCATATTGATACCGTTTGATTGATGCTAACTTTATCACTGCGATGTTTATTAAATCTTAGTATAAAAGTCAACTTTTGATATTTTGTAATCAGTAGTACATAGCTTTTTTCACAGTATATATCGATTTAAGCTTTAATTTTGATTAATAAGTTTATATGTATTTACTTAAAACTAAGGCTTCTATTATTTGCATAAATACATAATGTTGATAATATAATACTTCTTAAGAATCAGATAAATATGACCTTAATTAGTTACAGTTTATCAAATAGTATATAAATATCTTAATCCACCTTAGTTAGTTTCACTATTTTCATAAAAAGAGGCGCAAATGCTTTCGTGGTAGCTATGTACTGTTTCATAGGTTATAGCCTATAGATATCGAAACTCTGCGTGAGAGGCGGACGTGTTTTGATTGCGCTCCGGCGGTGTTTGTCTTAAGTTGGCATACGAATATTTGTTTAAAAAGTGCTTGTGAGTGGTGTTTTTCTTATTTAGATCTTCTGACTACAAGCTTGTCGCAAATTGCAATCTGCACCTGCCTGCATTGTACCTACAATCATTTCCAGCATCAAAAAATGTGCGGTTTGAGAATAACAGATCTTTCTCGGGGGCAATACTCACCGCGTTGAAATCAACAGAAGATAAAATTCTGTCGATGAAAGAGAGACTTCGTGGGAGAATCAGCAGTGTATACTTTCTACTATCTAAAGCTAAGCTGCAGGAGACCATCGAAGCTTTTACTCAAGGTATTGAGAAAGTCGAACGCAAGCTTGAAGTGGAATCTGCAACTACGCGCGGCTTGTCTTTAGGATTGGAAGCCGTTAGAGAAAAGTTAGCGAAACTAAAAAGTGAGAGGGAAGTAAATACTCATTCGGCTGACGCTGTCATATTTGGCCTTCCGTTAGTTAGTGAAGAAAATCTGTCTGGATTTTTGAGAGCGTGTGCAAATCTATTGAGTTGACCCCACCCCCTCTTCGTGACATCTTTCGCACCAAACACTCAGCTGAGCGCCCGAAGAGTGCTGTTATAGTAAAGTTCTTCTCAACTTATGATCGCACTGGCACTCTCTCTGCCTTTCCTAAGTATCGCAAAATACACAACTCTGCTGTTTCTCTCAGACTTGCTGGTTTCGACAGTGACACCAACTTTAACATCTTTGAGTGCCTTTCTGCTGCCAATAAATATTCTGCAAGCTGCTCCTAAATTAAAAAAGGCAAATGAATTGAGCAGTGTTTTCTCACGGCGGGAAGAAATTTTCGTTCGCGTCACCAGAAGCAGTGAACCTGTCACCGAACTAGGAACGATAATTTACTTAGCATTGTTGGTGCTTCCTCATACTTTATATTTTGTTTATGCTCATATCTCGTTTTATTTTAAACATATGCACCTGCTGTTATACACATTACTTTATTTTTACGTGCATCTGCATACATATCTACCTACATATATTGTTACTGCTGCTTATTTATACTTTATATGTACCACTTTCTTTACTAGAAATTTATACTCACCTCACTTATGCTGCCTGTCATTAATTATTATCAATTGTTCAAATGACAGCTGACCAGCCTGTTATGCTGAATGTGCTATGTCAACATGCAGTTGGAAACAGAGCTGTACACTTTAATGCTCGTAGTCTTAATACGGAAAAGCTAGACTATGTTTGTGTATCGGAAACTTGGTTTAACTCTGATATTCCAGACGGTTTTTACTCTATTGAAAATTACAAGCTAGTCAGAAATGACCGCTTGAATAAAAAGTGAGGTAGAGATTACCTAGATGTGAAAGTTCTAAGTCGGTCAACCATATCTGAAGTTGAGTTTCTTTCTTTAGTTCTGTCGGATACACTTTCTAAAGTTCTTGTGGCATGTGCATATAATCCCAACAAAGGATCGTCGTATCAACTTTGATCATTTAATGGTTTGCGGTGATTTTAATATACATTTATTAAATCCTGATTCTACCTATGCCAATTTCGTAAACACTGTCGCGTCGACAGGTATGTCCATCGTTAATAACCAAATACCTACCAGGTTTTCGTGTAACACTATCATCCCCCCCACCGGAGTGATTCTATTCGATCAATTGTCCTTCATCTCTGATCATGATTTGATTTTTTGTACATTTAATTTTAAATTGCAACATAATGATGATATACCTACTAGTCACTACTACCGTGACTATAATGACATTCAGTTTGATAGATTATTTTCTGATTTGAAACATTTTTCATGGGATTTTTGCTGGCAATTAGTCTCCTCTGATGAAAAATTACAGTTCTTAACTCACTCTATACTTTATTTGTTTAATAAGCACGTACCGCTTCGTAAGCTCACTACTTGCCCACGTTCTTGTCCGTGGTTCACACGTGTAGTTAAAGTAGCCATAAAATGCCGCAAAATCGCATATAAAGTTTGGAAGAGGCGCCCGACTAATGCTAACAGGATTGCCTATAACCAGGCTCGGCACGGAGCCTCTTCGTCTGTTCTACTAGCTAAAAAAAATTATTTCTGGGGTAAGCTTAAACTGATCTCCCTCCCAAACAGCTATGGTCTTATTTGAAAAGGTTGGGCGTAAGGCCTCGTTCTGAAGCCCCCTGTTCTCTTGATCCCAACCTCCTCAACGAGTATTTTGTCTCATCTAGCTCAACTGCTGTCCACATCCGATCTCTGCTCGTGATTTCCGCCTCAAGTTAATCGCCCGTTGCGAAGTTTCAGTTCGTATCGGTGTGGGAAATGGAAGTAGCGAATTGTATTTACAATGTTAAATCCAATGCCATCGGGGCCGATGGAATTCCATTGAAATTTATTAAGTTAATAATGTTACCTAATGTTCTAAGTTGTACAACGCATATGATGAACCACTGTTTCACTACCTCCGCTTTCCCCTCCGCGTGGAAAGTAGCAGTAGTCCCCCTTTAGCGAAGAGACCACGGGCTTCTGAGTCGTCGGACTTTAGACCAATAAGCATTCTGCCAGGGTTGTCTAAGGTAATTGAGCTAGTTATGACCTGAAATGAAAAATTACTGCATTCGTTGCGGAATATAATGTTCTAAGTCCGTCTCAATCCGGTTTCAGAGCTGGTCACTCTTGCTCGACTGCTGTCACTAACGTACTAGACGATATCCGCCAGGAATTTGACCGGGGTCATCGGTCACTGTTGCGTCTTTTGGATTTCTCGAAAGCATTTGACTCTGTAAATCATGGTCTTCTTTGTGATAAGCTAGTAAAATATTTTAGATTCTTTGATAGTGTTTATCAAGAGTGGGGCACACCAGCTCTGGAGTACCACAGGGCTCTGTTATGGGTCCCCTTCTCTTCAGTATTTTTCTTAACGACGTCTTCAAAACTTGTGCTCATGTTCAATTGCACGCCTACGCCGATGATGTGCAACTTCATGTCTCAAACTATTTTAGTATGCAACAGGACTTAACTGCAAAGCTCAATGAGGATTTGCGTTCGATTCTTGAGTGGTCAATTGTGAACCAACCCTTAACCCTCTGAAATCCTTTGTACTCGCTGTATGTAAAGATGAAGTACATATTTCCGATATTGCCCACCTTTTTATTGGTTCTGCAAAGCTTCAGTTGGTGGACAAGGTAAGAAACCTTGGCTTCGGTATCAATTCCAAATTAACTTGTGAATATCATGTCAATGTAGTAGTGGGGAAAAGCTATTACACCTTGCGTTGCCTTAGGCTATCTCCCTTTATGGACCATCTGACACGAAAACAAAGCTTGTCGTCCGCCTGATCGTTCCTACTTCCAAGTCGTTTACAGCAAACTAGATTGGGAACCCCATGCACAAACTTGATGTCGCATTTAACCATGCTATCCGATATGTACATGGATTGAAGAAGTTCGATCATATATCTACTCTCAGAAATTCAATACTTAGTTGTGGACTGTCAAGCTTCATTCAAGCTCGAAATTGTATTTTTATGTTTAAACTGATACTCTATAAAAAACCCGAATATCTTTATGATAAGCTAAAGTTGTCCATAAGCAGGCGGTCAACTAACTTAATTCTGCCGAAGTTCAACTACTTAAGCTCTTCTAGGCTTTTCTGTGTCAATGGTGTTAGACTCTGGAAATCCATCCCTCAACCTGTAAGGAATTCGTTGCGGGAAAATAATTTTACAAAACTTATTTTGGATTTTTTCACTAACGAAATTGCATAATGAGGTGGTTATATTTTCTGGCTATACTTAATTTTATATTTTTAATATATTTTATATATATATCTTTACTATTTAATTTTTATTTTTATTCTATTTTTGTAATTTTTATATTCATTATATTTTACTTTACATACATTGTTTTGCATAAATACGTTACTTTAATTTAATACTTCTGCTTGTATTTCGTGATAAAAGATCTAGCCTTAATGCGCTAATGTAACTATGTAATTCTTTATTAATAATAATAATAATGATGGGTAGTGTCAATATTTGAAAATGCCCAGTAAATTTGGGTACCAGCAGGTGTGGTGAAATATTGGGGGTCTAGCAGTGATTTGAAATTATAATCTCTAAGCCGATGTTCGATTCTTTTATTCCTAGACTTAAGGCATAGATTAAAGTCACCCAAAATGAAGATATTTCTTTTACGCAGATCTGTAGTAAGAATTTCTCGCAGCTCTGATTCAATATGTAATAATCTTTGCATTTGAACACGATTTCTAAAACCTTGCGACCAGAACCTATTTCTGTTTTCCGTTTCGGTGCTGTCTATCCGTAAAGCATTTAGTGAAATAAACCCAGGAATTTCAAAATGTTCACATGGATAACTCCATGTCTCGACATCGCACAGAATATGTCAGGATGTCATTATTTATATCATTTATGTGGGCATGTTGTTGTTATTGTGGTAACGGAAAAAGCACTCCCCAAAGGTTTTGGGGAGTGTTGTCGAATTACAGTTCTTGGCCGGATTTGAACCCGGTACGCTCCGGTTCTCCCTTGCGGTACTGACCGACTGTCGTGGTAGCGATTTATGACCAGGGAAACGTTCTAGGTCATGTCACCCCTCCTTCCGTAAGGAAGGATAAGGTGGGTAATGAGAGGTGAGAGGCATCATATCCGTAGCTCAACCATCGAGTTGCACGTCATTACCTTTGTGCATATTAGTCGCCTTTAGTATAGATTGAATATGCCTACCTCGGGCATATTCTAAACCCCTAACCCGTGGGCATGAAGACTCTGAACATTATGAAATATAATTTGAAGGCTCGATGTTCGAGAAAGCATAAAGTTGAATGTTGGAGCCAAAGCTTTTGTCGTTGTCAAGTCATTCAACTGCCTCAATACAGGATCAGATTCACAAAAAGGATTAGGTCGAATGAAATTACCTAATATAAATAGACCATTAGCACTAGTAGCTCGACTGCAGGCTACATATAAAGATGATCTTGGCATTCTAGGTCGGGTGTGAACAACCACTTTTTTATACGTAGCACCCTGACTTTTGTGAATGGTTATTGCCTCAGCAAGAACAATTGGAAACTGGTTTCTTTCAATTGTTATCTGCTCATTTCTCTTATATTGAAGGCCCTAACAGTATTCTCAATGGGTGTCCACGAACGTTCGTTAGGGTGGGTCTTTTTCGATCTAGCCATCAAACCAACAGAAGGTTCTAAAAATTGCATCCACAGTGTTATTGGAAGCGATGAATCTAAATCTATCTGCATAAGCTGGCCAGTTGCACCATTTACCAAACTGTCGCCTGTGTTGATATTCACTGTCATCATATATTTGGCCGTGGTTTTTAGCGTTAAGCTATACGTACGAACCTGAGTTTCCGAAATTTTGAATAGTCTGACCTGTTCTAAGATATTAGCATTTTGGCCACTAATGGCAATTCATTTAACCACGTCTTTTGCAATTGAGAAAACTGCAGTAAAAGGAATTTTACTCAATTTAAGGGCATTATAGTTGGCAGATTCCTCGTGTGACCAAAATAAGTGAATTGCTTCGTCGGGAAGCTGGTCAGAGTTAACGACTCTATTTGCAATCAAAGATATGTCTTCACTGGTCATAGCTCCGGAGGCCATATTATTCAAAGCAACAGCAAACGGTTGATCCCCACGCTGTCTCATTATTTCATTCAATTCATAATATTTAAAGAGCTCCCATAATGGCGAGCCGACTAAAAATCCAACTATCACCTACAGGAGACAATTGTTTCAAGTCGCCATAAACAATAACAGATATATCACCAAATGGAATATGATTCTTGAAAATCTGCTTTAGTCTGGCGTCAATATAGCTAAACATTCGAGCGCCAACCATTGAAATTTCATCTATAATTATCAACTTCAAATCACATAATCTAGTATAGATTGAGTTGACAATATCGTTGCTAAGCGGCCGTAATTCCTTATTGGACTGATTCACAGGTAGTGAAAATGTAGAATGCAGTGTCAAACCGCCTATCCCAAATGCTGCTTTTCCCATACCTTCAGAGAGGTTGGATTTGATCCAGGTATGCAACTAAAACGGTAATTGAGAGTTTGATATACGTATTGATGATATTAGGTGGCTTTTTCCCACGGCAGCCCCGCCACCTACAAAGTCATAAAAGGGCTGATCTCTTTTACAATTGTGTAGCAAATGAGTTAAGTATATTCTCTGCCTCATGTTTAGCGTCTGAATGGATGCAAGGAGTTCCCCAACGGGAACTAAGCTAGGAAGTTTAATGAGCCTAAGAGTACCATTGGAGTCATTCTCATTGATTTCGGGATCACTATCATTAAGGTTTAATAAATTTATGTCAGGGTTTATTTCGGGAAGCGCCAGTACCCTGACCTCATTGTCAACAATATCTGGCCTATCTATTTCAACTGGTATGAAAATTTCCTCCTCCCTTAATCTCTTGAGAACATCTTCGAGCTCCCTCTGTTCAAACACGTCAAATTTTTTTCGATTATCCTCTATAGCAATTCGATTTTCTACGCAGGTTTGCTCATTATTATTATCTATAATATCCTGTTGTTCATCCCGCCACGGGGGGTAGAGCACTACCAATTCTCTCAAATAATCGTCCCTAGCCGTGTCTGGACTAAACCTTCTTGACCGAACTACACACGGTTTGGTACGTTTCTTTACATAACCACTACCATCCCTTAATGGAATTGCTACTCCCCGAACTAAAGAATTTTCGCCTTCTATATCTTCTTCACTATCGGAGTTACCTTGTCCCGTCCTAGCTGATTTTACAAAAGTAAACAAAGCTGCAAAATCAGCTAGACAAACATTATCAAGAAGGGTAGGCCTTTCAGTATAATGCTCTAACAAACCCGCCACAAAAATATCGGTAGAACCTTCGGCAAGATTCTGAAGTTGTGCTCTAAGTTTTACCATCCGCACTCGTTCTTCAGGACGAGAGGTATTAATATATATTTCTGCATTGCTAGCTTCCGAAAGATGAAGACCAATGCAGCAATAAACCTCCTCTTGGGCGGAAATTTCTCTTCCGGAAATAAATTTATGGCCTATATGCTGAAGTTTCTGCTTGACTGTGTAGATTCCAGTATTAACTTCTACCATTGCCTCATTTAAAAGCCTAGAGATGCCCCTATTTGATTTATTAATATAATTTATTATGTATGATTAGCAAGCATATGCATCCAATATGAATTGAATATCCATGTTAGCTCTATTTAGTTCTAAGATAACCGGGTTATAAGCATTAATTGAGCGGTCTTGAAACTTCTTTTTAAGAAAAACTTTAGGTTTCATTAAACTTGATCTGAGAGCAAGTAAATAGACATCGAATGACAAATTTATTCTCGTATAAGAGAGAAAAGCTTCAAAATCATTTAAACAGGAAATAACTGAAGAAGTTAAATTAGAATTTAAAACATTTTGGATCTTTGAGTAGTTTTCCCTTTGTTTCTAAATTTTCTATGTCATCTGGAAGTGGTAATAAGATTTGGGTGGAAGGCCTGGGTGGATATGGCATACCAAATCGGCAAACTTGCTGTTCTCTTATTTCTCTGGTACAGGATCGGCTATAGTTATGCCTTTTGGTATTCAGTGAAATTTTCTAAATGACTTATGGATCCATCTGTGGAGACATATTTGTCAATGAAACTAATAGCATTCGGAAAAGATTCAGGTTCACTAAGATCGATCTTAGGACCATTCTTCAGCCAATACATGCCATGCACGTGAGGTAAACCCCTTTGTTGAAATTCAATCCGCCAGTAAAAATGCTCAACAAAATGCTCGTCGAAAATACCTCCATTTTCTTAAGCAAATGACGATAACGATAGTCAAAATATATAGCGCATGTGACCTGCATCTGAGAGAATTAGACGATATCGTTCGTGTGTAGATAAATTATTGGCCTCTTCTTCAGAAATAGTTCTTGAGCCCACAGTTTTAGCCAAAAAAAACCAGTAATTCGATCCAATGAGATTCAGTGGCAGACAAAGTTATAAAAAAGGTTGGAAGGCCGAATTGGCGGATCATGGCAATTGTCGTTTTTTCCCTGCCTCTCAGTGATCTGGGGAAGATCTAACACCTTTAAGAACTCTATATCCATCGTCATGCTGGATCAAATTCTGAACAAAGTTTTCATTTAAAACATTTTGGGCTGTAACTCGACTGCTTCCAGAAAACTTTCGTAGGCAAATCAATGTACTATTCTTAATCTGAAGCAGTTCTAACTTCTTGTAATTATGGAAAAGCTTAGGAATGGTACAAGCCCTTCTATCGTAGCGGCGAATTTCAAATCGAACAATCTTGCTGTATGTCTCTGTACAAGTTCGCTTCTGCCCAGTATAAATACTTGCAAATGAAAGTTCTTCAGAGTTGTTGTCTTGAATGATATCCAGGGGTCTTTGGCCTTCACCTGATGCAATTATCAAACGAGTTATGTCCATCTTTTCTACTGGAACATTATGGGGAGGAGTCTCAAGCCCACCTTTGTTTATTTCTTCGATCGCAGGTTCTAAGGGGGAATTATTCTCTGCTGGGCAACGTCGCAAACTTTGAAGCACGGGTACATCTCCAATAGATGCAACAAATGGAATTTCTTCATTATCACCAAAACCTACAACCCACTCTTCGTTAATATGTATATTTTGCTCTTGATATAATGGAGTATTCACTAAATATCGGACGGCTTTCATAATTTTCGCAGAACGTATGGTATCAGTAATATAGTCATGAATTTACTCCATACGTCCATACAAATAGCAATGTTAACAACTGCCCCCCTTAATGAGCTCTGACCTTGGTATCCCAAAGGACGAATAGTCATAAAAGGTAATATTAGCATTATAAGGTGTTCCTCTAAATGCTTAGGATCTTTTAGGCATTCTGGGAGCTCAGGAAAATCCAAACAATTAGCCAAACATATTTTTGAAAGGGTGTTCCTTTTAATTGCGTTTCGGCAAGTATCACAGAATTTATAGCTACCATCTTCAACGGGGAATTTATCGAATAAATAAAAGGCAGATGTAACATCTGGGTGGCTTTTGGAAATTATATTAAAATTTACCGGCTATACTTGGTATGGAAACCATAGCCCACCGCAGCAAATGTGAACCTCTTTTAGTCCCTTCTTAATATTCCTTAAATATGTTTGTCCAAAATCTGCCAATCCTAAATTATTTAACATATCTTCGTTCTCCAGACCCTCATTTTCTCTCATTGAGCGATTTCTATCTGCCTGCCTTTCATTTTCATTTCGTCTATTTTGTAAATTTACTCTATGACGATGTACTCGGAATTGACTTTGACGGCTTCGTCTAGAGTTTTCTACCCGAGCTCTTCTACGGGCAGTTCTACTAACAAGAGTATTTCTTGTTGTTCTCGGTGTCTATTCCTTGGATTTCTGCGGGGGGATCGGTGCTCACAAGTATTTCTACTTTGCTCTGTAGAGCGAATTTCAGAGTTTTGGCGACGGCGTCTCCGTTGCTGTGAATCGATTATTCGCTCAGCTGAGCGAATCTCTGCATTTCTACGGCGAGCTCTACGTTCTGTAGTATTTATTTTTTGCTGTATATAGCGAGTTTCTAAATTTTCGCGACGGACTCTACGCTAAAATGTGTCCCTATTGCGCTCAGTAGAGCGTACTTGGGAATTTTCGCGGCGAGTTCTGCCGGTCTAATGTATTTTGGGTTTGTGCAAGTGCTCTATATTCTTCCTCTCAACGAAGTACGTGCATTCCTCATTTTAAAAAAACGCGTTTGAATTTTGAGCAAAAAAAATTAACACTAATCACTCTCTTTAAATAATTAGTCTTTAGTTTATGTCATATAAGTGATTAAGCACTCACGCTTTAGCACTCTTTTAATTTACATATATATTTATTAAACCTTTTTTGGTTTTTTTTAACGTTTTGAAAAAAAAACGAGTTTGAATTATTAAGCGACCAAACAATACTAAACTAAAATTTTACTTTTTACTCGTCAAACCTTTCCACATAGATGTTTAACAGGACAATGGTTACCAAAAATTTAAATACCTGCTACTATGTCACACACAGTACTATTGCAGCGATGCGTTTTTGGTTATTGCATAGACAGGTAAAAAACAACCCTTAGTGTGCAATTATCTTTTTAGTATAATAGCACTTGCGTGTTTATGTTTATTGTTTTGTTATATCTTTATAATTAATTTGTTTATTGGCCGTTAATAAATATATATATTATTTATGCATACAAGTACCAAGGTGCAGAGAACTGCACGAGTGTACATGTGCAGAGAACGGAGCAAATTTTTAATTTTATTTTTGTTTTATTTTATCACGAGTGTTGGTTGTGCTCTAAAATCAGGTTGGGGTAGGCGTACGCACAATGATCCGTGTCAGCCTTAAAATTCATCCTTTTATCATTGGGGGTGTCCAATATGTGAAGCATTTCTAAAGTAAAGAAATTAAATAAGAGGCATCTTGAACATTAGATGGAGAGGCCAGATTATCTGGCGTGGAAGGCTGCGGCGTGTAACAACAAGGCGCTATGAAAGTATCCGTCCAGAGGTTTCTGTTCGCGTGCCCAGAGCACATAAGAACTTGACACAGGCCAAGGCAATTGTTGCATTTGACCGATGCCGCAGGCGTATATAATCTTTGTCGACAAACACTGCACATTGTGAAAGGCACGAGGAGATGGTGGTCTTAACTAATGTGTATGCTGGAAGTAGCGAGAGCCGTTGGGAGCAGAGACAGAGGGGACTAACCCTCAGCAGTGGTCATGTCTGGCCTATTCCGGAGGGGATAGGAGTGTTGAGCGGCGAGATGGAGACGCTGTTCAGCGGCCGTCGGGAGTGGTTGAGACGGGCATTGCCGCAGTGCTGCTACTCGTGGAGACTGGGCCATTATTGTTGTCACGCAGCAGATCCAATCTCTTATTCTGAGGTTGGGTTCGAACAAGAGAAAATGGAGCAACCCCGCTGCAAGGGTTTGCTCCGAGGATGACAATTTGAGGGTTGGGCATGACAGATTAGACAGGGTTACACTGAAATAGAACCGGCTGTTGTGGGAATGACAATTTTTGTGTCAAGATTTAATTAAGACATTACCATTAATGACCTTAAGTGATATATTAAATCTAAAATAATAACTGAATCTGTGGTAATAAATAATTTGAAACTTCGGTGAGATCTGCTAGTTTTGCCAGAAAATATTTACCATTCCTCTCTCGAGATAGTTTAAGAAACCATAAGCAAAGAGCGTGAGTTCATTCGGAAACCATATGACTATAGTAGATTTGATTTCTCCAAAGGCAACATCAGAAGGTTAAATAAAAAACTTGAACTTTAGTGGCCCTTTCCTGGATTCAAAGAGGTGGTTGAGCATAACGTTTTACATTTTAATAGTACTATTTATAACATTTTTGAAAAGGCGTTGGTATGGAAATTCCGTTCCTGCGAAATTTAGATTGGAAAATTCTGCTTATCTAAACTCTGCTTTTTTAAAATTTTGTTTTTCAGAATTCTGAATTACAAAAATTTGTATTTAAATGTAATGTAAACAATGTTAAACTGTGCATATCATTTATTTGAAAAGTGCGCACTTTGTAATGACTTGTCAACTTTAACATTGTTTACATTACATTCAAATAAAACACTGTGTTTTATTCCATTATTCCATATATGCATTGGTCCATTGTATAACAAACAAGTAAGGAAGTCTAAGTTCGGGTGGAACCGAACATTATATACCTAGCAGTAATCTATTATGTCATATCAATTACGTAAGTCTATTTTAATACGTTCAGTTCGTGTTTGCGTTCAAATAGACAGACGGACAGACAGATAGACGTATCGAGAGACGGACATGCCTACATCGACTCAGCTCATCCTCCTGATCATTTCAGTATACGTACAAACATTTCATGTTCATGAAAGGTATGAATATAAAAAAAGATATACAACTTCGCTTTTGCAGTGGGGTATTAAGTACTTGCCCGGATATTTTACTTTTCATCCTGAACGTTTTGATATACATTAATACATTTATAGCTCGATTCGTTTATGCCGAATGAGTAATACGTATACCTTGTGTGCGTAACAAAAATAGATATTGTGGCGATTATTCTCAAGCATGTACCATCCCTAACTCAATAACACTCCCACCACTAGTTAACACACAACTGAGATAACGATGGCTACGCTTATGCATGCAAGCGTGTAACTAGAAAGAGGAAGAGAGATGGCCCGAGTGTTTGCGAATACGATGCAAAGAGGAGATGCTAATAAATAAGACCGACCCTTCCAGAACACGAAAAGCGAACAACCAAGAAAGTTCTCGGTGCGTAGGCAAGCACCCTGTTGGACTATATAAGGCGGTGACCAAGCAAGGCAGGTTGATCAGTTTATTTTCAAGCGTTCAATAGTGAACTACTGTAAAGTTATCAAACTCTTAAAATTGTTCTGCGTTTATTACTAGTAAATAAAACTAGCTATTACTTACATTATCTGTGCGTGTGTTTATTCGACTTTATAGTGATCGAACCCAGGATTGATAATCAAGGAATAATCGAATTCGTCACAATTGGTGTCAGAAGCGGTATTGTTGAATAAATACCAGTGAATTTAAGGATAACAAGGACATGGCGAAGCTGAATGAATTAAAGATTCAGCAACTCAAAAATGAGTTGGAACAACGGGGACTGAACACTACAGGCAATAAATCAGAGTTACAGTCACGATTGCGAGAGGCTATGGAAGCAGAAGGAATCAACGTTGATGATCATGTTTTTCATCTTGTCGAGGAGGCACCGACAAAAATGGAAGAAAGAAAGGAGTCTTCGAATCCAGTAGCAACCGTCGACACAAACATGATATTGGCTGTATTAACTCAGATGTCGACTAAAATGGAAGAACAGAAAACTTACATGGCATCTCAGCTCGAAGAACAGAAAACTTGCATGGCATCTCAGCTGGAAGAACAGAAAACACACATTGCATGTCGAATGGAGGCCCAAGAGACTCGTATTATAGAAATGTCGTCTCAAATTTCGGCCAATATTTCATCACAGCTCTCCGCTCAACTGGAAGAACAAAAGGCGTATATGTCATCGCAGTTGGAAGCACAAGATGCAAAAATTGCACAATTTCAAGATAAAATAGAGACAGAGGTAGATGCGTTAAGGGGCCGTATCCAGGAGTTGCAACTGAACCGTCCATCTGCTTCAGCGAATACTCCCAAGGTAAAATCCCCGTCATTTGATGGTTCTGTTCCATTCCAGGTATTTAAGCTACAATTTGAGAAGACGGCTGCGGTGAATAATTGGTGCACTGAAGATAAAGTTGCAGCACTATTCGTGGCATTGAAGGGACCTGCAGCAGAAATCTTACAGACTATTCCCGAGTCCGAAAGGAACAGTTATGATGCATTGATGGGTGCGGTTGAAAGACGCTATGGTAGCGAACATCGAAAGCAGATATACCAAATAGAGCTACAGAATCGATCCCAGAAACCTAATGAGACTTTGCAGGAATTTGCATCGGACATCGAGAGATTGGCCCATTTGGCAAATGCGGACGCACCCGTGGAGTACACTGAGAGGGTTAAAATCCAAAGTTTTATAAATGGAATACGCGATGTAGAGACGAAGCGGGCCACATATGCAAACCCCAAACGGACATTCTCTGAAACGGTATCGCATGCTCTGACGCAGGAAACAGCTTCGCTTTTGAGTAAACCTGCATACAAGGCTCATCGCGTAGAAGTGGACACTCCGGCTTGGGTAGACAAAATTTTGGAAGCGTTGAACGGAGTACAGAAAAAAAGTGATGGTGCCATTAAATGCTTTAAGTGCGGAAAACCAGGTCACATAGCACGTTATTGCGGCTCTGGCTCCAGTAACCCCAGCAATTCAGGTGGACGGAAACGCAAAGCTGGAGAAGATGAGCAAGATGAATGCCCTATAATCTCTGTGTCACAACTCGAACGGAAAGCGAGTAATGTTACTGTTGAAGGCTACGTGGACGGGAAAGAGCGCTTGCTGACTGTGGATACTGGTGCATCACATTCCATCATTCGGAGTGACTTGGTCAGCGGGAAGGTGAGACTATTGCGGAAAGCTAAATTGTGGACAGTAACTGGTGAAAGCAAGCAAGTCCTGGGAGAGCTGACATGTAAGATTGTGATTGGGAATGTAGCTACTTATCACAACTTCTTGGTAGCGAATATTGTCGACGAAGTCATCATTGGCGTTGACTTCTTGGCTGAGAGAGACATTCACATCAACGTAAGGAACAGGGTTATGACTTACAACGGCCAAGAAGTTCCTCTGGTCTTTGGACACAATAGTGGCTATACCACCAAGGGAGTGATCTTGAAGATGAAGCAACAGAAGCCTCGTAAAGCACCGGTAGCTCCTCGACCAAAGGCTTTCATGGACAGGTGCCTCCTGAAGAAGATTCGGCAAGGCCAGGAGGAAGATCCAGATTTGGCACGTGTGTTCAAAGGAATAAAGGAAAACAAACAGCCAAGAAGAGGAGAGATGATTAGAGAGAGTCGCTTCGCAAAAGCATACTGGACACAATGGAGTAATTTGAAGCTAATATCTGGGTGTTTGCATCGGTTATGGGAAAGTGAAGATGGCCGGAATCATCGAGCACTTATTGTTGTTCCCAAGGCAAGAATTCCAGATGTTATCAAAGCGTCGCATAGTTGCCCAGATGGAAGGCACATGGGAATAAAGAAAACGCTGCAAGAGGTAAAGCGGCGGTTCTATTGGATCGGTTGCAAACAAACTGTGAGGAAATGGATTACTAAGTGTGCAGAGTGTGCTGAGGATAAAACACGAACATCTGGTGGTCATGTTCCGAGGAAGCAACGCAACTTAGTGGATAATGTGAACCAGTGCAATGGGCATGAGAGAACGGAACGGAATCCTGAAGAAACGAGCTGCAGGAATGTTTGCCGGGTACCACTGGGAACGAAAGTGAAGGCACAAATCCATTCGGGATTAAGAACGGACAAAATGGTTGGAATATGTGACACTGCAATACATTGTGGGAATCTCTGCAGGAGAGGATTGATGTCGGAGTTTCAATCCCTGGAGGAAATGAGGTTTAGTAAAGCAGTGCCAACCATTGAGCGTCTAGCAGCGTTTGGTTTGGGAAATGTGTCTGATCGGGACGATCAGACTTAGGTGGAGGGCAGTGTGGCGATTATTCTCAAGCATGTACCATCCCTAACTCAATAACACTCCCACCACTAGTTAACACACAACTGAGATAACGATGGCTACGCTTATGCATGCAAGCGTGTAACTAGAAAGAGGAAGAGAGATGGCCCGAGTGTTTGCGAATACGATGCAAAGAGGAGATGCTAATAAATAAGACCGACCCTTCCAGAACACGAAAAGCGAACAACCAAGAAAGTTCTCGGTGCGTAGGCAAGCACCCTGTTGGACTATATAAGGCGGTGACCAAGCAAGGCAGGTTGATCAGTTTATTTTCAAGCGTTCAATAGTGAACTACTGTAAAGTTATCAAACTCTTAAAATTGTTCTGCGTTTATTACTAGTAAATAAAACTAGCTATTACTTACATTATCTGTGCGTGTGTTTATTCGACTTTATAGTGATCGAACCCAGGATTGATAATCAAGGAATAATCGAATTCGTCACAATATAAACAAGTAAAGAAGTCTAAGTTCGGGTGGAACCGAACATTATATACCTAGTAGTAATCTCTTATGTCATCCCAATTTACGTAAGTCTATTTTAATACTTTCAGTTCGTGTTTGCGTTCAAATAGACAGACGGACAGACAGACAGACGGGCGGAGAGACGGACATGACTATATCGACTCCGCTCATCGTGCTGATAATTTTAGTGAACTTTTCTCTTCTTCTTCTCATACTTACATACATTTAATGTTTATGAAAGGTATGAAAATATATATATAACTTCGCTATTGCAGTGGGCTATTAACTACGTGCCCGAATATTTTGCTAGTGTGTTTCCCGATTTGGCAAAGTTATTGTCTATTTAATATATCCTCTTCAAAATCTTTCATATAAAAGTGGGCGCAGACCTAAACCGATTTCGCCCATTTTTTCCTGAAACATTCCTCGATATTTTGAACGGTTTTTGATTTATGATTAATAATATTTCTAAATAAATAAAAAATAAATAAAATGGATCTATAAGAAAAGCTATGGCAGTTGTCTCTAAACATTTTTCCTACTCTATTCAATCAAAAAACTTTTAATAATTAATTAAAATGATTATTAATAAGTAAAAACAATAATAATTTTCATAAAAATTCAAAAAGTGAAAAATTATTATTCTTGGCCTTGAGCTCGTTTCATGAATACTTAAATAAATAAAATAAATAAATAAATAAGTTTTATCGTTATAGGTGTATTATGTACTGAGTAATCACTTTTTTTGTGTTTTCGAAAATATTCTATATATAAAAAGCGGGCGTGGCTATCATCCGATTTCGCCCATTTTAAATAGCACTCGGAGATGAGTGCCAAGGAACCCGCATACCAAATTTCATTAAGATATCTCAAAATTTACTCAAGTTATCGTGTTCACAGACGGACGGACGGACGGACGGACATGGCTTAATCAATTTCTCCTTTCGTCCTGAAGATTTTGATATATATAAAATTAATATACCTTGTGTGCGTAGTATGGCGTGCATTAGCATAGCCCTGTGGCTCGTGATGTTAATTTAAGGCTAAAAGAATTTACTAAAAAAATTTGTTCCCAGATCATACGTGAATCCGTTGTGCTAACACCGCCCAAATGCCGCTAATAAGGAAAACAATGTGGAATATGAAAGATCCAAAGACGTTAGATGATATTGATATGTCATTAAATTTATATGTACTTGAAGGAGAACTTTTTGTTTTGTCAGAAAAGAGGGTAGATGATGGATTTTTTTAATGTGTGGCACAAAGTTCTCATTAGAACTGCTTGGCAGAATCAGCTGATGGGCTCTTGATGGCACTTTTTATGTAGTTCATCAAGTTATGAGCAGGCCAGCCGCAAGCGGGTGACTCATCATTTAAGATTTAAGGCCATTGTCATAATTAATAGCCACCCAACCTACAGCATAAAAAAAAAACAAAAACTGGGTACTATATTTCATTATTATCTTCCCTTATATTAATCGCAAAATATATTAAATCCTTTTTATTTGAGCGGAGGTGCTACACATTCAATATATATTGACCGTATTCCGATCCATATTGATGGATTTCGAAATTTCTAGATATCTTGCGATCTGCACTACGAGTCGGAATCTAGGTTGGTTTAAATTTTTTACCAGTTTAAAAGTAATCGATAAAAAACGAATTATTCAAATTTTATTTGTTAATTACTTTTAAATGGTTTCTAATCTTAACTTTCCGCACTCGAATCGTGATGTCTTGGACCGAACTTAGTCTTTGGTATCATTGCGGTATCACCTCGAGAAAATATCTGAAACTTTGCTGGAAATATCTGGTAATTTGTCGGGATGAGATTGTATTACATCTCACAAAGCTCATTCGCTTGCTTTGAATATCCAAAACTATAGATTTATTTGCTCGGTAGTAATTCGATATTTTAGTAAATAAATTGATTGATAAGTTCACAGAATATCCCACGGATGAACACTTTGAAATTGTTAAAGCAGATGATCCAAAGTGGGTCACGAACAATGTTGAAACAGATTTGTTACCAATAAATACCATTCGTCCAAGAGAAACCCAACTCAATTCCAATATGAACACAACGATGAAGTTTTAGTAAAGCCCAAAATTAAATATAGAGTAGAGTTTTTTAGAATCTTAGATCAGACAATAACTTCTTTAAAAGAGTTATAAAGGTTTACCGACGTATTTGGCTTTTTTAGCATCGGTTTATTTAATTACTCCAATGATGAGTTACTGTTGTTGTTGTAGTGATAGTTAGTCTGCGTAATTATCACCTACCTTACCTAACATTGTCATCGAGCTCTTCTAACGGTAGTCCTAGAAACCTCGCGGCTTCAACAGGATTAGACCATAGTGAGATTGCTGTTAGAATAGTAGGCTAAGTTGAGCATATGAAAAGATGATTAGTATCATGGGGAGACACGCCGCATGCCGGGCATACATTTGGCATGTCGGGGTTCAGTCTGGATAGGTAAGAGTTTAGCCTGTTACAGTATCCATAACGAAGTTGGGCCAGCATGACCCTTGTCTCCCTGCAGTTCGCGTTCTTCTTTAGAACAGTTGGAGCTTGTACCTGAATGACGGCATTCGCTGATCTAGAGCTAACAAAGCAGTTTACCGCTTCTGTATGGATGAGTTTAAGGGCCTGTCGATGCACCTATGTCGGATCTCAGCATAGTGCTTACGGAGATGACTCCTTATTCAATGCGGCGGAGTTATTCACTTTTTCAAAGTGTGGGGTATCTGTATGTAGCACTGTTATAAAGAAAAGAAGATAAGAATTTATCACATAACGCGATCAAAAATCGTTCGATGTACTATTAATGCTATAACTCATCACAGTACGAACCGAAAAAAATGTTTTTACAAAGTTAATAACAAGTCTCTAAAAAATTTAAATAACTCCTATCCCCTGTCAGGCCCATTTATGTAGTACCTCTATATTGCTAGAAAATACTCAGTACACTCGCCAACATCAGAGTGCAGATATATGGGAAACGAATGTACGAAAATGGCACATTTCGTGTGGAAAAATCCATGAGCGTATCTATTTTACTTTCATTGAAAAATTATTTTGGATCTGATATAAAATTCTAATCTTGTAGTACCTATGTATAAACTTAAAATAATGCAAGCTTAGCTTCAGATTCTAGTTGACTGAGGAATGACCATATCTAAGGGTGGATCAGTATTTTTGGATGGGGCAACCTGACAAATATTCCCGACCCTCGGCTGTTATTAGAGAATAATTATTGTAAGTAGCCTTGCTAACCATTATTCCATGTGTCATCCAATCCAATATTAGTTCTTATTGCCACTGATTCTTGTGGTAGTTTGTGTAATACGAATATCTGTTGCCGTTTCTCAACAAATTCTAGGATTCAGGCATCTTCTAGTGTATTTCTACCATGGAGAGGTTCTGTCGAGATTCCATCTGGCCTAGCAGCAACCGTTCGGAGTTGAAACATGTGGGACCTATATTTTATATTTAGAAAAGGATTAGATACATAAAATACAACCAAACCTCAAATTAGAGAAAAGAAAAGCACATATTTAATTTCCTCTAAGATATATTGCGCAGACTGCGCTACCCCTGCGGGTTAGGTGGTTAAATATGACAGAGGGAGGCATACCGGTCGCAAAAGGTGACCAAAATGCACTAACGAAATGACGTGCAACTCGATGGTTGATCTGAGTATATGATACCTCTCACCTCTCATTACCCATCTTCTCCTTCCTCAAGAAAGGAGGGGTGACATGACCTAGAAGGTTGCACTGGTCGTACCAAATCGCTACCTCGACAGTCGGGCAGTACCGCTAGGAGTACCGGAGCGTACCAGGTTCATATCCGGCCAGGGACTGTCAATTCGACAACACTCCCCAAAAACTTCGGGGATTGTTTTTGTCGTTACAAACAACAAAAAGCAACAACAGGTATAATGCGCCAAATTACTGTTATTTTCTTCAATATCGTCAAAGCGTTCAAAACACATCGATTTCATATATGGTCGGGCCCCAGTTTTTTATTTCTGGTAAAAGTGTATAATGTGAAGATCAACAGCATTCTAAAACGCGATCTGACCGAAAAAAATAACACAAGAAAGGGAATGCTGTGCGGTAGAAATCAGTAAAATCGGTTTCATTAATCTTGAGAAAATTGGTAAAAATTATGGAGCTTTGAAAATATGTTTATAGCTATAACTTTGAAAACAATTCGAATTTCGAAAAACGGGCACAAACCTATTTTTATGTTGTCATTGTGAACTATACAAACAAGTTTCAGAAAAAAAGGCGCGCTTCGAAAAAATGGGGTACACTTCACAATTTTTACCCAGTACCGAATTAAAATAAATGTTTTGTATTTATAAAATTTTTTATTTTTATCTTCTATGATGAAAAAAATATTAAAACCCCTTTTTATAACCAAACTCAGCATAATATGTAGTCGTAGGGCGGCATAATTGGTATTTCACGCGGAAGAACAAACTGCTAGCGGCGGGCCAGGTTATGAGGCAACCTTTTTCGTTGATGATGATGATGAGCAAAAAAGTTGAAGATATATGTTTCATTTTTTAATGAGTTTTTGGCGATTGCAGCTAACTATCAATTAAATTTATGTACGATTTAGCCTCTCTTTTTTCTATCACCTGGTCACACTGTTGATGGGGGCAGTTGAGAGACGATATGGTAGCGACCATCGGAAACACATATACCAAATAGAGCTTTGCAAGAATTTGCATCGGACATCGAGAGGTTAGCTCATCTAGAAAACCAGTGGAGCACACTAAGAGGGTAAAAATCCAAAGCTTTATAAATGGGATACGTGATGTAGAGACCAACCCAAAGAGATCATTCGATGAGGCGGTGTCACATGCTCTAACGCAAGAAATAGTATCGCTTTTGAGCAAAACTTACATACAAAGCACATCGCGTGGAAGTGGAAACGCCGGTTGGGTTAACAAAATTTTTGAAGCGTTGAACGGAATACAGAAGAAAATTGATGGTGCCATTAAATGCTTCAGAGGCGGAAAACCAAGTCACATAGCACGTTATTGCTGCTCTGGCTCCAGTAATCCCAGCAGTTCAGGTATACGCAAACGCAAAGCTGCAGAAGATAAACAAATCTCCTAACCAAATCAATCGTTAAACTTAATCGAGCCAGAAGAAAGGGGCGTGGACTGGCTTCCGCAACTGAATGCTCCATAAGATCGACATGCAAAACAAGATAATCAGTTACCAGACTATACCACTAAATTTTGGTTACTCAGACAAATACATTAGTGAGCGAGTGCTCGTGGAGGAGAGCCAAAAAATTCCACTGATGTCGCAAGCAATCATATTAGCAAAGATTGATGGAAGTTTTGGGAATAACGAATTGTGGGTTGTCGATACTGCAAAGAAATCGAGGGCAAATATATTAGTAGGAAAAACACTGGCCGTGACAAAAAAAGATGGGCGTGTACCGGTAAGAGTACTTAATGAGTTCAAATCAATGAGGTAGTTATTAATTGTGAACCGCCGGAGGGAAATGGTTCTACCAGCAAGATTGATATTTCAGATGACATTACTGCATGGACGGAAGGGCGGGAAAAAGACCCTCAGATCCAGGCAAAACACTTTCTACTAAGTACTCGAGCATATTTGACATGGATGGTTCCAAACCAGTGGTTTTAGTTTAGCCAAACGCCAAGTGGTAAGGAAAATTATACAAGAAAGGAGTGATATCGGCGTAATCGAACCATCAGCTAGTCCATGGAGCTCGCCGGTAGTACTAGTAAAAAAGAAGGATGGAAAAATGGGGTTCAGTGTGGATTGCCGGGAGCTGGACGATGTAACGAAGAAGGACAGAGATCTATTGACAAGAAGCGACGATAGTTTGGACTCGCTATCTTGTACTAAATCATTTTTCCGCCTGGACTTGAAAAGTGGCTACTGGAAGCTGGAGGTAAACGATGGAGATAACTAAAAGACAGTCTTCAGCGTTGAAGAGGGACTGTGGCAATTTACGGTCATGATCTTCGGACTACGCAATGGTCCAACTACTTTTGAGAGACTCATGGATCAGGTACTAAACGGATTTCATTGGAAAACCTCTTTGGTGCACCTGGACGACATCATCGTTCTGTGAAAAGCTTTGAGGAACACCTAAAGTACTTGCAGAAAGTTTTCCAACGGACACCTGTTCTGGTCTGAGTTTAAGGCCCAAAAAGTGTTCCTTGTTTAAAAAGGAGGTAAGTTCTTTGGGTCACAAGGTAACGACGGATGGAAGAAGGAGCATGAAGTCGCAATGTTGTCCAATCCCAGGCTCAACATTTATTCTGGATACAGATACAAGTGGTTTGCTATAGGAGGTGTTTTATCACAAATCTTCGAGGGGCAGGAAGGTAGTTACATACTCTAGCCTAACAATCAGGAAGCCTAATAGGAACTACTGTGTAACACGGAGAGAACTGTTGGCAGAGGAAGAGTGCGTCAAACATATCTGCAAATACCTCTATTGGAGGCGATGCCATGTCATGACAGATCATGCAGCGTTGAAGGGTTGAATAGAGCGACCCCAAAGTTATTACTTTTCCATGGGTAGCACCCACGGAAAGCTGATGCAATGTCACGACGGCCATGCAACTTGGATTGCAAACATTTTTAAAAATGAGGCCAAGCAAGACACTATAGATTGGTGTATGATTATTACATCTACGGACGAATGGGACAAGGATATTGCTCGTGTGATGAAAGGGCTTGAGCGAAACGATCCACCAAGAGAGAAGACGTCAGCAGAGAGTCCATATGTCAAGTCATATTGGGTACAGTGGAACAGTTTTCAACAAGTATCCGGTTGTTTGCATCGAATATGGGAAAGTGAGGATGGTCAATGTGTTCGCAAGTTGGTAGTCGTCCCAAGGAAGAAAATCTGTAAAGTTCTCAATGAATTACATATCGGTCCGAGCGGAGGTCAATTCAAAGTCACGGAAACCTTAGGGAAAATCAAGCGGAGATTCAATTGGGTTGGTTGCCGTCAGTCGATCGCGGAATGGATTGCCAACTGTGAGGCTTGCATCAAATCAAAAGGACCGAAATCCAGGCGCCATGGGCAAATGAATCAGTATAACTCAGGTGCACCATATGAGAGGTTTGCCACGGATGTAGCTAGTCCGATGCCTACTAGCAAACTCGGAAACAATTATGTACTAGTAGCTATGGGCTATTTCAGCAAATGGTCAGAAGTTAACCCTACTCCAAATCTACACAAACAATTGGGTACCTAAGTTTGGTGCACCTACGGAACTACATTCTTACCCAGGCAGGAGTTTCGAATCAGCGTACGGATTGGTATTCTCATATATCCTTGTTCTTCATGGCATATCGATCTTCAGTATATGAGACATCAAGTTATACTCCTGCAAGGGTAATTTTTGGAATTGATCTTCGGTTGCCTGCTGACTTGAAGTTTGGGATAAATGCTTATGCAGGAATAAATGCTCGGAAATCCACTATAGTCTTGGGAGAAATACACGACCTTGTGAGGCCCCGTACCAAGATCATGGGGAATAAGATGAAAGCCAGGTACGGAAAAACAATAAATTCAGAAGGTTTTATGGAAGGAGATTTAGTGCTGCTATACAACCCAAAACGTAAGAAAGGCTTCTCCCCAAAATTGCAATATAACTGGATAGGCCCATACAAAGTCATGAAACGGATCAACGATGTTGTCTATCGCATACAACCTATTGGAAGTCCAAGGAATAATATGAAGGTAGGCTATTTGGAAAGGCTAGCTACAGGGTAATGTGGCGAGGATTCTGAAGTATGTACCATCCTTAACTTAATAAAACTCCCACCACTAGTAACACAACATGCAAGCATGCGAAATAGAGATAGAGCGAGTGTTAACGAATACGAGGCAAAGAGGGAACAACCTAGAAACTTCCAGGTGCGTGAGGTAGCACCCTGTCGGTCTATAAAAGGCAGTGACCAAGTTCAGATTATTTTAAACAGTGAACTTATCTAACTCGTGAATTGGTATTGTGGTTATAACTAGTAGATAATACTAGCTATTTGTTACATTATTTGTGCGTGCGTTTATTTCAACTTATAGTGATCGAACCCAGGAAGAAATAATCAAAGCCTCGTCGAATTCGTGACAGTACAATAAATATTTCAGATTTGCAACCACACAAATTAAAGCTAAACCAAATTCATTAATAATGCCGCTAGGTAACTTAGATGCAACCGAAGTTATATGTAATTTATTTATTTCGTCGACAGATTAAACAAATCTTACAGAGTCGTAAATCTTATATAAAATTAAAGAGTTAATAGTAATAACAATTATTCCATTCTTACTTTCCAGCTTAAGACTATGCTAGAGTCTTGTGATTTATTGGTATACATTAGGCCGAGTCGATTTGTGGGGAGGCAAAAAAATCTCCCTTTGCTCTGTGAAAATCATATTCTAGGGATCAAAATTAGAAACTTTGCTGAAGGAACCATACCTCTAAAACGGATCCTGATGTCCCCCAATTTGGGTCGAACTTTTGGGTAGGGGCAAATTTTGAAAAATCCCACTTTGACCCATTTAGAGTGCTCCCATCGAGTCCAAAGATATGACCGACCCCCACTAACTTTGGAGGCCTGACCCACCAATGCCAGTGGCACACCCCATGGAACCCCCCTGGGGGTTCACCATACAAACATTTAAAAAAATCGCCGGTTTAGCACTTTACATGAAAAAATCAGCGAAATGCCTAAGTTTTTTCTTTTTGGAGTTTATTTTTCTCTTTAGAAATTTATTTAGTTAAAACATATGTAAATGAAAAAATGAGTTTAACTTAGTAATAGAAAAGAAACTAAAAACATTTATTGTTTGAAGTCTTTTTTACTTTCAAGTCTGGGCAATTTCGCACGGCTCTCTAATGTCGTCGCCATAACAGCCTCTACATTTTCCGGTATAACCCGTTTGGAAACGCTAGCTAGCAATTGAACATGTCGTTCCGTTCCGTGTATGTGTGATGGAATTTTTGGATCATTAAACGGTGGATCATCTTGATTTAAATATTCATTCAGTGTATCGTACGGAATACTTCGCGTGAATGGTGGTTCAAATACGATATTTATATCATTCAAATTGATCATTTCCGTATAACTTGTGCAATTAAAGTTTATATCTGGTTTTTTATTTTTTTATTTTATTGGCTCGTCAACATCGGTTCGATAGCGTACAGTTTTCTTGATGGCACAGCCTATCATTAAACAACATTGATAACAAGATATTTTCCGAATGCGCATAATATGAATTATCTTTAATTACTTGATTGACAATTTTGCGTAAACGAGGTTGTAGAAATCGTGACCAACCAATGAACTTGAAAAATCTTAAATTTGCATTTGGATTTTCCGTTGTCACATATAATCGCAATAATCTAGCGGCCTTGGTGAGCCACCGAGAATGTACAATTTTCCCTGGTTTGTTGTTAGCCTGATCCACCGGAACCACGCCGCTAGAAATTGCATGGGCCATGTCGTATAAATACTTCCAATCGGTGGAAAATAAAATTTTTTCTGGAGCAGGGGGCATATTTTGCAACTCAATTTTCTGGAAGCCGTCCACCACCTGCAAATATATAATAATAAAATAATTAAAAATGGTTGACAATTATAATAAAAGAGTCATAGCAATAACTTACCGGAAGAGTTTCACAAGTTTCGATTTGACGGCTCAGTTTTCCGGTTGCCGATCTTGGTCCAGTGCTGGTTGATTTATCCAAAGCTTTAAACAAATGCCGAAACGGAAGTTCGTTGAAGTGTAGAAGGCAAACGAAACAATGCAATGGTCTTTTTAACAGCAATTCGAATCGTCGTATAATTCCACCGTGTGGGCCAGTGTTTGTTACCGCACCGTCAGTGCATATTCCAATTAATGCATCCAGTGATATATTTTTATCGTTGAAAAAACCATTTAATTTGGCTGTTTTGTATTCAGTGGTTTCATGTTCCAGTCTTACGTAACCAATCAATTCAGAATTGGGTTCTCTCAAAATAACAAGATGAGGTTCTTTTACCATCCTAGTATGATACTTCTCATCAATTTTATCTATCGTTAAAGTATCATCTTTTCTGCCATCGAATGAAAACGCTAACAAATTGGTACCATCTAACCGTTTGCGAAGCGCTTCTTGTCTACATTTCCCTTTTTCTCTGCGAACTTTCGATTTATCCATGATGAGAGGTTTCCCATGCTTATCTTTAATTTTAAAATCTTGCAAAAGAGCGGTTCCCAATGCTGATGCTACTCTGTCAGGCACACCAAATCTGTCACATACCAAGGCAAAGTTAAACCAATCGTATCTCTCTGTGTATTGTGAACTTGTGCTTCTATCCATATCTTCTTGAACCGATGGCGGTGCGTATGTTGAATCATCGGGATCTTGGTATGTTGGCATTGATGACATAGACGTTGCTCCTTGCTCTTCAGTTTCCATCATAAATGCATCCATTGTTAGTCTTCTCTGATTATGTTGATCGTGCATGAACTCTTTGAGGCGTTCGGGAACCCAGCCGCATGCACATGGAGCTGCCTTCAAATCGCATTTACATGTTCCAATGTAAAAAATTGTTTCCAGAGATTTTACATACTCTGTAAATTGTTGGGTGTTGTTTCTTCTCTTGATTTGCTCTTGATACTTGTCAAGCAATTTATTCAATTTATTAAATACACTTTTTTTCAGCATTATTTCCATACCAAGTTTTTCCCAAATTCCAATAAACTTATCTTGTACTTGAATAGTGAATGATTTATGGGAAACTTTTTTTTGTTCTGTTTTAGCACGTTCGCTTAAGTAAAAATAATATCTCAAGATATCCAGATGGGTTGGTAAATTAAGATCAGTTAAATCAGTAGACACACCAAAAACAGTAACATCATGCTTGGGTATATGACTCATTTGGTTTTCGATAGCTGTTGATGTAGTTGCTTCATATTGCGGTGTAGAGGATGGTGCATTCATTGTAAACTTTTTGATTTGGAATGGTCACTTCACTTATTATTTTTTTTGAAATATTTTTTTATCTGAAATTAGCACTTCACACTTTGAGTTCTTCACAACGACTTAATGCATTCACAAAAACTGTGGCGTTATATATGGTCTGTATCTTGTGGTGGCTTAAAAAAAAAACACAAGCAATTTTACGATCTGCAATTGTGTCACAGTGATACCTTCCTTTTTTAAAACGGTTGAATAAAAAACCCACACAACTATGTTTAACATGCAAATGCATCACAGTGATGCCTTGGTTTTGAAAGGGTTGTAAAAAAGTTAATTTCTAATAATTTTTTTTAATTTGTTTTCTATTACTAAGTTAAATTCATTTTTTCATTTACATATGTTCTGACTAAATAAATTTCTAAAGAGAAAAATAAACTCCAAAAAGAAAAAAACATAGGCATTTCGCTGATTTTTTCATGTAAAGTGCAAAACCGGCGATTTTTTGAAATGCTTGTATGGTGAACCTCCAGAGGGGTTCCAGGGGGTGTGCCACTCGCATCGGTGGATCGAAAAAACCCGCGACACTCATCACCTCTTTGTTGATTTAAAAGCCGCTTTCGATAGCACGAAAAGGAACTGCTTATATGCAGCAATGTCTGAATTTGGTTTTCCAGCACAACTTATACGGCTGTGCAAAATGACGTTGAGCAGCACCACCAGCTCAGTCAGAATCGCGAAGGACCTCTCCGAGCAGTTCGAAACTAAACGAGGTTTCAGACAGGGTGACCCCCTATCGTGCGACTTGTTTAATTTGATGCTGGAGAAAATGATACAATCTGCAGAACTACAACACTCAGGAACCATCTATTACAAGAGTGTGCAATTGCTGGCCTATGCCGATGACATTGAAATCATTGGTTTAAATAACGTAAGTTCTGCCTACTCCAAATTGAGAAAGAAGCGGAAAAGTGGGCTTGGAGGTGAACGAGGGCAAAACGAAGTACTTCTGTCATCATGCAAAGAGTCAGCGCATTAGCGCCTAGGCACTTTCGCCACTGTTGGCAGCCATAAGTTGGAAATAGTAAAGGACTTCGTTTACCTTGGAACCAGTATTAACACCAACAATAATGTCATCTCAGAAATCCATCGAAGAATTACCCTTGCCAATAAGTGTTACTTTGGACTGAGTAGGCAATTGAGAAGCAAAGTCCTCTCTCGACGAAAAAAACCACGCTCTACAAGTCGCTCATAATACCCGTCCTGCAATATGGAGCAGAGGCATGGACGATAACAGCCGCAGATAAGTCGGCCCTAGGAGTATTCGAGAGAAAGGTTCTTCGTATGATTTATGGGCCCGTACGAGATACCGGCGGTGTTTACCGGAGAAGATTTAATGATGAGTTTTAAGAGCTGTTGACCTATTTATGTATGTATGTATCTTATTTTTGAGATCAGTGTTGGCCGTTAATCAATTAAATTTCTAATCTTATAACTTTATACGAGTTATTCTTGTACAAGGTGGCGCAAAAGTAAGCTTCCGATGTTCAGCATATCGGTTGTGGCACGTGCAGTGTGTGCTGTTGCACCGTCTTGTTGGAACCACATGTTTTCCAATCCCAATTCATCAAGTTGCGGCAAAAAGAACTCGTTGATCATTGCTCTGTAGCGCTCACCATTCACAGTAACCGTTTGGCCCCGACCGATTATTGGTCAAATAAATAGTCAGCAATATTCCGCGTTCTGGAGCAGTGTAGCGTAACATTGTTTATTAACGTGTATTTCGCATGTGTTTACTACACAAATGTCAAAACAGAACTGACTTTAGTGGCCAATCGCAAAATTTATAGCATTTTCTGATAGGAGGATTACTTTTGCGCCACCCTGTATATTTGTATATTTGTATATCCACTACTATCTCAGGAACGACTTAACCGATTTGGATGAAATTTGGTATATGGGTAGTATCCTCTGTTTTAAGATTTTCTACTTTGGTGTTGCGACTTGGGGTGGTTCACAGGGTTGCCACCTATATCAATTTTTTTTAAATATTAAGCAATATATGGGAATATGGGTATCAAATGAAAGGTGTTTTAGGCCGTATACCAACCAAAGTACTTTCGAGTAGGGTTGCCAGCTAGGGTTGCCACCTGATCGCATTTTATTTATTCCTTCAGATATCGACCACTATCTCGGGAACGGCTAAACCTCTTTCGATGAAATTTGGCAGATGGGTAGTATGCTTCCCTGTAAGATTTTCAACTTGGATGTTGCCACTAAAGGAAGCTTAGAGGGTGGCCACCTTTCCGATTTTTTTTTAAATATTAAGCAATATATAACAATATGGGTATCAAACTGAAGGTATTTGAGGCCGTATACCAACCAGAAGATTTTTAAGTAGGATTGCCACCTAGGGTTGCCATCGAGCAAGGCTCGGTCACCCAGGTACTTGATTTATTAATTGATTAAGAAAGTAATTGCAATTCAATCAATTAAAGTAATTGTAATTAAATAAATTGATTTAAAATTAATTGCAATGAAAATTTTAATCCCTTGTTGCAATTAAATTAATTACACTTGAAAAAATTCGAATTAATTTTTCATTGTATTATGAAGGCCTAGTTGCCACGGCTAATAGTTAGATTTAAGTTTTACACTTAAGTACCTAACTTGTAAATAAATAAATAAAAATTTTTTACAATTACCCGGGTAATTCTTGACTGATTTCATTCAAATTTCCGATAAAATTTATCGGAGACACAGAATTTTCACAAAAGTGATATTCAACCTAGTGGTATGCATGAGCAGTGGGATCATATCTCAGGAGCACTCCGTACCGCAGCCGAAGAAGTAATTGGATTCCGGCGAACGCTAAGAAACAACTGGTACGATGATGAAGAGTGCCGCGCTGCAACGAAAAGAAAGGACGAAGCCTACAAGGCAACGCTGATATCGAATGCAACGAGGAGTGTGTGCGAACACTGCTTTTCCGGGCGAAAAAAAGAGAGGCAGAAAAGCGTGAAATAAAGGAGCTTGAGATGCTGGCCAACAGGAATAATGCCCGAAAATTCTATCAAAAAATTCGGCGAATGACAGAAGGTTCCAAACCCGGGGCAAACTCCTGTAAGAATGAGAACGGCGACCTGGTGGCCGCTGTTCAGAGAGCACTCAGAATATGGAGAAATCACTTCTCTGTCCTTTTAAATGGAGAAACTGAGCAAGATCCCGAACTCGAGCCCACAATCGAAGATGATGGAATTAACGCTCCACAACCCGACTATAATGAGGTGCGAACAGCAATATCCCGATTGAAAAACAATAAAGAAGCTGGCGCTGATGGTTTGCCTGCTGAGCTATTCAAACACGGAGGCGAGGAGTTGGCAAGGCGCATGTATCAGCTTCTATGTAGAATATGGTTGGATGAATGCATACCTGAAGATTGGAATCTAAGTGTTCTCTGCCCAATCCACAAGAAGGACGATCCGGCAAACTGCGCCAACTATGCGGAATCAGCCTTTTGAATATCGCATATAAGGTCCTATCAAGCGTATTGTGCGCAAGATTGAAGCCTGATGTGAACAGACTGATTGGACCTTATCAGAGTGGCTTCAGACCTGGTAAATCTACCATCGACCAGATTTTTACTATACGCCAAATCTTGGAAAAAACCCGTCATCTTTTTGTTGATTTTAAAGCCGCTTTCGATAGCACGAAAAGGAGCTGCCTATATGCCGCTATGTCTGAGTTTGGTTTCCCCGCAAAAGTTATATGGCTATGCAAAATGACCTTGAGCAACACCGCCAGCTCGGTCAGAATTGGCAAGTACCTCTCCGAGCTTTTCGAAACTAAACGAGGTTTCGGACAGGGTGACCCTCTATCGTGCGATTTCTTTAATTTAATGCTGGAGAAAATAATACAAGCTGCAGAACTTAACCGCGCTGGAACAATATTTTATAAAAGCGTGCAACTGTTGGCATATGCTGGCGATATTGATATCATTGGCCTTAACAACCGCGCCGTAACTTCTGCTTACTCCATATTAGAAAAAGAAGCGGAGAAAATGGGATTGGTGGTGAACGAGGGGAAAACGAAGTACCTTCTGTCATCATGCGAAGAGTCAGCGCCTTCGCGCCTTGGCAACCAAGCCACTGTTGGCAGCAATAATTTTGAAATAGTAAAGGACTTCGTTTACCTGGGAACCACCATTAACACCAACAATAATGTTAGCCTAGAAATCCGACGAAGAATTATGCTTGCAAAAAAATGCTACTTCGGACTGAGTAGGCAATTGAAAAGTAAAGTCCTCTCTCGACGAAGGAAAATAACACTCTACAAGTCACTCATCGCACCCGTCCTGCTATATGGTGCAGAAGCGTGGACACTAACAACATCTGATGAGGCGGCTCTGGGAGTATTCGAGAGAAAGGTTCTTCGAAAGATTTGTGGACATCTACGCGTTGGCGACGGCGAGTACCGAAGAAGATTTAATGATGAGCTGTATGAACTTTACGCAGACGCCGACATAGTTCAGTGAATTAAAACACGGCGGCTTCGCTGGCTTGGCCACGTAGTACGAATGATGCTCCAGCCCAGAAGGTATTCTTATCGGCACCCGCCGGTGGAAACAGAGGAAGAGGGAGACCACCACTCCGATGGAAGGACCAAGTGGAGACCGATTTGCGATCCCGCGGTGTTTCCAATTGGCGCCAGTTGGCGAAGAAACGACTGGCGAGCTATGTTGGACGGTCAAAATCGGTGAGATCACCATTTAAAGAAGAAGAAGATATTTCAAGCAATTTTTGCCATATATATAACCTACATGTTCTGCAGTAGAAGTTTGTCGCAATGAAACACCACACTACCCAGTTAATAATATACTTTATAGCGTCCGGGTAACGTGTTTATTGTTAAATTCATAAAAAAATTTTAATTAACAAACTGTTAATTATAGAGAAAAAATTACTAATTGATTAATTGGTAATTGTACATTTTCCCAATTACAATTAAAAATTGTAACAATTAATTAATTGTTAGTTATTAATTGTTTTAACAATTCTAATTTGCCCAACACTGGGTACTAGGTTGTTCACGTTTTGTCTACATATGTTATGGCATAAAATGCATTGAAATTGGGCAATCAATTTCTTAATTCTCAATAAATTGAAGAAATGCTGATCTATTAAAGTTTGTCTCAATTGTTGCTTTTGGTTAATGCTGGGTAAATGCTTAAGAGTAGGAAATTCTAAGTAGCTTCTGATTAAATTCTCAAAATTCGCGGGCAGAGGCGGTGGTTCCCAATCTCTATTTAAACAGCAAATATTAAAAAATACGAATAATTAAAACATATAATTTAATATTACTCGAAGATGGCCCTACGCAACATATGCTCCGCACATCCCGTTTTAGTCAAAAAATCTATATAACTTCCCTATTGCAGTAGGGTATTAAAAACTTACCCGGATATTTTACTTGTGTGCAATTCGATTTGCCTAATTTTTGGCAGGACGTATTATTGAAAGGCAGCTTTTGATTTAATTATCTCGTTGAAACTACAAGCACTCGCCTTTGAAGATATCACTTCTTCGAAATTTACAATATTTTTTTGCGGTCGAGTTTTTCTTAAAAAGCTTATTATGTGCGCAAGTTCTTATTTATATAGTTTAAGTTTTAAGTTTTGTGGGCCAAGCCCATTTTAAAAAATTTATATTTTTCGACTTTCTTCGTTCACGGACACTTTGAAGGTGGAATAGAAATGATATAAAGCTTTTGTACGCAAAGTTATTGCCTATAAAATATATCTATGGTCCTTTTCAAAATCTTTCGTATACAAGTGGGCGTGGACCTTAACCGATTTTGCCCATTTTTTTCCGGAACGTTCCTCCTATTAATATAAATATGTGTGCTAAATTTTGTTTCGATATCTTGAACTGTTTTTGATTTATGATAAATATTATTTCTAAATTTGACTTAATCAAAAGTGGGCGGTACCACTCAAAAATTTATTTTCTGCCTTAAAGTTAATGTACACACCAAATTTTATCCTTATAAGTGTATTTTGTACTGAATAATCAATCGGAGGTGATTGCCAAGGAACCTGCGTACCAAATTTCATTAAGATATCTCAAAATTTACTCAAGTTATCGTGTTAACAAACGGACGGACGGACAAGGCTTAATCAATTTCTTTTTTTCTGCTGAACATTTTGATATGTATAAGTCAATATCTATTTCGAGCCGTTTATACCGTTATGTACTGCCTATGTACACCTAGCCGTGCTTGCGCGTCTATTCTCCAAAGCACTGACAACCTTGGAGAATATGCAGGAGTTACTGCTTCCACCACACAGCGTGGTCCTGGCCTTATTGGGTTTAAGAAAAATGACGACAAAAATTGTGAATGAGGCATGGTCAGTGACCGTCCAGAGTACCAAAATCCGTTCCAAGTAAAATCGTGCCTGTTCGTTTTCGCGAAATATCTCGGTTTAACACTTATGATGTTTCGTGAAAGGATGCATTTTACCATACAAAATTTTTTAAAAGACTTTTTTTAGTTTCTGTGGTATACACTGTTTCTAGTACTGATATTTCCAGTTGTAAGAATGGCAATTAAAAAAAAACAAGTTTTAAACTAAAACTAAATTAAATAATTTATTCATAATTTAGACACTAGTCACACTGCCCTGTATATGTTATGCAATTACAACAAAACTACATACTTCCTTAAGGATTTTTCGCGCCGAGCTCAAGTCTCTATCTCTATGGCGCGATATACAACAGGTATATCATCATAAACCTCCTAAGAGATTTTTGCGCCAAGCTTCTCTTCCAATTTGTGGTGTGCCGATTTGAATTTTCCCTACAAATTGGTGGGACCTACAGTTTTTTGCCGAGTCCGAACGGCATCTACAAAGGAGACGAATTTTTGCTGAGAAGCCTGTCATGGCAGAAATACACTCGGAGAGTTTGCCAAACCACTGCCGAGGGGCGACCCCGTTTTGAAAAACTTTTTTCAAATCACTTTTGATGTTACCTGTACCAGGGCTCGAACCATGGACCTTCGGTGTGGTAGGCCGGCAACACTACCTTCACACCACGGCGGCCGCCAGCTCAAGTATGTGCTTAAAAATGTGCCACCATGTCGAGCTTATGAGAAAAGCGAGTGTGAAATACCGGAATTGGTATAATTTGAACTATCGCCCCGTGCTTAGTTCATTATCAAAATTTGATTTTAATCTCATTTAAAGAACAAGATTTAAGTTCAAGCTGTTAAGCTCAAGAAAAAGTTAATTTATATAATTTTTTAAAAGTAACCGAAATCGAAAAATTCGTGTTTGTGCTCATTTTTTAAAAATTGTATTAATTAACGATGAAGTGTTACAGTATTTTCTCTACATGCCATAAGCTCTATAGGGTGGCACATTTTTGATAGTAAATTTAATGTAACCATAGAGTTCCTATAGGCTTAAGTCTTATATTAAGATTTTTAGTAATTAGTACTCAGTATAAAATTACAATTGTAATGATCTAGGTTCAATAGAGGCGTAATAAATTCATAAATAAATAAATAAAAGGCTGTAACTTTGCCGATAAATGGCTACGAGAATAGTAAATTAAGGTAAATTAAAAACAAAGTTGGTCCCAGCACGGAGCCTTGTGGTACCCCTAAGGTTTTAGGTCTGGGTTCACTTTGATCATTGCCAACTTTAACTCTATGAACTCTATTTTTTAAGTATGACTTAAACAAACTAAGAATGTTGCCTCGAAAACCTATGGATCTAAGCTAGCTCAGTAGAATACTATGGTCCACCATATCAAATGCTTTAGTTATATCCACAAAAAGGCTCGCTTATATATAAAGGAAGAAAAGTCTAAAAGAGCATCTTCTGTTGACAACCCGGACATAAACCCAAATTGCTTCCAACTAAAGAATTTTATTTTTCTTAAATACGCTACAATCCGAACTTTCCCAGCTTTTTAAAGGATTTTTGAGATTGAAGATAACAAGGATAGAAGAGAGGTATCACTGTGGCACATTTTAAGTCTTCTTATTTTTTGGATATCTTAGTTTACGGAAACTTTAAAAGTGAAATATAAATGATGAAATCTAATTTAACCAAAGTTATTACCTATTTCATATATCTACGATCCTCTTCAAAATCTTTCATATAAAAGTGGTATTTGACCTTAACCGATTTCGCCCAATTTTTCCTCGAACATTCCTTGCACACCTGGAAATCTGCGTGCGTCATTTCGATATCTTGAACGGTATTTGATCTATGATTAATAACATTTCTAAATTTGACTTAATCAAAAGTGGGCGGTGCCACTCCCGTTTTCAAAAATTTCTGAAAAAATTCATTTTATGCCTCAATCTTAATGTATACACAAATTTCTGTCCTTATAGGTGTATTAGGTATTGAGTATTCACTTTTTTTGTGTTTTCGAAAATATTCTATATATAAAAAGTGGGAGTGGCTATTATCCGATTTCGCCCATTTTAAATAGCGCTACTCATTTACTCAAGTTATCGTGTTCACAGACGGATGGACGGACGGACGGACGGACATGGCTTAATCAATTTCTCTTTTCATCCTGAACATTTTGATATATAGAAGTCTATATCTATCTACATCCGTTTAAGCCGTTACATACTGCCGTTAGGTGACTAAAGTTAATATACCTTGTGTGCGTAGCACTACTAGGTATAAAAAAGCAGAAGTCGAAAATGTTTGGCCGATATATCTAGCGCTAGCCGACAAATGTACCCATAAATACAATATTATTTTATTAATTTTTTTCATAATAACCGACAGCCTCTAGCTACATTATTCATCCAAAAATCTGTTAAGGACTTGTCCAAAACATAGGGAAAGTTTTTATAAGCAGCCACTAAGGTTATGCGCTTAAAAATTATTATTAAACATGTTTCTATTCTCGCGTAAACTCTGTTTGTTGTTAGTGCTCGGTATGATTTTAAAATATACTTTCGAAAAGCTCCAAATCAGTTATGAATTATTACTAACTTTTTCTGTCAAGTGTTCATCAACTCAAAAAATGTGTAAGAAAAAACAAATCGAGAGCTTAAAAGCTTGAGAGGTTTACTAATCTTCACTGGTAAATTTCTTGCTAGTAAAAATTTGTAAATTCAAACTGAAATAAAATTAATAAATTTTTTTTTTATATATTTAAAAAAATAAAATTAGAACACCTTCAACATCCCAGACGAAATGGCGTTTTCAGATTTTGGTGACATTTTTGACCAACTCATTTTTCGTTCAGGAGCACTGTGGTCAATGTTGCTATCGTTCAAAACCTAAATATCAATAATGCTCCTAATTTGTTTTGTAAAATCTCCCAGCCCGAAAATTCGTCAAGCATGACTTTACCGCTGTATGCGTAGATGCATGTGAACGCTTGTTTTCTAGCATGCAACCATTAGGAAACTATCGTTTTCAATTAAGCGCTAATTTTAGTACCTTCCAACTAAAGATAAATGGGTGTAAGATCAATACATGTCTTCGTGTATGGCCATACATGCCCATTTCGCACTGGGGTCTCGAATCTGTGCTTACTTAAGTCACGACTTACTTTTAGTCTTAGTCGCGTTGGCGAAACCGGCCCCAAATGTTTATTTGCCTGAGGCTAATGATCTCCTCGTACAAAAGCTGAACAGCTATTTTACCTTCATCACCATTTTCGCATGTTACCGCCTGCTCTGCTTCGTTTGCTGCTTTACGTTGCTCAATTGCTTTTTGTGTATTTGGCACGTCTCTGTTAGCAGAAATTCGCGCGCACTCCACAGCAGTATTGTATTGTTTTTCCCCAACATTTGGTACACTTGGCACAATTGATTTTTGGATTGCAGTCTTCGCAGGCGTTGTTGTTGCCTGTAATGATTTTCTTTATTTCTTATTAGTTGTCTTAAAAAATAATATTTCGGCAGCTTTGATTTTACCAAATATGCAAAGAAAATAGTTCATACGTCCGAATACTCAATTTGATTATCACTATTACGATCAATTTTTCTTTACAAATCCCCCACGTTCACTTGCTCTCTATTTACGCTCTAAGCTCAAATAATAAAGGCCCTCACATTTTGGTAATACAAATTAGGGCCAAGATCTCCAATTAGTTTTTTGGGACAGAATTCGATTGGGGGATGCCAACGACCTTACGAGATCTAAATCCAAACTCGATAGCGAACCGCCCACCGCTTCTTTCTTCATTAAAGGCAAACATGTAATAATTTATATCATTTACATTCGTATCCCTAGTGAAATGAAGACACGAAGACTGAGATTGGCTATGCAGTTATTTGTGCACCCGGAATATTACACAAGTTGGATGTCTACTGTATTATACAGAACGAGTATATTCTTAGATATTCACTGGACGAGCAACGGCTTTAAAACTGCGATGACGGCTGGAAAGCATTGAAACTTTGACACGGAACAGCTGGTTCTAGAATAACACAAGGCCATAAACAAATAGAATAATGTAGGAGAAAACAACAACAACTAATGTGAGGCAAAAGTATATAAAGCACTGAGAAGATAATAATTAAATAGGCTTTTGAAACAGATGAGCTACAAAACAAAGATTTTGTTCACAAAAAACGAAAAAACAAAATGTACTTTAAAATAGTTTTCTAACAAATTTAGGCACTACGGCAGCTTTACAGAGTTAAGCGATCAACTACGTTAAAAGTTATGCTTTCGAAAGAAAATCAGAGACGTACTTGGACATGGTATGGAATATAATGTATAAAATATAAAGAGTTATGGGCAGTTCTATCTTAAACAAGTAAGGAAGTCTAAGTTCGGGTGGAACCGAACATTATATACCTAGTAATGATAAATTATGGCATCCCAGCTTACGCAGGTCTATTTTAATACTGTTTAAGCGACATAAGCTGTAGTTAATTCTTTCGTTTATTTCATTTGCATTGCATGCCATTCGCAATCAGCTTGTGGAATATTCTAAAGATATATTTATATTTTGCAATCCAAAATCGGGGTTTTTTTCCAACGAAAATGAGGAAGCCAATCCCGTGCAAAGCTACAGAGCCAATAGTGCTCGCCCCAATTAATAAATACAATATGTAACAGGTGCCCCGCACCCCCGTTCAATAAGAACAAATAATTGGGACTACAACTAAGACCATGTCTAAGCTTTATGGAGGGCGAGTAGTTTTTGCAAGTTAATGTTTGTATATTATTTTATTATTTGTTCAGAACACATGTTGTTAAGGCGCAATCTTTGAGTAATATTTATTTAATTATTTTACTTATTTTAATTATTAGTTCTCAAAGAGTAGTGTTTAAAAGTTTAGTATCCGATGTCATATATGTCTCTTCGGGGGTTCCTCAAGGAAGCCATCTTGCCACGATTCTGTTCTGTTTGCTTATAAATGATATTTCTACAATAATAATGTTTTCAAGAATGTTAATTTATGCTGACGACGCAAAGTTTTTCATGTCATTCGCGTCATAGATAGAAATAAGCTACAATCAGATCTAGATACAATAGTTACTTGGTGCGATTTAAATTATATGACACTTAACCTTAAAAAATGTAAACACATGGGTTTTTCGCGTGGAATTTCTCAGCCGGCTTCCTATACAATTAAAAATTATAGTCTTGAGCAAGTGTATGAGTTTGTTGACCTGGAGGTTACTATGGACTATAAACTCAGTTTCAACCGCCATATTAACACAACAGACAATAAGGCTAGAGGTGTCCTAGCATTCGTTAAACGATGGTCTAAAGAATTTAGCGACCCTTATGTAACTAAAGCCCTCTTCACTACATTAGTCAGACCGATACTTGAATACGGTTCTATAATTTGGAACCCGCGTTACCAGGTTCATGTAGATCGCCTTGAATCAGTTCAAAAACAATTTTTGCTATTTGCCTTAAGAGATTTTCATTGAGATCCCTTGTACAATCTGTCACCCTATACGAATCGTTTAAAACTCATTAATCTGCACACACTTTCTAGTCGGAGGGAAATGCTTGGAATTATTTTTATGATTAAATTGCTAAACAGTTCACTATCCAGCACTTTTCTTCTAAGTGAAGTGAACTTCAATGTACCGTCTCGTCCGTCAAGGCATTTGAAACCTCTAGTCTTACAACCGTGCCGAACCAATTTTCAGTTAAATGAGCTTTTTCGCCGTTTGTGTCAAGATTATAACTCTCTTTCTGGTAGATTTGATATTTCAGACTCGCTTTTCAGCATAAAAAAATCAATTCTTTCTATCCTAAATTCATAGCTACTAATTGTTTCTTATTTTTTGACTTCTATATTAACTTCTTACAATAATTTTATTCTGTTAACTAGTTATTTCTTAATGTATAATCTATCTTATATCTACTTTACTTAGCTGATGAGGTTTTCTCTGTGGCTGAGCAGTTTTAGATCTCGACGATTAACAAACCAAAGCCTTTCAACGACTCGGCACGAACGAATAATCCGCGCGTTATGCGGATGCGCCTCTCGCGCCGGTCGGGCGGGATATGGTGGGTAATGCGTTTGGGAATTATTATTATTATTATTGAACGGGGGTACCGGGCACCTGTGTTATACCTTGTATTAATTAATTGGGGGCTAGCACTATTGGCTCTGAGGCTTTGCACGGGATTGGCTTTTTCATTTTCGTTGTGAACAACGCCGATTTGGGATTGCAAAATATAAACATTTCTTTGGAATATTTCATAAGCTGATTGTGAATTGCATGCAATGCAAATGAAATAAACAAAAGAAATGACTACAGCTTATGTCGCTTGAACAAATACTTTCAGTTGGTATTTGCATTCAAATAGACAGACGGACAGACAGATAGACGTATAGAGAGACGGACATGGCTACATCGACTCAGCTCATCCTCCTGATCATGTCATGTTCATGAAAGGTATGAATATCAAAAAAGATATACAACTTCGCTTCGATTCGTTTATGCCGAATAAAGTAATATACCTTGTATGCGTAACAAAAATAGATATAAAAAAGGGTGTTCATAGGCGCCAAAGAACTCAACCGATCTTTATGAAATGTTCACAATATATACTTGGGTTCACTGGGTACAACATAGACGGTTTATAGTTTTGGAAAAGTAGGCGGAGATACCCCCCCCAGGTTATATAAAGTTTCAATTTGTCATAACTCCTCACTTTTTTGGTCTAAAGTAATGAAATTTGGATATATGTGTCACTTAATGATATCTACATACTGTTTCAAAAGTGGGAGATGCCACGCCCACATATTTTGTGTTTTGTTTTGCTCTTGAACTTTCACGATAGGTTCAGGAGTTCGCTGGGCACGACACAGTCTGTATATAGCTTTTGGGAAATCCCCCCGGTTATATAAAGCTGCAGTTCGGTGTAATTAGGGGTTTATTTGGTTCAAGTTAATGACATTTTATATATAGATGTGTTCTATGTATCAAAACGTCAAACCAACGTCTACCGGGTTTGCTAGTATATTATAAAATGGCGAAAGCAAACAACGAATTTCGACATTCTTTTGCAAAACTGAGAGACTAGTTTGCGTTCAAATCGACTCCGCTCATCGTGCTGATAATTTTAGTGAACTTTTCTCTTCTTCTTCTCATAGTTACAGCTATTTAATGTTTATTAACGGATTGAAAATCAAAAAAGATATATAACTTCGCTATTGCAGTGGACTATTAACTACGTGCCCGAATATTTTGTTTGTGTGTTTTGCGATTTGGCAAATTTTTGGCAGGAGTATAATACATACTACTGAGAAGCAGCTGACCAATTTTCATTGATGCGATCGAGTTTTTCTTAAAAAGCGTTCTATGTGTGCAAAATCTGATTGATATAACTTACTCAGTTGTAGAAATATGACTTTTTAAATTTTCCAAAAAAAAATTTTCAGAACTATGTTCAAAAACTGGGCGTGGACATGAACCGATGTCGCCCATTTTTACAACAAACAGTTACCTTTATTTATTGAACATTATCACCAAATTTCGATTCGACAAATCAATTTTTGGCGGAGGTATGGCATAAAAAGTTTTGTGGAATAGTCCACTATTAAAGGGGCGGGGCCACGCCCATTTTCGAAAATTTTTATTTTTTGGATTTCTTAGTTTACGCGAACTTTAAAAGTGAAATATAAATGATGAAGGCTAATTTAACCAAAGTTATTGATTTATTTTGTTGTGTTGATCTTCCGACAGGGTAGTAAGCTGATTTTTGTTGGAACGATTTTCCGTCATCCCTTGTCAAGTTTGGTTTTGTGACAAACCGGTTTCGGCGTTCTGCCATTTTCAATGCCTAGCTTCGTTCTGGTCTGTGTCTATCCGCTGCGTTGTTTTTATAGTCCGTGGTTGCTGTGGCAGGTAATGTCAATCTATGTTTTCGTGGTAGGTAACGTTAATATGCGTGTGTGTGTGCGCGGTATTGATACGTCCGAATTGTTATCTGTCCCAAGGGTTGTTTTTGTAGGTATGTAGACATACCGCTTGTTAGCTAAGCGGTAGGTTGATGTAGGTAGAAATCGGTGATTTTTGCAGTTTGGTTCATATTTCGTTTTTGCTTGTTCATTGTTACGTGTTTGGTTGCTGTACCTGCTGGCTTGTGCTGTTTTTTGTAAACTAGTTTTAAGGGTTCAAATATTTCGTCAGAGATAGTGTTGGTTTGTTCGTTTATGATCCTGCCGTCAAATGTTTTTAACTTGTATATCTCCATGTTCTCAAGTACATTGAGCCGCCGGCCTTTTCCTTGTACGTGAAGTATTCGAGCCGTTGTTTTTATGTTAGCTGGGGTGCAGTTGTTCTCAAACATGTGGTTCGCGAAATTAGATTCTGGTATTATGGTGGGTTTTCGTGTTTTTTTGTTGTAGTCCCTGATATGCTCTCGGAATCTTGTGCTTATTTTCCTTCCTGTTTGTCCTATGTAGCTGTATTGACATT
The DNA here is from genome assembly GCA_949987695.1 of Merzomyia westermanni. Taxonomy (NCBI): domain Eukaryota; kingdom Metazoa; phylum Arthropoda; class Insecta; order Diptera; family Tephritidae; genus Merzomyia; species Merzomyia westermanni. Next base: position 102,585,490 of record OX465288.1, on the reverse strand, counting down.
CACAAGTAAGCCTATACACTCCGTGTCTGTTGAATGGGTCATCAGAATTAGTGTCGGTTCTTAGTTTTTGTCCGACGTTGTAGGATGTTCTAAAGTTATTGCCTATTTCATGTATCTACGATGCTCTTCAAAATCTTTCATATAAAGGTGGGGTTGGGCCTTAACCGATTTCGCCCAATTTTTCCTCGAGCATTCCGTGCACACCTGGAAATCTGCGTGCGTCGTTTGGATATCTTGAACGGTATTTGATTTATGATTAATAACATTTCTAAATTTGACTTAATCAAAAGTGGGCGGTGCCACTCCCGTTTTCAGAAATTTCACAAAAAATTCATTTTATGGGTCAATCTTAATGTATACACAAATTTCTATCCTTATAGGTGTATTAGGTACTGAGTAATCACTTTTTTTGTGTTTTCGAAAATATTCTATATATAAAAAGTGGGAGTGGCTATCATCCGATTTCGCCCATTTTAAATAGCGCTACTCATTTACTCAAATTATCGTGTTCACAGGCGGATGGGCGGACGGACGGACATGGCTTAATCAATTTCTCTTTTCGTCCTGAACATTTTGATATATAGAAGTCTATATCTATCTAGATCCGTTTAAGCCGTTACATACTGCCGTTAGGCGACTAAAGTTAATATACCTTGTGTGTGTAGCACTACTAGGTATAAAAAAGCAGAAGTCGAAAATGTTTGGCCGATATATCTAGCACTAGCCGACAAATGTACCCATAAATACAATATTCTTTCTCGATTTTATTTATTTTTTTCATAATAACCGACAGCCTCTAGCTACATTATTCATCCAAAAATCTGTTAAGGACTTGTCCAAAACATAGGGAAAGCTTTTATAAGCAGCCACTAAGGTTATGCGCTTAAAAATTATTATTAAACATGTTTCTATTCTCGCGTAAACTCTGTTTGTTGTTAGTGCTCGGTATGATTTTAAAATATACTTTCGAAAAGCTCCAAATCAGTTATGAATTATTACTAACTTTTTCTGTCAAGTGTTCATTAACTGTAATGTGTAAGAAAAAACAAATCGAGAGCTTAAAAGTTTGAGAGGTTTACTAATCTTCACTCGTAAATTTCTTGCTATTAAAAATTTGTAAACTCAAACTGAAATAAAATTAATAAATATTTTTTTTTTATATTTCAAAAAATAAAATTAACATTGATGGATAGAAAAGGAGAAATAGAACACCTTCAATGCGTAAGTACTAAATTATGTGATACAATTCAGTGTATTTGTAAAATCTTTACATGCTTGCTGTCAGAAGGACGCTACAACAGGTAGAAACGGTGCAGGAAGGACACTTTGTTTCCCCAATCAAAATATAAAAAGTGGTTATTTTTTTAATCAATTTTTGAAATATGTCAATCGTTTTTTTGCTTACCAATTGTTGTTCATTCACTTTTATGTAAAATATTTCTCTTCGAATGCAATTACTCTTTATTTCACAGTAAAACTCTTATTTAAAGTATTCACTGGAAAATTTCTATCATCGGAAAACATTATTTGAGATTTTCGAAAAAAAATTGTATTTGCTTGGAAATGGAAGTATCATCATTAAATCTTTAAAGAAAGATCTTGTTACTAAAAAGATTTATAATATCTATTAAATAGGTTTATGTTTTCACAACTCTCAGCAGCGTATGTACATATTTAATATACAATTTGGTGAACTTGAAGATGTACGTAGCAATAACAATTTGCAAAATACCAGATGTTCGGAAATATATGATGACTGTTTCAGCGAATGCCACCAGCATGAAGCGGAATTTAGTTAAACGTTAAAAACGTAAGTATAGATAACTTTTGGAATAACCGAATTCCATAGTGGTTGCATAGGTGCTCCACGACAATGTGCATCTCGAACGAGGATAGATATATACTTTGACACTAGTATTATGGATCCATAGCCTGGGAAAGACTCCTAAAAACTGCATGGATCATTTGTTCCGTTATTAAATTAGCAACTAAAATAGAGTGTGTCTATATTATTTCATATTTCTTTACTTTGTTATATAATTTATACATTTTTACTATATTCCATGATTTCTTTATAAATCTCTAAGTAATCCTCGTGTGATTATAATTGTAAATATGGTTTTGTAGTAGTATGTAGTATTTAATTGAATAAAAATATTATGACAAAACTGGTTTTCGGAGATTTGTTGGACTTTTCATAGGTATATAAGAAAGTTTTATGGATACAGTAGTCGAAAGGACGGCAACCCCGTCAATGCCTAAAAGTATGCAATCTGTGCCGTGCTGTCAGGTTTGGTTTGGGAAATTTTTTAGTTAAAGCGGTGCAACTATGTTACTATGGATTTACTGAATAAGTGCGAGGGAGATGGGTAATCAAATGTACACGCCATGTGCAAGGGGAAAGTGGATACTATCTTCACGCCGCCCGTACAAAGCTATCCACTTTTTTCTTCATTTTTGGATAGCACGACCTATGTTTTATCCACTTTTTTATCTGTGTATCGTTGGTAGGGAAGTCAAGCAAACACGCGCACTAATACTATAACAAATAGCTAGTTTTATTTACTTGTTAAAAACGCAATACAAATTTAAGAATTTGGTAACTTCACAGTAGTTCACTGAACAACACTTGAAAATAAACTGATCAACCTGCTTTGCTTGGTCACTGCCTTATATAGTCCGACAGGTTGCTACCCTACGCACCCAGAACTTTATTGGTTGTTCGCTTTTCGTGTTCTTGAAGCGTTGGTGTTAATTATTGACATCTCCTCTTTGCCTTGTATTCGCAAACACTCGCGCCATCTCTCTTCCTCTTTCTTGCTACACGCTTGCCTGCATAAGCGTAGAAATCGCTATCTCGGTTGTGCTTATCTTGTGGTGAGAGTGTTATTATGTTAGGGATGGTACGTGCTTGAGAATATTCGTCACGCCCTCTACCAACCCTGCTAGACACTCAATGGTTAGCACCGCTTTATTAAACCTCATTTCCTCCAGGTATTGAAACCCCGACATGAATCCTCTCCTGCAGAGATTCCCACAATGCATTACACTGTCACATGTTCCAACCATTTTGTCTGTCCTTAATACCACATGGCTTCGTGCCACTTTCGTTCCCAGTGGTACCCGGCAAACATTCCTGCAACTCATTTCTTCCGTTCCCTTCTCTAATGGCACTGTTTCACTTTATCCACTAAGTTGCATTGCTTCCTCGGAACATGACCACCACATGTTCGTCTTTTATCCCCAACACACTTTGCACACAGTAATCTATTCACTTAGAGATTGTCTGCAACCAATCCAATATAACCGCCGATTTACCTCCTGCAGCGTTTTCTTTATTCCCATGTGGGCAACTTTGCGATGCTTTGATAACATCTGGAACTCTCGCCTGAGAAACAAAAACAAGTGCTCCATGAGTCTGGCCGTCTCCACTTCGATGCAAACAACCAGATATTAGCTTCAAACTGCTCACTTGTGCCCAATATGCTTTTGTGATACGACTTCATCTCTCCTCTCCTTGGCTGTTTGTTTTCCTTCAGTCCTTTCAACATACATACCAGATCTGGATCTTCCTCCTGGCCTGGCCGAATCTTCTTCAGGAAGTACTTGTCCGTGAAAGCCTTTGGTCGAGGAGTTACCTCTGCTTTACGAGGCTCCTGTTGCTTCATCTTCAAGATCACTTCCTTGGTAGTATAGCCACTATTGTGTCCAAAGACCAGAGGAACTTTTTTGCCGTTGAAAGTCATAGCCCTCTTCCTTACGTTGATGTGAATGTCTCTCTCAGCCAAGAAATCGACGCCAATGATGACTTCGTCGACAATATTCGCTACCAAGAAGTTGTGATACGTAGCCCCATTCCCAATCACAACCTTGCATGTCACTTCTCTCAGGACTTGCTTGCTGTCACCAGTTACTGTCCACAACTTAGCTTTCCAAAATGGTTTCACCTTCCCGGTGACCAAGTCACTCCGAATGATGGAATGTGATGCACCCGTATCCACAGTCAGCAAGCGCTCTTTCCCGTCCATGTACCCTTCAACAGTAACAAAGCTCGCTTTCCGTCTGAGTTGCGACACACAGATTATTGGGGTTTCATCTTGCTCATCTCCTTCAGCTTTGCGTTTACGGCCACCTGCATTGCTGGAGTCTCTGGAGCCGGTGCTGCAATACGCGCAACATAACCAGATTTTCCACACTTAAAGCATTTTATGACATCATAATTTTTCTGTTGCTTTCCACTCAATGCTTCCAGAATTGTGTCTACCCCGTCTAGCCGTTCTACTTCCACGCGGTGAGTTTTGTACGCCGGATTACTTAATAGCGAGGCTGTTTCCTGCGTTAGAGCATGTGATACCGTTTCTGCGAATGTCCTTTCGGGGTGCATATGTGGCCTACTTTGTCTCCACATCACGTATTCCATTAATGAAAGTTTGGATTTTTGCCTTTTTCGTGTACTCTACGGGTGCGTCCGCATTTGATAGATGGGCCAACCTCTCGATGTCCGATGCCAATTTCTGCGAAGTCTCAATAAGTTTCTGGAAGCGACACTGTAGCTCTATTTAATAAATTTGCTTCCGATGTTTGCTGCCATAGCGTCTCTCAACAGCACGCATCAATGCCTCATAATTATTTCGTTCGCGGTGAGGAATAGTCTGCAAGATTTCAGCTGCAGGTCCCTTCAAAGCCACGAATAGTGCACCAACTTTGTCTTCAGTACCCCAATTATTCACAGCTGCCGTCTTCTCAAACTGTAGTTTAAATACCTGAAAAGGAACAGAATCATCAAATGATGGGGTTTTTACCTTTGGAGTACTCGTGGAGGCTGTTGGACGATTCAACTGCATCTCCTGGATACGACTTCTTAGTGCATCTACACTTCAGCATAAATTTTGTCCTGCCGTTCTCTGAATACCTCCTGCACTTCAGTAATTTTTGCGTCCTGCAATCTTAGCTGTGATGCCGTTAGTTCTTCCTGTGCCTCCAGTTGCAATGCAATACTCGACGATAACCGGGCCTCATGTTCCTCTAGTTGAGCTGAAATTTGAGATACCATGTGTGTTTTCTGTTCCTCTAATTTGGTCCCCATCTGAGTCATTTGTGAAGAAATTGTCGACGAAATAGCCGCTGGAATAGCATTCATATCCAAACCATTAGGTGAATCTGGAGCCACTTTTTTGCCTTTTCCATGTCAGGATGAAAAATATGTTCGTCTACGTTAATGCCTTGCCTTCTGCTTCCATGGCCTCTGGTAGCCGTGATTGTAACTCTAAGTTATTACCGGTTGTGTTTAGACCCCGTTGCTCCAATTCCTTCTTGAGTTGTTGGACTTCAATTCATTCAACTTAGCCATGTCCTTTGATGCTTGAAAAGTATCGGTATTTTCAGTCCTACTTCTGACACAAATTGTGAAGATTCGATGATTCCTTGATTATTAATCCTGGGTTCGATCACTATAAAGTCAAATAAATACACGCACAAATACTATAACAAATAGCTAGTTTTATTTACTAGTTAAAAACGCAATACAAATTTAAGAATTTGGTAACTTCACAGTAGTATACTGAACACTTGAAAATAAACTGATCAACCTGCCTTGCTTGGTCACTGCCTTATATAGTCCGACAGGCTGCTACCCTACGCACCCAGAACTTTATTGGTTGTTCGCTCTTCGTGTTCTCGAAGGGTCGGTGTTATTTATTGACATCTCCTCATTGCCTTGTATTCGCAAACACTCGCGCCATCTCTCTTTCTATTCCTTGGTACACGCTTGCATGCATAAGCGGTGAGAGTGTTATTAAGTTAGGGATGAAACGTGCTTGCGAATATTCGCCACAATATTATAATTAGGAAAGCAGTGATAGTCTATATGATTAAACCCTATGCATTAAATGTGTTTATAGCACATATTATAAGTTTATTAATTGTTTCGATAAGCAGCGTATGTGTAAAGAGTTTCATAATGTTAAATGGATGTACGCTGAGTTCTTCACATAAGATTGTATGGTTTCTTTCCGACCTTTCATAACCTGGGCATTCAGACAGGAGTTTGGGTGTTCAGCAGTCACATGGACGATTGTTTTATTAGACCTTGCAAAAACTGCAAAACTTTTAAATTTGGATCATTTCAAATGATATACCCAACTTCTGGCTGTAACATTGCGCTTCCACAGTTGACCGAAATAATCTTTTAGTGCCGGTTGATTAGTTAAGATATTCAAAACGCGAGGTAGTTTCCTGATTTGCAAGGCACTTTGCATAACTTTGGCTGCTTCATCTGCAAGGTCATTCCCCACGATGCCGATATGAGCTTTAACCCAATAGAACTCAATGGTATAATTTTGCCGAAGATCGTACAACCGTTAGTATTTTGATGCAATTAGTGGTGATGTGTTGCTGGGGTTTTTAAGGCGGAGCCAAGATGGACTTGAGACCATCCCAATAGCTAAAGCCTCGCCTTAGAAGACAGTGTAAAAGTTGCTTAATTTGAATATCTGTTTGTCTTGAAGATACCTAGGCATACGGGTAGGACTATGCCGAGGAGACTAAGCTCAGAAGCTTTTTCAGATATCGTCGTGAAAGTATATGTTCTAAAATTGTCTATGCTCCCTGTACCGGCAGCTCTCCGCTCGATTACCCCTTAGGGTTCAAAAGGGCTGTTGTTAGAAATCATAGCCATCTATAAAATTACCTTACTTTTTGAAACTTTTATTTTTGCAACAGAAGTGCTGGTATCCACTACTTGCTTATATGAGCCCACATTAAACTGTAAATAAACCTGATATCTTCTTAGCTTTTGTTTTACAGAGTAACGGGCTCATCATTGCAATTCCCGCGTCTTAAATCTACAATTACAATAATATCCACTGGATGCTTACTTTGTGCGTTTCTTTTTTTATTTGCCTTGTCGTTCTTCTTAGAAGGTAAGTGCTTATTTTTATGACTCAATTACCATCGCTTTTCAAGTATTACCTTTCGTCATATCTGACACTGCTCGCGCTTGTTTTCATTTAGTACAAAAAGAGCTTCTGCAGCAAACTTTTGGACATGCTTAAGATCTCCAATAGGAAAATATCTAGAGGACTTTTACAATATATTTCGAAATATCTTTAATAAACATTGTTGGCCATATTTTAGCAGTTAATGAATGAAAAGTTTAAGGCCCGCACTATTTTTGGCTGCACTGTTTTCATCTCGTAAAAGGGGAAGAATTTCTGAAAGTATTGAAGTTTTTTTGATAATATTATGTTTAAAATTTAATAACATCCAATTTTGAGAGTTCAAATACCAATGATCTAAGGTTTGCAAGCTATTCAGGATGAAATTTTTATATCTTCAATATTTAGTTTCACATATATTTATTTTAAAATCGTTGCAAAAAAGGGTTGCATTGCAAGTATTCGCACAGAAAAGAACCACATATACAAAACATTATTTTAAAATTTTTTGTTGAAAATCTGTGCAGGTAAAGAAATTGCTTTAAGACTCTCCAAAAACACAATTTTTTGGGGATTTTCATGAAATATTTTAAAGAATACTCCTTTTTATAAAATTACGATAAAGAAATAAATAAGTTTCGAAAATTTTTGAACAAAGCCTAAAGACAAGGCCGTAAGCAGGATTTTCCCTTGGGGGGGGTTTTCAGTAAAAATTATTATTACTACCGGATTAAGGAACACTGTTTTCAAAGGAAGAGTTAGCTGGTCGCAGGAGGGTGGGTGTATCTAGCGGGCGCTAAAATCTACCTTCAATAACAAAAACGAAATATCTTAAAATATGATTATTATATAATTTTTCTTTGTTAAACAAAAATCACATTTTAGTTGCATATTTTAAAACTAATAATCTTTCAATAGAGCCACTTGTCGGGCTATAGAGAAAAATTCTTTTAATACCAATTTTACGTCGACCTCTAAATTATGATGAATATTAAGTGCAGCATGACCCGTAAGGTGGTCTTCACTCATTGTCGATCTTAAATAAGTCTTAAGACGACGCACATAGGTAGATTTTAAAGATTTAGGCAGCCAAAAATATTTGACTGCTTTATCCTCTTAAAACTGTTTACTAATTACAAATTTATAATAATTTGTTTTACTAATCGGTTATATTAAAAATAATATAGGTATTACATTGTGTAACACTGAAAAATGCCTTCGCAGTGAAACTCCTTTATTGTAGTATAACAAGAACTGTAATAACTTGTTTGTGTCTTATTGTGGGCTACACATTGACTTTATACAACAAATTTTGACCTTTCCAGAAGTAAAAATGCTAGTTGAATAAATTCTTGAGACAACAATAAAAAAAGGACTTCGCTTTTTACGGATTTGATTTTTTAACTTTGTTAATGTTATTCAACAGGAGTTTATATAGAGCCCATATTTTACTAGTAGTTGCATAAAAATAAACTATGTCGATTTTGAAAAATTGGTTTCATATTGACTGATTTTTTTAAATTTTAATGTAAAAACCCCAAAACCAACTACAATAGAAAAATATTTACAAAGATATTGTATAGTCTTACCTTCGATATATTAATTACCATTTCTCAAATAAAACTCACAACATTTTTATTGTTGGGAAACATAGATTTTAAAAAATCCAACATTTATTGTCATCACTTCACTATTCACCTTCCTATCACACATTCTCTTTTTCAACTGACTATCTCTTCTTCTTACAATTCATTGCTGGCAAGCGCAGTATTGCCAGACTTTTATATTCTAATAAAATAAAACAAAGCTGCCAGACCAGACGCATAATATATATATACAGAAATTGATTGATATATTAGTGTTCGCTTTCAGAATTAGCGCTGACATCAAAAGAGTGTTCTGTCACATCTTTGGCCACATACTTAGAGGGTAAGAGCAGCTTAATTGTGTCTGGGGAAAACGACTTTGATGCTTGCTTCTTTTTTCGGCGATGAACTGAAATACTGCTCAAAAAGGGGTCCGAGCTTAGCAACAATCGGTGATATATGTCGCGGTTGCATTCTTCACGAGAAAACTTCGGTGCATAATTTTCTCGGCACATCCGGAAGTGCTTGTTGCGAGCCTCTTGAGCCTCCTCTGACAGCTGACCTATTGGTAATAATGAATTTTCAATTATAGCAGCGCCATAGACTAGTATCTTGTGCATTGTGGGTGTCATCGGATGCCACGCGTAGCCACTAGATATGACTTCCAATATTATTTTAAGCCTGTAAATTAAATTATAATCAACACCTGTGATATCTGCAGCCAATTGTGGGTTTTCGAAAAAACGCCTCATCATCATCAATCATTGGTGTTGCCATAATTTGCTTTGGGCATGTCTATAAGAAAACCCAACTCATCCCGAAATCTTTTTTGAATAGTTTCTTTTGTGGTTTTTTCCATCAATTCTTCCTCAGCTGTTCTCTTTGCTCTATACTATTTCACTTTCAATTTGTAAGCCAAATGCAGAATACTTTCAAATAATCTTATTCTAGCATGCAGGACAGACAGTCCAAAATCAAGGGAATCTAGGCTAACTTCATGCTTTTTGTCTAGATTGTTAAAGTCTTTCGATGTCGCTTTACATAAATAACATTGGCTAGTGGATTTAGTATCGGTGGCATCATTGCAAACCTTACCATCAATCATCGTCATCTTAAAATGTGCCGGGAAACGAATTTCGGTCTACAAAATCTAGGAGATGATGGAGAAGGGTTCTGCCAAACAATTTTTGTTTTCGTTTCCACATGTGATATGTAGCGGCACAAAACAGCTGAGAAAAATATTGGCATCCGAACCAGAATTATCCTCGATTTTTTGTTTATATTTAGCTTGCTGGGAACCATCGCACCCCCACTTGCATATTATTGTAAGAGATTGTCTTTCGTCCTTGCTAAGAGTGAGGAGTACCCCCTCTAAGTACATTGATAAGCGCATAATTGTCTTATCGATGAGGCTTTGCAAGTCAGTTTCTGCGTAAGAACTAGTTACCCGTATTTGCGTTTGGTAACATTCTTTTTTAGCTTCTAATACGCGATCGTAACAGAGATAAAAATACGGATTTGTATTTCGAATTATTTCATATTGCTCTATTGTTAAGTCTGCTTCTACAATCATAGCTAAGGCTGCATGTGGTGTCAATATATTACCTCTACCCGGGCTTGTTGATTCTTTGTATGCACTTTTGTATTTTGCTGCGCGTGATGGTGATTCTGCGATTTCTTTCAGAATTCGCGAAGCGTCCCTCTGCCCTTTTGCTATTAGAGTGGATTGCGCAGCATGAATAATAACTGCATCTTCTACCATGGAACGGACTTCTTCCGTTTTCCTACGTTTACTTCGCTCACTTAACTCTTCGAATGATTTCGATGGACGGCCAGGGCAAAAATGTGACTCATTTGGAATTTCGATTGTTCTATTTAACCAAGACTGGCTAGCTTTTAGAAAAGCATATTCCTTTCTTCTGGCTTTAGTCCAATTTTCCTTAAGCTGTGCTTTATAATCAGATAAGCTTTTCTTAAATTTTTGCATATTTTCAGCTGAATAAGTATTAGAAGACAGCGGGTTATTTTCTAAGGAATCTAACTTTAAACAAGCGTATATAAAACCCTTTGGCGGCCGCCGTGGTGTGAAGGTAGTGTTGCCGGCCTACCACACCGAAGGTCCATGGTTCGAGCCCTGGTACAGGTAACATCAAACGTGATTTGAAAAAAGTTTTTCAAAACGGGGTCGCCCCTCGGCAGTGGTTTGGCAAACTCTCCGAGTGTATTTCTGCCATGATAGGCTTCTCAGCAAAAATTCGTCTCCTTTGTAGATGCCGTTCGGAGTCGGCAAAAAACTGTAGGTCCCACCAATTTGTAGGGAAAATTCAAATCGGCACACCACAAATTGGAAGAGAAGCTTGGCGCAAAAATCTCTTAGGAGGTTTATGATGATATACCTGTTGTATATCGCGCCATAGAGAGAGAGAGAGATATAAAACCCTTTATATGACACCCTATCTGCAAGCATCTGCAGCTAATTTTTATGCACGTGGCGAGCTAAATGTACCAGGTATCATGTTCAACACTAACTTTCACTTGGACGGACTTGGAAACATAATAAACCGGGTTTTCAAAAAAATAAAAAAAATATATATATATATATCCTAAATAAAATAGGTGCCACTTATCCATTTATAACTATTAAAATCACAAACACCAACACAAATGATAAAATTCAACTGAAACATCACAATCCATCACGATTACTTAGCTCGGTAGCTTAAATCAGTAAATATTCACGTTAAAACAGACGATTTTACAGCGATAAAAAAAACTATAACGTGCGTTTCAAAAATAGCTAAGTTTTGATTAACTGACAGCTAACGCAAAGTAGCCCACATAAAACAACGTTCCAATGAAATTCAACAACAAAGCCTCGGATATGAGAACCCCTTTTTTAGATGACAACACCCGCAAACGAAATAAGGATTATGAGATAAGGGCATGTACCTGGAATGTCCGGTACATGGGGAAGGTGCCCCTGCCCGGCTGGTTGAGGTCCTGAGGAAAGCAAAAGCTGACATCACCGCCATACAAGAGATGCGATGGACGGGGCGAGGAAATACGATCAGAACACCTTGTAACATCTACTGGAGTGGGCATGAAGACAAGCGCAGATTCGGCGTGGGATTTGTGGTGGGAGAGAAACTCCGTCACCGAGTACTGTCGTTCACACCCGTGAACGAGCGTCTCGCTGCAATCCGCATAAAAGTACGATTTTTAACCATATCGTTTATCTGCGCTCATGCACCGATGGAAGAGAAGGACGACGTGGAAAAGAATGCATTCTACGAGCGCCTGGAAGAAGCATACGAGCGCTGCCCCCGTCATGATATCAAAGTCGTGCTTGGCGACTTTAACGCCAGGGTGGGTAAGGAGGGTGTATTCCAGTCTCCACGATCAGACTTCGCCAAATGGATTCAGGCTGATCGACTTCGCCGGTGCCCGAAACATGGTCATATCCAGCACTAGGTTTATGCACAAGAAGATCCATCAAGCTACATGGCTGTCCCCCGATCGAAAAACACGCAACCAGATCGACCACGTTGTGATAGACGGACGGCATGCTTCCAGCGTTTTAGATGTTCGCACAATACGAGTACCTAACATCGACTCTGATCACTACCTAGTAGCAGCCAAGATTCGTACCCGCCTCTGTACGACAAAACAGGTGCAACAAAAAACGCAGGGAAAGCTGGACGTCGAAAAGCTGCAATCGCAACAGACCGCCAAATATTTCGCAGATCGCCTCTCACACCTGCTCTCCGAGAGCACAATTCAACCAAGTGGAATGCATGAGCAGTGGGATCATATCTCAGGAGCACTCCGTACCGCAGCCGAAGAAGTAATTGGATTTCGGCGAACGCGAAGAAACAACTGGTATGATGATGAAGAGTGCCGCGATGAAACGAAAAGAAAGGACGAAGCCTACAAGGCAACGCTGAGATCGAATGCAACGAGGAGTGTGGGTGAACACTACCGCGAGTTGAAGAGGGAAGCGAGGCGGCTTTTCCGGGCGAAAAAAAGAGGGGCAGAAAAGCGTGAAATAAAGGAGCTTGAGATGCTGGCCAACGGGAATAATGCCCGAAAATTCTATCAAAAAATTCGGCGAATGACAGAAGGTTTCAAACCCGGGGCAAACTCCTGTAAGAATGAGAACGGCGACCTGGTGGCCGATGTTCAGAGAGCACTCAGAATATGGAGGGATCACTTCTCTGCCCTTTTAAATGGAGAAACTGAGCAAGAAACCAGAGAAGATTCCGAACCCGAGCCCACAATCGAAGATGATGGAATTGACGTTCCACAACCCGACTATAATGAGGTGCGAATAGCAATATCCCGATTGAAAAACAATAAAGCAGCTGGCGCTGATGGTTTGTCTGCTGAGCTATTCAAACACGGAGGCGAGGAGCTGGTAAGGCGCATGCATCAGCTTCTATGCAGAATTTGGTCGGATGAATGCATGCCTGAAGATTGGAATCTAAGTGTTCTCTGCCCAATCCACAAGAAGGGCGATCCTGCAAACTGCGCCAACTATCGCGGAATCAGCCTTTTGAATATCGCATATAAGGCCCTATCAAGCGTATTGTGCGAAAGACTGAAGTCTGATGTGAACAGACTGATTGGACCTTATCAGTGTGGCTTCAGACCTGGTAAATCTACCATCGACCAAATTTTTACAATACGCCAAATCTTGGAAAAAACCCGTGAAAAGAGAATCGACACACATCATCTCTTTGTTGATTTTAAAGCCGCTTTCGATAGCACGAAAAGGAGCTGCCTATATGCCGCTATGTCTGAATTTGGTTTCCCCGCAAAACTTATGCGGCTATGCAAAATGACCTTGAGCAACACCGCCAGCTCGGTCAGAATTGGGAATTACCTCTCCGAGCCGTTCGAAACTAAACGAGGTTTCGGACAGGGTGATCCCCTATCGTGCGATTTCTTTAATTTAATGCTGGAGAAAATACTACAAGCTGCAGAACTTAACCGCGCTGGAACAATATTTTATAAAAGTGTGCAACTGTTACCATGTGCTGACGATATTGATATCATTGGCCCTAGCAACCGCGCCGTAACTTCTGCTTACTCCAAATTAGAAAAAGAAGCGGAGAAAATGGCAAAAGGGCAAAACGAAGTACCTTCTGTCATCATGCAAAGAGTCAGCGCATTCGCGCCTTGGCAACCAAGCCACTGTTGGCAGCAATAATTTTGAAATAGTAAAGGACTTCGTTTACCTGGGAACCACCATTAACACCAACAATAATGTTAGCCTAGAAATCCGACGAAGAATTATGCTTGCAAAAAAATGCTACTTCGGACTGAGTAGGCAATTGAAAAGTAAAGTCCTCTCTCGACGAACGAAAATAACACTCTACAAGTCACTCATCGCACCCGTCCTGCTATATGGTGCAGAAGCGTGGACACTAACAACATCTGATGAGGCGGCTCTGGGAGTATTCGAGAGAAAGGTTCTTCGAAAGATTTGTGGACATCTACGCGTTGGCGACGGCGAGTACCGAAGAAGATTTAATGATGAGCTGTATGAACTTTACGCAGACGCCGACATAGTTCAGTGAATTAAAACACGGCGGCTTCGCTAGCTAGGCCACGTAGTGCGAATGAGCGAAGATGCTCCAGCCCAGAAGGTATTCTTATCGGCACCCGCCGGTGGAAGCAGAGGAAGAGGGAGGCCACCACTCCGATGGAAGGACCAAGTGGAGACCGATTAGCGATCCCGCGGTGTTTCCAATTGGCGCAACGAAGAAACTACTGGCGAGCTATGTTGGACGGTCAAAATCGCCCAGGCGGTTAGATGACCATTTAAAGAAAGAAGAAGTAACGCAAAGTATGGGATCGACTATAGGAGGTTGAATTATTGTTCCTCGGTCTATTTTCAAGTTGTGGGAGTGCTTTTTTTTTGAAGTTGTGACAACTTTCTGAAATCCAATTATGGCCGCCTAAATAGCTTAAATCTACCTATGTGCGACGCAAAGTTAAAACTGTTCGTTCATTTCCTGCAGTCGTAACAGGCAAAACAGCCAGCATTGTCTAAATTTGATATACATTGGAGAAAGCATCAATATTACAAATATCAAGGGCTTCTAAAGAATTCTTGATCTTCATACCCGCTATGGGCTTGCTCCACAACTGTGCCTCACTCGTCCATATTGCTGGCAATGAGTCATGTAAAATAGATTCATATGTCTTGAATAGCTTACAACAAGGCTCTATATCAAAATCTTCTGTTTTGTGTGGGAAGAGACAAGTAAAATTAGATAAAATGTCTCTGTGTTTCAAAAATCTATCTTGCAAATGCGTTATGAAAAGATCCAAGTAAGGAATGAAAATTGCAATTCTATAGTACTCGTGCGTTCAAGTCTTGGTTTCCGAATTTCACTATCGTACTCATCACATATAACCAATTTTTTTTTTTTTTTTTTTTTTTTTTTTTGTTTAGTGTTCGTGGGAGGAAGAAATTCTTTATGCACTAACCGGGTTTAAGCCCTCATTACTAGATGCTCTAGCAGCGGGACTCCTTCTTAAATACCAGACCGAAGTTAAAGAGGTTATAAAAAAAAAAAAATGCTACCAAAATAATAGACGAGAGGATGGCATATACCCTAACACAAATGAATCCATCTGCTCCTCCACTCATTGCGTTACCTAAAATCCACAAGAAGGATACGCCGATGAGACCTATAATTAATTTTAAGTCCGCGCCGGGTTATAAACTGTCGAAACATCTAAAAACGATTTTAAAGGACACTCTGAAACTAGGGCACGAATACACAATAAGCAATACGATAGAACTACTACAAAGACTTGAGACCGTTAAACTCACAAGGAGCAGTAAACTCGTATCCTTTGACATAAAGGACTTATACCCGTCAATACCACTAACAGATACAATGGATATAGTCAACAAAACACTACTGGACAAAACTGAAGATAAGGTAAAAACTGACCAAATTACCAACGCGCTAAGAACAACGCTGCGGCAAAACTATTTCCGGTTCAACAACAAAATATATAGACAGACAAACGGACTAGGAATGGGTAACCCAACATCGGCCATTCTCATGGAAACATTCATGCAAAACTTGGAAGGAAAATATATACAGGAGTTAAAAACCAAGTTAGGCGTGGCATTCTACGCTAGATACGTGGATGACATCATCTGCATCCTAAATGACGATAACGAAGAGCAAATACTAGAGTTCCTCAACAGGCAACATAGCAACATAGAGTTCACAATGGAAGTAGAAAAAGATGGAATAATGAACTACCTGGACCTAACTATAGGGATTGACAAAATAACAAATAGGTTCAACTACGGCATTTATAGAAAACCGACTGCCACGGACACCATAATACACTCTACATCAAACCATCCGCAACAGCACAAAAATGCAGCATTGAGGCACTTAGTGGATAGGCTTCAGAGAACGCCGCTCACACAGGAAGCATACTGGAGAGAGCTTAATACAATATATAACATAGCGGCGAATAATGGATACAAGAAAGCACTTGTGGATAAACTCAGAAGTAGCCATGGAACACAAAAAAGAGTAAACGTAGAGGAAAATCCAATGGTTTGGACGGCAATGACATACACTGGAAAAACGACGTACAAATTAGCAAACTTCTTTAAAAGATATAACATCAACACAGCATTCAGAACATCTAACAACGTCGGACAAAAACTAAGAACCGACACTAATTCTGATGACCCATTCAACAGACACGGAGTGTATAGGCTTACTTGTGAATGTCAATACAGCTACATAGGACAAACAGGAAGAAAAATAAGCACACGATTCCGAGAGCATATCAGGGACTACAACAAAAAAACACGAAAACCCACCATAATACCAGAATCTAATTTCGCGAACCACATGTTCGAGAACAACTGCACCCCAGCTAACATAAAAACAACGGCTCGAATACTTCACGTACAAGGAAAAGGCCGGCGGCTTAATGTACTTGAGAACATGGAGATATACAAGTTAAAAACATTTGACGGCAGGATCATAAACGAACAAACCAACACTATCTCTGACGAAATATTTGAACCCTTAAAACTAGTTTACAAAAAACAGCACAAGCCAGCAGGTACAGCAACCAAACACGTAACAATGAACAAGCAAAAACGAAATATGAACCAAACTGCAAAAATCACCGATTTCTACCTACCTCAACCTACCGCTTAGCTAACAAGCGGTATGTCTACATACCTACAAAAACAACCCTTGGGACAGATAACAATTCGGACGTATCAATACCGCGCACACACACACGCATATTAACGTTACCTACCACGAACACATAGATTGACATTACCTGCCACAGCACCCACGGACTATAAAAACAACGCAGCGGATAGACACAGACCAGAACGAAACTAGGCATTGAAAATGGCAGAACGCCGAAACCGGTTTGTCAAAAAACCAAACTTGACAAGGGATGACGGAAAATCGTTCCAACAAAAATCAACTCCTTCTTATCTTGAAGTATACCGCACTAAAACCTAACCTCCCACGGCCCGCGCATTCTTCCTTACCTGGGACCGCGCTTAGCATTACTTCAGGTAAGGAAGCGCGTTACGTGAGCTCTACGGCTACTCTCACGCTAACTGGCTAGACAACCGTCTTCCCGTTTCGCAAGGAGGACATTCCTCGCGTAACGTCTGACTATATCCCATCTAACGTTTTCGCAGGTCATCTTGCGAATGACACTGTCCGGGGAAAGTTCGCCAATTGTCTCTTCCACCCGCCTTCTTGCTTCTGCGAATTGCTCGCATTCGAAGAAGGTGTGGCGTACGTCGTCTATGGCTCCGCAGTAGGTGCAGTTCGGGGTTTGAACTTTGCCCATTCTATGGAGTTATTCACGGAAATAACCGTGTCCGGTTAGGAACTGGGTCAGGTAGAAGTCGACCTATCCATGAGGTCGGTTCAGCCATGGTTCTAGTTCGGGGATTAATACCCTGGTCCACCTTCCAGCAGCGCTGCTGCTCCATTGTAGTTGCCACCGCCGGATCGAATTACCCCGCGCCTGCGTTGCAGCAACGTCTCTACGTACCTCTGCACGAGTGTCGTAAGTCATTTTTCTTTCCTCAGCGAGGAGATATATCGGTATAGTCCCCGCGATGACCAGAACAGCATCTGCGGAGACCGTACGGTATGCTGAGGCGATTCTCAGGGCCCCTCTACGTTGGACTGCGGTAATAGCGGCCCGATACTTCCCAAATCTCATTGCGTCCGCCCAGACTTCTGCACCGTACAACAGTATAGAATCTGAGGCGGACGCCAGCAGCTTTCTTATGCATGGCTTTGGTCCACCTGTATTTGCCATTAGCCGAGTCAGACTTGCGATGGTCTTCACAGCCTTCTCGCAGGAGCTTCTTAGATGATCCGAGAAGGTCAGCTTGTTGTCCAATTTCACCCCTAGATATTTCGTAGAGCGGCGCGTCTCTATCTGTTGACCCCCAACATTCATGTTGGTGATTGTGGGAATCCTTCTTTTCGTTAGTATCACGATTTCTGTCTTGGCTGTAGCCAGTTGGAGGCCGTGATTATTCATCCACTCGTCTACACTGCGCATCACTTGGTTCAGTTTAAGCTGTGCCAGGTCGCAGTTTCGTGCTGTTATCACCGCAGCCACGTCGTCTGCAAAAGCAACTAGAAAAGTGCTGTCTGGCATCTGCATTCGAAGGAGACCGTCATAGGTAGCATTCCAAAGATCAGGGCCGAGCACCGACCCTTGTGCTGCCCCGCCTGTTAGCTTCACCTTTCTTTGGCCTTGCGTCGTTTCATACGTTAGCCAGCGGTCTCTTAAGTAGTCCCTCAATATATCTAACAAGTATATCGGGACCTTAAAGGAGCGTTCTAATGCATCAAGCATGTCTTCCCACCTGGCAAAGTTAAAAGCGTTTTTAACATCTAACGTCACCAATAGTACCACCGGCCTTGCTTGATGGCTTGCCGTCTCGGCCTTCCGGACTGCCTCTACGACTTCTGCTATGGCGTCTATTGTGGAGTGCCCTCTCCGAAAGCCATGTTGCCGGTGGGAGAGTCCACCCTCGTCTTCTATGGCTGCTGTTAGACATTGCTTTATAAGGCTCTCCATCATTTTTCGCGCTGTGTCGAGCATACATAGTGGGCGAAAGGATGATGGAGAGTTTGGGTCCCCTTTGTCTTTCGGTATGAAGACGAGCCGTGCTGTCTTCCATCTGGCGGGGAAGACACCTGCTTCTAGACATTTGTTATACATGTGTAACAAGAGCTCTGGACAACTATTAGCAGTTAATCTGATTGCCTCCGCAGGTATTCCATCGGGTCCTGGGGCTTTACCAGCCCTCATGCTACGCAGGGCTCTTTCTAGCTCTTCTTCATGTTGCGTGCTGCATGTTCCTCTTCTCTAGTAGGTTGCGTGAGGAATAGCGCTTTCACGATGTTCTTCATGTCATCTTCGTCCATCGTCTGATTTGGTGGTCGAAGTTTCTTCATAACTATTTTGTACCCTTGTCCCCAGGGGTCTTGATCCACTTCCTTACAGAGCTCTTTCCAGCATCTTAGTTTGCTTGCTCTTATGGCGGCGCCGAGAGCCTTTTTCGCCCCCTTGTACGCTTCCGCCCTTTCAAGAGCCTCGGATCTGCCACGTGAGCGCGTCGCCAGTCTTCGCATTCTGTGACATGTTTTCCGGAGTTCCGCGATTTCGCTATTCCCCCTATATACCTGCTTCTTGCCTCGCCACGTTCCTCTTCGTGGCATAGAGACGTTCACATATAACCAATACTGCTTAAAAAATTGTTTTAAAATTTTCTTCCGCAAGTTCCCTTCTCGATACCAAAATATTTCCTGCAGCATCTGCTAGCACCACTACTTCGCCAAAATCCTGATTGACACTTTGTAGAGCGCGACTCAATGTCAAGGTCAAGGAATGGCCTGACATGAGTACTTAAATAAAAAATAAGATTTAATTTGATAAATTGACCTTACCATATAATGCAGGAAATAAAAGCATCACTGCATAGTTTGCCTCGATCTTTGCCTGCCGGCTAAGCAGTTTCCTGATAATTTCCTGATAATACTCAAAATTATTTGTTTTGCGAAAACTGCTTATACTCCTATAACAAAGGAGAATAGAGTTCCATTTTTGAAAGTAATGCTTTGAAAATACTATGTAGTGATGCATCATCGAGCAGGCCCATATTGTTTTTACTATACCTGAAATACCAATGTTTTGATTACTGACATCAACTGAAAAGCTTCGGATGCTGTTGAGTCCCTCCATGTAGCTGAAATATTCTGTATGGCGGAGATAACTGCAGGCTGTAAATAAAGGTGAGTCGCTACAGCTTCATGCTGCTCAACCCATCTTTTGGCACAATGACTTTTTAATTTTTTGTTCTTTGTCGAATTTTGTTCAGCGTCAACAACCTTTGTAGAGCAAGTTGCCTCTTTGCATATTTAAAAAATCCGTGAACACTCTTGATGCTGCCTATGCAATTTTTTATTTCATTACTTTTGCAAGCGTCATTAACAGCTAAGTTAAAACTGTGCGAAGCGCAATTGGAATAATTGGCTAGCGGATATTTGTCTTTGACGTAACTCTGCGCACCATGGAATTCGCCATTCATAGACCTAGCTCTATCATATCCTTGCCCAACTAAATGTGTAAGGTAGATGCCAGAAGATTCAAGAAAATTTATTAGAGTTTCCGCTAATCATTTTCCAGAGAAATCGGGCACAGGTGTGGATGTCAAGAAACTTTCACAAATTTTATGAGTACCTTCGTCAGTGTCCAAGTATCTAACACAAATCGAAATTTTTCAATAATTTGTTTTTGTATCAATGAAAAGCAAATAAAAATCAACTCATTTTGAATACGAGGGCTTGTGTACGTAGCGTTTTTCGATGATGACTCCAAATGTTTTTGCAATTCGACATCACCCTTAGCTCGATACCTTAAAAGCGACCGAAAGTTTCCATGGTTGTTGAGTGGTTCACTAGAAGTTATCCTGCTTTTTTCTTCCGATCCACGCAATACTATGCCCTGTCTACCGTACAAAATTATGGTATCGATAATGGGAACTAACAATGTTTTGCTCTTTGCAACAAAATCCAACTTTTGTTGTGATACTTGCAAATCTATTGGTAAATTTTTTTCTTGGTCAATACTAGCTCGCATAGTCGACTGTAGTAGTGCTTTTTTGTGATAATCTGTGGATTGATGTTTGTTGAATGCCTCTAACGCGTTTTTCCAGTTCCAGAATGGTATTAGTACCTGGCTAGATTAGCCACAACACTGGCGGGTGCAACCCTACCGCCAACATTCACCACATCACACACCCACACTTACACAGTCACGCACGTATAAATTGTCAACACCGAACACACACACACTTTGTAAACAAAACACAATTCGTAAAAATCCTGAGCAATACGGTCACGTAGCACCCGAGCCTAGCGAAATATATACCATTTTTTAAACATTAAATCTGTTTATATTATTTATTTATCCGGGAAAGTTCCGAGCCGAGGTGAGTGCGAGTGAAAGTGAAGTGAAGTGCCCCTAGAAATATATATGGTCCTACTTCGCCTAAAAGACAGGCACCTATGGAAGTAGCGAAAAATCAAAAAACAAAATATTGGAAAACAACAACATAAAGAGGTACACTTACCCAAATTAAAATAACTTTCAAAGTGTAAATAAGTGGAAAATAAACAAACAAAATATAGACACAAGCATACAAAACTAATAAATAAATAAATATACAGTCCACTAAATATACATAAGTACACATTTACAAAAAAAAAAAAACAAACAAAAATTCCATCAAAAACGGAATATTTTAGAATAAACTGTAGTCGGTAAAAAAGCCACAAAAAGTTGTACATATATACAAAGTTCCGATCACCACTTATATATATACATATTTACATATATTTATATAAATCATTTTCCATTTTAAATCCCGCACAAAAAGTATATACAAAAATACTTATCTAAATTTCAAACCGCGACTTTTCTGCTTATTTTTCTAACAACAAAATATATTCAAATTTACCCGGCAATACCCCCTCTGCTTGCATTCCCCTACACATATAAGTCAAGTAAAGGCAGGATTGTAACAATAACAAGCAAAAAAAAGGAAAACATTAAAATAATTACAAAGCTATTTTCTGCTATCCCATCATAATTATCTGTATTCTTATTATATTCACGGGAAAAATATAGACAAACACACAAACGTGTGTTAAGCGAAAAAGCACCCAAAACATTGTACACAAACAACAAAGTTCCTTGCACTCAATTGCTTCGAACTTAAAATTGCATTGGCATAAGAAAAGCAGAACACAATTTCTCATATTGGTTACCTGCATTGCTTTTGTCCACCGCTGCTATACATTTATACAAACACACAAACTTGTGTTTAGCACCCTCACAAAAAAACTTACATCCAAACGTTCGTACGAAAAATTTAATAACTAACCTTAGTCAAGAGGGTAACCCAACAAACTTTTGGTGCACGAAAGCATAAAATAAATTACAAATATATAAATATATATTTTTATCTTTAACTTAATAAGTATAATCTAACTCGACTTGGAAATTACAGTCGTGATTAAAATTAAAGCAGTGTTACGCATAAAATCACGATTCACTAAAAACCATATACTAACAATAAATTCAATATACATTGATATTTTTATTTTAAAACATCAAATCGTTAAAGACTGACAAACTACAGTCGCGCGCAAATAATAAGCACCGGTAAATTTAAAAGCTCGGTAAATTAAAAACCAAATATATATCGACATATATAAATATACCGATAATTTTACTTATAAAAGAGGTTCACTTTCCGACTTATAATGTCAACGGACCCTAAAGCAACTCATCAATTATTAGATGTACCCAAAATGGGTGAAGAAGAAAAGCCTCAAGGCAGCCCTGCTGAAAGCACCCGTTCAAAACAGGGTGCAAAGCAAAAAAGGGGCAAAGATTTCTCAGCTGCAAAATTCATTGCAGATAGTGACAGTATTATAAGATACTGCACAAGATTTTCCTCAATCCCTATAGAGGAAAATACAGAATCGGTTCTGGAAGTGAAAGAAAAATCACTTGATAGATTTTGGACACGGCTCCAATCGGCATATGACGCAATCATCGAAACAGATGATTCAGAATTGCCCGAAAATTTTAAAAACTCGGCATATGCAAAATATAAAAACTGCTTAGACCAATATGAAGAAACTAAGGCTTTGATCGCGGATCAATTAAAACTTCTAAAGCCTGTAACTGCACCTACTCCACCCCAGCGAGTAGAGCTGCCCCAAGCAAAAATAAACGAAGCAAGTTCCGGCATATATCTCAAAGTGCCAGCCTGTGATACTGAAGTATTTCAATGGAGTTATGAACAATGGCCGTCCTTCCGGGATATGTTCTCAGCCGTGTACATAAACCACCCAAAGCTATCACAAGCGCAAAAACTATATCACTTGCGAAATAAAACAAGTGGTCAAGCAGCGGCAATAGTCAAACAGTTCGCACTTAACGATGACAATTTTAATCTGGCTTGGGAAGCGTTAAAAGCTAGGTATGAAAATGAAAGAGTCTTGGTCGATAAACAAATAACGACCTTAATGAATTTACCAAAAATTCAAAAAGAAACAAGTGAGGAATTTCTAAAATTACAGTCAACAGTTACAAGCTGTTTGTCGGTTCTAGCAACCCAAAATGTCCCCACTGAAAACTGGGACCCCATTCTGGTCAATATATGCGCTGCCACATTACCAGAAAAATCTTTAATTTTATGGGAGCAATCGCTCTCATCCCGTTAAAAATGCCCAACGTGGCAACAAATGAAAGATTTCCTCACTACCCAGTTCGAAATCGCAGAACGGGTAGATAATAAAGTATCAAAGCCGAAAAATATACACGAAGACCATAATAGAAGCTTCTTTAAACCCCAAGCCACTAAAAATAACTCAAATAATAAGAGCTTCAATAAGTCTCAATCGTTCACCTCTGAACAACTCAGACATATGTCATGCGAACTGTGCAGCGGAGGTCATCAATTGCGATCTTGCGAGAGATTTAAAAATTTATCAATAAACGAAAGAAATAACATAGTCAGAACTAAGAAACTTTGCAACAACTGTCTGTCACCTAGCCACACGGTACAGGCATGTCCAAGTAAATACAATTGCTCATATTGCCGTAGGAGACATCATTCGATGCTCCATAATAATCACTATAATACTCCGCAAAATAATCCAAATGCCAGAGGAACCACAGGACTAGCTGCAACAGCTAGATCGGATAATCCCGAAAAAGACAATCCCGAAAGTTGTCAAGAACAACCATGCTGCTCAAACGCAGCCAGAATACAAACGCTACATTCAGAAAATGAAAGCAAAACACTATTACCGACAGCAATAGTCTCCATCGAACACCGAGGAGAACTATTTAAGCTGAGGGCCTTAATAGATCAAGGATCACAGCGATCATTTATAGCATCTAAGGTCCAAAAAAGTTTAAATCTGCCAACCAAACAAGCCAATTTCGAAATTTCAGGAATGGGCGGAAGAGTTGTTCAAAACTCAAATAAAATCTGCTCCATTACCCTGGTTTCAACAAGCGCGGATCAAAGAATAGAAGCACAAGCTATCGTTCTGCCGCGACTTACCAACATGCTTCCAAGCTATAACATAAATAGCAAACACTGGCAAAAGTTTTCACATCTGAAACTAGCCGATCCCAACTGCCATACACCCGATCAAATCGACATATTATTGGGAAGCGATCTAATCCCCCAAATAGTACTTCAAGGTGTTGAGAAAATCTCCAACAACCTACTAGCCCAAAATACCATCTTTGGATGGATTTTAAGCGGGCAAGTCAAAGAGAAAATCTCCAGCTTCACAACGCAAGTGGAAGATATTTCAAATGACTATCTTAACTCACAATTGAGAAAATTCTGGGAGGTAGAATAATTACCCCCAATCCCCGTTACTACACCTGACGACAAGTATTGTGAAGACTTCTATCAAGCCACAACTACAAGATCAGACAACGGGCGGTACGTCGTTCGACTACCATTCAAACAACAATTTCCCAACGCACTCGCCTTAGGTCACTCCCGAACCTCAGCGCTACAGCAGTTTTTAAGTATAGAATGAAACTTACTTAAAAAAGGCGAACTTAAAACTTCATACGACAATGTCCTTGAGGAATACATAAAATTGGATCATATGGAACCAGTAAATTCCTATGAGAAAATAACAAAAGGCAAACACTCATCCTTTTATCTACCACACCACGCGGTTATCAAACCGGAAAAACTTACAACAAAAGTACGAGTGGTATTCAATGCATCTAAATGCACGAGCTCAGGTAACTCTTTAAATGACGTGTTATACACGGGTTCAACATTACAACCCGATTTAATGCTACTTATCCTACAGTGGCGTATGTATAAATACGTACTCAATGGTGACGTCGAAAAAATGTACAGGCAAATCCTAGTACATGAAGACGACCAAGACTATCAGCGCATTATATTCCGCAACTCACCTAGTAGTCAAATCCGCGACTTCAAACTAAAAACGGTGACATTTGGCGTGAACTGCGCTCCGTTTCTAGCCATTCGAACACTACACGAACTGGCAAAAGACACTAAAGCAAAACTACCACTAGCCGCCCCGGTGCTAAGCTCTCAAACATACGTAGACGATGTACTGTCTGGAAGCCACAGCCTTCCTCTAGCGTGCGAGTCACTAGCTCAAGTTATCGAAGCCCTCGACTCAGCAGGGTTCCCATTAAAAAAGATAACTTCTAACCACCCCGGAATACTGGCAAATATAAATAAAGAAAACTTGCTAGATACCAATTTTCTAAAGTTTGAAAAGGAGAGCACCACCAAAACTCTGGGCATACAATGGAACGCAATATCAGTCCAATTTTCATGCACTCTTGAGTCGATATCTGCAAAATCCGCAAAAACGAAAAGACAAATCTTGTCATCTGTGGCAAAACTTTTCGACCCCGCAGGATGGCTTTCACCAATCATGATACAAGCAAAAATCCTAATTCAAGAATTATGGCTAGATGGAACTGTTTAGGACGAAGTGGTTAAACCACTCCGCTTAATAAAATGGTCCCAATTTGCAAACAACTTGCACACTATATCCGAGATACAGATACCTCGGTGGGTGAATTTCTCACCCGAACATCAAGTCGAAATCCACGGCTTCTGTGATGCTTCTGAAAAAGCATACTGCGCAGCTATTTATGTGCGAACCCAGCATAATGGCAAGATTACAAGTCACCTATTAGTGGCAAAAGGCAAGGTCGCACCTCTCAAGACCGTAAGCCTCCCACGGCTCGAGCTATGCGGTGCACTCCTGCTCGCAACACTAGCCCCGACCGTACAAACAGACTTGAACCTGAGCAATCGGAAATTGTACCTATGGTCCGATTCAGAAATCGTGCTAGCTTGGCTAGAAAAACCACCACATACGTGGAAAACATACGTGTCAAACCGCACAGCTCAAATCATTGACCTAGTTGGGCCAGCAACTTGGCGACACGTTGCCAGTGCTGATAACCCTGCGGATCTTGGCACAAAAGGCTGCAAACCCCTGCACCTTACAACCACCACACTATGGTGGAATGGCCCCAACTGGCTGGTAGAATCACCAGACGCATGGCCAAAGTCGCCTGCAAGCAATATCATAGCCCCAGAAAGTCGAAGAATGGAATGCTTTCATACAACACTGGAGGACACAGACATCCTCGAGCGATTTTCGTCGTTCCCCCGAGCCTTAAGAGTAATAGCGTATATGTTTCAATTTGTAAATCGCTTCAAGAATAAGGTGAAAGGAATACCCAATACGGCAAGCTATGCACTGACGCATCAGGACTTGCAACGGGCGAAAATAGCCCTAATCGAGTCCACGCAGACTCGCTTTTATAGTAGTGAACGAACACTTTTAATGGCATCAAAGCCCATTGACAAAAAGAGCACACTCTTAGTACTAAACAACTTTGTTGACTCTAAGGGACTGCTTCGTGCCAATGGAAGGCTAGCGAACTCCACTCTGAGCTACAATGAGCGGCACCCTATAATAATACCGGAAAAATCCGCATTTGCCACAATCTTTATTAGTTATCTCCACGTCTTAATGCTACACGCCGAGCACAGGCTAATGCAACAAATGATCCGACAAGAGTTTTATATTCCTCGACTTAAGCCTCTGATAAAAAATCCATCTTTATGTGTAAAGTCTGTACGCTACACAAACAAAAGATGCGCACGCAGATCATGGCAGCTCTACCACCCGAACGCTGCAACTTTTCTATGCCTTTCACCATCACTGGTGTAGATTTTGGCGGACCTTTCCAGCTAAAGGCCTCGATGTTAAGGTTTTCTACCACAATGAAGGGTTACGTGGCTGTTTTTGTATGCTTTACGACAAAAGCCGTACACATGGAATTATGTTCAGATCTGACAACAGCAGCTTTTCTCGCGGCATTTGCACGCTTTGTCGGACGGCGATGTTTTCCCTCTAAAATCATGAGCGACAATGGCAAAACCTTCATCGGGGCCCAACGGGCTACCGAGAAGGAGTTCATACAGTTCGCCAAAGAATTCTCGCCGCATATCATTGAAAAATACGCACCTCAAGGCATTAATTGGCAACTTATCCCCCCAAGCGCCCCACACATGGGTGGCTTATGGGAATCAGCTGTGAAAAGCTTTAAATCACATTTCAAGAAAACCGCTGGCAACAATAAATTTACATTTGAACAGTTCACTACGCTCCTCATTCGAGTTGAAGCCGTTTTGAACTCACGGCCGCTATCAGCACTCTCGCAAGACCCCTCCGACTTTACAGCCCTCACCCCTGGGCATTTTCTTAGAGGAGCTCCACTTCTGGCTATACCAGAACCAAACATGGACTCACTCTCCCTCATAAATCGATGGAAACGAATCAAAATTCTCCATCATGAATTTAGTCGCCGATGGAAGGAAGAATATCTAATAGACCTTCACAAACGATATCGGTGGAAAAACACTCAAGAAGCACCAAAAATAGGAGCATGCGTCTTAATTCACGACGAATGTCTCCCTCCTACCGAATGGCGTCTAGCCCGCATCGAAAAGGTACATTATGGTTCCGACGGTCACATCCGAGTAGTTGACCTACGTACGCAAAACGGCAAACTAACTCGACCGCTCGTAAAACTTTGTTTTTTACCAACCGAGTCTAATACCGCTAATACCGATCGCGCAAATACTTAAAATCAATATAAAATCAAATATGAAGCAATTCATCCACTGAAGCGATGGTGCTATTCGAAATAAATACCTCACTCCTAAAGAGGTAGCTCGAAGAACTCTCCTCTCCTCGAACTAAACGGGAAATTATACCGCAAATAAAAACCCGCATAAAATATCCAATAACGAAATCACATTTGAAAAACATATGTCTATAAAGTGCTTAAATCAAGCACCCCTATACTTTATAAGACACTAAAGTCTATAATTTTTTTCCATACAGAATCATGAACGTGGAAATTGAGGAAGTCGCCCCAACACCAGCCATTCGTTCGGCGGTTACCGTGCCACGAGCACGAGCAGTACCTACTGCAGCCCCGCGCACTGCTACTCCCACGGCAACAACGGCGCCCACCGTACCGCCTCAACGACCACAGGCCACCAGGGCCGAGGAATGGTCGGAAATACCACCAAGGGACCCCGTAGTAGCGCATGGCGTGCGTTGCCCTCTCTGCTGTCGCCCGCATGCACTACGCCTATGCGCTATTTTTAAAGGCATGCAGCCGCAGCAACGTCAGCAAGTAGCGCAGGCCCACGGGTACCGCCTTAATTGTTTGGCACTATGGCATGCCACTGCAAAGTGCACCTCGTCCGTCATGTGTCACCTGTTCGACAGGCCACACCACACTCTTCTGCACCGGACCTCCAGGCGTAGCGCCCCATTGGCCCCGCCTTCACGCAACAACATGCGACCCAGATCGCAACCTCCTCGCGTCACACACGCTCATCGAGCGACCTGGCTACAGCAACAACGTCCACACACCTGGAACCAGCCTGGGACCCGTTATCGCCCTCCAGCAGCGTCACCATACCAGCGACAGCCAGCAAGTCTAGGCCGACGTCGCCCAACTGGGCTTAGCAACGTGGTGGAGACCCTGCAGCAGCTGCAACGTTTGCTAGGCTGATGACTCGCCTAGGGGGGCCGGGATGGCTAGATTAGCAACCCTACCGCCAACATTCACCACGTCACACACCCACACTTACACAGTCACGCACGTATAAATTGTCAACACCGAACACACACACACTTTGTAAACAAAACACAATTCGTAAAAATCCTGAGCAATACGGTCACGTAGCACCTGAGCCTAGCGAAATATATACCATTTTTTAAACATTAAATCTGTTTATATTATTTATTTATCCGGGAAAGTTCCGAGCCGAGGTGAGTGCGAGTGAAAGTGAAGTGAAGTGCCCCTAGAAACATATAGTACCAATTGTTCCAATATTTTTTTATTAGCTCCCCCTTCTCGCACACCAAATAATATGCAACATTTACAAAAAGCACCATCTTCCTTTCCTGAATAGGTTAACCATGTGTACTTCTGCAGCCAAGCGCATTGAAATTCAAATTTCGTTGCTCAGATGCAGGAAACTCATAATTTGATGGATACTAAGCATGAGGCTCAATTGTACAGTTCATTTTAGATAAATAACTTTTATTATTTTTTTTTTTTATTATAATTTAAATAACTTTTCTAATCCTGCTAAGGCACATTTTAAACACGAACGGCAGGGTTATTAACACATTTTCCAGCTTTTACTAGAAACATGCTTAATTTATGCATCTAAAAACTTTTTATATAAAAGAGGACGTGTTCCTTCAACCGATTTAGTAAAATTTACTGAATATAGTTTCTATTATGTCTCAAACAAAACAGGAAGCCTCTGGTGTTTTCCGAGAGGACAGAGATGTTTTATAACATAAGTCCTGATTCAGAATAGGGGTTCTTTGGCTTGAGAGAAAAACAGAAAAAACTCTCGCCTGTAAAATTTGATTTATGGTCATTACGATAAAATTATTAGGGCTCTAAATATAATAATTAACTATGAATTATTATAACCATCTTGAAGTAATAAAAAATTTACTAAAAATAATCAGTTTTTTTGTGTTTTCAAAATATTATATGTAAAAAAGTGGGCGTGGTTATCATCCGATTTCTCTTTTCAAATAGCAATGGGAGACGAGTTCCAAAGAACTCGTACAATATCTGACATAAGATACCTCAATATTTACCCAAGTTATCGTGATCACAGGCGGATAGACGGACCGAGATGGCTAAATTAATTCCTGTTTTTATCCTAAGCATTTCGGTATATGGAATTCTATACGGGCCTGCTAAGTAAAAGTTTTCCAATTAAAAAACCGTTTACCGATAACAATAAAATAAATTCTTCAATATAAGGTAGCAGGTTTTGTTATCTTACTAATATTACATTTGCCTTCCTTATAACTTGGAATAATTTTTCCGTTAAGTGGACCAGGGATCGACCTATTCCAAAAAATCTTATTTATGATACGTTTTACTTCAAATTTGGCTCTTTGGTAGCCCTTTGCCTTTGGTAAAAAGAGCACAATATGTGAAGATGGCGGATCGCCGAAACCGGTTTGTTACAAAACCAAAATTGACAAGGGATGACGAAAATTCGTTCCAATATAAATCCAGTATCCACCCTGTCGAAAAAACATAAAACCAAATCAACTCAACACAATATGTTTTTACATAGTAAAAGTTCTGGCGATATAGGCCAAAATAAGCATTTTATAATCCATATAAATCCCTTAAACTAAGCTTGTTTGTTTTGTAGCGGCAAAAACACTCCCCGACAGTCCTGTCACCAATGATGTATAATGAGAGGTGAGAGGCATTATATCCGTAGATCAACCATAGAGTTGCACGCCACTTTGTACATTTTAGCTTTTTATCAGAATTATTTCAAATTCCCTATCAGACTTATACGTAGGGGTGCCACTCAGATATATTCTTATAAAAACACCTTATATAAGCTTAACATTAAAGCACATCAGGCTTCTTTATACATAAGGCTATATTCCAGAGCGGAAGTAATAAATCCTCTAGACCTTACCTTTTTCCTAGGGTTATCCTTTAACTTAAGTACAGATATATAGAGCATACATAATTGATGTTGCATTGAACTGAATAATTTACAAGTATATGGCTTTTTTTCTTAGAAAGTGAAATAGCAAACAAAGAAGAACCCTACAAAAAATGAGCACACCATTCTATGAGTTGCGTTGGCGTCGCCACCGCGCGTTGTAACGCGTATACGTACCCACCAAAAATGTTACGCTTTATATGAGTTGATACATATCAAAGTCGCTTAAGTCCACATGTAGAATTTTTTTAGATTTTTGTTGCGTTATATACTGCACTAACAAATCAATAGTTTAAAATATAGAAGTATGTCTAATTAATGGCAATGACGCTAAAATTTCGCATTTTGTTTTAGCAATTTTTTCAAAGTTGAATAAGTCCTTGTATACCTGTAAATCAAAACTACTTAAGTCCATTTCAGCCAATCAGGGTGTGCTCTGCTATTCTTTATTTTGACATATTCAACGAACTTTCTTAAACTGAAAACTTTAATAGTGAGGATGTTTTGATAAAAATGGAAGAAAATAGCGAATATGTGCCAATTTTGTCACCGGACAAAGCAAAAAAAAAGAGAATATTAATAAAAGATATAAAAAAACAAAAAAATATGGCGAAACTGTAAGTATTTTATTAGTAATTGCTATTATTGTTAAGGTATCTACTGAGTGTATCACTCATGTTGTTTTTGTCTTTACGGCCGCATTCATGCCTTTAGGTATTCGCCAAAAAGGCTCCCACAAAAACCGAAGTGCAATCATGGAAAAAATCAAAATACAAGTGCAAAACCCTGCTATCGCGTGACATTTACTACTTCCATAAAAAATTTTACAGAGCAAAATAGCGCAGGACAATTTCATTTTGCGCCATATTAAAGAAAGTATAACATTTTCAGGGCCCTAAAAAATCATGTGGAGAAAAGGCTGTGTCAAATCCGCTACCTTGCAAGTGATACATCGCATTTCAAAGTTGCTTAAGTCCACATACATTTTTTTTCAAAACTAATTAAGTCCATGTGGTGTATTTCAAAGTTGCATAAGTCCAACGTTAAAACTGTTTTTATTTTAAAATGGCTTAATTTTCCATTATTTTTTCTTTACAAAATGCTCTTACGCTTTCTTATATAAACGTTTATAGAGCTTCGCGAAACTTACATAAAGTATATTTAAAGAAAATAAGAAATCGCAGTTTTCCAAAATTGTCTTATAGTGGACTTAAGCGACTTTGAAATGTATCGACTCATATAAGCCACATTTCATTTGATACAAAAAAAAAATATTATGCTATAAGCCACATTTTACTTGATTATATAAAGCGTTTCATAAAATACTGTCATAATTTTTTGTAGTTTTCTTTGGAAACAAATTATGCAAACAGACATTTCTCTTTCGCTTTTGCAATTTACAGCGCTAAACACAAAGTATTTTTCTAGTCACCGTTATTACTGGAGGGGCCAAGAATCGGGTTTAATTTCAAGAATACCTATTATTCCAACTAACATGCCATTCCTTGTTCAACGTCTGCAGTTTTCCATAAAAGTCGCATTTTCGATAACATAAATAAGAGTTAAGGGAAAACACTCAAAGTGGCAACAAAGCATTGCATGCTTTTCACACGGAGAACTTTATCTTGGAAACAGTCAAAAAATGTTGTTGACAGAGATCAAATTCTATTCTAAATTTTTTATTGGAACTTTAAATGTATATTTAAAGAAGTTAAACTCAAGTTCTATGTTAACAGTCGCCTTCATATGTAGCCCTAAATTTTTATCTGGCTGATAAGTAAAAATCTCTTCAGAAGAACTTTGGGCTGAGCCGCGGGTAAAACTTAGTATTTTATTATAATTTTTGTGTACCAAAAACTCACTTGAATTGTTGCTTTTACGGTACATGGTTAAGTATCCATAACTATAAATTAGCTCAAGGCTAAGAATTTTACTTTTTTTAATAAAATTATTATTGTTTTTTAATGAAAATTATTATTGTTTTTAATAATTTAACGAATATTAATGAATAATAATTTAATGAATATTTTAGGGTGAATAGAATAGGAAAATTTTAGTTAGTCTTTTGTAATTAAACGTTTAGGTAAAATATTAAACAAAAAAAAAAACATTGGCACTATGGCGGTTGGATGTAGTTAAACAAACGTGCTTCAATGAATTAAAAAAATTATTTTTGCCTTTTTTTGCAGTTTTTTTTTTTAAGTACATAGTCTTGAAATTTATTAAAATTTTTTTGTAATTTTTCTGACTTCGGGAAAATATAAAAAATTTGTTTACAACTCTATGAAGGAATCGTAATAACATTTTAAGTTATTTGCATCTAACTTTTTATTTTTTAAATGTGTGACATTCTGGAATTATTTGTCCGGTCTTACCATGGTGCAATGAAAAAATCAGTTAAAACTACTGTAATTTAACTATTCCTTGCACTGCTAATTTTTTTTAGTTATATCTCGAAAAGTGAGGTCCATTAAAAAAAATGCCTCGCGCAAAAGTAGGAAAATAGATTTACAATTATAAAAAAAAACTTTGCTTGTTGTCTATTCTTTTGGATGTACTATACTGTTCGCTATTTTGTGTTCATTTTAAAAGGGGGGAAGGACGCTTTATTTGGAAGTTTCACATGTGCTGTTTTATTTATTTTTTGATCGTGAAACATTTTGTTTGCATGGTTTTTGCAAATATTGTAATAATAGATACATTTAAAACTAGATTTTAAGCAAACCACTCTTAAAGCGAGACCATTGGTATTTGAGTTATCAAAATCATAGTTGCACGAGCCGTTCGGCCGCTATTCAGCTTTGATGAAAAATAAACAGCAAGATAAAATGTTTGCAAAAATCAAAGACATGCATGTGGTTGCATTGGCAATAGCCATTAAATAATACCATTATTGATCAAAAATAAGAGTTCACTATTTGAAGTGATCCGCTTTAGAAATTCTTACCCAAAATATTTATTTTTCCTAAAATTAGGCCCAGAAAAAAACTGATTTTAAAGGCACTACATGTAAGTTTTACTGTACTTCATAAGGAGAAGTCTTTTTTTAATTTTTTTTGGCACGCACTGATAACCATTAAGCTAACAATACGCTGGGTTTTCTGTCCTCTAAACTCCTTTTATTCACTTTACCATACACATGACCAACACCACCATCTGGCAGTCAGGTTTTGATCATAATGGATTTTTTGGAGAGCTGCTTTGTTGTCACAGCCTGATACCGGGTGCTCACGGTTTTTTAATTATTGCTTTTTATTCCAACAATTTGTTGGTTTTTACGGCCTATACATTTTCAAGTATCATGACTATGAATTGAAGGCCACTAATAATTTTTCTATAGCGAGAATTATTATAATTTTCTTATTTGTTTAATAATTTTTATTTAATTATTAAAAGTTTTTAATTGAACAGAAAGGAAAATTTTTAGAGTCAACCGCCATAGCTTTTCTTATAGTCATCAGACAAATTTTGGCACGCACTGCTAACCATTAAGCTAACAATACGCTGGTTTTTCTGTCCTCTAAACTCCTTTTATTCACTTTACCCTATACATGACCAACAGCGCCATCTGGCAGCCAGTTTTTGATCATGATGGATTTTTTGCAGAGCTGCTTTGTTGTCACAACCTGCTACCGGGTGCTCACGGTTTTTTAATTATTGCTTTTTCTTTCAACAATTTGTTGGCTTTTACGGCCTATGCATTTTCAAATATCATGACTATGAATTGAAGGCCACTAATAATTTTTCTATAGCGAAAACTATTATTGTTTTTTATATTTTTTTATTAATTTTTATTTAGTTATTAAAAGTGTTTAATTGAATAGAAAGAAACATTTTTAGAGACAACCGCCATAGCTTTTTTCATAGATCCATTGCGCAAGTTGCTAGACTTCACTCATCAGAGAAATTTTGGCACGCACTGATAACCATTAAGCTAACAATATGCTGGTTTTTCTGTCCTCTAAGCTCTTTTTATTCACTTTACCATATACATGACCAACACCGCCATTTGGCAGTCAGTTTTTGATCATGATGGATTTTTTGCAGAGCTGCTTTGTTGTCACAGCCTGATACCGGGTGCTCACGGTTTTTTAATTATTGCTGTTTATTCCAACAATTTGTTGGTTTTTACGGCCTATACATTTTCAAGTATCATAACTATGAATTTAGGGCCACTAATAATTTTTCTATAGCGAAAATTATTATTGTTGTTTTTTTATTTTTTTATTAATTTTTATTTAGTTATTAAAAGTTTTTAATTGATTAGAAAGAAAAATTTTTAGAGACAACCGCCATAGCTTTTTTCATAGATCCATTGCGCAAGTTGCTAGACTTCACTCATCAGAGAAATTTTGGCACGCACTGATAACCATTAAGCTAACAATATGCTGGTTTTTCTGTCCTCTAAACTCTTTTTATTCACTTTACCATATACATTACCAACACCGCCATCTGGCAGTCAGTTTTTGATCATGATGGATTTTTTTTGCAGAGCTGCTTTGTTATCACAGCCTGCTACCGGGTGCTCACGGTCTTTTAATTATTGCTTTTTATTCCAACAATTTGTTGCTTTTTACGGCCTATACATTTTCAAGTATCATGACTATGAATTTAGGGCCACTAATAATTTTTCTATAGCGAAAATTATTATTGTTTTTGAATTTTTTAAATAATTTTTATTTAATTATTAAAAGTTTTTAATTGAATAGAAAGGAAAATTTTTAGAGACAACATCCATAGCTCTTCTTATAGATCCATTTCGGAAGGTGCTAGACTTCACTCATCAGAGAAATTTTGGCACGCACTGATAACCATTAAGCTAACAATACGCTGGTTTTTCTGTCCTCTAAACTCCTTTTATTCACTTTACCATACACATGACCAACACCACCATCTGGCAGTCAGGTTTTGATCATGATGGATTTTTTGCAGAGCTGCTTTGTTGTCACAGCCTGATACCGGGTGCTCACGGTTTTTTAATTATTGCTTTTTATTCCAACAATTTGTTGGTTTTTACGGCCTATACATTTTCAAGTATCATGACTATGAATTGAAGGCCACTAATCATTTTTCTATAGCGAGAATTATTATTTTTTTCTTATTTGTTTAATAATTTTTATTTAATTATTAAAAGTTTTTAATTGAATAGAAAGGAAAATTTTTAGAGTCAACCGCCATAGCTTTTCTTATAGTCATCAGACAAATTTTGGCACACACTGCTAACCATTAAGCTAACAATACGCTGGTTTTTCTGTCCTCTAAACTCCTTTTATTCACTTTACCATATACATGACCAACAGCGCCATCTGGCAGTCGGTTTTTGATCATGATGGATTTTTTCCAGAGCTGCTTTGTTGTCACAACCTGCTACCGGGTGCTCACGGTTTTTTAATTATTGCTTTTTATTTCAACAATTTGTTGGTTTTTACGGCCTATACAGTTCCAAGTATCATGACTATGAATGAGCTCAAGGCCACTAATAATTTTTCTATAGCGAAAATTATTATTGTTTTTTTATTTTTTTTAATAATTTTTATTTAATTATTAAAAGTTTTTAATTGAATAGAAAGAAACATTTTTAGAGACAACCGCCATAGCTTTTCTCATAGATCCATTGCGCAAGCTGCTAGACTTCACTCATCAGAGAAATTTTGGCACGCACTGCTAACCATTAAGCTAACAATACGCTGGTTTTTCTGTCCTCTAAACTCCTTTTATTCACTTTACCATATACATGACCAACAGCGCCATCTGGC
This sequence comes from Merzomyia westermanni, assembly GCA_949987695.1. NCBI lineage: Eukaryota > Metazoa > Arthropoda > Insecta > Diptera > Tephritidae > Merzomyia > Merzomyia westermanni. The sequence continues at coordinate 102,548,964 of OX465288.1, read as the reverse complement.
AGTCAGTTTTTGATCATGATGGATTTTTAGCAGAGCTGCTTTGTTGTCACAGCCTGATACCGGGTGCACACGGTTTTTTAAATATTGCTGTTTATTCCAACAATTTGTTGGTTTTTACGGCCTATACATTTTCAAGTATCATAACTATGAATTTAGGGCCACTAATAATTTTTCTATAGCGAAAATTATTATTGTTTTTTTTTATTTTTTTATTAATTTTCATTTAGTTATTAAAAGTTTTTAATTGAATAGAAAGAAAAATTTTTAGAGACAACCGCCATAGCTTTTTTCATAGATCTATTGCGCAAGTTGCTAGACTTCACTCATCAGAGAAATTTTGGCACGCACTGATAACCATTAAGCTAACAATATGCTGGTTTTTCTGTCCTCTAAGCTCTTTTTATTCACTTTACCATATACATGACCAACACCGCCATCTGGCAGTCAGTTTTTGATCATGATGGATTTTTTGCAAAGCTGCTTTGTTGTCACAGCCTGATACCGGGTGCTCACGGTTTTTTAATTATTGCTGTTTATTCCAACAATTTGTTGGTTTTTACGGCCTATACATTTTCAAGTATCATGACTATGAGTTTAGGGCCACTAATAATTTTTCTATAGCGAAAATTATTATTGTTTTTTTTTATTTTTTTATTAATTTTTATTTAGTTATTAAAAGTTTTTAATTGAATAGAAAGAAAAATTTTTAAAGACAACCGCCATAGCTTTTTTCATAGATCCATTGCGCAAGTTGCTAGACTTCACGGTTTTTTAATTATTGCTTTTTATTCCAACAATTTGTTGGTTTTTACGGCCTATAAATTTTCAAGTATCATGACTATGAATTGAAGGCCACTAATCATTTTTCTATAGCGAGAATTATTATTTTTTTCTTATTTGTTTAATAATTTTTATTTAATTATTAAAAGTTTTTAATTGAACAGAAAGGAAAATTTTTAGAGTCAACCGCCATAGCTTTTCTTATAGTCATCAGACAAATTTTGGCACGCACTGCCAACCATTAAGCTAACAATACGCTGGTTTTTCTGTCCTCTAAACTCCTTTTATTCACTTTACCATATACATGACCAACAGCGCCATCTGGCAGTCAGTTTTTGATCATGATGGATTTTTTGCAGAGCTGCTTTGTTGTCACAACCTGCTACCGGGTGCTCACGGTTTTTTAATTATTGCTTTTTATTCCAACAATTTGTTGGTTTTTACGGCCTATACAGTTTCAATATCATGACTATGAATGAGCTCAAGGCCACTAATAATTTTTCTATAGCGAAAATTATTATTGTTTTTTTATTTTTTTTAATAATTTTTATTTAATTATTAAAAGTTTTTAATTGAATAGGAAGAAACATTTTTAGAGACAACCGCCATAGCTTTTCTCATAGATCCATTGCGCAAGCTGCTAGACTTCACTCATCAGACAAATTTTGGCACGCACTGCTAACCATTAAGCTAACAATACGCTGGTCTTTCTGTCCTCTAAACTCCTTTTATTCACTTTACCATATACATGACCAACAGCGCCATCTGGCAGTCAGTTTTTGATCATGATGGATTTTTAGCAGAGCTGCTTTGTTGTCACAGCCTGATACCGGGTGCTCACGTTTTTTTAATTATTGCTTTTTATTCCAACAATTTGTTGCTTTTTACGGCCTATACATTTTCAAGTATCATGACTATGAATTTAGGGCCACTAATAATTTTTCTATAGCGAAAATTATTATTGTTTTTGAATTTTTTTAATAACTTTTATTTAATTATTAAAAGTTTTTAATTGAATAGAAAGGAAAATTTTTAGAGACAACATCCATAGCTCTTCTTATAGATCCATTTCGGAAGGTGCTAGACTTCACTCATCGGAGTAATTTTGGCACGCACTGATAACCACTAAGCTAACAATACGCTGGTTTTTCTGTCCTCTAAACTCCTTTTATTCACTTTACCATATACATGACCAACAGCGCCATCTGGCAGTCAGTTTTTGATCATGATGGATTTTTAGCAGAGCTGCTTTGTTATCACAGCCTGCTACCGGGGGCTCACTGTTTTTTAATTATTGCTTTTTATTCCAACAATTTGTTGCTTTTTACGGCCTATACATTTTCAAGTATCATGACTATGAATTTAGGGCCACTAATAATTTTTCTATAGCGAAAATTATTATTGTTTTTGAATTTTTTTAATAAGTTTTATTTAATTATTAAAAGTTTTTAATTGAATAGAAAGGAAAATTTTTAGAGACAACATCCATAGCTCTTCTTATAGATCCATTTCGGAAGGTGCTAGACTTCACTCATCGGAGAAATTTTGGCACGCACTGATAACCATTAAGCTAACAATACGCTGGTTTTTCTGTCCTCTAAACTCCTTTTATTCACTTTACCATACACATGACCAACGCCACCATCTGGCAGTCAGGTTTTGATCATGATGGATTTTTTGCAGAGCTGCTTTGTTGTTGATACCGGGTGCTCACGGTTTTTTAATTATTGCTTTTTATTCCAACAATTTGTTGGTTTTTACGGCCTATACATTTTCAAGTATCATGACTATGAATTCAAGGCCACTAATAATTTTTCTATAGCGAAAATTATTATTTTCTAGAGAGAAACATTTTTAGAGACAACCGCCATAGCTTTTCTCATAGATCCATTGCGCAAGCTGCTAGACTTCACTCATCAGAGAAATTTTGGCACGCACTGATAACCATTAAGCTAACAATACGCTGGTTTTTCTGTCCTCTAAACTCCTTTTATTCACTTTACCATATACATGACCGCCATCTGGCAGTCAGTTTTTGATCATGATGGATTTTTTGCAGAGCTGCTTTGTTGTCACAGCCTGCTACCGGATGCTTACGGTTTTTTAATTATTGCTTTTTATTCCAACAATTTGTTGCTTTTTACGGCCTATACATTTTCAAGTATCATGACTATGAATGAGCTCAAGGCCACTAATAATTTTTTTATAGCGAAAATTATTATTGTTTTTTGATTTTTTAATAGTTTTTATTTAATTATTAAAAGTTTTTAATTAAATAAAAAGAAAAATTTTTAGAGACAACCGCCATAGCTTTACTTATAGATCCATTTCGGAAGCTGCTAGACTTCACTCATCAGAGAAATTTTGGCACGCACTGATAACCATTAAGCTAACAATACGCTGGTTTTTTTTGTCCTCTAAACTCCTTTTATTCACTTTACCATATACATGACCAACACCACCGTCTTGCAGTCAGTTTTTGATCATGATGGATTTTTTGCAGAGCTGCTTTGTTGTCACAGCCTGCAACCGGGTGCTCACGGTTTTTTAATTATTGCTTTTTATTCCAAGAATTTGTTGGTTTTTACGGCCTATACATTTTCAAGTATCATGACTATGAATGAGCTCAAGGCCACTTATAATTTTTCTATAGCGAAAATTGTTATTGTTTTTTTAGTTTTTTAATAATTTTTATTTAATTACTAAGAGTTTTTAATTGAATAGAAAGGAAAATTTTTAGAGTCAACCGCCATAGCTTTTCTTATAGTCATCAGATAACTTTTGGCACGCACTGATAACCATTAAGCTAACAATACGCTGGTTTTTCTGGCCTCTAAACTCCTTTTATTCACTTTACCATATACATGACCAACACCACCGTCTTGCAGTCAGTTTTTGATCATGATGGATTTTTTGGAGAGCTGCTTTGTTGTCACAGCCTGCTACCGGGTGCTCACGGTTTCTTAATTATTGCTTTTTATTCCAACAATTTGTTGGTTTTTACGGCCTATACATTTTCAAGTATCATGACTATGAATGAGCTCAAGGCCACTTATAATTTTTCTATAGCGAAAATTGTTATTGTTTTTTTAGTTTTTTAATAATTTTTATTTAATTATTAAGAGTTTTTAATTGAATAGAAAGGAAAATTTTTAGAGTCAACCGCCATAGCTTTTCTTATAGTCATCAGATAACTTTTGGCACGCACTGATAACCATTAAGCTAACAATACGCTGGTTTTTCTGGCCTCTAAACTCCTTTTATTCACTTTACCATATACATGACCAACACCACCGTCTTGCAGTCAGTTTTTGATCATGATGGATTTTTTGGAGAGCTGCTTTGTTGTCACAGCCTGCTACCGGGTGCTCACGGTTTTTTAATTATTGCTTTTTATTCCAAGAATTTGTTGGTTTTTACGACCTATACATTTTCAAGTATCATGACTATGAATTCAAGGCCACTAATAATTTTTCTATAGCGAAAATTATTATTATTTTCTTATTTGTTTAATAATTTTTATTTAATTATTAAAAGTGTTTAATTGAACAGAATGGAAAATTTTTAGAGTCAACTGCCATAGCTTTTCTTATAGTCATCAGACAAATTTTGGCACCCACTGCTAACCATCAAGCTAACAATACGCTGGTTTTTCTGTCCTCTAAACTCCTTTTATTCACTTTACCATATACATGACCAACACCGCCATCTGGCGGTCAGTTTTTGATCATGATGGATTTTTTTTGCAGAGCTGCTTTGTTGTCACACCCTGCTACCGGGTGCTCACGGTTTTTTAATTATTGCTTTTTATTCCAAGAATTTGTTGGTTTTTACGACCTATCATTTTCAAGTATCATGACTATGAATTCAAGGCCACTAATAATTTTTCTATAGCGAAAATTATTATTATTTTCTTATTTGTTTAATAATTTTTATTTAATTATTAAAAGTGTTTAATTGAACAGAAAGGAAAATTTTTAGAGTCAACTGCCATAGCTTTTCTTATAGTCATCAGACAAATTTTGGCACCCACTGCTAACCATCAAGCTAACAATACGCTGGTTTTTCTGTCCTCTAAACTCCTTTTATTCACTTTACCATATACATGACCAACACCGCCATCTGGCGGTCAGTTTTTGATCATGATGGATTTTTTTTGCAGAGCTGCTTTGTTGTCACACCCTGCTACCGGGTGCTCACGGTTTTTTAATTATTGCTTTTTATTCCAAGAATTTGTTGGTTTTTACGACCTATACATTTTCAAGTATCATGACTATGAATTCAAGGCCACTAATAATTTTTCTATAGCGAAAATTATTATTATTTTCTTATTTGTTTAATAATTTTTATTTAATTATTAAAAGTGTTTAATTGAACAGAAAGGAAAATTTTTAGAGTCAACTGCCATAGCTTTTCTTATAGTCATCAGACAAATTTTGGCACCCACTGCTAACCATCAAGCTAACAATACGCTGGTTTTTCTGTCCTCTAAACTCCTTTTATTCACTTTACCATATACATGACCAACACCGCCATCTGGCGGTCAGTTTTTGATCATGATGGATTTTTTTTGCAGAGCTGCTTTGTTGTCACACCCTGCTACCGGGTGCTCACGGTTTCTTAATTATTGCTTTTTATTCCAACAATTTGTTGGTTTTTACGGCCTATACATTTTCAAGTATCATGACTATGAATGAGCTCAAGGCCACTTATAATTTTTCTATAGCGAAAATTGTTATTGTTTTTTTAGTTTTTTAATAATTTTTATTTAATTATTAAGAGTTTTTAATTGAATAGAAAGGAAAATTTTTAGAGTCAACCGCCATAGCTTTTCTTATAGTCATCAGATAACTTTTGGCACGCACTGATAACCATTAAGCTAACAATACGCTGGTTTTTCTGGCCTCTAAACTCCTTTTATTCACTTTACCATATACATGACCAACACCACCGTCTTGCAGTCAGTTTTTGATCATGATGGATTTTTTGCAGAGCTGCTTTGTTGTCACAGCCTGCTACCGGGTGCTCACGGTTTTTTAATTATTGCTTTTTATTCCAAGAATTTGTTGGTTTTTACGACCTATACATTTTCAAGTATCATGACTATGAATTCAAGGCCACTAATAATTTTTCTATAGCGAAAATTATTATTATTTTCTTATTTGTTTAATAATTTTTATTTAATTATTAAAAGTGTTTAATTGAACAGAAAGGAAAATTTTTAGAGTCAACTGCCATAGCTTTTCTTATAGTCATCAGACAAATTTTGGCACCCACTGCTAACCATCAAGCTAACAATACGCTGGTTTTTCTGTCCTCTAAACTCCTTTTATTCACTTTACCATATACATGACCAACACCGCCATCTGGCGGTCAGTTTTTGATCATGATGGATTTTTTTTGCAGAGCTGCTTTGTTGTCACACCCTGCTACCGGGTGCTCACGGTTTCTTAATTATTGCTTTTTATTCCAACAATTTGTTGGTTTTTACGGCCTATACATTTTCAAGTATCATGACTATGAATGAGCTCAAGGCCACTTATAATTTTTCTATAGCGAAAATTGTTATTGTTTTTTTAGTATTTTAATAATTTTTATTTAATTATTAAGAGTTTTTAATTGAATAGAAAGGAAAATTTTTAGAGTCAACCGCCATAGCTTTTCTTATAGTCATCAGATAACTTTTGGCACGCACTGATAACCATTAAGCTAACAATACGCTGGTTTTTCTGGCCTCTAAACTCCTTTTATTCACTTTACCATATACATGACCAACACCACCGTCTTGCAGTCAGTTTTTGATCATGATGGATTTTTTGCAGAGCTGCTTTGTTGTCACAGCCTGCTACCGGGTGCTCACGGTTTTTTAATTATTGCTTTTTATTCCAAGAATTTGTTGGTTTTTACGACCTATACATTTTCAAGTATCATGACTATGAATTCAAGGCCACTAATAATTTTTCTATAGCGAAAATTATTATTATTTTCTTATTTGTTTAATAATTTTTATTTAATTATTAAAAGTGTTTAATTGAACAGAAAGGAAAATTTTTAGAGTCAACTGCCATAGCTTTTCTTATAGTCATCAGACAAATTTTGGCACCCACTGCTAACCATCAAGCTAACAATACGCTGGTTTTTCTGTCCTCTAAACTCCTTTTATTCACTTTACCATATACATGACCAACACCGCCATCTGGCGGTCAGTTTTTGATCATGATGGATTTTTTTTGCAGAGCTGCTTTGTTGTCACACCCTGCTACCGGGTGCTCACGGTTTTTTAATTATTGCTTTTTATTCCAAGAATTTGTTGGTTTTTACGACCTATACATTTTCAAGTATCATGACTATGAATTCAAGGCCACTAATAATTTTTCTATAGCGAAAATTATTATTATTTTCTTATTTGTTTAATAATTTTTATTTAATTATTAAAAGTGTTTAATTGAACAGAAAGGAAAATTTTTAGAGTCAACTGCCATAGCTTTTCTTATAGTCATCAGACAAATTTTGGCACCCACTGCTAACCATCAAGCTAACAATACGCTGGTTTTTCTGTCCTCTAAACTCCTTTTATTCACTTTACCATATACATGACCAACACCGCCATCTGGCGGTCAGGTTTTGATCATGATGGATTTTTTTTGCAGAGCTGCTTTGTTGTCACACCCTGCTACCGGGTGCTCACGGTTTTTTAATTATTGCTTTTTATTCCAAGAATTTGTTGGTTTTTACGACCTATACATTTTCAAGTATCATGACTATGAATTCAAGGCCACTAATAATTTTTCTATAGCGAAAATTATTATTATTTTCTTATTTGTTTAATAATTTTTATTTAATTATTAAAAGTGTTTGATTGAACAGAAAGGAATCAGAGAAATTTTGGCACGCACTGCTAACCATTAAGCTAACAATACGCTGGTTTTTCTGTCCTCTAAACTCCTTTTATTCACTTTACCATATACATGACCAACACCGCCATCTGGCAGTCAGTTTTTGATCATGATGGATTTTTTTTGCAGAGCTGCTTTGTTATCACAGCCTGCTACCGGGGGCTCACGGTTTTTTAATTATTGCTTTTTATTCCAACAATTTGTTGCTTTTTACGGCCTATACATTTTCAAGTATCATGACTATGAATTTAGGGCCACTAATAATTTTTCTATAGCGAAAATTATTATTGTTTTTGAATTTTTTTAATAACTTTTATTTAATTATTAAAAGTTTTTAATTGAATAGAAAGGAAAATTTTTAGAGACAACATCCATAGCTCTTCTTATAGATCCATTGCGGAAGCTGCTAGACTTCACTCATCAGATAAATTTTGGCACGCACTGATAACCATTAAGCTAACAATACGCTGGTTTTTCTGTCCTCTAAACTCCCCTTATTCACTTTACCATATACATGACCAACACCGCCATTTGGCAGTCAGTTTTTGATCATGATGGATTTTTTGCAGAGCTGTTTTGTTGTCTCAGGCTGCTACCGGGTGCTCACGTGTTCTTAATTATTGCTTTTTATTTCAACAATTTGTTGTTTTTTACGGCCTGTGCATTTTCAAGTATCTGGACTATAATTGAGCTCAAGGCCACTAATAATTTTTCTATAGCGAAAATTATTACTTCTTTACTTTTTTAATAATTTTTATTTAATTATTAAAATTTTTTAATTTAATAGAACGAACAATTTTTAGAGGCAACCGCCATAGCTTTTCTCATAGATCCATTGCGGAAGCTGCTAGACTTCACTCATCAGATAAATTTTGGCACGCACTGATAACCATTAAGCTAACAATACGCTGGTTTTTCTGTCCTCTAAACTCCCCTTATTCACTTTGCCATATACATGACCAACACCGCCATCTGGCAGTCAGTTTTTGATCATGGTGGATTTTTTTGCAGAGCTGCTTTGTTGTCATAGCCTGCTACCGGATGCTCACGGGTTTTTAATTATTGCTTTTTATTTCAACAATTTGTTGTTTTTTACGGCCTGTGCATTTTCAAGTATCTTGACTATAATTGAGCTCAAGGCCACTAATAATTTTTCTATAGCGAAAATTATTACTTCTTTACTTTTTTAATAATTTTTATTTAATTATTAAAATTTTTTAATTTAATAGAACGAACAATTTTTAGAGGCAACCGCCATAGCTTTTCTCATAGATCCATTGCGGAAGCTGCTAGACTTCACTCATCAGAAAAATTTTGGCAAGCACTGCTAACCATTAAGCTAACAATACAACACGCTGGTTTTTTTGTTCTCCAAACTCCTTTTAGTCACTTTACCATATACATGACCAACCCCGCCATCTGGCAGTCAGTTTTTGATCGTGGTGGATTTTTTGCAGAGCTGCTTTGTTGTCATAGCCTGCTACCGGATGCTCACGGGTTTTTAATTATTGCTTTTTATTCCAACAATTTGTTGGTTTTCACGGCCTATAATTTTTATTTCATTATTAAAAGTTTTTAATTGAATATAAAGGAAAATTTGCAGAGACAACCGCCATAGCTTTTCTTATAGATCCATTTCGGAAGCTGCTAGACTTCACTCATCAGAAAAATTTTGGCAAGCACTGCTAACCATTAAGCTAACAATACAACACGCTGGTTTTTTTTGTTCTCCAAACTCCTTTTAGTCACTTTACCATATACATGACCAACCCCGCCATCTGGCAGTCAGTTTTTGATCATGATGGAGTTTTTGCAGAGCTGTTTTGTTGTCTCAGGCTGCTACCGGGTGCTCACGTGTTCTTAATTATTGCTTTTTATTTCAACAATTTGTTGGTTTTCACGGCCTATAATTTTTATTTAATTATTAAAAGTTTTTAATTGAATATAAAGGAAAATTTTCAGAGACAACCGCCATAGCTTTTCTTATAGATCCATTTCGGAAGCTGCTAGACTTCACTCATCAGAAAAATTTTGGCAAGCACTGCTAACCATTAAGCTAACAATACAACACGCTGGTTTTTTTTGTTCTCCAAACTCCTTTTAGTCACTTTACCATATACATGACCAACCCCGCCATCTGGCAGTCAGTTTTTGATCATGATGGAGTTTTTGCAGAGCTGTTTTGTTGTCTCAGGCTGCTACCGGGTGCTCACGTGTTCTTAATTATTGCTTTTTATTTCAACAATTTGTTGGTTTTCACGGCCTATAATTTTTATTTAATTATTAAAAGTTTTTAATTGAATATAAAGGAAAATTTTCAGAGACAACCGCCATAGCTTTTCTTATAGATCCATTTCGGAAGCTGCTAGACTTCACTCATCAGAAAAATTTTGGCAAGCACTGCTAACCATTAAGCTAACAATACAACACGCTGGTTTTTTTTGTTCTCCAAACTCCTTTTAGTCACTTTACCATATACATGACCAACCCCGCCATCTGGCAGTCAGTTTTTGATCATGATGGAGTTTTTGCAGAGCTGTTTTGTTGTCTCAGGCTGCTACCGGGTGCTCACGTGTTCTTAATTATTGCTTTTTATTTCAACAATTTGTTGGTTTTCACGGCCTATAATTTTTATTTAATTATTAAAAGTTTTTAATTGAATATAAAGGAAAATTTTCAGAGACAACCGCCATAGCTTTTCTTATAGATCCATTTCGGAAGCTGCTAGACTTCACTCATCAGAAAAATTTTGGCAAGCACTGCTAACCATTAAGCTAACAATACAATACGCTGGTTTTTCTGTCCTCTAAACTCCCCTTATTCACTTTACCATATACATGACCAACACCGCCATCTGGCAGTCAGTTTTTGATCATGATGGATTTTTTGCAGAGCTGCTTTGTTGTCATAGCCTGCTACCGGGTGCTCACGGTTTTTTAATTATTGCTTTTTATTCCAAGAATTTGTTGGTTTTTACGACCTATCATTTTCAAGTATCATGACTATGAATTCAAGGCCACTAATAATTTTTCTATAGCGAAAATTATTATTATTTTCTTATTTGTTTAATAATTTTTATTTAATTATTAAAAGTGTTTAATTGAACAGAAAGGAAAATTTTTAGAGTCAACTGCCATAGCTTTTCTTATAGTCATCAGACAAATTTAGGCACCCACTGCTAACCATCAAGCTAACAATACGCTGGTTTTTCTGTCCTCTAAACTCCTTTTATTCACTTTACCATATACATGACCAACACCGCCATCTGGCGGTCAGTTTTTGATCATGATGGATTTTTTTTGCAGAGCTGCTTTGTTGTCACACCCTGCTACCGGGTGCTCACGGTTTTTTAATTATTGCTTTTTATTCCAAGAATTTGTTGGTTTTTACGACCTATACATTTTCAAGTATCATGACTATGAATTCAAGGCCACTAATAATTTTTCTATAGCGAAAATTATTATTATTTTCTTATTTGTTTAATAATTTTTATTTAATTATTAAAAGTGTTTAATTGAACAGAAAGGAAAATTTTTAGAGTCAACTGCCATAGCTTTTCTTATAGTCATCAGACAAATTTTGGCACCCACTGCTAACCATCAAGCTAACAATACGCTGGTTTTTCTGTCCTCTAAACTCCTTTTATTCACTTTACCATATACATGACCAACACCGCCATCTGGCGGTCAGTTTTTGATCATGATGGATTTTTTTTGCAGAGCTGCTTTGTTGTCACACCCTGCTACCGGGTGCTCACGGTTTCTTAATTATTGCTTTTTATTCCAACAATTTGTTGGTTTTTACGGCCTATACATTTTCAAGTATCATGACTATGAATGAGCTCAAGGCCACTTATAATTTTTCTATAGCGAAAATTGTTATTGTTTTTTTAGTTTTTTAATAATTTTTATTTAATTATTAAGAGTTTTTAATTGAATAGAAAGGAAAATTTTTAGAGTCAACCGCCATAGCTTTTCTTATAGTCATCAGATAACTTTTGGCACGCACTGATAACCATTAAGCTAACAATACGCTGGTTTTTCTGGCCTCTAAACTCCTTTTATTCACTTTACCATATACATGACCAACACCACCGTCTTGCAGTCAGTTTTTGATCATGATGGATTTTTTGCAGAGCTGCTTTGTTGTCACAGCCTGCTACCGGGTGCTCACGGTTTTTTAATTATTGCTTTTTATTCCAAGAATTTGTTGGTTTTTACGACCTATACATTTTCAAGTATCATGACTATGAATTCAAGGCCACTAATAATTTTTCTATAGCGAAAATTATTATTATTTTCTTATTTGTTTAATAATTTTTATTTAATTATTAAAAGTGTTTAATTGAACAGAAAGGAAAATTTTTAGAGTCAACTGCCATAGCTTTTCTTATAGTCATCAGACAAATTTTGGCACCCACTGCTAACCATCAAGCTAACAATACGCTGGTTTTTCTGTCCTCTAAACTCCTTTTATTCACTTTACCATATACATGACCAACACCGCCATCTGGCGGTCAGTTTTTGATCATGATGGATTTTTTTTGCAGAGCTGCTTTGTTGTCACACCCTGCTACCGGGTGCTCACGGTTTCTTAATTATTGCTTTTTATTCCAACAATTTGTTGGTTTTTACGGCCTATACATTTTCAAGTATCATGACTATGAATGAGCTCAAGGCCACTTATAATTTTTCTATAGCGAAAATTGTTATTGTTTTTTTAGTATTTTAATAATTTTTATTTAATTATTAAGAGTTTTTAATTGAATAGAAAGGAAAATTTTTAGAGTCAACCGCCATAGCTTTTCTTATAGTCATCAGATAACTTTTGGCACGCACTGATAACCATTAAGCTAACAATACGCTGGTTTTTCTGGCCTCTAAACTCCTTTTATTCACTTTACCATATACATGACCAACACCACCGTCTTGCAGTCAGTTTTTGATCATGATGGATTTTTTGCAGAGCTGCTTTGTTGTCACAGCCTGCTACCGGGTGCTCACGGTTTTTTAATTATTGCTTTTTATTCCAAGAATTTGTTGGTTTTTACGACCTATACATTTTCAAGTATCATGACTATGAATTCAAGGCCACTAATAATTTTTCTATAGCGAAAATTATTATTATTTTCTTATTTGTTTAATAATTTTTATTTAATTATTAAAAGTGTTTAATTGAACAGAAAGGAAAATTTTTAGAGTCAACTGCCATAGCTTTTCTTATAGTCATCAGACAAATTTTGGCACCCACTGCTAACCATCAAGCTAACAATACGCTGGTTTTTCTGTCCTCTAAACTCCTTTTATTCACTTTACCATATACATGACCAACACCGCCATCTGGCGGTCAGTTTTTGATCATGATGGATTTTTTTTGCAGAGCTGCTTTGTTGTCACACCCTGCTACCGGGTGCTCACGGTTTTTTAATTATTGCTTTTTATTCCAAGAATTTGTTGGTTTTTACGACCTATACATTTTCAAGTATCATGACTATGAATTCAAGGCCACTAATAATTTTTCTATAGCGAAAATTATTATTATTTTCTTATTTGTTTAATAATTTTTATTTAATTATTAAAAGTGTTTAATTGAACAGAAAGGAAAATTTTTAGAGTCAACTGCCATAGCTTTTCTTATAGTCATCAGACAAATTTTGGCACCCACTGCTAACCATCAAGCTAACAATACGCTGGTTTTTCTGTCCTCTAAACTCCTTTTATTCACTTTACCATATACATGACCAACACCGCCATCTGGCGGTCAGGTTTTGATCATGATGGATTTTTTTTGCAGAGCTGCTTTGTTGTCACACCCTGCTACCGGGTGCTCACGGTTTTTTAATTATTGCTTTTTATTCCAAGAATTTGTTGGTTTTTACGACCTATACATTTTCAAGTATCATGACTATGAATTCAAGGCCACTAATAATTTTTCTATAGCGAAAATTATTATTATTTTCTTATTTGTTTAATAATTTTTATTTAATTATTAAAAGTGTTTGATTGAACAGAAAGGAATCAGAGAAATTTTGGCACGCACTGCTAACCATTAAGCTAACAATACGCTGGTTTTTCTGTCCTCTAAACTCCTTTTATTCACTTTACCATATACATGACCAACACCGCCATCTGGCAGTCAGTTTTTGATCATGATGGATTTTTTTTGCAGAGCTGCTTTGTTATCACAGCCTGCTACCGGGGGCTCACGGTTTTTTAATTATTGCTTTTTATTCCAACAATTTGTTGCTTTTTACGGCCTATACATTTTCAAGTATCATGACTATGAATTTAGGGCCACTAATAATTTTTCTATAGCGAAAATTATTATTGTTTTTGAATTTTTTTAATAACTTTTATTTAATTATTAAAAGTTTTTAATTGAATAGAAAGGAAAATTTTTAGAGACAACATCCATAGCTCTTCTTATAGATCCATTGCGGAAGCTGCTAGACTTCACTCATCAGATAAATTTTGGCACGCACTGATAACCATTAAGCTAACAATACGCTGGTTTTTCTGTCCTCTAAACTCCCCTTATTCACTTTACCATATACATGACCAACACCGCCATTTGGCAGTCAGTTTTTGATCATGATGGATTTTTTGCAGAGCTGTTTTGTTGTCTCAGGCTGCTACCGGGTGCTCACGTGTTCTTAATTATTGCTTTTTATTTCAACAATTTGTTGTTTTTTACGGCCTGTGCATTTTCAAGTATCTGGACTATAATTGAGCTCAAGGCCACTAATAATTTTTCTATAGCGAAAATTATTACTTCTTTACTTTTTTAATAATTTTTATTTAATTATTAAAATTTTTTAATTTAATAGAACGAACAATTTTTAGAGGCAACCGCCATAGCTTTTCTCATAGATCCATTGCGGAAGCTGCTAGACTTCACTCATCAGATAAATTTTGGCACGCACTGATAACCATTAAGCTAACAATACGCTGGTTTTTCTGTCCTCTAAACTCCCCTTATTCACTTTACCATATACATGACCAACACCGCCATCTGGCAGTCAGTTTTTGATCATGGTGGATTTTTTTGCAGAGCTGCTTTGTTGTCATAGCCTGCTACCGGATGCTCACGGGTTTTTAATTATTGCTTTTTATTTCAACAATTTGTTGTTTTTTACGGCCTGTGCATTTTCAAGTATCTTGACTATAATTGAGCTCAAGGCCACTAATAATTTTTCTATAGCGAAAATTATTACTTCTTTACTTTTTTAATAATTTTTATTTAATTATTAAAATTTTTTAATTTAATAGAACGAACAATTTTTAGAGGCAACCGCCATAGCTTTTCTCATAGATCCATTGCGGAAGCTGCTAGACTTCACTCATCAGAAAAATTTTGGCAAGCACTGCTAACCATTAAGCTAACAATACAACACGCTGGTTTTTTTGTTCTCCAAACTCCTTTTAGTCACTTTACCATATACATGACCAACCCCGCCATCTGGCAGTCAGTTTTTGATCGTGGTGGATTTTTTGCAGAGCTGCTTTGTTGTCATAGCCTGCTACCGGATGCTCACGGGTTTTTAATTATTGCTTTTTATTCCAACAATTTGTTGGTTTTCACGGCCTATAATTTTTATTTCATTATTAAAAGTTTTTAATTGAATATAAAGGAAAATTTGCAGAGACAACCGCCATAGCTTTTCTTATAGATCCATTTCGGAAGCTGCTAGACTTCACTCATCAGAAAAATTTTGGCAAGCACTGCTAACCATTAAGCTAACAATACAACACGCTGGTTTTTTTTTGTTCTCCAAACTCCTTTTAGTCACTTTACCATATACATGACCAACCCCGCCATCTGGCAGTCAGTTTTTGATCATGATGGAGTTTTTGCAGAGCTGTTTTGTTGTCTCAGGCTGCTACCGGGTGCTCACGTGTTCTTAATTATTGCTTTTTATTTCAACAATTTGTTGGTTTTCACGGCCTATAATTTTTATTTAATTATTAAAAGTTTTTAATTGAATATAAAGGAAAATTTTCAGAGACAACCGCCATAGCTTTTCTTATAGATCCATTTCGGAAGCTGCTAGACTTCACTCATCAGAAAAATTTTGGCAAGCACTGCTAACCATTAAGCTAACAATACAATACGCTGGTTTTTCTGTCCTCTAAACTCCCCTTATTCACTTTACCATATACATGACCAACACCGCCATCTGGCAGTCAGTTTTTGATCATGATGGATTTTTTGCAGAGCTGCTTTGTTGTCATAGCCTGCTACCGGATGCTCACGGGTTTTTAATTATTGCTTTTTATTTCAACAATTTGTTGGTTTTTACGGCCTTTGAATTTTCAAGTATCATGACTATGAATGAATTTTATATAGGGAATATTATTATTGTGTTTTTAATAATTTTTATTTAATTATTGAAAGTTTTTAATTGAATAGAAAGGAAAATTTCTAGAGACAACCGCCATAGGTTTTCTCATAGATCCATTGCGGAAGCTGCTAGACTTCACTCATCAGATAAATTTTGGCACGCACTGATAACCATTAAGATAACAATACGTTGGTTTTTCTGTCCTCTAAACTCCCCTTATTCACTTTACCATATACAAGACCAACACCGCCATCTGGCAGTCAGTTTTTGATCATGATGGATTTTTTGCAGAGCTGTTTTGTTGTCACAGGCTGCTACCGGGTGCTCACAGTTTTTTAATTATTGCTTTTTATTTCAACAATTTGTTGCTTTTTACGGCCTATGCATTTTCTAGTATCCTGACTATGAATGAATTTTCTACAGGGAATATTATTATTGTGTTTTTAATAATTTTTATTTAATTATTAAAAGTTTTTAATTATATAGCTTTTCTTATAGATCCATTTCGGAAGCTGCTAGACTTCACTCATCATAAATTGTGGCACGCACTGATAACCATTAAGCTAACAATACGCTGGTTTTTCTGTTCTCTAAACTCCCCTTATTCACTTTACCATATACATGACCAACACCGCCATTTGGCAGTCAGTTTTTGATCATGGTGGATTTTTTTGCAGAGCTGCTTTGTTGTCATAGCCTGCTACCGGATGCTCACGGGTTTTTAATTATTGCTTTTTATTTCAACAATTTGTTGGTTTTTACGGCCTTTGAATTTTCAAGTATCATGACTATAATTGAGCTCAAGGCCACTAATACTTTTTCTATAGCGAAAATTATTACTTCTTTATTTTTTTAATAATTTTTATTTAAATATTAAAATTTTTAAATTTAATAGAACGAACAATTTTTAGAGCAACCGCCATAGCTTTTCTCATAGATCCATTGCGGAAGCTGCTAGACTTCACTCACCAGATAAATTTTGGCACGAACTGCTAACCATTAAGCTAACAATACAATACGCTGTTTTTTTTGTTCTCCAAACTCCTTTTAATCACTTTACCATATACATGACCAACACCGCCATCTGGCAGTCAGTTTTTGATCATGGTGGATTTTTTTGCAGAGCTGCTTTGCTGTCATAGCCTGCTACCGGATGCTCACGGGTTTTTAATTATTGCTTTTTATTTCAACAATTTGTTGGTTTTTACGGCCTTTGAATTTTCAAGTATCATGACTATGAATGAATTTTCTATAGGGAATATTATTATTGTGTTTTTAATAATTTTTATTTAATTATTAAAATTTTTAATTGAATAGAACGAACAATTTTTAGAGGCAACCGCCATAGCTTTTCTCATAGATCCATTGCGGAAGCTGCTAGACTTCACTCATCAGAAAAATTTTGGCTCGCACTGCTAACCATTGAGCTAACAATACGCTGGTTTTTCTGTCCTCTAAACTCCTTTTATTCACTTTGCCATATACTTCACCAACACCGCCGTCTGGTTGTTGTCACAGCTTGCTACCGGGTGCTCACGGTTTTTTAATTATTGCTTTTTATTCCAACATTTTGTTGGTTTTCACGGCCTATAATTTTTATTTAATTATTACAATTTTTAATTGAATAGAACGAACAATTTTTAGAGCAACCGCCATAGCTTTTCTCATAGATCCATTGCGGAAGCTGCTAGACTTCACTCACCAGATAAATTTTGGCACGCACTGCTAACCATTAAGCTAACAATACAATACGCTGGTTTTTTTGTTCTCCAAACTCCTTTTAATCACTTTACCATATACATGACCAACACCGCCATCTGGCAGTCAGTTTTTGATCATGGTGGATTTTTTTGCAGAGCTGCTTTGCTGTCATAGCCTGCTACCGGATGCTCACGGGTTTTTAATTATTGCTTTTTATTTCAACAATTTGTTGGTTTTTACGGCCTTTGAATTTTCAAGTATCATGACTATGAATGAATTTTCTATAGGGAATATTATTATTGTGTTTTTAATAATTTTTTATTTAATTATTAAAATTTTTAATTGAATAGAACGAACAATTTTTAGAGGCAACCGCCATAGCTTTTCTCATAGATCCATTGCGGAAGCTGCTAGACTTCACTCATCAAAAAAATTTTGGCTCGCACTGATAACCATTAAGCTAACAATACGCTGGTTTTTCTGTCCTCTAAACTCCCCTTATTCACTTTACCATATACATGACCAACACCGCCATTTGGCAGTCAGTTTTTGATCATGGTGGATTTTTTTGCAGAGCTGCTTTGTTGTCATAGCCTGCTACCGGATGCTCACGGGTTTTTAATTATTGCTTTTTATTTCAACAATTTGTTGGTTTTCACGGCCTTTGAATTTTCAAGTATCATGACTATAATTGAGCTCAAGGCCACTAATACTTTTTCTATAGCGAAAATTATTACTTCTTTATTTTTTTAATAATTTTTATTTAAATACTAAAATTTTTAAATTTAATAGAACGAACAATTTTTAGAGCAACCGCCATAGCTTTTCTCATAGATCCATTGCGGAAGCTGCTAGACTTCACTCATCAGATAAATTTTGGCACGCACTGCTATCCATTAAGCTAACAATACAATACGCTGGTTTTTTTGTTCTCCAAACTCCTTTTAATCACTTTACCATATACATGACCAACACCGCCATCTGGCAGTCAGTTTTTGATCATGGTGGATTTTTTTGCAGAGCTGCTTTGCTGTCATAGCCTGCTACCGGATGCTCACGGGTTTTTAATTATTGCTTTTTATTTGAACAATTTGTTGGTTTTTACGGCCTTTGAATTTTCAAGTATCATGACTATGAATGAATTTGCTATAGGGAATATTATTATTGTGTTTTTAATAATTTTTATTTAATTATTAAAATTTTTAATTGAATAGAACGAACAATTTTTAGAGGCAACCGCCATAGCTTTTCTCATAGATCCATTGCGGAAGCTGCTAGACTTCACTCATCAGAAAAATTTTGGCTCGCACTGCTAACCATTGAGCTAACAATACGCTGGTTTTTCTGTCCTCTAAACTCCTTTTATTCACTTTGGCATATACATCACCAACACCGCCATCTGGCAGTCAGTTTTTGCTCATGATGGATTTTTTGCAGAGCTGCTTTGTTGTCACAGCTTGCTACCGGGTGCTCACGGTTTTTTAATTATTGCTTTTTATTCCAACATTTTGTTGGTTTTTACGGCCTTTGAATTTTCAAATATCATGACTATGAATGAATTTTCTATAGGGAATATTATTATTGTGTTTTTAATAATTTTTATTTAATTATTAAAATTTTTAATTGAATAGAACGAACAATTTTTAGAGGCAACCGCCATAGCTTTTCTCATAGATCCATTGCGGAAGCTGCTAGACTTCACTCATCAGAAAAATTTTGGCTCGCACTGCTAACCATTGAGCTAACAATACGCTGGTTTTTCTGTCCTCTAAACTCCTTTTATTCACTATACCATATACATGACCAACACCGCCATCTGGCAGTCAGTTTTTGATCATGATGGATTTTTTGCAGAGCTGCTTTGTTGTCACAGCTTGCTACCGGGTGCTCACGGTTTTTTAATTATTGCTTTTTATTCCAACATTTTGTTGGTTTTCACGGCCTATAATTTTTATTCAATTATTAAAAGTTTTTAATTGAATAGAAAGGAAAATTTTCAGAGACAACCGCCATAGCTTTTCTTATAAAGGGTGTTTTTTTTAGGGGTATAGAACTTCGAGTTGAAATAAAACACAAGAAAATAGTTTTAAGGTCCATCAGTTTGGCTTTATTGGAAGGATAATTTTATGCCATTAATGTTTAAATATGATTTCGGGCATGTGGCCGCCGCGGCTGGCTCGAATAAAGCCAATTCTACAGGTCCAATTTTCAACCACTTTTTCGAGCATATGGGGCCGTATGTCGGCAATAACGCCACGAATGTTGGCTTCCAATTCCCCTAACGTT
Source organism: Merzomyia westermanni (assembly GCA_949987695.1). Classification (NCBI taxonomy): domain Eukaryota; kingdom Metazoa; phylum Arthropoda; class Insecta; order Diptera; family Tephritidae; genus Merzomyia; species Merzomyia westermanni. Next base: position 102,528,960 of record OX465288.1, on the reverse strand, counting down.
TCTGGTTTGTTGGTGTAGACGAGCGACTTCACATATCCCCAAAGAAAATAATCCAATGGTGTCAAATCACACGACCTTGGTGGCCAATTGACAGGTCCATTCCGCGAAATTATGCGCTCATCGAATGTTTCCTTCAATAAATCGATTGTGACGTGCGCTGTGTGGCATGTAGCGCCGTCTTGTTGGAACCACAACTCATCCACATTCATGCCATCCAATTCGGGAACAAAATAGTCGGTTATCATGGCTCTATACCGGTCTCCATTAACGGTAGCTGCCTCTCCAGCATTATTGCGGAAGAAGTATGGCCCAATGACTCCACCAGCCCATAGAGCACACCAAACAGTCAGTTTTTGTGGATGTAATGGCGTTTCAAGGGTCTCATGTGGATTCTCTTCACTCCAAATGCGGCAATTTTGCTTGTTGACGTAGCCATTCAACCAAAAATGAGCCTCATCACTGAACAAAATTTTGCGATGAAAATCAGCATCGAAATCAATCTCATTTTTGGCCCATACACCAAAATCACGACGCATTGCATGGTCTCGCGGCTTTAATTCTTGCACAAGCTGGATCTTGTAAGGTCGCAAGCCAAGATCTTTGCGCAAAATCTTCCATAAAGTTGATGGACAAAGCTCCAATTGCTGTGCACGGTGGCGAATCGATTCATTCGGGTCCTCTTCAACACTTTGCTCTACAGCGGCAATTGTTTCTTCGGTGCGCACTGTTCGACGTCTCTGCGGATGCGTATTATCACACAGAGTAAACGTAGTGCGAAAACGATCCATGGTTAACCGAATTAATTGCTCTGATGGGCGATTATGTCGACCATAAAATGGACGGAGCTCACGGTAAACTTCGCGAACTGAACCATTATTTTCGAAATAAATTAGCACGATTTGCAAGCGTTGTTCTTTTGTCAACCTGTTCATGATGAAATGGCAAACCAAACTGAACATAAATGACATTAGAGTTGCCAGATTTGACCACAAAATGCCAGTTTTATCTCTATTCGAAAAACAAACCTGTAAAAAAAACACCCTGTAGATCCATTTCGGTTGGTTTTTACGGCCTATGCATTTTCAAGTATCATGACTATGAATGAGCTCAAGGCCGCTAATAATTTTTCTAAAGCGAAAATTATTATGGTTTTTTATTTTTTTAATAGTTTTTATTTAATTATTAAATATTTTTAATTGAATAGAACGAACAATTTTTAGAGGCAACCGCCATAGCTTTTCTCATAGATCCATTGCGGAAGCTGCTAGACTTCACTCATCAGATAAATTTTGGCACGCACTGATAACCATTAAGCTAACAATACAATACGCTGGTTTTTTTGTTCTCTAAACTCCTTTTATTCACTTTACCATATACATGACCAACACCGCCATCTGGCAGTCAGTTTTTGGTCATGATGGATTTTTTGCAGAGCTGCTTTGTTGTCACAGCTTGCTACCGGGTGCTCACGGTTTTTTAATTATTGCTTTTTATTCCAACATTTTGTTGGTTTTCACGGCCTATAATTTTTATTCAATTATTAAAAGTTTTTAATTGAATAGAAAGGAAAATTTTCAGAGACAACCGCCATAGCTTTTCTTATAGATCCATTTCGGTTGGTTTTTACGGCCTATGCATTTTCAAGTATCATGACTATGAATGAGCTCAAGGCCGCTAATAATTTTTCTAAAGCGAAAATTATTATGGTTTTTTATTTTTTTAATAGTTTTTATTTAATTATTAAATATTTTTAATTGAATAGAAAGGAAAATTTTTAGAGACAACCGCCATAGCTTTTCTTATAGATCCATTTTGGAAGCTGCTAGACTTCACTCATCAGATAAATTTTGGCACGCACTGGTAACCATTAAGCTAACAATACGCTGGTTTTTCTGTCCTCTAAACTCCCCTTATTCACTTTACCATAAACATGACCAACACCGCCATCTGGCAGTCAGTTTTTGGTCATGATGGATTTTTTGCAGAGCTTTTTTGTTGTCTCAGGCTGCTACCGGGTGCTCACGTGTTCTTAATTATTGCTTTTTATTTCAACAATTTGTTGGTGTTTACGGCCTGTGCATTTTCAAGTATCATGACTATAATTGAGCTCAAGGCCACTAATAATTTTTCTATAGCGAAAATTATTATTACTTCTTTATTTTTGTAATAATTTTTATTTAATTATTAAAATTTTTTAATTTAATAGAACGAACAATTTTTAGACGCAACCGCCATAGCTTTTCTCATAGATCCATTGCGGAAGCTGCTAGACTTCACTCATCAGATAAATTTTGGCACGCACTGATAACCATTAAGTTAACAATACAATACGCTGGTTTTTTTGTTCTCCAAACTCCTTTTAATCACTTTACCATATACATGACCAACACCGCCATCTGGCAGTCAGTTTTTGATCATGGTGGATTTTTTTGCAGAGTTGCTTTGTTGTCATAGCCTGCTTCCGGATGCTCACGGGTTTTTAATTATTGCTTTTTATTTCAACAATATGTTGGTTTTACGGCCTTTGAATTTTCAAGTATCATGACTATGAATGAATTTTCTATAGGGAATATTATTATTGTGTTTTTAATAATTTTTATTTAATTATTAAAAGTTTTTAATTGAATAGAAAGGAAAATTTCTAGAGACAACCGCCATAGCTTTTCTCATAGATCCATTGCGGAACCTGCTAGACTTCACTCATCAGATAAATTTTGGCACGCACTGATAACCATTAAGCTAACAATACAATACGCTGGTTTTTTTGTTCTCCAAACTCCTTTTAATCACTTTACCATATACATGACCAACACCGCCATTTGGCAGTCAGTTTTTGATCATGATGGATTTTTTGCAGAGCTGTTTTGTTGTCTCAGGCTGCTACCGGGTGCTCACGTGTTCTTAATTATTGCTTTTTATTTCAACAATTTGTTGTTTTTTACGGCCTGTGCATTTTCAAGTATCATGACTATAATTGAGCTCAAGGCCACTAATAATTTTTCTATAGCGAAAATTATTACTTCTTTATTTTTTTAATAATTTTTATTTAATTATTAAAATTTTTTAATTTAATAGAACGAACAATTTTTAGAGGCAACCGCCATAGCTTTTCTCATAAATCCATTGCGGAAGCTGCTAGACGTCACTCATCAGATAAATTTTGGCACGCACTGATAACCATTAAGCTAACAATACGCTGGTTTTTCTGTCCTCTAAACTCCCCTTATTCACTTTACCATATACATGACCAACACCGCCATCTCGCAGTCAGTTTTTGATCATGGTGGATTTTTTTGCAGAGCTGCTTTGTTGTCATAGCCTGCTACCGGATGCTCACGGGTTTTTAATTATTGCTTTTTATTCCAACAATTTTTTGGTTTTCACGGCCTATAATTTTTATTTAATTTTTAAAAGTTTTTAATTGAATATAAAGGAAAATTTTCAGAGAAAACCGCCATAGCTTTTCTTATAGATCCATTTCGGTTGGTTTTTACGGCCTATGCATTTTCAAGTATCATGACTATGAATGAGCTCAAGGCCGCTAATAATTTTTCTATAGCGAAAATTATTACTTCTTTATTTTTTTAATAATTTTTATTTAATTATTAAAATTTTTTAATTTAATAGAACGAACAATTTTTAGAGCAACCGCCATAGCTTTTCTCATAGATCCATTGCGGAAGCTGCTAGACTTCACTCACCAGATAAATTTTGGCACGCACTGCTAACCATTAAGCTAACAATACAATACGCTGGTTTTTTTGTTCTCCAAACTCCTTTTAATCACTTTACCATATACATGACCAACACCGCCATCTGGCAGTCAGTTTTTGATCATGATGGATTTTTTGCAGAGCTGTTTTGTTGTCTCAGGCTGCTACCGGGTGCTCACGTGTTCTTAATTATTGCTTTTTATTTCAACAATTTGTTGTTTTTTACGGCCTGTGCATTTTCAAGTATCATGACTATAATTGAGCTCAAGGCCACTAATAATTTTTCTATAGCGAAAATTATTACTTCTTTATTTTTTTAATAATTTTTATTTAATTATTAAAATTTTTTAATTTAATAGAACGAACAATTTTTAGAGCAACCGCCATAGCTTTTCTCATAGATCCATTGCGGAAGCTGCTAGACTTCACTCACCAGATAAATTTTGGCACGCACTGCTAACCATTAAGCTAACAATACAATACGCTGGTTTTTTTGTTCTCCAAACTCCTTTTAATCACTTTACCATATACATGACCAACACCGCCATCTGGCAGTCAGTTTTTGATCATGGTGGATTTTTTTGCAGAGCTGCTTTGCTGTCATAGCCTGCTACCGGATGCTCACGGGTTTTTAATTATTGCTTTTTATTTCAACAATTTGTTGGTTTTTACGGCCTTTGAATTTTCAAGTATCATGACTATGAATGAATTTTCTATAGGGAATATTATTATTGTGTTTTTAATAATTTTTATTTAATTATTAAAATTTTTAATTGAATAGAACGAACAATTTTTAGAGGCAACCGCCATAGCTTTTCTCATAGATCCATTGCGGAAGCTGCTAGACTTCACTCATCAAAAAAATTTTGGCTCGCACTGATAACCATTAAGCTAACAATACGCTGGTTTTTCTGTCCTCTAAACTCCCCTTATTCACTTTACCATATACATGACCAACACCGCCATTTGGCAGTCAGTTTTTGATCATGGTGGATTTTTTTGCAGAGCTGCTTTGTTGTCATAGCCTGCTACCGGATGCTCACGGGTTTTTAATTATTGCTTTTTATTTCAACAATTTGTTGGTTTTCACGGCCTTTGAATTTTCAAGTATCATGACTATAATTGAGCTCAAGGCCACTAATACTTTTTCTATAGCGAAAATTATTACTTCTTTATTTTTTTAATAATTTTTATTTAAATACTAAAATTTTTAAATTTAATAGAACGAACAATTTTTAGAGCAACCGCCATAGCTTTTCTCATAGATCCATTGCGGAAGCTGCTAGACTTCACTCATCAGATAAATTTTGGCACGCACTGCTATCCATTAAGCTAACAATACAATACGCTGGTTTTTTTGTTCTCCAAACTCCTTTTAATCACTTTACCATATACATGACCAACACCGCCATCTGGCAGTCAGTTTTTGATCATGGTGGATTTTTTTGCAGAGCTGCTTTGCTGTCATAGCCTGCTACCGGATGCTCACGGGTTTTTAATTATTGCTTTTTATTTGAACAATTTGTTGGTTTTTACGGCCTTTGAATTTTCAAGTATCATGACTATGAATGAATTTGCTATAGGGAATATTATTATTGTGTTTTTAATAATTTTTATTTAATTATTAAAATTTTTAATTGAATAGAACGAACAATTTTTAGAGGCAACCGCCATAGCTTTTCTCATAGATCCATTGCGGAAGCTGCTAGACTTCACTCATCAGAAAAATTTTGGCTCGCACTGCTAACCATTGAGCTAACAATACGCTGGTTTTTCTGTCCTCTAAACTCCTTTTATTCACTTTGGCATATACATCACCAACACCGCCATCTGGCAGTCAGTTTTTGCTCATGATGGATTTTTTGCAGAGCTGCTTTGTTGTCACAGCTTGCTACCGGGTGCTCACGGTTTTTTAATTATTGCTTTTTATTCCAACATTTTGTTGGTTTTTACGGCCTTTGAATTTTCAAATATCATGACTATGAATGAATTTTCTATAGGGAATATTATTATTGTGTTTTTAATAATTTTTATTTAATTATTAAAATTTTTAATTGAATAGAACGAACAATTTTTAGAGGCAACCGCCATAGCTTTTCTCATAGATCCATTGCGGAAGCTGCTAGACTTCACTCATCAGAAAAATTTTGGCTCGCACTGCTAACCATTGAGCTAACAATACGCTGGTTTTTCTGTCCTCTAAACTCCTTTTATTCACTATACCATATACATGACCAACACCGCCATCTGGCAGTCAGTTTTTGATCATGATGGATTTTTTGCAGAGCTGCTTTGTTGTCACAGCTTGCTACCGGGTGCTCACGGTTTTTTAATTATTGCTTTTTATTCCAACATTTTGTTGGTTTTCACGGCCTATAATTTTTATTCAATTATTAAAAGTTTTTAATTGAATAGAAAGGAAAATTTTCAGAGACAACCGCCATAGCTTTTCTTATAAAGGGTGTTTTTTTTAGGGGTATAGAACTTCGAGTTGAAATAAAACACAAGAAAATAGTTTTAAGGTCCATCAGTTTGGCTTTATTGGAAGGATAATTTTATGCCATTAATGTTTAAATATGATTTCGGGCATGTGGCCGCCGCGGCTGGCTCGAATAAAGCCAATTCTACAGGTCCAATTTTCAACCACTTTTTCGAGCATATGGGGCCGTATGTCGGCAATAACGCCACGAATGTTGGCTTCCAATTCCCCTAACGTTTCTGGTTTGTTGGTGTAGACGAGCGACTTCACATATCCCCAAAGAAAATAATCCAATGGTGTCAAATCACACGACCTTGGTGGCCAATTGACAGGTCCATTCCGCGAAATTATGCGCTCATCGAATGTTTCCTTCAATAAATCGATTGTGACGTGCGCTGTGTGGCATGTAGCGCCGTCTTGTTGGAACCACAACTCATCCACATTCATGCCATCCAATTCGGGAACAAAATAGTCGGTTATCATGGCTCTATACCGGTCTCCATTAACGGTAGCTGCCTCTCCAGCATTATTGCGGAAGAAGTATGGCCCAATGACTCCACCAGCCCATAGAGCACACCAAACAGTCAGTTTTTGTGGATGTAATGGCGTTTCAAGGGTCTCATGTGGATTCTCTTCACTCCAAATGCGGCAATTTTGCTTGTTGACGTAGCCATTCAACCAAAAATGAGCCTCATCACTGAACAAAATTTTGCGATGAAAATCAGCATCGAAATCAATCTCATTTTTGGCCCATACACCAAAATCACGACGCATTGCATGGTCTCGCGGCTTTAATTCTTGCACAAGCTGGATCTTGTAAGGTCGCAAGCCAAGATCTTTGCGCAAAATCTTCCATAAAGTTGATGGACAAAGCTCCAATTGCTGTGCACGGTGGCGAATCGATTCATTCGGGTCCTCTTCAACACTTTGCTCTACAGCGGCAATTGTTTCTTCGGTGCGCACTGTTCGACGTCTCTGCGGATGCGTATTATCACACAGAGTAAACGTAGTGCGAAAACGATCCATGGTTAACCGAATTAATTGCTCTGATGGGCGATTATGTCGACCATAAAATGGACGGAGCTCACGGTAAACTTCGCGAACTGAACCATTATTTTCGAAATAAATTAGCACGATTTGCAAGCGTTGTTCTTTTGTCAACCTGTTCATGATGAAATGGCAAACCAAACTGAACATAAATGACATTAGAGTTGCCAGATTTGACCACAAAATGCCAGTTTTATCTCTATTCGAAAAACAAACCTGTAAAAAAAACACCCTGTAGATCCATTTCGGTTGGTTTTTACGGCCTATGCATTTTCAAGTATCATGACTATGAATGAGCTCAAGGCCGCTAATAATTTTTCTAAAGCGAAAATTATTATGGTTTTTTATTTTTTTAATAGTTTTTATTTAATTATTAAATATTTTTAATTGAATAGAACGAACAATTTTTAGAGGCAACCGCCATAGCTTTTCTCATAGATCCATTGCGGAAGCTGCTAGACTTCACTCATCAGATAAATTTTGGCACGCACTGATAACCATTAAGCTAACAATACAATACGCTGGTTTTTTTGTTCTCTAAACTCCTTTTATTCACTTTACCATATACATGACCAACACCGCCATCTGGCAGTCAGTTTTTGGTCATGATGGATTTTTTGCAGAGCTGCTTTGTTGTCACAGCTTGCTACCGGGTGCTCACGGTTTTTTAATTATTGCTTTTTATTCCAACATTTTGTTGGTTTTCACGGCCTATAATTTTTATTCAATTATTAAAAGTTTTTAATTGAATAGAAAGGAAAATTTTCAGAGACAACCGCCATAGCTTTTCTTATAGATCCATTTCGGTTGGTTTTTACGGCCTATGCATTTTCAAGTATCATGACTATGAATGAGCTCAAGGCCGCTAATAATTTTTCTAAAGCGAAAATTATTATGGTTTTTTATTTTTTTAATAGTTTTTATTTAATTATTAAATATTTTTAATTGAATAGAAAGGAAAATTTTTAGAGACAACCGCCATAGCTTTTCTTATAGATCCATTTTGGAAGCTGCTAGACTTCACTCATCAGATAAATTTTGGCACGCACTGGTAACCATTAAGCTAACAATACGCTGGTTTTTCTGTCCTCTAAACTCCCCTTATTCACTTTACCATAAACATGACCAACACCGCCATCTGGCAGTCAGTTTTTGGTCATGATGGATTTTTTGCAGAGCTTTTTTGTTGTCTCAGGCTGCTACCGGGTGCTCACGTGTTCTTAATTATTGCTTTTTATTTCAACAATTTGTTGGTGTTTACGGCCTGTGCATTTTCAAGTATCATGACTATAATTGAGCTCAAGGCCACTAATAATTTTTCTATAGCGAAAATTATTATTACTTCTTTATTTTTGTAATAATTTTTATTTAATTATTAAAATTTTTTAATTTAATAGAACGAACAATTTTTAGACGCAACCGCCATAGCTTTTCTCATAGATCCATTGCGGAAGCTGCTAGACTTCACTCATCAGATAAATTTTGGCACGCACTGATAACCATTAAGTTAACAATACAATACGCTGGTTTTTTTGTTCTCCAAACTCCTTTTAATCACTTTACCATATACATGACCAACACCGCCATCTGGCAGTCAGTTTTTGATCATGGTGGATTTTTTTGCAGAGTTGCTTTGTTGTCATAGCCTGCTTCCGGATGCTCACGGGTTTTTAATTATTGCTTTTTATTTCAACAATATGTTGGTTTTACGGCCTTTGAATTTTCAAGTATCATGACTATGAATGAATTTTCTATAGGGAATATTATTATTGTGTTTTTAATAATTTTTATTTAATTATTAAAAGTTTTTAATTGAATAGAAAGGAAAATTTCTAGAGACAACCGCCATAGCTTTTCTCATAGATCCATTGCGGAACCTGCTAGACTTCACTCATCAGATAAATTTTGGCACGCACTGATAACCATTAAGCTAACAATACAATACGCTGGTTTTTTTGTTCTCCAAACTCCTTTTAATCACTTTACCATATACATGACCAACACCGCCATTTGGCAGTCAGTTTTTGATCATGATGGATTTTTTGCAGAGCTGTTTTGTTGTCTCAGGCTGCTACCGGGTGCTCACGTGTTCTTAATTATTGCTTTTTATTTCAACAATTTGTTGTTTTTTACGGCCTGTGCATTTTCAAGTATCATGACTATAATTGAGCTCAAGGCCACTAATAATTTTTCTATAGCGAAAATTATTACTTCTTTATTTTTTTAATAATTTTTATTTAATTATTAAAATTTTTTAATTTAATAGAACGAACAATTTTTAGAGGCAACCGCCATAGCTTTTCTCATAAATCCATTGCGGAAGCTGCTAGACGTCACTCATCAGATAAATTTTGGCACGCACTGATAACCATTAAGCTAACAATACGCTGGTTTTTCTGTCCTCTAAACTCCCCTTATTCACTTTACCATATACATGACCAACACCGCCATCTCGCAGTCAGTTTTTGATCATGGTGGATTTTTTTGCAGAGCTGCTTTGTTGTCATAGCCTGCTACCGGATGCTCACGGGTTTTTAATTATTGCTTTTTATTCCAACAATTTTTTGGTTTTCACGGCCTATAATTTTTATTTAATTTTTAAAAGTTTTTAATTGAATATAAAGGAAAATTTTCAGAGAAAACCGCCATAGCTTTTCTTATAGATCCATTTCGGAAGCTGCTAGACTTCACTCATCAGAAAAATTTTGGCAAGCACTGCTAACCATTAAGCTAACAATACAATACGCTGGTTTTTTTGTTCTCCAAACTCCCCTTATTCACTTTACCATATACATGACCAACACCGCCATCTCGCAGTCAGTTTTTGATCATGGTGGATTTTTTTGCAGAGCTGCTTTGTTGTCATAGCCTGCTACCGGATGCTCACGGGTTTTTAATTATTGCTTTTTATTTCAACAATTTGATGGTTTTTACAGCCTTTGAATTTTCAAGTATCATGACTATGAATGAATTTTCTATAGGGAATATTATTATTGTGTTTTTAATCATTTTTATTTAATTATTAAAAGTTTTTAATTGAATAGAAAGGAAAATTTCTAGAGACAACCGCCATATCTCTTCTTTTAGATCCATTTCGGAAGCTGCTAGACTTCACTCATCAGAGAAATCTTGGCACGAACTGCTAACCATTGAGCTAACAATACAATACGCTGGTTTTTCTGTCCTCTAAACTCCTTTTATTCACTTTGCCATATACAAGACCAGCACCGCCATCTGGCAGTCAGTTTTTGATCATGGTGGATTTTTTTGCAGAGCTGTTTTGGTGTCATAGCCTGCTACCGGATGCTCACGGGTTTTTAATTATTGCTTTTTATTCCAACAATTTGTTGGTTTTCACGGCCTATAATTTTTATTTAATTATTAAAAGTTTTTAATTGAATATAAAGGAAAAATTTCAGAGACAACCGCCATAGCTTTTCTTATAGATCCATTTCGGAAGCTGCTAGACTTCACTCATCAGAAAAATTTTGGCAAGCACTGCTAACCATTAAGCTAACAATACAATACGCTGGTTTTTCTGTCCTCTAAACTACTTTTATTCACTTTGCCATATACAAAACCAGCACCGCCATCTGGCAGTCACTTTTTGATCATGATGGATTTTTTGTCGAGCTGTTTTGTTGTCACAGGCTGCTACCGGGTGCTCACGGTTTTTTAATTATTGCTTTTTATTTCAACAATTTGTTGGTTTTTACGGCCGTTGAATTTTCAAGTATCATGACTATGAATGAATTTTCTATAGGGAATATTATTATTGTGTTTTTCATAATTTTTATTTAATTATTAAAAGTTTTTAATTGAATAGAAAGGAAAATTTCTAGAGACAACCGCCATAGCTTTTCTCATAGATCGATTGCGGAAGCTGCTAGACTTCACTCATCAGATCAATTTTGGCACGCACTGATAACCATTAAGCTAACAATACGCTAGTTTTTCTGTCCCCTAAACTCCCCTTATTCAATTCAGTAAAAATCCAACATTTGTGGGTATATGAGCAAATTAATGATTTGGGTGTTTTGGCTCAAAACTTTTAGTTTCATAAATTTCAGTTTTTTTGAAGTCGAAATAATCATATGATAACATACAAAAGGAATTTTGCATGTATCAAGTGATTTTGTGCAAAAGAAATAATCACATGATAATATACAAAAGGAATTTTGCATGTGTTGTACAAAATCGATTAAATTTTACAAAACGAACAAATTTATGTAATAAACGTTAATAATGTATTATGTAGGTCTCTTTATAAATTTCCAGGTAATATTTTTTATCATCTTATAAAAATATTTCCAAAAATTCATCATATGACATAGTGTTTTGCCGACGGCAATTACACCAAAATCTCAAGAAGTATAAATGAATTATAAAATGAAATTAATGGTTTTTATGATGAAATGTATGTCTTTGTGTAATGACAGAATCTTTTGTAATGTTTTTATGTAATGACTTATAGCGTTTTGCCGACGGCAATTACGCAAAATGTATAAATGAATGTAGTTATAAAATGTAATGAGAGCTGGTTAGTATAAAATGTATATGCTTGAAATGTAACACAATTTCGATAATTTAAAATATTTTAAAATACATACATATAAATAATTAATAAAAACATCTGTCACAATAAATATGTTATGGTATGGAAAAATTAATGAATGTAGAAATGCTTTTAAAAAAATGTATGGAAATGAATGTATACTTCGATACGAATATTAATAAATATTAGAAAACCCATTTTTATTTGTTGAATGTTTTACTTCAGAATGGATTTTTCACCGTCGAAATCGGAAGCAAATAACTTTACTAACTTAATCTCGCAGTTCAAATCCACCCTTAAATTTGACAACCCACTTGCCACATAAAACCCAGTGCATCCTTCTATATACATGTAATGTATGTAACATATGCACATATATTCATATGATCCAAATTCGATCAATGCACATGCACATCTGTTTGTATGACACATAAAATTACATACTTCACGCGCCGTCACAAAATTGCAAACACACATCACATACATGCGTGCATTATAAATTATTATTTTATTTTTGTCTGTACACATATTCACATACATACATCTGCACATGACATGCGCGCGACGAGCTAAATAGCACAAAGTTTGATTCTTTTGCGCCGGTCAAAATTAGCAATTGCGGCGGGCGCAGGCCATATTTCTTCTGCACGGCCCGTCAAAACCACAAATTCTATTCCGAACACACGTACAGTGAAAAAAAGTTTAATGTATCAAAAGAATATATTTTTAACACAATTTTGCCCAACTTCACATTATTTGGTTGCTCGCATAGTGACAATACGAGCAGACAAATAAATTGTGATAGGGCCCGATCCGCCCCTACAAAAAGCAATGCCAAATCCCATCCCCAAATGGCAAATTCTGCAGCGCGATGGCTTCGATCGTCAAAAGTACTGCCTACCTCAAATTTCAGACACTATCAAAAGCAAGTTATGTAGTAGGGGGAAAAATTGTGTAGTATGAAAATAATCTAAATTATTACATAATTCTTGAATAAGGGCATGTACTTTGGTCATACGGTTCGGGATATTAAGTCACTACTTCTGATGCATGTTTTCATTATAAAAATTTCTAAAAGACGTACATAATGTTGATTACGAGTGAAAAAATACTATTTTTCAAGGAGATGTGCAAGTGCGCATTTGTGCCTAAAAAGGGCAAAGTTAGCACTTATGTGGCACAACGGCAACATTCCAGCAAACAAAACATGGCTGACAAAATTTTCGACCGAATTTCAGCAAGAACAAGAAGAAACTCAAGAGTCACTCTAAAGTGTGTTGCAAACGATATCCCTTATACTACAGCTTATGCAAATAAGCAAACTCCTTATGAATAAGGGAATCTTTTATTAAATTATTAAAAATATGTAGAGAAACGTTTTCGTAATTATTTTTTCACAATTGTTTGGGTCTGTTGCTGAGCAATAGCTATGCGTTTTTTTTATTTTTTTCTATGACATAAATACTTCCTTGAAACAAACTAAAGTTTTTGTACCAACTTTTGTTCGCAAAGGCGCGCATTTGAAGGAGCGCTATGTGTGGAATACCCCGTATGGATTCAAGTTGGATTTTATAAAATCGACAAAAATTGAATATTTCATATTTCTGATGTTGTTAAAATGCTTTGTTGCAACATTTCATCATAGCTTCCTCGACAAGGTTTTACGTTTTTATGAATGAATGACTTTGATGTTGGATTCTGAGGTTTGTGCGTAGAAATATGTAGTTTTTGTTGTTGGATATAAGTTTTGTGCTTGTGGAGGGGTTAGCGCGGTGATGTGAGGAAATGCATGGAATGGGTTTTGTTCTTGTAGGTCATTATACATACAGTATACATATGTATGTCGGTACGTTTGCATATTTGTGTTCACATTTATGTGTGTATATTTATGTTTACTTCTTTATAGGCTGTATATTTGGTATTTGGGTTGATGAAGCAGATTTATTTGTTTACGTTGGATATGGGACTGACTTTGTTGTTGTGTTGATAATTTTGTATGCATATCAGCGTGCGTAAATGCTCGTATGAATGTAAATATTTCTACGGCCATTCATGATAAGTTTTGTAGTTTCTTTGTAGGGTTATTAAGGAACTAAAACAAAGTAAAAGGGTAATTGTTTCCTTTAGGATACAACTGCTAAAACACGTCCGAAATTATCGGGAAAGGTATCAAAAGACGCGTTTTGACCTCGGTAACAATAGTCCGGATTTTCCAGTTTTTGTTTCAGTGAGGAGATATTTGCAACCAAAGTTGAAAATTTTCTGACATTTTCATGTGGTTGTTGTAATCACACATTAAGGTTTACCGAAAGCAAAAGGCCGCCTACTCGGTGCTCTGCACATGAATACCTTGGATCAAGGCCCCTATTTGGGATTGGACCTGGGTAATTTTTAGGTTTTTTGCGAATAACTTTCCACTGAAACAAAAAAATTAAAATCCGCTTTCGGATTGTTGATACCGACGTCAAAACGCGTTGTTTGATACCTCTCTCGATATTTTTGGACGTGTTTTAGCGGTTGTCTCCTAAAGGAAACAATTACCTGTAAAAGTACAAGGGATGACATTCACAGCTCAAATGTTAGCAAAATTATCCTGCTGCCAAAAGCTTTAAATGTGGGAGGAATTGGCCTACCTTTAAATTATGTAAATACATAAAAGCTTTTTTATGAAGTATTCTATATATTTATACGCATGCAATGCAATGGTAAAATCATTCCTCTATAAATTTAGAAGTGCATGGACGATTTTTATAGTTACCGTATCAGATATTTCCCAAACAAAAACTTAACACCAATTTTAATTTTATATGATAAATGTACCTACACATATATTTATTGCCAATTTGTTTATATGACATGCACATAATTTTGAAATATAATTATTATAAAATACACTATTGAACCATAATTCCGCCGTCTTTAAAATGTAACCATCCCCTATGTTAGCAAAGAATTCTGTTGTTCCCTATGTAAGCACAAGAATTCTGTTGTTTGTGCTAGTTCCCTATGTAAGCACAAGAATTCTGCTATTGTGCTGCTAAACAAAAATAGCATGGTGAATTCCCTACCCGCGAATTGATGGTCTACTGCTTCACACGAAATTCGTTCATGGACCTTCTCTATATCATTGACATTCTCTGCAATACGCTGGTTTTTCTGTCCTCTAAACTCCCCTTATTCATTTTACCATATACATGACCAACACCGCCATCTGGCAGTCAGTTTTTGATCATGGTGGATTTTTTTGCAGAGCTGCTTTGTTGTCATAGCCTGCTACCGGATGCTCACGGGTTTTTAATTATTGCTTTTTAATTCAACAATTTGTTGGTTTTTACGGCATTTGAATTTTCAAGTATCATGACTATGAATGAATTTTCTATAGGGAATATTATTATTGTGTTTTTAATAATTTCGGAAGCTGCGAGACTTCACTCATCAGAGAAATTTTGGCACGCACTGCTAACCATTGAGCTAACAATACGCTGGTTTTTCTGTCCTCTAAACTCCTTTTATTC
This sequence comes from Merzomyia westermanni, assembly GCA_949987695.1. Classification (NCBI taxonomy): domain Eukaryota; kingdom Metazoa; phylum Arthropoda; class Insecta; order Diptera; family Tephritidae; genus Merzomyia; species Merzomyia westermanni. Next base: position 102,513,651 of record OX465288.1, on the reverse strand, counting down.
ACTTTGCCATATACATGACCAGCACCGCCATCTGTCAGTCAGTTTTTGATCATGGTGGATTTTTTTGCAGAGCTGCTTTGTTGTCATAGCCTGCTACCGGATGCTCACGGGTTTTTAATTATTGCTTTTTATTCCAACAATTTGTTGGTTTTCACGGCCTATAATTTTTATTTAATTTTTAAAAGTTTTTAATTGAATATAAAGGAAAAATTTCAGAGACAACCGCCATAGCTTTTCTTATAGATCCATTTCGGAAGCTGCTAGACTTCGCTCATCAGAAAAATTCTGGCAAGCACTGCTAACCATTAAGCTAACAATACAATACGCTGCTTTTTTTGTTCTCCAAACTCCTTTTAATCACTTTACCATATACATGACCAACACCGCCATCTGGCAGTCAGTTTTTGATCATGGTGGATTTTTTGCAGAGCTGCTTTGTTGTCATAGCCTGCTACCGGATGCTCACGGGTTTTTAATTATTGCTTTTTATTTCAACAATTTGTTGGTTTTTACGGCCTTTGAATTTTCAAGTATCATGACTATGAATGAATTTTCTATAGGGAATATTATTATTGTGTTTTTAATAATATTTATTTAATTATTAAAAGTTTTTAATTGAATAGAAAGGAAAATTTCTAGACAACCGCCATAGCTTTTCTTTTAGATCCATTTCGGAAGCTGCTAGACTTCACTCATCAGAGAAATTTTGGCACGCACTGCTAACCATTGAGCTAACAATACGCTGGTTTTTCTGTCCTCTAAACTCCTTTTATTCACTTTGCCATATACATGACCAGCACCGCCATCTGGCAGTCAGTTTTTGATCATGGTGGATTTTTTTGCAGAGCTGCTTTGTTGTGATAGCCTGCTACCGGATGCTCACGGGTTTTTAATTATTGCTTTTTATTTCAACAATTTGTTGGTTTTTACGGCCTTTGAATTTTCAAGTATCATGACTATGAATGAATTTTCTATAGGGAATATTATTATTGTGTTTTCAATAATTTTTATTTAATTATTAAAGGTTTTTAATTGAATAGAAAGGAAAATTTCTAGAGACAACCGCCATAGCTTTTCTTATAGATCCATTGCGGAAGCTGCTAGACTTCACTCATCAGATAAATTTTGGCACGCACTGATAACCATTAAGCTAACAATACAATACGCTGTTTTTTTTGTTCTCCAAACTCCTTTTAATCACTTTACCATATACATGACCAACACCGCCATCTGGCAGTCAGTTTTTGATCATGGTGGATTTTTTTGCAGAGCTGCTTTGTTGTCATAGCCTGCTACCGGATGCTCACGGGTTTTTAATTATTGCTTTTTATTTCAACAATTTGTTGGTTTTTACGGCCTTTGAATTTTCAAGTATCATGACTATGAATGAATTTTCTATAGGGAATATTATTATTGTTTTTTTAATAATTTTTATTTAATTATTAAAAGTTTTTAATTGAATAGAAAGGAAAATTTCTAGAAACAACCGCCATAGCTTTTCTTTTAGATCCATTTCGGAAGCTGCTAGACTTCACTCATCAGAGAAATTTTGGCACGCACTGCTAACCATTGAACTAACAATAGGCTGGTTTTTCTGTCCTCTAAACTCCTTTTATTCACTTTGCCATATACATGACCAGCACCGCCATCTGGCAGTCAGTTTTTGATCATGGTGGATTTTTTTGCAGAGCTGCTTTGTTGTCATAGCCTGCTACCGGATCCTCACGGGTTTTTAATTACATCTTTTTATTTCAACAATTTGTTGGTTTTTACGGCCTTTGAATTTTCAAGTATCATGACTATGAACGAATTTTCTATAGGGAATATTATTATTGTGTTTTCAATAATTTTTATTTAATTATTAAAAGTTTTTAATTGAATAGAAAGGAAAATTTCTAGAGACAACCGCCATAGCTTTTCTCATAGATCCATTGCGGAAGCTGCTAGACTTCACTCATCAGATAAATTTTGGCACGCACTGATAACCATTAAAACTGTCCTCTAAACTCCCCTTATTCACTTTACCATATACATGACCAACACCGCCATCTGGCAGTCAGTTTTTGATCATGGTGGATTTTTTTGCAGAGCTGCTTTGTTGTCATAGCCTGCTACCGGATGCTCACGGGTTTTTAATTACAGCTTTTTATTTCAACAATTTGTTGGTTTTTACGGCCTTTGAATTTTCAAGTATCATGACTATGAACGAATTTTCTATAGGGAATATTATTATTGTGTTTTCAATAATTTTTATTTAATTATTAAAAGTTTTTAATTGAATAGAAAGGAAAATTTCTAGAGACAACCGCCATAGCTTTTCTCATAGATCCATTGCGGAAGCTGCTAGACTTCACTCATCAGATAAATTTTGGCACGCACTGATAACCATTAAGCTAACAATACAATACGCTGTTTTTTTTGTTCTCCAAACTCGTTTTAATCACTTTACCATATACATGACCAACACCGCCATCTGGCAGTCAGTTTTTGATCATGGTGGATTTTTTTGCAGAGCTGCTTTGTTGTCATAGCCTGCTACCGGATGCTCACGGGTTTTTAATTATTGCTTTTTATTTCAACAATTTGTTGGTTTTTACGGCCTTTGAATTTTCAAGTATCATGACTATGAATGAATTTTCTATAGGGAATATTATTATTGTGTTTTCAATAACTTTTATTTAATTATTAAAAGTTTTTAATTGAATAGAAAGGAAAATTTCTAGAGACAACCGCCATAGCTTTTCTTTTAGATCCATTTCGGAAGCTGCTAGACTTCACTCATCAGAGAAATTTTGGCACGCACTGCTAACCATTGAGCTAACAATAGGCTGGTTTTTCTCTCCTCTAAACTCCTTTTATTCACTTTGCCATATACATGACCAGCACCGCCATCTGGCAGTCAGTTTTTGATCATGGTGGATTTTTTTGCAGAGCTGCTTTGTTGTCATAGCCTGCTACCGGATGCTCACGGGTTTTTAATTATTGCTTTTTATTCCAACAATTTTTTGGTTTTCACGGCCTATAATTTTTATTTAATTATTAAAAGTTTTTAATTGAATATAAAGGAAAATTTTCAGAGACAACCGCCATAGCTTTTCTTATAGATCCATTTCGGAAGCTGCTAGACTTCACTCATCAGATAAATTTTGGCACGCACTGATAACCATTAAAACTGTCCTCTAAACTCCCCTTATTCACTTTACCATACACATGACCAACACCGCCATCTGGCAGTCAGTTTTTGATCATGGTGGATTTTTTTGCAGAGCTGCTTTGTTGTCATAGCCTGCTACCGGATGCTCACGGGTTTTTAATTATAGCTTTTTATTTCAACAATTTGTTGGTTTTTACGGCCTTTGAATTTTCAAGTATCATGACTATGAATGAATTTTCTATAGGGAATATTATTATTGTGTTTTCAATAACTTTTATTTAATTATTAAAAGTTTTTAATTGAATAGAAAGGAAAATTTCTAGAGACAACCGCCATAGCTTTTCTCATAGATCCATTGCGGAAGCTGCTAGACTTCACTCATCAGATAAATTTTGGCACGCACTGATAACCATTAAGCTAACAATACAATACGCTGTTTTTTTTGTTCTCCAAACTCCTTTTAATCACTTTACCATATACATGACCAACACCGCCATCTGGCAGTCAGTTTTTGATCATGGTGGATTTTTTTGCAGAGCTGCTTTGTTGTCATAGCCTGCTACCGGATGCTCACGGGTTTTTAATTATAGCTTTTTATTTCAACAATTTGTTGGTTTTTACGGCCTTTGAATTTTCAAGTATCATGACTATGAATGAATTTTCTATAGGGAATATTATTATTGTGTTTTCAATAACTTTTATTTAATTATTAAAAGTTTTTAATTGAATAGAAAGGAAAATTTCTAGAGACAACCGCCATAGCTTTTCTCATAGATCCATTGCGGAAGCTGCTACACTTCACTCATCAGAGAAATTTTGGCACGCACTGCTAACCATTGAGCTAACAATACGCTGGTTTTTCTGTCCTCTAAACTCCTTTTATTCACTTTGCCATATACTTGACCAGCACCGCCATCTGGCAGTCAGTTTTTGATCATGGTGGATTTTTTTGCAGAGCTGCTTTGTTGTCACAGCCTGCTACCGGATGCTCACGGGTTTTTAATTATTGCTTTTTATTTCAACAATTTGTTGTTTTATACGGCCTGTGCATTTTCAAGTATCATGACTATAATTGAGCTCAAGGCCACTAATAAGTTTCTATAGCGAAAATTATTACTTCTTTATTTTTTTAATAATTTTTATTTAATTATTAAAAGTTTTTAATTGAATAGAAAGGAAAATTTCTAGAGACAACCGCCATAGCTTTTCTTTTAGATCCATTTCGGAAGCTGCTAGACTTCACTCATCAGAGAAATTTTGGCACGCACTGCTAACCATTGAGCTAAGAATAGGCTGGTTTGTCTGTCCTCTAAACTCCTTTTATTCACTTTGCCATATACATGGCAGTCAGCTTTTGATCATGATGGATTTTTTGCAGAGCTGTTTTGTTGTCTCAGGTTGCTACCGGGTGCTCACGTGTTCTTAATTATTGATTTTATTTCAACAATTTGTTGTTTTTTACGGCCTGTGCATTTTCAAGTATCATGACTATAATTGAGCTCAAGGCCACTAATACTTTTTCTATAGCGAAAATTATAACTTCTTTATTTTTTTAATAATTTTTATTTAATTAATAAAAGTTTTTAATTGAATAGAAAGGAAAATTTCTAGAGACAACCGCCATAGCTTTTCTTTTAGATCCATTTCGGAAGCTGCTAGACTTCACTCATCAGAGAAATTTTGGCACGCACTGCTAACCATTGAGCTAACAATAGGCTGGTTTTTCTGTCCTCTAAACTCCTTTTATTCACTTTGCCATATACATGACCAGCACCGCCATGTGGCAGTCAGTTTTTGATCATGGTGGATTTTTTTGCAGAGCTGCTTTGTTGCCATAGCCTGCTACCGGATGCTCACGGGTTTTTAATTATTGCTTTTTATTCCAACAATTTGTTGGTTTTCACGGCCTATAATTTTTATTTAATTATTAAAAGTTTTTAATTGAATATAACGGAAAATTTTCAGAGACAACCGCCATAGCTTTTCTTATAGATCCATTTCGGAAGCTGCTAGACTTCACTCATCACATAAATTTTGGCACGCACTGATAACCATTAAAACTGTCCTCTAAACTCCCCTTATTCACTTTACCATATACATGACCAACACCGCCATCTGGCAGTCAGTTTTTGATCATGGTGGATTTTTTTGCAGAGCTGCTTTGTTGTCATAGCCTGCTACCGGATGCTCACGGGTTTTTAATTATAGCTTTTTATTTCAACAATTTGTTGGCTTTTACGGCCTTTGAATTTTCAAGTATCATGACTATGAATGAATTTTCTATAGGGAATATTATTATTGTGTTTTCAATAATTTTTATTTAATTATTAAAAGTTTTTAATTGAATAGAAAGGAAAATTTCTAGAGACAACCGCCATAGCTTTTCTCATAGATCCATTGCGGAAGCTGCTAGACTTCACTCATCAGATAAATTTTGGCACGCACTTATAACCATTAAGCTAACAATACAATACTCTGGTTTTTCTGTCCTCTAAACTCCTTTTATTCACTTTGCCATATACATGACCAGCACCGCCATCTGGCAGTCAGTTTTTGATCATGGTGGATTTTTTTGCAGAGCTGCTTTGTTGTCATAGCCTGCTACCGGGTGCTCACGGGTTTTTAATTATTGCTTTTTATTTCAACAATTTGTTGTTTTTTACGGCCTGTGCATTTTCAAGTATCATGACTATAATTGAGCTCAAGGCCACTAATAATTTTTCTATAGCGAAAATTATTACTTCTTTATTTTTTTAATAATTTTTATTTAATTATTAAAAGTTTTTAATTGAATAGAAAGGAAAATTTCTAGAGACAACCGCCATAGCTTTTCTTTTAGATCCATTTCGGAAGCTGCTAGAGTTCACTCATCAGAGAAATTTTGGCACGCACTGCTAACCATTGAGCTAACAATACGCTGGTTTTTCTGTCCTCTAAACTCCTTTTATTCACTTTGCCATATACATGACCAGCACCGCCATCTGGCAGTCAGTTTTTGATCATGGTGGATTTTTTTGCAGAGCTGCTTTGTTGTGATAGCCTGCTACCGGATGCTCACGGGTTTTTAATTATAGCTTTTTATTTCAACAATTTGTTGGTTTTTACGGCCTTTGAATTTTCAAGTATCATGACTATGAATGAATTTTCTATAGGGAATATTATTATTGTGTTTTTAATAATTTTTATTTAATTATTAAAAGTTTTTAATTGAATAGAAAGGAAAATTTCTAGAGACAACCGCCATAGCTTTTCTCATAGATCCATTGCGGAAGCTGCTAGACTTCACTCATCAGATATATTTTGGCACGCACTACTAACCATTGAGCTAACAATACGCTGGTTTTTCTGTCCTCTAAACTCCTTTTATTCACTTTGCCATATACATGACCAGCACCGCCATCTGGCAGTCAGTTTTTGATCATGGTGGATTTTTTTGCAGAGCTGCTTTGTTGTGATAGCCTGCTACCGGATGCTCACGGGTTTTTAATTATAGCTTTTTATTTCAACAATTTGTTGGTTTTTACGGCCTTTGAATTTTCAAGTATCATGACTATGAATGAATTTTCTATAGGGAATATTATTATTGTGTTTTTAATAATTTTTATTTAATTATTAAAAGTTTTTAATTGAATAGAAAGGAAAATTTCTAGAGACAACCGCCATAGCTTTTCTCATAGATCCATTGCGGAAGCTGCTAGACTTCACTCATCAGATAAATTTTGGCACGCACTTATAACCATTAAGCTAACAATACAATACTCTGGTTTTTCTGTCCTCTAAACTCCTTTTATTCACTTTGCCATATACATGACCAGCACCGCCATCTGGCAGTCAGTTTTTGATCATGGTGGATTTTTTTGCAGAGCTGCTTTGTTGTCATAGCCTGCTACCGGGTGCTCACGGGTTTTTAATTATTGCTTTTTATTTCAACAATTTGTTGTTTTTTACGGCCTGTGCATTTTCAAGTATCATGACTATAATTGAGCTCAAGGCCACTAATAATTTTTCTATAGCGAAAATTATTACTTCTTTATTTTTTTAATAATTTTTATTTAATTATTAAAAGTTTTTAATTGAATAGAAAGGAAAATTTCTAGAGACAACCGCCATAGCTTTTCTTTTAGATCCATTTCGGAAGCTGCTAGAGTTCACTCATCAGAGAAATTTTGGCACGCACTGCTAACCATTGAGCTAACAATACGCTGGTTTTTCTGTCCTCTAAACTCCTTTTATTCACTTTGCCATATACATGACCAGCACCGCCATCTGGCAGTCAGTTTTTGATCATGGTGGATTTTTTTGCAGAGCTGCTTTGTTGTGATAGCCTGCTACCGGATGCTCACGGGTTTTTAATTATAGCTTTTTATTTCAACAATTTGTTGGTTTTTACGGCCTTTGAATTTTCAAGTATCATGACTATGAATGAATTTTCTATAGGGAATATTATTATTGTGTTTTTAATAATTTTTATTTAATTATTAAAAGTTTTTAATTGAATAGAAAGGAAAATTTCTAGAGACAACCGCCATAGCTTTTCTCATAGATCCATTGCGGAGGCTGCTAGACTTCACTCATCAGATAAATTTTGGCACGCACTGCTAACCATTGAGCTAACAATACGCTGGTTTTTCTGTCCTCTAAACTCCTTTTATTCACTTTGCCATATACATGACCAGCACCGCCATCTGGCAGTCAGTTTTTGATCATGGTGGATTTTTTTGCAGAGCTGCTTTGTTGTGATAGCCTGCTACCGGATGCTCACGGGTTTTTAATTATAGCTTTTTATTTCAACAATTTGTTGGTTTTTACGGCCTTTGAATTTTCAAGTATCATGACTATGAATGAATTTTCTATAGGGAATATTATTATTGTGTTTTCAATAGATTTTATTTAATTATTAAAAGTTTTTAATTGAATAGAAAGGAAATTTTCTAGAGACAACCGCCATAGCTTTTCTCATAGATCCATTGCGGAAGCTGCTAGACTTCACTCATCAGATAAATTTTGGCACGCACTGATAACCATTAAGCTAACAATACAATACGCTGTTTTTTTGTTCTCCAAACTCCTTTTAATCACTTTACCATAAACATGACCAACACCGCCATCTGGCAGTCAGTTTTTGATCATGGTGGATTTTTTTTGCAGAGCTGCTTTTTTGTCATAGCCTGCTACCGGATGCTCACGGGTTTTTAATTATTGCTTTTTATTTCAACAATTTGTTGGTTTTTACGGCCTTTGAATTTTCAAGTATCATGACTATGAATGAATTTTCTATAGGGAATATTATTATTGTGTTTTTAATAATTTTTATTTAATTATTAAAAGTTTTTAATTGAACAGAAAGGAAAATTTCTAGAGACAACCGCCAAAGCTTTTCTTTTAGATCCATTTCGGAAGCTGCTAGACTTCACTCATCAGAGAAATTTTGGCACGCACTGCTAACCATTGAGCTAACAATACGCTGGTTTTTCTGTCCTCTAAACTCCTTTTATTCACTTTGCCATATACTTGACCAGCACCGCCATCTGGCAGTCAGTTTTGATCATGGTGGATTTTTTTGCAGAGCTGCTTTGTTGTCATAGCCTGCTACCGGATGCTCACGGGTTTTTAATTATTGCTTTTTATTTCAACAATTTGTTGTTTTTTACGGCCTGTGCATTTTCAAGTATCATGACTATAATTGAGCTCAAGGCCACTAATAATTTTCTATAGCGAAAATTATTACTTCTTTATTTTTTTAATAATTTTTATTTAATTATTAAAAGTTTTTAATTGAATAGAAAGGAAAATTTCTAGAGACAACCGCCATAGCTTTTCTTTTAGATCTCTCCTCTAAACTCCTTTTATTCACTTTGCCATATACATGGCAGTCAGTTTTTGATCATGATGGATTTTTTTGCAGAGCTGCTTTGTTGTGATAGCCTGCTACCGGATGCTCACGGGTTTTTAATTATTGCTTTTTATTTCAACAATTTGTTGGTTTTTACGGCCTGTGCATTTTCAAGTCTCTCTATCTCTATGGCGCGATATACAACAGGTATATCATCATAAACCTCCTAAGAGATTTTTGCGCCAAGCTTCTCTTCCAATTTGTGGTGTGCCGATTTGAATTTTTCCCTACAAATTGGTGGGACCTACAGTTTTTTGCCGACTCCGAACGGCATCTACAAAGGAGACGAATTTTTGCTGAGAAGCCTGTCATGGCAGAAATACACTCGGAGAGTTTGCCAAACCACTGCCGAGGGGCGACCCCGTTTTGAAAAACTTTTTTTTCAAATCACTTTTGATGTTACCTGTACCAGGGCTCGAACCATGGACCTTCGGTGTGGTAGGCCGGCAACACTACCTTCACACCACGGCGGCCGCCTTTACGGCCTTTGAATTTTCAAGTATCATGACTATGAATGAATTTTCTATAGGGAATATTATTATTGTGTTTTTAATAATTTTTATTTAATTATTAAAAGTTTTTAATTGAATAGAAAGGAAAATTTCTAGAGACAACCGCCAAAGCTTTTCTTTTAGATCCATTTCGGAAGCTGCTAGACTTCACTCATCAGAGAAATTTTGGCACGCACTGCTAACCATTGAGCTAACAATAGGCTGGTTTTTCTGTCCTCTAAACTCCTTTTATTCACTTTGCCATATACATGACCAGCACCGCCATGTGGCAGTCAGTTTTTGATCATGGTGGATTTTTTTGCAGAGCTGCTTTGTTGTCATAGCCTGCTACCGGATGCTCACGGGTTTTTAATTATTGCTTTTTATTCCAACAATTTGTTGGTTTTCACGGCCTATAATTTTTATTTAATTATTAAAAGTTTTTAATTGAATATAAAGGAAAATTTTCAGAGACAACCGCCATAGCTTTTCTTATAGATCCATTTCGGAAGCTGCTAGACTTCACTCATCAGAGAAATTTTGGCACGCACTGATAACCATTAAAACTGTCCTCTAAACTCCCCTTATTCACTTTAACATATACATGACCAACACCGCCATCTGGCAGTCAGTTTTTGATCATGGTGGATTTTTTTGCAGAGCTGCTTTGTTGTGATAGCCTGCTACCGGATGCTCACGGGTTTTTAATTATAGCTTTTTATTTCAACAATTTGTTGTTTTTTACGGCCTGTGCATTTTCAAGTATCATGACTATAATTGAGCTCAAGGCCACAAATAATTTTTCTATAGCGAAAATTATTACTTCTTTATTTTTTTAATAATTTTTATTTAATTATTAAAAGTTTTTAATTGAATAGAAAGGAAAATTTCTAGAGACAACCGCCATAGCTTTTCTTTTAGATCCATTTCGGAAGCTGCTAGACTTCACTCATCAGAGAAATTTTGGCACGCACTGCTAACCATTGAGCTAACAATACGCTGGTTTTTCTGTCCTCTAAACTCCTTTTATTCACTTTGCCATATACATGACCAGCACCGCCATCTGGCAGTCAGTTTTTGATCATGGTGGATTTTTTTGCAGAGCTGCTTTGTTGTGATAGCCTGCTACCGGATGCTCACGGGTTTTTAATTATTGCTTTTTATTTCAACAATTTGTTGGTTTTTACGGCCCTTGAATTTTCAAGTATCATGACTATGAATGAATTTTCTATAGGGAATATTATTATTGTGTTTTCAATAATTTTTATTTAATTATTAAAGGTTTTTAATTGAATAGAAAGGAAAATTTCTAGAGACAACCGCCATAGCTTTTCTTATAGATCCATTTCGGAAGCTGCTAGACTTCACTCATCAGAGAAATTTTGGCACGCACTGATAACCATTAAAACTGTCCTCTAAACTCCCCTTATTCACTTTACCATATACATGACCAACACCGCCATCTGGCAGTCAGTTTTTGATCATGGTGGATTTTTTTGCAGAGCTGCTTTGTTGTGATAGCCTGCTACCGGATGCTCACGGGTTTTTAATTATTGCTTTTTATTTCAACAATTTGTTGGTTTTTACGGCCTTTGAATTTTCAAGTATCATGACTATGAATGAATTTTCTATAGGGAATATTATTATTGTGTTTTCAATAATTTTTATTTAATTATTAAAGGTTTTTAATTGAATAGAAAGGAAAATTTCTAGAGACAACCGCCATAGCTTTTCTCATAGATCCATTGCGGAAGCTGCTAGACTTCACTCATCAGATAAATTTTGGCACGCACTGATAACCATTAAAACTGTCCTCTAAACTCCCCTTATTCACTTTACCATATACATGACCAACACCGCCATCTGGCAGTCAGTTTTTGATCATGGTGGATTTTTTTGCAGAGCTGCTTTGTTGTCACAGCTTGCTACCGGGTGCTCACGGTTTTTTAATTATTGCTTTTTATTGTGTTTTCAATAATTTTTATTTAATTATTAAAAGTTTTTAATTGAATAGAAAGGAAAATTTCTAGAGACAACCGCCATAGCTTTTCTTTTAGATCCATTTCGGAAGCTGCTAGACTTCACTCATCAGAGAAATTTTGGCACGCACTGCTAACCATTGAGCTAACAATACGCTGATTTTTCTGTCCTCTAAACTCCTTTTATTCACTTTGCCATATACATGACCAGCACCGCCATCTGGCAGTCAGTTTTTGATCATGGTGGATTTTTTTGCAGAGCTGCTTTGTTGTCATAGCCTGCTACCGGGTGCTCACGTGTTCTTAATTATTGCTTTTTATTCCAACAATTTGTTGGTTTTCACGGCCTATAATTTGTATTTAATTATTAAAAGTTTTTAATTGAATGGAAAGGAACATTTTTAGAGACAACCGCCATAGCTTTTCTTATATATCATTTCGGAAGCTACTAGACTTCACTCATCAGATAAGTTTTAGCACGCACTGCTACCATTAGGCTAACAGTACGCTGGTTTTTCTGTCCTCTAAACTCCTTTTATTCACTTTACCATATACATGACCAACACCGCCATCTGGCAGTCAGTTTTTGATGATGATGGATTTTTTGCAGAGCTGCTTTGTTGTCACAGCTTGCTACCGGGTGCTCACGGTTTTTTAATTATTGCTTTTTATTCCAACAATTTGTTGGTTTTCACGGACTATAATTTTTATTTAATTATTAAAAGTTTTTTATTGAATATAAAGGAAAATTTTCAGAGACAACCGCCATAGCTTTTCTTATAGATCCATTTCGGAAGCTGCTAGACTTCACTCATCAGAAAAATTTTGGCAAGCACTGCTAACCATTAAGCTAACAATACGCTGGTTTTTTTGTTCTCCAAACTCCTTTTAATCACTTTACCATATACATGACCAACACCGCCATCTGGCAGTCAGTTTTTGATCATGATGGATTTTTTGCAGAGCTGTTTTGTTGTCTCAGGCTGCTACCGGGTGCTCACGTGTTCTTAATTATTGCTTTTTATTTCAACAATTTGTTGGTTTTTACGGCCTGTGCATTTTCAAGTATCATGACTACTATTGAGCTCAAGGCCACTAATAATTTTTCTATAGCGAAAATTATTATTGCTTTTTCAGTTTTTTAATAATTTTTATTTAGTTATTAAAATTTTTTAATTGAATAGAACGAACAATTTTTAGAGGCAACCGCCATAGCTTTTCTCATAGATCCATTGCGGAAGCTGCTAGACTTCACTCATCAGATAAATTTTGGCACGCACTGATAACCATTAAGCTAACAATACGCTGGTTTTTCTGTCCTCTAAACTCCACTTATTCACTTTACCATATACATGACCAACACCGCCATCTGGCAGTCAGTGTTTGACCATGATGGATTTTTTGCAGAGCTGCTTTGTTGTCACAGCTTGCTACCGGGTGCTCACGGTTTTTTAATTATTGCTTTTTATTCCAACAATTTGTTGGTTTTCACGGCCTATAATTTTTATTTAATTATTAAAAGTTTTTTATTGAATATAAAGGAAAATTTTCAGAGACAACCGCCATAGCTTTTCTTATAGATCCATTTCGGAAGCTGCTAGACTTCACTCATCAGAAAAATTTCGCCAAGCACTGCTAACCATTAAGCTAACAATACGCTGGTTTTTTTGTTCTCCAAACTCCTTTTAATCACTTTACCATATACATGACCAACACCGCCATCTGGCAGTCAGTTTTTGATCATGATGGATTTTTTGCAGAGCTGTTTTGTTGTCTCAGGCTGCTACCGGGTGCTCACGTGTTCTTAATTATTGCTTTTTATTTCAACAATTTGTTGGTTTTTACGGCCTGTGCATTTTCAAGTATCATGACTATTATTGAGCTCAAGGCCACTAATAATTTTTCTATAGCCAAAATTATTATTACTTTTTTATTCTTTTAATAATTTTTATTTAATTATTAAAATTTTTTAATTTAATAGAACGAACAAATTTTAGAGGCAACCGCCATAGCTTTTCTCATAGATCCATTGCGGAAGCTGCTAGACTTCACTCATCAGATAAATTTTGGCACGCACTGATAACCATTAGGCTAACAATACGCTGGTGTTTCTGTCCTCTAAACTCCCCTTATTCACTTTACCATATACATGACCGACACCGCCATCTGGCAGTCAGTTTTTGATCAGGATGGATTTTTTGCAGAGCTGCTTTGTTGTCACAGCTTGCTACCGGGTGCTCACGGTTTTTTAATTATTGCTTTTTCACGGCCTATAATTTTTATTTAATTCTTAAAAGTTTTTAATTGAATGGAAAGGAAAATTTTTAGAGACAACCGCCATAGCTTTTCTTTTATATCATTTCGGAAGCTACTAGACTTCACTCATCAGATAAATTTTAGCACGCACTGCTACCATTAGGCTAACAGTACGCTGGTTTTTCTGTCCTCTAAACTCCCCTTATTCACTTTACCATATACATGACCGACACCGCCATCTGGCAGTCAGTTTTTGATCAGGATGGATTTTTTGCAGAGCTGCTTTGTTGTCACAGCTTGCTACCGGGTGCTCACGGTTTTTTAATTATTGCTTTTTCACGGCCTATAATTTTTATTTAATTCTTAAAAGTTTTTAATTGAATGGAAAGGAAAATTTTTAGAGACAACCGCCATAGCTTTTCTTTTATATCATTTCGGAAGCTACTAGACTTCACTCATCAGATAAATTTTAGCACGCACTGATAACCATTAGGCTAATAATACGCTGGTGTTTCTGTCCTCTAAACTCCCCTTATTCACTTTACCATATACATGACCGACACCGCCATCTGGCAGTCAGTTTTTGATCAGGATGGATTTTTTGCAGAGCTGCTTTGTTGTCACAGCTTGCTACCGGGTGCTCACGGTTTTTTAATTATTGCTTTTTCACGGCCTATAATTTTTATTTAATTCTTAAAAGTTTTTAATTGAATGGAAAGGAAAATTTTTAGAGACAACCGCCATAGCTTTTCTTATATATCATTTCGGAAGCTACTAGACTTCACTCATCAGATAAATTTTGGCACGCACTGATAACCATTAAAACTGTCCTCTAAACTCCCCTTATTCACTTTACCATATACATGACCAACACCACCATCTGGCAGTCAGTTTTTGATCATGATGGATTTTTTGCAGAGCTGTTTTGTTGTCTCAGGCTGCTACCGGGTGCTCACGTGTTCTTAATTATTGCTTTTTATTTCAACAATTTGTTGGTTTTTACGGCCTGTGCATTTTCAAGTATCATGACTATGAATGAGCTCAAGGCCGCTAGTAATTTTTCTAAAGCGAAAATTATGATGGTTTTTTTATTTTTTTAATAATTTTTATTTAATTATTAAAAGTTTTTAATTGAATAGAAAGGAAACTTTTTAAAGACAACCGCCATAGCTTTTCTTATAGATCCATTTCGGAAGCTGCTAGACTTCACTCATCAGATAAATTTTGGCACGCACTGATAACCATTAAAACTGTCCTCTAAACTCCCCTTATTCACTTTACCATATACATGACCAACACCGCCATCTGGCAGTCAGTTTTTGATCATGATGGATTTTTTGCAGAGCTGTTTTGTTGTCACAGGCTGCTACCCGGTGCTCACGTGTTCTTAATTATTGCTTTTGACTTCAACAATTTGTTGGTTTTTACGGCCTGTGCATTTTCAAGTATCATGACTATTATTGAGCTCAAAGCCACTAATAATTTTTCTATAGCGAAAATTATTATTGCTTTTTCAGTTTTTCAATAATTTTTATTTAGTTATTAAAATTTTTTAATTGAATAGAACGAACAATTTTTAGAGGCAACCGCCATAGCTTTTCTCATAGATCCATTGCGGAAGCTACTAGACTTCACTCATCAGATAAATTTTGGCACGCACTGATAACCATTAAGCTAACAATACGCTGGTTTTTTTTTCCTCTAAACTCCCCTTATTCACTTTACCATATACATGACCAACACCGCCATCTGGCAGTCAGTTTTTGATCATGATGGATTTTTTGCAGAGCTGTTTTGTTGTCACAGGCTGCTACCCGGTGCTCACGTGTTCTTAATTATTGCTTTTGACTTCAACAATTTGTTGGTTTTTACGGCCTGTGCATTTTCAAGTATCATGACTATTATTGAGCTCAAAGCCACTAATAATTTTTCTATAGCGAAAATTATTATTGCTTTTTCAGTTTTTCAATAATTTTTATTTAGTTATTAAAATTTTTTAATTGAATAGAACGAACAATTTTTAGAGGCAACCGCCATAGCTTTTCTCATAGATCCATTGCGGAAGCTACTAGACTTCACTAATCAGATAAATTTTGGCACGCACTGATAACCATTAAGCTAACAATACGCTGGTTTTTCTGTCCTCTAAACTCCACTTATTCACTTTACCATATACATGACCAACACCGCCATCTGGCAGTCAGTTTTTGACCATGATGGATTTTTTGCAGAGCTGCTTTGTTGTCACAGCTTGCTACCGGGTGCTCACGGTTTTTTAATTATTGCTTTTTATTCCAACAATTTGTTGGTTTTCACGGCCTATAATTTTTATGTAATTATTAAAAGTTTTTAATTGAATATAAAGGAAAATTTTCAGAGACAACCGCCATAGCTTTTCTTATAGATCCATTTCGGAAGCTGCTAGACTTCACTCATCAGAAAAATTTTGGCAAGCACTGCTAACCATTAAGCTAACAATACGCTGGTTTTTTTGTTCTCCAAACTCCTTTTAATCACTTTACCATATACATGACCAACACCGCCATCTGGCAGTCAGTTTTTGATCATGATGGATTTTTTGCAGACCTGTTTTGTTGTCTCAGGCTGCTACCGGGTGCTCACGTGTTCTTAATTATTGCTTTTTATTTCAACAATTTGTTGGTTTTTACGGCCTGTGCATTTTCAAGTATCATGACTATTATTGAGCTCAAGGCCACTAATAATTTTTCTATAGCGAAAATTATTATTACTTTTTTATTTTTTTAATAATTTTTATTTAATTATTAAATTTTTTTAATTTTTAACAACGAAAAATTTTTAAAGACAACCGCCATAGCTTTTCTTATATATCATTTCGGAAGCTGCTAGACTTCACTCATCAGATAAATTTTAGCACGCACTGCTACCATTAGGCTAACAGTACGCTGGTTTTTCTGTCCTCTAAACTCCCCTTATTCACTTTACCATATACATGACCAACACCGCCATCTGGCAGTCAGTTTTTGATCATGATGGATTTTTTGCAGAGCTGCTTTGTTGTCACAGCTTGCTACCGGGTGCTCACGGTTTTTTAATTATTGCTTTTTATTCCAACAATTTGTTGGTTTTCACGGCCTATAATTTTTATTTAATTATTAAAAGTTTTTAATTGAATGGAAAGGAAAATTTTTAGAGACAACCGCCATAGCTTTTCTTATATATCATTTCGGAAGCTGCTAGAGTTCACTCATCAAATAAATTTTAGCACGCACTACTACCATTAGGCTAACAGTACGCTGGTTTTTCTGTCCTCTAAACTCCTTTTATTCACTTTACCATATACATGACCAACACCGCCATCTGGCAGTCAGTTTCTGATCATGGTGGATTTTTTGCAGAGCTGCTTTGCTGTCACAGCTTGCTACCGGGTGCTCACGGTTTTTTAATTATTGCTTTTTATTCCAACAATTTGTTGGTTTTCACGGCCTATAATTTGTATTTAATTATTAAAAGTTTTTAATTGAATGGAAAGGAACATTTTTAGAGACAACCGCCATAGCTTTGCTAGACTTCACTCATCAGATAAATTTTAGCACGCACTGCTACCATTAGGCTAACAGTACGCTGGTTTTTCTGTCCTCTAAACTCCTTTTATTCACTTTACCATATACATGACCAACACCGCCATCTGGCAGTCAGTTTTTGGTCATGATGGATTTTTTGCAGAGCTGTTTTGTTGTCTCAGGCTGCTACCGGGTGCTCACGTGTTCTTAATTATTGCTTTTTATTTCAACAATTTGTTGGTTTTTACGGCCTGTGCATTTTCAAGTATCATGACTATGAATGAGCTCAAGGCCGCTAATAATTTTTCTAAAGAGAAAATTATTATGGTTTTTTTATTTTTTTAATAATTTTTATTTAGTTATTAAAAGTTATTAATTGAATAGAAAGGAAAATTTTTAGAGACAACCGCCATAGCTTTTCTTATAGATCCATTTCGGAAGCTGCTAGACTTCACTCATCAGATAAATTTTGGCACGCACTGATAACCATTAAGCTAACAATACGCTGTTTTTTCTGTCCTCTAAACTCCTTTTATTCACTTTACCATATACATGACAACATGACTGGCAGTGAGTTTTTGATCATGATGGATTTTTTGCAGAGCTGCTTTGTTGTCACAGCTTGCTACCGGGTGCTCACGGTTTTTTAATTATTGCTTTTTCACGGCCTATAATTTTTATTTAATTCTTAAAAGTTTTTAATTGAATGGAAAGGAAAATTTTTAGAGACAACCGCCATAGCTTTTATTATATATCATTTCGGAAGCTACTAGACTTCACTCATCAGATAAATTTTAGCACGCACTGCTACCATTAGGCTAACAGTACGCTGGTTTTTCTGTCCTCTAAACTCCTTTTATTCACTTTACCATATACATGACAACATGACTGGCAGTCAGTTTTTGATCATGATGGATTTTTTGCAGAGCTGCTTTGTTGTCACAGGTTGCTACCGGGTGCTCACGGTTTTTTAATTATTGCTTTTTCACGGCCTATAATTTTTATTTAATTCTTAAAAGTTTTTAATTGAATGGAAAGGAAAATTTTTAGAGACAACCGCCATAGCTTTTCTTATATATCATTTCGGAAGCTACTAGACTTCACTCATCAGATAAATTTTGGCACGCACTGATAACCATTAAAACTGTCCTCTAAACTCCCCTTATTCACTTTACCATATACATGACCAACACCACCATCTGGCAGTCAGTTTTTGATCATGATGGATTTTTTGCAGAGCTGTTTTGTTGTCTCAGGCTGCTACCGGGTGCTCACGTGTTCTTAATTATTGCTTTTTATTTCAACAATTTGTTGGTTTTTACGGCCTGTGCATTTTCAAGTATCATGACTATGAATGAGCTCAAGGCCGCTAATAATTTTTCTAAAGCGAAAATTATTATGGTTTTTTTATTTTTTTAATAATTTTTATTTAATTATTAAAAGTTTTTAATTGAATAGAAAGGAAACTTTTTAAAGACAACCGCCATAGCTTTTCTTATAGATCCATTTCGGAAGCTACTAGACTTCACTCATCAGATAAATTTTGGCACGCACTGATAACCATTAAAACTGTCCTCTAAACTCCCCTTATTCACTTTACCATATACATGACCAACACCACCATCTGGCAGTCAGTTTTTGATCATGATGGATTTTTTGCAGAGCTGTTTTGTTGTCTCCGGCTGCTACCCGGTGCTCACGTGTTCTTAATTATTGCTTTTGACTTCAACAATTTGTTGGTTTTTACGGCCTGTGCATTTTTTTCAAGTATCATGACTATTATTGAGCTCAAGGCCACTAATAATTTTTCTATAGCGAAAATTATTATTGCTTTTTCAGTTTTTTAATAATTTTTATTTAGTTATTAAAATTTTTTAATTGAATAGAACGAACAATTTTTAGAGGCAACCGCCATAGCTTTTCTCATAGATCCATTGCGGAAGCTGCTAGACTTCACTCATCAGATAAATTTTGGCACGCACTGATAACCATTAAGCTAACAATACGCTGGTTTTTCTGTCCTCTAAACTCCACTTATTCACTTTACCATATACATGACCAACACCGCCATCTGGCAGTCAGTGTTTGACCATGATGGATTTTTTGCAGAGCTGCTTTGTAGTCACAGCTTGCTACCGGGTGCTCACGGTTTTTTAATTATTGCTTTTTATTCCAACAATTTATTAAATTATTAAAAGTTTTTTATTGAATATAAAGGAAACTTTTCAGAGACAACCTCCATAGCTTTTCTTATAGATCCATTTCGGAAGCTGCTAGACTTCACTCATCAGAAAAATTTTGGCAAGCACTGCTAACCATTAAGCTAACAATACGCTGGTTTTTTTGTTCTCCAAACTCCTTTTAATCACTTTACCATATACATGACCAACACCGCCATCTGGCAGTCAGTTTTTGATCATGATGGATTTTTTGCAGACCTGTTTTGTTGTCTCAGGCTGCTACCGGGTGCTCACGTGTTCTTAATTATTGCTTTTTATTTCAACAATTTGTTGGTTTTTACGGCCTGTGCATTTTCAAGTATCATGACTATTATTGAGCTCAAGGCCACTAATAATTTTTCTATAGCGAAAATTATTATTACTTTTTTATTTTTTTAATAATTTTTATTTAATTATTAAAATTTTGTAATTTATAACAACGAAAAATTTTTAGAGACAACCGCCATAGCTTTTCTTATATATCATTTCGGAAGCTGCTAGACTTCACTCATCAGATAAATTTTAGCACGCACTGCTACCATTAGGCTAACAGTACGCTGGTTTTTCTGCCCTCTAAACTCCTTTTATTCACTTTACCATATACATGACAACATGACTGGCAGTCAGTTTTTGATCATGATGGATTTTTTGCAGAGCTGCTTTTTTGTTGTAACAGCTTGCTACCGGGTGCTCACGGTTTTTTAATTATTGCTTTTTCACGGCCTATAATTTTTATTTAATTCTTAAAAGTTTTTAATTGAATGGAAAGGAAAATTTTTAGAGACAACCGCCATAGCTTTTCTTATATATCATTTCGGAAGCTACTAGACTTCACTCATCAGATAAATTTTGGCACGCACTGATAACCATTAAAACTGTCCTCTAAACTCCCCTTATTCACTTTACCATATACCTGACCAACACCACTATCTGGCAGTCAGTTTTTGATCATGATGGATTTTTTGCAGAGCTGTTTTGTTGTCTCAGGCTGCTACCGGGTGCTCACGTGTTCTTAATTATTGCTTTTTATTTCAACAATTTGTTGGTTTTTACGGCCTGTGCATTTTCAAGTATCATGACTATGAATGAGCTCAAGGCCGCTAATAATTTTTCTAAAGCGAAAATTATTATGGTTTTTTTATTTTTTTAATAATTTTTATTTAATTATTAAAAGTTTTTAATTGAATAGAAAGGAAACTTTTTAAAGACAACCGCCATAGCTTTTCTTATAGATCCATTTCGGAAGCTGCTAGACTTCACTCATCAGATAAATTTTGGCACGCACTGCTACCATTAGGCTAACAGTACGCTGGTTTTTCTGCCCTCTAAACTCCTTTTATTCACTTTACCATATACATGACAACATGACTGGCAGTCAGTTTTTGATCATGATGGATTTTTTGCAGAGCTGCTTTGTTGTCACAGCTTGCTACCGGGTGCTCACGGTTTTTTAATTATTGCTTTTTATTCCAACAATTTGTTAGTTTTCACGGCCTATAATTTTTATTTAATTATTAAAAGTTTTTAATTGAATATAAAGGAAAATTTTCAGAGACAACCGCCATAGCTTTTCTTATAGATCCATTTCGGAAGCTGCTAGACTTCACTCATCAGAAAAATTTTGGCAAGCACTGCTAACCATTAAGCTAACAATACGCTGGTTTTTTTGTTCTCCAAACTCCTTTTAATCACTTTACCATATACATGACCAACACCGCCATCTGGCAGTCAGTTTTTGATCATGGTGGATTTTTTTGCAGAGCTGCTTTTTTGTCATAGCCTGCTACCGGATGCTCACGGGTTTTTAATTATTGCTTTTTATTTCAACAATTTGTTGGTTTTTACGGCCTTTGAATTTTCAAGTATCATGACTATGAATGAATTTTCTATAGGGAATATTATTATTGTGTTTTTAATAATTTTTATTTAATTATTAAAAGTTTTTAATTGAATAGAAAGGAAAATTTCTAGAGACAACCGCCAAAGCTTTTCTTTTAGATCCATTTCGGAAGCTGCTAGACTTCACTCATCAGAGAAATTTTGGCACGCACTGCTAACCATTGAGCTAACAATACGCTGGTTTTTCTGTCCTCTAAACTCCTTTTATTCACTTTGCCATATACTTGACCAGCACCGCCATCTGGCAGTCAGTTTTGATCATGGTGGATTTTTTTGCAGAGCTGCTTTGTTGTCATAGCCTGCTACCGGATGCTCACGGGTTTTTAATTATTGCTTTTTATTTCAACAATTTGTTGTTTTTTACGGCCTGTGCATTTTCAAGTATCATGACTATAATTGAGCTCAAGGCCACTAATAATTTTCTATAGCGAAAATTATTACTTCTTTATTTTTTTAATAATTTTTATTTAATTATTAAAAGTTTTTAATTGAATAGAAAGGAAAATTTCTAGAGACAACCGCCATAGCTTTTCTTTTAGATCTCTCCTCTAAACTCCTTTTATTCACTTTGCCATATACATGGCAGTCAGTTTTTGATCATGATGGATTTTTTGCAGAGCTGTTTTGTTGTCTCAGGCTGCTACCGGGTGCTCACGTGTTCTTAATTATTGATTTTATTTCAACAATTTGTTGTTTTTTACGGCCTGTGCATTTTCAAGTCTCTCTATCTCTATGGCGCGATATACAACAGGTATATCATCATAAACCTCCTAAGAGATTTTTGCGCCAAGCTTCTCTTCCAATTTGTGGTGTGCCGATTTGAATTTTTCCCTACAAATTGGTGGGACCTACAGTTTTTTGCCGACTCCGAACGGCATCTACAAAGGAGACGAATTTTTGCTGAGAAGCCTGTCATGGCAGAAATACACTCGGAGAGTTTGCCAAACCACTGCCGAGGGGCGACCCCGTTTTGAAAAACTTTTTTTTCAAATCACTTTTGATGTTACCTGTACCAGGGCTCGAACCATGGACCTTCGGTGTGGTAGGCCGGCAACACTACCTTCACACCACGGCGGCCGCCTTTACGGCCTTTGAATTTTCAAGTATCATGACTATGAATGAATTTTCTATAGGGAATATTATTACTGTGTTTTTAATAATTTTTATTTAATTATTAAAAGTTTTTAATTGAATAGAAAGGAAAATTTCTAGAGACAACCGCCAAAGCTTTTCTTTTAGATCCATTTCGGAAGCTGCTAGACTTCACTCATCAGAGAAATTTTGGCACGCGCTGCTAACCATTGAGCTAACAATAGGCTGGTTTTTCTGTCCTCTAAACTCCTTTTATTCACTTTGCCATATACATGACCAGCACCGCCATGTGGCAGTCAGTTTTTGATCATGGTGGATTTTTTTGCAGAGCTGCTTTGTTGTCATAGCCTGCTACCGGATGCTCACGGGTTTTTAATTATTGCTTTTTATTCCAACAATTTGTTGGTTTTCACGGCCTATAATTTTTATTTAATTATTAAAAGTTTTTAATTGAATATAAAGGAAAATTTTCAGAGACAACCGCCATAGCTTTTCTTATAGATCCATTTCGGAAGCTGCTAGACTTCACTCATCAGAGAAATTTTGGCACGCACTGATAACCATTAAAACTGTCCTCTAAACTCCCCTTATTCACTTTACCATATACATGACCAACACCGCCATCTGGCAGTCAGTTTTTGATCATGGTGGATTTTTTTGCAGAGCTGCTTTGTTGTGATAGCCTGCTACCGGATGCTCACGGGTTTTTAATTATAGCTTTTTATTTCAACAATTTGTTGTTTTTTACGGCCTGTGCATTTTCAAGTATCATGACTATAATTGAGCTCAAGGCCACAAATAATTTTTCTATAGCGAAAATTATTACTTCTTTATTTTTTTAATAATTTTTATTTAATTATTAAAAGTTTTTAATTGAATAGAAAGGAAAATTTCTAGAGACAACCGCCATAGCTTTTCTTTTAGATCCATTTCGGAAGCTGCTAGACTTCACTCATCAGAGAAATTTTGGCACGCACTGCTAACCATTGAGCTAACAATACGCTGGTTTTTCTGTCCTCTAAACTCCTTTTATTCACTTTGCCATATACATGACCAGCACCCCCATCTGGCAGTCAGTTTTTGATCATGGTGGATTTTTTTGCAGAGCTGCTTTGTTGTGATAGCCTGCTACCGGATGCTCACGGGTTTTTAATTATTGCTTTTTATTTCAACAATTTGTTGGTTTTTACGGCCTTTGAATTTTCAAGTATCATGACTATGAATGAATTTTCTATAGGGAATATTATTATTGTGTTTTCAATAATTTTTATTTAATTATTAAAGGTTTTTAATTGAATAGAAAGGAAAATTTCTAGAGACAACCGCCATAGCTTTTCTCATAGATCCATTGCGGAAGCTGCTAGACTTCACTCATCAGATAAATTTTGGCACGCACTGATAACCATTAAGCTAACAATACAATACTCTGGTTTTTCTGTCCTCTAAACTCCTTTTATTCACTTTGCCATATACATGACCAGCACCGCCATCTGGCAGTCAGTTTTTGATCATGGTGGATTTTTTTGCAGAGCTGCTTTGTTGTCATAGCCTGCTAACGGGTGCTCACGGGTTTTTAATTATTGCTTTTTATTTCAACAATTTGTTGTTTTTTACGGCCTGTGGATTTTCAAGTATCATGACTATAATTGAGCTCAAGGCCACTAATAATTTTTCTATAGCTAAAATTATTACTTCTTTATTTTTTTAATAATTTTTATTTAATTATTAAAAGTTTTTAATTGAATAGAAAGGAAAATTTCTAGAGACAACCGCCATAGCTTTTCTTTTAGATCCATTTCGGAAGCTGCTAGACTTCACTCATCAGAGAAATTTTGGCACGCACTGCTAACCATTGAGCTAACAATACGCTGGTTTTTCTGTCCTCTAAACTCCTTTTATTCACTTTGCCATATACATGACCAGCACCGCCATCTGGCAGTCAGTTTTTGATCATGGTGGATTTTTTTGCAGAGCTGCTTTGTTGTGATAGCCTGCTACCGGATGCTCACGGGTTTTTAATTATAGCTTTTTATTTCAACAATTTGTTGGTTTTTACGGCCTTTGAATTTTCAAGTATCATGACTATGAATGAATTTTCTATAGGGAATATTATTATTGTGTTTTCAATAATTTTTATTTAATTATTAAAAGTTTTTAATTGAATAGAAAGGAAAATTTCTACAGACAACCGCCATAGCTTTTCTCATAGATCCATTGCGGAAGCTGCTAGACTTCACTCATCAGATAAATTTTGGCACGCACTGATAACCATTAAGCTAACAATACAATACGCTGTTTTTTTTGTTCTCCAAACTCCTTTTAATCACTTTACCATATACATGACAACATGACTGGCAGTCAGTTTTTGATCATGATGGATTTTTTGCAGAGCTACTTTGTTGTCACAGGTTGCTACCGGGTGCTCACGGTTTTTTAATTATTGCTTTTTCACGGCCTATAATTTTTATTTAATTCTTAAAAGTTTTTAATTGAATGGAAAGGAAAATTTTTAGAGACAACCGCCATAGCTTTTCTTATATATCATTTCGGAAGCTACTAGACTTCACTCATCAGATAAATTTTGGCACGCACTGATAACCATTAAAACTGTCCTCTAAACTCCCCTTATTCACTTTACCATATACATGACCAACACCACCATCTGGCAGTCAGTTTTTGATCATGATGGATTTTTTGCAGAGCTGTTTTGTTGTCTCAGGCTGCTACCGGGTGCTCACGTGTTCTTAATTATTGCTTTTTATTTCAACAATTTGTTGGTTTTTACGGCCTGTGCATTTTCAAGTATCATGACTATGAATGAGCTCAAGGCCGCTAGTAATTTTTCTAAAGCGAAAATTATGATGGTTTTTTTATTTTTTTAATAATTTTTATTTAATTATTAAAAGTTTTTAATTGAATAGAAAGGAAACTTTTTAGAGACAACCGCCATAGCTTTTCTTATAGATCCATTTCGGAAGCTGCTAGACTTCACTCATCAGATAAGTTTTGGCACGCACTGATAACCATTAAAACTGTCCTCTAAACTCCCCTTATTCACTTTACCATATACATGACCAACACCGCCATCTGGCAGTCAGTTTTTGATCATGATGGATTTTTTGCAGAGCTGTTTTGTTGTCACAGGCTGCTACCCGGTGCTCACGTGTTCTTAATTATTGCTTTTGACTTCAACAATTTGTTGGTTTTTACGGCCTGTGCATTTTCAAGTATCATGACTATTATTGAGCTCAAAGCCACTAATAATTTTTCTATAGCGAAAATTATTATTGCTTTTTCAGTTTTTCAATAATTTTTATTTAGTTATTAAAATTTTTTAATTGAATAGAACGAACAATTTTTAGAGGCAACCGCCATAGCTTTTCTCATAGATCCATTGCGGAAGCTACTAGACTTCACTCATCAGATAAATTTTGGCACGCACTGATAACCATTAAGCTAACAATACGCTGGTTTTTTTTTCCTCTAAACTCCACTTATTCACTTTACCATATACATGACCAACACCGCCATCTGGCAGTCAGTTTTTGACCATGATGGATTTTTTGCAGAGCTGCTTTGTTGTCACAGGTTGCTACCCGGTGCTCACGTGTATTTAATTATTGCTTTTGACTTCAACAATTTGTTGGTTTTTACGGCCTGTGCATTTTTAAGTATCATGACTATTATTGAGCTCAAAGCCACTAATAATTTTTCTATAGCGAAAATTATTATTGCTTTTTCAGTTTTTCAATAATTTTTATTTAGTTATTAAAATTTTTTAATTGAATAGAACGAACAATTTTTAGAGGCAACCGCCATAGCTTTTCTCATAGATCCATTGCGGAAGCTACTAGACTTCACTCATCAGATAAATTTTGGCACGCACTGATAACCATTAAGCTAACAATACGCTGGTTTTTTTTTCCTCTAAACTCCCCTTATTCACTTTACCATATACATGACCAACACCGCCATCTGGCAGTCAGTTTTTGATCATGATGGATTTTTTGCAGAGCTGTTTTGTTGTCACTGGCTGCTACCCGGTGCTCACGTGTTCTTAATTATTGCTTTTGACTTCAACAATTTGTTGGTTTTTACGGCCTGTGCATTTTCAAGTATCATGACTATTATTGAGCTCAAAGCCACTAATAATTTTTCTATAGCGAAAATTATTATTGCTTTTTCAGTTTTTCAATAATTTTTATTTAGTTATTAAAATTTTTGAACTGAATAGAACGAACAATTTTTAGAGGCAACCGCCATAGCTTTTCTCATAGATCCATTGCGGAAGCTACTAGACTTCACTAATCAGATAAATTTTGGCACGCACTGATAACCATTAAGCTAACAATACGCTGGTTTTTCTGTCCTCTAACCTCCACTTATTCACTTTACCATATACATGACCAACACCGCCATCTGGCAGTCAGTTTTTGACCATGATGGATTTTTTGCAGAGCTGCTTTGTTGTCACAGCTTGCTACCGGGTGCTCACGGTTTTTTAATTATTGCTTTTTATTCCAACAATTTGTTGGTTTTCACGGCCTATAATTTTTATGTAATTATTAAAAGTTTTTAATTGAATATAAAGGAAAATTTTCAGAGACAACCGCCATAGCTTTTGTTATAGATGCATTTCGGAAGCTGCTAGACTTCACTCATCAGAAAAATTTTGGCAAGCACTGCTAACCATTAAGCTAACAATACGCTGGTTTTTTTGTTCTCCAAACTCCTTTTAATCACTTTACCATATACATGACCAACACCGCCATCTGGCAGTCAGTTTTTGATCATGATGGATTTTTTGCAGACCTGTTTTGTTGTCTCAGGCTGCTACCGGGTGCTCACGTGTTCTTAATTATTGCTTTTTATTTCAACAATTTGTTGGTTTTTACGGCCTGTGCATTTTCAAGTATCATGACTATTATTGAGCTCAAGGCCACTAATAATTTTTCTATAGCGAAAATTATTATTACTTTTTTATTTTTTTAATAATTTTTATTTAATTATTAAATTTTTTTAATTTTTAACAACGAAAAATTTTTAAAGACAACCGCCATAGCTTTTCTTATATATCATTTCGGAAGCTGCTAGACTTCACTCATCAGATAAATTTTAGCACGCACTGCTACAATTAGGCTAACAGTACGCTGGTTTTTCTGTCCTCTAAACTCCCCTTATTCACTTTACCATATACATGACCAACACCGCCATCTGGCAGTCAGTTTTTGATCATGATGGACTTTTTGCAGAGCTGCTTTGTTGTCACAGCTTGCTACCGGGTGCTCACGGTTTTTTAATTATTGCTTTTTATTCCAACAATTTGTTGGTTTTCACGGCCTATAATTTTTATTTAATTATTAAAAGTTTTTAATTGAATGGAAAGGAAAATTTTTAGAGACAACCGCCATAGCTTTTCTTATATATCATTTCGGAAGCTGCTGGAGCTCACTCATCAGATAAATTTTAGCACGCACTACTACCATTAGGCTAACAGTACGCTGGTTTTTCTGTCCTCTAAACTCCTTTTATTCACTTTACCATATACATGACCAACACCGCCATCTGGCAGTCAGTTTCTGATCATGGTGGATTTTTTGCAGAGCTGCTTTGCTGTCACAGCTTGCTACCGGGTGCTCACGGTTTTTTAATTATTGCTTTTTATTCCAACAATTTGTTGGTTTTCACGGCCTATAATTTGTATTTAATTATTAAAAGTTTTTAATTGAATGGAAAGGAACATTTTTAGAGACAACCGCCATAGCTTTTCTTATATATCATTTCGGAAGCTGCTAGACTTCACTCATCAGATAAATTTTAGCACGCACTGCTACCATTAGGCTAACAGTACGCTGGTTTTTCTGTCCTCTAAACTCCTTTTATTCACTTTACCATATACATGACCAACACCGCCATCTGGCAGTCAGTTTTTGGTCATGATGGATTTTTTGCAGAGCTGTTTTGTTGTCTCAGGCTGCTACCGGGTGCTCACGTGTTCTTAATTATTGCTTTTTATTTCAACAATTTGTTGGTTTTTACGGCCTGTGCATTTTCAAGTATCATGACTATGAATGAGCTCAAGGCCGCTAATAATTTTTCTAAAGAGAAAATTATTATGGTTTTTTTATTTTTTTAATAATTTTTATTTAGTTATTAAAAGTTATTAATTGAATAGAAAGGAAAATTTTTAGAGACAACCGCCATAGCTTTTCTTATAGATCCATTTCGGAAGCTGCTAGACTTCACTCATCAGATAAATTTTGGCACGCACTGATAACCATTAAGCTAACAATACGCTGTTTTTTCTGTCCTCTAAACTCCCCTTATTCACTTTACCATATACAAGGTGGCGCAAAAGTAAGCTTCCGATGTTCAGCATATCGGTTGTGGCACGTGCAGTGTGTGCTGTTGCACCGTCCTGTTGGAACCACATGTTTTCCAATCCCAATTCATCAAGTTGCGGCAAAAAGAACTCGTTGATCATTGCTCTGTAGCGCTCACCATTCACAGTAACCGTTTGGCCCCGACCGATTATTGGTCAAATAAATAGTCAGCAATATTCCGCGTTCTGGAGCAGTGTAGCGTAACATTGTTTATTAACGTGTATTTCGCATGTGTTTACTACGCAAATGTCAAAACAGAACTGACTCTAGGGGCCAATCGCAAAATTTATAGCATTTTCTGATAGGAGGATTACTTTTGCGCCACCCGTTACATGACCAACACCGCCATCTGGCAGTCAGTTTTTGATGATGATGGATTTTTTGCAGAGCTGTTTTGTTGCCTCAGGCTGCTACCGGGTGCTCACGTGTTCTTAATTATTGCTTTTTATTTCAACAATTTGTTGGTTTTTACGGCCTGTGCATTTTCAAGTATCATGACTATTATTGAGCTCAAGGCCACTAATAATTTTTCTATAGCCAAAATTATTATTACTTTTTAATTTTTTTAATAATTTTTATTTAATTATTAAAATTTTTTAGTTTAATAGAACGAACAAATTTTAAAGGCAACCGCCATAGCTTTTCTCATAGATCCATTGCGGAAGCTGCTAGACTTCACTCATCAGATAAATTTTGGCACGCACTGATAACCATTAGGCTAACAATACGCTGGTGTTTCTGTCCTCTAAACTCCCCTTATTCACTTTACCATATACATGACCGACACCGCCATCTGGCAGTCAGTTTTTGATCAGGATGGATTTTTTGCAGAGCTGCTTTGTTGTCACAGCTTGCTACCGGGTGCTCACGGGTTTTTAATTATTGCTTTTTCACGGCCTATAATTTTTATTTAATTCTTAAAAGTTTTTAATTGAATGGAAAGGAAAATTTTTAGAGACAACCGCCATAGCTTTTCTTATATATCATTTCGGAAGCTACTAGACTTCACTCATCAGATAAATTTTAGCACGCACTGCTACCATTAGGCTAACAGTACGCTGGTTTTTCTGTCCTCTAAACTCCTTTTATTCACTTTACCATATACATGACAACATGACTGGCAGTGAGTTTTTGATCATGATGGATTTTTTGCAGAGCTGCTTTGTTGTCACAGGTTGCTACCGGGTGCTCACGGTTTTTTAATTATTGCTTTTTCACGGCCTATAATTTTTATTTAATTCTTAAAAGTTTTTAATTGAATGGAAAGGAAAATTTTTAGAGACAACCGCCATAGCTTTTCTTATATATCATTTCGGAAGCTACTAGACTTCACTCATCAGATAAATTTTGGCACGCACTGATAACCATTAAAACTGTCCTCTAAACTCCCCTTATTCACTTTACCATATACATGACCAACACCA
The DNA here is from genome assembly GCA_949987695.1 of Merzomyia westermanni. Taxonomy (NCBI): domain Eukaryota; kingdom Metazoa; phylum Arthropoda; class Insecta; order Diptera; family Tephritidae; genus Merzomyia; species Merzomyia westermanni. The sequence goes on along the minus strand of OX465288.1, from coordinate 102,483,319 downwards.
CCATCTGGCAGTCAGTTTTTGATCATGATGGATTTTTTGCAGAGCTGTTTTGTTGTCTCAGGCTGCTACCGGGTGCTCACGTGTTCTTAATTATTGCTTTTTATTTCAACAATTTGTTGGTTTTTGCGGCCTGTGCATTTTCAAGTATCATGACTATGAATGAGCTCAAGGCCGCTAATAATTTTTCTAAAGCGAAAATTATTATGGTTTTTTTATTTTTTTAATAATTTTTATTTAATTATTAAAAGTTTTTAATTGAATAGAAAGGAAACTTTTTAAAGACAACCGCCATAGCTTTTCTTATAGATCCATTTCGGAAGCTGCTAGACTTCACTCATCAGATAAATTTTGGCACGCACTGATAACCATTAAAACTGTCCTCTAAACTCCCCTTATTCACTTTACCACATACATGACCAACACCGCCATCTGGCAGTCAGTTTTTGATCATGATGGATTTTTTGCAGAGCTGTTTTGTTGTCACAGGCTGCTACCCGGTGCTCACGTGTTCTTAATTATTGCTTTTGACTTCAACAATTTGTTGGTTTTTACGGCCTGTGCATTTTCAAGTATCATGACTATTATTGAGCTCAAGGCCACTAATAATTTTTCTATAGCGAAAATTATTATTGCTTTTTCAGTTTTTTAATAATTTTTATTTAGTTATTAAAATTTTTTAATTGAATAGAACGAACAATTTTTAGAGGCAACCGCCATAGCTTTTCTCATAGATCCATTGCGGAAGCTGCTAGACTTCACTCATCAGATAAATTTTGGCACGCACTGATAACCATTAAGCTAACAATACGCTGGTTTTTCTGTCCTCTAAACTCCACTTATTCACTTTACCATATACATGACCAACACCGCCATCTGGCAGTCAGTTTTTGACCATGATGGATTTTTTGCAGAGCTGCTTTGTTGTCACAGCTTGCTACCGGGTGCTCACGGGTTTTTAATTATTGCTTTTTCACGGCCTATAATTTTTATTTAATTCTTAAAAGTTTTTAATTGAATGGAAAGGAAAATTTTTAGAGACAACCGCCATAGCTTTTATTATATATCATTTCGGAAGCTACTAGACTTCACTCATCAGATAAATTTTAGCACGCACTGCTACCATTAGGCTAACAGTACGCTGGTTTTTCTGTCCTCTAAACTCCTTTTATTCACTTTACCATATACACGACAACATGACTGGCAGTCAGTTTTTGATCATGATGGATTTTTTGCAGAGCTGCTTTGTTGTCACAGGTTGCTACCGGGTGCTCACGGTTTTTTAATTATTGCTTTTTCACGGCCTATAATTTTTATTTAATTCTTAAAAGTTTTTAATTGAATGGAAAGGAAAATTTTTAGAGACAACCGCCATAGCTTTTCTTATATATCATTTCGGAAGCTACTAGACTTCTATCATCAGATAAATTTTGGCACGCACTGATAACCATTAAAACTGTCCTCTAAACTCCCCTTATTCACTTTACCACATACATGACCAACACCGCCATCTGGCAGTCAGTTTTTGATCATGATGGATTTTTTGCAGAGCTGTTTTGTTGTCACAGGCTGCTACCCGGTGCTCACGTGTTCTTAATTATTGCTTTTGACTTCAACAATTTGTTGGTTTTTACGGCCTGTGCATTTTCAAGTATCATGACTATTATTGAGCTCAAGGCCACTAATAATTTTTCTATAGCGAAAATTATTATTGCTTTTTCAGTTTTTTAATAATTTTTATTTAGTTATTAAAATTTTTTAATTGAATAGAACGAACAATTTTTAGAGGCAACCGCCATAGCTTTTCTCATAGATCCATTGCGGAAGCTGCTAGACTTCACTCATCAGATAAATTTTGGCACGCACTGATAACCATTAAGCTAACAATACGCTGGTTTTTCTGTCCTCTAAACTCCACTTATTCACTTTACCATATACATGACCAACACCGCCATCTGGCAGTCAGTTTTTGACCATGATGGATTTTTTGCAGAGCTGCTTTGTTGTCACAGCTTGCTACCGGGTGCTCACGGGTTTTTAATTATTGCTTTTTCACGGCCTATAATTTTTATTTAATTCTTAAAAGTTTTTAATTGAATGGAAAGGAAAATTTTTAGAGACAACCGCCATAGCTTTTATTATATATCATTTCGGAAGCTACTAGACTTCACTCATCAGATAAATTTTAGCACGCACTGCTACCATTAGGCTAACAGTACGCTGGTTTTTCTGTCCTCTAAACTCCTTTTATTCACTTTACCATATACATGACAACATGACTGGCAGTCAGTTTTTGATCATGATGGATTTTTTGCAGAGCTGCTTTGTTGTCACAGGTTGCTACCGGGTGCTCACGGTTTTTTAATTATTGCTTTTTCACGGCCTATAATTTTTATTTAATTCTTAAAAGTTTTTAATTGAATGGAAAGGAAAATTTTTAGAGACAACCGCCATAGCTTTTCTTATATATCATTTCGGAAGCTACTAGACTTCTATCATCAGATAAATTTTGGCACGCACTGATAACCATTAAAACTGTCCTCTAAACTCCCCTTATTCACTTTACCATATACATGACCAACACCACCATCTGGCAGTCAGTTTTTGATCATGATGGATTTTTTGCAGAGCTGTTTTGTTGTCTCAGGCTGCTACCCGGTGCTCACGTGTTCTTAATTATTGCTTTTGACTTCAACAATTTGTTGGTTTTTACGGCCTGTGCATTTTTTTCAAGTATCATGACTATTATTGAGCTCAAGGCCACTAATAATTTTTCTATAGCGAAAATTATTATTGCTTTTTCAGTTTTTTAATAATTTTTATTTAGTTATTAAAATTTTTTAATTGAATAGAACGAACAATTTTTAGAGGCAACCGCCATAGCTTTTCTCATAGATCCATTGCGGAAGCTGCTAGACTTCACTCATCAGATAAATTTTGGCACGCACTGATAACCATTAAGCTAACAATACGCTGGTTTTTCTGTCCTCTAAACTCCACTTATTCACTTTACCATATACATGACCAACACCGCCATCTGGCAGTCAGTGTTTGACCATGATGGATTTTTTGCAGAGCTGCTTTGTTGTCACAGCTTGCTACCGGGTGCTCACGGTTTTTTAATTATTGCTTTTTATTCCAACAATTTGTTGGTTTTCACGGCCTATAACTTTTATTTAATTATTAAAAGTTTTTTATTGAATATAAAGAAAAATTTTCAGAGACAACCTCCATAGCTTTTCTTATAGATCCATTTCGGAAGCTGCTAGACTTCACTCATCAGAAAAATTTTGGCAAGCACTGCTAACCATTAAGCTAACAATACGCTGGTTTTTTTGTTCTCCAAACTCCTTTTAATCACTTTACCATATACATGACCAACACCGCCATCTGGCAGTCAGTTTTTGATCATGATGGATTTTTTGCAGACCTGTTTTGTTGTCTCAGGCTGCTACCGGGTGCTCACGTGTTCTTAATTATTGCTTTTTATTTCAACAATTTGTTGGTTTTTACGGCCTGTGCATTTTCAAGTATCATGACTATTATTGAGCTCAAGGCCACTAATAATTTTTCTAAAGCGAAAATTATTATTACTTTTTTATTTTTTTAATAATTTTTATTTAATTATTAAAATTTTTTAATTTATAACAACGAAAAATTTTTAGAGACAACCGCCATAGCTTTTCTTATATATCATTTCGGAAGCTGCTAGACTTCACTCATCAGATAAATTTTAGCACGCACTGCTACCATTAGGCTAACAGTACGCTGGTTTTTCTGCCCTCTAAACTCCTTTTATTCACTTTACCATATACATGACAACATGACTGGCAGTCAGTTTTTGATCATGATGGATTTTTTGCAGAGCTGCTTTTTTGTTGTAACAGCTTGCTACCGGGTGCTCACGGTTTTTTAATTATTGCTTTTTCACGGCCTATAATTTTTATTTAATTCTTAAAAGTTTTTAATTGAATGGAAAGGAAAATTTTTAGAGACAACCGCCATAGCTTTTCTTATATATCATTTCGGAAGCTACTAGACTTCACTCATCAGATAAATTTTGGCACGCACTGATAACCATTAAAACTGTCCTCTAAACTCCCCTTATTCACTTTACCATATACATGACCAACACCACTATCTGGCAGTCAGTTTTTGATCATGATGGATTTTTTGCAGAGCTGTTTTGTTGTCTCAGGCTGCTACCGGGTGCTCACGTGTTCTTAATTATTGCTTTTTATTTCAACAATTTGTTGGTTTTTACGGCCTGTGCATTTTCAAGTATCATGACTATGAATGAGCTCAAGGCCGCTAATAATTTTTCTAAAGCGAAAATTATTATGGTTTTTTTATTTTTTTAATAATTTTTATTTAATTATTAAAAGTTTTTAATTGAATAGAAAGGAAACTTTTTAAAGACAACCGCCATAGCTTTTCTTATAGATCCATTTCGGAAGCTGCTAGACTTCACTCATCAGATAAATTTTGGCACGCACTGCTACCATTAGGCTAACAGTACGCTGGTTTTTCTGCCCTCTAAACTCCTTTTATTCACTTTACCATATACATGACAACATGACTGGCAGTCAGTTTTTGATCATGATGGATTTTTTGCAGAGCTGCTTTGTTGTCACAGCTTGCTACCGGGTGCTCACGGTTTTTTAATTATTGCTTTTTCACGGCCTATAATTTTTATTTAATTCTTAAAAGTTTTTAATTGAATGGAAAGGAAAATTTTTAGAGACAACCGCCATAGCTTTTCTTATATATCATTTCGGAAGCTACTAGACTTCACTCATCAGATAAATTTTTTCACGCACTGATAACCATTAAAACTGTCCTCTAAACTCCCCTTATTCACTTTACCATATACATGACCAACACCGCCATCTGGCAGTCAGTTTTTGATCATGATGGATTTTTTGCAGAGCTGTTTTGTTGTCACAGGCTGCTACCCGGTGCTCACGTGTTCTTAATTATTGCTTTTTACTTCAACAATTTGTTGGTTTTTACGGCCTGTGCATTTTCAAGTATCATGACTATTATTGAGCTCAAGGCCACTAATAATTTTTCTATAGCGAAAATTATTATTGCTTTTTCAGTTTTTTAATAATTTTTATTTAATTATTAAAATTTTTTAATTGAATAGAACGAACAATTTTTAGAGGCAACCGCCATAGCTTTTCTCATAGATCCATTGCGGAAGCTGCTAGACTTCACTCATCAGATAAATTTTGGCACGCACTGATAACCATTAAGCTAACAATACGCTGGTTTTTCTGTCCTCTAAACTCCACTTATTCACTTTACCATATACATGACCAACAACGCCATCTGGCAGTCAGTTTTTGATCATGATGGATTTTTTGCAGAGCTGCTTTGTTGTCACAGCTTGCTACCGGGTGCTCACGGTTTTTTAATTATTGCTTTTTATTTCAACAATTTGTTGGTTTTTACGGCCTGTGCATTTTCAAGTATCATGACTATTATTGAGCTCAAGGCCACTAATAATTTTTCTATAGCGAAAATTATTATTGCTTTTTCAGTTTTTTAATAATTTTTATTTAATTATTAAAATTTTTTAATTGAATAGAACGAACAATTTTTAGAGGCAACCGCCATAGCTTTTCTCATAGATCCATTGCGGAAGCTGCTAGACTTCACTCATCAGATAAATTTTGGCACGCACTGATAACCATTAAGCTAACAATACGCTGGTTTTTCTGTCCTCTAAACTCCACTTATTCACTTTACCATATACATGACCAACACCGCCATCTGGCAGTCAGTTTTTGATCCTGATGGATTTTTTGCAGAGCTGTTTTGTTGTCTCAGGCTGCTACCGGGTGCTCACGTGTTCTTAATTATTGCTTTTTATTTCAACAATTTGTTGGTTTTACGGCCTGTGCATTTTCAAGTATCATGACTATGAATGAGCTCAAGGCCGCTAGTAATTTTTCTAAAGCGAAAATTATTATGGTTTTTTTATTTTTTTAATAATTTTTATTTAATTATTAAAATTTTTTAATTGAACAGAACGAACAATTTTTAGAGGCAACCGCCATAGCTTTTCTCATAGATCCATTGCGGAAGCTGCTAGACTTCACTCATCAGATAAATTTTGGCACGCACTGATAACCATTAAAACTGTCCTCTAAACTCCCCTTACTCACTTTACCATATACATGACCAACACCACCATCTGGCAGTCAGTTTTTGATCCTGATGGATTTTTTGCAGAGCTGTTTTGTTGTCTCAGGCTGCTACCGGGTGCTCACGTGTTCTTAATTATTGCTTTTTACTTCAACAATTTGTTGGTTTTTACGGCCTGTGCATTTTCAAGTATCATGACTATTATTGAGCTCAAGGCCACTAATAATTTTTCTATAGCGATAATTATTATTGCTTTTTCATTTTTTTAATAATTTTTATTTAATTATTAAAATTTTTTAATTGAATAGAACGAACAATTTTTAGAGGCAACCGCCATAGCTTTTCTCATAGATCCATTGCGGCAGCTGCTAGACTTCACTCATCAGATAAATTTTGGCACGCACTGATAACCATTAAGCTAACAATACGCTGGTTTTTCTGTCCTCTAAACTCCCCTTATTCACTTTACCATATACATGACCAACAACGCCATCTGGCAGTCAGTTTTTGATCATGATGGATTTTTTGCAGAGCTGCTTTGTTGTCACAGCTTGCTACCGGGTGCTCACGGTTTTTTAATTATTGCTTTTTATTTCAACAATTTGTTGGTTTTTACGGCCTGTGCATTTTCAAGTATCATGACTATGAATGAGCTCAAGGCCGCTAATAATTTTTCTATAGCGAAAATTATTATTGCTTTTTCATTTTTTTAATAATTTTTATTTAATTATTAAAATTTTTTAATTGAATAGAACGAACAATTTTTAGAGGCAACCGCCATAGCTTTTCTCATAGATCCATTGCGGCAGCTGCTAGACTTCACTCATCAGATAAATTTTGGCACGCACTGTTAACCATTAAGCTAACAATACGCTGGTTTTTCTGTCCTCTAAACTCCCCTTATTCACTTTACCATATACATGACCTACAACGCCATCTGGCAGTCAGTTTTTGATCATGATGGATTTTTTGCAGAGCTGCTTTGTTGTCACAGCTTGCTACCGGGTGCTCACGGTTTTTTAATTATTGCTTTTTATTTCAACAATTTGTTGGTTTTTACGGCCTGTGCATTTTCAAGTATCATGACTATGAATGAGCTCAAGGCCGCTAATAATTTTTCTATAGCGAAAATTATTATTGCTTTTTCATTTTTTTAATAATTTTTATTTAATTATTAAAATTTTTTAATTGAATAGAACGATCAATTTTTAGAGGCAACCGCCATAGCTTTTCTCATAGATCCATTGCGGAAGCTGCTAGACTTCACTCATCAGATAAATTTTGGCACGCACTGATAACCATTAAGCTAACACTACGCTGGTTTTTCTGTCCTCTAAACTCCCCTTATTCACTTTACCATATACATGACCAACAACGCCATCTGGCAGTCAGTTTTTGATCATGATGGATTTTTTGCAGAGCTGCTTTGTTGTCACAGCTTGCTACCGGGTGCTCACGGTTTTTTAATTATTTCTTTTTATTTCAACAATTTGTTGGTTTTTACGGCCTGTGCATTTTCAAGTATCATGACTATTATTGAGCTCAAGGCCACTAATAATTTTTCTATAGCGAAAATTATTATTGCTTTTTCATTTTTTTAATAATTTTTATTTAATTATTAAAATTTTTTAATTGAATAGAACGAACAATTTTTAGAGGCAACCGCCATAGCTTTTCTCATAGATCCATTGCGGAAGCTGCTAGACTTCACTCATCAGATAAATTTTGGCACGCACTGATAACCATTAAAACTGTCCTCTAAACTCCCCTTACTCACTTTACCATATACATGACCAACACCACCATCTGGCAGTCAGTTTTTGATCCTGATGGATTTTTTGCAGAGCTGTTTTGTTGTCTCAGGCTGCTAATGGGTGCTCACGTGCTAGACTTCACTCATCAGATAAATTTTGGCACGCACTGATAACCATTAAGCTAACAATACGCTGGTTTTTCTGTCCTCTAAACTCCCCTTATTCACTTTACCATATACATGACCAACAACGCCATCTGGCAGTCAGTTTTTGATCATGATGGATTTTTTGCAGAGCTGCTTTGTTGTCACAGCTTGCTACCGGGTGCTCACGGTTTTTTAATTATTGCTTTTTATTTCAACAATTTGTTGGTTTTTACGGCCTGTGCATTTTCAAGTATCATGACTATGAATGAGCTCAAGGCCGCTAATAATTTTTCTATAGCGAAAATTATTATTGCTTTTTCATTTTTTTAATAATTTTTATTTAATTATTAAAATTTTTTAATTGAATAGAACGAACAATTTTTAGAGGCAACCGCCATAGCTTTTCTCATAGATCCATTGCGGCAGCTGCTAGACTTCACTCATCAGATAAATTTTGGCACGCACTGATAACCATTAAGCTAACAATACGCTGGTTTTTCTGTCCTCTAAACTCCCCTTATTCACTTTACCATATACATGACCAACAACGCCATCTGGCAGTCAGTTTTTGATCATGATGGATTTTTTGCAGAGCTGCTTTGTTGTCACAGCTTGCTACCGGGTGCTCACGGTTTTTTAATTATTGCTTTTTATTTCAACAATTTGTTGGTTTTTACGGCCTGTGCATTTTCAAGTATCATGACTATGAATGAGCTCAAGGCCGCTAATAATTTTTCTATAGCGAAAATTATTATTGCTTTTTCATTTTTTTAATAATTTTTATTTAATTATTAAAATTTTTTAATTGAATAGAACGAACAATTTTTAGAGGCAACCGCCATAGCTTTTCTCATAGATCCATTGCGGAAGCTGCTAGACTTCACTCATCAGATAAATTTTGGCACGCACTGATAACCATTAAGCTAACAATACGCTGGTTTTTCTGTCCTCTAAACTCCCCTTATTCACTTTACCATATACATGACCAACAACGCCATCTGGCAGTCAGTTTTTGATCATGATGGATTTTTTGCAGAGCTGCTTTGTTGTCACAGCTTGCTACCGGGTGCTCACGCTTTTTAATTATTGCTTTTTATTTCAACAATTTGTTGGTTTTTACGGCCTGAGCATTTTCAAGTATCATGACTATTATTGAGCTCAAGGCCACTAATAATTTTTCTATAGCGAAAATTATTATTGCTTTTTCATTTTTTTAATAATTTTTATTTAATTATTAAAATTTTTTAATTGAATAGAACGAACAATTTTTAGAGGCAACCGCCATAGCTTTTCTCATAGATCCATTGCGGAAGCTGCTAGACTTCACTCATAAGATAAATTTTGGCACGCACTGATAACCATTAAAACTGTCCTCTAAACTCCCCTTACTCACTTTACCATATACATGACCAACACCACCATCTGGCAGTCAGTTTTTGATCCTGATGGATTTTTTGCAGAGCTGTTTTGTTGTCTCAGGCTGCTACCGGGTGCTCACGTGTTCTTAATTATTGCTTTTTACTTCAACAATTTGTTGGTTTTTACGGCCTGTGCATTTTCAAGTATCATGACTATTATTGAGCTCAAGGCCACTAATAATTTTTCTATAGCGAAAATTATTATTGCTTTTTCATTTTTTTAATAATTTTTATTTAATTATTAAAATTTTTTAATTGAATAGAACGAACAATTTTTAGAGGCAACCGCCATAGCTTTTCTCATAGATCCATTGCAAAAGCTGCTAGACTTCACTCATCAGATAAATTTTGGCACGCACTGCTAACCATTAAGCTAACAATACGCTGGTTTTTCTGTCCTCTAAACTCCCCTTATTCACTTTACCATATACATGACCAACACCGCTATCTGGCAGTCAGTTTTTGATCATGATGGATTTTTTGCAGAGCTGTTTTGTTGTCTCAGGCTGCTACCGGGTGCTCACGTGTTCTTAATTATTGCTTTTTACTTCAACAATTTGTTGGTTTTTACGGCCGTTGAATTTTCAAGTATCATGACTATGAATGAATTTTCTATAGGGAATATTATTATTGTGTTTTTCATAATTTTTATTTAATTATTAAAAGTTTTTAATTGAATAGAAAGGAAAATTTCTAGAGACAAGCGCCATAGCTTTTCTCATAGATCCATTGCGGAAGCTGCTAGACTCCACTCATCAGATAAATTTTGGCACGCACTGATAACCATTAAGCTAACAATACGCTGGTTTTTCTGTCCTCTAAACTCCCCTTATTCACTTTACCATATACATGACCAACACCGCTATCTGGCAGTCAGTTTTTGATCATGATGGATTTTTTGCAGAGCTGTTTTGTTGTCACAGGCTGCTACCGGGTGCTCACGTGTTCTTAATTATTGCTTTTTATTTCAACAATTTGTTGGTTTTTACGGCCTGTGCATTTTCAAGTATCATGACTATGAATGAGCTCAAGGCCGCTAATAATTTTTCTAAAGAGAAAATTATTATGGTTTTTTTATTTTTTTAATAATTTTTATTTAGTTATTAAAAGTTATTAATTGAATAGAAAGGAAAATTTTTAGAGACAACCGCCATAGCTTTTCTTATAGATCCATTTCGGAAGCTGCTAGACTTCACTCATCAGATAAATTTTGGCACGCACTGATAACCATTAAGCTAACAATACGCTGTTTTTTCTGTCCTCTAAACTCCCCTTATTCACTTTACCATATACAAGGTGGCGCAAAAGTAAGCTTCCGATGTTCAGCATATCGGTTGTGGCACGTGCAGTGTGTGCTGTTGCACCGTCCTGTTGGAACCACATGTTTTCCTATCCCAATTCATCAAGTTGCGGCAAAAAGAACTCGTTGATCATTGCTCTGTAGCGCTCACCATTCACAGTAACCGTTTGGCCCCGACCGACTATTGGTCAAATAAATAGTCAGCAATATTCCGCGTTGTGGAGCAGTGTAGCGTAACATTGTTTATTAACGTGTATTTCGCATGTGTTTGCTACACAAATGTCAAAACAGAACTGACTTTAGGGGCCAATCGCAAAATTTATAGCATTTTCTGATAGGAGGATTACTTTTGCGCCACCTTGTACATGACCAACACCGCCATCTGGCAGTCAGTTTTTGATCATGGTGGATTTTTTGCAGAGCTGCTTTGTTGTCACAGCTTGCTACCGGGTGCTCACGTGTTCTTAATTATTACTTTTTATTTCAACAATTTGTTGGTTTTTACGGCCTGTGCATTTTCAAGTATCATTATTATGAATGAGCTCAAGGCCGCTAATAATTTTTCTAAAGCGAAAATTATTATGGTTTTTTTATTTTTTTAATAATTTTTATTTAATTATTAAAAGTTTTTAATTGAATAGAAAGGAAACTTTTTAAAGACAACCGCCATAGCTTTTCTTATAGATCCATTTCGGAAGATGCTAGACTTCACTCATCAGATAAATTTTGGCACGCACTGATAACCATTAAAACTGTCCTCTAAACTCCCCTTATTCACTTTACCATATACATGACCAACACCACCATCTGGCAGTCAGTTTTTGATCCTGATGGATTTTTTGCAGAGCTGTTTTGTTGTCTCAGGCTGCTACCGGGTGCTCACGTGTTCTTAATTATTGCTTTTTATTTCAACAATTTGTTGGTTTTTACGGCCTGTGCATTTTCAAGTATCATGACTATTATTGAGCTCAAGGCCACTAATAATTTTTCTATAGCGAAAATTATTATTGCTTTTTCATTTTTTTAATAATTTTTATTTAATTATTAAAATTTTTTAATTGAATAGAACGAACAATTTTTAGAGGCAACCGCCATAGCTTTTCTCATAGATCCATTGCGGAAGCTGCTAGACTTCACTCATCAGATAAATTTTGGCACGCACTGATAACCATTAAAACTGTCCTCTAAACTCCCCTTACTCACTTTACCATATACATGACCAACACCACCATCTGGCAGTCAGTTTTTGATCCTGATGGATTTTTTGCAGAGCTGTTTTGTTGTCTCAGGCTGCTACCGGGTGCTCACGTGTTCTTAATTATTGCTTTTTACTTCAACAATTTGTTGGTTTTTACGGCCTGTGCATTTTCAAGTATCATGACTATTATTGAGCTCAAGGCCACTTATAATTTTTCTATAGCGAAAATTATTATTGCTTTTTCATTTTTTTAATAATTTTTATTTAATTATTAAAATTTTTTAATTGAATAGAACGAACAATTTTTAGAGGCAACCGCCATAGCTTTTCTCATAGATCCATTGCAAAAGCTGCTAGACTTCACTCATCAGATAAATTTTGGCACGCACTGCTAACCATTAAGCTAACAATACGCTGGTTTTTCTGTCCTCTAAACTCCCCTTATTCACTTTACCATATACATGACCAACACCGCTATCTGGCAGTCAGTTTTTGATCATGATGGATTTTTTGCAGAGCTGTTTTGTTGTCTCAGGCTGCTACCGGGTGCTCACGTGTTCTTAATTATTGCTTTTCACTTCAACAATTTGTTGGTTTTTACGGCCGTTGAATTTTCAAGTATCATGACTATGAATGAATTTTCTATAGGGAATATTATTATTGTGTTTTTCATAATTTTTATTTAATTATTAAAAGTTTTTAATTGAATAGAAAGGAAAATTTCTAGAGACAACCGCCATAGCTTTTCTTTTAGATCCATTTCGGAAGCTGCTAGACTTCACTCATCAGAGAAATTTTGGCACGCACTGCTAACCATTAAGCTAACAATACGCTGGTTTTTCTGTCCTCTAAACTCCCCTTATTCACTTTACCATATACATGACCAACACCGCTATCTGGCAGTCAGTTTTTGATCATGATGGATTTTTTGCAGAGCTGTTTTGTTGTCTCAGGCTGCTACCGGGTGCTCACGTGTTCTTAATTATTGCTTTTTACTTCAACAATTTGTTGGTTTTTACGGCCTGTGCATTTTCAAGTATCATGACTATTATTGAGCTCAAGGCCACTAATAATTTTTCTATAGCGAAAATTATTATTGCTTTTTCATTTTTTTAATAATTTTTATTTAATTATTAAAATTTTTTAATTGAATAGAACGAACAATTTTTAGAGGCAACCGCCATAGCTTTTCTCATAGATCCATTTCGGAAGATGCTAGACTTCACTCATCAGATAAATTTTGGCACGCACTGATAACCATTAAAACTGTCCTCTAAACTCCCCTTATTCACTTTACCATATACATGACCAACACCACCATCTGGCAGTCAGTTTTTGATCCTGATGGATTTTTTGCAGAGCTGTTTTGTTGTCTCAGGCTGCTACCGGGTGCTCACGTGTTCTTAATTATTGCTTTTTATTTCAACAATTTGTTGGTTTTTACGGCCTGTGCATTTTCAAGTATCATGACTATTATTGAGCTCAAGGCCACTAATAATTTTTCTATAGCGAAAATTATTATTGCTTTTTCATTTTTTTAATAATTTTTATTTAATTATTAAAATTTTTTAATTGAATAGAACGAACAATTTTTAGAGGCAACCGCCATAGCTTTTCTCATAGATCCATTGCGGAAGCTGCTAGACTTCACTCATCAGATAAATTTTGGCACGCACTGATAACCATTAAAACTGTCCTCTAAACTCCCCTTACTCACTTTACCATATACATGACCAACACCACCATCTGGCAGTCAGTTTTTGATCCTGATGGATTTTTTGCAGAGCTGTTTTGTTGTCTCAGGCTGCTACCGGGTGCTCACGTGTTCTTAATTATTGCTTTTTACTTCAACAATTTGTTGGTTTTTACGGCCTGTGCATTTTCAAGTATCATGACTATTATTGAGCTCAAGGCCACTTATAATTTTTCTATAGCGAAAATTATTATTGCTTTTTCATTTTTTTAATAATTTTTATTTAATTATTAAAATTTTTTAATTGAATAGAACGAACAATTTTTAGAGGCAACCGCCATAGCTTTTCTCATAGATCCATTGCAAAAGCTGCTAGACTTCACTCATCAGATAAATTTTGGCACGCACTGCTAACCATTAAGCTAACAATACGCTGGTTTTTCTGTCCTCTAAACTCCCCTTATTCACTTTACCATATACATGACCAACACCGCTATCTGGCAGTCAGTTTTTGATCATGATGGATTTTTTGCAGAGCTGTTTTGTTGTCTCAGGCTGCTACCGGGTGCTCACGTGTTCTTAATTATTGCTTTTTACTTCAACAATTTGTTGGTTTTTACGGCCTGTGCATTTTCAAGTATCATGACTATTATTGAGCTCAAGGCCACTTATAATTTTTCTATAGCGAAAATTATTATTGCTTTTTCATTTTTTTAATAATTTTTATTTAATTATTAAAATTTTTTAATTGAATAGAACGAACAATTTTTAGAGGCAACCGCCATAGCTTTTCTCATAGATCCATTGCAAAAGCTGCTAGACTTCACTCATCAGATAAATTTTGGCACGCACTGCTAACCATTAAGCTAACAATACGCTGGTTTTTCTGTCCTCTAAACTCCCCTTATTCACTTTACCTTATACATGACCAACAACGCCATCTGGCAGTCAGTTTTTGATCATGATGGATTTTTTGCAGAGCTGCTTTGTTGTCACAGCTTGCTACCGGGTGCTCACGGTTTTTTAATTATTGCTTTTTATTTCAACAATTTGTTGGTTTTTACGGCCTGTGCATTTTCAAGTATCATGACTATGAATGAGCTCAAGGCCGCTAATAATTTTTCTATAGCGAAAATTATTATTGCTTTTTCATTTTTTTAATAATTTTTATTTAATTATTAAAATTTTTTAATTGAATAGAACGAACAATTTTTAGAGGCAACCGCCATAGCTTTTCTCATAGATCCATTGCGGCAGCTGCTAGACTTCACTCATCAGATAAATTTTGGCACGCACTGTTAACCATTAAGCTAACAATACGCTGGTTTTTCTGTCCTCTAAACTCCCCTTATTCACTTTACCATATACATGACCAACAACGCCATCTGGCAGTCAGTTTTTGATCATGATGGATTTTTTGCAGAGCTGCTTTGTTGTCACAGCTTGCTACCGGGTGCTCACGGTTTTTTAATTATTGCTTTTTATTTCAACAATTTGTTGGTTTTTACGGCCTGTGCATTTTCAAGTATCATGACTATGAATGAGCTCAAGGCCGCTAATAATTTTTCTATAGCGAAAATTATTATTGCTTTTTCATTTTTTTAATAATTTTTATTTAATTATTAAAATTTTTTAATTGAATAGAACGAACAATTTTTAGAGGCAACCGCCATAGCTTTTCTCATAGATCCATTGCGGAAGCTGCTAGACTTCACTCATCAGATAAATTTTGGCACGCACTGATAACCATTAAGCTAACAATACGCTGGTTTTTCTGTCCTCTAAACTCCCCTTATTCACTTTACCATATACATGACCAACAACGCCATCTGGCAGTCAGTTTTTGATCATGATGGATTTTTTGCAGAGCTGCTTTGTTGTCACAGCTTGCTACCGGGTGCTCACGGTTTTTTAATTATTTCTTTTTATTTCAACAATTTGTTGGTTTTTACGGCCTGTGCATTTTCAAGTATCATGACTATTATTGAGCTCAAGGCCACTAATAATTTTTCTATAGCGAAAATTATTATTGCTTTTTCATTTTTTTAATAATTTTTATTTAATTATTAAAATTTTTTAATTGAATAGAACGAACAATTTTTAGAGGCAACCGCCATAGCTTTTCTCATAGATCCATTGCGGAAGCTGCTAGACTTCACTCATCAGATAAATTTTGGCACGCACTGATAACCATTAAAACTATCCTCTAAACTCCCCTTACTCACTTTACCATATACATGACCAACACCACCATCTGGCAGTCAGTTTTTGATCCTGATGGATTTTTTGCAGAGCTGTTTTGTTGTCTCAGGCTGCTACCGGGTGCTCACGTGCTAGACTTCACTCATCAGATAAATTTTGGCACGCACTGATAACCATTAAGCTAACAATACGCTGGTTTTTCTGTCCTCTAAACTCCCCTTATTCACTTTACCATATACATGACCAACAACGCCATCTGGCAGTCAGTTTTTGATCATGATGGATTTTTTGCAGAGCTGCTTTGTTGTCACAGCTTGCTACCGGGTGCTCACGGTTTTTTAATTATTGCTTTTTAATTCAACAATTTGTTGGTTTTTACGGCCTGTGCATTTTCAAGTATCATGACTATGAATGAGCTCAAGGCCGCTAATAATTTTTCTATAGCGAAAATTATTATTGCTTTTTCATTTTTTAATAATTTTTATTTAATTATTAAAATTTTTTAATTGAATAGAACGAACAATTTTTAGAGGCAACCGCCATAGCTTTTCTCATAGATCCATTGCGGCAGCTGCTAGACTTCACTCATCAGATAAATTTTGGCACGCACTGATAACCATTAAGCTAACAATACGCTGGTTTTTCTGTCCTCTAAACTCCCCTTATTCACTTTACCATATACATGACCAACAACGCCATCTGGCAGTCAGTTTTTGATCATGATGGATTTTTTGCAGAGCTGCTTTGTTGTCACAGCTTGCTACCGGGTGCTCACGGTTTTTTAATTATTGCTTTTTATTTCAACAATTTGTTGGTTTTTACGGCCTGTGCATTTTCAAGTATCATGACTATGAATGAGCTCAAGGCCGCTAATAATTTTTCTATAGCGAAAATTATTATTGCTTTTTCATTTTTTTAATAATTTTTATTTAATTATTAAAATTTTTTAATTGAATAGAACGAACAATTTTTAGAGGCAACCGCCATAGCTTTTCTCATAGATCCATTGCGGAAGCTGCTAGACTTCACTCATCAGATAAATTTTGGCACGCACTGATAACCATTAAGCTAACAATACGCTGGTTTTTCTGTCCTCTAAACTCCCCTTATTCACTTTACCATATACATGACCAACAACGCCATCTGGCAGTCAGTTTTTGATCATGATGGATTTTTTGCAGAGCTGCTTTGTTGTCACAGCTTGCTACCGGGTGCTCACGGTTTTTTAATTATTGCTTTTTATTTCAACAATTTGTTGGTTTTTACGGCCTGTGCATTTTCAAGTATCATGACTATTATTGAGCTCAAGGCCACTAATAATTTTTCTATAGCGAAAATTATTATTGCTTTTTCATTTTTTTAATAATTTTTATTTAATTATTAAAATTTTTTAATTGAATAGAACGAACAATTTTTAGAGGCAACCGCCATAGCTTTTCTCATAGATCCATTGCGGAAGCTGCTAGACTTCACTCATCAGATAAATTTTGGCACGCACTGATAACCATTAAACTGTCCTCTAAACTCCCCTTACTCACTTTACCATATACATGACCAACACCACCATCTGGCAGTCAGTTTTTGATCCTGATGGATTTTTTGCAGAGCTGTTTTGTTGTCTCAGGCTGCTACCGGGTGCTCACGTGTTCTTAATTATTGCTTTTTACTTCAACAATTTGTTGGTTTTTACGGCCTGTGCATTTTCAAGTATCATGACTATTATTGAGCTCAAGGCCACTAATAATTTTTCTATAGCGAAAATTATTATTGCTTTTTCATTTTTTTAATAATTTTTATTTAATTATTAAAATTTTTTAATTGAATAGAACGAACAATTTTTAGAGGCAACCGCCATAGCTTTTCTCATAGATCCATTGCAAAAGCTGCTAGACTTCACTCATCAGATAAATTTTGGCACGCACTGCTAACCATTAAGCTAACAATACGCTGGTTTTTCTGTCCTCTAAACTCCCCTTATTCACTTTACCATATACATGACCAACACCGCTATCTGGCAGTCAGTTTTTGATCATGATGGATTTTTTGCAGAGCTGTTTTGTTGTCTCAGGCTGCTACCGGGTGCTCACGTGTTCTTAATTATTGCTTTTTACTTCAACAATTTGTTGGTTTTTACGGCCTGTGCATTTTCAAGTATCATGACTATGAATGAGCTCAAGGCCGCTAATAATTTTTCTAAAGAGAAAATTATTATGGTTTTTTTATTTTTTTAATAATTTTTATTTAGTTATTAAAAGTTATTAATTGAATAGAAAGGAAAATTTTTAGAGACAACCGCCATAGCTTTTCTTATAGATCCATTTCGGAAGCTGCTAGACTTCACTCATCAGATAAATTTTGGCACGCACTGATAACCATTAAGCTAACACTACGCTGTTTTTCTGTCCTCTAAACTCCCCTTATTCACTTTACCATATACAGGGTGGCGCAAAAGTAAGCTTCCGATGTTCAGCATATCGGTTGTGGCACGTGCAGTGTGTGCTGTTGCACCGTCCTGTTGGAACCACATGTTTTCCTATCCCAATTCATCAAGTTGCGGCAAAAAGAACTCGTTGATCATTGCTCTGTAGCGCTCACCATTCACAGTAACCGTTTGGCCCCGACCGACTATTGGTCAAATAAATAGTCAGCAATATTCCGCGTTGTGGAGCAGTGTAGCGTAACATTGTTTATTAACGTGTATTTCGCATGTGTTTGCTACACAAATGTCAAAACAGAACTGACTTTAGGGGCCAATCGCAAAATTTATAGCATTTTCTGATAGGAGGATTACTTTTGCGCCACCTTGTACATGACCAACACCGCCATCTGGCAGTCAGTTTTTGATCATGGTGGATTTTTTGCAGAGCTGCTTTGTTGTCACAGCTTGCTACCGGGTGCTCACGTGTTCTTAATTATTACTTTTTATTTCAACAATTTGTTGGTTTTTACGGCCTGTGCATTTTCAAGTATCATGATTATGAATGAGCTCAAGGCCGCTAATAATTTTTCTAAAGCGAAAATTATTATGGTTTTTTTATTTTTTTAATAATTTTTATTTAATTATTAAAAGTTTTTAATTGAATAGAAAGGAAACTTTTTAAAGACAACCGCCATAGCTTTTCTTATAGATCCATTTCGGAAGCTGCTAGACTTCACTCATCAGATAAATTTTGGCACGCACTGATAACCATTAAAACTGTCCTCTAAACTCCCCTTATTCACTTTACCATATACATGACCAACACCACCATCTGGCAGTCAGTTTTTGATCCTGATGGATTTTTTGCAGAGCTGTTTTGTTGTCTCAGGCTGCTACCGGGTGCTCACGTGTTCTTAATTATTGCTTTTTATTTCAACAATTTGTTGGTTTTTACGGCCTGTGCATTTTCAAGTATCATGACTATGAATGAGCTCAAGGCCGCTAGTAATTTTTCTAAAGCGAAAATTATTATGGTTTTTTTATTTTTTTAATAATTTTTATTTAATTATTAAAAGTTTTTAATTGAATAGAAAGGAAACTTTTTAAAGACAACCGCCATAGCTTTTCTTATAGATCCATTGCGGAAGCTGCTAGACTTCACTCATCAGATAAATTTTGGCACGCACTGATAACCATTAAGCTAACAATACGCTGGTTTTTCTGTCCTCTAAACTCCCCTTATTCACTTTACCATATACATGACCAACAACGCCATCTGGCAGTCAGTTTTTGATCATGATGGATTTTTTGCAGAGCTGCTTTGTTGTCACAGCTTGCTACCGGGTGCTCACGGTTTTTTAATTATTGCTTTTTATTTCAACAATTTGTTGGTTTTTACGGCCTGTGCATTTTCAAGTATCATGACTATTATTGAGCTCAAGGCCACTAATAATTTTTCTATAGCGAAAATTATTATTGCTTTTTCATTTTTTTAATAATTTTTATTTAATTATTAAAATTTTTTAATTGAATAGAACGAACAACTTTTAGAGGCAACCGCCATAGCTTTTCTCATAGATCCATTGCGGAAGCTGCTAGACTTCACTCATCAGATAAATTTTGGCGCGCACTGATAACCATTAAAACTGTCCTCTAAACTCCCCTTACTCACTTTACCATATACATGACCAACACCACCATCTGGCAGTCAGTTTTTGATCCTGATGGATTTTTTGCAGAGCTGTTTTGTTGTCTCAGGCTGCTACCGGGTGCTCACGTGTTCTTAATTATTGCTTTTTACTTCAACAATTTGTTGGTTTTTACGGCCTGTGCATTTTCAAGTATCATGACTATTATTGAGCTCAAGGCCACTAATAATTTTTCTATAGGGAAAATTATTATTGCTTTTTCATTTTTTTAATAATTTTTATTTAATTATTAAAATTTTTTAATTGAATAGAACGAACAATTTTTAGAGGCAACCGCCATAGCTTTTCTCATAGATCCATTGCGGCAGCTGCTAGACTTCACTCATCAGATAAATTTTGGCACGCACTGATAACCATTAAGCTAACAATACGCTGGTTTTTCTGTCCTCTAAACTCCCCTTATTCACTTTACCATATACATGACCAACAACGCCATCTGGCAGTCAGTTTTTGATCATGATGGATTTTTTGCAGAGCTGCTTTGTTGTCACAGCTTGCTACCGGGTGCTCACGGTTTTTTAACTATTGCTTTTTATTTCAACAATTTGTTGGTTTTTACGGCCTTTGAATTTTCAAGTATCATGACTATGAATGAATTTTCTATAGGGAATATTATTATTGTGTTTTTAATAATTTTTATTTAATTATTAAAAGTTTTTAATTGAATAGAAAGGAAAATTTCTAGAGACAACCGCCATAGCTTTTCTTTTAGATCCATTTCGGAAGCTGCTAGACTTCACTCATCAGAGAAATTTTGGCAAGCACTGCTAACCATTAAAACTGTCCTCTAAACTCCCCTTATTCACTTTACCATATACATGACCAACACCACCATCTGACAGTCAGTTTTTGATCCTGATGGATTTTTTGCAGAGCTGTTTTGTTGTCTCAGGCTGCTACCGGGTGCTCACGTGTTCTTAATTATTGCTTTTTACTTCAACAATTTGTTGGTTTTTACGGCCTGTGCATTTTCAAGTATCATGACTATTATTGAGCTCAAGGCCACTAATAATTTTTCTATAGCGAAAATTATTATTGCTTTTTCATTTTTTTAATAATTTTTATTTAATTATTAAAATTTTTTAATTGAATAGAACGAACAATTTTTAGAGGCAACCGCCATAGCTTTTCTTATAGATCCATTTCGGAAGCTGCTAGACTTCACTCATCAGATAAATTTTGGCACGCACTGATAACCATTAAAACTGTCCTCTAAACTCCCCTTATTCACTTTACCATATACATGACCAACACCACCATCTGGCAGTCAGTTTTTGATCCTGATGGATTTTTTGCAGAGCTGTTTTGTTGTCTCAGGCTGCTACCGGGTGCTCACGTGTTCTTAGTTATTGCTTTTTACTTCAACAATTTGTTGGTTTTTACGGCCTGTGCATTTTCAAGTATCATGACTATTATTGAGCTCAAGGCCACTAATAATTTTTCTATAGCGAAAATTATTATTGCTTTTTCATTTTTTTAATAATTTTTATTTAATTATTAAAATTTTTTAATTGAATAGAACGAACAATTTTTAGAGGCAACGGCCTGTGCATTTTCAAGTATCATGACTATTATTGAGCTCAAGGCCACTAATAATTTTTCTATAGCGAAAATTATTATTGCTTTTTCATTTTTTTAATAATTTTTATTTAATTATTAAAATTTTTTAATTGAATAGAACGAACAATTTTTAGAGGCAACCGCCATAGCTTTTCTTATAGATCCATTTCGGAAGCTGCTAGACTTCACTCATCAGATAAATTTTGGCACGCACTGATAACCATTAAAACTGTCCTCTAAACTCCCCTTATTCACTTTACCATATACATGACCAACACCACCATCTGGCAGTCAGTTTTTGATCCTGATGGATTTTTTGCAGAGCTGTTTTGTTGTCTCAGTTTTTGATCATGATGGATTTTTTGTAGAGCTGCTTTGTTGTCACAGCTTGCTACCGGCTCACGGTTTTTTAATTATTGCTTTTTATTCCAACAATTTGTTGGTTTTCACGGCCTATAATTTTTATTTAATTATTAAAAGTTTTTAATTGAATATAAAGGAAAATTTTCAGAGACAACCGCCATAGCTTGTCTTATAGATCCATTTCGGAAGCTGCTAGACTTCACTCATCAGAAAAATTTTGGCAAGCACTGCTAACCATTAAGCTAACAATACGCTGGTTTTTTTGTTCTCCAAACTCCTTTTAATCACTTTACCATATACATGACCAACACCGCCATCTGGCAGTCAGTTTTTGATCATGGTGGATTTTTTTGCAGAGCTGCTTTGTTGTCATAGCCTGCTACCGGGTGCTCACGGGTTTTTAATTATTGCTTTTTATTTCAACAATTTGTTGGTTTTTACGGCCTATGAATTTTCAAGTATCATGACTATGAATGAATTTTCTATAGGGAATATTATTATTGTGTTTTTAATAATTTTTATTTAATTATTAAAAGTTTTTAATTTAATAGAAAGGAAAATTTTTAGAGGCAACCGCCATAGCTTTTCTTATAGATCCATTTCGGAAGCTGCTAGACTTCACTCATCAGATAAATTTTGGCACGCACTGATAACCATTAAAACTGTCCTCTAAACTCCCCTTATTCACTTTACCATATACATGACCAACACCGCCATCTGGCAGTCAGTTTTTGATCACGATGGATTTTTTGCAGAGCTGTTTTGTTGTCTCAGGCTGCGACCGGGTGCTCACGTGTTCTTAATTATTGCTTTTTATTTCAACAATTTGTTGGTTTTTATGGCCTGTGCATTTTCAAGTATCATGACTATGAATGAGCTCAAGGCCGCTAATAATTTTTCTATAGCAAAAATTATTATTACTTTTTTATTTTTTTTAATATTTTTTATTGAATTATTAAAATTTTTTAATTTAATAGAACGAACAATTTTTAGAAGCAACCGCCATAGCTTTTCTCATAGATCCATTTCGGAAGCTGCTAGACTTCACTCATCAGATAAATTTTGGCACGCACTGATAACCATTAAGCTAACAATACGCTGGTTTTTCTGTGCTCTAAACTCCCCTTATTCACTTTACCATATACATGACCAGCACCGCCATCTGGCAGTCAGTTTTGGATCATGATGGATTTTTTGCAGAGCTGCTTTGTTGTCACAGGCTGCTACCGGGTGCTCACGTGTTCTAAATTATTGCTTTTTATTTCAACAATTTGTTAGTTTTTACGGCATATATATTTTCAAGTATCATGTCTCTTTATGAGCTCAAGGCCGCTAATAATTTTTCTATAGCGGAAATTATTAATGGATTTTATTTTTTTAATAAAATTTTTATTTAATTATTAAAAGTTTTTAATTGAATAGAAAGGAAAATTTTTACCGACAACCGCCATAGCTTTTCTTATAGATCCATTCCGGAAGCTGCTAGACTTCACTCATCAGAGAAATTTTGGCACGCACTGCTAACCATTGAGCTAACGCTGGTTTTTCTGTCCTCTAAACTCCTTTTATTCACTTTACCATATACATGACCAGCACCGCCATCTGGCAGTCAGTTTTTGATCATGCTGGATTTTTTGCGGAGCTGCGTTGTTGTCACAGCCTACTACCGGGTGCTCACGGTTTTTTAATTATTGCTTTTTATTTCAAAAATTTTTTGGTTTTTACGGCCTATGCATTTTCAAGTATCATGACTATGAATGAATTTTGTACAGAGAATATTATTATTCTGTTTTTAATAATTTTTATTTAATTACTAAAATTTTGTAATTGAATAGAACGAACAATTTTTAGAGGCAACCGCCATAGCTTTTCTCATAGATCCATTTCGGAAGCTGCTACACTTCACTTAACAGAAAAATTTTGGCACGCACTGCTAACCATTTAGCTAACAATACGCTGGTTTTTCTGTCCTATAAACTCCTTTTATTCACTTTGCCATATACATGACCAACACCGCCATGTGGCAGTCAGTTTTTGATCACGATGGATTTTTTGCGGAGCTGCGTTGTTGTCACAGCCTACTACCGGGTGCTCACGGTTTTTTAATTATTGCTTTTTATTTCAAAAATTTTTTGGTTTTTACGGCCTATGCATTTTCAAGTATCATGACTATGAATCAGCTCAAGGCCGCTACTAATTTTTCTATAGCGAAAATTATTATGGCTTTTTTTATTTTTTTAATAAATTTTATTTAATTATTAAAATTTTTTAATTGAATAGAACAAACAATTTTTAGTTGCAACCGCCATAGCTTTTCTCATAGATCCATTGCGGAAGCTGCTAGACTTCACTCATCAGATAAATTTTGGCACGCACTGATAACCATTAAGCTAACAATATGCTGGTTTTTCTGTCCTCTAAACTCCCCTTATTTACTTTACCATATACATGACCAACACCGCCATGTGGCAGTCAGTTTTTGATCACGATGGATTTTTTGCGGAGCTGCGTTGTTGTCACAGCCTACTACCGGGTGCTCACGGTTTTTTAATTATTGCTTTTTATTTCAAAAATTTTTTGGTTTTTACGGCCTATGCATTTTCAAGTATCATGACTATGAATCAGCTCAAGGCCGCTACTAATTTTTCTATAGCGAAAATTATTATGGCTTTTTTTATTTTTTTAATAAATTTTATTTAATTATTAAAATTTTTTAATTGAATAGAACAAACAATTTTTAGAGGCAACCGCCATAGCTTTTCTCATAGATCCATTTCGGAAGCTGCTACACTTCACTTAACAGAAAAATTTTGGCACGCAGTGCTAACCATTCAGCTAACAATACGCTGGTTTTTCTGTCCTCTAAACTCCCCTTATTTACTTTGCCATATACATGACCAACACCGCCATCTGGCAGTCAGTTTTTGATCATGATGGATTTTTTGCGGAGCTGCGTTGTTGTCACAGCCTACTACCGGGTGCTCACGGTTTTTTAATTATTGCTTTTTATTCCAACAATTTGTTGCTTTTTACGGCCTATACATTTTCAAGTATCATGACTATGAATGAGCTCAAGGCCACTAATAATTTTTCTAGAGTGAAAATTATTATGGTTTTTTTAATAATTTTTATTTAATTATTAAAAGTTTTTAATTGAATAGAAGGAAAATTTTTAGAGACAACCGCCATAGCTTTTCTTATACTCATCAGATAAATTTTGGCACGCACTGATAACCATTAAGCTAACAATACGCTGGTTTTTCTGTCCTATAAACTCCTTTTATTCACTTTGCCATATACATGACCAACACCGCCATCTGGCAGTCAGTTTTTGATAATGATGGATTTTTTACAGAGCTTCTTTGTTGTCACAGCTTGCTACCGGGTGCTCACGGTTTTTTAATTATTGATTTTATTCCAACAATTTGTTGCTTTTTACGGCCTATACATTTTCAAGTATCATGACTATGAATGAGCTCAAGGCCACTAATAATTTTGCTAAAGTGAAAATTATTATGGTTTTTTTAATAATTTTTATTTAATTATTAAAAGTTTTTAATTGAATAGAAGGAAAATTTTTAGAGACAACCGCCATAGCTTTTCTTATACTCATCAGATAACTTTTGGGACGCACTACTAACCATTAAGCTAACAATACGCCGGTTTTTCCGTCCTCTAAACTCCCCTTATTCACTTTACCATATACATGACCAACACCGCCATTTGGCAGTCAGTTTTTGATCATGATGGATTTTTTGCAGAGCTGTTTTATTGTCTCAGGCTGCTACCGGGTGCTCACGTGTTCTTAATTATTGCTTTTTATTTCAACATTATGTTGGTTTTTACGGCCTATAATTTTTATTTAATTATTAAAAGTTTTTAATTGAATATAAAGGAAAATTTTCAGAGACATAGCTTTTCTTATAGATCCATTTCGGAAGATGCTAGACTTCACTCATCAGAAAAATGTTGGCAAGCACTGCTAACCATTAAGCTAACAATACGCTGGTTTTTTTTGTTCTCCAAACTCCTTTTAATCACTTTACTATATACATGACCAACACCGCCATCTGCCAATCAGTTTTTGATCATGGTGGATTTTTTTGCAGAGCTGCTTTGTTGTCATAGCCTGCCACCGGGTGCTCACGGGTTTTTAATTATTGCTTTTTATTTCAACAATTTGTTGGTTTCTACGGCCTTTGAATTTTCAAGTATCATGACTATGAATGAATTTTCTATAGGGAATATTATTATTGTGTTTTTAATAATTTTTATTTAATTATTAAAAGTTTTTAATTGAATAGAAACGAAACTTTTTAGAGACAACCGCCATAGCTTTTCTTATAGATCCATTTCGGAAGTGCTAGACTTCACTCATCAGATAAATTTTGGCACGCACTGATAACCTTAAGCTAACAATACGCTGGTTTTTCTGTCCTCTAAACTCCCCTTATTCACTTTAGCATATACATGACCATACCGCCATCTGGCAGTCAGTTTTTGATCATAATGGATTTTTTGCAGAGCTGTTTTGTTGTCTCAGGCTGCTACCGGGTGCTCACGTGTTCTTAATTATTGCTTTTTATTTCAACAATATGTTGGTTTTTACGGCCTATGCATTTTCAAGTATCATGACTATGAATGAATTTTGTACAGGGAATATTATTATTCTGTTTTTAATAATTTTTATTTAATTATTAAAATTTTGTAATTGAATAGAACGAACAATTTTTAGAGGCAAAAGCCATAGCTGTTCTCATAGATCCATTTCGGAAGTGCTACACTTCACTTAACAGAAAAATTTTGGCACGCACTGCTAACCATTGAGCTAACAATACGCTGGTTTTTCTGTCCTATAAACTCCTTTTATTCACTTTGCCATATACATGACCAACACCGCCATCTGGCAGTCAGTTTTTGATAATGATGGATTTTTTACAGAGCTGCTTTGTTGTCACAGCCTGCTACCCGGTGCTCACGGTTTTTTAATTATTGCTTTTTATTTCAACAATTTGTTGCTTTTCACGGCCTATACATTTTCAAGTATCATGACTATGAATGAGCTCAAGGCCACTAATAATTTTTCTAGAGTGAAAATTATTATGGTTTTTTTAATAATTTTTATTTTATTATTAAAAGTTTTTAATTGAATAGAAGGAAAATTTTTAGAGACAACCGCCATAGCTTTTCTTATACTCATCAGATAAATTTTGGCACGCACTGATAACCATTAAGCTAACAATACGCTGGTTTTTCTGTCTTATAAACTCCTTTTATTCACTTTGCCATATACATGACCAACACCGCCATCTGGCAGTCAGTTTTTGATAATGATGGATTTTTTACAGAGCTGCTTTGTTGTCACAGCCTGCTACCGGGTGCTCACGGTTTTTTAATTATTGCGTTTTATTTCAACAATTTGTTGGTTTTCACGGCCTATGCATTTTCAAGTATCATGACTATGAATGAATTTTCTATAGGGAATATTATTATTGTGTTTTTAATAATTTTTATTTAAGTATTAAAAGTTTTTAATTGAATAGAAACGAAAATTTTTAGAGACAACCGCCATAGCTTTTCTTATAGATCCATTTCGGAAGCTGCTAGACTTCACTCATCAGATAAATTTTGGCACGCACTGATAACCATTAAGCTAACAATACGCTGGTTTTTCTATCCTCTAAACTCCCCTTATTCTCTTTACCATATACATGACCATACCGCCATCTGGCAGTCAGTTTTTGATCATAATGGATTTTTTACAGAGCTGTCCCAGGCTGCTACCGGGTGCTCACGTGTTCTTAATTATTGCTTTTTATTTCAACAATTTGTTGGTTTTTACGGCCTATGCATTTTCAAGTATCATGACTATGAATGAATTTTGTACAGGGAATATTATTATTCTGTTTTTAATAATTTTTATTTAATTATTAAAATTTTGTAATTGAATAGAACGAACAATTTTTAGAGGCAACCGCCATAGCTTTTCTCATAGATCCATTTCGGAAGCTGCTACACTTCACTTAACAGAAAAATTTTGACACGCACTGCTAACCATTGAGCTAACAATACGCTGGTTTTTCTGTCCTGTAAACTCCTTTTATTCACTTTGCCATATACATACATGACCAACACCGCCATCTGGCAGTCAGTTTTTGATAATGATGGATTTTTTACAGAGCTGCTTTGTTGTCACAGCCTGCTACCGGGTGCTCACGGTTTTTTAATTATTGCGTTTTATTTCAACAATTTGTTGGTTTTCACGGCCTGTGCATTTTCAAGTATCCTGACAATGAATGAATTTTCTATAGGGAATATTATTATTGTGTTTTTAATAATTTTAATTTAAGTATTAAAAGTTTTTAATTGAATAGAAACGAAAATTTTTAGAGACAACCGCCATAGCTTTTCTTATAGATCCATTTCGGAAGATGCTAGACTTCACTCATCAGAAAAATTTTGGCAAGCACTGCTAACCATTAAGCTAACAATACGCTGGTTTTTCTATCCTCTAAACTCCCCTTATTCACTTTACCATATACATGACCAACACCGTAATCTGGCAGTCAGTTTTTGTTGTCACAGCCTGCTACCGGGTGCTCACGGTTTTTTAATTATTGCTTTTTATTTCAACAATTTGTTGCTTTTCACGGCCTATACATTTTCAAGTATCATGACTATGAATGAGCTCAAGGCCACTAATAATTTTTCTAGAGTGAAAATTATTATGGTTTTTTTAATAATTTTTATTTTATTATTAAAAGTTTTTAATTGAATAGAAGGAAAATTTTTAGAGACAACCGCCATAGCTTTTCTTATACTCATCAGATAAATTTTGGCACGCACTGATAACCATTAAGCTAACAATACGCTGGTTTTTCTGTCCTATAAACTCCTTTTATTCACTTTGCCATATACATGACCAACACCGCCATCTGGCAGTCAGTTTTTGATAATGATGGATTTTTTACAGAGCTGCTTTGTTGTCACAGCCTGCTACCGGGTGCTCACGGTTTTTTAATTATTGCGTTTTATTTCAACAATTTGTTGGTTTTCATTTTCAAGTATCATGACTATGAATGAATTTTCTATAGGGAATATTATTATTGTGTTTTTAATAATTTTTATTTAAGTATTAAAAGTTTTTAATTGAATAGAAACGAAAATTTTTAGAGACAACCGCCATAGCTTTTCTTATAGATCCATTTCGGAAGATGCTAGACTTCACTCATCAGAAAAATTTTGGCAAGCACTGCTAACCATTAAGCTAACAATACGCTGGTTTTTCTATCCTCTAAACTCCCCTTATTCTCTTTACCATATACATGACCAACACCGCCATCTGGCAGTCAGTTTTTGATCATGGTGGATTTTTTTGCAGAGCTGCTTTGTTGTCATAGCCTGCCACCGGGTGCTCACGGGTTTTTAATTATTGCTCTTTATTTCAACAATTTGTTGGTTTCTACGGCCTTTGAATTTTCAAGTATCATGACTATGAATGAATTTTCTATAGGGAATATTATTATTGTGTTTTTAATAATTTTTATTTAATTATTAAAAGTTTTTAATTGAATAGAAACGAAACTTTTTAGAGACAACCGCCATAGCTTTTCTTATAGATCCATTTCGGAAGCTGCTAGACTTCACTCATCAAATAAATTTTGGCACGCACTGATAACCATTAAGCTAACAATACGCTGGTTTTTCTATCCTCTAAACTCCCCTTATTCTCTTTACCATATACATGACCATACCGCCATCTGGCAGTCAGTTTTTGATCATAATGGATTTTTTGCAGAGCTGTCCCAGGCTGCTACCGGGTGCTCACGTGTTCTTAATTATTGCTTTTTATTTCAACAATTTGTTGGTTTTTACGGCCTATGCATTTTCAAGTATCATGCCTATGAATGAATTTTGTACAGGGAATATTATTATTCTGTTTTTAATAATTTTTATTTAATTATTAAAATTTTGTAATTGAATAGAACGAACAATTTTTAGAGGCAACCGCCATAGCTTTTCTCATAGATCCATTTCGGAAGCTGCTACACTTCACTTAACAGAAAAATTTTGGCACGCACTGCTAACCATTGAGCTAACAATACGCTGGTTTTTCTGTCCTGTAAACTCCTTTTATTCACTTTGCCATATACATACATGACCAACACCGCCATCTGGCAGTCAGTTTTTGATAATGATGGATTTTTTACAGAGCTGCTTTGTTGCCACAGCCTGCTACCGGGTGCTCACGGTTTTTTAATTATTGCGTTTTATTTCAACAATTTGGTGGTTTTCACGGCCTATGCATTTTCAAGTATCATGACTATGAATGAATTTTCTATAGGGAATATTATTATTGTGTTTTTAATAATTTTTTGCAGAGCTGTTTTGTTGTCACAGGCTGCTACCGCGTGCTCACAGTTTTTTAATTATTGCTTTTTATTTCAACAGTTTGTTGGTTTCTACGGCCTTTGAATTTTCAAGTATCATGACTATGAATGAATTTTCTATAGGGAATATTATTATTGTGTTTTTAATAATTTTTATTTAATTATTAAAAGTTTTTAATTGAATAGAAACAAAACTTTTTAGAGACAACCGCCATAGCTTTTCTTATAGATCCATTTCGGAAGCTGCTAGACTTCACTCATCAGATAAATTTTGGCACGCACTGATAACCATTAAGCTAACAATACGCTGGTTTTTCTGTCCTCTAAGCTCCCCTTATTCACTTTACCATATACATGACCAACACCGTAATCTGGCAGTCAGTTTTTGTTGTCTCAGGCTGCTACCGGGTGCTCACGTGTTCTTAATTATTGCTTTTTATTTCAACAATTTGTTGCTTTTTACGGCCTATACATTTTCAAGTATCATGACTAGGAATGAGCTCAAGGCCACTAATAATTTTTCTAGAGTGAAAATTATTATGGTTTTTTTAATAATTTTTATTTAATTATTAAAAGTTTTTAATTGAATAGAAGGAAAATTTTTAGAGACAACCGCCATAGCTTTTCTTATACTCATCAGATAACTTTTGGCACGCACTACTAACCATTAAGCTAACAATACGCTGGTTTTTCTGTCCTCTAAACTCCCCTTATTCACTTTACCATATACATGACCAACACCGCCATCTGGCAGTCAGTTTTTGACCATGATGGATTTTTTGCAGAGCTGTTTTGTTGTCACAGGCTGCCACCGGGTGCTCACAGTTGTTTAATTATTGCTTTTTATTTCAACAATTTGTTGGTTTTTACGGCCTATGCATTTTCAAGTATCCTGACTATGAATGAATTTTCTATAGGGAATATTATTATTGTGTTTTTAATAATTTTTATTTAAGTATAAAAAGTTTTTAATTGAATAGAAACGAAAATTTTTAGAGACAACCGCCATAGCTTTTCTTATAGATCCATTTCGGAAGCTGCTAGACTTCACTCATCAGATAAATTTTGGCACGCACTGATAACCATTAAGCTAACAATACGCTGGTTTTTCTGTCCTCTAAGCTCCCCTTATTCACCTTACCATATACATGACCAACACCGTAATCTGGCAGTCAGTTTTTGTTGTCTCAGGCTGCTACCGGGTGCTCACGTGTTCTTAATTATTGCTTTTTATTTCAACAATTTGTTGGTTTTTACGGCCTGTGCATTTTCAAGTATCATGAGTATTATTGAGCTCAAGGCCACTAATAATTTTTCTATAGCGAAAATTATTATTGCTTTTTTATTTTTTTAATTATTTTTATTTAATTATTAAAATTTTGTAATTTAATAGAACGAACAATTTTTAGAGGCAACCGCCGCTTTTCTCATAGGTCCATTTCGGAAGCTGCTAGACTTCACTCACCAGATAAATAGAACAAAAAATTTTTAGAGGCAACCGCCATAGCTTTTCTCATAGCTACATTGCGGAAGCTGCTAGACTTCACTCATCAGATAAATTTTGGCACGCACTGATAACCATTAAGCTAACAATACGCTGGTTTTCCTGTCCTCTAAACTCCCCTTATTCACTTTACCATATACATGACCAACACCGCCATCTGGCAGTCAGTTTTTGACCATGATGGATTTTTTGCAGAGCTGTTTTGTTGTCACAGGCTGCCACCGGGTGCTCACAGTTTTTTAATTATTGCTTTTTATTTCAACAATTTGTTGGTTTTTACGGCCTGTGCATTTTCAAGTATCCTGACAATGAATGAATTTTCTATAGGGAATATTATTATTGTGTTTTTAATAATTTTTATTTAAGTATTAAAAGTTTTTAATTGAATAGAAACGAAAATTTTTAGAGACAACCGCCATAGCTTTTCTTATAGATCCATTTCGGAAGCTGCTAGACTTCACTCATCAGATAAATTGTGGCACGCACTGATAACCATTAAGCTAACAATACGCTGGTTTTTCTGTCCTCTAAACTCCCCTTATTCACTTTACCATATACATGACCAACACCGTAATCTGGCAGTCAGTTTTTGTTGTCTCAGGCTGCTACCGGGTGCTCACGTGTTCTTAATTATTGCTTTTTATTTCAACAATTTGTTGGTTTTTACGGCCTGTGCATTTTCAAGTATCATGAGTATTATTGAGCTCAAGACCACTAGTAATTTTTCTATAGCGAAAATTATTATTACTTTTTTATTTTTTTAATTATTTTTATTTAATTATTAAAATTTTTTAATTTAATAGAACGAACAATTTTTAGAGGCAACCGCCGCTTTTCTCATAGGTCCATTTCGGAAGCTGCTAGACTTCACTCACCAGATAAATAGAACAAAAAATTTTTAGAGGCAACCGCCATAGCTTTTCTCATAGCTACATTGCGGAAGCTGCTAGACTTCACTCATCAGATAAATTTTGGCACGCACTGATAACCATTAAGCTAACAATACGCTGGTTTTCCTGTCCTCTAAACTCCCCTTATTCACTTTACCATATACATGACCAACACCGCCATCTGGCAGTCAGTTTTTGATCATGATGGATTTTTTGCAGAGCTGTTTTGTTGTCACAGGCTGCTACCGGGTGCTCACGTGTTCTTAATTATTGCTTTTTATTTCAACAATTTTTTGGTTTTTACGGCCTATGCATTTTCAGGTATCATGACTATGAATGAATTTTCTACAGGGAATATTATTATTGTGTTTTTAATAATTTTTATTTAATTATTAAAATTTTTTAATTGAATAGAACGAACAATTTTTAGAGGCAACCGGCATAGCTTTTCTCATAGATCCATTGCGGAAGCTGCTAGACTTCACTCATCAGAAAAATGTTGGCACGCACTGATAACCATTAGGCTAACAGTACGCTGGTTTTTCTGTCCTCTAAACTCCTTTTATTCACATTACCATATACATGACCAACAACGCCATCTGGCAGTCAGTTTTTGATCATGATGGATTTTTTGCAGAGCTGCTTTGTTGTCACAGCTTGCTACCGGGTGCTCACGGTTTTTTAATTATTGCTTTTTATTCCAAAAATTTAATTTGTTGGTTTTCACGGCCTATAATTTTTATTTAATTATTACAAGTTTTTAATTGAATGGAAAGGAAAATTTTTAATGACAACCGCCATAGCTTTTCTTATATATCATTTCGGAAGCTGCTAGACTTAACTCATCAGATAAATTTTGGCACGCACTGATAACCATTAAGCTAACAATACGCTGGTTTTTCTGTCCTTAAACTCCCCTTATTCACTTTACCTTATACATGACCAACACCGCCATCTGGCAGTCAGTTTTTTATCATGATGGATTTTTTGCAGAGCTGTTTTGTTGTCACAGGCTGCTACTGGGTGCTCACGGTTTTTTAATTATTGCTTTTTATACCATATATTTATTCCATATTTTATTGTTGGTTTTCACGGCCTATAATTTTTATTTAATTATTAAAAGTTTTTAATTGAATGGAAAGGAAAATTTTTAGAGACAACCGCCATAGCTTTTCTTATATATCATTTCGGAAGTTGCTAGACTTGACTCATTAAATAAATTTTGGCACGCACTGATAACCATTAGCTAAAAATACGCTGGTTTTTCTGTCCTCTAAACTCCCCTTATTCACTTTACCATATACATGACCAACACCGCCATCTGGCAGTCAGTTTTTGATCATGGTGGATTTTTTTTGCACAGCTGCTTTGTTGTCACAGCCTGCTACCGGGTGCTCACGGTTTTTTAATTATTGCTTTTTATTTGGTTTTCACGGCCTATAATTTTTATTTAATTATTAAAAGTTTTTAATTGAAAAGAAAGGAAAATTTTCAGAGACAACCGCCATAGCTTTTCTCATAGATCCATTGCGGAAGTTGCTAGACTTCACTCATCAGATAAATTTTGGCACGCACTGATAACCATTAAGCTAACAATACGCTGGTTTTTCTGTCCTCTAAACTCCCCTTATTCACTTTACCATATACATGACCAACACCGCCATCTGGCAGTCAGTTTTTGATCATGATGGATTTTTTGCAGAGCTGTTTTGTTGTCACAGGCTGCTACCGGGTGCTCACGGTTTTTTAATTATTGCTTTTTATTTCAACAATTTGTTGGTTTTTACGGCCTATGAATTTTCAAGTATCATGACTATGAATGAATTTTCTACAGGGAAAATTATTATTGTGTTTTTAATAATTTTTATTTAATTATTAAAATTTTTTAATTGAATAGAACGAACAATTTTTAGAGGCAACCGCCATAGCTTTTCTCATAGATACATTGCGGAAGCTGCTAGACTTCACTCATCAGATAAATTTTGGCACGCACTGATAACCATTAAGCTAACAATACGCTGGTTTTCCTGTCCTCTAAACTCCCCTTATTCACTTTACCATATACATGACCAACACCGCCATCTGCCAGTCAGTTTTTGATCATGATGGATTTTTTGCAGAGCTGTTTTGTTGTCACAGGCTGCTACCGGGTGCTCACGTGTTCTTAATTATTGCTTTTTATTTCAACAATTTGTTGGATTTTACGGCCTGTGCATTTTCAAGTATCATGACTATTATTGAGCTCAAGGCCACTAACAATTTTTCTATAGCGAAAATTATTATTGCTTTTTTATTTTTTTAATAATTTTTATTTAACTATTAAAATTTTTTAATTAAATAGAACGAACAATTTTTAGAGGCAACCGCCATAGCTTTTCTCATAGATCCATTGCGGAAGGTGCTAGACTTCACTCATCAGATAAATTTTGGCACGCACTGATAACCATTAAGCTAACAATACGCTGGTTTTCCTGTCCTCTAAACTCCCCTTATTCACTTTACCATATACATGACCAACACCGCCATCTGGCAGTCAGTTTTTGATCATGATGGATTTTTTGCAGAGCTGTGTTGTTGTCACAGGCTGCTACCGGGTGCTCACAGTTTTTTAATTATTGCTTTTTATTTCAACAATTTGTTGGTTTTTACGGCCTGTGCATTTTCAAGTATCATGACTATTATTGAGCTCAAGGCCACTGATAATTTTTCTATAGCGAAAATTATTATTACTTTTTTATTTTTTTAATTATTTTTATTTAGTTATTAAAATTTTTTAATTTAATAGAACGAACACTTTTTAGAGGCAACCGCCATAGATCCATTTCGGAAGCTGCTAGACTTCACTCCTCAGATAAATTTTGGCACGCACTGATAACCATTAAGCTAACAATACGCTGGTTTTTCTGTCCTCTAAACTCCCCTTATTCACTTTACCATATACATGACCAACACCGCCATCTGGCAGTCAGTTTTTGATCATGATGGATTTTTTTGCAGAGCTGCTTTGTTGGCACAGCCTGCTACTGGGTGCTCACGGGTTTTTAATTATTGCTTTTTATTTCAACAATTTGTTGGTTTTTACGGCCTTTGAATTTTCAAGTATCATGACTATGAATGAATTTTCTATAGGGAATATTATTATTGTGTTTTTAATAATTTTTATTTAATTAGTAAAAGTTTTTAATTGAATAGAAAGGAAAATTTCTAGAGACAACCGCCATAGCTTTTCTTTTAGCTCCATTTCGGAAGCTGCTAGACTTCACTCATCAGAGAAATTTTGGCACACACTGCTAACCATTAAGCTAACAATACGCTGGTTTTTCTGTCCTCTAAACTCCTTTTATTCACTTTGCCATACACATGACCAGCACCGCCATCTGGCAGTCAGTTTTTGATCATGATGGATTTTTTGCATAGCTGTTTTGTTGTCACAGGCTGCTACCGGGTGCTCACGTGTTCTTTATTATTGCTTTTTACTTCAACAATTTGTTGGTTTTTACGGCCTGTGCATTTTCAAGTATCATGAAAATTATTGAGCTCAAGGCCACTAATAATTTTTCTATAGCGAAAATTATTATTGCTTTTTTATTTTTTTAATAATTTTTCTTTAATTATTAAAATTTTTTAATTGAATATAAAGGAAAATTTTTAGAGGCAACCGCCATAGCTGTTCTTATAGATCCATTGCGGAAGCTGCTAGACTTCACTCATCAGATATATTTTGGCACGCACTGATAACCATTAGGCTAACAGTACGCTGGGTTTTCTGTCCTCTAAACTCCCTTTATTCACATTACCATATACATGACCAGCACCGCCATCTGGCAGTCAGTTTTTGATCATGATGGATTTTTTGCATAGCTGTTTTGTTGTCACAGGCTGCTACCGGGTGCTCACGGTTTTTTAATTATTGCTTTTTATTTCAACAATTTGTTGGTTTTTACGGCCTATGCATTTTCAGGTATCATGACTATGAATGAATTTTCTACAGGGAATATTATTATTGTGTTTTTAATAATTTTTATTTAATTATTTAAATTTTTTAATTGAATAGAACGAACAATTTTTAGAGGCAACCGCCATAGCTTTTCTCATAGATCCATTGCGGAAGCTGCTAGACTTCACTCATCAGAAAAATGTTGGCACGCACTGATAACCATTAGGCTAACAGTACGCTGGTTTTTCTGTCCTCTAACTCCTTTTATTCACATTACCATATACATGACCAACACCGCCATCTGGCAGTCAGTTTTTGATCATGATGGATTTTTTGCAGAGCTGCTTTGTTGTCACAGCTTGCTACCGGGTGCTCACGGTTTTTTAATTATTGCTTTTTATTTCAACAATTTGTTGGTTTTCACGGCCTATAATTTTTATTTAATTATTACAAGTTTTTAATTGAATGGAAAGGAAAATTTTTAATGACAACCGCCATAGCTTTTCTTATATATCATTTCGGAAGCTGCTAGACTTCACTCATCAGATAAATTTTGGCACGCACTGATAACCATTAAGCTAACAATACGCTGGTTTTTCTGTCCTCTAAACTCCCCTTATTCACTTTACCTTATACATGACCAACACCGCCATCTGGCAGTCAGTTTTTTATCATGATGGATTTTTTGCAGAGCTGTTTTGTTGTCACAGGCTGCTACTGGGTGCTCACGGTTTTTTAATTATTGCTTTTTATACCATATATTTATTCCATATTTTATTGTTGGTTTTCACGGCCTATAATTTTTATTTAATTATTAAAAGTTTTTAATTGAATGGAAAGGAAAATTTTTAGAGACAACCGCCATAGCTTTTCTTATATATCATTTCGGAAGTTGCTAGACTTCACTCATTAGATAAATTTTGGC
Organism: Merzomyia westermanni; assembly: GCA_949987695.1. NCBI lineage: Eukaryota > Metazoa > Arthropoda > Insecta > Diptera > Tephritidae > Merzomyia > Merzomyia westermanni. Next base: position 102,445,761 of record OX465288.1, on the reverse strand, counting down.
ACGCACTGATAACCATTAGCTAAAAATACGCTGGTTTTTCTGTCCTCTAAACTCCCCTTATTCACTTTACCATAAACATGACCAACACCTCCATCTGGCAGTCAGTTTTTGATCATGGTGGATTTTTTTTGCACAGCTGCTTTGTTGTCACAGCCTGCTACCGGGTGCTCACGGTTTTTTAATTATTGCTTTTTATTTCAACAATTTGTTGGTTTTCACGGCCTCTAATTTTTATTTAATTATTAAAAGTTTTTAATTGAAAAGAAAGGAAAATTTTCAGAGACAACCGCCATAGCTTTTCTCATAGATCCATTGCGGAAGCTGCTAGACTTCACTCATCAGATAAATTTTGGCACGCACTGATAACCATTAAGCTAACAATACGCTGGTTTTTCTGTCCTCTAAACTCCCCTTATTCACTTTACCATATACATGACCAACACCGCCATCTGGCAGTCAGTTTTTGATCATGATGGATTTTTTGCAGAGCTGTTTTGTTGTCACAGGCTGCTACCGGGTGCTCACGGTTCTTTAATTATTGCTTTTTATTTCAACAATTTGTTGGTTTTTACGGCCTATGAATTTTCAAGTATCATGACTATGAATGAATTTTGTACAGGGAATATTATTATTCTGTTTTTAATAATTTTTATTTAATTATTAAAATTTTGTAATTGAATAGAACGAACAATTTTTAGAGGCAAAAGCCATAGCTGTTCTCATAGATCCATTTCGGAAGCTGCTACACTTCACTTAACAGAAAAATTTTGGCACGCACTGCTAACCATTGAGCTAACAATACGCTGGTTTTTCTGTCCTATAAACTCCTTTTATTCACTTTGCCATATACATGACCAACACCGCCATCTGGCAGTCAGTTTTTGATAATGATGGATTTTTTACAGAGCTGCTTTGTTGTCACAGCCTGCTACCGGGTGCTCACGGTTTTTTAATTACTGCGTTTTATTTCAACAATTTGTTGGTTTTCACGGCCTATGCATTTTCAAGTATCATGACTATGAATGAATTTTCTATAGGGAATATTATTATTGTGTTTTTAATAATTTTTATTTAAGTATTAAAAGTTTTTAATTGAATAGAAACGAAAATTTTTAGAGACAACCGCCATAGCTTTTCTTATAGATCCATTTCGGAAGATGCTAGACTTCACTCATCAGAAAATTTTGGCAAGCACTGCTAACCATTAAGCTAACAATACGCTGGTTTTTCTATCCTCTAAACTCCCCTTATTCTCTTTACCATATACATGACCAACACCGCCATCTGGCAGTCAGTTTTTGATCATGGTGGATTTTTTTGCAGAGCTGCTTTGTTGTCATAGCCTGCCACCGGGTGCTCACGGGTTTTTAATTATTGCTCTTTATTTCAACAATTTGTTGGTTTCTACGGCCTTTGAATTTTCAAGTATCATGACTATGAATGAATTTTCTATAGGGAATATTATTATTGTGTTTTTAATAATTTTTATTTAATTATTAAAAGTTTTTAATTGAATAGAAACGAAACTGTTTAGAGACAACCGCCATAGCTTTTCTTATAGATCCATTTCGGAAGCTGCTAGACTTCACTCATCAGATAAATTTTGGCACGCACTGATAACCATTAAGCTAACAATACGCTGGTTTTCCATATACATGACCATACCGCCATCTGGCAGTCAGTTTTTGATCATAATGGATTTTTTGCAGAGCTGTCCCAGGCTGCTACCGGGTGCTCACGTGTTCTTAACTATTGCTTTTTATTTCAACAATTTGTTGGTTTTTACGGCCTATGCATTTTCAAGTATCATGACTATGAATGAATTTTGTACAGGGAATATTATTATTCTGTTTTTAATAATTTTTATTTAATTATTAAAATTTTGTAATTGAATAGAACGAACAATTTTTAGAGGCAACCGCCATAGCTTTTCTCATAGATCCATTTCGGAAGCTGCTACACTTCACTTAACAGAAAAATTTTGGCACGCACTGCTATCCATTGAGCTAACAATACGCTGGTTTTTCTGTCCTGTAAACTCCTTTTATTCACTTTGCCATATACATGACCAACACCGCCATCTGGCAGTCAGTTTTTGATCATGATGGATTTTTTGCATAGCTGTTTTGTTGTCACAGGCTGCTACCGGGTGCTCACGTGTTCTTTATTATTGCTTTTTACTTCAACAATTTGTTGGTTTTTACGGCCTGTGCATTTTCAAGTATCATGAAAATTATTGAGCTCAAGGCCACTAATAATTTTTCTATAGCGAAAATTATTATTGCTTTTTTATTTTTTTAATAATTTTTCTTTAATTATTAAAATTTTTTAATTGAATATAAAGGAAAATTTTTAGAGGCAACCGCCATAGCTGTTCTTATAGATCCATTGCGGAAGCTGCTAGACTTCACTCATCAGATATATTTTGGCACGCACTGATAACCATTAGGCTAACAGTACGCTGGGTTTTCTGTCCTCTAAACTCCCTTTATTCACATTACCATATACATGACCAGCACCGCCATCTGGCAGTCAGTTTTTGATCATGATGGATTTTTTGCATAGCTGTTTTGTTGTCACAGGCTGCTACCGGGTGCTCACGGTTTTTTAATTATTGCTTTTTATTTCAACAATTTGTTGGTTTTTACGGCCTATGCATTTTCAGGTATCATGACTATGAATGAATTTTCTACAGGGAATATTATTATTGTGTTTTTAATAATTTTTATTTAATTATTAAAATTTTTTAATTGAATAGAACGAACAATTTTTAGAGGCAACCGCCATAGCTTTTCTCATAGATCCATTGCGGAAGCTGCTAGACTTCACTCATCAGAAAAATGTTGGCACGCACTGATAACCATTAGGCTAACAGTACGCTGGTTTTTCTGTCCTCTAACTCCTTTTATTCACATTACCATATACATGACCAACACCGCCATCTGGCAGTCAGTTTTTGATCATGATGGATTTTTTGCAGAGCTGCTTTGTTGTCACAGCTTGCTACCGGGTGCTCACGGTTTTTTAATTATTGCTTTTTATTCCAACAATTTAATTTGTTGGTTTTCACGGCCTATAATTTTTATTTAATTATTACAAGTTTTTAATTGAATGGAAAGGAAAATTTTTAATGACAACCGCCATAGCTTTTCTTATATATCATTTCGGAAGCTGCTAGACTTCACTCATCAGATAAATTTTGGCACGCACTGATAACCATTAAGCTAACAATACGCTGGTTTTTCTGTCCTCTAAACTCCCCTTATTCACTTTACCTTATACATGACCAACACCGCCATCTGGCAGTCAGTTTTTTATCATGATGGATTTTTTGCAGAGCTGTTTTGTTGTCACAGGCTGCTACTGGGTGCTCATGGTTTTTTAATTATTGCTTTTTATACCATATATTTATTCCATATTTTATTGTTGGTTTTCACGGCCTATAATTTTTATTTAATTATTAAAAGTTTTTAATTGAATGGAAAGGAAAATTTTTAGAGACAACCGCCATAGCTTTTCTTATAGATCCATTGCGGAAACTGCTAGACTTCACTCATCAGATAAATTTTGGCACGCACTGATAACCATTAAGCTAACAATACGCTGGTTTTTCTGTCCTCTAAACTCCCCTTATTCACTTTACCATATACATGACCAACACCGCCATCTGGCAGTCAGTTTTTGATCATGGTGGATTTTTTTTGCACAGCTGCTTTGTTGTCACAGCCTGCTACCGGGTGCTCACGGTTTTTTAATTATTGCTTTTTATTTCAACAATTTGTTGGTTTTCACGGCCTCTAATTTTTATTTAATTATTAAAAGTTTTTAATTGAAAAGAAAGGAAAATTTTCAGAGACAACCGCCATAGCTTTTCTCATAGATCCATTGCGGAAGCTGCTAGACTTCACTCATCAGATAAATTTTGGCACGCACTGATAACCATTAAGCTAACAATACGCTGGTTTTTCTGTCCTCTAAACTCCCCTTATTCACTTTACCATATACATGACCAACACCGCCATCTGGCAGTCAGTTTTTGATCATGATGGATTTTTTGCAGAGCTGTTTTGTTGTCACAGGCTGCTACCGGGTGCTCACGGTTCTTTAATTATTGCTTTTTATTTCAACAATTTGTTGGTTTTCACGGCCTATGCATTTTCAAGTATCATGACTATGAATGAATTTTCTATAGGGAATATTATTATTGTGTTTTTAATAATTTTTATTTAATTATTAAAAGTTTTTAATTGAATAGAAACGAAACTTTTTAGAGACAACCGCCATAGCTTTTCTCATAGATCCATTTCGGAAGCTGCTACACTTCACTTAACAGAAAAATTTTGGCACGCACTGCTAACCATTGAGCTAACAATACGCTGGTTTTTCTGTCCTATAAACTCCTTTTATTCACTTTGCCATATACATGACCAACACCGCCATCTGGCAGTCAGTTTTTGATAATGATGGATTTTTTACAGAGCTGCTTTGTTGTCACAGCCTGCTACCGGGTGCTCACGGTTTTTTAATTACTGCGTTTTATTTCAACAATTTGTTGGTTTTCACGGCCTATGCATTTTCAAGTATCATGACTATGAATGAATTTTCTATAGGGAATATTATTATTCTGTTTTTAATAATTTTTATTTAATTATTAAAATTTTGTAATTGAATAGAACGAACAATTTTTAGAGGCAACCGCCATAGCTTTTCTCATAGATCCATTTCGGAAGCTGCTACACTTCACTTAACAGAAAAATTTTGGCACGCACTGCTAACCATTGAGCTAACAATACGCTGGTTTTTCTGTCCTATAAACTCCTTTTATTCACTTTGCCATATACATGACCAACACCGCCATCTGGCAGTCAGTTTTTGATAATGATGGATTTTTTACAGAGCTGCTTTGTTGTCACAGCCTGCTACCGGGTGCTCACGGTTTTTTAATTACTGCGTTTTATTTCAACAATTTGTTGGTTTTCACGGCCTATGCATTTTCAAGTATCATGACTATGAATGAATTTTGTACAGGGAATATTATTATTCTGTTTTTAATAATTTTTATTTAATTATTAAAATTTTGTAATTGAATAGAACGAACAATTTTTAGAGGCAAAAGCCATAGCTGTTCTCATAGATCCATTTCGGAAGCTGCTACACTTCACTTAACAGAAAAATTTTGGCACGCACTGCTAACCATTGAGCTAACAATACGCTGGTTTTTCTGTCCTATAAACTCCTTTTATTCACTTTGCCATATACATGACCAACACCGCCATCTGGCAGTCAGTTTTTGATAATGATGGATTTTTTACAGAGCTGCTTTGTTGTCACAGCCTGCTACCGGGTGCTCACGGTTTTTTAATTACTGCGTTTTATTTCAACAATTTGTTGGTTTTCACGGCCTATGCATTTCAAGTATCATGACTATGAATGAATTTTCTATAGGGAATATTATTATTCTGTTTTTAATAATTTTTATTTAATTATTAAAATTTTGTAATTGAATAGAACGAACAATTTTTAGAGGCAACCGCCATAGCTTTTCTCATAGATCCATTTCGGAAGCTGCTACACTTCACTTAACAGAAAAATTTTGGCACGCACTGCTAACCATTGAGCTAACAATACGCTGGTTTTTCTGTCCTGTAAACTCCTTTTATTCACTTTGCCATATACATGACCAACACCGCCATCTGGCAGTCAGTTTTTGATAATGATGGATTTTTTACAGAGCTGCTTTGTTGTCACAGCCTGCTACCGGGTGCTCACGGTTTTTTAATTATTGCGTTTTATTTCAACAATTTGTTGGTTTTCACGGCCTATGCATTTTCAAGTATCATGACTATGAATGAATTTTCTATAGGGAATATTATTATTGTGTTTTTAATAATTTTTATTTAATTATTAAAAGTTTTTAATTGAATAGAAACGAAACTTTTTAGAGACAACCGCCATAGCTTTTCTTATAGATCCATTTCGGAAGCTGCTAGACTTCACTCATCAGATAAATTTTGGCACGCACTGATAACCTTAAGCTAACAATACGCTGGTTTTTCTGTCCTATAAACTTCTTTTATTCACTTTGCCATATACATGACCAACACCGCCATCTGGCAGTCAGTTTTTGATAATGATGGATTTTTTACAGAGCTGCTTTGTTGTCACAGCCTGCTACCGGGTGCTCACGGTTTTTTAATTATTGCTTTTTATTTCAACAATTTGTTGCTTTTCACGGCCTATACATTTTCAAGTATCATGACTATGAATGAGCTCAAGGCCACTAATAATTTTTCTAGAGTGAAAATTATTATGGTTTTTTTAATAATTTTTATTTTATTATTAAAAGTTTTTAATTGAATAGAAGGAAAATTTTTAGAGACAACCGCCATAGCTTTTCTTATACTCATCAGATAAATTTTGGCACGCACTGATAACCATTAAGCTAACAATACGCTGGTTTTTCTGTCCTATAAACTCCTTTTATTCACTTTGCCATATACATGACCAACACCGCCATCTGGCAGTCAGTTTTTGATAATGATGGATTTTTTACAGAGCTGCTTTGTTGTCACAGCCTGCTACCGGGTGCTCACGGTTTTTTAATTATTGCGTTTTATTCAACAATTTGTTGGTTTTCACGGCCTATGCATTTTCAAGTATCATGACTATGAATGAATTTTCTATAGGGAATATTATTATTGTGTTTTTAATAATTTTTATTTAAGTATTAAAAGTTTTTAATTGAATAGAAACGAAAATTTTTAGAGACAACCGCCATAGCTTTTATTATAGATCCATTTCGGAAGATGCTAGACTTCACTCATCAGAAAATTTTGGCAAGCACTGCTAACCATTAAGCTAACAATACGCTGGTTTTTCTATCCTCTAAACTCCCCTTATTCTCTTTACCATATACATGACCAACACCGCCATCTGGCAGTCAGTTTTTGATCATGGTGGATTTTTTTGCAGAGCTGCTTTGTTGTCATAGCCTGCCACCGGGTGCTCACGGGTTTTTAATTATTGCTCTTTATTTCAACAATTTGTTGGTTTCTACGGCCTTTGAATTTTCAAGTATCATGACTATGAATGAATTTTCTATAGGGAATATTATTATTGTGTTTTTAATAATTTTTATTTAATTATTAAAAGTTTTTAATTGAATAGAAAGGAAAATTTTTAGAGGCAACCGCCATAGCTTTTCTTATAGATCCATTTCGGAAGCTGCTAGACTTCACTCATCAGATAAATTTTGGCACGCACTGATAACCATTAAGCTAACAATACGCTGGTTTTTCTATCCTCTAAACTCCCCTTATTCTCTTTACCATATACATGACCATACCGCCATCTGGCAGTCAGTTTTTGATCATAATGGATTTTTTGCAGAGCTGTCCCAGGCTGCTACCGGGTGCTCACGTGTTCTTAATTATTGCTTTTTATTTCAACAATTTGTTGGTTTTTACGGCCTATGCATTTTCAAGTATCATGACTATGAATGAATTTTGTACAGGGAATATTATTATTCTGTTTTTAATAATTTTTATTTAATTATTAAAATTTTGTAATTGAATAGAACGAACAATTTTTAGAGGCAACCGCCATAACTTTTCTCATAGATCCATTTCGGAAGCTGCTACACTTCACTTAACAGAAAAATTTTGGCACGCACTGCTAACCATTGAGCTAACAATACGCTGGTTTTTCTGTCCTGTAAACTCCTTTTATTCACTTTGCCATATACATGACCAACACCGCCATCTGGCAGTCAGTTTTTGATAATGATGGATTTTTTACAGAGCTGCTTTGTTGTCACAGCCTGCTACCGGGTGCTCACGGTTTTTTAATTATTGCGTTTTATTTCAACAATTTGTTGGTTTTCACGGCCTATGCATTTTCAAGTATCATGACTATGAATGAATTTTCTATAGGGAATATTATTATTGTGTTTTTAATAATTTTTATTTAATTATTAAAAGTTTTTAATTGAATAGAAACGAAACTTTTTAGAGACAACCGGCATAGCTTTTCTTATAGATCCATTTCGGAAGCTGCTAGACTTCACTCATCAGATAAATTTTGGCACGCACTGATAACCTTAAGCTAACAATACGCTGGTTTTTCTGTCCTATAAACTTCTTTTATTCACTTTGCCATTTACATGACCAACACCGCCATCTGGCAGTCAGTTTTTGATAATGATGGATTTCTTGCAGAGCTGCTTTGTTGTCACAGCCTGCTACCGGCTGCTCACGGTTTTTTAATTATTGCTTTTTATTTCAACAATTTGTTGCTTTTCACGGCCTGTACATTTTCAAGTATCATGACTATGAATGAGCTCAAGGCCACTAATAATTTTTCTAGAGTGAAAATTATTATGGTTTTTTAATAATTTTTATTTTATTATTAAAAGGTTTTAATTGAATAGAAGGAAAATTTTTAGAGACAACCGCCATAGCTTTTCTTATACTCATCAGATAAATTTTGGCACGCACTGATAACCATTAAGCTAACAATACGCTGGTTTTTCTGTCCTATAAACTCCTTTTATTCACTTTGCCATATACATGACCAACACCGCCATCTGGCAGTCAGTTTTTGATAATGATGGATTTTTTACAGATCTTCTTTGTTGTCACAGCTTGCTACCGGGTGCTCACGGTTTTTTAATTATTGCTTTTTATTCCAACAATTTGTTGCTTTTTACGGCCTATACATTTTCAAGTATCATGACTATGAATGAGCTCAAGGCCACTAATAATTTTTCTAGAGTGAAAATTATTATGGTTTTTTTAATAATTTTTATTTAATTATTAAAAGTTTTTAATTGAATAGAAGGAAAATTTTTAGAGACAACCGCCATAGCTTTTCTTATACTCATCAGATAACTTTTGGCACGCACTACTAACCATTAAGCTAACAATACGCCGGTTTTTCTGTCCTCTAAACTCCTTTTATTCACTTTACCATATACATGACCAACACCGCCATCTGGCAGTCAGTTTTTGATCATGATGGATTTTTTGCAGAGCTGCTTTGTTGTCACCGCTTGCTACCGGGTGTTCACGGTTTTTTAATTATTGCTCTTTATTTCAACAATTTGTTGGTTTCTACGGCCTTTGAATTTTCAAGTATCATGACTATGAATGAATTTTCTATAGGGAATATTATTATTGTGTTTTTAATAATTTTTATTTAATTATTAAAAGTTTTTAATTGAATAGAAACGAAACTTTTTAGAGACAACCGCCATAGCTTTTCTTATAGATCCATTTCGGAAGCTGCTAGACTTCACTCATCAGATAAATTTTGGCACGCACTGATAACCTTAAGCTAACAATACGCTGGTTTTTCTGTCCTCTAAACTCCCCTTATTCACTTTACCATATACATGACCAACACCGCCATCTGGCAGTCAGTTTTTGATCATGATGGATTTTTTGCAGAGCTGCTTTGTTGTCACCGCTTGCTACCGGGTGTTCACGGTTTTTTAATTATTGCTCTTTATTTCAACAATTTGTTGGTTTCTACGGCCTTTGAATTTTCAAGTATCATGACTATGAATGAATTTTCTATAGGGAATATTATTATTGTGTTTTTAATAATTTTTATTTAATTATTAAAAGTTTTTAATTGAATAGAAACGAAACTTTTTAGAGACAACCGCCATAGCTTTTCTTATAGATCCATTTCGGAAGCTGCTAGACTTCACTCATCAGATAAATTTTGGCACGCACTGATAACCTTAAGCTAACAATACGCTGGTTTTTCTGTCCTCTAAGCTCCCCTTATTCACTTTACCATATACATGACCAACACCGTAATCTGGCAGTCAGTTTTTGTTGTCTCAGGCTGCTACCGGGTGCTCACGTGTTCTTAATTATTGCTTTTTATTTCAACAATTTGTTGGTTTTTACGGCCTGTGCATTTTCAAGTATCCTGACAATGAATGAATTTTCTATAGGGAATATTATTATTGTGTTTTTAATAATTTGTATTTAAGTATTAAAAGTTTTTAATTGAATAGAAACGAAAATTTTTAGAGACAACCGCCATAGCTTTTCTTATAGATCCATTTCGGAAGCTGCTAGACTTCACTCATCAGATAAATTTTGGCACGCACTGATAACCATTAAGCTAACAATACGCTGGTTTTTCTGTCCTCGAAACTCCCCTTATTCACTTTACCATATACATGACCAACACCGTAATCTGGCAGTCAGTTTTTGATAATGATGGATTTTTTACAGATCTTCTTTGTTGTCACAGCTTGCTACCGGGTGCTCACGGTTTTTTAATTATTGCTTTTTATTCCAACAATTTGTTGCTTTTTACGGCCTATACATTTTCAAGTATCATTACTATGAATGAGCTCAAGGCCACTAATAATTTTTCTAAAGTGAAAATTATTATGGTTTTTTTAATAATTTTTATTTAATTATTAAAAGTTTTTAATTGAATAGAAGGAAAATTTTTAGAGACAACCGCCATAGCTTTTCTTATACTCATCAGATAACTTTTGGCACGCACTACTAACCATTAAGCTAACAATACGCTGGTTTTTCTGTCCTCTAAACTCCCCTTATTCACTTTACCATATACATGACCAACACCGCCATCTGGCAGTCAGTTTTTGATCATGATGGATTTTTTGCAGAGCTGTTTTGTTGTCACAGGCTGCTACCGCGTGCTCACAGTTTTTTAATTATTGCTTTTTATTTCAAAAATTTGTTGGTTTCTACGGCCTTTGAATTTTCAAGTATCATGACTATGAATGAATTTTCTATAGGGAATATTATTATTGTGTTTTTAATAATTTTTATTTAATTATTAAAATTTTTTAATTTAATAGAAGGAACAATTTTTAGAGGCAACCGCCATAGCTTTTCTCATAGATCCATTGCGGAAGCTGCTAGACTTCACTCATCAGATAAATTTTATCACGCACTGATAACCATTAAGCTAACAATACGCTGGTTTTTCTGTCCTCTAAACTCCCCTTATTCACTTTACCATATACATGACCAACACCGCCATCTGGCAGTCAGTTTTTGATCATGATGGATTTTTTGCAGAGCTGTTTTGTTGTCACAGGCTGCCACCGGGTGCTCACAGTTTTTTAATTATTGCTTTTTATTTCAACAATTTGTTGGTTTTTACGGCCTATGCATTTTCAAGTATCCTGACTATGAATGAATTTTCTATAGGGAATATTATTATTGTGTTTTTAATAATTTTTATTTAAGTATAAAAAGTTTTTAATTGAATAGAAACGAAAATTTTTAGAGACAACCGCCATAGCTTTTCTTATAGATCCATTTCGGAAGCTGCTAGACTTCACTCATCAGATAAATTTTGTCACGCACTGATAACCATTAAGCTAACAATACGCTGGTTTTTCTGTCCTCTAAGCTCCCCTTATTCACTTTACCATATATTTACATGACCAACACCGTAATCTGGCAGTCAGTTTTTGTTGTCTCAGGCTGCTACCGGGTGCTCACGTGTTCTTAATTATTGCTTTTTATTTCAACAATTTGTTGGTTTTTACGGCCTGTGCATTTTCAAGTATCCTGACAATGAACGAATTTTCTATAGGGAATATTATTATTGTGTTTTTAATAATTTTTATTTAAGTATTAAAAGTTTTTAATTGAATAGAAACGAAAATTTTTAGAGACAACCGCCATAGCTTTTCTTATAGATCCATTTCGGAAGCTGCTAGACTTCACTCATCAGATAAATTTTGGCACGCACTGATAACCATTAAGCTAACAATACGCTGGTTTTTCTGTCCTCTAAACTCCCCTTATTCACTTTACCATATATTTACATGACCAACACCGTAATCTGGCAGTCAGTTTTTGTTGTCTCAGGCTGCTACCGGGTGCTCACGTGTTCTTAATTATTGCTTTTTATTTCAACAATTTGTTGGTTTTTACGGCCTGTGCATTTTCAAGTATCATGAGTATTATTGAGCTCAAGACCACTAGCAATTTTTCTATAGCGAAAATTATTATTGCTTTTTTATTTTTTTAATAATTTTTATTTAATTATTAAAATTTTTTAATTAAATAGAACGAACAATTTTTAGAGGCAACCGCCATAGCTTTTCTCATAGATCCATTGCGGAAGGTGCTAGACTTCACTCATCAGATAAATTTTGGCACGCACTGATAACCATTAAGCTAACAATACGCTGGTTTTCCTGTCCTCTAAACTCCCCTTATTCACTTTACCATATACATGACCAACACCGCCATCTGGCAGTCAGTTTTTGATCATGATGGATTTTTGCAGAGCTGTGTTGTTGTCACAGGCTGCTACCGGGTGCTCACAGTTTTTTAATTATTGCTTTTTATTTCAACAATTTGTTGGTTTTTACGGCCTGTGCATTTTCAAGTATCATGACTATTATTGAGCTCAAGGCCACTAATAATTTTTCTATAGCGAAAATTATTATTACTTTTTTATTTTTTTAATTATTTTTATTTAATTATTAAAATTTTTTAATTTAATAGAACGAACACTTTTTAGAGGCAACCGCCGTAGATCCATTTCGGAAGCTGCTAGACTTCACTCATCAGATAAATTTTGGCACGCACTGATAACCATTAAGCTAACAATACGCTGGTTTTTCTGTCCTCTAAACTCCCCTTATTCACTTTACCATATACATGACCAACACCGCCATCTGGCAGTCAGTTTTTGATCATGATGGATTTTTTGCAGAGCTGTTTCGTTGTCACAGGTTGCTACCGGGTGCTCACGGTTTTTTAATTATTGCTTTTTATTCCAACAATTTGTTGGTTTTCACGGCCTATAATTTTTATTTAATTATTATAAGTTTTTAATTGAATATAAAGGAAAATTTTCAGAGACAACCGCCATAGCTTTTCTTATAGATCCATTTCGGAAGCTGCTAGACTTCACTCATCAGAAAAATTTTGGCAAGCACTGCTAACCATTAAGCTAACAATACGCTGGTTTTTTTGTTCTCCAAACTCCTTTTAAACACTTTACCATATACATGACCAACACCGCCATCTGGCAGTCAGTTTTTGATCATGATGGATTTTTTTGCAGAGCTGCTTTGTTGTCACAGCCTGCTACTGGATGCTCACGGGTTTTTAATTATTGCTTTTTATTTCAACAATTTGTTGGTTCTTACGGCCTTTGATTTTTCAAGTATCATGACTATGAATGAATTTTCTATAGGGAATATTATTATTGTGTTTTTAATAATTTTTATTTAATTAGTAAAAGTTTTTAATTGAATAGAAAGGAAAATTTCTAGAGACAACCGCCATAGCTTTTCTTTTAGCTCCATTTCGGAAGCTGCTAGACTTCACTCATCAGAGAAATTTTGGCACACACTGCTAACCATTAAGCTAACAATACGCTGGTTTTTCTGTCCTCTAAACTCCTTTTATTCACTTTGCCATACACATGACCAGCACCGCCATCTGGCAGTCAGTTTTTGATCATGATGGATTTTTTGCATAGCTGTTTTGTTGTCACAGGCTGCTACCGGGTGCTCACGTGTTCTCTATTATTGCTTTTTACTTCAACAATTTGTTGGTTTTTACGGCCTGTGCATTTTCAAGTATCATGAAAATTATTGAGCTCAAGGCCACTAATAATTTTTCTAAAGCGAAAATTATTATTGCTTTTTTATTTTTTTAATAATTTTTCTATAATTATTAAAATTTTTTAATTGAATATAAAGGAAAATTTTTAGAGGCAACCGCCATAGCTGTTCTTATAGATCCATTGCGGAAGCTGCTAGACTTCACTCATCAGATATATTTTGGCACGCACTGATAACCATTAGGCTAACAGTACGCTGGGTTTTCTGTCCTCTAAACTCCCTTTATTCACATTACCATATACATGACCAGCACCGCCATCTGGCAGTCAGTTTTTGATCATGATGGATTTTTTGCATAGCTGTTTTGTTGTCACAGGCTGCTACCGGGTGCTCACGGTTTTTTAATTATTGCTTTTTATTTCAACAATTTGTTGGTTTTTACGGCCTATGCATTTTCAGGTATCATGACTATGAATGAATTTTCTACAGGGAATATTATTATTGTGTTTTTAATAATTTTTATTTAATTATTAAAATTTTTTAATTGAATAGAACGAACAATTTTTAGAGGCAACCGCCATAGCTTTTCTCATAGATCCATTGCGGAAGCTGCTAGACTTCACTCATCAGAGAAATTTTGGCTCGCACTGATAACCATTAGGCTAACAGTACGCTGGTTTTTCTGTCCTCTAACTCCTTTTATTCACATTACCATATACATGACCAACACCGCCATCTGGCAGTCAGTTTTTGATCATGATGGATTTTTTGCAGAGCTGCTTTGTTGTCACAGCTTGCTACCGGGTGCTCACGGTTTTTTAATTATTGCTTTTTATTCCAACAATTTAATTTGTTGGTTTTCACGGCCTATAATTTTTATTTAATTATTAAAAGTTTTTAATTGAATGGAAAGGAAAATTTTTAGAGACAACCGCCATAGCTTTTCTTATATATCATTTCGGAAGTTGCTAGACTTCACTCATTAGATAAATTTTGGCACGCACTGATAACCATTAGCTAAAAATACGCTGGTTTTTCTGTCCTCTAAACTCCCCTTATTCACTTTACCATATACATGACCAACACCGCCATCTGGCAGTCAGTTTTTGATCATGGTGGATTTTTTTTGCACAGCTGCTTTGTTGTCACAGCCTGCTACCGGGTGCTCACGGTTTTTTAATTATTGCTTTTTATTTCAACAATTTGTTGGTTTTCACGGCCTCTAATTTTTATTTAATTATTAAAAGTTTTTAATTGAAAAGAAAGGAAAATTTTCAGAGACAACCGCCATAGCTTTTCTCATAGATCCGTTGCGGAATTTTGGCACGCACTGATAACCATTAAGCTAACAATACGCTGGTTTTTCTGTCCTCTAAACTCCCCTTATTCAATTTACCATATACATGACCAACACCGCCATCTGGCAGTCAGTTTTTGATCATGATGGATTTTTTGCAGAGCTGTTTTGTTGTCACAGGCTGCTACTGGGTGCTCACGGTATTTTAATTATTGCTTTTTATTTCATATATTTACTCGATATTTTATTGTTGGTTTTCACGGCCTATAATTTTTATTTAATTATTACAAGATTTTAATTGAATGGAAAGGAAAATTTTTAGAGACAACCGCCATAGCTTTTCTTATATAACATTTCGGAAGCTGCTAGACTTCACTCATCAGATAAATTTTGGCACGCACTTATAACCATTAAGCTAACAATACGCTGGTTTTTCTGTCCTCTAAACTCCCCTTATTCACTTTACCATATACATGACCAACACCGCCATCTGGCAGTCAGTTCTTGATCATGATGGATTTTTTGCAGAGCTGTTTTGTTGTCACAGGCCGCTACTGGGTGCTCACGGTATTTTAATTACTGCTTTTTATTTCATATATTTATTCGATATTTTATTGTTGGTTTTCACGGCCTATAATTTTTATTTAATTATTACAAGATTTTAATTGAATGGAAAGGAAAATTTTTAGAGGCAACCGCCATAGCTTTTCTCATAGATCCATTGCGGAAGCTGCTAGACTTCACTCATCAGAAAAATTTTGGCACGCACTGATAACCATTAAGCTAACAATACGCTGGTTTTTCTGTCCTCTAAACTCCCCTTATTCACTTTACCATATACATGACCAACACCGCCATCTGGCAGTCAGTTTTTGATCATGATGGATTTTTTGCAGAGCTGTTTTGTTGTCACAGGCTGCTACTGGGTGCTCACGGTATTTTAATTATTGCTTTTTATTTCATATATTTATTCGATATTTTATTGTTGGTTTTCACGGCCTATAATTTTTATTTAATTATTACAAGATTTTAATTGAATGGAAAGGAAAATTTTTAGAGACAACCGCCATAGCTTTTCTTATATAACATTTCGGAAGCTGCTAGACTTCACTCATCAGATAAATTTTGGCACGCACTTATAACCATTAAGCTAACAATACGCTGGTTTTTCTGTCCTCTAAACTCCCCTTATTCACTTTACCATATACTTGACCAACACCGCCATCTGGCAGTCAGTTCTTGATCATGATGGATTTTTTGCAGAGCTGTTTTGTTGTCACAGGCTGCTACTGGGTGCTCACGGTATTTTATTTATTGCTTTTTATTTCATATATTTATTCGATATTTTATTGTTGGTTTTCACGGCCTATAATTTTTATTTAATTATTACAAGTTTTTAATTGAATGGAAAGGAAAATTTTTAGAGACAACCGCCATAGCTTTTCTTATATATCATTTCGGAAGCTGCTAGACTTCACTCATCAGATAAATTTTGGCACGCACTGATAACCATTATTCACTTTACCATATACATGCCCAACACCGCCATCTGGCAGTCAGGTTTTGATCATGGTGGATTTTTTTGCACAGCTGCTTTGTTGTCATAGCCTGCTACCGGGTGCCACGGGTTTTTAATTATTGCTTTTTATTTCAACAGTTTGTTGGTTTCTACGGCCCTTGAATTTTCAAGTGTCATGACTATGAATGAATTTTCTATAGGGAATATTATTATTGTGTTTTTAATAATTTTTATTTAATTATTAAAAGTTTTTAATTGAATGGAAAGGAAAATTTTTAGAGACAACCGCCATAGCTTTTCTTATATATCATTTCGGAAGCTGCTAGACTTCACTCATCAGATAAATTTTGGCACACACTAATAACCATTAAGCTAACAATACGCTGGTTTTTCTGTCCCCTAAACTCCCCCTATTCACTTTACCATATACATGACCAACACCGCCATCTGGCAGTCAGTTTTTGATTATGATGGATTTTTTTTGCAGAGCTGTTTTGTCCCCTAAACTCCCCTTATTCACTTGACCATATACATAACCAACACCGCCATCTGGCAGTCAGTTTTTGAATATGATGGATTGTTTTTGCAGAGCTGTTTTGTTGTCTCAGGCTGCTACCGGGTGCTCACGTGTTCTTAATTATTGCTTTTTATTTCAACAATTTGTTGGTTTTTACGGCCTGTGCATTTTCAAGTATCATGACTATTATTGAGCTCATGGCCACTAATAATTTTTCTATAACGAAAATTATTATTACTTTTTTATTTTTTTAATTATTTTTATTTAATTATTAAAAGTTTTTAATTGAATAGAAACAAAAATTTTTAGAGACAACCGCCATAGCTTTTTTTATAGATCCATTTCGGAAGCTGCTAGACTTCACTCATCAGATAAATTTTCGCACACACTAATAACTATTAAGCTAACAATACGCTGGTTTTACTTAATTATTAAAATTTTTTAATTGAATAGAACGAACAATTTTTAGACGCAACCGCCATAGCCTTCCTCATAGATCCATTTCGGAAGGTGCTAGACTTCACTCATCAGAAAAATTTTGGCACGCACTGATAACCATTATTCACTTTACCATATGCATGCCCAACACCGCCATCTGGCAGTCAGGTTTTGATCATGGTGGAAAGGAAAATTTTTAGAGACAACCGCCATAGCTTTTCTTATATATCATTTCGGAGGCTGCTAGACTTCACTCATCAGATAAATTTTGGCACACACTAATAACCATTAAGCTAACAATACGCTGGTTTTTCTGTCCCCTAAACTCCCCTTATTCACTTTACCATATACATGACCAACACCGCCATCTGGCAGTCAGTTTTTGATTATGATGGATTTTTTTTGCAGAGCTGTTTTGTCCCCTAAACTCCCCTTATTCACTTGACCATATACATGACCAACACCGCCATCTGGCAGTCAGTTTTTGAATATGATGGATTTTTTTTGCAGAGCTGTTTTGTTGTCTCAGGCTGCTACCGGGTGCTCACGTGTTCTTAATTATTGCTTTTTATTTCAACAATTTGTTGGTTTTTACGGCCTGTGCATTTTCAAGTATCATGACTATTATTGAGCTCATGGCCACTAATAATTTTTCTATAACGAAAATTATTATTACTTTTTTATTTTTTTAATTATTTTTATTTAATTATTAAAAGTTTTTAATTGAATAGCAACAAAAATTTTTAGAGACAACCGCCATAGCTTTTCTTATAGATCCATTTCGGAAGCTGCTAGACTTCACTCATCAGATAAATTTTCGCACACACTAATAACCATTAAGCTAACAATACGCTGGTTTTTCTGTCCTCTAAACTCCCCTTATTCACTTTACCATATACATGCCCAACACCGCCATCTGGCAGTCAGTTTTTGATCATGGTGGATTTTTTTGCACAGCTGCTTTGTTGTCATAGCCTGCTACTGGGTGCTCACGGGTTTTTAATTATTGCTTTTTATTTCAACAATTTGTTGGTTTCTACGGCCTTTGAATTTTCAAGTGTCATGACTATGAATGAATTTTCTATAGGGAATATTATTATTGTGTTTTTAATAATTTTTACTTAATTATTAAAATTTTTTAATTGAATAGAACGAACAATTTTTAGAGGCAACCGCCATAGCCTTTCTCATAGATCCATTTCGGAAGGTGCTAGACTTCACTCATCAGAAAAATTTTGGCAAGCACTGCTAACCATTATTGGTTTTTTAGTTCTCCAAACTCCGTTTAATCACTTTACCATATACATGACCAACACCGCCATCTGGCAGTCAGTTTTTGATCATGGTGGATTTTTTTGCAGAGCTGCTTTGTTGTCACAGCCTGCTACTGGGTGCTCACGGGTTTTTAATTATTGCTTTTTATTTCAACAATTTGTTGGTTTTTACGGCCTCTGCATTTTCAAGTATCATGACTATTATTGAGCTCAAGGCCACTAATAATTTTTCTATAGCGAAAATTACTATTGCTTTGTTATTTTTTTAATAATTTTTCTTTAATTATTAAAATTTTTTAATTGAATAGAAAGGAAAATTTTTAGAGGCAACCCCCATAGCTTTTCTTATAGATCAATTGCGGAAGCTGCTAGATAAATTTTGGCATGCACTGATAACCATTAGGCTAACAGTACGCTGGTTTTTCTGTCCTCTAAACTCCTTTTATTCACTTTACCATATACATGACCAACACCGCCATCTGGCAGTCAGTTTTTGGATCATGGTGGATTTTTTTGCAGAGCTGCTTTGTTGTCATAGCCTGCTACCGGGTGCTCACGGTTTTTTAATTATTGCTTTTTATTTCAACAATTTGTTGGTTTTTACGGCCTATAATTTTTATTTAATTATTAAAAGTTTTTAATTGAATAGAAAGGAAAATTTTCAGAGACAACCGCCATAGCTTTTCTTATATATCATTTCGGAAGCTGCTAGACTTCACTCATCAGATAAATTTTGGCACGCACTGATAACCATTAAGCTAACAATACGCTGGTTCTTCTGTCCTCTAAACTCCCCTTATTCACTTTACCATATACATGACCAATACCGCCATCTGGCAGTCAGTTTTTGATCATGGTGAATTTTTTTGCACAGCTGCTTTGTTGTCACAGCCTGCTACTGGGTGCTCACGGGTTTTTAATTATTGCTTTTTATTTCAACAATTTGTTGGTTTTTACGGCCTCTGCATTTTCAAGTATCATGACTATTATTGAGCTCAAGGCCACTAATAATTTTTCTATAGCGAAAATTACTATTGCTTTGTTATTTTTTTAATAATTTTTCTTTAATTATTAAAATTTTTTAATTGAATAGAAAGGAAAATTTTTAGAGGCAACCCCCATAGCTTTTCTTATAGATCAATTGCGGAAGCTGCTAGATAAATTTTGGCATGCACTGATAACCATTAAGCTAACAATACGCTGGTTTTTCTGTCCTCTAAACTCCCCTTATTCACTTTACCATATACATGACCAACACCGCCATCTGGCAGTCAGTTTTTGATCATGATGGATTTTTTGCAGAACTGTTTTGTTGTCACAGGCTGCTACCGGGTGCTCACGATTTTTTAATTATTGCTTTTTATTGCAACAATTCGTTGGTTTTCACGGCCTATAATTTTTATTTAAATATTAAAAGTTTTTAATTGAATGGAAGGGATAATTTTTAAAGACATCCGCCATAGCTTTTCTTATATATCATTTCGGAAGCTGCTAGACTTCACTCATCAGATAAATTTTGGCACGCACTGATAACCATTAAGCTAACAATACGCTGGTTTTTCTGTCCTCTAAACACCCCTTATTCACTTTACCATATACATGACCAAGACCGCCATCTGGCAGTCAGTTTTTGATCATAATGGATTTTTTGCAGAGCTGTTTTGTTGTCTCAGGCTGCTACCGGGTGCTCACGTGTTCTTAATTATTGCTTTTTATTTCAACAATTTGTTGGTTTTTACGGCCTGTGCATTTTCAAGTATCATGACTATTATTGAGCTCAAGGCCACTAATAATTTTTCTATAGCGAAAATTATTATTACTTTTTTATTTTTTTAATTATTTTTATTTAATTATTAAAATTTTTTTAATTTAATGGAACGAACAATTTTTAGAGGCAACCGCCATAGCTTTTCTCATAGATCCATTTCGTAAGCTGCTAGACTTCACTCATCACTTAAATTTTGGCACGCACTGATAACCATTAAGCTAACAATACGCTGGTTTTTCTGTCCTCTATACTCCCCTTATTAACTTTACCATATACATGACCAACAACGCCATCTGCAAGTCAGTTTTTGATCATGATGGATTTTTTGCAGAGCTGTTTTGTTGTCACAGGCTGCTACCGGGTGCTCACGTGTTCTTAATTATTGCTTTTTATTTCAACAATTTCTTGGTTTTTACGGCCTATGCATTTTCAAGTATCCTGACTATGAATGAATTTTCGACATTGAATATTATTATTGTGTTTTTAATAATTTTTATTTAATTATTAAAATTTTTTAATTGAATAGAAAGGAAAATTTCTAGAGCCAACCGCCATAGCTTTTCTTTTTGCTCCATTTCGGAAGCTGCTAGACTTCACTCATCAGAGAAATTTTGGCACGCACTGCTAACCATTGAGCTAACAATACGCTGGTTTTTCTGTCCTCTAAACTCGTTTTATTCACTTTGCCATATACATGACCAGCACAGCCATCTGGCAGTCAGTTTTTGATCATGATGGATTTTTTGCATAGCTGTTTTGTTGGCACAGGCTGGTACCGGGTGCTCACGTGTTCTTAATTATTGCTTTTTACTTCAACAATTTGTTAGAAATTTGTTAAAATTTGTTAAAATTTTTAGAGGCAACCGCCATAGCTTTTCTTATAGATCCATTGCGGAAGCTGCTAGACGTCACTCATCAGATCAATTTTGGCACGCACTGATAACCATTAAGCTAACAATACAATACGCAGGTTTTTTTGTTCTCCAAACTCCTTTTAATCACTTTACCATATACATGACCAACACCGCCATCTGGCAGTCAGTTTTTGATCATGGTGGATTTTTTTGCAGAGCTGCTTTGTTGTCATAGCCTGCTACCGGATGCTCACGGGTTTTTAATTATTGCGTTGGTTTTTACGGCCTTTGCATTTTCAAGTATCATGACTATGAATGAATTTTCTATAGGGAATATTATTATTGTGTTTTTCATAATTTTTATTTAATTATTAAAAGTTTTTAATTGAATAGAAAGGAAAATTTTCAGAGACAACCGCAATAGCTTTTCTTATAGATCCATTTCGGAAGCTGCTAGACTTCACTCATCAGATAAATTTTGGCACGCACTGATAACCATTAAGCTAACAATACACTGGTTTTTCTGTCCTCTATACTCCCCTTATTCACTTTACCATATACATGACCAACACCGCCATCTGGCAGTCAGTTTTTGATCATGGTGGATTTTTTTGCAGAGCTGCTTTGTTGTCACAGGCTGCTACCGGGTGCTCACGTGTTCTGAATTATTGCTTTTTAGTTCAACAATTTGTTGGTTTTTACGGCCTGTGCGTTTTCAAGTATCATGACTATTATTGAGCTCAAGGCCACTAATCATTTTTCTATAGCGAAAATTATTATTGCTTTTTTATTTTTTTAATAATTTTTCTTTAATTATTAAAATTTTTTAATAATAGAAAGGAAAATTTTTAGAGGCAACCGCCATAGCTTTTCTTATAGATCCATTTCGGAAGCTGCTAGACTTCACTCATCAGATAAATGTTGGCACGCACTGATAACCATTAAGCTAACAATACGCTGGTTTTTCTGTCCTCTATACTCCCCTTATTCACTTTACCATATACATGACCAGCACCGCCATCTGGCAGTCAGTTTTAACAATACGCTGGTTTTTCTATCCTCTATACTCCCCTTATTCACTTTACCATATACATGACCAGCACCGCCATCTGGCAGTCAGTTTTTGATCATGGTGGATTTTTTTGCATAGCTGTTTTGTTGTCACAGCCTGCTACTGGTTGCTCACGGGTTTTAAATTATTTCTTTTTATTTCTACAATTTGTTGGTTTTTACGGCCTATAATTTTTATTTAATTATTAAAAGTTTTTAATTGAATAGAAAGGAAAATTTTCAGAGACAACCGCCATAGCTTTTCTTATAGATCCATTTAGGAAGCTGCTAGACTTCACTCATCAGATAAATTTTGGCACGCACTGATAACCATTATGCTAACAGTACGCTGGTTTTTCTGTCCTCTATACTCCCCTTATTCACTTTACCATATACATGACCAGCACCGCCATCTGGCAGTCAGTTTTTGATCATGATGGATTTTTTGCAGACCTGTTTTGTTGTCACAGGCTGCTACCGGGTGCTCACGTGTTCTGAATTTTGGTTTTTACGGCCTGTGCATTTTCAAGTATCATGACTATTATTGAGCTCAAGGCCACTAATCATTTTTCTATAGCGAAAATTATTATTGCTTTTTTATTTTTTTAATAATTTTTCTTTAATTATTAAAATGTTTTAATAATAGAAAGGAAAATTTTTAGAGGCAACCGCCATAGCTTTTCTTATAGATCCATTTCGGAAGCTGCTAGACTTCACTCATCAGATAAATTTTGGCACGCACTGATAACCATTAAGCTAACAATACGCTAGTTTTTCTGTCCTCTATACTCCCCTTATTCACTTTACCATATACATGACCAGCACCACCATCTGGCAGTCAGTTTTTGATCATGGTGGATTTTTTTGCATAGCTGTTTTGTTGTCACAGCCTGCTACTGGGTGCTCACGGGTTTTTAATTATTGCTTTTTATTTCAACAATTTGTTGGTTTTTACGGCCTTTGAATTTTCAAGTATCATGACTATGAATGAATTTTCTATAGGGAATATTATTATTGTGTTTTTAATAATTTTTATTTAATTATTAAAAGTTTTTAATTGAATAAAAAGGAAAATTTTTAGAGGCAACCGCCATAGCTTTTCTTATAGATCCATTGCGGAACCTGCTAGACTTCACTCATCAGATCAATTTTGGCACGCACTGATAACCATTAAGCTAACAATACAATACGCAGGTTTTTTTGTTCTCCAAACTCCTTTTAATCACTTTACCATATACATGACCAACACCGCCATCTGGCAGTCAGTTTTTGATCATGGTGGATTTTTTTGCAGAGCTGCTTTGTTGTCACAGCCTGCTACCGGGTGCTCACGGTTTTTTAATTATTGCTTTTTACTTCAACAATTTGTTGGTTTTTACGGCCTGTGCATTTTCAATTAATTATCATGACTATTATTGAGCTAAAGGCCACTAATCATTTTTCTATAGCGAAAATTATTATTGCTTTTTTATTTTTTTAATAATTTTTCTTTATTTATTAAAATTTTTTAATAATAGAAAGGAAAATTTTTAGAGGCAACCGCCATAGCTTTTCTTATAGATCCATTGCGGAAGCTGCTAGACTTCACTCATCAGATAAATTTTGGCACGCACTGATAACCATTATGCTAACAGTACGCTGGTTTTTCTGTCCTCTAAACTCCCTTTATTCACTTTACCATATACATGACCAACACCGCCATCTGGCAGTCAGTTTTTGATCATGGTGGATTTTTTTGCAGAGCTGCTTTGTTGTCACAGCCTGCTACCGGGTGCTCACGGTTTTTTAATTATTGCATTTTATTTCAACAATTTGTTGGTTTGCACGGCCTATAATTTTTATTTAATTATTAAAAGTTTTTAATTGAATAGAAAGGAAAATTTTCAGAGACAACCGCCATAGCTTTTCTTATAGATCCATTTCGGAAGCTGCTAGACTTCACTCATCAGATAAATTTTGGCACGCACTGATAACCATTATGCTAACAGTACGCTGGTTTTTCTGTCCTCTAAACTCCCTTTATTCACTTTACCATATATATGACCAACACCGCCATCTGGCAGTCAGTTTTTGATCATGGTGGATTTTTTTGTCAAACCTGCTTTGTTGTCACAGCCTGCTACCGGGTGCTCACGGTTTTTTAATTATTGCATTTTATTTCAACAATTTGTTGGTTTTTACGGCCTATAATTTTTATTTAATTATTAAAAGTTTTTAATTGAATAGAAAGGAAAATTTTCAGAGACAACCGCCATAGCTTTTCTTATAGATCCATTTAGGAAGCTGCTAGACTTCACTCATCAGATAAATTTTGGCACGCACTGATAACCATTATGCTAACAGTACGCTGGTTTTTCTGTCCTCTAAACTCCCTTTATTCACTTTACCATATACATGACCAACACCGCCATCTGGCAGTCAGTTTTTGATCATGGTGGATTTTTTTGCAGAGCTGCTTTGTTGTCACAGCCTGCTACCGGGTGCTCACGGTTTTTTAATTATTGCATTTTATTTCAACAATTTGTTGGTTTGCACGGCCTATAATTTTTATTTAATTATTAAAAGTTTTTAATTGAATAGAAAGGAAAATTTTCAGAGACAACCGCCATAGCTTTTCTTATAGATCCATTTCGGAAGCTGCTAGACTTCACTCATCAGATAAATTTTGGCACGCACTGATAACCATTAAGCTAACAATACGCTGGTTTTTCTGTCCTCCATACTCCCCTTATTCACTTTACCATATACATGACCAGCACCGCCATCTGGCAGTCAGTTTTTGATCATGGTGGATTTTTTTGCATAGGTGTTTTGTTGTCACAGCCTGCTACTGGTTGCTCACGGGTTTTAAATTATTTCTTTTTATTTCAACAATTTGTTGGTTTTCACGGCCTTTGAATTTTCAAGTATCATGACTATGAATGAATTTTCTATAGGGAATATTATTATTGTGTTTTTAATAATTTTTATTTAATTATTAAAAGTTTTTAATTGAATAGAAACGAAAAGTTTTAGAGACAATCGCCATAGCTTTTCTTTTAGATCCATTTCGGAAGCTGCTAGACTTCACTCATCAGATAAATTTTGGCACGCACTGATAACCATTAAGCTAACAATACGCTGGTTTTTCTGTCCTCTATACTCCCCTTATTCACTTTACCATATACATGACCAGCACCACCATCTGGCAGTCAGTTTTTGATCATGGTGGATTTTTTTGCATAGCTGTTTTGTTGTCACAGCCTGCTACTGGGTGCTCACGGGTTTTTAATTATTGCTTTTTATTTCAACAATTTGTTGGTTTTTACGGCCTTTGAATTTTCAAGTATCATGACTATGAATGAATTTTCTATAGGGAATATTATTATTGTGTTTTTAATAATTTTTATTTAATTATTAAAAGTTTTTAATTGAATAAAAAGGAAAATTTTTAGAGGCAATCGCCATAGCTTTTCTTATAGATCCATTGCGAAACCTGCTAGACTTCACTCATCAGATCAATTTTGGCACGCACTGATAACCATTAAGCTAACAATACAATACGCAGGTTTTTTGTACTCTAAACTCCTTTTAATCACTTTACCATATACATGACCAACACCGCCATCTGGCAGTCAGTTTTTGATCATGGTGGATTTTTTTGCAGAGCTGCTTTGTTGTCATAGCCTGCTACCGGATGCTCACGGGTTTTTAATTATTGCGTTTTATTCCAACAATTTGTTGGTTTTTACGGCCTTTGAATTTTCAAGTATCATGACTATGAATGAATTTTCTATAGGGAATATTATTATTGTGTTTTTAATAATTTTTATTTAATTATTAAAAGTTTTTAATTGAATAGAAACGAAAATTTTTAGAGACAATCGCCATAGCTTTTCTTATAGATCCATTTCGGAAGCTGCTAGACTTCACTCATCAGATAAATTTTGGCACGCACTGATAACCATTAAGCTAACAATACAATACGCAGGTTTTTTTGTTCTCCAAACTCCTTTTAATCACTTTACCATATATATGACCAACACCGCCATCTGGCAGTCAGTTTTTGATCATGGTGGATTTTTTTGCAGAGCTGCTTTGTTGTCATAGCCTGCTACCGGATGCTCACGGGTTTTTAATTATTGCGTTTTATTCCAACAATTTGTTGGTTTTTACGGCCTTTGAATTTTCAAGTATCATGACTATGACTGAATTTTCTATAGGGAATATTATTATTGTGTTTTTAATAATTTTTATTTAATTATTAAAAGTTTTTAATTGAATAAAAAGGAAAATTTTTAGAGGCAACCGCCATAGCTTTTCTTATAGATCCATTGCGGAACCTGCTAGACTTCACTCATCAGATCAATTTTGGCACGCACTGATAACCATTAAGCTAACAATACAATACGCAGGTTTTTTTGTTCTCCAAACTCCTTTTAATCACTTTACCATATACATGACCAACACCGCCATCTGGCAGTCAGTTTTTGATCATGGTGGATTTTTTTGCAGAGCTGCTTTGTTGTCACAGCCTGCTACCGGGTGCTCACGGTTTTTTAATTATTGCTTTTTTACTTCAACAATTTGTTGGTTTTTACGGCCTGTGCATTTTCAAGTATCATGACTATTATTGAGCTCAAGGCCACTAATCATTTTTCTATAGCGAAAATTATTATTGCTTTTTTATTTTTTTAATAATTTTTCTTTAATTATTAAAATTTTTTAATAATAGAAAGGAAAATTTTTAGAGGCAACCGCCATAGCTTTTCTTATAGATCCATTGCGGAAACTGCTAGACTTCACTCATCAGATAAATTTTGGCACGCACTGATAACCATTATGCTAACAGTTCGCTGGTTTTTCTGTCCTCTAAACTCCCTTTATTCACTTTACCATATACATGACCAACACCGCCATCTGGCAGTCAGTTTTTGATCAGGCTGCTACCGGGTGCTCAAGGTTTTTTAATTATTGCTTTTTATTTCAACAATTTGTTGGTTTGCACGGCCTATAATTTTTATTTAATTATTAAAAGTTTTTAATTGAATAGAAAGGAAAATTTTCAGAGACAACCGCCATAGCTTTTCTTATAGATCCATTTCGGAAGCTGCTAGACTTCACTCATCAGATAAATTTTGGCACGCACTGATAACCATTAAGCTAACAATACGCTGGTTTTTCTGTCCTCTATACTCCCCTTATTCACTTTACCATATACATGACCAGCACCACCATCTGGCAGTCAGTTTTTGATCATGGTGGATTTTTTTGCATAGCTGTTTTGTTGTCACAGCCTGCTACTGGGTGGTCACGGGTTTTTAATTATTGCTTTTTATTTCAACAATTTGTTGGTTTTTACGGCCTTTGAATTTTCAAGTATCATGACTATGAATGAATTTTCTATAGGGAATATTATTATTGTGTTTTTAATAATTTTTATTTAATTATTAAAAGTTTTTAAAAGTTTTTAATTGAATAAAAAGGAAAATTTTTAGAGGCAACCGCCATAGCTTTTCTTATAGATCCATTGCGGAACCTGCTAGACTTCACTCATCAGATCAATTTTGGCACGCACTGATAACCATTAAGCTAACAATACAATACGCAGGTTTTTTTGTTCTCCAAACTCCTTTTAATCACTTTACCATATACATGACCAACACCGCCATCTGGCAGTCAGTTTTTGATCATGGTGGATTTTTTTGCAGAGCTGCTTTGTTGTCATAGCCTGCTACCGGATGCTCACGGGTTTTTAATTATTGCGTTTTATTCCAACAATTTGTTGGTTTTTACGGCCTTTGAGTTTTCAAGTATCATGACTATGACTGAATTTTCTATAGGGAATATTATTATTGTGTTTTTAATAATTTTTATTTAATTATTAAAAGTTTTTAATTGAATAAAAAGGAAAATTTGTAGAGGCAACCGCCATAGCTTTTCTTATAGATCCATTGCGGAACCTGCTAGACTTAACTCATCAGATCAATTTTGGCACGCACTGATAACCATTAAGCTAACAATACAATACGCAGGTTTTTTTGTTCTCCAAACTCCTTTTAATCACTTTACCATATACATGACCAACACCGCCATCTGGCAGTCAGTTTTTGATCATGGTGGATTTTTTTGCATAGCTGTTTTGTTGTCACAGCCTGCTACTGGTTGCTCGCAGGTTTTAAATTATTTCTTTTTATTTCAACAATTTGTTGGTTTTTACGGCCTTTGAATTTTCAAGTATTATGACTATGAATGAATTTTCTATAGGGAATATTATTATTGTGTTTTTAATAATTTTTATTTAATTATTAAAAGTTTTTAATTGAATAGAAACGAAAATTTTTAGAGACAATCGCCATAGCTTTTCTTATAGATCTATTTCGGAAGCTGCTAGACTTCACTCATCAGATAAATTTTGGCACGCACTGATAACCATTAAGCTAACAATACGCTGGTTTTTCTGTCCTCTATACTCCCCTTATTCACTATACCATATACATGACCAGCACCACCATCTGGCAGTCAGTTTTTGATCATGGTGGATTTTTTTGCATAGCTGTTTTGTTGTCACAGCCTGTTACTGGGTGCTCACGGGTTTGTAATTATTGCTTTTTATTTCAACAATTTGTTGGTTTTTACGGCCTTTGAATTTTCAAGTATCATGACTATAAATGAATTTTCTATAGGGAATATTATTATTGTGTTTTTAATAATTTTTATTTAATTATTAAAAGTTTTTAATTGAATAAAAAGGAAAATTTTTAGAGGCAACCGCCATAGCTTTTCTTATAGATCCATTGCGGAACCTGCTAGACTTCACTCATCAGATCAATTTTGGCACGCACTGATAACGATTAAGCTAACAATACAATACGCAGGTGTTTTGTTCTCCAAACTCCTTTTAATCACTTTACCATATACATGACCAACACCGCCATCTGGCAGTCAGTTTTTGATCATGGTGGATTTTTTTGCAGAGCTGCTTTGTTGTCATAGCCTGCTACCGGATGCTCACGGGTTTTTAATTATTGCGTTTTATTCCAAAAATTTGTTGGTTTTTACGGCCTATAATTTTTATTTAATTATTAAAAGTTTTTAATTGAATAGAAACGAAAATTTTTAGAGACAATCGCCATAGCTTTTCTTATAGATCCATTTCGGAAGCTGCTAGACTTCACTCATAAGATAAATTTTGGCACGCACTGATAACCATTAAGCTAACAATACGCTGGTTTTTCTGTCCTCTATACTCCCCTTATTCACTATACCATATACATGACCAGCACCACCATCTGGCAGTCAGTTTTTGATCATGGTGGATTTTTTTGCATAGCTGTTTTGTTGTCACAGCCTGTTACTGGGTGCTCACGGGTTTGTAATTATTGCTTTTTATTTCAACAATTTGTTGGTTTTTACGGCCTTTGAATTTTCAAGTATCATGACTATGAATGAATTTTCTATAGGGAATATTATTATTGTGTTTTTAATAATTTTTATTTAATTATTAAAAGTTTTTAATTGAATAAAAAGGAAAATTTTTAGAGGCAACCGCCATAGCTTTTCTTATAGATCCATTGCGGAACCTGCTAGACTTCACTCATCAGATCAATTTTGGCACGCACTGATAACGATTAAGCTAACAATACAATACGCAGGTTTTTTGTTCTCCAAACTCCTTTTAATCACTTTACCATATACATGACCAACACCGCCATCTGGCAGTCAGTTTTTGATCATGGTGGATTTTTTTGCAGAGCTGCTTTGTTGTCACAGCCTGCTACCGGGTGCTCACGGTTTTTTAATTATTGCTTTTTACTTCAACAATTTGTTGGTTTTTACGGCCTGTGCATTTTCAAGTATCATGACTATTATTGAGCTCAAGGCCACTAATCATTTTTCTATAGCGAAACTTATTATTGCTTTTTTATTTTTTTAATAATTTTTCTTTAATTATTAAAATTTTTTAATAATAGAAAGGAAAATTTTTAGAGGCAACCGCCATAGCTTTTCTTATAGATCCATTGCGGAAGCTGCTAGACTTCACTCATCAGATAAATTTTGGCACGCACTGATAACCATTATGCTAACAGTACGCTGGTTTTTCTGTCCTCTAAACTCCCTTTATTCACTTTACAATATACATGACACCGCCATCTGGCAGTCAGTTTTTGATCAGGCTGCTACCGGGTGCTCACGGTTTTTTAATTATTGCTTTTTATTTCAACAATTTGTTGGTTTGCACGGCCTATAATTTTTATTTAATTATTAAAAGTTTTTAATTGAATAGAAAGGAAAATTTTCAGAGACAACCGCCATAGCTTTTCTTATAGATCCATTTCGGAAGCTGCTAGACTTCACTCATCAGATAAATTTTGGCACGCACTGATAACCATTAAGCTAACAATACGCTGGTTTTTCTGTCCTCTATACTCCCCTTATTCACTTTACCATATACATGACCAGCACCGCCATCTGGCAGTCAGTTTTTGATCATGGTGGATTTTTTTGCATAGCTGTTTTGTTGTCACAGCCTGCTACTGGTTGCTCACGGGTTTTAAATTATTTCTTTTTATTTCAACAATTTGTTGGTTTTTACGGCCTTTGAATTTTCAAGTATCATGACTATGAATGAATTTTCTATAGGGAATATTATTATTGTGTTTTTAATAATTTTTATTTAATTATTAAAAGTTTTTAATTGAATAGAAACGAAAATTTTTAGAGACAATCGCCATAGCTTTTCTTATAGATCCATTTCGGAAGCTGCTAGACTTCACTCATCAGATAAATTTTGGCACGCACTGATAACCATTAAGCTAACAATACGCTGGTTTTTCTGTCCTCTATACTCCCCTTATTCACTTTACCATATACATGACCAGCACCACCATCTGGCAGTCAGTTTTTGATCATGGTGGATTTTTTTGCATAGCTGTTTTGTTGTCACAGCCTGCTACTGGGTGCTCACGGGTTTTTAATTATTGCTTTTTATTTCAACAATTTGTTGGTTTTTACGGCCTTTGAATTTTCAAGTATCATGACTATGAATGAATTTTCTATAGGGAATATTATTATTGTGTTTTTAATAATTTTTATTTAATTATTAAAAGTTTTTAATTGAATAAAAAGGAAAATTTTTAGAGGCAACCGCCATAGCTTTTCTTATAGATCCATTGCGGAACCTGCTAGACTTCACTCATCAGATCAATTTTGGCACGCACTGATAACCATTAAGCTAACAATACAATACGCAGGTTTTTTTGTTCTCCAAACTCCTTTTAATCACTTTACCATATACATGACCAACACCGCCATCTGGCAGTCAGTTTTTGATCATGGTGGATTTTTTTGCAGAGCTGCTTTGTTGTCACAGCCTGCTACCGGGTGCTCACGGTTTTTTAATTATTGCTTTTTACTTCAACAATTTGTTGGTTTTTACGGCCTGTGCATTTTCAAGTATCATGACTATTATTGAGCTCAAGGCCACTAATCATTTTTCTATAGCGAAACTTATTATTGCTTTTTTATTTTTTTAATAATTTTTCTTTAATTATTAAAATTTTTTAATAATAGAAAGGAAAATTTTTAGAGGCAACCGCCATAGCTTTTCTTATAGATCCATTGCGGAAGCTGCTAGACTTCACTCATCAGATAAATTTTGGCACGCACTGATAACCATTATGCTAACAGTACGCTGGTTTTTCTGTCCTCTAAACTCCCTTTATTCACTTTACCATATACATGACCAACACCGCCATCTGGCAGTCAGTTTTTGATCAGGCTGCTACCGGGTGCTCACGGTTTTTTAATTATTGCTTTTTATTTCAACAATTTGTTGGTTTGCACGGCCTATAATTTTTATTTAATTATTAAAAGTTTTTAATTGAATAGAAAGGAAAATTTTCAGAGACAACCGCCATAGCTTTTCTTATAGATCCATTTCGGAAGCTGCTAGACTTCACTCATCAGATAAATTTTGGCACGCACTGATAACCATTAAGCTAACAATACGCTGGTTTTTCTGTCCTCTATACTCCCCTTATTCACTTTACCATATACATGACCAGCACCGCCATCTGGCAGTCAGTTTTTGATCATGGTGGATTTTTTTGCATAGCTGTTTTGTTGTCACAGCCTGCTACTGGTTGCTCACGGGTTTTAAATTATTTCTTTTTATTTCAACAATTTGTTGGTTTTTACGGCCTTTGAATTTTCAAGTATCATGACTATGAATGAATTTTCTATAGGGAATATTATTATTGTGTTTTTAATAATTTTTATTTAATTATTAAAAGTTTTTAATTGAATAGAAACGAAAATTTTTAGAGACAATCGCCATAGCTTTTCTTATAGATCCATTTCGGAAGCTGCTAGACTTCACTCATCAGATAAATTTTGGCACGCACTGATAACCATTAAGCTAACAATACGCTGGTTTTTCTGTCCTCTATACTCCCCTTATTCACTTTACCATATACATGACCAGCACCACCATCTGGCAGTCAGTTTTTGATCATGGTGGATTTTTTTGCATAGCTGTTTTGTTGTCACAGCCTGTAACTGGGTGCTCACGGGTTTTTAATTATTGCTTTTTATTTCAACAATTTGTTGGTTTTTACGGCCTTTGAATTTTCAAGTATCATGACTATGAATGAATTTTCTATAGGGAATATTATTATTGTGTTTTTAATAATTTTTATTTAATTATTAAAAGTTTTTAATTGAATAAAAAGGAAAATTTTTAGAGGCAACCGCCATAGCTTTTCTTATAGATCCATTGCGGAACCTGCTAGACTTCACTCATCAGATCAATTTTGGCACGCACTGATAACCATTAAGCTAACAACAGAGAACGTATACATAATGAGAAGGCGGAATTGATATGTTCCAACTTTTTCCCACGCAACCGTCTTAGTTGATTCACCACCCGTCCATATGTTTCAACTAATTTCAGATTTTTCCAACTTAATTGACTCACCACCATTCTCAGCGCTGTTAAATGTATGTTTTCTGCTATATGTTTGCTTGCAAATAAATTCTCTGCTGTTATCACTTATGTTGGCGTACTTGAACAATTGTTGGCAAAATAAACAATTTTATTATGTAATTTAATTTATTTGTTTTATTTATAATTAGTATTAATAAGGTAATTTATAAATATTTAATTATTATAAATAATGAAATAAACAATAAAAAGTAAACATTTTGTCAATTTCATCATGAAATTTAGGGACAAAGATCTGAGTTTTTGGTTGTACTGCTGGTTTATTGTTAAGTACCAAATTAGACGGCATTTCGTGTATAATATCTTCGGTATAGAGTGTAGAGCCATGGTAGTGGTTTAGTTTTTGTGGTGTTGCGAGTTCGAATACCGCTGTCGGCTGTCTAGATTTTTTGCAGGTTTGATTTTTTGTGTCTTCTTCTTTTTGTTATATTTGTGGGTAAGACGAAGACGGGTGGAAACAAGAAGCATATTTCTGCAACAATATATGTGCATGTGTTTATACACCATGCGTGGTACAAAGGAAATATTTACATAAGTGTTTCTATTAGGATCATTAATTTATTTGAATATTTCTGAACAGGCATGTGCATATTTTTCTGAATGCTTGGTAGCATGGAAATGTGGAGAGCAAACTATGCTTGATTTATTTTGTTGTGTTGATCTTCCGACAGGGTAGTAAGTTGATTTTTGTTGGAACGATTTTCCGTCATCCCTTGTCAAGTTTGGTTTTGTGACAAACCGGTTTCGGCGTTCTGCCATTTTCAATGCCTAGTTTCGTTTCGGCATTGAAAATGGCAGAACGCCGAAACCGGTTTGTCACAAAACCAAACTTGACAAGGGATGACGGAAAATCGTTCCAACAAAAATCAACAAACTATGCTTCTTCATGTTCAACTATGGATTTATAAAATCGACAAAAATTGAATTTTATGATATTTGTTCAAATCCTTGTTGCAACATTTCATTAGAACTTTCTGGATTCTATAAAATGGACAAACATTGAATTTTATGATATTTGTTCAAATGCCTTGTTGCAACATTTCTTTCTAACTTCCTCGACAAAATATTTTATTTCTTTTATGAATGGAGGCTTGAATGAATTCTTGTTCTTACATTTTTAGGTTTGCGCGTAGAAATAGATTTTTGTTGTTGGATTTTGTGCGTAAGAATAGATTTTGTTGTTGCATATAGATAGGAAGATTTGCTAAGACGAAGACGGGTGCAAACAAGAAGAATAATTTGAATATTTCTGAACAGGCATGTGCATATTTTTATGATTGCCTGGTAGAATGGAAGTGTTGAGAGCATATTATGTCAGTATGCTTCTTCAATTTCAACTTTCTGGATAAAGCATTTTAAATTACCAAGTTTTGTAAGATTTTGGCAATTATGGACATTGAAATTTGTCTTCTTGTTCTTCTTCACTTTGATCTCTAGATGAGACGAATGCGGGTATGGAATTTTTTCAAGTCAATATATTCAACGTGTTGGTATCCCCCCCATATGTGAACGAGACTTGTATATGTATGTGTAATGGACATTAAAAATCGTTTCATATTTTCGGCTGACACCTACATATTTTTATGGTCACTTGGTGTAACAAAAGTTTTCGATGGTTCTAGTCTTCTTCTTTCTAAAATTGAAAACTTTGTCCAAATCAGTCAAATGTCGCAAAAGAAGAAGTTTTTGCAAAAGTACAACACTACGCACATATATATGAAGTAGAAGTGTACATCATTACGCACATAAATATCCACGCATTTGTTGTTGTATATTTTGAAGAAGAAGACAAATTTCAATAGCGACAAGTGTACATTATGACGCACATTTATATGCCCGCAATTTTTTCTGTATGTGAATCGATGTGTGTTTGATCGTACTTTGATCGGGACGGGGAAGACTTGAGTATGAAACGCATATGTTCTGTGCACATTATGACGCGCATACATATGCTGGCATTTATATGACAATGTGTGTGCTAGGAATATTTGCAGCGCGAAGAAGACAAATTAAATTATGCTTGCAGCATAAGGGCATGACATATTTTTATGAGCGCCTAGTGAATACGGCTGTTTTAGCTTTTTGCCGAATCATCTCGAACAAAAGGAAAAATGAAGAATGTCAAAATAAAATTGGCTATTTTGGCGGATTGATTTATCAAACAAAAATAAAAGAAATATAAGCTGACAGGTGCATTCGAACTCGCAAACTTAGAAAAAGTAAATTCCGAGGTCTTAACCAAAACGCCAAAAATTTGATTGTTAATAGTCCTCTAATACTACAGTTCAAGTCCATGAACATTATGCACTATCTACTAATGAAAACATGTTTATTATTAGTTTTTGAATTTTTAAATCACATTTATTAATATATTTTTTATATAAAATAATAATATAAAATCATTTGAAAAATATACGATAATTGTACTTATCCATGCATCAAAGTAAATAATTGTTAAATTCTGCAAATGGAAATTCTCTTGTTTCTTTGCTAACAGAAAATGTTATTTAAAAGATACAGAAATTCTCAATTATTTGGTGAATCAACTGACACAGTGGTGATAACTGAAACAGTGGTGAATCAACTGAGACGGTTGCACGAGAATGGAAGCCATCCATGGAACACAAAAATTACGCTAACATAAGTGATAACAGCAGAGAATTTATTTGCAAGCAAACATATAGCAGAAAACATACATTTAACAGCGCTGAGAATGGTGGTGAGTCAATTAAGTTGGAAAAATCTGAAATTAGTTGAAACATATGGACGGGTGGTGAATCAACTGAGACGGTTGCGTGGGAAAAAGTTGGAACATATCAATTCCGCCTTCTCAATATGTATAAGTTCTCTGTCTAAACTCCCTTTATTCACTTTACCATATACATGACCAACACCGCCATCTGGCAGTCAGTTTTTGATCAGGCTGCTACCGGGTGCTTATTGCTTTTTATTTCAACAATTTGTTGGTTTTTACGGCCTGTGCATTTTCAAGTATCATGACTATGAATGAATTTTCTACAGGGAATATTATTATTGTG
The DNA here is from genome assembly GCA_949987695.1 of Merzomyia westermanni. Taxonomy (NCBI): domain Eukaryota; kingdom Metazoa; phylum Arthropoda; class Insecta; order Diptera; family Tephritidae; genus Merzomyia; species Merzomyia westermanni. Next base: position 102,409,431 of record OX465288.1, on the reverse strand, counting down.
TTTTTAATAATTTTTATTTCATTATTAAAATTTTTTAATTGAATAGAACGAACCATTTTTAGAGGCAACCGCCATAGCTTTTCTTATAGATCCATTGCGGAAGCTGCTAGACTTCACTCATCAGATAAATTTTGGCACGCACTGATAACCATTAGGCTAACAGCAGAGAACTTATACATATTGAGAAGGCGGAATTGATATGTTCCAACTTTTTCCCACGCAACCGTCTCAGTTGATTCACCACCCGTCCATATGTTTCAACTAATTTCAGATTTTTCCAACTTAATTGACTCACCACCATTCTCAGCGCTGTTAAATGTATGTTTTCTGCTATATGTTTGCTTGCAAATAAATTCTCTGCTGTTATCACTTATGTTAGCGTACTTGAACAATTGTTGGCAAAATAAACAATTTTATTATGTAATTTAATTTATTTGTTTTATTTATAATTAGTATTAATAAGGTAATTTATAAATAATTAATTATTATAAATAATGAAATAAACAATAAAAAGTAAACATTTTGTCAATTTCATCATGAAATTTAGGGACAAAGATCTGAGTTTTTGGTTGTACTGCTGGTTTATTGTTAAGTACCAAATTAGACGGCATTTCGTGTATAATATCTTTGGTATAGAGTGTAGAGCCATGGTCATGGTTTACTTTTTGTGGTGTTGCGAGTTCGAATACCGCTGTCGGCTGTCTAGATATTTTGCAGGTTTGATTTTTTTGTCTTCTTCTTTTTGTTATATTTGTTGGTAAGACGAAGACGGGTGGAAACAAGAAGCATATTTCTGCAACAATATATGTGCATTGCACCATGCGTGGTACAAAGGAAATATTTACATAAGTGTTTCTATTAGGATCATTAATTTATTTGAATGTTTCTGAACAGGCATGTGCATATTTTTATGAATGCTTGGTAGCATGGAAGTGTGGAGAGCAAACTATGCTTCTTCATGTTCAACTATGGATTTATAAAATCGACAAAAATTGAATTTTATGATATTTGTTCAAATCCTTGTTGCAACATTTCATTAGAACTTTCTGGATTCTATAAAATGGACAAACATTGAATGTTATGATATTTGTTCAAATGCCTTGTTGCAATATTTCGTTCTAACTTCCTCGACAAAATATTTTATTTCTTTTATGAATGGAGGCTTGAATGAATTCTTGTTCTTACATTTTTAGGTTTGCGCGTAGAAATGGATTTTTGTTGTTGGATTTTGTGCGTAAGAATAGATTTTGTTGTTGCATATAGATAGGAAGATTTGCTAAGACGAAGACGGGTGCAAACAAGAAGAATAATTTGAATATTTCTGAACAGGCATGTGCATATTTTTATGATTGCCTGGTAGAATGGAAGTGTTAAGAGCAAATTATGTTCAGTATGCTTCTTCAATTTCAACTTTCTGGATAAAATATTGTGGCGATTATTCTCAAGCATGTACCATCCCTAACTCAATAACACTCCCAGCACTAGTTAAACACAGGTGAGATAACGATGGATACACTTATGCATGCAAGCGTGTAACTAGGAAGAGGAAGAGAGATGGCGCGAGTGTTTGCGAATACGATGCAAAGAGGAGATTCCAATAAGTAACACCGACCCTTCCAGAACACGAAAAGCGAATAACCAAGAAAGTTCTCGGTGCGTAGGCAAGTACCCTGTTGGACTATATAAGGCGGTGACCAAGCATTGCAGGTTGTTCAGTTCAGTTTATTTTCAAGCGTTCAATAGTGAACTACTGTAAAGTTATCAAACTCTTAAAATTGTTTTGCGGTTATTACTAGTAAATAAAACTAGCTATTACTTACATTATCTGTGCGTGTGTTTATTCGACTTTATAGTGATCGAACCCAGGATTGATAATCAAGGAATCATCGAATTCGTCACAATTGGTGTCAGAAGTGATATTGTTAAATAAATACCGAGAGTTTTCAAGGATAACAAAGGCATGGCAAAGTTGAATGAGCTGAAGATCCAGCAACTCAAAAATGAGCTGCAACAGCGTGGCTTGAATACAACAGGCAATAAATCAGAGCTACAGTCACGATTGCGAGAGGCTATGGAAGGTGAAGGAATTAACGTTGACGATCATGTGTTTCAGCTTGTGGAAGAAGCATCGACAAAAATGGAAGAGAAGGAGTCTACAATTCCAGCCGCAAGTGTGCACACTAATGCGTTGTTGACTGTATTGACTCAGATGTCATCTAGCATATCGACACAGCTGCAAGAACAAAAGACACAAATGGCATCTCAGATGGAAGAACAAGAGACGCGTATTACATCTCGAATGGCATCTCAGCTCGAAGAACAGAAAACTTGCATGGCATCTCAGCTGGAAGAACAGAAAACACACATTGCATGTCGAATGGAGGCCCAAGAGACTCGTATTATAGAAATGTCGTCTCAAATTTCGGCCAATATTTCATCACAGCTCTCCGCTCAACTGGAAGAACAAAAGGCGTATATGTCATCGCAGTTGGAAGCACAAGATGCAAAAATTGCACAATTTCAATATAAAATAGAGACCGAGGTAGATGCGTTAAGGGGCCGTATCCAGGAGTTGCAACTGAACCGTCCATCTGCTTCAGCGAATACTCCCAAGGTAAAATCCCCGTCATTTGATGGTTCTGTTCCTTTCCAGGTATTTAAGCTACAGTTTGAGAAGACGGCAGCGGTGAATAATTGGGGCACTGAAGACAAAGTTGCTGCACTGTTCGTGGCATTGAAGGGTCCTGCAGCCGAAATCTTACAGACGATTCCAGACGGTGAACGCAATAATTATGAAGCATTGATGGGTGCAGTTGAGAGACGCTATGGTAGCGAACATCGAAAACAGATATACCAAATAGAGCTACAGAATCGCTGTCAGAAGGCTAATGACACATTGCAGGAATTTGCATCGGATATCGAGAGGTTGGCCCATCTAGCAAATGCGGACGCACATGTAGAATATACGGAGAGGGTGAAAATCCAGTGTTTCATAAATGGAATACGCGATGTGGAGACGAAGCGGGCCACATATGCAAACCCAAAAGGACATTCGCTGAAACGGTATCGCATGCTCTGACGCAGGAAACAGCCTCGCTTTTGAGTAAACCTACATACAAGGCTCATCGCGTAGAAGTGGACACTCCGGCTTGGGTAGACAAAATTTTGGAAGCGTTGAACGGAGTACAGAAAAAAAGTGATGGTGCCATTAAATGCTTTAAGTGCGGAAAACCAGGTCACATAGCACGTTATTGCGGCACTGGCTCCAGTAGCCCCAGCAATTCAGGTGGGGGAAAACGCAAAGCTGAAGGAGATGAGCAAACCTCCCAACAAAATCAGTCGTTAAACTAAATCGAGCCAGCCGAAAGGGGCGTGAAGGAAAGCTAGTAATGTTACTGTTGTTGCATATGTGGATGGAAAAGAGCACGTACTAACTGTGGATACAGGCGCATCGCATTCCATAATTCGATCTGATTTAGTCAACAAGGAGGTGAGACCATTGCATGGAGCAAAGTTACGTACGGCCACTGGTGAGGCCACCCATGTCCTGGGAGAAGTAACATGTGAAATCGCAATTGGGAACGTGGCCGTTCTACACAGTTTTATAGTAGCAGATATTGTTGACGAAATCATAGTTGGTGTGGACTTCTTAAGCGAGCAAGGCATCAAGATTGACATGGAAAACAGGATTATGAATTACCAGAACATGGATGTGCCATTAAATTTTGGTTACGAAAACAAATACGTTAGTAAGCGAGTGCTTGTGGAGGAGAGCCAACAAATTCCACCGAAGTCGGAAGCAATCATATGGGCAAAGATTAATGGAGATTATGGGACAAACAAGTTGTGGGTTGTCGAGGCAGCAAACAAATCAAGGACGAACATATTAGTAGGAAAACCCTTGGGCATGACAAAACAAGATGGACGTGTACCGGTAAGAGTACTTAATGAGTTCAAATCGCCGATTAAACTTTCTAAAGGAGCAATATTGGGACAATGCCAAGAGGTCGAGGTAGTTATCAATTGTGAGCAGCCTCAGGAAAATGATTCTACCGTCAAGATTAATCTTTCAGATGATATCACGTCGTGGACGGCAGGCCTCGAAAAAGATCATCAGGAAAAGGCAAAGGAACTTCTATCAAAGTACTCGAGCATATTTGACAAGGATGGTTCTAAACCAGGTCGGACCAAAGTTGTGAAGCATCAAATTGATACTGGTGATGCAAGGCCCATCCGCCAAGCTCCTCGTAGTATTCCATTGGCCAAACGCCAAGTAGTAAGAGAAATTATACAGGAAATGAGTGACAGGGGCGTGATCGAACCATCAGCTAGTCCATGGAGCTCACCGGTAGTACTAGTGGAAAAGAAAGATGGACAAATGAGGTTCTGTGTGGATTACCGGAAATTGAACGACGTAACGAAAAAGGACAGTTATCCATTGCCAAGAATCGACGATACTCTGGACTCCTTATCTGGCACGAAATGGTTTTCCACACTGGACTTGAAAAGCGGCTACTGGCAAGTGGAGGTAAAGGATGAAGATAAAGAGAAGACGGCTTTCAGCGTTGGAGAAGGGCTTTGGCAATTTACGGTAATGCCCTTCGGGCTATGCAATGCTCCAGCTACTTTTGAGAGACTCATGGACCAGATACTAAAAGGATTGCACTGGCAAACATGTTTGGTGTACCTCGACGACATCATCGTGCTGGGAAAAAGCTTTGAGGAACACCTAAAGAACTTGGAGGAAGTTTTCCAAAGAATAGCTGGTGCTGGTCTGAAACTAAGTCCCAAGAAGTGTTCCTTGTTTAAAAAGGAAGTAAGTTATTTGGGTCACAAGGTAACTACGGAGGGAATCTGTACTGCTAAGGAAAAGATCGAAGCCGTAAAAGATTGGCCAAGACCGAGAAATTTGCATGAGTTACGGAGCTTCCTGGGGCTGTGCACGTATTATCGCCGATTTGTACCAAATTTTGCCAGCGTAGCTAGTAGTCTCCACGACCTTACAAGGAAGAATATGAGTTTTGAATGGAAGAAGGAACAGGAGGTGGCTTTTCAAACATTGAAGAAACGACTATGCACTTCCCCGATGTTAGCATATCCAATTCCAGGTTCAAAGTTTATTCTGGATACAGATGCGAGTGGTTATGCTATAGGAGGTGTTTTGTCCCAGATTGTTGATGGACAGGAGAAGGTAGTTGCATACTATAGCCGAACAATTGGGAAGCCTGAAAGGAACTATTGTGTAACCCGGAGAGAACTGTTGGCATTGGTAGAGTGCGTTAAGCATTTCCACAAGTATCTCTATGGGCAACGATTCCACGTCAGGACAGACCATGCAGCGTTGAAATGGCTCTTACAGTTCCGTAATCCGGAAGGTCAATTGGCACGGTGGATAGAGCGACTGCAAAATTATGACTTTTCCATAGAGCATCGCAAAGGTAGCACCCACGGAAATGCTGATGCAATGTCACGAAGACCATGTAACTTGGAATGCAAGCATTGTTCCAAAGCTGAGACCAAGGAAGACATTATAGATGTGCGGCTCATGACTATAACATCTTCGGACGAATGGGACATGGATCAATTAAGAAGGTTTACACGTGTAATGCAAGGAATCGAACGAAACGAGCGACCATCAAGAGAGGAAATGTCAGCAGAAAGTCCTATTGCCAAGTCATATTGGGCACAGTGGAATAGTTTGCAATTAGAATCCGGTTGTTTGCATCGAATATGGGAGAGTGAGGATGGTCAATATCGAAAGTTCGAAAGCTGATAGTCGTCCCAAGGAAGAAAATCCCTGGTGTACTCAATGAATTACATAACGGTCCAAGCGGAGGTCATCTTGGAGTCACCAAGACCTTGGAGAAAGTCAAGCAAAGATTCTATTGGGTTGGTTGCCGTCAATCGGTCGCGGAGTGGATTGCCAACTGTGAAGTATGCATCAAAGCTAAAGGACCGAAATCCAGGAGCCATGGCCAAATGAAACAGTACAACTCAGGTGCGCCATTTGAGAGGATAGCCATGGATGTAGCTGGTCCGTTTCCTACTAGCAAACTCGGAAACAAATATGTACTGGTGGTTATGGACTATTTCAGCAAATGGCCAGAAGTGTACCCTATTCCAAATCAAGAGGCAGAAACAATAGCAGAGGTGTTTACTAACAATTGGGTAGCTCGGTTTGGTGCACCGATGGAGATACATTCTGACCAAGGCAGAAATTTCGAATCAGCTGTGTTCCAGGAAATGTGCAAGACATTGGGCATTCGGAAAACTCGAACAACTGCACTACATCCTCAGTCAGATGGCATGGTGGAACGATTCAATAGAACCTTGGAAGAGCACCTGAGGAAAGTAGTGGATAAGTTCCAGAAGGATTGGGATACTCACATCTCCTTATTCCTAATGGCATATCGCTCTGCAGTACATGAAACAACTGGTCAGACTCCTGCAAAGGTAATTTTCGGGAATGATCTTCGATTGCCAGCTGACTTAAAGTTTGGGATAAACGCTGATGCAGGAGTGAATGCTCGGAAATCTACTAGCGTATTGGAAGAAGAAATGAGAGAAATTCACGACCTTGTGAGAAAACGGACTAAGATCATGAGCGATAAAATGAAGGCCAGGTACGACAAAGCAATAAATTCGGAAGGTTTTATAGAAGGAGATTTAGTGCTGCTATACAACACACAGCGTAGGAAAGGTTTGTCCCCAAAACTACAATGTAACTGGGAAGGCCCATACAAAGTCATAAAACGGATCAACGATGTGGTATATCGCATACAAACTATGGGAAGGCCAAGGAATAAGATGAAAGTGGTCCATTTAGAAAGGCTAGCTGCGTTTGGTTCCGGCAATGTGTCTGATCGGGACGATCAGACTTAGGTGGAGGGCAGTGTGGCGATTATTCTCAAGCATGTACCATCCCTAACTCAATAACACTCCCAGCACTAGTTAAACACAGGTGAGATAACGATGGCTACACTTATGCATGCAAGCGTGTAACTAGGAAGAGGAAGAGAGATGGCGCGAGTGTTTGCGAATACGATGCAAAGAGGAGATTCCAATAAATAACACCGACCCTTCCAGAACACGAAAAGCGAATAACCAAGAAAGTTCTCGGTGCGTAGGCAAGTACCCTGTTGGACTATATAAGGCGGTGACCAAGCATTGCAGGTTGTTCAGTTCAGTTTATTTTCAAGCGTTCAATAGTGAACTATTGTAAAGTTATCAAACTCTTAAAATTGTTTTGCGGTTATTACTAGTAAATAAAACTAGCTATTACTTACATTATCTGTGCGTGTGTTTATTCGACTTTATAGTGATCGAACCCAGGATTGATAATCAAGGAATCATCGAATTCGTCACAATATTTTAAATTACCAAGTTTTGTAAGATTTTGGCAATTATGGACATTGAAATTTGTCTTCTTGTTCTTCTTCACTTTGATCTCTAGATGAGACGAATGCGGGTATGGAATTTTTTCAAGTCAATATATTCAACGTGTTGGTATCCCCATATGTGAACAAGACTTGTATATGTATGTGTAATGGACATTAAAAATCGTTTCATATTTTCGGCTGACACCTACATATTTTTATGGTCACTTGGTATAACAAAAGTTTTCGATGGTTCTAGTCTTCTTCTTTCGACATTCATTCATTTCTAAAATTGAAAACTTTGTCCAAATCAGTCAAATGTCGCAAAAGAAGAAGTGTTTGCAAAAGTACAACAACTACGCACATATATATGAAGTAGAAGTGTACATCATTACGCACATAAATATCCACGCATTTGTTGTTGTATATTTTGAAACACTACGCACATATATATGAAGTACAAGTGTACATCATTAAGCACATAAATATCCACGCATTTGTTGTTGTATATTTTGAAGCACGAAGAATAAGACAAATTTCAATAGCGACAAGTGTACATTATGACGCACATTTATATGCCCGCAATTTTTTCTGTATGTGAATCGATGTGTGTTTGATCGTACTTTGATCGGGACGGGGAAGACTTGAGTATGAAACGCATATGTTCTGTGCACATTATGACGCGCATACATATGCTGGCATTTATATGACAATGTGTGTGCTACGAATATTTGCAGCGCGAAGAAGACAAATTAAATTATGCTTGCAGCATAAGGGCATGACATATTTTTATGAGCGCCTAGTGAATACGGCTGTTTTAGTTATTTGGCGCTGATTTTGTTAATTTTTGCCGAATCATCTCGAACAAAAGGAAAAATGAAGAATGTCAAAATAAATTGGCTATTATTTATTATTGATTGATTTATCAAACAAAAATAAAAGAAATATAAGCTGACAGGTGCATTCGAACTCGCAAACTTAGAAAAAATAAATTCCGAGGTCTTAACCAAAACGCCAAAAATTTCATTATTAATCGTCCTCTAATACTACAGTTCAAGTCCATGAACTTATGCATTATCTACTAATGAAAACATGTTTATTATTAGTTTTTGAATTTTTAAATCACATTTATTAATATATTTTTTATATAAAATAATAATATAAAATCATTTGAAAAATATACGAAAGTTGTACTTATCCATGCCAGATCCATTCATCAAAGTAAATAATTGTTAAATTCTGCAAATGGAAATTCTCTTGTTTCTTTGCTAACAGAAAATGTTATTTAAAAGATACAGAAATTCTCAATTATTTGGTGAATCAACTGACACAGTGGTGATAACTGACACAGTGGTGAATCAACTGAGACGGTTGCACGAGAATGGAAGCCATCCATGGAACACAAAAATTACGCCTTCTCATTATATAAACATTCTCTGCTAACAGTACGCTGGTTTTTCTGTCCTCTAAACTCCCTTTATTCACTTTACCATATACATGACCAACACCGCCATCTGGCAGTCAGTTTTTGATCAGGCTGCTACCGGGTGCTCACGGTTTTTTAATTATTGCTTTTTATTTCAACAATTTGTTGGTTTGCACGGCCTTTGAATTTTCAAGTATCATGACTATGACTGAATTTTCTATAGGGAATATTATTATTGTGTTTTTAATAATTTTTATTTAATTATTAAAAGTTTTTAATTGAATAAAAAGGAAAATTTTTAGAGGCAACCGCCATAGCTTTTCTTATAGATCCATTGCGGAACCTGCTAGACTTAACTCATCAGATCAATTTTGGCACGCACTGATAACCATTAAGCTAACAATACAATACGCAGGTTTTTTTGTTCTCCAAACTCCTTTTAATCACTTTACCATATACATGACCAACACCGCCATCTGGCAGTCAGTTTTTGATCATGGTGGATTTTTTTGCATAGCTGTTTTGTTGTCACAGCCTGCTACTGGTTGCTCACGGGTTTTAAATTATTTCTTTTTATTTCAACAATTTGTTGGTTTTTACGGCCTTTGAATTTTCAAGTATCATGACTATGAATGAATTTTCTATAGGGAATATTATTATTGTGTTTTTAATAATTTTTATTTAATTATTAAAAGTTTTTAATTGAATAGAAACGAAAATTTTTAGAGACAATCGCCATAGCTTTTCTTATAGATCCATTTCGGAAGCTGCTAGACTTCACTCATCAGATAAATTTTGGCACGCACTGATAACCATTAAGCTAACAATACGCTGGTTTTTCTGTCCTCTATACTCCCCTTATTCACTTTACCATATACATGACCAGCACCACCATCTGGCAGTCAGTTTTTGATCATGGTGGATTTTTTTGCATAGCTGTGGTGAATCAACTGAGACGGTTGCACGAGAATGGAAGCCATCCATGGAACACAAAAATTACGCCTTCTCATTATATAAACATTCTCTGCTAACAGTACGCTGGTTTTTCTGTCCTCTAAACTCCCTTTATTCACTTTACCATATACATGACCAACACCGCCATCTGGCAGTCAGTTTTTGATCAGGCTGCTACCGGGTGCTCACGGTTTCTTAATTATTGCTTTTTATTTCAACAATTTGTTGGTTTTTACGGCCTTTGAATTTTCAAGTATCATGACTATGAATGAATTTTCTATAGGGAATATTATTATTGTGTTTTTAATAATTTTTATTTAATTATTAAAAGTTTTTAATTGAATAGAAACGAAAATTTTTAGAGACAATCGCCATAGCTTTTCTTATAGATCCATTTCGGAAGCTGCTAGACTTCACTCATCAGATCAATTTTGGCACGCACTGATAACCATTAAGCTAACAATACAATACGCAGGTTTTTTGTTCTCCAAACTCCTTTTAATCACTTTACCATATACATGACCAACACCGCCATCTAGCAGTCAGTTTTTGATCATGGTGGATTTTTTTGCAGAGCTGCTTTGTTGTCACAGCCTGCTACCGGGTGCTCACGGTTTTTTAATTATTGCTTTTTACTTCAACAATTTGTTGGTTTTTACGGCCTGTGCATTTTCAAGTATCATGACTATTATTGAGCTCAAGGCCACTAATCATTTTTCTATAGCGAAAATTATTATTGCTTTTTTATTTTTTTAATAATTTTTCTTTAATTATTAAAATTTTTTAATAATAGAAAGGAAAATTTTTAGAGGCAACCGCCATAGCTTTTCTTATAGATCCATTGCGGAAGCTGCTAGACTTCACTCATCAGATAAATTTTGGCACGCACTGATAACCATTATGCTAACAGTACGCTGGTTTTTCTGTCCTCTAAACTCCCTTTATTCACTTTACCATATACATGACCAACACTGCCATCTGGCAGTCAGTTTTTGATCAGGCTGCTACCGGGTGCTCACGGTTTTTTAATTATTGCTTTTTATTTCAACAATTTGTTGGTTTGCACGGCCTATAATTTTTATTTAATTATTAAAAGTTTTTAATTGAATAGAAAGGAAAATTTTCAGAGACAACCGCCATAGCTTTTCTTATAGATCCATTTCGGAAGCTGCTAGACTTCACTCATCAGATAAATTTTGGCACGCACTGATAACCATTAAGCTAACAATACGCTGGTTTTTCTGTCCTCTATACTACCCTTATTCACTTTACCATATACATGACCAGCACGGCCATCTGGCAGTCAGTTTTTGATCATGGTGGATTTTTTTGCATAGCTGTTTTGTTGTCACAGCCTGCTACTGGTTGCTCACGGGTTTTAAATTATTTCTTTTTATTTCAACAATTTGTTGGTTTTTACGGCCTTTGAATTTTCAAGTATCATGACTATGAATGAATTTTCTATAGGGAATATTATTATTGTGTTTTTAATAATTTTTATTTAATTATTAAAAGTTTTTAATTGAATAGAAAGGAAAATTTTCAGAGACAACCGCCATAGCTTTTCTTATAGATCCATTTCGGAAGCTGCTAGACTTCACTCATCAGATAAATTTTGGCAGCACTGATAACCATTATGCTAACAGTACGCTGGTTTTTCTGTCCTCTAAACTCCCTTTATTCACTTTCCCATATACATGACCAACACCGCCATCTGGCAGTCAGTTTTTGATCAGCCTGCTACCGGGTGCTCACGGTTTTTTAATTATTGCTTTTTATTTCAACAATTTGTTGGTTTGCACGGCCTTTGAATTTTCAAGTATCATGACTATGACTGAATTTTCTATAGGGAATATTATTATTGTGTTTTTAATAATTTTTATTTAATTATTAAAAGTTTTTAATTGAATAAAAAGGAAAATTTTTAGAGGCAACCGCCATAGCTTTTCTTATAGATCCATTGCGGAACCTGCTAGACTTAACTCATCAGATCAATTTTGGCACGCACTGATAACCATTAAGCTAACAATACAATACGCAGGTTTTTTTGTTCTCCAAACTCCTTTTAATCACTTTACCATATACATGACCAACACCGCCATCTGGCAGTCAGTTTTTGATCATGGTGGATTTTTTTGCATAGCTGTTTTGTTGTCACAGCCTGCTACTGGTTGCTCACGGGTTTTAAATTATTTCTTTTTATTTCAACAATTTGTTGGTTTTTACGGCCTTTGAATTTTCAAGTATCATGACTATGAATGAATTTTCTATAGGGAATATTATTATTGTGTTTTTAATAATTTTTATTTAATTATTAAAAGTTTTTAATTGAATAGAAACGAAAATTTTTAGAGACAATCGCCATAGCTTTTCTTATAGATCCATTTCGGAAGCTGCTAGACTTCACTCATCAGATCAATTTTGGCACGCACTGATAACCATTAAGCTAACAATACAATACGCAGGTTTTTTGTTCTCCAAACTCCTTTAATCACTTTACCATATACATGACCAACACCGCCATCTGGCAGTCAGTTTTTGATCATGGTGGATTTTTTTGCAGAGCTGCTTTGTTGTCATAGCCTGCTACCGGATGCTCACGGGTTTTTAATTGCGTTTTATTCCAACAATTTGTTGGTTTTTAAGGCCTTTGAATTTTCAAGTATCATGACTATGACTGAATTTTCTATAGGGAATATTATTATTGTGTTTTTAATAATTTTTATTTAATTATTAAAAGTTTTTAATTGAATAAAAAGGAAAATTTTTAGAGGCAACCGCCATAGCTTTTCTTATAGATCCATTGCGGAACCTGCTAGACTTCACTCATCAGATCAATTTTGGCACGCACTGATAACCATTAAGCTAACAATACAATACGCAGGTTTTTTTGTTCTCCAAACTCCTTTTAATCACTTTACCATATACATGACCAACACCGCCATCTAGCAGTCAGTTTTTGATCATGGTGGATTTTTTTGCAGAGCTGCTTTGTTGTCACAGCCTGCTACCGGGTGCTCACGGTTTTTTAATTATTGATTTTTACTTCAACAATTTGTTGGTTTTTACGGCCTGTGCATTTTCAAGTATCATGACTATGAATGAATTTTCTATAGGGAATATTATTATTGTGTTTTTAATAATTTTTATTTAATTATTAAAATTTTTTAATAATAGAAAGGAAAATTTTTAGAGGCAACCGCCATAGCTTTTCTTATAGATCCATTGCGGAAGCTGCTAGACTTCACTCATCAGATAAATTTTGGCACGCACTGATAACCATTATGCTAACAGTACGCTGGTTGTTCTGTCCTCTAAACTCCCTTTATTCACTTTACCATATACATGACCAACACTGCCATCTGGCAGTCAGTTTTTGATCAGGCTGCTACCGGGTGCTCACGGTTTTTTAATTATTGCCTTTTATTTCAACAATTTGTTGGTTTGCACGGCCTATAATTTTTATTTAATTATTAAAAGTTTTTAATTGAATAGAAAGGAAAATTTTCAGAGACAACCGCCATAGCTTTTCTTATAGATCCATTTCGGAAGCTGCTAGACTTCACTCATCAGATAAATTTTGGCACGCACTGATAACCATTAAGCTAACAATACGCTGGTTTTTCTGTCCTCTATACTCCCCTTATTCACTTTACCATATACATGACCAGCACCGCCATCTGGCAGTCAGTTTTTGATCATGGTGGATTTTTTTGCATAGCTGTTTTGTTGTCACAGCCTGCTACTGGTTGCTCACGGGTTTTAAATTATTTCTTTTTATTTCAACAATTTGTTGGTTTTTACGGCCTTTGAATTTTCAAGTATCATGACTATGAATGAATTTTCTATAGGGAATATTATTATTGTGTTTTTAATAATTTTTATTTAATTATTAAAAGTTTTTAATTGAATAGAAAGGAAAATTTTCAGAGACAACCGCCATAGCTTTTCTTATAGATCCATTTCGGAAGCTGCTAGACTTCACTCATCAGATAAATTTTGGCACGCACTGATAACCATTAAGCTAACAATACGCTGGTTTTTCTGTCCTCTATACTCCCCTTATTCACTTTACCATATACATGACCAGCACCGCCATCTGGCAGTCAGTTTTTGATCATGGTGGATTTTTTTGCATAGCTGTTTTGTTGTCACAGCCTGCTACTGGTTGCTCACGGGTTTTAAATTATTTCTTTTTATTTCAACAATTTGTTGGTTTTTACGGCCTTTGAATTTTCAAGTATCATGACTATGAATGAATTTTCTATAGGGAATATTATTATTGTGTTTTTAATAATTTTTATTTAATTATTAAAAGTTTTTAATTGAATAAAAAGGAAAATTTTTAGAGGCAACCGCCATAGCTTTTCTTATAGATCCATTGCGGAACCTGCTAGACTTAACTCATCAGATCAATTTTGGCACGCACTGATAACCATTAAGCTAACAATACAATACGCAGGTTTTTTTGTTCTCCAAACTCCTTTTAATCACTTTACCATATACATGACCAACACCGCCATCTGGCAGTCAGTTTTTGATCATGGTGGATTTTTTTGCGGAGCTGCTTTGTTGTCACAGCCTGCTACCGGGTGCTCACGGTTTTTTAATTATTGCTTTTTACTTCAACAATTTGTTGGTTTGCACGGCCTATAATTTTTTATTTAATTATTAAAAGTTTTTAATTTAATAGAAAGGAAAATTTTCAGAGACAACCGCCATAGCTTTTCTTATAGATCCATTTAGGAAGCTGCTATACTTCACTCATCAGATAAATTTTGGCACGCACTGATAACCATTAGGCTAACAGTACGCTGGTTTTTCTGTCCTCTAAACTCCTTTTATTCACTTTACCATATACATGACCAACACCGCCATCTGGCAGTCAGTTTTTGATCATGGTGGATTTTTTTGCAGAGCTGCTTTGTTGTCACAGCCTGCTACCGGGTGCTCACGGTTTTTAAATTATTGCTTTTTATTTCAACAATTTGTTGGTTTGCACGGCCTATAATTTTTATTTAATTATTAAAAGTTTTTAATTGAATAGAAAGGAAAATTTTCAGAGACAACCGCCATAGCTTTTCTTATATATCCATTTCGGAAGCTGCTAGACTTCACTCATCAGATAAATTTTGGCACGCACTGATAACCATTAAGCTACCAATACGCTGGTTTTTCTGTCCTCTATACTCCCCTTATTCACTTTACCTTATACATGACCAGCACCGCCATCTGGCAGTCAGTTTTTGATCATGGTGGATTTTTTTGCATAGGTGTTTTGTTGTCACAGCCTGCTACTGGTTGCTCACGGGTTTTAAATTATTTCTTTTTATTTCAACAATTTGTTGGTTTTTACGGCCTTTGAATTTTCAAGTATCATGACTATGAATGAATTTTCTATAGGGAATATTATTATTGTGTTTTTAATAATTGTTATTTAATTATTAAAAGTTTTTAATTGAATAGAAACGAAAAGTTTTAGAGACAATCGCCATAGCTTTTCTTATAGATCCATTTCGGAAGCTGCTAGACTTCACTCATCAGATAAATTTTGGCACGCACTGATAACTATTAAGCTAACAATACGCTGGTTTTTCTGTCCTCTATACTCCCCTTATTCACTTTACCATATACATGACCAGCACCACCATCTGGCAGTCAGTTTTTGATCATGGTGGATTTTTTTGCATAGCTGTTTTGTTGTCACAGCCTGCTACTGGGTGCGCACGGGTTTTAAATTATTGCTTTTTATTTCAACAATTTGTTGGTTTTTACGGCCTTTGAATTTTCAAGTATCATGACTATGAATGAATTTTCTATAGGGAATATTATTATTGTGTTTTTAATAATTTTTATTTAATTATTAAGAGTTTTTAATTGAATAGAAAGTAAAATTTCTAGAGACAACCGCCATAGCTTTTCTTTTTGCTCCATTTCGGAAGCTGCTAGACTTCACTCATCAGAGAAATTTTGGCACGCACTGCTAACCATTGAGCTAACAATACGCTGGTTTTTCTGTCCTCTAAACTCGTTTTATTCACTTTGCCATATTCATGACCAGCACCGCCATCTGGCAGTCACTTTTTGAACATGGTGGATTTTTTTGCGTAGCTGTTTTGTTGTCACAGCCTGCTACTGGTTGCTCACGGGTTTTAAATTATTGCTTTTTATTTCAACAATTTGTTGTTTTTTACGGCCTTTGAATTTTCAAGTATCATGACTATGAATGAATTTTCTATAGGGAATATTATTATTGTGTTTTTAATAATTTTTATTTAATTATTAAGTTTTTAATTGAATAGAAAGTAAAATTTCTAGAGACAACCGCCATAGCTTTTCTTTTTGCTCCATTTCGGAAGCTGCTAGACTTCACTCATGAGAGAAATTTTGGCACGCACTGCTAACCATTGAGCTAACAATACTCTGGTTTTTCTGTCCTCTAAACTCGTTTTATTCACTTTGCCATATACATGACCAGCACCGCTATCTGGCAGTCAGTTTTTGATCATGATGGATTTTTTGCATAGCTGTTTTGTTGTCACAGGTTGCTACCGGGTGCTCACGGTTTTTTAATTATTGCTTTTTATTCCAACAATTTAATTTGTTGGTTTTCACGGCCTATAATTTTTATTTAATTATTAAAAGTTTTTAATTGAATAGAAAAGAAAATTTTCAGATACAACCGCCATAGCTTTTCTTATAGATCCATTTCGGAAGCTGCTAGACTTCACTCATCAGATAAATTTTGGCACGCACTGATAACCATTAAGCTAACAGTACGCTGGTTTTTCTGTCCTCTAAACTCCTTTTATTCACTTTACCATATACATGACCAACACCGCCATCTGGCAGTCAGTTTTTGATCATGGTGGATTTTTTTGCATAGCTGTTTTGTTGTCACAGCCTGCTACTGGGTGCTCACGGGTTTTTAATTATTGTTTTATTTTTCAACAATTTGTTGGTTTTTACGGCCGCAGAGCTGTTTTGTTGTCACAGGCTGCTACCGGGTGCTCACGGTTTTTTAATTATTGCTTTTTATTTCAACAATTTGTTGGTTTTTACGGCCTTTGAATTTTCAAGTATCATGACTATGAATGAATTTTCTATAGGGAATATTATTATTGTGTTTTTAATAATTTTTATTTAATTATTAAAAGTTTTCAAGTATCATGACTATTATTGAGCTCAAGGCCACTAATCATTTTCTATAGCGAAAATTATTATTGCTTTTTTATTTTTTTAATAATTTTTCTTTAATTATTAAAATTTTTTAATAATAGAAAGGAAAATTTTTAGAGGCAACCGCCATAGCTTTTCTTATAGATCCATTGCGGAAGCTGCTAGACTTCACTCATCAGATAAATTTTTGCACGCACTGATAACCATTAAGCTAACAATACGCTGGTTTTTCTGTCCTCTAAACTCCTTTTATTCACTTTGCCATATACATGACCAACACCGCCATCTGGCAGTCAGTTTTTGGTCATGGTGGATTTTTTTGCAGAGCTGCTTTGTTGTCACAGCCTGCTACCGGGTGCTCACGGTTTTTTAATTATTGCTTTTTATTTCAACAATTTGTTGGTTTGCACGGCCTATAATTTTTATTTAATTATTAAAAGTTTTTAATTGAATCGAAAGGAAAATTTTCAGAGACAACCGCCATAGCTTTTCTTTTTGCTCCATTTCGGAAGCTGCTAGACTTCACTCATCAGAGAAATTTTGGCACGCACTGCTAACCATTGAGCTAACAATACGCTGCTTTTTCTGTCCTCTAAACTCGTTTTATTCACTTTGCTATATACATGACCAGCACCGCTATCTGGCAGTCAGTTTTTGATCATGATGGATTTTTTGCAGAGCTGCTTTGTTGTCACAGCCTGCTACCGGGTGCTCACGGTTTTTTAATTATTGCTTTTTATTTCAACAATTTGTTGGTTTTTACGGCCTTTGAATTTTCAAGTATCATGACTATGAATGAATTTTCTATAGGGAATATTATTATTGTGTTTTTAATAATTTTTATTTAATTATTAAAAGTTTTCAAGTATCATGACTATTATTGAGCTCAAGGCCACTAATCATTTTCTATAGCGAAAATTATTATTGCTTTTTTATTTTTTTAATAATTTTTCTTTAATTATTAAAATTTTTTAATAATAGAAAGGAAAATTTTTAGAGGCAACCGCCATAGCTTTTCTTATAGATCCATTGCGGAAGCTGCTAGACTTCACTCATCAGATAAATTTTGGCACGCACTGATAACCATTATGCTAACAATACGCTGGTTTTTCTGTCCTCTAAACTCCTTTTATTCACTTTACCATATACATGACCAACACCGCCATCTGGCAGTCAGTTTTTGGTCATGGTGGATTTTTTTGCAGAGCTGCTTTGTTGTCACAGCCTGCTACCGGGTGCTCACGGTTTTTTAATTATTGCTTTTTATTTCAACAATTTGTTGGTTTGCACGGCCTATAATTTTTATTTAATTATTAAAAGTTTTTAATTGAATCGAAAGGAAAATTTTCAGAGACAACCGCCATAGCTTTTCTTTTTGCTCCATTTCGGAAGCTGCTAGACTTCACTCATCAGAGAAATTTTGGCACGCACTGCTAACCATTGAGCTAACAATACGCTGGTTTTTCTGTCCTCTAAACTCCTTTTATTCACTTTACCATATACATGACCAACACCGCCATCTGGCAGTCAGTTTTTGGTCATGGTGGATTTTTTGTCAGAGCTGCTTTGTTGTCACAGCCTGCTACCGGGTGCTCACGGTTTTTTAATTATTGCTTTTTATTTCAACAATTTGTTGGTTTGCACGGCCTATAATTTTTATTTAATTATTAAAAGTTTTTAATTGAATCGAAAGGAAAATTTTCAGAGACAACCGCCATAGCTTTTCTTATAGATCCATTTCGGAAGCTGCTAGACTTCACTCATCAGATAAATTTTGGCACGCACTGATAACCATTAAGCTAACTGTCCTCTCTACTCCCGTTATTCACTTTATCATATACATGACCAGCACCACCATCTGGCAGTCAGTTTTTGATCATGGTGGATTTTTTTGCATAGCTGTTTTGTTGTCACAGCCTGCTACTGGGTGCTCACGGGTTTTTAATTATTGCTTTTTATTTCAACAATTTGTTGGTTTTTACGGCCTTTGAATTTTCAAGTATCATGACTATGAATTAATTTTCTATAGGGAATATTATTATTGTGTTTTTAATAATTTTTATTTAATTATTAAAAGTTTTTAATTGAATAGAAAGGAAAATTTTTAGAGGCAACCGCCATAGCTTTTCTTATAGATCCATTGCGGAACCTGCTAGACTTCACTCATCAGATAAATTTTGGCACGCACTGATAACCATTAGGCTAACAGTACGATGGTTTTTCTGGCCTCTAAACTCCTTTTATTCACTTTACCATATACATGACCAACACCGAAACCTGCAGTCAGTTTTTGATCATGGTGGATTTTTTTGCAGAGCTGCTTTGTTGTCACAGCCTGGTACCTTGTGCTCACGGTTTTTTAATTATTGCTTTTTATTTCAACAATTTGTTTGTTTGCACGGCCTATAATTTTTATTTAATTAATAAAAGTTTTTAATTGAATAGAAAGGAAAATTTTCAGAGACAACCGCCATAGCTTTTCTTATAGATCCATTTCGGAAGCTGCTAGACTTCACTCATCAGATAAATTTTGGCACGCACTGATAACCATTAAGCTAACAATACGCTGGTTTTTCTGTCCTCTATACTCCCCTTATTCACTTTACCTTATACATGACCAGCACCGCCATCTGGCAGTCAGTTTTTGATCATGGTGGATTTTTTTGCATAGCTGTTTTGTTGTCACAGCCTGCTACTGGGTGCTCACGGGTTTTAAATTATTGCTTTTTATTTCAACAATTTGTTGGTTTTTACGTTCTTTGAATTTTCAAGTATCATGACTATGAATGAATTTTCTATAGGGAATATTATTATTGTGTTTTTAATAATTTTTATTTAATTATTAAAAGTTTTTAATTGAATAGAAAGTAAAATTTCTAGAGACAACCGCCATAGCTTTTCTTTTTGCTCCATTTCGGAAGCTGCTAGACTTCACTCATCAGAGAAATTTTGGCACGCACTGCTAACCATTGAGCTAACAATACGCTGGTTTTTCTGTCCTCTAAACTCGTTTTATTCACTTTGCCATATACATGACCAGCACCGCTATCTGGCAGTCAGTTTTTGATCATGATGGATTTTTTTGCATAGCTGTTTTGTTGTCACAGCCTGCTACTGGGTGCTCACGGGTTTTTAATTATTGCTTTTTATTTCAACAATTTGTTGGTTTTTACGGCCTTTGAATTTTCAAGTATCATGACTATGAATGAATTTTCTATAGGGAATATTATTATTGTGTTTTTAATAATTTTTATTTAATTATTAAAAGTTTTTAATTGAATAGAAAGTAAAATTTTTAGAGGCAACCGCCATAGCTTTTCTTATAGATCCATTGCGGAAGCTGCTAGACTTCACTCATCAGATAAATTTTGGCACGCACTGATAACCATTAAGCTAACTGTCCTCTATACTCCCCTTATTCACTTTACCATATACATGACCAGCACCACCATCTGGCAGTCAGTTTTTGATCATGGTGGATTTTTTTGCATAGCTATTTTGTTGTCACAGCCTGCTACTGGGTGCTGACGGGTTTTTAATTATTGCTTTTTATTTCAACAATTTGTTGGTTTTTACGTTCTTTGAATTTTCAACTATCATGACTATGAATGAATTTTCTATAGGGAATATTATTATTGTGTTTTTAATAATTTTTATTTAATTATTAAAAGTTTTTAATTGAATAGAAAGTAAAATTTTTAGAGGCAACCGCCATAGCTTTTCTTATAGATCCATTGCTGAAGCTGCTAGACTTCACTCATCAGATAAATTTTGGCACGCACTGATAACCATTAAGCTAACTGTCCTCTATACTCCCCTTATTCACTTTACCATATACATGACCAGCACCACCATCTGGCAGTCAGTTTTTGATCATGGTGGATTTTTTTGCATAGCTATTTTGTTGTCACAGCCTGCTACTGGGTGCTCACGGGTTTTTAATTATTGCTTTTTATTTCAACAATTTGTTGGTTTTTACGGCCTTTGAATTTTCAAGTATCATGACTATGAATGAATTTTCTATAGGGAATATTATTATTGTGTTTTTAATAATTTTTATTTAATTATTAAAAGTTTTTAATTGAATAGAAAGGAAAATTTTTAGAGGCAACCGCCATAGCTTTTCTTATAGATCCATTGCGGAACCTGCTAGACTTCACTCATCAGATAAATTTTGGCACGCACTGATAACCATTAGGCTAACAGTACGCTGGTTTTTCTGTCCTCTAAACTCCTTTTATTCACGTTACCATATACATGACCAACACCGCCATCTGGCAGTCAGTTTTTGATCATGGTGGATTTTTTTGCAGAGCTGCTTTGTTGTCACAGCCTGCTACCGGGTGCTCACGGTTTTTTAATTATTGCTTTTTATTTCAACAATTTGTTGGTTTGCACGGCCTATGCATTTTCAAGTATCATGACTATGAATGAATTTTCTACAGGGAATATTATTATTGTGTTTTTAATAATTTTTATTTAATTATTAGAATTTTTTAATTGAATAGAACGAACAATTTTTAGAGGCAACCGCCATAGCTTTTCTCATAGATCCATTGCGGAAGCTGCTAGACTTCACTCATCAGATAAATTTTGGCACGCACTGATAACCATTAGGCTAACAGTATGCTGGTTTTTCTGTCCTCTAAACTCCTTTTATTCACTTTACCATATACATGACCAACACCGCCATCTGGCAGTCAGTTTTTGATCATGGTGGATTTTTTTGCAGAGCTGCTTTGTTGTCACAGCCTGCTACCGGGTGCTCACGGTTTTTTAATTATTGCTTTTTATTTCAACAATTTGTTGTTTTCAAGTATCATGACTATGAATGAATTTTCTATAGGGAATATTATTATTGTGTTTTTAATAATTTTTATTTAATTATTAAAAGTTTTTAATTGAATAGAAAGTAAAATTTCTAGAGACAACCGCCATAGCTTTTCTTTTAGCTCCATTTCGGAATCTGCTAGACTTCACTCATCAGAAAGATTTTGGCACGCACTGATAACCATTAAGCTAACAATACGCTGGTTTTTCTGTCCTCTATACTCCCCTTATTCACTTTACCATATACATGACCAGCACCGCCATCTGGCAGTCAGTTTTTGATCATGGTGGATTTTTTGCAGAGCTGCTTTGTTGTCACAAGCTGCTACCGGGTGCTCACGTGTTCTGAATTATTACTTTTTACTTCAACAATTTGTTGGTTTTTACGGCCTGTGCATTTTCAAGTATCATGACTATTATTGAGCTCAAGGCCACTAATCATTTTTCTATAGCGAAAATTATTATTGCTTTTTTATTTTTTTAATAATTTTTCTTTAATTATTAAAATTTTTTAATAATAGAAAGGAAAATTTTTAGTGGCAACCGCCATAGCTTTTCTTATAGATCCATTGCGGAAGCTGCTAGACTTCACTCATCAGATAAATTTTGGCACGCACTGATAACCATTATGCTAACAGTACGCTGCTTTTTCTGTCCTCTAAACTCCTTTTATTCACTTTACCATATACATGACCAACACCGCCATCTGGCAGTCAGTTTTTGATCATGGTGGATTTTTTTGCAGAGCTGCTTTGTTATCACAGCCTGCTACAGGGTGCTCACGGTTTTTTAATTATTGCTTTTTATTTCAACAATTTGTTGGCTTGCACGGCCTATCATTTTTATTTAATTATTAAAAGCTTTTAATTGAATAGAAAGGAAAATTTTCAGAGACAACCGCCATAGCTTTTCTTATAGATCCATTGCGGAAGCTGCTAGACTTCACTCATCAGATAAATTTTGGCACGCACTGATAACCATTATGCTAACAGTACGCTGGTTTTTCTGTCCTCTAAACTCCTTTTATTCACTTTACCATATACATGACCAGCACCGCCATCTGGCAGTCAGTTTTTGATCATGGTGGATTTTTTTGCACAGCTGTTTTGTTGTCACAGCCTGCTACTGGGTGCTCACGGGTTTTAAATTATTGCTTTTTATTTCAACAATTTGTTGGTTTTTACGGCCTTTGAATTTTCAAGTATCATGACTATGAATGAATTTTCTATAGGGAATATTATTATTGTGTTTTTAATAATTTTTATTTAATTATTAAAAGCTTTTAATTGAATAGAAAGTAAAATTTCTAGAGACAACCGCCATAGCTTTTCTTTTTGCTCCATTTCGGAAGCTGCTAGACTTCACTCATCAGAGAAATTTTGGCACGCACTGCTAACCATTGAGCTAACAATACGCTGGTTTTTCTGTCCTCTAAACTCGTTTTATTCACTTTGCCATATACATGACCAGCACCGCTATCTGGCAGTCAGTTTTTGATCATGATGGATTTTTTGCATAGCTGTTTTGTTGTCACAGCTTGCTACCGGGTGCTCACGGTTTTTTAATTATTGCTTTTTATTCCAACAATTTAATTTGTTGGTTTTCACGGCCTATACTTTTTATTTAATTATTAAAAGTTTTTAATTGAATAGAAAGGAAAATTTTCAGAGACAACCGCCATAGCTTTTCTTATAGATCCATTTCGGAAGCTGCTAGACTTCACTCATCAGATAAATTTTGGCACGCACTGATAACCATTAAGCTAACAATACGCTGGTTTTTCTGTCCTCTATACTCCCCTTATTCACTTTACCATATACATGACCAGCACCGCCATCTGGCAGTCAGTTTTTGATCATGGTGGATTTTTTTGCATAGCTGTTTTGTTGTCACAGCCTGCTACTGGTTGCTCACGGGTTTTAAATTATTTCTTTTTATTTCAACAATTTGTTGGTTTGCACGGCCTATAATTTTTATTTAATTATTAAAAGTTTTTAATTGAATAGAAAGGAAAATTTTCAGAGACAACCGCCATAGCTTTTCTTATAGATCCATTTAGGAAGCTGCTAGACTTAACTCATCAGATCAATTTTGGCACGCACTGATAACCATTAAGCTAACAATACAATACGCAGGTTTTTTTGTTCTCCAAACTCCTTTTAATCACTTTACCATATACATGACCAACACCGCCATCTGGCAGTCAGTTTTTGATCATGGTGGATTTTTTTGCGGAGCTGCTTTGTTGTCACAGCCTGCTACCGGGTGCTCACGGTTTTTTAATTATTGCTTTTTACTTCAACAATTTGTTGGTTTGCACGGCCTATAATTTTTTATTTAATTATTAAAAGTTTTTAATTTAATAGAAAGGAAAATTTTCAGAGACAACCGCCATAGCTTTTCTTATAGATCCATTTAGGAAGCTGCTAGACTTCACTCATCAGATAAATTTTGGCACGCACTGATAACCATTAGGCTAACAGTACGCTGGTTTTTCTGTCCTCTAAACTCCTTTTATTCACTTTACCATATACATGACCAACACCGCCATCTGGCAGTCAGTTTTTGATCATGGTGGATTTTTTTGCAGAGCTGCTTTGTTGTCACAGCCTGCTACCGGGTGCTCACGGTTTTTAAATTATTGCTTTTTATTTCAACAATTTGTTGGTTTGCACGGCCTATAATTTTTATTTAATTATTAAAAGTTTTTAATTGAATAGAAAGGAAAATTTTCAGAGACAACCGCCATAGCTTTTCTTATATATCCATTTCGGAAGCTGCTAGACTTCACTCATCAGATAAATTTTGGCACGCACTGATAACCATTAAGCTACCAATACGCTGGTTTTTCTGTCCTCTATACTCCCCTTATTCACTTTACCTTATACATGACCAGCACCGCCATCTGGCAGTCAGTTTTTGATCATGGTGGATTTTTTTGCATAGGTGTTTTGTTGTCACAGCCTGCTACTGGTTGCTCACGGGTTTTAAATTATTTCTTTTTATTTCAACAATTTGTTGGTTTTTACGGCCTTTGAATTTTCAAGTATCATGACTATGAATGAATTTTCTATAGGGAATATTATTATTGTGTTTTTAATAATTGTTATTTAATTATTAAAAGTTTTTAATTGAATAGAAACGAAAAGTTTTAGAGACAATCGCCATAGCTTTTCTTTTTGCTCCATTTCGGAAGCTGCTAGACTTCACTCATCAGAGAAATTTTGGCACGCACTGCTAACCATTGAGCTAACAATACGCTGGTTTTTCTGTCCTCTAAACTCGTTTTATTCACTTTGCCATATTCATGACCAGCACCGCCATCTGGCAGTCACTTTTTGAACATGGTGGATTTTTTTGCGTAGCTGTTTTGTTGTCACAGCCTGCTACTGGTTGCTCACGGGTTTTAAATTATTGCTTTTTATTTCAACAATTTGTTGTTTTTTACGGCCTTTGAATTTTCAAGTATCATGACTATGAATGAATTTTCTATAGGGAATATTATTATTGTGTTTTTAATAATTTTTATTTAATTATTAAGTTTTTAATTGAATAGAAAGTAAAATTTCTAGAGACAACCGCCATAGCTTTTCTTTTTGCTCCATTTCGGAAGCTGCTAGACTTCACTCATGAGAGAAATTTTGGCACCGCACTGCTAACCATTGAGCTAACAATACTCTGGTTTTTCTGTCCTCTAAACTCGTTTTATTCACTTTGCCATATACATGACCAGCACCGCTATCTGGCAGTCAGTTTTTGATCATGATGGATTTTTTGCATAGCTGTTTTGTTGTCACAGGTTGCTACCGGGTGCTCACGGTTTTTTAATTATTGATTTTTATTCCAACAATTTAATTTGTTGGTTTTCACGGCCTATAATTTTTATTTAATTATTAAAAGTTTTTAATTGAATAGAAAAGAAAATTTTCAGATACAACCGCCATAGCTTTTCTTATAGATCCATTTCGGAAGCTGCTAGACTTCACTCATCAGATAAATTTTGGCACGCACTGATAACCATTAAGCTAACTGTCCTCTATACTCCCCTTATTCACTTTACCATATACATGACCAGCACCACCATCTGGCAGTCAGTTTTTGATCATGGTGGATTTTTTTGCATAGCTGTTTTGTTGTCACAGCCTGCTACTGGGTGCTCACGGGTTTTTAATTATTGCTTTTTATTTCAACAATTTGTTGGTTTTTACGGCCTTTGAATTTTCAAGTATCATGACTATGAATGAATTTTCTATAGGGAATACTATTATTGTGTTTTTAATAATTTTTATTTAATTATTAAAAGTTTTTAATTGAATAGAAAGGAAAATTTTTAGTGGCAACCGCCATAGCTTTTCTTATAGATCCATTGCGGAACCTGCTAGACTTCACTCATCAGATAAATTTTGGCACGCACTGATAACCATTAAGCTAACAGTACGCTGGTTTTTCTGTCCTCTAAACTCCTTTTATTCACTTTACCATATACATGACCAACACCGCCATCTGGCAGTCAGTTTTTGATCATGGTGGATTTTTTTGCATAGCTGTTTTGTTGTCACAGCCTGCTACTGGGTGCTCACGGGTTTTTAATTATTGTTTTATTTTTCAACAATTTGTTGGTTTTTACGGCCGCAGAGCTGTTTTGTTGTCACAGGCTGCTACCGGGTGCTCACGGTTTTTTAATTATTGCTTTTTATTTCAACAATTTGTTGGTTTTTACGGCCTTTGAATTTTCAAGTATCATGACTATGAATGAATTTTCTATAGGGAATATTATTATTGTGTTTTTAATAATTTTTATTTAATTATTAAAAGTTTTCAAGTATCATGACTATTATTGAGCTCAAGGCCACTAATCATTTTCTATAGCGAAAATTATTATTGCTTTTTTATTTTTTTAATAATTTTTCTTTAATTATTAAAATTTTTTAATAATAGAAAGGAAAATTTTTAGAGGCAACCGCCATAGCTTTTCTTATAGATCCATTGCGGAAGCTGCTAGACTTCACTCATCAGATAAATTTTGGCACGCACTGATAACCATTATGCTAACAATACGCTGGTTTTTCTGTCCTCTAAACTCCTTTTATTCACTTTACCATATACATGACCAACACCGCCATCTGGCAGTCAGTTTTTGGTCATGGTGGATTTTTTTGCAGAGCTGCTTTGTTGTCACAGCCTGCTACCGGGTGCTCACGGTTTTTTAATTATTGCTTTTTATTTCAACAATTTGTTGGTTTGCACGGCCTATAATTTTTATTTAATTATTAAAAGTTTTTAATTGAATCGAAAGGAAAATTTTCAGAGACAACCGCCATAGCTTTTCTTTTTGCTCCATTTCGGAAGCTGCTAGACTTCACTCATCAGAGAAATTTTGGCACGCACTGCTAACCATTGAGCTAACTGTCCTCTCTACTCCCGTTATTCACTTTACCATATACATGACCAGCACCACCATCTGGCAGTCAGTTTTTGATCATGGTGGATATTTTTGCATAGCTGTTTTGTTGTCACAGCCTGCTACTGGGTGCTCACGGGTTTTTAATTATTGCTTTTTATTTCAACAATTTGTTGGTTTTTACGGCCTTTGAATTTTCAAGTATCATGACTATGAATTAATTTTCTATAGGGAATATTATTATTGTGTTTTTAATAATTTTTATTTAATTATTAAAAGTTTTTAATTGAATAGAAAGGAAAATTTTTAGAGGCAACCGCCATAGCTTTTCTTATAGATCCATTGCGGAACCTGCTAGACTTCACTCATCAGATAAATTTTGGCACGCACTGATAACCATTAGGCTAACAGTACGATGGTTTTTCTGGCCTCTAAACTCCTTTTATTCACTTTACCATATACATGACCAACACCGCCATCTGGCAGTCAGTTTTTGATCATGGTGGATTTTTTTGCAGAGCTGCTTTGTTGTCACAGCCTGCTACCGGGTGCTCACGGTTTTTAAATTATTGCTTTTTATTTCAACAATTTGTTGGTTTGCACGGCCTATAATTTTTATTTAATTATTAAAAGTTTTTAATTGAATAGAAAGGAAAATTTTCAGAGACAACCGCCATAGCTTTTCTTATATATCCATTTCGGAAGCTGCTAGACTTCACTCATCAGATAAATTTTGGCACGCACTGATAACCATTAAGCTACCAATACGCTGGTTTTTCTGTCCTCTATACTCCCCTTATTCACTTTACCTTATACATGACCAGCACCGCCATCTGGCAGTCAGTTTTTGATCATGGTGGATTTTTTTGCATAGCTGTTTTGTTGTCACAGCCTGCTACTGGGTGCTCACGGGTTTTAAATTATTGCTTTTTATTTCAACAATTTGTTGGTTTTTACGGCCTTTGAATTTTCAAGTATCATGACTATGAATGAATTTTCTATAGGGAATATTATTATTGTGTTTTTAATAATTTTTATTTAATTATTAAGAGTTTTTAATTGAATAGAAAGTAAAATTTCTAGAGACAACCGCCATAGCTTTTCTTTTTGCTCCATTTCGGAAGCTGCTAGACTTCACTCATCAGAGAAATTTTGGCACGCACTGCTAACCATTGAGCTAACAATACG
Source organism: Merzomyia westermanni (assembly GCA_949987695.1). NCBI lineage: Eukaryota > Metazoa > Arthropoda > Insecta > Diptera > Tephritidae > Merzomyia > Merzomyia westermanni. The sequence continues at coordinate 102,381,077 of OX465288.1, read as the reverse complement.
CTGGTTTTTCTGTCCTCTAAACTCGTTTTATTCACTTTGCCATATTCATGACCAGCACCGCCATCTGGCAGTCACTTTTTGAACATGGTGGATTTTTTTGCGTAGCTGTTTTGTTGTCACAGCCTGCTACTGGTTGCTCACGGGTTTTAAATTATTGCTTTTTATTTCAACAATTTGTTGTTTTTTACGGCCTTTGAATTTTCAAGTATCATGACTATGAATGAATTTTCTATAGGGAATATTATTATTGTGTTTTTAATAATTTTTATTTAATTATTAAAAGTTTTTAATTGAATAGAAAGGAAAATTTTTAGAGGCAACCGCCATAGCTTTTCTTATAGATCCATTGCGGAACCTGCTAGACTTCACTCATCAGATAAATTTTGGCACGCACTGATAACCATTAGGCTAACAGTACGATGGTTTTTCTGGCCTCTAAACTCCTTTTATTCACTTTACCATATACATGACCAACACCGCCATCTGGCAGTCAGTTTTTGATCATGGTGGATTTTTTTGCAGAGCTGCTTTGTTGTCACAGCCTGCTACCGGGTGCTCACGGTTTTTTAATTATTGCTTTTTACTTCAACAATTTGTTGGTTTGCACGGCCTATAATTTTTTATTTAATTATTAAAAGTTTTTAATTTAATAGAAAGGAAAATTTTCAGAGACAACCGCCATAGCTTTTCTTATAGATCCATTTAGGAAGCTGCTAGACTTCACTCATCAGATAAATTTTGGTACGCACTGATAACCATTAGGCTAACAGTACGCTGGTTTTTCTGTCCTCTAAACTCCTTTTATTCACTTTACCATATACATGACCAACACCGCCATCTGGCAGTCAGTTTTTGATCATGGTGGATTTTTTTGCAGAGCTGCTTTGTTGTCACAGCCTGCTACCGGGTGCTCACGGTTTTTAAATTATTGCTTTTTATTTCAACAATTTGTTGGTTTGCACGGCCTATAATTTTTATTTAATTATTAAAAGTTTTTAATTGAATAGAAAGGAAAATTTTCAGAGACAACCGCCATAGCTTTTCTTATATATCCATTTCGGAAGCTGCTAGACTTCACTCATCAGATAAATTTTGGCACGCACTGATAACCATTAAGCTACCAATACGCTGGTTTTTCTGTCCTCTATACTCCCCTTATTCACTTTACCTTATACATGACCAGCACCGCCATCTGGCAGTCAGTTTTTGATCATGGTGGATTTTTTTGCATAGGTGTTTTGTTGTCACAGCCTGCTACTGGTTGCTCACGGGTTTTAAATTATTTCTTTTTATTTCAACAATTTGTTGGTTTTTACGGCCTTTGAATTTTCAAGTATCATGACTATGAATGAATTTTCTATAGGGAATATTATTATTGTGTTTTTAATAATTGTTATTTAATTATTAAAAGTTTTTAATTGAATAGAAACGAAAAGTTTTAGAGACAATCGCCATAGCTTTTCTTATAGATCCATTTCGGAAGCTGCTAGACTTCACTCATCAGATAAATTTTGGCACGCACTGATAACTATTAAGCTAACAATACGCTGGTTTTTCTGTCCTCTATACTCCCCTTATTCACTTTACCATATACATGACCAGCACCACCATCTGGCAGTCAGTTTTTGATCATGGTGGATTTTTTTGCATAGCTGTTTTGTTGTCACAGCCTGCTACTGGGTGCTCACGGGTTTTAAATTATTGCTTTTTATTTCAACAATTTGTTGGTTTTTACGGCCTTTGAATTTTCAAGTATCATGACTATGAATGAATTTTCTATAGGGAATATTATTATTGTGTTTTTAATAATTTTTATTTAATTATTAAGAGTTTTTAATTGAATAGAAAGTAAAATTTCTAGAGACAACCGCCATAGCTTTTCTTTTTGCTCCATTTCGGAAGCTGCTAGACTTCACTCATCAGAGAAATTTTGGCACGCACTGCTAACCATTGAGCTAACAATACGCTGGTTTTTCTGTCCTCTAAACTCGTTTTATTCACTTTGCCATATTCATGACCAGCACCGCCATCTGGCAGTCACTTTTTGAACATGGTGGATTTTTTTGCGTAGCTGTTTTGTTGTCACAGCCTGCTACTGGTTGCTCACGGGTTTTAAATTATTGCTTTTTATTTCAACAATTTGTTGTTTTTTACGGCCTTTGAATTTTCAAGTATCATGACTATGAATGAATTTTCTATAGGGAATATTATTATTGTGTTTTTAATAATTTTTATTTAATTATTAAGTTTTTAATTGAATAGAAAGTAAAATTTCTAGAGACAACCGCCATAGCTTTTCTTTTTGCTCCATTTCGGAAGCTGCTAGACTTCACTCATGAGAGAAATTTTGGCACCGCACTGCTAACCATTGAGCTAACAATACTCTGGTTTTTCTGTCCTCTAAACTCGTTTTATTCACTTTGCCATATACATGACCAGCACCGCTATCTGGCAGTCAGTTTTTGATCATGATGGATTTTTTGCATAGCTGTTTTGTTGTCACAGGTTGCTACCGGGTGCTCACGGTTTTTTAATTATTGATTTTTATTCCAACAATTTAATTTGTTGGTTTTCACGGCCTATAATTTTTATTTAATTATTAAAAGTTTTTAATTGAATAGAAAAGAAAATTTTCAGATACAACCGCCATAGCTTTTCTTATAGATCCATTTCGGAAGCTGCTAGACTTCACTCATCAGATAAATTTTGGCACGCACTGATAACCATTAAGCTAACTGTCCTCTATACTCCCCTTATTCACTTTACCATATACATGACCAGCACCACCATCTGGCAGTCAGTTTTTGATCATGGTGGATTTTTTTGCATAGCTGTTTTGTTGTCACAGCCTGCTACTGGGTGCTCACGGGTTTTTAATTATTGCTTTTTATTTCAACAATTTGTTGGTTTTTACGGCCTTTGAATTTTCAAGTATCATGACTATGAATGAATTTTCTATAGGGAATATTATTATTGTGTTTTTAATAATTTTTATTTAATTATTAAAAGTTTTTAATTGAATAGAAAGGAAAATTTTTAGTGGCAACCGCCATAGCTTTTCTTATAGATCCATTGCGGAACCTGCTAGACTTCACTCATCAGATAAATTTTGGCACGCACTGATAACCATTAAGCTAACAGTACGCTGGTTTTTCTGTCCTCTAAACTCCTTTTATTCACTTTACCATATACATGACCAACACCGCCATCTGGCAGTCAGTTTTTGATCATGGTGGATTTTTTTGCATAGCTGTTTTGTTGTCACAGCCTGCTACTGGGTGCTCACGGGTTTTTAATTATTGTTTTATTTTTCAACAATTTGTTGGTTTTTACGGCCGCAGAGCTGTTTTGTTGTCACAGGCTGCTACCGGGTGCTCACGGTTTTTTAATTATTGCTTTTTATTTCAACAATTTGTTGGTTTTTACGGCCTTTGAATTTTCAAGTATCATGACTATGAATGAATTTTCTATAGGGAATATTATTATTGTGTTTTTAATAATTTTTATTTAATTATTAAAAGTTTTCAAGTATCATGACTATTATTGAGCTCAAGGCCACTAATCATTTTCTATAGCGAAAATTATTATTGCTTTTTTATTTTTTTAATAATTTTTCTTTAATTATTAAAATTTTTTAATAATAGAAAGGAAAATTTTTAGAGGCAACCGCCATAGCTTTTCTTATAGATCCATTGCGGAAGCTGCTAGACTTCACTCATCAGATAAATTTTGGCACGCACTGATAACCATTATGCTAACAATACGCTGGTTTTTCTGTCCTCTAAACTCCTTTTATTCACTTTACCATATACATGACCAACACCGCCATCTGGCAGTCAGTTTTTGGTCATGGTGGATTTTTTTGCAGAGCTGCTTTGTTGTCACAGCCTGCTACCGGGTGCTCACGGTTTTTTAATTATTGCTTTTTATTTCAACAATTTGTTGGTTTGCACGGCCTATAATTTTTATTTAATTATTAAAAGTTTTTAATTGAATCGAAAGGAAAATTTTCAGAGACAACCGCCATAGCTTTTCTTTTTGCTCCATTTCGGAAGCTGCTAGACTTCACTCATCAGAGAAATTTTGGCACGCACTGCTAACCATTGAGCTAACAATACGCTGCTTTTTCTGTCCTCTAAACTCGTTTTATTCACTTTGCTATATACATGACCAGCACCGCTATCTGGCAGTCAGTTTTTGATCATGATGGATTTTTTGCAGAGCTGCTTTGTTGTCACAGCCTGCTACCGGGTGCTCACGGGTTTTTAATTATTGCTTTTTATTTCAACAATTTGTTGGTTTGCACGGCCTATAATTTTTATTTAATTATTAAAAGTTTTTAATTGAATCGAAAGGAAAATTTTCAGAGACAACCGCCATAGCTTTTCTTATAGATCCATTTCGGAAGCTGCTAGACTTCACTCATCAGATAAATTTTGGCACGCACTGATAACCATTAAGCTAACTGTCCTCTCTACTCCCGTTATTCACTTTACCATATACATGACCAGCACCACCATCTGGCAGTCAGTTTTTGATCATGGTGGATATTTTTGCATAGCTGTTTTGTTGTCACAGCCTGCTACTGGGTGCTCACGGGTTTTTAATTATTGCTTTTTATTTCAACAATTTGTTGGTTTTTACGGCCTTTGAATTTTCAAGTATCATGACTATGAATTAATTTTCTATAGGGAATATTATTATTGTGTTTTTAATAATTTTTATTTAATTATTAAAAGTTTTTAATTGAATAGAAAGGAAAATTTTTAGAGGCAACCGCCATAGCTTTTCTTATAGATCCATTGCGGAACCTGCTAGACTTCACTCATCAGATAAATTTTGGCACGCACTGATAACCATTAGGCTAACAGTACGATGGTTTTTCTGGCCTCTAAACTCCTTTTATTCACTTTACCATATACATGACCAACACCGAAACCTGCAGTCAGTTTTTGATCATGGTGCATTTTTTTGCAGAGCTGCTTTGTTGTCACAGCCTGGTACCTTGTGCTCACGGTTTTTTAATTATTGCTTTTTATTTCAACAATTTGTTTGTTTGCACGGCCTATAATTTTTATTTAATTAATAAAAGTTTTTAATTGAATAGAAAGGAAAATTTTCAGAGACAACCGCCATAGCTTTTCTTATAGATCCATTTCGGAAGCTGCTAGACTTCACTCATCAGATAAATTTTGGCACGCACTGATAACCATTAAGCTAACAATACGCTGGTTTTTCTGTCCTCTATACTCCCCTTATTCACTTTACCTTATACATGACCAGCACCGCCATCTGGCAGTCAGTTTTTGATCATGGTGGATTTTTTTGCATAGCTGTTTTGTTGTCACAGCCTGCTACTGGGTGCTCACGGGTTTTAAATTATTGCTTTTTATTTCAACAATTTGTTGGTTTTTACGTTCTTTGAATTTTCAAGTATCATGACTATGAATGAATTTTCTATAGGGAATATTATTATTGTGTTTTTAATAATTTTTATTTAATTATTAAAAGTTTTTAATTGAATAGAAAGTAAAATTTCTAGAGACAACCGCCATAGCTTTTCTTTTTGCTCCATTTCGGAAGCTGCTAGACTTCACTCATCAGAGAAATTTTGGCACGCACTGCTAACCATTGAGCTAACAATACGCTGGTTTTTCTGTCCTCTAAACTCGTTTTATTCACTTTGCCATATACATGACCAGCACCGCTATCTGGCAGTCAGTTTTTGATCATGATGGATTTTTTTGCATAGCTGTTTTGTTGTCACAGCCTGCTACTGGGTGCTCACGGGTTTTTAATTATTGCTTTTTATTTCAACAATTTGTTGGTTTTTACGGCCTTTGAATTTTCAAGTATCATGACTATGAATGAATTTTCTATAGGGAATATTATTATTGTGTTTTTAATAATTTTTATTTAATTATTAAAAGTTTTTAATTGAATAGAAAGTAAAATTTTTAGAGGCAACCGCCATAGCTTTTCTTATAGATCCATTGCGGAAGCTGCTAGACTTCACTCATCAGATAAATTTTGGCACGCACTGATAACCATTAAGCTAACTGTCCTCTATACTCCCCTTATTCACTTTACCATATACATGACCAGCACCACCATCTGGCAGTCAGTTTTTGATCATGGTGGATTTTTTTGCATAGCTATTTTGTTGTCACAGCCTGCTACTGGGTGCTGACGGGTTTTTAATTATTGCTTTTTATTTCAACAATTTGTTGGTTTTTACGTTCTTTGAATTTTCAACTATCATGACTATGAATGAATTTTCTATAGGGAATATTATTATTGTGTTTTTAATAATTTTTATTTAATTATTAAAAGTTTTTAATTGAATAGAAAGTAAAATTTTTAGAGGCAACCGCCATAGCTTTTCTTATAGATCCATTGCGGAAGCTGCTAGACTTCACTCATCAGATAAATTTTGGCACGCACTGATAACCATTAAGCTAACTGTCCTCTATACTCCCCTTATTCACTTTACCATATACATGACCAGCACCACCATCTGGCAGTCAGTTTTTGATCATGGTGGATTTTTTTGCATAGCTATTTTGTTGTCACAGCCTGCTACTGGGTGCTGACGGGTTTTTAATTATTGCTTTTTATTTCAACAATTTGTTGGTTTTTACGTTCTTTGAATTTTCAACTATCATGACTATGAATGAATTTTCTATAGGGAATATTATTATTGTGTTTTTAATAATTTTTATTTAATTATTAAAAGTTTTTAATTGAATAGAAAGGAAAATTTTTAGAGGCAACCGCCATAGCTTTTCTTATAGATCCATTGCGGAACCTGCTAGACTTCACTCATCAGATAAATTTTGGCACGCACTGATAACCATTAGGCTAACAGTACGCTGGTTTTTCTGTCCTCTAAACTCCTTTTATTCACGTTACCATATACATGACCAACACCGCCATCTGGCAGTCAGTTTTTGATCGTGGTGGATTTTTTTGCAGAGCTGCTTTGTTGTCACAGCCTGCTACCGGGTGCTCACGGTTTTTTAATTATTGCTTTTTATTTCAACAATTTGTTGGTTTGCACGGCCTATGCATTTTCAAGTATCATGACTATGAATGAATTTTCTACAGGGAATATTATTATTGTGTTTTTAATAATTTTTATTTAATTATTAGAATTTTTTAATTGAATAGAACGAACAATTTTTAGAGGCAACCGCCATAGCTTTTCTCATAGATCCATTGCGGAAGCTGCTAGACTTCACTCATCAGATAAATTTTGGCACGCACTGATAACCATTAGGCTAACAGTATGCTGGTTTTTCTGTCCTCTAAACTCCTTTTATTCACTTTACCATATACATGACCAACACCGCCATCTGGCAGTCAGTTTTTGATCATGGTGGATTTTTTTGCAGAGCTGCTTTGTTGTCACAGCCTGCTACCGGGTGCTCACGGTTTTTTAATTATTGCTTTTTATTTCAACAATTTGTTGTTTTCAAGTATCATGACTATGAATGAATTTTCTATAGGGAATATTATTATTGTGTTTTTAATAATTTTTATTTAATTATTAAAAGTTTTTAATTGAATAGAAAGTAAAATTTCTAGAGACAACCGCCATAGCTTTTCTTTTAGCTCCATTTCGGAATCTGCTAGACTTCACTCATCAGAAAAATTTTGGCACGCACTGATAACCATTAAGCTAACAATACGCTGGTTTTTCTGTCCTCTATACTCCCCTTATTCACTTTACCATATACATGACCAGCACCGCCATCTGGCAGTCAGTTTTTGATCATGGTGGATTTTTTGCAGAGCTGCTTTGTTGTCACAGGCTGCTACCGGGTGCTCACGTGTTCTGAATTATTACTTTTTACTTCAACAATTTGTTGGTTTTTACGGCCTGTGCATTTTCAAGTATCATGACTATTATTGAGCTCAAGGCCACTAATCATTTTTCTATAGCGAAAATTATTATTGCTTTTTTATTTTTTTAATAATTTTTCTTTAATTATTAAAATTTTTTAATAATAGAAAGGAAAATTTTTAGTGGCAACCGCCATAGCTTTTCTTATAGATCCATTGCGGAAGCTGCTAGACTTCACTCATCAGATAAATTTTGGCACGCACTGATAACCATTATGCTAACAGTACGCTGCTTTTTCTGTCCTCTAAACTCCTTTTATTCACTTTACCATATACATGACCAGCACCGCCATCTGGCAGTCAGTTTTTGATCATGGTGGATTTTTTTGCAGAGCTGCTTTGTTATCACAGCCTGCTACCGGGTGCTCACGGTTTTTTAATTATTGCTTTTTATTTCAACAATTTGTTGGCTTGCACGGCCTATCATTTTTATTTAATTATTAAAAGCTTTTAATTGAATAGAAAGGAAAATTTTCAGAGACAACCGCCATAGCTTTTCTTATAGATCCATTGCGGAAGCTGCTAGACTTCACTCATCAGATAAATTTTGGCACGCACTGATAACCATTATGCTAACAGTACGCTGGTTTTTCTGTCCTCTAAACTCCTTTTATTCACTTTACCATATACATGACCAGCACCGCCATCTGGCAGTCAGTTTTTGATCATGGTGGATTTTTTTGCACAGCTGTTTTGTTGTCACAGCCTGCTACTGGGTGCTCACGGGTTTTAAATTATTGCTTTTTATTTCAACAATTTGTTGGTTTTTACGGCCTTTGAATTTTCAAGTATCATGACTATGAATGAATTTTCTATAGGGAATATTATTATTGTGTTTTTAATAATTTTTATTTAATTATTAAAAGCTTTTAATTGAATAGAAAGTAAAATTTCTAGAGACAACCGCCATAGCTTTTCTTTTTGCTCCATTTCGGAAGCTGCTAGACTTCACTCATCAGAGAAATTTTGGCACGCACTGCTAACCATTGAGCTAACAAGACGCTGGTTTTTCTGTCCTCTAAACTCGTTTTATTCACTTTGCCATATACATGACCAGCACCGCTATCTGGCAGTCAGTTTTTGATCATGATGGATTTTTTGCATAGCTGTTTTGTTGTCACAGCTTGCTACCGGGTGCTCACGGTTTTTTAATTATTGCTTTTTATTCCAACAATTTAATTTGTTGGTTTTCACGGCCTATACTTTTTATTTAATTATTAAAAGTTTTTAATTGAAGAGAAAGGAAAATTTTCAGAGACAACCGCCATAGCTTTTCTTATAGATCCATTTCGGAAGCTGCTAGACTTCACTCATCAGATAAATTTTGGCACGCACTGATAACCATTAAGCTAACAATACGCTGGTTTTTCTGTCCTCTATACTCCCCTTATTCACTTTACCATATACATGACCAGCACCGCCATCTGGCAGTCAGTTTTTGATCATGGTGGATTTTTTTGCATAGCTGTTTTGTTGTCACAGCCTGCTACTGGGTGCTCACGGGTTTTTAATTATTGCTTTTTATTTCTACAATTTGTTGGTTTTTACGGCCTTTGAATTTTCAACTATCATGACTATGAATGAATTTTCTATAGGGAATATTATTATTGTGTTTTTAATAATTTTTATTTAATTATTAAAAGTTTTTAATTGAATAGAAAGTAAAATTTTTAGAGGCAACCGCCATAGCTTTTCTTATAGATCCATTGCGGAAGCTGCTAGACTTCACTTATCAGATAAATTTTGGCACGCACTGATAACCATTAGGCTAACAGTACGCTGGTTTTTCTGTCCTCTAAACTCCTTTTATTCACTTTACCATATACATGACCAACACCGCCATCTGGCAGTCAGTTTTTGATCATGGTGGATTTTTTTGCAGAGCTGCTTTGTTGTCACAGCCTGCAACCGGGTGCTCACGGTTTTTTAATTATTGCTTTTTATTTCAACAATTTGTTGGTTTGCACGGCCTATAATTTTTATTTAATTATTAAAAGTTTTTAATTGAATAGAAAGGAAAATTTTCAGAGACAACCGCCATAGCTTTTCTTATAGATCCATTTCGGAAGCTGCTAGACTTCACTCATCAGATAAATTTTGGCACGCACTGCTAACCATTGAGCTAACAATACGCTGGTTTTTCTGTCCTCTAAACTCGTTTTATTCACTTTGCCATATACATGACCAGCACCGCTATCTGGCAGTAAGTTTTTGATCATGATGGATTTTTTGCATAGCTGTTTTGTTGTCACAGCTTGCTACCGGGTGCTCACGGTTTTTTAATTATTGCTTTTTATTCCAACAATTTAATTTGTTGGTTTTCACGGCCTATACTTTTTATTTAATTATTAAAAGTTTTTAATTGAAGAGAAAGGAAAATTTTCAGAGACAACCGCCATAGCTTTTCTTATAGATCCATTTCGGAAGCTGCTAGACTTCACTCATCAGATAAATTTTGGCACGCACTGATAACCATTAAGCTAACAATACGCTGGTTTTTCTGTCCTCTATACTCCCCTTATTCACTTTACCATATACATGACCAGCACCGCCATCTGGCAGTCAGTTTTTGATCATGGTGGATTTTTTTGCATAGCTGTTTTGTTGTCACAGCCTGCTACTGGGTGCTCACGGGTTTTTAATTATTGCTTTTTATTTCTACAATTTGTTGGTTTTTACGGCCTTTGAATTTTCAACTATCATGACTATGAATGAATTTTCTATAGGGAATATTATTATTGTGTTTTTAATAATTTTTATTTAATTATTAAAAGTTTTTAATTGAATAGAAAGTAAAATTTTTAGAGGCAACCGCCATAGCTTTTCTTATAGATCCATTGCGGAAGCTGCTAGACTTCACTTATCAGATAAATTTTGGCACGCACTGATAACCATTAGGCTAACAGTACGCTGGTTTTTCTGTCCTCTAAACTCCTTTTATTCACTTTACCATATACATGACCAACACCGCCATCTGGCAGTCAGTTTTTGATCATGGTGGATTTTTTTGCAGAGCTGCTTTGTTGTCACAGCCTGCAACCGGGTGCTCACGGTTTTTTAATTATTGCTTTTTATTTCAACAATTTGTTGGTTTGCACGGCCTATAATTTTTATTTAATTATTAAAAGTTTTTAATTGAATAGAAAGGAAAATTTTCAGAGACAACCGCCATAGCTTTTCTTATAGATCCATTTCGGAAGCTGCTAGACTTCACTCATCAGATAAATTTTGGCACGCACTGATAACCATTAAGCTAACTGTCCTCTATACTCCCCTTATTCACTTTACCATATACATGACCAGCACCACCATCTGGCAGTCAGTTTTTGATCAGGGTGGATTTTTTTGCATAGCTATTTTGTTGTCACAGCCTGCTACTGGGTGCTCACGGGTTTTTAATTATTGCTTTTTATTTCAACAATTTGTTGGTTATAGCGAAAATTACTATTGCTTTGTTATTTTTTTAATAATTTTTCTTTAATTATTAAAATTTTTTAATTGAATAGAAAGGAAAATTTTTAGAGGCAACCCCCATAGCTTTTCTTATAGATCAATTGCGGAAGCTGCTAGATAAATTTTGGCATGCACTGATAACCATTAGGCTAACAGTACGCTGGTTTTTCTGTCCTCTAAACTCCTTTTATTCACTTTACCATATACATGACCAACACCGCCATCTGGCAGTCAGTTTTTGGATCATGGTGGATTTTTTTGCAGAGCTGCTTTGTTGTCATAGCCTGCTACCGGGTGCTCACGGTTTTTTAATTATTGCTTTTTATTTCAACAATTTGTTGGTTTTTACGGCCTATAATTTTTATTTAATTATTAAAAGTTTTTAATTGAATAGAAAGGAAAATTTTCAGAGACAACCGCCATAGCTTTTCTTATATATCATTTCGGAAGCTGCTAGACTTCACTCATCAGATAAATTTTGGCACGCGCTGATAACCATTAAGCTAACAATACGCTGGTTTTTCTGTCCTCTAAACTCCCCTTATTCACTTTACCATATACATGACCAATACCGCCATCTGGCAGTCAGTTTTTGATCATGGTGAATTTTTTTGCACAGCTGCTTTGTTGTCACAGCCTGCTACTGGGTGCTCACGGGTTTTTAATTATTGCTTTTTATTTCAACAATTTGTTGGTTTTTACGGCCTCTGCATTTTCAAGTATCATGACTATTATTGAGCTCAAGGCCACTAATAATTTTTCTATAGCGAAAATTACTATTGCTTTGTTATTTTTTTAATAATTTTTCTTTAATTATTAAAATTTTTTAATTGAATAGAAAGGAAAATTTTAAGAGGCAACCCCCATAGCTTTTCTTATAGAACAATTGCGGAAGCTGCTAGATAAATTTTTGCATGCACTGATAACCATTAGGCTAACAGTACGCTGGTTTTTCTGTCCTCTAAACTCCTTTTATTCACTTTACCATATACATGACCAACACCGCCATCTGGCAGTCAGTTTTTGATCATGGTGGATTTTTTTGCAGAGCTGCTTTGTTGTCACAGCCTGCTACCGGGTGCTCACGATTTTTTAATTATTGCTTTTTATTGCAACAATTCGTTGGTTTTCACGGCCTATAATTTTTATTTAATTATTAAAAGTTTTTAATTGAATGGAAAGGAAAATTTTTAGAGACATCCGCCATAGCTTTTCTTATATATCATTTCGGCAGCTGCTAGACTTCACTCATCAGATAAATTTTGGCACGCACTGATAACCATTAAGCTAACAATACGCTGGTTTTTCTGTCCTCTAAACTCCCCTTATTCACTTTACCATATACATGACCAATACCGCCATCTGGCAGTCAGTTTTTGATCATGGTGAATTTTTTTGCACAGCTGCTTTGTTGTCACAGCCTGCAACCGGGTGCTCACGGTTTTTTAATTATTGCTTTTTATTTCAACAATTTGTTGGTTTGCACGGCCTATAATTTTTATTTAATTATTAAAAGTTTTTAATTGAATAGAAAGGAAAATTTTCAGAGACAACCGCCAAAGCTTTTCTTATAGATCCATTTCGGAAGCTGCTAGACTTCACTCATCAGATAAATTTTGGCACGCACTGCTAACCATTGAGCTAACAATACGCTGGTTTTTCTGTCCTCTAAACTCGTTTTATTCACTTTGCCATATACATGACCAGCACCGCTATCTGGCAGTAAGTTTTTGATCATGATGGATTTTTTGCATAGCTGTTTTGTTGTCACAGCTTGCTACCGGGTGCTCACGGTTTTTTAATTATTGCTTTTTATTCCAACAATTTAATTTGTTGGTTTTCACGGCCTATACTTTTTATTTAATTATTAAAAGTTTTTAATTGAAGAGAAAGGAAAATTTTCAGAGACAACCGCCATAGCTTTTCTTATAGATCCATTTCGGAAGCTGCTAGACTTCACTCATCAGATAAATTTTGGCACGCACTGATAACCATTAAGCTAACAATACGCTGGTTTTTCTGTCCTCTATACTCCCCTTATTCACTTTACCATATACATGACCAGCACCGCCATCTGGCAGTCAGTTTTTGATCATGGTGGATTTTTTAGCATAGCTGTTTTGTTGTCACAGCCTGCTACTGGGTGCTCACGGGTTTTTAATTATTGCTTTTTATTTCTACAATTTGTTGGTTTTTACGGCCTTTGAATTTTCAACTATCATGACTATGAATGAATTTTCTATAGGGAATATTATTATTGTGTTTTTAATAATTTTTATTTAATTATTAAAAGTTTTTAATTGAATGGAAAGTAAAATTTTTAGAGGCAACCGCCATAGCTTTTCTTATAGATCCATTGCGGAAGCTGCTAGACTTCACTTATCAGATAAATTTTGGCACGCACTGATAACCATTAGGCTAACAGTACGCTGGTTTTTCTGTCCTCTAAACTCCTTTTATTCACTTTACCATATACATGACCAACACCGCCATCTGGCAGTCAGTTTTTGATCATGGTGGATTTTTTTGCAGAGCTGCTTTGTTGTCACAGCCTGCAACCGGGTGCTCACGGTTTTTTAATTATTGCTTTTTATTTCAACAATTTGTTGGTTTGCACGGCCTATAATTTTTATTTAATTATTAAAAGTTTTTAATTGAATAGAAAGGAAAATTTTCAGAGACAACCGCCATAGCTTTTCTTATAGATCCATTTCGGAAGCTGCTAGACTTCACTCATCAGATAAATTTTGGCACGCACTGATAACCATTAAGCTAACTGTCCTCTATACTCCCCTTATTCACTTTACCATATACATGACCAGCACCACCATCTGGCAGTCAGTTTTTGATCAGGGTGGATTTTTTTGCATAGCTATTTTGTTGTCACAGCCTGCTACTGGGTGCTCACGGGTTTTTAATTATTGCTTTTTATTTCAACAATTTGTTGGTTATAGCGAAAATTACTATTGCTTTGTTATTTTTTTAATAATTTTTCTTTAATTATTAAAATTTTTTAATTGAATAGAAAGGAAAATTTTTAGAGGCAACCCCCATAGCTTTTCTTATAGATCAATTGCGGAAGCTGCTAGATAAATTTTGGCATGCACTGATAACCATTAGGCTAACAGTACGCTGGTTTTTCTGTCCTCTAAACTCCTTTTATTCACTTTACCATATACATGACCAACACCGCCATCTGGCAGTCAGTTTTTGGATCATGGTGGATTTTTTTGCAGAGCTGCTTTGTTGTCATAGCCTGCTACCGGGTGCTCACGGTTTTTTAATTATTGCTTTTTATTTCAACAATTTGTTGGTTTTTACGGCCTATAATTTTTATTTAATTATTAAAAGTTTTTAATTGAATAGAAAGGAAAATTTTCAGAGACAACCGCCATAGCTTTTCTTATATATCATTTCGGAAGCTGCTAGACTTCACTCATCAGATAAATTTTGGCACGCGCTGATAACCATTAAGCTAACAATACGCTGGTTTTTCTGTCCTCTAAACTCCCCTTATTCACTTTACCATATACATGACCAATACCGCCATCTGGCAGTCAGTTTTTGATCATGGTGAATTTTTTTGCACAGCTGCTTTGTTGTCACAGCCTGCTACTGGGTGCTCACGGGTTTTTAATTATTGCTTTTTATTTCAACAATTTGTTGGTTTTTACGGCCTCTGCATTTTCAAGTATCATGACTATTATTGAGCTCAAGGCCACTAATAATTTTTCTATAGCGAAAATTACTATTGCTTTGTTATTTTTTTAATAATTTTTCTTTAATTATTAAAATTTTTTAATTGAATAGAAAGGAAAATTTTAAGAGGCAACCCCCATAGCTTTTCTTATAGAACAATTGCGGAAGCTGCTAGATAAATTTTGGCATGCACTGATAACCATTAGGCTAACAGTACGCTGGTTTTTCTGTCCTCTAAACTCCTTTTATTCACTTTACCATATACATGACCAACACCGCCATCTGGCAGTCAGTTTTTGATCATGGTGGATTTTTTTGCAGAGCTGCTTTGTTGTCACAGCCTGCTACCGGGTGCTCACGATTTTTTAATTATTGCTTTTTATTGCAACAATTCGTTGGTTTTCACGGCCTATAATTTTTATTTAATTATTAAAAGTTTTTAATTGAATGGAAAGGAAAATTTTTAGAGACATCCGCCATAGCTTTTCTTATATATCATTTCGGCAGCTGCTAGACTTCACTCATCAGATAAATTTTGGCACGCACTGATAACCATTAAGCTAACAATACGCTGGTTTTTCTGTCCTCTAAACTCCCCTTATTCACTTTACCATATACATGACCAATACCGCCATCTGGCAGTCAGTTTTTGATCATGGTGAATTTTTTTGCACAGCTGCTTTTTTGTCACAGCCTGCTACTGGGTGCTCACGGGTTTTTAATTATTGCTTTTTATTTCAACAATTTGTTGGTTTTTACGGCCTCTGCATTTTGAAGTATCATGACTATTATTGAGCTCAAGGCCACTAATAATTTTTCTATAGCGAAAATTACTATTGCTTTGTTATTTTTTTAATAATTTTTCTTTAATTATTAAAATTTTTTAATTGAATAGAAAGGAAAATTTTTAGAGGCAACCCCCATAGCTTTTCTTATAGAACAATTGCGGAAGCTGCTAGATAAATTTTGGCATGCACTGATAACCATTAGGCTAACAGTACGCTGGTTTTTCTCTCCTCTAAACTCCTTTTATTCACTTTACCATATACATGACCAACACCGCCATCTGGCAGTCAGTTTTTGATCATGGTGGATTTTTTTGCAGAGCTGCTTTGTTGTCACAGCCTGCTACCGGGTGCTCACGGTTTTTTAATTATTGCTTTTTATTTCAACAATTTGTTGGCTGTCACGGCCTATAATTTTTATTTAATTATTAAAAGTTTTTAATTGAAAAGAAAGGAAAATTTTCAGAGACAACCGCCATAGCTTTTCTTATATATCATTTCGGAAGCTGCTAGACTTCACTCATCAGATAAATTTTGGCACGCACTGATAACCATTAAGCTAACAATACGCTGGTTTTTCTGTCCTCTAAACTCCCCTTATTCACTTTACCATATACATGACCAACACCGCCATCTGGCAGTCAGTTTTTGGATCATGGTGGATTTTTTTGCAGAGCTGCTTTGTTGTCATAGCCTGCTACCGGGTGCTCACGGTTTTTTAATTATTGCTTTTTATTTCAACAATTTGTTGGTTTTTACGGCCTATAATTTTTATTTAATTATTAAAAGTTTTTAATTGAATAGAAAGGAAAATTTTTAGAGACATCCGCCATAGCTTTTCTTATATATCATTTCGGAAGCTGCTAGACTTCACTCATCAGATAAATTTTGGCACGCACTGATAACCATTAAGCTAACAATACGCTGGTTTTTCTGTCCTCTAAACTCCCCTTATTCACTTTACCATATACATGACCAACACCGCCATCTGGCAGTCAGTTTTTGGATCATGGTGGATTTTTTTGCAGAGCTGCTTTGTTGTCATAGCCTGCTACCGGGTGCTCACGGTTTTTTAATTATTGCTTTTTATTTCAACAATTTGTTGGTTTTTACGGCCTATAATTTTTATTTAATTATTAAAAGTTTTTAATTGAATAGAAAGGAAAATTTTCAGAGACAACCGCCATAGCTTTTCTTATATATCATTTCGGAAGCTGCTAGACTTCACTCATCAGATAAATTTTGGCACGCGCTGATAACCATTAAGCTAACAATACGCTGGTTTTTCTGTCCTCTAAACTCCCCTTATTCACTTTACCATATACATGACCAATAACGCCATCTGGCAGTCAGTTTTTGATCATGGTGAATTTTTTTGCACAGCTGCTTTGTTGTCACAGCCTGCTACTGGGTGCTCACGGGTTTTTAATTATTGCTTTTTATTTCAACAATTTGTTGGTTTTTACGGCCTCTGCATTTTCAAGTATCATGACTATTATTGAGCTCAAGGCCACTAATAATTTTTCTATAGCGAAAATTACTATTGCTTTGTTATTTTTTTAATAATTTTTCTTTAATTATTAAAATTTTTTAATTGAATAGAAAGGAAAATTTTTAGAGGCAACCCCCATAGCTTTTCTTATAGAACAATTGCGGAAGCTGCTAGATAAATTTTGGCATGCACTGATAACCATTAGGCTAACAGTACGCTGGTTTTTCTGTCCTCTAAACTCCTTTTATTCCCTTTACCATATACATGACCAACACCGCCATCTGGCAGTCAGTTTTTGATCATGGTGGATTTTTTTGCAGAGCTGCTTTGTTGTCACAGCCTGCTACCGGGTGCTCACGGTTTTTTAATTATTGCTTTTTATTTCAACAATTTGTTGGCTGTCACGGCCTATAATTTTTATTTAATTATTAAAAGTTTTTAATTGAAAAGAAAGGAAAATTTTCAGAGACAACCGCCATAGCTTTTCTTATAGATCCATTTCGGAAGCTGCTAGACTTCACTCATCAGAAAAATTTTGGCAAGCACTGCTAACCATTAAGTTAACAATACGCTGTTTTTTTTGTCCTCTAAACACCCCTTATTCACTTTACCATATACATGACCAACACCGCCATCTGGCAGTCAGTTTTTGATCATAATGGATTTTTTGCAGAGCTGTTTTGTTGTCTCAGGCTGCTACCGGGTGCTCACGTCTTCTTAATTATTGCTTTTTATTTCAACAATTTGTTGGTTTCTTCGGCCTTTGAATTTTCAAGTATCATGACTATGAATGAATTTTCTATAGGGAATATTATTATTGTGTTTTTAATAATTTTAATTTAATTATTAAAAGTTTTTAATTGAATAGAAACGAAAATTTTTAGAGACAACCGCCATAGCTTTTCTTATAGATCCATTTCGGAAGCTGCTAGACTTCACTCATCAGATAAATTTTGGCACGCACTGATAACCATTAAGCTAACAATACGCTGGTTTTTCTGTCCTCTAAACACCCCTTATTTACTTTACCATATACATGACCAAGACCGCCATCTGGCAGTCAGTTTTTGATCATAATGGATTTTTTGCAGAGCTGTTTTGTTGTCTCAGGCTGCTACCGGGTGCTCACGTGTTCTTAATTATTGCTTTTTATTTCAACAATTTGTTGGTTTTTACGGCCTGTGCATTTTCAAGTATCATGACTATTATTGAGCTCAAGGCCACTAATAATTTTTCTATAGCGAAAATTATTATTACTTTTTTATTTTTTTAATTATTTTTATTTAATTATTAAAATTTTTTTAATTTAATGGAACGAACAATTTTTAGAGGCAACCGCCATAGCTTTTCTCATAGATCCATTTCGTAAGCTGCGGCCGCCGTGGTGTGAAGGTAGTGTTGCCGGCCTAGCACACCGAAGGTCCATGGTTCGAGCCCTGGTACAGGTAACATCAAAAGTGATTTGAAAAAAGTTTTTCAAAACGGGGTCGCCCCTCGGCAGTGGTTTGGCAAACTCTCCGAGTGTATTTCTGCCATGACAGGCTTCTCAGCAAAAAATTCGTCTCCTTTGTAGATGCCGTTCGGAGTCGGCAAAAAACTGTAGGTCCCACCAATTTGTAGGGAAAAATTCAAATCGGCACACCACAAATTGGAAGAGAAGCTTGGCGCAAAAAATCTCTTAGGAGGTTTATGATGATATACCTGTTGTATATCGCGCCATAGATAGATAGATACTCCCCTTATTAACTTTACCATATACATGACCAACAACGCCATCTGCAAGTCAGTTTTTGATCATGATGGATTTTTTGCAGAGCTGTTTTGTTGTCACAGGCTGCTACCGGGTGCTCACGTGTTCTTAATTATTGCTTTTTATTTCAACAATTTGTTGGTTTTTACGGCCTATGCATTTTCAAGTATCCTGACTATGAATGAATTTTCGACATTGAATATTATTATTGTGTTTTTAATAATTTTTATTTAATTATACAATTTTTTAATTGAATAGAAAGGAAAATTTCTAGAGACAACCGCCATAGCTTTTCTTTTTGCTCCATTTCGGAAGCTGCTAGACTTCACTCATCAGAGAAATTTTGGCACGCACTGCTAACCATTGGTTTTTCTGTCCTCTAAACTCCTTTTAATCACTTTACCATATACATGACCAACACCGCCATCTGGCAGTCAGTTTTTGATCATAATGGATTTTTTGCAGAGCTGTTTTGTTGTCTCAGGCTGCTACCGGGTGCTCACGTGTTCTTAATTATTGCTTTTTATTTCAACAATTTGTTGGTTTTTACGGCCTGTGCATTTTCAAGTATCATGACTATTATTGAGCTCAAGGCCACTAATAATTTTTCTATAGCGAAAATTATTATTACTTTTTTATTTTTTTAATTATTTTTATTTAATTATTAAAATTTTTTTAATTTAATGGAACGAACAATTTTTAGAGGCAACCGCCATAGCTTTTCTCATAGATCCATTTCGTAAGCTGCTAGACTTCACTCATCACATAAATTTTGGCACGCACTGATAACCATTAAGCTAACAATACGCTGGTTTTTCTGTCCTCTATACTCCCCTTATTAACTTTACCATATACATGACCAACAACGCCATCTGCAAGTCAGTTTTTGATCATGATGGATTTTTTGCAGAGCTGTTTTGTTGTCACAGGCTGCTACTGGGTGCTCACGTGTTCTTAATTATTGCTTTTTATTTCAACAATTTGTTGGTTTTTACGGCCTATGCATTTTCAAGTATCATGACTATGAATGAATTTTCTATAGGGAATATTATTATTGTGTTTTTCATAATTTTTATTTAATTATTAAAAGTTTTTAATTGAATAGAAAGGAAAATTTTCAGAGACAACCGCAATAGCTTTTCTTATAGATCCATTTCGGAAGCTGCTAGACTTCACTCATCAGATAAATTTTGGCACGCACTGATAACCATTAAGCTAACAATACACTGGTTTTTCTGTCCTCTATACTCCCCTTATTCACTTTACCATATACATGACCAACACCGCCATCTGGCAGTCAGTTTTTGATCATGGTGGATTTTTTTGCAGAGCTGCTTTGTTGTCACAGGCTGCTACCGGGTGCTCACGTGTTCTGAATTATTGCTTTTTAGTTCAACAATTTGTTGGTTTTTACGGCCTGTGCGTTTTCAAGTATCATGACTATTATTGAGCTCAAGGCCACTAATCATTTTTCTATAGCGAAAATTATTATTGCTTTTTTATTTTTTTAATAATTTTTCTTTAATTATTAAAATTTTTTAATAATAGAAAGGAAAATTTTTAGAGGCAACCGCCATAGCTTTTCTTATAGATCCATTTCGGAAGCTGCTAGACTTCACTCATCAGATAAATTTTGGCGCGCACTGATAACCATTAAGCTAACAATACGCTGGTTTTTCTGTCCTCTATTCTCCCCTTATTCACTTTACCATATACATGACCAGCACCGCCATCTGGCAGTCAGTTTTTGATCATGGTGGATTTTTTTTGCAGAGCTGCTTTGTTGTCACAGCCTGCTACCGGGTGCTCACGGTTTTTTAATTATTGCTTTTTATTTCAACAATTTGTTGGTTTGCACGGCCTATAATTTTTATTTAATTATTAAAAGTTTTTAATTGAATAGAAAGGAAAATTTTCAGAGACAACCGCCATAGCTTTTCTTATAGATCCATTTCGGAAGCTGCTAGACTTCACTCATCAGATAAATTTTGGCACGCACTGATAACCATTAAGCTAACAATACGCTGGTTTTTCTGTCCTCTATTCTCCCCTTATTCACTTTACCATATACATGACCAGCACCGCCATCTGGCAGTCAGTTTTTGATCATGGTGGATTTTTTTTGCAGAGCTGCTTTGTTGTCACAGCCTGCTACCGGGTGCTCACGGTTTTTTAATTATTGCTTTTTATTTCAACAATTTGTTGGTTTGCACGGCCTATAATTTTTATTTAATTATTAAAAGTTTTTAATTGAATAGAAAGGAAAATTTTCAGAGACAACCGCCATAGCTTTTCTTATAGATCCATTTCGGAAGCTGCTAGACTTCACTCATCAGAGAAATTTTGGCACGCACTGCTAACCATTGGTTTTTCTGTCCTCTAAACTCCCTTTATTCACTTTACCTTATACATGACCAACACCGCCATCTGGCAGTCAGTTTTTGATCATGGTGGATTTTTTTTGCAGAGCTGCTTTGTTGTCACAGCCTGCTACCGGGTGCTCACGGTTTTTTAATTATTGCTTTTTATTTCAACAATTTGTTGGTTTGCACGGCCTATAATTTTTATTTAATTATTAAAAGTTTTTAATTGAATAGAAAGGAAAATTTTCAGAGACAACCGCCATAGCTTTTCTTATAGATCCATTTCGGAAGCTGCTAGACTTCACTCATCAGATAAATTTTGGCACGCACTGATAACCATTAAGCTAACAATACGCTGGTTTTTCTGTCCTCTATTCTCCCCTTATTCACTTTACCATATACATGACCAGCACCGCCATCTGGCAGTCAGTTTTTGATCATGGTGGATTTTTTTGCTTGGCTGTTTTGTTGTCACAGCCTGCTACTGGTTGCTCACGGGTTTTAAATTATTTCTTTTTATTTCAACAATTTGTTGGTTTTTACGGCCTTTGAATTTTCAAGTATCATGACTATGAATGAATTTTCTATAGGGAATATTATTATTGTGTTTTAATAATTTTTATTTAATTATTAAAAGTTTTTAATTGAATAGAAACGAAAATTTTTAGAGACAATCGCCATAGCTTTTCTTATAGATCCATTTCGGAAGCTGCTAGACATCACTCATCAGATAAATTTTGGCAGGCACTGATAACCATTAAGCTAACAATACGCTGGTTTTTCTGTCCTCTATACTCCCCTTATTCACTTTACCATATACATGACCAGCACCACCATCTGGCAGTCAGTTTTTGATCATGGTGGATTTTTTTGCATAGCTGTTTTGTTGTCACAGCCTGCTACTGGGTGCTCACGGGTTTTTAATTATTGCTTTTTATTTCAACAATTTGTTGGTTTTTACGGCCTTTGAATTTTCAAGTATCATGACTATGAATGAATTTTCTATAGGGAATATTATTATTGTGTTTTAATAATTTTTATTTAATTATTAAAAGTTTTTAATTGAATAAAAAGGAAAATTTTTAGAGGCAACCGCCATAGCTTTTCTTATAGATCCATTGCGGAACCTGCTAGACTTCACTCATCAGATCAATTTTGGCACGCACTGATAACCATTAAGCTAACAATACAATACGCAGGTTTTTTGTACTCTAAACTCCTTTTAATCACTTTACCATATACATGACCAACACCGCCATCTGGCAGTCAGTTTTTGATCATGGTGGATTTTTTTGCAGAGCTGCTTTGTTGTCATAGCCTGCTACCGGATGCTCACGGGTTTTTAATTATTGCGTTTTATTCCAACAATTTGTTGGTTTTTACGGCCTTTGAATTTTCAAGTATCATGACTATGACTGAATTTTCTATAGGGAATATTATTATTGTGTTTTTAATAATTTTTATTTAATTATTAAAAGTTTTTAATTGAATAAAAAGGAAAATTTTTAGAGGCAACCGCCATAGCTTTTCTTATAGATCCATTGCGGAACCTGCTAGACTTCACTCATCAGATCAATTTTGGCACGCACTGATAACCATTAAGCTAACAATACAATACGCAGGTTTTTTTGTTCTCCAAACTCCTTTTAATCACTTTACCATATACATGACCAACACCGCCATCTGGCAGTCAGTTTTTGATCATGGTGGATTTTTTTGCAGAGCTGCTTTGTTGTCATAGCCTGCTACCGGATGCTCACGGGTTTTTAATTATTGCGTTTTATTCCAACAATTTGTTGGTTTTTACGGCCTTTGAATTTTCAAGTATCATGACTATGACTGAATTTTCTATAGGGAATATTATTATTGTGTTTTTAATAATTTTTATTTAATTATTAAAAGTTTTTAATTGAATAAAAAGGAAAATTTTTAGAGGCAACCGCCATAGCTTTTCTTATAGATCCATTGCAGAACCTGCTAGACTTCACTCATCAGATAAATTTTGGCACGCACTGATAACCATTAAGCTAACAATACGCTGGTTTTTCTGTCCTCTATACTCCCCTTATTCACTTTACCATATATATGACCAGCACCACCATCTGGCAGTCAGTTTTTGATCATGGTGGATTTTTTTGCATAGCTGTTTTGTTGTCACAGCCTGCTACTGGGTGGTCACAGGTTTGTAATTATTGCTTTTTATTTCAACAATTTGTTGGTTTTTACGGCCTTTGAATTTTCAAGTATCATGACTATGAATGAATTTTCTATAGGGAATATTATTATTGTGTTTTTAATAATTTTTATTTAATTATTAAAAGCTTTTAATTGAATAAAAAGGAAAATTTTTAGAGGCAACCGCCATAGCTTTTCTTATAGATCCATTGCGGAACCTGCTAGACTTCACTCATCAGATAAATTTTGACACGCACTGATAACCATTAAGCTAACAATACGCTGGTTTTTCTGTCCTCTATACTCCCCTTATTCACTTTACCATATACATGACCAGCACCACCATCTGGCAGTCAGTTTTTGATCATGGTGGATTTTTTTGCATAGCTGTTTTGTTGTCACAGCCTGCTACTGGGTGCTCACGGGTTTTTAATTATTGCTTTTTATTTCAACAATTTGTTGGTTTTTACGGCCTTTGAATTTTCAAGTATCATGACTATGAATGAATTTTCTATAGGGAATATTATTATTGTGTTTTAATAATTTTTATTTAATTATTAAAAGTTTTTAATTGAATAAAAAGGAAAATTTTTAGAGGCAACCGCCATAGCTTTTCTTATAGATCCATTGCGGAACCTGCTAGACTTCACTCATCAGATCAATTTTGGCACGCACTGATAACCATTAAGCTAACAATACAATACGCAGGTTTTTTGTTCTCCAAACTCCTTTTAATCACTTTACCATATACATGACCAACACCGCCATCTGGCAGTCAGTTTTTGATCATGGTGGATTTTTTTGCAGAGCTGCTTTGTTGTCATAGCCTGCTACCGGATGCTCACGGGTTTTTAATTATTGCGTTTTATTCCAACAATTTGTTGGTTTTTACGGCCTTTGAATTTTCAAGTATCATGACTATGACTGAATTTTCTATAGGGAATATTATTATTGTGTTTTTAATAATTTTTATTTAATTATTAAAAGTTTTTAATTGAATAAAAAGGAAAATTTTTAGAGGCAACCGCCATAGCTTTTCTTATAGATCCATTGCGGAACCTGCTAGACTTCACTCATCAGATCAATTTTGGCACGCACTGATAACCATTAAGCTAACAATACAATACGCAGGTTTTTTTGTTCTCCAAACTCCTTTCAATCACTTTACCATATACGTGACCAACACCGCCATCTGGCAGTCAGTTTTTGATCATGGTGGATTTTTTTGCAGAGCTGCTTTGTTGTCACAGCCTGCTACCGGGTGCTCGCGGTTTTTTAATTATTGCTTTTTACTTCAACAATTTGTTGGTTTTTACGGCCTGTGCATTTTCAAGTATCATGACTATTATTGAGCTCAAGGCCACTAATCATTTTTCTATAGCGAAAATTATTATTGCTTTTTTATTTTTTTAATAATTTTTCTTTAATTATTAAAATTTTTTAATAATAGAAAGGAAAATTTTTAGAGGCAACCGCCATAGCTTTTCTTATAGATCCATTGCGGAAGCTGCTAGACTTCACTCATTAGATAAATTTTGGCACGCACTGATAACCATTATGCTAACAGTTCGCTGGTTTTTCTGTCCTCTAAACTCCCTTTATTCACTTTACCATATACATGACCAACACCGCCATCTGGCAGTCAGTTTTTGATCAGGCTGCTACCGGGTGCTCAAGGTTTTTTAATTATTGCTTTTTATTTCAACAATTTGTTGGTTTGCACGGCCTATAATTTTTATTTAATTATTAAAAGTTTTTAATTGAATAGAAAGGAAAATTTTCAGAGACAACCGCCATAGCTTTTCTTATAGATCCATTTCGGAAGCTGCTAGACTTCACTCATCAGATAAATTTTGGCACGCACTGATAACCATTAAGCTAACAATACGCTGGTTTTTCTGTCCTCTATACTCCCCTTATTCACTTTACCATATACATGACCAGCACCCCCATCTGGCAGTCAGTTTTTGATCATGGTGGATTTTTTTGCATAGCTGTTTTGTTGTCACAGCCTGCTACTGGGTGCTCACGGGTTTTTAATTATTGCTTTTTATTTCAACAATTTGTTGGTTTTTACGGCCTTTGAATTTTCAAGTATCATGACTATGAATGAATTTTCTATAGGGAATATTATTATTGTGTTTTTAATAATTTTTATTTAATTATTAAAAGTTTTTAATTGAATAAAAAGGAAAATTTTTAGAGGCAACCGCCATAGCTTTTCTTATAGATCCATTGCGGAACCTGCTAGACTTACCTCATCAGATCAATTTTGGCACGCACTGATAACCATTAAGCTAACAATACAATACGCAGGTTTTTTTGTTCTCCAAACTCCTTTTAATCACTTTACCATATACATGACCAACACCGCCATCTGGCAGTCAGTTTTTGATCATGGTGGATTTTTTTGCATAGCTGTTTTGTTGTCACAGCCTGCTACTGGGTGCTCACGGGTTTTTAATTATTGCTTTTTATTTCAACAATTTGTTGGTTTTTACGGCCTTTGAATTTTCAAGTATCATGACTATGAATGAATTTTCTATAGGGAATATTATTATTGTGTTTTTAATAATTTTTATTTAATTATTAAAAGTTTTTAATTGAATAAAAAGGAAAATTTTTAGAGGCAACCGCCATAGCTTTTTTTATAGATCCATTTCGGAAGCTGCTAGACTTCACTCATCAGATAAATTTTGGCACGCACTGATAACCATTAAGCTAACAATACGCTGGTTTTTCTGTCCTCTATACTCCCCTTATTCACTTTACCATATACATGACCAGCACCACCATCTGGCAGTCAGTTTTTGATCATGGTGGATTTTTTTGCATAGCTGTTTTGTTGTCACAGCCTGCTACTGGGTGCTCACAGGTTTGTAATTATTGCTTTTTATTTCAACAATTTGTTGGTTTTTACGGCCTTTGAATTTTCAAGTATCATGACTATGAATGAATTTTCTATAGGGAATATTATTATTGTGTTTTTAATAATTTTTATTTAATTATTAAAAGTTTTTAAATGAATAGAAACGAAAATTTTTAGAGACAATCGCCATAGCTTTTCTTATAGATCCATTTCGGAAGCTGCTAGACTTCACTCATCAGATAAATTTTGGCACGCACTGATAACCATTAAGCTAACAATACGCTGGTTTTTCTGTCCTCTATACTCCTCTTATTCACTTTACCATATACATGACCAGCACCGCCATCTGGCAGTCAGTTTTTGATCATGGTGGATTTTTTTGCATAGCTGTTTTGTTGTCACAGCCTGCTACTGGTTGCTCACGGGTTTTAAATTATTTCTTTTTATTTCAACAATTTGTTGGTTTTTACGGCCTTTGAATTTTCAAGTATCATGACTATGAATGAATTTTCTATAGGGAATATTATTATTGTGTTTTTAATAATTTTTATTTAATTATTAAAAGTTTTTAATTGAATAGAAACGAAAATTTTTAGAGACAATCGCCATAGCTTTTCTTATAGATCCATTTCGGAAGCTGCTAGACTTCACTCATCAGATAAATTTTGGCACGCACTGATAACCATTAAGCTAACAATACGCTGGTTTTTCTGTCCTCTATACTCCCCTTATTCACTTTACCATATACATGACCAGCACCACCATCTGGCAGTCAGTTTTTGATCATGGTGGATTTTTTTGCATAGCTGTTTTGTTGTCACAGCCTGCTACTGGGTGCTCACGGGTTTTTAATTATTGCTTTTTATTTCAACAATTTGTTGGTTTTTACGGCCTTTGAATTTTCAAGTATCATGACTATGAATGAATTTTCTATAGGGAATATTATTATTGTGTTTTTAATAATTTTTATTTAATTATTAAAAGTTTTTAATTGAATAAAAAGGAAAATTTTTAGAGGCAACCGCCATAGCTTTTCTTATAGATCCATTGCGGAACCTGCTAGACTTCACTCATCAGATCAATTTTGGCACGCACTGATAACCATTAAGCTAACAATACAATACGCAGGTTTTTTTGTTCTCGAAACTCCTTTTAATCACTTTACCATATACATGACCAACACCGCCATCTGGCAGTCAGTTTTTGATCATGGTGGATTTTTTTGCAGAGCTGCTTTGTTGTCATAGCCTGCTACCGGATGCTCACGGGTTTTTAATTATTGCGTTTTATTCCAACAATTTGTTGGTTTTTACGGCCTTTGAATTTTCAAGTATAATGACTATGACTGAATTTTCTATAGGGAATATTATTATTGTGTTTTTAATAATTTTTATTTAATTATTAAAAGTTTTTAATTGAATAAAAAGGAAAATTTTTAGAGGCAACCGCCATAGCTTTTCTTATAGATCCATTGCGGAACCTGCTAGACTTAACTCATCAGATCAATTTTGGCACGCACTGATAACCATTAAGCTAACAATACAATACGCAGGTTTTTTTGTTCTCCAAACTCCTTTTAATCACTTTACCATATACATGACCAACACCGCCATCTGGCAGTCAGTTTTTGATCATGGTGGATTTTTTTGCGGAGCTGCTTTGTTGTCACAGCCTGCTACCGGGTGCTCACGGTTTTTTAATTATTGCTTTTTACTTCAACAATTTGTTTGTTTTTACGGCCTGTGCATTTTCAAGTATCATGACTATTATTGAGCTCAAGGCCACTAATCATTTTTCTATAGCGAAAATTATTATTGCTTTTTTTATTTTTTTAATAATTTTTCTTTAATTATTAAAATTTTTTAATAATAGAAAGGAAAATTTTTAGAGGCAACCGCCATAGCTTTTCTTATAGATCCATTGCGGAAGCTGCTAGACTTCACTCATCAGATAAATTTTGGCACGCACTGATAACCATTAAGCTACCAATACGCTGGTTTTTCTGTCCTCTATACTCCCCTTATTCACTTTACCTTATACATGACCAGCACCGCCATCTGGCAGTCAGTTTTTGATCATGGTGGATTTTTTTGCATAGCTGTTTTGTTATCACAGCCTGCTACTGGGTGCTCACGGGTTTTAAATTATTGCTTTTTATTTCAACAATTTGTTGGTTTTTACGGCCTTTGAATTTTCAAGTATCATGACTATGAATGAATTTTCTATAGGGAATATTATTATTGTGTTTTTAATAATTTTTATTTAATTATTAAAAGTTTTTAATTGAATAGAATGTAAAATTTCTAGAGACAACCGCCATAGCTTTTCTTTTTGCTCCATTTCGGAAGCTGCTAGACTTCACTCATCAGAGAAATTTTGGCACGCACTGCTAACCATTGAGCTAACAATACGCTGGTTTTTCTGTCCTCTAAACTCGTTTTATTCACTTTGCCATATTCATGACCAGCACCGCCATCTGGCAGTCACTTTTTGAACATGGTGGATTTTTTTGCATAGCTGTTTTGTTGTCACAGCCTGCTACTGGTTGCTCACGGGTTTTAAATTATTGCTTTTTATTTCAACAATTTGTTGTTTTTTACGGCCTTTGAATTTTCAAGTATCATGACTATGAATGAATTTTCTATAGGGAATATTATTATTGTGTTTTTAATAATTTTTATTTAATTATTAAGTTTTTAATTGAATAGAAAGTAAAATTTCTAGAGACAACCGCCATAGCTTTTCTTTTTGCTCCATTTCGGAAGCTGCTAGACTTCACTCATCAGAGAAATTTTGGCACGCACTGCTAACCATTGAGCTAACAATACTCTGGTTTTTCTGTCCTCGAAACTCGTTTTATTCACTTTGCCATATACATGACCAGCACCGCTATCTGGCAGTCAGTTTTTGATCATGATGGATTTTTTGCATAGCTGTTTTGTTGTCACAGGTTGCTACCGGGTGCTCACGGTTTTTTAATTATTGCTTTTTATTCCAACAATTTAATTTGTAGGTTTTCACGGCCTATAATTTTTATTTAATTATTAAAAGTTTTTAATTGAATAGAAAGGAAAATTTTCAGAGACAACCGCCATAGCTTTTCTTATAGATCCATTTCGGAAGCTGCTAGACTTCACTCATCAGATAAATTTTGGCACGCACTGATAACCATTAAGCTAACTGTCCTCTAAACTCCTTTTATTCACTTTACCATATACATGACCAACACTGCCATCTGGCAGTCAGTTTTTGATCATGGTGGATTTTTTTGCATAGCTGTTTTGTTGTCACAGCCTGCTACTGGGTGCTCAAGGGTTTTTAATTATTGCTTTTTATTTCAACAATTTGTTGGTTTTTACGGCCGCAGAGCTGTTTTGTTGTCACAGGCTGCTACCGGGTGTTCACGGTTTTTTAATTATTGCTTTTTATTTCAACAATTTGTTGGTTCTTACGGCCTTTGAATTTTCAAGTATCATGACTATGAATGAATTTTCTATAGGGAATATTATTATTGTGTTTTTAATAATTTTTATTTAATTATTAAAAGTTTTTAATTGAATAGAAAGTAAAATTTCTACAGACAACCGCCATAGCTTTTCTTTTAGCTCCATTTCGGAATCTGCTAGACTTCACTCATCAGAAAAATTTTGGCACGCACTGATAACCATTAAGCTAACAATACGCTGGTTTTTCTGTCCTCTATACTCCCGTTATTCACTTTACCATATACATGACCAGCACCGCCATCTGGCAGTCAGTTTTTGATCATGGTGGATTTTTTTGCAGAGCTGCTTTGTTGTCACAGGCTGCTACCGGGTGCTCACGTGTTCTGAATTATTACTTTTTACTTCAACAATTTGTTGGTTTTTACGGCCTGTGCATTTTCAAGTATCATGACTATTATTGAGCTCAAGGCCACTAATCATTTTCTTTAGCGAAAATTATTATTGCTAAATTATTTTTTTAATAATTTTTCTTTAATTATTAAAATTTTTTAATAATAGAAAGGAAAATTTTTAGAGGCAACCGCCATAGCTTTTCTTATAGATCCATTGCGGAAGCTGCTAGACTTCACTCATCAGATAAATTTTGGCACGCATTGATAACCATTATGCTAACAATACGCTGGTTTTTCTGTCCTCTAAACTCCTTTTATTCACTTTACCATATACATGACCAACACCGCCATCTGGCAGTCAGTTTTTGATCATGGTGGATTTTTTTGCAGAGCTGCTTTGTTGTCACAGGCTGCTACCGGGTGCTCACGTGTTCTGAATTATTACTTTTTACTTCAACAATTTGTTGGTTTTTACGGCCTGTGCATTTTCAAGTATCATGACTATTATTGAGCTCAAGGCCACTAATCATTTTCTATAGCGAAAATTATTATTGCTTTTTTATTTTTTTAATAATTTTTCTTTAATTATTAAAATTTTTTAATAATAGAAAGGAAAATTTTTAGAGGCAACCGCCATAGCTTTTCTTATAGATCCATTGCGGAAGCTGCTAGACTTCACTCATCAGATAAATTTTGGCACGCACTGATAACCATTATGCTAACAATACGCTGGTTTTTCTGTCCCCTAAACTCCTTTTATTCACTTTACCATATACATGACCACCACCGCCATCTGGCAGTCAGTTTTTGATCATGGTGGATTTTTTGCATAGCTGTTTTGTTGTCACAGGTTGCTACCGGGTGCTCACGGTTTTTTAATTATTGCTTTTTATTCCAACAATTTAATTTGTTGGTTTTCACGGCCTATAATTTTTATTTAATTATTAAAAGTTTTTAATTGAATAGAAAGGAAAATTTTCAGAGACAACCGCCTAGCTTTTCTTATAGATCCATTTCGGAAGCTGCTAGACTTCACTCATCAGATAAATTTTGGCACGCACTGATAACCATTAAGCTACCAATACGCTGGTTTTTCTGTCCTCTATACTCCCCTTATTCACTTTACCTTATACATGACCAGCACCGCCATCTGGCAGTCAGTTTTTGATCATGGTGGATTTTTTTGCATAGCTGTTTTGTTATCACAGCCTGCTACTGGGTGCTCACGGGTTTTAAATTATTGCTTTTTATTTCAACAATTTGTTGGTTTTTACGGCCTTTGAATTTTCAAGTATCATGACTATGAATGAATTTTCTATAGGGAATATTATTATTGTGTTTTTAATAATTTTTATTTAATTATTAAAAGTTTTTAATTGAATAGAATGTAAAATTTCTAGAGACAACCGCCATAGCTTTTCTTTTTGCTCCATTTCGGAAGCTGCTAGACTTCACTCATCAGAGAAATTTTGGCACGCACTGCTAACCATTGAGCTAACAATACGCTGGTTTTTCTGTCCTCTAAACTCGTTTTATTCACTTTGCCATATTCATGACCAGCACCGCCATCTGGCAGTCACTTTTTGAACATGCTGGATTTTTTTGCATAGCTGTTTTGTTGTCACAGCCTGCTACTGGTTGCTCACGGGTTTTAAATTATTGCTTTTTATTTCAACAATTTGTTGTTTTTTACGGCCTTTGAATTTTCAAGTATCATGACTATGAATGAATTTTCTATAGGGAATATTATTATTGTGTTTTTAATAATTTTTATTTAATTATTAAGTTTTTAATTGAATAGAAAGTAAAATTTCTAGAGACAACCGCCATAGCTTTTCTTTTTGCTCCATTTCGGAAGCTGCTAGACTTCACTCATCAGAGAAATTTTGGCACGCACTGCTAACCATTGAGCTAACAATACTCTGGTTTTTCTGTCCTCTAAACTCGTTTTATTCACTTTGCCATATACATGACCAGCACCGCTATCTGGCAGTCAGTTTTTGATCATGATGGATTTTTTGCATAGCTGTTTTGTTGTCACAGGTTGCTACCGGGTGCTCACGGTTTTTTAATTATTGCTTTTTATTCCAACAATTTAATTTGTTGGTTTTCACGGCCTATAATTTTTATTTAATTATTAAAAGTTTTTAATTGAATAGAAAGGAAAATTTTCAGAGACAACCGCCATAGCTTTTCTTATAGATCCATTTCGGAAGCTGCTAGACTTCACTCATCAGATAAATTTTGGCACGCACTGATAACCATTAAGCTAACTGTCCTCTATACTCCCCTTATTCACTTTACCATATACATGACCAGCACCACCATCTGGCAGTCAGTTTTTGATCATGGTGGATTTTTTTGCATAGCTGTTTTGTTGTCACAGCCTGCTACTGGGTGCTCACGGGTTTTTAATTATTGCTTTTTATTTCAACAATTTGTTGGTTTTTACGGCCTTTGAATTTTCAAGTATCATGACTATGAATGAATTTTCTATAGGGAATATTATTATTGTGTTTTTAATAATTTTTATTTAATTATTAAAAGTTTTTAATTGAATAGAAAGGAAAGTTTTTAGAGGCAACCGCCATAGCTTTTCTTATAGATCCATTGCGGAACCTGCTAGACTTCACTCATCAGATAAATTTTGGCACGCACTGATAACCATTAGGCTAACAGTACGCTGGTTTTTCTGTCCTCTAAACTCCTTTTATTCACTTTACCATATACATGACCAACACTGCCATCTGGCAGTCAGTTTTTGATCATGGTGGATTTTTTTGCATAGCTGTTTTGTTGTCACAGCCTGCTACTGGGTGCTCACGGGTTTTTAATTATTGCTTTTTATTTCAACAATTTGTTGGTTTTTACGGCCGCAGAGCTGTTTTGTTGTCACAGGCTGCTACCGGGTGCTCACGGTTTTTTAATTATTGCTTTTTATTTCAACAATTTGTTGGTTTTTACGGCCTTTGAATTTTCAAGTATCATGACTATGAATGAATTTTCTATAGGGAATATTATTATTGTGTTTTTAATAATTTTTATTTAATTATTAAAAGTTTTTAATTGAATAGAAAGTAAAATTTCTACAGACAACCGCCATAGCTTTTCTTTTAGCTCCATTTCGGAATCTGCTAGACTTCACTAACAATACGCTGGTTTTTCTGTCCTCTATACTCCCGTTATTCACTTTACCATATACATGACCAGCACCGCCATCTGGCAGTCAGTTTTTGATCATGGTGGATTTTTTTGCAGAGCTGCTTTGTTGTCACAGGCTGCTACCGGGTGCTCACGTGTTCTGAATTATTACTTTTTACTTCAACAATTTGTTGGTTTTTACGGCCTGTGCATTTTCAAGTATCATGACTATTATTGAGCTCAAGGCCACTAATCATTTTCTTTAGCGAAAATTATTATTGCTTTTTTATTTTTTTAATAATTTTTATTTAATTATTAAAATTTTTTAATAATAGAAAGGAAAATTTTTAGAGGCAACCGCCATAGCTTTTCTTATAGATCCATTGCGGAAGCTGCTAGACTTCACTCATCAGATAAATTTTGGCACGCACTGATAACCATTATGCTAACAGTACGCTGGTTTTTCTGTCCTCTAAACTCCTTTTATTCACTTTACCATATACATGACCAACACCGCCATCTGGCAGTCAGTTTTTGATCATGGTGGATTTTTTTGCAGAGCTGCTTTGTTGTCACAGGCTGCTACCGGGTGCTCACGTGTTCTGAATTATTACTTTTTACTTCAACAATTTGTTGGTTTTTACGGCCTGTGCATTTTCAAGTATCATGACTATGAATTAATTTTCTATAGGGAATATTATTATTGTGTTTTTAATAATTTTTATTTAATTATTAAGAGTTTTTAATTGAATAGAAAGTAAAATTTCTAGAGACAACCGCCATAGCTTTTCTTTTTGCTCCATTTCGGAAGCTAACCATTGAGCTAACAATACGCTGGTTTTTCTATCCTCTAAACTCGTTTTATTCACTTTGCCATATACATGACCAGCACCGCTATCTGGCAGTCAGTTTTTGATCATGGTGGATTTTTTTGCAGAGCTGCTTTGTTGTCACAGGCTGCTACCGGGTGCTCACGTGTTCTGAACTATTACTTTTTACTTCAACAATTTGTTGGTTTTTACGGCCTGTGCATTTTCAAGTATCATGACTATTATTGAGCTCAAGGCCACTAATCATTTTCTATAGCGAAAATTATTATTGCTTTTTTATTTTTTTAATAAGTTTTCTTTAATTATTAAAATTTTTTAATAATAGAAAGGAAAATTTTTAGAGGCAACCGCCATAGCTTTTCTTATAGATCCATTGCGGAAGCTGCTAGACTTCACTCATCAGATAAATTTTGGCACGCACTGATAACCATTATGCTAACAATACGCTGGTTTTTCTGTCCCCTAAACTCCTTTTATTCACTTTACCATATACATGACCAACACCGCCATCTGGCAGTCAGTTTTTGATCATGGTGGATTTTTTTGCAGAGCTGCTTTGTTGTCACAGCCTGCTACCGGGTGCTCACGGTTTTTTAATTATTGCTTTTTATTTCAACAATTTGTTGGTTTGCACGGCCTATAATTTTTATTTAATTATTAAAAGTTTTTAATTGAATCGAAAGGAAAATTTTCAGAGACAACCGCCATAGCTTTTCTTATAGATCCATTTCGGAAGCTGCTAGACTTCACTCATCAGATAAATTTTGGCACGCACTGATAACCATTAAGCTAACTGTCCTCTATACTCCCGTTATTCACTTTACCATATACATGACCAGCACCACCATCTGGCAGTCAGTTTTTGATCATGGTGGATTTTTTTGCATAGCTGTTTTGTTGTCACAGCCTGCTACTGGGTGCTCACGGGTTTTTAATTATTGCTTTTTATTTCAACAATTTGTTGGTTTTTACGGCCTTTGAATTTTCAAGTATCATGACTATGAATTAATTTTCTATAGGGAATATTATTATTGTGTTTTTAATAATTTTTATTTAATTATTTAGAGTTTTTAATTGAATAGAAAGTAAAATTTCTAGAGACAACCGCCATAGCTTTTCTTTTTGCTCCATTTCGGAAGCTGCTAGACTTCACTCATCAGAGAAATTTTGGCACGCACTGCTAACCATTGAGCTAACAATACGCTGGTTTTTCTGTCCTCTAAACTCGTTTTATTCACTTTGCCATATACATGACCAGCACCGCTATCTGGCAGTCAGTTTTTGATCATGATGGATTTTTTGCAGAGCTGCTTTGTTGTCACAGCCTGCTACCGGGTGCTCACGGTTTTTTAATTATTGCTTTTTATTTCAACAATTTGTTGGTTTGCACGGCCTATAATTTTTATTTAATTATTAAAAGTTTTTAATTGAATCAAAAGGAAAATTTTCAGAGACAACCGCCATAGCTTTTCTTATAGATCCATTTCGGAAGCTGCTAGACTTCACTCATCAGATAAATTTTGGCACGCACTGATAACCATTAAGCTAACTGTCCTCTATACTCCCGTTATTCACTTTACCATATACATGACCAGCACCACCATCTGGCAGTCAGTTTTTGATCATGGTGGATTTTTTTGCATAGCTGTTTTGTTGTCACAGCCTGCTACTGGGTGCTCACGGGTTTTTAATTATTGCTTTTTATTTCAACAATTTGTTGGTTTTTACGGCCTTTGAATTTTCAAGTATCATGACTATGAATTAATTTTCTATAGGGAATATTATTATTGTGTTTTTAATAATTTTTATTTAATTATTAAAAGTTTTTAATTGAATAGAAAGGAAAATTTTTAGAGGCAACCGCCATAGCTTTTCTTATAGATCCATTGCGGAACCTGCTAGACTTCACTCATCAGATAAATTTTGGCACGCACTGATAACCATTAGGCTAACAGTACGATGTTTTTTCTGGCCTCTAAACTCCTTTTATTCACTTTACCATATACATGACCAACACCGCCATCTGGCAGTCAGTTTTTGATCATGGTGGATTTTTTTGCAGAGCTGCTTTGTTGTCACAGCCTGGTACCTTGTGCTCACGGTTTTTTAATTATTGCTTTTTATTTCAACCATTAAGCTAACAATACGCTGGTTTTTCTGTCCTCTATACTCCCCTTATTCACTTTACCTTATACATGACCAGCACCGCCATCTGGCAGTCAGTTTTTGATCATGGTGGATTTTTTTGCATAGCTGTTTTGTTGTCACAGCCTGCTACTGGGTGCTCACGGGTTTTAAATTATTGCTTTTTATTTCAACAATTTGTTGGTTTTTACGTTCTTTGAATTTTCAAGTATCATGACTATGAATGAATTTTCTATAGGGAATATTATTATTGTGTTTTTAATAATTTTTATTTAATTATTAAAAGTTTTTAATTGAATAGAAAGTAAAATTTCTAGAGACAACCGCCATAGCTTTTCTTTTTGCTCCATTTCGGAAGCTGCTAGACTTCACTCATCAGAGAAATTTTGGCACGCACTGCTAACCATTGAGCTAACAATACGCTGGTTTTTCTGTCCTCTAAACTCGTTTTATTCACTTTGCCATATACATGACCAGCACCGCTATCTGGCAGTCAGTTTTTGATCATGATGGATTTTTTTGCATAGCTGTTTTATTGTCACAGCCTGCTACTGGGTGCTCACGGGTTTTTAATTATTGCTTTTTATTTCAACAATTTGTTGGTTTTTACGGCCTTTGAGTTTTCAACTATCATGACTATGAATGAATTTTCTATAGGGAATATTATTATTGTGTTTTTAATAATTTTTATTTAATTATTAAAAGTTTTTAATTGAATAGAAAGTAAAATTTTTAGAGGCAACCGCCATAGCTTTTCTTATAGATCCATTGCGGAAGCTGCTAGACTTCACTCATCAGATAAATTTTGGCACGCACTGATAACCATTAGGCTAACAGTACGCTGGTTTTTCTGTCCTCTAAACTCCTTTTATTCACTTTACCATATACATGACCAAGACCGCCATCTGGCAGTCAGTTTTTGATCATGGTGGATTTTTTTGCAGAGCTGCTTTGTTGTCACAGCCTGCTACCGGGTGCTCACGGTTTTTTAATTATTGCTTTTTATTTCAACAATTTGTTGGTTTGCACGGCCTATAATTTTTATTTAATTATTAAAAGTTTTTAATTGAATAGAAAGGAAAATTTTCAGAGACAACCGCCATAGCTTTTCTTATAGATCCATTTCGGAAGCTGCTAGACTTCACTCATCAGATAAATTTTGCCACGCACTGATAACCATTAAGCTAACTGTCCTCTATACTCCCCTTATTCACTTTACCATATACATGACCAGCACCACCATCTGGCAGTCAGTTTTTGATCATGGTGGATTTTTTTGCATAGCTATTTTGTTGTCACAGCCTGCTACTGGGTGCTCACGGGTTTTTAATTATTGCTTTTTATTTCAACAATTTGTTGGTTTTTACGGCCTTTGAATTTTCAAGTATCATGACTATGAATGAATTTTCTATAGGGAATATTATTATTGTGTTTTTAATAATTTTTATTTAATTATTAAAAGTTTTTAATTGAATAGAAAGGAAAATTTTCAGAGACAACCGCCATAGCTTTTCTTATAGATCCATTTCGGAAGCTGCTAGACTTCACTCATCAGATAAATTTTGGCACGCACTGATAACCATTAAGCTAACAATACGCTGGTTTTTCTGTCCTCTATACTCCCCTTATTCACTTTACCATATACATGACCAGCACCGCCATCTGGCAGTCAGTTTTTGATCATGGTGGATTTTTTTGCATAGCTGTTTTGTTGTCACAGCCTGCTACTGGGTGCTCACGGGTTTTTAATTATTGCTTTTTATTTCAACAATTTGTTGGTTTTTACGGCCTTTGAATTTTCAACTATCACGACTATGAATGAATTTTCTATAGGGAATATTATTATTGTGTTTTTAATAATTTTTATTTAATTATTAAAAGTTTTTAATTGAATAGAAAGTAAAATTTTTAGAGGCAACCGCCATAGCTTTTCTTATAGATCCATTGCGGAAGCTGCTAGACTTCACTCATCAGATAAATTTTGGCACGCACTGATAACCATTAGGCTAACAGTACGCTGGTTTTTCTGTCCTCTAAACTCCTTTTATTCACTTTACCACATACATGACCAACACCGCAGCCTGCTACCGGGTGCTCACGGTTTTTTAATTATTGCTTTTTATTTCAACAATTTGTTGGTTTGCACGGCCTATAATTTTTATTTAATTATTAAAAGTTTTTAATTGAATAGAAAGGAAAATTTTCAGAGACAACAGCCATAGCTTTTCTTATAGATCCATTTCGGAAGCTGCTAGACTTCACTCATCAGATAAATTTTGGCACGCACTGATAACCATTAAGCTAACTGTCCTCTATACTCCCCTTATTCACTTTACCATATACATGACCAGCACCACCATCTGGCAGTCAGTTTTTGATCATGGTGGATTTTTTTGCATAGCTATTTTGTTGTCACAGCCTGCTACTGGGTGCTCACGGGTTTTAAATTATTGCTTTTTATTTCAACAATTTGTTGGTTTTTACGTTCTTTGAATTTTCAAGTATCATGACTATGAATGAATTTTCTATAGGGAATATTATTATTGTGTTTTTAATAATTTTTATTTAATTATTAAAAGTTTTTAATTGAATAGAAAGTAAAATTTCTAGAGACAACCGCCATAGCTTTTCTTTTTGCTCCATTTCGGAAGCTGCTAGACTTCACTCATCAGAGAAATTTTGGCACGCACTGCTAACCATTGAGCTAACAATACGCTGGTTTTTCTGTCCTCTAAACTCGTTTTATTCACTTTGCCATATACATGACCAGCACCGCTATCTGGCAGTCAGTTTTTGATCATGATGGATTTTTTTGCATAGCTGTTTTGTTGTCACAGCCTGCTACTGGGTGCTCACGGGTTTTTAATTATTGCTTTTTATTTCAACAATTTGTTGGTTTTTACGGCCTTTGAGTTTTCAACTATCATGACTATGAATGAATTTTCTATAGAAAATATTATTATTGTGTTTTTAATAATTTTTATTTAATTATTAAAAGTTTTTAATTGAATAGAAAGTAAAATTTTTAGAGGCAACCGCCATAGCTTTTCTTATAGATCCATTGCGGAAGCTGCTAGACTTCACTCATCAGATAAATTTTGGCACGCACTGATAACCATTAGGCTAACAGTACGCTGGTTTTTCTGTCCTCTAAACTCCTTTTATTCACTTTACCATATACATGACTAAGACCGCCATCTGGCAGTCAGTTTTTGATCATGGTGGATTTTTTTGCAGAGCTGCTTTGTTGTCACAGCCTGCTACCGGGTGCTCACGGTTTTTTAATTATTGCTTTTTATTTCAACAATTTGTTGGTTTGCACGGCCTATAATTTTTATTTAATTATTAAAAGTTTTTAATTGAATAGAAAGGAAAATTTTCAGAGACAACCGCCATAGCTTTTCTTATAGATCCATTTCGGAAGCTGCTAGACTTCACTCATCAGATAAATTTTGGCACGCACTGATAACCATTAAGCTAACTGTCCTCTATACTCCCCTTATTCACTTTACCATATACATGACCAGCGCCACCATCTGGCAGTCAGTTTTTGATCATGGTGGATTTTTTTGCATATCTATTTTGTTGTCACAGCCTGCTACTGGGTGCTCACGGGTTTTTAATTATTGCTTTTTATTTCAACAATTTGTTGGTTTTTACGGCCTTTGAATTTTCAAGTATCATGACTATGAATGAATTTTCTATAGGGAATATTATTATTGTGTTTTTAATAATTTTTATTTAATTATTAAAAGTTTTTAATTGAATAGAAAGTAAAATTTCTAGAGACAACTGCCATAGCTTTTCTTTTTGCTCCCTTTCGGAAGCTGCTAGACTTCACTCATCAGAGAAATTTTGGCACGCACTGCTAACCATTGAGCTAACAATACGCTGGTTTTTCTGTCCTCTAAACTCGTTTTATTCACTTTGCCATATACATGACCAGCACCGCTATCTGGCAGTCAGTTTTTGATCATGATGGATTTTTTGCATAGCTGTTTTGTTGTCACAGCTTGCTACCGGGTGCTCACGGTTTTTTAATTATTGCTTTTTATTCCAACAATTTAATTTGTTGGTTTTCACGGCCTATAATTTTTATTTAATTATTAAAAGTTTTTAATTGAAGAGAAAGGAAAATTTTCAGAGACAACCGCCATAGCTTTTCTTATAGATCCATTTCGGAAGCTGCTAGACTTCACTCATCAGATAAATTTTGGCACGCACTGATAACCATTAAGCTAACAATACGCCGGTTTTTCTGTCCTCTATACTCCCCTTATTCACTTTACCATATACATGACCAGCACCGCCATCTGGCAGTCAGTTTTTGATCATGGTGGATTTTTTTGCATAGCTGTTTTGTTGTCACAGCCTGCTACTGGGTGCTCACGGGTTTTTAATTATTGCTTTTTATTTCAACAATTTGTTGGTTTTTACGGCCTTTGAATTTTCAACTATCACGACTATGAATGAATTTTCTATAGGGAATATTATTATTGTGTTTTTAATAATTTTTATTTAATTATTAAAAGTTTTTAATTGAATAGAAAGTAAAATTTTTAGAGGCAACCGCCATAGCTTTTCTTATAGATCCATTGCGGAAGCTGCTAG
This sequence comes from Merzomyia westermanni, assembly GCA_949987695.1. NCBI lineage: Eukaryota > Metazoa > Arthropoda > Insecta > Diptera > Tephritidae > Merzomyia > Merzomyia westermanni. The sequence goes on along the minus strand of OX465288.1, from coordinate 102,340,021 downwards.
ACTTCACTCATCAGATAAATTTTGGCACGCACTGATAACCATTAGGCTAACAGTACACTGGTTTTTCTGTCCTCTAAACTCCTTTTATTCACTTTACCATATACATGACCAACACCGCCATCTGGCAGTCAGTTTTTGATCATGGTGGATTTTTTTGCAGAGCTGCTTTGTTGTCACAGCCTGCTACCGGGTGCTCACGGTTTTTTAATTATTGCTTTTTATTTCAACAATTTGTTGGTTTGCACGGCCTTTGAATTTTCAAGTATCATGACTATGAATGAATTTTCTATAGGGAATATTATTATTGTGTTTTTAATAATTTTTATTTAATTATTAAAAGTTTTTAATTGAATAGAAAGGAAAATTTTCAGAGACAACAGCCATAGCTTTTCTTATAGATCCATTTCGGAAGCTGCTAGACTTCACTCATCAGATAAATTTTGGCACGCACTGATAACCATTAAGCTAACTGTCCTCTATACTCCCCTTATTCACTTTACCATATACATGACCAGCACCACCATCTGGCAGTCAGTTTTTGATCATGGTGGATTTTTTTGCATAGCTATTTTGTTGTCACAGCCTGCTACTGGGTGCTCACGGGTTTTTAATTATTGCTTTTTATTTCAACAATTTGTTGGTTTTTACGGCCTTTGAATTTTCAAGTATCATGACTATGAATGAATTTTCTATAGGGAATATTATTATTGTGTTTTTAATAATTTTTATTTAATTATTAAAAGTTTTTAATTGAATAGAAAGGAAAATTTTTAGAGGCAACCGCCATAGCTTTTCTTATAGATCCATTGCGGAACCTGCTAGACTTCACTCATCAGATAAATTTTGGCACGCACTGATAACCATTAGGCTAACAGTACGCTGGTTTTTCTGTCCTCTAAACTCCTTTTATTCACTTTACCACATACATGACCAACACCGCCATCTGGCAGTCAGTTTTTGATCATGGTGGATTTTTTTGCAGAGCTGCTTTGTTGTCACAGCCTGCTACCGGGTGCTCACGGTTTTTTAATTATTGCTTTTTATTTCAACAATTTGTTGGTTTGCACGGCCTATGCATTTTCAAGTATCATGACTATGAATGAATTTTCTACAGGGAATATTATTATTGTGTTTTTAATAATTTTTATTTAATTATTAAAAGTTTTTAATTGAATAGAAAGGAAAATTTTTAGAGGCAACCGCCATAGCTTTTCTTATAGATCCATTGCGGAACCTGCTAGACTTCACTCATCAGATAAATTTTGGCACGCACTGATAACCATTAGGCTAACAGTATGCTGGTTTTTCTGTCCTCTAAACTAATTTTATTCCCTTTACCATATACATGACCAACACCGCCATCTGGCAGTCAGTTTTTGATCATGGTGGATTTTTTTGCAGGGCTGCTTTGTTGTCACAGCCTGCTACCGGGTGCTCACGGTTTTTTAATTATTGCTTTTTATTTCAACAATTTGTTGGTTTGCACGGCCTATAATTTTTATTTAATTATTAAAAGTTTTTAATTGAATAGAAAGGAAAATTTTCAGAGACAACCGCCATAGCTTTTCTTATAGATCCATTTCGGAAGCTGCTAGACTTCACTCATCAGATAAATTTTGGCACGCACTGATAACCATTAAGCTAACTGTCCTCTATACTCCCCTTATTCACTTTACCATATACATGACCAGCACCGCCATCTGGCAGTCAGTTTTTGATCATGGTGGATTTTTTTGCATAGCTGTTTTGTTGTCACAGCCTGCTACTGGGTGCTCACGGGTTTTTAATTATTGCTTTTTACTTCAACAATTTGTTGGTTTTTACGGCCTTTGAATTTTCAAGTATCATGACTATGAATGAATTTTCTATAGGGAATATTATTATTGTGTTTTTAATAATTTTTATTTAATTATTAAAAGTTTTTAATTGAATAGAAAGGAAAATTTTTAGAGGCAACCGCCATAGCTTTTCTTATAGATCCATTGCGGAACCTGCTAGACTTCACTCATCAGATAAATTTTGGCACGCACTGATAACCATTAGGCTAACAGTACGCTGGTTTTTCTGTCCTCTAAACTCCTTTTATTCACTTTACCATATACATGACCAACACCGCCATCTGGCAGTCAGTTTTTGATCATGGTGGATTTTTTTGCATAGCTGTTTTGTTGTCACAGCCTGCTACTGGGTGCTCACGGGTTTTTAATTATTGCTTTTTATTTCAACAATTTGTTGGTTTTTACGGCCGCAGAGCTGTTTTGTTGTCACAGGCTGCTACCGGGTGCTCACGGTTTATTAATTATTGCTTTTTATTTCAACAATTTGTTGGTTTTTACGGCCTTTGAATTTTCAAGTATCATGACTATGAATGAATTTTCTATAGGGAATATTATTATTGTGTTTTTAATAATTTTTATTTAATTATTAAAAGTTTTTAATTGAATAGAAAGTAAAATTTCTAGAGACAACCGCCATAGCTTTTCTTTTAGCTCCATTTCGGAATCTGCTAGACTTCACTCATCAGAAAGATTTTGGCACGCACTGATAACCATTAGGCTAACAGTACGCTGGTTTTTCTGTCCTCTAAACTCCTTTTATTCACTTTACCATATACATGACCAACACCGCCATCTGGCAGTCAGTTTTTGATCATGGTGGATTTTTTTGCATAGCTGTTTTGTTGTCACAGCCTGCTACTGGGTGCTCACGGGTTTTTAATTATTGCTTTTTATTTCAACAATTTGTTGGTTTTTACGGCCGCAGAGCTGTTTTGTTGTCACAGGCTGCTACCGGGTGCTCACGGTTTTTTAATTATTGCTTTTTATTTCAACAATTTGTTGGTTTTTACGGCCTTTGAATTTTCAAGTATCATGACTATGAATGAATTTTCTATAGGGAATATTATTATTGTGTTTTTAATAATTTTTATTTAATTATTAAAAGTTTTTAATTGAATAGAAAGTAAAATTTCTAGAGACAACCGCCATAGCTTTTCTTTTAGCTCCATTTCGGAATCTGCTAGACTTCACTCATCAGAAAGATTTTGGCACGCACTGATAACCATTAAGCTAATAATACGCTGGTTTTTCTGTCCTCTAAACTCCTTTTATTCACTTTACCATATACATGACCAACACCGCCATCTGGCAGTCAGTTTTTGATCATGGTGGATTTTTTTGCATAGCTGTTTTGTTGTCACAGCCTGCTACTGGGTGCTCACGGGTTTGTAATTATTGCTTTTTATTTCAACAATTTGTTGGTTTTTACGGCCGCAGAGCTGTTTTGTTGTCACAGGCTGCTACCGGGTGCTCACGGTTTTTTAATTATTGCTTTTTATTTCAACAATTTGTTGGTTTTTACGGCCTTTGAATTTTCAAGTATCATGACTATGAATGAATTTTCTATAGGGAATATTATTATTGTGTTTTTAATAATTTTTATTTAATTATTAAAAGTTTTTAATTGAATAGAAAGTAACATTTCTAGAGACAACCACCATAGCTTTTCTTTTAGCTCCATTTCGGAATCTGCTAGACCTCACTCATCAGATAAATTTTGGCACGCACTGATAACCATTAAGCTAACTGTCCTCTATACTCCCCTTATTCACTTTACCATATACATGACCAGCACCACCATCTGGCAGTCAGTTTTTGATCATGGTGGATTTTTTTGCATAGCTATTTTGTTGTCACAGCCTGCTACTGGGTGCTCACGGGTTTTTAATTATTGCTTTTTATTTCAACAATTTGTTGGTTTGCACGGCCTATAATTTTTATTTAATTATTAAAAGTTTTTAATTGAATAGAAAGGAAAATTTTCAGAGACAACCGCCATAGCTTTTCTTATAGATCCATTTCGGAAGCTACTAGACTTCACTCATCAGATAAATTTTGGCACGCACTGATAACCATTAAGCTAACTGTCCTCTATACTCCCCTTATTCACTTTACCATATACATGACCAGCACCACCATCTGGCAGTCAGTTTTTGATCATGGTGGATTTTTTTGCATAGCTATTTTGTTGTCACAGCCTGCTACTGGGTGCTCACGGGTTTTTAATTATTTCTTTTTATTTCAACAATTTGTTGGTTTTTACGGCCTTTGAATTTTCAAGTATCATGACTATAAATGAATTTTCTATAGGAAATATTATTATTGTGTTTTTAATAATTTTTATTTAATTATTAAAAGTTTTTAATTGAATAGAAAGGAAAATTTTTAGAGACAACCGCCATAGCTTTTCTTATAGATCCATTTCGGAAGCTGCTAGACTTCACTCATCAGATAAATTTTGGCACGCACTGATAACCATTAAGCTAACAATACGCTGGTTTTTCTGTCCTCTAACCTCGTTTTATTCACTTTGCCATATACATGATCAGCACCACCATCTGGCAGTCAGTTTTTGATCATGGTGGATTTTTTTGCATAGCTGTTTTATTGTCACAGCCTGCTACTGGGTGCTCACGGGTTTTTAATTATTGCTTTTTATTTCAACAATTTAATTTGTTGGTTTTTACGGCCTTTGAATTTTCAAGTATCATGACTATGAATGAATTTTCTATAGGGAATATTATTATTGTGTTTTTAATAATTTTTATTTAATTATTAAAAGTTTTTAATTGAATAGAAAGGAAAATTTTCAGAGACAACCGCCATAGCTTTTCTTTTTGCTCCATTTCGGAAGCTGCTAGACTTCACTTATCAGATAAATTTTGGCACGCACTGATAACCATTAAGCTAACAATACGCTGGTTTTTCTGTCCTCTATACTCCCCTTATTCACTTTACCATATACATGACCAGCACCACCATCTGGCAGTCAGTTTTTGATCATGGTGGATTTTTTTGCATAGCTGTTTTGTTGTCACAGCCTGCTACTGGGTGCTCACGGGTTTTTAATTATTGCTTTTTATTTCAACAATTTGTTGGTTTTTACGGCCTTTGAATTTTCAAGTATCATGACTATGAATGAATTTTCTATAGGGAATATTATTATTGTGTTTTTAATAATTTTTATTTAATTATTAAAAGTTTTTAATTGAATTAAAAGGAAAATTTTTAGAGGCAACCGCCATAGCTTTTCTTATAGATCCATTGCGGAACCTAATAGACTTCACTCATCAGATCAATTTTGGCACGCACTGATAACCATTAAGCTAACAATACAATACGCAGGTTTTTTTGTTCTCCAAACTCCTTTTAATCACTTTACCATATACATGACCAACACCGCCATCTGGCAGTCAGTTTTTGATCATGGTGGATTTTTTTGCAGAGCTGCTTTGTTGTCATAGCCTGCTACCGGATGCTCACGGGTTTTTAATTATTGCGTTTTATTCCAACAATTTGTTGGTTTTTACGGCCTTTGAATTTTCAAGTATCATGACTATGACTGAATTTTCTATAGGGAATATTATTATTGTGTTTTTCATAATTTTTATTTAATTATTAAAAGTTTTTAATTGAATAGAAAGGAAAATTTTCAGAGACAACCGCAATAGCTTTTCTTATAGATCCATTTCGGAAGCTGCTAGACTTCACTCATCAGATAAATTTTGGCACGCACTGATAACCATTAAGCTAACACTACACTGGTTTTTCTGTCCTCTATACTCCCCTTATTCACTTTACCATATACATGACCAACACCGCCATCTGGCAGTCAGTTTTTGATCATGGTGGATTTTTTTGCAGAGCTGCTTTGTTGTCACAGCCTGCTACCGGGTGCTCACGGTTTTTTAATTATTGCTTTTTATTTCAACAATTTGTTGGTTTGCACGGCCTATAATTTTTATTTAATTAATTAAAGTTTTTAATTGAATAGAAAGGAAAATTTTCAGAGACAACCGCCATAGCTTTTCTTATAGATCCATTTCGGAAGCTGCTAGACTTCACTCATCAGATAAATTTTGGCACGCACTGATAACCATTAAGCTAACTGTCCTCTATACTCCCCTTATTCACTTTACCATATACATGACCAGCACCACCATCTGGCAGTCAGTTTTTGATCATGGTGGATTTTTTTGCATAGCTGTTTTGTTGTCACAGCCTGCTACCGGGTGCTCACGGGTTTTTAATTATTGCGTTTTATTCCAACAATTTGTTGGTTTTTACGGCCTTTGAATTTTCAAGTATCATGACTATGACTGAATTTTCTATAGGGAATATTATTATTGTGTTTTTCATAATTTTTATTTAATTATTAAAAGTTTTTAATTGAATAGAAAGGAAAATTTTCAGAGACAACCGCAATAGCTTTTCTTATAGATCCATTTCGGAAGCTGCTAGACTTCACTCATCAGATAAATTTTGGCACGCACTGATAACCATTAAGCTAACAATACAATACGCAGGTTTTTTTGTTCTCCAAACTCCTTTTAATCACTTTACCATATGCATGACCAACACCGCCATCTGGCAGTAAGTTTTTGATCATGGTGGATTTTTTTGCAGAGCTGCTTTGTTGTCATAGCCTGCTACCGGATGCTCACGGGTTTTTAATTATTGCGTTTTATTCCAACAATTTGTTGGTTTTTACGGCCTTTGAATTTTCAAGTATCATGACTATGACTGAATTTTCTATAGGGAATATTATTATTGTGTTTTTCATAATTTTTATTTAATTATTAAAAGTTTTTAATTGAACAGAAAGGAAAATTTTCAGAGACAACCGCAATAGCTTTTCTTATAGATCCATTTCGGAAGCTGCTAGACTTCACTCATCAGATAAATTTTGGCACGCACTGATAACCATTAAGCTAACAATACACTGGTTTTTCTGTCCTCTATACTCCCCTTATTCACTTTACCATATACATGACCAACACCGCCATCTGGCAGTCAGTTTTTGATCATGGTGGATTTTTTTGCAGAGCTGCTTTGTTGTCACAGCCTGCTACCGGGTGCTCACGGTTTTTTAATTATTGCTTTTTATTTCAACAATTTGTTGGTTTGCACGGCCTATAATTTTTATTTAATTAATTAAAGTTTTTAATTGAATAGAAAGGAAAATTTTCAGAGACAACCGCAATAGCTTTTCTTATAGATCCATTTCGGAAGCTGCTAGACTTCACTCATCAGATAAATTTTGGCACGCACTGATAACCATTATGCTAACAGTACGCTGGTTTTTCTGTCCTCTAAACTCCCTTTATTCACTTTACCATATACATGACCAACACCGCCATCTGGCAGTCAGTTTTTGATCAGGCTGCTACCGGGTGCTCACGGTTTTTTAATTATTGCTTTTTATTTCAACAATTTGTTGGTTTTTACGGCCTGTGCATTTTCAAGTATCATGACTATGAATGAATTTTCTACAGGGAATATTATTATTGTGTTTTTAATAATTTTTATTTCATTATTAAAATTTTTTAATTGAATAGAACGAACAATTTTTAGAGGCAACCGCCATAGCTTTTCTTATAGATCCATTGCGGAAGCTGCTAGACTTCACTCATCAGATAAATTTTGGCACGCACTGTTGACCATTAGGCTAACAGTACGCTGGTTTTTCTGTCCTCTAAACTCCCTTTATTCACTTTACCATATACATGACCAACACCGCCATCTGGCTGTCAGTTTTTGATCATGGTGGATTTTTTTGCAGAGCTGCTTTGTTGTCACAGCCTGCTACCGGGTGCTCACGGTTTTTTAATTATTGCTTTTTATTTCAACAATTTGTTGGTTTTTACGGCCTTTGAATTTTCAAGTATCATGACTATGAATGAATTTTCTATAGGGAATATTATTATTGTGTTTTTAATAATTTTTATTTAATTATTAAAAGTTTTTAATTGAATAGAAAGGAAAGTTTTTAGAGGCAACCGCCATAGCTTTTCTTATAGATCCATTGCGGAACCTGCTAGACTTCACTCATCAGATAAATTTTGGCACGCACTGATAACCATTAGGCTAACAGTACGCTGGTTTTTCTGTCCTCTAAACTCCTTTTATTCACTTTACCATATACATGACCAACACCGCCATCTGGCAGTCAGTTTTTGATCATGGTGGATTTTTTTCCATATCTGTTTTGTTGTCACAGCCTGCTACTGGGTGCTCACGGGTTTTTAATTATTGCTTTTTATTTCAACAATTTGTTGGTTTTTACGGCTGCAGAGCTGTTTTGTTGTCACAGGCTGCTACCGGGTGCTCACGGTTTTTTAATTATTGCTTTTTATTTCAACAATTTGTTGGTTTTTACGGCCTTTGAATTTTCAAGTATCATGACTATGAATGAATTTTCTATAGGGAATATTATTATTGTGTTTTTAATAATTTTTATTTAATTATTAAAAGTTTTTAATTGAATAGAAAGTAAAATTTCTAGAGAAACCGTTATAGCTTTTCTTTTAGCTCCATTTCGGAATCTGCTAGACTTCACTCATCAGATAAATTTTGGCACGCACTGATAACCATTATGCTAACAGTACGCTGGTTTTTCTGTCCTCTAAACTCCCTTTATTCACTTTACCATATACATGACCAACACCGCCATCTGGCAGTCAGTTTTTGATCAGGCTGCTACCGGGTGCTCACGGTTTTTTAATTATTGCTTTTTATTTCAACAATTTGTTGGTTTTTACGGCCTGTGCACTTTCAAGTATCATGACTATGAATGAATTTTCTACAGGGAATATTATTAGTGTGTTTTTAATAATTTTTATTTCATTATTAAAATTTTTTAATTGAATAGAACGAACATTTTTTAGAGGCAACCGCCATAGCTTTTCTTATAGATCCATTGCGGAAGCTGCTAGACTTCAGTCATCAGATAAATTTTGGCACGCACTGATGACCATTAGGCTAACAGTACGCTGGTTTTTGTGTCCTCTAAACTCCCTTTATTCACTTTACCATATACATGACCAACACCGCCATCTGGCTGTCAGTTTTTGATCATGGTGGATTTTTTTGCAGAGCTGCTTTGTTGTCACAGCCTGCTACCGCGTGCTCACGGTTTTTTAATTATTGCTTTTTATTTCAACAATTTGTTGGTTAGCACGGCCTATAATTTTTATTTAATTATTAAAAGTTTTTAATTGAATAGAAAGGAAAATTTTCAGAGACAACCGCCATAGCTTTTCTTATAGATCCATTTAGGAAGCTGCTAGACTTCACTCATCAGATAAATTTTGGCACGCACTGATAACCATTAGGCTAACAGTACGCTGGTTTTTCTGTCCTCTAAACTCCTTTTATTCACTTTACCAAATACATGACCAACACCGCCATCTGGCAGTCAGTTTTTGATCATGGTGGTTTTTTTTGCAGAGCTGCTTTGTTGTCACAGCCTGCTACCGGGTGCTCACGGTTTTTTAATTATTGCTTTTTATTTCAACAATTTGTTGGTTTGCACGGCCTATAATTTTTATTTAATTATTAAAAGTTTTTAATTGAATAGAAAGGAAAATTTTCAGAGACAACCGCCATAGCTTTTCTTATAGATCCATTTCGGAAGCTGCTAGACTTCACTCATCAGATAAATTTTGGCACGCACTGATAACCATTAAGCTAACAATACGCTGGTTTTTCTGTCCTCTATACTCCCCTTATTCACTTTACCATATACATGACCAGCACCGCCATCTGGCAGTCAGTTTTTGATCATGGTGGATTTTTTTGCATAGCTGTTTTGTTGTCACAGCCTGCTACTGGTTGCTCACGGGTTTTAAATTATTGCTTTTTATTTCAACAATTTGTTGGTTTTTACGGCCTTTGAATTTTCAAGTATCATGACTATGAATGAATTTTCTATAGGGAATATTATTATTGTGTTTTTAATAATTTTTATTTAATTATTAAGTTTTTAATTGAATAGAAAGTAAAATTTCTAGAGACAACCGCCATAGCTTTTCTTTTTGCTCCATTTCGGAAGCTGCTAGACTTCACTCATCAGAGAAATTTTGGCACGCACTGCTAACCATTGAGCTAACAATACGCTGGTTTTTCTGTCCTCTAAACTCGTTTTATTCACTTTGCCATATACATGACCAGCACCGCTATCTGGCAGTCAGTTTTTGATCATGATGGATTTTTTGCATAGCTGTTTTGTTGTCACAGGTTGCTACCGGGTGCTCACGGTTTTTTAATTATTGCTTTTTATTACAACAATTTAATTTGCTGGTTTTCACGGCCTATAATTTTTATTTAATTATTAAAAGTTTTTAATTGAACAGAAAGGAAAATTTTCAGAGACAACCGCCATAGCTTTTCTTTTTGCTCCATTTCGGAAGCTGCTAGACTTCACTCATCAGATAAATTTTGGCACGCACTGATAACCATTAAGCTAACAATACGCTGGTTTTTCTGTCCTCTATACTCCCCTTATTCACTTTACCATATACATGACCAGCACCACCATCTGGCAGTCAGTTTTTGATCATGGTGGATTTTTTTGCAGAGCTGCTTTCTTGTCATAGCCTGCTAAAGGATGCTCACGGTTTTTTAATTATTGCTTTTTATTTCAACAATTTGTTGGTTTTTACGGCCTTTGAATTTTCAAGTATCATGACTATGAATGAATTTTCTATAGGGAATATTATTATTGTGTTTTTAATAATTTTTATTTAATTATTAAAAGTTTTTAATTGAATAAAAAGGAAAATTTTTAGAGGCAACCGCCATAGCTTTTCTTATAGATCCATTGCGGAACCTGCTAGACTTCACTCATCAGATCAATTTTGGCACGCACTGATAACCATTAAGCTAACAATACAATACGCAGGTTTTTTTGTTCTCCAAACTCCTTTTAATCACTTTACCATATACATGACCAACACCGCCATCTGGCAGTCAGTTTTTGATCATGGTGGATTTTTTTGCAGAGCTGCTTTCTTGTCATAGCCTGCTAAAGGATGCTCACGGGTTTTTAATTATTGCGTTTTATTCCACCAATTTGTTGGTTTTTACGGCCTTTGAATTTTCAAGTATCATGACTATGACTGAATTTTCTATAGGGAATATTATTATTGTGTTTTTCATAATTTTTATTTAATTATTAAAAGTTTTTAATTGAATAGAAAGGAAAATTTTCAGAGACAACCGCAATAGCTTTTCTTATAGATCCATTTCGGAAGCTGCTAGACTTCACTCATCAGATAAATTTTGGCACGCACTGATAACCATTAAGCTAACAATACACTGGTTTTTCTGTCCTCTATACTCCCCTTATTCACTTTACCATATACATGACCAACACCGCCATCTGGCAGTCAGTTTTTGATCATGGTGGATTTTTTTGCAGAGCTGCTTTGTTGTCACAGGCTGCTACCGGGTGCTCACATGTTCTGAATTATTGCTTTTTACTTAAACAATTTGTTGGTTTTTACGGCCTGGGCATTTTCAAGTATCATGACTATTATTGAGCTCAAGCCCACTAATCATTTTTCTATAGCGAAAATTATTATTGCTTTTTTATTTTTTTAATAATTTTTCTTTAATTATTAAAATTTTTTAATAATAGAAAGGAAAATTTTTAGAGGCAACCGCCATAGCTTTTCTTATAGATCCATTGCGGAAGCTGCTAGACTTCACTCATCAGATAAATTTTGGCACGCACTGATAACCATTATGCTAACAGTACGCTGGTTTTTCTGTCCACTAAACTCCCTTTATTCACTTTACCAAATACATGACCAACACCGCCATCTGGCAGTCAGTTTTTGATCAAGCTGCTACCGGGTGCTCACGGTTTTTTAATTATTGCTTTTTATTTCAACAATTTGTTGGTTTTTACGGCAGGTGCATTTTCAAGTATCATGACTATGAATGAATTTTCTACAGGGAATATTATTATTGTGTTTTTAATAATTTTTATTTCATTATTAAAATTTTTTAATTGAATAGAACGAACAATTTTTAGAGGCAACCGCCATAGCTTTTCTTATAGATGCATTGCGGAACCTGCTAGACTTCACTCATCAGATAAATTTTGGCACGCACTGATAACCATTAGGCTAACAGTACGCTGGTTTTTCTGTCCTCTAAACTCCTTTTATTCACTTTACCATATACATGACCATCACCGCCATCTGGCAGTCAGTTTTTGATCATGGTGGATTTTTTTGCAGAGCTGCTTTGTTGTCACAGCCTGCTACCGCGTGCTCACGGTTTTTTAATTATTGCTTTTTATTTCAACAATTTGTTGGTTTGCACGGCCTATGCATTTTCAAGTATCATGACTATGAATGAATTTTCTACAGGAAATATTATTATTGTGTTTTTAATAATTTTTATTTAATTATTAAAATTTTTTAATTGAATAGAACGAACAATTTTTAGAGGCAACCGCCATAGCTTTTCTCATAGATCCATTGCGGAAGCTGCTAGACTTCACTCATCAGATAAATTTTGGCACGCATTGATAACCATTAGGCTAACAGTACGCTGGTTTTTCTGTCCTCTAAACTCTTTTATTCACTTTACCATATACATGACCAACACCGCCATCTGGCAGTCAGTTTTTGATCATGGTGGATTTTTTTGCAGAGCTGCTTTGTTGTCACAGCCTGCTACCGGGTGCTCACGGTTTTTTAATTATTGCCTTTTATTTCAACAATTTGTTGGTTTTTACGGCCTTTGAATTTTCAAGTATCTTGACTATGAATGAATTTTCTATAGGGAATATTATTATTGTGTTTTTAATAATTTTTATTTAATTATTAAAAGTTTTTAATTGAATAGAAAGGAAAATTTTTAGAGGCAACCGCCATAGCTTTTCTTATAGATCCATTGCGGAACTTCACTCATCAGATAAATTTTGGCACGCACTGATAACCATTAGGCTAACAGTACGCTGGTTTTTCTGTCCTCTAAACTCTTTTATTCACTTTACCATATACATGACCAACACCGCCATCTGGCAGTCAGTTTTTGATCATGGTGGATTTTTTTGCAGAGCTGCTTTGTTGTCACAGCCTGCTACCGGGTGCTCACGGTTTTTTAATTATTGCCTTTTATTTCAACAATTTGTTGGTTTTTACGGCCTTTGAATTTTCAAGTATCTTGACTATGAATGAATTTTCTATAGGGAATATTATTATTGTGTTTTTAATAATTTTTATTTAATTATTAAAAGTTTTTAATTGAATAGAAAGGAAAATTTTTAGAGGCAACCGCCATAGCTTTTCTTATAGATCCATTGCGGAACTTCACTCATCAGATAAATTTTGGCACGCACTGATAACCATTAGGCTAACAGTACGCTGGTTTTTCTGTCCTCTAAACTCCTTTTATTCACTTTACCATATACATGACCACCACCGCCATCTGGCAGTCAGTTTTTGATCATGGTGGATTTTTTTGCATAGCTGTTTTGTTGTCACAGCCTGCTACTGGGTGCTCACGGGTTTTTAATTATTGCTTTTTATTTCAACAATTTGTTGGTTTTTACGGCCGCAGAGCTGTTTTGTTGTCACAGGCTGCTACCGGGTGCTCACGGTTTTTTAATTATTGCTTTTTATTTCAACAATTTGTTGGTTTGCACGGCCTATGCATTTTCAAGTATCATGACTATAATTGAGCTCAAGGCCACTAATAATTTTTCTATAGCGAAAATTATTATTGCTTTTTTATTTTTTTAATAATTTTTCTTTAATTATTAAAATTTTTTAATAATAGAAAGGAAAATTTTTAGAGGCAACCGCCATAGCTTTTCTTATAGATCCATTGCGGAAGCTGCTAGACTTTTACTATTATGCTAACAGTACGCTGGTTTTTCTGTCCTCTAAACTCCTTTTATTTACTTTACCATATACATGACCAGCACCGCCATCTGGCAGTCAGTTTTTGATCATGGTGGATTTTTTTGCACAGCTGCTTTGTTGTCACAGCCTGCTACCGGGTGCTCATGGCTTTTTAATTATTGCTTTTTATTTCAACAATTTGTTGGTTTGCACGGCCTATGCATTTTCAAGTATCATGACTATGAATGAATTTTCTACAGGGAATATTATTATTGTGTTTTTAATAATTTTTATTTAATTATTCAAATTTTTTAATTGAATAGAACGAACAATTTTTAGAGGCAACCGCCATAGCTTTTCTCATAGATCCATTGCGGAAGCTGTTAGACTTCACTCATCAGATAAATTTTGGCACGCACTGATAACCATTAGGCTAACAGTACGCTGGTTTTTCTGTCCTCTAAACTCCTTTTATTCACTTTACCATATACATGACCAACACCGCCATCTGGCAGTCAGTTTTTGATCATGGTGGATTTTTTTGCAGAGCTGCTTTGTTGTCACAGCCTGCTACCGGGTGCTCACGGTTTTTTAATTATTGCCTTTTATTTCAACAATTTGTTGGTTTGCACGGCCTATAATTTTTATTTAATTATTAAAAGTTTTTAATTGAATAGAAAGGAAAATTTTCAGAGACAACCGCCATAGCTTTTCTTATAGATCCATTTCGGAAGCTGCTAGACTTCACTCATCAGATAAATTTTGCCACGCACTGATAACCATTAAGCTAACTGTCCTCTATACTCCCCTTATTCACTTTACCATATACATGACCAGCACCACCATCTGGCAGTCAGTTTTTGATCATGGTGGATTTTTTTTCATAGCTGTTTTGTTGTCACAGCCTGCTACTGGGTGCTCACGGGTTTTTAATTATTGCTTTTTATTTCAACAATTTGTTGGTTTTTACGGCCTTTGAATTTTCAAGTATCATGACTATGAATGAATTTTCTATAGGGAATATTATTATTGTGTTTTTAATAATTTTTATTTAATTATTAAAAGTTTTTAATTGAATAGAAAGGAAAATTTTTAGAGGCAACCGCCATAGCTTTTCTTATAGATCCATTGCGGAACTTCACTCATCAGATAAATTTTGGCACGCACTGATAACCATTAGGCTAACAGTACGCTGGTTTTTCTGTCCTCTAAACTCCTTTTATTCACTTTACCATATACATGACCAACACCGCCATCTGGCAGTCAGTTTTTGATCATGGTGGATTTTTTTGCATAGCTGTTTTGTTGTCACAGCCTGCTACTGGGTGCTCACGGGTTTTTAATTATTGCTTTTTATTTCAACAATTTGTTGGTTTTTACGGCCGCAGAGCTGTTTTGTTGTCACAGGCTGCTACCGGGTGCTCACGGTTTTTTAATTATTGCTTTTTATTTCAACAATTTGTTGGTTTTTACGGCCTTTGAATTTTCAAGTATCATGACTATGAATGAATTTTCTATAGGGAATATTATTATTGTGTTTTTAATAATTTTTATTTAATTATTAAAAGTTTTTAATTGAATAGAAAGTAAAATTTCTAGAGACAACCGCCATAGCTTTTCTTTTAGCTCCATTTCGGAATCTGCTAGACTTCACTCATCAGAAAAATTTTGGCACGCACTGATAACCATTAAGCTAACAATACGCTGGTTTTTCTGTCCTCTATACTCCCCTTATTCACTTTACCTTATACATGACCAGCACCGCCATCTGGCAGTCAGTTTTTGATCATGGTGGATTTTTTTGCAGAGCTGCTTTGTTGTCACAGGCTGCTACCGGGTGCTCACGTGTTCTGAATTATTACTTTTAACTTCAACAATTTGTTGGTTTTTACGGCCTGTGCATTTTCAAGTATCATGACTATTATTGAGCTCAAGGCCACTAATCATTTTTCTATAGCGAAAATTATTATTGCTTTTTTATTTTTTTAATAATTTTTGTTTAATTATTAAAATTTTTTTATAATAGAAAGGAAAATTTTTAGAGGCAACCGCCATAGCTTTTCTTATAGATCCATTGCGGAAGCTGCTAGACTTCACTCATCAGATAAATTTTGGCACGCACTGATAACCATTATGCTAACAGTACGCAAAGAACGTTGAAACAATAAGAAGGTCCAACGTCAAACATCGCACGCTATCAATTCACGGGTAGGGAATTCACCGCGTGGTAAGAAACGTTGAACCAATGTAATTCTTATGGAGTCGAATTTTCTTACCGCTTGGTCAATTCCCTAGCCGTGAATTGATAGCGTGCGATGTTTGGCGTTGGACCTTCTTATTGTTTCAACGTTCTTTGCAGTACGCTGGTTTTTCTGTCCTCTAAACTCCTTTTATTCACTTTACCATATACATGACCAACACCGCCATCTGGCAGTCAGTTTTTGATCATGGTGGATTTTTTTGCAGAGCTGCTTTGTTGTCACAGCCTGCTACCGGGTGCTCACGGTTTTTTAATTATTGCTTTTTATTTCAACAATTTGTTGGTTTTCACGGCCTATAATTTTTATTTAATTATTAAAAGTTTTTAATTGAATAGAAAGGAAAATTTTCAGAGACAACCGCCATAGCTTTTCTTATAGATCCATTGCGGAAGCTGCTAGACTTCACTCATCAGATAAATTTTGGCACGCACTGATAACCATTATGCTAACAGTACGCTGGTTTTTCTGTCCTCTAAACTCCTTTTATTTACTTTACCATATACATGACCAGCACCGCCATCTGGCAGTCAGTTTTTGATCATGGTGGATTTTTTTGCACAGCTGCTTTGTTGTCACAGCCTGCTACCGGGTGCTCACGGTTTTTTAATTATTGCTTTTTATTTCAACAATTTGTTGGTTTGCACGGCCTATGCATTTTCAAGTATCATGACTATGAATGAATTTTCTACAGGGAATATTATTATTGTGTTTTTAATAATTTTTATTTAATTATTAAAATTTTTTAATTGAATAGAACGAACAATTTTTAGAGGCAACCGCCATAGCTTTTCTCATAGATCCATTGCGGAAGCTGCTAGACTTCTCTCATCAGATAAATTTTGGCACGCACTGATAACCATTAGGCTAACAGTACGTTGGTTTTTCTGTCCTCTAAACTCCTTTTATTCACTTTACCATATACATGACCAACACCGCCATCTGGCAATCAGTTTTTGATCATGGTGGATTTTTTTGCAGAGCTGCTTTGTTGTCACAGCCTGCTACCGGGTACTCACGGTTTTTTAATTATTGCCTTTTATTTCAACAATTTGTTGGTTTGCACGGCCTATAATTTTTATTTAATTATTAAAAGTTTTTAATTGAATAGAAAGGAAAATTTTCAGAGAAAACCGCCATAGCTTTTCTTATAGATCCATTTCGGAAGCTGCTAGACTTCACTCATCAGATAAATTTTGGCACGCACTGATAACCATTAAGCTAACTGTCCTCTATACTCCCCTTATTCACTTTACCATATACATGACCAGCACCACCATCTGGCAGTCAGTTTTTGATCATGGTGGATTTTTTTGCATAGCTGTTTTGTTGTCACAGCCTGCTACTGGGTGCTCACGGGTTTTTAATTATTGTTTTTATTTCAACAATTTGTTGGTTTTTACGGCCTTTGAATTTTCAAGTATCATGACTATGAATGAATTTTCTATAGGGAATATTATTATTGTGTTTTTAATAATTTTTATTTAATTATTAAAAGTTTTTAATTGAATAGAAAGGAAAATTTTTAGAGGCAACCACCATAGCTTTTCTTATAGATCCATTGCGGAACTTCACTCATCAGATAAATTTTGGCACGCACTGATAACCATTAGGCTAACAGTACGCTGGTTTTTCTGTCCTCTAAACTCCTTTTATTCACTTTACCATATACATGACCAACACCGCCATCTGGCAGTCAGTTTTTGATCATGGTGGATTTTTTTGCAGAGCTGCTTTGTTGTCACAGCCTGCTACCGGGTGCTCACGGTTTTTTAATTATTGCTTTTTATTTCAACAATTTGTTGGTTTGCACGGCCTATAATTTTTATTTAATTATTAAAAGTTTTTAATTGAACAGAAAGGAAAATTTTCAGAGACAACCGCCATAGCTTTTCTTATAGATGCATTGCGGAACCTGCTAGACTTCACTCATCAGATAAATTTTGGCACGCACTGATAACCATTAGGCTAACAGTACGCTGGTTTTTCTGTCCTCTATACTCCCCTTATTCACTTTACCATATACATGACCAGCACCACCATCTGGCAGTCAGTTTTTGATCATGGTGGATTTTTTTGCATAGCTGTTTTGTTGTCACAGCCTGCTACTGGGTGCTCACGGGTTTTTAATTATTGCTTTTTATTCAACAATTTGTTGGTTTTTACGGCCGCAGAGCTGTTTTGTTGTCACAGGCTGCTACCGGGTGCTCACGGTTTTTTAATTATTGCTTTTTATTTCAACAATTTGTTGGTTTTTACGGCCTTTGAATTTTCAAGTATCATGACTATGAATGAATTTTCTATAGGGAATATTATTATTGTGTTTTTAATAATTTTTATTTAATTATTAAAAGTTTTTAATTGAATAGAAAGTAAAATTTCTAGAGACAACCGCCATAGCTTTTCTTTTAGCTCCATTTCGGAATCTGCTAGACTTCACTCATCAGAAAAATTTTGGCACGCACTGATAACCATTAAGCTAACACTACGCTGGTTTTTCAGTCCTCTATACTCCCCTTATTCCCTTTACCATATACATGACCAGCACCGCCATCTGGCAGTCAGTTTTTGATCATGGTGGATTTTTTTGCAGAGCTGCTTTCTTGTCACAGCCTGCTACCGGGTGCTCACGGTTTTTTAATTATTGCTTTTTATTTCAACAATTTGTTGGTTTTCACGGCCTGTGCATTTTCAAGTATCATGACTATTATTGAGCTCAAGGCCACTAATCATTTTTCTATAGCGAAAATTCTTATTGCTTTTTTATTTTTTTACTAATTTTTCTTTAATTATTAAAATTTTTTAATAATAGAAAGGAAAATTTTTAGAGGCAACCGCCATAGCTTTTCTTATAGATCCATTGCGGAAGCTGCTAGACTTCACTCATCAGATAAATTTTGGCACGCACTGATAACCATTATGCTAACAGTACGCTGGTTTTTCTGTCCTCTAAACTCCTTTTATTCACTTTACCATATACATGACCAACACCGCCATCTGGCAGTCAGTTTTTGATCATGGTGGATTTTTTTGCAGAGCTGCTTTCTTGTCACAGCCTGCTACCGGGTGCTCACGGTTTTTTAATTATTGCTTTTTATTTCAACAATTTGTTGGTTTTCACGGCCTATAATTTTTATTTAATTATTAAAAGTTTGGAATTGAATAGAAAGGAAAATTTTCAGAGACAACTGCCATAGCTTTTCTTATAGATCCATTTCGGTTGGTTTTTACGGCCTATGCATTTTCAAGTATCATGACTATAATTGAGCTCAAGGCCACTAATAATTTTTCTATAGCGAAAATTATTATTGCTTTTTTATTTTTTTAATAATTTTTCTTTAATTATTAATATTTTTTAATAATAGAAAGGAAAATTTTTAGAGGCAACCGCCATAGCTTTTCTTATAGATCCATTGCGGAAGCTGCTAGACTTCACTCATCAGATAAATTTTGGCACGCACTGATAACCATTAGGCTAACAGTACGCTGGTTTTTCTGTCCTCTAAACTCCTTTTATTCACTTTACCATATACATGACCAACACCGCCATCTGGCAGTCAGTTTTTGATCATGGTGAATTTTTTTGCATAGCTGTTTTGTTGTCACAGCCTGCTACTGGGTGCTCACGGGTTTTAATTATTGCTTTTTATTTCAACAATTTGTTGGTTTTTACGGCCGCAGAGCTGTTTTGTTGTCACAGGCTGCTACCGGGTGCTCACGGTTTTTTAATTATTGCTTTTTATTTCAACAATTTGTTGGTTTTTACGGCCTTTGAATTTTCAAGTATCATAACTATGAATGAATTTTCTATAGGGAATATTATTATTGTGTTTTTAATAATTTTTATTTAATTATTAAAAGTTTTTAATTGGATAGAAAGTAAAATTTCTAGAGACAACCGCCATAGCTTTTCTTTTAGCTCCATTTCGGAATCTGCTAGACTTCACTCATCAGAAAAATTTTGGCACGCACTGATAACCATTAAGCTAACAATACGCTGGTTTTTCTGTCCTCTATACTCCCCTTATTCACTTTACCATATACATGACCAGCACCGCCATCTGGCAGTCAGTTTTTGATCATGGTGGATTTTTTTGCAGAGCTGCTTTGTTGTCACAGGCTGCTACCGGGTGCTCACGTGTTCTGAGTTATTACTTTTTACTTCAACAATTTGTTGGTTTTTACGGCCTTTGCATTTTCAAGTATCATGACTATTATTGAGCTCAAGGCCACTAATCATTTTTCTATAGCGAAAATTATTATTGCTTTTTTATTTTTTTAATAATTTTTCTTTAATTATTAAAATTTTTTAATAATAGAAAGGAAAATTTTTAGAGGCAACCGCCATAGCTTTTCTTATAGATCCATTGCGGAAGCTGCTAGACTTCACTCATCAGATAAATTTTGGCACGCACTGATAACCATTATGCTAACAGTACGCTGGTTTTTCTGTCCTCTAACCTCCTTTTATTCACTTTACCATATACATGACCAACACCGCCATCTGGCAGTCAGTTTTTGATCATGGTGGATTTTTTTGCAGAGCTGCTTTGTTGTCACAGCCTGCTACCGGGTGCTCACGGTTTTTTAATTATTGCTTTTTATTTCAACAATTTGTTGGTTTTCACGGCCTATAATTTTTATTTAATTATTAAAAGTTTTTAATTGAATAGAAAGGAAAATTTTCAGAGACAACTGCCATAGCTTTTCTTATAGATCCATTTCGGTTGGTTTTTACGGCCTATGCATTTTCAAGTATCATGACTATAATTGAGCTCAAGGCCACTAATAATTTTTCTATAGCGAAAATTATTATTGCTTTTTTATTTTTTTAATAATTTTTCTTTAATTATTAAAATTTTTTAATAATAGAAAGGAAAATTTTTAGAGGCAACCGCCATAGCTTTTCTTATAGATCCATTGCGGAAGCTGCTAGACTTCACTCATCAGATAAATTTTGGCACGCACTGATAACCATTATGCTAACAGTACGCTGGTTTTTCTGTCCTCTAAACTCCTTTTATTCACTTTACCATATACATGACCAACACCGCCATCTGGCAGTCAGTTTTTGATCATGGTGGATTTTTTTGGAGAGCTGCTTTGTTGTCACAGCCTGCTACCGGGTGCTCACGGTTTTTTAATTATTGCTTTTTATTTCAACAATTTGTTGGTTTTCACGGCCTATAATTTTTATTTAATTATTAAAAGTTTTTAATTGAATAGAAAGGAAAATTTTCAGAGACAACCGCCATAGCTTTTCTTATAGATCCATTGCGGAAGCTGCTAGACTTCACTCATCAGATAAATTTTGGCACGCACTGATAACCATTATGCTAACAGTACGCTGGTTTTTCTGTCCTCTAAACTCCTTTTATTCACTTTACCATATACATGACCAGCACCGCCATCTGGCAGTCAGTTTTTGATCATGGTGGATTTTTTTGCACAGCTGTTTTGTTGTCACAGCCTGCTACCGGGTGCTCACGGGTTTTAAATTATTGCTTTTTATTTCAACAATTTGTTGGTTTTTACGGCCTTTGAATTTTCAAGTATCATGACTATGAATGAATTTTCTATAGGGAATATTATTATTGTGTTTTTAATAATTTTTATTTAATTATTAAAAGTTTTTAATTGAATAGAAAGTAAAATTTCTAGAGACAACCGCCATAGCTTTTCTTTTTGCTCCATTTCGGAAGCTGCTAGACTTCACTCATCAGAGAAATTTTGGCACGCACTGCTAACCATTGAGCTAACAATACGCTGGTTTTTCTGTCCTCTAAACTCGTTTTATTCACTTTGCCATATACATGACCAGCACCGCTATCTGGCAGTCAGTTTTTGATCATGATGGATTTTTTGCAGAGCTGCTTTGTTGTCACAGCCTGCTACCGGGTGCTCACGGTTTTTTAATTATTGCTTTTTATTTCAACAATTTGTTGGTTTGCACGGCCTATAATTTTTATTTAATTATTAAAAGTTTTTAATTGAATAGAAAGGAAAATTTTTAGAGGCAACCGCCATAGCTTTTCTTATAGATCCATTTCGGAAGCTGCTAGACTTCACTCATCAGATAAATTTTGGCACGCACTGATAACCATTAAGCTAACAATACGCTGGTTTTTCTGTCCTCTATACTCCCCTTATTCACTTTACCTTATACATGACCAGCACCGCCATCTGGCAGTCAGTTTTTGATCATGGTGGATTTTTTTGCATAGCTGTTTTGTTGTCACAGCCTGCTACTGGGTGCTCACGGTTTTTTAATTATTGCTTTTTATTTCAACAATTTGTTGGTTTTCACGGCCTATAATTTTTATTTAATTAAATAAAAATTATAGGCCGTGAAAACCAACAAATTGTTGAAATAAAAAGCAATAATTAAAAAACCGTGAGCACCCAGTAGCAGGCTGTGACAACAAAACAGCTATGCAAAAAAATCCACCATGATCAAAAACTGACTGCCAGATGGCGGTGCTGGTCATGTATAAGGTAAAGTGAATAAGGGGAGTATAGAGGACAGAAAAACCAGCGTATTGTTAGCTTAATGGTTAATAATTATTAAAAGTTTTTAATTGAAGAGAAAGGAAAATTTTCAGAGACAACCGCCATAGGTTTTCTTATAGATCCATTTCGGAAGCTGCTAGACTTCACTCATCAGATAAATTTTGGCACGCACTGATAACCATTATGCTAACAGTACGCTGGTTTTTCTGTCCTCTAAACTCCTTTTATTCACTTTACCATATACATGACCAACACCGCCATCTGGCAGTCAGTTTTTGATCATGGTGGATTTTTTTGCAGAGCTGCTTTCTTGTCACAGCCTGCTACCGGGTGCTCACGGTTTTTTAATTATTGCTTTTTATTTCAACAATTTGTTGGTTTTCACGGCCTATAATTTTTATTTAATTATTAAAAGTTTTTAATTGAATAGAAAGGAAAATTTTCAGAGACAACTGCCATAGCTTTTCTTATAGATCCATTTCGGTTGGTTTTTACGGCCTATGCATTTTCAAGTATCATGACTATAATTGAGCTCAAGGCCACTAATAATTTTTCTATAGCGAAAATTATTATTGCTTTTTTATTTTTTTAATAATTTTTCTTTAATTATTAAAATTTTTTAATAATAGAAAGGAAAATTTTTAGAGGCAACCGCCATAGCTTTTCTTATAGATCCATTGCGGAAGCTGCTAGACTTCACTCATCAGATAAATTTTGGCACGCACTGATAACCATTAGGCTAACAGTACGCTGGTTTTTCTGTCGTCTAAACTCCTTTTATTCACTTTACCATATACATGACCAACACCGCCATCTGGCAGTCAGTTTTTGATCATGGTGAATTTTTTTGCATAGCTGTTTTGTTGTCACAGCCTGCTACTGGGTGCTCACGGGTTTTTAATTATTGCTTTTTATTTCAACAATTTGTTGGTTTTTACGGCCGCAGAGCTGTTTTGTTGTCACAGGCTGCTACCGGGTGCTCACGGTTTTTTAATTATTGCTTTTTATTTCAACAATTTGTTGGTTTTTACGGCCTTTGAAGTATCATAACTATCATAACTATGAATGAATTTTCTATAGGGAATATTATTATTGTGTTTTTAATAATTTTTATTTAATTATTAAAAGTTTTTAATTGAATAGAAAGTAAAATTTCTAGAGACAACCGCCATAGCTTTTCTTTTAGCTCCATTTCGGAATCTGCTAGACTTCACTCATCAGAAAAATTTTGGCACGCACTGATAACCATTAAGCTAACAATACGCTGGTTTTTCTGTCCTCTATCCTCCCTTATTCACTTTACCATATACATGACCAGCACCGCCATCTGGCAGTCAGTTTTTGATCATGGTGGATTTTTTTGCAGAGCTGCTTTGTTGTCACAGGCTGCTACCGGGTGCTCACGTGTTCTGAATTATTACTTTTTACTTCAACAATTTGTTGGTTTTTACGGCCTTTGCATTTTCAAGTATCATGACTATTATTGAGCTCAAGGCCACTAATCATTTTTCTATAGCGAAAATTATTATTGCTTTTTTATTTTTTTAATAATTTTTCTTTAATTATTAAAATTTTTTAATAATAGAAAGGAAAATTTTTAGAGGCAACCGCCATAGCTTTTCTTATAGATCCATTGCGGAAGCTGCTAGACTTCACTCATCAGATAAATTTTGGCACGCACTGATAACCATTATGCTAACAGTACGCTGGTTTTTCTGTCCTCTAAACTCCTTTTATTCACTTTACCATATACATGACCAACACCGCCATCTGGCAGTCAGTTTTTGATCATGGTGGATTTTTTTGCAGAGCTGCTTTGTTGTCACAGCCTGCTACCGGGTGCTCACGGTTTTTTAATTATTGCTTTTTATTTCAACAATTTGTTGGTTTTCACGGCCTATAATTTTTATTTAATTATTAAAAGTTTTTAATTGAATAGAAAGGAAAATTTTCAGAGACAACTGCCATAGCTTTTCTTATAGATCCATTTCGGTTGGTTTTTACGGCCTATGCATTTTCAAGTATCATGACTATAATTGAGCTCAAGGCCACTAATAATTTTTCTATAGCGAAAATTATTATTGCTTTTTTATTTTTTTAATAATTTTTCTTTAATTATTAAAATTTTTTAATAATAGAAAGGAAAATTTTTAGAGGCAACCGCCACAGCTTTTCTTATAGATCCATTGCGGAAGCTGCTAGACTTCACTCATCAGATAAATTTTGGCACGCACTGATAACCATTATGCTAACAGTACGCTGGTTTTTCTGTCCTCTAAACTCCTTTTATTCACTTTACCATATACATGACCAGCACCGCCATCTGGCAGTCAGTTTTTGATCATGGTGGATTTTTTTGCACAGCTGTTTTGTTGTCACAGCCTGCTACCGGGTGCTCACGGGTTTTAAATTATTGCTTTTTATTTCAACAATTTGTTGGTTTTTACGGCCTTTGAATTTTCAAGTATCATGACTATGAATGAATTTTCTATAGGGAATATTATTATTGTGTTTTTAATAATTTTTATTTAATTATTAAAAGTTTTTAATTGAATAGAAAGTAAAATTTCTAGAGACAACCGCCATAGCTTTTCTTTTTGCTCCATTTCGGAAGCTGCTAGACTTCACTCATCAGAGAAATTTTGGCACGCACTGCTAACCATTGAGCTAACAATACGCTGGTTTTTCTGTCCTCTAAACTCGTTTTATTCACTTTGCCATATACATGACCAGCACCGCTATCTGGCAGTCAGTTTTTGATCATGATGGATTTTTTGCAGAGCTGCTTTGTTGTCACAGCCTGCTACCGGGTGCTCACGGTTTTTTAATTATTGCTTTTTATTTCAACAATTTGTTGGTTTGCACGGCCTATAATTTTTATTTAATTATTAAAAGTTTTTAATTGAATAGAAAGGAAAATTTTTAGAGGCAACCGCCATAGCTTTTCTTATAGATCCATTTCGGAAGCTGCTAGACTTCACTCATCAGATAAATTTTGGCACGCACTGATAACCATTAAGCTAACAATACGCTGGTTTTTCTGTCCTCTATACTCCCCTTATTCACTTTACCTTATACATGACCAGCACCGCCATCTGGCAGTCAGTTTTTGATCATGGTGGATTTTTTTGCATAGCTGTTTTGTTGTCACAGCCTGCTACTGGGTGCTCACGGGTTTTAAATTATTGCTTTTTATTTCAACAATTTGTTGGTTTTTACGGCCTTTGAATTTTCAAGTATCATGACTATGAATGAATTTTCTATAGGGAATATTATTATTGTGTTTTTAATCATTTTTATTTAATTATTAAAAGTTTTTAATTGAATAGAAAGTAAAACTTCTAGAGACAACCGCCATAGCTTTTCTTTTTGCTCCATTTCGGAAGCTGCTAGACTTCACTCATCAGAGAAATTTTGGTACGCACTGATAACCATTATGCTAACAATACGCTGGTTTTTCTGTCCTCTAAACTCGTTTTATTCACTTTGCCATATACATGACCAGCACCGCTATCTGGCAGTCAGTTTTTGATCATGATGGATTTTTTGCATAGCTGTTTTGTTGTCACAGCTTGCTACCGGGTGCTCACGGTTTTTTAATTATTGCTTTTTATTCCAACAATTTAATTTGTTGGTTTTCACGGCCTATAATTTTTATTTAATTATTAAAAGTTTTTAATTGAAGAGAAAGGAAAATTTTCAGAGACAACCGCCATAGGTTTTCTTATAGATCCATTTCGGAAGCTGCTAGACTTCACTCATCAGATAAATTTTGGCACGCACTGATAACCATTAAGCTAACAATACGCTGGTTTTTCTGTCCTCTATACTCCCCTTATTCACTTTACCATATACATGACCAGCACCGCCATCTGGCAGTCAGTTTTTGATCATGGTGGATTTTTTTGCATAGCTGTTTTGTTGTCACAGCCTGCTACTGGGTGCTCACGGGTTTTTAATTATTGCTTTTTATTTCAACAATTTGTTGGTTTTTACGGCCTTTGAATTTTCAACTATCATGACTATGAATGAATTTTCTATAGGGAATATTATTATTGTGTTTTTAATAATTTTTATTTAATTATTTAAAGTTTTTAATTGAATAGAAAGTAAAATTTTTAGAGGCAACCGCCATAGCTTTTCTTATAGATCCATTGCGGAAGCTGCTAGACTTCACTCATCAGATAAATTTTGGCACGCACTGATAACCATTAGGCTAACAGTACGCTGGTTTTTCTGTCCTCTAAACTCCTTTTATTCACTTTACCATATACATGACCAACACCGCCATCTGGCTGTCAGTTTTTGATCATGGTGGATTTTTTTGAAGAGCTGCTTTGTTGTCACAGCCTGCTACCGGGTGCTCACGGTTTTTTAATTATTGCTTTTTATTTCAACAATTTGTTGGTTTGCACGGCCTATAAATTTTTATTTAATTATTAAAAGTTTTTAATTGAATAGAAAGTAAAATTTTTAGAGGCAACCGCCATAGCTTTTCTTATAGATCCATTTCGGAAGCTGCTAGACTTCACTCATCAGATAAATTTTGGCACGCACTGATAACCATTAAGCTAACTGTCCTCTATACTCCCCTTATTCACTTTATCATATACATGACCAGCACCACCATCTGGCAGTCAGTTTTTGATCATGGTGGATTTTTTTGCATAGCTATTTTGTTGTCACAGCCTGCTACTGGGTGCTCACGGGTTTTTAATTATTGCTTTTTATTTCAACAATTTGTTGGTTTTTACGGCCTTTGAATTTTCAAGTATCATGACTATGAATGAATTTTCTATAGGGAATATTATTATTGTGTTTTTAATAATTTTTATTTAATTATTAAAAGTTTTTAATTGAATAGAAAGGAAAATTTTTAGAGGTAACCGCCATAGCTTTTCTTATAGATCCATTGCGGAACCTGCTAGACTTCACTCATCAGATAAATTTTGGCACGCACTGATAACCATTAAGCTAACAATACGCTGGTTTTTTTGTCCTCTAAACTCTCCTTATTCACTTTACCATATACATGACCAACACCGCCATCTGGCAGTCAGTTTTTGATCATGATGGATTTTTTGCAGAGCTGTTTTGTTGTCACAGGCTGCTACCGGGTGCTCACGGTTTTTTAATTATTGCTTTTTATTTCAACAATTTGTTGGTTTGCACGGCCTATAATTTTTATTTAATTAATAAAAGTTTTTAATTGAATAGAAAGGAAAATTTTCAGAGACAACCGCCATAGCTTTTCTTATAGATCCATTTCGGAAGCTGCTAGACTTCACTCATCAGATAAATTTTGGCACGCACTGATAACCATTAAGCTAACGCTGGTTTTTCTGTCCTCTAAACTCCCCTTATTCACTTTACCATATACATGACCAATACCGCCATCTGGCAGTCAGTTTTTGATCATGGTGAATTTTTTTGCACAGCTGCTTTGTTGTCACAGCCTGCTACCGGGTGCTCACGGTTTTTTAATTATTGCTTTTTATTTCAACAATTTGTTGGTTTGCACGGCCTATAATTTTTATTTAATTATTAAAAGTTTTTAATTGAACAGAAAGGAAAATTTTCAGAGACAACCGCCATAGCTTTTCTTATAGATCCATTGCGGAACCTGCTAGACTTCACTCATCAGATCAATTTTGGCACGCACTGATAACCATTAAGCTAACAATACAATACGCAGGTTTTTTTGTTCTCCAAACTCCTTTTAATCACTTTACCATATACATGACCAACACCGCCATCTGGCAGTCAGTTTTTGATCATGGTGGATTTTTTTGCAGAGGTGCTTTGTTGTCACAGCCTGCTACCGGATGCTCACGGGTTTTTAATTATTGCGTTTTATTCCAACAATTTGTTGGTTTTTACGGCCTTTGAATTTTCAAGTATCATGACTATGACTGAATTTTCTATAGGGAATATTATTATTGTGTTTTTCATAATTTTTATTTAATTATTAAAAGTTTTTAATTGAATAGAAAGGAAAGTTTTCAGAGACAACCGCAATAGCTTTTCTTATAGATCCATTTCGGAAGCTGCTAGACTTCACTCATCAGATAAATTTTGGCACGCACTGATAACCATTAAGCTAACAATACACTGGTTTTTCTGTCCTCTATACTCCCCTTATTCACTTTACCATATACATGACCAACACCGCCATCTGGCAGTCAGTTTTTGATCATGGTGGATTTTTTTGCAGAGCTGCTTTGTTGTCACAGGCTGCTACCGGGTGCTCACATGTTCTGAATTATTGCTTTTTACTTCAACAATTTGTTGGTTTTTACGGCCTCTGCATTTTCAAGTATCATTACTATTATTGAGCTCAAGGCCACTAATAATTTTTCTATAGCGAAAATTACTATTGCTTTGTTATTTTTTTAATAATTTTTCTTTAATTATTAAAATTTTTTAATTGAATAGAAAGGAAAATTTTTAGAGGCAACCCCCATAGCTTTTCTTATAGATCAATTGCGGAAGCTGCTAGATAAATTTTGGCACGCACTGATAACTATTAGGCTAACAGTACGCTCGTTTTTCTGTCCTCTAAACTCCTTTTATTCACTTTACCATATACATGACCAACACCGCCATCTGGCAGTCAGTTTTTGATCATGGTGGATTTTTTTGCACAGCTGCTTTGTTGTCACAGCCTGCTACCGGGTGCTCACGGTTTTTTAATTATTGCTTTTTATTTCAACAATTTGTTGGTTTTCACGGCCTATAATTTTTATTTAATTATTAAAAGTTTTTAATTGAAAAGAAAGGAAAATTTTCAGAGACAACCGCCATAGCTTTTCTTATAGATCCATTTCGGAAGCTGCTAGACTTCACTCATCAGAAAAATTTTGGCAAGCACTGCTAACCATTAAGATAACAATACGCTGGTTTTTTTTCCTCTAAACACCCCTTATTCACTTTACCATATACATGACCAACACCGCCATCTGGCAGTCAGTTTTTGATCATAATGGATTTTTTGCAGAGCTGTTTTGTTGTCTCAGGCTGCTACCGGGTGCTCACGTGTTCTTAATTATTGCTTTTTATTTCAACAATTTGTTGGTTTCTACGGCCTTTGAATTTTCAAGTATCATGACTATGAATGAATTTTCTATAGGGAATATTATTATTGTGTTTTTAATAATTTTAATTTAATTATTGAAAGTTTTTAATTGAATAGAAACGAAAATTTTTAGAGACAACCGCCATAGCTTTTCTTATAGATCCATTTCGGAAGCTGCTAGACTTCACTCATCAGATAAAAATTGGCACGCACTGATAACCATTCAGCTAACAATACGCTGGTTTTTCTGTCCTCTAAACACCCCTTATTCACTTTACCATATACATGACCAACACCGCCATCTGGCAGTCAGTTTTTGATCATAATGGATTTTTTGCAGAGCTGTTTTGTTGTCTCAGGCTGCTACCGGGTGCTCACGTGTTCTTAATTATTGCTTTTTATTTCAACAATTTTTTGGTTTTTACGGCCTATGCATTTTCAAGTATCCTGACTATGAATGAATTTTCGACAGGGAATATTATTATTGTGTTTTTAATAATTTTTATTTAATTATTAAAATTTTTTAATTGAATAGAATGGAAAATTTCTAGAGACAACCGCCATAGCTTTTCTTTTTACTCCATTTCGGAAGCTGCTAGACTTCACTCATCAGAGAAATTTTGGCACGCACTGCTAACCATTGAGCTAACAATACGCTGGTTTTTCTGTCCTCTAAACTTGTTTTATTCACTTTGCCATATACATGACCAGCACAGCCATATGGCAGTCAGTTTTTGATCATGATGGATTTTTTGCATAGCTGTTTTGTTGGCACAGGCTGCTACCGGGTGCTCACGTGTTCTTAATTATTGCTTTTTACTTCAACAATTTGTTGGTTTTTACGGCCTGTGCATTTTCAAGTATCATGACTATTATTGAGCTCAAGGCCACTAATAATTTTTCTATAGCGAAAATTATTATTGATTTTTTATTTTTTTATAATTTTTCTTAAATTATTAAAATTTTTTAATTGAATAGAAAGGAAAATTTTTAGAGGCAACCGCCATAGCTTTTCTTATAGATCCATTGCGGAAGCTGCTAGACTTCACTCATCAGATAAATTTTGGCACGCACTGATAACCATTAAGCTAACAATACAATACGCAGGTTTTTTTGTTCTCCAAACTCCTTTTAATCACTTTACCATATACATGACCAACACCGCCATCTGGCAGTCAGTTTTTGATCATGGTGGATTTTTTTGCAGAGCTGCTTTGTTGTCATAGCCTGCTACCGGATGCTCACGGGTTTTTAATTATTGCGTTGGTTTTTACGGCCTTTGAATTTTCAAGTATCATGACTATGAATGAATTTTCTATAGGGAATATTATTATTGTGTTTTTCATAATTTTTATTTAATTATTAAAAGTTTTAATTGAATAGAAAGGAAAATTTTCAGAGACAACCGCAATAGCTTTTCTTATAGATCCATTTCGGAAGCTGCTAGACTTCACTCATCAGATAAATTTTGGCACGCACTGATAACCATTAAGCTAACAATACACTGGTTTTTCTGTCCTCTATACTCCCCTTATTCACTTTACCATATACATGACCAACACCGCCATCTGGCAGTCAGTTTTTGATCATGGTGGATTTTTTTGCAGAGCTGCTTTGTTGTCACAGGCTGCTACTGGGTGCTCACGGGTTTTTAATTATTGCTTTTTATTTCAACAATTTAATTTGTTGGTTTTTACGGCCTTTGAATTTTCAAGTATCATGACTATGAATGAATTTTCTATAGGGAATATTATTATTGTGTTTTTAATAATTTTTATTTAATTATTAAAAGTTTT
This sequence comes from Merzomyia westermanni, assembly GCA_949987695.1. Lineage (NCBI taxonomy): Eukaryota > Metazoa > Arthropoda > Insecta > Diptera > Tephritidae > Merzomyia > Merzomyia westermanni. The sequence goes on along the minus strand of OX465288.1, from coordinate 102,308,683 downwards.
TAATTGAATAAAAAGGAAAATTTTTAGAGGCAACCGCCATAGCTTTTCTTATAGATCCATTGCGGAACCTGCTAGACTTCACTCATCAGATCAATTTTGGCACGCACTGATAACCATTAAGCTAACAATACAATACGCAGGTTTTTTTGTTCTCCAAACTCCTTTTAATCACTTTACCATATACATGACCAACACCGCCATCTGGCAGTCAGTTTTTGATCATGGTGGATTTTTTTGCAGAGCTGCTTTGTTGTCATAGCCTGCTACCGGATGCTCACGGGTTTTTAATTATTGCGTTTTATTCCAACAATTTGTTGGTTTTTACGGCCTTTGAATTTTCAAGTATCATGACTATGACTGAATTTTCTATAGGGAATATTATTATTGTGTTTTTCATAATTTTTATTTAATTATTAAAAGTTTTTAATTGAATAGAAAGGAAAATTTTCAGAGACAACCGCAATAGCTTTTCTTATAGATCCATTTCGGAAGCTGCTAGACTTCACTCATCAGATAAATTTTGGCACGCACTGATAACCATTAAGCTAACAATACACTGTTTTTTCTGTCCTCTATACTCCCCTTATTCACTTTACCATATACATGACCAACACCGCCATCTGGCAGTCAGTTTTTGATCATGGTGGATTTTTTTGCAGTGCTGCTTTGGTGCTCACATGTTCTGAATTATTGCTTTTTACTTCAGCAATTTGTTGGTTTTTACGGCCTGTGCATTTTCAAGTATCATGACTATTATTGAGCTCAAGGCCACTAATCATTTTTCTATAGCGAAACTTATTATTGCTTTTTTATTTTTTTAATAATTTTTCTTTAATTATAATTACTATTGCTTTGTTATTTTTTTAATAATTTTTCTTTAATTATTAAAATTTTTTAATTGAATAGAAAGGAAAATTTTTAGAGGCAACCCCCATAGCTTTTCTTATAGATCAATTGCGGAAGCTGCTAGATAAATTTTGGCACGCACTGATAACTATTAGGCTAACAGTACGCTCGTTTTTCTGTCCTCTAAACTCCTTTTATTCACTTTACCATATACATGACCAACACCGCCATCTGGCAGTCAGTTTTTGATCATGGTGGATTTTTTTGCACAGCTGCTTTGTTGTCACAGCCTGCTACCGGGTGCTCACGGTTTTTTAATTATTGCTTTTTATTTCAACAATTTGTTGGTTTTCACGGCCTATAATTTTTATTTAATTATTAAAAGTTTTTAATTGAAAAGAAAGGAAAATTTTCAGAGACAACCGCCATAGCTTTTCTTATAGATCCATTTCGGAAGCTGCTAGACTTCACTCATCAGAAAAATTTTGGCAGGCACTGCTAACCATTAAGATAACAATACGCTGGTTTTTTTTCCTCTAAACACCCCTTATTCACTTTACCATATACATGACCAACACCGCCATCTGGCAGTCAGTTTTTGATCATAATGGATTTTTTGCAGAGCTGTTTTGTTGTCTCAGGCTGCTACCGGGTGCTCACGTGTTCTTAATTATTGCTTTTTATTTCAACAATTTGTTGGTTTCTACGGCCTTTGAATTTTCAAGTATCATGACTATGAATGAATTTTCTATAGGGAATATTATTATTGTGTTTTTAATAATTTTAATTTAATTATTGAAAGTTTTTAATTGAATAGAAACGAAAATTTTTAGAGACAACCGCCATAGCTTTTCTTATAGATCCATTTCGGAAGCTGCTAGACTTCACTCATCAGATAAAAATTGGCACGCACTGATAACCATTCAGCTAACAATACGCTGGTTTTTCTGTCCTCTAAACACCCCTTATTCACTTTACCATATACATGACCAACACCGCCATCTGGCAGTCAGTTTTTGATCATAATGGATTTTTTGCAGAGCTGTTTTGTTGTCTCAGGCTGCTACCGGGTGCTCACGTGTTCTTAATTATTGCTTTTTATTTCAACAATTTTTTGGTTTTTACGGCCTATGCATTTTCAAGTATCCTGACTATGAATGAATTTTCGACAGGGAATATTATTATTGTGTTTTTAATAATTTTTATTTAATTATTAAAATTTTTTAATTGAATAGAAAGGAAAATTTCTAGAGACAACCGCCATAGCTTTTCTTTTTGCTCCATTTCGGAAGCTGCTAGACTTCACTCATCAGAGAAATTTTGGCACGCACTGCTAACCATTGAGCTAACAATACGCTGGTTTTTCTGTCCCCTAAACTTGTTTTATTCACTTTGCCATATACATGACCAGCACAGCCATATGGCAGTCAGTTTTTGATCATGATGGATTTTTTGCATAGCTGTTTTGTTGGCACAGGCTGCTACCGGGTGCTCACCTGTTCTTAATTATTGCTTTTTACTTCAACAATTTGTTGGTTTTTACGGCCTGTGCATTTTCAAGTATCATGACTATTATTGAGCTCAAGGCCACTAATAATTTTTCTATAGCGAAAATTATTATTGCTTTTTTATTTTTTTATAATTTTTCTTAAATTATTAAAATTTTTTAATTGAATAGAAAGGAAAATTTTTAGAGGCAACCGCCATAGCTTTTCTTATAGATCCATTGCGGAAGCTGCTAGACTTCACTCATCAGATAAATTTTGGCACGCACTGATAACCATTAAGCTAACAATACACTGGTTTTTCTGTCCTCTATACTCCCCTTATTCACTTTACCATATACATGACCAGCACCGCCATCTGGCAGTCAGTTTTTGATCATGGTGGATTTTTTTGCATAGCTGTTTTGTTGTCACAGCCTGCTACTGGGTGCTCACGGGTTTTTAATTATTGCTTTTTATTTCAACAATTTGTTGGTTTTTACGGCCTTTGAATTTTCAACTATCATGACTATGAATGAATTTTCTATAGGGAATATTATTATTGTGTTTTTAATAATTTTTATTTAATTATTTAAAGTTTTTAATTGAATAGAAAGTAAAATTTTTAGAGGCAACCGCCATAGCTTTTCTTATAGATCCATTGCGGAAGCTGCTAGACTTCACTCATCAGATAAATTTTGGCACGCACTGATAACCATTAGGCTAACAGTACGCTGGTTTTTCTGTCCTCTAAACTCCTTTTATTCACTTTACCATATACATGACCAACACCGCCATCTGGCTGTCAGTTTTTGATCATGGTGGATTTTTTTGAAGAGCTGCTTTGTTGTCACAGCCTGCTACCGGGTGCTCACGGTTTTTTAATTATTGCTTTTTATTTCAACAATTTGTTGGTTTGCACGGCCTATAAATTTTTATTTAATTATTAAAAGTTTTTAATTGAATAGAAAGTAAAATTTTTAGAGGCAACCGCCATAGCTTTTCTTATAGATCCATTTCGGAAGCTGCTAGACTTCACTCATCAGATAAATTTTGGCACGCACTGATAACCATTAAGCTAACTGTCCTCTATACTCCCCTTATTCACTTTATCATATACATGACCAGCACCACCATCTGGCAGTCAGTTTTTGATCATGGTGGATTTTTTTGCATAGCTATTTTGTTGTCACAGCCTGCTACTGGGTGCTCACGGGTTTTTAATTATTGCTTTTTATTTCAACAATTTGTTGGTTTTTACGGCCTTTGAATTTTCAAGTATCATGACTATGAATGAATTTTCTATAGGGAATATTATTATTGTGTTTTTAATAATTTTTATTTAATTATTAAAAGTTTTTAATTGAATAGAAAGGAAAATTTTTAGAGGTAACCGCCATAGCTTTTCTTATAGATCCATTGCGGAACCTGCTAGACTTCACTCATCAGATAAATTTTGGCACGCACTGATAACCATTAAGCTAACAATACGCTGGTTTTTTTGTCCTCTAAACTCTCCTTATTCACTTTACCATATACATGACCAACACCGCCATCTGGCAGTCAGTTTTTGATCATGATGGATTTTTTGCAGAGCTGTTTTGTTGTCACAGGCTGCTACCGGGTGCTCACGGTTTTTTAATTATTGCTTTTTATTTCAACAATTTGTTGGTTTGCACGGCCTATAATTTTTATTTAATTAATAAAAGTTTTTAATTGAATAGAAAGGAAAATTTTCAGAGACAACCGCCATAGCTTTTCTTATAGATCCATTTCGGAAGCTGCTAGACTTCACTCATCAGATAAATTTTGGCACGCACTGATAACCATTAAGCTAACGCTGGTTTTTCTGTCCTCTAAACTCCCCTTATTCACTTTACCATATACATGACCAATACCGCCATCTGGCAGTCAGTTTTTGATCATGGTGAATTTTTTTGCACAGCTGCTTTGTTGTCACAGCCTGCTACCGGGTGCTCACGGTTTTTTAATTATTGCTTTTTATTTCAACAATTTGTTGGTTTGCACGGCCTATAATTTTTATTTAATTATTAAAAGTTTTTAATTGAACAGAAAGGAAAATTTTCAGAGACAACCGCCATAGCTTTTCTTATAGATCCATTGCGGAACCTGCTAGACTTCACTCATCAGATCAATTTTGGCACGCACTGATAACCATTAAGCTAACAATACAATACGCAGGTTTTTTTGTTCTCCAAACTCCTTTTAATCACTTTACCATATACATGACCAACACCGCCATCTGGCAGTCAGTTTTTGATCATGGTGGATTTTTTTGCAGAGGTGCTTTGTTGTCACAGCCTGCTACCGGATGCTCACGGGTTTTTAATTATTGCGTTTTATTCCAACAATTTGTTGGTTTTTACGGCCTTTGAATTTTCAAGTATCATGACTATGACTGAATTTTCTATAGGGAATATTATTATTGTGTTTTTCATAATTTTTATTTAATTATTAAAAGTTTTTAATTGAATAGAAAGGAAAGTTTTCAGAGACAACCGCAATAGCTTTTCTTATAGATCCATTTCGGAAGCTGCTAGACTTCACTCATCAGATAAATTTTGGCACGCACTGATAACCATTAAGCTAACAATACACTGGTTTTTCTGTCCTCTATACTCCCCTTATTCACTTTACCATATACATGACCAACACCGCCATCTGGCAGTCAGTTTTTGATCATGGTGGATTTTTTTGCAGAGCTGCTTTGTTGTCACAGGCTGCTACCGGGTGCTCACATGTTCTGAATTATTGCTTTTTACTTCAACAATTTGTTGGTTTTTACGGCCTCTGCATTTTCAAGTATCATTACTATTATTGAGCTCAAGGCCACTAATAATTTTTCTATAGCGAAAATTACTATTGCTTTGTTATTTTTTTAATAATTTTTCTTTAATTATTAAAATTTTTTAATTGAATAGAAAGGAAAATTTTTAGAGGCAACCCCCATAGCTTTTCTTATAGATCAATTGCGGAAGCTGCTAGATAAATTTTGGCACGCACTGATAACTATTAGGCTAACAGTACGCTCGTTTTTCTGTCCTCTAAACTCCTTTTATTCACTTTACCATATACATGACCAACACCGCCATCTGGCAGTCAGTTTTTGATCATGGTGGATTTTTTTGCACAGCTGCTTTGTTGTCACAGCCTGCTACCGGGTGCTCACGGTTTTTTAATTATTGCTTTTTATTTCAACAATTTGTTGGTTTTCACGGCCTATAATTTTTATTTAATTATTAAAAGTTTTTAATTGAAAAGAAAGGAAAATTTTCAGAGACAACCGCCATAGCTTTTCTTATAGATCCATTTCGGAAGCTGCTAGACTTCACTCATCAGAAAAATTTTGGCAAGCACTGCTAACCATTAAGATAACAATACGCTGGTTTTTTTTCCTCTAAACACCCCTTATTCACTTTACCATATACATGACCAACACCGCCATCTGGCAGTCAGTTTTTGATCATAATGGATTTTTTGCAGAGCTGTTTTGTTGTCTCAGGCTGCTACCGGGTGCTCACGTGTTCTTAATTATTGCTTTTTATTTCAACAATTTGTTGGTTTCTACGGCCTTTGAATTTTCAAGTATCATGACTATGAATGAATTTTCTATAGGGAATATTATTATTGTGTTTTTAATAATTTTAATTTAATTATTGAAAGTTTTTAATTGAATAGAAACGAAAATTTTTAGAGACAACCGCCATAGCTTTTCTTTTTGCTCCATTTCGGAAGCTGCTAGACTTCACTCATCAGAGAAATTTTGGCACGCACTGCTAACCATTGAGCTAACAATACGCTGGTTTTTCTGTCCCCTAAACTTGTTTTATTCACTTTGCCATATACATGACCAGCACAGCCATATGGCAGTCAGTTTTTGATCATGATGGATTTTTTGCATAGCTGTTTTGTTGTCTCAGGCTGCTACCGGGTGCTCACGTGTTCTTAATTATTGCTTTTTATTTCAACAATTTTTTGGTTTTTATGGCCTATGCATTTTCAAGTATCCTGACTATGAATGAATTTTCGACAGGGAATATTATTATTGTGTTTTTAATAATTTTTATTTAATTATTAAAATTTTTTAATTGAATAGAAAGGAAAATTTCTAGAGACAACCGCCATAGCTTTTCTTTTTGCTCCATTTCGGAAGCTGCTAGACTTCACTCATCAGAGAAATTTTGGCACGCACTGCTAACCATTGAGCTAACAATACGCTGGTTTTTCTGTCCCCTAAACTTGTTTTATTCACTTTGCCATATACATGACCAGCACAGCCATATGGCAGTCAGTTTTTGATCATGATGGATTTTTTGCATAGCTGTTTTGTTGGCACAGGCTGCTACCGGGTGCTCACCTGTTCTTAATTATTGCTTTTTACTTCAACAATTTGTTGGTTTTTACGGCCTGTGCATTTTCAAGTATCATGACTATTATTGAGCTCAAGGCCACTAATAATTTTTCTATAGCGAAAATTATTATTGCTTTTTTATTTTTTTATAATTTTTCTTAAATTATTAAAATTTTTTAATTGAATAGAAAGGAAAATTTTTAGAGGCAACCGCCATAGCTTTTCTTATAGATCCATTGCGGAAGCTGCTAGACTTCACTCATCAGATCAATTTTGGCACGCACTGATAACCATTAAGCTAACAATACAATACGCAGGTTTTTTTGTTCTCCAAACTCCTTTTAATCACTTTACCATATACATGACCAACACCGCCATCTGGCAGTCAGTTTTTGATCATGGTGGATTTTTTTGCAGAGCTGCTTTGTAGTCATAGCCTGCTACCGGATGCTCACGGGTTTTTAATTATTGCGTTGGTTTTTACGGCCTTTGAATTTTCAAGTATCATGACTATGAATGAATTTTCTATAGGGAATATTATTATTGTGCTTTTCATAATTTTTATTTAATTATTAAAAGTTTTAATTGAATAGAAAGGAAAATTTTCAGAGACAACCGCAATAGCTTTTCTTATAGATCCATTTCGGAAGCTGCTAGACTTCACTCATCAGATAAATTTTGGCACGCACTGATAACCATTAAGCTAACAATACACTGGTATTTCTGTCCTCTATACTCCCCTTATTCACTTTACCATATACATGACCAACACCGCCATCTGGCAGTCAGTTTTTGATCATGATGGATTTTTTGCATAGCTGTTTTGTTGGCACAGGCTGCTACCGGATGCTCACCTGTTCTTAATTATTGCTTTTTACTTCAACAATTTGTTGGTTTTTACGGCCTGTGCATTTTCAAGTATCATGACTATTATTGAGCTCAAGGCCACTAATCAATTTTCTATAGCGAAAATTATTATTGCTTTTTTATTTTGTTAATAATTTTTCTTTAATTATTAAAATTTTTTAATAATAGAAATGAAAATTTTTAGAGGCAACCGCCATAGCTTTTCTTATAAAGGGTGTTTTTTTTAAGGGTATAGAACTTCGAATTGAAATAAAATACAAGAAAATCGTTTTAAGGTCCATCAATTTGGCTTTATTGGAAGGATAATTTTATGCCATTAATGTTTAAATATGATTTCGGGCATGTGGCCGCCGCGGCTGGCTCGAATAAAGCCAATTCTACAGGTCCAATTTTCAACCACTTTTTCGAGCATATGGGGCCGTATGTCGGCAATAACGCCACGAATGTTGGCTTCCAATTCCCCTAACGTTTCTGGTTTGTTGGTGTAGACGAGCGACTTCACATATCCCCAAAGAAAATACTCCAATGGTGTCAAATCACACGACCTTGGTGGCCAATTGACAGGTCCATTCCGCGAAATTATGCGCTCATCGAATGTTTCCTTCAATAAATCGATTGTGACGTGCGCTGTGTGGCATGTAGCGCCGTCTTGTTGGAACCACAACTCATCCACATTCATGCCATCCAATTCGGGAACAAAATAGTCGGTTATCGTGGCTCTATACCGGTCTCCATTAACGGTAGCTGCCTCTCCAGCATTATTGCGGAAGAAGTATGGCCCAATGACTCCACCAGCCCATAGAGCACACCAAACAGTCAGTTTTTGTGGATGTAATGGCGTTTAAGGGTCTCATGTGGATTCTCTTCACTCCAAATGCGGCAATTTTGCTTGTTGACGTAGCCATTCAACCAAAAATGAGCCTCATCACTGAACAAAATTTTGCGATGAAAATCAGCATCGAAATCAATCTCATTTTCGGCCCATACACCAAAATCACGACGCATTGCATGGTCTCGCGGCTTTAATTCTTGCACAAGCTGGATCTTGTAAGGTCGCAAGCTAAGATCTTTGCGCAAAATCTTCCATAAAGTTGATGGACAAAGCTCCAATTGCTGTGCACGGTGGCAAATCGATTAATTCGGGTCCTCTTCAACACTTTGCTCTACAGCGGCAATTGTTTCTTCGGTGCGCACTGTTCGACGTCTCTGCGGATGCGTATTATCACATAGAGTAAACGTAGTGCGAAAACGATCCATGGTTAACCGAATTAATTGCTCTGAAGGACGATTATGTCGACCATAAAATGGACGGAGCTCACGGTAAACTTCGCGAACTGAACCATTATTTTCGAAATAAATTTGCACGATTTGCAAGCGTTGTTCTTTTGTCAACCTGTTCATGATGAAATGGCAAACCAAACTGAACATAAATAACATTAGAGTTGCCAGATTTGACCACAAAATGCCAGTTTTATTTCTATTTGAAAAACAAACCTGTAAAAAAAACACCCTGTAGATCCATTGCGGAAGCTGCTAGACTTCACTCATCAGATAAATTTTGGCACGCACTGATAACCATTATGCTAACAGTACGCTGGTTTTTCTGTCCTCTAAACTCCCTTTATTCACTTTACCATATACATGACCAACACCGCCATCTGGCAGTCAGTTTTTGATCAGGCTGCTACCGGGTGCTCACGGTTTTTTAATTATTGCTTTTTATTTCAACAATTTGTTGGTTTGCACGGCCTTTAATTTTTATTTAATTATTAAAAGTTTTTAATTGAATAGAAAGGAAAATTTTCAGAGACAACCGCCATAGCTTTTCTTATAGATCCATTTCGGAAGCTGCTAGATAAATTTTGGCACGCACTGATAACTATTAGGCTAACAGTACGCTCGTTTTTCTGTCCTCTAAACTCCTTTTATTCACTTTACCATATACATGGCCAACACCGCCATCTGGCAGTCAGTTTTTGATCATGGTGGATTTTTTTGCACAGCTGCTTTGTTGTCACAGCCTGCTACCGGGTGCTCACGGTTTTTTAATTATTGCTTTTTATTTCAACAATTTGTTGGTTTTCACGGCCTATAATTTTTATTTAATTATTAAAAGTTTTTAATTGAAAAGAAAGGAAAATTTTCAGAGACAACCGCCATAGCTTTTCTTATAGATCCATTTCGGAAGCTGCTAGACTTCACTCATCAGAAAAATTTTGGCAAGCACTGCTAACCATTAAGATAACAATACGCTGGTTTTTTTTCCTCTAAACACCCCTTATTCACTTTACCATATACATGACCAACACCGCCATCTGGCAGTCAGTTTTTGATCATAATGGATTTTTTGCAGAGCTGTTTTGTTGTCTCAGGCTGCTACCGGGTGCTCACGTGTTCTTAATTATTGCTTTTTATTTCAACAATTTTTTGGTTTTTACGGCCTATGCATTTTCAAGTATCCTGACTATGAATGAATTTTCGACAGGGAATATTATAGTTGTGTTTTTAATAATTTTTATTTAATTATTAAAATTTTTTAATTGAATAGAAAGGAAAATTTCTAGAGACAACCGCCATAGCTTTTCTTTTTGCTCCATTTCGGAACCTGCTAGACTTCACTCATCAGAGAAATTTTGGCACGCACTGCTAACCATTGAGCTAACAATACGCTGGGTTTTCTGTCCTCTAAACTTGTTTTATTCACTTTGCCATATACATGACCAGCACAGCCATATGGCAGTCAGTTTTTGATCATGATGGATTTTTTGCATAGCTGTTTTGTTGGCACAGGCTGCTACCGGGTGCTCACGTGTTCTTAATTATTGCTTTTTACTTCAACAATTTGTTGGTTTTTACGGCCTGTGCATTTTCAAGTATCATGACTATTATTGAGCTCAAGGCCACTAATAATTTTTCTATAGCGAAAATTATTATTGCTTTTTTATTTTTTTATAATTTTTCTTAAATTATTAAAATTTTTTAATTGAATAGAAAGGAAAATTTTTAGAGGCAACCGCCATAGCTTTTCTTATAGATCCATTTCGGAAGCTGCTGGACTTCACTCATCAGATAAATTTTGGCACGCACTGATAACCATTAAGCTAACAATACGCTGGTTTTTCTGTCCTCTATACTCCCCTTATTCACTTTACCATATACATGACCAACACCGCCATCTGGCAGTCAGTTTTTGATCATGGTGGATTTTTTTGCAGAGCTGCTTTGTTGTCATAGCCTGCTACCGGATGCTCACGGGTTTTTAATTATTGCGTTGGTTTTTACGGCCTTTGAATTTTCAAGTATCATGACTATGAATGAATTTTCTATAGGGAATATTATTATTGTGTTTTTCATAATTTTTATTTAATTATTAAAAGTTTTAATTGAATAGAAAGGAAAATTTTCAGAGACAACCGCAATAGCTTTTCTTATAGATCCATTTCGGAAGCTGCTAGACTTCACTCATCAGATAAATTTTGGCACGCACTGATAACCATTAAGCTAACAATACACTGGTATTTCTGTCCTCTATACTCCCCTTATTCACTTTACCATATACATGACCAACACCGCCATCTGGCAGTCAGTTTTTGATCATGGTGGATTTTTTTGCAGAGCTGCTTTGTTGTCACAGGCTGCTACCGGGTGCTCGCGTGTTCTGAATTATTGCTTTTTAGTTCAACAATTTGTTGGTTTTTACGGCCTGTGCATTTTCAAGTATCATGACTATTATTGAGCTCAAGGCCACTAATCATTTTTCTATAGCGAAAATTATTATTGCTTTTTTATTTTTTTAATAATTTTTATTTAATTATTAAAATTTTTTAATAATAGAAATGAAAATTTTTAGAGGCAACCGCCATAGCTTTTCTTATAGATCCATTGCGGAAGCTGCTGGACTTCACTCATCAGATAAATTTTGGCACGCACTGATAACCATTAAGCTAACAGTACGCTGGTTTTTCTGTCCTTTAAACTCCCTTTATTCACTTTACCATATACATGACCAACACCGCCATCTGGCAGTCAGTTTTTGATCAGGCTGCTACCGGGTGCTCTTTTAATTATTGCTTTTTATTTCAACAATTTGTTGGTTTGCACGGCCTATAATTTTTATTTAATTATTAAAAGTTTTTAATTGAATAGAAAGGAAAATTTTCAGAGACAACCGCCATAGCTTTTCTTATAGACCCATTTAGCAAGCTGCTAGGCTTCACTCATCAGATAAATTTTGGCACGCACTGATAACCATTAGGCTAACAGTACGCTGGTTTTTCTGTCCTCTAAACTCCTTTTATTCACTTTACCATATACATGACCAACACCGCCATCTGGCAGTCAGTTTTTGATCATGGTGGATTTTTTTGCAGAGCTGCTTTGTTGTCACAGCCTGTTTGCACGGCCTATAATTTTTATTTAATTATTAAAAGTTTTTAATTGAATAGAAAGGAAACTTTTCAGAGACAACCGCCATAGCTTTTCTTATAGATCCATTTCGGAAGCTGCTAGACTTCACTCATCAGATAAATTTTGGCACGCACTGATAACCATTAAGCTAACAATACGCTGGTTTTTCTGTCCTCTAAACTCGTTTTATTCACTTTGCCATATACATGACCAGCACCACCATCTGGCAGTCAGTTTTTGATCATGGTGGATTTTTTTGCATAGCTGTTTTGTTGTCACAGCCTGCTACCGGGTGCTCACGGTTTTTTAATTATTGCTTTTTATTTCAACAATTTGTTGGTTTTCACGGCCTATAATTTTTATTTAATTATTAAAAGTTTTTAATTGAAAAGAAAGGAAAATTTTCAGAGACAACCGCCATAGCTTTTCTTATAGATCCATTTCGGAAGCTGCTAGACTTCACTCATCAGATAAAAATTGGCACGCACTGATAACCATTCAGCTAACAATACGCTGGTTTTTCTGTCCTCTAAACACCCCTTATTGACTTTACCATATACATGACCAACACCGCCATCTGGCAGTCAGTTTTTGATCAGGCTGCTACCGGGTGCTCACGGTTTTTTAATTATTGCTTTTTATTTCAACAATTTGTTGGTTTGCACGGCCTTTAATTTTTATTTAATTATTAAAAGTTTTTAATTGAATAGAAAGGAAAATTTTCAGAGACAACCGCCATAGCTTTTCTTATAGATCCATTTCGGAAGCTGCTAGATAAATTTTGGCACGCACTGATAACTATTAGGCTAACAGTACGCTCGTTTTTCTGTCCTCTAAACTCCTTTTATTCACTTTACCATATACATGACCAACACCGCCATCTGGCAGTCAGTTTTTGATCATGGTGGATTTTTTTGCACAGCTGCTTTGTTGTCACAGCCTGCTACCGGGTGCTCACGGTTTTTTAATTATTGCTTTTTATTTCAACAATTTGTTGGTTTTCACGGCCTATAATTTTTATTTAATTATTAAAAGTTTTTAATTGAAAAGAAAGGAAAATTTTCAGAGACAACCGCCATAGCTTTTCTTATAGATCCATTTCGGAAGCTGCTAGACTTCACTCATCAGATAAAAATTGGCACGCACTGATAACCATTCAGCTAACAATACGCTGGTTTTTCTGTCCTCTAAACACCCCTTATTCACTTTACCATATACATGACCAACACCGCCATCTGGCAGTCAGTTTTTGATCAGGCTGCTACCGGGTGCTCACGGTTTTTTAATTATTGCTTTTTATTTCAACAATTTGTTGGTTTGCACGGCCTTTAATTTTTATTTAATTATTAAAAGTTTTTAATTGAATAGAAAGTAAAATTTCTAGAGACAACCGCCATAGCTTTTCTTTTTGATCCATTGCGGAAGCTGCTAGACTTCACTCATCAGATAAATTTTGGCACGCACTGATAACCATTATGCTAACAGTACGCTGGTTTTTCTGTCCTCTAAACTCCCTTTATTCACTTTACCATATACATGACCAACACCGCCATCTGGCAGTCAGTTTTTGATCAGGCTGCTACCGGGTGCTCACGGTTTTTTAATTATTGCTTTTTATTTCAACAATTTGTTGGTTTGCACGGCCTTTAATTTTTATTTAATTATTAAAAGTTTTTAATTGAATAGAAAGGAAAATTTTCAGAGACAACCGCCATAGCTTTTCTTATAGATCCATTTCGGAAGCTGCTAGATAAATTTTGGCACGCACTGATAACTATTAGGCTAACAGTACGCTCGTTTTTCTGTCCTCTAAACTCCTTTTATTCACTTTACCATATACATGACCAACACCGCCATCTGGCAGTCAGTTTTTGATCATGGTGGATTTTTTTGCACAGCTGCTTTGTTGTCACAGCCTGCTACCGGGTGCTCACGGTTTTTTAATTATTGCTTTTTATTTCAACAATTTGTTGGTTTTCACGGCCTATAATTTTTATTTAATTATTAAAAGTTTTTAATTGAAAAGAAAGGAAAATTTTCAGAGACAACCGCCATAGCTTTTCTTATAGATCCATTTCGGAAGCTGCTAGACTTCACTCATCAGATAAAAATTGGCACGCACTGATAACCATTCAGCTAACAATACGCTGGTTTTTCTGTCCTCTAAACACCCCTTATTCACTTTACCATATACATGACCAACACCGCCATCTGGCAGTCAGTTTTTGATCATAATGGATTTTTTGCAGAGCTGTTTTGTTGTCTCAGGCTGCTACCGGGTGCTCACGTGTTCTTAATTATTGCTTTTTATTTCAACAATTTTTTGGTTTTTACGGCCTATGCATTTTCAAGTATCCTGACTATGAATGAATTTTCGACAGGGAATATTATAGTTGTGTTTTTAATAATTTTTATTTAATTATTAAAATTTTTTAATTGAATAGAAAGGAAAATTTCTAGAGACAACCGCCATAGCTTTTCTTTTTGCTCCATTTCGGAACCTGCTAGACTTCACTCATCAGAGAAATTTTGGCACGCACTGCTAACCATTGAGCTAACAATACGCTGGTTTTTCTGTCCTCTAAACTTGTTTTATTCACTTTGCCATATACATGACCAGCACAGCCATATGGCAGTCAGTTTTTGATCATGATGGATTTTTTGCATAGCTGTTTTGTTGGCACAGGCTGCTACCGGGTGCTCACGTGTTCTTAATTATTGCTTTTTATTTCAACAATTTGTTGGTTTCTACGGCCTTTGAATTTTCAAGTATCATGACTATGAATGAATTTTCTATAGGGAATATTATTATTCTGTTTTTAATAATTTTAATTTAATTATTGAAAGTTTTTAATTGAATAGAAACGAAAATTTTTAGAGACAACCGCCATAGCTTTTCTTATAGATCCATTTCGGAAGCTGCTAGACTTCACTCATCAGATAAAAATTGGCACGGTGTGATAACCATTCAGCTAACAATACGCTGGTTTTTCTGTCCTCTAAACACCCCTTATTCACTTTACCATATACATGACCAACACCGCCATCTGGCAGTCAGTTTTTGATCATAATGGATTTTTTGCAGAGCTGTTTTGTTGTCTCAGGCTGCTACCGGGTGCTCACGTGTTCTTAATTATTGCTTTTTATTTCAACAATTTTTTGGTTTTTACGGCCTATGCATTTTCAAGTATCCTGACTATGAATGAATTTTCGACAGGGAATATTATAGTTGTGTTTTTAATAATTTTTATTTAATTATTAAAATTTTTTAATTGAATAGAAAGGAAAATTTCTAGAGACAACCGCCATAGCTTTTCTTTTTGCTCCATTTCGGAACCTGCTAGACTTCACTCATCAGAGAAATTTTGGCACGCACTGCTAACCATTGAGCTAACAATACGCTGGTTTTTCTGTCCTCTAAACTTGTTTGATTCACTTTGCCATATACATGACCAGCACAGCCATATGGCAGTCAGTTTTTGATCATGATGGATTTTTTGCATAGCTGTTTTGTTGGCACAGGCTGCTACCGGGTGCTCACGTGTTCTTAATTATTGCTTTTTACTTCAACAATTTGTTGGTTTTTACGGCCTGTGCATTTTCAAGTATCATGACTATTATTGAGCTCAAGGCCACTGATAATTTTTCTATAGCGAAAATTATTATTGCTTTTTTATTTTTTTATAATTTTTCTTAAATTATTAAAAATTTTTAATTGAATAGAAAGGAAAATTTTTAGAGGCAACCGCCATAGCTTTTCTTATAGATCCATTGCGGAAGCTGCTAGACTTCACTCATCAGATCAATTTTGGCACGCTCTGATAACCATATACATGACCAACACCGGCAGTCAGTTTTTGATCATGGTGGATTTTTTTGCAGAGCTGCTTTGTTGTCATAGCCTGCTACCGGATGCTCACGGGTTTTTAATTATTGCGTTGGTTTTTACGGCCTTTGAATTTTCAAGTATCATGACTATGAATGAATTTTCTATAGGGAATATTATTATTGTGTTTTTCATAATTTTTATTTAATTATTAAAAGTTTTAATTGAATAGAAAGGAAAATTTTCAGAGACAACCGCAATAGCTTTTCTTATAGATCCATTTCGGAAGCTGCTAGACTTCACTCATCAGATAAATTTTGGCACGCACTGATAACCATTAAGCTAACAATACACTGGTATTTCTGTCCTCTATACTCCCCTTATTCACTTTACCATATACATGACCAACACCGCCATCTGGCAGTCAGTTTTTGATCATGGTGGATTTTTTTGCAGAGCTGCTTTGTTGTCACAGGCTGCTACCGGGTGCTCGCGTGTTCTGAATTATTGCTTTTTAGTTCAACAATTTGTTGGTTTTTACGGCCTGTGCATTTTCAAGTATCATGACTATTATTGAGCTCAAGGCCACTAATAATTTTTCTATAGCGAAAATTATTATTGCTTTTTTATTTTTTTATAATTTTTCTTAAATTATTAAAAATTTTTAATTGAATAGAAAGGAAAATTTTTAGAGGCAACCGCCATAGCTTTTCTTATAGATCCATTGCGGAAGCTGCTAGACTTCACTCATCAGATCAATTTTGGCACGCTCTGATAACCATTAAGCTAACAATACAATACGCAGGTTTTATTGTTCTCCAAACTCCTTTTAATCACTTTACCATATACATGACCAACACCGCCATCTGGCAGTCAGTTTTTGATCAGGCTGCTACCGGGTGCTCTTTTAATTATTGCTTTTTATTTCAACAATTTGTTGGTTTGCACGGCCTATAATTTTTATTTAATTATTAAAAGTTTTTAATTGAATAGAAAGGAAAATTTTCAGAGACAACCGCCATAGCTTTTCTTATAGACCCATTTAGCAAGCTGCTAGGCTTCACTCATCAGATAAATTTTGGCACGCACTGATAACCATTAGGCTAACAGTACGCTGGTTTTTCTGTCCTCTAAACTCCTTTTATTCACTTTACCATATACATGACCAACACCGCCATCTGGCAATCAGTTTTTGATCATGGTGGATTTTTTTGCAGAGCTGCTTTGTTGTCACAGCCTGTTTGCACGGCCTATAATTTTTATTTAATTATTAAAAGTTTTTAATTGAATAGAAAGGAAAATTTTCAGAGACAACCGCCATAGCTTTTCTTATAGATCCATTTCGGAAGCTGCTAGACTTTACTCATCAGATAAATTTTGGCACGCACTGATAACCATTAAGCTAACAATACGCTGGTTTTTCTGTCCTCTAAACTCGTTTTATTCACTTTGCCATATACATGACCAGCACCACCATCTGGCAGTCAGTTTTTGATCATGGTGGATTTTTTTGCATAGCTGTTTTGTTGTCACAGCCTGCTACTGGGTGCTCACGGGTTTTTAATTATTGCTTTTTATTTCAACAATTTAATTTGTTGGTTTTTACGGCCTTTGAATTTTCAAGTATCATGACTATGAATGAATTTTCTATAGGGAATATTATTATTGTGTTTTTAATAATTTTTATTTAATTATTAAAAGTTTTTAATTGAATAGAAAGTAAAATTTCTAGAGACAACCGCCATAGCTTTTCTTTTTGATCCATTTCGGAAGCTGCTAGACTTCACTCATCAGAGAAATTTTGGCACGCACTGCTAACCATTGAGCTAACAATACGCTGGTTTTTCTGTCCTCTAAACTCGTTTTATTCACTTTGCCATATAAAGGGTGTTTTTTTTAGGGGTATAGAACTTCGAATTGAAATAAAACACAAGAAAACCGTTTCAAGGTCCATCAATTTGCTTTATTGGAAGGATAATTTTATGCCATTAATGTTTAAATATGATTTCGGGCATGTGGCCGCCGCGGCTGGCTCGAATAAAGCCAATTCTACAGGTCCAATTTTCAACCACTTTTTCGAGCATATGGGGCCGTATGTCGGCAATAACGCCACGAATGTTGGCTTCCAATTCCCCTAACGTTTCTGGTTTGTTGGTGTAGACGAGCGACTTCACATATCCCCAAAGAAAATAATCCAATGGTGTCAAATCACACGACCTTGGTGGCCAATTGACAGGTCCATTCCGCGAAATTATGCGCTCATCGAATGTTTCCTTCAATAAATCGATTGTGACGTGCGCTGTGTGGCATGTAGCGCCGTCTTGTTGGAACCACAACTCATCCACATTCATGCCATCCAATTCGGGAACAAAATAGTCGGTTATCATGGCTCTATACCGGTCTCCATTAACGGTAGCTGCCTCTCCAGCATTATTGCGGAAGAAGTATGGCCCAATGACTCCACCAGCCCATAGAGCACACCAAACAGTCAGTTTTTGTGGATGTAATGGCGTTTCAAGGGTCTCATGTGGATTCTCTTCACTCCAAATGCGGCAATTTTGCTTGTTGACGTAGCCATTCAACCAAAAATGAGCCTCATCACTGAACAAAATTTTGCGATGAAAATCAGCATCGAAATCAATCTCATTTTCGGCCCATACACCAAAATCACGACGCATTGCATGGTCTCGCGGCT
This sequence comes from Merzomyia westermanni, assembly GCA_949987695.1. Classification (NCBI taxonomy): domain Eukaryota; kingdom Metazoa; phylum Arthropoda; class Insecta; order Diptera; family Tephritidae; genus Merzomyia; species Merzomyia westermanni. The sequence continues at coordinate 102,290,186 of OX465288.1, read as the reverse complement.
TTAATTCTTGCACAAGCTGGATCTTGTAAGGTCGCAAGCCAAGATCTTTGCGCAAAATCTTCCATAAAGTTGATGGACAAAGCTCCAATTGCTGTGCACGGTGGCGAATCGATTCATTCGGGTCCTCTTCAACACTTTGCTCTACAGCGGCAATTGTTTCTTCGGTGCGCACTGTTCGACGTCTCTGCGGATGCGTATTATCACATAGAGTAAACGTAGTGCGAAAACGATCCATGGTTAACCGAATTAATTGCTCTGATGGACGATTATGTCGACCATAAAATGGACGGAGCTCACGGTAAACTTCGCGAACTGAACCATTATTTTCGAAATAAATTTGCACGATTTGCAAGCGTTGTTCTTTTGTCAACCTGTTCATGATGAAATGGCAAACCAAACTGAACATAAATGACATTAGAGTTGCCAGATTTGACTACAAAATGCCAGTTTTATCTCTATTCGAAAAACAAACCTGTAAAAAAAACACTCTTTACATGACAAGCACCGCTATCTGGCAGTCAGTTTTTGATCATGATGGATTTTTTGCATAGCTGTTTTGTTGTCACAGGTTGCTACCGGGTGTTCACGGTTTTTTAATTATTGCTTTTTATTCCAACAATTTAATTTGTTGGTTTTCACGGCCTATAATTTTTATTTAATTATTAAAAGTTTTTAATTGAATAGAAAGGAAAATTTTCAGAGACAACCGCCATAGCTTTTCTTTTTGCTCCATTTCGGAAGCTGCTGGACTTCACTCATCAGATAAATTTTGGCACGCACTGATAACCATTAAGCTAACAATACGCTGGTTTTTCTGTCCTCTATACTCCCCTTATTCACTTTACCATATACATGACCAACACCACCATCTGGCAGTCAGTTTTTGATCATGGTGGATTTTTTTGCATAGCTGTTTTGTTGTCACAGCCTGCTACTGGGTGCTCACGGGTTTTTAATTATTGCTTTTTATTTCAACAATTTGTTGGTTTTTACGGCCTTTGAATTTTCAAGTATCATAACTATGAATGAATTTTCTATAGGGAATATTATTATTGTGTTTTTCATAATTTTTATTTAATTATTAAAAGTTTTTAATTGAATAGAAAGGAAAATTTTCAGAGACAACCACAATAGCTTTTCTTATAGATCCATTTCGGAAGCTGCTGGACTTCACTCATCAGATAAATTTTGGCACGCACTGATAACCATTAAGCTAACAATACGCTGGTTTTTCTGTCCTCTATACTCCCCTTATTCACTTTACCATATACATGACCAACACCACCATCTGGCAGTCAGTTTTTGATCATGGTGGATTTTTTTGCATAGCTGTTTTGTTGTCACAGCCTGCTACTGGGTGCTCACGGGTTTTTAATTATTGCTTTTTATTTCAACAATTTGTTGGTTTTTACGGCCTTTGAATTTTCAAGTATCATAACTATGAATGAATTTTCTATAGGGAATATTATTATTGTGTTTTTCATAATTTTTATTTAATTATTAAAAGTTTTTAATTGAATAGAAAGGAAAATTTTCAGAGACAACCACAATAGCTTTTCTTATAGATCCATTTCGGAAGCTGCTAGACTTCACTCATCAGATAAATTTTGGCACGCACTGATAACCATTATGCTAACAGTACGCTGGTTTTTCTGTCCTCTAAACTCCCTTTATTCACTTTACCATATACATGACTAACACCGCCATCTGGCAGTCAGTTTTTGATCAGGCTGCTACCGGGTGCTCACGGTTTTTTAATTATTGCTTTTTATTTCAACAATTTGTTGGTTTTTACGGCCTGTGCATTTTCAAGTATCATGACTATGAATGAATTTTCTACAGGGAATATTATTATTGTGTTTTTAATAATTTTTATTTCATTATTAAAATTTTTTAATTGAATAGAACGAACAATTTTTAGAGGCAACCGCCATAGCTTTTCTTACAGATCCATTGCGGAAGCTGCTAGACTTCACTCATCAGATAAATTTTGGCACGCACTGATGACCAGTTTTTTAATTATTGCTTTTTATTTCAACAATTTGTTGGTTTGCACGGCCTATGCATTTTCATGTATCATGACTATGAATGAATTTTCTACAGGGAATATTATTATTGTGTTTTGAATAATTTTTATTTAATTATTAAAATTTTTTAATTGAATAGAACGAACAATTTTTAGAGGCAACCGCCATAGCTTTTCTCATAGATCCATTGCGGAAGCTGCTAGACTTCACTCATCAGATAAATTTTGGCACGCACTGATGACCATTAGGCTAACAGTACGCTGGTTTTTCTGTCCTCTAAACTCCTTTTATTCACTTTACCATACACATGACCGACACCGCCATCTGGCAGTCAGTTTTTGATCATGGTGGATTTTTTTGCAGAGCTGCTTTGTTGTCACAGCCTGCTACCGGGTGCTCACGGTTTTTTAATTATTGCTTTTTATTTCAACAATTTGTTGGTTTGCACGGCCTATAATTTTTATTTAATTATTAAAAGTTTTTAATTGAATAGAAAGGAAAATTTTCAGAGACAACCGCCATAGCTTTTCTTATAGATCCATTTCGGAAGCTGCTAGACTTCACTCATCAGATAAATTTTGGCACGCACTGATAACCATTAAGCTAACTGTCCTCTATACTCCCCTTATTCACTTTACCATATACATGACCAGCACCACCATCTGGCAGTCAGTTTTTGATCATGGTGGATTTTTTTGCATAGCTGTTTTGTTGTCACAGCCTGCTACTGGGTGCTCACGGGTTTTTAATTATTGCTTTTTATTTCAACAATTTGTTGGTTTTTACGGCCTTTGAATTTTCAAGTATCATGACTATGAATGAATTTTCTATAGGGAATATTATTATTGTGTTTTTAATTATTGCTTTTTATTTCAACAATTTGTTGGTTTGCACGGCCTATAATTTTTATTTAATTATTAAAAGTTTTTAATTGAATAGAAAGGAAAATTTTCAGAGACAACCGCCATAGCTTTTCTTATAGATCCATTGCGGAACCTGCTAGACTTCACTCATCAGATAAATTTTGGCAGGCACTGATAACCATTAGGCTAACAGTACGCTGGTTTTTCTGTCCTCTAAACTCCTTTTATTCACGTTACCATATACATGACCAATACCGCCATCTGGCAGTCAGTTTTTGATCATGGTGGATTTTTTTCCATATCTGTTTTGTTGTCACAGCCTGCTACTGGGTGCTAACGGGTTTTTAATTATTGCTTTTTATTTCAACAATTTGTTGGTTTTTACGGCGGCAGAGCTGTTTTGTTGTCACAGGCTGAATTTTCTATAGGGAATATTATTATTGTGTTTTTAATAATTTTTATTTAATTATTAAAAGTTTTTAATTGAATAGAAAGTAAAATTTCTAGAGAAACCGCCATAGCTTTTCTTTTAGCTCCATTTCGGAATCTGCTAGACTTCACTCATCAGAAAAATTTTGGCACGCACTGATAACCATTAAGCTAACAATACGCTGGTTTTTCTGTCTTCTATACTCCCCTTATTCACTTTACCATATACATGACCAACACCGCCATCTGGCAGTCAGTTTTTGATCAGGCTGCTACCGGGTGCTCACGGTTTTTTAATTATTGCTTTTTATTTCAACAATTTGTTGGTTTTTACGGCCTGTGCATTTTCACGTATCATGACTATGAATGAATTTTCTACAGGGAATATTATTATTGTGTTTTTAATAGTTTTTATTTAATTATTAAAATTTTTTAATTGAATAGAACGAACAATTTTTAGAGGCAATCGCCATAGCTTTTCTCATAGATCCATTGCGGAAGCTGCTAGACTTCACTCATCAGATAAATTTTGGCACGCACTGATAACCATTAGGCTAACAGTACGCTGGTTTTTCTGTCCTCTAAACTCCTTTTATTCACTTTACCATATACATGACCAACACCGCCATCTGGCAGTCAGTTTTTGATCATGGTGGATTTTTTTGCAGAGCTGCTTTGTTGTCACAGCCTGCTACCGGGTGCTCACGGTTTTTTAATTATTGCTTTTTATTTCAACAATTTGTTGGTTTGCACGGCCTATAATTTTTATTTAATTATTAAAAGTTTTTAATTGAATAGAAAGGAAATTTTTCAGAGACAACCGCCATAGCTTTTCTTATAGATCCATTTCGGAAGCTGCTAGACTTCACTCATCAGATAAATTTTGGCACGCACTGATGACCATTAGGCTAACAGTACGCTGGGTTTTCTGTCCTCTAAACTCCTTTTATTCACTTTACCATATACATGACCAACACCGCCATCTGGCAGTCAGTTTTTGATCATGGTGGATTTTTTTGCAGAGCTGCTTTGTTGTCACAGCCTGCTACCGGGTGCTCACGGTTTTTTAATTATTGCTTTTTATTTCAACAATTTGTTGGTTTGCACGCCCTATAATTTTTATTTAATTATTAAAAGTTTTTAATTGAATAGAAAGGAAATTTTTCAGAGACAACCGCCATAGCTTTTCTTAAAGATCCATTTCGGAACCTGCTAGACTTCACTCATCAGATAAATTTTGGCACGCACTGATAACCATTAAGCTAACTGTCCTCTAAACTCCTTTTATTCACTTTACCATATACATGACCAACACCGCCATCTGGCAGTCAGTTTTTGATCATGGTGGATTTTTTTGCAGAGCTGCTTTGTTGTCACAGCCTGCTACCGGGTGCTCACGGTTTTTTAATTATTGCTTTTTATTTCAACAATTTGTTGGTTTGCACGGCCTATGCATTTTCAAGTATCATGACTATGAATGAATTTTCTACAGGGAATATTATTATTGTGTTTTTAATAATTTTTATTTAATTATTAATATTTTTTAATTGAATAGAACGAACAATTTTTAGAGGCAACCGCCATAGCTTTTCTCATAGATCCATTGCGGAAGCTGCTAGACTTCACTCATCAGATTAATTTTGGCACGCACTGATAACCATTAGGCTAACAGTACGCTGGTTTTTCTGTCCTCTAAACTCCTTTTATTCACTTTACCATATACATGACCAACACCGCCATCTGGCAGTCAGTTTTTGATCATGGTGGATTTTTTTGCAGAGCTGCTTTGTTGTCACAGCCTGCTACCGGGTGCTCACGGTTTTTTAATTATTGCTTTTTATTTCAACAATTTGTTGGCTTGCACGGCCTATAATTTTTATTTAATTATTAAAAGTTTTTAATTGAATAGAAAGGAAATTTTTCAGAGACAATCGCCATAGCTTTTCTTATAGATCCATTTCGGAAGCTGCTAGACTTCACTCATCAGATAAATTTTGGCACGCACTGATAACCATTAAGCTAACTGTCCCCTATACTCCCCTTATTCACTTTACCATATACATGACCAGCACCACCATCTGGCAGGGAATATTATTATTGTGTTTTTAATAATTTTTATTTAATTATTAAAAGTTTTTAATTGAATAGAAAGAAAAATTTTTAGAGGCAACCGCCATAGCTTTTCTTATAGATCCATTGCGGAACCTGCTAGACTTCACTCATCAGATAAATTTTGGCACGCACTGATAACCATTAGGCTAACAGTACGCTGGTTTTTCTGTCCTCTAAACTCCTTTTATTCAATTTACCATATACATGACCAACACCGCCATCTGGCAGTCAGTTTTTGATCATGGTGGATTTTTTTCCATATCTGTTTTGTTGTCACAGCCTGCTACTGGGTGCTCACGGGTTTTTAATTATTGCTTTTTATTTCAACAATTTGTTGGTTTTTACGGCCGCAGAGCTGTTTTGTTGTCACAGGCTGCTACCGGGTGCTCACGGTTTTTTAATTATTGCTTTTTATTTCAACAATTTGTTGGTTTTTACGGCCTTTGAATTTTCAAGTATCATGACTATGAATGAATTTTCTATAGGGAATATTATTATTGTGTTTTTAATAATTTTTATTTAATTATTAAAAGTTTTTAATTGAATAGAAAGTAAAATTTCTAGAGAAACCGCCATAGCTTTTCTTTTAGCTCCATTTCGGAATCTGCTAGACTTCACTCATCAGAAAAATTTTGGCACGCACTGATAACCATTAGGCTAACAATACGCTGGTTTTTCTGTCTTCTATACTCCCCTTATTCACTTTACCATATACATGGTTTTTATGGCCTTTGAATTTTCAAGTATCATGACTATGACTGAATTTTCTATAGGGAATATTATTATTGTGTTTTTCATAATTTTTATTTAATTATTAAAAGTTTTTAATTGAATAGAAAGGAAAATTTTCAGAGACAACCGCAATAGCTTTTCTTATAGATCCATTTCGGAAGCTGCTAGACTTCACTCATCAGATAAATTTTGGCACGCACTGATAACCATTATGCTAACAGTACGCTGGTTTTTCTGTCCTCTAAACTCCCTTTATTCACTTTACCATATACATGACCAACACCGCCATCTGGCTGTCAGTTTTTGATCATGGTGGATTTTTTTGCAGAGCTGCTTTGTTGTCACAGCCTGCTACCGGGTGCTCACGGTTTTTTAATTATTGCTTTTTATTTCAACAATTTGTTGGTTTGCACGGCCTATAATTTTTATTTAATTATTAAAAGTTTTTAATTGAATAGAAAGGAAAATTTTCAGAGACAACCGCCAAAGCTTTTCTTATAGATCCATTTAGGAAGCTGCTAGACTTCACTCATCAGATAAATTTTGGCACGCACTGATAACCATTAGGCTAACAGTACGCTGGTTTTTCTGTCCTGTAAACTCCTTTTATTCACTTTACCATATACATGACCAACACCGCCATCTGGAAGTCAGTTTTTGATCATGGTGGATTTTTTTGCAGAGCTGCTTTGTTGTCACAGCCTGCTACTGGTTGCTCACGGGTTTTAAACTATTGCTTTTTATTTCAACAATTTGTTGGTTTTTACGGCCTTTGAATTTTCAAGTATCATGCCTATGAATGAATTTTCTATAGGGAATATTATTATTGTGTTTTTAATAATTTTTATTTAATTATTAAAAGTTTTTAATTGAATAGAAAGTAAAATTTCTAGAGAAACCGCCATAGCTTTTCTTTTAGCTCCATTTCGGAATCTGCTAGACTTCACTCATCAGATAAATTTTGGCACGCACTGATAACCATTAAGCTAACAATACGCTGGTTTTTCTGTCTTCTATACTCCCCTTATTCACTTTACCATATACATGGTTTTTACGGCCTTTGAATTTTCAAGTATCATGACTATGACTGAATTTTCTATAGGGAATATTATTATTGTGTTTTTCATAATTTTTATTTAATTATTAAAAGTTTTTAATTGAATTGAAAGGAAAATTTTCAGAGACAACCGCAATAGCTTTTCTTATAGATCCATTTCGGAAGCTGCTAGACTTCACTCATCAGATAAATTTTGGCACGCACTGATAACCATTATGCTAACAGTACGCTGGTTTTTCTGTCCTCTAAACTCCCTTTATTCATTTTTGTTGGAACGATTTTCCGTCATCCCTTGTCAAGTTTGGTTTTGTGACAAACCGGTTTCGGCGTTCTGCCATTTTCTCTTTTTTGTGTTCCATGGCTACTTCTGAGTTTATCCACAAGTGCTTTCTTGTATCCATTATACACTCTACATCAAACCATCCGCAACAGCACAAAAATGCAGCATTGAGGCACTTAGTGGATAGGCTTCAGAGAACGCCGCTCACACAGGAAGCATACTGGAGAGAGCTTAATACAATATATAACATAGCGGCAAATAATGGATACAAGAAAGCACTTGTGGATAAACTCAGAAGTAGCCATGGAACACAAAAAAGAGTAAACGTAGAGGAAAATCCAATGGTTTGGACGGCAATGACATACACTGGAAAATCGACGTACAAATTAGCAAAGTTCTTTAAAAGATATAACATTAACACAGCATTCAGAACATCCAACAACGTCGGACAAAAACTAAGAACCGACACTAATTCTGATGACCCATTCAACAGACACGGAGTGTATAGGCTTACTTGTGAATGTCAATACAGCTACATAGGACAAACAGGAAGGAAAATAAGCACAAGATTCCGAGAGCATATCAGGGACTACAACAAAAAAACACGAAAACCCACCATAATACCAGAATCTAATTTCGCGAACCACATGTTTGAAAACAACTGCACCCCAGCTAACATAAAAACAACGGCTCGAATACTTCACGTACAAGGAAAAGGCCGGCGGCTCAATGTACTTGAGAACATGGAGATATACAAGTTAAAAACATTTGACGGCAGGATCATAAACGAACAAACCAACACTATCTCTGACGAAATATTTGAACCCTTAAAACTAGTTTACAAAAAACAGCACAAACCAGCAGGTACAGCAACCAAACACGTAACAATAAACAAGCAAAAACGAAATATGAACCAAACTGCAAAAATCACCGATTTCTACATACATCAACCTACCGCTTAGCTAACAAGCGGTATGTCTACATACCTACAAAAACAACCCTTGGGACAGATAACAATTCGGACGTATCAATACCGCGCACACACACACGCATATTAACGTTACCTACCACGAAAACATAGACTGACATTACCTGCCACAGCACCCACGGACTATAAAAACAACGCAGCGGATAGACACAGACCAGAACGAAGCTAGGCATTGAAAATGGCAGAACGCCGAAACCGGTTTGTCACAAAACCAAACTTGACAAGGGATGACGGAAAATCGTTCCAACAAAAATCAGCTTACTACCCTGTCGGAAGATCAACACAACAAAATAAATCCCTTTATTCACTTTACCATATACATGACCAACACCGCCATCTGGCAGTCAGTTTTTGATCAGGCTGCTACCGGGTGCTCACGGTTTTTTAATTATTGCTTTTTATTTCAACAATTTGTTGGTTTTTACGGCCCGTGCATTTTCAAGTACCATGACTATGAATGAATTTTCTACAGGGAATATTATTATTGTGTTTTTAATAATTTTTATTTAATTATTAAAATTTTTTAATTGAATAGAACGAACAATTTTTAGAGGCAACCGCCATAGCTTTTCTCATAGATCCATTGCGGAAGCTGCTAGACTTCACTCATCAGATAAATTTTGGCACGCACTGATGACCATTAGGCTAACAGTACGCTGGTTTTTCTGTCCTCTAAACTCCCTTTATTCACTTTACCATATACATGACCAACACCGCCATCTGGCTGTCAGTTTTTGATCATGGTGGATTTTTTTGCAGAGCTGCTTTGTTGTCACAGCCTGCTACCGGGTGCTCACGGTTTTTTTTATTATTGCTTTTTATTTCAACAATTTGTTGGTTTGCACGGCCTATAATTTTTATTTAATTATTAAAAGTTTTTAATTGAATAAAAAGGAAAATTTTCAGAGACAACCGCAATAGCTTTTCTTATAGATCCATTTCTGAAGCTGCTAGACTTCACTCATCAGATAAATTTTGGCACGCACTGATGACCATTAGGCTAACAGTACGCTGGGTTTTCTGTCCTCTAAACTCCTTTTATTCACTTTACCATATACATGACCAACACCGCCATCTGGCAGTCAGTTTTTGATCATGGTGGATTTTTTTGCAGAGCTGCTTTGTTGTCACAGCCTGCTACCGGGTGCTCACGGTTTTTTAATTATTGCTTTTTATTTCAACAATTTGTTGGTTTGCACGGCCTATGCATTTTCAAGTATCATGACTATGAATGAATTTTCTACAGGGAATATTATTATTGTGTTTTTAATAATTTTTATTTAATTATTAAAATTTTTTAATTGAATAGAACGAACAATTTTTAGAGGCAACCGCCATAGCTTTTCTCATAGATCCATTGCGGAAGCTGCTAGACTTCACTCATCAGATAAATTTTGGCACGCACTGATAACCATTAGGCTAACAGTACGCTGGTTTTTCTGTCCTCTAAACTCCTTTTATTCACTTTACCATATACATGACCAACACCGCCATCTGGCAGTCATTTTTTGATCATGGTGGATTTTTTTCCATATCTGTTTTGTTGTCACAGCCTGCTACTGGGTGCTCACGGGTTTTTAATTATTGCTTTTTATTTCAATAATTTGTTGGTTTTTACGGCCGCAGAGCTGTTTTGTTGTCACAGGCTGCTACCGGGTGCTCACGGTTTTTTAATTATTGCTTTTTATTTCAACAATTTGTTGGTTTGCACGGCCTATGCATTTTCAAGTATCATGACTATGAATGAATTTTCTACAGGGAATATTATTATTGTGTTTTTAATAATTTTTATTTAATTATTAAAATTTTTTAATTGAATAGAACGAACAATTTTTAGAGGCAACCGCCATAGCTTTTCTTATAGATCCATTGCGGAACCTGCTAGACTTCACTCATCAGATAAATTTTGGCACGCACTGATAACCATTAGGCTAACAGTACGCTGGTTTTTCTGTCCTCTAAACTCCTTTTATTCACTTTACCATATACATGACCAACACCGCCATCTGGCAGTCATTTTTTGATCATGGTGGATTTTTTTCCATATCTGTTTTGTTGTCACAGCCTGCTACTGGGTGCTCACGGGTTTTTAATTATTGCTTTTTATTTCAATAATTTGTTGGTTTTTACGGCCGCAGAGCTGTTTTGTTGTCACAGGCTGCTACCGGGTGCTCACGGTTTTTTAATTATTGCTTTTTATTTCAACAATTTGTTGGTTTTTACGGCCTTTGAATTTTCAAGTATCATGACTATGAATGAATTTTCTATAGGGAATATTATTATTGTGTTTTTAATAATTTTTATTTAATTATTAAAAGTTTTTAATTGAATAGAAAGTAAAATTTCTAGAGAAACCGCCATAGCTTTTCTTTTAGCTCCATTTCGGAATCTGCTAGACTTCACTCATCAGAAAAATTTTGGCACGCACTGATAACCATTAAGCTAACAATACGCTGGTTTTTCTGTCTTCTATACTCCCCTTATTCACTTTACCATATACATGGTTTTTACGGCCTTTGAATTTTCAAGTATCATGACTATGACTGAATTTTCTATAGCGAATATTATTATTGTGTTTTTCATAATTTTTATTTAATTATTAAAAGTTTTTAATTGAATAGAAAGGAAAATTTTCAGAGACAACCGCAATAGCTTTTCTTATAGATCCATTTCGGAAGCTGCTAGACTTCACTCATCAGATAAATTTTGGCACGCACTGATAACCATTATGCTAACAGTACGATGGTTTTTCTGTCCTCTAAACTCCCTTTATTCACTTTACCATATACATGACCAACACCGCCATCTGGCAGTCAGTTTTTGATCAGGTTGCTACCGGGTACTCACGGTTTTTTAATTATTGCTTTTTATTTCAACAATTTGTTGGTTTTTACGGCCTGTGCATTTTCAAGTATCATGACTATGAATGAATTTTCTACAGGGAATATTATTATTGTGTTTTTAATAATTTTTATTTAATTATTAAAATTTTTTAATTGAATAGAACGAACAATTTTTAGAGGCAACCGCCATAGCTTTTCTCATAGATCCATTGCGGAAGCTGCTAGACTTCACTCATCAGATAAATTTTGGCACGCACTGATGACCATTAGGCTAACAGTACGCTGGTTTTTCTGTCCTCTAAACTCCCTTTATTCACGTCACCATATACATGACCAACACCGCCATCTGGCTGTCAGTTTTTGATCATGGTGGATTTTTTTGCAGAGCTGCTTTGTTGTCACAGCCTGCTACCGGGTGCTCACGGTTTTTTTATTATTGCTTTTTATTTCAACAATTTGTTGGTTTGCACGGCCTATAATTTTTATTTAATTATTAAAAGTTTTTAATTGAATAAAAAGGAAAATTTTCAGAGACAACCGCAATAGCTTTTCTTATAGATCCATTTCGGAAGCTGCTAGACTTCACTCATCAGATAAATTTTGGCACGCACTGATGACCATTCGGCTAACAGTACGCTGGGTTTTCTGTCCTCTAAACTCCTTTTATTCACTTTACCATATACATGACCAACACCGCCATCTGGCAGTCAGTTCTTGATCATGGTGGATTTTTTTGCAGAGCTGCTTTGTTGTCACAGATTGCTACCGGGTGCTCACGGTTTTTTAATTATTGCTTTTTATTTCAACAATTTGTTGGTTTGCACGGCCTATGCATTTTCAAGTATCATGACTATGAATGAATTTTCTACAGGGAATATTATTATTGTGTTTTTAATAATTTTTATTTAATTATTAAAATTTTTTAATTGAATAGAACGAACAATTTTTAGAGGCAACCGCCATAGCTTTTCTCATAGATCCATTGCGGAAGCTGCTAGACTTCACTCATCAGATAAATTTTGGCACGCACTGATAACCATTAGGCTAACAGTACGCTGGTTTTTCTGTCCTCTAAACTGCTTTTATTCACTTTACCATATACATGACCAACACCGCCATCTGGCAGTCAGTTTTTGATCATGGTGGATTTTTTTGCAGAGCTGCTTTGTTGTCACAGCCTGCTACCGGGTGCTCACGGTTTTTTAATTATTGCTTTTTATTTCAACAATTTGTTGGTTTGCACGGCCTATAATTTTTATTTAATTATTAAAAGTTTTTAATTGAATAGAAAGGAAATTTTTCAGAGACAACCGCCATAGCTTTTCTTATAGATCCATTTAGGAAGCTGCTAGACTTCACTCATCAGATAAATTTTGGCACGCACTGATAACCATTAAGCTAACTGTCCTCTATACTCCCCTTATTCACTTTACCATATACATGACCGGCACCACCATCTGGCAGTCTGTTTTTGATCATGGTGGATTTTTTTGCATAGCTGTTTTGTTGTCACAGCCTGCTACTGGGTGCTCACGGGTTTTTAATTATTGCTTTTTATTTCAACAATTTGTTGGTTTTTACGGCCTTTGAATTTTCAAGTATCATGACTATGAATGAATTTTCTATAGGGAATATTATTATTGTGTTTTTAATAATTTTTATTTAATTATTAAAAGTTTTTAATTGAATAGAAAGGACAATTTTTAGAGGCAACCGCCATAGCTTTTCTTATAGATCCATTGCGGAACCTGCTAGACTTCACTCATCAGATAAATTTTGGCACGCACTGATAACCATTAGGCTAACAGTACGCTGGTTTTTCTGTCTTCTATACTCCCCTTATTCACTTTACCATATACATGGTTTTTACGGCCTTTGAATTTTCAAGTATCATGACTATGACTGAATTTTCTATAGGGAATATTATTATTGTGTTTTTAATAATTTTTATTTAATTATTAAAAGTTTTTAATTGAATAGAAAGGAAAACTTTCAGAGACAACCGCAATAGCTTTTCTTATAGATCCATTTCGGAAGCTGCTAGACTTCACTCATCAGATAAATTTTGGCACGCACTGATAACCATTATGCTAACAGTACGCTGGTTTTTCTGTCCTTTAAACTCCCTTTATTCACTTTACCATATACATGACCAACACCGCCATCTGGCTGTCAGTTTTTGATCATGGTGGATTTTTTTGCAGAGCTGCTTTGTTGTCACAGCCTGCTACCGGGTGCTCACGGTTTTTTAATTATTGCTTTTTATTTCAACAATTTGTTGGTTTGCACGGCCTATAATTTTTATTTAATTATTAAAAGTTTTTAATTGAATAGAAAGGAAAATTTTCAGAGACAACCGCCATAGCTTTTCTTATAGATCCATTTCGGAAGCTGCTAGACTTCACTCATCAGATAAATATTGGCACGCACTGATAACCATTGAGCTAACAATACGCGGTTTTTCTGTCCTCTATACTCCCCTTATTCACTTTACCATATACATGACCAGCACCGCCATCTGGCAGTCAGTTTTTGATCATGGTGGATTTTTTTGCATAGCTGTTTTGTTGTCACAGCCTGCTACTGGTTGCTCACGGGTTTTAAACTATTGCTTTTTATTTCAACAATTTGTTGGTTTTTACGGCCTTTGAACTTTCAGTATCATGACTATGAATGAATTTTCTATAGGGAATATTATTATTGTGTTTTTAATAATTTTTATTTAATTATTAAAAGTTTTTAATTGAATAGAAAGTAAAATTTCTAGAGACAACCGCCATAGCTTTTCTTTTTGCTCCATTTCGGAAGCTCCTAGACTTCACTCATCAGAGAAATTTTGGCACGCACTGCTAACCATTGAGCTAACAATACGCTGGTTTTTCTGTCCTCTAAACTCGTTTTATTCACTTTGCCATATACATGACCAGCACCGCTATCTGGCAGTCAGTTTTTGATCATGATGGATTTTTTGCATAGCTGTTTTGTTGTCACAGGTTGCTACCGGGTGCTCACGGTTTTTTAATTATTGCTTTTTATTCCAACAATTTAATTTGTTGGTTTTCACGGCCTATAATTTTTATTAATCATTAAAAGTTTTTAATTGAATAGAAAGGAAAATTTTCAGAGACAACCGCCATAGCTTTTCTTTTTGCTCCATTTCGGAAGCTGCTAGACTTCACTCATCAGATAAATTTTGGCACGCACTGATAACCATTAAGCTAACAATACGCTGGTTTTTCTGTCCTCTATACTCCCCTTATTCACTTTACCATATACATGACCAGCACCACCATCTGGCAGTCAGTTTTTGATCATGGTGGATTTTTTTGCATAGCTGTTTTGTTGTCACAGCCTGCTACTGGGTGCTCACGGGTTTTTAATTATTGCTTTTTATTTCAACAATTTGTTGGTTTTTACGGCCTTTGAATTTTCAAGTATCATGACTATGACTGAATTTTTCTATAGGGAATATTATTATTGTGTTTTTAATAATTATTATTTAATTATTAAAAGTTTTTATATGAATAGAAAGTAAAATTTCTAGAGAAACCGCCATAGCTTTTCTTTTAGCTCCATTTCGGAATCTGCTAGACTTCACTCATCAGAAAAATTTTGGCACGCACTGATAACCATTAAGCTAACAATACGCTGGTTTTTCTGTCTTCTATACTCCCCTTATTCACTTTACCATATACATGGTTTTTACGGCCTTTGAATTTTCAAGTATCATGACTATGACTGAATTTTCTATAGGGAATATTATTATTGTGTTTTTCATAATTTTTATTTAATTATTAAAAGTTTTTAATTGAATAGAAAGGAAAATTTTCAGAGACAACCGCAATAGCTGTTCTTATAGATCCATTTCGGAAGCTGCTAGACTTCACTCATCAGATAAATTTTGGCACGCACTGATAACCATTATGCTAACAGTACGCTGGTTTTTCTGTCCTCTAAACTCCCTTTATTCACTTTACCATATACATGACCAGCACCACCATCTGGCAGTCAGTTTTTGATCATGGTGGATTTTTTTGCATAGCTGTTTTGTTGTCACAGCCTGCTACTGGTTGCTCACGGGTTTTAAACTATTGCTTTTTATTTCAACAATTTGTTGGTTTTTACGGCCTTTGAATTTTCAAGTATCATGACTATGACTGAATTTTCTATAGGGAATATTATTATTGTGTTTTTAATAATTTTTATTTATTTATTAAAAGTTTTTAATTGAATAGAAAGTAAAATTTCTAGAGAAACCGCCATAGCTTTTCTTTTAGCTCCATTTCGGAATCTGCTAGACTTCACTAATCAGAAAAATTTTGGCACGCACTGATAACCATTAAGCTAACAATACGCTGGTTTTTCTGTCCTCTATACTCCCCTTATTCACTTTACCATATACATAACCAGCACCGCCATCTGGCAGTCAGTTTTTGATCATGGTGGATTTTTTTGCATAGCTGTTTTGTTGTCACAGCCTGCTACTGGTTGCTCACGGGTTTTAAACTATTGCTTTTTATTTCAACAATTTGTTGGTTTTTACGGCCTTTGAATTTTCAAGTATCATGACTATGAATGAATTTTCTATAGGGAATATTATTATTGTGTTTTTAATAATTTTTATTTATTTATTAAAAGTTTTTAATTGAATAGAAAGTAAAATTTCTAGAGAAACCGCCATAGCTTTTCTTTTAGCTCCATTTCGGAATCTGCTAGACTTCACTCATCAGAAAAATTTTGGCACGCACTGATAACCATTAAGCTAACAATACGCTGGTTTTTCTATCTTCTATACTCCCCTTATTCACTTTACCATATACATGGTTTTTACGGCCTTTGAATTTTCAAGTATCATGACTATGACTGAATTTTCTATAGGGAATATTATTATTGTGTTTTTCATAATTTTTATTTAATTATTAAAAGTTTTTAATTGAATAGAAAGGAAAATTTTCAGAGACAACCGCAATAGCTTTTCTATAGACCCATTTCGGAAGCTGCTAGACTTCACTCATCAGATAAATTTTGGCACGCACTGATAACCATTAGGCTAACAGTACGCTGGGTTTTCTGTCCTCTAAACTCCTTTTATTCACTTTACCATATACATGACCAACACCGCCATCTGGCAGTCAGTTTTTGATCATGGTGGATTTTTTTGCAGAGCTGCTTTGTTGTCACAGCCTGCTATCGGGTGCTCACGGTTTTTTAATTATTGCTTTTTATTTCAACAATTTGTTGGTTTGCACGGCCTATGCATTTTCAAGTATCATGACTATGAATGAATTTTCTACAGGGAATATTATTATTGTGTTTTTAATAATTTTTATTTAATTATTAAAATTTTTTAATTGAATAGAACGAACAATTTTTAGAGGCAACCGCCATAGCTTTTCTCATAGATCCATTGCGGAAGCTGCTAGACTTCACTCATCAGATAAATTTTGGCACGCACTGATAACCATTAGGCTAACAGTACGTTGGTTTTTCTGTCCTCTAAACTCCTTTTATTCACTTTACCATATACATGACCAACACCGCCATCTGGCAGTCAGTTTTTGATCATGGTGGATTTTTTTGCAGAGCTGCTTTGTTGTCACAGCCTGCTACCGGGTGCTCACGGTTTTTTAATTATTGCTTTTTATTTCAACAATTTGTTGGTTTGCACGGCCTATAATTTTTATTTAATTATTAAAAGTTTTTAATTGAATAGAAAGGAAATTTTTCAAAAACAACCGCCATAGCTTTTCTTATAGATCCATTTCGGAAGCTGCTAGACTTCACTCATCAGATAAATTTTGGCACGCACTGATAACCATTAAGTTAACTGTCCTCTATACTCCCCTTATTCACTTTACCATATACATGACCAGCACCACCATCTGGCAGTCTGTTTTTGATCATGGTGGATTTTTTTGCATAGCTGTTTTGTTGTCACAGCCTGCTACTGGGTGCTCACGGCTTTTTAATTATTGCTTTTTATTTCAACAATTTGTTGGTTTTTACGGCCGCAGAGCTGTTTTGTTGTCACAGGCTGCTACCGGGTGCTCACGGTTTTTTAATTATTGCTTTTTATTTCAACATTTTGTTGGTTTTTACGGCCTTTGAATTTTCAAGTATCATGACTATGAATGAATTTTCTATAGGGAATATTATTATTGTGTTTTTAATAATTTTTATTTAATTATTAAAAGTTTTTAATTGAATAGAAAGGAAAATTTTTAGAGGCAACCGCCATAGCTTTTCTTATAGATCCATTGCGGAACCTGCTAGACTTCACTCATCAGATAACTTTTGGCACGCACTGATAACCATTAGGCTAACAGTACGCTGGTTTTTCTGTCCTCTAAACTCCTTTTATTCACTTTACCATATACATGACCAACACCGCCATCTGGCAGTCAGTTTTTGATCATGGTGGATTTTTTTCCATATCTGTTTTGTTGTCACAGCCTGCTACTGGGTGCTCACGGCTTTTTAATTATTGCTTTTTATTTCAACAATTTGTTGGTTTTTACGGCCGCAGAGCTGTTTTGTTGTCACAGGCTACTACCGGGTGCTCACGGTTTTTTAATTATTGCTTTTTATTTCAACAATTTGTTGGTTTTTACGGCCTTTGAATTTTCAAGTATCATGACTATGAATGAATTTTCTATAGGGAATATTATTATTGTGTTTTTAATAATTTTTATTTAATTATTAAAAGTTTTTAATTGAATAGAAAGTAAAATTTCTAGAGACAACCGCCATAGCTTTTCTTTTTGCTCCATTTCGGAAGCTGCTAGACTTCACTCATCAGAGAAATTTTGGCACGCACTGCTAACCATTGAGCTAACAATACGCTGGTTATTCTGTCCTCTAAACTCGTTTTATTCACTTTGCCATATACATGACCAGCACCGCTATCTGGCAGTCAGTTTTTGATCATGATGGATTTTTTGCATAGCTGTTTTGTTGTCACAGGTTGCTACCGGGTGCTCACGGTTTTTTAATTATTGCTTTTTATTCCAACAATTTAATTTGTTGGTTTTCACGGCCTATAATTTTTATTTAATTATTAAAAGTTTTTAATTGAATAGAAAGTAAAATTTCTAGAGACAACCGCCATAGCTTTTCTTTTTGCTCCATTTCGGAAGCTGCTAGACTTCACTCATCAGATAAATTTTGGCACGCACTGATAACCATTAAGCTAACAATACGCTGGTTTTTCTGTCCTCTATACTCCCCTTATTCACTTTACCATATACATGACCAGCACCACCATCTGGCAGTCAGTTTTTGATCATGGTGGATTTTTTTGCATAGCTGTTTTGTTGTCACAGCCTGCTACTGGGTGCTCACGGGTTTTTAATTATTGCTTTTTATTTCAACAATTTGTTGGTTTTTACGGCCTTTGAATTTTCAAGTATCATGACTATGACTGAATTTTTCTATAGGGAATATTATTATTGTGTTTTTAATAATTTTTATTTAATTATTAAAAGTTTTTATATGAATAGAAAGTAAAATTTCTAGAGAAACCGCCATAGCTTTTCTTTTAGCTCCATTTCGGAATCTGCTAGACTTCACTCATCAGAAAAATTTTGGCACGCACTGATAACCATTAAGCTAACAATACGCTGGTTTTTCTGTCTTCTATACTCCCCTTATTCACTTTACCATATACATGGTTTTTACGGCCTTTGAATTTTCAAGTATCATGACTATGACTGAATTTTCTATAGGGAATATTATTATTGTGTTTTTCATAATTTTTATTTAATTATTAAAAGTTTTTAATTGAATAGAAAGGAAAATTTTCAGAGACAACCGCAATAGCTGTTCTTATAGATCCATTTCGGAAGCTGCTAGACTTCACTCATCAGATAAATTTTGGCACGCACTGATAACCATTATGCTAACAGTACGCTGGTTTTTCTGTCCTCTAAACTCCCTTTATTCACTTTACCATATACATGACCAGCACCACCATCTGGCAGTCAGTTTTTGATCATGGTGGATTTTTTTGCATAGCTGTTTTGTTGTCACAGCCTGCTACTGGGTGCTCACGGGTTTTTAATTATTGCTTTTTATTTCAACAATTTGAATTTTCAAGTATCATGACTATGACTGAATTTTCTATAGGGAATATTATTATTGTGTTTTTAATAATTTTTATTTAATTATTAAAAGTTTTTAATTGAATAGAAAGTAAAATTTCTAGAGAAACCGCCATAGCTTTTCTTTTAGCTCCATTTCGGAATCTGCTAGACTTCACTCATCAGAAAAATTTTGGCACGCACTGATAACCATTAAGCTAACAATACGCTGGTTTTTCTGTCCTCTATACTCCCCTTATTCACTTTACCATATACATAACCAGCACCGCCATCTGGCAGTCAGTTTTTGATCATGGTGGATTTTTTTGCATAGCTGTTTTGTTGTCACAGCCTGCTACTGGTTGCTCACGGGTTTTAAACTATTGCTTTTTATTTCAACAATTTGTTGGTTTTTACGGCCTTGGAATTTTCAAGTATCATGACTATGAATGAATTTTCTATAGGGAATATTATTATTGTGTTTTTAATAATTTTTATTTAATTATTAAAAGTTTTTAATTGAATAGAAAGTAAAATTTCTAGAGAAACCGCCATAGCTTTTCTTTTAGCTCCATTTCGGAATCTGCTAGACTTCACTCATCAGAAAAATTTTGGCACGCACTGATAACCATTAAGCTAACAATACGCTGGTTTTTCTGTCTTCTATACTCCCCTTATTCACTTTACCATATACATGGTTTTTACGGCCTTTGAATTTTCAAGTATCATGACTATGACTGGATTTCTATAGGGAATATTATTATTGTGTTTTTCATAATTTTTATTTAATTATTAAAAGTTTTTAATTGAATAGAAAGGAAAATTTTCAGAGACAACCGCAATAGCTTTTCTTATAGACACATTTCGGAAGCTGCTAGACTTCACTCATCAGATAAATTTTGGAACGCACTGATAACCATTAGGCTAACAGTACGCTGGGTTTTCTGTCCTCTAAACTCCTTTTATTCACTTTACCATATACATGACCAACACCGCCATCTGGCAGTCAGTTTTTGATCATGGTGGATTTTTTTGCAGAGCTGCTTTGTTGTCACAGCCTGCTACCGGGTGCTCACGGTTTTTTAATTATTGCTTTTTATTTCAACAATTTGTTGGTTTGCACGGCCTATGCATTTTCAAGTATCATGACTATGAATGAATTTTCTACAGGGAATATTATTATTGTGTTTTTAATAATTTTTATTTAATTATTAAAATTTTTTAATTGAATAGAACGAACAATTTTTAGAGGCAACCGCCATAGCTTTTCTCATAGATCCATTGCGGAAGCTGCTAGACTTCACTCATCAGATAAATTTTGGCACGCACTGATAACCATTAGGCTAACAGTACGCTGGTTTTTCTGTCCTCTAAACTCCTTTTATTCACTGTACCATATACATGACCAACACCGCCATCTGGCAGTCAGTTTTTGATCATGGTGGATTTTTTTGCAGAGCTGCTTTGTTGTCACAGCCTGCTACCGGGTGCTCACGGTTTTTTAATTATTGCTTTTTATTTCAACAATTTGTTGGTTTGCACGGCCTATGCATTTTCAAGTATCATGACTATGAATGAATTTTCTACAGGGAATATTATTATTGTGTTTTTAATAATTTTTATTTAATTATTAAAATTTTTTAATTGAATAGAACGAACAATTTTTAGAGGCAACCGCCATAGCTTTTCTCATAGATCCATTGCGGAAGCTGCTAGACTTCACTCATCAGATAAATTTTGGCACGCACTGATAACTATTAGGCTAACAGTACGCTGGTTTTTCTGTCCTCTAAACTCCTTTTATTCACTTTACCATATACATGACCAACACCGCCATCTGGCAGTCAGTTTTTGATCATGGTGGATTTTTTTCCATAACTGTTTTGTTGTCACAGCCTGCTACTGGGTGCTCACGGGTTTTTATTTATTTCTTTTTATTTCAACAATTTGTTGGTTTTTACGGCCGCAGAGCTGTTTTGTTGTCACAGGCTGCTACCGGGTGCTCACGGTTTTTTAATTATTGCTTTTTATTTCAACAATTTGTTGGTTTTTACGGCCTTTGAATTTTCAAGTATCATGACTATGAATGAATTTTCTATAGGGAATATTATTATTGTGTTTTTAATAATTTTTATTTAATTATTAAAAGTTTTTAATTGAATAGAAAGTAAAATTTCTAGAGAAACCGCCATAGCTTTTCTTTTAGCTCCATTTCGGAAGCTGCTAGACTTCACTCATCAGAAAAATTTTGGCACGCACTGATAACCATTAAGCTAACAATACGCTGGTTTTTCTGTCTTCTATACTCCCCTTATTCACTTTACCATATACATGGCTTTTACGGCCTTTGAATTTTCAAGTATCATGACTATGACTGAATTTTCTATAGGGAATATTATTATTGTGTTTTTCATAATTTTTATTTAATTATTAAAAGTTTTTAATTGAATAGAAAGGAAAATTTTCAGAGACAACCGCAATAGCTTTTCTTATAGATCCATTTCGGAAGCTGCTAGACTTCACTCATCAGATAAATTTTGGCACGCACTGATAACCATTATGCTAACAGTACGCTGGTTTTTCTGTCCTCTAAACTCCCTTTATTCACTTTACCATATACATGACCAACACCGCCATCTGGCTGTCAGTTTTTGATCATGGTGGATTTTTTTGCAGAGCTGCTTTGTTGTCACAGCCTGCTACCGGGTGCTCACGGTTTTTTAATTATTGCTTTTTATTTCAACAATTTGTTGGTTTGCACGGCCTATAATTTTTATTTAATTATTAAAAGTTTTTAATTGAATAGAAAGGAAAATTTTCAGAGACAACCGCCATAGCTTTTCTTATAGATCCATTTAGGAAGCTGCTAGACTTCACTCATCAGATAAATTTTGGCACGCACTGATAACCATTAGGCTAACAGTACGCTGGTTTTTCTGTCCTCTAAACTCCTTTTATTCACTTTACCATATACATGACCAACACCGCCATCTGGCAGTCAGTTTTTGATCATGGTGGATTTTTTTGCAGAGCTGCTTTGTTGTCACAGCCTGCTACCGGGTGCTCACGGTTTTTTAATTATTGCTTTTTATTTCAACAATTTGTTGGTTTGCACGGCCTATAATTTTTATTTAATTATTAAAAGTTTTTAATTGAATAGGAAGGAAAATTTTCAGAGACAACCGCCATAGCTTTTCTTATAGATCCATTTCGGAAGCTGCTAGACTTCACTCATCAGATAAATTTTGGCACGCACTGATAACCATTAAGCTAACAATACGCGGTTTTTCTGTCCTCTATACTCCCCTTATTCACTTTACCATATACATGACCAGCACCGCCATCTGGCAGTCAGTTTTTGATCATGGTGGATTTTTTTGCATAGCTGTTTTGTTGTCACAGCCTGCTACTGGTTGCTCACGGGTTTTAAACTATTGCTTTTTATTTCAACAATTTGTTGGTTTTTACGGCCTTTGAATTTTCAGTATCATGACTATGAATGAATTTTCTATAGGGAATATTATTATTGTGTTTTTAATAATTTTTATTTAATTATTAAAAGTTTTTAATTGAATAGAAAGTAAAATTTCTAGAGACAACCGCAAAAATGCTCCATTTCGGAAGCTGCTAGACTTCACTCATCAGAGAAATTTTGGCACGCACTGCTAACCATTGAGCTAACAATACGCTGGTTTTTCTGTCCTCTAAACTCGTTTTATTAACTTTGCCATATACATGACCAGCACCGCTATCTGGCAGTCAGTTTTTGATCATGATGGATTTTTTGCATAGCTGTTTTGTTGTCACAGGTTGCTACCGGGTGCTCACGGTTTTTTAATTATTGCTTTTTATTCCAACAATTTAATTTGTTGGTTTTCACGGCCTATAATTTTTATTTAATTATTAAAAGTTTTTAATTGAATAGAAAGGAAAATTTTCAGAGACAACCGCCATAGCTTTTCTTTTTGCTCCATTTCGGAAGCTGCTAGACTTCACTCATCAGATAAATTTTGGCACGCACTGATAACCATTAAGCTAACAATACGCTGGTTTTTCTGTCCTCTATACTCCCCTTATTCACTTTACCATATACATGACCAGCACCACCATCTGGCAGTCAGTTTTTGATCATGGTGGATTTTTTTGCATAGCTGTTTTGTTGTCACAGCCTGCTACTGGGTGCTCACGGGTTTTTAATTATTGCTTTTTATTTCAACAATTTGTTGGTTTTTACGGCCTTTGAATTTTCAAGTATCATGACTATGACTGAATTTTCTATAGGGAATATTATTATTGTGTTTTTCATAATTTTTATTTAATTATTAAAAGTTTTTAATTGAATAGAAAGGAAAATTTTCAGAGACAACCGCAATAGCTTTTCTTATAGATCCATTTCGGAAGCTGCTAGACTTCACTCATCAGAAAAATTTTGGCACGCACTGATAACCATTAAGCTAACAATACGCTGGTTTTTCTGTCCTCTATACTCCCCTTATTCACTTTACCATATACATGACCAGCACCACCATCTGGCAGTCAGTTTTTGATCATGGTGGATTTTTTTGCACAGCTGTTTTGTTGTCACAGCCTGCTACTGAGTGCTCACGGGTTTTTAATTATTGCTTTTTATTTCAACAATTTGAATTTTCAAGTATCATGACTATGACTGAATTTTCTATAGGGAATATTATTATTGTGTTTTTAATAATTTTTATTTAATTATTAAAAGTTTTTAATTGAATAGAAAGTAAAATTTCTAGAGAAACCGCCATAGCTTTTCTTTTAGCTCCATTTCGGAATCTGCTAGACTTCACTCATCAGAAAAATTTTGGCACGCACTGATAACCATTAAGCTAACAATACGCTGGTTTTTCTGTCCTCTATACTCCCCTTATTCACTTTACCATATACATAACCAGCACCGCCATCTGGCAGTCAGTTTTTGATCATGGTGGATTTTTTTGCATAGCTGTTTTGTTGTCACAGCCTGCTACTGGTTGCTCACGGCTTTTAAACTATTGCTTTTTATTTCAACAATTTGTTGGTTTTTACGGCCTTTGAATTTTCAAGTATCATGACTATGAATGAATTTTCTATAGGGAATATTATTATTGTGTTTTTAATAATTTTTATTTAATTATTAAAAGTTTTTAATTGAATAGAAAGTAAAATTTCTAGAGAAACCGCCATAGCTTTTCTTTTAGCTCCATTTCGGAATCTGCTAGACTTCACTCATCAGAAAAATTTTGGCACGCACTGATAACCATAAAGCTAACAATACGCTGGTTTTTCTGTCTTCTATACTCCCCTTATTCACTTTACCATATACATGGTTTTTACGGCCTTTGAATTTTCAAGTATCATGACTATGACTGAATTTTCTATAGGGAATATTATTATTGTGTTTTTCATAATTTTTATTTAATTATTAAAAGTTTTTAATTGAATAGAAAGGAAAATTTTCAGAGACAACCGCAATAGCTTTTCTTATAGACCCATTTCGGAAGCTGCTAGACTTCACTCATCAGATAAATTTTGGCACGCACTGATAACCATTAGGCTAACAGTACGCTGGGTTTTCTGTCCTCTAAACTCCTTTTATTCACTTTACCATATACATGACCAACACCGCCATCTGGCAGTCAGTTTTTGATCATGGTGGATTTTTTTGCAGAGCTGCTTTGTTGTCACAGCCTGCTACCGGGTGCTCACGGTTTTTTAATTATTGCTTTTTATTTCAACAATTTGTTGGTTTGCACGGCCTATGCATTTTCAAGTATCATGACTATGAATGAATTTTCTACAGGGAATATTATTATTGTGTTTTTAATAATTTTTATTTAATTATTAAAATTTTTTAATTGAATACAACGAACAATTTTTAGAGGCAACCGCCATAGCTTTTCTCATAGATCCATTGCGGAAGCTGCTAGACTTCACTCATCAGATAAATTTTGGCACGCACTGATAACCATTAGGCTAACAGTACGCTGGTTTTTCTGTCCTCTAAACTCCTTTTATTCACTTTACCATATACATGACCAACACCGCCATCTGGCAGTCAGTTTTTGATCATGGTGGATTTTTTTGCATAGCTGTTTTGTTGTCACAGCCTGCTACTGGGTGCTCACGGCTTTTTAATTATTGCTTTTTATTTCAACAATTTGTTGGTTTTTACGGCCGCAGAGCTGTTTTGTTGTCACAGGCTGCTACCGGGTGCTCACGGTTTTTTAATTATTGCTTTTTATTTCAACAATTTGTTGGTTTGCACGGCCTATAATTTTTATTTAATTATTAAAAGTTTTTAATTGAATAGAAAGGAAATTTTTCAGAGACAACCGCCATAGCTTTTCTTATAGATCCATTTCGGAAGCTGCTAGACTTCACTCATCAGATAAATTTTGGCACGCACTGATAACCATTAAGCTAACTGTCCTCTATACTCCCCTTATTCACTTTACCATATACATGACCAGCACCCCCATCTGGCAGTCTGTTTTTGATCATGGTGGATTTTTTTGCATAGCTGTTTTGTTGTCACAGCCTGCTACTGGGTGCTCACGGCTTTTTAATTATTGCTTTTTATTTCAACAATTTGTTGGTTTTTACGGCCGCAGAGCTGTTTTGTTGTCACAGGCTGCTACCGGGTGCTCACGGTTTTTTAATTATTGCTTTTTATTTCAACAATTTGTTGGTTTTTACGGCCTTTGAATTTTCAAGTATCATGACTATGAATGAATTTTCTATAGGGAATATTATTATTGTGTTTTTAATAATTTTTATTTAATTATTAAAAGTTTTTAATTGAATAGAAAGGAAAATTTTTAGAGGCAACCGCCATAGCTTTTCTTATAGATCCATTGCGGAACCTGCTAGACTTCACTCATCAGATAACTTTTGGCACGCACTGATAACCATTAGGCTAACAGTACGCTGGTTTTTCTGTCCTCTAAACTCCTTTTATTCACTTTACCATATACATGACCAACACCGCCATCTGGCAGTCAGTTTTTGATCATGGTGGATTTTTTTCCATATCTGTTTTGTTGTCACAGCCTGCTACTGGGTGCTCACGGGTTTTTATTTATTTCTTTTTATTTCAACAATTTGTTGGTTTTTACGGCCGCAGAGCTGTTTTGTTGTCACAGGCTGCTACCGGGTGCTCACGGTTTTTTAATTATTGCTTTTTATTTCAACAATTTGTTGGTTTTTACGGCCGCAGAGCTGTTTTGTTGTCACAGGCTGCTACCGGGTGCTCACGGTTTTTTAATTATTGCTTTTTATTTCAACAATTTGTTGGTTTTTACGGCCTTTGAATTTTCAAGTATCATGACTATGAATGAATTTTCTATAGGGAATATTATTATTGTGTTTTTAATAATTTTTATTTAATTATTAAAAGCTTTAATTGAATAGAAAGGAAAATTTTTAGAGGCAACCGCCATAGCTTTTCTTATAGATCCATTGCGGAACCTGCTAGACTTCACTCATCAGATAACTTTTGGCACGCACTGATAACCATTAGGCTAACAGTACGCTGGTTTTTCTGTCCTCTAAACTCCTTTTATTCACTTTACCATATACATGACCAACACCGCCATCTGGCAGTCAGTTTTTGATCATGGTGGATTTTTTTCCATATCTGTTTTGTTGTCACAGCCTGCTACTGGGTGCTCACGGGTTTTTATTTATTTCTTTTTATTTCAACAATTTGTTGGTTTTTACGGCCGCAGAGCTGTTTTGTTGTCACAGGCTGCTACCGGGTGCTCACGGTTTTTTAATTATTGCTTTTTATTTCAACAATTTGTTGGTTTTTACGGCCTTTGAATTTTCAAGTATCATGACTATGAATGAATTTTCTATAGGGAATATTATTATTGTGTTTTTAATAATTTTTATTTAATTATTAAAAGTTTTTAATTGAATAGAAAGTAAAATTTCTAGAGAAACCGCCATAGCTTTTCTTTTAGCTCCATTTCGGAATCTGCTAGACTTCACTCATCAGAAAAATTTTGGCACGCACTGATAACCATTAAGCTAACAATACGCTGGTTTTTCTGTCTTCTATACTCCCCTTATTCACTTTACCATATACATGGCTTTTACGGCCTTTGAATTTTCAAGTATCATGACTATGACTGAATTTTCTATAGGGAATATTATTATTGTGTTTTTCATAATTTTTATTTAATTATTAAAAGTTTTTAATTGAATAGAAAGGAAAATTTTCAGAGACAACCGCAATGGCTTTTCTTATAGATCCATTTCGGAAGCTGCTAGACTTCACTCATCAGATAAATTTTGGCACGCACTGATAACCATTATGCTAACAGTACGCTGGTTTTTCTGTCCTCTAAACTCCCTTTATTCACTTTACCATATACATGACCAACACCGCCATCTGGCTGTCAGTTTTTGATCATGGTGGATTTTTTTGCAGAGCTGCTTTGTTGTCACAGCCTGCTACCGGGTGCTCACGGTTTTTTAATTATTGCTTTTTATTTCCACAATTTGTTGGTTTGCACGGCCTATAATTTTTATTTAATTATTAAAAGTTTTTAATTGAATAGAAAGGACAATTTTCAGAGACAACCGCCATAGCTTTTCTTATAGATCCATTTAGGAAGCTGCTAGACTTCACTCATCAGATAAATTTTGGCACGCACTGATAACCATTAGGCTAACAGTACGCTGGTTTTTCTGTCCTCTAAACTCCTTTTATTCACTTTACCATATACATGACCAACACCGCCATCTGGCAGTCAGTTTTTGATCATGGTGGATTTTTTTGCAGAGCTGCTTTGTTGTCACAGCCTGCTACCGGGTGCTCACGGTTTTTTAATTATTGCTTTTTATTTCAACAATTTGTTGGTTTGCACGGCCTATAATTTTTATTTAATTATTAAAAGTTTTTAATTGAATAGGAAGGAAAATTTTCAGAGACAACCGCCATAGCTTTTCTTATAGATCCATTTCGGAAGCTGCTAGACTTCACTCATCAGATAAATTTTGGCACGCACTGATAACCATTAGGCTAACAATACGCGGTTTTTCTGTCCTCTATACTCCCCTTATTCACTTTACCATATACATGACCAGCACCGCCATCTGGCAGTCAGTTTTTGATCATGGTGGATTTTTTTGCATAGCTGTTTTGTTGTCACAGCCTGCTACTGGTTGCTCACGGGTTTTAAACTATTGCTTTTTATTTCAACAATTTGTTGGTTTTTACGGCCTTTGAATTTTCAGTATCATGACTATGAATGAATTTTCTATAGGGAATATTATTATTGTGTTTTTAATAATTTTTATTTAATTATTAAAAGTTTTTAATTGAATAGAAAGTAAAATTTCTAGAGACAACCGCAAAAATGCTCCATTTCGGAAGCTGCTAGACTTCACTCATCAGAGAAATTTTGGCACGCACTGCTAACCATTGAGCTAACAATACGCTGGTTTTTCTGTCCTCTAAACTCGTTTTATTCACTTTGCCATATACATGACCAGCACCGCTATCTGGCAGTCAGTTTTTGATCATGATGGATTTTTTGCATAGCTGTT
Source organism: Merzomyia westermanni (assembly GCA_949987695.1). Classification (NCBI taxonomy): domain Eukaryota; kingdom Metazoa; phylum Arthropoda; class Insecta; order Diptera; family Tephritidae; genus Merzomyia; species Merzomyia westermanni. The sequence goes on along the minus strand of OX465288.1, from coordinate 102,261,216 downwards.
TTGTTGTCACAGGTTGCTACCGGGTGCTCACGGTTTTTTAATTATTGCTTTTTATTCCAACAATTTAATTTGTTGGTTTTCACGGCCTATAATTTTTATTTAATTATTAAAAGTTTTTAATTGAATAGAAAGGAAAATTTTCAGAGACAACCGCCATAGCTTTTCTTTTTGCTCCATTTCGGAAGCTGCTAGACTTCACTCATCAGATAAATTTTGGCACGCACTGATAACCATTAAGCTAACAATACGCTGGTTTTTCTGTCCTCTATACTCCCCTTATTCACTTTACCATATACATGACCAGCACCACCATCTGGCAGTCAGTTTTTGATCATGGTGGATTTTTTTGCATAGCTGTTTTGTTGTCACAGCCTGCTACTGGGTGCTCACGGGTTTTTAATTATTGCTTTTTATTTCAACAATTTGTTGGTTTTTACGGCCTTTGAATTTTCAAGTATCATGACTATGACTGAATTTTCTATAGGGAATATTATTATTGTGTTTTTCATAATTTTTATTTAATTATTAAAAGTTTTTAATTGAATAGAAAGGAAAATTTTCAGAGACAACCGCAATAGCTTTTCTTATAGATCCATTTCGGAAGCTGCTAGACTTCACTCATCAGATAAATTTTGGCACGCACTGATAACCATTATGCTAACAGTACGCTGGTTTTTCTGTCCTCTAAACTCCCTTTATTGACTTTACCATATACATGACCAACACCGCCATCTGGCAGTCAGTTTTTGATCATGGTGGATTTTTTTGCAGAGCTGCTTTGTTGTCACAGCCTGCTACCGGGTGCTCACGGTTTTTTAATTATTGCTTTTTATTTCAACAATTTGTTGGTTTGCACGGCCTATAATTTTTATTTAATTATTAAAAGTTTTTAATTGAATAGAAACGAAAATTTTCAGAGACAACCGCCATAGCTTTTCTTATAGATCCATTTAGGAAGCTGCTAGACTTCACTCATCAGATAAATTTTGGCACGCACTGATAACCATTAGGCTAACAGTACGCTGGTTTTTCTGTCCTCTAAACTCCTTTTATTCACTTTACCATATACATGACCAACACCGCCATCTGGCAGTCAGTTTTTGATCATGGTGGATTTTTTTGCAGAGCTGCTTTGTTGTCACAGCCTGCTACCGGGTGCTCACGGTTTTTTAATTATTGCTTTTTATTTCAACAATTTGTTGGTTTGCACGGCCTATAATTTTTATTTAATTATTAAAAGTTTTTAATTGAATAGAAAGGAAAATTTACAGAGTCAACCGCCATAGCTTTTCTTATAGATCCATTTAGGAAGCTGCTAGACTTCACTCATCAGATAAATTTTGGCACGCACTGATAACCATTAGGCTAACAGTACGCTGGTTTTTCTGTCCTCTAAACTCCTTTTATTCACTTTACCATATACATGACCAACACCGCCATCTGGCAGTCAGTTTTTGATCATGGTGGATTTTTTTGCAGAGCTGCTTTGTTGTCACAGCCTGCTACCGGGTGCTCACGGTTTTTTAATTATTGCTTTTTATTTCAACAATTTGTTGGTTTGCACGGCCTATAATTTTTATTTAATTATTAAAAGTTTTTAATTGAATAGGAGGAAAATTTTCAGAGACAACCGCCATAGCTTTTCTTATAGATCCATTTCGGAAGCTGCTAGACTTCACTCATCAGATAAATTTTGGCACGCACTGATAACCATTAAGCTAACAATACGCGGTTTTTCTGTCCTCTATACTCCCCTTATTCACTTTACCATATACATGACCAGCACCGCCATCTGGCAGTCAGTTTTTGATCATGGTGGATTTTTTTGCATAGCTGTTTTGTTGTCACAGCCTGCTACTGGTTGCTCACGGGTTTTAAACTATTGCTTTTTATTTCAACAATTTGTTGGTTTTTACGGCCTTTGAATTTTCAGTATCATGACTATGAATGAATTTTCTATAGGGAATATTATTATTGTGTTTTTAATAATTTTTATTTAATTATTAAAAGTTTTTAATTGAATAGAAAGTAAAATTTCTAGAGACAACCGCCATAGCTTTTCTTTTTGCTCCATTTCGGAAGCTGCTAGACTTCACTCATCAGAGAAATTTTGGCACGCACTGCTAACCATTGAGCTAACAATACGCTGGTTTTTCTGTCCTCTAAACTCGTTTTATTCACTTTGCCATATACATGACCAGCACCGCTATCTGGCAGTCAGTTTTTGATCATGATGGATTTTTTGCATAGCTGTTTTGTTGTCACAGGTTGCTACCGGGTGCTCACGGTTTTTTAATTATTGCTTTTTATTCCAACAATTTAATTTGTTGGTTGTCACGGCCTATAATTTTTATTTAATTATTAAAAGTTTTTAATTGAATAGAAAGGAAAATTTTCAGAGACAACCGCCATAGCTTTTCTTTTTGCTCCATTTCGGAAGCTGCTAGACTTCACTCATCAGATAAATTTTGGCACGCACTGATAACCATTAAGCTAACAATACGCTGGTTTTTCTGTCCTCTATACTCCCCTTATTCACTTTACCATATACATGACCAGCGCCACCATCTGGCAGTCAGTTTTTGATCATGGTGGATTTTTTTGCATAGCTGTTTTGTTGTCACAGCCTGCTACTGGGTGCTCACGGGTTTTTAATTATTGCTTTTTATTTCAACAATTTGTTGGTTTTTACGGCCTTTGAATTTTCAAGTATCATGACTATGACTGAATTTTCTATAGGGAATATTATTATTGTGTTTTTCATAATTTTTATTTAATTATTAAAAGTTTTTAATTGAATAGAAAGGAAAATTTTCAGAGACAACCGCAATAGCTTTTCTTATAGATCCATTTCGGAAGCTGCTAGACTTCACTCATCAGATAAATTTTGGCACGCACTGATAACCATTATGCTAACAGTACGCTGGTTTTTATGTCCTCTAAACTCCCTTTATTCACCTTACCATATACATGACCAACACCGCCATCTGGCTGTCAGTTTTTGATCATGGTGGATTTTTTTACAGATCTGCTTTGTTGTCACAGCCTGCTACCGGGTGCTCACGGTTTTTTAATTATTGCTTTTTATTTCAACAATTTGTTGGTTTGCACGGCCTATAATTTTTATTTAATTATTAAAAGTTTTTAATTGAATAGAAACGAAAATTTTCAGAGACAACCGCCATAGCTTTTCTTATAGATCCATTTAGGAAGCTGCTAGACTTCACTCATCAGATAAATTTTGGCACGCACTGATAACCATTAGGCTAACAGTACGCTGGTTTTTCTGTCCTCTAAACTCCCTTTATTCACCTTACCATATACATGACCAACACCGCCATCTGGCTGTCAGTTTTTGATCATGGTGGATTTTTTTACAGATCTGCTTTGTTGTCACAGCCTGCTACCGGGTGCTCACGGTTTTTTAATTATTGCTTTTTATTTCAACAATTTGTTGGTTTGCACGGCCTATAATTTTTATTTAATTATTAAAAGTTTTTAATTGAATAGAAACGAAAATTTTCAGAGACAACCGCCATAGCTTTTCTTATAGATCCATTTAGGAAGCTGCTAGACTTCACTCATCAGATAAATTTTGGCACGCACTGATAACCATTAGGCTAACAGTACGCTGGTTTTTCTGTCCTCTAAACTCCTTTTATTCACTTTACCATATACATGACCAACACCGCCATCTGGCAGTCAGTTTTTGATCATGGTGGATTTTTTTGCAGAGCTGCTTTGTTGTCACAGCCTGCTACCGGGTGCTCACGGTTTTTTAATTATTGCCTTTTATTTCAACAATTTGTTGGTTTGCACGGCCTATAATTTTTATTTAATTATTAAAAGTTTTTAATTGAATAGAAACGAAAATTTTCAGAGACAACCGCCATAGCTTTTCTTATAGATCCATTTAGGAAGCTGCTAGACTTCACTCATCAGATAAATTTTGGCACGCACTGATAACCATTAGGCTAACAGTACGCTGGTTTTTCTGTCCTCTAAACTCCTTTTATTCACTTTACCATATACATGACCAACACCGCCATCTGGCAGTCAGTTTTTGATCATGGAGGATTTTTTTGCAGAGCTGCTTTGTTGTCACAGCCTGCTACTGGGTGCTCACGGGTTTTTAATTATTGCTTTTTATTTCAACAATTTGTTGGTTTTTACGGCCTTTGAATTTTCAAGTATCATGACTATGACTGAATTTTCTATAGGGAATATTATTATTGTGTTTTTCATAATTTTTATTTAATTATTAAAAGTTTTTAATTGAATAGAAAGGAAAATTTTCAGAGACAACCGCAATAGCTTTTCTTATAGATCCATTTCGGAAGCTGCTAGACTTCACTCATCAGATAAATTTTGGCACGCACTGATAACCATTATGCTAACAGTACGCTGGTTTTTCTGTCCTCTAAACTCCCTTTATTCACTTTACCATATACATGACCAGCACCACCATCTGGCAGTCAGTTTTTGATCATGGTGGATTTTTTTGCATAGCTGTTTTGTTGTCACAGCCTGCTACTGGGTGCTCACGGGTTTTTAATTATTGCTTTTTATTTCAACAATTTGTTGGTTTTTACGGCCTTTGAATTTTCAAGTATCATGACTATGACTGAATTTTCTATAGGGAATATTATTATTGTGTTTTTCATAATTTTTATTTAATTATTAAAAGTTTTTAATTGAACAGAAAGGAAAATTTTCAGAGACAACCGCAATAGCTTTTCTTATAGATCCATTTCGGAAGCTGCTAGACTTCACTCATCAGATAAATTTTGGCACGCACTGATAACCATTATGCTAACAGTACGCTGGTTTTTCTGTCCTCTAAACTCCCTTTATTGACTTTACCATATACATGACCAACACCGCCATCTGGCTGTCAGTTTTTGATCATGGTGGATTTTTTTGCAGAGCTGCTTTGTTGTCACAGCCTGCTACCGGGTGCTCACGGTTTTTTAATTATTGCTTTTTATTTCAACAATTTGTTGGTTTGGTTATTAAAAGTTTTTAATTGAATAGAAACGAAAATTGTCAGAGACAACCGCCATAGCTTTTCTTATAGATCCATTTAGGAAGCTGCTAGACTTCACTCATCAGATAAATTTTGGCACGCACTGATAACCATTAGGCTAACAGTACGCTGGTTTTTCTGTCCTCTAAACTCCTTTTATTCACTTTACCATATACATGACCAACACCGCCATCTGGCAGTCAGTTTTTGATCATGGTGGATTTTTTTGCAGAGCTGCTTTGTTGTCACAGCCTGCTACCGGGTGCTCACGGTTTTTTAATTATTGCTTTTTATTTCAACAATTTGTTGGTTTGCACGGCCTATAATTTTTATTTAATTATTAAAAGTTTTTAATTGAATAGAAACGAAAATTTTCAGAGACAACCGCCATAGCTTTTCTTATAGATCCATTTAGGAAGCTGCTAGACTTCACTCATCAGATAAATTTTGGCACGCACTGATAACCATTAGGCTAACAGTACGCTGGTTTTTCTGGCCTCTAAACTCCTTTACTTTACCATATACATGACCAACACCGCCATCTGGCAGTCAGTTTTTGATCATGGTGGATTTTTTTGCAGAGCTGCTTTGTTGTCACAGCCTGCTACTGGGTGCTCACGGGTTTTTAATTATTGCTTTTTATTTCAACAATTTGTAGGTTTTTACGGCCTTTGAATTTTCAAGTATCATGACTATGACTGAATTTTCTATAGGGAATATTATTATTGTGTTTTTCATAATTTTTATTTAATTATTAAAAGTTTTTAATTGAATAGAAAGGAAAATTTTCAGAGACAACCGCAATAGCTTTTCTTATAGATCCATTTCGGAAGCTGCTAGACTTCACTCATCAGATAAATTTTGCCACGCACTGATAACCATTATGCTAACAGTACGCTGGTTTTTCTGTCCTCTAAACTCCCTTTATTCACTTTACCATATACATGACCAACACCGCCATCTGGCTGTCAGTTTTTGATCATGGTGGATTTTTTTGCAGAGCTGCTTTGTTGTCACAGCCTGCTACCGGGTGCTCACGGTTTTTTAATTATTGCTTTTTATTTCAACAATTTGTTGGTTTGCACGGCCTATAATTTTTATTTAATTATTAAAAGTTTTTAATTGAATAGAAAGGAAAATTTACAGAGACAACCGCCATAGCTTTTCTTATAGATCCATTTAGGAAGCTGCTAGACTTCACTCATCAGATAAATTTTGGCACGCACTGATAACCATTAGGCTAACAGTACGCTGGTTTTTCTGTCCTCTAAACTCCTTTTATTCACTTTACCATATACATGACCAACACCGCCATCTGGCAGTCAGTTTTTGATTTGAATTTTCAAGTATCATGACTATGACTGAATTTTCTATAGGGAATATTATTATTGTGTTTTTCATAATTTTTATTTAATTATTAAAAGTTTTTAATTGAATAGAAAGGAAAATTTTCAGAGACAACCGCAATAGCTTTTCTTATAGATCCATTTCGGAAGCTCTAGACTTCACTCATCAGATAAATTTTGGCACGCACTGATAACCATTATGCTAACAGTACGCTGGTTTTTCTGTCCTCTAAACTCACTTTATTGACTTTACCATATACATGACCAACACCGCCATCTGGCTGTCAGTTTTTGATCATGGTGGATTTTTTTGCAGAGCTGCTTTGTTGTCACAGCCTGCTACCGGGTGCTCACGGTTTTTTAATTATTGCTTTTTATTTCAACAATTTGTTGGTTTGCACGGCCTATAATTTTTATTTAATTATTAAAAGTTTTTAATTGAATAGAAACGAAAATTTTCAGAGACAACCGCCATAGCTTTTCTTATAGATCCATTTAGGAAGCTGCTAGACTTCACTCATCAGATAAATTTTGGCACGCACTGATAACCATTAGGCTAACAGTACGCTGGTTTTTCTGTCCTCTAAACTCCTTTTATTCACTTTACCATATACATGACCAACACCGCCATCTGGCAGTCAGTTTTTGATCATGGTGGATTTTTTTTGCAGAGCTGCTTTGTTGTCACAGCCTGCTACCGGGTGCTCACGGTTTTTTAATTATTGCTTTTTATTTCAACAATTTGTTGGTTTGCACGGCCTATAATTTTTATTTAATTATTAAAAGTTTTTAATTGAATAGAAACGAAAATTTTCAGAGACAACCGCCATAGCTTTTCTTATAGATCCATTTAGGAAGCTGCTAGACTTCACTCATCAGATAAATTTTGGCACGCACTGATAACCATTAGGCTAACAGTACGCTGGTTTTTCTGTCCTCTAAACTCCTTTTATTCACTTTACCATATACATGACCAACACCGCCATCTGGCAGTCAGTTTTTGATCATGGTGGATTTTTTTGCAGAGCTGCTTTGTTGTCACAGCCTGCTACTGGGTGCTCACGGGTTTTTAATTATTGCTTTTTATTTCAACAATTTGTAGGTTTTTACGGCCTTTGAATTTTCAAGTATCATGACTATGACTGAATTTTCTATAGGGAATATTATTATTGTGTTTTTCATAATTTTTATTTAATTATTAAAAGTTTTTAATTGAATAGAAAGGAAAATTTTCAGAGACAACCGAAATAGCTTTTCTTATAGATCCATTTCGGAAGCTGCTAGACTTCACTCATCAGATAAATTTTGCCACGCACTGATAACCATTATGCTAACAGTACGCTGGTTTTTCTGTCCTCTAAACTCCCTTTATTCACTTTACCATATACATGACCAACACCGCCATCTGGCTGTCAGTTTTTGATCATGGTGGATTTTTTTGCAGAGCTGCTTTGTTGTCACAGCCTGCTACCGGGTGCTCACGGTTTTTTAATTATTGCTTTTTATTTCAACAATTTGTTGGTTTGCACGGCCTATAATTTTTATTTAATTATTAAAAGTTTTTAATTGAATAGAAAGGAAAATTTACAGAGACAACCGCCATAGCTTTTCTTATAGATCCATTTAGGAAGCTGCTAGACTTCACTCATCAGATAAATTTTGGCACGCACTGATAACCATTAGGCTAACAGTACGCTGGTTTTTCTGTCCTCTAAACTCCTTTTATTCACTTTACCATATACATGACCAACACCGCCATCTGGCAGTCAGTTTTTGATCATGGTGGATTTTTTTGCAGAGCTGCTTTGTTGTCACAGCCTGCTACCGGGTGCTCACGGTTTTTTAATTATTGCTTTTTATTTCAACAATTTGTTGGTTTGCACGGCCTATAATTTTTATTTAATTATTAAAAGTTTTTAATTGAATAGGAGGAAAATTTTTAGAGACAACCGCCATAGCTTTTCTTATAGATCCATTTCGGAAGCTGCTAGACTTCACTCATCAGATAAATTTTGGCACGCACTGATAACCATTAAGCTAACAATACGCGGTTTTTCTGTCCTCTATACTCCCCTTATTCACTTTACCATATACATGACCAGCACCGCCATCTGGCAGTCAGTTTTTGATCATGGTGGATTTTTTTGCATAGCTGTTTTGTTGTCACAGCCTGCTACTGGTTGCTCACGGGTTTTAAACTATTGCTTTTTATTTCAACAATTTGTTGGTTTTTACGGCCTTTGAATTTTCAGTATCATGACTATGAATGAATTTTCTATAGGGAATATTATTATTGTGTTTTTAATAATTTTTATTTAATTATTAAAAGTTTTTAATTGAATAGAAAGTAAAATTTCTAGAGACAACCGCCATAGCTTTTCTTTTTGCTCCATTTCGGAAGCTGCTAGACTTCACTCATCAGAGAAATTTTGGCACGCACTGCTAACCATTGAGCTAACAATACGCTGGTTTTTCTGTCCTCTAAACTCGTTTTATTCACTTTGCCATATACATGACCAGCACCGCTATCTGGCAGTCAGTTTTTGATCATGATGGATTTTTTGCATAGCTGTTTTGTTGTCACAGGTTGCTACCGGGTGCTCACGGTTTTTTAATTATTGCTTTTTATTCCAACAATTTAATTTGTTGGTTTTCACGGCCTATAATTTTTATTTAATTATTAAAAGTTTTTAATTGAATAGAAAGGAAAATTTTCAGAGACAACCGCCATAGCTTTTCTTTTTGCTCCATTTCGGAAGCTGCTAGACTTCACTCATCAGATAAATTTTGGCACGCACTGATAACCATTAAGCTAACAATACGCTGGTTTTTCTGTCCTCTATACTCCCCTTATTCACTTTACCATATACATGACCAGCACCACCATCTGGCAGTCAGTTTTTGATCATGGTGGATTTTTTTGCATAGCTGTTTTGTTGTCACAGCCTGCTACTGGGTGCTCACGGGTTTTTAATTATTGCTTTTTATTTCAACAATTTGTTGGTTTTTACGGCCTTTGAATTTTCAAATATCATGACTATGACTGAATTTTCTATAGGGAATATTATTATTGTGTTTTTCATAATTTTTATTTAATTATTAAAAGTTTTTAATTGAATAGAAAGGAAAATTTTCAGAGACAACCGCAATAGCTTTTCTTATAGATCCATTTCGGAAGCTGCTAGACTTCACTCATCAGATAAATTTTGGCACGCACTGATAACCATTATGCTAACAGTACGCTGGTTTTTCTGTCCTCTAAACTCCCTTTATTCACCTTACCATATACATGACCAACACCGCCATCTGGCTGTCAGTTTTTGATCATGGTGGATTTTTTTACAGATCTGCTTTGTTGTCACAGCCTGCTACCGGGTGCTCACGGTTTTTTAATTATTGCTTTTTATTTCAACAATTTGTTGGTTTGCACGGCCTATAATTTTTATTTAATTATTAAAAGTTTTTAATTGAATAGAAACGAAAATTTTCAGAGACAACCGCCATAGCTTTTCTTATAGATCCATTTAGGAAGCTGCTAGACTTCACTCATCAGATAAATTTTGGCACGCACTGATAACCATTAGGCTAACAGTACGCTGGTTTTTCTGTCCTCTAAACTCCTTTTATTCACTTTACCATATACATGACCAACACCGCCATCTGGCAGTCAGTTTTTGATCATGGTGGATTTTTTTGCAGAGCTGCTTTGTTGTCACAGCCTGCTACCGGGTGCTCACGGTTTTTTAATTATTGCTTTTTATTTCAACAATTTGTTGGTTTGCACGGCCTATAATTTTTATTTAATTATTAAAAGTTTTTTAATTGAATAGAAACGAAAATTTTCAGAGACAACCGCCATAGCTTTTCTTATAGATCCATTTAGGAAGCTGCTAGACTTCACTCATCAGATAAATTTCGGCACGCACTGATAACCATTAGGCTAACAGTACGCTGGTTTTTCTGTCCTCTAAACTCCTTTTATTCACTTTACCATATACATGACCAACACCGCCATCTGGCAGTCAGTTTTTGATCATGGTGGATTTTTTTGCAGAGCTGCTTTGTTGTCACAGCCTGCTACCGGGTGCTCACGGTTTTTTAATTATTGCTTTTTATTTCAACAATTTGTTGGTTTGCACGGCCTATAATTTTTATTTAATTATTAAAAGTTTTTAATTGAATAGAAACGAAACTTTTCAGAGACAACCGCCATAGCTTTTCTTATAGATCCATTTAGGAAGCTGCTAGATTTCACTCATCAGATAAATTTTGGCACGCACTGATAACCATTAGGCTAACAGTACGCTGGTTTTTCTGTCCTCTAAACTCCTTTTATTCACTTTACCATATACATGACCAACACCGCCATCTGGCAGTCAGTTTTTGATCATGGAGGATTTTTTTGCAGAGCTGCTTTGTTGTCACAGCCTGCTACTGGGTGCTCACGGGTTTTTAATTATTGCTTTTTATTTCAACAATTTGTTGGTTTTTACGGCCTTTGAATTTTCAAGTATCATGACTATGACTGAATTTTCTATAGGGAATATTATTATTGTGTTTTTCATAATTTTTATTTAATTATTAAAAGTTTTTAATTGAATAGAAAGGAAAATTTTCAGAGACAACCGCAATAGCTTTTCTTATAGATCCATTTCGGAAGCTGCTAGACTTCACTCATCAGATAAATTTTGGCACGCACTGATAACCATTATGCTAACAGTACGCTGGTTTTTCTGTCCTCTAAACTCCCTTTATTCACTTTACCATATACATGACCAGCACCACCATCTGGCAGTCAGTTTTTGATCATGGTGGATTTTTTTGCATAGCTGTTTTGTTGTCACAGCCTGCTACTGGGTGCTCACGGGTTTTTAATTATTGCTTTTTATTTCAACAATTTGTTGGTTTTTACGGCCTTTGAATTTTCAAGTATCATGACTATGACTGAATTTTCTATAGGGAATATTATTATTGTGTTTTTCATAATTTTTATTTAATTATTAAAAGTTTTTAATTGAATAGAAAGGAAAATTTTCAGAGACAACCGCAATAGCTTTTCTTATAGATCCATTTCGGAAGCTGCTAGACTTCACTCATCAGATAAATTTTGGCACGCACTGATAACCATTATGCTAACAGTACGCTGGTTTTTCTGTCCTCTAAACTCCCTTTATTGACTTTACCATATACATGACCAACACCGCCATCTGGCTGTCAGTTTTTGATCATGGTGGATTTTTTTGCAGAGCTGCTTTGTTGTCACAGCCTGGTACCGGGTGCTCACGGTTTTTTAATTATTGCTTTTTATTTCAACAATTTGTTGGTTTGGTTATTAAAAGTTTTTAATTGAATAGAAACGAAAATTTTCAGAGACAACCGCCATAGCTTTTCTTATAGATCCATTTAGGAAGCTGCTAGACTTCACTCATCAGATAAATTTTGGCACGCACTGATAACCATTAGGCTAACAGTACGCTGGTTTTTCTGTCCTCTAAACTCCTTTTATTCACTTTACCATATACATGACCAACACCGCCATCTGGCAGTCAGTTTTTGATCATGGTGGATTTTTTTGCAGAGCTGCTTTGTTGTCACAGCCTGCTACTGGGTGCTCACGGGTTTTTAATTATTGCTTTTTATTTCAACAATTTGTAGGTTTTTACGGCCTTTGAATTTTCAAGTATCATGACTATGACTGAATTTTCTATAGGGAATATTATTATTGTGTTTTTCATAATTTTTATTTAATTATTAAAAGTTTTTAATTGAATAGAAAGGAAAATTTTCAGAGACAACCGCAATAGCTTTTCTTATAGATCCATTTCGGAAGCTGCTAGACTTCACTCATCAGATAAATTTTGCCACGCACTGATAACCATTATGCTAACAGTACGCTGGTTTTTCTGTCCTCTAAACTCCCTTTATTCACTTTACCATATACATGACCAACACCGCCATCTGGCTGTCAGTTTTTGATCATGGTGGATTTTTTTGCAGAGCTGCTTTGTTGTCACAGCCTGCTACCGGGTGCTCACGGTTTTTTAATTATTGCTTTTTATTTCAACAATTTGTTGGTTTGCACGGCCTATAATTTTTATTTAATTATTAAAAGTTTTTAATTGAATAGAAAGGAAAATTTACAGAGACAACCGCCATAGCTTTTCTTATAGATCCATTTAGGAAGCTGCTAGACTTCACTCATCAGATAAATTTTGGCACGCACTGATAACCATTAGGCTAACAGTACGCTGGTTTTTCTGTCCTCTAAACTCCTTTTATTCACTTTACCATATACATGACCAACACCGCCATCTGGCAGTCAGTTTTTGATCATGGTGGATTTTTTTGCAGAGCTGCTTTGTTGTCACAGCCTGCTACCGGGTGCTCACGGTTTTTTAATTATTGCTTTTTATTTCAACAATTTGTTGGTTTGCACGGCCTATAATTTTTATTTAATTATTAAAAGTTTTTAATTGAATAGGAGGAAAATTTTCAGAGACAACCGCCATAGCTTTTCTTATAGATCCATTTCGGAAGCTGCTAGACTTCACTCATCAGATAAATTTTGGCACGCACTGATAACCATTAAGCTAACAATACGCGGTTTTTCTGTCCTCTATACTCCCCTTATTCACTTTACCATATACATGACCAGCACCGCCATCTGGCAGTCAGTTTTTGATCATGGTGGATTTTTTTGCATAGCTGTTTTGTTGTCACAGCCTGCTACTGGTTGCTCACAGGTTTTAAACTATTGCTTTTTATTTCAACAATTTGTTGGTTTTTACGGCCTTTGAATTTTCAGTATCATGACTATGAATGAATTTTCTATAGGGAATATTATTATTGTGTTTTTAATAATTTTTATTTAATTATTAAAAGTTTTTAATTGAATAGAAAGTAAAATTTCTAGAGACAACCGCCATAGCTTTTCTTTTTGCTCCATTTCGGAAGCTGCTAGACTTCACTCATCAGAGAAATTTTGGCACGCACTGCTAACCATTGAGCTAACAATACGCTGGTTTTTCTGTCCTCTAAACTCGTTTTATTCACTTTGCCATATACATGACCAGCACCGCTATCTGGCAGTCAGTTTTTGATCATGATGGATTTTTTGCATAGCTGTTTTGTTGTCACAGGTTGCTACCGGGTGCTCACGGTTTTTTAATTATTGCTTTTTATTCCAACAATTTAATTTGTTGGTTTTCACGGCCTATAATTTTTATTTAATTATTAAAAGTTTTTAATTGAATAGAAAGGAAAATTTTCAGAGACAACCGCCATAGCTTTTCTTTTTGCTCCATTTCGGAAGCTGCTAGACTTCACTCATCAGATAAATTTTGGCACGCACTGATAACCATTAAGCTAACAATACGCTGGTTTTTCTGTCCTCTATACTCCCCTTATTCACTTTACCATATACATGACCAGCACCACCATCTGGCAGTCAGTTTTTGATCATGGTGGATTTTTTTGCATAGCTGTTTTGTTGTCACAGCCTGCTACTGGGTGCTCACGGGTTTTTAATTATTGCTTTTTATTTCAACAATTTGTTGGTTTTTACGGCCTTTGAATTTTCAAGTATCATGACTATGACTGAATTTTCTATAGGGAATATTATTATTGTGTTTTTCATAATTTTTATTTAATTATTAAAAGTTTTTAATTGAATAGAAAGGAAAATTTTCAGAGACAACCGCAATAGCTTTTCTTATAGATCCATTTCGGAAGCTGCTAGACTTCACTCATCAGATAAATTTTGGCACGCACTGATAACCATTATGCTAACAGTACGCTGGTTTTTCTGTCCTCTAAACTCCCTTTATTCACCTTACCATATACATGACCAACACCGCCATCTGGCAGTCAGTTTTTGATCATGGTGGATTTTTTTGCAGAGCTGCTTTGTTGTCACAGCCTGCTACCGGGTGCTCACGGTTTTTTAATTATTGCTTTTTATTTCAACAATTTGTTGGTTTGCACGGCCTATAATTTTTATTTAATTATTAAAAGTTTTTAATTGAATAGAAACGAAAATTTTCAGAGACAACCGCCATAGCTTTTCTTATAGATCCATTTAGGAAGCTGCTAGACTTCACTCATCAGATAAATTTTGGCACGCACTGATAACCATTAGGCTAACAGTACGCTGGTTTTTCTGTCCTCTAAACTCCTTTTATTCACTTTACCATATATATGACCAACACCGCCATCTGGCAGTCAGTTTTTGATCATGGTGGATTTTTTTGCAGAGCTGCTTTGTTGTCACAGCCTGCTACCGGGTGCTCACGGTTTTTTAATTATTGCTTTTTATTTCAACAATTTGTTGGTTTGCACGGCCTATAATTTTTATTTAATTATTAAAAGTTTTTAATTGAATAGAAACGAAAATTTTCAGAGACAACCGCCATAGCTTTTCTTATAGATCCATTTAGGAAGCTGCTAGACTTCACTCATCAGATAAATTTTGGCACGCACTGATAACCATTAGGCTAACAGTACGCTGGTTTTTCTGTCCTCTAAACTCCTTTTATTCACTTTACCATATACATGACCAACACCGCCATCTGGCAGTCAGTTTTTGATCATGGAGGATTTTTTTGCAGAGCTGCTTTGTTGTCACAGCCTGCTACTGGGTGCTCACGGGTTTTTAATTATTGCTTTTTATTTCAACAATTTGTTGGTTTTTACGGCCTTTGAATTTTCAAGTATCATGACTATGACTGAATTTTCTATAGGGAATATTATTATTGTGTTTTTCATAATTTTTATTTAATTATTAAAAGTTTTTAATTGAATAGAAAGGAAAATTTTCAGAGACAACCGCAATAGCTTTTCTTATAGATCCATTTCGGAAGCTGCTGCTCACGGGTTTTTAATTATTGCTTTTTATTTCAACAATTTGTTGGTTTTTACGGCCTTTGAATTTTCAAGTATCATGACTATGACTGAATTTTCTATAGGGAATATTATTATTGTGTTTTTCATAATTTTTATTTAATTATTAAAAGTTTTTAATTGAATAGAAAGGAAAATTTTCAGAGACAACCGCAATAGCCTTTCTTATAGATCCATTTCGGAAGCTGCTAGACTTCACTCATCAGATAAATTTTGGCACGCACTGATAACCATTATGCTAACAGTACGCTGGTTTTTCTGTCCTCTAAACTCCCTTTATTCACTTTACCATATACATGACCAGCACCACCATCTGGCAGTCAGTTTTTGATCATGGTGGATTTTTTTGCATAGCTGTTTTGTTGTCACAGCCTGCTACTGGGTGCTCACGGGTTTTTAATTATTGCTTTTTATTTCAACAATTTGTTGGTTTTTACGGCCTTTGAATTTTCAAGTATCATGACTATGACTGAATTTTCTATAGGGAATATTATTATTGTGTTTTTCATAATTTTTATTTAATTATTAAAAGTTTTTAATTGAATAGAAAGGAAAATTTTCAGAGACAACCGCAATAGCTTTTCTTATAGATCCATTTCGGAAGCTGCTAGACTTCACTCATCAGATAAATTTTGGCACGCACTGATAACCATTAAGCTAACAATAACTGGTTTTTCTGTCCTCTATACTCCCCTTATTCACTTTACCATATACATGACCAACACCGCCATCTGGCAGTCAGTTTTTGATCATGGTGGATTTTTTTGCAGAGCTGCTTTGTTGTCACAGGCTGCTACCGGGTGCTCACATGTTCTGAATTATTGCTTTTTACTTCAACAATTTGTTGGTTTTTACGGCCTGTGCATTTTCAAGTATCATGACTATTATTGAGCTCAAGGCCACTAATCATTTTTCTATAGCGAAAATTATTATTGCTTTTTTATTTCTTTAATAATTTTTCTTTAATTATTAAAATTTTTTAATAATAGAAAGGAAAATTTTAAGAGGCAACCGCCATAGCTTTTCTTATAGATCCATTGCGGAAGCTGCTAGACTTCACTCATCAGATAAATTTTGGCACGCACTGATAACCATTATGCTAACAGTACGCTGGTTTTTCTGTCCACTAAACTCCCTTTATTCACTTTACCATATACATGACCAACACCGCCATCTGGCAGTCAGTTTTTGATCAGGCTGCTACCGGGTGCTCACGGTTTTTTAATTATTGCTTTTTATTTCAGCAATTTGTTGGTTTTTACGGCCTTTGAATTTTCAAGTATCATGACTATGAATGACTTTTCTACAGGGAATATTATTATTGTGTTTTTAATAATTTTTATTTCATTATTAAAATTTTTTTATTGAATAGAACGAACAATTTTTAGAGGCAACCGCCATAGCTTTTCTTATAGATCCATTGCGGAAGCTGCTAGACTTCACTCATCAGATAAATTTTGGCACGCACTGATGACCATTAGGCTAACAGTACGCTGGTTTTTCTGTCCTCTAAACTCCCTTTATTCACTTTACCATATACATGACCAACAGCGCCATCTGGCTGTCAGTTTTTGATCATGGTGATTTTTTTGCAGAGCTGCTTTGTTGTCACAGCCTGCTACCGGGTGCTCACGGTTTTTTAATTATTGCTTTTTATTTCAACAATTTGTTGGTTTGCACGGCCTATAATTTTTATTTAATTATTAAAAGTTTTTAATTGAACAGAAAGGAAAATTTTCAGAGACAACCGCCATAGCTTTTCTTATAGATCCATTGCGGAACCTGCTAGACTTCACTCATCAGATAAATTTTGGCACGCACTGATAACCATTAGGCTAACAGTACGCTGGTTTTTCTGTCCTCTAAACTCCTTTTATTCACTTTACCATATACATGACCAACACCGCCATCTGGCAGTCAGTTTTTGATCATGGTGGATTTTTTTGCAGACCTGCTTTGTTGTCACAGCCTGCTACCGGGTGCTCACGGTTTTTTAATTATTGCTTTTTATTTCAACAATTTGTTGGTTTGCACGGCCTATAATTTTTATTTAATTATTAAAAGTTTTTAATTGAATAGAAAGGAAAATTTTCAGAGACAACCGCCATAGCTTTTCTTATAGATCCATTTCGGAAGCTGCTAGACTTCACTCATCAGATAAATTTTGGCACGCACTGATAACCATTAAGCTAACAATACGCGGTTTTTCTGTCCTCTATACTCCCCTTATTCACTTTACCATATACATGACCAGCACCGCCATCTGGCAGTCAGTTTTTGATCATGGTGGATTTTTTTGCATAGCTGTTTTGTTGTCACAGCCTGCTACTGGTTGCTCACGGGTTTTAAACTATTGCTTTTTATTTCAACAATTTGTTGGTTTTTACGGCCTTTGAATTTTCAGTATCATGACTATGAATGAATTTTCTATAGGGAATATTATTATTGTGTTTTTAATAATTTGTATTTAATTATTAAAAGTTTTTAATTGAATAGAAAGTAAAATTTCTAGAGACAACCGCCATAGCTTTTCTTTTTGCTCCATTTCGGAAGCTGCTAGACTTCACTCATCAGAGAAATTTTGGCACGCACTGCTAACCATTGAGCTAACAATACGCTGGTTTTTCTGTCCTCTAAACTCGTTTTATTCACTTTGCCATATACATGACCAGCACCGCTATCTGGCAGTCAGTTTTTGATCATGATGGATTTTTTGCATAGCTGTTTTGTTGTCACAGGTTGCTACCGGGTGCTCACGGTTTTTTAATTATTGCTTTTTATTCCAACAATTTAATTTGTTGGTTTTCACGGCCTATAATTTTTATTTAATTATTAAAAGTTTTTAATTGAATAGAAAGGAAAATTTTCAGAGACAACCGCCATAGCTTTTCTTTTTGCTCCATTTCGGAAGCTGCTAGACTTCACTCATCAGATAAATTTTGGCACGCACTGATAACCATTAAGCTAACAATACGCTGGTTTTTCTGTCCTCTATACTCCACTTATTCACTTTACCATATACATGACCAGCACCACCATCTGGCAGTCAGTTTTTGATCATGGTGGATTTTTTTGCATAGCTGTTTTGTTGTCACAGCCTGCTACTGGGTGCTCACGGGTTTTTAATTATTGCTTTTTATTTCAACAATTTGTTGGTTTTTACGGCCTTTGAATTTTCAAGTATCATGACTATGAATGAATTTTCTATAGGGAATATTATTATTGTGTTTTTAATAATTTTTATTTAATTATTAAAAGTTTTTAATTGAATAAAAAGGAAAATTTTTAGAGGCAACCGCCATAGCTTTTCTTATAGATAAATTGCGGAACCTGCTAGACTTCACTCATCAGATCAATTTTGGCACGCACTGATAACCATTAAGCTAACAATACAATACGCAGGTTTTTTTGTTCTCCAAACTCCTTTTAATCACTTTACCATATACATGACCAACACCGCCATCTGGCAGTCAGTTTTTGATCATGGTGGATTTTTTTGCATAGCTGTTTTGTTGTCACAGCCTGCTACTGGGTGCTCACGGGTTTTTAATTATTGCGTTTTATTCCAACAATTTGTTGGTTTTTACGGCCTGTGCATTTTCAAGTATCATGACTATGAATGAATTTTCTACAGGGAATATTATTATTGTGTTTTTAATCATTTTTATTTCATTATTAAAATTTTTTTATTGATTAGAACGAACAATTTTTAGAGGCAACCGCCATAGCTTTTCTTATAGATCCATTGCGGAAGCTGCTAGACTTCACTCATCAGATAAATTTTGGCACGCACTGATAACCATTAAGCTAACAATACACTGGTTTTTCTGTCCTCTATACTCCCCTTATTCACTTTACCATATACATGACCAACACCGCCATCTGGCAGTCAGTTTTTTATCACGGTGGATTTTTTTGCAGAGGTGCTTTGTTGTCACAGGCTGCTACCGGGTGCTCACATGTTCTGAATTATTGCTTTTTACTTCAACAATTTGTTGGTTTTTACGGCCTGTGCATTTTCAAGTATCATGACTATTATTGAGCTCAAGGCCACTAATCATTTTTCTATAGCGAAAATTATTATTGCTTTTTTATTTCTTTAATTATTAAAATTTTTTAATAATAGAAAGGAAAATTTTAAGAGGCAACCGCCATAGCTTTTCTTATAGATCCATTGCGGAAGCTGCTAGACTTCACTCATCAGATAAATTTTGGCACGCACTGATAACCATTAAGCTAACAATACACTGGTTTTTCTGTCCTCTATACTCCCCTTATTCTCTTTACCATATACATGACCAGCACCACCATCTGGCAGTCAGTTTTTGATCATGGTGAATTTTTTTGCATTGCTGTTTTGTTGTCACAGCCTGCTACTGGGTGCTCACGGGTTTTTAATTATTGCTTTTTATTTCAACAATTTGTTGGTTTTTACGGCCTTTGAATTTTCAAGTATCTGACTATGACTGAATTTTCTATAGGGAATATTATTATTGTGTTTTTCATAATTTTTATTTAAATATTAAAAGTTTTTAATTGAATAGAAAGGAAAATTTTCAGAGACAACCGCAATAGCTTTTCTTATAGATCCATTTCGGAAGCTGCTAGACTTCACTCATCAGATAAATTTTGGCACGCACTGATAACCATTAAGCTAACAATACACTGGTTTTTCTGTCCTCTATACTCCCCTTATTCACTTTACCATATACATGACCAACACCGCCATCTGGCAGTCAGTTTTTTATCACGGTGGATTTTTTTGCAGAGGTGCTTTGTTGTCACAGGCTGCTACCGGGTGCTCACATGTTCTGAATTATTGCTTTTTACTTCAACAATTTGTTGGTTTTTACGGCCTGTGCATTTTCAAGTATCATGACTATTATTGAGCTCAAGGCCACTAATCATTTTTCTATAGCGAAAATTATTATTGCTTTTTTATTTCTTTAATAATTTTTCTTTAATTATTAAAATTTTTTAATAATAGAAAGGAAAATTTTAAGAGGCAACCGCCATAGCTTTTCTTATAGATCCATTGCGGAAGCTGCTAGACTTCACTCATCAGATAAATTTTGGCACGCACTGATAACCATTATGCTAACAGTACGCTGGTTTTTCTGTCCACTAAACTCCCTTTATTCACTTTACCATATACATGACCAACACCGCCATCTGGCAGTCAGTTTTTGATCAGGCTGCTACCGGGTGCTCACGGCTTTTTAATTATTGCTTTTTATTTCAACAATTTGTTGGTTTTTACGGCCTGTGCATTTTCAAGTATCATGACTATGAATGAATTTTCTACAGGGAATATTATTATTGTGTTTTTAATAATTTTTATTTCATTATTAAAATTTTTTTATTGAATAGAACGAACAATTTTTAGAGGCAACCGCCATAGCTTTTCTTATAGATCCATTGCGGAAGCTGCTAGACTTCACTCATCAGATAAATTTTGGCACGCACTGATGACCATTAGGCTAACAGTACGCTGGTTTTTCTGTCCTCTAAACTCCCTTTATTCACTTTACCATATACATGACCAACAGCGCCATCTGGCTGTCAGTTTTTGATCATGGTGGATTTTTTTGCAGAGCTGCTTTGTTGTCACAGCCTGCTACCGGGTGCTTACGGTTTTTTAATTATTGCTTTTTATTTCAACAATTTGTTGGTTTGCACGGCCTATAATTTTTATTTAATTATTAAAAGTTTTTAATTGAATAGAAAGGAAAATTTTCAGAGACAACCGCCATAGCTTTTCTTATAGATCCATTGCGGAACCTGCTCATCAGATAAATTTTGGCACGCACTGATAACCATTAGGCTAACAGTACGCTGGTTCTTCTGTCCTCTAAACTCCTTTTATTCACTTTACCATATACATGACCAACACCGCCATCTGGCAGTCAGTTTTTGATCATGGTGGATTTTTTTGCAGAGCTGCTTTGTTGTCACAGCCTGCTACCGGGTGCTCACGGTGTTTTAATTATTGCTTTTTATTTCAACAATTTGTTGGTTTGCACGGCCTATGCATTTTCAAGTATCATGACTATGAATGAATTTTCTACAGGGAATATTATTATTGTGTTTTTAATAATTTTTATTTAATTATTAAAATTTTTTAATTGAATAGAACGAACAATTTTTAGAGGCAACCGCCATAGCTTTTCTCATAGATCCATTGCGGAAGCTGCTAGACTTCACTCATCAGATAAATTTTGGCACGCACTGATAACCATTAGGCTAACAGTACGCTGGTTTTTCTGTCCTCTAAACTCCTTTTATTCACTTTACCATATACATGACCAACACCGCCATCTGGCAGTCAGTTTTTGATCATGGTGGATTTTTTTGCAGAGCTGCTTTGTTGTCACAGCCTGCTACCGGGTGCTCACGGTTTTTTAATTATTGCTTTTTATTTCAACAATTTGTTGGTTTGCACGGCCTATAATTTTTATTTAATTATTAAAAGTTTTTAATTGAATAGAAAGGAAAATTTTTAGAGGCAACCGCCATAGCTTTTCTTATAGATCCATTTCGGAATCTGCTAGACTTCACTCATCAGATAAATTTTGGCACGCACTGATAACCATTAAGCTAACTGTCCTCTATACTCCCCTTATTCACTTTACCGTATACATGACCAGCACCGCCATCTGGCAGTCAGTTTTAGATCATGGTGGATTTTTTTGCAGAGCTGCTTTGTTGTCACAGGCTGCTACCGGGTGCTCACGTGTTCTGAATTATTACTTTTTACTTCAACAATTTGTTGGTTTTACGGCCTGTGCATTTTCAAATATCATGACTATTATTGAGCTCAAGGCCACTAATCATTTTTCTATAGCGAAAATTATTATTGCTTTTTATTTTTTTAATAATTTTTCTTTAATTATTAAAATTTTTTAATAATAGAAAGGAAAATTTTTAGAGGCAACCGCCATAGCTTTTCTTATAGATCCATTTCGGAATCTGCTAGACTTCACTCATCAGAAAAATTTTGGCACGCACTGATAACCATTAAGCTAACTGTCCTCTATACTCCCCTTATTCACTTTACCATATACATGACCAGCACCACCATCTGGCAGTCAGTTTTTGATCATGGTGGATTTTTTTGCATAGCTATTTTGTTGTCACAGGCTGCTACCGGGTGCTCACGGTGTTTTAATTATTGCTTTTTATTTCAACAATTTGTTGGTTTGCACGGCCTATGCATTTTCAAGTATCATGACTATGAATGAATTTTCTACAGGGAATATTATTATTGTGTTTTTAATAATTTTTATTTAATTATTAAAATTTTTTAATTGAATAGAACGAACAATTTTTAGAGGCAACCGCCATAGCTTTTCTCATAGATCCATTGCGGAAGCTGCTAGACTTCACTCATCAGATAAATTTTGGCACGCACTATCAGTATGCTAACAGTACGCTGGTTTTTCTGTCCTCTAAACTCCTCTTATTCACTTTACCATATACATGACCAACACCGCCATCTGGCAGTCAGTTTTTGATCATGGTGGATTTTTTTGCAGAGCTGCTTTGTTGTCACAGCCTGCTACCGGGTGCTCACGGTTTTTTAATTATTGCTTTTTATTTCAACAATTTGTTCGTTTGCACGGCCTATAATTTTTATTTAATTATTAAAAGTTTTTAATTGAATAGAAAGGAAAATTTTCAGAGACAACCGCCATAGCTTTTCTTATAGATCCATTTCGAAAGCTGCTAGACTTCACTCATCAGATAAATTTTGGCACGCACTGATAACCATTAAGCTAACAATATGCTGGTTTTTCTGTCCTCTATACTCCCCTTATTCACTTTACCATATACATGACCAGCACCGCCATCTGGCAGTCAGTTTTTGATCATGGTGGATTTTTTTGCAGAGCTGCTTTGTTGTCACAGCCTGCTACCGGGTGCTCACGGGTTTTTAATTATTGCTTTTTATTTCAACAATTTGTTGGTTTTTACGGCCGCAGAGCTGTTTTGTTGTCAAAGGCTGCTACCGGGTGCTCACGGTTTTTTAATTATTGCTTTTTATTTCAACAATTTGTTGGTTTTTACGGCCGCAGAGCTGTTTTGTTGTCACAGGCTGCTACCGGGTGCTCACGGTTTTTTAATTATTGCTTTTTATTTCAACAATTTGTTGGTTTTTACGGCCTTTGAATTTTCAAGTATCATGACTATGAATGAATTTTCTATAGGGAATATTATTATTGTGTTTTTAATAATTTTTATTTAATTATTAAAAGTTTTTAATTGAATAGAAAGTCAAATTTCTAGAGACAACCGCCATAGCTTTTCTTTTAGCTCCATTTCGGAATCTGGTAGACTTCACTCATCAGATAAATTTTGGCACGCACTGATAACCATTAGGCTAACAGTACGCTGGTTTTTCTGTCCTCTAAACTCCTTTTATTCACTTTACCATATACATGACCAACACCGCCATCTGGCAGTCAGGTTTTGATCATGGTGGATTTTTTTGCAGAGCTGCTTTGTTGTCACAGCCTGCTACCGGGTGCTCACGGTTTTTTAATTATTGCTTTTTATTCCAACAATTTAATTTGTTGGTTTTCACGGCCTATAATTTTTATTTAATTATTAAAAGTTTTTAATTGAATAGAAAGGAAAATTTTCAGAGACAACCGCCATAGCTTTTCTTTTTGCTCCATTTCGGAAGCTGCTAGACTTCACTCATCAGATAAATTTTGGCACGCACTGATAACCATTAAGCTAACAATACGCTGGTTTTTCTGTCCTCTATACTCCCCTTATTCACTTTACCATACACATGACCAGCACCGCCATCTGGCAGTCAGTTTTTGATCATGGTGGATTTTTTTGCATAGCTGTTTTGTTGTCACAGCCTGCTACTGGTTGCTCACGGGTTTTAAATTATTGCTTTTTATTTCAACAATTTGTTGGTTTTTACGGCCTTTGAATTTTCACGTATCATGACTATGAATGAACTTTCTATAGGGAATATTATTATTGTGTTTTTAATAATTTTTATTTAATTATTAAAAGTTTTTAATTGAATAGAAAGTAAAATTTCTAGAGACAACCGCCATAGCTTTTCTTTTTGCTCTATTTCGGAAGCTGCTAGACTTCACTCATCAGATAAATTTTGGCACGCACTGATAACCACTAAGCTAACTGTCCTCTATACTCCCCTTATTCACTTTACCGTATACATGACCAGCACCACCATCTGGCAGTCAGTTTTTGATCATGGTGGATTTTTTTGCATAGCTGTTTTGTTGTCACAGCCTGCTACTGGGTGCTCACGGGTTTTTAATTATTGCTTTTTATTTCAACAATTTGTTGGTTTTTACGGCCTTTGAATTTTCAAGTATCATGACTATGAATGAATTTTCTATAGGGAATATTATTATTGTGTTTTTAATAATTTTTATTTAATTATTAAAAGTTTTTAATTGAATAGAAAGGAAAATTTTTAGAGGCAACCGCCATAGCTTTTCTTATAGATCCATTTCGGAATCTGCTAGAGTTCACTCATCAGATAAATTTTGGCACGCACTGATAACCATTAAGCTAACTGTCCTCTATACTCCCCTTATTCACTTTACCGTATACATGACCAGCACCGCCATCTGGCAGTCAGTTTTAGATCATGGTGGATTTTTTTGCAGAGCTGCTTTGTTGTCACAGGCTCCTACCGGGTGCTCACGTGTTCTGAATTATTACTTTTTACTTCAACAATTTGTTGGTTTTACGGCCTGTGCATTTTCAAATATCATGACTATTATTGAGCTCAAGGCCACTAATCATTTTTCTATAGCGAAAATTATTATTGCTTTTTTATTTTTTTAATAATTTTTCTTTAATTATTAAAATTTTTTAATAATAGAAAGGAAAATTTTTAGAGGCAACCGCCATAGCTTTTCTTATAGATCCATTTCGGAATCTGCTAGACTTCACTCATCAGAAAAATTTTGGCACGCACTGATAACCATTAAGCTAACAATACGCTGGTTTTTCTGTCCTCTATACTCCCCTTATTCTCTTTATCATATACATGACCAGCACCGCCATCTGGCAGTCAGTTTTAGATCATGGTGGATTTTTTTGCAGAGCTGCTTTGTTGTCACAGGCTGCTACCGGGTGCTCACGGTGTTTTAATTATTGCTTTTTATTTCAACAATTTGTTGGTTTGCACGGCCTATGCATTTTCAAGTATCATGACTATGAATGAATTTTCTACAGGGAATATTATTATTGTGTTTTTAATAATTTTTATTTCATTATTAAAATTTTTTAATTGAATAGAACGAACAATTTTTAGAGGCAACCGCCATAGCTTTTCTCATAGATCCATTGCGGAAGCTGCTAGACTTCACTCATCAGATAAATTTTGGCACGCACTATCAGTATGCTAACAGTACGCTGGTTTTTCTGTCCTCTAAACTCCTTTTATTCACTTTACCATATACATGACCAACACCGCCATCTGGCAGTCAGTTTTTGATCATGGTGGATTTTTTTGCAGAGCTGCTTTGTTGTCACAGCCTGCTACCGGGTGCTCACGGTTTTTTAATTATTGATTTTTATTTCAACAATTTGTTGGTTTGCACGGCCTATAATTTTTATTTAATTATTAAAAGTTTTTAATTGAATAGAAAGGAAAATTTTCAGAGACAACCGCCATAGCTTTTCTTATAGATCCATTTCGAAAGCTGCTAGACTTCACTCATCAGATAAATTTTGGCACGCACTGATAACCATTAAGCTAACAATATGCTGGTTTTTCTGTCCTCTATACTCCCCTTATTCACTTTACCATATACATGACCAGCACCGCCATCTGGCAGTCAGTTTTTGATCATGGTGGATTTTTTTGCAGAGCTGCTTTGTTGTCACAGCCTGCTACCGGGTGCTCACGGGTTTTTAATTATTGCTTTTTATTTCAACAATTTGTTGGTTTTTACGGCCGCAGAGCTGTTTTGTTGTCACAGGCTGCTACCGGGTGCTCACGGTTTTTTAATTATTGCTTTTTATTTCAACAATTTGTTGGTTTTTACGGCCGCAGAGCTGTTTTGTTGTCACAGGCTGCTACCGGGTGCTCACGGTTTTTTAATTATTGCTTTTTATTTCAACAATTTGTTGGTTTTTACGGCCTTTGAATTTTCACGTATCATGACTATGAATGAACTTTCTATAGGGAATATTATTATTGTGTTTTTAATAATTTTTATTTAATTATTAAAAGTTTTTAATTGAATAGAAAGTAAAATTTCTAGAGACAACCGCCATAGCTTTTCTTTTTGCTCCATTTCGGAAGCTGCTAGACTTCACTCATCAGATAAATTTTGGCACGCACTGATAACCATTAAGCTAACTGTCCTCTATACTCCCCTAATTCACTTTACCGTATACATGACCAGCACCACCATCTGGCAGTCAGTTTTTGATCATGGTGGATTTTTTTGCATAGCTGTTTTGTTGTCACAGCCTGCTACTGGGTGCTCACGGGTTTTTAATTATTGCTTTTTATTTCAACAATTTGTTGGTTTTTACGGCCTTTGAATTTTCAAGTATCATGACTATGAATGAATTTTCTATAGGGAATATTATTATTGTGTTTTTAATAATTTTTATTTAATTATTAAAAGTTTTTAATTGAATAGAAAGGAAAATTTCTAGAGACAACCGCCATAGCTTTTCTTTTAGCTCCATTTCGGAATCTGGTAGACTTCACTCATCAGATAAATTTTGGCACGCACTGATAACCATTAGGCTAACAGTACGCTGGTTTTTCTGTTCTCTAAACTCCTTTTATTCACTTTACCATATACATGACCAACACCGCCATCTGGCAGTCAGGTTTTGATCATGGTGGATTTTTTTGCAGAGCTGCTTTGTTGTCACAGCCTGCTACCGGGTGCTCACGGTTTTTTAATTATTGCTTTTTATTCCAACAATTTAATTTGTTGGTTTTCACGGCCTATAATTTTTATTTAATTATTAAAAGTTTTTAATTGAATAGAAAGGAAAATTTTCAGAGACAACCGCCATAGCTTTTCTTTTTGCTCCATTTCGGAAGCTGCTAGACTTCACTCATCAGATAAATTTTGGCACGCACTGATAACCATTAAGCTAACAATACGCTGGTTTTTCTGTCCTCTATACTCCCCTTATTCACTTTACCATACACATGACCAGCACCGCCATCTGGCAGTCAGTTTTTGATCATGGTGGATTTTTTTGCATAGCTGTTTTGTTGTCACAGCCTGCTACTGGTTGCTCACGGGTTTTAAATTATTGCTTTTTATTTCAACAATTTGTTGGTTTTTACGGCCTTTGAATTTTCACGTATCATGACTATGAATGAACTTTCTATAGGGAATATTATTATTGTGTTTTTAATAATTTTTATTTAATTATTAAAAGTTTTTAATTGAATAGAAAGTAAAATTTCTAGAGACAACCGCCATAGCTTTTCTTTTTGCTCCATTTCGGAAGCTGCTAGACTTCACTCATCAGATAAATTTTGGCACGCACTGATAACCATTAAGCTAACTGTCCTCTATACTCCCCTAATTCACTTTACCGTATACATGACCAGCACCACCATCTGGCAGTCAGTTTTTGATCATGGTGGATTTTTTTGCATAGCTGTTTTGTTGTCACAGCCTGCTACTGGGTGCTCACGGGTTTTTAATTATTGCTTTTTATTTCAACAATTTGTTGGTTTTTACGGCCTTTGAATTTTCAAGTATCATGACTATGAATGAATTTTCTATAGGGAATATTATTATTGTGTTTTTAATAATTTTTATTTAATTATTAAAAGTTTTTAATTGAATAGAAAGGAAAATTTTTAGAGGCAACCGCCATAGCTTTTCTTATAGATCCATTTCGGAATCTGCTAGAGTTCACTCATCAGATAAATTTTGGCACGCACTGATAACCATTAAGCTAACTGTCCTCTATACTCCCCTTATTCACTTTACCGTATACATGACCAGCACCGCCATCTGGCAGTCAGTTTTAGATCATGGTGGATTTTTTTGCAGAGCTGCTTTGTTGTCACACGCTGCTACCGGGTGCTCACGGTGTTTTAATTATTGCTTTTTATTTCAACAATTTGTTGGTTTGCACGGCCTATGCATTTTCAAGTATCATGACTATGAATGAATTTTCTACAGGGAATATTATTATTGTGTTTTTAATAATTTTTATTTCATTATTAAAATTTTTTAATTGAATAGAACGAACAATTTTTAGAGGCAACCGCCATAGCTTTTCTCATAGATCCATTGCGGAAGCTGCTAGACTTCACTCATCAGATAAATTTTGGCACGCACTATCAGTATGCTAACAGTACGCTGGGTTTTCTGTCCTCTAAACTCCTTTTATTCACTTTACCATATACATGACCAACACCGCCATCTGGCAGTCAGTTTTTGATCATGGTGGATTTTTTTGCAGAGCTGCTTTGTTGTCACAGCCTGCTACCGGGTGCTCACGGTTTTTTAATTATTGCTTTTTATTTCAACAATTTGTTGGTTTGCACGGCCTATAATTTTTATTTAATTATTAAAAGTTTTTAATTGAATAGAAAGGAAAATTTTCAGAGACAACCGCCATAGCTTTTCTTATAGATCCATTTCGAAAGCTGCTAGACTTCACTCATCAGATAAATTTTGGCACGCACTGATAACCATTAAGCTAACAATATGCTGGTTTTTCTGTCCTCTATACTCCCCTTATTCACTTTACCATATACATGACCAGCACCGCCATCTGGCAGTCAGTTTTTGATCATGGTGGATTTTTTTGCAGAGCTGCTTTGTTGTCACAGCCTGCTACCGGGTGCTCACGGGTTTTTAATTATTGCTTTTTATTTCAACAATTTGTTGGTTTTTACGGCCGCAGAGCTGTTTTGTTGTCACAGGCTGCTACCGGGTGCTCACGGTTTTTTAATTATTTCTTTTTATTTCAACAATTTGTTGGTTTTTACGGCCGCAGAGCTGTTTTGTTGTCACAGGCTACTACCGGGTGCTCACGGTTTTTTAATTATTGCTTTTTATTTCAACAATTTGTTGGTTTTTACGGCCTTTGAATTTTCAAGTATCATGACTATGAATGAATTTTCTATAGGGAATATTATTATTGTGTTTTTAATAATTTTTATTTAATTATTAAAAGTTTTTAATTGAATAGAAAGTCAAATTTCTAGAGACAACCGCCATAGCTTTTCTTTTAGCTCCATTTCGGAATCTGCTAGACTTCACTCATCAGATAAATTTTGGCACGCACTGATAAACTCCTTTTATTCACTTTACCATATACATGACCAACACCGCCATCTGGCAGTCAGGTTTTGATCATGGTGGATTTTTTTGCAGAGCTGCTTTGCTGTCACAGCCTGCTACCGGGTGCTCACGGTTTTTTAATTATTGCTTTTTATTCCAACAATTTAATTTGTTGGTTTTCACGGCCTATAATTTTTATTTAATTATTAAAAGTTTTTAATTGAATAGAAAGGAAAATTTTCAGAGACAACCGCCATAGCTTTTCTTTTTGCTCCATTTCGGAAGCTGCTAGACTTCACTCATCAGATAAATTTTGGCACGCACTGATAACCATCAAGCTAACAATACGCTGGTTTTTCTGTCCTCTATACTCCCCTTATTCACTTTACCATATACATGACCAGCACCGCCATCTGGCAGTCAGTTTTTGATCATGGTGGATTTTTTTGCATAGCTGTTTTGTTGTCACAGCCTGCTACTGGTTGCTCACGGGTTTTAAATTATTGCTTTTTATTTCAACAATTTGTTGGTTTTTACGGCCTTTGAATTTTCAAGTATCATGACTATGAATGAACTTTCTATAGGGAATATTATTATTGTGTTTTTAATAATTTTTATTTAATTATTAAAAGTTTTTAATTGAATAGAAAGTAAAATTTCTAGAGACAACCGCCATAGCTTTTCTTTTTGCTCCATTTCGGAAGCTGCTAGCATCAGATAAATTTTGGCACGCACTGATAACCATTAAGCTAACTGTCCTCTATACTCCCCTTATTCACTTTACCGTATACATGACCAGCACCACCATCTGGCAGTCAGTTTTTGATCATGGTGGATTTTTTTGCATAGCTGTTTTGTTGTCACAGCCTGCTACTGGGTGCTCACGGGTTTTTAATTATTGCTTTTTATTTCAACAATTTGTTGGTTTTTACGGCCTTTGAATTTTCAAGTATCATGACTATGAATGAATTTTCTACAGGGAATATTATTATTGTGTTTTTAATAATTTTTATTTAATTATTAAAATTTTTTAATTGAATAGAACGAACAATTTTTAGAGGCAACCGCCATAGCTTTTCTCATAGATCCATTGCGGAAGCTGCTAGACTTCACTCATCAGATAAATTTTGGCACGCACTGATAACCATTAGGCTAACAGTACGCTGGTTTTTCTGTCCTCTAAACTCCTTTTATTCACTTTACCGTATACATGACCAGCACCACCATCTGGCAGTCAGTTTTTGATCATGGTGGATTTTTTTGCAGAGCTGCTTTGTTGTCACAGCCTGCTACCGGGTGCTCACGGTTTTTTAATTATTGCTTTTTATTTCAACAATTTGTTGGTTTGCACGGCCTATAATTTTTATTTAATTATTAAAAGTTTTTAATTGAACAGAAAGGAAAATTTTCAGAGACAACCGCCATAGCTTTTCTTATAGATCCATTGCGGAACCTGCTAGACTTCACTTATCAGATAAATTTTGGCACGCACTGATAACCATTAGGCTAACAGTACGCTGGTTCTTCTGTCCTCTAAACTCCTTTTATTCACTTTAACATATACATGACCAACACCGCCATCTGGCAGTCAGTTTTTGATCATGGTGGATTTTTTTGCAGAGCTGCTTTGTTGTCACAGCCTGCTACCGGGTGCTCACGGTGTTTTAATTATTGCTTTTTATTTCAACAATTTGTTGGTTTGCACGGCCTATGCATTTTCAAGTATCATGACTATGAATGAATTTTCTACAGGGAATATTATTATTGTGTTTTTAATAATTTTTATTTAATTATTAAAATTTTTTAATTGAATAGAACGAACAATTTTTAGAGGCAACCGCCATAGCTTTTCTCATAGATCCATTGCGGAAGCTGCTAGACTTCACTCATCAGATAAATTTTGGCACGCACTGATAACCATTAGGCTAACAATACGCTGGTTTTTCTGTCCTCTAAACTCCCTTTATTCACTTTACCATATTCATGACCAACAGCGCCATCTGGCTGTCAGTTTTTGATCATGGTGGATTTTTTGCATAGCTGTTTTGTTGTCACAGGTTGCTACCGGGTGCTCACGGTTTTTTAATTATTGCTTTTTATTCCAACAATTTAATTTGTTGGTTTTTACGGCCTGTGCATTTTCAAGTATCATGACTATGAATGAATTTTCTACAGGGAATATTATTATTGTGTTTTTAATAATTTTTATTTCATTATTAAAATTTTTTTATTGAATAGAACGAACAATTTTTAGAGGCAACCGCCATAGCTTTTCTTATAGATCCATTGCGGAAGCTGCTAGACTTCACTCATCAGATAAATTTTGGCACGCACTGATCACCATTAGGCTAACAGTACGCTGGTTTTTCTGTCCTCTAAACTCCCTTTATTCACTTTACCATATACATGACCAACAGCGCCATCTGGCTGTCAGTTTTTGATCATGGTGGATTTTTTTGCAGAGCTGCTTTGTTGTCACATCCTGCTACCGGGTGCTCACGGTTTTTTAATTATTGCTTTTTATTTCAACAATTTGTTGGTTTGCACGGCCTATAATTTTTATTTAATTATTAAAAGTTTTTAATTGAACAGAAAGGAAAATTTTCAGAGACAACCGCCATAGCTTTTCTTATAGATCCATTGCGGAACCTGCTAGACTTCACTCATCAGATAAATTTTGGCACGCACTGATAACCATTAGGCTAACAGTACGATGGTTCTTCTCCTCTAAACTCCTTTTATTCACTTTACCATATACATGACCAACACCGCCATCTGGCAGTCAGTTTTTGATCATGGTGGATTTTTTTGCAGAGCTGCTTTGTTGTCACAGCCTGCTACCGGGTGCTCACGGTGTTTTAATTATTGCTTTTTATTTCAACAATTTGTTGGTTTGCACGGCCTATGCATTTTCAAGTATCATGACTATGAATGAATTTTCTACAGGGAATATTATTATTGTGTTTTTAATAATTTTTATTTAATTATTAAAATTTTTTAATTGAATAGAACGAACAATTTTCAGAGGCAACCGCCATAGCTTTTCTCATAGATCCATTGCGGAAGCTGCTAGACTTCACTCATCAGATAAATTTTGGCACGCACTATCAGTATGCTAACAGTACGCTGGTTTTTCTGTCCTCTAAACTCCTTTTATTCACTTTACCATATACATGACCAACACCGCCATCTGGCAGTCAGTTTTTGATCATGGTGGATTTTTTTGCAGAGCTGCTTTGTTGTCACAGCCTGCTACCGGGTGCTCACGGTTTTTTAATTATTGCTTTTTATTTCAACAATTTGTTGGTTTGCACGGCCTATAATTTTTATTTAATTATTAAAAGTTTTTAATTGAATAGAAAGGAAAATTTTCAGAGACAACCGCCATAGCTTTTCTTATAGATCCATTTCGGAAGCTGCTAGACTTCACTCATCAGATAAATTTTGGCACGCACTGATAACCATTAAGCTAACTGTCCTCTATACTCCCCTTATTCACTTTACTGTATACATGACCAGCACCACCATCTGGCAGTCAGTTTTTGATCATGGTGGATTTTTTTGCATAGCTGTTTTGTTGTCACAGCCTGCTACTGGGTGCTCACGGGTTTTTAATTATTGCTTTTTATTTCAACAATTTGTTGGTTTTTACGGCCTTTGAATTTTCAAGTATCATGACTATGAATGAATTTTCTACAGGGAATATTATTATTGTGTTTTTAATAATTTTTATTTAATTATTAAAATTTTTTAATTGAATAGAACGAACAATTTTTAGAGGCAACCGCCATAGCTTTTCTCATAGATCCATTGCGGAAGCTGCTAGACTTCACTCATCAAATAAATTTTGGCACGCACTGATAACCATTAGGCTAACAATACGCTGGATTTTCTGTCCTCTAAACTCGTTTTATTCACTTTGCCATATACATGACCAGCACCGCTATCTGGCAGTCAGTTTTTGATCATGATGGATTTTTTGCATAGCTGTTTTGTTGTCACAGGTTGCTACCGGGTGCTCACGGTTTTTTAATTATTGCTTTTTATTCCAACAATTTAATTTGTTGGTTTTTACGGCCTGTGCATTTTCAAGTATCATGACTATGAATGAATTTTCTACAGGGAATATTATTATTGTGTTTTTAATAATTTTTATTTCATTATTAAAATTTTTTTATTGAATAGAACGAACAATTTTTAGAGGCAACCGCCATAGCTTTTCTTATAGATCCATTGCGGAAGCTGCTAGACTTCACTCATCAGATAAATTTTGGCACGCACTGATGACCATTAGGCTAACAGTACGCTGGTTTTTCTGTCCTCTAAACTCCCTTTATTCACTTTACCATATACATGACCAACAGCGCCATCTGGCTGTCAGTTTTTGATCATGGTGGATTTTTTTGCAGAGCTGCTTTGTTGTCACATCCTGCTACCGGGTGCTCACGGTTTTTTAATTATTGCTTTTTATTTCAACAATTTGTTGGTTTGCACGGCCTATAATTTTTATTTAATTATTAAAAGTTTTTAATTGAACAGAAAGGAAAATTTTCAGAGACAACCGCCATAGCTTTTCTTATAGATCCATTGCGGAACCTGCTAGACTTCACTCATCAGATAAATTTTGGCACGCACTGATAACCATTAGGCTAACAGTACGCTGGTTCTTCTGTCCTCTAAACTCCTTTTATTCACTTTACCATATACATGACCAACACCGCCATCTGGCAGTCAGTTTTTGATCATGGTGGATTTTTTTGCAGAGCTGCTTTGTAGTCACAGCCTGCTACCGGGTGCTCACGGTGTTTTAATTATTGCTTTTTATTTCAACAATTTGTTGGTTTGCACGGCCTATGCATTTTCAAGTATCATGACTATGAATGAATTTTCTACAGGGAATATTATTATTGTGTTTTTAATAATTTTTATTTAATTATTAAAATTTTTTAATTGAATAGAACGAACAATTTTTAGAGGCAACCGCCATAGCTTTTCTCATAGATCCATTGCGGAAGCTGCTAGACTTCACTCATCAGATAAATCTTGGCACGCACTATCAGTATGCTAACAGTACGCTGGTTT
The DNA here is from genome assembly GCA_949987695.1 of Merzomyia westermanni. NCBI lineage: Eukaryota > Metazoa > Arthropoda > Insecta > Diptera > Tephritidae > Merzomyia > Merzomyia westermanni. Next base: position 102,226,579 of record OX465288.1, on the reverse strand, counting down.
TTCTGTCCTCTAAACTCCTTTTATTCACTTTACCATATATGTGACCAACACCGCCATCTGGCAGTCAGTTTTTGATCATGGTGGATTTTTTTGCAGAGCTGCTTTGTTGTCACAGCCTGCTACCGGGTGCTCACGGTTTTTTAATTATTGCTTTTTATTTCAACAATTTGTTGGTTTGCACGGCCTATAATTTTTATTTAATTATTAAAAGTTTTTAATTGAATAGAAAGGAAAATTTTCAGAGACAACCGCCATAGCTTTTCTTATAGATCCATTTCGGAAGCTGCTAGACTTCACTCATCAGATAAATTTTGGCACGCACTGATAACCATTAAGCTAACTGTCCTCTAAACTCCCTTTATTCACTTTACCATATACATGACCAACAGCGCCATCTGGCTGTCAGTTTTTGATCATGGTGGATTTTTTTGCAGAGCTGCTTTGTTGTCACATCCTGCTACCGGGTGCTCACGGTTTTTTAATTATTGCTTTTTATTTCAACAATTTGTTGGTTTGCACGGCCTATAATTTTTATTTAATTATTAAAAGTTTTTAATTGAACAGAAAGGAAAATTTTCAGAGACAACCGCCATAGCTTTTCTTATAGATCCATTGCGGAACCTGCTAGACTTCACTCATCAGATAAATTTTGGCACGCACTGATAACCATTAGGCTAACAGTACGATGGTTCTTCTGTCCTCTAAACTCCTTTTATTCACTTTACCATATACATGACCAACACCGCCATCTGGCAGTCAGTTTTTGATCATGGTGGATTTTTTTGCAGAGCTGCTTTGTTGTCACAGCCTGCTACCGGGTGCTCACGGTGTTTTAATTATTGCTTTTTATTTCAACAATTTGTTGGTTTGCACGGCCTATGCATTTTCAAGTATCATGACTATGAATGAATTTTCTACAGGGAATATTATTATTGTGTTTTTAATAATTTTTATTTAATTATTAAAATTTTTTAATTGAATAGAACGAACAATTTTCAGAGGCAACCGCCATAGCTTTTCTCATAGATCCATTGCGGAAGCTGCTAGACTTCACTCATCAGATAAATTTTGGCACGCACTATCAGTATGCTAACAGTACGCTGGTTTTTCTGTCCTCTAAACTCCTTTTATTCACTTTACCATATACATGACCAACACCGCCATCTGGCAGTCAGTTTTTGATCATGGTGGATTTTTTTGCAGAGCTGCTTTGTTGTCACAGCCTGCTACCGGGTGCTCACGGTTTTTTAATTATTGCTTTTTATTTCAACAATTTGTTGGTTTGCACGGCCTATAATTTTTATTTAATTATTAAAAGTTTTTAATTGAATAGAAAGGAAAATTTTCAGAGACAACCGCCATAGCTTTTCTTATAGATCCATTTCGGAAGCTGCTAGACTTCACTCATCAGATAAATTTTGGCACGCACTGATAACCATTAAGCTAACTGTCCTCTATACTCCCCTTATTCACTTTACTGTATACATGACCAGCACCACCATCTGGCAGTCAGTTTTTGATCATGGTGGATTTTTTTGCATAGCTGTTTTGTTGTCACAGCCTGCTACTGGGTGCTCACGGGTTTTTAATTATTGCTTTTTATTTCAACAATTTGTTGGTTTTTACGGCCTTTGAATTTTCCAGTATCATGACTATGAATGAATTTTCTACAGGGAATATTATTATTGTGTTTTTAATAATTTTTATTTAATTATTAAAATTTTTTAATTGAATAGAACGAACAATTTTTAGAGGCAACCGCCATAGCTTTTCTCATAGATCCATTGCGGAAGCTGCTAGACTTCACTCATCAAATAAATTTTGGCACGCACTGATAACCATTAGGCTAACAATACGCTGGATTTTCTGTCCTCTAAACTCGTTTTATTCACTTTGCCATATACATGACCAGCACCGCTATCTGGCAGTCAGTTTTTGATCATGATGGATTTTTTGCATAGCTGTTTTGTTGTCACAGGTTGCTACCGGGTGCTCACGGTTTTTTAATTATTGCTTTTTATTCCAACAATTTAATTTGTTGGTTTTTACGGCCTGTGCATTTTCAAGTATCATGACTATGAATGAATTTTCTACAGGGAATATTATTATTGTGTTTTTAATAATTTTTATTTCATTATTAAAATTTTTTTATTGAATAGAACGAACAATTTTTAGAGGCAACCGCCATAGCTTTTCTTATAGATCCATTGCGGAAGCTGCTAGACTTCACTCATCAGATAAATTTTGGCACGCACTGATGACCATTAGGCTAACAGTACGCTGGTTTTTCTGTCCTCTAAACTCCCTTTATTCACTTTACCATATACATGACCAACAGCGCCATCTGGCTGTCAGTTTTTGATCATGGTGGATTTTTTTGCAGAGCTGCTTTGTTGTCACATCCTGCTACCGGGTGCTCACGGTTTTTTAATTATTGCTTTTTATTTCAACAATTTGTTGGTTTGCACGGCCTATAATTTTTATTTAATTATTAAAAGTTTTTAATTGAACAGAAAGGAAAATTTTCAGAGACAACCGCCATAGCTTTTCTTATAGATCCATTGCGGAACCTGCTAGACTTCACTCATCAGATAAATTTTGGCACGCACTGATAACCATTAGGCTAACAGTACGCTGGTTCTTCTGTCCTCTAAACTCCTTTTATTCACTTTACCATATACATGACCAACACCGCCATCTGGCAGTCAGTTTTTGATCATGGTGGATTTTTTTGCAGAGCTGCTTTGTTGTCACAGCCTGCTACCGGGTGCTCACGGTGTTTTAATTATTGCTTTTTATTTCAACAATTTGTTGGTTTGCACGGCCTATGCATTTTCAAGTATCATGACTATGAATGAATTTTCTACAGGGAATATTATTATTGTGTTTTTAATAATTTTTATTTAATTATTAAAATTTTTTAATTGAATAGAACGAACAATTTTTAGAGGCAACCGCCATAGCTTTTCTCATAGATCCATTGCGGAAGCTGCTAGACTTCACTCATCAGATAAATCTTGGCACGCACTATCAGTATGCTAACAGTACGCTGGTTTTTCTGTCCTCTAAACTCCTTTTATTCACTTTACCATATATGTGACCAACACCGCCATCTGGCAGTCAGTTTTTGATCATGGTGGATTTTTTTGCAGAGCTGCTTTGTTGTCACAGCCTGCTACCGGGTGCTCACGGTTTTTTAATTATTGCTTTTTATTTCAACAATTTGTTGGTTTGCACGGCCTATAATTTTTATTTAATTATTAAAAGTTTTTAATTGAATAGAAAGGAAAATTTTCAGAGACAACCGCCATAGCTTTTCTTATAGATCCATTTCGGAAGCTGCTAGACTTCACTCATCAGATAAATTTTGGCACGCACTGATAACCATTAAGCTAACTGTCCTCTATACTCCCCTTATTCACTTTACCGTATACATGACCAGCACCACCATCTGGCAGTCAGTTTTTGATCATGGTGGATTTTTTTGCATAGCTGTTTTGTTGTCACAGCCTGCTACTGGGTGCTCACGGGTTTTTAATTATTGCTTTTTATTTCAACAATTTGTTGGTTTTTACGGCCTTTGAATTTTCAAGTATCATGACTATGAATGAATTTTCTATAGGGAATATTATTATTGTGTTTTTAATAATTTTTATTTAATTATTAAAAGTTTTTAATTGAATAGAAAGGAAAATTTTTAGAGGCAACCGCCATAGCTTTTCTTATAGATCCATTTCGGAATCTGCTAGACTTCACTCATCAGAAAAATTTTGGCACGCACTGATAACCATTAAGCTAACAATACGCTGGTTTTTCTGTCCTCTATACTCCCCTTATTCACTTTATCATATACATGACCAGCACCGCCATCTGGCAGTCAGTTTTAGATCATGGTGGATTTTTTTGCAGAGCTGCTTTGTTGTCACAGGCTGCTACCGGGTGCTCACGTGTTCTGAATTATTACTTTTTACTTCAACAATTTGTTGGTTTTACGGCCTGTGCATTTTCAAATATCATGACTATTATTGAGCTCAAGGCCACTAATCATTTTTCTATAGCGAAAATTATTATTGCTTTTTTATTTTTTTAATAATTTTTCTTTAATTATTAAAATTTTTTTACAATAGAAAGGAAAATTTTTAGAGGCAACCGCCATAGCTTTTCTTATAGATCCATTGCGGAAGCTGCTAGACTTCACTCATCAGATAAATTTTGGCACGCACTATCAGTATGCTAACAGTACGCTGGTTTTTCTGTCCTCTAAACTCCTTTTATTCACTTTACCATATACATGACCAACACCGCCATCTGGCAGTCAGTTTTTGATCATGGTGGATTTTTTTGCAGAGCTGCTTTGTTGTCACAGCCTGCTACCGGGTGCTCACGGTTTTTTAATTATTGCTTTTTATTCCAACAATTTAATTTGTTGGTTTTCACGGCCTATAATTTTTATTTAATTATTAAAAGTTTTTAATTGAATAGAAAGGAAAATTTTCAGAGACAACCGCCATAGCTTTTCTTTTTGCTCCATTTCGGAAGCTGCTAGACTTCACTCATCAGATAAATTTTGGCACGCACTGATAACCATTAAGCTAACAATACGCTGGTTTTTCTGTCCTCTATACTCCCCTTATTCACTTTACCATATACATGACCAGCACCGCCATCTGGCAGTCAGTTTTTGATCATGGTGGATTTTTTTGCATAGCTGTTTTGTTGTCACAGCCTGCTACTGGTTGCTCACGGGTTTTAAATTATTGCTTTTTATTTCAACAATTTGTTGGTTTTTACGGCCTTTGAATTTTCAAGTATCATGACTATGAATGAATTTTCTACAGGGAATATTATTATTGTGTTTTTAATAATTTTTATTTAATTATTAAAAGTTTTTAATTGAATAGAAAGGAAAATTTTTAGAGGCAACCGCCATAGCTTTTCTCATAGATCCATTGCGGAAGCTGCTAGACTTCACTCATCAGATAAATTTTGGCATGCACTGATAACCATTAGGCTAACAGTACGCTGGTTTTTCTGTCCTCTAAACTCCTTTTATTCACTTTACCATATACATGACCAACACCGCCATCTGGCAGTCAGTTTTTGATCATGGTGGATTTTTTTGCAGAGCTGCTTTGTTGTCACAGCCTGCTACCGGGTGCTCACGGTTTTTTAATTATTGCTTTTTATTTTTTTATTGGTTGAACATTTGTTGGTTTGCACGGCCTATAGTTTTTATTTAATTATTAAAAGTTTTTAATTGAACAGAAAGGAAAATTTTCAGAGACAACCGCCATAGCTTTTCTTATAGATCCATTTCGGAAGCTGCTAGACTTCACTCATCAGATAAATTTTGGCACGCACTATCAGTATGCTAACAGTACGCTGGTTTTTCTGTCCTCTAAACTCCTTTTATTCACTTTACCATATACATGACCAACACCGCCATCTGGCAGTCAGTTTTTGATCATGGTGGATTTTTTTGCAGAGCTGCTTTGTTGTCACAGCCTGCTACCGGGTGCTCATGGTTTTTAAATTATTGCTTTTTATTTCAACAATTTGTTGGTTTGCACGGCCTATAATTTTTATTTAATTATTAAAAGTTTTTAATTGAATAGAAAGGAAAATTTTCAGAGACAACCGCCATAGCTTTTCTTATAGATCCATTTCGGAAGCTGCTAGACTTCACTCATCAGATAAATTTTGGCACGCACTGATAACCATTAAGATAACTGTCCTCTATACTCCCCTTATTCACTTTACCGTATACATGACCAGCACCACCATCTGGCAGTCAGTTTTTGATCATGGTGGATTTTTTTGCATAGCTGTTTTGTTGTCACAGCCTGCTACTGGGTGCTCACGGGTTTTTAATTATTGCTTTTTATTTCAACAATTTGTTGGTTTTTACGGCCTTTGAATTTTCAAGTATCATGACTATGAATGAATTTTCTATAGGGAATATTATTATTGTGTTTTTAATAATTTTTATTTAATTATTAAAAGTTTTTAATTGAATAGAAAGGAAAATTTTTAGAGGCAACCGCCATAGCTTTTCTCATAGATCCATTGCGGAAGCTGCTAGACTTCACTCATCAGATAAATTTTGGCATGCACTGATAACCATTAGGCTAACAGTACGCTGGTTTTTCTGTCCTCTAAACTCCTTTTATTCACCTTACCATATACATGACCAACACCGCCATCTGGGAGTCAGTTTTTGATCATGGTGGATTTTTTTGCAGAGCTGCTTTGTTGTCACAGCCTGCTACCGGGTGCTCACGGTTTTTTAATTATTGCTTTTTATTTTTTTATTGGTTGAACATTTGTTGGTTTGCACGGCCTATAATTTTTATTTAATTATTAAAAGTTTTTAATTGAACAGAAAGGAAAATTTTCAGAGACAACCGCCATAGCTTTTCTTATAGATCCATTTCGGAAGCTGCTAGACTTCACTCATCAGATAAATTTTGGCACGCACTGATAACCATTAAGCTAACTGTCCTCTATACTCCCCTTATTCACTTTACCGTATACATGACCAGCACCACCATCTGGCAGTCAGTTTTTGATCATGGTGGATTTTTTTGCAGAGCTGCTTTGTTGTCACAGCCTGCTACCGGGTGCTCACGGTGTTTTAATTATTGCTTTTTATTTCAACAATTTGTTGGTTTGCACGGCCTATGCATTTTCAAGTATCATGGCTATGAATGAATTTTCTACAGGGAATATTATTATTGTGTTTTTAATAATTTTTATTTAATTATTAAAATTTTTTAATTGAATAGAACAGAACAATTTTTAGAGGCAACCGCCATGCTTTTCTCATAGATCCATTGCGGAAGCTGCTAGACTTCACTCATCAGATAAATTTTGGCACGCACTGATAACCATTAGGCTAACAATACGCTGGATTTTCTGTCCTCTAAACTCGTTTTATTCACTTTGCCATATACATGACCAGCACCGCTATCTGGCAGTCAGTTTTTGATCATGATGGATTTTTTGCATAGCTGTTTTGTTGTCACAGGTTGCTACCGGGTGCTCACGGTTTTTTAATTATTGCTTTTTATTCCAATTCCAATTATTCCAACAATTTAATTTGTTGGTTTTTACGGCCTGTGCATTTTCAAGTATCATGACTATGAATGAATTTTCTACAGGGAATATTATTATTGTGTTTTTAATAATTTTTATTTAATTATTAAAATTTTTTAATTGAATAGAACGAACAATTTTTAGAGGCAACCGCCATAGCTTTTCTTATAGATCCATTGCGGAAGCTGCTAGACTTCACTCATCAGATAAATTTTGGCACGCACTGATAACCATTAGACTAACAGTACGCTGGTTTTTCTTGCAGTCAGTTTTTGATCATGGTGGATTTTTTTGCATAGCTGTTTTGTTGTCACAGCCTGCTACTGGGTGCTCACGGGTTTTTAATTATTGCTTTTTATTTCAACAATTTGTTGGTTTTTACGGCCTTTGAATTTTCAAGTATCATGACTATGAATGAATTTTCTATAGGGAATATTATTATTGTGTTTTTAATAATTTTTATTTAATTATTAAAAGTTTTTAATTGAATAGAAATGAAAATTTTCAGAGACAACCGCCATAGCTTTTCTTATAGATCCATTTCGGAAGCTGCTAGACTTCACTCATCAGATAAATTTTGGCACGCACTGATAACCATTAAGCTAACTGTCCTCTATACTCCCCCTATTCACTTTACCATATACATGACCAGCACCACCATCTGGCAGTCAGTTTTTGATCATGGTGGATTTTTTTGCATAGCTGTTTTGTTGGCACAGTCTGCTACTGGGTGCTCACGGGTTTTTAATTATTGCTTTTTATTTCAACAATTTGTTGGTTTTTACGGCAGCAGAGCTGTTTTGTTGTCACAGGCTGCTACCGGGTGCTCACGGTTTTTTAATTATTGCTTTTTATTTCAACAATTTGTTGGTTTTTACGGCCTTTGAATTTTCAAGTATCATGACTATGAATGAATTTTCTATAGGGAATATTATTATTGTGTTTTTAATAATTTTTATTTAATTATTAAAAGTTTTTAATTGAATAGAAAGTAAAATTTCTAGAGACAACCGCCATAGCTGTTCTTTTAGCTCAATTTCGGAATCTGCTAGACTTCACTCATCAGAAAAATTTTGGCACGCACTGATAACCATTAAGCTAACAATACGCTGGTTTTTCTGTCCTCTATACTCCCCTTATTCACTTTACCATATACATGACCAGCACCGCCATCTGGCAGTCAGTTTTTGATCATGGTGGATTTTTTTGCAGAGCTGCTTTGTTGTCACAGGCTGCTACCGGGTGCTCACGTGTTCTGAATTATTACTTTTTACTTCAACAATTTGTTGGTTTTTACGGCCTGTGCATTTTCAAGTATCATGACTATTATTGAGCTCAAGGCCACAAATCATTTTTCTATAGCGAAAATTATTATTGCTTTTTTATTTTTTTAATAATTTTTCTTTAATTATTAAAATTTTTTAATAATAGAAAGGAAAATTTTTAGAGGCAACCGCCATAGCTTTTCTTATAGATCCATTGCGGAAGCTGCTAGACTTCACTCATCAGATAAATTTTGGCACGCACTGATAACCATTATGCTAACAGTACGCTGGTTTTTCTGTCCTCTAAACTCCTTTTATTCACTTTACCATATACATGACCAACACCGCCGTCTGGCAGTCAGTTTTTGATCATGGTGGATTTTTTTGCAGAGCTGCTTTGTTGTCACAGCCTGCTACCGGGTGCTCACGGTTTTTTAATTATTGCTTTTTATTTCAACAATTTGTTAGTTTTCACGGCCTATAATTTTTATTTAATTATTAAAAGTTTTTAATTGAATAGAAAGGAAAATTTTTAGAGGAAAATTTTTAGAGGCATAGCTTTTCTTATAGATCCATTGCGGAACTTCACTCATCAGATAAATTTTGGCACGCACTGATAACCATTAGGCTAACAGTACGCTGGTTTTTCTGTCCTCTAAACTCCTTTTATTCACTTTACCATATAAAGGGTGTTTTTTTTAGGGGTATAGAACTTCGAATTGAAATAAAACACAAAAAAATCGTTTTAAGGTCCATCAATTTGGCTTTATTGGAAGGATAATTTTATGCCATTAATGTTTAAATATGATTTCGGGCATGTGGCCGCCGCGGCTGGCTCGAATAAAGCCAATTCTACAGGTCCAATTTTCAACCACTTTTTCGAGCATATGGGGCCGTATGTCGGCAATAACGCCACGAATGTTGGCTTCCAATTCCCCTAACGTTTCTGGTTTGTTGGTGTAGACGAGCGACTTCACATATCCCCAAAGAAAATAATCCAATGGTGTCAAATCACACGACCTTGGTGGCCAATTGACAGGTCCATTCCGCGAAATTATGCGCTCATCGAATGTTTCCTTCAATAAATCGATTGTGACGTGCGCTGTGTGGCATGTAGCGCCGTCTTGTTGGAACCACAACTCATCCACATTCATGCCATCCAATTCGGGAACAAAATAGTCGGTTATCATGGCTCTATACCGGTCTCCATTAACGGTAGCTGCCTCTCCAGCATTATTGCGGAAGAAGTATGGCCCAATGACTCCACCAGCCCATAGAGCACACCAAACAGTCAGTTTTTGTGGATGTAATGGCGTTTCAAGGGTCTCATGTGGATTCTCTTCACTCCAAATGCGGCAGTTTTGCTTGTTGACGTAGCCATTCAACCAAAAATGAGCCTCATCACTGAACAAAATTTTGCGATGAAAATCAGCATCGAAATCAATCTCATTTTCGGCCCATACACCAAAATCACGACGCATTGCATGGTCTCGCGGCTTTAATTCTTGCACAAGCTGGATCTTGTAAGGTTGCAAGCCAAGATCTTTGCGCAAAATCTTCCATAAAGTTGATGGACAAAGCTCCAATTGCTGTGCACGGTGGCGAATCGATTCATTCGGGTCCTCTTCAACACTTTGCTCTACAGCGGCAATTGTTTCTTCGGTGCGCACTGTTCGACGTCTCTGCGGATGCGTATTATCACATAGAGTAAACGTAGTGCGAAAACGATCCATGGTTAACCGAATTAATTGCTCTGATGGACGATTATGTCGACCATAAAATGGACGGAGCTCACGGTAAACTTCGCGAACTGAACCATTATTTTCGAAATAAATTTGCACGATTTGCAAGCGTTGTTCTCTTGTCAACCTGTTCATGATGAAATGGCAAACCAAACTGAACATAAATGACATTAGAGTTGCCAGATTTGACCACAAAATGCCAGTTTTATCCCAATTCGAAAAACAAACCTGTAAAAAAAACACCCTGTACATGACCAACACCGCCATCTGGCAGTCAGTTTTTGATCATGGTGGATTTTTTTGCAGAGCTGCTTTGTTGTCACAGCCTGCTACCGGGTGCTCACGGTTTTTTAATTATTGCTTTTTATTTCAACAATTTGTTGGTTTTCACGGCCTATAATTTTTATTTAATTATTAAAAGTTTTTAATTGAATAGAAAGGAAAATTTTCAGAGACAACCGCCATAGCTTTTCTTATAGATCCATTGCGGAAGCTGCTAGACTTCACTCATCAGATAAATTTTGGCACGCACTGATAACCATTATGCTAACAGTACGCTGGTTTTTCTGTCCTCTAAACTCCTTTTATTCACTTTACCATATACATGACCAGCACCGCCATCTGGCAGTCAGTTTTGATCAAGGTGGATTTTTTTGCACAGCTGCTTTGTTGTCACAGCCTGCTACCGGGTGCTCACGGTTTTTTAATTATTGCTTTTTATTTCAACAATTTGTTGGTTTGCACGGCCTATGCATTTTCAAGTATCATGACTATGAATGAATTTTCTACAGGGAATATTATTATTGTGTTTTTAATAATTTTTATTTAATTATTAAAATTTTTTAATTGAATAGAACGAACAATTTTTAGAGGCAACCGCCATAGCTTTTCTCATAGATCCATTGCGGAAGCTGCTAGACTTCACTCATCAGATAAATTTTGGCACGCACTGATAACCATTAGGCTAACAGTGCGCTGGTTTTTCTGTCCTCTAAACACCTTTTATTCACTTTACCATATACATGACCAACACCGCCATCTGGCAGTCAGTTTTTGATCATGGTGGATTTTTTTGCATAGCTGTTTTGTTGTCACAGCCTGCTACTGGGTGCTCACGGGTTTTTAATTATTGCTTTTTATTTCAACAATTTGTTGGTTTTTACGGCCGCAGAGCTGTTTTGTTGTCACAGGCTGCTACCGGGTGCTCACGGTTTTTTAATTATTGCTTTTTATTTCAACAATTTGTTGGTTTTTACGGCCTTTGAATTTTCAAGTATCATGACTATGAATGAATTTTCTATAGGGATTATTATTATTGTGTTTTTAATAATTTTTATTTAATTATTAAAAGTTTTTAATTGAAGAGAAAGTAAAATTTCTAGAGACAACCGCCATAGCTTTTCTTTTAGCTCCATTTCGGAATCTGCTAGACTTCACTCATCAGAAAAATTTTGGCACGCACTGATAACCATTAAGCTGACAATACGCTGGTTTTTCTGTCCTCTATACTCCCCTTATTCACTTTACCATATACATGACCAACACCGCCATCTGGCAGTCAGTTTTTGATCATGGTGGATTTTTTTGCAGAGCTGCTTTGTTGTCACAGGCTGCTACCGGGTGCTCACGTGTTCTGAATTATTACTTTTTACTTCAACAATTTGTTGGTTTTTACGGCCTGTGCATTTTGAAGTATCATGACTATTATTGAGCTCAAGGCCACTAATCATTTTTCTATAGCGAAAATTATCACAGGGTCACAGGCTGCTACCGGGTGCTCACGGTTTTTTAATTATTGCTTTTTATTTCAACAATTTGTTGGTTTTTACGGCCTTTGAATTTTCAAGTATCATGACTATGAATGAATTTTCTATAGGGATTATTATTATTGTGTTTTTAATAATTTTTATTTAATTATTAAAAGTTTTAATTGAATAGAAAGGAAAATTTTCAGAGACAACCGCCATAGCTTTTCTTATAGCTCCATTGCGGAAGCTGCTAGACTTCACTCATCAGATAAATTTTGGCACGCACTGATAACTATTATGCTAGCAGTACGATGGTTTTTCTGTCCTCTAAACTCCTTTTATTCACTTTACCATATACATGACCAGCACCGCCATCTGGCAGTCAGTTTTTGATCATGGTGGATTTTTTTGCACAGCTGTTTTGTTGTCACAGCCTGCTACTGGGTGCTCACGGGTTTTAAATTATTGCTTTTTATTTCAACAATTTGTTGGTTTTTACGGCCTTTGAATTTTCAAGTATCATGACTATGAATAAATTTTCTATAGGGAATATTATTATTGTGTTTTTAATAATTTTTATTTAATTATTAAAAGTTTTTAATTGAATAGAAAGTAAAATTTCTAGAGACAGCCGCCATTGCTTTTCTTTTTGCTCCATCTCGGAAGCTGCTACACTTCACTCATCAGAGAAATTTTGGCACGCACTGCTAACCATTGAGCTAACAATACGCTGGTTTTTCTGTCCTCTAAACTCGTTTTATTCACTTTGCCATATACATGACCAGCACCGCTATCTGGCAGTCAGTTTTTGATCATGATGGATTTTTTGCAGAGCTGCTTTTTTGTCACAGCCTGCTACCGGGTGCTCACGGTTTTTTAATTATTGCTTTTTATTTCAACAATTTGTTGGTTTGCACGGCCTATAATTTTTATTTAATTATTAAAAGTTTTTAATTGAATAGAAAGGAAAATTTTCAGAGACAACCGCCATAGCTTTTCTTATAGATCCATTTCGGAAGCTGCTAGACTTCACTCATCAGAAAAATTTTGGCACGCACTGATAACCATTAAGCTAACTGTCCTCTATACTCCCCTTATTCACTTTACCTTATACATGACCAGCACCACCATCTGGCAGTCAGTTTTTGATCATGGTGGATTTTTTTGCATAGCTGTTTTGTTGTCACAGCCTGCTACTGGGTGCTCACGGGTTTTTAATTACTGCTTTTTATTTCAACAATTTGTTGGTTTTTACGGCCTTTGAATTTTTAAGTATCATGACTATGAATGAATTTTCTATAGGGAATATTATTATTGTGTTTTTAATAATTTTTATTTAATTATTAAAAGTTTTTAATTGAATAGAAAGGAAAATTTTTAGAGGCAACCGCCATAGCTTTTCTTATAGCTCCATTGCGGAAGCTGCTAGACTTCACTCATCAGATAAATTTTGGCACGCACTGATAACCATTATGCTAGCAGTACGCTGGTTTTTCTGTCCTCTAAACTCCTTTTATTCACTTTACCATATACATGACCAGCACCGCCATCTGGCAGTCAGTTTTTGATCATGGTGGATTTTTTTGCAGAGCTGCTTTGTTGTCACAGGCTGCTACCGGGTGCTCACGTGTTCTGAAGTATTACTTTTTACTTCAACAATTTGTTGGTTTTTACGGCCTGTGCATTTTCAAGTATCATGACTATTATTGAGCTCAAGGCCACTAATCATTTTTCTATAGCGAAAATTATTATTGCTTTTTTATTTTTTTAATAATTTTTCTTTAATTATTAAAATTTTTTAATAATAGAAAGGAAAATTTTTAGAGGCAACCGCCATAGCTTTTCTTATAGATCCATTGCGGAAGCTGCTAGAATTCACTCATCAGATAAATTTTGGCACGCACTGATAACCATTAAGCTAACTGTCCTCTATACTCCCCTTATTCACTTTACCATATACATGACCAACACCGCCATCTGGCAGTCAGTTTTTGATCATGGTGGATTTTTTTGCAGAGCTGCTTTGTTGTCACAGGCTGCTACCGGGTGCTCACGTGTTCTGAATTATTACTTTTTACTTCAACAATTTGTTGGTTTTTACGGCCTGTGCATTTTGAAGTATCATGACTATTATTGAGCTCAAGGCCACTAATCATTTTTCTATAGCGAAAATTATCACAGGGTCACAGGCTGCTACCGGGTGCTCACGGTTTTTTAATTATTGCTTTTTATTTCAACAATTTGTTGGTTTTTACGGCCTTTGAATTTTCAAGTATCATGACTATGAATGAATTTTCTATAGGGATTATTATTATTGTGTTTTTAATAATTTTTATTTAATTATTAAAAGTTTTAATTGAATAGAAAGGAAAATTTTCAGAGACAACCGCCATAGCTTTTCTTATAGCTCCATTGCGGAAGCTGCTAGACTTCACTCATCAGATAAATTTTGGCACGCACTGATAACTATTATGCTAGCAGTACGCTGGTTTTTCTGTCCTCTAAACTCCTTCTATTCACTTTACCATATACATGACCAGCACCGCCATCTGGCAGTCAGTTTTTGATCATGGTGGATTTTTTTGCACAGCTGTTTTGTTGTCACAGCCTGCTACTGGGTGCTCACGGGTTTTAAATTATTGCTTTTTATTTCAACAATTTGTTGGTTTTTACGGCCTTTGAATTTTCAAGTATCATGACTATGAATAAATTTTCTATAGGGAATATTATTATTGTGTTTTTAATAATTTTTATTTAATTATTAAAAGTTTTTAATTGAATAGAAAGTAAAATTTCTAGAGACAGCCGCCATTGCTTTTCTTTTTGCTCCATCTCGGAAGCTGCTACACTTCACTCATCAGAGAAATTTTGGCACGCACTGCTAACCATTGAGCTAACAATACGCTGGTTTTTCTGTCCTCTAAACTCGTTTTATTCACTTTGCCATATACATGACCAGCACCGCTATCTGGCAGTCAGTTTTTGATCATGATGGATTTTTTGCAGAGCTGCTTTTTTGTCACAGCCTGCTACCGGGTGCTCACGGTTTTTTAATTATTGCTTTTTATTTCAACAATTTGTTGGTTTGCACGGCCTATAATTTTTATTTAATTATTAAAAGTTTTTAATTGAATAGAAAGGAAAATTTTCAGAGACAACCGCCATAGCTTTTCTTATAGATCCATTTCGGAAGCTGCTAGACTTCACTCATCAGAAAAATTTTGGCACGCACTGATAACCATTAAGCTAACTGTCCTCTATACTCCCCTTATTCACTTTACCTTATACATGACCAGCACCACCATCTGGCAGTCAGTTTTTGATCATGGTGGATTTTTTTGCATAGCTGTTTTGTTGTCACAGCCTGCTACTGGGTGCTCACGGGTTTTTAATTACTGCTTTTTATTTCAACAATTTGTTGGTTTTTACGGCCTTTGAATTTTTAAGTATCATGACTATGAATGAATTTTCTATAGGGAATATTATTATTGTGTTTTTAATAATTTTTATTTAATTATTAAAAGTTTTTAATTGAATAGAAAGGAAAATTTTTAGAGGCAACCGCCATAGCTTTTCTTATAGCTCCATTGCGGAAGCTGCTAGACTTCACTCATCAGATAAATTTTGGCACGCACTGATAACCATTATGCTAGCAGTACGCTGGTTTTTCTGTCCTCTAAACTCCTTTTATTCACTTTACCATATACATGACCAGCACCGCCATCTGGCAGTCAGTTTTTGATCATGGTGGATTTTTTTGCAGAGCTGCTTTGTTGTCACAGGCTGCTACCGGGTGCTCACGTGTTCTGAAGTATTACTTTTTACTTCAACAATTTGTTGGTTTTTACGGCCTGTGCATTTTCAAGTATCATGACTATTATTGAGCTCAAGGCCACTAATCATTTTTCTATAGCGAAAATTATTATTGCTTTTTTATTTTTTTAATAATTTTTCTTTAATTATTAAAATTTTTTAATAATAGAAAGGAAAATTTTTAGAGGCAACCGCCATAGCTTTTCTTATAGATCCATTGCGGAAGCTGCTAGACTTCACTCATCAGATAAATTTTGGCACGCACTGATAACCATTAAGCTAACTGTCCTCTATACTCCCCTTATTCACTTTACCATATACATGACCAACACCGCCATCTGGCAGTCAGTTTTTGATCATGGTGGATTTTTTTGCAGAGCTGCTTTGTTGTCACAGGCTGCTACCGGGTGCTCACGTGTTCTGAATTATTACTTTTTACTTCAACAATTTGTTGGTTTTTACGGCCTGTGCATTTTCAAGTATCATGACTATTATTGAGCTCAAGGCCACTAATCATTTTTCTATAGCGAAAAATATTATTGCTTTTTTATTTTTTTAATAATTTTTCTTTAATTATAAAAATTTTTTAATAATAGAAAGGAAAATTTTTAGAGGCAACCGCCATAGCTTTTCTTATAGATCCATTGCGGAAGCTGCTAGACTTCACTCATCAGATAAATTTTGGCACGCACTGATAACCATTAAGCTAACAATACGCTGGTTTTTCTGTCCTCTAAACTCCTTTTATTCACTTTACCATATACATGACCAACACCGCCATCTGGCAATCAGTTTTTGATCATGGTGGATTTTTTTGCAGAGCTGCTTTGTTGTCACAGCCTGCTACCGGGTGCTCACGGTTTTTTAATTATTGCTTTTTATTTCAACAATTTGTTGGTTTTCACGGCCTATAATTTTTATTTAATTATTAAAAGTTTTTAATTGAATAGAAAGGAAAATTTTCAGAGACAACTGCCATAGCTTTTCTTATAGATCCATTTCGGTTGGTTTTTACGGCCTATGCATTTTCAGGTATCATGACTATAATTGAGCTCAAGGCCACTAATAATTTTTCTATAGCGAAAATTATTATTGCTTTTTTATTTTTTTAATAATTTTTCTTTAATTATTAAAATTTTATAATAATAGAAAGGAAAATTTTTAAAGGCAACCGCCATAGCTTTTCTTATAGATCCATTGCGGAAGCTGCTAGACTTCACTCATCAGATAAATTTTGGCACGCACTGATAACCATTATGCTAACAGTACGCTGGTTTTTCTGTCCTCTAAACTCCTTTTATTCACTTTACCATATACATGACCAACACCGCCATCTGGCAGTCAGTTTTTGATCATGGTGGATTTTTTTGCAGAGCTGCTTTGTTGTCACAGCCTGCTACCGGGTGCTCAAGGTTTTTTAATTATTGCTTTTTATTTCAACAATTTGTTGGTTTTCACGGCCTATAATTTTTATTTAATTATTAAAAGTTTTTAATTGAATAGAAAGGAAAATTTTCAGAGACAACCGCCATAGCTTTTCTTATAGCTCGATTGCGGAAGCTGCTAGACTTCACTCATCAGATAAATTTTGGCACGCACTGATAACCATTATGCTAGCAGTACGCTGGTTTTTCTGTCCTCTAAACTCCTTTTATTCACTTTACCATATACATGACCAGCACCGCCATCTGGCAGTCAGTTTTTGATCATGGTGGATTTTTTTGCACAGCTGTTTTGTTGTCACAGCCTGCTACTGGGTGCTCACGGGTTTTAAATTATTGCTTTTTATTTCAACAATTTGTTGGTTTTTACGGCCTTTGAATTTTCAAGTATCATGACTATGAATAAATTTTCTATAGGGAATATTATTATTGTGTTTTTAATAATTTTTATTTAATTATTAAAAGTTTTTAATTGAATAGAAAGTAAAATTTCTAGAGACAGCCGCCATTGCTTTTCTTTTTGCTCCATCTCGGAAGCTGCTACACTTCACTCATCAGAGAAATTTTGGCACGCACTGCTAACCATTGAGCTAACAATACGCTGGTTTTTCTGTCCTCTAAACTCGTTTTATTCACTTTGCCATATACATGACCAGCACCGCTATCTGGCAGTCAGTTTTTGATCATGATGGATTTTTTGCAGAGCTGCTTTTTTGTCACAGCCTGCTACCGGGTGCTCACGGTTTTTTAATTATTGCTTTTTATTTCAACAATTTGTTGGTTTGCACGGCCTATAATTTTTATTTAATTATTAAAAGTTTTTAATTGAATAGAAAGGAAAATTTTCAGAGACAACCGCCATAGCTTTTCTTATAGATCCATTTCGGAAGCTGCTAGACTTCACTCATCAGAAAAATTTTGGCACGCACTGATAACCATTAAGCTAACTGTCCTCTATACTCCCCTTATTCACTTTACCTTATACATGACCAGCACCACCATCTGGCAGTCAGTTTTTGATCATGGTGGATTTTTTTGCATAGCTGTTTTGTTGTCACAGCCTGCTACTGGGTGCTCACGGGTTTTTAATTACTGCTTTTTATTTCAACAATTTGTTGGTTTTTACGGCCTTTGAATTTTTAAGTATCATGACTATGAATGAATTTTCTATAGGGAATATTATTATTGTGTTTTTAATAATTTTTATTTAATTATTAAAAGTTTTTAATTGAATAGAAAGGAAAATTTTTAGAGGCAACCGCCATAGCTTTTCTTATAGCTCCATTGCGGAAGCTGCTAGACACCGCCATCTGGCAATCAGTTTTTGATCATGGTGGATTTTTTTGCAGAGCTGCTTTGTTGTCACAGCCTGCTACCGGGTGCTCACGGTTTTTTAATTATTGCTTTTTATTTCAACAATTTGTTGGTTTTCACGGCCTATAATTTTTATTTAATTATTAAAAGTTTTTAATTGAATAGAAAGGAAAATTTTCAGAGACAACTGCCATAGCTTTTCTTATAGATCCATTTCGGTTGGTTTTTACGGCCTATGCATTTTCAGGTATCATGACTATAATTGAGCTCAAGGCCACTAATAATTTTTCTATAGCGAAAATTATTATTGCTTTTTTATTTTTTTAATAATTTTTCTTTAATTATTAAAATTTTTTAATAATAGAAAGGAAAATTTTTAAAGGCAACCGCCATAGCTTTTCTTATAGATCCATTGCGGAAGCTGCTAGACTTCACTCATCAGATAAATTTTGGCACGCACTGATAACCATTATGCTAACAGTACGCTGGTTTTTCTGTCCTCTAAACTCCTTTTATTCACTTTACCATATACATGACCAACACCGCCATCTGGCAGTCAGTTTTTGATCATGGTGGATTTTTTTGCAGAGCTGCTTTGTTGTCACAGCCTGCTACCGGGTGCTCAAGGTTTTTTAATTATTGCTTTTTATTTCAACAATTTGTTGGTTTTCACGGCCTATAATTTTTATTTAATTATTAAAAGTTTTTAATTGAATAGAAAGGAAAATTTTCAGAGACAACCGCCATAGCTTTTCTTATAGCTCGATTGCGGAAGCTGCTAGACTTCACTCATCAGATAAATTTTGGCACGCACCATTATGCTAGCAGTACGCTGGTTTTTCTGTCCTCTAAACTCCTTTTATTCACTTTACCATATACATGACAGCACCGCCATCTGGCAGTCAGTTTTTGATCATGGTGGATTTTTTTGCACAGCTGTTTTGTTGTCACAGCCTGCTACTGGGTGCTCACGGGTTTTAAATTATTGCTTTTTATTTCAACAATTTGTTGGTTTTTACGGCCTTTGAATTTTCAAGTATCATGACTATGAATGAATTTTCTATAGGGAATACTATTATTGTGTTTTTAATAATTTTTATTTAATTATTAAAAGTTTTTTATTGAATAGAAAGGAAAATTTTTAGAGGCAACCGCCATAGCTATTCTTATAGATCCATTGCGGAACTTCACTCATCAGATAAATTTTGGCACGCACTGATAACCATTAGGCTAACAGTACGCTGGTTTTTCTGTCCTCTAAACTCCTTTTATTCACTTTACCATATACATGACCAACACCGCCATCTGGCAGTCAGTTTTTGATCATGGTGGATTTTTTTGCAGAGCTGCTTTGTTGTCACAGCCTGCTACCGGGTGCTCACGGTTTTTTAATTATTGCTTTTTATTTCAACAATTTGTTGGTTTTCACGGCCTATAATTTTTATTTAATTATTAAAAGTTTTTAATTGAATAGAAAGGAAAATTTTCAGAGACAACCGCCATAGCTTTTCTTATAGATCCATTGCGGAAGCTGCTAGACTTCACTCATCAGATAAATTTTGGCACGCACTGATAACCATTATGCTAACAGTACGCTGGTTTTTCTGTCCTCTAAACTCCTTTTATTCACTTTACCATATACATGACCAACACCGCCATCTGGCAGTCAGTTTTTGATCATGGTGGATTTTTTTGCAGAGCTGCTTTGTTGTCACAGCCTGCTACCGGGTGCTCAAGGTTTTTTAATTATTGCTTTTTATTTCAACAATTTGTTGGTTTTAACGGCCTATAATTTTTATTTAATTATTAAAAGTTTTTAATTGAATAGAAAGGAAAATTTTCAGAGACAACCGCCATAGCTTTTCTTATAGCTCCATTGCGGAAGCTGCTAGACTTCACTCATCAGATAAATTTTGGCACGCACTGATAACCATTATGCTAGCAGTACGCTGGTTTTTCTGTCCTCTAAACTCCTTTTATTCACTTTACCATATACATGACCAGCACCGCCATCTGGCAGTCAGTTTTTGATCATGGTGGATTTTTTTGCA
This sequence comes from Merzomyia westermanni, assembly GCA_949987695.1. Lineage (NCBI taxonomy): Eukaryota > Metazoa > Arthropoda > Insecta > Diptera > Tephritidae > Merzomyia > Merzomyia westermanni. Next base: position 102,206,109 of record OX465288.1, on the reverse strand, counting down.
CAGCTGTTTTGTTGTCACAGCCTGCTACTGGGTGCTCACGGGTTTTAAATTATTGCTTTTTTTGCACGTTGGTTTTAATAATTTTTTTTTAATTATTAAAATTTTTTAATAATAGAAAGGAAAATTTTTAAAGGCAACCGCCATAGCTTTTCTTATAGATCCATTGCGGAAGCTGCTAGACTTCACTCATCAGATAAATTTTGGCACGCACTGATAACCATTAAGCTAACTGTCCTCTATACTCCCCTTATTCACTTTACCATATACATGACCAACACCGCCATCTGGCAGTCAGTTTTTGATCATGGTGGATTTTTTTGCAGAGCTGCTTTGTTGTCACAGGCTGCTACCGGGTGCTCACGTGTTCTGAATTATTACTTTTTACTTCAACAATTTGTTGGTTTTTACGGCCTGTGCATTTTCAAGTATCATGACTATTATTGAGCTCAAGGCCACTAATCATTTTTCTATAGCGAAAATTATTATTGCTTTTTTATTTTTTTAATAATTTTTCTTTAATTATTAAAATTTTTTAATAATAGAAAGGAAAATTTTTAGAGGCAACCGCCATAGCTTTTCTTATAGATCCATTGCGGAAGCTGCTAGACTTCACTCATCAGATAAATTTTGGCACGCACTGATAACCATTAAGCTAACTGTCCTCTATACTCCCCTTATTCACTTTACCATATACATGACCAACACCGCCATCTGGCAGTCAGTTTTTGATCATGGTGGATTTTTTTGCAGAGCTGCTTTGTTGTCACAGGCTGCTACCGGGTGCTCACGTGTTCTGAATTATTACTTTTTACTTCAACAATTTGTTGGTTTTTACGGCCTGTGCATTTTCAAGTATCATGACTATTATTGAGCTCAAGGCCACTAATCATTTTTCTATAGCGAAAATTATTATTGCTTTTTTATTTTTTTAATAATTTTTCTTTAATTATAAAAATTTTTTAATAATAGAAAGGAAAATTTTTAGAGGCAACCGCCATAGCTTTTCTTATAGATCCATTGCGGAAGCTGCTAGACTTCACTCATCAGATAAATTTTGGCACGCACTGATAACCATTATGCTAACAGTACGCTGGTTTTTCTGTCCTCTAAACTCCTTTTATTCACTTTACCATATACATGACCAACACCGCCATCTGGCAATCAGTTTTTGATCATGGTGGATTTTTTTGCAGAGCTGCTTTGTTGTCACAGCCTGCTACCGGGTGCTCACGGTTTTTTAATTATTGCTTTTTATTTCAACAATTTGTTGGTTTTCACGGCCTATAATTTTTATTTAATTATTAAAAGTTTTTAATTGAATAGAAAGGAAAATTTTCAGAGACAACTGCCATAGCTTTTCTTATAGATCCATTTCGGTTGGTTTTTACGGCCTATGCATTTTCAGGTATCATGACTATAATTGAGCTCAAGGCCACTAATAATTTTTCTATAGCGAAAATTATTATTGCTTTTTTATTTTTTTAATAATTTTTCTTTAATTATTAAAATTTTTTAATAATAGAAAGGAAAATTTTTAAAGGCAACCGCCATAGCTTTTCTTATAGATCCATTGCGGAAGCTGCTAGACTTCACTCTTCAGATAAATTTTGGCACGCACTGATAACCATTATGCTAACAGTACGCTGGTTTTTCTGTCCTCTAAACTCCTTTTATTCACTTTACCATATACATGACCAACACCGCCATCTGGCAGTCAGTTTTTGATCATGGTGGATTTTTTTGCAGAGCTGCTTTGTTGTCACAGCCTGCTACCGGGTGCTCAAGGTTTTTTAATTATTGCTTTTTATTTCAACAATTTGTTGGTTTTCACGGCCTATAATTTTTATTTAATTATTAAAAGTTTTTAATTGAATAGAAAGGAAAATTTTCAGAGACAACCGCCATAGCTTTTCTTATAGCTCGATTGCGGAAGCTGCTAGACTTCACTCATCAGATAAATTTTGGCACGCACTGATAACCATTATGCTAGCAGTACGCTGGTTTTTCTGTCCTCTAAACTCCTTTTATTCACTTTACCATATACATGACCAGCACCGCCATCTGGCAGTCAGTTTTTGATCATGGTGGATTTTTTTGCACAGCTGTTTTGTTGTCACAGCCTGCTACTGGGTGCTCACGGGTTTTAAATTATTGCTTTTTATTTCAACAATTTGTTGGTTTTTACGGCCTTTGAATTTTCAAGTATCATGACTATGAATGAATTTTCTATAGGGAATACTATTATTGTGTTTTTAATAATTTTTATTTAATTATTAAAAGTTTTTTATTGAATAGAAAGGAAAATTTTTAGAGGCAACCGCCATAGCTATTCTTATAGATCCATTGCGGAACTTCACTCATCAGATAAATTTTGGCACGCACTGATAACCATTAGGCTAACAGTACGCTGGTTTTTCTGTCCTCTAAACTCCTTTTATTCACTTTACCATATACATGACCAACACCGCCATCTGGCAGTCAGTTTTTGATCATGGTGGATTTTTTTGCAGAGCTGCTTTGTTGTCACAGCCTGCTACCGGGTGCTCACGGTTTTTTAATTATTGCTTTTTATTTCAACAATTTGTTGGTTTTCACGGCCTATAATTTTTATTTAATTATTAAAAGTTTTTAATTGAATAGAAAGGAAAATTTTCAGAGACAACCGCCATAGCTTTTCTTATAGATCCATTGCGGAAGCTGCTAGACTTCACTCATCAGATAAATTTTGGCACGCACTGATAACCATTATGCTAACAGTACACTGGTTTTTCTGTCCTCTAAACTCCTTTTATTCACTTTACCATATACATGACCAACACCGCCATCTGGCAGTCAGTTTTTGATCATGGTGGATTTTTTTGCAGAGCTGCTTTGTTGTCACAGCCTGCTACCGGGTGCTCAAGGTTTTTTAATTATTGCTTTTTATTTCAACAATTTGTTGGTTTTCACGGCCTATAATTTTTATTTAATTATTAAAAGTTTTTAATTGAATAGAAAGGAAAATTTTCAGAGACAACCGCCATAGCTTTTCTTATAGCTCCATTGCGGAAGCTGCTAGACTTCACTCATGAGATAAATTTTGGCACGCACTGATAACCATTATGCTAGCAGTACGCTGGTTTTTCTGTCCTCTAAACTCCTTTTATTCACTTTACCATATACATGACCAGCACCGCCATCTGGCAGTCAGTTTTTGATCATGGTGGATTTTTTTGCACAGATGTTTTGTTGTCACAGCCTGCTACTGGGTGCTCACGGGTTTTAAATTATTGCTTTTTTTGCACGTTGGTTTTAATAATTTTTTTTTAATTATTAAAATTTTTTAATAATAGAAAGGAAAATTTTTAAAGGCAACCGCCATAGCTTTTCTTATAGATCCATTGCGGAAGCTGCTAGACTTCACTCATCAGATAAATTTTGGCACGCACTGATAACCATTATGCTAACAGTACGCTGGTTTTTCTGTCCTCTAAACTCCTTTTATTCACTTTACCATATACATGACCAACACCGCCATCTGGCAGTCAGTTTTTGATCATGGTGGATTTTTTTGCAGAGCTGCTTTGTTGTCACAGCCTGCTACCGGGTGCTCAAGGTTTTTTAATTATTGCTTTTTATTTCAACAATTTGTTGGTTTTCACGGCCTATAATTTTTATTTAATTATTAAAAGTTTTTAATTGAATAGAAAGGAAAATTTTCAGAGACAACCGCCATAGCTTTTCTTATAGCTCGATTGCGGAAGCTGCTAGACTTCACTCATCAGATAAATTTTGGCACGCACTGATAACCATTATGCTAGCAGTACGCTGGTTTTTCTGTCCTCTAAACTCCTTTTATTCACTTTACCATATACATGACCAGCACCGCCATCTGGCAGTCAGTTTTTGATCATGGTGGATTTTTTTGCACAGCTGTTTTGTTGTCACAGCCTGCTACTGGGTGCTCACGGGTTTTAAATTATTGCTTTTTATTTCAACAATTTGTTGGTTTTTACGGCCTTTGAATTTTCAAGTATCATGACTATGAATGAATTTTCTATAGGGAATACTATTATTGTGTTTTTAATAATTTTTATTTAATTATTAAAAGTTTTTTATTGAATAGAAAGGAAAATTTTTAGAGGCAACCGCCATAGCTATTCTTATAGATCCATTGCGGAACTTCACTCATCAGATAAATTTTGGCACGCACTGATAACCATTAGGCTAACAGTACGCTGGTTTTTCTGTCCTCTAAACTCCTTTTATTCACTTTACCATATACATGACCAACACCGCCATCTGGCAGTCAGTTTTTGATCATGGTGGATTTTTTTGCAGAGCTGCTTTGTTGTCACAGCCTGCTACCGGGTGCTCACGGTTTTTTAATTATTGCTTTTTATTTCAACAATTTGTTGGTTTTCACGGCCTATAATTTTTATTTAATTATTAAAAGTTTTTAATTGAATAGAAAGGAAAATTTTCAGAGACAACCGCCATAGCTTTTCTTATAGATCCATTGCGGAAGCTGCTAGACTTCACTCATCAGATAAATTTTGGCACGCACTGATAACCATTATGCTAACAGTACGCTGGTTTTTCTGTCCTCTAAACTCCTTTTATTCACTTTACCATATACATGACCAACACCGCCATCTGGCAGTCAGTTTTTGATCATGGTGGATTTTTTTGCAGAGCTGCTTTGTTGTCACAGCCTGCTACCGGGTGCTCAAGGTTTTTTAATTATTGCTTTTTATTTCAACAATTTGTTGGTTTTCACGGCCTATAATTTTTATTTAATTATTAAAAGTTTTTAATTGAATAGAAAGGAAAATTTTCAGAGACAACCGCCATAGCTTTTCTTATAGCTCCATTGCGGAAGCTGCTAGACTTCACTCATGAGATAAATTTTGGCACGCACTGATAACCATTATGCTAGCAGTACGCTGGTTTTTCTGTCCTCTAAACTCCTTTTATTCACTTTACCATATACATGACCAGCACCGCCATCTGGCAGTCAGTTTTTGATCATGGTGGATTTTTTTGCACAGCTGTTTTGTTGTCACAGCCTGCTACTGGGTGCTCACGGGTTTTAAATTATTGCTTTTTTTCCACGTCGGTTTTAATAATTTTTTTTTAATTATTAAAATTTTTTAATAATAGAAAGGAAAATTTTTAAAGGCAACCGCCATAGCTTTTCTTATAGATCCATTGCGGAAGCTGCTAGACTTCACTCATCAGATAAATTTTGGCACGCACTGATAACCATTAAGCTAACTGTCCTCTATACTCCCCTTATTCACTTTACCATATACATGACCAACACCGCCATCTGGCAGTCAGTTTTTGATCATGGTGGATTTTTTTGCAGAGCTGCTTTGTTGTCACAGGCTGCTACCGGGTGCTCACGTGTTCTGAATTATTACTTTTTACTTCAACAATTTGTTGGTTTTTACGGCCTGTGCATTTTCAAGTATCATGACTATTATTGAGCTCAAGGCCACTAATCATTTTTCTATAGCGAAAATTATTATTGCTTTTTTATTTTTTTAATAATTTTTCTTTAATTATTAAAATTTTTTAATAATAGAAAGGAAAATTTTTAGAGGCAACCGCCATAGCTTTTCTTATAGATCCATTGCGGAAGCTGCTAGACTTCACTCATCAGATAAATTTTGGCACGCACTGATAACCATTAAGCTAACTGTCCTCTATACTCCCCTTATTCACTTTACCATATACATGACCAACACCGCCATCTGGCAGTCAGTTTTTGATCATGGTGGATTTTTTTGCAGAGCTGCTTTGTTGTCACAGGCTGCTACCGGGTGCTCACGTGTTCTGAATTATTACTTTTTACTTCAACAATTTGTTGGTTTTTACGGCCTGTGCATTTTGAAGTATCATGACTATTATTGAGCTCAAGGCCACTAATCATTTTTCTATAGCGAAAATTATTATTGCTTTTTTATTTTTTTAATAATTTTTCTTTAATTATAAAAATTTTTTAATAATAGAAAGGAAAATTTTTAGAGGCAACCGCCATAGCTTTTCTTATAGATCCATTGCGGAAGCTGCTAGACTTCACTCATCAGATAAATTTTGGCACGCACTGATAACCATTATGCTAACAGTACGCTGGTTTTTCTGTCCTCTAAACTCCTTTTATTCACTTTACCATATACATGACCAACACCGCCATCTGGCAATCAGTTTTTGATCATGGTGGATTTTTTTGCAGAGCTGCTTTGTTGTCACAGCCTGCTACCGGGTGCTCACGGTTTTTTAATTATTGCTTTTTATTTCAACAATTTGTTGGTTTTCACGGCCTATAATTTTTATTTAATTATTAAAAGTTTTTAATTGAATAGAAAGGAAAATTTTCAGAGACAACTGCCATAGCTTTTCTTATAGATCCATTTCGGTTGGTTTTTACGGCCTATGCATTTTCAGGTATCATGACTATAATTGAGCTCAAGGCCACTAATAATTTTTCTATAGCGAAAATTATTATTGCTTTTTTATTTTTTTAATAATTTTTCTTTAATTATTAAAATTTTTTAATAATAGAAAGGAAAATTTTTAAAGGCAACCGCCATAGCTTTTCTTATAGATCCATTGCGGAAGCTGCTAGACTTCACTCATCAGATAAATTTTGGCACGCACTGATAACCATTATGCTAACAGTACGCTGGTTTTTCTGTCCTCTAAACTCCTTTTATTCACTTTACCATATACATGACCAACACCGCCATCTGGCAGTCAGTTTTTGATCATGGTGGATTTTTTTGCAGAGCTGCTTTGTTGTCACAGCCTGCTACCGGGTGCTCACGGTTTTTTAATTATTGCTTTTTATTTCAACAATTTGTTGGTTTTCACGGCCTATAATTTTTATTTAATTATTAAAAGTTTTTAATTGAATAGAAAGGAAAATTTTCAGAGACAACCGCCATAGCTTTTCTTATAGCTCCATTGCGGAAGCTGCTAGACTTCACTCATCAGATAAATTTTGGCACGCACTGATAACCATTATGCTAGCAGTACGCTGGTTTTTCTGTCCTCTAAACTCCTTTTATTCACTTTACCATATACATGACCAGCACCGCCATCTGGCAGTCAGTTTTTGATCATGGTGGATTTTTTTGCACAGCTGTTTTGTTGTCACAGCCTGCTACTGGGTGCTCACGGGTTTTAAATTATTGCTTTTTATTTCAACAATTTGTTGGTTTTTACGGCCTTTGAATTTTCAAGTATCATGACTATGAATGAATTTTCTATAGGGAATACTATTATTGTGTTTTTAATAATTTTTATTTAATTATTAAAAGTTTTTTATTGAATAGAAAGGAAAATTTTTAGAGGCAACCGCCATAGCTATTCTTATAGATCCATTGCGGAACTTCACTCATCAGATAAATTTTGGCACGCACTGATAACCATTAGGCTAACAGTACGCTGGTTTTTCTGTCCTCTAAACTCCTTTTATTCACTTTACCATATACATGACCAACACCGCCATCTGGCAGTCAGTTTTTGATCATGGTGGATTTTTTTGCAGAGCTGCTTTGTTGTCACAGCCTGCTACCGGGTGCTCACGGTTTTTTAATTATTGCTTTTTATTTCAACAATTTGTTGGTTTTCACGGCCTATAATTTTTATTTAATTATTAAAAGTTTTTAATTGAATAGAAAGGAAAATTTTCAGAGACAACCGCCATAGCTTTTCTTATAGATCCATTGCGGAAGCTGCTAGACTTCACTCATCAGATAAATTTTGGCACGCACTGATAACCATTATGCTAACAGTACGCTGGTTTTTCTGTCCTCTAAACTCCTTTTATTCACTTTACCATATACATGACCAACACCGCCATCTGGCAGTCAGTTTTTGATCATGGTGGATTTTTTTGCAGAGCTGCTTTGTTGTCACAGCCTGCTACCGGGTGCTCAAGGTTTTTTAATTATTGCTTTTTATTTCAACAATTTGTTGGTTTTCACGGCCTATAATTTTTATTTAATTATTAAAAGTTTTTAATTGAATAGAAAGGAAAATTTTCAGAGACAACCGCCATAGCTTTTCTTATAGCTCCATTGCGGAAGCTGCTAGACTTCACTCATGAGATAAATTTTGGCACGCACTGATAACCATTATGCTAGCAGTACGCTGGTTTTTCTGTCCTCTAAACTCCTTTTATTCACTTTACCATATACATGACCAGCACCGCCATCTGGCAGTCAGTTTTTGATCATGGTGGATTTTTTTGCACAGCTGTTTTGTTGTCACAGCCTGCTACTGGGTGCTCACGGGTTTTAAATTATTGCTTTTTTTGCACGTTGGTTTTAATAATTTTTTTTTAATTATTAAAATTTTTTAATAATAGAAAGGAAAATTTTTAAAGGCAACCGCCATAGCTTTTCTTATAGATCCATTGCGGAAGCTGCTAGACTTCACTCATCAGATAAATTTTGGCACGCACTGATAACCATTATGCTAACAGTACGCTGGTTTTTCTGTCCTCTAAACTCCTTTTATTCACTTTACCATATACATGACCAACACCGCCATCTGGCAGTCAGTTTTTGATCATGGTGGATTTTTTTGCAGAGCTGCTCTGTTGTCACAGCCTGCTACCGGGTGCTCAAGGTTTTTTAATTATTGCTTTATATTTCAACAATTTGTTGGTTTTCACGGCCTATAATTTTTATTTAATTATTAAAAGTTTTTAATTGAATAGAAAGGAAAATTTTCAGAGACAACCGCCATAGCTTTTCTTATAGCTCCATTGCGGAAGCTGCTAGACTTCACTCATGAGATAAATTTTGGCACGCACTGATAACCATTATGCTAGCAGTACGCTGGTTTTTCTGTCCTCTAAACTCCTTTTATTCACTTTACCATATACATGACCAGCACCGCCATCTGGCAGTCAGTTTTTGATCATGGTGGATTTTTTTGCACAGCTGTTTTGTTGTCACAGCCTGCTACCGGGTGCTCACGGGTTTTAAATTATTGCTTTTTATTTCAACAATTTGTTGGTTTTTAAGGCCTTTGAATTTTCAAGTATCATGACTATGAATAAATTTTCTATAGGGAATATTATTATTGTGTTTTTAATAATTTTTATTTAATTATTAAAAGTTTTTAATTGAATAGAAAGTAAAATTTCTAGAGACAACCGCCATAGCTTTTCTTTTTGCTCCATCTCGGAAGCTGCTACACTTCACTCATCAGATAAATTTTGGCACGCACTGCTAACCATTATGCTAGCAGTACGCTGGTTTTTCTGTCCTCTAAACTCCTTTTATTCACTTTACCATATACATGACCAGCACCGCCATCTGGCAGTCAGTTTTTGATCATGGTGGATTTTTTTGCAGAGCTGCTTTGTTGTCACAGCCTGCTACCGGGTGCTCAAGGTTTTTTAATTATTGCTTTTTATTTCAACAATTTGTTGGTTTTCACGGCCTATAATTTTTATTTAATTATTAAAAGTTTTTAATTGAATAGAAAGGAAAATTTTCAGAGACAACCGCCATAGCTTTTCTTATAGCTCGATTGCGGAAGCTGCTAGACTTCACTCATCAGATAAATTTTGGCACGCACTGATAACCATTATGCTAGCAGTACGCTGGTTTTTCTGTCCTCTAAACTCCTTTTATTCACTTTACCATATACATGACCAGCACCGCCATCTGGCAGTCAGTTTTTGATCATGGTGGATTTTTTTGCACAGCTGTTTTGTTGTCACAGCCTGCTACTGGGTGCTCACGGGTTTTAAATTATTGCTTTTTATTTCAACAATTTGTTGGTTTTTACGGCCTTTGAATTTTCAAGTATCATGACTATGAATGAATTTTCTATAGGGAATACTATTATTGTGTTTTTAATAATTTTTATTTAATTATTAAAAGTTTTTTATTGAATAGAAAGGAAAATTTTTAGAGGCAACCGCCATAGCTATTCTTATAGATCCATTGCGGAACTTCACTCATCAGATAAATTTTGGCACGCACTGATAACCATTAGGCTAACAGTACGCTGGTTTTTCTGTCCTCTAAACTCCTTTTATTCACTTTACCATATACATGACCAACACCGCCATCTGGCAGTCAGTTTTTGATCATGGTGGATTTTTTTGCAGAGCTGCTTTGTTGTCACAGCCTGCTACCGGGTGCTCACGGTTTTTTAATTATTGCTTTTTATTTCAACAATTTGTTGGTTTTCACGGCCTATAATTTTTATTTAATTATTAAAAGTTTTTAATTGAATAGAAAGGAAAATTTTCAGAGACAACCGCCATAGCTTTTCTTATAGATCCATTGCGGAAGCTGCTAGACTTCACTCATCAGATAAATTTTGGCACGCACTGATAACCATTATGCTAACAGTACGCTGGTTTTTCTGTCCTCTAAACTCCTTTTATTCACTTTACCATATACATGACCAACACCGCCATCTGGCAGTCAGTTTTTGATCATGGTGGATTTTTTTGCAGAGCTGCTTTGTTGTCACAGCCTGCTACCGGGTGCTCAAGGTTTTTTAATTATTGCTTTTTATTTCAACAATTTGTTGGTTTTCACGGCCTATAATTTTTATTTAATTATTAAAAGTTTTTAATTGAATAGAAAGGAAAATTTTCAGAGACAACCGCCATAGCTTTTCTTATAGCTCCATTGCGGAAGCTGCTAGACTTCACTCATGAGATAAATTTTGGCACGCACTGATAACCATTATGCTAGCAGTACGCTGGTTTTTCTGTCCTCTAAACTCCTTTTATTCACTTTACCATATACATGACCAGCACCGCCATCTGGCAGTCAGTTTTTGATCATGGTGGATTTTTTTGCACAGCTGTTTTGTTGTCACAGCCTGCTACTGGGTGCTCACGGGTTTTAAATTATTGCTTTTTTTGCACGTTGGTTTTAATAATTTTTTTTTAATTATTAAAATTTTTTAATAATAGAAAGGAAAATTTTTAAAGGCAACCGCCATAGCTTTTCTTATAGATCCATTGCGGAAGCTGCTAGACTTCACTCATCAGATAAATTTTGGCACGCACTGATAACCATTATGCTAACAGTACGCTGGTTTTTCTGTCCTCTAAACTCCTTTTATTCACTTTACCATATACATGACCAACACCGCCATCTGGCAGTCAGTTTTTGATCATGGTGGATTTTTTTGCAGAGCTGCTTTGTTGTCACAGCCTGCTACCGGGTGCTCAAGGTTTTTTAATTATTGCTTTTTATTTCAACAATTTGTTGGTTTTCACGGCCTATAATTTTTATTTAATTATTAAAAGTTTTTAATTGAATAGAAAGGAAAATTTTCAGAGACAACCGCCATAGCTTTTCTTATAGCTCCATTGCGGAAGCTGCTAGACTTCACTCATGAGATAAATTTTGGCACGCACTGATAACCATTATGCTAGCAGTACGCTGGTTTTTCTGTCCTCTAAACTCCTTTTATTCACTTTACCATATACATGACCAGCACCGCCATCTGGCAGTCAGTTTTTGATCATGGTGGATTTTTTTGCACAGCTGTTTTGTTGTCACAGCCTGCTACCGGGTGCTCACGGGTTTTAAATTATTGCTTTTTATTTCAACAATTTGTTGGTTTTTAAGGCCTTTGAATTTTCAAGTATCATGACTATGAATAAATTTTCTATAGGGAATATTATTATTGTGTTTTTAATAATTTTTATTTAATTATTAAAAGTTTTTAATTGAATAGAAAGTAAAATTTCTAGAGACAACCGCCATAGCTTTTCTTTTTGCTCCATCTCGGAAGCTGCTACACTTCACTCATCAGATAAATTTTGGCACGCACTGCTAACCATTGAGCTAACAATACGCTGGTTTTTCTGTCCTCTAAACTCGTTTTATTCACTTTGCCATATACATGACCAGCACCGCTATCTGGCAGTCAGTTTTTGATCATGATGGATTTTTTGCAGAGCTGCTTTTTTGTCACAGCCTGCTACCGGGTGCTCACGGTTTTTTAATTATTGCTTTTTATTTCAACAATTTGTTGGTTTGCACGGCCTATAATTTTTATTTAATTATTAAAAGTTTTTAATTGAATAGAAAGGAAAATTTTCAGAGACAACCGCCATAGCTTTTCTTATAGATCCATTTCGGAAGCTGCTAGACTTCACTGATCAGATAAATTTTGGCACGCACTGATAACCATTAAGCTAACTGTCCTCTATACTCCCCTTATTCACTTTACCATATACATGACCAGCACCACCATCTGGCAGTCAGTTTTTGATCATGGTGGATTTTTTTGCATAGCTGTTTTGTTGTCACAGCCTGCTACTGGGTGCTCACGGGTTTTTAATTATTGCTTTTTATTTCAAGTATCATGACTATGAATGAATTTTCTATAGGGAATATTATTATTGTGTTTTTAATAATTTTTATTTAATTATTAAAAGTTTTTAATTGAATAGAAAGTAAAATTTCTAGAGACAACCGCCATAGCTTTTCTTTTTGCTCCATTTCGGAAGCTGCTAGACTTCACTCATCAGAGAAATTTTGGCACGCACTGATAACCATTAGGCTAACAGTACGCTGGTTTTTCTGCCCTCTAAACTCCTTTTATTCACTTATTTCACTTATATTTAATTATTAAAGGTTTTTAATTGAATAGAAAGGAAAATTTTTAGAGGCAACCGCCATAGCTTTTCTCATAGATCCATTGCGGAAGCTGCTAGACTTCACTCATCAGATAAATTTTGGCACGCACTGATAACCATTAGGCTAACAGTACGCTGGTTTTTCTGTCCTCTAAACTCCTTTTATTCACTTTACCATATACATGACCAACACCGCCATCTGGCAGTCAGTTTTTGATCATGGTGGATTTTTTTGCAGAGCTGCTTTGTTGTCACAGCCTGCTACCGGGTGCTCACGGTTTTTTAATTATTGCCTTTTATTTCAACAATTTGTTGGTTTGCACGGCCTATAATTTTTATTTAATTATTAAAAGTTTTTAATTGAATAGAAAGGAGAATTTTCAGAGACAACCGCCATAGCTTTTCTTATAGATCCATTTCGGAAGCTGCTAGACTTCACTCATCAGATAAATTTTGGCGCGCACTGATAACCATTAAGCTAACTGTCCTCTATACTCCCCTCATTCACTTTACCATATACATGACCAGCACCACCATCTGGCAGTCAGTTTTTGATCATGGTGGATTTTTTTGCATAGCTGTTTTGTTGTCACAGTCTGCTACTGGGTGCTCACGGGTTTTTAATTATTGCTTTTTATTTGAACAATTTGTTGGTTTTTACGGCCTTTGAATTTTCAAGTATCATGACTATGAATGAATTTTCTATAGGGAATATTATTATTGTGTTTTTAATAATTTTTATTTAATTATTAAAAGTTTTTAATTGAATAGAAAGGAAAATTTTTAGAGGCAACCGCCATAGCTTTTCTTATAGATCCATTGCGGAACTTCACTCATCAGATAAATTTTGGCACGCACTGATAACCATTAGGCTAACAGTACGCTGGTTTTTTCTGTCCTCTAAACTCCTTTTATTCACTTTACCATATACATGACCAACACCGCCATCTGGCAGTCAGTTTTTGATCATGGTGGATTTTTTTGCATAGCTGTTTTGTTGTCACAGCCTGCTACTGGGTGCTCACGGGTTTTTAATTATTGCTTTTTATTTCAACAATTTGTTGGTTTTTACGGCCGCAGAGCTGTTTTGTTGTCACAGCCTGCTACCGGGTGCTCACGGTTTTTTAATTATTGCTTTTTATTTCAACAATTTGTTGGTTTTCACGGCCTATGCATTTTCAAGTATCATGACTATGAATGAATTTTCTACAGGGAATATTATTATTGTGTTTTTAATAATTTTTATTTAATTATTAAAATTTTTTAATTGAATAGAACGAACAATTTTTAGAGGCAACCGCCATAGCTTTTCTCATAGATCCATTGCGGAAGCTGCTAGACTTCACTCATCAGATAAATTTTGGCACGCACTGATAACCATTAGGCTAACAGTACGCTGGTTTTTCTGTCCTCTAAACTCCTTTTATTCACTTTACCATATACATGACCAACACCGCCATCTGGCAGTCAGTTTTTGATCATGGTGGATTTTTTTGCACAGCTGCTTTGTTGTCACAGCCTGCTACCGGGTGCTCACGGTTTTTTAATTATTGCTTTTTATTTCAACAATTTGTTGGTTTGCACGGCCTATGCATTTTCAAGTATCATGACTATGAATGAATTTTCTACAGGGAATATTATTATTGTGTTTTTAATAATTTTTATTTAATTATTAAAATTTTTTAATTGAATAGAACGAACAATTTTTAGAGGCAACCGCCATAGCTTTTCTTATAGATCCATTGCGGAAGCTGCTAGACTTCACTCATCAGATAAATTTTAGCACGCACTGATAACCATTAGGCTAACAGTACGCTGGTTTTTCTGTCCTCTAAACTCCTTTTATTCACTTTACCATATACATGACCAACACCGCCATCTGGCAGTCAGTTTTTGATCATGGTGGATTTTTTTGCAGAGCTGCTTTGTTGTATTAAAAGTTTTTAATTGAATAGAAAGTAAAATTTCTAGAGACAACCGCCATAGCTTTTCTTTTTGCTCCATCTCGGAAGCTGCTGCACTTCACTCATCAGAGAAATTTTGGCACGCACTGCTAACCATTGAGCTAACAATACGCTGGTTTTTCTGTCCTCTAAACTCGTTTTATTCACTTTGCCATATACATGACCAGCACCGCTATCTGGCAGTCAGTTTTTGATCATGATGGATTTTTTGCAGAGCTGCTTTTTTGTCACAGCCTGCTACCGGGTGCTCACGGTTTTTTAATTATTGCTTTTTATTTCAACAATTTGTTGGTTTGCAGGGCCTATAATTTTTATTTAATTATTAAAAGTTTTTAATTGAATAGAAAGGAAAATTTTCAGAGACAACCGCCATAGCTTTTCTTATAGATCCATTTCGGAAGCTGCTAGACTTCACTGATCAGATAAATTTTGGCACGCACTGATAACCATTAAGCTAACTGTCCTCTATACTCCCCTTATTCACTTTACCATATACATGACCAGCACCACCATCTGGGAGTCAGTTTTTGATCATGGTGGATTTTTTTGCATAGCTGTTTTGTTGTCACAGCCTGCTACTGGGTGCTCACGGGTTTTTAATTATTGCTTTTTATTTCAACAATTTGTTGGTTTTTACGGCCTTTGAATTTTCAAGTATCATGACTATGAATGAATTTTCTATAGGGAATATTATTATTGTGTTTTTAATAATTTTTATTTAATTATTAAAACTTTTTAATTGAATAGAAAGGAAAATTTTTAGAGGCAACCGCCATAGCTTTTCTTATAGATCCATTGCGGAAGCTGCTAGACTTCACTCATCAGATAAATTTTGGCACGCACTGATAACCATTATGCTAACAGTACGCTGGTTTTTCTGTCCTCTAAACTCCTTTTATTCACTTTACCATATACATGACCAGCACCGCCATCTGGCAGTCAGTTTTTGATCATGGTGGATTTTTTTGCACAGCTGCTTTGTTGTCACAGCCTGCTACCGGGTGCTCACGGTTTTTTAATTATTGCTTTTTATTTCAACAATTTGTTGGTTTGCACGGCCTATGCATTTTCAAGTATCATGACTATGAATGAATTTTCTACAGGGAATATTATTATTGTGTTTTTAATAATTTTTATTTAATTATTAAAATTTTTTAATTGAATAGAACGAACAATTTTTAGAGGCAACCGCCATAGCTTTTCTCATAGATCCATTGCGGAAGCTGCTAGACTTCACTCATCAGATAAATTTTGGCACGCACTGATAACCATTAGGCTAACAGTACGCTGGTTTTTCTGTCCTCTAAACTCCTTTTATTCACTTTACCATATACATGACCAACACCGCCATCTGGCAGTCAGTTTTTGATCATGGTGGATTTTTTTGCAGAGCTGCTTTGTTGTCACAGCCTGCTACCGGGTGCTCACGGTTTTTTAATTATTGCCTTTTATTTCAACAATTTGTTGGTTTGCACGGCCTATAATTTTTATTTAATTATTAAAAGTTTTTAATTGAATAGAAAGGAGAATTTTCAGAGACAACCGCCATAGCTTTTCTTATAGATCCATTTCGGAAGCTGCTAGACTTCACTCATCAGATAAATTTTGGCACGCACTGATAACCATTAAGCTAACTGTCCTCTATACTCCCCTCATTCACTTTACCATATACATGACCAGCACCACCATCTGGCAGTCAGTTTTTGATCATGGTGGATTTTTTTGCATAGCTGTTTTGTTGTCACAGTCTGCTACTGGGTGCTCACGGGTTTTTAATTATTGCTTTTTATTTGAACAATTTGTTGGTTTTTACGGCCTTTGAATTTTCAAGTATCATGACTATGAATGAATTTTCTATAGGGAATATTATTATTGTGTTTTTAATAATTTTTATTTAATTATTAAAAGTTTTTAATTGAATAGAAAGGAAAATTTTTAGAGGCAACCGCCATAGCTTTTCTTATAGATCCATTGCGTAACTTCACTCATCAGATAAATTTTGGCACGCACTGATAACCATTAGGCTAACAGTACGCTGGTTTTTCTGTCCTCTAAACTCCTTTTATTCACTTTACCATATACATGACCAACACCGCCATCTGGCAGTCAGTTTTTGA
The DNA here is from genome assembly GCA_949987695.1 of Merzomyia westermanni. Lineage (NCBI taxonomy): Eukaryota > Metazoa > Arthropoda > Insecta > Diptera > Tephritidae > Merzomyia > Merzomyia westermanni. The sequence continues at coordinate 102,189,406 of OX465288.1, read as the reverse complement.
TCATGGTGGATTTTTTTGCATAGCTGTTTTGTTGTCACAGCCTGCTACTGGGTGCTCACGGGTTTTTAATTATTGCTTTTTATTTCAACAATTTGTTGGTTTTTACGGCCGCAGAGCTGTTTTGTTGTCACAGCCTGCTACCGGGTGCTCACGGTTTTTTAATTATTGCTTTTTATTTCAACAATTTGTTGGTTTTCACGGCCTATGCATTTTCAAGTATCATGACTATGAATGAATTTTCTACAGGGAATATTATTATTGTGTTTTTAATAATTTTTATTTAATTATTAAAATTTTTTAATTGAATAGAACGAACAATTTTTAGAGGCAACCGCCATAGCTTTTCTCATAGATCCATTGCGGAAGCTGCTAGACTTCACTCATCAGATAAATTTTGGCACGCACTGATAACCATTAGGCTAACAGTACGCTGGTTTTTCTGTCCTCTAAACTCCTTTTATTCACTTTACCATATACATGACCAACACCGCCATCTGGCAGTCAGTTTTTGATCATGGTGGATTTTTTTGCACAGCTGCTTTGTTGTCACAGCCTGCTACCGGGTGCTCACGGTTTTTTAATTATTGCTTTTTATTTCAACAATTTGTTGGTTTGCACGGCCTATGCATTTTCAAGTATCATGACTATGAATGAATTTTCTACAGGGAATATTATTATTGTGTTTTTAATAATTTTTATTTAATTATTAAAATTTTTTAATTGAATAGAACGAACAATTTTTAGAGGCAACCGCCATAGCTTTTCTCATAGATCCATTGCGGAAGCTGCTAGACTTCACTCATCAGATAAATTTTGGCACGCACTGATAACCATTAGGCTAACAGTACGCTGGTTTTTCTGTCCTCTAAACTCCTTTTATTCACTTTACCATATACATGACCAACACCGCCATCTGGCAGTCAGTTTTTGATCATGGTGGATTTTTTTGCAGAGCTGCTTTGTTGTATTAAAAGTTTTTAATTGAATAGAAAGTAAAATTTCTAGAGACAACCGCCATAGCTTTTCTTTTTGCTCCATCTCGGAAGCTGCTACACTTCACTCATCAGAGAAATTTTGGCACGCACTGCTAACCATTGAGCTAACAATACGCTGGTTTTTCTGTCCTCTAAACTCGTTTTATTCACTTTGCCATATACATGACCAGCACCGCTATCTGGCAGTCAGTTTTTGATCATGATGGATTTTTTGCAGAGCTGCTTTTTTGTCACAGCCTGCTACCGGGTGCTCACGGTTTTTTAATTATTGCTTTTTATTTCAACAATTTGTTGGTTTGCAGGGCCTATAATTTTTATTTAATTATTAAAAGTTTTTAATTGAATAGAAAGGAAAATTTTCAGAGACAACCGCCATAGCTTTTCTTATAGATCCATTTCGGAAGCTGCTAGACTTCACTGATCAGATAAATTTTGGCACGCACTGATAACCATTAAGCTAACTGTCCTCTATACTCCCCTTATTCACTTTACCATATACATGACCAGCACCACCATCTGGCAGTCAGTTTTTGATCATGGTGGATTTTTTTGCATAGCTGTTTTGTTGTCACAGCCTGCTACTGGGTGCTCACGGGTTTTTAATTATTGCTTTTTATTTCAACAATTTGTTGGTTTTTACGGCCTTTGAATTTTCAAGTATCATGACTATGAATGAATTTTCTATAGGGAATATTATTATTGTGTTTTTAATAATTTTTATTTAATTATTAAAACTTTTTAATTGAATAGAAAGGAAAATTTTTAGAGGCAACCGCCATAGCTTTTCTTATAGATCCATTGCGGAAGCTGCTAGACTTCACTCATCAGATAAATTTTGGCACGCACTGATAACCATTATGCTAACAGTACGCTGGTTTTTCTGTCCTCTAAACTCCTTTTATTCACTTTACCATATACATGACCAGCACCGCCATCTGGCAGTCAGTTTTTGATCATGGTGGATTTTTTTGCACAGCTGCTTTGTTGTCACAGCCTGCTACCGGGTGCTCACGGTTTTTTAATTATTGCTTTTTATTTCAACAATTTGTTGGTTTGCACGGCCTATGCATTTTCAAGTATCATGACTATGAATGAATTTTCTACAGGGAATATTATTATTGTGTTTTTAATAATTTTTATTTAATTATTAAAATTTTGTAATTGAATAGAACGAACAATTTTTAGAGGCAACCGCCATAGCTTTTCTCATAGATCCATTGCGGAAGCTGCTAGACTTCACTCATCAGATAAATTTTGGCACGCACTGATAACCATTAGGCTAACAGTACGCTGGTTTTTCTGTCCTCTAAACTCCTTTTATTCACTTTACCATATACATGACCAACACCGCCATCTGGCAGTCAGTTTTTGATCATGGTGGATTTTTTTGCAGAGCTGCTTTGTTGTATTAAAAGTTTTTAATTGAATAGAAAGTAAAATTTCTAGAGACAACCGCCATAGCTTTTCTTTTTGCTCCATCTCGGAAGCTGCTACACTTCACTCATCAGAGAAATTTTGGCACGCACTGCTAACCATTGAGCTAACAATACGCTGGTTTTTCTGTCCTCTAAACTCGTTTTATTCACTTTGCCATATACATGACCAGCACCGCTATCTGGCAGTCAGTTTTTGATCATGATGGATTTTTTGCAGAGCTGCTTTTTTGTCACAGCCTGCTACCGGGTGCTCACGGTTTTTTAATTATTGCTTTTTATTTCAACAATTTGTTGGTTTGCACGGCCTATAATTTTTATTTAATTATTAAAAGTTTTTAATTGAATAGAAAGGAAAATTTTCAGAGACAACCGCCATAGCTTTTCTTATAGATCCATTTCGGAAGCTGCTAGACTTCACTGATCAGATAAATTTTGGCACGCACTGATAACCATTAAGCTAACTGTCCTCTATACTCCCCTTATTCACTTTACCATATACATGACCAGCACCACCATCTGGCAGTCAGTTTTTGATCATGGTGGATTTTTTTGCAGAGCTGCTTTGTTGTCACAGCCTGGTACCTTGGTATCCACCAAGTATCATGACTATGAATAAATTTTCTATAGGGAATATTATTATTGTGTTTTTAATAATTTTTATTTAATTATTAAAAGTTTTTAATTGAATAGAAAGTAAAATTTCTAGAGACAACCGCCATAGCTTTTCTTTTTGCTCCATCTCGGAAGCTGCTACACTTCACTCATCAGAGAAATTTTGGCACGCACTGCTAACCATTGAGCTAACAATACGCTGGTTTTTCTGTCCTCTAAACTCGTTTTATTCACTTTGCCATATACATGACCAGCACCGCTATCTGGCAGTCAGTTTTTGATCATGATGGATTTTTTGCAGAGCTGCTTTTTTGTCACAGCCTGCTACTGGGTGCTCACGGGTTTTTAATTATTGCTTTTTATTTCAACAATTTGTTGGTTTTTACGGCCTTTGAATTTTCAAGTATCATGACTATGAATGAATTTTCTATAGGGAATATTATTATTGTGTTTTTAATAATTTTTATTTAATTATTAAAAGTTTTTAATTGAATAGAAAGTAAAATTTCTAGAGACAACCGCTTTTCTTTTTGCTCCATTTCGGAAGCTGCTAGACTTCGCTCATCAGAGAAATTTTGGCACGCACTGATAACCATTAGGCTAACAGTACGATGGTTTTTCTGACCTCAAAACTCCTTTTATTCACTTTACCATATACATGACCAACACCGCCATCTGGCAGTCAGTTTTTGATCATGGTGGATTTTTTTGCAGAGCTGCTTTGTTGTCACAGCCTGGTACCTTGGTATCCACCAAGTATCATGACTATGAATAAATTTTCTATAGGGAATATTATTATTGTGTTTTTAATAATTTTTATTTAATTATTAAAAGTTTTTAATTGAATAGAAAGTAAAATTTCTAGAGACAACCGCCATAGCTTTTCTTTTTGCTCCATCTCGGAAGCTGCTACACTTCACTCATCAGAGAAATTTTGGCACGCACTGCTAACCATTGAGCTAACAATACGCTGGTTTTTCTGTCCTCTAAACTCGTTTTATTCACTTTGCCATATACATGACCAGCACCGCTATCTGGCAGTCAGTTTTTGATCATGATGGATTTTTTGCAGAGCTGCTTTTTTGTCACAGCCTGCTACTGGGTGCTCACGGGTTTTTAATTATTGCTTTTTATTTCAACAATTTGTTGGTTTTTACGGCCTTTGAATTTTCAAGTATCATGACTATGAATGAATTTTCTATAGGGAATATTATTATTGTGTTTTTAATAATTTTTATTTAATTATTAAAAGTTTTTAATTGAATAGAAAGTAAAATTTCTAGAGACAACCGCTTTTCTTTTTGCTCCATTTCGGAAGCTGCTAGACTTCGCTCATCAGAGAAATTTTGGCACGCACTGATAACCATTAGGCTAACAGTACGCTGGTTTTTCTGCCCTCTAAACTCCTTTTATTCACTTATTTCACTTATATTTAATTATTAAAAGTTTTTAATTGAATAGAAAGGAAAATTTTTAGAGGCAACCGCCATAGCTTTTCTCATAGATCCATTGCGGAAGCTGCTAGACTTCACTCATTAGATAAATTTTGGCACGCACTGATAACCATTAGGCTAACAGTACGCTGGTTTTTCTGTCCTCTAAACTCCTTTTATTCACTTTACCATATACATGACCAACACCGCCATCTGGCAGTCAGTTTTTGATCATGGTGGATTTTTTTGCAGAGCTGCTTTGTTGTCACAGCCTGCTACCGGGTGCTCACGGTTTTTTAATTATTGCCTTTTATTTCAACAATTTGTTGGTTTGCACGGCCTATAATTTTTATTTAATTATTAAAAGTTTTTAATTGAATAGAAAGGAGAATTTTCAGAGACAACCGCCATAGCTTTTCTTATAGATCCATTTCGGAAGCTGCTAGACTTCACTCATCAGATAAATTTTGGCACGCACTGATAACCATTAAGCTAACTGTCCTCTATACTCCCCTCATTCACTTTACAATATACATGACCAGCACGACCATCTGGCAGTCAGTTTTTGATCATGGTGGATTTTTTTGCATAGCTGTTTTGTTGTCACAGTCTGCTACTGGGTGCTCACGGGTTTTTAATTATTGCTTTTTATTTGAACAATTTGTTGGTTTTTACGGCCTTTGAATTTTCAAGTATCATGACTATGAATGAATTTTCTATAGGGAATATTATTATTGTGTTTTTAATAATTTTTATTTAATTATTAAAAGTTTTTAATTGAATAGAAAGGAAAATGTTTAGAGGCAACCGCCATAGCTTTTCTTATAGATCCATTGCGTAACTTCACTCATCAGATAAATTTTGGCACGCACTGATAACCATTAGGCTAACAGTACGCTGGTTTTTCTGTCCTCTAAACTCCTTTTATTCACTTTACCATATACATGACCAACACCGCCATCTGGCAGTCAGTTTTTGATCATGGTGGATTTTTTTGCATAGCTGTTTTGTTGTCACAGGCTGCTACTGGGTGCTCACGGGTTTTTAATTATTGCTTTTTATTTCAACAATTTGTTGGTTTTTACGGCCGCAGAGCTGTTTTGTTGTCACAGCCTGCTACCGGGTGCTCACGGTTTTTTAATTATTGCTTTTTATTTCAACAATTTGTTGGTTTTCACGGCCTATAATTTTTATTTAATTATTAAAAGTTTTTAATTGAATAGAAAGGAAAATTTTCAGAGACAACCGCCATAGCTTTTCTTATAGATCCATTGCGGAAGCTGCTAGACTTCACTCATCAGATAAATTTTGGCACGCACTGATAACCATTATGCTAATAGTACGCTGGTTTTTCTGTCCTCTAAACTCCTTTTATTCACTTTACCATATACATGACCAGCACCGCCATCTGGCAGTCAGTTTTTGATCATGGTGGTTTTTTTTGCACTGCTGCTTTGTTGTCACAGCCTGCTACCGGGTGCTCACGGTTTTTTAATTATTGCTTTTTATTTCAACAATTTGTTGGTTTGCACGGCCTATGCATTTTCAAGTATCATGACTATGAATGAATTTTCTACAGGGAATATTATTATTGTGTTTTTAATAATTTTTATTTAATTATTAAAATTTTTTAATTGAATAGAACGAACAATTTTTAGAGGCAACCGCCATAGCTTTTCTCATAGATCCATTGCGCAAGCTGCTAGACTTCACTCATCAGATAAATTTTGGCACGCACTGATAACCATTAGGCTAACAGTACGCTGGTTTTTCTGTCCTCTAAACTCCTTTTATTCACTTTACCATATACATGACCAACACCGCCATCTGGCAGTCAGTTTTTGATCATGGTGGATTTTTTTGCAGAGCTGCTTTGTTGTCACAGCCTGCTACCGGGTGCTCACGGTTTTTTAATTATTGCCTTTTATTTCAACAATTTGTTGGTTTGCACGGCCTATAATTTTTATTTAATTATTAAAAGTTTTTAATTGAATAGAAAGGAAAATTTTCAGAGACAACCGCCATAGCTTTTCTTATAGATCCATTTCGGAAGCTGCTAGACTTCACTCATCAGATAAATTTTGGCACGCACTGATAACCATTAAGCTAACTGTCCTCTATACTCCCCTTATTCACTTTACCATATACATGACCAGCACCACCATCTGGCAGTCAGTTTTTGATCATGGTGGATTTTTTTGCATAGCTGTTTTGTTGTCACAGCCTGTTACTGGGTGCTCACGGGTTTTTAATTATTGCTTTTTATTTCAACAATTTGTTGGTTTTTACGGCCTTTGAATTTTCAAGTATCATGACTATGAATGAATTTTCTATAGGGAATACTATTATTGTGTTTTTAATAATTTTTATTTAATTATTAAAAGTTTTTAATTGAATAGAAAGGAAAATTTTTAGAGGCAACCGCCATAGCTTTTCTTATAGATCCATTGCGGAACTTCACTCATCAGATAAATTTTGGCACGCACTGATAACCATTAGGCTAACAGTACGCTGGTTTTTCTGTCCTCTAAACTCCTTTTATTCACTTTACCATATACATGACCAACACCGCCATCTGGCAGTCAGTTTTTGATCATGGTGGATTTTTTTGCAGAGCTGCTTTGTTGTCACAGCCTGCTACCGGGTGCTCACGGTTTTTTAATTATTGCTTTTTATTTCAACAATTTGTTGGTTTTCACGGCCTATAATTTTTATTTAATTATTAAAAGTTTTTAATTGAATAGAAAGGAAAATTTTCAGAGACAACCGCCATAGCTTTTCTTATAGATCCATTGCGGAAGCTGCTAGACTTCACTCATCAGATAAATTTTGGCACGCACTGATAACCATTATGCTAACAGTACGCTGGTTTTTCTGTCCTCTAAACTCCTTTTATTCACTTTACCATATACATGACCAGCACCGCCATCTGGCAGTCAGTTTTTGATCAAGGTGGATTTTTTTGCACAGCTGCTTTGTTGTCACAGCCTGCTACCGGGTGCTCACGGTTTTTTAATTATTGCTTTTTATTTCAACAATTTGTTGGTTTGCACGGCCTATGCATTTTCAAGTATCATGACTATGAATGAATTTTCTACAGGGAATATTATTATTGTGTTTTTAATAATTTTTATTTAATTATTAAAATTTTTTAATTGAATAGAACGAACAATTTTTAGAGGCAACCGCCATAGCTTTTCTCATAGATCCATTGCGGAAGCTGCTAGACTTCACTCATCAGATAAATTTTGGCACGCACTGATAACCATTAGGCTAACAGTACGCTGGTTTTTCTGTCCTCTAAACTCCTTTTATTCACTTTACCATATACATGACCAACACCGCCATCTGGCAGTCAGTTTTTGATCATGGTGGATTTTTTTGCATAGCTGTTTTGTTGTTTTTTTAATTATTGCCTTTTATTTCAACAATTTGTTGGTTTGCACGGCCTATAATTTTATTTAATTATTAAAAGTTTTTAATTGAATAGAAAGGAGAATTTTCAGAGACAACCGCCATAGCTTTTCTTATAGATCCATTTCGGAAGCTGCTAGACTTCACTCATCAGATAAATTTTGGCACGCACTGATAACCATTAAGCTAACTGTCCTCTATACTCCCCTCATTCACTTTACAATATACATGACCAGCACGACCATCTGGCAGTCAGTTTTTGATCATGGTGGATTTTTTTGCATAGCTGTTTTGTTGTCACAGTCTGCTACTGGGTGCTCACGGGTTTTTAATTATTGCTTTTTATTTGAACAATTTGTTGGTTTTTACGGCCTTTGAATTTTCAAGTATCATGACTATGAATGAATTTTCTATAGGGAATATTATTATTGTGTTTTTAATAATTTTTATTTAATTATTAAAAGTTTTTAATTGAATAGAAAGGAAAATGTTTAGAGGCAACCGCCATAGCTTTTCTTATAGATCCATTGCGTAACTTCACTCATCAGATAAATTTTGGCACGCACTGATAACCATTAGGCTAACAGTACGCTGGTTTTTCTGTCCTCTAAACTCCTTTTATTCACTTTACCATATACATGACCAACACCGCCATCTGGCAGTCAGTTTTTGATCATGGTGGATTTTTTTGCATAGCTGTTTTGTTGTCACAGCCTGCTACTGGGTGCTCACGGGTTTTTAATTATTGCTTTTTATTTCAACAATTTGTTGGTTTTTACGGCCGCAGAGCTGTTTTGTTGTCACAGCCTGCTACCGGGTGCTCACGGTTTTTTAATTATTGCTTTTTATTTCAACAATTTGTTGGTTTTCACGGCCTATAATTTTTATTTAATTATTAAAAGTTTTTAATTGAATAGAAAGGAAAATTTTCAGAGACAACCGCCATAGCTTTTCTTATAGATCCATTGCGGAAGCTGCTAGACTTCACTCATCAGATAAATTTTGGCACGCACTGATAACCATTATGCTAATAGTACGCTGGTTTTTCTGTCCTCTAAACTCCTTTTATTCACTTTACCATATACATGACCAGCACCGCCATCTGGCAGTCAGTTTTTGATCATGGTGGTTTTTTTTGCACTGCTGCTTTGTTGTCACAGCCTGCTACCGGGTGCTCACGGTTTTTTAATTATTGCTTTTTATTTCAACAATTTGTTGGTTTGCACGGCCTATGCATTTTCAAGTATCATGACTATGAATGAATTTTCTACAGGGAATATTATTATTGTGTTTTTAATAATTTTTATTTAATTATTAAAATTTTTTAATTGAATAGAACGAACAATTTTTAGAGGCAACCGCCATAGCTTTTCTCATAGATCCATTGCGGAAGCTGCTAGACTTCACTCATCAGATAAATTTTGGCACGCACTGATAACCATTAGGCTAACAGTACGCTGGTTTTTCTGTCCTCTAAACTCCTTTTATTCACTTTACCATATACATGACCAACACCGCCATCTGGCAGTCAGTTTTTGATCATGGTGGATTTTTTTGCAGAGCTGCTTTGTTGTCACAGCCTGCTACCGGGTGCTCACGGTTTTTTAATTATTGCCTTTTATTTCAACAATTTGTTGGTTTGCACGGCCTATAATTTTTATTTAATTATTAAAAGTTTTTAATTGAATAGAAAGGAAAATTTTCAGAGACAACCGCCATAGCTTTTCTTATAGATCCATTTCGGAAGCTGCTAGACTTCACTCATCAGATAAATTTTGGCACGCACTGATAACCATTAAGCTAACTGTCCTCTATACTCCCCTTATTCACTTTACCATATACATGACCAGCACCACCATCTGGCAGTCAGTTTTTGATCATGGTGGATTTTTTTGCATAGCTGTTTTGTTGTCACAGCCTGCTACTGGGTGCTCACGGGTTTTTAATTATTGCTTTTTATTTCAACAATTTGTTGGTTTTTACGGCCTTTGAATTTTCAAGTATCATGACTATGAATGAATTTTCTATAGGGAATACTATTATTGTGTTTTTAATAATTTTTATTTAATTATTAAAAGTTTTTAATTGAATAGAAAGGAAAATTTTTAGAGGCAACCGCCATAGCTTTTCTTATAGATCCATTGCGGAACTTCACTCATCAGATAAATTTTGGCACGCACTGATAACCATTAGGCTAACAGTACGCTGGTTTTTCTGTCCTCTAAACTCCTTTTATTCACTTTACCATATACATGACCAACACCGCCATCTGGCAGTCAGTTTTTGATCATGGTGGATTTTTTTGCAGAGCTGCTTTGTTGTCACAGCCTGCTACCGGGTGCTCACGGTTTTTTAATTATTGCTTTTTATTTCAACAATTTGTTGGTTTTCACGGCCTATAATTTTTATTTAATTATTAAAAGTTTTTAATTGAATAGAAAGGAAAATTTTCAGAGACAACCGCCATAGCTTTTCTTATAGATCCATTGCGGAAGCTGCTAGACTTCACTCATCAGATAAATTTTGGCACGCACTGATAACCATTATGCTAACAGTACGCTGGTTTTTCTGTCCTCTAAACTCCTTTTATTCACTTTACCATATACATGACCAGCACCGCCATCTGGCAGTCAGTTTTTGATCAAGGTGGATTTTTTTGCACAGCTGCTTTGTTGTCACAGCCTGCTACCGGGTGCTCACGGTTTTTTAATTATTGCTTTTTATTTCAACAATTTGTTGGTTTGCACGGCCTATGCATTTTCAAGTATCATGACTATGAATGAATTTTCTACAGGGAATATTATTATTGTGTTTTTAATAATTTTTATTTAATTATTAAAATTTTTTAATTGAATAGAACGAACAATTTTTAGAGGCAACCGCCATAGCTTTTCTCATAGATCCATTGCGGAAGCTGCTAGACTTCACTCATCAGATAAATTTTGGCACGCACTGATAACCATTAGGCTAACAGTACGCTGGTTTTTCTGTCCTCTAAACTCCTTTTATTCACTTTACCATATACATGACCAACACCGCCATCTGGCAGTCAGTTTTTGATCATGGTGGATTTTTTTGCATAGCTGTTTTGTTGTCACAGCCTGCTACTGGGTGCTCACGGGTTTTTAATTATTGCTTTTTATTTCAACAATTTGTTGGTTTTTACGGCCTTTGAATTTTCAAGTATCATGACTATGAATGAATTTTCTATAGGGAATATTATTATTGTGTTTTTAATAATTTTTATTTAATTATTAAAAGTTTTTAATTGAATAGAAAGGAAATTGCGGAACTTCACTCATCAGATAAATTTTTGCACGCACTGATAACCATTAGGCTGGTTTTTCTGTCCTCTAAACTCCTTTTATTCACTTTACCATATACATGACCAACACCGCCATCTGGCAGTCAGTTTTTGATCATGGTGGATTTTTTTGCATAGCTGTTTTGTTGTCACAGCCTGCTACTGGGTGCTCACGTGTTTTTAATTATTGCTTTTTATTTCAACAATTTGTTGGTTTTTACGGCCGCAGAGCTGTTTTGTTGTCACAGGCTGCTACCGGGTGCTCACGGTTTTTTAATTATTGCTTTTTATTTCAACAATTTGTTGGTTTTTACGGCCTTTGAATTTTCAAGTATCATGACTATGAATGAATTTTCTATAGGGATTATTATTATTGTGTTTTTAATAATTTTTTTTAATTATTAAAAGTTTTTAATTGAATAGAAAGTAAAATTTCTAGAGACAACCGCCATAGCTTTTCTTTTAGCTCCATTTCGGAATCTGCTAGACTTCACTCATCAGAAAAATTTTGGCACGCACTGATAACCATTAAGATAACAATACGCTGGTTTTTCTGTCCTCTATACTCCCCTTATTCACTTTACCATATACATGACCAACACCGCCATCTGGCAGTCAGTTTTTGATCATGGTGGATTTTTTTGCAGAGCTGCTTTGTTGTCACAGGCTGCTACCGGGTGCTCACGTGTTCTGAATTATTACTTTTTACTTCAACAATTTGTTGGTTTTTACGGCCTGTGCATTTTCAAGTATCATGACTATTATTGAGCTCAAGGCCACTAATCATTTTTCTATAGCGAAAATTATTATTGTTTTTTATTTTTTTAATAATTTTTCTTTAATTATTAAAATTTTTTAATAATAGAAAGGAAAATTTTTAGAGGCAACCGCCATAGCTTTTCTTATAGATCCATTGCGGTAGCTGCTAGACTTCACTCATCAGATAAATTTTGGCACGCACTGATAACCATTATGCTAACAGTACGCTGGTTTTTCTGTCCTCTAAACTCCTTTTATTCACTTTACCATATACATGACCAACACCGCCATCTGGCAATCAGTTTTTGATCATGGTGGATTTTTTTGCAGAGCTGCTTTGTTGTCACAGCCTGCTACCGGGTGCTCACGGTTTTTTAATTATTGCTTTTTATTTCAACAATTTGTTCTTTTTCACGGCCTATAATTTTTATTTAATTATTAAAAGTTTTTAATTGAATAGAAAGGAAAATTTTCAGAGACAACTGCCATAGCTTTTCTTATAGATCCATTTCGGTTGGTTTTTACGGCCTATGCATTTTCAGGTATCATGACTATAATTGAGCTCAAGGCCACTAATAATTTTTCTATAGCGAAAATTATTATTGCTTTTTTATTTTTTTAATAATTTTTCTTTAATTATTAAAATTTTTTAATAATAGAAAGGAAAATTTTTAAAGGCAACCGCCATAGCTTTTCTTATAGATCCATTGCGGAAGCTGCTAGACTTCACTCATCAGATAAATTTTGGCACGCACTGATAACCATTATGCTAGCAGTACGCTGGGTTTTCTGTCCTCTAAACTCCTTTTATTCACTTTACCATATACATGACCAGCACCGCCATCTGGCAGTCAGTTTTTGATCATGGTGGATTTTTTTGCACAGCTGTTTTGTTGTCACAGCCTGCTACTGGGTGCTCACGGGTTTTAAATTATTGCTTTTTATTTCAACAATTTGTTGGTTTTTACGGCCTTTGAATTTTCAAGTATCATGACTATGATTAAATTTTCTATAGGGAATATTATTATTGTGTTTTTAATAATTTTTATTTAATTATTAAAAGTTTTTAATTGAATAGAAAGTAAAATTTCTAGAGACAACCGCCATAGCTTTTCTTTTTGCTCCATCTCGGAAGCTGCTACACTTCACTCATCAGAGAAATTTTGGTACGCACTGCTAACCATTGAGCTAACAATACGCTGGTTTTTCTGTCCTCTAAACTCGTTTTATTCACTTTGCCATATACATGACCAACACCGCTACCTGGCAGTCAGTTTTTGATCATGATGGATTTTTTGCAGAGCTGCTTTTTTGTCACAGCCTGCTACCGGGTTCTCACGGTTTTTTAATTATTGCTTTTTATTTCAACAATTTGTTGGTTTGCACGGCCTATAATTTTTATTTAATTATTAAAAGTTTTTAATTGAATAGAAAGGAAAATTTTCAGAGACAACCGCCATAGCTTTTCTTATAGATCCATTTCGGAAGCTGCTAGACTTCACTCATCAGATAAATTTTGGCACGCACTGATAACCATTAAGCTAACTGTCCTCTATACTCCCCTTATTCACTTTACCATATACATGACCAGCACCACCATCTGGCAGTCAGTTTTTGATCATGGTGGATTTTTTTGCATAGCTGTTTTGTTGTCACAGCCTGCTACTGGGTGCTCACGGGTTTTTTATTATTGCTTTTTATTTCAACAATTTGTTGGTTTTTACGGCCTTTGAATTTTCAAGTATCATGACTATGAATGAATTTTCTATAGGGAATATTATTATTGTGTTTTTAATAATTTTTATTTAATTATTAAAAGTTTTTAATTGAATAGAGAGGAAAATTTTTAGAGGCAACCGCCATAGCTTTTCTTATAGATCCATTGCGGAACCTGCTAGACTTCACTCATCAGATAAATTTTGGCACGCACTGATAACCATTAGGCTAACAGTACGATGGTTTTTCTGACCTCTAAACTCCTTTTATTCACTTTACCATATACATGACCAACACCGCCATCTGGCAGTCAGTTTTTGATCATGGTGGATTTTTTTGCAGAGCTGCTTTGTTGTCACAGCCTGGTACCTTGTGCTCACGGTTTTTTAATTATTGCTTTTTATTTCAACAATTTGTTGGTTTGCACGGCCTATAATTTTTATTTAATTAATAAAAGTTTTTAATTGAATAGAAAGGAAAATTTTCAGAGACAACCGCCACAGCTTTTCTTATAGATCCATTTCGGAAGCTGCTAGACTTCACTCATCAGATAAATTTTGGCACGCACTGATAACCATTAAGCTAACAATACGCTGGTTTTTCTGTCCTCTATACTCCCCTTATTCACTTTACCTTATACATGACCAGCACCGCCATCTGGCAGTCAGTTTTTGATCATGGTGGATTTTTTTGCATAGCTGTTTTGTTGTCACAGCCTGCTACTGGGTGCTCACGGTTTTTTAATTATTGCTTTTTATTTCAACAATTTGTTGGTTTGCACGGCCTATAATTTTTATTTAATTAATAAAAGTTTTTAATTGAATAGAAAGGAAAATTTTCAGAGACAACCGCCATAGCTTTTCTTATAGATCCATTTCGGAAGCTGCTAGACTTCACTCATCAGAGAAATTTTGGCACGCACTGATAACCATTAGGCTAACAGTACGCTGGTTTTTCTGCCCTCTAAACTCCTTTTATTCACTTTACCATATACATGACCAACACCGCCATCTGGCTGTCAGTTTTTGATCATGGTGGATTTTTTTGCAGAGCTGCTTTGTTGTCACAGCCTGCTACCGGGTGCTCACGGTTTTTTAATTATTGCTTTTTATTTCAACAATTTTTATTTAATTATTAAAAGTTTTTAATTGAATAGAAAGGAAAATTTTCAGAGACAACCGCCATAGCTTTTCTTATAGATCCATTTCGGAAGCTGCTAGACTTCACTCATCAGATAAATTTTGGCACGCACTGATAACCATTAAGCTAACTGTCCTCTATACTCCCCTTATTCACTTTACCATATACATGACCAGCACCACCATCTGGCAGTCAGTTTTTGATCATGGTGGATTTTTTTGCATAGCTATTTTGTTGTCACAGCCTGCTACTGGGTGCTCACGGGTTTTTAATTATTGCTTTTTATTGCAACAATTTGTTGGTTTTCACGGCCTATAATTTTTATTTAATTATTAAAAGTTTTTAATTGAATGGAAAGGAAAATTTTTAGAGACATCCGCCGTAGCTTTTCTTATATATCATTTCGGAAGCTGCTAGACTTCACTCATCAGATAAATTTTGGCACGCACTGATAACCATTAAGCTAACAATACGCTGGTTTTTCTGTCCTCTAAACTCCCCTTATTCACTTTACCATATACAGGGTGGCTGATGAAAGCCGATACCAAAAAAAAATTAAATAACTTTTTTTCTATTTAATGAATCTGGTTAATTTTTTTTTTATTTTGCAGATTGACTTTACATTTAACAAAAATGGATAACTAGGACACTGAAACAAGAATTTGGATTGTCCGCCGCTATCACGCACTGGAGTCCGTAGTTTCGGTTCAAAGAGAGTATAGGCGCACGTTTGGCGGCAATCCTCCGAGCAGATGGACCATAATAAGACTTGTAAACAATTTTGCCGAGCATGGGACAGTCAACAGAAGACCTTACCATCGAAACCCTTCAGTTCGAACGGAGGAAACAATCGCTGCTGTAGCTGCTGCCATACAAATCAATCCACGTGTTTCGACAAGAAGCTTATCTGCTCAAATGGGTGTAAGCAGACAGTCATTACAGTCAATTATGCACAAAGATTTGGACTTATTCCCATATAAAATTCAAACTGAACGCTGCAGACTTGCCGATTCGCTTGGAATTTTGCCAGAAGATGCTTCAAATGGTGGAAGAGGATGGAAACATGTTGAACTGTCTTTTCATGTCTGGCGAGGCCCATTTCGATTTAAACGGCAACATAAACAAACAAAATTGTCGAATATGGAGTGCTTCCAACCCACAGATACTCCATGAGACGGAATTGCATCCACTTCGTGTCACAGTGTGGTGTGCAGTTTCATCACGCTGCATTGTCGGGCCCTACTTCTTCGAAGAAAACGGTCACACCGTTACGGTTACTGGAGACCGTTACTTGAGCATGTTGAGAGAGTTTTTCTATCCAGAATTACGCCGAATGAGAATTTCTTTCAACTCTGTGTGGTTTCAGCAAGATGGTGCAGCTACTCATATAGCCCAACCTGTTATGACAGAATTGCGACGAAAATTTCCCAATAAGCTGATATCCAGAAACTCCACATTCCGTTGGCCACCCAGGTCGCCTGACCTTACTGCACCTGACTTTTTCTTGTGGGGTTATTGCAAACAGGAAGTCTTCAAAGCAAAACCAACAAATTTGAATGAACAAAGGCAATCCATTCGAGAAACAATTGCGGCTATTCCTATCTCAACTCTCCAAGCAGTAATGAACAACTTTTTGGTAAGATGCCGCACATGCATCGACGAGCAGGCGGGGCATTTAAATTCCATTATTTTTAAAACTAATTAAGCTATATTTAATAAAATTTAATGAGCTTTAACATGAATAAAAGAAAAATGAATTCCATACTCTGAAAAAAAAAATTATTTCAGTTTCTTAATGTAGCAAAATTCATCAGCCACCCTGTACATGACCAATACCGCCATCTGGCAGTCAGTTTTTGATCACGGTGAATTTTTTTGCACAGCTGCTTTGTTGTCACAGCCTGCTACCGGGTGCTCACGGTTTTTTAATTATTGCTTTTTATTTCAACAATTTGTTGGTTTTCACGGCCTATAATTTTTATTTAATTATTAAAAGTTTTTAATTGAAAAGAAAGGAAAATTTTCAGACACAACCGCCATTTCGGAAGCTGCTAGACTTCACTCATCAGAAAAATTTTGGCAAGCACTGCTAACCATTAAGATAACAATACGCTGGTTTTTTTTCCTCTAAACACCCCTTATTCACTTTACCATATACATGACCAACACCGCCATCTGGCAGTCAGTTTTTGATCATGGTGGATTTTTTTGCATAGCTGTTTTGTTGTCACAGCCTGCTACTGGGTGCTCACGGGTTTTTAATTATTGCTTTTTATTTCAACAATTTGTTGGTTTTTACGGCCTTTGAATTTCCAAGTATCATGACTATGAATGAATTTTCTATAGGGAATATTATTATTGTGTTTTTAAAAATTTTTATTTAATTATTAAAAGTTTTTAATTGAATAGAAAGGAAAATTTTTAGAGGCAACCGCCATAGCTTTTCTTATAGATCCATTGCGGAACTTCACTCATCAGATAAATTTTGGCACGCACTGATAACCATTAGGCTAACAGTACGCTGGTTTTTCTGTCCTCTAAACTCGTTTTATTCACTTTACCATATACATGACCAACACCGCCATCTGGCAGTCAGTTTTTGATCATGGTGGATTTTTTTGCATAGCTGTTTTGTTGTCACAGCCTGCTACTGGGTGCTCACGGGTTTTTAATTATTGCTTTTTATTTCAACAATTTGTTGGTTTTTACGGCCGCAGAGCTGTTTTGTTGTCACAGGCTGCTACCGGGTGCTCACGGTTTTTTAATTATTGCTTTTTATTTCAACAATTTGTTGGTTTTTACGGCCTTTGAATTTTCAAGTATCATGACTATGAATGAATTTTCTATAGGGATTATTATTATTGTGTTTTTAATAATTTTTATTTAATTATTAACAGTTTTTAATTGAATAGAAAGAAAAATTTCTAGAGACAACCGCCATAGCTTTTCTTTTAGCTCCATTTCGGAATCTGCTAGACTTCACTCATCAGAAAAATTTTGGCACGCACTGATAACCATTAAGCTAACAATACGCTGGTTTTTCTGTCCTCTATACTCCCCTTATTCACTTTACCATATACATGACCAACACAGCCATCTGGCAGTCAGTTTTTGATCATGGTGGATTTTTTTGCAGAGCTGCTGTGTTGTCACAGGCTGCTACCGGGTGCTCACGTGTTCTGAGTTATTACTTTTTACTTCAACAATTTGTTGGTTTTTACGGCCTGTGCATTTTCAAGTATCATGACTATTATTGAGCTCAAGGCCACTAATCATTTTTCTATAGCGAAAATTATTATTGCTTTTTTATTTTTTTAATAATTTTTCTTTAATTATTAAAATTTTTTAATAATAGAAAGGAAAATTTTTAGAGGCAACCGCCATAGCTTTTCTTATAGATCCATTGCGGAAGCTGCTAGACTTCACTCATTAGATAAATTTTGGCACGCACTGATAACCATTATGCTAACAGTACGCTGGTTTTTCTGTCCTCTAAACTCCTTTTATTCACTTTACCATATACATGACCAACACCGCCATCTGGCAGTCAGTTTTTGATCATGGTGGATTTTTTTGCAGAGCTGCTTTGTTGTCACAGCCTGCTACCGGGTGCTCAAGGTTTTTTAATTATTGCTTTTTATTTCAACAATTTGTTGGTTTTCACGGCCTATAATTTTTATTTAATTATTAAAAGTTTTTAATTGAATAGAAAGGAAAATTTTCAGAGACAACTGCCATAGCTTTTCTTATAGATCCATTTCGGTTGGTTTTTACGGCCTATGCATTTTCAGGTATCATGACTATAATTAAGCTCAAGGCCACTAATAATTTTTCTATAGCGAAAATTATTATTGCTTTCTTATTTTTTTAATAATTTTTCTTTAATTAATAAAATTTTTTAATAATAGAAAGGAAAATTTTTAAAGGCAACCGCCATAGCTTTTCTTATAGATCCATTGCGGAAGCTGCTAGACTTCACTCATCAGATAAATTTTTGCACGCACTGATAACCATTATGCTAACAGTACGCTGGTTTTTCTGTCCTCTAAACTCCTTTTATTCACTTTACCATATACATGACCAACACCGCCATCTGGCAGTCAGTTTTTGATCATGGTGGATTTTTTTGCAGAGCTGCTCTGTTGTCACAGCCTGCTACCGGGTGCTCAAAGTTTTTTAATTATTGCTTTTTATTTCAACAATTTGTTGGTTTTCACGGCCTATAATTTTTATTTAATTATTAAAAGTTTTTAATTGAATAGAAAGGAAAATTTTCAGAGACAACCGCCATAGCTTTTCTTATAGCTCCATTGCGGAAGCTGCTAGACTTCACTCATCAGATAAATTTTGGCAAGCACTGATAACCATTATGCTAGCAGTACGCTGGTTTTTCTGTCCTCTAAACTCCTTTTATTCACTTTACCATATACATGACCAGCACCGCCATCTGGCAGTCAGTTTTTGATCATGGTGGATTTTTTTGCACACCTGTTTTGTTGTCACAGCCTGCTACTGGGTGCTCACGGGTTTTAAATTATTGCTTTTTATTTCAACAATTTGTTGGTTTTTACGGCCTTTGAATTTTCAAGTATCATGACTATGAATAAATTTTCTATAGGGAATATTATTATTGTGTTTTTAATAATTTTTATTTAATTATTAAAAGTTTTTAATTGAATAGAAAGTAAAATTTCTAGAGACAACCGCCATAGCTTTTCTTTTTGCTCCATCTCGGAAGCTGCTACACTTCACTCATCAGAGAAATTTTGGCACGCACTGCTAACCATTGAGCTAACAATACGCTGGTTTTTCTGTCCTCTAAACTCGTTTTATTCACTTTGCCATATACATGACCAGCACCGCTATCTGGCAGTCAGTTTTTGATCATGATGGATTTTTTGCAGAGCTGCTTTTTTGTCACAGCCTGCTACCGGGTGCTCACGGTTTTTTAATTATTGCGTTTTATTCCAACAATTTGTTGGTTTGCACGGCCTATAATTTTTATTTAATTATTAAAAGTTTTTAATTGAATAGAAAGGAAAATTTTCAGAGACAACCGGCATAGCTTTTCTTATAGATCCATTTCAGAAGCTGCTAGACTTCACTCATCAGATAAATTTTGGCACGCACTGATAACCATTAAGCTAACTGTCCTCTTTACTCCCCTTATTCACTTTACCATATACATGACCAGCACCACCATCTGGCAGTCAGTTTTTGATCATGGTGGATTTTTTTGCATAGCTGTTTTGTTGTCGCAGCCTGCTACTGGGTGCTCACGGGTTTTTAATTATTGCTTTTTATTTCAACAATTTGTTGGTTTTTACGGCCTTTGAATTTTCAAGTATCATGACTATGAATGAATTTTCTATAGGGAATATTATTATTGTGTTTTTAATAATTTTTATTTAATTATTAAAAGTTTTTAATTGAATAGAAAGGAAAATTTTTAGAGGCAACCGCCATAGCTTTTCTTATAGATCCATTGCGGAACCTGGTTTCTGACCTCTAATGGACTTCACTCATCAGATCAATTTTGGCACGCACTGATAACCATTAAGCTAACAATACAATACGCAGGTTTTTTGGTTCTCCAAACTCCTTTTAATCACTTTACCATATACATGACCAACACCGCCATCTGGCAGTCAGTTTTTGATAATGGTGCATTTTTTTGCAGAGCTGCTTTGTTGTCATAGCCTGGTTCCGGATGCTCACGGGTTTTTAATTATTGCGTTGGTTTTTACGGCCTTTGAATTTTCAAGTATCATGACTATGAATGAATTTTCGACAGGGAATATTATTATTGTGTTTTTAATAATTTTTATTTAATTATTAAAATTTTTTAATTGAATAGAAAGGAAAATTTCTAGAGACAACCGCCATAGCTTTTCTTTTTGCTCCATTTCGGAAGCTGCTAGACTTCACTCATCAGAGAAATTTTGGCACGCACTGCTAACCATTGAGCTAACTATACGCTGGTTTTTCTGTCCTCTAAACTCCCCTTATTCACTTTACCATATACATGACCAACACCGCTATCTGGCAGTCAGTTTTTGATCATGATGGATTTTTTGCAGAGCTGCTTTTTTGTCACAGCCTGCTACCGGGTGCTCACGGTTTTTTAATTATTGCTTTTTATTTCAACAATTTGTTGGTTTGCACGGCCTATAATTTTTATTTAATTATTAAAAGTTTTTAATTGAATAGAAAGGAAAATTTTCAGAGACAACCCCCATAGCTTTTCTTATAGATCCATTTCGGAAGCTGCTAGACTTCACTCATCAGATAAATTTTGGCACGCACTGATAACCATTAAGCTAACAATACGCTGGTTTTTCTGTCCTCTATACTCCCCTTATTCACTTTACCTTATACATGACCAGCACCGCCATCTGGCAGTCAGTTTTTGATCATGGTGGATTTTTTTGCATAGCTGTTTTGTTGTCACAGCCTGCTACTGGGTGCTCACGGTTTTTTAATTATTGCTTTTTATTTCAACAATTTTTATTTAATTATTAAAAGTTTTTAATTGAATAGAAAGGAAAATTTTCAGAGACAACCGCCATAGCTTTTCTTATAGATCCATTTCGGAAGCTGCTAGACTTCACTCATCAGATAAATTTTGGCACGCACTGATAACCATTAAGCTAACAATACGCTGGTTTTTCTGTCCTCTATACTCCCCTTATTCACTTTACCTTATACATGACCAGCACCGCCATCTGGCAGTCAGTTTTTGATCATGGTGGATTTTTTTGCATAGCTGTTTTGTTGTCACAGCCTGCTACTGGGTGCTCACGGGTTTTAAATTATTGCTTTTTATTTCAACAATTTGTTGGTTTTTACGGCCTTTGAATTTTCAAGTATCATGACTATGAATGAATTTTCTATAGGGAATATTATTATTGTGTTTTTAATAATTTTTATTTAATTATTAAAAGTTTTTAATTGAATAGAAAGTAAAATTTCTAGAGACAACCGCCATAGCTTTTCTTTTTGCTCCATTTCGGAAGCTGCTAGACTTCACTCATCAGAGAAATTTTGGCACGCACTGATAACCATTAAGCTAACTGTCCTCTATACTCCCCTTATTCACTTTACCATATACATGACCAGCACCACCATCTGGCAGTCAGTTTTTGATCATGGTGGATTTTTTTGCATAGCTATTTTGTTGTCACAGCCTGCTACTGGGTGCTCACGGGTTTTTAATTATCGTTTCTTATTTCAACAATTTGTTGGTTTTTACGGCCTTTGAATTTTCAAGTATCATGACTATGAATGAATTTTCTATAGGGAATATTATTATTGTGTTTTTAATAATTTTTATTTAATTATTAAAAGTTTTTAATTGAATAGAAATGAAAATTTTTAGAGGCAACCGCCATAGCTTTTCTTATAGATCCATTGCGGAACCTGCTAGACTTGACTCATCAGATAAATTTTGGCACGCACTGATAACCATTAAGCTAACAATACGCTGGTTTTTCTGTCCTCTAAACTCCCCTTATTCACTTTACCATATACATGACCAGCACCACCATCTGGCAGTCAGTTTTTGATCATGGTGGATTTTTTTGCATAGCTATTTTGTTGTCGCAGCCTGCTACTGGGTGCTCACGGGTTTTTAATTATTGCTTTTTATTTCAACAATTTGTTGGTTTTTACGGCCTTTGAATTTTCAAGTATCATGACTATGAATGAATTTTCTATAGGGAATATTATTATTGTGTTTTTAATAATTTTTATTTAATTATTAAAAGTTTTTAATTGAATAGAAAGGAAAATTTTTAGAGGCAACCGCCATAGCTTTTCTTATAGATCCATTGCGGAACCTGCTAGACTTCACTCATCAGATAAATTTTGGCACGCACTGATAACCATTAAGCTAACAATACGCTGGTTTTTCTGTCCTCTAAACTCCCCTTATTCACTTTACCATATACATGACCAGCACCACCATCTGGCAGTCAGTTTTTGATCATGGTGGATTTTTTTGCATAGCTATTTTGTTGTCACAGCCTGCTACTGGGTGCTCACGGGTTTTTAATTATTGCTTCTTATTTCAACAATTTGTTGGTTTTTACGGCCTTTGAATTTTCAAGTATCATGACTATGAATGAATTTTCTATAGGGAATATTATTATTGTGTTTTTAATAATTTTTATTTAATTATTAAAAGTTTTTAATTGAATAGAAAGGAAAATTTTTAGAGGCAACCGCCATAGCTTTTCTTATAGATCCATTGCGGAACCTGCTAGACTTCACTCATCAGATAAATTTTGGCACGCACTGATAACCATTAAGCTAACAATACGCTGGTTTTTCTGTCCTCTAAACTCCCCTTATTCACTTTACCATATACACGACCAGCACCACCATCTGGCAGTCAGTTTTTGATCATGGTGGATTTTTTTGCATAGCTATTTTGTTGTCACAGCCTGCTACTGGGTGCTCACGGGTTTTTAATTATTGCTTTTTATTGCAACAATTTGTTGGTTTTCACGGCCTATAATTTTTATTTAATTATTAAAAGTTTTTAATTGAATGGAAAGGAAAATTTTTAGAGACATCCGCCGTAGCTTTTCTTATATATCATTTCGGAAGCTGCTAGACTTCACTCATCAGATAAATTTTGGCACGCACTGATAACCATTAAGCTAACAATACGCTGGTTTTTCTGTCCTCTAAACTCCCCTTATTCACTTTAGCATATACAGGGTGGCTGATGAAAGCCGATACCAAAAAAAAATTAAATAACTTTTTTTCTATTTAATGAATCTGGTTAATTTTTTTTTTATTTTGCAGATTGACTTTTACATTTAACAAAAATGGATAACTAGGACACTGAAACAAGAATTTGGATTGTCCGCCGCTATCACGCACTGGAGTCCGTAGTTTCGGTTCAAAGAGAGTATAGGCGCACGTTTGGCGGCAATCCTCCGAGCAGATGGACCATAATAAGACTTGTAAACAATTTTGCCGAGCATGGGACAGTCAACAGAAGACCTTACCATCGAAACCCTTCAGTTCGAACGGAGGAAACAATCGCTGCTGTAGCTGCTGCCATACAAACAAGAAGCTTATCTGCTCAAATGGGTGTAAGCAGACAGTCATTACAGTCAATTATGCACAAAGATTTGGACTTATTCCCATATAAAATTCAAATGGCCAACAAACTGAACGCTGCAGACTTGCCGATTCGCTTGGAATTTTGCCAGAAGATGCTTCAAATGGTGGAAGAGGATGGAAACATGTTGAACTGTCTTTTCATGTCTGGCGAGGCCCATTTCGATTTAAACGGCAACATAAACAAACAAAATTGTCGAATATGGAGTGCTTCCAACCCACAGATACTCCATGAGACGGAATTGCATCCACTTCGTGTCACAGTGTGGTGTGCAGTTTCATCACGCTGCATTGTCGGGCCCTACTTCTTCGAAGAAACGGTCACACCGTTACGGTTACTGGAGACCGTTACTTGAGCATGTTGAGAGAGTTTTTCTATCCAGAATTACGCCGAATGAGAATTTCTTTCAACTCTGTGTGGTTTCAGCAAGATGGTGCAGCTCCTCATATAGCCCAACCTGTTATGACAGAATTGCGACGAAAATTTCCCAATAAGCTGATATCCAGAAACTCCACATTCCGTTGGCCACCCAGGTCGCCTGACCTTACTGCACCTGACTTTTTCTTGTGGGGTTATTGCAAACAGGAAGTCTTCAAAGCAAAACCAACAAATTTGAATGAACAAAGGCAATCCATTCGAGAAACAATTGCGGCTATTCCTGTCTCAACAGTAATGAACAACTTTTTGGTAAGATGCCGCACATGCATCGACGAGCAGGGGGGGCATTTAAATTCCATTATTTTTAAAACTAATTAAGCTATATTTAATAAAATTTAATGAGCTTTAACATGAATAAAAGAAAAATGAAGTCCATACACTGAAAAAAAAAATTATTTGAGTTTCTTAATGTAGCAAAATTCATCAGCCACCCTGTACATGACCAATACCGCCATCAGTTTTTGATCACGGTGAATTTTTTTGCACAGCTGCTTTGTTGTCACAGCCTGCTACCGGGTGCTCACGGTTTTTTAATTATTGCTTTTTATTTCAACAATTTGTTGGTTTTCACGGCCTATAATTTTTATTTAATTATTAAAAGTTTTTAATTGAAAAGAAAGGAAAATTTTCAGAGACAAGCGCCATAGCTTTTCTTATAGATCCATTTCGGAAGCTGCTAGACTTCACTCATCAGAAAAATTTTGGTAAGCACTGCTAACCATTAAGATAACAATACGCTGGTTTTTTTTCCTCTAAACACCCCTTATTCACTTTACCATATACATGACCAACACCGCCATCTGGCAGTCAGTTTTTGATCATGGTGGATTTTTTTGCATAGCTGTTTTGTTGTCACAGCCTGCTACTGGGTGCTCACGGGTTTTTAATTATTGCTTTTTATTTCAACAATTTGTTGGTTTTTACGGCCTTTGAATTTTCAAGTATCATGACTATGAATGAATTTTCTATAGGGAATATTATTATTGTGTTTTTAATAATTTTTATTTAATTATTAAAAGTTTTTAATTGAATAGAAAGGAAAATTTTTAGAGGCAACTGCCATAGCTTTTCTTATAGATCCATTGCGGAACTTCACTCATCAGATAAATTTTGGCACGCACTGATAACCATTAGGCTAACAGTACGCTGGTTTTTCTGTCCTCTAAACTCCTTTTATTCACTTTACCATATACATGACCAACACCGCCATCTGGCAGTCAGTTTTTGATCATGGTGGATTTTTTTGCATAGCTGTTTTGTTGTCACAGCCTGCTACTGGGTGCTCACGGGTTTTTAATTATTGCTTTTTATTTCAACAATTTGTTGGTTTTTACGGCCGCAGAGCTGTTTTGTTGTCACAGGCTGCTACCGGGTGCTCACGGTTTTTTAATTATTGCTTTTTATTTCAACAATTTGTTGGTTTTAAGCTAACAATACGCTGGTTTTTCTGTCCTCTATACTCCCCTTATTCACTTTACCATATACATGACCAACACCGCCATCTGGCAGTCAGTTTTTGATCATGGTGGATT
The DNA here is from genome assembly GCA_949987695.1 of Merzomyia westermanni. Classification (NCBI taxonomy): domain Eukaryota; kingdom Metazoa; phylum Arthropoda; class Insecta; order Diptera; family Tephritidae; genus Merzomyia; species Merzomyia westermanni. The sequence continues at coordinate 102,163,494 of OX465288.1, read as the reverse complement.
TTTTTGCAGAGCTGCTTTGTTGTCACAGGCTGCTACCGGGTGCTCACGTGTTCTGAATTATTACTTTTTACTTCAACAATTTGTTGGTTTTTACGGCCTGTGCATTTTCAAGTATCATGACTATTATTGAGCTCAAGGCCACTAATCATTTTTCTATAGCGAAAATTATTATTGCTTTTTTTTTTTTTAATAATTTTTCTTTAATTATTAAAATTTTTTAATAATAGAAAGGAAAATTTTTAGAGGCAACCGCCATAGCTTTTCTTATAGATCCATTGCGGAAGCTGCTAGACTTCACTCATCAGATAAATTTTGGCACGCACTGATAACCATTATGCTAACAGTACGCTGGTTTTTCTGTCCTCTAAACTCCTTTTATTCACTTTACCATATACATGACCAACACCGCCATCTGGCAGTCAGTTTTTGATCATGGTGGATTTTTTTGCAGAGCTGCTTTGTTGTCACAGCCTGCTACCGGGTGCTCAAGGTTTTTTAATTATTGCTTTTTATTTCAACAATTTGTTGGTTTTCACGGCCTATAATTTTTATTTAATTATTAAAAGTTTTTAATTGAATAGAAAGGAAAATTTTCAGAGACAACTGCCATAGCTTTTCTTATAGATCCATTTCGGTTGGTTTTTACGGCCTATGCATTTTCAGGTATCATGACTATAATTGAGCTCAAGGCCACTAATAATTTTTCTATAGCGAAAATTATTATTGCTTTTTTACTTTTTTAATAATTTTTCTTTAATTATTAAAATTTTTTAATAATAGAAAGGAAAATTTTTAAAGACAGCCGCCATCGCTTTTCTTATAGATCCATTGCGGAAGCTGCTAGACTTCACTCATCAGATAAATTTTGGCACGCACTGATAACCATTAAGCTAACAATACGCTGGTTTTTCTGTCCTCTAAACTCCCCTTATTCACTTTACCATATACATGACCAGCACCACCATCTGGCAGTCAGTTTTTGATCATGGTGGATTTTTTTGCATAGCTATTTTGTTGTCACAGCCTGCTACTGGGTGCTCACGGGTTTTTAATTATTGCTTCTTATTTCAACAATTTGTTGGTTTTTACGGCCTTTGAATTTTCAAGTATCATGACTATGAATGAATTTTCTATAGGGAATATTATTATTGTGTTTTTAATAATTTTTATTTAATTATTAAAAGTTTTTAATTGAATAGAAAGGAAAATTTTTAGAGGCAACCGCCATAGCTTTTCTTATAGATCCATTGCGGAACCTGCTAGACTTCACTCATCAGATAAATTTTGGCACGCACTGATAACCATTAAGCTAACAATACGCTGGTTTTTCTGTCCTCTAAACTCCCCTTATTCACTTTACCATATACACGACCAGCACCACCATCTGGCAGTCAGTTTTTGATCATGGTGGATTTTTTTGCATAGCTATTTTGTTGTCACAGCCTGCTACTGGGTGCTCACGGGTTTTTAATTATTGCTTTTTATTGCAACAATTTGTTGGTTTTCACGGCCTATAATTTTTATTTAATTATTAAAAGTTTTTAATTGAATGGAAAGGAAAATTTTTAGAGACATCCGCCGTAGCTTTTCTTATATATCATTTCGGAAGCTGCTAGACTTCACTCATCAGATAAATTTTGGCACGCACTGATAACCATTAAGCTAACAATACGCTGGTTTTTCTGTCCTCTAAACTCCCCTTATTCACTTTACCATATACAGGGTGGCTGATGAAAGCCGATACCAAAAAAAAATTAAATAACTTTTTTTCTATTTAATGAATCTGGTTAATTTTTTTTTTATTTTGCAGATTGACTTTTACATTTAACAAAAATGGATAACTAGGACACTGAAACAAGAATTTGGATTGTCCGCCGCTATCACGCACTGGAGTCCGTAGTTTCGGTTCAAAGAGAGTATAGGCGCACGTTTGGCGGCAATCCTCCGAGCAGATGGACCATAATAAGACTTGTAAACAATTTTGCCGAGCATGGGACAGTCAACAGAAGACCTTACCATCGAAACCCTTCAGTTCGAACGGAGGAAACAATCGCTGCTGTAGCTGCTGCCATACAAACAAGAAGCTTATCTGCTCAAATGGGTGTAAGCAGACAGTCATTACAGTCAATTATGCACAAAGATTTGGACTTATTCCCATATAAAATTCAAATGGCCAACAAACTGAACGCTGCAGACTTGCCGATTCGCTTGGAATTTTGCCAGAAGATGCTTCAAATGGTGGAAGAGGATGGAAACATGTTGAACTGTCTTTTCATGTCTGGCGAGGCCCATTTCGATTTAAACGGCAACATAAACAAACAAAATTGTCGAATATGGAGTGCTTCCAACCCACAGATACTCCATGAGACGGAATTGCATCCACTTCGTGTCACAGTGTGGTGTGCAGTTTCATCACGCTGCATTGTCGGGCCCTACTTCTTCGAAGAAACGGTCACACCGTTACGGTTACTGGAGACCGTTACTTGAGCATGTTGAGAGAGTTTTTCTATCCAGAATTACGCCGAATGAGAATTTCTTTCAACTCTGTGTGGTTTCAGCAAGATGGTGCAGCTCCTCATATAGCCCAACCTGTTATGACAGAATTGCGACGAAAATTTCCCAATAAGCTGATATCCAGAAACTCCACATTCCGTTGGCCACCCAGGTCGCCTGACCTTACTGCACCTGACTTTTTCTTGTGGGGTTATTGCAAACAGGAAGTCTTCAAAGCAAAACCAACAAATTTGAATGAACAAAGGCAATCCATTCGAGAAACAATTGCGGCTATTCCTGTCTCAACTCTCCAAGCAGTAATGAACAACTTTTCGGTAAGATGCCGCACATGCATCGACGAGCAGGGGGGGCATTTAAATTCCATTATTTTTAAAACTAATTAAGCTATATTTAATTAAATTTAATGAGCTTTAACATGAATAAAAGAAAAATGAAGTCCATACACTGAAAAAAAAAATTATTTGAGTTTCTTAATGTAGCAAAATTCATCAGCCACCCTGTACATGACCAATACCGCCATCAGTTTTTGATCACGGTGAATTTTTTTGCACAGCTGCTTTGTTGTCACAGCCTGCTACCGGGTGCTCACGGTTTTTTAATTATTGCTTTTTATTTCAACAATTTGTTGGTTTTCACGGCCTATAATTTTTATTTAATTATTAAAAGTTTTTAATTGAAAAGAAAGGAAAATTTTCAGAGACAAGCGCCATAGCTTTTCTTATAGATCCATTTCGGAAGCTGCTAGACTTCACTCACCAGAAAAATTTTGGCAAGCACTGCTAACCATTAAGATAACAATACGCTGGTTTTTTTTCCTCTAAACACCCCTTATTCACTTTACCATATACATGACCAACACCGCCATCTGGCAGTCAGTTTTTGATCATGGTGGATTTTTTTGCATAGCTGTTTTGTTGTCACAGCCTGCTACTGGGTGCTCACGGGTTTTTAATTATTGCTTTTTATTTCAACAATTTGTTGGTTTTTACGGCCTTTGAATTTTCAAGTATCATGACTATGAATGAATTTTCTATAGGGAATATTATTATTGTGTTTTTAATAATTTTTATTTAATTATTAAAAGTTTTTAATTGAATAGAAAGGAAAATTTTTAGAGGCAACCGCCATAGCTTTTCTTATAGATCCATTGCGGAACTTCACTCATCAGATAAATTTTGGCACGCACTGATAACCATTAGGCTAACAGTACGCTGGTTTTTCTGTCCTCTAAACTCCTTTTATTCACTTTACCATATACATGACCAACACCGCCATCTGGCAGTCAGTTTTTGATCATGGTGGATTTTTTTGCATAGCTGTTTTGTTGTCACAGCCTGCTACTGGGTGCTCACGGGTTTTTAATTATTGCTTTTTATTTCAACAATTTGTTGGTTTTTACGGCCGCAGAGCTGTTTTGTTGTCACAGGCTGCTACCGGGTGCTCACGGTTTTTTAATTATTGCTTTTTATTTCAACAATTTGTTGGTTTTTACGGCCTTTGAATTTTCAAGTATCATGACTATGAATGAATTTTCTATAGGGATTATTATTATTGTGTTTTTAATAATTTTTATTTAATTATTAAAAGTTTTTAATTGAATAGAAAGTAAAATTTCTAGAGGCAACCGCCATAGCTTTTCTTATAGATCCATTGCGGAACTTCACTCATCAGATAAATTTTGGCACGCACTGATAACCATTAAGCTAACAATACGCTGGTTTTTCTGTCCTCTATACTCCCCTTATTCACTTTACCATATACATGACCAACACCGCCATCTGGCAGTCAGTTTTTGATCATGGTGGATTTTTTTGCAGAGCTGCTTTGTTGTCACAGGCTGCTACCGGGTGCTCACGTGTTCTGAATTATTACTTTTTACTTCAACAATTTGTTGGTTTTTACGGCCTGTGCATTTTCAAGTATCATGACTATTATTGAGCTCAAGGCCACTAATCATTTTTCTATAGCGAAAATTATTATTGCTTTTTTTTTTTTTAATAATTTTTCTTTAATTATTAAAATTTTTTAATAATAGAAAGGAAAATTTTTAGAGGCAACCGCCATAGCTTTTCTTATAGATCCATTGCGGAAGCTGCTAGACTTCACTCATCAGATAAATTTTGGCACGCACTGATAACCATTATGCTAACAGTACGCTGGTTTTTCTGTCCTCTAAACTCCTTTTATTCACTTTACCATATACATGACCAACACCGCCATCTGGCAGTCAGTTTTTGATCATGGTGGATTTTTTTGCAGAGCTGCTTTGTTGTCACAGCCTGCTACCGGGTGCTCAAGGTTTTTTAATTATTGCTTTTTATTTCAACAATTTGTTGGTTTTCACGGCCTATAATTTTTATTTAATTATTAAAAGTTTTTAATTGAATAGAAAGGAAAATTTTCAGAGACAACTGCCATAGCTTTTCTTATAGATCCATTTCGGTTGGTTTTTACGGCCTATGCATTTTCAGGTATCATGACTATAATTGAGCTCAAGGCCACTAATAATTTTTCTATAGCGAAAATTATTATTGCTTTTTTACTTTTTTAATAATTTTTCTTTAATTATTAAAATTTTTTAATAATAGAAAGGAAAATTTTTAAAGACAGCCGCCATAGCTTTTCTTATAGATCCATTGCGGAAGCTGCTAGACTTCACTCATCAGATAAATTTTGGCACGCACTGATAACCATTATGCTAACAGTACGCTGGTTTTTCTGTCCTCTAAACTCCTTTTATTCACTTTACCATATACATGACCAACACCGCCATCTGGCAGTGAGTTTTTGATCATGGTGGATTTTTTTGCAGAGCTGCTTTGTTGTCACAGCCTGCTACCGGGTGCTCAAGGTTTTTTAATTATTGCTTTTTATTTCAACGTTGGTTTTTACGGCCTTTGAATTTTCAAGTATCATGACTATGAATAAATTTTCTATAGGGAATATTATTATTGTGTTTTTAATAATTTTTATTTAATTATTAAAAGTTTTTAATTGAATAGAAAGTAAAATTTCTAGAGACAACCGCCATAGCAAATAAATTTTGGCACGCACTGATAACCATTATGCTAGCAGTACGCTGGTTTTTCTGTCCTCTAAATTCCTTTTATTCACTTTACCATATACATGACCAGCACCGCCATCTGGCAGTCAGTTTTTGATCATGGTGGATTTTTTTGCACACCTGTTTTGTTGTCACAGCCTGCTACTGGGTGCTCACGGGTTTTAAATTATTGCTTTTTATTTCAACAATTTGTTGGTTTTTACGGCCTTTGAATTTTCAAGTATCATGACTATGAATAAATTTTCTATAGGGAATATTATTATTGTGTTTTTAATAATTTTTATTTAATTATTAAAAGTTTTTAATTGAATAGAAAGTAAAATTTCTAGAGACAACCGCCATAGCTTTTCTTTTTGCTCCATCTCGGAAGCTGCTACACTTCACTCATCAGAGAAATTTTGGCACGCACTGCTAACCATTGAGCTAACAATACGCTGGTTTTTCTGTCCTCTAAACTCGTTTTATTCACTTTGCCATATACATGACCAGCACCGCTATCTGGCAGTCAGTTTTTGATCATGATGGATTTTTTGCAGAGCTGCTTTTTTGTCACAGCCTGCTACCGGGTGCTCACGGTTTTTTAATTATTGCGTTTTATTCCAACAATTTGTTGGTTTGCACGGCCTATAATTTTTATTTAATTATTAAAAGTTTTTAATTGAATAGAAAGGAAAATTTTCAGAGACAACCGCCATAGCTTTTCTTATAGATCCATTTCGGAAGCTGCTAGACTTCACTCATCAGATAAATTTTGGCACGCACTGATAACCATTAAGCTAACTGTCCTCTTTACTCCCCTTATTCACTTTACCATATACATGACCAGCACCACCATCTGGCAGTCAGTTTTAGATCATGGTGGATTTTTTTGCATAGCTGTTTTGTTGTCACAGCCTGCTACTGGGTGCTCACGGGTTTTTAATTATTGCTTTTTATTTCAACAATTTGTTGGTTTTTACGGCCTTTGAATTTTCAAGTATCATGACTATGAATGAATTTTCTATAGGGAATATTATTATTGTGTTTTTAATAATTTTTATTTAATTATTAAAAGTTTTTAATTGAATAGAAAGGAAAATTTTGAGAGGCAACCGCCATAGCTTTTCTTATCCATTGCGGGACCTGGTTTCTGACCTCTAAACTCCTTTTATTCACTTTACCATATACATGACCAACACCGCCATCTGGCAGTCAGTTTTTGATCATGGTGGATTTTTTTGCAGAGCTGCTTTGTTGTCACAGCCTGGTACCTTGTGCTCACGGTTTTTTAATTCTTGCTTTTTATTTCAACAATTTGTTGGTTTGCACGGCCTTTGAATTTTTAAGTATCATGACTATGAATGAATTTTCTATAGGGAATATTATTATTGTGTTTTTAATAATTTTTATTTAATTATCAAAAGTTTTTAATTGAATAGAAAGGAAAATTTCTAGAGACAACCGCCATAGCTTTTCTTTTTGCTCCATTTCGGAAGCTGCTAGACTTCACTCATCAGAGAAATTTTGGCACGCACTGATAACCATTAAGCTAACAATACGCTGGTTTTTCTGTCGTCTATACTCCCCTTATTCACTTTACCTTATACATGACCAGCACCGCCATCTGGCAGTCAGTTTTTGATCATGGTGGATTTTTTTGCATAGCTGTTTTGTTGTCACAGCCTGCTACTGGGTGCTCACGGGTTTTAAATTATTGCTTTTTATTTCAACAATTTGTTGGTTTTTACGGCCTTTGAATTTTCAAGTATCATGACTATGAATGAATTTTCTATAGGGAATATTATTATTGTGTTTTTAATAATTTTTATTTAATTATCAAAAGTTTTTAATTGAATAGAAAGGAAAATTTCTAGAGACAACCGCCATAGCTTTTCTTTTTGCTCCATTTCGGAAGCTGCTAGACTTCACTCATCAGAGAAATTTTGGCACGCACTGCTAACCATTGAGCTAACAATACGCTGGTTTTTCTGTCTTCTAAACTCGTTTTATTCACTTTGCCATATACATGACCAGCACCGCTATCTGGCAGTCAGTTTTTGATCATGATGGATTTTTTGCATAGCTGTTTTGTTGTCACAGCTTGCTACCGGGTGCTCACGGTTTTTTAATTATTGCTTTTTATTCCAACAATTTAATTTGTTGGTTTTCACGGCCTATAATTTTTATTTAATTATTAAAAGTTTTTAATTGAAGAGAAAGGAAAATTTTCAGAGACAACCGCCATAGGTTTTCTTATAGATCCATTTCGGAAGCTGCTAGACTTCACTCATCAGATAAATTTTGGCACGCACTGATAACCATTAAGCTAACAATACGCTGGTTTTTCTGTCCTCTATACTCCCCTTATTCACTTTACCATATACATGACCAGCACCGCCATCTGGCAGTCAGTTTTTGATCATGGTGGATTTTTTTGCATAGCTGTTTTGTTGTCACAGCCTGCTACTGGGTGCTCACGGGTTTTTAATTATAGCTTTTTATTTCAACAATTTGTTGGTTTTTACGGCCTTTGAATTTTCAACTATCATGACTATGAATGAATTTTCTATAGGGAATATTATTATTGTGTTTTTAATAATTTTTATTTAATTATTAAAAGTTTTTAATTGAATAGAAAGGAAAATTTTCAGAGACAACCGCCATAGGTTTTCTTATAGATCCATTTCGGAAGCTGCTAGACTTCACTCATCAGATAAATTTTGGCACGCACTGATAACCATTAGGCTAACAGTACGCTGGTTTTTCTGTCCTCTAAACTCCTCTTATTCACTTTACCATATACATGACCAACACCGCCATCTGGCTGTCAGTTTTTGATCATGATGGATTTTTTTGCAGAGCTGCTTTGTTGTCACAGCCTGCTACCGGGTGCTCACGGTTTTTTAATTATTGCTTTTTATTTCAACAATTTGTTGGTTTGCACGGCCTATAATTTTTATTTAATTATTAAAAGTTTTTAATTGAATAGAAAGGAAAATTTTCAGAGACAACCGCCATAGCTTTTCTTATAGATCCATTTCGGAAGCTGCTAGACTTCACTCAACAGATCAATTTTGGCACGCACTGATAACCATTAAGCTAACAATACAATACGCAGGTTTTTTTGTTCTCCAAACTCCTTTTAATCACTTTACCATATACATGACCAACACCACCATCTGGCAGTCAGTTTTAGATCATGGTGGATTTTTTTGCATAGCTGTTTTGTTGTCACAGCCTGCTACTGGGTGCTCACGGGTTTTTAATTATTGCTTTTTATTTCAACAATTTGTTGGTTTTTACGGCCTTTGAATTTTCAAGTATCATGACTATGAATGAATTTTCTATAGGGAATATTATTATTGTGTTTTTAATAATTTTTATTTAATTATTAAAAGTTTTTAATTGAATAGAAAGGAAAATTTTTAGAGGCAACCGCCATAGCTTTTCTTATAGATCCATTGCGGGACCTGGTTTCTGACCTCTAAACTCCTTTTATTCACTTTACCATATACATGACCAACACCGCCATCTGGCAGTCAGTTTTTGATCATGGTTGATTTTTTTGCAGAGCTGCTTTGTTGTCACAGCCTGGTACCTTGTGCTCACGGTTTTTTAATTCTTGCTTTTTATTTCAACAATTTGTTGGTTTGCACGGCCTTTGAATTTTCAAGTATCATGACTATGAATGAATTTTCTATAGGGAATATTATTATTGTGTTTTTAATAATTTTTATTTAATTAATAAAAGTTTTTAATTGAATAGAAAGGAAAATTTTCAGAGACAACCGCCATAGCTTTTCTTATAGATCCATTTCGGAAGCTGCTAGACTTCACTCATCAGATAAATTTTGGCACGCACTGATAACCATTAAGCTAACAATACGCTGGTTTTTCTGTCGTCTATACTCCCCTTATTCACTTTACCTTATACATGACCAGCACCGCCATCTGGCAGTCAGTTTTTGATCATGGTGGATTTTTTTGCATAGCTGTTTTGTTGTCACAGCCTGCTACTGGGTGCTCACGGGTTTTAAATTATTGCTTTTTATTTCAACAATTTGTTGGTTTTTACGGCCTTTGAATTTTCAAGTATCATGACTATGAATGAATTTTCTATAGGGAATATTATTATTGTGTTTTTAATAATTTTTATTTAATTATCAAAAGTTTTTAATTGAATAGAAAGGAAAATTTCTAGAGACAACCGCCATAGCTTTTCTTTTTGCTCCATTTCGGAAGCTGCTAGACTTCACTCATCAGAGAAATTTTGGGACGCACTGCTAACCATTGAGCTAACAATACGCTGGTTTTTCTGTCTTCTAAACTCGTTTTATTCACTTTGCCATATACATGACCAGCACCGCTATCTGGCAGTCAGTTTTTGATCATGATGGATTTTTTGCATAGCTGTTTTGTTGTCACAGCTTGCTACCGGGTGCTCACGGTTTTTTAATTATTGCTTTTTATTCCAACAATTTAATTTGTTGGTTTTCACGGCCTATAATTTTTATTTAATTATTAAAAGTTTTTAATTGAAGAGAAAGGAAAATTTTCAGAGACAACCGCCATAGGTTTTCTTATAGATCCATTTCGGAAGCTGCTAGACTTCACTCATCAGATAAATTTTGGCACGCACTGATAACCATTAAGCTAACAGTACGCTGGTTTTTCTGTCCTCTATACTCCCCTTATTCACTTTACCATATACATGACCAGCACCGCCATCTGGCAGTCAGTTTTTGATCATGGTGGATTTTTTTGCATAGCTGTTTTGTTGTCACAGCCTGCTACTGGGTGCTCACGGGTTTTTAATTATAGCTTTTTATTTCAACAATTTGTTGGTTTTTACGGCCTTTGAATTTTCAACTATCATGACTATGAATGAATTTTCTATAGGGAATATTATTATTGTGTTTTTAATAATTTTTATTTAATTATTAAAAGTTTTTAATTGAATAGAAAGTAAAATTTTTAGAGGCAACCGCCATAGCTTTTCTTATAGATCCATTGCGGAAGCTGCTAGACTTCACTCATCAGATAAATTTTGGCACGCACTGATAACCATTAGGCTAACAGTACGCTGGTTTTTCTGTCCTCTAAACTCCTCTTATTCACTTTACCATATACATGACCAACACCGCCATCTGGCTGTCAGTTTTTGATCATGATGGATTTTTTTGCAGAGCTGCTTTGTTGTCACAGCCTGCTACCGGGTGCTCACGGTTTTTTAATTATTGCTTTTTATTTCAACAATTTGTTGGTTTGCACGGCCTATAATTTTTATTTAATTATTAAAAGTTTTTAATTGAATAGAAAGGAAAATTTTCAGAGACAACCGCCATAGCTTTTCTTATAGATCCATTTCGGAAGCTGCTAGACTTCACTCAACAGATCAATTTTGGCACGCACTGATAACCATTAAGCTAACAATACAATACGCAGGTTTTTTTGTTCTCCAAACTCCTTTTAATCACTTTACCATATACATGACCAACACCGCCATCTGGCAGTCAGTTTTTGATCATGGTGCATTTTTTTGCAGAGCTGCTTTGTTGTCATAGCCTGCTACCGGATGCTCACGGGTTTTTAATTATTGCGTTGGTTTTTACGGCCTTTGAATTTTCAAGTATCATGACTATGAATGAATTTTCGACAGGGAATATTATTATTGTGTTTTTAATAATTTTTATTTAATTATTAAAATTTTTTAATTGAATAGAAAGGAAAATTTCTAGAGACAACCGCCATAGCTTTTCTTTTTGCTCCATTTCGGAAGCTGCTAGACTTCACTCATCAGAGAAATTTTGGCACGCACTGCTAACCATTGAGCTAACAATACGCTGGTTTTTCTGTCCTCTAAACTTGTTTTATTCACTTTGCCATATACATGACCAGCACAGCCATCTGGCAGTCAGTTTTTGATCATGATGGATTTTTTGCATAGCTGTTTTGTTGGCACAGGCTGCTACCGGGTGCTCACGTGTTCTTAATTATTGCTTTTTACTTCAACAATTTGTTGGTTTTTACGGCCTGTGCATTTTCAAGTATCATGACTATTATTAAGCTCAAGGCCACTAATAATTTTTCTATAGCGAAAATTATTATTGCTTTTTTATTTTTTTATAATTTTTCTTTAATTATTAAAATTTTTTAATTGAATAGAGAGGACAATTTTTAGAGGCAACCGCCATAGCTTTTCTTATAGATCCATTGCGGAAGCTGCTAGACTTCACTCGTCAGATCAATTTTGGCACGCACTGATAACCATTAAGCTAACAATACAATACGCAGGTTTTTTGTTCTCCAAACTCCTTTTAATCACTTTAAAATATACATGACCAACAGCGCCATCTGGCAGTCAGTTTTTGATCATGATGGATTTTTTGCATAGCTGTTTTGTTGGCACAGGCTGCTACCGGGTGCTCACGTGTTCTTAATTATTGCTTTTTACTTCAACAATTTGTTGGTTTTTACGGCCTGTGCATTTTCAAGTATCATGACTATTATTGAGCTCAAGGCCACTAATCATTTTTCTATAGCGAAAATTATTATTGCTTTTTTATTTTTTTAATAATTTTTCTTTAATTATTAAAATTTTTTAATAATAGAAAGGAAAATTTTTAGAGGCAACCGCCATAGCTTTTCTTATAGATCCATTGCGGAAGCTGCTAGACTTTACTCATCAGATAAATTTTGGCACGCACTGATAACCATTATGCTAACAGTACGCTGGTTTCCTTTATTCACTTTACCATATACATGACCAACACCGCCATCTGGCAGTCAGTTTTTGATCAGGCTGCTACCGGGTGCTCACGGTTTTTTAATTATTGCTTTTTATTTCAACAATTTGTTGGTTTGCACGGCCTATAATTTTTATTTAATTATTAAAAGTTTTTAATTGAATAGAAAGGAAAATTTTCAGAGACAACCGCAATAGCTTTTCTTATAGATCCATTTCGGAAGCTGCTAGACTTCACTCAGCAGATAAATTTTGGCACGCACTGATAACCATTAAGCTAACAATACGCTGGTTTTTCTGTCCTCTATACTCCTCTTATTCACTTTACCATATACATGACCAGCACCGCCATCTGGCAGTCGGTTTTTGATCATGGTGGATTTTTTTGCATAGCTGTTTTGTTGTCACAGCCTGCTACTGGATGCTCACGGGTTTTAAATTATTGCTTTTTATTTCAACAATTTGTTGGTTTTTACGGCCTTTGAATTTTCAAGTATCATGACTATGAATGAATTTTCTATAGGGAATATTATTATTGTGTTTTTAATAATTTTTATTTAATTATTAAAAGTTTTTAATTGAATAGAAAGTAAAATTTCTAGAGACAACCGCCATAGCTTTTCTTTTTGCTCCATTTCGGAAGCTGCTAGACTTCACTCATCAGAGAAATTTTGGCACGCACTGCTAACCAATGAGCTAACAATACGCTGGTTTTTCTGTCCTCTAAACTCGTTTTATTCACTTTGCCATATACATGACCAGCACCGCTATCTGGCAGTCAGTTTTTGATCATGATGGATTTTTTGCATAGCTGTTTTGTTGTCACAGGTTGCTACCGGGTGCTCACGGTTTTTTAATTATTGCTTTTTATTCCAACAATTTAATTTGTTGGTTTTCACGGCCTATAATTTTTATTTAATTATTAAAAGTTTTTAATTGAATAGAAAGGAAAATTTTTAGAGACAACCGCAATAGCTTTTCTTATAGATCCATTTCGGAAGCTGCTAGACTTCACTCAGCAGATAAATTTTGGCACGCACTGATAACCATTAAGCTAGCAGTACGCTGGTTCTTCTGTCCTCTAAACTCCTTTTATTCACTTTACCATATACATGACCAGCACCGCCATCTGGCAGTCAGTTTTTGATCATGGTGGATTTTTTTGCACACCTGTTTTGTTGTCACAGCCTGCTACTGGGTGCTCACGGGTTTTAAATTATTGCTTTTTATTTCAACAATTTGTTGGTTTTTACGGCCTTTGAATTTTCAAGTATCATGACTATGAATAAATTTTCTATAGGGAATTTTATTATTGTGTTTTTAATAATTTTTATTTAATTATTAAAAGTTTTTAATTGAATAGAAAGTAAAATTTCTAGAGACAACCGCCATAGCTTTTCTTTTTGCTCCATCTCGGAAGCTGCTACACTTCACTCATCAGAGAAATTTTGGCACGCTCTGCTAACCATTGAGCTAACAATACGCTGGTTTTTCTGTCCCTAAACTCGTTTTATTCACTTTGCCATATACATGACCAGCACCGCTATCTGGCAGTCAGTTTTTGATCATGATGGATTTTTTGCATAGCTGTTTTGTTGTCACAGCTTGCTACCGGGTGCTCACGGTTTTTTAATTATTGCTTTTTATTCCAACAATTTAATTTGTTGGTTTTCACGGCCTATAATTTTTATTTAATTATTAAAAGTTTTTAATTGAATAGAAAGTAAAATTTCTAGAGACAACCGCCATAGCTTTTCTTTTTGCTCCATCTCGGAAGCTGCTACACTTCACTCATCAGAGAAATTTTGGCACGCACTGATAACCATTAAGCTAACAATACGCTGGTTTTTCTGTCCTCTATACTCCTCTTATTCACTTTACCATATACATGACCAGCACCGCCATCTGGCAGTCGGTTTTTGATCATGGTGGATTTTTTTGCATAGCTGTTTTGTTGTCACAGCCTGCTACTGGATGCTCACGGGTTTTAAATTATTGCTTTTTATTTCAACAATTTGTTGGTTTTTACGGCCTTTGAATTTTCAAGTATCATGACTATGAATGAATTTTCTATAGGGAATATTATTATTGTGTTTTTAATAATTTTTATTTAATTATTAAAAGTTTTTAATTGAATAGAAAGTAAAATTTCTAGAGACAACCGCCATAGCTTTTCTTTTTGCTCCATTTCGGAAGCTGCTAGACTTCACTCATCAGAGAAATTTTGGCACGCACTGCTAACCAATGAGCTAACAATACGCTGGTTTTTCTGTCCTCTAAACTCGTTTTATTCACTTTGCCATATACATGACCAGCACCGCTATCTGGCAGTCAGTTTTTGATCATGATGGATTTTTTGCATAGCTGTTTTGTTGTCACAGGTTGCTACCGGGTGCTCACGGTTTTTTAATTATTGCTTTTTATTCCAACAATTTAATTTGTTGGTTTTCACGGCCTATAATTTTTATTTAATTATTAAAAGTTTTTAATTGAATAGAAAGGAAAATTTTCAGAGACAACCGCAATAGCTTTTCTTATAGATCCATTTCGGAAGCTGCTAGACTTCACTCAGCAGATAAATTTTGGCACGCACTGATAACCATTAAGCTAGCAGTACGCTGGTTTTTCTGTCCTCTAAACTCCTTTTATTCACTTTACCATATACATGACCAGCACCGCCATCTGGCAGTCAGTTTTTGATCATGGTGGATTTTTTTGCACACCTGTTTTGTTGTCACAGCCTGCTACTGGGTGCTCACGGGTTTTAAATTATTGCTTTTTATTTCAACAATTTGTTGGTTTTTACGGCCTTTGAATTTTCAAGTATCATGACTATGAATAAATTTTCTATAGGGAATTTTATTATTGTGTTTTTAATAATTTTTATTTAATTATTAAAAGTTTTTAATTGAATAGAAAGTAAAATTTCTAGAGACAACCGCCATAGCTTTTCTTTTTGCTCCATCTCGGAAGCTGCTACACTTCACTCATCAGAGAAATTTTGGCACGCACTGCTAACCATTGAGCTAACAATACGCTGGTTTTTCTGTCCCTAAACTCGTTTTATTCACTTTGCCATATACATGACCAGCACCGCTATCTGGCAGTCAGTTTTTGATCATGATGGATTTTTTGCATAGCTGTTTTGTTGTCACAGCTTGCTACCGGGTGCTCACGGTTTTTTAATTATTGCTTTTTATTCCAACAATTTAATTTGTTGGTTTTCACGGCCTATAATTTTTATTTAATTATTAAAAGTTTTTAATTGAATAGAAAGGAAAATTTTCAGAGACAACCGCCATAGGTTTTCTTATAGATCCATTTCGGAAGCTGCTAGACTTCACTCATCAGATAAATTTTGGCACGCACTGATAACCATTAAGCTAACAATACGCTGGTTTTTCTGTCCTCTATACTCCCCTTATTCACTTTACCATATACATGACCAGCACCGCCATCTGGCAGTCAGTTTTTGATCATGGTGGATTTTTTTGCATAGCTGTTTTGTTGTCACAGCCTGCTACTGGGTGCTCACGGGTTTTTAATTATTGCTTTTTATTTCAACAATTTGTTGGTTTTTACGGCCTTTGAATTTTCAACTATCATGACTATGAATGAATTTTCTATAGGGAATATTATTATTGTGTTTTTAATAATTTTTATTTAATTATTAAAAGTTTTTAATTGAAGAGAAAGGAAAATTTTCAGAGACAACCGCCATAGGTTTTCTTATAGATCCATTTCGGAAGCTGCTAGACTTCACTCATCAGATAAATTTTGGCACGCACTGATAACCATTAGGCTAACAGTACGCTGGTTTTTCTGTCCTCTAAACTCCTTTTATTCACTTTACCATATACATGACCAACACCGCCATCTGGCTGTCAGTTTTTGATCATGATGGATTTTTTTGCAGAGCTGCTTTGTTGTCACAGCCTGCTACCGGGTGCTCACGGTTTTTTAATTATTGCTTTTTATTTCAACAATTTGTTGGTTTGCACGGCCTATAATTTTGATTTAATTATTAAAAGTTTTTAATTGAATAGAAAGGAAAATTTTCAGAGACAACCGCCATAGCTTTTCTTATAGATCCATTTCGGAAGCTGCTAGACTTCACTCAACAGATCAATTTTGGCACGCACTGATAACCATTAAGCTAACAATACAATACGCAGGTTTTTTTGTTCTCGAAACTCCTTTTAATCACTTTACCATATACATGACCAACACCGCCATCTGGCAGTCAGTTTTTGATCATGGTGCATTTTTTTGCAGAGCTGCTTTGTTGTCATAGCCTGCTACCGGATGCTCACGGATTTTTAATTATTGCGTTGGTTTTTACGGCCTTTGAATTTTCAAGTATCATGACTATGAATGAATATTCGACAGGGAATATTATTATTGTGTTTTTAATAATTTTTATTTAATTATTAAAATTTTTTAATTGAATAGAAAGGAAAATTTCTAGAGACAACCGCCATAGGTTTTCTTATAGATCCATTTCGGAAGCTGCTAGACTTCACTCATCAGAGAAATTTTGGCACGCACTGCTAACCATTGAGCTAACAAAACGCTGGTTTTTCTGTCCTCTAAACTTGTTTTATTCACTTTGCCATATACATGACCAGCACAGCCATCTGGCAGTCAGTTTTTGATCATGATGGATTTTTTGCATAGCTGTTTTGTTGGCACAGGCTGCTACCGGGTGCTCACGTGTTCTTAATTATTGCTTTTTACTTCAACAATTTGTTGGTTTTTACGGCCTGTGCATTTTCAAGTATCATGACTATTATTGAGCTCAAGGCCACTAATAATTTTTCTATAGCGAAAATTATTATTGCTTTTTTATTTTTTTATAATTTTTCTTTAATTATTAAAATTTTTTAATTGAATAGAAAGGAAAATTTTTAGAGGCAACCGCCATAGCTTTTCTTATAGATCCATTGCGGAAGTTGCTAGACTTCACTCATCAGATCAATTTTGGCACGCACTGATAACCATTAAGCTAACAATACAATACGCAGGTTTTTTTGTTCTCCAAACTCCTTTTAATCACTTTACCATATACATGACCAACAGCGCCATCTGGCAGTCAGTTTTTGATCATGATGGTTTTTTTGCATAGCTGTTTTGTTGGCACAGGCTGCTACCGGGTGCTCACGTGTTCTTAATTATTGCTTTTTACTTCAACAATTTGTTGGTTTTTACGGCCTGTGCATTTTCAAGTATCATGACTATTATTGAGCTCAAGGCCACTAATCATTTTTCTAT
This sequence comes from Merzomyia westermanni, assembly GCA_949987695.1. NCBI lineage: Eukaryota > Metazoa > Arthropoda > Insecta > Diptera > Tephritidae > Merzomyia > Merzomyia westermanni. Next base: position 102,145,921 of record OX465288.1, on the reverse strand, counting down.
AGCGAAAATTATTATTGCTTTTTTATTTTTTTAATGATTTTTCTTTTATTATTAAAATTTTTTAATAATAGAAAGGAAAATTTTTAGAGGCAACCGCCATAGCTTTTCTTATAGATCCATTGCGGAAGCTGCTAGACTTCACTCATCAGATAAATTTTGGCACGCACTGATTTGTTGGTTTGCACGGCCTATAATTTTTATTTAATTATTAAAAGTTTTTAATTGAATAGAAAGGAAAATTTTCAGAGACAACCGCAATAGCTTTTCTTATAGATCCATTTCGGAAGCTGCTAGACTTCACTCAGCAGATAAATTTTGGCACGCACTGATAACCATTAAGCTAACAATACGCTGGTTTTTCTGTCCTCTATACTCCTCTTATTCACTTTACCATATACATGACCAGCACCGCCATCTGGCAGTCGGTTTTTGATCATGGTGGATTTTTTTGCATAGCTGTTTTGTTGTCACAGCCTGCTACTGGATGCTCACGGGTTTTAAATTATTGCTTTTTATTTCAACAATTTGTTGGTTTTTACGGCCTTTGAATTTTCAAGTATCATGACTATGAATGAATTTTCTATAGGGAATATTATTATTGTGTTTTTAATAATTTTTATTTAATTATTAAAAGTTTTTAATTGAATAGAAAGTAAAATTTCTAGAGACAACCGCCATAGCTTTTCTTTTTGCTCCATTTCGGAAGCTGCTAGACTTCACTCATCAGAGAAATTTTGGCACGCACTGCTAACCATTGAGCTAACAATACGCTGGTTTTTCTGTCCTCTAAACTCGTTTTATTCACTTTGCCATATACATGACCAGCACCGCTATCTGGCAGTCAGTTTTTGATCATGATGGATTTTTTGCATAGCTGTTTTGTTGTCACAGGTTGCTACCGGGTGCTCACGGTTTTTTAATTATTGCTTTTTATTCCAACAATTTAATTTGTTGGTTTTCACGGCCTATAATTTTTATTTAATTATTAAAAGTTTTTAATTGAATAGAAATTTTCTGAGACAACCGCCATAGCTTTTCTTTTTGCTCCATTTCGGAAGCTGCTAGACTTCACTCATCAGATAAATTTTGGCACGCACTGATAACCATTAAGCTAACAATACACTGGTTTTTCTGTCCTCTATACTCCCCTTATTCACTTTACCATATACATGACCAACACCGCCATCTGGCAGTCAGTTTTTGATCATGGTGGATTTTTTTGCAGAGCTGCTTTGTTGTCACAGGCTGCTACCGGGTGCTCACATGTTCTGAATTATTGCTTTTTACTTCAACAATTTGTTGGTTTTTACGGCCTGTGCCTTTTCAAGTATCATGACTATTATTGAGCTCAATTCCACTAATCATTTTTCTATAGCGAAAATTATTATTGCTTTTTTCTTTTTTTAATAATTTTTCTTTAATTATTAAAATTTTTTAATAATAGAAAGGAAAATTTTTTGAGGCAACCGCCATAGCTTTTCTTATAGATCCATTGCGGAAGCTGCTAGACTTCACTCATCAGATAAATTTTGGCACGCACTGATGACCATTAGGCTAACAGTACGCTGGTTTTTCTGTCCTCTAAACTCCCTTTATTCACTTTACCATATACATGACCAACACCGCCATCTGGCAGTCAGTTTTTGATCACGGTGGATTTTTTTGCAGAGCTGCTTTGTTGTCACAGCCTGCTACCGGGTGCTCACGGTTTTTTAATTATTGCTTTTTATTTCAACAATTTGTTGGTTTGCACGGCCTATAATTTTTATTTATTGATTAAAAGTTTTTAATTGAATAGAAAGGAATATTTTCAGAGACAACCGCCATAGCTTTTCTTATAGATCCATTTCGGAAGCTGCTAGACTTCACTCATCAGATAAATTTTGGCACGCACTGATAACCATTAAGCTAACAATACGCTGGTTTTTCTGTCCTCTATACTCCTCTTATTCACTTTACCATATAGATGACCAGCACCGCCATCTGGCAGTCAGTTTTTGATCATGGTGGATTTTTTTGCATAGCTAGTTGTCACAGCCTGCTACTGGTTGCTCACGGGTTTTAAATTATTGCTTTTTAAGTATTCACTTTTGGAATTTTATGAAAATTATTATTGTTATTATTTATTAATAATCATTTTAATTAATTATTACAATTTTTTTGGATTGAATAGAGTAGGAAAAATGTTTAGAGACAACTGCCATAGCTCTCTCTTATAGATCCATTTCGGAAGCTGCTAGACTTCACTCATCAGAGAAATTTTGGCACGCATTGCTAACCATTAAGCTAACAATACGCTGGTTTGATGTCATCTAAACTCCTCGTTCTATTCATTTTTTTTCCCATATGCATGAACCACTTCCGCCATTTGACAGTTAGTAGTGTGATCATGATGGATTTTTGACAGCTCTGTTTTATCATCAGAACTGCCTTTCCGTGTGCTCTCGGTTTTTGTTATTGCTTTTTTATACCAACAATTTTTGTTGATTTTGAAATGTACAGGCCCTTTATTCACTTTACCATATACATGACCAACACCGTCATCTGGCAGTCAGTTTTTGATCATGGTGGATTTTTTTGCAGAGCTGCTTTGTTGTCATAGCCTGCTACCGGATGCTCACGGGTTTTTAATTATTGCGTTTTATTCCAACAATTTGTTGTTTTTACGGCCTTTGAATTTTCAAGTATCATGACTATGACTGAATTTTCTATAGAGAATATTATTATTGTGTTTTTCATAATTTTTATTTAATTATTAAAAGTTTTTAATTGAATAGAAAGGAAAATTTTCAGAACAACCGCAATAGCTTTTCTTATAGATCCATTTCGGAAGCTGCTAGACTTCACTCATCAGATAAATTTTGGCACGCACTGATAACCATTAAGCTAACAATACACTGGTTTTTCTGTCCTCTATACTCCCCTTATTCACTTTACCATATACATGACCCACACCGCCATCTGGCAGTCAGTTTTTGATCATGGTGGACTTTTTTGCAGAGCTGCTTTGTTGTCACAGGCTGCTACCGGGTGCTCACATGTTCTGAATTATTGCTTTTTACTTCAACAATTTGTTGGTTTTTACGGCCTGTGCATTTTCAAGTATAATGACTATTATTGAGCTCAAAGCCACTAATCATTTTTCTATAGCGAAAATTATTATTGCTTTTTTATTTTTTTAATAATTTTTCTTTAATTATTAATATTTTTTAATAATAGAAAGGAAAATTTTTAGAGGCAACCGCCATAGCTTTTCTTATAGATCCATTGCGGAAGCTGCTAGACTTCACTCATCAGATAAATTTTGGCACGCACTGATAACCATTAGGCTAACAGTACGCTGGTTTTTCTGTCCTCTAAACTCCCTTTATTCACGTTACCATACACATGACCAACACCGCCATTTGGCAGTCAGTTTTTGATCATGATGGATTTTTTGCAGAGCTGTTTTGTTGTCACAGGCTGCTACCGGGTGCTCACGATTTTTTAATTATTGCTTTTTATTGCAACAATTTGTTGGTTTTCACGGCCTATAATTTTTATTTAATTATTAAAAGTTTTTAATTGAATGGAAAGGAAAATTTTTAGAGACATCCGCCATAGCTTTTCTTATACAGGGTGTTTTTTTTACAGGTTTGTTTTTCGAATAGAGATAAAACTGGCATTTTGTGGTCAAATCTGGCAACTCTAATGTCATTTATGTTCAGTTTGGTTTGCCATTTCATCATGAACAGGTTGACAAAAGAACAACGCTTGCAAATCGTGCAAATTTATTTCGAAAATAATGGTTCAGTTCGCGAAGTTTACCGTGAGCTCCGTCCATTTTATGGTCGACATAATCGTCCATCAGAGCAATTAATTCGGTTAACCATGGATCGTTTTCGCACTACGTTTACTCTATGTGATAATACGCATCCGCAGAGACGTCGAACAGTGCGCACCGAAGAAACAATTGCCACTGTAGAGCAAAGTGTTGAAGAGGACCCGAATGAATCGATTCGCCACCGTGCACAGCAATTGGAGCTTTGTCCATCAACTTTATGGAAGATTTTGCGCAAAGATCTTGGCTTGCGACCTTACAAGATCCAGCTTGTGCAAGAATTAAAGCCGCGAGACCATGCAATGCGTCGTGATTTTGGTGTATGGGCCGAAAATGAGATTGATTTCGATGCTGATTTTCATCGCAAAATTTTGTTCAGTGATGAGGCTCATTTTTGGTTGAATGGCTACGTCAACAAGCAAAATTGCCGCATTTGGAGTGAAGAGAATCCACATGAGACCCTTGAAACGCCATTACATCCACAAAAACTGACTGTTTGGTGTGCTCTATGGGCTGGTGGAGTCATTGGGCTATACTTCTTCCGCAATAATGCTGGAGAGGCAGCTACCGTTAATGGAGACCGGTATAGAGCCATGATAACCGACTATTTTGTTCCCGAATTGGATGGCATGAATGTGGATGAGTTGTGGTTCCAACAAGACGGCGCTACATGCCACACAGCGCACGTCACAATCGATTTATTGAAGGAAACATTCGATGAGCGCATAATTTCGCGGAATGGACCTGTCAATTGGCCACCAAGGTCGTGTGATTTGACACCATTGGATTATTTTCTTTGGGGATATGTGAAGTCGCTCGTCTACACCAACAAACCAGAAACGTTAGGGGAATTGGAAGCCAACATTCGTGGCGTTATTGCCGACATACGGCCCCATATGCTCGAAAAAGTGGTTGAAAATTGGACCTGTAGAATTGGCTTTATTCGAGCCAGCCGCGGCGGCCACATGCCCGAAATCATATTTAAACATTAATGGCATAAAATTATCCTTCCAATAAAGCCAAATTGATGGACCTTAAAACGATTTTCTTGTGTTTTATTTCAATTAGAAGTTCTATACCCCTAAAAAAAACACCCTTTATATCATTTCGGAAGCTGCTAGACTTCACTCATCAGATGCCAGATGGTGGTGCTGGTCATGTATATGGTAAAGTGAATAAGGGGTGTATAGAGGACAGAAAAACCAGCGTATTGTTAGCTTAATAGTTATCAGTGCGTGCCAAAATTTATCTGATGAGTGAAGTCTAGCAGCTTCCGAAATGGAGCAAAAAGAAAAGCTATGGCGGTTGTCTCTGAAAATTTTCCTTTCTATTCAATTAAAAACTTTTAATAATTAAATAAAAATTATAGGCCGTGAAAACCAACAAATTAAATTGTTGGAATAAAAAGCAATAATTAAAAAACCGTGAGCGCCCGGTAGCAACCTGTGACAACAAAACAGCTATGAAAAAAATCCATCATGATCAAAAACTGACTGCCAGATAGCGGTGCAGGTCATGTATATGGCAAAGTGAATAAAACGAGTTTAGAGGACAGAAAAACCAGTGTATTGTTAGCTCAATGGTTAGCAGTGCGTGCCAAAATTTCTCTGATGAGTGAAGTCTAGCAGCTTCCGAAATGGAGGAAAAAGACGGTTGTCTCTAGAAATTTTACTTTCTATTCAATTAAAAACTTTTAATAATTAAATAAAAATTATTAAAAACACAATAATAATATTCCCTATAGAAAATTCATTCATAGTCATGATACTTGAAAATTCAAAGGCCGTAAAAACCAACAAATTGTTGAAATAAAAAGCAATAATTTAAAACCCGTGAGCAACCAGTAGCAGGCTGTGACAACAAAACAGCTCTGCAAAAAAATCCACCATGATCAAAAACTGACTGCCAGATGGCGGTGTTGGTCATGTATATGGTAAAGTGAATAAAAGGAGTTTAGAGGACAGAAAAACCAGCGTACTGTTAGCCTAATGGTTATCAGTGCGTGCCAAAATTTATCTGATGAGTGAAGTCTAGCAGCTTCCTAAATGGATCTATAAGAAAAGCTATGGCGGTTGTCTCTGAAAATTTTCCTTTCTATTCAATTAAAAACTTTTAATAATTAAATAAAAATTATAGGCCGTGAAAACCAACAAATTAAATTGTTGAAATAAAAAGCAATAATTAAAAACCGTGAGCACCCGGTAGCAGCCTAATCAAAAACTGACTGCCAGATGGCGGTGTTGGTCATGTATATGGCAAAGTGAATAAAACGAGTTTAGAGGACAGAAAAACCAGCGTACTGTTAGCCTAATGGTTAGCAGTGCGTGCCAAAATTTCTCTGATGAGTGAAGTCTAGCAGCTTCCGAAATGGAGCAAAAAGAAAAGCTATGGCGGTTGTCTCTAGAAATTTTACTTTCTATTCAATTAAAAACTTTTAATAATTAAATAAAAATTATTAAAAACACAATAATAATATTCCCTATAGAAAATTCATTCATAGTCATGATAGATCCATTTCGGAAGCTGCTAGACTTCACTCATCAGATAAATTTTGGCACGCACTGATAACCATTAAGCTAAAAATACGCTGGTTTTTCTGTCCTCTAAACTCGTTTTATTCACTTTGCCATATACATGACCAGCACCGCTATCTGGCAGTCAGTTTTTGATCATGATGGATTTTTTGCATAGCTGTTTTGTTGTCGCAGGTTGCTACCGGGTGCTCCCGGTTTTTTAATTATTGCTTTTTATTCCAACAATTTAATTTGTTGGTTTTCACGGCCTATAATTTTTATTTAATTATTAAAAGTTTTTAATTGAATAGAAAGGAAAATTTTCAGAGACAACCGCCATAGCTTTTCTTATAGATCCATTTCGGAAGCTGCTAGACTTCACTCATCAGATAAATTTTGGCACGCACTGATAACCATTAAGCTAACAATACTCTGGTTTTTCTGTCCTCTATACTCCCCTTATTCACTTTACCATATACATGACCAGCACCACCATCTGGCAGTCAGTTTTTGATCATGGTGGATTTTTTTGCATAGCTGTTTTGTTGTCACAGCCTGCTACTGGGTGCTCACGGGTTTTTAATTATTGCTTTTTATTTCATTTATTGGTTTTTACGGCCTTTGAATTTTCAAGTATCATGACTATGAATGAATTTTCTATAGGGAATATTATTATTGTGTTTTTAATAATTTTTATTTAATTATTAAAAGTTTTTAATTGAATAAAAAGGAAAATTTTTAGAGGCAACCGCCATAGCTTTTCTTATAGATCCATTGCGGAACCTGCTAGACTTCACTCATCAGATCAATTTTGGCACGCACTGATAACCATTAAGCTAACAATACAATACGCAGGTTTCTCCAAACTCCTTTTAATCACTTTACCATATACATGACCAACACCGCCATCTGGCAGTCAGTTTTTGATCAGGCTGCTACCGGGTGCTCACGGTTTTTTAATTATTGCTTTTTATTTCAACAATTTGTTGGTTTGCACGGCCTGTGCATTTTCAAGTATCATGACTATGAATGAATTTTCTACAGGGAATATTATTATTGTGTTTTCAATAATTTTTATTTCATTATTAAAATTTTTTAATTGAATAGAACGAACAATTTTTAGAGGCAACCGCCATAGCTTTTCTTATAGATCCATTGCGGAAGCTGCTAGACTTCACTCATCAGATAAATTTTGGCACGCACACATAACCATTAGGCTAACAGTACGCTGGTTTTTCTGTCCTCTAAACTTCCTTTATTCACTTTACCATATACATGACCAACACCGCCATCTGGCAGTCAGTTTTTGATCATGATGGATTTTTTGCAGAGCTGCTTTGTTGTCACAGCTTGCTACCGGGTGCTCACGGTTTTTTAATTATTGGTTTTTATTCAACAATTTGTTGGTTGTCACGGCCTATAACTTTTATTTCATATTAAAAGTTTTTAATTGAATGGAAAGGAACATTTTTAGAGACAACCGCCATAGCTTTTCTTATAGTTCCATTGCGGAAGCTGCTAGACTTCACTCATCAGATAAATTTTGGGACGCACACATAACCATTAAGCTAACAGTACGCTGGTTTTTCTGTCCTATAAACACCTTTTATTCACTTTGCCATATACATGACCAACACCGCCATCTGGCAGTCAGTTTTTGATAATGATGGATTTTTTACAGAGCTGCTTTGTTGTCTCAGGCTGCTACCGGGTGCTCACGGTTTTTTAATTATTGCTTTTTACTTCAACAATTTGTTGGTTTTTACGGCCTGTGCATTTTCAAGTATCATGACTATTATGAGCTCAAGGCCACTAATAATTTTTCTATAGCGAAAATTATTATTGCTTTTTTATTTTTTTAATAATTTTTCTTTAATTATTAAAATGTTTTAATTGAATAGAAAGGAAAATTTTTAGAGGCACCCGCCATAGCTTTTCTCATAGATCCATTGCGGAAGCTGCTAGACTTCACTCATCAGATAAATTTTGGCACGCACTGATAACCATTAGGCTAACAGTACGCTGGTTTTTCTGCCCTCTAAACTCCTTTTATTCACTTTACCATATACTTGACCAGCACCGCCATCTGGCAGTCAGTTTTTGATCATGGTGGATTTTTTTGCAGAGCTGCTTTGTTGTCACAGCCTGCTACCGGGTGCTCAGGGTTTTTTAATAATTGCTTTTTATTTCAATTTGTTGGTTTTCACGGCCCATAATTTTTATTTAATTATTAAAAGTTTTTAATTGAATAGAAAGGAAAATTTTCAGAGACGACCGCCGTAGCTTTTCTTATAGATCCATTTCGGAAGCTGCTAGACTTCACTCATCAGAAAAATTTTGGCACGCACAGATAACCATTAAGCTAACAATACGCTGGTTTTTCTGTCCTCTAAACTCCCCTTATTCACTTTACCATATACATGACCAACACCCCTATTTCGCAGTCAGTTTTTGATCATGATGGATTTTTTGCAGAGCTGGTTTGTTGTCACAGGCTGCTCCCGGGTGCTCACGGTTTTTTAATTATTGCTTTTTATTTCAACAATTTGTTGGTTTTTACGGCCTATGCATTTTCAAGTATCATGACTATGAATGAATTTTCTACGGGGAATATTATTATTGTGTTTTTAATCATTTTTATTTAATTATTAAAATTTTTTAATTGAATAGAACGAACAATTTTTAGAGGCAACCGCCATAGCTTTTCTCATAGATCCATTGCGGAAGCTGCTAGACTTCACTCATCAGAGAAATTTTGGCACGCACTGATAACCATTAAGCTAACAATACGCTGGTTTTTCTGTCCTCTAAACTCCCCTTATTCACTTTACCATATACATGACCAACACCGCAGTCTGGCAGTCAGTTTTTGATCATGATGGAATTGTTGCAGAGCTGTTTTGTTGTCAGAGGCTGCTACCGGGTGCTCACGGTTTTTTAATTGTTGCTTTTTATTTCAACAATTTGTTGGTTTTTACGGCCTATGCATTTTCAAGTATCATGACTATGAATGAATTTTCTACGGGGAATATTATTATTGTGTTTTTAATAATTTTTATTTAATTATTAAAATTTTTTAATTGAACAGAACGAACAATTTTTAGAGGCAACCGCCATAGCTTTTCTCATAGATCCATTGCGGGGGCTGCTAGACTTCACTCATCAGAGAAAGTTTGGCACGCACTGATAACCATTAAGCTAACAATACGCTGGTTTTTCTGTCCTCTAAACTCCCCTTATTCACTTTACCATATACATGACCAACACCCCCATTTCGCAGTCAGTTTTTGATCATGATGGATTTTTTGCAGAGCTGCTTTGTTGTCACAGCTTGCTACCGGGTGCTCACGGTTTTTTAATTATTGCTTTTTATTTCAACAATTTGTTGGTTTTCACGGCCTATAATTTTTATTTAATTATTAAACTATTATTGACTATGAATGAATTTTCTACGGGGAATATTATTATTGTGTTTTTAATAATTTTTATTTAATTATTAAAATTTTTTAATTGAATAGAACGAACAATTTTTAGAGGCAACCGCCATAGCTTTTCTCATAGATCCATTGCGGAAGCTGCTAGACTTCACTCATCAGAGAAATTTTGGCACGCACTGATAACCATTAAGCTAACAATACGCTGGTTTTTCTGTCCTCTAAACTCCCCTTATTCACTTTACCATATACATGACCAACACCCCCATTTCGCAGTCAGTTTTTGATCATGATGGATTTTTTGCAGAGCTGTTTTGTTGTCACAGCTTGCTACCGGGTGCTCACGGTTTTTTAATTATTGCTTTTTATTTCAACAATTTGTTGGTTTTTACGGCCTATGCATTTTCAAGTATCATGACTATGAATGAATTTTCTACGGGGAATATTATTATTGTGTTTTTAATAATTTTTATTTAATTATTAAAAGTTTTTATTTGAATAGAAAGGAAAATTTCTAGAGACAACCGCCATAGCTTTTCTTTTAGCTCCATTTCGGAATCTGCTAGACTTCACTCATCAGAGAAATTTTGGCACGCCCTGCTAACCATTGACCTAACAATACAGTTTTTGACAGTTTTTGATCATGGTGGATTTTTTTGCAGAGCTGCTTTGTTGTCACAGCCTGCTACTGGGTGCTCACGTGTTTTTAATTATTGCTTTTTATTTCAACAATTTGTTGGTTTTCACGGCCTATAATTTTTATTTAACTATTAAAAGTTTTTAATTGAATAGAAAGGAAAATTTTCAGAGACGACCGCCGTAGCTTTTCTTATAGATCCATTTCGAAATCTGCTAGACTTCACTCATCAGAGAAATATTGGCACGCACTGCTAACCATTGACCTAACAATACAGTTTTTGACAGTTTTTGATCATGGTGGATTTTTTTGCAGAGTTGCTTGGTTTCACAGTCAGTGCTCACGTGTTTTTAATTATTGCTTTTTATTTTTACAATTTGTTGTTTTTTACGGCCTTTGAATTTTCAAGTATCATGACTATGAATGAATTTTCTATAGGGAATATTATAATTGTGTTTTTAATGATTTTTATTTAATTATTAAAAGTTTTTAATTGAATAGAAAGTAAAATTTCTAGAGACAACCGCCATAGCTTTTCTTATAGATCCATTTGGAAGCTGCTACACTTCACTCATCAGAAAAATTTTGGCACACTGCTAACCATTAAGCTAACAATACGCTGGTTTTTCTGTCCTCTAAACTCCCCTTATTCACTTTACCATATACATGACCAACACCGCCATCTGGCAGTCAGTTTTTGATCATGGTGGATTTTTTTGCAGAGCTGATTTGTTGTCACAGCTTGCTACCGGGTGCTCACGGTTTTTTAATTATTGCTTTTTATTCCAACAATTTGTTGGTTTTCAGGGCCTATAATTTTTATTTAATTATTAAAAGTTTTTAATTGAAAAGAAAGGAAAATTTTCAGAGACAACCGCCATAGCTTTTCTTATAGATCCATTTCGGAATCTGCTAGACTTCACTCATCAGAGAAATTTTGGCACGCACTGATAACCATTAAGCTAAAAATACGCTGGTTTTTCTGTCCTCTAAACTCCCCTTATTCACTTTACCATATACATGACCAACACCGCCATCTGGCAGTCAGTTTTTGATCATGATGGGTTTTTTGCAGAGCTGCTTTGTTGTCACAGCTTGCTACCGGGTGCTCACGGTTTTTTAATTATTGCTTTTTATTTCAACAATTTGTTGGTTTTCACGGCCTATAATTTTTATTTAATTATTAAAAGTTTTTAATTGAATAGAAAGGAAAATTTTCAGAGACAACCGCCATAGCTTTTCTTATAGATCCATTTGGAAGCTGCTACACTTCACTCATCAGAAAAATTTTGGCACACTGCTAACCATTAAGCTAACAATACGCTGGTTTTTCTGTCCTCTAAACTCCCCTTATTCACTTTACCATATACATGACCAACACCGCCATCTGGCAGTCAGTTTTTGATCATGATGGGTTTTTTGCAGAGCTGCTTTGTTGTCACAGCTTGATACCGGGTGCTCACGGTTTTTTAATTATTGCTTTTTATTTCAACAATTTGTTGGTTTTCACGGACTATAATTTTTATTTAATTATTAAAAGTTTTTACTTGGATAGAAAGGAAAATTTTCAGAGACAACCGCCATAGCTTTTCTTATAGATCCATTTGGAAGCTGCTACACTTCACTCAACAGAAAAATTTTGGCACACTGCTAACCATTAAGCTAACAATACGCTGGTTTTTCTGTCCTCTAAACTCCCCTTATACACTTTACCATATACATGACCAACACCGCCATCTGGCAGTCAGTTTTTGATCATGATGGGTTTTTTGCAGAGCTGCTTTGTTGTCACAGCTTGCTACCGGGTGCTCACGGTTTTTTAATTATTGCTTTTTATTTCAACAATTTGTTGGTTTTCACGGCCTATAATTTTTATTTAATTATTAAAAGTTTTTAATTAAATAGAAAGGAAAATTTTCAGAGACAACCGCCATAGCTTTTCTTATAGATCCATTTCGGAATCTGCTAGACTTCACTCATCAGAGAAGTTTTGGCACGCACTGATAACCATTAAGCTAACAATACGCTGGTTTTTCTGTCCTCTAAACTCCCCTTATTCACTTTACCATATACATGACCAACACCGCCATCTGGCTGTCAGTTTTTGATCATGGTGGATTTTTTTGCAGAGCTGATTTGTTGTCACAGCTTGCTACCGGGTGCTCACGGTTTTTTAATTATTGCTTTTTATTCCAACAATTTGTTGGTTTTCAGGGCCTATAATTTTTATTTAATTATTAAAAGTTTTTAATTGAATAGAAAGGAAAATTTTCAGAGACAACCGCCATAGCTTTTCTTATAGATCCATTTGGAAGCTGCTACACTTCACTCATCAGAAAAATTTTGGCACACTGCTAACCATTAAGCTACCAATACGCTGGTTTTTCTAGCTATAAACTCCCCTTATTCACTTTACCATATACATGACCAACACCGCCATCTGGCAGTCAGTTTTTGATCATGATGGATTTTTTGCAGAGCTGCTTTGTTGTCACAGCCTGCTACTGGGTGCTCACGGGTTTTAAATTATTGCTTTTTATTTCAACAATTTGTTGGTTTTTACGGCCTTTGAATTTTCAAGTATCATGACTATGAATGAATTTTCTATAGGGAATATTATTATTGTGTTTTTAATAATTTTTATTTAATTATTAAAATTTTTTATTTGAATAGAAACGAACATTTCTAGAGACAACCGCCATAGCTTTTCTTTTAGCTCCATTTCGGAATCTGCTAGACTTCACTCATCAGAGAAATTTTGGCACGCACTGATAACCATTAAGCTAACAATACGCTGGTTTTTCTGTCCTCTAAACTCCCCTTATTCACTTTACCATATACATGACCAACACCGCAGTCTGGTAGTCAGTTTTTGATCATGATGGATTTGTTGCAGAGCTGTTTTGTTGTCAGAGGCTGCTACCGGGTGCTCACGGTTTTTTAATTGTTGCTTTTTATTTCAACAATTTGTTGGTTTTTACGGCCTATGCATTTTCAAGTATCATGACTATGAATGAATTTTCTACGGGGAATATTATTATTGTGTTTTTATTAATTTTTATTTAATTATTAAAATTTTTTAATTGAATAGAACGAACAATTTTTAGAGGCAACCGCCATAGATTTTCTCATAGATCCATTGCGGACGCTGCTAGACTTCACTCATCAGAGAAATTTTGGCACGCACTGATAACCATTAAGCTAACAATACGCTGGTTTTTCTGTCCTCTAAACTCCCCTTATTCACTTTACCATATACATGACCAACACCCCCATTTCGCAGTCAGTTTTTGATCATGATGGATTTTTTGCAGAGCTGCTTTGTTGTCACAGCTTGCTACCGGGTGCTCACGGTTTTTTAATTATTGCTTTTTATTTCAACAATTTGTTGGTTTTCACGGCCTAAAATTTTTATTTAACTATTAAAAGTTTTTAATTGAATAGAAAGGAAAATTTTCAGAGACGACCGCCGTAGCTTTTCTTATAGATCCATTTCGGAATCTGCTAGACTTCACTCATCAGAGAAATTTTGGCACGCCCTGCTAACCATTGACCTAACAATACAGTTTTTGACAGTTTTTGATCATGGTGGATTTTTTTGCAGAGCTGATTTGTTGTCACAGCCTGCTACTGGGTGCTCACGTGTTTTTAATTATTGCTTTTTATTTCAACAATTTGTTGGTTTTCACGGCCTAAAATTTTTATTTAACTATTAAAAGTTTTTAATTGAATAGAAAGGAAAATTTTCAGAGACGACCGCCGTAGCTTTTCTTATAGATCCATTTCGGAATCTGCTAGACTTCACTCATCAGAGAAATTTTGGCACGCACTGCTAACCATTGACCTAACAATACAGTTTTTGACAGTTTTTGATCATGGTGGATTTTTTTGCAGAGTTGCTTGGTTTCACAGCCTGCTACTGGGTGCTCACGTGTTTTTAATTATTGCTTTTTATTTTTACAATTTGTTGTTTTTTACGGCCTTTGAATTTTCAAGTATCATGACTATGAATGAATTTTCCATAGGGAATATTATTATTGTGTTTTTAATAATTTTTATTTAATTATTAAAAGTTTTTAATTGAATAGAAAGTAAAATTTCTAGAGACAACCGCCATAGCTTTTCTTATAGATCCATTTGGAAGCTGCTACACTTCACTCATCAGAAAAATTTTGGCACACTGCTAACCATTAAGCTAACAATACGCTGGTTTTTCTGTCCTCTAAACTCCCCTTATTCACTTTACCATATACATGACCAACACCGCCATCTGGCAGTCAGTTTTTGATCATGGTGGATTTTTTTGCAGAGCTGATTTGTTGTCACAGCTTGCTACCGGGTGCTCACGGTTTTTTAATTATTGCTTTTTATTCCAACAATTTGTTGGTTTTCAGGGCCTATAATTTTTATTTAATTATTAAAAGTTTTTAATTGAAAAGAAAGGAAAATTTTCAGAGACAACCGCCATAGCTTTTCTTATAGATCCATTTCGGAATCTGCTAGACTTCACTCATCAGAGAAATTTTGGCACGCACTGATAACCATTAAGCTAAAAATACGCTGGTTTTTCTGTCCTCTAAACTCCCCTTATTCACTTTACCATATACATGACCAACACCGCCATCTGGCAGTCAGTTTTTGATCATGATGGGTTTTTTGCAGAGCTGCTTTGTTGTCACAGCTTGCTACCGGGTGCTCACGGTTTTTTAATTATTGCTTTTTATTTCAACAATTTGTTGGTTTTCACGGACTATAATTTTTATTTAATTATTAAAAGTTTTTACTTGAATAGAAAGGAAAATTTTCAGAGACAACCGCCATAGCTTTTCTTATAGATCCATTTGGAAGCTGCTACACTTCACTCAACAGAAAAATTTTGGCACACTGCTAACCATTAAGCTAACAATACGCTGGTTTTTCTGTCCTCTAAACTCCCCTTATACACTTTACCATATACATGACCAACACCGCCATCTGGCAGTCAGTTTTTGATCATGATGGGTTTTTTGCAGAGCTGCTTTGTTGTCACAGCTTGCTACCGGGTGCTCACGGTTTTTTAATTATTGCTTTTTATTTCAACAATTTGTTGGTTTTCACGGCCTATAATTTTTATTTAATTATTAAAAGTTTTTAATTGAATAGAAAGGAAAATTTTCAGAGACAACCGCCATAGCTTTTCTTATAGATCCATTTCGGAATCTGCTAGACTTCACTCATCAGAGAAGTTTTGGCACGCACTGATAACCATTAAGCTAACAATACGCTGGTTTTTCTGTCCTCTAAACTCCCCTTATTCACTTTACCATATACATGACCAACACCGCCATCTGGCAGTCAGTTTTTGATCATGGTGGATTTTTTTGCAGAGCTGATTTGTTGTCACAGCTTGCTACCGGGTGCTCACGGTTTTTTAATTATTGCTTTTTATTCCAACAATTTGTTGGTTTTCAGGGCCTATAATTTTTATTTAATTATTAAAAGTTTTTAATTGAATAGAAAGGAAAATTTTCAGAGACAACCGCCATAGCTTTTCTTATAGATCCATTTGGAAGCTGCTACACTTCACTCATCAGAAAAATTTTGGCACACTGCTAACCATTAAGCTAACAATACGCTGGTTTTTCTAGCTATAAACTCCCCTTATTCACTTTACCATATACATGACCAACACCGCCATCTGGCAGTCAGTTTTTGATCATGATGGATTTTTTGCAGAGCTGGTTTGTTGTCACAGCCTGCTACTGGGTGCTCACGGGTTTTAAATTATTGCTTTTTATTTCAACAATTTGTTGGTTTTTACGGCCTTTGAATTTTCAAGTATCATGACTATGAATGAATTTTCTATAGGGAATATTATTATTGTGTTTTTAATAATTTTTATTTAATTATTAAAATTTTTTATTTGAATAGAAAGGAAAATTTCTAGAGACAACCGCCATAGCTTTTCTTTTAGCTCCATTTCGGAATCTGCTAGACTTCACTCATCAGAGAAATTTTGGCACGCACTGATAACCATTAAGCTAACAATACGCTGGTTTTTCTGTCCTCTAAACTCCCCTTATTCACTTTACCATATACATGACCAACACCGCAGTCTGGTAGTCAGTTTTTGATCATGATGGATTTGTTGCAGAGCTGTTTTGTTGTCAGAGGCGGCTACCGGGTGCTCACGGTTTTTTAATTGTTGCTTTTTATTTCAACAATTTGTTGGTTTTTACGGCCTATGCATTTTCAAGTATCATGACTATGAATGAATTTTCTACGGGGAATATTATTATTGTGTTTTTAATAATTTTTATTTAATTATTAAAATTTTTTAATTGAATAGAACGAACAATTTTTAGAGGCAACCGCCATAGATTTTCTCATAGATCCATTGCGGACGCTGCTAGACTTCACTCATCAGAGAAATTTTGGCACGCACTGATAACCATTAAGCTAACAATACGCTGGTTTTTCTGTCCTCTAAAATCCCCTTATTCACTTTACCATATACATGACCAACACCCCCATTTCGCAGTCAGTTTTTGATCATGATGGATTTTTTGCAGAGCTGCTTTGTTGTTACAGCTTGCTACCGGGTGCTCACGGTTTTTTAATTATTGCTTTTTATTTCAACAATTTGTTGGTTTTCACGGCCTATAATTTTTATTTAATTATTAAACTATTATTGACTATGAATGAATTTTCTACGGGGAATATTATTATTGTGTTTTTAATAATTTTTATTTAATTATTAAAAGTTTTTATTTGAATAGAAAGGAAAATTTCTAGAGACAACCGCCATACTTTTAGCTCCATTTCGGAATCTGCTAGACTTCACTCATCAGAGAAATTTTGGCACGCCCTGCTAACCATTGACCTAACAATACAGTTTTTGACAGTTTTTGATCATGGTGGATTTTTTTGCAGAGCTGCTTTGTTGTCACAGCCTGCTACTGGGTGCTCACGTGTTTTTAATTATTGCTTTTTATTTCAACAATTTGTTGGTTTTCACGGGCTATAATTTTTATTTAACTATTAAAAGTTTTTAATTGAATAGAAAGGAAAATTTTCAGAGACGACCGCCGTAGCTTTTCTTATAGATCCATTTCGGAATCTGCTAGACTTCACTCATCAGAGAAATTTTGGCACGCACTGCTAACCATTGACCTAACAATACAGTTTTTGATCATGGTGGATTTTTTTGCAGAGCTGCTTTGTTGTCACAGCCTGCTACTGGGTGCTCACGTGTTTTTAATTATTGCTTTTTATTTTTACAATTTGTTGTTTTTAACGGCCTTTGAACTTTCAAGTATCATGACTATGAATGAATTTTCTATAGGGAATATTATTATTGTGTTTTTAATAATTTTTATTTAATTATTAAAAGTTTTTAATTGAATAGAAAGTAAAATTTCTAGAGACAACCGCCATAGCTTTTCTTATAGATCCATTTGGAAGCTGCTACACTTCACTCATCAGAAAAATTTTGGCACACTGCTAACCATTAAGCTAACAATACGCTGGTTTTTCTGTCCTCTAAACTCCCCTTATTCACTTTACCATATACATGACCAACACCGCCATCTGGCAGTCAGTTTTTGATCATGGTGGATTTTTTTGCAGAGCTGCTTTGTTGTCACAGCCTGCTACTGGGTGCTCACGTGTTTTTAATTATTGCTTTTTATTTTTACAATTTGTTGTTTTTTACGGCCTTTGAATTTTCAAGTATCATGACTATGAATGAATTTTCTATAGGGAATATTATTATTGTGTTTTTAATAATTTTTATTTAATTATTAAAAGTTTTTAATTGAATAGAAAGTAAAACTTCTAGAGACAACCGCCATAGCTTTTCTTATAGATCCATTTGGAAGCTGCTACACTTCACTCATCAGAAAAATTTTGGCACACTGCTAACCATTAAGCTAACAATACGCTGGTTTTTCTGTCCTCTAAACTCCCCTTATTCACTTTACCATATACATGACCAACACCGCCATCTGGCAGTCAGTTTTTGATCATGGTGGATTTTTTTGCAGAGCTGATTTGTTGTCACAGCTTGCTACCGGGTGCTCACGGTTTTTTAATTATTGCTTTTTATTCCAACAATTTGTTGGTTTTCAGGGCCTATAATTTTTATTTAATTATTAAAAGTTTTTAATTGAAAAGAAAGGAAAATTTTCAGAGACAACCGCCATAGCTTTTCTTATAGATCCATTTCGGAATCTGCTAGACTTCACTCATCAGAGAAATTTTGGCACGCACTGATAACCATTAAGCTAACAATACGCTGGTTTTTCTGTCCTCTAAACTCCCCTTATTCACTTTACCATATACATGACCAACACCGCCATCTGGCAGTCAGTTTTTGATCATGATGGGTTTTTTGCAGAGCTGCTTTGTTGTCACAGCTTGCTACCGGGTGCTCACGGTTTTTTAATTATTGCTTTTTATTTCAACAATTTGTTGGTTTTCACGGCCTATAATTTTTATTTAATTATTAAAAGTTTTTAATTGAATAGAAAGGAAAATTTTCAGAGACAACCGCCATAGCTTTTCTTATAGATCCATTTGGAAGCTGCTACACTTCACTCATCAGAAAAATTTTGGCACACTGCTAACCATTAAGCTAACAATACGCTGGTTTTTCTGTCCTCTAAACTCCCCTTATACACTTTACCATATACATGACCAACACCGCCATCTGGCAGTCAGTTTTTGATCATGATGGGTTTTTTGCAGAGCTGCTTTGTTGTCACAGCTTGCTACCGGGTGCTCACGGTTTTTTAATTATTGCTTTTTATTTCAACAATTTGTTGGTTTTCACGGACTATAATTTTTATTTAATTATTAAAAGTTTTTACTTGAATAGAAAGGAAAATTTTCAGAGACAACCGCCATAGCTTTTCTTATAGATCCATTTGGAAGCTGCTACACTTCACTCA
The DNA here is from genome assembly GCA_949987695.1 of Merzomyia westermanni. Lineage (NCBI taxonomy): Eukaryota > Metazoa > Arthropoda > Insecta > Diptera > Tephritidae > Merzomyia > Merzomyia westermanni. The sequence goes on along the minus strand of OX465288.1, from coordinate 102,126,587 downwards.
TCAGAAAAATTTTGGCACACTGCTAACCATTAAGCTAACAATACGCTGGTTTTTCTGTCCTCTAAACTCCCCTTATACACTTTACCATATACATGACCAACACCGCCATCTGGCAGTCAGTTTTTGATCATGATGGGTTTTTTGCAGAGCTGCTTTGTTGTCACAGCTTGCTACCGGGTGCTCACGGTTTTTTAATTATTGCTTTTTATTTCAACAATTTGTTGGTTTTCACGGCCTATAATTTTTATTTAATTATTAAAAGTTTTTAATTGAATAGAAAGGAAAATTTTCAGAGACAACCGCCATAGCTTTTCTTATAGATCCATTTCGGAATCTGCTAGACTTCACTCATCAGAGAAGTTTTGGCACGCACTGATAACCATTAAGCTAACAATACGCTGGTTTTTCTGTCCTCTAAACTCCCCTTATTCACTTTACCATATACATGACCAACACCGCCATCTGGCAGTCAGTTTTTGATCATGATGGGTTTTTTGCAGAGCTGCTTTGTTGTCACAGCTTGCTACCGTGTGCTCACGGTTTTTTAATTATTGCTTTTTATTTCAACAATTGGTTGGTTTTCACGGCCTATAATTTTTATTTAATTATTAAAAGTTTTTAATTGAATAGAAAGGAAAATTTTCAGAGACGACCACCGTAGCTTTTCTTATAGATCCATTTCGGAATCTCCTAGACTTCACTCATCAGAGAAATTTTGGCACGCACTGATAACCATTAAGCTACCAATACGCTGGTTTTTCTGTCCTCTAAACTCCCCTTATTCACTTTACCATATACATGACCAACACCGCCATCTGGCAGTCAGTTTTTGATCATGATGGATTTTTTGCAGAGCTGCTTTGTTGTCACAGCCTGCTACTGGGTGCTCACGGGTTTTAAATTATTGCTTTTTATTTCAACAATTTGTTGGTTTTTACGGCCTTTGAATTTTCAAGAATCATGACTATGAATGAATTTTCTATAGGGAATATTATTATTGTGTTTTTAATAATTTTTATTTAATTATTAAAAGTTTTTAATTGAATAGAAAGGAAAATTTTCAGAGACAACCGTAATAGCTTTTCTTATAGATCCATTTGGAAGCTGCTACACTTCACTCATCAGAAAAATTTTGGCACACTGCTAACCATTAAGCTAACAATACGCTGATTTTTCTGTCCTCTAAACTCCCCTTATTCACTTTACCATATACATGACCAACACCGCCATCTGGCAGTCAGTTTTTGATCATGATGGGTTTGTTGCAGAGCTTCTTTGTTGTCACAGCTTGCTACCGGGTGCTCACGGTTTTTTAATTATTGCTTTTTATTCCAACAATTTGTTGGTTTTCAGGGCCTATAATTTTTATTTAATTATTAAAAGTTTTTAATTGAAAAGAAAGGAAAATTTTCAGAGACAACCGCCATAGCTTTTCTTATAGATCCATTTCGGAATCTGCTAGACTTCACTCATCAGAGAAATTTTGGCACGCACTGATAACCATTAAGCTAACAATACGCTGGTTTTTCTGTCCTCTAAACTCCCCTTATTCACTTTACCATATACATGACCAACACCGCCATCTGGCAGTCAGTTTTTGATCATGATGGGTTTTTTGCAGAGCTGCTTTGTTGTCACAGCTTGCTACCGGGTGCTCACGGTTTTTTAATTATTGCTTTTTATTTCAACAATTTGTTGGTTTTCACGGCCTATAATTTTTATTTAATTATTAAAAGTTTTTAATTGAATAGAAAGGAAAATTTTCAGAGACAACCGCCATAGCTTTTCTTATAGATCCATTTGGAAGCTGCTACACTTCACTCATCAGAAAAATTTTGGCACACTGCTAACCATTAAGCTAACAATACGCTGGTTTTTCTGTCCTCTAAACTCCCCTTATACACTTTACCATATACATGACCAACACCGCCATCTGGCAGTCAGTTTTTGATCATGATGGGTTTTTTGCAGAGCTGCTTTGTTGTCGCAGCTTGCTACTGGGTGCTCACGGGTTTTAAATTATTGCTTTTTATTTCAACAATTTGTTGGTTTTCACGGCCTATAATTTTTATTTAATTATTAAAAGTTTTTAATTGAATAGAAAGGAAAATTTTCAGAGACAACCGCCATAGCGTTTCTTATAGATCCATTTGGAAGCTGCTACACTTCACTCATCAGAAAAATTTTGGCACACTGCTAACCATTAAGCTAACAATACGCTGATTTTTCTGTCCTCTAAACTCCCCTTATTCACTTTACCATATACATGACCAACACCGCCATCTGGCAGTCAGTTTTTGATCATGATGGGTTTGTTGCAGAGCTGCTTTGTTGTCGCAGCTTGCTACTGGGTGCTCACGGGTTTTAAATTATTGCTTTTTATTTCAACAATTTGTTGGTTTTCACGGCCTATAATTTTTATTTAATTATTAAAAGTTTTTAATTGAATAGAAAGGAAAATTTTCAGAGACAACCGCCATAGCTTTTCTTATAGATCCATTTCGGAATCTGCTAGACTTCACTCATCAGAGAAGTTTTGGCACGCACTGATAACCATTAAGCTAACAATACGCTGGTTTTTCTGCCCTCTAAACTCCCCTTATTCACTTTACCATATACATGACCAACACCGCCATCTGGCAGTCAGTTTTTGATCATGATGGATTTTTTGCAGAGCTGCTTTGTTGTCACAGCCTGCTACTGGGTGCTCACGGGTTTTAAATTATTGCTTTTTATTTCAACAATTTGTTGGTTTTCACGGCCTATAATTTTTATTTAATTATTAAAAGTTTTTAATTGAATAGAAAGGAAAATTTTCAGAGACAACCGCCATAGCGTTTCTTATAGATCCATTTGGAAGCTGCTACACTTCACTCATCTGAAAAATTTTGGCACACTGCTAACCATTAAGCTAACAATACGCTGGTTTTTCTGTCCTCTAAACTCCCCTTATACACTTTACCATATACATGACCAACACCGCCATCTGGCAGTCAGTTTTTGATCATGATGGGTTTTTTGCAGAGCTGCTTTGTTGTCACAGCTTGCTACCGGGTGCTCACGGTTTTTTAATTATTGCTTTTTATTTCAACAATTGGTTGGTTTTCACGGCCTATAATTTTTATTTAATTATTAAAAGTTTTTAATTGAATAGAAAGGAAAATTTTCAGAGACGACCGCCGTAGCTTTTCTTATAGATCCATTTCGGAATCTGCTAGACTTCACTCATCAGAGAAATTTTGGCACGCACTGATAACCATTAAGCTAACAATACGCTGGTTTTTCTGTCCTCTAAACTCCCCTTATTCACTTTACCATATACATGACCAACACCGCCATCTGGCAGTCAGTTTTTGATCATGATGGATTTTTTGCAGAGCTGCTTTGTTGTCACAGCCTGCTACTGGGTGCTCACGGGTTTTAAATTATTGCTTTTTATTTCAACAATTTGTTGGTTTTTACGGCCTTTGAATTTTCAAGAATCATGACTATGAATGAATTTTCTATAGGGAATATTATTATTGTGTTTTTAATAATTTTTATTTAATTATTAAAAGTTTTTAATTGAATAGAAAGGACAATTTTCAGAGACAACCGTAATAGCTTTTCTTATAGATCCATTTGGAAGCTGCTACACTTCACTCATCAGTCACTGGCAGTCAGTTTTTGATCATGATGGGTTTGTTGCAGAGCTGCTTTGTTGTCACAGCTTGCTACCGGGTGCTCACGGTTTTTTAATTATTGCTTTTTATTTCAACAATTTGTTGGTTTTCACGGCCTATAATTTTTATTTAATTATTAAAAGTTTTTAATTGAATAGAAAGGAAAATTTTCAGAGACAACCGCCATAGCTTTTCTTATAGATCCATTTCGGAAGCTGCTAGACTTCACTCATCAGAGAAATTTTGGCACGCACTGATAACCAGCTGGTTTGTTGTCACAGCTTGCTACCGGGTGCTCACGGTTTTTTAATTATTGCTTTTTATTTCAACAATTTGTTGGTTTTCACGGCCTATAATTTTTATTTAATTATTAAAAGTTTTTAATTGAATAGAAAGGAAAATTTTCAGAGACAACCGCCATAGCTTTTCTTATAGATCCATTTCGGAATCTGCTAGACTTCACTCATCAGAGAAATTTTGGCACGCACTGATAACCATTAAGCTAACAATACGCTGGTTTTTCTGTCCTCTAAACTCCCCTTATTCACTTTACCATATACATGACCAACACCGCCATCTGGCAGTCAGTTTTTGATCATGATGGGTTTTTTGCAGAGCTGCTTTGTTGTCACAGCTTGCTACCGGGTGCTCACGGTTTTTTAATTATTGCTTTTTATTTCAACAATTGGTTGGTTTTCACGGCCTATAATTTTTATTTAATTATTAAAAGTTTTTAATTGAATAGAAAGGAAAATTTTCAGAGACGACCACCGTAGCTTTTCTTATAGATCCATTTCGGAATCTGCTAGACTTCACTCATCAGAGAAATTTTGGCACGCACTGATAACCATTAAGCTAACAATACGCTGGTTTTTCTGTCCTCTAAACTCCCCTTATTCACTTTACCATATACATGACCAACACCGCCATCTGGCAGTCAGTTTTTGATCATGATGGATTTTTTGCAGAGCTGCTTTGTTGTCACAGCCTGCTACTGGGTGCTCACGGGTTTTAAATTATTGCTTTTTATTTCAACAATTTGTTGGTTTTTACGGCCTTTGAATTTTCAAGAATCATGACTATGAATGAATTTTCTATAGGGAATATTATTATTGTGTTTTTAATAATTTTTATTTAATTATTAAAAGTTTTTAATTGAATAGAAAGGAAAATTTTCAGAGACAACCGTAATAGCTTTTCTTATAGATCCATTTGGAAGCTGCTACACTTCACTCATCAGAAAAATTTTGGCACACTGCTAACCATTAAGCTAACAATACGCTGGTTTTTCTGTCCTCTAAACTCCCCTTATTCACTTTACCATATACATGACCAACACCGCCATCTGGCAGTCAGTTTTTGATCATGATGGGTTTGTTGCAGAGCTGCTTTGTTGTCACAGCTTGCTACCGGGTGCTCACGGTTTTTTAATTATTGCTTTTTATTCCAACAATTTGTTGGTTTTCAGGGCCTATAATTTTTATTTAATTATTAAAAGTTTTTAATTGAAAAGAAAGGAAAATTTTCAGAGACAACCGCCATAGCTTTTCTTATAGATCCATTTCGGAATCTGCTAGACTTCACTCATCAGAGAAATTTTGGCACGCACTGATAACCATTAAGCTAACAATACGCTGGTTTTTCTGTCCTCTAAACTCCCCTTATTCACTTTACCATATACATGACCAACACCGCCATCTGGCAGTCAGTTTTTGATCATGATGGGTTTTTTGCAGAGCTGCTTTGTTGTCGCAGCTTGCTACCGGGTGCTCACGGTTTTTTAATTATTGCTTTTTATTTCAACAATTTGTTGGTTTTCACGGACTATAATTTTTATTTAATTATTAAAAGTTTTTACTTGAATAGAAAGGAAAATTTTCAGAGACAACCGCCATAGCTTTTCTTATAGATCCATTTGGAAGCTGCTACACTTCACTCATCAGAAAAATTTTGGCACACTGCTAACCATTAAGCTAACAATACGCTGGTTTTTCTGTCCTCTAAACTCCCCTTATACACTTTACCATATACATGACCAACACCGCCATCTGGCAGTCAGTTTTTGATCATGATGGGTTTTTTGCAGAGCTGCTTTGTTGTCACAGCTTGCTACCGGGTGCTCACGGTTTTTTAATTATTGCTTTTTATTTCAACAATTGGTTGGTTTTCACGGCCTATAATTTTTATTTAATTATTAAAAGTTTTTAATTGAATAGAAAGGAAAATTTTCAGAGACGACCACCGTAGCTTTTCTTATAGATCCATTTCGGAATCTGCTAGACTTCACTCATCAGAGAAATTTTGGCACGCACTGATAACCATTAAGCTAACAATACGCTGGTTTTTCTGTCCTCTAAACTCCCCTTATTCACTTTACCATATACATGACCAACACCGCCATCTGGCAGTCAGTTTTTGATCATGATGGATTTTTTGCAGAGCTGCTTTGTTGTCACAGCCTGCTACTGGGTGCTCACGGGTTTTAAATTATTGCTTTTTATTTCAACAATTTGTTGGTTTTTACGGCCTTTGAATTTTCAAGTATCATGACTATGAATGAATTTTCTATAGGGAATATTATTATTGTGTTTTTAATAATTTTTATTTAATTATTAAAAGTTTTTAATTGAATAGAAAGGACAATTTTCAGAGACAACCGTAATAGCTTTTCTTATAGATCCATTTGGAAGCTGCTACACTTCACTCATCAGAAAAATTTTGGCACACTGCTAACCATTAAGCTAACAATACGCTGGTTTTTCTGTCCTCTAAACTCCCCTTATTCACTTTACCATATACATGACCAACACCGCCATCTGGCAGTCAGTTTTTGATCATGATGGGTTTGTTGCAGAGCTGCTTTGTTGTCACAGCTTGCTACCGGGTGCTCACGGTTTTTTAATTATTGCTTTTTATTTCAACAATTGGTTGGTTTTCACGGCCTATAATTTTTATTTAATTATTAAAAGTTTTTAATTGAATAGAAAGGAAAATTTTCAGAGACAACCGCCATAGCTTTTCTTATAGATCCATTTCGGAAGCTGCTAGACTTCACTCATCAGAGAAATTTTGGCACGCACTGATAACCATTAAGCTAACAATACGCTGGTTTTTCTGTCCTCTAAACTCCCCTTATTCACTTTACCATATACATGACCAACACCGCCATCTGGCAGTCAGTTTTTGATCATGATGGGTTTTTTGCAGAGCTGCTTTGTTGTCACAGCTTGCTACCGGGTGCTCACGGTTTTTTAATTATTGCTTTTTATTTCAACAATTGGTTGGTTTTCACGGCCTATAATTTTTATTTAATTATTAAAAGTTTTTAATTGAATAGAAACGAAAATTTCTAGAGACAACCGCCATAGCTTTTCTTATAGATCCATTTCGGAATCTGCTAGACTTCACTCATCAGAGAAATTTTGGCACGCACTGATAACCATTAAGCTAACAATACGCTGGTTTTTCTGTCCTCTAAACTCCCCTTATTCACTTTACCATATACATGACCAACACCGCCATCTGGCAGTCAGTTTTTGATCATGATGGGTTTTTTGCAGAGCTGGTTTGTTGTCACAGCTTGCTACCGGGTGCTCACGGTTTTTTAATTATTGCTTTTTATTTCAACAATTTGTTGGTTTTCACGGCCTATAATTTTTATTTAATTATTAAAAGTTTTTAATTGAATAGAAAGGAAAATTTTCAGAGACAACCGCCATAGCTTTTCTTATAGATCCATTTCGGAATCTGCTAGACTTCACTCATCAGAGAAATTTTGGCACGCACTGATAACCATTAAGCTAACAATACGCTGGTTTTTCTGTCCTCTAAACTCCCCTTATTCACTTTACCATATACATGACCAACACCGCCATCTGGCAGTCAGTTTTTGATCATGATGGGTTTTTTGCAGAGCTGCTTTGTTGTCACAGCTTGCTACCGGGTGCTCACGGTTTTTTAATTATTGCTTTTTATTTCAACAATTGGTTGGTTTTCACGGCCTATAATTTTTATTTAATTATTAAAAGATAACCATTAACCATTGTTCTCTAAACTCCTTTTATTCAGTTTGCCATATACATGACCAGCACCGCCATCTGGCAGTCAGTTTTTGATCATGGTGGATTTTTTTGCAGAGCTGCTTTGTTGTCACAGCCTGCTACTGGGTGCTCACGTGTTCTTAATTATTGCTTTTTATTTCAACAATTTGTTGGTTTTTACGGCCTTTGAGTTTTCAAGTATCATGACTATGAATGAATTTTCTACGGGGAATATTATTATTGTGTTTTTAATAACTTTTATTTAATTATTAAAAGTTTTTAATTGAATAGAAACGAAAATTTCTAGAGACAACCGCCATAGATTTTCTTTTAGCTCCATTTCGGAATCTGCTAGACTTCACTCATCAGATAAATTTTGGCACGCACTGCTAACCATTGACCTAACAATACGCTGCTTTTTCTGTCCTCTAAACTCCTCTTATTCACTTTACCATATACATGACCAACACCGCCATATGGCAGTCAGTTTTTGACCGTGATGGATTTTTTTGACAGAGCTGCTTTGTTGTCACGGCCTGCTACCGGGTGCTCACGGTTTTTTAATTATTGCTTTTTATTCAACAATTTGTTGGTTTTCACGGCCTATAATTTTTATTTAATTATTAAAGGTTTTTACTTGAATAGAAAGGAAAATTTTCAGAGACAACCGCCATAGCTGATAACCACTGATAACCATTAAGCTAACAATACGCTGGTTTTTTTGTTCTCCAAACTCCTTTTAATCACTTTACCATATACATGACCAACACCGCCATCTGGCAGTCAGTTTTTGATCATGGTGGATTTTTTTGCAGAGCTGCTTTGTTGTCACAGCCTGCTACTGGGTGCTCACGTGTTCTTAATTATTGCTTTTTATTTCAACAATTTGTTGGTTTTTACGGCCTTTGAATTTTCAAGTATCATGACTATGAATGAATTTTCTACGGGGAATATTATTATTGTGTTTTTAATAATTTTTATTTAATTATTAAAATTGATCCATTTCGGAAGCTGCTAGACTTCACTCATCAGAAAAATTTTGGCACGCACTGATAACCATTAAGCTAACAATACGCTGGTTTTTCTGTCCTCTAAACTCCTCTTATTCACTTTGCCATATACATGACCAGCACCGCCATCTAGCAGTCAGTTTTTGATCATGGTGGATTTTTTTGCAGAGCTGCTTTGTTGTCACAGGCTGCTACCGGGTGCTCACGGTTTTTTTATTATTGCTTTTTATTTCAACAATTTGTTGGTTTTTACGGCCTATGCATTTTCAAGTATCATGACTATGAATGAATTTGCTACGGGGAATATTATTATTGTGTTTTTAATAATTTTTATTTAATTATTAAAAGTTTTTAATTGAATAGAAAGGAAAATTTCTAGAGACAACCGCCATAGCTTTTCTTTTAGCTCCATTTCGGAATCTGCTAGACTTCACTCATCAGAGAAATTTTGGCACGCACTGCTAACCATTGACCTAACAATACGCTGGTTTTTCTGTCCTCTAAACTCCTCTTATTCACTTTACCATATACATGACCAACACCGCCTCTGGCAGTCAGTTTTTGATCGTGATGGATTTTTTTGACTGAGCTGCTTTGTTGTCACGGCCTGCTACCGGGTGCTCACGGTTTTTTAATTATTGCTTTTTATTTCAACAATTTGTTGGTTTTTACGGCCTTTGAATTTTCAAGTATCATGACTATGAATGAATTTTCTACGGGGAATATTATTATTGTGTTTTTAATAATTTTTATTTAATTATTAAAAGTTTTTAATTGAATAGAAAGGAAAATTTCTAGAGACAACCGCCATAGCTTTTCTTTTAGCTCCATTTCGGAATCTGCTAGACTTCACTCATCAGAGAAATTTTGGCACGCACTGCTAACCATTGACCTAACAATACGCTGGTTTTTCTGTCCTCTAAACTCCCCTTATTCACTTTACCATATACATGACCAACACCGCCATCTGGCAGTCAGTTTTTGATCATGATGGGTTTTTTGCAGAGCTGGTTTGTTGTCACAGCTTGCTACCGGGTGCTCACGGTTTTTTAATTATTGCTTTTTATTTCAACAATTTGTTGGTTTTCACGGCCTATAATTTTTATTTAATTATTAAAAGTTTTTAATTGAATAGAAAGGAAAATTTTCAGAGACAACCGCCATAGCTTTTCTTATAGATCCATTTCGGAATCTGCTAGACTTCACTCATCAGAGAAATTTTGGCACGCACTGATAACCATTAAGCTAACAATACGCTGGTATTTCTGTCCTCTAAACTCCCCTTATTCACTTTACCATATACATGACCCACACCGCCATCTGGCAGTCAGTTTTTGATCATGATGGGTTTTTTGCAGAGCTGCTTTGTTGTCACAGCTTGCTACCGGGTGCTCACGGTTTTTTAATTATTGCTTTTTATTTCAACAATTGGTTGGTTTTCACGGCCTATAATTTTTATTTAATTATTAAAAGATAACCATTAACCATTGTTCTCTAAACTCCTTTTATTCACTTTGCCATATACATGACCAGCACCGCCATCTGGCAGTCAGTTTTTGATCATGGTGGATTTTTTTGCAGAGCTGCTTTGTTGTCACAGCCTGCTACTGGGTGCTCACGTGTTCTTAATTATTGCTTTTTATTTCAACAATTTGTTGGTTTTTACGGCCTTTGAATTTTCAAGTATCATGACTATGAATGAATTTTCTACGGGGAATATTATTATTGTGTTTTTAATAACTTTTATTTAATTATTAAAAGTTTTTAATTGAATAGAAACGAAAATTTCTAGAGACAACCGCCATAGATTTTCTTTTAGCTCCATTTCGGAATCTGCTAGACTTCACTCATCAGATAAATTTTGGCACGCACTGATAACCATTAAGCTAACAATACGCTGGTTTTTTTGTTCTCCAAACTCCTTTTAATCACTTTACCATATACATGACCAACACCGCCATCTGGCAGTCAGTTTTTGATCATGGTGGATTTTTTTGCAGAGCTGCTTTGTTGTCACAGCCTGCTACTGGGTGCTCACGTGTTCTTAATTATTGCTTTTTATTTCAACAATTTGTTGGTTTTTACGGCCTTTGAATTTTCAAGTATCATGACTATGAATGAATTTTCTACGGGGAATATTATTATTGTGTTTTTAATAATTTTTATTTAATTATTAAAAGGGATCCATTTCGGAAGCTGCTAGACTTCACTCATCAGAAAAATTTTGGCACGCACTGATAACCATTAAGCTAACAATACGCTGGTTTTTCTGTCCTCTAAACTCCTCTTATTCACTTTGCCATATACATGACCAGCACCGCCATCTGGCAGTCAGTTTTTGATCATGGTGGATTTTTTTGCAGAGCTGCTTTGTTGTCACAGCCTGCTACTGGGTGCTCACTTGTTTTTAATTATTGGTTTTTATTTCAACAATTTGTTGGTTTTGGCAGTTTTTGATCATGATGGATTTTTTGCAGAGCTGTTTTGTTGTCACAGCCTGCTACTGGGTGCTCACGTGTTCTTAATTATTGCTTTTTATTTCAACAATTTGTTGGTTTTTACGGCCTTTGAATTTTCAAGTATCATGACTATGAATGAATTTTCTACGGGGAATATTATTATTGTGTTTTTAATAACTTTTATTTAATTATTAAAAGTTTTTAATTGAATAGAAAGGAAAATTTCTAGAGACAACCGCCATAGCTTTTCTTTTAGCTCCATTTCGGAATCTGCTAGACTTCACTCATCAGAGAAATTTTGGCACGCACTGCTAACCATTGACCTAACAATACGCTGGTTTTTCTGTCCTCTATACTCCTTTTATTCACTTTACCATATACATGACCAACACCGCCATCTGGCAGTCAGTTTTTGATCATGGTGGACTTTTTTGCACAGCTGCTTTGTTGTCACAGCCTGCTACGTTGTGCTCACGGTTTTTTAATTATTGCTTTTTACGGCCTTTGAAAAGTATCATGACTATGAATGAATTTTCTATATTGTGTTTTTAATAATTTTTATTTAATTATTAAAATTTTTTAATTGAATAGAACGAACAATTTTTAGAGGCAACCGCCATAGCTTTTCTCATAGATCCATTGCGGAAGCTGCTAGACTTCACTCATCAGAGAAATTTTTTCACGCACTGATAACCATTAAGCTAACAATACGCTGGTTTTTCTGTCCTCTAAACTCCTCTTATTCACTTTACCATATACATGACCAACACCGCCATCTGGCAGTCAGTTTTTGATCGTGATGGATTTTTTTGACAGAGCTCCTTTGTTGTCACGGCCTGCTACCGGGTGCTCACGGTTTTTTAATTATTGCTTTTTATTCAACATTTTGTTGGTTTTCACGGCCTATAATTTTTATTTAATTATTAAAATTTTTTAATTGAATAGAAGGAACAATTTTTAGAGACAACCGCCATAGCTTTTCTTATAGATCCATTTCGGAAGCTGCTAGACTTCACTCATCAGAAAAATTTTGGCACGCACTGATAACCATTAAGCTAACAATACGCTGGTTTTTCTGTCCTCTAAACTCCTCTTATTCACTTTACCATATACATGACCAACACCGCCATCTGGCAGTCAGTTTTTGATCGTGATGGATTTTTTTGACAGAGCTGCTTTGTTGTCACGGCCTGCTAACGGGTGCTCACGGTGTTTTAATTATTGCTTTTTATTCAACAATTTGTTGGTTTTCACGGCCTATAATTTTTACTTAATTATTAAAAGTTTTTACTTGAATAGAAAGGAAAATTTTCAGAGACAACCTCCATAGCTTTTCTTATAGATCCATTTCGGAACCTGCTAGACTTCACTCATCAGATAAATTTTGGCACGCACTGATAACCATTAAGCTAACAATACGCTTTCTTTTCTGTCCTCTAAACTCACCTTATTCACTTTACCATATACATGACCAACACCGCCATCTGGCAGTCAGTTTTTGATCATGATGGGTTTTTTGCAGAGCTGCTTTGTTGTCACAGCTTGCTACCGGGTGCTCACGTTTTTTAATTATTGCTTTTTATTCCAACAATTTGTTGGTTTTCACGGCCTTTGAATTTTCAAGTATCATGACTATGAAAGAATTTTCTACGGGGAAAATTATTATTGTGTTTTTAATAATTTTTATTTAATTATTAAAAGTTTTTAATGGAATAGAAAGGAAAATTTCTAGAGACAACCGCCATAGATTTTCGTTTAGCTCCATTTTGGAATCTGCTAGACTTCACTCATCAGAGAAATTTTGGCACGCATTGCTAACCATTAGGCTAACAATACGCTGGTTTTTCTGTCCTCTAAACTTTTATCCACTTTGCCATATACATGACCAGCACCGCCATCTGGCAGTCAGTTTTTGATCATGGTGGATTTTTTTGCAGAGCTGCTATGTTGTCACAGCCTGCTACTGGGTGCTCACGTGCTTTTAATTATAGCTTTTTATTTCAACAATTTGTTGGTTTTACGGCCTATGCATTTTCAAGTATCATGACTATGAATGAATTTTCTATAGGGAATATTATTATTGTGTTTTTAATAATTTTTATTTAATTACTAAAAGTTTTTAATTGAATGGAAAGGAAGGTTTTTAGAGACAACCGCCATAGCTTTTCTTATATATCATTTCGGAATCTGCTAGACTTCACTCATCAGATAAATTTTGGCACGCACTGATAACCATTAAGCTAACAATACGCTGGTTTTTCTGTCCTCTAAACTCCTTTTATTCACTTTGCCATATACATGACCAGCACCGCCATCTGGGAGTCAGTTTTTGATCATGGTGGATTTTTTTGCAGAGCTGCTTTGTTGTCACAGCCTGCTACTGGGTGCTCACGTGTTTTTAATTATTGGTTTTTATTTCAACAATTTGTTGGTTTTTACGGCCTGTGCATTTTCAAGTATCATGACTATCAATGAATTTTCTATAGGGAATATTATTATTGGTTTTTACGGCCTGTGCATTTTCAAGTATCACGACTATTATTGCGCTCAAGGCCACTAATAATTTTTCTATAGCTAAAATTATTATTGCTTTTTAATTTTTTTAATAATTTTTCTTTAATTATTAAAATGTTTTAATTGAATAGAAAGGATCAAGTATCATGACTATCAATGAATTTTCTATAGGGAATTTTATTATTGTGTTTTTAATAATGTTTATTTAATTATTAAAAGTTTTTAATTGAATAGAAAGGAAAATTTCTAGAGACAACCGCCATAGCTTTTCTTTTAGCTCCATTTCGGAATCTGCTAGAAGAGAAATTTTGGCACGCACTGCTAACCATTGACCTAACAATACGCTGGTTTTTCTGTCCTCTAAACTCCTTTTATTCACTTTGCCATATACGTGACCAGCACCGCCATCTGGCAGTCAGTTTTTGATCATGATGGATTTTTTGCATAGCTGTTTTGTTGTCACAGGCTGCTACCGGGTGCTCACGTGTTCTTAATTATTGCTTTTTACTTCAACAATTTGTTGGTTTTTACGGCCTGTGCATTTTCAAGTATCATGACTATTATTGAGCTCAAGGCCACTAATAATTTTTCCATAGCGAATGTTATTATTATTTTTTTAATAATTTTTCTTTAATTATTAAAATGTTTTAATTGAATAGAAAGGATCAAGTATCATGACTATCAATGAATTTTCTATAGGGAATATTATTATTGTGCTTTTAATAATTTTTATTTAATTATTAAAAGTTTTTAATTGAATAGAAAGGAAAATTTCTAGAGGCAACCGCCTTAGCTTTTCTTATAGATCCATTTCGGAAGCTGCTAGACTTCACTCATAAGAAAAATTTTGGCACGCACTGATAACCATTAAGCTAACAATACGCTGGTTTTTCTGTCCTCTAAACTCCCCTTATTCACTTTACCATATACATGACCAACACTGCCATTTGGCAGTCAGTCTTTGATCATGATGGATTTTTTGCAGAGCTGTTTTGCATTTTCAAGTATCATGACTATGAATGAATTTTCTACGGGGAATATTATTATTGTGTTTTTAATAATTTTTATTTAATTATTAAAAGTTTTTAATTGAATAGAAAGGAAAATTTCTAGAGGCAACCGCCTTAGCTTTTCTTATAGATCCATTTCGGAAGCTGCTAGACTTCACTCATAAGAAAAATTTTGGCACGCACTGATAACCATTAAGCTAACAATACGCTGGTTTTTCTGTCCTCTAAACTCCCCTTATTCACTTTACCATATACATGACCAACACTGCCATTTGGCAGTCAGTCTTTGATCATGATGGATTTTTTGCAGAGCTGTTTTGTTGTCACAGCCTGCTACGTGGTGCTCACGGTTTTTTAATTATTGCTTTTTACGGCCTTTGAGTTTTCAAGTATCATGACTATGAATGAATTTTCTATAGGGAATATTATTATTGTGTTTTTAATAATTTTTATTTAATTATTAAAATTTTTTAATTGAATAGAACGAACAATTTTTAGAGGCAACCGCCATAGCTTTTCTCATAGATCCATTGCGGAAGCTGCTAGACTTCACTCATAAGAAAAATTTTGGCACGCACTGATAACCATTAAGCTAACAATACGCTGGTTTTTCTGTCCTCTAAACTCCCCTTATTCACCTTACCATATACATGACCAACACCGCCATCTGGCAGTCAGTTTTTGATCATGATGGATTTTTTGCAGTGCTGCTTTGTTGTCACAGCTTGCTACCGGGTGCTCACGGTTTTTTAATTATTGCTTTTTATTCAACAATTTGTTGGTTTTCACGGCCTATAATTTTTATTTAATTATTAAAAGTTTTTACTTGAATAGAAAGGAAAATTTTCAGCGACAACCGCCATAGCCTTTCTTATAGATCCATTGCGGAAGCTGCTAGACTTCACTCATAAGAAAAATTTTGGCACGCACTGATAACCATTAAGCTAACAATACGCTGGTTTTTTTGTCCTCTAAACTCAACTTATTCACTTTACCGTATACATGACCAACACCGCCATCTGGCAGTCAGTTTTTGATCATGATGGATTTTTTGCAGAGCTGTTTTGTTGTCACGGCCTGCTACCGGGTGCTCACGGTTTTTTAATTATTGCTTTTTATTTCAACAATTTGTTTTCACGGCCTATAATTTTTATTTAATTATTAAAAGTTTTTAATTGAATAGAAAGGAAAATTTTCAGAGACAACCGCCATAGGTTTTCTTATAGATCCATTTGGAAGCTGCTAGACTTCACTCATCAGATAAATTTTGGCACGCACTGATAACCATTAAGCTAACAATACGCTGGTTTTTCTGTCCTCTAAACTCAACTTATTCACTTTACCGTATACATGACCAACACCGCCATCTGGCAGTCAGTTTTTGATCATGATGGATTTTTTGCAGAGCTGTTTTGTTGTCGAAGGCTGCTACCGGGTGCTCACAGTTTTTTAATAATTGCTTTTTATTTCAACAATTGTTGGTTTTTACGGCCTATGCATATTCAAGTATCATGACTAGGAATGAATTTTCTACAGGGAATATTATTATTGTGTTTTTAATAATTTTTATTTAATTATTAAAATTTTTAATTGAATAGAACGAACAATTTTTAGAGGCAACCGCCATAGCTTTTCTCATATATCCATTGTGGAAGCTGCTAGACTTCACTCATCAGATAAATTTTGGCACGCACTGATAACCATGAAGCTAGCAATACGTTGGTTTTTCTGTCCTCTAAACTCCCCTTATTCACTTTACCATATACATGACCAACACCGCCATCTGGCAATCAGTTTTTGATCATGATGGATTTTTTGCAGAGCTGCTGGGTTGTCACAGCTTGCTACCGGGTGCTCACGGTTTTTTAATGATTGCTTTTTATTTCAACAATTTTTATTGGTTTTCACGGCCTATAATTTTTATTTAATTATTAAAAGTTTTTAATTGAATAGAAAGGAAAATTTTCAGCGACAACCGCCATAGCCTTTCTTATAGATCTATTTCGGAAGCTGCTAGACTTCACTCATCAGAAAAATGTTGGCACGCACTGATAACCATTAAGCTAACAATACGCTGGTTTTTCTGTCCGCTAAACTCCCCTTATTCACTTTACCATATACATGACCAACACCGCCATCTGGCAGTTTTTTGACAGAGCTGCTTTGTTGTCACAGCCTGCTACCGGGTCCTCACGGTTTTTTAATTATTGCGTTTTATTTCAACAATTTGTTGGTTTTCACGGCCTATAATTTTTATTTAATTATTAAAAGTTTTTAATTGAATAGAAAGGAAAATTTTCAGCGACAACCGCCATAGCTTTTCTTATAGATCTATTTCGGAAGCTGCTAGACTTCACTCATCAGAAAAATGTTGGCACGCACTGATAACCATTACGCTGGTTGTTCTGCCCGCTAAACTCCCCTTATTCACTTTACCATATACATGACCAACACCGCCATCTGGCAGGTTTTTTGCCAGAGCTGCTTTGTTGTCACAGCCTGCTACCGGGTGCTCACGGTTTTTTAATTATTGCGTTTTATTTCAACAATTTGTTGGTTTTCACGGCCTATAATTTTTATTTAATTATTAAAAGTTTTTAATTGAATAGAAAGGAAAATTTTCAACGACAACCGCCATAGCTTTTCTTATAGATCCATTTCGGAACCTGCTACACTTCACTTATCAGAAATATTTTGGCACGCACTGCTAACCATTGAGCTAACAATACGATGGTTTTGCTGTCCTATAAACTCCTTTTATTCACTTTGCCATATACATGCCATCTGGCAGTCAGTTTTTGATAATGATGGATTTTTACAGAGCTGCTTTGTTGTCACAGCCTGCTACCGGGTGCTCACGGTTTTTTAATTATTGCGTTTTATTTCAACAATTTGTTGGTTTTCACGGCCTATAATTCTGGGATCGATTCTATAGCTCTATTTGGTATATCTGCTTTCGATGTTCGCTACCATAGCGTCTCTCAACCGCACCCATCAATGCATCATAACTGTTCCTTTCGGACTCTAGAATAGTCTGTAAGATTTCTTCTGCAGGTCCCTTCAATGCCACGAATAGTGCTGCAACTTTATCTTCAGTGCACCAATTATTCACCGCAGCCGTCTTCTCAAATTGCAGCTTAAATACCTGGAATGGAACAGAATAATCAAAGGAAGGTGATTTTAAGTTGGGCGTATTCGCTAAAGCAGAATGACGATTTAGTTGCAATTCCTGGATACGACCTCTCAACGCATCTACCTCACCATCCATTTTATCCTGCATCTTGCACTTCTAGTTTCGATGACACCTTTGCTTCCTGTTCTTCCAACTGCGATGAGATATATGCCTTCTGTTCTTCCATTTAAGATCTCATATATGCCTTCGTTTCATCTAGTTGAGCTGAAGTCTGAGATGCCATGCAAGTCTTCTGTTCTTCCAACTGAGATGCGACGCAAGTTTTCTGTTCTTCGAGCTGAGATGCCATGTAAGTGTTCTGTTCTTCCATTTTAGTTGACATCTGAGTTAATACAGCCAATATCATGTTTGTGTCGACGGTTGCTACTGGATTCGGAGACTCCTTTTTTTCTTCCATTTTTGTCGGTGCCTCCTCCACAAGATGAAAAACATGATCATCAACGTCGATTTCTTCTGCTTCCATAGCCTCTCGTAATCGTGACTGTAACCGTGACTGTAGTGTTCAGTCCCCGTTGTTCCAACTCATTTTTGAGTTGCTGAACCTTTAATTCATTCAGCTTCGCCATGTCCTTGTTATCCTTAAATTCACTGGTATTTATTCAACAATACCGCTTCTGACACCAATTGTGACGAATTCGATGATTCCTTGACTATCAATCCTGGGTTCGATCACTATAAAGTCGAATAAACACACGCACAGATAATGTAACTAATAGCTAGTTTTATTTACCAGTAATCAACGCAATGAAAATTTAAGAGGTTGGTAACTTCGTAGTAGTTCACTATTGAACGCTTGAAAATAAACTGATCTACCTGCCTTGCTTGGTCACAGCCTTATATAGTCCAACAGGGTGCTTGCCTACGCACCGAGAACTTTCTTGGTTATTCGCTTTTCGTGTTCTGGAAGGGTCGGTGTTATTTATTGGCATCTCCTCTTTGCATCGTATTCGCAAACACTCGCGCGATCTCTCTTCCTCTTGCTTGCTACATGCTTGCAGGCATAAGTGTAGTCATCGTTATCTCTGTTGTGGTTTAACTAGTGGTTTGAGTGTTATTGAGTTAGGGATGGTACATGCTTGAGAATAATCGCCACAATATTTAAAAAAGGTTAAACATACGTTCTATGGTTAAAGTCGTCTGAACCTAAATATTTGTTATTTTCTTCGTCCGGGCGAAGCCGCGGGTAAAAGCTGGTAAATTTCTAAAACTGTTTCTGGAATTGGACCCCACACTATGACGATTTCGATATATGTATGTTAAGTATAATTTTAACTCCGTTTTCATCCATTATCTACATCTTGGCAATGCTTCTTACGAGAAAATGAAGTAGAAAACAAACGAGAGTTTGGAGCAGATCAATAGGGACTCAGGATCATTACTCGTATCATATGATAAGAAAATTAATATATGCGTAGGCATTTAATTTCAGCTAACAAAGTTTCCGAAAATGTTCGCACATCAAAAAAAGTTGTTTTGTACTTTTGTATCAGAAAGTTGGTTAACCGAAAATACCTCATTATTGTTAGTAACTTCCCAAATCTTATAAGCTAATTTGGTCAATCGTATCCATGGCTTTGCGGGGTAACTATTTAAGCCGTCACAAGTCCCAAAATGCGTTACAATAAGTATTGTTGCACTAACTGATATAAGAGAATTTTTAGATTTTATTGCTATTTATAAAATAACACAGAATTAATAAAGTGGTATTGGATATATGAATTTCTCATATGGTAATATTGATTTAAAGTAAGGTTACCAAAGTAGATTTCTGATATAGACTGTACCACTCGGGGGTAGATAGTGTGACTTTATTTAAGCATATATTTGTGACAGCTGATGTTGTTGATTAAAATATTATAAGTATTAAGACACTAGTGTTCGAAACTGCAAACAAAATGTTGCAGGAAACTTTTGTTTAGTCTTATTTCGCAACCAATTTATTTACTCGATGGTCCATTTTTGGGTTGATCTACATTTAGCCTGCTTATAATCGGTTGCTTGGATATTTTCTTTATTGATCGACATTGTAGCTATTTCGGAAATTGTTGATTGACATTCTATAATAATTTTCAAACAATTTTTGATTTTACCGGCCCTGGCACTTGTTAGCGGGATATGGATTCATTCACATTTTAAAGGTCTGTCACTGAGGTCGATGCCGAGTTAGAATAGCTAATACCATAAACACTATATGAACCATTAAAAATACTTTGATACGTTTGACCAAACGATGAAAACAATGAACAAACACAACGACACAGAGAGCAGCACTGTCAGAGCTATGGGAGATCTTTGGAACTACAGGACAACATACCCAGCAAAATATGCGATTGGTCTAGGATGAATCCGGGATGAGTCGCAAAGGAGCATGCGACCAGTGGCAGTTTTGATCTCTTTGTATGGGTTGAAGTGATCTCTTTTGTCTGGCAATGTCCTATGAAGAGACTAATTGGTCCCTTTCGAGCCCAACAGGGGAGTGTCGGACAGATTCCCTTTGTTCCAATGCGGGTGCGGTCGGACAGGTTTACTTTCAACACCTAAAAGTAGGCTCCCGAAAATAATGTCGACCTATAGGCATATAACAGGAATAGTTTGGTTCAAGTGTAGCCCATTGTAGACGCAAGGTTTTGATCCCTGATAATTTTCTTTATAGATCAGTCCCACAATATTTTACAGGGTAGAGACAGACGGACATCGGCTGGAGGGTATACTCGTCGAAATACTGTAAACAGCAGTACTACGCTACTTAATCAACAGATTGCGAAGCCTGCTGTGGAGCAGCCTTTCGGCCTTTCTTGAGTAATCCGCTTGTCTCTTGACTTCTTGGAGAAGTGCCGTCTTTACATACTCTCTATGCAGGAGCACGGAAGTAATCATCAGGGGTGAGTCTGCTCCCGATTTTATTATTAGTACTAATATACATTAGCCGAGGAAACAATTCTACCTTTGGTTTCCCTAGCTCTGATGTTAAGGTACTAAGCGGAAAACCCATATTCGGGTTGATAATTGGAAGTTAAAAGATCGGCTATCTCTTTCTGACCACAGGTTGATCCTATTGGATACGAGCTGCTTAAAATGAGACACTTTTATTTTAGCGAATCCGCAAACTTTGCAGGCAGTTTCTTTAGTTACATTAAAAATTTCCAGCCTTCCAAAAAACCTCAGGTGTTACAAAGGCGGTTCGAAAGGCAAAAGAAAGATCTTGTAAAGATTTTGGCTTATCTTTCGAATTTATCAACGAATCTTAGAAATGGAAAAGTGCTCTCAAACTAAAGATTAAATAGACAATCCATAGCTTTTCACTTCATAAATCAACGGGCCTGGTTGTGCCAGCCATTGTACAAAAAGCCAGTTTGCTGTTCAGGGCATATTTTCGGCTGAATCATGTTCCTCATTATTGGAGAGAGGTGAGTGTTATTTTCATGAAAGATTTCAGCGAGAGGTGACATGAGGGGTAGATTTTCAGAGCCATTAATATTTCTTCGTTCGTTCTAAGACCCTTCGTAATACTTCAGGGCGATCTCTAAAAATGTGGATAATTCAGGATAGTGAAAATTTTAGTATGCTTATGTAAAGGGCAGATTAGCCAACGTATTGATGTGATACGCAAGATAGAGGTATGCCTTGAGAGCCACGACTTCACTCTGGCTGCTTTATTGGAGCTAAAAAGAGACAGATTTAGATCTATACACCACTACCTTCTTTTAATGGTCAAGAGTTGCATTTTTCTGAGTTACCCGTTTGGGACCCAAGTTGTCCTGGAAGCTTGATATAAAGTCAACGGGCATATGGGCCTCTGTACGCCAGCTATAGAGTGCTTGGTTAAAGGTGGGGCATGAGCCCATTGCTCAGAGCATGGATGTTATTGACCGATCTTATCGTGGTAACAATAGTGTCATGAAAGGTAGCCAAGTTAAACTACATGAACAAAATACTATACGGAGTTTAACGACATAAGTGTGTTCGGATCACATGGGTGGACCAAGCTTCATATATTCTCTAAACGTTATATGCAATATCCCAGGGTGCAATTAGATGTGACTCGGGAGCGTACCGCATGTTCTGTTACATATTTAAATAAAATAGACAACTGTCCCACGGTAGTCTTTGATACAAAGTTTAAGATTCGCTGAATCACTGGGAAGGGGGGTAATTCACACAGATACATGAAATTTCAGTTTTAAGTGACCGATCAAAATTCCCTGTTAAATAGGATCGGGCATAACTGTGTGCGGACACCACAGGTAATAGTATAGCAATAATTTATGACAAGCAGGCCGATCTTTGAGCTCTCGCGCCAATCACATCAATCCTCGTTGGTTAATGCAGAGAGTGAAACATCTTATAGGGGTTGGCGAAGGTGAAGGTCAGGTTATTTGGCTTGACATACTTATATAAGTTTAGACGTAGAACAGTGCATGTAGCCCAAGCTACCTAAAGCTGGTGGTCTTGTCTTGTTGTTGTTGTTACTACAAAACACTTGTTTAAAGTTTGGGTACGTTCCACTCTAGCTGTGGCTGTTACCGCCCCATTGCGCCGGGAATGATTTAATTGACCCCTTGTAACTTTCAGCCTTCGATTTTAGTTGCTTGTTGTTAGGATTTTATCACTTCCATCTGGAAAGGGGATACTGGTAGGCGAGAGTTTGTTGTGAAGACTGTGTTAAAGACAGAAAGCGTATAAAGGTTCACAAGGCACAGAGCTTCACAAGTCGATAGCTCTGGTAGTTGGAGGAGCGTTTATATAATCATCTTTCTGCCGTAGGCACATTGCATTTAGCAGACGTACCGATCCAGAATTGGGCAGAACAGTTGCAGGAGTTTTAGCAAGGATTAGAAGCGACATAATAATATAAGGCGCATAAACCGGGCACTAAATTCAGACCAATCATTGCTGGGTACACTCCCCTATATAGAAAATTGGCACATGGTTGATCAAATATTTCAAAGAGCTTAAGATACTTTTTCAAAAAAGAATTCGTTGGAATTGATCTCCAAAACGAAAGATGTGCGGCTGAATTCGAACGAATGTTTTGCGTCATTCGATATCAGTTTTCTAACGTACCGAAAAAGGTGCCTTGGACGCGCTAAGCATTTGGCTCGACAAGCAAAATATAAATCCACCGGTCGCTAATGCCTTAATTGATTTAACTGCTTTATGTGTAAACCCGTCATATTTTCAGTTCAGAGCTGAATTTCTTGAGCAAACTGAGGGCATCCAAATTTGTTTAAATATAAGAAAATTTGTAAGTAATTAATTTGTGAATACGATTTAAACCTCTCAATTCAAAGCTCAGGGTCCCCCCTATTCTCTTGCCGCAATGTTGACGATTGCGTGGTTATTATTGTGACGAATTCGATGATTCCTTGATTATCAATCCTGGGTTCGATCACTATAAAGTCGAATAAACACACGCACAGATAATGTAAGTAATAGCTAGTTTTATTTACTAGTAATAAACGCAAAACAATTTTAAGAGTTTGATAACTTTACAGTAGTTCACTACTGAACGCTTGAAAATAAACTGATCAACCTGCCTTGCTTGGTCACCGCCTTATATAGTCCAACAGGGAACTTGCCTACTTACTACTTTCTTGGTTGTTCGCTTTTCGTGTTTTGGAAGGGTCGGTGTTATTTATTGGCATCTCCTCTTTGCATCGTATTCGCAAACACTCGCGCCATCTCTCTTCCTCTTCCTAGTTATACGCTTGCATGCATAAGCGTAGCCATCGTTATCTCGGTTGTGTTAACTAGTGGTGGGAGTGTTATTTACTTAGGGATGGTACATGCTTGAGAATAATCGCCACACTGCCCTCCACACTGCCGGAACCAAACGCAGCTAGCCTTTCCAAATGGACCACCTTCATCTTATTCCTTGGCCTTCCCATAGTTTGTATGCGGTATACCACATCGTTGATCCGTTTTATGACTTTGTATGGGCCTTCCCAGTTACATTGCAGTTTTGGGGACAAACCTTTCTTACGCTGTGGGTTGTATAGCAGCACTAAATCTCCTTCTATAAAACCTTCCGAATTTATTGCTTTGTCGTACCTGGCCTTCATCTTATCGCTCATGATCTTAGTCCGTTGTCTCACAAGGTCGTGTATTTCTCTCATTTCTTCTTCTAATACGCTAGTAGATTTCCGAGCATTTACTCCTGCATCAGCGTTTATCCCAAACTTCAAGTCAGCTGGCAATCGAAGATCATTCCCGAAAATTACCTTTGCAGGAGTCTGACCAGTTGTTTCATGTACTGCAGAGCGATATGCCATTAGGAATAAGGAGATGTGAGTATCCCAATCCTTCTGGAACTTATCCACTACTTTCCTCAGGTGCTCTTCCAAGGTTCTATTGAATCGTTCCACCATGCCATCTGACTGAGGATGTAGTGCAGTTGTTCGAGTTTTCCGAATGCCCAATGTCTTGCACATTTCCTGGAACACAGCTGATTCGAAATTTCTGCCTTGGTCAGAATGTATCTCCATCGGTGCACCAAACCGAGCTACCCAATTGTTAGTAAACACCTCTGCTATTGTTTCTGCCTCTTGATTTGGAATAGGGTACACTTCTGGCCATTTGCTGAAATAGTCCATAACCACCAGTACATATTTGTTTCCGAGTTTGCTAGTAGGAAACGGACCAGCTACATCCATGGCTATCCTCTCAAATGGCGCACCTGAGTTATACTGTTTCATTTAGCCATGGCTCCTTGATTTCGGTCCTTTAGCTTTGATGCATACTTCACAGTTGGCAATCCACTCCGCGACCGATTGACGGCAACCAACCCAATAGAATCTTTGCTTGACTTTCTCCAAGGTCTTGGTGACTCCAAGATGACCTCCGCTTGGACCGTTATGTAATTCATTGAGTACACCAGGGATTTTCTTCCTTGGGACGACTATCAGCTTTCGAACACATTGACCATCCTCACTCTCCCATATTCGATGCAAACAACCGGATTCTAATTGCAAACTATTCCACTGTGCCCAATATGACTTGGCAACAGGACTTTCTGCTGACATTTCCTCTCTTGATGGTCGCTCGTTTCGTTCGATTCCTTGCATTACACGTGTAAGATCTGAATCTTCGTGCTGAAACCTCCTTAATTGATCCATGTCCCATTCGACCGAAGATGTTATAGTCATGAGCCGCACATCTATAATGTCTTCCTTGGTCTCAGCTTTGGAACAATGCTTGCATTCCAAGTTACATGGTCTTCGTGACATTGCATCAGCATTTCCGTGGGTGCTACCTTTGCGATGCTCTATGGAAAAGTCATAATTTTGCAGTCGCTCTATCCACCGTGCCAATTGACCTTCCGGATTACGGAACTGTAAGAGCCATTTCAACGCTGCATGGTCTGTCCTGACGTGGAATCGTTGCCCATAGATATACTTGTGGAAATGCTTAACGCACTCTACCAATGCCAACAGTTCTCTCCGGGTTACACAATAGTTCCTTTCAGGCTTCCCAATTGTTCGGCTATAGTGTTCAACTACCTTCTCCTGTCCATCAACAATCTGGGACAAAACACCTCCTATAGCATAACCACTCGCATCTGTATCCAGAATAAACTTTGAACCTGGAATTGGATATGCTAACATCGGGGCAGTGCATAGTCGTTTCTTCAATGTTTGAAAAGCCACCTCCTGTTCCTTCTTCCATTCAAAACTCATATTCTTCCTTGTAAGGTCGTGGAGACTACTAGCTACGCTGGCAAAATTTGGTACAAATCGGCGATAATACGTGCACAGCCCCAGGATTCTCCGTAACTCATGCAAATTTCTCGGTCTTGGCCAATCTTTTACGGCTTCGATCTTTTCCTTAGCAGTACAGATTCCCTCCGTAGTTACCTTGTGACCCAAATAACTTACTTCCTTTTTAAACAAGGAACACTTCTTGGGACTTAGTTTCAGACCAGCACCAGCTATTCTTTGGAAAACTTCCTCCAAGTTCGTTAGGTGTTCCTCAAAGCTTTTTCCCAGCACGATGATGTCGTCGAGGTACACCAAACATGTTTGCCAGTGCAATCCTTTTAGTATCTGGTCCATGAGTCTCTCAAAAGTAGCTGGAGCATTGCATAGCCCGAAGGGCATTACCGTAAATGCCAAAGCCCTTCTCCAACGCTGAAGGCCGTCTTCTCTTTATCTTCATCCTTTACCTCCACTTGCCAGTAGCCGCTTTTCAAGTCCAGTGTGGAAAACCATTTCGTGCCAGATAAGGAGTCCAGAGTATCGTCCATTCTTGGCAATGGATAATGTCCTTTTTCGTTACGTCGTTCAATTTCCGGTAATCCACACAGAACCTCATTTGTCCATCTTTCTTTTTCACTAGTACTACCGGTGAGCTCCATGGACTAGCTGATGTTTCGATCACGCCGCTGTCACTCATTTCCTGTATAATTTCTCTTACTACTTGGCGTTTGGCCAATGGAATACTACGAGGAGCTTGGCGGATGGGCCTTGCATCACCAGTATCAATTTGATGCTTCACAACTTTGGTCCGACCTGGTTTAGAACCATCCTTGTCAAATATGCTCGAGTACTTTGATAGAAGTTCCTTTGCCTTTTTCTGATGATCTTTTTCGAGGCCTGCCGTCCACGACGTGATATCATCTGAAAGATTAATCTTGACGGTAGAATCATTTTCCTGAGGCTGCTCACAATTGATAACTATCTCGACCTCTTGGCATTGTCCCAATATTGCTCCTTTAGAAAGTTTAATCGGCGATTTGAACTCATTAAGTACTCTTACCGGTACACGTCCATCTTGTTTTGTCATGCCTAAGGTTTTTCCTACTAATATGTTCGTCCTTGATTTGTTTGCTGCCTCGACAACCCACAACTTGTTTGTCCCATAATCTCCATCAATCTTTGCCCATATGATTGCTTCCGACTTCGGTGGAATTTGTTGGCTCTCCACAAGCACTCGCTTACTAACGTATTTGTTTTCGTAACCAAAATTTAATGGCACATCCATATTCTGGTAATTCATAATCCTGTTTTCCATGTCAATCTTGATGCCTTGCCCGCTTAAGAAGTCCACACCAACTATGATTTCGTCAACAATATCTGCTACTATAAAAGTGTGTAGAACGGCCACGTTCCCAATTGCGATTTCACATGTTACTTCTCCCAGGACATGGGTGGCCTCACCAGTGGCCGTACGTAACTTTGCTCCATGCAATGGTCTCACCTCCTTGTTGACTAAATCAGATCGAATTATGGAATGCGATGCCCCTGTATCCACAGTTAGTAAGTGCTCTTTTCCATCCACATATGCAACAACAGTAACATTACTAGCTTCCCTTCCAATCTGTGAGACAGAGATTAAGGGGCATTCATTTGCGGGAGCCAGTCCACGCCCCTTTCGGCTGGCTCGATTTAGTTTAACGACTGATTTTGTTGGGAGGTTTGCTCATCTCCTTCAGATTTGCGTTTTCGCCCACCTGAATTGCTGGGGCTACTGGAGCCAGTGCCGCAATAACATGCTATGTGACCTGGTTTTCCGCACTTAAAGCATTTAATGGCACCATCACTTTTTTTCTGTACTCCGTTCAACGCTTCCAAAATTTTGTCTACCCAAGCCGGAGTGTCCACTTCTACGCGATGAGCCTTGTATGTAGGTTTACTCAAAAGCGAGGCTGTTTCCTGCGTCAGAGCATGCGATACCGTTTCAGCGAATGTCCTTTTGGGGTTTGCATATGTGGCCCGCTTCGTCTCCACATCGCGTATTCCATTTATGAAACACTGGATTTTCACCCTCTCCGTATATTCTACAGGTGCGTCCGCATTTGCTAGATGGGCCAACCTCTCGATATCCGATGCAAATTCCTGCAATGTGTCATTAGCCTTCTGACAGCGATTCTGTAGCTCTATTTGGTATATCTGTTTTCGATGTTCGCTACCATAGCGTCTCTCAACTGCACCCATCAATGCTTCATAATTATTGCGTTCACCGTCTGGAATCGTCTGTAAGATTTCGGCTGCAGGACCCTTCAATGCCACGAACAGTGCAGCAACTTTGTCTTCAGTGCCCCAATTATTCACCGCTGCCGTCTTCTCAAACTGTAGCTTAAATACCTAGAAAGGAACAGAACCATCAAATGACGGGGATTTTACCTTGGGAGTATTCGCTGAAGCAGATGGACGGTTCAGTTGCAACTCCTGGATACGGCCCCTTAACGCATCTACATCGGCCTCAATTTTGTCTTGCCGTTCTCTGAATACCTTCTGCACTTCAGTAATTTTTGCGTCTTGCATTCTTAGCTGTGATGCCATTCGTTCTTCCTGTGCCTCCAGCTGCAATGCAATTCTCGACGACAAGCGAGCATCCTGTTCCTCTAGTTGAGCTGAAATTTGAGATGCCATGCAAGTCTTCTGTTCTTCCAGCTGAGATGCCATGTAAGTTTTCTGTTCTTCGAGCTGAGATGCCATGCAAGTTTTCTGTTCTTCCATTTTAGTCGACATCTGAGTTAATACAGCCAATATCATGTTTGTGTCGACGGTTGCTACTGGATTCGGAGACTCCTTTTTTTCTTCCATTTTTGTCGGTGCCTCCTCCACAAGATGAAAAACATGATCATCAACGTCGATTCCTTCTGCTTCCATAGCCTCTCGCAATCGTGACTGTAACTCTGATTTATTTCCTGTAGTGTTCAGTCCCCGTTGTTCCAACTCATTTTTGAGTTGCTGAATCTTTAATTCATTCAGCTTCGCCATGTCCTTGTTATCCTTAAATTCACTGGTATTTATTCAACAATACCGCTTCTGACACCAATTGTGACGAATTCGATGATTCCTTGATTATCAATCCTGGGTTCGATCACTATAAAGTCGAATAAACACACGCACAGATAATGTAAGTAATAGCTAGTTTTATTTACTAGTAATAAACGCAAAACAATTTTAAGAGTTTGATAACTTTACAGTAGTTCACTATTGAACGCTTGAAAATAAACTGATCAACCTGCCTTGCTTGGTCACCGCCTTATATAGTCCAACAGGGTACTTGCCTACGCACCGAGAACTTTCTTGGTTGTTCGCTTTTCGTGTTCTGGAAGGGTCGGTGTTATTTATTGGCATCTCCTCTTTGCATCGTATTCGCAAACACTCGCGCCATCTCTCTTCCTCTTCCTAGTTATACGCTTGCATGCATAAGCGTAGCCATCGTTATCTCGGTTGTGTTAACTAGTGGTGGGAGTGTTATTTACTTAGGGATGGTACATGCTTGAGAATAATCGCCACATTATGATGGAGTTATCTAATTCGATATTTATCGAAAACCAACTTCCACTGAGCGTTTCATCACAATAGAATTCAACCACCATTACCACCACAAACTAGCGGCCTTTAACTATCATCTTTTGTAAATGTTCCGCTCAGCTGTAGCGCTTTTAAGGGAGAAATAGAGAAAATAATCAACACCGCTGAAATTAATGGATACTGTCCCCGACAGCATCATACAACTATTTGAAAAAAGTTAGGAAAGATTGGAGCTCATTTGATACTTCGTTTTTGTAGCATGACGTACTGTTTTAAAGGTATTAAAAAATTGCTAAAGCAATCATAAAAGTTGTCCAGAAAACTACTACGAAACACAAATCTTTGCTGGAAAATACGAGCGATGAGTGTGGGATAAACCAGGGGTTTATTAAGTCACGTGCTCTATTTTTAATAAGGACTGGGTGGTTGGGGGCATCTTAAGTATATTAACAACATCGGACCTAAAAGTTGAATAGATGAATATTCTCTTTTGAACAAACACGTAAGAAGTGAAGACTATTTTAAAATAATCAAATCTAAATCGTAAATAAAATTGTTGCTGCTAATAGGGATGGTCTTTTTGCAGCCTTCCAATAAACTTATGTACAACTTGGTATTGTTATTGTCCACATCCTCTCATTGCTTCTAAATCTTATATTGAAATGTTTGTTTGTTATTGAGATTGTCACTTTGTTTTATGTTTGACAATGGCAAGTTGAACACTTCCAACTGTCACGAAAAGGTGTTTTTGTTTATTTATTACCGCTGAATATTTATAACGGGTTATTTATATATATATCCACCATGGTGGGATAAACCCCGAGCCATTACTTTACGTTTAATTGTCCAAATTAAGTAAGTTAACCGCTATAATAGTATACTATTCCTTATATCTAAAAATTTCCAGGCTATCCCCTTTGGCATACTTTGGCTTATTACCACATCATTATGACTATTAATATGAATTGCTCCTTATGGTATATTAACTCATGGGCTATTAAAACGGCTTCCACGTCTCTTACAAGCTGTTTCATGAAGGTAATGAAATTATTTTTTACTAGCAAATACGCAGCTAAGTTTTTTACGTTACAAAAACTAATATGTCAAAGTTCACCTGATAGAAATGAACTTTTCACATTGTTAAGTATATTCCAAAATACATTTACACAGTACGGGATTAATAATAAATATCGAAAATTTTCTTCATTCTCTTAAAATTGTATTACATATTTGCATCCCGGCGAAGTACGACAGCTGCACTGAAGTCCGAATTCTGGTATATTTTTTAGTAAACAAAAACCAAATATGCATGTAATTAAGGTGAACCTTAACAAGTAAGGAAATCTAAGTTCGGGTCAAACCTAACATTATATACCTAGTAGTGATCTATTATTGCATACCGTTTTACGCATTTTAATACTTTTCATATTGTATTATAAGCCAGCTGATTGTTTTCAATAAAAACACTTCTGTTATGAGTTTCGAGGGGTAAATTAATTTTGCCAAGCCACTGCCGAGGGGCGACGGACAGACAGACAGACGGACGGATAGAGAGACATTCCTAAATCGACTCAGCTCATCGTCCTTATTATTTCAGTTTACATATTTATAGGTTCATCTTTTCTTCTTCTCATACTCACAAACATTTCAAGTTCATTAAAGGAATGAAAATCAAAAAAGGTATATAACGTCCCTATTGCAGTGGGATATTAACAACTTGCCCGGATATTTTACTTGCGTATTATCCGATCTGCTTAATTTTTGGCAGGAGTATTGTGACGAATTCGATGATTCCTTGATTATCAATCCTGGGTTCGATCACTATAAAGTCGAATAAACACACGCACAGATAATGTAAGTAATAGCTAGTTTTATTTACTAGTAATAAACGCAAAACAATTTTAAGAGTTTGATAACTTTACAGTAGTTCACTATTGAACGCTTGAAAATAAACTGATCAACCTGCCTTCCTTGGTCACCGCCTTATATAGTCCAACAGGGTACTTGCCTACGCACCGAGAACTTTCTTGGTTATTCGCTTTTCGTGTTCTGGAAGGGTCGGTGTTATTTATTGGAATCTCCTCTTTGCATCGTATGCGCAAACACTCGCGCCATCTCTCTTCCTCTTCCTAGTTACACGCTTGCATGCATAAGCGTAGCCATCGTTATCTCACCTGTGTTTAACTAGTGCTGGGAGTGTTATTGAGTTAGGGATGGTACATGCTTGAGAATATTCGCCACACTGCCCTCCACCTAAGTCTGATCGGAACCAAACGCAGCTAGACTTTCTAAATGGACCACTTTCATTTTATTCCTTGGCCTTCCCATAGTTTGTATGCGATATACCACATCGTTGATCCGTTTTATGACTTTGTATGGGCCTTCCCAGTTACATTGTAGTTTTAGGGACAAACCTTTCCTACGCTGTGGGCTGTATAGCAGCACTAAATCTCCTTCTATAAAACCTTCCGAATTTATTGCTTTGTCGTACCTGGCCTTCATTTTATCGCTCATGATCTTAGACCGTTTTCTCACAAGGTCGTGAAGATTTCCGAGCATTCACTCCTGCATCAGCGTTTATCCCAAACTTTAAGTCAGCTGGCAATCGAAGATCATTCCCGAAAATTACCTTTGCAGGAGTCTGACCAGTTGTTTCATGTACTGCAGAGCGATATGCCATTAGGAATAAGGAGATGTGAGTATCCCAATCCTCCTGGAATCTATCCACTACTTTCCTCAGGTGCTCTTCCAATGCTCTATTGAATCGTTCCACCATGCCATCTGACTGAGGATGTAATGCTGTTGTTCGAGTTTTCCGAATGACCTATGTCTTGCACATTTCCTGGAACACAGCTGATTCGAAATTTCTGCCTTGGTCAGAATGTATCTCCATCGGTGGACCAAACCGAGCTACCCAATTGTTAGTAAACACTTCTGCTATGGTTTCTGCCTCTTGATTTGGAATAGGGTACACTTCTGGCCATTGCTGAAATAGTCCATAACTACCAGTACATATTTGTTTCCGAGTTGGCTAGTAGGAAATGGACCAGCTACATCCATGGCTATCCTCTCAAATGACGCACCTGAGTTGTCCTGTTTCATTTGGCCATGGCTTCTTGATTTCGGTCATTTAGCTTTGATGCATACTTCACAGTTGGCAATCCACTCCGCGACCGATTGACGGCAACCAACCCAATAGAATCTTTCCTTGACTTTCTTCTTGGTGACTCCAAGATGACCTCCGCTTGGACCGTTATGTAATTCATTGAGTACATCAGGGATTTTCTTCCTTGGGACGACTATCAGCTTTCGAACACATTGACCATCCTCACTCACCATTCGTCCGTAGATGTTATAGTCATGAGGCGCACATCTATAATGTCTTCCTTGGCCTCAGCTATGAAACAATGCTTGCATTCCAAGTTACATGGTCTTCGTGACATTGCATCACCATTTCCGTGGGTGCTACCTTTGCGATGCTCTATGGAAAAGTCATAACTTTTCAGTCGCTCTATCCACCGTGCCAATTGACCTTCCGGATTACGGAACTGTAAGAGCCATTTCAACGCTGCGTGGTCTGTCCTGACGGGGAATCGTTGCCCATAGAGATACTTGTGGAAATGCTTAACGCACTCTACCAATGCCAACAGTTCTCTCCGGGTTACACAATAGTTCCTTTCAGGCTTTCCAATTGTTCGGCTATAGTATGCAACTACCTTCTCCTGTCCATCAACAATCTGAGACAAAACACCTCTTATAGCATAACCACTCGCATCTGTATCCAGAATAAACTTTGAACCTCGAATTGAATATGCTAACATCGGGGCAGTGCATAGTCGTTCCTTCAATGTTTGAAAAGCCACTTCCTGTTCCTTCTTCCATTCAAAACTCATATTCTTCCTTGTAAGGTCGTGGAGACTACTAGCTACGCTGGCAAAATTTGGTACAAATCGGCGATAATACGTGCACAGCCCCAGGAAGCTCCGTAACTCATGCAAATTTCTCGGTCTTGGCCAGTACAGATTCCCTCCGTAGTTACCTTGTGACCCAAATAACTTACTTCCTTTTTAAACACAACACTTCTTGGGACTTAGTTTCAGACCAGCACCAGCTATTCGTTGGTAAACTTTCTCCAAGTTCTTTAGGTGTTCCTCAAAGCTTTTTCCCAGCACGATGATGTCGTCGAGGTACACCAAACATGTTTGCCAGTGCAATCCTTTTAGTATCTGGTCCATGAGTCTCTCAAAAGTAGCTGGAGCATTGCATAGCCCGAAGGGCATTACCGTAAATTGCCAAAGCCCTTCTCCAACGCTGAAAGCCGTCTTCTCTTTATCTTCATCCTTTACCTCCACTTGCCAGTAGCCGCTTTTCAAGTCCAGTGTGGAAAACCATTTCGTGCCAGATAAGGAGTCCAGAGTATCGTCGATTCTTGGCAATGGATACCTGTCCTTTTTCGTTACGTCGTTCAATTTCCGGTAATCCACACAGAACCTCATTTGTCCCTCTTTCTTTTTCACTAGTACTACCGGTGAGCTCCATGGACTAGCTGATGGTTCGATCACGCCGCTGTCACTCATTTCCTGTATAATTTCTCTTACTACTTGGCGTTTGGCCAATGGAATACTACGAGGAGCTTGGCGGATGGGCCTTGCATCACCAGTATCAATTTGATGCTTCACAACTTTGGTCCGACCTGGTTTAGAACCATCCTTGTCAAATATGCTCGAGTACTTCTTTGATCTTTTTCGAGGCCTGCCGTCCACGACGTGATATCATCTGAAAGATTAATCTTGACGGTAGAATCATTTTCCTGAGGCTGCTCACAATTGATAACTATCTCGACCTCTTGGCATTGTCCCAATATTGCTCCTTTAGAAAGTTTAATCGGCGATTTGAACTCATTAAGTACTCTTACCGGTACACGTCCATCTTGTTTTGTCATGCCCAAGGTTTTTCCTACTAATATGTTCGTCCTTGATTTGTTTGCTGCCTCGACAACCCACAGCTTGTTTGTCCCATAATCTCCATCAATCTTTGCCCATATGATTGCTTCCGACTTCGGTGGAATTTGTTGGCTCTCCTCCACAAGCACTCGCTTACTAATAACGTATTTGTTTTCGTAACCAAAATTTAATGGCACATCCATGTTCTTTTGCTGAATGTTAAAATGACAGATTGCAAATAAAGTAATATAATACAAAAAAAAAAAAAACCAATCCATGTTCTGGTAATTCATAATCCTGTTTTCCATGTCAATCTTGATGCCTTGCTCGCTTAAGAAGTACACACCAACTATGATTTCGTCAACAATATCTGCTACTATAAAACTGTGTAGAACGGCCACGTTCCCAATTGCGATTTCATATGTTACTTCTCCCAGGACATGGGAGGCCTCACCAGTGGCCGTACGTAACTTTGCTCCATGCAATGGTCTCACCTCCTTGTTGACTAAATCAGATCGAATTATGGAATGCGATGCGCCTGTATCCACAGTTCGTACGTGCTCTTTTCCATCCACATATGCAACAACAGTAACATTACTAGCTTTCCTTCCGATCTGTGAGACAGAGATTACGGGGCATTCATTTGCGGGAGCCAGTCCACGCCCCTTTCGGCTGGCTCGATTTAGTTTAACGACTGATTTTGTTGGGAGGTTTGCTCATCTCCTTCAGCTTTGCGTTTTCGCCCACCTGAGTTGCTGGGGCTACTGGAGCCAGTGCCGCAATAACGTGCTATGTGACCTGGTTTTCCTCACTTAAAGCATTTAATTGCACCATCACTTTTTTTCTGTACTCCGTTCAACGCTTCCAAAATTTTGTCTACCCAAGCCGGAGTGTCCACTGCTACGCGATGAGCCTTGTATGTAGGTTTACTCAAAAGCCAGGCTGTTTCCTGCGTCAGAGCATGCGATACCGTTTCAGCGAATGTCCTTTTGGGGTTTGCATATGTGGCCCGCTTCGTCTCCACATCGCGTATTCCATTCTGGATTTTCACCCTCTCCGTATATTCTACAGGCATTTGCTAGATGGGCCAACCTCTCGATATCCGATGCAAATTCCTGCAATGTCTCATTAGCCTTCTGACAGCGATTCTGTAGCTCTATTTGGTACGAGGTGTGTTCAAAAAGTATCGCGAATTTTGAATTTTCGCTGGTTACGTATATTCGAATTTCGAATTTTTTGTGGCGTTATGTAGGTACTCATGTCTCTCACTTATGCTGACAAGCTCGGCCATTTTGAATGTTCAGTTAATTGTTGACAGCTGCTTTGCTTGCACGTGTTTTGGATCGTCTTCGATTTTTACGCGAAACTCGTACCTAAATTGCTCAATTGTGACCAAAAACAGCATCGCATGAACATTTCTAATGAGATGTTAAACTCTGTCCGCGACGACCCAAATTTGCTCCAGAGGGTCATAACTGGTGACGAATCGTGGGTTTATGGTTATGACGTGGAAACCAAAGCTCAATCATCTCAATGGAAGCTGCCGCACGAACCAAGACCGAAAAAAGCGTGCCAAGTTCGGTCGAATGTGAAAGTTTTGCTGACAGTTTTCTTCGATTGCAGGGGCGTGGTGCATCATGAGTTCTTGCCACAGGGAAGAACGGTCAATAAGGAATATTACCTGCAAGTTATGCGCAATTTGCGCGAAGCAATCCGCCAGAAACGCCCGGATTTGTGGAAGAACAAAAATTGGCTTTTGCACCACGATAACGCCCCTGCTCACGCATCGTTGCTTGTGCGCGACTTTTTGGCCAAAAACAACACACTAATGATGCCGCAGCCACCGTATTCCCCAGATCTGGCCCCCCGTGACTTTTCTTGTTCCCTAAACTGAAGAGGCCCATGAAAGGACGACGTTACGCTTCTCTTGACGAGATAAAGACGGCATCGAAGGAGGAGCTGAACAAGATACAAAAAAATGATTTTTTGAAGTGCTTCGAAGATTGGAAAAACCGCTGGCACAAGTGTATAATATCTCATGGGGATTACTTTGAAGGGGACAAAATAGATATTCATGAATAAATAAATAATTTTTGAAAAAACACAACATTCGCGATACTTTTTGAACACACCTCGTATATCTGTTTTCGATGTTCGCTACCATAGCGTCTCTCAACTGCACCCATCAATGCTTCATAATTATTGCGTTCACCGTCTGGAATCGTCTGTAAGATTTCGGCTGCAGGACCCTTCAATGCCACGAACAGTGCAGCAACTTTGTCTTCAGTGCCCCAATTATTCACCGCTGCCGTCTTCTCAAACTGTAGCTTAAATACCTGGAAAGGAACAGAACCATCAAATGACGGGGATTTTACCTTGGGAGTATTCGCTGAAGCAGATGGACGGTTCAGTTGCAACTCCTGGATACGGCCCCTTAACGCATCTACCTCTCTATTTTATCTTGAAATTGTGCAATTTTTGCATCTTGTGCTTCCAATTGCAATGACATATACGCCTTTTCTTCTTCCAGTTGAGCGGAGAGCTGTGATGAAATATTGGCCGAAATTTGAGACGACATTTCTATAATACGAGTCTCTTGGGCCTCCATTCGACATGCAATGTGTGTTTTCTGTTCTTCCAGCTGAGATGCCATGCAAGTTTTCTGTTCTTCGAGCTGAGATGCCATTCGAGATGTAATACGCGTCTCTTGTTCTTCCATCTGAGATGCCATTTGTGTCTTTTGTTCTTCCAACTGAGATGCCATGTGTGTCTTTTGTTCTTGCAGCTGTGTCGATATGCTAGATGACATCTGAGTCAATACAGTCAACAACGCATTAGTGTCCACACTTGCGGCTGGAATTGTAGACTCCTTCTCTTCCATTTTTGTCGATGCTTCTTCCACAAGCTGAAACACATGATCGTCAACATTAATTCCTTCAGCTTCCATAGCTTATCGCAATCGTGACTGTAGCTCTGATTTATTGCCTGTTGTATTCAAGCCACGCTGTTGCAGCTCATTTTTGAGTTGCTGGATCTTCAGCTCATTCAACTTTGCCATGCCTTTGTTATCCTTGAAAACTCTCGGTATTTATTTAACAATATCACTTCTGACACCAATTGTGACGAATTCGATGATTCCTTGATTATCAATCCTGGGTTCGATCACCATAAAGTCGAATAAACACACGCACAGATAATGTAGCTAGTTTTATTTACTAGTAATAAACGCAAAACAATTTTAAGAGTTTGATAACTTTACAGTAGTTCACTATTGAACGCTTGAAAATAAACTGAACAACCTGCAATGCTTGGTCACCGCCTTATATAGTCCAACAGGGTACTTGCCTACGCACCGAGAACTTTCTTGGTTATTCGCTTTTCGTGTTCTATTAATCGTCGAAAAAAAAGTTGTATGCAAAAATTGTAGGGAAAATATTGAAGTTTAAAAAGTTTAAAATATTGAAAGTTTTTAAAATAAAAAAAAATTTTTTTTGACTAATTTGTTAAAACAAATATTTTTTGTTGTTTTGTTAATAGAAAACGAGCACCGATTTAAAAAAAAATATATATTTTATAGCTTATACTATCCTCTAACGATTTTGAAAAAATTGGGAAGGTGTTTTTTGATTTTCTCGAGAAATAAATTTTTTAGTTTTGGGTTGTAGGATACGGGCAACGCAATTTTCGTCGCAGCGTTACACAGCCCTCCATAATCGACCTTAAAAGTATTTTTAATGCTTCGCCAGCATTAAGAATACTTTTTGTAATTGTTTTCTATTTGAAAAGATTTTAAAATTGTATTAACACTTTTATTTTGTACCCATTTCCTCACCACCCAAGCAATTTATGAACTTTGTTACTTTCTACTTTACATTTATGTATAAATATTACAGCAGCAAGCTTTTGTTTGTATCAGAAATATAGAAAATTTTTCCCTTGAAATAAATTTTTGCTGAAGCAACATCGTAATAATTTCAAACTGAAAACATTTTTTCTGTGGGAAAAATATTTCTCAGACAGCTAAGCGTTCAAGGAAAAATATCCGTATTTTGGCAAATATATTTGCATGTCCTGCAAATTTTTGCTATGCAAGGGAAAGCAGCCATTGAAATATACTTCTGAAAGTACTAATTTAACCAGTGATGAAAAATCTGATGATATTGCTCCAGATGAGAAAGCTTTTGTTGATAGTTCAGAAACTTCTTTTTCGGCTGGCTTCGAGATATATGTAATCAAAATGCAACGTTCACTTATACATGCCCAATGGTAAGTATTCGAACAAGAGAAAAGTTCAATAAAATGATTAGCATGATGAGCTGAGTTGATTTAGCCATGCGCATCTCTCCGTCCGCCTGTCTGTCTGTCCGTCTGTCTATTTGAACGCAAACTAGTCTCTCAGTTTTACAAAAGAATGCTGAGATTCGTTGTTTGCTTTCGCCATCTTATAATATACTAGCAAACCCGGTAGACGTTGTTTTGACATTTTGATACATAGCACATCTATATATAAAATGCCATTAACTTGAACCAAATAAACTCCTAACTATACCGAACTGCAGCTTTATATAACCTGGGGGCTTTTCCAAAAGCTATATACAGACTGTGTCGAGCCCAGCGAACTCCTGGACCTATCGTGAAAGTTCAAGAGCAAACCAAAACACAAAATATGTGGGCGCCCACTTTTGAAAAATTATGTAGATACTGACTAAGTGACACATAGATATATCCAAATTTCATTAATTTAGACCAAACAAGACGAATTGAAACTTGAAACGAGCGTAGCTCAGCCTACTTTTCCAAAACGATATATTGTCTATGCTATAGCCAATGAACCCAAGTATATATATTGTGAAAATTTCATAAAGATCGGTTGAGTTCTTTGGCGCCTATAAAAGACACACATTTTTTATTATATCTATTTTTGTTACGCACACAAGGTATATTACTTTATTCGGCTTAAAGGAATCGAGATATATATTTATTAATGTATATCAAAACGTTCAGAATGTAAAGACAAATATCCAGGCAAGTAGTTAATACCCCACTGCAAAAGCTAAGTTGTATATCTTTTTTGATATTCATACCGTTCATGAACATGAAAAGTTTGTACGTATACTGAAATGATCAGGAGGATGAGCAGAGTAGGCATGTCCGTCTTTCGATACGTCTATCTGTCTGTCCGTCTGTCTATTTGAACGCAAATACGAGCTGAA
This sequence comes from Merzomyia westermanni, assembly GCA_949987695.1. Lineage (NCBI taxonomy): Eukaryota > Metazoa > Arthropoda > Insecta > Diptera > Tephritidae > Merzomyia > Merzomyia westermanni. The sequence continues at coordinate 102,087,279 of OX465288.1, read as the reverse complement.
AGTATTAAAATAGACCTGCGTAAATTGGGATGACATAATAGATCACTACTAGGTATATAATGTTCGGTTCCACCCGAACTTAGACTTCCTTACTTGTTTATTTTGTTGTTTTCTATGATTTGAAATTTTAACTTTCTTTAAAGAACGCTATATGAACAAAACATTTTTCCAAATACGAATCTAAGTTTTATTAAATTTTAATGATTCCACAACTGTCGGTTTCGAACTATTGAAAATCTAAATACTATCTCACTAGTTCTGAGACACTTCATCTCTAGTTCTGAACCAGAAATTATTCTCACTGTATGTACTGTGGCGATTATTCTCAAGCATGTACCATCCCTAACTCAGCAGTAGTTAAACACAGGTGAGATAACGATGGCTACGCTTATGCATGCAAGCGTGTAACTAGGAAGAGGAAGAGAGATGGCGCGAGTGTTTGCGCATACGATGCAAAGAGGAGATTCCAATAAATAACACCGACCCTTCCAGAACACGAAAAGCGAATAACCAAGAAAGTTCTCGGTGCGTAGGCAAGTACCCTGTTGGACTATATAAGGCGGTGACCAAGCAAGGCAGGTTGATCAGTTTATTTTCAAGCGTTCAATAGTGAACTACTGTAAAGTTATCAAACTCTTAAAATTGATTTGCGTTTATTGCTAGTAAATAAAACTAGCTATTACTTACATTATCTGTGCTTGTGTTTATTCAACTTTATAGTGATCGAACCCAGGATTGATAATCAAGGAATCATCGAATTCGTCACAATATTGGTGTCACAATTGGTGTCAGGATTGATAATCAGGGAATCATCGAATTCGTCACAATTGGTGTCAGAAGCGGTATTGTTGAATAAATACCAGTGAAGTTAAGGATAACAAGGACATGGCGAAGCTGAATGAATTAAAGATTCAGCAACTCAAAAATGAGTTGGAACAATAAATCAGAGTTACAGTCACGATTGCGAGAGGCTATGGAAGCAGAAGGAATCGACGTTGATGATCAAGTTTTTCATCTTGTGGAGGAGGCACCAACAAAAATGGAAGAAAAAAAGGAGTCTCCGAATCCCGAATCCAGTAGCAACCGTCGACACAAACATGATATTGGCTGTATTAACTCAGATGTCGACTAAAATGGAAGAACAGAAAACTTGCTGGCTTGTCGTCGATAATTGCATTGCAGCTGGAGGCACAGGAAGAACGAATGGCATCATAGCTAAGAATGCAAGACGCAAAAATTACTGAAGTGTAGAAGGTATTCAGAGATCGGCAAGACAAAATTGAAGCCGAAGTAGATGCATTGAGAGGTCGCATCCAGGAGTTGCAGCTAAATCGTCCAACTGCTTCAACGAGTATTCCCAAGGTAAAAACCCCATCTTTTGACGGTTCTGTTCCTTTCCAGGTATTCAAGCTACAGTTTGAGAAGACGGCAGCTGTAAATAATTGGGGCAAGGAAGACAAAGTTGCTGCACTATTCGTGGCATTGAAAGGGCCTGCAGCTGAAATCTTGCAGACTATTCCTGACGGCGAACGGAATAATTATGAGGCATTTATGAGAGCAGTTGAGAGACGCTATGGCAGCGAGCATCGAAAACAGATGTACCAAATAGAGCTACAGAATCGCTTTCAGAAGGCTAATGAGACATTGCAGGAATTTGCATCGGATATCGAGAGGTTGGCCCATCTAGCAAACGCAGACGCACCTGTAGAATACACAGTAAGGGTAAAAAACCAAAGCTTTATAAATGGAATACGTGTCGTGGAGACGAAGCGAGCCACATATGCAAATCCCAAGAGATCATTTGCTGAGACGGTATCACATGCTCTAACACAGGAAACAGCCTCGCTATTAAGTAAGCCGGCGTACAAAGCTCACCGCGTGGCTCACGGCCAGACTGGGTAGACACAATTCTGGAAGCGTTGAACGGCGTACAGAAAAAAGTAATGGTGCCATTAAATGCTTTAAGTGCGGAAACCCAGGTCACATAGCACGTTATTGCGGCACTGGCTCCAGTAGTTCCAGCAATTCAAGTGGACGAAAACGCAAAGCTGAAGGAGATGAGCAAACCTCCCAATCAAATCAGCCGTTAAACTAAATTGAGGCAGCCTAACGGGCGTGGACTGGCTCCCGCAACTGAATGCCCCATAATCTCTGTCTCACAGATCGGAAGGAATGGAGAAGTAACATGTAAAATCGCAATTGGGAACGTGGCCGTTCTACACAGTTTTATAGTAGCAGATATTGTTGACGAAATCATAGTTGGTGTCGACTTCTTAAGCGAGCAAGGCATCAAGATCGACATGCAAAACAGGATTATGAATTACCAGAACATGGATGTGCCATTAAATTTTGGTTACGAAAAGAAATACGTTAGGAAGCGAGTGCTTGTGGAGGAGAGCCAACAAATTCTACCGAAGTCGGAAGCAATCATATGGGCAAAGATTGATGGAGATTATGGGACAAACAAGTTGTGGGTTGTCAAGGCAGCAAACAAATCAAGGACGAACATATTAGTAGGAAAAACCCTGGCCATGACAAAACAAGATGGACGTGTACCGGTAAGAGTACTTAATGAGTTCAAATCGCCGATTAAACTTTCCAAAGGAGCAATATTGGGACAATGCCAAGAGATCGAGGTAGTTATCAATTGTGAACAGCTTCAGGAAAATGATTCCACCATCAAGATTATCTTTCAGATGATATCAAGTCGTGGACGGCAGGCCTCGAAAAAGATCATCAGAAAAAGGCAAAGGAACTTCTATCAAAGTACTCGAGCATATTTGACAAGGATTGTTCCAAACCAGGTCGGACCAAGGTTGTGAAGCATCAAATTGATACTGGTGATGCAAGGCCAATCCGCCAAGCTCCTCGTAGTATTCCATGGGCCAAACGACAAGTGGTAAGAGAAATTATGCAGGAAATGAGTGACAGCGGCGTGATCGAACCATCAGCTAGTCCATGGAGCTCACCGGTAGTACTAGTGAAACAGAAGGATGGAAAAATGAGGTTGTGTGTGGATTACCGGAAAATGAACGACGTAACGAAGAAGGATAGTTATCTATTGCGAAGAATCGACGGACTCGTTATCTGAAGGATGAAGATAAAGAAAAGACGGCCTTCAGCGTTGAAGAAGGGCTTTGGCAATTTACGGTAATGCCCTTCGGGCTATGCAATGCCCCAGCTACTTTTGAGAGACTCATGGACCAGATACTAAAAGGATTGCACTGGCAAACATGTTTGGTGTACCTCGACGACATCATCGTGCTGGGAAAAAGCTTTGAGGAACACCTAAAGAACTTGGAGAAAGTTTACCAACGAATAGCTGGTGCTGGCCTGAAACTAAGTCCCAAGTGTTCCTTGTTTAAAAAGGAAGTAAGTTATTTGGGTCACAAGGTAACTACGGAGGGAATCTGCACTGCTAAGGAAAAGATCGAAGCCGTAAAGGATTGGCCAAGACCGAGAAATTTGCATGAGTTACGGAGCTTCCTTGGGCTGTGCACGTATTATCGCCGATTTGTACCGAATTTTGCCAGCGTAGCTAGTAGTCTCCATGACCTTACGAGGAAGAATATGAGTTTTGAATGGAAGAAGGAACAGGAAGTGGCTTTTCAAACATTGAAGGAACGACTATGCACTGCCCCGATGTTAGCATATTCAATTCCAGGTTCAAAGTTTATTCTGGATACAGATGCGAGTGGTTATGCTATAAGAGGTGTTTTGTCTCAGATTGTTGATGGACAGGAGAAGGTAGTTGCATACTATAGCCGAACAATTGGAAAGCCTGAAAGGAACTATTGTGTAACCCGGAGAGAACTGTTGGCATTGGTAGAGTGCGTTAAGCATTTCCACAAGTATCTCTATGGGCAACGATTCCCCGTCAGGACAGACCACGCAGCGTTGAAATGGCTCTTACAGTTCCGTAATCCGGAAGGTCAATTGGCACGGTGGATAGAGCGACTGAAAATTTATGACTTTTCCATAGAGCATCGCAAAGGTAGCACCCACGGAAATGGTGATGCAATGTCACGAAGACCATGTAACTTGGAATGCAAGCATTGTTTCATAGCTGAGGCCAAGGAAGACATTATAGATGTGCGCCTCATGACTATAACATCTACGGACGAATGGTGAGTGAGGATGGTCAATGTGTTCGAAAGCTGATAGTCGTCCCAAGGAAGAAAATCCCTGATGTACTCAATGAATTACATAACGGTCCAAGCGGAGGTCATCTTGGAGTCACCAAGAAGAAAGTCAAGGAAAGATTCTATTGGGTTGGTTGCCGTCAATCGGTCGCGGAGTGGATTGCCAACTGTGAAGTATGCATCAAAGCTAAAGTACCGAAATCAAGAAGCCATGGCCAAATGAAACAGGACAACTCAGGTGCGTCATTTGAGAGGATAGCCATGGATGTAGCTGGTCCATTTCCTACTAGCCAACTCGGAAACAAATATGTACTGGTAGTTATGGACTATTTCAGCAATGGCCAGAAGTGTACCCTATTCCAAATCAAGAGGCAGAAACCATAGCAGAAGTGTTTACTAACAATTGGGTAGCTCGGTTTGGTCCACCGATGGAGATACATTCTGACCAAGGCAGAAATTTCGAATCAGCTGTTTTCCAGGAAATGTGCAAGACATTGGGCATTCGGAAAACTCGAACAACAGCATTACATCCTCAGTCAGATGGCATGGTGGAACGATTCAATAGAGCATCTCCTTATTCCTAATGGCATATCGCTCTGCAGTACATGAAACAACTGGTCAGACTCCTGCAAAGGTAATTTTCGGGAATGATCTTCGATTGCCAGCTGACTTAAAGTTTGGGATAAACGCTGATGCAGGAGTGAATGCTCGGAAATCTTCACGACCTTGTGAGAAAACGGTCTAAGATCATTAGCGATAAAATGAAGGCCAGGTACGACAAAGCAATAAATTCGGAAGGTTTTATAGAAGGAGATTTAGTGCTGCTATACAGCCCACAGCGTAGGAAAGGTTTGTCCCTAAAACTACAATGTAACTGGGAAGGCCCATACAAAGTCATAAAACGGATCAACGATGTGGTATATCGCATACAAACTATGGGAAGGCCAAGGAATAAAATGAAAGTGGTCCATTTAGAAAGGCTAGCTGCGTTTGGTTCCGATCAGACTTAGGTGGAGGGCAGTGTGGCGAATATTCTCAAGCATGTACCATCCCTAACTCAATAACACTCCCAGCACTAGTTAAACACAGGTGAGATAACGATGGCTACGCTTATGCATGCAAGCGTGTAACTAGGAAGAGGAAGAGAGATGGCGCGAGTGTTTGCGCATACGATGCAAAGAGGAGATTCCAATAAATAACACCGACCCTTCCAGAACACGAAAAGCGAATAACCAAGAAAGTTCTCGGTGCGTAGGCAAGTACCCTGTTGGACTATATAAGGCGGTGACCAAGGAAGGCAGGTTGATCAGTTTATTTTCAAGCGTTCAATAGTGAACTACTGTAAAGTTATCAAACTCTTAAAATTGTTTTGCGTTTATTACTAGTAAATAAAACTAGCTATTACTTACATTATCTGTGCATGTGTTTATTCGACTTTATAGTGATCGAACCAAGGATTGATAATCAAGGAATCATCGAATTCGTCACAATACATATATGACCTGGCATATTACCATTGGATGGAATACTGATGACTGTTTTTTCACACTGCAGTTGAGAGGTAACGGCGGGAGAGTCCTCTTTCGGGATCGGGTAGGTTGTGGCCATTTCTCAACCGACATTACATAATATTTAATTGCAGGACTCCTAACCAGAATCTAAGAGCGGGAGAAACACTCCCATAACTAAAAAAAAAAAACGATATAACGATCGAAAATAAAAAGAACCAAACAGTACAATCTAAATACAAAAAGAGGTGTAAGTGGTCATCTGTTTACGTGTTTATTGGGGTGAGGTCAAAGACGGTAGTCGTACCCCGCTTTCTTTACCCTACCATGATCGTCGAAGTGAATATGAATCGAAGGTCCCACCAATAAAAAACCCTCCTTTTAGGTAACAACACATTAGCCTCCAGGAGCATACTAATAACTTACAGATTAATTTTCTTTAAATGGAAATAACTTCAACGTTTATTCAATAGTTTAAACAAAACATACTAGAATAGAACAAAATTTAATTTATTATTATTATTTGTAGATATGTTCATATGATACTAGGTAATTGATAATTGATGGTCTAATCCGATCATATCTATCTACCTATATAGTTATATAATAGCGAAAATTATTATTGCTTTTTTATTTTTTTAATCATTTTTATTTAATTATTAAAAATTTTTAATTGAATAGAACGAACAATTTTTAGAGGCAACCGCCATAGCTTTTTTCATTGCCATCATGATCAAAAACTGACTGCCAGATGGCGGTGTTGGTCATGTATATGGTAAAGTGAATAAGGGGAGTTTAGAGGACAGAAAAACCAGCGTATTGTTAGCTTAATGGTTAGCAGTGCTTGCCAAAATTTATCTGATGAGTGAAGTCTAGCAGCTTCCGAAATGGATCTATAAGAATGCTATGGCGGTTGTCTCTGAAAATTTTCGTTTCTATTCAATTAAAAACTTTTAATAATTAAATAAAAATTATAGGCCGTGAAAACCAACAAATTGTTGCAATAAAAAGCAATAATTAAAAACCGTGAGCACCCGGTAGCAGGCCGTGACAACAAAGCAGCTCTGTCAAAAAAATCCATCATGATCAAAAACTGACTGCCAGATGGCGGTGTTGGTCATGTATATGGTAAAGTGAATAAGGGGAGTTTAGAGGACAGAAAAACCAGCGTATTGTTAGCTTAATGGTTAGCAGTGCTTGCCAAAATTTATCTGATGAGTGAAGTCTAGCAGCTTCCGCAATGGATCTATGAGAAACGCTATGGCGGTTGCCTTTAAAAATTGTTCGTTCTATTCAATTAAAAAATTTTAATAATTAAATAAAAATTATTAAAAACACAATAATAATATTCCCTGTAGAAAACTCATTCATAGTCATGATACTTGAAAATGCATAGGCCGTAAAAACCAACAAATTGTTGAAATAAAAAGCAATAACTAAAAAACCGTGAGCACCCGGTAGCAGGCCGTGACAACAAAGCAGCTCTGTCAAAAAAATCCATCATGATCAAAAACTGACTGCGAGATGGCGGTGTTGGTCATGTATATGGTAAAGTGAATAAGGGGAGTTTAGAGGACAGAAAAACCAGCGTATTGTTAGCTTAATGGTTAGCAGTGCTTGCCAAAATTTTTCTGATGAGTGAAGTCTAGCAGCTTCCGAAATGGAACTATAAGAAAAGCTATGGCGGTTGTCACTGAAAATTTTCCTTTCTATTCAATTAAAAACTTTCAATAATTCAATAAAAATTATAGGCCGTGAAAACCAATAAAAATGGTTGAAATAAAAAGCAATAATTAAAAAACCGTGAGCACCCGGTAGCAGGCTGTGACAACAAAGCAGCTCTGCAAAAAAATCCATCATGATCAAAAACTGACTGCCAGATGGCGGTGTTGGTCATGTATATGGCAAAGTGAATAAAAGGAGTTTAGAGGACAGAAAAACCAGCGTATTGTTAGCCTAATGGTAGCAGTGTGTGCTAAAATTTATCTGATGAGTGAAGTCTAGCAGCTTCCGAAATGATATATAAGAAAAGCTATGGCGGTTGTCTCTAAAAATTTTCCTTTCTATTCAATTAAAAGCTTTTAATAATTAAATAAAAATTATAGGCCGTAAAAGCAAAAAAAGTTGAAATAAAAAGCAATAATTAAAAAACCGTGAGCACCCGGTAGTAGGCTGTGACAACCCAGCAGCTCTGCAAAAAAATCCACCATGATCAAAAACTGACTACCAGATGGCGGTGTTGGTCATGTATATGGTAAAGTGATTAAAAGGAGTTTGGAGAACAAAAAAACCAACGTATTGGTAGCTTAATGGTTATCAGTGCGTGCCAAAATTTATCTGATGAGTGAAGTCTAGCAGCTTTCGAAATGGATCTATAAGAATGCTATGGCGGTTGTCTCTGAAAATTTTCCTTTCTATTCAATTAAAAACTTTTAATATTAAATAAAAATTATAGGCCGTGAAAACCAACAAATTGTTGCAATAAAAAGCAATAATTAAAAAACCGTGAGCACCCGGTAGCAAGCTGTGACAACAAAGCAGCTCTGTAAAAAATCCATCATGATCAAAAACTGACAGCCAGATAACGGTGTTGGTCATGTATATGGTAAAGTGAATAAGGGGAGTTTAGAGAACAGAAAAACCAGCGTATTGTTAGCTTAATGGTTCAGTCCGTGCCAAAATTTATCTGATGAGTGAAGTCTGGCAGCTTCCGCAATGGATCTTTGAGAAAAGCTATGGCGGTTGCCTCTAAAAATTGTTCGTTCTATTCAATTAAAAAATTTTAATAATTAAATAAAAATTATTAAAAACACAATAATAATATTCCCTGTAGAAAATTCATTCATAGTCATGATACTTGAAAATGCATAGGCCGTAAAAACCAACAAATTGTTGAAATAAAAAGCAATAACTAAAAAACCGTGAGCACCCGGTAGCAGGCCGTGACAACAAAGCTGCTCTGTAAACAATCCATCATGATCAAAAACTGACTGCCAGATGGCGGTGTTGGTCATGTATATGGTAAAGTGAATAAGGGGAGTTTAGAGGACAGAAAAACCAGCTCTGTAAAAAATCCATCATGATCAAAAACTGACTGCCAGATGGCGGTGTTGGTCATGTATATGGTAAAGTGAATAAGGGGAGTTTAGAGGACAGAAAAACCAGCGTATTGTTAGCTTAATGGTTAGCAGTGCTTGCCAAAATTTTTCTGATGAGTGAAGTCTAGCAGCTTCCGAAATGGAACTATAAGAAAAGCTATGGCGGTTGTCACTGAAAATTTTCCCTTCTATTCAATTAAAAACTTTCAATAATTCAATAAAAATTATAGGCCGTGAAAACCAAAAAAAATGGTTGAAATAAAAAGCAATAATTAAAAAACCGTGAGCACCCGGTAGCAGGCTGTGACAACAAAGCAGCTCTGTAAAAAATCCACCATGATCAAAAACTGACTACCAGATGGCGGTGTTGGTCATGTATATGGCAAAGTGAATAAAAGGACTTTAGAGGACAGAAAAACCAGCGTATTGTTAGCCTAATGGTAGCAGTGCGTGCCAAAATTTATCTGATGAGTGAAGTCTAGCTGCTTCCGAAATGATATATAAGAAAAGCTATGGCGGTTGTCTCTGAAAATTTTCCTTTCTATTCAATTAAAAACTTTTAATAATTAAATAAAAATTATAGGCCGTGAAAACCAACAAATTGTTGCAATAAAAAGCAATAATTAAAAAACCGTGAGCACCCGGTAGCAACCTGTGACAACAAAGCAGCTCTGTAAAAAATCCATCATGATCAAAAACTGACTGCCAGATGGCGGTGTTGGTCATGTATATGGCAAAGTGAATAAAAGGAGTTTAGAGGACAGAAAAACCAGCGTATTGTTAGCCTAATGGTAACAGTGCGTCCTGATCCAGCGTATTGTTAGCCTAATGGTAGCAGTGCGTGCCAAAATTTATCTGATGAGTGAAGTCTAGCTGCTTCCGAAATGATATATAAGAAAAGCTATGGCGGTTGTCTCTAAAAATTTTCCTTTCTATTCAATTAAAAACTTTTAATAATTAAATAAAAATTATAGGCCGTGCAAACCAACAAATTGTTGAAATAAAAAGCAATAATTAAAAAACTGTAAGCACCCGGTAGCAGGCCGTGTCAACAAAGAAGCTCTGTCAAAAAAATCCATCGCGATCAAAAACTGACTGCCAGATGGCGGTGTTGGCCATGTATATGGTAAAGTTAATAAGGGGAGTTTAGAGGACAGAAAAACCAGCGTATTGTTAGCCTAATGGTAGCAGTGCGTGCCAAAATTTATCTGATGAGTGAAGTCTAGCTGCTTCCGAAATGGATCTATAAGAATGCTATGGCGGTTGTCTCTAAAAATTTTCCTTTCTATTCAATTAAAAACTTTTAATAATTAAATAAAAATTATAGGCCGTGAAAACCAACAAATTGTTGCAATAAAAAGCAATAATTAAAAAACCGTGAGCACCCGGTAGCAAGCTGTGACAACAAAGCAGCTCTGTAAAAAATCCATAATGATCAAAAACTGACTGCCAGATGGCGGTGTTATTCATGTTATGGTAAAGTGAATAAGGGGAGCTTAGAGGACAGAAAAACCAGCGTATTGTTAGCTTAATGGTTAACAGTGCGTGCCAAAATTTATCTGATGAGTGAAGTCTAGCAGCTTCCGCAATGGATCTATGAGAAAAGCTATGGCGGTTGCATCTAAAAATTGTTCCAATAATTAAAAAACTGTAAGCACCCGGTAGCAGGCCGTGTCAACAAAGCAGCTCTGTCAAAAAAATCCATCACGATCAAAAACTGACTGCCAGATGGCGGTGTTATTCATGTTATTGTAAAGTTAATAAGGGGAGTTTAGAGGACAGAAAAACCAGCGTATTGTTAGCTTAATGGTTATCAGTGCGTGCCAAAATTTATCTGATGAGTGAAGTCTAGCAGCTTCCGCAATGGATCTATGAGAAAAGCTATGGCGGTTGCCTCTAAAAATTGTTCGTTCTATTCAATTAAAAATTTTTAATAATTAAATAAAAATTATTAAAAACACAATAATAATATTTCCTGTAGAAAATTCATTCATAGTCAAGGTACTTGAAAATTCAAAGGCCGTAAAAACAACAAATTGTAGAAATAAAAAGCAATAATTAAAAACCCGTGAGCACCCGGTAGCAGGCTGTGACAACAAAACAGCTCTGCAAAAAAATCCACCATGATCAAAAACTGACTGGCAGATGGCGGTGTTGGTCATGTATATGGTAAAGTGAATAACGGGAGTTTAGAGGACAGAAAAACCAGCATATTGTTAGCTAATGGTTATCAGTGCGTGCCAAAATTTATCTGATGAGTGAAGTCTAGCTGCTTCCGAAATGATATATAAGAAAAGCTATGGCGGTTGTCTCTAAAAATTTTCCTTTCTATTCAATTAAAAACTTTTAATAATTAAATACAAATTATAGGCCGTGAAAACCAACAAATTGTTGAAATAAAAAGCAATAATTAAAAAACCGTGAGCACCCGGTAGCAGGCTGTGACAACAAAGCAGCTCTGCAAAAAAATCCATCATGATCAAAAACTGACTGCCAGATGGCGGTGTTGATCATGTATATGGCAAAGTGAATAAAAGGAGTTTAGAGGACAGAAAAACCAGCGTATTGTTAGCCTAATGGTAGCAGTGCGTGCTAAAAATTTTCTGATGAGTGAAGTCTAGCAGCTTCCGAAATGGATCTATAAGAATGCTATGGCGGTTGTCTCTGAAAATTTTCGTTTCTATTCAATTAAAAACTTTTAATAATTAAATAAAAATTATAGGCCGTGAAAACCAACAAATTGTTGCAATAAAAAGCAATAATTAAAAAACCCTGATCCAGCGTATTGTTAGCCTAATGGTTATCAGTGCGTGCCAAAATTTATCTGATGAGTGAAGTCTAGCAGCTTCCGCAATGGATCTATGAGAAAAGCTATGGCGGTTGCCTCTAAAAATTGTTCCAATAATTAAAAAACTGTAAGCACCCGGTAGCAGACCGTGTCAACAAAGCAGCTCTGTCAAAAAAATCCATCGCGATCAAAAACTGACTGCCAGATGGCGGTGTTGCCCATGTATATGGTAAAGTTAATAAGGGGAGTTTAGAGGACAGAAAAACCAGCGTATTGTTAGCTTAATGGTTATCAGTGCGTGGCAAAATTTATCTGATGAGTGAAGTCTAGCAACTTCCGAAATGGATCTATAAGAATGCTATGGCGGTTGTCTCTGAAAATTTTCCTTTCTATTCAATTAAAAACTTTTAATAATTAAATAAAAATTATAGGCCGTGAAAACCAACAAATTGTTGCAATAAAAAGCAATAATTAAAAAACCGTGAGCACCCGGTAGCAACCTGTGACAACAAAGCAGCTCTGTAAAAAATCCATCATGATCAAAAACTGACTGCCAGATGGCGGTGTTGGTCATGTATATGGCAAAGTGAATAAAAGGAGTTTAGAGGACAGAAAAACCAGCGTATTGTTAGCCTAATGGTAACAGTGCGTCCTGATCCAGCGTATTGTTAGCCTAATGGTAGCAGTGCGTGCCAAAATTTATCTGATGAGTGAAGTCTAGCTGCTTCCGAAATGATATATAAGAAAAGCTATGGCGGTTGTCTCTAAAAATTTTCCTTTCTATTCAATTAAAAACTTTTAATAATTAAATAAAAATTATAGGCCGTGCAAACCAACAAATTGTTGAAATAAAAAGCAATAATTAAAAAACTGTAAGCACCCGGTAGCAGGCCGTGTCAACAAAGAAGCTCTGTCAAAAAAATCCATCGCGATCAAAAACTGACTGCCAGATGGCGGTGTTGGCCATGTATATGGTAAAGTTAATAAGGGGAGTTTAGAGGACAGAAAAACCAGCGTATTGTTAGCCTAATGGTAGCAGTGCGTGCCAAAATTTATCTGATGAGTGAAGTCTAGCTGCTTCCGAAATGGATCTATAAGAATGCTATGGCGGTTGTCTCTAAAAATTTTCCTTTCTATTCAATTAAAAACTTTTAATAATTAAATAAAAATTATAGGCCGTGAAAACCAACAAATTGTTGCAATAAAAAGCAATAATTAAAAAACCGTGAGCACCCGGTAGCAAGCTGTGACAACAAAGCAGCTCTGTAAAAAATCCATAATGATCAAAAACTGACTGCCAGATGGCGGTGTTATTCATGTTATGGTAAAGTGAATAAGGGGAGCTTAGAGGACAGAAAAACCAGCGTATTGTTAGCTTAATGGTTAACAGTGCGTGCCAAAATTTATCTGATGAGTGAAGTCTAGCAGCTTCCGCAATGGATCTATGAGAAAAGCTATGGCGGTTGCCTCTAAAAATTGTTCCAATAATTAAAAAACTGTAAGCACCCGGTAGCAGGCCGTGTCAACAAAGCAGCTCTGTCAAAAAAATCCATCACGATCAAAAACTGACTGCCAGATGGCGGTGTTATTCATGTTATGGTAAAGTTAATAAGGGGAGTTTAGAGGACAGAAAAACCAGCGTATTGTTAGCTTAATGGTTATCAGTGCGTGCCAAAATTTATCTGATGAGTGAAGTCTAGCAGCTTCCGCAATGGATCTATGAGAAAAGCTATGGCGGTTGCCTCTAAAAATTGTTCGTTCTATTCAATTAAAAATTTTTAATAATTAAATAAAAATTATTAAAAACACAATAATAATATTTCCTGTAGAAAATTCATTCATAGTCAAGGTACTTGAAAATTCAAAGGCCGTAAAAACAACAAATTGTAGAAATAAAAAGCAATAATTAAAAACCCGTGAGCACCCGGTAGCAGGCTGTGACAACAAAACAGCTCTGCAAAAAAATCCACCATGATCAAAAACTGACTGGCAGATGGCGGTGTTGGTCATGTATATGGTAAAGTGAATAACGGGAGTTTAGAGGACAGAAAAACCAGCATATTGTTAGCTAATGGTTATCAGTGCGTGCCAAAATTTATCTGATGAGTGAAGTCTAGCAGCTTCCGCAATTTATCTATGAGAAAAGCTATGGCGGTTGCCTCTAAAATTTGTTCCAATAATTAAAAAACTGTAAGCACCCGGTAGCAGGCCGTGTCAACAAAACAGCTCTGCAAAAAAATCCACCATGATGAAAAACTGACTGCCAGATGGCGGTGTTGGTCATGTATATGGTAAAGTGAATAAGGGGAGTTTAGAGGACAGAAAAACCAGCGTATTGTTAGCTTAATGGTTAGCAGTGCTTGCCAAAATTTTTCTGATGAGTGAAGTCTAGCAGCTTCCGAAATGGAACTATAAGAAAAGCTATGGCGGTTGTCACTGAAAATTTCTCTTTCTATTCAATTAAAAACTTTCAATAATTCAATAAAAATTATAGGCCGTGAAAACCAACAAATTGTTGAAATAAAAAGCAATAATTAAAAAACCGTGAGCACCCGGTAGCAGGCTGTGACAACAAAGCAGCTCTGCAAAAAAAACCATCATGATGAAAAACTGACTGCCAGATGGCGGTGTTGGTCATGTATATGGCAAAGTGAATAAAAGGAGTTTAGAGGACAGAAAAACCAGCATATTTTTAGCTAATGGTTATCAGTGCGTGCCAAAATTTATCTGATGAGTGAAGTCTAGCAGCTTCCGAAATGGATCTATGAGAAAAGCTATGGCGGTTGCCTCTAAAAATTGTTCCAATAATTAAAAAACTGTAAGCACCCCGTAGCAGGCCGTGTCAACAAAGCAGCTCTGTCAAAAAAATCCATCACGATCAAAAACTGACTGCCAGATGGCGGTGTTGGTCATGTATATGGTAAAGTTAATAAGGGGAGTTTAGAGGACAGAAAAACCAGCGTATTGTTAGCTTAATGGTTATCAGTGCGTGCCAAAATTTATCTGATGAGTGAAGTCTAGCAGCTTCCGCAATGGATCTATGAGAAAAGCTATGGCGGTTGCCTCTAAAAATTGTTCGTTCTATTCAATTAAAAATTTTTAATAATTAAATAAAAATTATTAAAAACACAATAATAATATTCCCTGTAGAAAATTCTTTCATAGTCAAGGTACTTGAAAATTCAAAGGCCGTAAAAACAACAAATTGTGGAAATAAAAAGCAATAATTAAAAACCCGTGAGCACCCGGTAGCAGGCTGTGACAACAAAACAGCTCTGCAAAAAAATCCACCATGATCAAAAACTGACTGGCAGATGGCGGTGTTGGTCATGTATATGGTAAAGTGAATAACGGGAGTTTAGAGGACAGAAAAACCAGCATATTGTTAGCTAATGGTTATCAGTGCGTGCCAAAATTTAGCTGATGAGTGAAGTCTAGCAGCTTCCGCAATGGATCTATGAGAAAAGCTATGGCGGTTGCCTCTAAAAATTGTTCGTTCTATTCAATTAAAAATTTTTAATAATTAAATAAAAATTATTAAAAACACAATAATAATATTCCCTGTAGAAAATTCTTTCATAGTCAAGGTACTTGAAAATTCAAAGGCCGTAAAAACAACAAATTGTAGAAATAAAAAGCAATAATTAAAAACCCGTGAGCACCCGGTAGCAGGCTGTGACAACAAAACAGCTCTGCAAAAAAATCCACCATGATCAAAAACTGACTGGCAGATGGCGGTGTTGGTCATGTATATGGTAAAGTGAATAACGGGAGTTTAGAGGACAGAAAAACCAGCATATTGTTAGCTAATGGTTATCAGTGCGTGCCAAAATTTAGCTGATGAGTGAAGTCTAGCAGCTTCCGCAATGGATCTATGAGAAAAGCTATGGCGGTTGCCTCTAAAAATTGTTCCAATAATTAAAAAACTGTAAGCACCCGGTAGCAGGCCGTGTCAACAAAACAGCTCTGCAAAAAAATCCACCATGATGAACAACTGACTGCCAGATGGCGGTGTTGGTCATGTATATGGTAAAGTGATTAAGGGGAGTTTAGAGGACAGAAAAACCAGCGTATTGTTAGCTTAATGGTTAGCAGTGCTTGCCAAAATTTTTCTGATGAGTGAAGAGTAGCAGCTTCCGAAATGGAACTATAAGAAAAGCTATGGCGGTTGTCACTGAAAAATTTCCTTTCTATTCAATTAAAAACTTTTAATAATTCAATAAAAATTATAGGCCGTGAAAACCAACAAATTGTTGAAATAAAAAGCAATAATTAAAAAACCGTGAGCACCCGGTAGCAGGCTGTGACAACAAAACAGCTCTGCAAAAAAATCCACCATGATCAAAAACTGACTGGCAGATGGCGGTGTTGGTCATGTATATGGTAAAGTTAATAAGGGGAGTTTAGAGGACAGAAAAACCAGCGTATTGTTAGCTTAATGGTTATCAGTGCGTGCCAAAATTTATCTGATGAGTGAAGTCTAGCAGCTTCCGCAATGGATCTATGAGAAAAGCTATGGCGGTTGCCTCTTAAATTTGTTCCAATAATTAAAAAACTGTAAGCACCCGGTAGCAGGCCGTGTCAACAAAACAGCTCTGCAAAAAAATCCACCATGATCAAAAACTGACTGCCAGATGGCGGTGTTGGTCATGTATATGGTAAAGTTAATAAGGGGAGTTTAGAGGACAGAAAAACCAGCGTATTGTTAGCTTAATGGTTATCAGTGCGTGCCAAAATTTATCTGATGAGTGAAGTCTAGCAGCTTCCGCAATGGATCTATGAGAAAAGCTATGGCGGTTGCCTCTAAAAATTGTTCGTTCTATTCAATTAAAAATTTTTAATAATTAAATAAAAATTATTAAAAACACAATAATAATATTCCCTGTAGAAAATTCATTCATAGTCAAGGTACTTGAAAATTCAAAGGCCGTAAAAACAACAAATTGTAGAAATAAAAAGCAATAATTAAAAACCCGTGAGCACCCGGTAGCAGGCTGTGACAACAAAACAGCTCTGCAAAAAAATCCACCATGTTAAAAAACTGACTGGCAGATGGCGGTGTTGGTCATGTATATGGTAAAGTGAATAACGGGAGTTTAGAGGACAGAAAAACCAGCATATTGTTAGCTAATGGTTATCAGTGCGTGCCAAAATTTATCTGATGAGTGAAGTCTAGCAGCTTCCGCAATGGATCTATGAGAAAGCTATGGCGGTTGCCTCTAAAAATTGTTCCAATAATTAAAAAACTGTAAGCACCCGGTAGCAGGCCGTGTCATCAAAACAGCTCTGCAAAAAAATCCACCATGATGAAAAACTGACTGCCAGATGGCGGTGTTGGTCATGTATATGGTAAAGTGAATAAGGGGAGTTTAGAGGACAGAAAAACCAGCGTATTGTTAGCTTAATGGTTAGCAGTGCTTGCCAAAATTTTTCTGATGAGTGAAGAGTAGCAGCTTCCGAAATGGAACTATAAGAAAAGCTATGGCGGTTGTCACTGAAAAATTTCCTTTCTATTCAATTAAAAACTTTTAATAATTCAATAAAAATTATAGGCCGTGAAAACCAACAAATTGTTGAAATAAAAAGCAATAATTAAAAAACCGTGAGCACCCGGTAGCAGGCTGTGACAACAAAACAGCTCTGCAAAAAAATCCACCATGATCAAAAACTGACTGGCAGATGGCGGTGTTGGTCATGTATATGGTAAAGTTAATAAGGGGAGTTTAGAGGACAGAAAAACCAGCGTATTGTTAGCTTAATGGTTATCAGTGCGTGCCAAAATTTATCTGATGAGTGAAGTCTAGCAGCTTCCGCAATGGATCTATGAGAAAAGCTATGGCGGATGCCTCTAAAATTTGTTCCAATAATTAAAAAACTGTAAGCACCCGGTAGCAGGCCGTGTCAACAAAACAGCTCTGCAAAAAAATCCACCATGATCAAAAACTGACTGCCAGATGGCGGTGTTGGTCATGTATATGGTAAAGTTAATAAGGGGAGTTTAGAGGACAGAAAAACCAGCGTATTGTTAGCTTAATGGTTATCAGTGCGTGCCAAAATTTATCTGATGAGTGAAGTCTAGCAGCTTCCGCAATGGATCTATGAGAAAAGCTATGGCGGTTGCCTCTAAAAATTGTTCGTTCTATTCAATTAAAAATTTTTAATAATTAAATAAAAATTATTAAAAACACAATAATAATATTCCCTGTAGAAAATTCATTCATAGTCAAGGTACTTGAAAATTCAAAGGTCGTAAAAACAACAAATTGTAGAAATAAAAAGCAATAATTAAAAACCCGTGAGCACCCGGTAGCAGGCTGTGACAACAAAACAGCTCTGCAAAAAAATCCACCATGATCAAAAACTGACTTCCAGATGGCGGTGTTGGTCATGTATATGGTAAAGTGAATAAGGGGAGTTTAGAGGACAGAAAAACCAGCGTATTGTTAGCTTAATAATTATCAGTGCGTGCCAAAATTTATCTGATGAGTGAAGTCTAGCAGCTTCCGAAATGGATCTATAAGAATGCTATGGCGGTTGTCTCTGAAAATTTTCCTTTCTATTCAATTAAAAACTTTTAATAATTAAATAAAAATTATAGGCCGTGAAAACCAACAAATTGTTGCAATAAAAAGCAATAATTAAAAAACCGTGAGCACCCGGTAGCAAGCTGTGACAACAAAGCAGCTCTGTAAAAAATCCATCATGATCAAAAACTGACTGCCAGATGGCGGTGTTGGTCATGTATATGGTAAAGTGAATACGGGGAGTTTAGAGGACAGAAAAACCAGCGTATTGTTAGCTTAATGGTTATCAGTGCGTGCCAAAATTTATCTGATGAGTGAAGTCTAGCAGCTTCCGCAATGGATCTATGAGAAAAGCTATGGCGGTTGCCTCTAAAAATTGTTCGTTCTATTCAATTAAAAATTTTTAATAATTAAATAAAAATTATTAAAAACACAATAATAATATTCCCTGTAGAAAATTCATTCATAGTCAAGGTACTTGAAAATTCAAAGGCCGTAAAAACAACAAATTGTAGAAATAAAAAGCAATAATTAAAAACCCGTGAGCACCCGGTAGCAGGCTGTGACAACAAAACAGCTCTGCAAAAAAATCCACCATGTTAAAAAACTGACTGGTAGATGGCGGTGTTGGTCATGTATATGGTAAAGTGAATAACGGGAGTTTAGAGGACAGAAAAACCAGCATATTGTTAGCTAATGGTTATCAGTGCGTGCCAAAATTTATCTGATGAGTGAAGTCTAGCAGCTTCCGCAATGGATCTATGGGAAAGCTATGGCGGTTGCCTCTAAAAATTGTTCCAATAATTAAAAAACTGTAAGCACCCGGTAGCAGGCCGTGTCAACAAAACAGCTCTGCAAAAAAATCCACCATGATGAAAAACTGACTGTAAGATGGCGGTGTTGGTCATGTATATGGTAAAGTGAATAAGGGGAGTTTAGAGGACAGAAAAACCAGCGTATTGTTAGCTTAATGGTTAGCAGTGCTTGCCAAAATTTGTCTGATGAGTGAAGAGTAGCAGCTTCCGAAATGGAACTATAAGAAAAGCTATGGCGGTTGTCACTGAAAATTTTCCTTTCTATTCAATTAAAAACTTTTAATAATTCAATAAAAATTATAGGCCGGGAAAACCAACAAATTGTTGAAATAAAAAGCAATAATTAAAAAACCGTGAGCACCCTATAGCAGGCTGTGACAACAAAGCAGCTCTGCAAAAAAATCCATCATGATGAGGAAAACTGACTGCCAGATGGCGGTGTTGGTCATGTATATGGCAAAGTGCTATGAGAAAAGCTGTGGGGGTTGCCTCTAAAAATTGTTCTTTCTATTCAATTAAAAATTTTTAATAATTAAATAAAAATTATTAAAAACACAATAATAATATTCCCTGTAGAAAATTCATTCATAGTCAAGGTACTTGAAATTCAAAGGCCGTAAAAACAACAAATTGTAGAAATAAAAAGCAATAATTAAAAACCCGTGAGCACCCGGTAGCAGGCTGTGACAACAAAACAGCTCTGCAAAAAAATCCACCATGATCAAAAACTGCCTTCCAGATGGCGGTGTTGGTCATGTATATGGTAAAGTGAATAAGGGGAGTTTAGAGGACAGAAAAACCAGCGTATTGTTAGCTTAATGGTTATCAGTGCGTGCCAAAATTTATCTGATGAGTGAAGTCTAGCAGCTTCCGAAATGGATCTATAAGAATGCTATGGCGGTTGTCTCTGAAAATTTTCCTTTCTATTCAATTAAAAACTTTTAATAATTAAATAAAAATTATAGGCCGTGAAAACCAACAAATTGTTGCAATAAAAAGCAATAATTAAAAAACCGTGAGCACCCGGTAGCAGGCTGTGACAACAAAGCAGCTCTGTAAAAAATCCATCATGATCAAAAACTGACTGCCAGATGGCGGTGTTGGTCATGTATATGGTAAAGTGAATACGGGGAGTTTAGAGGACAGAAAAACCAGCGTATTGTTAGCTTAATGGTTATCAGTGCGTGCCAAAATTTATCTGATGAGTGAAGTCTAGCAGCTTCCGCAATGGATCTATGAGAAAAGCTATGGCGGTTGCCTCTAAAAATTGTTCGTTCTATTCAATTAAAAATTTTTAATAATTAAATAAAAATTATTAAAAACACAATAATAATATTCCCTGTAGAAAATTCATTCATAGTCAAGGTACTTGAAAATTCAAAGGCCGTAAAAACAACAAATTGTAGAAATAAAAAGCAATAATTAAAAACCCGTGAGCACCCGGTAGCAGGCTGTGACAACAAAACAGCTCTGCAAAAAAATCCACCATGTTAAAAAACTGACTGGCAGATGGCGGTGTTGGTCATGTATATGGTAAAGTGAATAACGGGAGTTTAGAGGACAGAAAAACCAGCATATTGTTAGCTAATGGTTATCAGTGCTTGCCAAAATTTATCTGATGAGTGAAGTCTAGCAGCTTCCGCAATGGATCTATGAGAAAGCTATGGCGGTTGCCTCTAAAAATTGTTCCAATAATTAAAAAACTGTAAGCACCCGGTAGCAGGCCGTGTCAACAAAACAGCTCTGCAAAAAAATCCACCATGATGAAAAACTGACTGCCAGATGGCGGTGTTGGTCATGTATATGGTAAAGTGAATAAGGGGAGTTTAGAGGACAGAAAAACCAGCGTATTGTTAGCTTAATGGTTAGCAGTGCTTGCCAAAATTTGTCTGATGAGTGAAGAGTAGCAGCTTCCGAAATGGAACTATAAGAAAAGCTATGGCGGTTGTCACTGAAAATTTTCCTTTCTATTCAATTAAAAACTTTTAATAATTCAATAAAAATTATAGGCCGGGAAAACCAACAAATTGTTGAAATAAAAAGCAATAATTAAAAAACCGTGAGCACCCTATAGCAGGCTGTGACAACAAAGCAGCTCTGCAAAAAAATCCATCATGATGAGGAAAACTGACTGCCAGATGGCGGTGTTGGTCATGTATATGGCAAAGTGAATAAAAAGAGGTTAGAGGACAGAAAAACCAGCGTATTGTTAGCCTAATGGTAGCAGTGCGTGCTAAAATTTATCTGATGAGTGAAGTCTAGCAGCTTCCGCAATGGATCTATGAGAAAAGCTGTGGGGGTTGCCTCTAAAAATTGTTCTTTCTATTCAATTAAAAATTTTTAATAATTAAATAAAAATTATTAAAAACACAATAATAATATTCCCTGTAGAAAATTCATTCATAGTCAAGGTACTTGAAAATTCAAAGGCCGTAAAAACAACAAATTGTAGAAATAAAAAGCAATAATTAAAAACCCGTGAGCACCCGGTAGCAGGCTGTGACAACAAAACAGCTCTGCAAAAAAATCCACCATGATCAAAAACTGCCTTCCAGATGGCGGTGTTGGTCATGTATATGGTAAAGTGAATAAGGGGAGTTTAGAGGACAGAAAAACCAGCGTATTGTTAGCTTAATGGTTATCAGTGCGTGCCAAAATTTCTCTGATGAGTGAAGTCTAGCAGCTTCCGAAATGGATCAAAAGAAAAGCTATGGCGGTTGTCTCTAGAAATTTTCGTTTCTATTCAATTAAAAGCTTTTCATAATTAAAAAAAAATAAAAAAACCATAATAATTTTCGCTTTAGAAAAATTATTAGCGGCCTTGAGCTGATTCATAGTCATGATACTTGAAAATGCATAGGCCGTAAAAACCAACAAATTGTTGAAATAAAACGCAATAATTAAAAAACCGTGAGCACCCGGTAGCAGGCTGTGACAACAAAGCAGCTCTGTAAAAAATCCATCATTATCAAAAACTGCCTGCCAGATGGAGGTGTTGGTCATGTATATGGTAAAGTAAATAAGGGGAGTTTAGAGGACAGAAAAACCAGCGTATTGTTAGCTTAATGGTTTGTTAACCTATAACGCACTGATGTGCGCGCCAAAAATTTATCTGATGAGTGAAGTCTAGCAGCTTCCGCTATGGATCTATGAGAAAAGCTATGGCAGTTGCCTCTAATAATTGCTCGTTCTATTCAATAAAAAAATTTTAATAATTAAATAAAAATTATTAAAATAATAAAAAAGCAATAATAATTTTCGCTATAGAAAAATTATGAGTGGCGTTGAGCTCATTCATAGTCATGATACTTGAAAATGGTCAGGCCGTAAAAACCAACAAATTGTTGAAATAAAAAGCAATAATTAAGAAACCGTGACCACCCAGTAGCAGCCTGTGACAACAAAACAGCTCTGCAAAAAATCCATCATGATCAAAAACTGACTGCCAGATGGCGGTGTTGGTCATGTATATGGCAAAGTGAATAAAAGGAGTTTGGAGGACAGAGAAACCAGTATATTGTTAGGTTAATGGTTATCAGTGCGTGCCAAAATTTCTCTGATGAGTGAAGTCTAGCAGCTTCCGAAATGGATCAAAAGAAAAGCTAGGTCGGTTGTCTCTAGAAATTGCTCGTTCTATTTAATAAAAAAATTTTAATAATTAAATAAAAATTATTAAAATAATAAAAAAGCAATAATAATTTTCGCTATAGAAAAATTATTAGTGGCCTTGAGCTCATTCATAGTCATGATACTTGAAAATGCACAGGCCGTAAAAACCAACAAAATGTTGAAATAAAACGCAATAATTAAAAACCGTGAGCACCCGGTAGCAGGCTGAGACAACAAAACAGCTCTGCAAAAAATCCATCATGATCAAAAACTGACTGCCAAATGGCGGTGTTGGTCATGTATATGGTAAAGTGAATAAAAGGAGTATAAATCACAGAAAAGCCAGCGTATTGTTAGCTTAATGGTTAGCAGTGTGTGCCAAACTTTCTCTGATGAGTGAAGTCTAGCAGCTTCCGAAATGGATCTATAAGAAAAGCTAAAAATTTTCCTTTCTATTCAATTAAAAACTTTTAATAATTAAATAAAAATTATAGGCCGTGAACCCCAACAAATTGTTGAAATAAAAAGCAATAATTAAACAACCGTGAGCACCCGGTAGCAGGCTGTGACAACAAAGCAGCTCTGCAAAAAATCCACCATGATCAAAAACTGACTGCCAGATGGCGGTGTTGGTCATGTATATGGCAAAGTGAATAAAAGAGTTTAGAGGACAGAAAAACCAGCGTATTGTTAGTTTAATGGTAGCAGTGCGTGCTAAAATTTATCTGATGAGTGAAGTCTAGCAGCTTCCGAAATGATATATAAGAAAAGCTATGGCGGTTGTCTCTAAAAATTTTCCTTTCTATTCAATTAAAAAATTTTAATAATTAAATAAAAATTATAGGCCGTGAAAACCAACAAATTGTTGGAATAAAAAGCAATAATTAAAAAACCGTGAGCACCCGGTAGCAGGCTGTGACAACAAAGCAGCTCTGCAAAAAATCCACCATGATCAAAAACTGACTGCCAGATGGCGGTGTTGGTCATGTATATGGTAAAGTGAATAAGAGGAGTTTAGAGGAGCGTATTGTTAGCTTAATGGTTAGCACTGCTTGCCAAAATTTTTCTGATGAGTGAAGTCCGCAATGGATCTATGAGAAAAGCTATGGCGGTTGCCTCTAAAAATTGTTCCAATAATTAAAAAAACCGTGAGCACCCGGTAGCAGGCCGTGTCAACAAAACAGCTCTGTCAAAAAAATCCATCACGATCAAAAACTGACTGACAGATGGCGGTGTTGGTCATGTATATGGTAAAGTGAATAAGGGGAGTTTAGCGGACAGAAAAACCAGCGTATTGTTAGTTTAATGGTTATCAGTGCGTGCCAAAATTTATCTGATGAGTGAAGTCTAGCAGCTTCCGCAATGGATCTATGAGAAAAGCTATGGCGGTTGTCTCTGAAAATTGTTCGTTCTATTCAACTAAAAAATTTTAATAATTAAATAAAAATTATTAAAAACACAATAATAATATTCCCTGTAGAAAATTCATTCATAGTCAAGATACTTGAAAATTCAAAGGCCGTAAAAACCAACAAATTGTAGAAATAAAAAGCAATAATTAAAAACCCGTGAGCACCCGGTAGCAGGCTTTGACAACAAAACAGCTCTGCAAAAAAATCCACCATGATCAAAAACTGACTGCCAGATGGCGGTGTTGGTCATGTATATGGCAAAGTGAATAAGGCGAGTTTAGAGGACAGAAAAACCAGCGTATTGTTAGCTTAATGGTTATCAGTGCGTGCCAAAATTTATCTGATGAGTGAAGTCTAGCAGCTTCGGCAATAGATCCATGAGAAAAGCTATGGCTTTTGCCTCTAAAAATTGTTCCAATAATTAAAAATACGTGAGCAACCGGTAGCAGGCCGTGTCAACAAAGCAGCTCTGTCAAAAAAATCCATCACGATCAAAAACTGACTGCCAGATGGCGGTGTTGGTCATGTATATGGTAAAGTGAATAAGGGGAGTTTAGCGGACAGAAAAACCAGCGTATTGTTAGCTTAATGGTTATCAGTGCGTGCCAAAATTTTTCTATTGAGTGAAGACTAGCAGCTTCCGAAATGGATCTATAAGAATGCTATGGCGGTTGTCTCTGAAAATTTTCCTTTCTATTCAATTAAAAACTTTTAATAATTAAACAAAAATTATAGGCCGTGAAAACCAACAAATTGTTGCAATAAAAAGCAATAATTAAAAAACCGTGAGCACCCGGTAGCAAGCTGTGACAACAAAGCAGCTCTGTAAAAAATCCATCATGATCAAAAACTGACTGCCAGATGGCGGTGTTGGTCATGTTAATGGTAAAGTGAATAAGGGGAGTTTAGAGGACAGAAAAACCAGCGTATTGTTAGCTTAATGGTTATCAGTGCGTGCCAAAATTTATCTGATGAGTGAAATCTAGCAGCTTCCGCAATGGATCTATGAGAAAAGCTATGGCGGTTGCCTCTAAAAATTGTTCGTTCTATTCAACTAAAAAATTTTAATAATTAAATAATGTATAGGGTAAAGTGAATAAGGGGAGTTTAGCGGACAGAAAAACCAGCGTATTGTTAGCTTAATGGTTATCAGTGCGTGCCAAAATTTTTCTGATGAGTGAAGACTAGCAGCTTCCGCAATGGATCTATGAGAAAAGCTATGGCGGTTGCCTCTAAAAATTGTTCCAATAATTAAAAAACTGTAAGCACCCGGTAGCAGGCCGTGTCAACAAAGCAGCTCTGTCAAAAAAATCAATCACGATCAAAAACTGACTGCCAGATGGCGGTGTTGGTCATGTTAATGGTAAAGTGAATAAGGGGAGTTTAGAGGACAGCAAACCAGCGTATTGTTAGTTTAATGGTTATCAGTGCGTGCCAAAATTTATTTGATGAGTGAAGTCTAGCAGCTTCCGCAATGGATCTATGAGAAAAGCTATGGCGGTTGCCTCTAAAAATTGTTCCAATAATTAAAAAACTGTAAGCACCCGGTAGCAGGCCGTGTCAACAAAGCAGCTCTGTCAAAAAAATCCATCATGATCAAAAACTGACTGCCAGATGGCGGTGTTGGTCATGTTAATGGTAAAGTGAATAAGGGGAGTTTAGAGGACAGCAAACCAGCGTATTGTTAGTTTAATGGTTATCAGTGCGTGCCAAAATTTATTTGATGAGTGAAGTCTAGCAGCTTCCGCAATAGATCTATGAGAAAAGTTATGGCGGTTGCCTCTAAAAATTGTTCCAATAATTAAAAAACTGTAAGCACCCGGTAGCAAGCTGTGACAACAAAGCAGCTCTGCAAAAAATCCATCATGATCAAAAACTGACTGCCAGATGGCGGTGTTGGTCATGTATATGGTAAAGTGAATAAGGGGAGTTTAGAGGACAGAAAAACCAGCGTATTGTTAGCTTAATGGTTATCAGTGCGTGCCAAAATTTTTCTGATGAGTGAAGACTAGCAGCTTCCGAAATGGATCTATAAGAATGCTATGGCGGTTGTCTCTGAAAATTTTCCTTTCTATTCAATTAAAAACTTTTAGTAATTAAATAAAAATTGTAGGCCGTGAAAACCAATAGTTGGAATAAAAAGCAATAATTAAAAGATCGTGAGCACCCGGTAGCAAGCTGTGACAACAAAGCAGCTCTGCAAAAAATCCATCATGATCAAAAACTGACTGCCAGATGGCGGTGTTGGTCATGTATATGGTAAAGTGAATAAGGGGAGTTTAGAGGACAGAAAAACAAGCGTATTGTTAGCTTAACGGTTATCAGTGCGTGCCAAAATTTATCTGATGAGTGAAGTCTAGCAGCTTCCGCAATAGATCTATGAGAAAAGCTATGGCGGTTGCCTCTAAAAATTGTTCGTTCTATTCAACTAAAAAATTTTAATAATTAAATAATGTATAGGGTAAAGTGAATAAGGGGAGTTTAGCGGACAGAAAAACCAGCGTATTGTTAGCTTAATGGTTATCAGTGCGTGCCAAAATTTTTCTGATGAGTGAAGACTAGCAGCTTCCGCAATGGATCTATGAGAAAAGCTATGGCGGTTGCCTCTAAAAATTGTTCCAATAATTAAAAAACTGTAAGCACCCGGTAGCAGGCCGTGTCATCAAAGCAGCTCTGTCAAAAAAATCCATCATGATCAAAAACTGACTGCCAGATGGCGGTGTTGGTCATGTTAATGGTAAAGTGAATAAGGGGCGTTTAGCGGACAGAAAAACCAGCGTATTGTTAGCTTAATGGTTATCAGTGCGTGCCAACATTTTTCTGATGAGTGAAGACTAGCAGCTTCCGAAATGGATCTATAAGAATGCTATGGCGGTTGTCTCTGAAAATTTTCCTTTCTATTCAATTAAAAACTTTTAGTAATTAAATAAAAATTATAGGCCGTGAAAACCAACAAATTGTTGCAATAAAAAGCAATAATTAAAAAACCCTGATCCAGCGTATTGTTAGCCTAATGGTAGCAGTGCGTGCCAAAATTGATCTGATGAGTGAAGTCTAGCTGCTTCCGAAATGATATATAAGAAAAGCTATGGCGGTTGTCTCTAAAAATTTTCCTTTCTATTCAATTAAAAACTTTTAATAATTAAATAAAAATTATAGGCCGTAAAAACCAACAAATTGTTGAAATAAAAAGCAATAATTAAAAAACTGTAAGCACCCGGTAGCAACTCTGTCAAAAAAATCCATCGCGATCAAAAACTGACTGCCAGATGGCGGTGTTGGCCATGTATATGGTAAAGTTAATAAGGGGAGTTTAGAGGACAGAAAAACCAGCGTATTGTTAGCTCAATGGTTAGCAGTGCGTGCCAAAATTTCTCTGATGAGTGAAGTCTAGCAGCTTCCGAAATGATATATAAGAAAAGCTATGGCGGTTGTCTCTAAAAATGTTCCTTGAATGTGAAGTCTAGCAGCTTCCGAAATGTTATATAAGAAAAGCTATGGCGGTTGTCTCTAAAAATTTTCCTTTCTATTCAATTAAAAACTTTTAATAATTAAATAAAAATTATAGGCCGTAAAAACCAACAAATTGTTGAAATAAAAAGCAATAATTAAAAACCCGTGAGCACCCGGTAGCAGGCTGTGACAACAAAGCAGCTCTGCAAAAAAATCCACCATGATCAAAAACTGACTACCAGATGGCGGTGTTGGTCATGTAATTCTCTCTATGGCGCGATATACAACAGGTATATCATCATAAACCTCCTAAGAGATTTTTTGCGCCAAGCTTCTCTTCCAATTTGTGGTGTGCCGATTTGAATTTTTCCCTACAAATTGGTGGGACCTACAGTTTTTTGCCGACTCCGAACGGCATCTACAAAGGAGACGAATTTTTGCTGAGAAGCCTGTCATGGCAGAAATACACTCGGAGAGTTTGCCAAACCACTGCCGAGGGGCGACCCCGTTTTGAAAAACTTTTTTTTCAAATCACTTTTGATGTTACCTGTACCAGGGATCGAACCATGGACCTTCGCTGTGGTAGGCCGGCAACACTACCTTCACACCACGGCGGCCGCCGGTCATGTAATTGGCAAGCACCCGGTAGCAGGCTGTGACAACAAAGCAGCTCTGCAAAAAAATCCATCATGATCAAAAACTGACTGCCAGATGGCGGTGTTGGTCATGTAAATAAAAAGCAACAATTAAAAACCCGTGAGCACCCGGTAGCAGGCTGTGACAACAAAACAGCTCTGCAAAAAAATCCACCATGATCAAAAACTGACTGCCAGATGGCGGTGTTGGTCATGTATATGGTATTGTTAGCTTAATGGTTAGCAGTGCTTGCCAAAATTTTTCTGATGAGTGAAGTCTAGCAGCTTCCGAAATGGAACTATAAGAAAAGCTATGGCGGTTGTCACTGAAAATTTTCCTTTCTATTCAATTAAAAACTTTTAATAATTCAATAAAAATTATATGCCGTAAAAACCAACAAATTGTTGAAATAAAACGCAATAATTAAAAAACCGTGAGCACCCGGTAGCAGGCTGTGACAACAAAGCAGCTCTGCAAAAAAATCCATCATGATCAAAAACTGACTGCCAGATGGCGGTGTTGGTCATGTATATGGCAAAGTGAATAAAAGGAGTTTAGAGGACAGAAAAACCAGCGTATTGTTGGCCTAATGGTAGCAGTGCGTGCTAAAATTTATCTGATGAGTGAAGTCTAGCAGCTTCCGAAATGATATATAAGAAAAGCTTTCTATTCAATTAAAAGCTTTTAATAATTAAATAAAAATTATAGGCCGTAAAAGCCAACAAATTGTTGAAATAAAAAGCAATAATTAAAAAACCGTGAGCACCCGGTAGTAGGCTGTGACAACCCAGCACCTCTGCAAAAAAATCCACCATGATCAAAAACCAACGTACCAGATGGCGGTGTTTGTCATGTATATGGTAAAGTGATTAAAAGGAGTTTGGAGAACAAAAAAACCAACGTATTGGTAGCTTAATGGTTATCAGTGCGTGCCAAAATTTATCTGATGAGTGAAGTCTAGCAGCTTCCGAAATGAATCTATAAGAATGCTATGGCGGTTGTCTCTGAAAATTTTCCTTTCTATTCAATTAAAAACTTTTAATAATTAAATAAAAATTATAGGCCGTGAGAACCAACAAATTGTTGAAATAAAAAGCAATAATTAAAAAACCGTGAGCACCCGGTAGTAGGCTGTGACAACCGGCAGCTCTGCAAAAAAATCCACCATGATCAAAAACTGACTACCAGATGGCGGTGTTGGTCATGTATATGGTAAAGTAATTAAAAGGAATTTGGAGAACAAAAAAACCAACGTACCAGATGGCGGTGTTGGTCATGTATATGGTAAAGTGATTAAAAGGAGTTTGGAGAACAAAAAAACCAACGTATTGGTAGCTTAATGGTTATCAGTGCGTGCCAAAATTTATCTGATGAGTGAAGTCTAGCAGCTTCCGAAATGATATATGAGAAAAGCTATGGCGGTTGCCTCTAAAAATTTTCCTTTCTATTCAATTAAAAACTTTTAATAATTAAATAAAAATTATAGGCCGTGAGAACCAACAAATTGTTGAAATAAAAAGCAATAATTAAAAAACCGTGAGCACCCGGTAGTAGGCTGTGACAACCCAGCAGCTCTGCAAAAAAATCCACCATGATCAAAAACTGACTACCAGATGGCGGTGTTGGTCATGTATATGGTAAAGTGATTAAAAGGAATTTGGAGAACAAAAAAACCAACGTACCAGATGGCGGTGTTGGTCATGTATATGGTAAAGTGATTAAAAGGAGTTTGGAGAACAAAAAAACCAACGTATTGGTAGCTTAATGGTTATCAGTGCGTGCCAAAATTTATCTGATGAGTGAAGTCTAGCAGCTTCCGAAATGAATCTATAAGAATGCTATGGCGGTTGTCTCTGAAAATTTTCCTTTCTATTCAATTAAAAACTTTTAATAATTCAATAAAAATTATAGGCCGTGAGAACCAACAAATTGTTGAAATAAAAAGCAATAATTAAAAAACCGTGAGCGCCCGGTAGTAGGCTGTGACAACCCAGCAGCTCTGCAAAAAAATCCACCATGATCAAAAACCAACGTACCAGATGGCGGTGTTGGTCATGTATATGGTAAAGTGATTAAAAGGAGTTTGGAGAACAAAAAAACCAACGTATTGGTAGCTTAATGGTTATCAGTGCGTGCCAAAATTTATCTGATGAGTGAAGTCTAGCAGCTTCCGAAATGAATCTATAAGAATGCTATGGCGGTTGCCTCTAAAAATTTTCCTTTCTATTCAATTAAAAAATTTTAATAATTAAATAAAAATTATTAAAAACACAATAATAATATTCCCTGTAGAAAATTCATTCATAGTCAAGATACTTGAAAATTCAAAGGCCGTAAGAACCAACAAATTGTTGAAATAAAAAGCAATAATTAAAAACCCGTGAGCACCCGGTAGCAGGCTGTGACAACAAAGCAGCTCTGCAAAAAAATCCACCATGATCAAAAACTGACTGCCAGATGGCGGTGTTGCTCATGTATATGGTAAAGTGAATAAGGGGAGTTTAGAGGACAGAAAAACCAGCGTATTGTTAGCTCAATGGTTAGCAGTGAAGTGAAAAAAAGAAGTTTAGAGGACAGAAAAACCAGCGTATTGGTAGCTTAATGGTTATCAGTGCGTGCCAAAATTTATCTGATGAGTGAAGTCTAGCAGCTTCCGAAATGATATATAAGAAAAGCTATGGCGGTTGTCTCTAAAAATTTTCCTTTCTATTCAATTAAAAAATTTTAATAATTAAATAAAAATTATTAAAAACACACTAATAATATTCCCTGTAGAAAATTCATTCATAGGCAAGATACTTGAAAATTCAAAGGCCGTAAAAACCAACAAATTGTTGAAATAAAAAGCAATAATTAAAAACCCGTGAGCACCTGGTAGCAGGCTGTGACAACAAAGCAGCTCTGCAAAAAAATCCACCATGATCAAAAACTGACTACCAGATGGCGGTGTTGGTCATGTATATGGCAAAGTGAATAAAAGGAGTTTAGAGGACAGAAAAACCAGCGTTAGCCTAATGGTAGCAGTGCGTGCTAAAATTTATCTGATGAGTGAAGTCTAGCAGCTTCCGAAATGATATATAAGAAAAGCTATGGCGGTTGCCTCTAAAAATTTTCCTTTCTATTCAATTAAAAAATTTTAATAATTAAATAAAAATTATTAAAAACACACTAATAATATTCCCTGTAGAAAATTCATTCATAGGCAAGATACTTGAAAATTCAAAGGCCGTAAAAACCAACAAATTGTTGAAATAAAAAGCAATAATTAAAAACCCGTGAGCACCTGGTAGCAGGCTGTGACAACAAAGCAGCTCTGCAAAAAAGTCCATCATGATCAAAAACTGACTGCCAGATTTCGGTGTTGGTCATGTATATGGCAAAGTGAATAAAAGGAGTTTAGAGGACAGAAAAACCATCGTATTGTTAGAGTAATGGTAGCAGTGCGTGCTAAAATTTATCTGATGAGTGAAGTCTAGCAGCTTCCGAAATGATATATAAGAAAAGCTATGGCGGTTGTCTCTAAAAATTTTCCTTTCTATTCAATTAAAAGCTTTTAATAAATAAATAAAAATTATAGGCCGTGAAAACCAACAAATTGTTGAAATAAAAAGCAATAATTAAAAAATCGTGAGCACCCGGTAGTAGGCTGTGACAACCCAGCAGCTCTGCAAAAAAATCCACGATGATCAAAAACTGACTACCAGATGGCGGTGTTGGTCATGTATATGGCAAAGTGAATAAAAGGAGTTTAGAGGACAGAAAAACCAGCGTATTGTTAGCCTAGCTTCCGAAATGATATATAAGAAAAGCTATGGCGGTTGTCTCTAAAAATTTTCCTTTCTATTCAATTAAAAGCTTTTAATAATTAAATAAAAATTAGAGGCCGTGAAAACCAACAAATTGTTGAAATAAAAAGCAATTAATTAAAAAACCGTGAGCACCCGGTAGCAGGCTGTGACAACAAAGCAGCTCTGCAAAACAATTCACCATGATCAAAAACTGACTGCCAGATGGCGGTGTTGGTCATGTATATGGTAAAGTGAATAAGGGGAGTTTAGAGGACAGAAAAACCTCAATGGTTAGCAGTGAAGTGAAAAAAAGAAGTTTAGAGGACAGAAAAACCAGCAGAAAAGTTAGCTCAATGGTTAGCAGTGCGTGCCAAAATTTCTCTGATGAGTGAAGTCTAGCAGCTTCCGAAATGATATATAAGAAAAGCTATGGCGGTTGTCTCTAAAAATTTTCCTTTCTATTCAATTAAAAACTTTTAATAATTAAATAAAAATTATAGGCCGTAAAAACCAACAAATTGTTGAAATAAAAAGCAATAATTAAAAACCCGTGAGCACCCGGTAGCAGGCTGTGACAACAAAGCAGCTCTGCAAAAAAATCCACCATGATCAAAAACTGACTGCCAGATGGCGGTGTTGGTCATGTATATGGTAAAGTGAATAAGGGGAGTTTAGAGGACAGAAAAACCTCAATGGTTAGCAGTGAAGTGAAAAAAAGAAGTTTAGAGGACAGAAAAACCAGCAGAAAAGTTAGCTCAATGGTTAGCAGTGCGTGCCAAAATTTCTCTGATGAGTGAAGTCTAGCAGCTTCCGAAATGATATATAAGAAAAGCTATGGCGGTTGTCTCTAAAAATTTTCCTTTCTATTCAATTAAAAACTTTTAATAATTAAATAAAAATTATAGGCCGTAAAAACCAACAAATTGTTGAAATAAAAAGCAATAATTAAAAAACCGTGAGCACCCGGTAGTAGGCTGTGACAACCCAGCAGCTCTGCAAAAAAATCCACCATGATCAAAAACTGACTACCAGATGGCGGTGTTGGTCATGTATATGGTAAAGTAATTAAAAGGAATTTGGAGAACAAAAAAACCAACGTACCAGATGGCGGTGTTGGTCATGTATATGGTAAAGTGATTAAAAGGAGTTTGGAGAACAAAAAAACCAACGTATTGGTAGCTTAATGGTTATCAGTGCGTGCCAAAATTTATCTGATGAGTGAAGTCTAGCAGCTTCCGAAATGATATATGAGAAAAGCTATGGCGGTTGCCTCTAAAAATTTTCCTTTCTATTCAATTAAAAACTTTTAATAATTAAATAAAAATTATAGGCCGTGAGAACCAACAAATTGTTGAAATAAAAAGCAATAATTAAAAAACCGTGAGCACCCGGTAGTAGGCTGTGACAACCCAGCAGCTCTGCAAAAAAATCCACCATGATCAAAAACTGACTACCAGATGGCGGTGTTGGTCATGTATATGGTAAAGTGATTAAAAGGAATTTGGAGAACAAAAAAACCAACGTACCAGATGGCGGTGTTGGTCATGTATATGGTAAAGTGATTAAAAGGAGTTTGGAGAACAAAAAAACCAACGTATTGGTAGCTTAATGGTTATCAGTGAGTGCCAAAATTTATCTGATGAGTGAAGTCTAGCAGCTTCCGAAATGGAACTATAAGAAAAGCTATGGCGGTTGTCACTGAAAATTTTCCTTTCTATTCAATTAAAAACTTTTAATAATTAAATAAAAATTATAGGCCGTGAAAACCAACAAATTGTTGAAATAAAAAGCAATAATTAAAAAACCGTGAGCACCCGGTAGTAGGCTGTGACAACCCAGCAGCTCTGCAAAAAAATCCACCATGATCAAAAACCAACGTACCAGATGGCGGTGTTGGTCATGTATATGGTAAAGTGATTAAAAGGAGTTTGGAGAACAAAAAAACCAACGTATTGGTAGCTTAATGGTTATCAGTGCGTGCCAAAATTTATCTGATGAGTGAAGTCTAGCAGCTTCCGAAATGAATCTATAAGAATGCTATGGCGGTTGCCTCTAAAAATTTTCCTTTCTATTCAATTAAAAAATTTTAATAATTAAATAAAAATTATTAAAAACACAATAATAATATTCCCTGTAGAAAATTCATTCATAGTCAAGATACTTGAAAATTCAAAGGCCGTAAGAACCAACAAATTGTTGAAATAAAAAGCAATAATTAAAAACCCGTGAGCACCCGGTAGCAGGCTGTGACAACAAAGCAGCTCTGCAAAAAAGTCCATCATGATCAAAAACTGACTGCCAGATGGCGGTGTTGCTCATGTATATGGTAAAGTGAATAAGGGGAGTTTAGAGGACAGAAAAACCAGCGTATTGTTAGCTCAATGGTTAGCAGTGAAGTGAAAAAAAGAAGTTTAGAGGACAGAAAAACCAGCAGAAAAGTTAGCTCAATGGTTAGCAGTGCGTGCCAAAATTTCTCTGATGAGTGAAGTCTAGCAGCTTCCGAAATGATATATAAGAAAAGCTATGGCGGTTGTCTCTAAAAATTTTCCTTTCTATTCAATTAAAAACTTTTAATAATTAAATAAAAATTATAGGCCGTAAAAACCAACAAATTGTTGAAATAAAAAGCAATAATTAAAAAACCGTGAGCACCCGGTAGTAGGCTGTGACAACCCAGCAGCTCTGCAAAAAAATCCACCATGATCAAAAACTGACTACCAGATGGCGGTGTTGGTCATGTATATGGTAAAGTAATTAAAAGGAATTTGGAGAACAAAAAAACCAACGTACCAGATGGCGGTGTTGGTCATGTATATGGTAAAGTGATTAAAAGGAGTTTGGAGAACAAAAAAACCAACGTATTGGTAGCTTAATGGTTATCAGTGCGTGCCAAAATTTATCTGATGAGTGAAGTCTAGCAGTTTCCGAAATGATATATGAGAAAAGCTATGGCGGTTGCCTCTAAAAATTTTCCTTTCTATTCAATTAAAAACTTTTAATAATTAAATAAAAATTATAGGCCGTGAGAACCAACAAATTGTTGAAATAAAAAGCAATAATTAAAAAACCGTGAGCACCCGGTAGTAGGCTGTGACAACCCAGCAGCTCTGCAAAAAAATCCACCATGATCAAAAACTGACTACCAGATGGCGGTGTTGGTCATGTATATGGTAAAGTGATTAAAAGGAATTTGGAGAACAAAAAAACCAACGTACCAGATGGCGGTGTTGGTCATGTATATGGTAAAGTGATTAAAAGGAGTTTGGAGAACAAAAAAACCAACGTATTGGTAGCTTAATGGTTATCAGTGCGTGCCAAAATTTATCTGATGAGTGAAGTCTAGCAGCTTCCGAAATGAATCTATAAGAATGCTATGGCGGTTGTCTCTGAAAATTTTCCTTTCTATTCAAATAAAAACTTTTAATAATTAAATAAAAATTATAGGCCGTGAGAACCAACAAATTGTTGAAATAAAAAGCAATAATTAAAAAACCGTGAGCACCCGGTAGTAGGCTGTGACAACCCAGCAGCTCTGCAAAAAAATCCACCATGATCAAAAACCAACGTACCAGATGGCGGTGTTGGTCATGTATATGGTAAAGTGATTAAAAGGAGTTTGGAGAACAAAAAAACCAACGTATTGGTAGCTTAATGGTTATCAGTGCGTGCCAAAATTTATCTGATGAGTGAAGTCTAGCAGCTTCCGAAATGAATCTATAAGAATGCTATGGCGGTTGCCTCTAAAAATTTTCCTTTCTATTCAATTAAAAAATTTTAATAATTAAATAAAAATTATTAAAAACACAATAATAATATTCCCTGTAGAAAATTCATTCATAGTCAAGATACTTGAAAATTCAAAGGCCGTAAGAACCAACAAATTGTTGAAATAAAAAGCAATAATTAAAAACCCGTGAGCACCCGGTAGCAGGCTGTGACAACAAAGCAGCTCTGCAAAAAAATCCACCATGATCAAAAACTGACTGCCAGATGGCGGTGTTGCTCATGTATATGGTAAAGTGAATAAGGGGAGTTTAGAGGACAGAAAAACCAGCGTATTGTTAGCTTAATGGTTATCAGTGCGTGCCAAAATTTATCTGATGAGTGAAGTCTAGCAGCTTCCGAAATGATATATGAGAAAAGCTATGGCGGTTGCCTCTAAAAATTTTCCTTTCTATTCAATTAAAAAATTTTAATAATTAAATAAAAATTATTAAAAACACACTAATAATATTCCCTGTAGAAAATTCATTCATAGTCAAGATACTTGAAAATTCAAAGGCCGAAAAACCAACAAATTGTTGAAATAAAAAGCAATAATTAAAAACCCGTGAGCACCTGGTAGCAGGCTGTGACAACAAAGCAGCTCTGCAAAAAAATCCACCATGATCAAAAACTGACTACCAGATGGCGGTGTTGGTCATCTATATGGCAAAGTGAATAAAAGGAGTTTAGAGGACAGAAAAACCAGCGTTAGCCTAATGGTAGCAGTGCGTGCTAAAATTTATCTGATGAGTGAAGTCTAGCAGCTTCCGAAATGATATATAAGAAAAGCTATGGCGGTTGTCTCTAAAAATTTAGCAGTGAAGTGAAAAAAAGAAGTTTAGAGGACAGAAAAACCAGCGTATTGGTAGCTTAATGGTTATCAGTGCGTGCCAAAATTTATCTGATGAGTGAAGTCTAGCAGCTTCCGAAATGATATATGAGAAAAGCTATGGCGGTTGCCTCTAAAAATTTTCCTTTCTATTCAATTAAAAAATTTTAATAATTAAATAAAAATTATTAAAAACACACTAATAATATTCCCTGTAGAAAATTCATTCATAGTCAAGATACTTGAAAATTCAAAGGCCGAAAAACCAACAAATTGTTGAAATAAAAAGCAATAATTAAAAACCCGTGAGCACCTGGTAGCAGGCTGTGACAACAAAGCAGCTCTGCAAAAAAATCCACCATGATCAAAAACTGACTACCAGATGGCGGTGTTGGTCATCTATATGGCAAAGTGAATAAAAGGAGTTTAGAGGACAGAAAAACCAGCGTTAGCCTAATGGTAGCAGTGCGTGCTAAAATTTATCTGATGAGTGAAGTCTAGCAGCTTCCGAAATGATATATAAGAAAAGCTATGGCGGTTGTCTCTAAAAATTTTCCTTTCTATTCAATTAAAAAATTTTAATAATTAAATAAAAATTATTAAAAACACACTAATAATATTCCCTGTAGAAAATTCATTCATAGGCAAGATACTTGAAAATTCAAAGGCCGTAAAAACCAACAAATTGTTGAAATAAAAAGCAATAATTAAAAACCCGTGAGCACCTGGTAGCAGGCTGTGACAACAAAGCAGCTCTGCAAAAAAGTCCATCATGATCAAAAACTGACTGCCAGATGGCGGTGTTGGTCATGTATATGGCAAAGTGAATAAAAGGAGTTTAGAGGACAGAAAAACCATCGTATTGTTAGAGTAATGGTAGCAGTGCGTGCTAAAATTTATCTGATGAGTGAAGTCTAGCAGCTTCCGAAATGATATATAAGAAAAGCTATGGCGGTTGTCTCTAAAAATTTTCCTTTCTATTCAATTAAAAAAGTTTAATAATTAAATAAAAATTATTAAAAACACACTAATAATATTCCCTGTAGAAAATTCATTCATAGTCAAGATACTTGAAAATTCAAAGGCCGTAAAAACCAACAAATTGTTGAAATAAAAAGCAATAATTAAAAACCCGTGAGCACCTGGTAGCAGGCTGTGACAACAAAGCAGCTCTGCAAAAAAATCCACCATGATCAAAAACTGACTACCAGATGGCGGTGTTGGTCATCTATATGGCAAAGTGAATAAAAGGAGTTTAGAGGACAGAAAAACCAGCGTTAGCCTAATGGTAGCAGTGCGTGCTAAAATTTATCTGATGAGTGAAGTCTAGCAGCTTCCGAAATGATATATAAGAAAAGCTATGGCGGTTGTCTCTAAAAATTTTCCTTTCTATTCAATTAAAAAATTTTAATAATTAAATAAAAATTATTAAAAACACACTAATAATATTCCCTGTAGAAAATTCATTCATAGGCAAGATACTTGAAAATTCAAAGGCCGTAAAAACCAACAAATTGTTGAAATAAAAAGCAATAATTAAAAACCCGTGAGCACCTGGTAGCAGGCTGTGACAACAAAGCAGCTCTGCAAAAAAATCCACCATGATCAAAAACTGACTACCAGATGGCGGTGTTGGTCATCTATATGGCAAAGTGAATAAAAGGAGTTTAGAGGACAGAAAAACCAGCGTTAGCCTAATGGTAGCAGTGCGTGCTAAAATTTATCTGATGAGTGAAGTCTAGCAGCTTCCGAAATGATATATAAGAAAAGCTATGGCGGTTGTCTCTAAAAATTTTCCTTTCTATTCAATTAAAAACTTTTAATAATTAAATAAAAATTATAGGCCCTGAAAACCAACAAATTGTTGAAATAAAAAGCAATAATTAAAAACCCGTGAGCACCTGGTAGCAGGCTGTGACAACAAAGCAGCTCTGCAAAAAAGTCCATCATGATCAAAAACTGACTGCCAGATGGCGGTGTTGGTCATGTATATGGCAAAGTGAATAAAAGGAGTTTAGAGGACAGAAAAACCATCGTATTGTTAGAGTAATGGTAGCAGTGCGATCTGATGAGTGAAGTCTAGCAGCTTCCGAAATGATATATAAGAAAAGCTATGGCGGATGTCTCTAAAAATTTTCCTTTCTATTCAATTAAAAAATTTTAATAATTAAATAAAAATTATTAAAAACACACTAATAATATTCCCTGTAGAAAATTCATTCATAGTCAAGATACTTGAAAATTCAAAGGCCGTAAAAACCAACAAATTGTTGAAATAAAAAGCAATAATTAAAAACCCGTGAGCACCTGGTAGCAGGCTGTGACAACAAAGCAGCTCTGCAAAAAAATCCACCATGATCAAAAACTGACTACCAGATGGCGGTGTTGGTCATCTATATGGCAAAGTGAATAAAAGGAGTTTAGAGGACAGAAAAACCAGCGTTAGCCTAATGGTAGCAGTGCGTGCTAAAATTTATCTGATGAGTGAAGTCTAGCAGCTTCCGAAATGATATATAAGAAAAGCTATGGCGGTTGTCTCTAAAAATTTTCCTTTCTATTCAATTAAAAAATTTTAATAATTAAATAAAAATTATTAAAAACACACTAATAATATTCCCTGTAGAAAATTCATTCATAGGCAAGATACTTGAAAATTCAAAGGCCGTAAAAACCAACAAATTGTTGAAATAAAAAGCAATAATTAAAAACCCGTGAGCACCTGGTAGCAGGCTGTGACAACAAAGCAGCTCTGCAAAAAAGTCCATCATGATCAAAAACTGACTGCCAGATGGCGGTGTTGGTCATGTTAATGGTAAAGTGAATAAGGGGCGTTTAGCGGACAGAAAAACCAGCGTATTGTTAGCTTAATGGTTATCAGTGCGTGCCAACATTTTTCTGATGAGTGAAGACTAGCAGCTTCCGAAATGGATCTATAAGAATGCTATGGCGGTTGTCTCTGAAAATTTTCCTTTCTATTCAATTAAAAACTTTTAGTAATTAAATAAAAATTATAGGCCGTGAAAACCAACAAATTGTTGCAATAAAAAGCAATAATTAAAAAACCCTGATCCAGCGTATTGTTAGCCTAATGGTAGCAGTGCGTGCCAAAATTGATCTGATGAGTGAAGTCTAGCTGCTTCCGAAATGATATATAAGAAAAGCTATGGCGGTTGTCTCTAAAAATTTTCCTTTCTATTCAATTAAAAACTTTTAATAATTAAATAAAAATTATAGGCCGTAAAAACCAACAAATTGTTGAAATAAAAAGCAATAATTAAAAAACTGTAAGCACCCGGTAGCAACTCTGTCAAAAAAATCCATCGCGATCAAAAACTGACTGCCAGATGGCGGTGTTGGCCATGTATATGGTAAAGTTAATAAGGGGAGTTTAGAGGACAGAAAAACCAGCGTATTGTTAGCTCAATGGTTAGCAGTGCGTGCCAAAATTTCTCTGATGAGTGAAGTCTAGCAGCTTCCGAAATGATATATAAGAAAAGCTATGGCGGTTGTCTCTAAAAATGTTCCTTGAATGTGAAGTCTAGCAGCTTCCGAAATGTTATATAAGAAAAGCTATGGCGGTTGTCTCTAAAAATTTTCCTTTCTATTCAATTAAAAACTTTTAATAATTAAATAAAAATTATAGGCCGTAAAAACCAACAAATTGTTGAAATAAAAAGCAATAATTAAAAACCCGTGAGCACCCGGTAGCAGGCTGTGACAACAAAGCAGCTCTGCAAAAAAATCCACCATGATCAAAAACTGACTACCAGATGGCGGTGTTGGTCATGTAATTCTCTCTATGGCGCGATATACAACAGGTATATCATCATAAACCTCCTAAGAGATTTTTTGCGCCAAGCTTCTCTTCCAATTTGTGGTGTGCCGATTTGAATTTTTCCCTACAAATTGGTGGGACCTACAGTTTTTTGCCGACTCCGAACGGCATCTACAAAGGAGACGAATTTTTGCTGAGAAGCCTGTCATGGCAGAAATACACTCGGAGAGTTTGCCAAACCACTGCCGAGGGGCGACCCCGTTTTGAAAAACTTTTTTTTCAAATCACTTTTGATGTTACCTGTACCAGGGATCGAACCATGGACCTTCGCTGTGGTAGGCCGGCAACACTACCTTCACACCACGGCGGCCGCCGGTCATGTAATTGGCAAGCACCCGGTAGCAGGCTGTGACAACAAAGCAGCTCTGCAAAAAAATCCATCATGATCAAAAACTGACTGCCAGATGGCGGTGTTGGTCATGTAAATAAAAAGCAACAATTAAAAACCCGTGAGCACCCGGTAGCAGGCTGTGACAACAAAACAGCTCTGCAAAAAAATCCACCATGATCAAAAACTGACTGCCAGATGGCGGTGTTGGTCATGTATATGGTATTGTTAGCTTAATGGTTAGCAGTGCTTGCCAAAATTTTTCTGATGAGTGAAGTCTAGCAGCTTCCGAAATGGAACTATAAGAAAAGCTATGGCGGTTGTCACTGAAAATTTTCCTTTCTATTCAATTAAAAACTTTTAATAATTCAATAAAAATTATAGGCCGTAATAACCAACAAATTGTTGAAATAAAACGCAATAATTAAAAAACCGTGAGCACCCGGTAGCAGGCTGTGACAACAAAGCAGCTCTGCAAAAAAATCCATCATGATCAAAAACTGACTGCCAGATGGCGGTGTTGGTCATGTATATGGCAAAGTGAATAAAAGGAGTTTAGAGGACAGAAAAACCAGCGTATTGTTGGCCTAATGGTAGCAGTGCGTGCTAAAATTTATCTGATGAGTGAAGTCTAGCAGCTTCCGAAATGATATATAAGAAAAGCTTTCTATTCAATTAAAAGCTTTTAATAATTAAATAAAAATTATAGGCCGTAAAAGCCAACAAATTGTTGAAATAAAAAGCAATAATTAAAAAACCGTGAGCACCCGGTAGTAGGCTGTGACAACCCAGCAGCTCTGCAAAAAAATCCACCATGATCAAAAACCAACGTACCAGATGGCGGTGTTGGTCATGTATATGGTAAAGTGATTAAAAGGAGTTTGGAGAACAAAAAAACCAACGTATTGGTAGCTTAATGGTTATCAGTGCGTGCCAAAATTTATCTGATGAGTGAAGTCTAGCAGCTTCCGAAATGAATCTATAAGAATGCTATGGCGGTTGTCTCTGAAAATTTTCCTTTCTATTCAATTAAAAACTTTTAATAATTAAATAAAAATTATAGGCCGTGAGAACCAACAAATTGTTGAAATAAAAAGCAATAATTAAAAAACCGTGAGCACCCGGTAGTAGGCTGTGACAACCGGCAGCTCTGCAAAAAAATCCACCATGATCAAAAACTGACTACCAGATGGCGGTGTTGGTCATGTATATGGTAAAGTAATTAAAAGGAATTTGGAGAACAAAAAAACCAACGTACCAGATGGCGGTGTTGGTCATGTATATGGTAAAGTGATTAAAAGGAGTTTGGAGAACAAAAAAACCAACGTATTGGTAGCTTAATGGTTATCAGTGCGTGCCAAAATTTATCTGATGAGTGAAGTCTAGCAGCTTCCGAAATGATATATGAGAAAAGCTATGGCGGTTGCCTCTAAAAATTTTCCTTTCTATTCAATTAAAAACTTTTAATAATTAAATAAAAATTATAGGCCGTGAGAACCAACAAATTGTTGAAATAAAAAGCAATAATTAAAAAACCGTGAGCACCCGGTAGTAGGCTGTGACAACCCAGCAGCTCTGCAAAAAAATCCACCATGATCAAAAACTGACTACCAGATGGCGGTGTTGGTCATGTATATGGTAAAGTGATTAAAAGGAATTTGGAGAACAAAAAAACCAAC
Source organism: Merzomyia westermanni (assembly GCA_949987695.1). Classification (NCBI taxonomy): domain Eukaryota; kingdom Metazoa; phylum Arthropoda; class Insecta; order Diptera; family Tephritidae; genus Merzomyia; species Merzomyia westermanni. Next base: position 102,045,070 of record OX465288.1, on the reverse strand, counting down.
GTACCAGATGGCGGTGTTGGTCATGTATATGGTAAAGTGATTAAAAGGAGTTTGGAGAACAAAAAAACCAACGTATTGGTAGCTTAATGGTTATCAGTGCGTGCCAAAATTTATCTGATGAGTGAAGTCTAGCAGCTTCCGAAATGAATCTATAAGAATGCTATGGCGGTTGTCTCTGAAAATTTTCCTTTCTATTCAATTAAAAACTTTTAATAATTCAATAAAAATTATAGGCCGTGAGAACCAACAAATTGTTGAAATAAAAAGCAATAATTAAAAAACCGTGAGCGCCCGGTAGTAGGCTGTGACCACCCAGCAGCTCTGCAAAAAAATCCACCATGATCAAAAACCAACGTACCAGATGGCGGTGTTGGTCAGGTATATGGTAAAGTGATTAAAAGGAGTTTGGAGAACAAAAAAACCAACGTATTGGTAGCTTAATGGTTATCAGTGCGTGCCAAAATTTATCTGATGAGTGAAGTCTAGCAGCTTCCGAAATGAATCTATAAGAATGCTATGGCGGTTGCCTCTAAAAATTTTCCTTTCTATTCAATTAAAAAATTTTAATAATTAAATAAAAATTATTAAAAACACAATAATAATATTCCCTGTAGAAAATTCATTCATAGTCAAGATACTTGAAAATTCAAAGGCCGTAAGAACCAACAAATTGTTGAAATAAAAAGCAATAATTAAAAACCCGTGAGCACCCGGTAGCAGGCTGTGACAACAAAGCAGCTCTGCAAAAAAATCCACCATGATCAAAAACTGACTGCCAGATGGCGGTGTTGCTCATGTATATGGTAAAGTGAATAAGGGGAGTTTAGAGGACAGAAAAACCAGCGTATTGTTAGCTCAATGGTTAGCAGTGAAGTGAAAAAAAGAAGTTTAGAGGACAGAAAAACCAGCGTATTGGTAGCTTAATGGTTATCAGTGCGTGCCAAAATTTATCTGATGAGTGAAGTCTAGCAGCTTCCGAAATGATATATAAGAAAAGCTATGGCGGTTGTCTCTAAAAATTTTCCTTTCTATTCAATTAAAAAATTTTAATAATTAAATAAAAATTATTAAAAACACACTAATAATATTCCCTGTAGAAAATTCATTCATAGGCAAGATACTTGAAAATTCAAAGGCCGTAAAAACCAACAAATTGTTGAAATAAAAAGCAATAATTAAAAACCCGTGAGCACCTGGTAGCAGGCTGTGACAACAAAGCAGCTCTGCAAAAAAATCCACCATGATCAAAAACTGACTACCAGATGGCGGTGTTGGTCATCTATATGGCAAAGTGAATAAAAGGAGTTTAGAGGACAGAAAAACCAGCGTTAGCCTAATGGTAGCAGTGCGTGCTAAAATTTATCTGATGAGTGAAGTCTAGCAGCTTCCGAAATGATATATAAGAAAAGCTATGGCGGTTGTCTCTAAAAATTTTCCTTTCTATTCAATTAAAAAATTTTAATAATTAAATAAAAATTATTAAAAACACACTAATAATATTCCCTGTAGAAAATTCATTCATAGGCAAGATACTTGAAAATTCAAAGGCCGTAAAAACCAACAAATTGTTGAAATAAAAAGCAATAATTAAAAACCCGTGAGCACCTGGTAGCAGGCTGTGACAACAAAGCAGCTCTGCAAAAAAGTCCATCATGATCAAAAACTGACTGCCAGATTTCGGTGTTGGTCATGTATATGGCAAAGTGAATAAAAGGAGTTTAGAGGACAGAAAAACCATCGTATTGTTAGAGTAATGGTAGCAGTGCGTGCTAAAATTTATCTGATGAGTGAAGTCTAGCAGCTTCCGAAATGATATATAAGAAAAGCTATGGCGGTTGTCTCTAAAAATTTTCCTTTCTATTCAATTAAAAGCTTTTAATAAATAAATAAAAATTATAGGCCGTGAAAACCAACAAATTGTTGAAATAAAAAGCAATAATTAAAAAATCGTGAGCACCCGGTAGTAGGCTGTGACAACCCAGCAGCTCTGCAAAAAAATCCACGATGATCAAAAACTGACTACCAGATGGCGGTGTTGGTCATGTATATGGCAAAGTGAATAAAAGGAGTTTAGAGGACAGAAAAACCAGCGTATTGTTAGCCTAGCTTCCGAAATGATATATAAGAAAAGCTATGGCGGTTGTCTCTAAAAATTTTCCTTTCTATTCAATTAAAAGCTTTTAATAATTAAATAAAAATTAGAGGCCGTGAAAACCAACAAATTGTTGAAATAAAAAGCAATTAATTAAAAAACCGTGAGCACCCGGTAGCAGGCTGTGACAACAAAGCAGCTCTGCAAAACAATTCACCATGATCAAAAACTGACTGCCAGATGGCGGTGTTGGTCATGTATATGGTAAAGTGAATAAGGGGAGTTTAGAGGACAGAAAAACCTCAATGGTTAGCAGTGAAGTGAAAAAAAGAAGTTTAGAGGACAGAAAAACCAGCAGAAAAGTTAGCTCAATGGTTAGCAGTGCGTGCCAAAATTTCTCTGATGAGTGAAGTCTAGCAGCTTCCGAAATGATATATAAGAAAAGCTATGGCGGTTGTCTCTAAAAATTTTCCTTTCTATTCAATTAAAAACTTTTAATAATTAAATAAAAATTATAGGCCGTAAAAACCAACAAATTGTTGAAATAAAAAGCAATAATTAAAAACCCGTGAGCACCCGGTAGCAGGCTGTGACAACAAAGCAGCTCTGCAAAAAAATCCACCATGATCAAAAACTGACTGCCAGATGGCGGTGTTGGTCATGTATATGGTAAAGTGAATAAGGGGAGTTTAGAGGACAGAAAAACCTCAATGGTTAGCAGTGAAGTGAAAAAAAGAAGTTTAGAGGACAGAAAAACCAGCAGAAAAGTTAGCTCAATGGTTAGCAGTGCGTGCCAAAATTTCTCTGATGAGTGAAGTCTAGCAGCTTCCGAAATGATATATAAGAAAAGCTATGGCGGTTGTCTCTAAAAATTTTCCTTTCTATTCAATTAAAAACTTTTAATAATTAAATAAAAATTATAGGCCGTAAAAACCAACAAATTGTTGAAATAAAAAGCAATAATTAAAAAACCGTGAGCACCCGGTAGTAGGCTGTGACAACCCAGCAGCTCTGCAAAAAAATCCACCATGATCAAAAACTGACTACCAGATGGCGGTGTTGGTCATGTATATGGTAAAGTAATTAAAAGGAATTTGGAGAACAAAAAAACCAACGTACCAGATGGCGGTGTTGGTCATGTATATGGTAAAGTGATTAAAAGGAGTTTGGAGAACAAAAAAACCAACGTATTGGTAGCTTAATGGTTATCAGTGCGTGCCAAAATTTATCTGATGAGTGAAGTCTAGCAGCTTCCGAAATGATATATGAGAAAAGCTATGGCGGTTGCCTCTAAAAATTTTCCTTTCTATTCAATTAAAAGCTTTTAATAATTAAATAAAAATTATAGGCCGTGAAAACCAACAAATTGTTGAAATAAAAAGCAATAATTAAAAAACCGTGAGCACCCGGTAGTAGGCTGTGACAACCCAGCAGCTCTGCAAAAAAATCCACCATGATCAAAAACTGACTACCAGATGGCGGTGTTGGTCATGTATATGGTAAAGTGATTAAAAGGAATTTGGAGAACAAAAAAACCAACGTACCAGATGGCGGTGTTGGTCATGTATATGGTAAAGTGATTAAAAGGAGTTTGGAGAACAAAAAAACCAACGTATTGGTAGCTTAATGGTTATCAGTGCGTGCCAAAATTTATCTGATGAGTGAAGTCTAGCAGCTTCCGAAATGAATCTATAAGAATGCTATGGCGGTTGTCACTGAAAATTTTCCTTTCTATTCAATTAAAAACTTTTAATAATTAAATAAAAATTATAGGCCGTGAGAACCAACAAATTGTTGAAATAAAAAGCAATAATTAAAAAACCGTGAGCGCCCGGTAGTAGGCTGTGACAACCCAGCAGCTCTGCAAAAAAATCCACCATGATCAAAAACCAACGTACCAGATGGCGGTGTTGGTCATGTATATGGTAAAGTGATTAAAAGGAGTTTGGAGAACAAAAAAACCAACGTATTGGTAGCTTAATGGTTATCAGTGCGTGCCAAAATTTATCTGATGAGTGAAGTCTAGCAGCTTCCGAAATGAATCTATAAGAATGCTATGGCGGTTGCCTCTAAAAATTTTCCTTTCTATTCAATTAAAAAATTTTAATAATTAAATAAAAATTATTAAAAACACAATAATAATATTCCCTGTAGAAAATTCATTCATAGTCAAGATACTTGAAAATTCAAAGGCCGTAAGAACCAACAAATTGTTGAAATAAAAAGCAATAATTAAAAACCCGTGAGCACCCGGTAGCAGGCTGTGACAACAAAGCAGCTCTGCAAAAAAGTCCATCATGATCAAAAACTGACTGCCAGATGGCGGTGTTGCTCATGTATATGGTAAAGTGAATAAGGGGAGTTTAGAGGACAGAAAAACCAGCGTATTGTTAGCTCAATGGTTAGCAGTGAAGTGAAAAAAAGAAGTTTAGAGGACAGAAAAACCAGCAGAAAAGTTAGCTCAATGGTTAGCAGTGCGTGCCAAAATTTCTCTGATGAGTGAAGTCTAGCAGCTTCCGAAATGATATATAAGAAAAGCTATGGCGGTTGTCTCTAAAAATTTTCCTTTCTATTCAATTAAAAACTTTTAATAATTAAATAAAAATTATAGGCCGTAAAAACCAACAAATTGTTGAAATAAAAAGCAATAATTAAAAAACCGTGAGCACCCGGTAGTAGGCTGTGACAACCCAGCAGCTCTGCAAAAAAATCCACCATGATCAAAAACTGACTACCAGATGGCGGTGTTGGTCATGTATATGGTAAAGTAATTAAAAGGAATTTGGAGAACAAAAAAACCAACGTACCAGATGGCGGTGTTGGTCATGTATATGGTAAAGTGATTAAAAGGAGTTTGGAGAACAAAAAAACCAACGTATTGGTAGCTTAATGGTTATCAGTGCGTGCCAAAATTTATCTGATGAGTGAAGTCTAGCAGTTTCCGAAATGATATATGAGAAAAGCTATGGCGGTTGCCTCTAAAAATTTTCCTTTCTATTCAATTAAAAACTTTTAATAATTAAATAAAAATTATAGGCCGTGAGAACCAACAAATTGTTGAAATAAAAAGCAATAATTAAAAAACCGTGAGCACCCGGTAGTAGGCTGTGACAACCCAGCAGCTCTGCAAAAAAATCCACCATGATCAAAAACTGACTACCAGATGGCGGTGTTGGTCATGTATATGGTAAAGTGATTAAAAGGAATTTGGAGAACAAAAAAACCAACGTACCAGATGGCGGTGTTGGTCATGTATATGGTAAAGTGATTAAAAGGAGTTTGGAGAACAAAAAAACCAACGTATTGGTAGCTTAATGGTTATCAGTGCGTGCCAAAATTTATCTGATGAGTGAAGTCTAGCAGCTTCCGAAATGAATCTATAAGAATGCTATGGCGGTTGTCTCTGAAAATTTTCCTTTCTATTCAAATAAAAACTTTTAATAATTAAATAAAAATTATAGGCCGTGAGAACCAACAAATTGTTGAAATAAAAAGCAATAATTAAAAAACCGTGAGCACCCGGTAGTAGGCTGTGACAACCCAGCAGCTCTGCAAAAAAATCCACCATGATCAAAAACCAACGTACCAGATGGCGGTGTTGGTCATGTATATGGTAAAGTGATTAAAAGGAGTTTGGAGAACAAAAAAACCAACGTATTGGTAGCTTAATGGTTATCAGTGCGTGCCAAAATTTATCTGATGAGTGAAGTCTAGCAGCTTCCGAAATGAATCTATAAGAATGCTATGGCGGTTGCCTCTAAAAATTTTCCTTTCTATTCAATTAAAAAATTTTAATAATTAAATAAAAATTATTAAAAACACAATAATAATATTCCCTGTAGAAAATTCATTCATAGTCAAGATACTTGAAAATTCAAAGGCCGTAAAAACCAACAAATTGTTGAAATAAAAAGCAATAATTAAAAACCCGTGAGCACCCGGTAGCAGGCTGTGACAACAAAGCAGCTCTGCAAAAAAATCCACCATGATCAAAAACTGACTGCCAGATGGCGGTGTTGCTCATGTATATGGTAAAGTGAATAAGGGGAGTTTAGAGGACAGAAAAACCAGCGTATTGTTAGCTTAATGGTTATCAGTGCGTGCCAAAATTTATCTGATGAGTGAAGTCTAGCAGCTTCCGAAATGATATATGAGAAAAGCTATGGCGGTTGCCTCTAAAAATTTTCCTTTCTATTCAATTAAAAAATTTTAATAATTAAATAAAAATTATTAAAAACACACTAATAATATTCCCTGTAGAAAATTCATTCATAGTCAAGATACTTGAAAATTCAAAGGCCGAAAAACCAACAAATTGTTGAAATAAAAAGCAATAATTAAAAACCCGTGAGCACCTGGTAGCAGGCTGTGACAACAAAGCAGCTCTGCAAAAAAATCCACCATGATCAAAAACTGACTACCAGATGGCGGTGTTGGTCATCTATATGGCAAAGTGAATAAAAGGAGTTTAGAGGACAGAAAAACCAGCGTTAGCCTAATGGTAGCAGTGCGTGCTAAAATTTATCTGATGAGTGAAGTCTAGCAGCTTCCGAAATGATATATAAGAAAAGCTATGGCGGTTGTCTCTAAAAATTTAGCAGTGAAGTGAAAAAAAGAAGTTTAGAGGACAGAAAAACCAGCGTATTGGTAGCTTAATGGTTATCAGTGCGTGCCAAAATTTATCTGATGAGTGAAGTCTAGCAGCTTCCGAAATGATATATGAGAAAAGCTATGGCGGTTGCCTCTAAAAATTTTCCTTTCTATTCAATTAAAAAATTTTAATAATTAAATAAAAATTATTAAAAACACACTAATAATATTCCCTGTAGAAAATTCATTCATAGTCAAGATACTTGAAAATTCAAAGGCCGAAAAACCAACAAATTGTTGAAATAAAAAGCAATAATTAAAAACCCGTGAGCACCTGGTAGCAGGCTGTGACAACAAAGCAGCTCTGCAAAAAAATCCACCATGATCAAAAACTGACTACCAGATGGCGGTGTTGGTCATCTATATGGCAAAGTGAATAAAAGGAGTTTAGAGGACAGAAAAACCAGCGTTAGCCTAATGGTAGCAGTGCGTGCTAAAATTTATCTGATGAGTGAAGTCTAGCAGCTTCCGAAATGATATATAAGAAAAGCTATGGCGGTTGTCTCTAAAAATTTTCCTTTCTATTCAATTAAAAAATTTTAATAATTAAATAAAAATTATTAAAAACACACTAATAATATTCCCTGTAGAAAATTCATTCATAGGCAAGATACTTGAAAATTCAAAGGCCGTAAAAACCAACAAATTGTTGAAATAAAAAGCAATAATTAAAAACCCGTGAGCACCTGGTAGCAGGCTGTGACAACAAAGCAGCTCTGCAAAAAAGTCCATCATGATCAAAAACTGACTGCCAGATGGCGGTGTTGGTCATGTATATGGCAAAGTGAATAAAAGGAGTTTAGAGGACAGAAAAACCATCGTATTGTTAGAGTAATGGTAGCAGTGCGTGCTAAAATTTATCTGATGAGTGAAGTCTAGCAGCTTCCGAAATGATATATAAGAAAAGCTATGGCGGTTGTCTCTAAAAATTTTCCTTTCTATTCAATTAAAAAAGTTTAATAATTAAATAAAAATTATTAAAAACACACTAATAATATTCCCTGTAGAAAATTCATTCATAGTCAAGATACTTGAAAATTCAAAGGCCGTAAAAACCAACAAATTGTTGAAATAAAAAGCAATAATTAAAAACCCGTGAGCACCTGGTAGCAGGCTGTGACAACAAAGCAGCTCTGCAAAAAAATCCACCATGATCAAAAACTGACTACCAGATGGCGGTGTTGGTCATCTATATGGCAAAGTGAATAAAAGGAGTTTAGAGGACAGAAAAACCAGCGTTAGCCTAATGGTAGCAGTGCGTGCTAAAATTTATCTGATGAGTGAAGTCTAGCAGCTTCCGAAATGATATATAAGAAAAGCTATGGCGGTTGTCTCTAAAAATTTTCCTTTCTATTCAATTAAAAAATTTTAATAATTAAATAAAAATTATTAAAAACACACTAATAATATTCCCTGTAGAAAATTCATTCATAGGCAAGATACTTGAAAATTCAAAGGCCGTAAAAACCAACAAATTGTTGAAATAAAAAGCAATAATTAAAAACCCGTGAGCACCTGGTAGCAGGCTGTGACAACAAAGCAGCTCTGCAAAAAAATCCACCATGATCAAAAACTGACTACCAGATGGCGGTGTTGGTCATGTATATGGCAAAGTGAATAAAAGGAGTTTAGAGGACAGAAAAACCAGCGTTAGCCTAATGGTAGCAGTGCGTGCTAAAATTTATCTGATGAGTGAAGTCTAGCAGCTTCCGAAATGATATATAAGAAAAGCTATGGCGGTTGTCTCTAAAAATTTTCCTTTCTATTCAATTAAAAACTTTTAATAATTAAATAAAAATTATAGGCCCTGAAAACCAACAAATTGTTGAAATAAAAAGCAATAATTAAAAACCCGTGAGCACCTGGTAGCAGGCTGTGACAACAAAGCAGCTCTGCAAAAAAGTCCATCATGATCAAAAACTGACTGCCAGATGGCGGTGTTGGTCATGTATATGGCAAAGTGAATAAAAGGAGTTTAGAGGACAGAAAAACCATCGTATTGTTAGAGTAATGGTAGCAGTGCGATCTGATGAGTGAAGTCTAGCAGCTTCCGAAATGATATATAAGAAAAGCTATGGCGGATGTCTCTAAAAATTTTCCTTTCTATTCAATTAAAAAATTTTAATAATTAAATAAAAATTATTAAAAACACACTAATAATATTCCCTGTAGAAAATTCATTCATAGTCAAGATACTTGAAAATTCAAAGGCCGTAAAAACCAACAAATTGTTGAAATAAAAAGCAATAATTAAAAACCCGTGAGCACCTGGTAGCAGGCTGTGACAACAAAGCAGCTCTGCAAAAAAATCCACCATGATCAAAAACTGACTACCAGATGGCGGTGTTGGTCATCTATATGGCAAAGTGAATAAAAGGAGTTTAGAGGACAGAAAAACCAGCGTTAGCCTAATGGTAGCAGTGCGTGCTAAAATTTATCTGATGAGTGAAGTCTAGCAGCTTCCGAAATGATATATAAGAAAAGCTATGGCGGTTGTCTCTAAAAATTTTCCTTTCTATTCAATTAAAAAATTTTAATAATTAAATAAAAATTATTAAAAACACACTAATAATATTCCCTGTAGAAAATTCATTCATAGGCAAGATACTTGAAAATTCAAAGGCCGTAAAAACCAACAAATTGTTGAAATAAAAAGCAATAATTAAAAACCCGTGAGCACCTGGTAGCAGGCTGTGACAACAAAGCAGCTCTGCAAAAAAGTCCATCATGATCAAAAACTGACTGCCAGATTTCGGTGTTGGTCATGTATATGGCAAAGTGAATAAAAGGAGTTTAGAGGACAGAAAAACCATCGTATTGTTAGAGTAATGGTAGCAGTGCGTGCTAAAATTTATCTGATGAGTGAAGTCTAGCAGCTTCCGAAATGATATATAAGAAAAGCTATGGCGGTTGTCTCTAAAAATTTTCCTTTCTATTCAATTAAAAGCTTTTAATAAATAAATAAAAATTATAGGCCGTGAAAACCAACAAATTGTTGAAATAAAAAGCAATAATTAAAAAATCGTGAGCACCCGGTAGTAGGCTGTGACAACCCAGCAGCTCTGCAAAAAAATCCACGATGATCAAAAACTGACTACCAGATGGCGGTGTTGGTCATGTATATGGCAAAGTGAATAAAAGGAGTTTAGAGGACAGAAAAACCAGCGTATTGTTAGCCTAGCTTCCGAAATGATATATAAGAAAAGCTATGGCGGTTGTCTCTAAAAATTTTCCTTTCTATTCAATTAAAAGCTTTTAATAATTAAATAAAAATTAGAGGCCGTGAAAACCAACAAATTGTTGAAATAAAAAGCAATTAATTAAAAAACCGTGAGCACCCGGTAGCAGGCTGTGACAACAAAGCAGCTCTGCAAAACAATTCACCATGATCAAAAACTGACTGCCAGATGGCGGTGTTGGTCATGTATATGGTAAAGTGAATAAGGGGAGTTTAGAGGACAGAAAAACCTCAATGGTTAGCAGTGAAGTGAAAAAAAGAAGTTTAGAGGACAGAAAAACCAGCAGAAAAGTTAGCTCAATGGTTAGCAGTGCGTGCCAAAATTTCTCTGATGAGTGAAGTCTAGCAGCTTCCGAAATGATATATAAGAAAAGCTATGGCGGTTGTCTCTAAAAATTTTCCTTTCTATTCAATTAAAAACTTTTAATAATTAAATAAAAATTATAGGCCGTAAAAACCAACAAATTGTTGAAATAAAAAGCAATAATTAAAAACCCGTGAGCACCCGGTAGCAGGCTGTGACAACAAAGCAGCTCTGCAAAAAAATCCACCATGATCAAAAACTGACTGCCAGATGGCGGTGTTGGTCATGTATATGGTAAAGTGAATAAGGGGAGTTTAGAGGACAGAAAAACCTCAATGGTTAGCAGTGAAGTGAAAAAAAGAAGTTTAGAGGACAGAAAAACCAGCAGAAAAGTTAGCTCAATGGTTAGCAGTGCGTGCCAAAATTTCTCTGATGAGTGAAGTCTAGCAGCTTCCGTAATGATATATAAGAAAAGCTATGGCGGTTGTCTCTAAAAATTTTCCTTTCTATTCAATTAAAAACTTTTAATAATTAAATAAAAATTATAGGCCGTGAAAACCAACAAAAATAAAAAGCAATAATTAAAAAACCGTGAGCACCCGGTAGTAGACTGTGACAACCCAGCAGCTCTGCAGAAAAACCAGCGTATTGTTAGCCTAATGGTAGCAGTGCGTGCTAAAATTTATCTGATGAGTGAAGTCTAGCAGCTTCCGAAATGATATATAAGAAAAGCTATGGCGGTTGTCTCTAAAAATTTTCCTTTCTATTCAATTAAAAGCTTTTAATAATTAAATAAAAATTATAGGCCGTGAAAACCAACAAATTGTTGAAATAAAAAGCAATAATTAAAAAACCGTGAGCACCCGGTAGCAGGCTGTTACAACAAAGCAGCTCTGCAAAAAAATCCACCATGATCAAAAACTGACTGCCAGATGGCGGTGTTGGTCACGTATATGGTAAAGTGAATAAGGGGAGTTTAGAGGACAGAAAAACCAGCGTATTGTTAACTCAATGGTTAGCAGTGAAGTGAAGAAAAGAAGTTTAGAGGACAGAAAAACCAGCGTATTGTTGGCTCAATGGTTAGCAGTGCGTGCCAAAATTTCTCTGATGAGTGAAGTCTAGCAGCTTCCGAAATGATATATAAGAAAAGCTATGGCGCTTGTCTCTAAAAATTTTCCTTTCTATTCAATTAAAAACTTTTAATAATTAAATAAAAATTATAGGCCGTGAAAACCAACAAAAATAAAAAGCAATAATTAAAAAACCGTGAGCACCCGGTAGTAGACTGTGACAACCCAGCAGCTCTGCAGAAAAACCAGCGTATTGTTAGCCTAATGGTAGCAGTGCGTGCTAAAATTTATCTGATGAGTGAAGTCTAGCAGCTTCCGAAATGATATATAAGAAAAGCTATGGCGGTTGTCTCTAAAAATTTTCCTTTCTATTCAATTAAAAGCTTTTAATAATTAAATAAAAATTATAGGCCGTGAAAACCAACAAATTGTTGAAATAAAAAGCAATAATTAAAAAACCGTGAGCACCCGGTAGCAGGCTGTTACAACAAAGCAGCTCTGCAAAAAAATCCACCATGATCAAAAACTGACTGCCAGATGGCGGTGTTGGTCACGTATATGGTAAAGTGAATAAGGGGAGTTTAGAGGACAGAAAAACCAGCGTATTGTTAACTCAATGGTTAGCAGTGAAGTGAAGAAAAGAAGTTTAGAGGACAGAAAAACCAGCGTATTGTTGGCTCAATGGTTAGCAGTGCGTGCCAAAATTTCTCTGATGAGTGAAGTCTAGCAGCTTCCGAAATGATATATAAGAAAAGCTATGGCGCTTGTCTCTAAAAATTTTCCTTTCTATTCAATTAACAACTTTTAATAATTAAATAAAAATTATAGGCCGTGAAAACCAACAAAAATAAAAAGCAATAATTAAAAAACCGTGAGCACCCGGTAGTAGACTGTGACAACCCAGCAGCTCTGCAGAAAAACCAGCGTATTGTTAGCCTAATGGTAGCAGTGCGTGCTAAAATTTATCTGATGAGTGAAGTCTAGCAGCTTCCGAAATGATATATAAGAAAAGCTATGGCGGTTGTCTCTAAAAATTTTCCTTTCTATTCAATTAAAAGCTTTTAATAATTAAATAAAAATTATAGGCCGTGAAAACCAACAAATTGTTGAAATAAAAAGCAATAATTAAAAAACCGTGAGCACCCGGTAGCAGGCTGTTACAACAAAGCAGCTCTGCAAAAAAATCCACCATGATCAAAAACTGACTGCCAGATGGCGGTGTTGGTCACGTATATGGTAAAGTGAATAAGGGGAGTTTAGAGGACAGAAAAACCAGCGTATTGTTAACTCAATGGTTAGCAGTGAAGTGAAGAAAAGAAGTTTAGAGGACAGAAAAACCAGCGTATTGTTGGCTCAATGGTTAGCAGTGCGTGCCAAAATTTCTCTGATGAGTGAAGTCTAGCAGCTTCCGTAATGATATATAAGAAAAGCTATGGCGGTTGTCTCTAAAAATTTTCCTTTCTATTCAATTAAAAAATTTTAATAATTAAATAAAAATTATTAAAAACACAATAATAATATTCCCTGTAGAAAATTCATTCATAGTCAAAATACTTGAAAATTCAAAGGCCGTAAAAACCAACAAATTGTTGAAATAAAAAGCAACAATTAAAAACCCGTGAGCACCAGGTAGCAGGCTGTGACAACAAAACAGCTCTGCAAAAAAATCCACCATGATCAAAAACTGACTGCCAGATGGCGGTGTTGGTCATGTATATGGTATTGTTAGCTTAATTGTTAGCAGTGCTTGCCAAAATTTTTCTGATGAGTGAAGTCTAGCAGCTTCCGAAATGGAACTATAAGAAAAGCTATGGCGGTTGTCACTGAAAATTTTCCTTTCTATTCAATTAAAAACTTTTAATAATTCAATAAAAATTATAGGCCGTAAAAACCAACAAATTGTTGAAATAAAAAGCAATAATTAAAAACCCGTGAGCACCTGGTAGCAGGCTGTGACAACAAAGCAGCTCTGCAAAAAAGTCCATCATGATCAAAAACTGACTGCCAGATTTCGGTGTTGGTCATGTATATGGCAAAGTGAATAAAAGGAGTTTAGAGGACAGAAAAACCATCGTATTGTTAGAGTAATGGTAGCAGTGCGTGCTAAAATTTATCTGATGAGTGAAGTCTAGCAGCTTCCGAAATGATATATAAGAAAAGCTATGGCGGTTGTCTCTAAAAATTTTCCTTTCTATTCAATTAAAAGCTTTTAATAAATAAATAAAAATTATAGGCCGTGAAAACCAACAAATTGTTGAAATAAAAAGCAATAATTAAAAAATCGTGAGCACCCGGTAGTAGGCTGTGACAACCCAGCAGCTCTGCAAAAAAATCCACGATGATCAAAAACTGACTACCAGATGGCGGTGTTGGTCATGTATATGGCAAAGTGAATAAAAGGAGTTTAGAGGACAGAAAAACCAGCGTATTGTTAGCCTAGCTTCCGAAATGATATATAAGAAAAGCTATGGCGGTTGTCTCTAAAAATTTTCCTTTCTATTCAATTAAAAGCTTTTAATAATTAAATAAAAATTAGAGGCCGTGAAAACCAACAAATTGTTGAAATAAAAAGCAATTAATTAAAAAACCGTGAGCACCCGGTAGCAGGCTGTGACAACAAAGCAGCTCTGCAAAACAATTCACCATGATCAAAAACTGACTGCCAGATGGCGGTGTTGGTCATGTATATGGTAAAGTGAATAAGGGGAGTTTAGAGGACAGAAAAACCTCAATGGTTAGCAGTGAAGTGAAAAAAAGAAGTTTAGAGGACAGAAAAACCAGCAGAAAAGTTAGCTCAATGGTTAGCAGTGCGTGCCAAAATTTCTCTGATGAGTGAAGTCTAGCAGCTTCCGAAATGATATATAAGAAAAGCTATGGCGGTTGTCTCTAAAAATTTTCCTTTCTATTCAATTAAAAACTTTTAATAATTAAATAAAAATTATAGGCCGTAAAAACCAACAAATTGTTGAAATAAAAAGCAATAATTAAAAACCCGTGAGCACCCGGTAGCAGGCTGTGACAACAAAGCAGCTCTGCAAAAAAATCCACCATGATCAAAAACTGACTGCCAGATGGCGGTGTTGGTCATGTATATGGTAAAGTGAATAAGGGGAGTTTAGAGGACAGAAAAACCTCAATGGTTAGCAGTGAAGTGAAAAAAAGAAGTTTAGAGGACAGAAAAACCAGCAGAAAAGTTAGCTCAATGGTTAGCAGTGCGTGCCAAAATTTCTCTGATGAGTGAAGTCTAGCAGCTTCCGTAATGATATATAAGAAAAGCTATGGCGGTTGTCTCTAAAAATTTTCCTTTCTATTCAATTAAAAACTTTTAATAATTAAATAAAAATTATAGCCCGTGAAAACCAACAAAAATAAAAAGCAATAATTAAAAAACCGTGAGCACCCGGTAGTAGACTGTGACAACCCAGCAGCTCTGCAGAAAAACCAGCGTATTGTTAGCCTAATGGTAGCAGTGCGTGCTAAAATTTATCTGATGAGTGAAGTCTAGCAGCTTCCGAAATGATATATAAGAAAAGCTATGGCGGTTGTCTCTAAAAATTTTCCTTTCTATTCTATTAAAAGCTTTTAATAATTAAATAAAAATTATAGGCCGTGAAAACCAACAAATTGTTGAAATAAAAAGCAATAATTAAAAAACCGTGAGCACCCGGTAGCAGGCTGTTACAACAAAGCAGCTCTGCAAAAAAATCCACCATGATCAAAAACTGACTGCCAGATGGCGGTGTTGGTCACGTATATGGTAAAGTGAATAAGGGGAGTTTAGAGGACAGAAAAACCAGCGTATTGTTAACTCAATGGTTAGCAGTGAAGTGAAGAAAAGAAGTTTAGAGGACAGAAAAACCAGCGTATTGTTGGCTCAATGGTTAGCAGTGCGTGCCAAAATTTCTCTGATGAGTGAAGTCTAGCAGCTTCCGAAATGATATATAAGAAAAGCTATGGCGCTTGTCTCTAAAAATTTTCCTTTCTATTCAATTAACAACTTTTAATAATTAAATAAAAATTATAGGCCGTGAAAACCAACAAAAATAAAAAGCAATAATTAAAAAACCGTGAGCACCCGGTAGTAGACTGTGACAACCCAGCAGCTCTGCAGAAAAACCAGCGTATTGTTAGCCTAATGGTAGCAGTGCGTGCTAAAATTTATCTGATGAGTGAAGTCTAGCAGCTTCCGAAATGATATATAAGAAAAGCTATGGCGGTTGTCTCTAAAAATTTTCCTTTCTATTCTATTAAAAGCTTTTAATAATTAAATAAAAATTATAGGCCGTGAAAACCAACAAATTGTTGAAATAAAAAGCAATAATTAAAAAACCGTGAGCACCCGGTAGCAGGCTGTTACAACAAAGCAGCTCTGCAAAAAAATCCACCATGATCAAAAACTGACTGCCAGATGGCGGTGTTGGTCACGTATATGGTAAAGTGAATAAGGGGAGTTTAGAGGACAGAAAAACCAGCGTATTGTTAACTCAATGGTTAGCAGTGAAGTGAAGAAAAGAAGTTTAGAGGACAGAAAAACCAGCGTATTGTTGGCTCAATGGTTAGCAGTGCGTGCCAAAATTTCTCTGATGAGTGAAGTCTAGCAGCTTCCGAAATGATATATAAGAAAAGCTATGGCGCTTGTCTCTAAAAATTTTCCTTTCTATTCAATTAACAACTTTTAATAATTAAATAAAAATTATAGGCCGTGAAAACCAACAAAAATAAAAAGCAATAATTAAAAAACCGTGAGCACCCGGTAGTAGACTGTGACAACCCAGCAGCTCTGCAGAAAAACCAGCGTATTGTTAGCCTAATGGTAGCAGTGCGTGCTAAAATTTATCTGATGAGTGAAGTCTAGCAGCGTCCGAAATGATATATAAGAAAAGCTATGGCGGTTGTCTCTAAAAATTTTCCTTTCTATTCAATTAAAAGCTTTTAATAATTAAATAAAAATTATAGGCCGTGAAAACCAACAAATTGTTGAAATAAAAAGCAATAATTAAAAAACCGTGAGCACCCGGTAGCAGGCTGTTACAACAAAGCAGCTCTGCAAAAAAATCCACCATGATCAAAAACTGACTGCCAGATGGCGGTGTTGGTCACGTATATGGTAAAGTGAATAAGGGGAGTTTAGAGGACAGAAAAACCAGCGTATTGTTAACTCAATGGTTAGCAGTGAAGTGAAGAAAAGAAGTTTAGAGGACAGAAAAACCAGCGTATTGTTGGCTCAATGGTTAGCAGTGCGTGCCAAAATTTCTCTGATGAGTGAAGTCTAGCAGCTTCCGTAATGATATATAAGAAAAGCTATGGCGGTTGTCTCTAAAAATTTTCCTTTCTATTCAATTAAAAAATTTTAATAATTAAATAAAAATTATTAAAAACACAATAATAATATTCCCTGTAGAAAATTCATTCATAGTCAAAATACTTGAAAATTCAAAGGCCGTAAAAACCAACAAATTGTTGAAATAAAAAGCAACAATTAAAAACCCGTGAGCACCAGGTAGCAGGCTGTGACAACAAAACAGCTCTGCAAAAAAATCCACCATGATCAAAAACTGACTGCCAGATGGCGGTGTTGGTCATGTATATGGTATTGTTAGCTTAATTGTTAGCAGTGCTTGCCAAAATTTTTCTGATGAGTGAAGTCTAGCAGCTTCCGAAATGGAACTATAAGAAAAGCTATGGCGGTTGTCACTGAAAATTTTCCTTTCTATTCAATTAAAAACTTTTAATAATTCAATAAAAATTATAGGCCGTAAAAACCAACAAATTGTTGAAATAAAACGCAATAATTAAAAAACCGTGAGCACCCGGTAGCAGGCTATGACAACAAAGCAGCTCTGCAAAAAAATCCATCATGATCAAAAACTGACTGCCAGATGGCGGTGTTGGTCATGTATATGGCAAAGTGAATAAAATGAGTTTAGAGGACAGAAAAACCAGCGTATTGTTAACCTAATGGTAGCAGTGCGTGCTAAAATTTATGTGATGAGTGAAGTCTAGCAGCTTCCGAAATGATATATAAGAAAAGCTTTCTATTCAATTAAAAGCTTTTAATAATTAAATAAAAATTATAGGCCGTAAAAGCCAACAAATTGTTGAAATAAAAAGCAATAATTAAAAAACCGTGAGCACCCGGTAGCAGGCTGTGACAACCCAGCAGCTCTGCAAAAAAATCCACCATGATCAAAAACCAACGTACCAGATGGCGGTGTTGGTCATGTATATGGTAAAGTGATTAAAAGGAGTTTGGAGAACAAAAAAACCAACGTATTGGTAGCTTAATGGTTATCAGTGCGTGCCAAAATTTATCTGATGACTGAAGTCTAGCAGCTTCCGAAATGAATCTATAAGAATGCTATGGCGGTTGTCTCTGAAAATTTTCCTTTCTATTCAATTAAAAACTTTTAATAATTAAATAAAAATTATAGGCCGTGAGAACCAACAAATTGTTGAAATAAAAAGCAATAATTAAAAAACCGTGAGCACCCGGTAGTAGGCTGTGACAACCCAGCAGCTCTGCAAAAAAATCCACCATGATCAAAAACTGACTACCAGATGGCGGTGTTGGTCATGTATATGGTAAAGTGAATAAGGGGAGTTTAGAGGACAGAAAAACCAACGTATTGGTAGCTTAATGGTTATCAGTGCGTGCCAACATTTATCTGATGAGTGAAGTCTAGCAGCTTCCGAAATGATATATAAGAAAAGCTATGGCGGTTGGCTCTAAAAATTTTAATTTCTATTCAATTAAAAAATTTTAATAATTAAATAAAAATTATTAAAAACACAATAATAATATTCCCTGTAGAAAATTCATTCATAGTCAAGATACTTGAAAATTCAAAGGCCGTAAAAACCAACAAATTGTTGAAATAAAAAGCAATAATTAAAAACCTGTGAGCACCCGGTAGCAGGCTGTGACAACAAAGCAGCTCTGCAAAAAAATCCATCATGATCAAAAACTGACTGCCAGATGGCGGTGTTGGTCATGTATATGGCAAAGTGAATAAAAGGAGTTTAGAGGACAGAAAAACCAGCGTATTGTTAGCCTAATGGTAGCAGTGCGTGCTAAAATTTATCTGATGAGTGAAGTCTAGCAGCTTCCGAAATGATATATAAGAAAAGCTATGGCGGTTGTCTCTAAAAATTTTCCTTTCTATTCTATTAAAAGCTTTTAATAATTAAATAAAAATTATAGGCCGTGAAAACCAACAAATTGTTGAAATAAAAAGCAATAATTAAAAAACCGTGAGCACCCGGTAGCAGGCTGTTACAACAAAGCAGCTCTGCAAAAAAATCCACCATGATCAAAAACTGACTGCCAGATGGCGGTGTTGGTCATGTATATGGTAAAGTGAATAAGGGGAGTTTAGAGGACAGAAAAACCAGCGTATTGTTAGCTCAATGGTTAGCAGTGAAGTGAAGAAAAGAAGTTTAGAGGACAGAAAAACCAGCGTATTGTTGGCTCAATGGTTAGCAGTGCGTGCCAAAATTTCTCTGATGAGTGAAGTCTAGCAGCTTCCGAAATGATATATAAGAAAAGCTATGGCGCTTGTCTCTAAAAATTTTCCTTTCTATTCAATTAACAACTTTTAATAATTAAATAAAAATTATAGGCCGTGAAAACCAACAAATTGTTGAAATAAAAAGCAATAATTAAAAAACCGTGAGCACCCGGTAGCAGGCTGTGACAAAAAAGCAGCTCTGCAAAAAAATCCATCATGATCAAAAACTGACTGCCAGATGGCGGTGTTGGTCATGTATATGGCAAAGTGAATAAAAGGAGTTTAGAGGACAGAAAAACCAGCGTATTGTTAGCCTAATGGTAGCAGTGCGTGCTAAAATTTATCTGATGAGTGAAGTCTAGCAGCTTCCGAAATGATATATAAGAAAAGCTATGGCGGTTGTCTCTAAAAATTTTCCTTTCTATTCAATTAAAAGCTTTTAATAATTAAATAAAAATTATAGGCCGTGAAAACCAACAAATTGTTGAAATAAAAAGCAATAATTAAAAAACCGTGAGCACCCGGTAGCAGGCTGTGACAACAAAGCAGCTCTGCAAAAAAATCCACCATGATCAAAAACTGACTGCCAGATGGCGGTGTTGGTCATGTATATGGTAAAGTGAATAAGGGGAGTTTAGAGGACAGAAAAACCAGCGTATTGTTAGCTCAATGGTTAGCAGTGAAGTGAAAAAAAGAAGTTTAGAGGACAGAAAAACCAGCGTATTGTTGGCTCAATGGTTAGCAGTGCGTGCCAAAATTTCTCTGATGAGTGAAGTCTAGCAGCTTCCGAAATGATATATAAGAAAAGCTATGGCGGTTGTCTCTAAAAATTTTCCTTTCTATTCTATTAAAAGCTTTTAATAATTAAATAAAAATTATAGGCCGTAAAAGCCAACAAATTGTTGAAATAAAAAGCAATAATTAAAAAACCGTGAGCACCCGGTAGTAGGCTGTGACAACCCAGCAGCTCTGCAAAAAAATCCACCATGATCAAAAACTGACTACCAGATGGCGGTGTTGGTCATGTATACAGTAAAGTGATTAAAAGGAGTTTGGAGAACAAAAAAACCAACGTATTGGTAGCTTAATGGTTATCAGTGCGTGCCAAAATTTATCTGATGAGTGAAGTCTAGCAGCTTCCGAAATGATATATAAGAAAAGCTATGGCGGTTGTCTCTAAAAATTTTCCTTTCTATTCAATTAAAAACTTTTAATAATTAAATAAAAATTATAGGCCGTAAAAGCCAACAAATTGTTGAAATAAAAAGCAATAATTAAAAAACCGTGAGCACCCGGTAGTAGGCTGTGACAACCCAGCAGATCTGCAAAAAAAATCCACCATGATCAAAAACTGACTACCAGATGGGGGTGTTGGTCATGTATATCTCAAAGTGAATAAAAGGAGCTTAGAGGACAGAAAAACCAGCGTATTTTTAGCCTAATGGTAGCAGTGCGTGCTAAAATTTTTCTGATGAGTAAAGTCTAGCAGCTTCCGAAATGATTTATAAGAAAAGCTATGGCGGTTGTCTCTAAAAATGTTCCTTTCTATTCAATTAAAAGCTTTTAATAATTAAATAAAAATTATAGGCCGTGAAAACCAACAAATTGTTGAAATAAAAAGCAATAATTAAAAAACCGTGAGCACCCGGTAGTAGGCTGTGACAACCCAGCAGCTCTGCAAAAAAATCCACCATGATGAAAAACTGACTACCTGTTGGTCATGTATAGGCAAAGTGAATAAAAGGAGTTTAGAGGACAGAAAAACCAGCGTATTGTTAGCCTAATGGTAGCAGTGCGTGCTAAAATTTATCTGATGAGTGAAGTCTAGCAGCTTCCGAAATGATATATAAGAAAAGCTATGGCGGTTGTCTCTAAAAATTTTCCTTTCTATTCAATTAAAAACTTTTAATAATTAAATAAAAATTATAGGCCGTGAAAACCAACAAATTGTTGAAATAAAAAGCAATAATTAAAAAACCGTGAGCACCCGGTAGTAGGCTGTGACAACCCAGCAGCTCTGCAAAAAAATCCACCATGATCAAAAACTGACTACCAGATGACGGTGTTGGTCATGTATATGGTAAAGTGATTAAAAGGAGTTTGGAGAACAAAAAAACCAACGTATTGGTAGCTTAATGGTTATCAGTGCGTGCCAACATTTATCTGATGAGTGAAGTCTAGCAGCTTCCGAAATGATATATGAGAAAAGCTATGGCGGTTGTCTCTACAAATTTTCCTTTCTATTCAATTAAAAACTTTTAATAATTAAATAAAAATTATAGGCCGTAAAAACCAATAAATTGTTGAAATAAAAAGCAATAATTAAAAACCCGTGAGCACCCGGTAGCAGGCTGTGACAACAAAGCAGCTCTGCAAAAAAATCCACCATGATCAAAAACTGTCTACCAGATGGCGGTGTTGGTCATGTATATGGTAAAGTGATTAAAAGGAGTTTGGAGAACAAAAAAACCAACGTATTGGTAGCTTAATGGTTATCAGTGCGTGCCTACATTTATCTGATGAGTGAAGTCTAGCAGCTTCCGAAATGATGTACAGGGTGGCTGATGAAAGCCGCTACCAAAAAAAAATTAAATAACTTTTTTTCTATTTAATGAATCTGGTAAATTTTTTTTTTATTTTGCAGATTGACTTTTACATTTAACAAAAATGGATAACTGGGACACTGAAACAAGAATTTGGATTGTCCGCCGCTATCACGCACTGGAGTCCGTAGTTTCGGTTCAAAGAGAGTATAGGCGCACGTTTGGCGGCAATCCTCCGAGCAGATGGACCATAATAAGACTTGTAAACAATTTTGCCGAGCATGGGACAGTCAACAGAAGACCTTACCATCGAAACCCTTCAGTTCGAACGGAGGAAACAATCGCTGCTGTAGCTGCTGCCATACAAAACAATCCACGTGTTTCGACAAGAAGCTTATCTGCTCAAATGGGTGTAAGCAGACAGTCATTACAGTCAATTATGCACAAAGATTTGGACTTATTCCCATATAAAATTCAAATGGCCAACAAACTGAACGCTGCAAACTTGCCGATTCGCTTGGAATTTTGCCAGAAGATGCTTCAAATGGTGGAAGAGGATGGAAACATGTTGAACTGTCTTTTCATGTCTGACGAGGCCCATTTCGATTTAAACGGCAACATAAACAAACAAAATTGTCGAATATGGAGTGCTTCCAACCCACAGATACTCCATGAGACGGAATTGCATCCACTTCGTGTCACAGTGTGGTGTGCAGTTTCATCACGCTGCATTGTCGGGCCCTACTTCTTCGAAGAAAACGGTCACACCGTTACGGTTACTGGAGACCGTTACTTGAGCATGTTGAGAGAGTTTTTCTATCCAAAATTACGCCGAATGAGAATTTCTTTCAATTCTGTGTGGTTTCAGCAAGATGGTGCAGCTCCTCATATAGCCCAACCGGTTATGACAGAATTGCGACGAAAATTTCCCAATAAGCTGATATCCAGAAACTCCACATTCCGTTGGCCACCCAGGTCGCCTGATCTTACTGCACCTGACTTTTTCTTGTGAGGTTATTGCAAACAGGAAGTCTTCAAAGCAAAACCAACAAATTTGAATGAACTAAGGCAATCCATTCGAGAAACAATTGCGGCTATTCCTGTCTCCACTCTCCAAGCAGTAATGAACAACTTTTTGGTAAGATGCCGCACATGCATCGACGAGCAGGGGGGCATTTAAATTCCATTATTTTTAAAACTAATTAAGCTATATTTAATAAAATTTAATGAGCTTTAACATGAATAAAATAAAAATTAATTCCATACACTGAAAAAAAAATTATTTGAGTTTCTTAATGTAGCAAAATTCATCAGCCACCCGTATGAGAAAAGCTATGGCGGTTGCCTCTAAAAATTTTCCTTTCTATTCAATTAAAAACTTTTAATAATTAAATAAAAATTATAGGCCGTAAAAACCAACAAATTGTTGAAATAAAAAGCAATAATTAAAAAATCGTGAGCACCCGGTAGTAGGCTGTGACAACCCAGCAGCTCTGCAAAAAAATCCACCATGATCAAAAACTGACTACCAGATGACGGTGTTGGTCATGTATATGGTAAAGTTATTAAAAGGAGTTTGGAGAACAAAAAAACCAACGTATTGGTAGCTTAATGGTTATCAGTGCGTGCCAACATTTATCTGATGAGTGAAGTCTAGCAGCTTCCGAAATGATATATGAGAAAAGCTATGGCGGTTGTCTCTACAAATTTTCCTTTCTATTCAATTAAAAACTTTTAATAATTAAATAAAAATTATAGGCCGTAAAAACCAACAAATTGTTGAAATAAAAAGCAATAATTAAAAAATCGTGAGCACCCGGTAGTAGGCTGTGACAACCCAGCAGCTCTGCAAAAAAATCCACCATGATCAAAAACTGACTACCAGATGGCGGTATTGGTCATGTATATGGCAAAGTGAATAAAAGGAGTTTAGAGGACAGAAAAACCAGCGTATTGTTAGCCTAGCTTCCGAAATGATATATAAGAAAAGCTATGGCGGTTGTCTCTAAAAATTTTCCTTTCTATTCAATTAAAAGCTTTTAATAATTAAATAAAAATTAGAGGCCGTGAAAACCAACAAATTGTTGAAATAAAAAGCAATTAATTAAAAAACCGTGAGCACCCGGTAGCAGGCTGTGACAACAAAGCAGCTCTGCAAAAAAATTCACCATGATCAAAAACTGACTGCCAGATGGCGGTGTTGGTCATGTATATGGTAAAGTGAATAAGGGGAGTTTAGAGGACAGAAAAACCTCAATGGTTAGCAGTGAAGTGAAAAAAAGAAGTTTAGAGGACAGAAAAACCAGCAGAAAAGTTAGCTCAATGGTTAGCAGTGCGTGCCAAAATTTCTCTGATGAGTGAAGTCTAGCAGCTTCCGAAATGATATATAAGAAAAGCTATGGCGGTTGTCTCTAAAAATTTTCCTTTCTATTCAATTAAAAACTTTTAATAATTAAATAAAAATTATAGGCCGTAAAAACCAACAAATTGTTGAAATAAAAAGCAATAATTAAAAACCCCTGAGCACCCGGTAGCAGGCTGTGACAACAAAGCAGCTCTGCAAAAAAATCCACCATGATCAAAAACTGACTGCCAGATGGCGGTGTTGGTCATGTATATGGTAAAGTGAATAAGGGGAGTTTAGAGGACAGAAAAACCTCAATGGTTAGCAGTGAAGTGAAAAAAAGAAGTTTAGAGGACAGAAAAACCAGCAGAAAAGTTAGCTCAATGGTTAGCAGTGCGTGCCAAAATTTCTCTGATGAGTGAAGTCTAGCAGCTTCCGAAATGATATATAAGAAAAGCTATGGCGGTTGTCTCTAAAAATTTTCCTTTCTATTCAATTAAAAACTTTTAATAATTAAATAAAAATTATAGGCCGTGAAAACCAACAAAAATAAAAAGCAATAATTAAAAAACCGTGAGCACCCGGTAGTAGACTGTGACAACCCAGCAGCTCTGCAGAAAAACCAGCGTATTGTTAGCCTAATGGTAGCAGTACGTGCTAAAATTTATCTGATGAGTGAAGTCTAGCAGCTTCCGAAATGATATATAAGAAAAGCTATGGCGGTTGTCTCTAAAAATTTTCCTTTCTATTCAATTAAAAGCTTTTAATAATTAAATAAAAATTATAGGCCGTGAAAACCAACAAATTGTTGAAATAAAAAGCAATAATTAAAAAACCGTGAGCACCCGGTAGCAGGCTGTTACAACAAAGCAGCTCTGCAAAAAAATCCACCATGATCAAAAACTGACTGCCAGATGGCGGTGTTGGTCACGTATATGGTAAAGTGAATAAGGGGAGTTTAGAGGACAGAAAAACCAGCGTATTGTTAACTCAATGGTTAGCAGTGAAGTGAAGAAAAGAAGTTTAGAGGACAGAAAAACCAGCGTATTGTTGGCTCAATGGTTAGCAGTGCGTGCCAAAATTTCTCTGATGAGTGAAGTCTAGCAGCTTCCGAAATGATATATAAGAAAAGCTATGGCGCTTGTCTCTAAAAATTTTCCTTTCTATTCAATTAACAACTTTTAATAATTAAATAAAAATTATAGGCCGTGAAAACCAACAAATTGTTGAAATAAAAAGCAATAATTAAAAAACCGTGAGCACCCGGTAGCAGGCTGTGACAACAAAGCAGCTCTGCAAAAAAATCCACCATGATCAAAAACTGACTGCCAGATGGCGGTGTTGGTCATGTATATGGTAAAGTGAATAAGGGGAGTTTAGAGGACAGAAAAACCAGCGTATTGTTAGCCTAATGGTAGCAGTGCGTGCTAAAATTTATCTGATGAGTGAAGTCTAGCAGCTTCCGAAATGATATATAAGAAAAGCTATGGCGGTTGTCTCTAAAAATTTTCCTTTCTATTCAATTAAAAACTTTTAATAATTAAATAAAAATTATAGGCCGTGAAAACCAACAAATTGTTGCAATAAAAAGCAATAATTAAAAAACCGTGAGCACCCGGTAGCAAGCTGTGACAACAAAGCAGCTCTGTATAAGTGCGTGCCAAAATTTATCTGATGAGTGAAGTCTAGCAGCTTCCGCAATGGATCTATGAGAAAAGCTATGGCGGTTGCCTCCAAAAATTGTTCCAATAATTAAAAAACTGTAAGCACCCGGTAGCAGGCCGTGTCAACAAAGCAGCTCTGTCAAAAAAATCCATCATGATCAAAAACTGACTGCCAGATGGCGGTGTTGGTCATGTATATGGTAAAGTGAATAAGGGGAGTTTAGAGGACAGAAAAACCAGCGTATTGTTAGCTTAATGGTTATCAGTGCGTGCCAAAATTTATCTGATGAGTTAAGTCTAGCAGCTTCCGCAATAGATCTATGAGAAAAGCTATGGCGGTTGCCTCTAAAAATTGTTCGTTCTATTCAATTAAAAAATTTTAATAATTAAATAAAAATTATTAAAAACACAATAATAATATTCCCTGTAGAAAATTCATTCATAGTCAAAATACTTGAAAATTCAAAGGCCGTAAAAACCAACAAATTGTTGAAATAAAAAGCAACAATTAAAAACCCGTGAGCACCCGGTAGCAGGCTGTGACAACAAAACAGCTCTGCAAAAAAATCCACCATGATCAAAAACTGACTGCCAGATGGCGGTGTTGGTCATGTATATGGTATTGTTAGCTTAATGGTTAGCAGTGCTTGCCAAAATTTTTCTGATGAGTGAAGTCTAGCAGCTTCCGAAATGGAACTATAAGAAAAGCTATGGCGGTTGTCACTGAAAATTTTCCTTTCTATTCAATTAAAAACTTTTAATAATTCAATAAAAATTATAGGCCGTAAAAACCAACAAATTGTTGAAATAAAACGCAATAATTAAAAAACCGTGAGCACCCGGTAGCAGGCTGTGACAACAAAGCAGCTCTGCAAAAAAATCCATCATGATCAAAAACTGACTGCCAGATGGCGGTGTTGGTCATGTATATGGCAAAGTGAATAAAATGAGTTTAGAGGACAGAAAAACCAGCGTATTGTTAGCCTAATGGTAGCAGTGCGTGCTAAAATTTATGTGATGAGTGAAGTCTAGCAGCTTCCGAAATGATATATAAGAAAAGCTTTCTATTCAATTAAAAGCTTTTAATAATTAAATAAAAATTATAGGCCGTAAAAGCCAACAAATTGTTGAAATAAAAAGCAATAATTAAAAAACCGTGAGCACCCGGTAGCAGGCTGTGACAACCCAGCAGCTCTGCAAAAAAATCCACCATGATCAAAAACCAACGTACCAGATGGCGGTGTTGGTCATGTATATGGTAAAGTGATTAAAAGGAGTTTGGAGAACAAAAAAACCAACGTATTGGTAGCTTAATGGTTATCAGTGCGTGCCAAAATTTATCTGATGACTGAAGTCTAGCAGCTTCCGAAATGAATCTATAAGAATGCTATGGCGGTTGTCTCTGAAAATTTTCCTTTCTATTCAATTAAAAACTTTTAATAATTAAATAAAAATTATAGGCCGTGAGAACCAACAAATTGTTGAAATAAAAAGCAATAATTAAAAAACCGTGAGCACCCGGTAGTAGGCTGTGACAACCCAGCAGCTCTGCAAAAAAATCCACCATGATCAAAAACTGACTACCAGATGGCGGTGTTGGTCATGTATATGGTAAAGTGAATAAGGGGAGTTTAGAGGACAGAAAAACCAACGTATTGGTAGCTTAATGGTTATCAGTGCGTGCCAACATTTATCTGATGAGTGAAGTCTAGCAGCTTCCGAAATGATATATGAGAAAAGCTATGGCGGTTGGCTCTAAAAATTTTAATTTCTATTCAATTAAAAAATTTTAATAATTAAATAAAAATTATTAAAAACACAATAATAATATTCCCTGTAGAAAATTCATTCATAGTCAAGATACTTGAAAATTCAAAGGCCGTAAAAACCAACAAATTGTTGAAATAAAAAGCAATAATTAAAAACCTGTGAGCACCCGGTAGCAGGCTGTGACAACAAAGCAGCTCTGCAAAAAAATCCATCATGATCAAAAACTGACTGCCAGATGGCGGTGTTGGTCATGTATATGGCAAAGTGAATAAAAGGAGTTTAGAGGACAGAAAAACCAGCGTATTGTTAGCCTAATGGTAGCAGTGCGTGCTAAAATTTATCTGATGAGTGAAGTCTAGCAGCTTCCGAAATGATATATAAGAAAAGCTATGGCGGTTGTCTCTAAAAATTTTCGTTTCTATTCTATTAAAAGCTTTTAATAATTAAATAAAAATTATAGGCCGTGAAAACCAACAAATTGTTGAAATAAAAAGCAATAATTAAAAAACCGTGAGCACCCGGTAGCAGGCTGTTACAACAAAGCAGCTCTGCAAAAAAATCCACCATGATCAAAAACTGACTGCCAGATGGCGGTGTTGGTCATGTATATGGTAAAGTGAATAAGGGGAGTTTAGAGGACAGAAAAACCAGCGTATTGTTAGCTCAATGGTTAGCAGTGAAGTGAAGAAAAGAAGTTTAGAGGACAGAAAAACCAGCGTATTGTTGGCTCAATGGTTAGCAGTGCGTGCCAAAATTTCTCTGATGAGTGAAGTCTAGCAGCTTCCGAAATGATATATAAGAAAAGCTATGGCGCTTGTCTCTAAAAATTTTCCTTTCTATTCAATTAACAACTTTTAATAATTAAATAAAAATTATAGGCCGTGAAAACCAACAAATTGTTGAAATAAAAAGCAATAATTAAAAAACCGTGAGCACCCGGTAGCAGGCTGTGACAACAAAGCAGCTCTGCAAAAAAATCCATCATGATCAAAAACTGACTGCCAGATGGCGGTGTTGGTCATGTATATGGCAAAGTGAATAAAAGGAGTTTAGAGGACAGAAAAACCAGCGTATTGTTAGCCTAATGGTAGCAGTGCGTGCTAAAATTTATCTGATGAGTGAAGTCTAGCAGCTTCCGAAATGATATATAAGAAAAGCTATGGCGGTTGTCTCTAAAAATTTTCCTTTCTATTCAATTAAAAGCTTTTAATAATTAAATAAAAATTATAGGCCGTGAAAACCAACAAATTGTTGAAATAAAAAGCAATAATTAAAAAACCGTGAGCACCCGGTAGCAGGCTGTGACAACAAAGCAGCTCTGCAAAAAAATCCACCATGATCAAAAACTGACTGCCAGATGGCGGTGTTGGTCATGTATATGGTAAAGTGAATAAGGGGAGTTTAGAGGACAGAAAAACCAGCGTATTGTTAGCTCAATGGTTAGCAGTGAAGTGAAAAAAAGAAGTTTAGAGGACAGAAAAACCAGCGTATTGTTGGCTCAATGGTTAGCAGTGCGTGCCAAAATTTCTCTGATGAGTGAAGTCTAGCAGCTTCCGAAATGATATATAAGAAAAGCTATGGCGGTTGTCTCTAAAAATTTTCCTTTCTATTCTATTAAAAGCTTTTAATAATTAAATAAAAATTATAGGCCGTAAAAGCCAACAAATTGTTGAAATAAAAAGCAATAATTAAAAAACCGTGAGCACCCGGTAGTAGGCTGTGACAACCCAGCAGCTCTGCAAAAAAATCCACCATGATCAAAAACTGACTACCAGATGGCGGTGTTGGTCATGTATACAGTAAAGTGATTAAAAGGAGTTTGGAGAACAAAAAAACCAACGTATTGGTAGCTTAATGGTTATCAGTGCGTGCCAAAATTTATCTGATGAGTGAAGTCTAGCAGCTTCCGAAATGATATATAAGAAAAGCTATGGCGGTTGTCTCTAAAAATTTTCCTTTCTATTCAATTAAAAACTTTTAATAATTAAATAAAAATTATAGGCCGTAAAAGCCAACAAATTGTTGAAATAAAAAGCAATAATTAAAAAACCGTGAGCACCCGGTAGTAGGCTGTGACAACCCAGCAGATCTGCAAAAAAAAATCCACCATGATCAAAAACTGACTACCAGATGGGGGTGTTGGTCATGTATATCTCAAAGTGAATAAAAGGAGTTTAGAGGACAGAAAAACCAGCGTATTTTTAGCCTAATGGTAGCAGTGCGTGCTAAAATTTTTCTGATGAGTAAAGTCTAGCAGCTTCCGAAATGATTTATAAGAAAAGCTATGGCGGTTGTCTCTAAAAATGTTCCTTTCTATTCAATTAAAAGCTTTTAATAATTAAATAAAAATTATAGGCCGTGAAAACCAACAAATTGTTGAAATAAAAAGCAATAATTAAAAAACCGTGAGCACCCGGTAGTAGGCTGTGACAACCCAGCAGCTCTGCAAAAAAATCCACCATGATGAAAAACTGAGTACCTGTTGGTCATGTATAGGCAAAGTGAATAAAAGGAGTTTAGAGGACAGAAAAACCAGCGTATTGTTAGCCTAATGGTAGCAGTGCGTGCTAAAATTTATCTGATGAGTGAAGTCTAGCAGCTTCCGAAATGATATATAAGAAAAGCTATGGCGGTTGTCTCTAAAAATTTTCCTTTCTATTCAATTAAAAACTTTTAATAATTAAATAAAAATTATAGGCCGTGAAAACCAACAAATTGTTGAAATAAAAAGCAATAATTAAAAAACCGTGAGCACCCGGTAGTAGGCTGTGACAACCCAGCAGCTCTGCAAAAAAATCCACCATGATCAAAAACTGACTACCAGATGACGGTGTTGGTCATGTATATGGTAAAGTGATTAAAAGGAGTTTGGAGAACAAAAAAACCAACGTATTGGTAGCTTAATGGTTATCAGTGCGTGCCAACATTTATCTGATGAGTGAAGTCTAGCAGCTTCCGAAATGATATATGAGAAAAGCTATGGCGGTTGTCTCTACAAATTTTCCTTTCTATTCAATTAAAAACTTTTAATAATTAAATAAAAATTATAGGCCGTAAAAACCAATAAATTGTTGAAATAAAAAGCAATAATTAAAAACCCGTGAGCACCCGGTAGCAGGCTGTGACAACAAAGCAGCTCTGCAAAAAAATCCACCATGATCAAAAACTGTCTACCAGATGGCGGTGTTGGTCATGTATATGGTAAAGTGATTAAAAGGAGTTTGGAGAACAAAAAAACCAACGTATTGGTAGCTTAATGGTTATCAGTGCGTGCCTACATTTATCTGATGAGTGAAGTCTAGCAGCTTCCGAAATGATGTACAGGGTGGCTGATGAAAGCCGCTACCAAAAAAAAATTAAATAACTTTTTTTCTATTTAATGAATCTGGTAAATTTTTTTTTTATTTTGCAGATTGACTTTTACATTTAACAAAAATGGATAACTGGGACACTGAAACAAGAATTTGGATTGTCCGCCGCTATCACGCACTGG
Source organism: Merzomyia westermanni (assembly GCA_949987695.1). Lineage (NCBI taxonomy): Eukaryota > Metazoa > Arthropoda > Insecta > Diptera > Tephritidae > Merzomyia > Merzomyia westermanni. The sequence continues at coordinate 102,014,394 of OX465288.1, read as the reverse complement.
AGTCCGTAGTTTCGGTTCAAAGAGAGTATAGGCGCACGTTTGGCGGCAATCCTCCGAGCAGATGGACCATAATAAGACTTGTAAACAATTTTGCCGAGCATGGGACAGTCAACAGAAGACCTTACCATCGAAACCCTTCAGTTCGAACGGAGAAAACAATCGCTGCTGTAGCTGCTGCCATACAAAACAATCCACGTGTTTCGACAAGAAGCTTATCTGCTCAAATGGGTGTAAGCAGACAGTCATTACAGTCAATTATGCACAAAGATTTGGACTTATTCCCATATAAAATTCAAATGGCCAACAAACTGAACGCTGCAAACTTGCCGATTCGCTTGGAATTTTGCCAGAAGATGCTTCAAATGGTGGAAGAGGATGGAAACATGTTGAACTGTCTTTTCATGTCTGACGAGGCCCATTTCGATTTAAACGGCAACATAAACAAACAAAATTGTCGAATATGGAGTGCTTCCAACCCACAGATACTCCATGAGACGGAATTGCATCCACTTCGTGTCACAGTGTGGTGTGCAGTTTCATCACGCTGCATTGTCGGGCCCTACTTCTTCGAAGAAAACGGTCACACCGTTACGGTTACTGGAGACCGTTACTTGAGCATGTTGAGAGAGTTTTTCTATCCAGAATTACGCCGAATGAGAATTTCTTTCAATTCTGTGTGGTTTCAGCAAGATGGTGCAGCTCCTCATATAGCCCAACCGGTTATGACAGAATTGCGACGAAAATTTCCCAATAAGCTGATATCCAGAAACTCCACATTCCGTTGGCCACCCAGGTCGCCTGATCTTACTGCACCTGACTTTTTCTTGTGAGGTTATTGCAAACAGGAAGTCTTCAAAGCAAAACCAACAAATTTGAATGAACTAAGGCAATCCATTCGAGAAACAATTGCGGCTATTCCTGTCTCCACTCTCCAAGCAGTAATGAACAACTTTTTGGTAAGATGCCGCACATGCATCGACGAGCAGGGGGGCATTTAAATTCCATTATTTTTAAAACTAATTAAGCTATATTTAATAAAATTTAATGAGCTTTAACATGAATAAAATAAAAATGAATTCCATACACTGAAAAAAAAATTATTTGAGTTTCTTAATGTAGCAAAATTCATCAGCCACCCGTATGAGAAAAGCTATGGCGGTTGCCTCTAAAAATTTTCCTTTCTATTCAATTAAAAAATTTTAATAATTAAATCAAAATTATTAAAAACACAATAATAATATTCCATGTAGAAAATTCATTCATAGTCAAGATACTATTGAAAATTCAAAGGCCGTAAAAACCAACAAATTGTTGAAATAAAAAGCAATAATTAAAAACCCGTGAGCACCCGGTAGCAGGCTGTGACAACAAAGCAGCTCTGCAAAAAAATCCACCATGATCAAAAACTGACTACCAGATGGCGGTGTTGGTCATGTATATGGTAAAGTGATTAAAAGGAGTTCGGAGAACAAAACAACCAACGTATTGGTAGCTTAATGGTTATCAGTGCGTGCCAAAATTTATCTGATGAGTGAAGTCTAGCAGCTTCCGAAATGATATATAAGAAAAGCTATGGCGGTTGTCTCTACAAATTTTCCTTTCTATTCAATTAAAAACTTTTAATAATTAAATAAAAATTATAGGCCGTGAAAACCAACAAATTGTTGAAATAAAAAGCAATAATTAAAAAACCGTGAGCACCCGGTAGTAGGCTGTGACAACCCAGCAGCTCTGCAAAAAAAAATCCACCATGATCAAAAACTGACTACCAGATGGCGGTGTTGGTCATGTATATGGTTAAGTGATTAAAAGGAGTTTGGAGTACAAAAAAACCAACGTATTGGTAGCTTAATGGTTATCAGTGCGTGCGAAAATTTATCTGACGAGTGAAGTCTAGCAGCTTCCGAAATGATATATGAGAAAAGCTATGGCGGTTGCCTCTAAAAATTTTCCTTTCTATTCAATTAAAAACTTTTAATAATTAAATAAAAATTATAGGCCGTAGAAGCCAACAAATTGTTGAAATAAAAAGCAATAATTAAAAAACCGTGAGCACCCGGTAGTAGGCTGTGACAACCCAGCAGCTCTGCAAAAAAATCCACCATGATCAAAAACTGACTACCAGATGGCGGTGTTGGTCATGTATATGGTAAAGTGATTAAAAGGAGTTTGGAGAACAAAAAAACCAACGTATTGGTAGCTTAATGGTTATCAGTGCGTGCCAAAATTTATCTGATGAGTGAAGTCTAGCAGCTTCCGAAATGATATATGAGAAAAGCTATGGCGGTTGCCTCTAAAAATTTTCCTTTCTATTCAATTAAAAAATTTTAATAATTAAATAAAAATTATTAAAAACACAATAATAATATTCCATGTAGAAAATTCATTCATAGTCAAGATACTATTGAAAATTCAAAGGCCGTAAAAACCAACAAATTGTTGAAATAAAAAGCAATAATTAAAAACCCGTGAGCACCCGGTAGCAGGCTGTGACAACAAAGCAGCTCTGCAAAAAAATCCACCATGATCAAAAACTGACTACCAGATGGCGGTGTTGGTCATGTATATGGTAAAGTGATTAAAAGGAGTTCGGAGAACAAAAAAACCAACGTATTGGTAGCTTAATGGTTATCAGTGCGTGCCAAAATTTATCTGATGAGTGAAGTCTAGCAGCTTCCGAAATGATATATAAGAAAAGCTATGGCGGTTGTCTCTACAAATTTTCCTTTCTATTCAATTAAAAACTTTTAATAATTAAATAAAAATTATAGGCCGTAAAAACCAATAAATTGTTGAAATAAAAAACAATAATTAAAAACCCGTGAGCACCCGGTAGCAGGCTGTGACAACAAAGCAGCTCTGCAAAAAAATCCACCATGATCAAAAACTGACTACCAGATGGCGGTGTTGGTCATGTATATGGTAAAGTGATTAAAAGGAGTTCGTAGAACAAAACAACCAACGTATTGGTAGCTTAATGGTTATCAGTGCGTGCCAAAATTTATCTTATGAGTGAAGTCTAGCAGCTTCCGAAATGATATATAAGAAAAGCTATGGCGGTTGTCTCTAAAAATTTTCCTTTCTATTCAATTAAAAACTTTTAATAATTAAATAAAAATTAAAGGCCGTGAAAACCAACAAATTGTTGAAATAAAAAGCAATAATTAAAAAACCGTGAGCACCCGGTAGTAGGCTGTGACAACCCAGCAGCTCTGCAAAAAAAAATCCACCATGATCAAAAACTGACTACCAGATGGCGGTGTTGGTCATGTATATGGTAAAGTGATTAAAAGGAGTTTGGAGTACAAAAAAACCAACGTATTGGTAGCTTAATGGTTATCAGTGCGTGCGAAAATTTATCTGACGAGTGAAGTCTAGCAGCTTCCGAAATGATATATGAGAAAAGCTATGGCGGTTGCCTCTAAAAATTTTCCTTTCTATTCAATTAAAAACTTTTAATAATTAAATAAAAATTATAGGCTGTAAAAGCCAACAAATTGTTGAAATAAAAAGCAATAATTAAAAAACCGTGAGCACCCGGTAGTAGGCTGTGACAACCCAGCAGCTCTGCAAAAAAATCCACCATGATCAAAAACTGACTACCAGATGGCGGTGTTGGTCATGTATATGGTAAAGTGATTAAAAGGAGTTTGGAGAACAAAAAAACCAACGTATTGGTAGCTTAATGGTTATCAGTGCGTGCCAAAATGTATCTGATGAGTGAAGTCTAGCAGCTTCCGAAATGATATATAAGAAAAGCTATGGCGGTTGTCTCTAAAAATTTTCCTTTCTATTCAATTAAAAAATTTAATAATTAAATAAAAATTATAGGCCGTAAAAACCAACAAATTGTTGAAATAAAAAGCAATAATTTAAACCCCGTGAGCACCCGGTAGCAGGCTGTGACAACAAAGCAGCTCTGCAAAAAAATCCACCATGATCAAAAACTGACTACCAGATGGCGGTGTTGGTCATGTATAGGCAAAGGGAATAAAAGGAGTTTAGAGGACAGAAAAATCAGCGTATTGTTAGCCTAATGGTAGCAGTGCGTGCTAAAATTTATCTGATGAGTGAAGTCTAGCAGCTTCCGAAATGATATATAAGAAAAGCTATGGCGGTTGTCTCTAAAAATTTTCCTTTCTATTCAATTAAAAACTTTTAATAATTAAATAAAAATTATAGGCCGTGAAAACCAACAAATTGTTGAAATAAAAAGCAATAATTAAAAAACCGTGAGCACCCGGTAGTAGGCTGTGACAACCCAGCAGCTCTGCAAAAAAATCCTCCATGATGAAAAACTGACTACCAGATGGCGGTGTTGGTCATGTATAGGCAAAGTGAATAAAAGGAGTTTAGAGGACAGAAAAACCAGCGTATTGTTAGCCTAATGGTAGCAGTGCGTGCTAAAATTTATCTGATGAGTGAAGTCTAGCAGCTTCCGAAATGATATATAAGAAAAGCTATGGCGGTTGTCTCTAAAAATTTTCCTTTCTATTCAATTAAAAACTTTTAATAATTAAATAAAAATTATTGGCCGTGAAAACCAACAAATTGTTGAAATAAAAAGCAATAATTAAAAAACCGTGAGCACCCGGTAGTAGGCTGTGACAACCCAGCAGCTCTGCAAAAAAAAATCCACCATGATCAAAAACTGACTACCAGATGGCGGTGTTGGTCATGTATATGGTTAAGTGATTAAAAGGAGTTTGGAGTACAAAAAAACCAACGTATTGGTAGCTTAATGGTTATCAGTGCGTGCGAAAATTTATCTGACGAGTGAAGTCTAGCAGCTTCCGAAATGATATATGAGAAAAGCTATGGCGGTTGCCTCTAAAAATTTTCCTTTCTATTCAATTAAAAACTTTTAATAATTAAATAAAAATTATAGGCCGTAAAAGCCAACAAATTGTTGAAATAAAAAGCAATAATTAAAAAACCGTGAGCACCCGGTAGTAGGCTGTGACAACCCAGCAGCTCTGCAAAAAAATCCACCATGATCAAAAACTGACTACCAGATGGCGGTGTTGGTCATGTATATGGTAAAGTGATTAAAAGGAGTTTGGAGAACAAAAAAACCAACGTATTGGTAGCTTAATGGTTATCAGTGCGTGCCAAAATTTATCTGATGAGTGAAGTCTAGCAGCTTCCGAAATGATATATGAGAAAAGCTATGGCGGTTGCCTCTAAAAATTTTCCTTTCTATTCAATTAAAAAATTTTAATAATTAAATAAAAATTATTAAAAACACAATAATAATATTCCATGTAGAAAATTCATTCATAGTCAAGATACTATTGAAAATTCAAAGGCCGTAAAAACCAACAAATTGTTGAAATAAAAAGCAATAATTAAAAACCCGTGAGCACCCGGTAGCAGGCTGTGACAACAAAGCAGCTCTGCAAAAAAATCCACCATGATCAAAAACTGACTACCAGATGGCGGTGTTGGTCATGTATATGGTAAAGTGATTAAAAGGAGTTCGGAGAACAAAACAACCAACGTATTGGTAGCTTAATGGTTATCAGTGCGTGCCAAAATTTATCTGATGAGTGAAGTCTAGCAGCTTCCGAAATGATATATAAGAAAAGCTATGGCGGTTGTCTCTACAAATTTTCCTTTCTATTCAATTAAAAACTTTTAATAATTAAATAAAAATTATAGGCCGTAAAAACCAATAAATTGTTGAAATAAAAAACAATAATTAAAAACCCGTGAGCACCCGGTAGCAGGCTGTGACAACAAAGCAGCTCTGCAAAAAAATCCACCATGATCAAAAACTGACTACCAGATGGCGGTGTTGGTCATGTATATGGTAAAGTGATTAAAAGGAGTTCGGAGAACAAAACAACCAACGTATTGGTAGCTTAATGGTTATCAGTGCGTGCCAAAATTTATCTTATGAGTGAAGTCTAGCAGCTTCCGAAATGATATATAAGAAAAGCTATGGCGGTTGTCTCTAAAAATTTTCCTTTCTATTCAATTAAAAACTTTTAATAATTAAATAAAAATTATAGGCCGTGAAAACCAACAAATTGTTGAAATAAAAAGCAATAATTAAAAAACCGTGAGCACCCGGTAGTAGGCTGTGACAACCCAGCAGCTCTGCAAAAAAAAATCCACCATGATCAAAAACTGACTACCAGATGGCGGTGTTGGTCATGTATATGGTAAAGTGATTAAAAGGAGTTCGGAGAACAAAACAACCAACGTATTGGTAGCTTAATGGTTATCAGTGCGTGCCAAAATTTATCTTATGAGTGAAGTCTAGCAGCTTCCGAAATGATATATAAGAAAAGCTATGGCGGTTGTCTCTAAAAATTTTCCTTTCTATTCAATTAAAAACTTTTAATAATTAAATAAAAATTATAGGCCGTGAAAACCAACAAATTGTTGAAATAAAAAGCAATAATTAAAAACCCGTGAGCACCCGGTAGCAGGCTGTGACAACAAAGCAGCTCTGCAAAAAAATCCACCATGATCAAAAACTGACTACCAGATGGCGGTGTTGGTCATGTATAGGCAAAGTGAATAAAAGGAGTTTAGAGGACAGAAAAATCAGCGTATTGTTAGCCTAATGGTAGCAGTGCGTGCTAAAATTTATCTGATGAGTGAAGTCTAGCAGCTTCCGAAATGATATATAAGAAAAGCTATGGCGGTTGTCTCTAAAAATTTTCCTTTCTATTCAATTAAAAACTTTTAATAATTAAATAAAAATTATAGGCCGTGAAAACCAACAAATTGTTGAAATAAAAAGCAATAATTAAAAAACCGTGAGCACCCGGTAGTAGGCTGTGACAACCCAGCAGCTCTGCAAAAAAATCCACCATGATGAAAAACTGACTACCAGATGGCGGTGTTGGTCATGTATAGGCAAAGTGAATAAAAGGAGTTTAGAGGACAGAAAAACCAGCGTATTGTTAGCCTAATGGTAGCAGTGCGTGCTAAAATTTATCTGATGACTGAAGTCTAGCAGCTTCCGAAATGATATATAAGAAAAGCTATGGCGGTTGTCTCTAAAAATTTTCCTTTCTATTCAATTAAAAACTTTTAATAATTAAATAAAAATTATAGGCCGTGAAAACCAACAAATTGTTGAAATAAAAAGCAATAATTAAAAAACCGTGAGCACCCGGTAGTAGGCTGTGACAACCCAGCAGCTCTGCAAAAAAATCTACCATGATCAAAAACTGACTACCAGATGACGGTGTTGGTCATGTATATGGTAAAGTGATTAAAAGGAGTTTGGAGAACAAAAAAACCAACGTATTGGTAGCTTAATGGTTATCAGTGCGTGCCAACATTTATCTGATGAGTGAAGTCTAGCAGCTTCCGAAATGATATATGAGAAAAGCTATGGCGGTTGTCTCTACAAATTTTCCTTTCTATTCAATTAAAAACTTTTAATAATTAAATAAAAATTATAGGCCGTAAAAACCAATAAATTGTTGAAATAAAAAGCAATAATTAAAAACCCGTGAGCACCCGGTAGCAGGCTGTGACAACAAAGCAGCTCTGCAAAAAAATCCACCATGATCAAAAACTGACTACCAGATGTCGGTGTTGGTCATGTATATGGTAAAGTGATTAAAAGGAGTTTGGAGAACAAAAAAACCAACGTATTGGTAGCTTAATGGTTGTCAGTGCGTGCCTACATTTATCTGATGAGTGAAGTCTAGCAGCTTCCGAAATGATGTACAGGGTGGCTGATGAAAGCCGCTACCAAAAAAAAATTAAATAACTTTTTTTCTATTTAATGAATCTGGTAAATTTTTTTTTTTATTTTGCAGATTGACTTTTCCATTTAACAAAAATGGATAACTGGGACACTGAAACAAGAATTTGGATTGTCCGCCGCTATCACGCACTGGAGTCCGTAGTTTCGGTTCAAAGAGAGTATAGGCGCACGTTTGGCGGCAATCCTCCGAGCAGATGGACCATAATAAGACTTGTAAACAATTTTGCCGAGCATGGGACAGTCAACAGAAGACCTTACCATCGAAACCCTTCAGTTCGAACGGAGGAAACAATCGCTGCTGTAGCTGCTGCCATACAAAACAATCCACGTGTTTCGACAAGAAGCTTATCTGCTCAAATGGGTGTAAGCAGACAGTCATTACAGTCAATTATGCACAAAGATTTGGACTTATTCCCATATAAAATTCAAATGGCCAACAAACTGAACGCTGCAGACTTGCCGATTCGCTTGGAATTTTGCCAGAAGATGCTTCAAATGGTGGAAGAGGATGGAAACATGTTGAACTGTCTTTTCATGTCTGACGAGGCCCATTTCGATTTAAACGGCAACATAAACAAACAAAATTGTCGAATATGGAGTGCTTCCAACCCACAGATACTCCATGAGACGGAATTGCATCCACTTCGTGTCACAGTGTGGTGTGCAGTTTCATCACGCTGCATTGTCGGGCCCTACTTCTTCGAAGAAAACGGTCACACCGTTACGGTTACTGGAGACCGTTACTTGAGCATGTTGAGAGAGTTTTTCTATCCAAAATTACGCCGAATGAGAATTTCTTTCAATTCTGTGTGGTTTCAGCAAGATGGTGCAGCTCCTCATATAGCCCAACCGGTTATGACAGAATTGCGACGAAAATTTCCCAATAAGCTGACATCCAGAAACTCCACATTCCGTTGGCCACCCAGGTCGCCTGATCTTACTGCACCTGACTTTTTCTTGTGAGGTTATTGCAAACAGGAAGTCTTCAAAGCAAAACCAACAAATTTGAATGAACTAAGGCAATCCATTCGAGAAACAATTGCGGCTATTCCTGTCTCCACTCTCCAAGCAGTAATGAACAACTTTTTGGTAAGATGCCGCACATGCATCGACGAGCAGGGGGGCATTTAAATTCCATTATTTTTAAAACTAATTAAGCTATATTTAATAAAATTTAATGAGCTTTAACATGAATAAAATAAAAATGAATTCCATACACTGAAAAAAAAATTATTTGAGTTTCTTAATGTAGCAAAATTCATCAGCCACCCGTATGAGAAAAGCTATGGCGGTTGCCTCTAAAAATTTTCCTTTCTATTCAATTAAAAAATTTTAATAATTAAATAAAAATTATTAAAAACACAATAATAATATTCCATGTAGAAAATTCATTCATAGTCAAGATACTATTGAAAATTCAAAGGCCGTAAAAACCAACAAATTGTTGAAATAAAAAGCAATAATTAAAAACCCGTGAGTACCCGGTAGCAGGCTGTGACAACAAAGCAGCTCTGCAAAAAAATCCACCATGATCAAAAACTGACTACCAGATGGCGGTGTTGGTCATGTATATGGTAAAGTGATTAAAAGGAGTTCGGAGAACAAAACAACCAACGTATTGGTAGCTTAATGGTTATCAGTGCGTGCCAAAATTTATCTGATGAGTGAAGTCTAGCAGCTTCCGAAATGATATATAAGAAAAGCTATGGCGGTTGTCTCTACAAATTTTCCTTTCTATTCAATTAAAAACTTTTAATAATTAAATAAAAATTATAGGCCGTAAAAACCAATAAATTGTTGAAATAAAAAACAATAATTAAAAACCCGTGAGCACCCGGTAGCAGGCTGTGACAACAAAGCAGCTCTGCAAAAAATCCACCATGATCAAAAACTGACTACCAGATGGCGGTGTTGGTCATGTATATGGTAAAGTGATTAAAAGGAGTTTTGAGAATAAAACAACCAACGTATTGGTAGCTTAATGGTTATCAGTGCGTGCCAAAATTTATCTTATGAGTGAAGTCTAGCAGCTTCCGAAATGATATATAAGAAAAGCTATGGCGGTTGTCTCTAAAAATTTTCCTTTCTATTCAATTAAAAACTTTTAATAATTAAATAAAAATTATAGGCCGTGAAAACCAACAAATTGTTGAAATAAAAAGCAATAATTAAAAAACCGTGAGCACCCGGTAGTAGGCTGTGACAACCCAGCAGCTCTGCAAAAAAAAATCCACCATGATCAAAAACTGACTACCAGATGGCGGTGTTGGTCATGTATATGGTAAAGTGATTAAAAGGAGTTTGGAGTACAAAAAAACCAACGTATTGGTAGCTTAATGGTTATCAGTGCGTGCGAAAATTTATCTGACGAGTGAAGTCTAGCAGCTTCCGAAATGATATATGAGAAAAGCTATGGCGGTTGCCTCTAAAAATTTTCCTTTCTATTCAATTAAAAACTTTTAATAATTAAATAAAAATTATAGGCCGTAAAAGCCAACAAATTGTTGAAATAAAAAGCAATAATTAAAAAACCGTGAGCACCCGGTAGTAGGCTGTGACAACCCAGCAGCTCTGCAAAAAAATCCACCATGATCAAAAACTGACTACCAGATGGCGGTGTTGGTCATGTATATGGTAAAGTGATTAAAAGGAGTTTGGAGAACAAAAAAACCAACGTATTGGTAGCTTAATGGTTATCAGTGCGTGCCAACATTTATCTGATGAGTGAAGTCTAGCAGCTTCCGAAATGATATATGAGAAAAGCTATGGCGGTTGTCTCTACAAATTTTCCTTTCTATTCAATTAAAAACTTTTAATAATTAAATAAAAATTATAGGCCGTAAAAACCAATAAATTGTTGAAATAAAAAGCAATAATTAAAAACCCGTGAGCACCCGGTAGCAGGCTGTGCCAACAAAGCAGCTCTGAAAAAAAATCCACCATGATCAAAAACTGACTACCAGATGGCGGTGTTGGTCATGTATATGGTAAAGTGAATAAGGGGAGTTTAGAGGACAGAAAAACCAGCGTATTGTTAGCTTAATGGTTATCAGTGCGTGCCAAAATTTATCTGATGAGTGAAGTCTAGGAGCTTCCGCAATAGATCTATGAGAAAAGCTATGGCGGTTGCCTCTAAAAATTGTTCGTTCTATTCAATTAAAAACTTTTAATAATTAAATAAAAATTATTAAAAACACAATAATAATATTCCCTGTAGAAAATTCATTCATAGTCAAGGTACTTGAAAATTCAAAGGCCGTAAAAACCAACAAATTGTTGAAATAAAAAGCAATAATTAAAAACCCGTGAGCACCCGGTAGCAGGCTGTGACAACAAAACAGCTCTGCAAAAATATCCACCATGATCAAAAACTGACTGCCCGATGGCGGTGTTGGTCATGTATATGGTAAAGTGAATAAGGGGAGTTTAGAGGACAGAAAAACCAGCGTATTGTTAGCCTAATGGTAGCAGTGCGTGCTAAAATTTATCTGATGAGTGAAGTCTAGCAGCTTCCGAAATGATATATAAGAAAAGCTATGGCGGTTGTCTCTCAAAATTTTCCTTTCTATTCAATTAAAAGCTTTTAATAATTAAATAAAAATTATAGGCCGTGAAAACCAGCAAATTGTTGAAATAAAAAGCAATAATTAAAAAACCGTGAGCACCTGGTAGTAGGCTGTGACAACCCAGCAGCTTTGCAAAAAAATCCACCATGATCAAAAACTGACTACCAGATGGCGGTGTTGGTCATGTATATGGCAAAGTGAATAAAAGGAGTTCGGAGAACAAAAAAACCAACGTATTGGTAGCTTAATGGTTATCAGTGCGTGCCAAAATTTATCTGATGAGTGAAGTCTAGCAGCTTCCGAAATGATATATAAGAAAAGCTATGGAGGTTGTCTCTAAAAATTTTCCTTTCTATTCAATTAAAAACTTTTAATAATTAAATAAAAATTATAGGCCGTGAAAACCAACAAATTGTTGAAATAAAAAGCAATAATTAAAAAACCGTGAGCACCCGGTAGTAGGCTGTGACAACCCAGCAGCTCTGCAAAAAAATCCACCATGATGAAAAACTGACTACCAGATGGCGGTGTTGGTCATGTATAGGCAAAGTGAATAAAAGGAGTTTAGAGGACAGAAAAACCAGCGTATTGTTAGCCTAATGGTAGCAGTGCGTGCTAAAATTTATCTGATGACTGAAGTCTAGCAGCTTCCGAAATGATATATAAGAAAAGCTATGGCGGTTGTCTCTAAAAATTTTCCTTTCTATTCAATTAAAAACTTTTAATAATTAAATAAAAATTATAGGCCGTGAAAACCAACAAATTGTTGAAATAAAAAGCAATAATTAAAAAACCGTGAGCACCCGGTAGTAGGCTGTGACAACCCAGCAGCTCTGCAAAAAAATCCACCATGATCAAAAACTGACTACCAGATGGCGGTGTTGGTCATGTATATAGTAAAGTGATTAAAAGGAGTTTGGAGAACAAAAAAACCAACGTATTGGTAGCTTAATGGTTATCAGTGCGTGCCAAAATTTATCTGATGAGTGAAGTCTAGCAGCTTCCGAAATGATATATAAGAAAAGCTATGGCGGTTGTCTCTAAAAATTTTCCTTTCTATTCAATTAAAAACTTTTAATAATTAAATAAAAATTATAGGCCGTAAAAGCCAACAAATTGTTGAAATAAAAAGCAATAATTAAAAAACCGTGAGCACCCGGTAGTAGGCTGTGACAACAAAGCAGCTCTGCAAAAAAATCCACCATGATCAAAAACTGACTACCAGATGGCGGTGTTGGTCATGTATAGGCAAAGTGAATAAAAGGAGTTTAGAGGACAGAAAAATCAGCGTATTGTTAGCCTAATGGTAGCAGTGCGTGCTAAAATTTATCTGATGAGTGAAGTCTAGCAGCTTCCGAAATGATATATAAGAAAAGCTATGGCGGTTGTCTCTAAAAATTTTCCTTTCTATTCAATTAAAAACTTTTAATAATTAAATAAAAATTATAGGCCGTGAAAACCAACAAATTGTTGAAATAAAAAGCAATAATTAAAAAACCGTGAGCACCCGGTAGTAGGCTGTGACAACCCAGCAGCTCTGCAAAAAAATCCACCATGATGAAAAACTGACTACCAGATGGCGGTGTTGGTCATGTATAGGCAAAGTGAATAAAAGGAGTTTAGAGGACAGAAAAACCAGCGTATTGTTAGCCTAATGGTAGCAGTGCGTGCTAAAATTTATCTGATGACTGAAGTCTAGCAGCTTCCGAAATGATATATAAGAAAAGCTATGGCGGTTGTCTCTAAAAATTTTCCTTTCTATTCAATTAAAAACTTTTAATAATTAAATAAAAATTATAGGCCGTGAAAACCAACAAATTGTTGAAATAAAAAGCAATAATTAAAAAACCGTGAGCACCCGGTAGTAGGCTGTGACAACCCAGCAGCTCTGCAAAAAAATCCACCATGATCAAAAACTGACTACCAGATGACGGTGTTGGTCATGTATATGGTAAAGTGATTAAAAGGAGTTTGGAGAACAAAAAAACCAACGTATTGGTAGCTTAATGGTTATCAGTGCGTGCCAACATTTATCTGATGAGTGAAGTCTAGCAGCTTCCGAAATGATATATGAGAAAAGCTATGGCGGTTGTCTCTACAAATTTTCCTTTCTATTCAATTAAAAACTTTTAATAATTAAATAAAAATTATAGGCCGTAAAAACCAATAAATTGTTGAAATAAAAAGCAATAATTAAAAACCCGTGAGCACCCGGTAGCAGGCTGTGACAACAAAGCAGCTCTGCAAAAAAATCCACCATGATCAAAAACTGACTACCAGATGGCGGTGTTGGTCATGTATATGGTAAAGTGATTAAAAGGAGTTTGGAGAACAAAAAAACCAACGTATTGGTAGCTTAATGGTTGTCAGTGCGTGCCTACATTTATCTGATGAGTGAAGTCTAGCAGCTTCCGAAATGATGTACAGGGTGGCTGATGAAAGCCGCTACCAAAAAAAAATTAAATAACTTTTTTTCTATTTAATGAATCTGGTAAATTTTTTTTTTATTTTGCAGATTGACTTTTACATTTAACAAAAATGGATAACTGGGACACTGAAACAAGAATTTGGATTGTCCGCCGCTATCACGCACTGGAGTCCGTAGTTTCGGTTCAAAGAGAGTATAGGCGCACGTTTGGCGGCAATCCTCCGAGCAGATGGACCATAATAAGACTTGTAAACAATTTTGCCGAGCATGGGACAGTCAACAGAAGACCTTACCATCGAAACCCTTCAGTTCGAACGGAGGAAACAATCGCTGCTGTAGCTGCTGCCATACAAAACAATCCACGTGTTTCGACAAGAAGCTTATCTGCTCAAATGGGTGTGCATCCACTTCGTGTCACAGTGTGGTGTGCAGTTTCATCACGCTGCATTGTCGGGCCCTACTTCTTCGAAGAAAACGGTCACACCGTTACGGTTACTGGAGACCGTTACTTGAGCATGTTGAGAGAGTTTTTCTATCCAAAATTACGCCGAATGAGAATTTCTTTCAATTCTGTGTGGTTTCAGCAAGATGGTGCAGCTCCTCATATAGCCCAACCGGTTATGACAGAATTGCGACGAAAATTTCCCAATAAGCTGATATCCAGAAACTCCACATTCCGTTGGCCACCCAGGTCGCCTGATCTTACTGCACCTGACTTTTTCTTGTGAGGTTATTGCAAACAGGAAGTCTTCAAAGCAAAACCAACAAATTTGAATGAACTAAGGCAATCCATTCGAGAAACAATTGCGGCTATTCCTGTCTCCACTCTCCAAGCAGTAATGAACAACTTTTTGGTAAGATGCCGCACATGCATCGACGAGCAGGGGGGCATTTAAATTCCATTATTTTTAAAACTAATTAAGCTATATTTAATAAAATTTAATGAGCTTTAACATGAATAAAATAAAAATGAATTCCATACACTGAAAAAAAAATTATTTGAGTTTCTTAATGTAGCAAAATTCATCAGCCACCCGTATGAGAAAAGCTATGGCGGTTGCCTCTAAAAATTTTCCTTTCTATTCAATTCAAAATTTTAATAATTAAATAAAAATTATTAAAAACTATTATTCGTTTTCGCGACCTTTTTGTTTTCTAATTCCTTCTTCTTGCTGGCTTGAGGTCTGTGGTCCAAAAATTGAAACCAGAAATATTGATTTAACCTTTAAATCAATATTTCTGGTTTCAATTTTTGGACCACAGACCTCAAGCCAGCAAGAAGAAGGAATTATTAAAAACACAATAATAATATTCCATGTAGAAAATTCATTCATAGTCAAGATACTATTGAAAATTCAAAGGCCGTAAAAACCAACAAATTGTTGAAATAAAAAGCAATAATTAAAAACCCGTGAGCACCCGGTAGCAGGCTGTGACAACAAAGCAGCTCTGCAAAAAAATCCACCATGATCAAAAACTGACTACCATATGGCGGTGTTGGTCATGTATATGGTAAAGTGATTAAAAGGAGTTCGGAGAACAAAACAACCAACGTATTGGTAGCTTAATGGTTATCAGTGCGTGCCAAAATTTATCTGATGAGTGAAGTCTAGCAGCTTCCGAAATGATATATAAGAAAAGCTATGGCGGTTGTCTCTACAAATTTTCCTTTCTATTCAATTAAAAACTTTTAATAATTAAATAAAAATTATAGGCCGTAAAAACCAATAAATTGTTGAAATAAAAAGCAATAATTAAAAACCCGTGAGCACCCGGTAGCAGGCTGTGACAACAAAGCAGCTCTGCAAAAAAATCCACCATGATCAAAAACTGACTACCAGATGGCGGTGTTGGTCATGTATATGGTAAAGTGATTAAAAGGAGTTCGGAGAACAAAACAACCAACGTATTGGTAGCTTAATGGTTATCAGTGCGTGCCAAAATTTATCTGATGAGTGAAGTCTAGCAGCTTCCGAAATGATATATAAGAAAAGCTATGGCGGTTGTCTCTAAAAATTTTCCTTTCTATTCAATTAAAAACTTTTAATAATTAAATAAAAATTATAGGCCGTGAAAACCAACAAATTGTTGAAATAAAAAGCAATAATTAAAAAACCGTGAGCACCCGGTAGTAGGCTGTGACAACCCAGCAGCTCTGCAAAAAAATCCACCATGATCAAAAACTGACTACCAGATGACGGTGTTGGTCATGTATATGGTAAAGTGATTAAAAGGAGTTTGGAGAACAAAAAAACCAACGTATTGGTAGCTTAATGGTTATCAGTGCGTGCCAACATTTATCTGATGAGTGAAGTCTAGCAGCTTCCGAAATGATATATGAGAAAAGCTATGGCGGTTGTCTCTACAAATTTTCCTTTCTATTCAATTAAAAACTTTTAATAATTAAATAAAAATTATAGGCCGTAAAAACCAATAAATTGTTGAAATAAAAAGCAATAATTAAAAACCCGTGAGCACCCGGTAGCAGGCTGTGACAACAAAGCAGCTCTGCAAAAAAATCCACCATGATCAAAAACTGACTACCAGATGGCGGTGTTGGTCATGTATATGGTAAAGTGATTAAAAGGAGTTTGGAGAACAAAAAAACCAACGTATTGGTAGCTTAATGGTTGTCAGTGCGTGCCTACATTTATCTGATGAGTGAAGTCTAGCAGCTTCCGAAATGATGTACAGGGTGGCTGATGAAAGCCGCTACCAAAAAAAAATTAAATAACTTTTTTTCTATTTAATGAATCTGGTAAATTTTTTTTTTATTTTGCAGATTGACTTTTACATTTAACAAAAATGGATAACTGGGACACTGAAACAAGAATTTGGATTGTCCGCCGCTATCACGCACTGGAGTCCGTAGTTTCGGTTCAAAGAGAGTATAGGCGCACGTTTGGCGGCAATCCTCCGAGCAGATGGACCATAATAAGACTTGTAAACAATTTTGCCGAGCATGGGACAGTCAACAGAAGACCTTACCATCGAAACCCTTCAGTTCGAACGGAGGAAACAATCGCTGCTGTAGCTGCTGCCATACAAAACAATCCACGTGTTTCGACAAGAAGCTTATCTGCTCAAATGGGTGTGCATCCACTTCGTGTCACAGTGTGGTGTGCAGTTTCATCACGCTGCATTGTCGGGCCCTACTTCTTCGAAGAAAACGGTCACACCGTTACGGTTACTGGAGACCGTTACTTGAGCATGTTGAGAGAGTTTTTCTATCCAAAATTACGCCGAATGAGAATTTCTTTCAATTCTGTGTGGTTTCAGCAAGATGGTGCAGCTCCTCATATAGCCCAACCGGTTATGACAGAATTGCGACGAAAATTTCCCAATAAGCTGATATCCAGAAACTCCACATTCCGTTGGCCACCCAGGTCGCCTGATCTTACTGCACCTGACTTTTTCTTGTGAGGTTATTGCAAACAGGAAGTCTTCAAAGCAAAACCAACAAATTTGAATGAACTAAGGCAATCCATTCGAGAAACAATTGCGGCTATTCCTGTCTCCACTCTCCAAGCAGTAATGAACAACTTTTTGGTAAGATGCCGCACATGCATCGACGAGCAGGGGGGCATTTAAATTCCATTATTTTTAAAACTAATTAAGCTATATTTAATAAAATTTAATGAGCTTTAACATGAATAAAATAAAAATGAATTCCATACACTGAAAAAAAAATTATTTGAGTTTCTTAATGTAGCAAAATTCATCAGCCACCCGTATGAGAAAAGCTATGGCGGTTGCCTCTAAAAATTTTCCTTTCTATTCAATTCAAAATTTTAATAATTAAATAAAAATTATTAAAAACTATTATTCGTTTTCGCGACCTTTTTGTTTTCTAATTCCTTCTTCTTGCTGGCTTGAGGTCTGTGGTCCAAAAATTGAAACCAGAAGGAATTATTAAAAACACAATAATAATATTCCATGTAGAAAATTCATTCATAGTCAAGATA
Organism: Merzomyia westermanni; assembly: GCA_949987695.1. NCBI lineage: Eukaryota > Metazoa > Arthropoda > Insecta > Diptera > Tephritidae > Merzomyia > Merzomyia westermanni. The sequence continues at coordinate 101,996,700 of OX465288.1, read as the reverse complement.
CTATTGAAAATTCAAAGGCCGTAAAAACCAACAAATTGTTGAAATAAAAAGCAATAATTAAAAACCCGTGAGCACCCGGTAGCAGGCTGTGACAACAAAGCAGCTCTGCAAAAAAATCCACCATGATCAAAAACTGACTACCATATGGCGGTGTTGGTCATGTATATGGTAAAGTGATTAAAAGGAGTTCGGAGAACAAAACAACCAACGTATTGGTAGCTTAATGGTTATCAGTGCGTGCCAAAATTTATCTGATGAGTGAAGTCTAGCAGCTTCCGAAATGATATATAAGAAAAGCTATGGCGGTTGTCTCTACAAATTTTCCTTTCTATTCAATTAAAAACTTTTAATAATTAAATAAAAATTATAGGCCGTAAAAACCAATAAATTGTTGAAATAAAAAACAATAATTAAAAACCCGTGAGCACCCGGTAGCAGGCTGTGACAACAAAGCAGCTCTGCAAAAAATCCACCATGATCAAAAACTGACTACCAGATGGCGGTGTTGGTCATGTATATGGTAAAGTGATTAAAAGGAGTTTTGAGAATAAAACAACCAACGTATTGGTAGCTTAATGGTTATCAGTGCGTGCCAAAATTGATCTTATGAGTGAAGTCTAGCAGCTTCCGAAATGATATATAAGAAAAGCTATGGCGGTTGTCTCTAAAAATTTTCCTTTCTATTCAATTAAAAACTTTTAATAATTAAATAAAAATTATAGGCCGTGAAAACCAACAAATTGTTGAAATAAAAAGCAATAATTAAAAAACCGTGAGCACCCGGTAGTAGGCTGTGACAACCCAGCAGCTCTGCAAAAAAAAATCCACCATGATCAAAAACTGACTACCAGATGGCGGTGTTGGTCATGTATATGGTAAAGTGATTAAAAGGAGTTTGGAGTACAAAAAAACCAACGTATTGGTAGCTTAATGGTTATCAGTGCGTGCGAAAATTTATCTGACGAGTGAAGTCTAGCAGCTTCCGAAATGATATATGAGAAAAGCTATGGCGGTTGCCTCTAAAAATTTTCCTTTCTATTCAATTAAAAACTTTTAATAATTAAATAAAAATTATAGGCCGTAAAAGCCAACAAATTGTTGAAATAAAAAGCAATAATTAAAAAACCGTGAGCACCCGGTAGTAGGCTGTGACAACCCAGCAGCTCTGCAAAAAAATCCACCATGATCAAAAACTGACTACCAGATGGCGGTGTTGGTCATGTATATGGTAAAGTGATTAAAAGGAGTTTGGAGAACAAAAAAACCAACGTATTGGTAGCTTAATGGTTATCAGTGCGTGCCAAAATTTATCTGATGAGTGAAGTCTAGCAGCTTCCGAAATGATATATAAGAAAAGCTATGGCGGTTGTCTCTAAAAATTTTCCTTTCTATTCAATTAAAAAATTTAATAATTAAATAAAAATTATAGGCCGTAAAAACCAACAAATTGTTGAAATAAAAAGCAATAATTAAAAACCCGTGAGCACCCGGTAGCAGGCTGTGACAACAAAGCAGCTCTGCAAAAAAATCCACCATGATCAAAAACTGACTACCAGATGGCGGTGTTGGTCACGTATAGGCAAAGTGAATAAAAGGAGTTTAGAGGACAGAAAAACCAGCGTATTGTTAGCCTAATGGTAGCAGTGCGTGCTAAAATTTATCTGATGAGTGAAGTCTAGCAGCTTCCGAAATGATATATAAGAAAAGCTATGGCGGTTGTCTCTAAAAATTTTCCTTTCTATTCAATTAAAAACTTTTAATAATTAAATAAAAATTATAGGCCGTGAAAACCAACAAATTGTTGGAATAAAAAGCAATAATTAAAAAACCGTGAGCACCCGGTAGTAGGCTGTGACAACCCAGCAGCTCTGCAAAAAAATCCACCATGATGAAAAACTGACTACCAGATGGCGGTGTTGGTCATGTATAGGCAAAGTGAATAAAAGGAGTTTAGAGGACAGAAAAACCAGCGTATTGTTAGCCTAATGGTAGCAGTGCGTGCTAAAATTTATCTGATGAGTGAAGTCTTCCGAAATGATATATAAGAAAAGCTATGGCGGTTGTCTCTAAAAATTTTCCTTTCTATTCAATTAAAAACTTTTAATAATTAAATAAAAATTATAGGCCGTGAAAACCAACAAATTGTTGAAATAAAAAGCAATAATTAAAAAACCGTGAGCACCTGGTAGTAGGCTGTGACAACCCAGCAGCTTTGCAAAAAAATCCACCATGATCAAAAACTGACTACCAGATGGCGGTGTTGGTCATGTATATGGCAAAGTGAATAAAAGGAGTTCGGAGAACAAAAAAACCAACGTATTGGTAGCTTAATGGTTATCAGTGCGTGCCAAAATTTATCTGATGAGTGAAGTCTTCCGAAATGATATATAAGAAAAGCTATGGCGGTTGTCTCTAAAAATTTTCCTTTCTATTCAATTAAAAACTTTTAATAATTAAATAAAAATTATAGGCCGTAAAAACCAACAAATTGTTGAAATAAAAAGCAATAATTAAAAAACCGTGAGCACCCGGTAGTAGGCTGTGACAACCCAGCAGCTCTGCAAAAAAATCCACCATGATCAAAAACTGACTACCAGATGGCGGTGTTGGTCATGTATATGGTAAAGTGATTAAAAGGAGTTTGGAGAACAAAAAAACCAACGTATTGGTAGCTTAATGGTTATCAGTGCGTGCCATCATTTATCTGATGAGTGAAGTCTAGCAGCTTCCGAAATGATATATGAGAAAAGCTATGGCGGTTGTCTCTACAAATTTTCCTTTCTATTCAATTAAAAACTTTTAATAATTAAATAAAAATTATAGGCCGTAAAAACCAATAAATTGTCGAAATAAAAAGCAATAATTTAACACCCGTGAGCACCCGGTAGCAGGCTGTGACAACAAAGCAGCTCTGCAAAAAAATCCACCATGATCAAAAACTGACTACCAGATGGCGGTGTTGGTCATGTATATGGTAAAGTGATTAAAAGGAGTTTGGAGAACAAAAAAAACCAACGTATTGGTAGCTTAATGGTTATCAGTGCGTGCCAACATTTATCTGATGAGTGAAGTCTAGCAGCTTCCGAAATGATATATGAGAAAAGCTATGGCGGTTGTCTCTACAAATTTTCCTTTCTATTCAATTAAAAACTTTTAATAATTAAATAAAAATTATAGGCCGTAAAAACCAATAAATTGTTGAAATAAAAAGCAATAATTAAAAACCCGTGAGCACCCGGTAGCAGGCTGTGCCAACAAAGCAGCTCTGCAAAAAAATCCACCATGATCAAAAACTGACTACCAGATGGCGGTGTTGGTCATGTATATGGTAAAGTGAATAAGGGGAGTTTAGAGGACAGAAAAACCAGCGTATTGTTAGCTTAATGGTTATCAGTGCGTGCCAAAATTTATCTGATGAGTGAAGTCTAGGAGCTTCCGCAATAGATCTATGAGAAAAGCTATGGCGGTTGCCTCTAAAAATTGTTCGTTCTATTCAATTAAAAACTTTTAATAATTAAATAAAAATTATTAAAAACACAATAATAATATTCCCTGTAGAAAATTCATTCATAGTCAAGGTACTTGAAAATTCAAAGGCCGTAAAAACCAACAAATTGTTGAAATAAAAAGCAATAATTAAAAACCCGTGAGCACCCGGTAGCAGGCTGTGACAACAAAACAGCTCTGCAAAAATATCCACCATGATCAAAAACTGACTGCCCGATGGCGGTGTTGGTCATGTATATGGTAAAGTGAATAAGGGGAGTTTAGAGGACAGAAAAACCAGCGTATTGTTAGCCTAATGGTAGCAGTGCGTGCTAAAATTTATCTGATGAGTGAAGTCTAGCAGCTTCCGAAATGATATATAAGAAAAGCTATGGCGGTTGTCTCTCAAAATTTTCCTTTCTATTCAATTAAAAGCTTTTAATAATTAAATAAAAATTATAGGCCGTGAAAACCAGCAAATTGTTGAAATAAAAAGCAATAATTAAAAAACCGTGAGCACCTGGTAGTAGGCTGTGACAACCCAGCAGCTTTGCAAAAAAATCCACCATGATCAAAAACTGACTACCAGATGGCGGTGTTGGTCATGTATATGGCAAAGTGAATAAAAGGAGTTCGGAGAACAAAAAAACCAACGTATTGGTAGCTTAATGGTTATCAGTGCGTGCCAAAATTTATCTGATGAGTGAAGACTAGCAGCTTCCGAAATGATATATAAGAAAAGCTATGGAGGTTGTCTCTAAAAATTTTCCTTTCTATTCAATTAAAAACTTTTAATAATTAAATAAAAATTATAGGCCGTGAAAACCAACAAATTGTTGAAATAAAAAGCAATAATTAAAAAACCGTGAGCACCCGGTAGTAGGCTGTGACAACCCAGCAGCTCTGCAAAAAAAATCCACCATGATCAAAAACTGACTACCAGATGGCGGTGTTGGTCATGTATATGGTAAAGTGATTAAAAGGAGTTTGGAGTACAAAAAAACCAACGTATTGGTAGGTTAATGGTTATCAGTGCGTTCGAAAATTTATCTGATGAGTGAAGTCTAGCAGCTTCCGAAATGATATATGAGAAAAGCTATGGCGGTTGCCTCTAAAAATTTTCTTTTCTATTCAATTAAAAACTTTTAATAATTAAATAAAAATTATAGGGCGTAAAAGCCAACAAATTGTTGAAATAAAAAGCAATAATTAAAAAACCGTGAGCACCCGGTAGTAGGCTGTGACAACCCAGCAGCTCTGCAAAAAAATCCACCATGATCAAAAACTGACTACCAGATGGCGGTGTTGGTCATGTATATGGTAAAGTGATTAAAAGGAGTTTGGAGAACAAAAAAACCAACACGAATTGGTAGCTTAATGGTTATCAGTGCGTGCCAAAATTTATCTGATGAGTGAAGTCTAGCAGCTTCCGAAATGATATATAAGAAAAGCTATGGCGGTTGTCTCTAAAAATTTTCCTTTCTATTCAATTAAAAAATTTAATAATTAAATAAAAATTATAGGCCGTAAAAACCAACAAATTGTTGAAATAAAAAGCAATAATTAAAAACCCGTGAGCACCCGGTAGCAGGCTGTGACAACATAGCAGCTCTGCAAAAAAATCCACCATGATCAAAAACTGACTACCAGATGGCGGTGTTGGTCATGTATAGGCAAAGTGAATAAAAGGAGTTTAGAGGACAGAAAAACCAGCGTATTGTTAGCCTAATGGTAGCAGTGCGTGCTAAAATTTATCTGATGAGTGAAGTCTTCCGAAATGATATATAAGAAAAGCTATGGCGGTTGTCTCTAAAAATTTTCCTTTCTATTCAATTAAAAACTTTTAATAATTAAATAAAAATTATAGGCCGTGAAAACCAACAAATTGTTGAAATAAAAAGCAATAATTAAAAAACCGTGAGCACCTGGTAGTAGGCTGTGACAACCCAGCAGCTTTGCAAAAAAATCCACCATGATCAAAAACTGACTACCAGATGGCGGTGTTGGTCATGTATATGGCAAAGTGAATAAAAGGAGTTCGGAGAACAAAAAAACCAACGTATTGGTAGCTTAATGGTTATCAGTGCGTGCCAAAATTTATCTGATGAGTGAAGTCTTCCGAAATGATATATAAGAAAAGCTATGGCGGTTGTCTCTAAAAATTTTCCTTTCTATTCAATTAAAAACTTTTAATAATTAAATAAAAATTATAGGCCGTAAAAACCAACAAATTGTTGAAATAAAAAGCAATAATTAAAAAACCGTGAGCACCCGGTAGTAGGCTGTGACAACCCAGCAGCTCTGCAAAAAAATCCACCATGATCAAAAACTGACTACCAGATGGCGGTGTTGGTCATGTATATGGTAAAGTGATTAAAAGGAGTTTGGAGAACAAAAAAACCAACGTATTGGTAGCTTAATGGTTATCAGTGCGTGCCAACATTTATCTGATGAGTGAAGTCTAGCAGCTTCCGAAATGATATATGAGAAAAGCTATGGCGGTTGTCTCTAAAAATTTTCCTTTCTATTCAATTAAAAAATTTAATAATTAAATAAAAATTATAGGCCGTAAAAACCAACAAATTGTTGAAATAAAAAGCAATAATTAAAAACCCGTGAGCACCCAATAGCAGGCTGTGACAACAAAGCAGCTCTGCAAAAAAATCCACCATGATCAAAAACTGCCTACCAGATGGCGGTGTTGGTCATGTAAAGGAGTTTAGAGGACAGAAAAACCAGCGTATTGTTAGCCTAATGGTAGCAGTGCGTGCTAAAATTTTTCTGATGAGTGAAGTCTAGCAGCTTCCGAAATGATATATAAGAAAAGCTATGGCGGTTGTCTCTAAAAATTTTCCTTTCTATTCAATTAAAAGCTTTTAATAATTAAATAAAAATTATAGGCCGTAAAAACCAACAAATTGTTGAAATAAAAAGCAATAATTAAAAAACCGTGAGCACCCGGTAGTAGGCTGTGACAACCCAGCAGCTCTGCAAAAAAATCCACCATGATCAAAAACTGCCTACCAGATGGCGGTGTTGGTCATGTATAGGAAAAGTGAATAAAAGGAGTTTAGAGGACAGAAAAACCAGCGTATTGTTAGCCTAATGGTAGCAGTGCGTGCTAAAATTTATCTGATGAGTGAAGTCTAGCAGCTTCCGAAATGATATATAAGAAAAGCTATGGCGGTTGTCTCTAAAAATTTTCCTTTCTACTCAATTAAAAACTTTTAATAATTAAATAAAAATTATAGGCCGTGAAAACCAACAAATTGTTGAAATAAAAAGCAATAATTAAAAAACCGTGAGCACCCGGTAGTAGGCTGTGACAACCCAGCAGCTCTGCAAAAAAATCCACCATGCTCAAAAACTGACTACCAGATGGCGGTGTTGGTCATGTATATGGCAAAGTGAATAAAAGGAGTTTAGAGGACAGAAAAACCAGCGTATTGTTAGCCTAATGGTAGCAGTGCGTGCTAAAATTTATCTGATGAGTGAAGTCTAGCAGCTTCCGAAATGATATATAAGAAAAGCTATGGCGGCTGTCTCTAAAAATTTTCCTTTCTATTCAATTAAAAGCTTTTAATAATTAAATAAAAATTATAGGCCGTAAAGCCAACAAATTGTTGAAATAAAAAGCAATAATTAAAAACCGTGAGCACCCGGTAGCAGGCTGTGACAACAAAGCAGCTCTGCAAAAAAATCCACCATGATCAAAAACTGACTACCAGATGGCGGTGTTGGTCATGTATATGGCAAAGTGAATAAAAGGAGTTTAGAGGACAGAAAACCAGCGTATTGTTAGCCTAATGGTAGCAGTGCGTGCTAAAATTTATCTGATGAGTGAAGTCTAGCAGCTTCCGAAATGATATATAAGAAAAGCTATGGCGGTTGTCTCTAAAAATTTTCCTTTCTATTCAATTAAAAGCTTCTAATAATTAAATAAAAATTATAGGCCGTAAAGCCAACAAATTGTTGAAATAAAAAGCAATAATTAAAAAACCGTGAGCACCCGGTAGTAGGCTGTGACAACCCAGCAGCTTTGAAAAAAATCCACCATGATCAAAAACTGACTACCAGATGGCGGTGTTGGTCATGTATATGGCAAAGTGAATAAAAGGAGTTTAGAGGACAGAAAAACCAGATGGCGGTGTTGGTCATGTATATGGCAAAGTGAATAAAAGGAGTTTAGAGGACAGAAAAACCAGCGTATTGTTAGCCTAATGGTAGCAGTGCGTGCTAAAATTTATCTGAAGAGTGAAGTCTAGCAGCTTCCGAAATGATATATAAGAAAAGCTATGGGGGTTGTCTCTAAAAATGTTCCTTTCTATTCAATTAAAAGATTTTAATAATTAAATAAAAATTATAGGCCGTAAAAGCCAACAAATTGTTGAAATAAAAAGCAATAATTAAAAAACCGTGAGCACCCGGTAGTAGGCTGTGACAACCCAGCAGCACTGCAAAAAAATCCACCATGATCAAAAACTGACTACCAGATGGCGGTGTTGGTCATGTATATGGTAAAGTGATCAAAAGGAGTTCGGAGAACAAAAAAACCAACGTATTGGTAGCTTAATGGTTATCACTGCGTGCCAAAATTTATCTGATGAGTGAAGTCTAGCAGCTTCCGAAATGATATATAAGAAAAGCTATGGCGGTTGTCTCTAAAAATTTTCCTTTCTATTCAATTAAAAACTTTTAATAATTAAATAAAAATTATAGGCCGTGAAAACCAACAAATTGTTGAAATAAAAAGCAATAATTAAAAAACCGTGAGCACCCGGTAGTAGGCTGTGACAACCCAGCAGCTCTGCAAAAAAATCCACCATGCTCAAAAACTGACTACCAGATGGCGGTGTTGGTCATGTATATGGCAAAGTGAATAAAAGGAGTTTAGAGGACAGAAAAACCAGCGTATTGTTAGCCTAATGGTAGCAGTGCGTGCTAAAATTTATCTGATGAGTGAAGTCTAGCAGCTTCCGAAATGATATATAAGAAAAGCTATGGCGGCTGTCTCTAAAAATTTTCCTTTCTATTCAATTAAAAGCTTTTAATAATTAAATAAAAATTATAGGCCGTAAAGCCAACAAATTGTTGAAATAAAAAGCAATAATTAAAAAACCGTGAGCACCCGGTAGTAGGCTGTGACAACCCAGCAGCTCTGCAAAAAAATCCACCATGCTCAAAAACTGACTACCAGATGGCGGTGTTGGTCATGTATATGGCAAAGTGAATAAAAGGAGTTTAGAGGACAGAAAAACCAGCGTATTGTTAGCCTAATGGTAGCAGTGCGTGCTAAAATTTATCTGATGAGTGAAGTCTAGCAGCTTCCGAAATGATATATAAGAAAAGCTATGGCGGCTGTCTCTAAAAATTTTCCTTTCTATTCAATTAAAAAATCCACCATGATCAAAAACTGACTACCAGATGGCGGTGTTGGTCATGTATATGGTAAAGTGATCAAAAGGAGTTCGGAGAACAAAAAAACCAACGTATTGGTAGCTTAATGGTTATCACTGCGTGCCAAAATTTATCTGATGAGTGAAGTCTAGCAGCTTCCGAAATGATATATAAGAAAAGCTATGGCGGTTGTCTCTAAAAATTTTCCTTTCTATTCAATTAAAAACTTTTAATAATTAAATAAAAATTATAGGCCGTGAAAACCAACAAATTGTTGAAATAAAAAGCAATAATTTAAAAACCGTGAGCACCCGGTAGTAGGCTGTGACAACCCAGCAGCTCTGCAAAAAAATCCACCATGCTCAAAAACTGACTACCAGATGGCGGTGTTGGTCATGTATATGGCAAAGTGAATAAAAGGAGTTTAGAGGACAGAAAAACCAGCGTATTGTTAGCCTAATGGTAGCAGTGCGTGCTAAAATTTATCTGATGAGTGAAGTCTAGCAGCTTCCGAAATGATATATAAGAAAAGCTATGGCGGCTGTCTCTAAAAATTTTCCTTTCTATTCAATTAAAAGCTTTTAATAATTAAATAAAAATTATAGGCCGTAAAGCCAACAAATTGTTGAAATAAAAAGCAATAATTAAAAACCCGTGAGCACCCGGTAGCAGGCTGTGACAACAAAGCAGCTCTGCAAAAAAATCCACCATGATCAAAAACTGACTACCAGATAGCGGTGTTGGTCATGTATATGGTAAAGTGATTAAAAGGAGTTCGGAGAACAAAAAAACCAACGTATTGGTAGCTTAATGGTTATCAGTGCGTGGCAAAATTTATCTGATGAGTGTAGTCTAGCAGCTTCCGAAATGATATATAAGAAAAGCTATGGCGGTTGTCTCTAAAAATTTTCGTTTCTATTCAATTAAAAACTTTTAATAATTAAATAAAAATTATAGGCCGTGAAAACCAACAAATTGTTGAAATAAAAAGCAATAATTAAAAAACCGTGAGCACCCGGTAGTAGGCTGTGACAACCCAGCAGCTCTGCAAAAAAATCCACCATGATCAAAAACTGATTACCAGATGGCGGTGTTGGTCATGTATATGCCAAAGTGAATAAAAGGAGTTTAGAGGACAGAAAAACCAGCGTATTGTTAGCCTAATGGTAGCAGTGCGTGCTAAAATTTATCTGAAGAGTGAAGTCTAGCAGCTTCCGAAATGATATATAAGAAAAGCTATGGCGGTTGTCTCTAAAAATTTTCCTTTCTATTCAATTAAAAACTTTTAATAATTAAATAAAAATTATAGGCCGTAAAAGCCAACAAATTGTTGAAATAAAAAGCAATAATTAAAAAACCGTGAGCACCCGGTAGTAGGCTGTGACAACCCAGCAGCTCTGCAAAAAAATCCACCATGCTCAAAAACTGACTACCAGATGGCGGTGTTGGTCATGTATATGGCAAAGTGAATAAAAGGAGTTTAGAGGACAGAAAAACCAGCGTATTGTTAGCCTAATGGTAGCAGTGCGTGCTAAAATTTATCTGATGAGTGAAGTCTAGCAGCTTCCGAAATGATATATAAGAAAAGCTATGGCGGCTGTCTCTAAAAATTTTCCTTTCTATTCAATTAAAAGCTTTTAATAATTAAATAAAAATTATAGGCCGTAAAGCCAACAAATTGTTGAAATAAAAAGCAATAATTAAAAACCCGTGAGCACCCGGTAGCAGGCTGTGACAACAAAGCAGCTCTGCAAAAAAATCCACCATGATCAAAAACTGACTACCAGATAGCGGTGTTGGTCATGTATATGGTAAAGTGATTAAAAGGAGTTCGGAGAACAAAAAAACCAACGTATTGGTAGCTTAATGGTTATCAGTGCGTGGCAAAATTTATCTGATGAGTGTAGTCTAGCAGCTTCCGAAATGATATATAAGAAAAGCTATGGCGGTTGTCTCTAAAAATTTTCGTTTCTATTCAATTAAAAACTTTTAATAATTAAATAAAAATTATAGGCCGTGAAAACCAACAAATTGTTGAAATAAAAAGCAATAATTAAAAAACCGTGAGCACCCGGTAGTAGGCTGTGACAACCCAGCAGCTCTGCAAAAAAATCCACCATGATCAAAAACTGATTACCAGATGGCGGTGTTGGTCATGTATATGCCAAAGTGAATAAAAGGAGTTTAGAGGACAGAAAAACCAGCGTATTGTTAGCCTAATGGTAGCAGTGCGTGCTAAAATTTATCTGAAGAGTGAAGTCTAGCAGCTTCCGAAATGATATATAAGAAAAGCTATGGCGGTTGTCTCTAAAAATTTTCCTTTCTATTCAATTAAAAACTTTTAATAATTAAATAAAAATTATAGGCCGTAAAAGCCAACAAATTGTTGAAATAAAAAGCAATAATTAAAAAACCGTGAGCACCCGGTAGTAGGCTGTGACAACCCAGCAGCTCTGCAAAAAAATCCACCATGATCAAAAACTGACTACCAGATGGCGGTGTAATTGGTAAAGTGATTAAAAGGAGTTTGGAGTACAAAAAAACCAACGTATTGGTAGCTTAATGGTTATCAGTGCGTGCGACAATTTATCTGATGAGTGAAGTCTAGCAGCTTCCGAAATGATATATGAGAAAAGCTATGGCGGTTGCCTCTAAAAATTTTCCTTTCTATTCAATTAAAAGCTTTTAATAATTAAATAAAAATTATAGGCCGTAATAGCCAACAAATTGTTGAAATAAAAAGCAATAATTAAAAAACCGTGAGCACCCGGTAGTAGGCTGTGACAACCCAGCAGCTCTGCAAAAAAATCCACCATGATCAAAAACTGACTACCAGATGGCGGTGTTGGTCATGTATATGGTAAAGTGATTAAAAGGAGTTTGGAGAACAAAAAAACCAACGTATTGGTAGCTTAATGGTTATCAGTGCGTGCCAACATTTATCTGATGAGTGAAGTCTAGCAGCTTCCGAAATGATATATGAGAAAAGCTATGGCGGTTGCCTCTAAAAATTTTCCTTTCTATTCAATTAAAAAATTTTAATAATTAAATAAAAGTTATTAAAAACACAATAATAATATTCCCTGTAGAAAATTCATTCATAGTCAAGATACTTGAAAATTCAAAGGCCGTAAAAACCAATAATTAAAAAGCAATAATTAAAAACCCGTGAGCACCCGGTAGCAGGCTGTCACAACAAAGCAGCTCTGCAAAAAAATCCACCATGATCAAAAACTGACTACCAGATGGCGGTGTTGGTCATGTATATGGTAAAGTGATTAAAAGGAGTTTGGAGAACAAAAAAACCAACGTATTGGTAGCTTAATGGTTATCAGTGCGTGCCAACATTTATCTGATGAGTGAAGTCTAGCAGCTTCCGAAATGATATATGAGAAAAGCTATGGCGGTTGCCTCTAAAAATTTTCCTTTCTATTCAATTAAAAAATTTTAATAATTAAATAAAAGTTATTAAAAACACAATAATAATATTCCCTGTAGAAAATTCATTCATAGTCAAGATACTTGAAAATTCAAAGGCCGTAAAAACCAATAATTAAAAAGCAATAATTAAAAACCCGTGAGCACCCGGTAGCAGGCTGTGACAACCCAGCAGCTCTACAAAAAAATCCACCATGATCAAAAACTGACTACCAGATGGCGGTGTTGGTCATGTATATGGTAAAGTGATTAAAAGGAGTTTGGAGAACAAAAAAACCAACGTATTGGTAGCTTAATGGTTATCAGTGCGTGCCAACATTTATCTGATGAGTAAAGTCTAGCAGCTTCCGAAATGATATATGAGAAAAGCTATGGCGGTTGCCTCTAAAAATTTTCCTTTCTATTCAATTAAAAAATTTTAATAATTAAATAAAAGTTATTAAAAACACAATAATAATATTCCCTGTAGAAAATTCATTCATAGTCAAGATACTTGAAAATTCAAAGGCCGTAAAAACCAATAATTAAAAAGCAATAATTAAAAGCCCGTGAGCACCCGGTAGCAGGCTGTGACAACCCAGCAGCTCTGCAAAAAAATCCACCATGATCAAAAACTGACTACCAGATGGCGGTGTTGGTCATGTATATGGCAAAGTGAATAAAAGGAGTTTAGAGGACAGAAAAACCAGCGTATTGTTAGCCTAATGGTAGCAGTGCGTGCTAAAATTTATCTGATGAGTGAAGTCTAGCAGCTTCCGAAATGATATATAAGAAAAGCTATGGCGGTTGTCTCTAAAAATTTTCCTTTCTATTCAATTAAAAGCTTCTAATAATTAAATAAAAATTGTAGGCCGTAAAGCCAACAAATTGTTGAAATAAAAAGCAATAATTAAAAAACCGTGAGCACCCGGTAGTAGGCTGTGACAACCCAGCAGCTTTGCAAAAAAATCCACCATGATCAAAAACTGACTACCAGATGGCGGTGTTGGTCATGTATATTGCAAAGTGAATAAAAGGAGTTTAGAGGACAGAAAAACCAGCGTATTGTTAGCCTAATGGTAGCAGTGCGTGCTAAAATTTATCTGAAGAGTGAAGTCTAGCAGCTTCCGAAATGATATATAAGAAAAGCTATGGCGGTTGTCTCTAAAAATGTTCCTTTCTATTCAATTAAAAGCTTTTAATAATTAAATAAAAATTATAGGCCGTAAAAGTCAACAAATTGTTGAAATAAAAAGCAATAATTAAAAAACCGTGAGCACCCGGTAGTAGGCTGTGACAACCCAGCAGCTCTGCAAAAAAATCCACCGTGATCAAAAACTGACTACCAGATGGCGGTGTTGGTCATGTATATGGTAAAGTGATTAAAAGGAGTTCGGAGAACAAAAAAACCAACGTATTGGTAGCTTAATGGTTATCAGTGCGTGCCAAAATTTATCTGATGAGTGAAGTCCACCGTGATCAAAGACTGACGGCGGCCGCCGTGGTGTGAAGGTAGTGTTGCCGGCCTAGCACACCGAAGATCCATGGTTCGAGCCCTCGTACAGGTAACATCAAAAGTGATTTGAAAAAAAGTTTTTCAAAACGGGGTCGCCCCTCGGCAGTGGTTTGGCAAACTCTCCGAGTGTATTTCTGCCATGACAATCTTCTCAGCAAAAAATTCGTCTCCTTTGTAGATGCCGTTCGGAGTCGGCAAAAAACTGTAGGTCCCACCAATTTGTAGGGAAAAATTCAAATCGGCACACCACAAATTGGAAGAGAAGCTTGGCGCAAAAATCTCTTAGGAGGTTTATGATGATATACCTGTTGTATATCGCGCCATAGATAGATAGATAGATCAAAAACTGACTACCAGATGGCGGTGTTGGTCATGTATATGGTAAAGTGATTAAAAGGAGTTTGGAGAACAAAAAAACCAAAGTATTGGTAGCTTAATGGTTATCAGTGCGTGCCAACATTTATCTGATGAGTGAAGTCTAGCAGCTTCCGAAATGATATATGAGAAAAGCTATGGCGGCTGTCTCTAAAAATTTTCCTTTCTATTCAATTAAAAAATTTTAGTAATTAAATAAAAGTTATTAAAAACACAATAATAATATTCCCTGTAGAAAATTCATTCATAGTCAAGATACTTGAAAATTCTATCTATCTATCTCTATGGCGCGATATACAACAGGTATATCATCATAAACCTCCTAAGAGATTTTTGCGCCAAGCTTCTCTTCCAATTTGTGGTGTGCCGATTTGAATTTTCCCTACAAATTGGTGGGACCTACAGTTTTTTGCCGACTCCGAACGGCATCTACAAAGGAGACGAATTTTTGCTGAGAAGCCTGTCATGGCAGAAATACACGCGGAGAGTTTGCCAAACCACTGCCGAGGGGCGACCCCGTTTTGAAAAACTTTTTTCAAATCACTTTTGATGTTACCTGTACCAGGGCTCGAACCATGGACCTTCGGTGTGGTAGGCCGGCAACACTACCTTCACACCACGGCGGCCGAAATTCAAAGGCCGTAAAAACCAATAATTAAAAAGCAATAATTAAAAACCCGTGAGCACCCGGTAGCAGGCTGTCACAACAAAGCAGCTCTGTAAAAAAATCCACCATGATCAAAAACTGACTACCAGATGGCGGTGTTGGTCATGTATATGGCAAAGTGAATAAAACGAGTTTAGAGGACAGAAAAACCAGCGTATTGTTAGCCTAATGGTAGCAGTGCGTGCTAAAATTTATCTGATGAGTGAAGTCTAGCAGCTTCCGAAATGATATATAAGAAAAGCTATGGCGGCTGTCTCTAAAAATTTTCCTTTCTATTCAATTAAAAGCTTCTAATAATTAAATAAAAATTATAGGCCGTAAAGCCAACAAATTGTTGAAATAAAAAGCAATATTTAAAAACCCGTGAGCACCCGGTAGCAGGCTGTGACAACAAAGCAGCTCTGGAAAAAAATCCACCATGATCAAAAACTGACTACCAGATGGCGGTGTTGGTCATGTATATGGCAAAGTGAATAAAAGGAGTTTAGAGGACAGAAAAACCAGCGTATTGTTAGCCTAATGGTAGCAGTGCGTGCTAAAATTTATCTGATGAGTGAAGTCTAGCAGCTTCCGAAATGATATATAAGAAAAGCTATGGCGATTGTCTCTAAAAATTTTCCTTTCTATTCAATGAAAAGCTTCTAATAATTAAATAAAAATTATAGGCCGTAAAGCCAACAAATTGTTGAAATAAAAAGCAATAATTAAAAAACCGTGAGCACCCGGTAGTAGGCTGTGACAACCCAGCAGCTTTGCAAAAAAAAACCACCATGATCAAAAACTGACTACCAGATGGCGGTGTTGGTCATGTATATGGCAAAGTGAATAAAAGGAGTTTAGAGGACAGAAAAACCAGCGTATTGTTAGCCTAATGGTAGCAGTGCGTGCTAAAATTTATCTGAAGAGTGAAGTCTAGCAGCTTCCGAAATGATATATAAGAAAAGCTATGGCGGTTGTCTCTAAAAATGTTCCTTTCTATTCAATTAAAAGCTTTTAATAATTAAATAAAAATTATAGGCCGTAAAAGCCAACAAATTGTTGAAATAAAAAGCAATAATTAAAAACCGTGAGCACCCGGTAGTAGGCTGTGACAACCCAGCAGCTTTGCAAAAAAAACCACCATGATCAAAAACTGACTACCAGATGGCGGTGTTGGTCATGTATATGGCAAAGTGAATAAAAGGAGTTTAGAGGACAGAAAAACCAGCGTATTGTTAGCCTGATGGTAGCAGTGCGTGCTAAAATTTTTCTGATGAGTGAAGTCTAGCAGCTTCCGAAATGATATATAAGAAAAGCTATGGCGGTTGTCTCTAAAAATTTTCCTTTCTATTCAATTAAAAGCTTTTAATAATTAAATAAAAATTATAGGCCGTAAAAGCCAACAAATTGTTGAAATAAAAAGCAATAATTAAAAAACCGTGAGCACCCGGTAGTAGGCTGTGACAACCCAGCAGCTCTGCAAAAAAATCCACCATGATCAAAAACTAACTACCAGATGGCGGTGTTGGTCATGTATATGGTAAAGTGATTAAAAGGAGTTTGGAGAACAAAAAAACCAACGTATTGGTAGCTTAATGGTTATCAGTGCGTGCCAACATTTATCTGATGAGTGAAGTCTAGCAGCATCCGAAATGATATATGAGAAAAGCTATGGCGGTTGCCTCTATAAATTTTCCTTTCTATTCAATTAAACAATTTTAATAATTAAATAAAAGTTATTAAAAACACAATAATAATATTCCCTGTAGAAAATTCATTCATAGTCAAGATACTTGAAAATTCAAAGGCCGTAAAAAACAATAATTAAAAAGCAATAATTAAAAACCCGTGAGCACCCGGTAGCAGGCTGTGACAACCCAGCAGCTCTGCAAAAAAATCCACCATGATCAAAAACTGACTACCAGATGGCGGTGTTGGTCATGTATATGGTAAAGTGATTAAAAGGAGTTTGGAGAACAAAAAAACCAACGTATTGGTAGCTTAATGGTTATCAGTGCGTGCCAACATTTATCTGATGAGTGAAGTCTAGCAGCTTCCGAAATGATATATGAGAAAAGCTATGGCGGTTGCCTCTATAAATTTTCCTTTCTATTCAATTAAACAATTTTAATAATTAAATAAAAGTTATTAAAAACACAATAATAATATTCCCTGTAGAAAATTCATTCATAGTCAAGATACTTGAAAATTCAAAGGCCGTAAAAAACAATAATTAAAAAGCAATAATTAAAAACCCGTGAGCACCCGGTAGCAGGCTGTGACAACCCAGCAGCTCTGCAAAAAAATCCACCATGATCAAAAACTGACTACCAGATGGCGGTGTTGGTCATGTATATGGTAAAGTGATTAAAAGTAGTTTGGAGAACAAAACAACCAACGTATTGGTAGCTTAATGGTTATCAGTGCGTGTCAACATTTATCTGATGAGTGAAGTCTAGCAGCTTCCGAAATGATATATGAGAAAAGCTATGGCGGTTGCCTCTAAAAATTTTCCTTTTAAAAATTATAGGCCGTGAAAACCAACAAATTGTTTAAATAAAAAGCAATAATTAAAAAACCGTGAGCACCCGGTAGTAGGCTGTGACAACTCAGCAGCTCTGCAAAAAATCCACCATGATCAAAAACTGACTACCAGATGGCGGTGTTGGTCATGTATATGGCAAAGTGAATAAAAGGAGTTTAGAGGACAGAAAAACCAGCGTATTGTTAGCCTAATGGTAGCAGTGCGTGCTAAAATTTTTCTGATGAGTGAAGTCTAGCAGCTTCCGAAATGATATATAAGAAAAGCTATGGCGGTTGTCTCTAAAAATTTTCCTTTCTATTCAATTAAAAGCTTTTAATAATTAAATAAAAATTATAGGCCGTAAAAGCCAACAAATTGTTGAAATAAAAAGCAATAATTAAAAAACCGTGAGCACCCGGTAGTAGGCTGTGACAACCCAGCAGCTCTGCAAAAAAAATCCACCATGATCAAAAACTGACTACCAGATGGCGGTGTTGGTCATGTATATGGTAAAGTGATTAAAAGGAGTTTGGAGAACAAAAAAACCAACGTATTGGTAGCTTAATGGTTATCAGTGCGTGCGAAAATTTATCTGATGAGTGAAGTCTAGCAGCTTCCGAAATGATATATGAGAAAAGCTATGGCGGTTGCCTCTAAAAATTTTCCTTTCTATTTAATTAAAAAATTTTAATAATTAAATAAAAATTAATAAAAACACACTAATAATATTCCCTGTAGAAAATTCATTCATAGTCAAGATACTTGAAAATTCAAAGGCCGTAAAAACCAACAAATTGTTGAAATAAAAAGCAATAATTAAAAACCCGTGAGCACCCGGTAGCAGGCTGTGACAACAAAGCAGCTCTGCAAAAAAATCCACCATGATCAAAAACTGACTGCCAGATGGCGGTGTTGGTCATGTCTACGGTAAGGTGAATAAAAGGAGTTTAGAGCACAGAAAAACCAGCGTATTGTTAACTCAATGGTAAGCAGTGAAGTGAAAAAAAGAAGTTCAGAGGACAGAAAACCCAGCGTATTGTTAGCTCAATAGTAAGCAGTGAAGCGAAAAAAAGAAGTTTAGAGGACAGAAAACCCAGCGTATTGTTAGCTCAATGGTAAGCAGTGAAGTGAAAAAAAGAAGTTTAGAGGACAGAAAAACCAGCGTATTGTTAGCTCAATGGTTAGCAGTGCGTGCCAAAATTTCTCTGATGAGTGAAGTCTAGCAGCTTCCGAAATGATATATAAGAAAAGCTATGGCTGTTGTCTTTAAACATTTTCCTTTCTATTCAATTAAAAACTTTTAATAATTAAATAAAAATTATAGGCCGTGAAAACCAACAAATTGTTGAAATAAAAAGCAATAATTAAAAAACCGTGAGCACCCGGTAGCAGGCTGTGACAACAAAGCAGCTCTGCAAAAAAATCCACCATGATCAAAAACTGACTACCAGATGGCGGTGTTGGTCATGTATATGGCAAAGTGAATAAAAGGAGTTTAGAGGACAGAAAAACCAGCGTATTGTTAGCTCAATGGTTAGCAGTGCGTGCCAAAATTTATCTGATGAGTGAAGGCCAGCAGCTTCCGAAATGATATATAAGAAAAGCTATGGCGGTTGTCTCTAAACATTTTCCTTTCTATTCAATTAAAAACTTTTAATAATTAAATAAAAATTATAGGCCGTGAAAACCAACAAATTGTTGAAATAAAAAGCAATAATTAAAAAACCGTGAGCACCCGGTAGCAGGCTGTGACAACAAAGCAGCTCTGCAAAAAAATCCACCATCATCAAAAACTGACTACCAGATGGCGGTGTTGGTCATGTATATGGCAATGTGATTAAAAGGAGTTTAGAGGACAGAAAAACCAGCGTATTGTTAGCTCAATGGTTAGCAGTGCGTGGTAAAATTTTTCTGATGAGTGAAGTCCAGCAGCTTCCGAAATGATATATAAGAAAAGCTATGGCGGTTGTCTCTAAAAATTTTCCTTTCTATTCACTTAAAAGCTTTTAATAATTAAATAAAAATTATAGGCCGTAAAAGCCAACAAATTGTTGAAATAAAAAGCAATAATTAAAAAACCGTGAGCACCCGGTAGTAGGCTGTGCCAACTAAGCAGCTCTGCAAAAAAATTCATCATGATCAAAAACTGACTGCCAGATGGCGGTGTTGGTCATGTATATGGAAAAGTGAATAAAAGGAGTTTAGAGGACAGAAAAACCAGCGTATTGTTAGCCTAATGGTAGCAGTGCGTGCTAAAATTTATCTGATGAGTGAAATCTAGCAGCTTTCGAAATGATATATAAGAAAAGCTATGGCGGTTGTCTCTAAAAATGTTCCTTTCTATTCAATTAAAAGCTTTTAATAATTAAATAAAAATTATAGGCCGTAAAAGCCAACAAATTGTTTAAATAAAAAGCAATAATTAAAAAACCGTGAGCACCCGGTAGTAGGCTGCGACAACCCAGCAGCTCTGCAAAACAATCCACCATGATCAGAAACTGACTACCAGATGGCGGTGTTGGTCATGTATATGGTAAAGTGATTAAAAGGAGTTTGGAGAACAAAAAAACCAACGTATTGGTAGCTTAATGGTTATCAGTGCGTGCCAAAATTTATCTGATGAGTGAAGTCTAGCAGCTTCCGAAATGATATATAAGAAAAGCTATGGCGGTTGTTTCTAAAAATGTTCCTTTCTATTCAATTAGAAACTTTTAATAATTAAATAAAAATTATAGGCCGTGAAAACCAACAAATTGTTTAAATAAAAAGCAATAATTAAAAAACCGTGAGCACCCGGTAGTAGGCTGTGACAACCCAGCAGCTCTGCAAAAAAAATCCACCATGATCAAAAACTGACTACCAGATTGCGGTGTTGGTCATGTATATGGTAAAGTGATTAAAAGGAGTTTGGAGAACAAAACAACCAACGTATTGGTAGCTTAATGGTTATCAGTGCGTGCGAAAATTTATCTGATGAGTGAAGTCTAGCAGCTTCCGAAATGATATATGAGAAAAGCTATGGCGGTTGCCTCTAAAAATTTTCCTTTCTATTTAATTAAAAAATTTTAATAATTAAATAAAAATTATTAAAAACACACTAATAATATTCCCTGTAGAAAATTCATTCATAGTCAAGATACTTGAAATTCAAAGGCCGTAAAAACCAACAAATTGTTGAAATAAAAAGCAATAATTAAAAACCCGTGAGCACCCGGTAGCAGGCTGTGACAACAAAGCAGCTCTGCAAAAAAATCCACCATGATCAAAAACTGACTGCCAGATGGCGGTGTTGGTCATGTCTATGGTAAAGTGAATAAGGGGAGTTTAGAGGACAGAAAACCCAGCGTATTGTTAGCTCAATGGTTAGCAGTGCGTGCCAAAATTTATCTGATGAGTGAAGTCCAGCAGCTTCCGAAATGATATATAAGAAAAGCTATGGCGGTTGTCTCTAAAAATTTTCCTTTCTATTCAATTAAAAACTTTTAATAATTAAATAAAAATTATAGGCCGTGAAAACCAACAATTTGTTGAAATAAAAACCAATAATTAAAAAACCGTGAGCTGTGACAACCCAGCAGCTCTGCAAAAAAATCCACCATCATCAAAAACTGACTACCAGATGGCGGTGTTGGTCATGTATATGGCAATGTGATTAAAAGGAGTTTAGAGGACAGAAAAACCAGCGTATTGTTAGCTCAATGGTTAGCAGTGCGTGGTAAAATTTTTCTGATGAGTGAAGTCCAGCAGCTTCCGAAATGATATATAAGAAAAGCTATGGCGGTTGTCTCTAAAAATTTTCCTTTCTATTCACTTAAAAGCTTTTAATAATTAAATAAAAATTATAGGCCGTAAAAGCCAACAAATTGTTGAAATAAAAAGCAATAATTAAAAAACCGTGAGCACCCGGTAGTAGGCTGTGCCAACCCAGCAGCTCTGCAAAAAAATTCATCATGATCAAAAACTGACTGCCAGATGGCGGTGTTGGTCATGTATATGGGAAAGTGAATAAAAGGAGTTTAGAGGACAGAAAACCCAGGGTATTGTTAGCCTAATGGTAGCAGTGCGTGCTAAAATTTATCTGATGAGTGAAGTCTAGCAGCTTTCGAAATGATATATAAGAAAAGCTATGGCGGTTGTCTCTAAAAATATTCCTTTCTATTCAATTAAAAGCTTTTAATAATTAAATAAAAATTATAGGCAGTAAAAGCCAACAAATTGTTGAAATAAAAAGCAATAATTAAAAAACCGTGAGCACCCGGTAGTAGGCTGTGACAACCCAGCAGCTCCGAAATGATATATAAGAAAAGCTATGGCGCTTTTCTCTAAAAATGTTCCTTTCTATTCTATTAAAAGCTTTTAATAATTAAATAAAAATTATAGGCCGTAAAAGCCAACAAATTGTTTAAATAAAAAGCAATAATTAAAAAACCGTGAGCACCCGGTAGTAGGCTGCGACAACCCAGCAGCTCTGCAAAAAAATCCACCATGATCAGAAACTGACTACCAGATGGCGGTGTTGGTCATGTATATGGTAAAGTGATTAAAAGGAGTTTGGAGAACAAAAAAACCAACGTATTGGTAGCTTAATGGTTATCAGTGCGTGCCAAAATTTATCTGATGAGTGAAGTCTAGCAGCTTCCGAAATGATATATAAGAAAAGCTATGGCGGTTGTCTCTAAAAATGTTCCTTTCTATTCAATTAGAAACTTTTAATAATTAAATAAAAATTATAGGCCGTGAAAACCAACAAATTGTTTAAATAAAAAGCAATAATTAAAAAACCGTGAGCACCCGGTAGTAGGCTGTGACAACCCAGCAGCTCTGCAAAAAAAATCCACCATGATCAAAAACTGACTACCAGATGCGGTGTTGGTCATGTATATGGTAAAGTGATTAAAAGGAGTTTGGAGAACAAAACAACCAACGTATTGGTAGCTTAAAGGCTTCCGAAATGATATATAAGAAAAGCTATGGCGGTTGTCTCTAAAAATTTTCCTTTCTATTCAATTAAAAGCTTTTAATAATTAAATAAAAATTATAGGCCGTGAAAGCCAACAAATTGTTGAAATAAAAAGCAATAATTAAAAAACCGTGAGCACCCGGTAGTAGGCTGTGACAACCCAGCAGCTCTGCAAAAAAAATCCACCATGATCAAAAACTGACTACCAGATGGCGGTGTTGGTCATGTGTATGGTAAAGTGATTAAAAGGAGTTTGGAGAACAAAACAACCAACGTATTGGTAGCTTAATGGTTATCAGTGCGTGCGAAAATTTATCTGATGAGTGAAGTCTAGCAGCTTCCGAAATGATATATGAGAAAAGCTATGGCGGTTGCCTCTAAAAATTTTCCTTTCTATTTAATTAAAAAATTTTAATAATTAAATAAAAATTATTAAAAACACACTAATAATATTCCCTGTAGAAAATTCATTCATAGTCAAGATACTTGAAAATTCAAAGGCCGTAAAAACCAACAAATTGTTGAAATAAAAAGCAATAATTAAAAACCCGTGAGCACCCGGTAGCAGGCTGTGACAACAAAGCAGCTCTGCAAAAAAATCCACCATGATCAAAAACTGACTGCCAGATGGCGGTGTTGGTCATGTCTATGGTAAAGTGAATAAGGGGAGTTTAGAGGACAGAAAACCCAGCGTATTGTTAGCTCAATGGTTAGCAGTGAAGTGAAAAAAAGAAGTTTAGAGGACAGAAAAACCAGCGTATTGTTAGCTCAATGGTTAGCAGTGCGTTCCAAAATTTCTCTGATGAGTGAAGTCTAGCAGCTTCCGAAATGATATATAAGAAAAGCTATGGCGGTTGTCTCTAAACATTTTCCTTTCTATTCAATTAAAAACTTTTAATAATTAAATAAAAATTATAGGCCGTGAAAACCAACAAATTGTTGAAATAAAAAGCAATAATTAAAAAACCGTGAGCACCCGGTAGCAGGCTGTGACAACAAAGCAGCTCTGCAAAAAAATCCACCATGATCAAAAACTGACAGCCAGATGGCGGGGGTGGTCATGTATATGGTAAAGTGAATAAGGGGAGTTTAGAGGACAGAAAAACCAGCGTATTGTTAGCTCAATGGTTAGCAGTGAAGTGAAAAAAACGTTTAGAGGACAGAAAAACCAGCGTATTGTTAGCTCAATGGTTAGCAGTGCGTGCTAAAATTTATCTGATGAGTGAAGTCTAGCAGCTTCCGAAATGATATATAAGAAAAGCTATAGCGGTTGTCTCTAAACATTTTCCTTTCTATTCAATTAAAAACTTTTAATAATTAAATAAAACGTATAGGCCATGAAAACCAACAAATTGTTGAAATAAAAAGCAATAATTAAAAAACCGTGAGCACCCGGTAGCAGGCTGTGACAACAAAGCAGCTCTGCAAAAAAATCCATCAAGATCAAAAACTGACTGCCAGATGGCGGTGTTGGTCATGTATATGGCAAAGTGAATAAAAGGAGTTTAGAGGACAGAAAAACCAGCGTATTGTTAGCCTAATGGTAGCAGTGCGTGCTAAAATTTATCTGATGAGTGAAGTCTAGCTAGCAGCTTCCGAAATGATATATAAGAAAAGCTATGGCGGTTGTCCCTAAAAATTTTCCTTTCTATTCAATTAAAAACTTTTAATAATTAAATAAAAATTATTAAAAACACAATAATAATATTCCCTGTAGAAAATTCATTCATAGTCAAGATACTTGAAAATTCAAAGGCCGTAAAAACCAACAAATTGTTGAAATAAAAAGCAATAATTAAAAACCCGCGAGCACCCGGTAGCAGGCTGTGACAACAAAGCAGCTCTGCAAAAAAATCCACCATGATCAAAAACTGACTGCCAGATGGCGGTGTTGTTCATGTATATGGTAAAGTGAATAAGGGGAGTTTATAGGACAGAAAAACCAGCGTATTGCTAGCTCAATGGTTAGCAGTGAAGTGAAAAAAAGAAGTTTAGAGGACAGAAAAACCAGCGTATTGTTAGCTCAATGGTTAGCAGTGCGTGCCAAAATTTCTCTGATAAGTGAAGTCTAGTAGCGTCCGAAATGATATATGAGAAAAGCTATGGCGGTTGCCTCTAAAAATTTTCCTTTCTATTCAATTAAAAAATTTTAATAATTAAATAAAAATGATTAAAAACACAATAATAATATTCCCTGTAGAAAATTCATTCATAGTCAAGATACTTGAAAATTCAAAGGCCGTAAAAACCAACAAATTGTTGAAATAAAAAGCAATAATTAAAAAACCGTGAGCACCTGGTAGTAGGCTGTGACAACAAAGCAGCTCTGCAAAAAAATCCACCATGATCAAAAACTGACTGCCAGATGGCGGTGTTGGTCATGTATATGGTAAAGTGAATAAGGGGAGTTTAGAGGACAGAAAAACCAGCGTATTGTTAGCTCAATGGTGAGCAGTGAAGTGAAAAAAAGAAGTTTAGAGGACAGAAAAACCAGCGTATTGTTAGCTCAATGGTTAGCAGTGCGTGCCAAAATTTCTCTGATGAGTGAAGTCTAGCAGCGTCCGAAATGATATATAAGAAAAGCTATGGCGGTTGTCTCTAAAAATTTTCCTTTCTATTCAATTAAAAGCTTTTAATAATTAAATAAAAATTATATACCGTGAAAACCAACAAATTGTTGAAATAAAAAGCAATAATTAAAAAACCGTGAGCACCTGGTAGCAGGCTGTGCCAACAAAGCAGCTCTGCAAAAAAATCCACCATGATCAAAAACTGACTGCCAGATGGCGGTGTTGGTCATGTATATGGTAAAGTGAATAAGGGGAGTTTAGAGGACAGAAAAACCAGCGTATTGTTAGCTCAATGGTGAGCAGTGAAGTGAAAAAAAGAAGTTTAGAGGACAGAAAAACCAGCGTATTGTTAGCTCAATGGTTAGCAGTGCGTGCCAAAATTTCTCTGATGAGTGAAGTCTAGCAGCTTCCGCAATGGATCTATGAGAAAAGCTATGGCGGTTGTCTCTGAAAATTTTCCTTTCTATTCAATTAAAAACTTTTAATAATTAAATAAAAATTATAGGCCGTGAAAACCAACAAATTGTTGGAATAAAAAGCAATAATTAAAAAACTGTGAGCACCCGGTAGCAAGCTGTGACAACAAAGCAGCTCTGCAAAAAATCCATCATGATCAAAAACTGACTGCCAGATGGCTGTGTTGGTCATGTATATGGGAAAGTGAATAAAAGGAGTTTAGAGGACAGAAAAACCAGCGTATTGTTAGCCTAATGGTAGCAGTGCGTGCTAAAATTTATCTGATGAGTGAAGTCTAGCAGCTTTCGAAATGATATATAAGAAAAGCTATGGCGGTTGTCTCTAAAAATGTTCCTTTCTATTCAATTAAAAGCTTTTAATAATTAAATAAAAATTATAGGCAGTAAAAGCCAACAAATTGTTGAAATAAAAAGCAATAATTAAAAAACCGTGAGCACCCGGTAGTAGGCTGTGACAACCCAGCAGCTCCGAAATGATATATAAGAAAAGCTATGGCGGTTGTCTCTAAAAATGTTCCTTTCTATTCTATTAAAAGCTTTTAATAATTAAATAAAAATTATAGGCAGTAAAAGCCAACAAATTGTTGATATAAAAAGCAATAATTAAAAAACCGTGAGCACCCGGTAGTAGGCTGCGACAACCCAGCAGCTCTGCAAAAAAACCCACCATGATCAGAAACTGACTACCAGATGGCGGTGTTGGTCATGTATATGGTAAAGTGATTAAAAGGAGTTTGGAGAACAAAAAAACCAACGTATTGGTAGCTTAATGGTTAGCAGTGAAGTGAAAAAAACGTTTAGAGGACAGAAAAACCAGCGTATTGTTAGCCTAATGGTAGCAGTGCGTGCTAAAATTTATCTGATGAGTGAAGTCTAGCAGCTTTCGAAATGATATATAAGAAAAGCTATGGCGGTTGTCTCTAAAAATGTTCCTTTCTATTCAATTAGAAACTTTTAATAATTAAATAAAAATTATAGGCCGTGAAAACCAACAAATTGTTTAAATAAAAAGCAATAATTAAAAAACCGTGAGCACCCGGTAGCAGGCTGTGACAACAAAGCAGCTCTGCAAAAAAATCCACCATGATCAAAAACTGACAGCCAGATGGCGGGGGTGGTCATGTATATGGTAAAGTGAATAAGGGGAGTTTAGAGGACAGAAAAACCAGCGTATTGTTAGCTCAATGGTTAGCAGTGAAGTGAAAAAAACGTTTAGAGGACAGAAAGACCAGCGTATTGTTAGCTCAATGGTTAGCAGTGCGTGCTAAAATTTATCTGATGAGTGAAGTCTAGCAGCTTCCGAAATGATATATAAGAAAAGCTATGGCGGTTGTCTCTAAAAATTTTCCTTTCTATTCAATTAAAAACTTTTAATAATTAAATAAAACGTATAGGCCATGAAAACCAACAAATTGTTGAAATAAAAAGCAATAATTAAAAAACCGTGAGCACCCGGTAGCAGGCTGTGACAACAAAGCAGCTCTGCAAAAAAATCCATCAAGATCAAAAACTGACTGCCAGATGGCGGTGTTGGTCATGTATATGGCAAAGTGAATAAAAGGAGTTTAGAGGACAGAAAAACCAGCGTATTGTTAGCCTAATGGTAGCAGTGCGTGCTAAAATTTATCTGATGAGTGAAGTCTAGCAGCTTCCGAAATGATATATAAGAAAAGCTATGGCGGTTGTCCCTAAAAATTTTCCTTTCTATTCAATTAAAAACTTTTAATAATTAAATAAAAATTATTAAAAACACAATAATAATATTCCCTGTAGAAAATTCATTCATAGTCAAGATACTTGAAAATTCAAAGGCCGTAAAAACCAACAAATTGTTGAAATAAAAAGCAATAATTAAAAACCCGTGAGCACCCGGTAGCAGGCTGTGCCAACAAAGCAGCTCTGCAAAAAAATCCACCATGATCAAAAACTGACTGCCAGATGGCGGTGTTGGTCATGTATATGGCAAAGTGAATAAGGGGAGTTTAGAGGACAGAAAAACCAGCGTATTGTTAGCTCAATGGTGAGCAGTGAAGTGAAAAAAAGAAGTTTAGAGGACAGAAAAACCAGCGTATTGTTAGCTCAATGGTTAGCAGTGCGTGCCAAAATTTCTCTGATGAGTGAAGTCTAGCATCGTCCGAAATGATATATAAGAAAAGCTATGGCGGTTGTCTCTAAAAATTTTCCTTTCTATTCAATTAAAAGCTTTTAATAATTAGATAAAAATTATAGGCCCTAAAAGCCAACAAATTGTTGAAATAAAAAGCATAATTAAAAACCCGTGAGCACCCGGTAGCAGGCTGTGACAACAAAGCAGCTCTGCAAAAAAATCCACCATGATCAAAAACTGACTGCCAGATGGCGGTGTTGGTCATGTATATGGTAAAGTGAATAAGGGGAGTTTAGAGGACAGAAAAACCAGCGTATTGTTAGCTCAATGGTGAGCAGTGAAGTGAAAAAAAGAAGTTTAGAGGACAGAAAAACCAGCGTATTGTTAGCTCAATGGTTAGCAGTGCGTGCCAAAATTTCTCTGATGTGTGAAGTCTAGCAGCGTCCGAAATGATCAATAAGAAAAGCTATGGCGGGTGTCTCTAAAAATTTTCCTTTCTATTCAATTAAAAACTTTTAATAATTAAATAAAAATTATAGGCCGTAAAAACCAACAAATTGTTGAAATAAAAAGCATAATTAAAAACCCGTGAGCACCCGGTAGCAGGCTGTGACAACAAAGCAGCTCTGCAAAAAAATCCACCATGATCAAAAACTGACTACCAGATGGCGGTGTTGCTCATGTATATGGCAAAGTGAATAAAAGGAGTTTAGAGGACAGAAAAACCAGCGTATTGTTCAAAGGCCGTAAAAGCCAACAAATTGTTGAAATAAAAAGCAATAATTAAAAAACCGTGAGCACCCGGTAGTAGGCTGTGACAACAAAGCAGTTCTGCAAAAAAATCCACCATGATCAAAAACTGACTGCCAGATGGCGGTGTTGGTCATGTATATGGTAAAGTGAATAAAGGGAGTTTAGAGGACAGAAAAACCAGTGTATTGTTAGCTCAATGGTTAGCAGTGAAGTGAAAAAAAGAAGTTTAGAGGACAGAAAAACCAGTGTACTGTTAGCTCAATGGTTAGCAGTGCGTGCCAAAATTTCTCTGATGAGTGAAGTCTAGCAGCTTCCGAAATGATATATGAGAAAAGCTATGGCGGTTGCCTCTAAAAATTTTCCATTCTATTCAATTAAAAAATTTTAATAATTAAATAAAAATTATTAAAAACACAATAATAATATTCCCTGTAGAAAATTCATTCATAGTCAAAATACTTGAAAATTCAAAGGCCGTAAAAACCAACAAATTCTTGAAATAAAAAGCACTAATTAAAAACCCGTGAGCACCCGGTAGCAGGCTGTGACAACAAAGCAGCTCTGCAAAAAAATCCACCATGATCAAAAGCTGACTGCCAGATGGCGGTGTTGGTCATGTATATGGTAAAGTGAATAAGGGGAGTTTAGAGGACAGAAAAACCAGCGTATTGTTAGCTCAATGGTTAGCAGTGAAGTGAAAAAAAGAAGTTTAGAGGACAGAAAAACCAGCGTATTGTTAGCTCAATGGTTAGCAGTGCGTGCCAAAATTTCTCTGATGAGTGAAGTCTAGCAGCTTCCGAAATGATATATGAGAAAAGCTTTGGCGGTTGCCTCTAAAAATTTTCCTTTCTATTCAATTAAAAAATTTTAATAATTAAATAAAAATTATTAAAAACACAATAATAATATTCCCTGTAGAAAATTCATTCATAGTCAAGATACTTGAAAATTCAAAGACCGTAAAAACCAACAAATTGTTGAAATAAAAAGCAATAATTAAAAACCCGTGAGCACCCGGTAGCAGGCTGTGACAACAAAGCAGCTCTGCAAAAAAATCCACCATGATCAAAAACTGACTGCCAGATGGCGGTGTTGGTCATGTATATGGTAAAGTGAATAAGGGGAGTTTAGAGGACAGAAAAACCAGCGTATTGTTAGCTCAATGGTTAGCAGTGAAGTGAAAAAAAGAAGTTTAGAGGACAGAAAAACCAGTGTACTGTTAGCTCAATGGTTAGCAGTGAAGTGAAAAAAAGAAGTTTAGAGGACAGAAAAACCAGTGTACTGTTAGCTCAATGGTTAGCAGTGCGTGCCAAAATTTCTCTGATGAGTGAAGTCTAGCAGCTTCCGAAATGATATATAAGAAAAGCTATGGCGGTTGTCTCTAAAAATTTTCCTTTCTATTCACCTAAAAACTTTTAATAATTAAATAAAAATTATAGGCCGTGAAAACCAACAAATTGTTGAAATAAAAAGCAATAATTAAAAACCCGTGAGCACCCGGTACCAGGCTGTGACAACAAAGCAGCTCTGCAAAAAAATCCACCATGATCAAAAACTGACTACCAGATGGCGGTGTTGGTCATGTATATGGCAAAGTGAATAAAAGGAGTTTAGAGGACAGAAAAACCAGCTATTGTTAGCCTAATGGTAGCAGTGCGTGCTAAAATTTCTCTGATGAGTGAAGTCTAGCAGCTTCCGAAATGATATAAAAGAAAAGCTATGTCGGTTGTCTCTAAAAATTTTCCTTTCTATTCACCTAAAAACTTTTAATAATTAAATAAAAATTATAGGCCGTGAAAACCAACAAATTCTTGAAATAAAAAGCAATAATTAAAAACCCGTGAGCACCCGGTAGCAGGCTGTGACAACAAAGCAGCTCTGCAAAAAAATCCACCATGATCAAAAACTGACTGCCAGATGGCGGTGTTGGTCATGTATATGGTAAAGTGAATAAGGGGAGTTTAGAGGACAGAAAAACCAGCGTATTGTTAGCTCAATGGTTAGCAGTGCGTGCCAAAATTTCTCTGATGAGTGAAGTCTAGCAGCTTCCGAAATGATATATG
Source organism: Merzomyia westermanni (assembly GCA_949987695.1). NCBI lineage: Eukaryota > Metazoa > Arthropoda > Insecta > Diptera > Tephritidae > Merzomyia > Merzomyia westermanni. Next base: position 101,966,410 of record OX465288.1, on the reverse strand, counting down.
AGAAAAGCTATGGCGGTTGTCTCTAAAAATTTTCCTTTCTATTCAATTAAAAAATTTTAATAATTAAATAAAAATTATTAAAAACACAATAATAATATTCCCTGTAGAAAATTCATTCATAGTCAAGATACTTGAAAATTCAAAGGCCGTAAAAACCAACAAATTGTTGAAATAAAAAGCAATAATTAAAAAACCGTGAGCACCCGGTAGCAGGCTGTGACAACAAAGCAGCTCTGCAAAAAAATCCACCATGATCAAAAACTAACTGCCAGATTGCGGTGTTGGTCATGTATATGGTAAAGTGAATAAGGGGAGTTTAGAGGACAGAAAAACCAGCGTAGTGTTAGCTTAATGGTTATCAGTGCGTGCCAAAATTTCTCTGATGAGTGAAGTCTAGCAGCTTCCGAAATGATATAAAAGAAAAGCTATGTCGGTTGTCTCTAAAAATTTTCCTTTCTATTCACCTAAAAACTTTTAATAATTAAATAAAAATTATAGGCCGTGAAAACCAACAAATTCTTGAAATAAAAAGCAATAATTAAAAACCCGTGAGCACCCGGTAGCAGGCTGTGACAACAAAGCAGCTCTGCAAAAAAATCCACCATGATCAAAAACTGACTGCCAGATGGCGGTGTTGGTCATGTATATGGTAAAGTGAATAAGGGGAGTTTAGAGGACAGAAAAACCAGCGTATTGTTAGCTCAATGGTTAGCAGTGCGTGCCAAAATTTCTCTGATGAGTGAAGTCTAGCAGCTTCCGAAATGATATATGAGAAAAGCTATGGCGGTTGTCTCTAAAAATTTTCCTTTCTATTCAATTAAAAAATTTTAATAATTAAATAAAAATTATTAAAAACACAATAATAATATTCCCTGTAGAAAATTCATTCATAGTCAAGATACTTGAAAATTCAAAGGCCGTAAAAACCAACAAATTGTTGAAATAAAAAGCAATAATTAAAAAACCGTGAGCACCCGGTAGCAGGCTGTGACAACAAAGCAGCTCTGCAAAAAAATCCACCATGATCAAAAACTGACTGCCAGATTGCGGTGTTGGTCATGTATATGGTAAAGTGAATAAGGTGAGTTTAGAGGACAGAAAAACCAGCGTAGTGTTAGCTTAATGGTTATCAGTGCGTGCCAAAATTTCTCTGATGAGTGAAGTCTAGCAGCTTCCGAAATGATATATGAGAAAAGCTATGGCGGTTGTCTCTAAAAATTTTCCTTTATATTCACCTAAAAACTTTTAATAATTAAACAAAAATTATAGGCCGTGAAAACCAACAAGTTTTTGAAATAGCAAGCAATAATTAAAAACCCGTGAGCACCCGGTAGCAGGCTGTGACAACAAAGCAGCTCTGCAAAAAAATCCACCATGATCAAAAACTGACTGCCAGATGGCGGTGTTGGTCATGTATATGGTAAAGTGAATAAGGGGAGTTTAGAGGACAGAAAAACCAGCGTATTGTTAGCCTAATGGTAGCAGTGCGTGCTAAAATTTTTCTGATGAGTGAAGTCTAGCAGCTTCCGAAATGATATATAAGAAAAGCTATGGCGGTTGTCTCTAAAAATTTTCCTTTCTATTCAATTAAAAGCTTTTAATAATTAAATAAAAATTATAGGCCCTAAAAGCCAACAAATTGTTGAAATAAAAAGCAATAATTAAAAAACCGTGAGCACCCGGAGTAGGCTGTGACAACCCAGCAGCTCTGCAAAAAAATCCACCATGATCAAAAACTGACTACCAGATGGCGGTGTTGGTCATGTATATGGTAAAGTGATTAAAAGGAGTTTGGAGAACAAAAAACCCACGTATTGGTAGCTTAATGGTTATCAGTGCGTGCCAAAATGTATCTGATGAGTGAAGTCTATGGCGGTTGCCTCTAAAAATTTTCCTTTCTATTCAATTAACAAATTTTAATAATTAAATAAAAATTATTAAAAACACAATAATAATATTCCCTGTAGAAAATTCATTCATAGTCAAGATACTTGAAAATTCAAAGGCCGTAAAAACCAACAAATTGTTGAAATAAAAAGCAATAATTAAAAACCCGTGAGCACCCGGTAGCAGGCTGTGACAACAAAGCAGCTCTGCAAAAAAATCCACCATGATCAAAAAGTGACTGCCAGATGGCGGTGTTGGTCATGTATAAGGCAAAGTGAGTAAGAGCAGTTTAGAGGACAGAAAAACCAGCGTATTGTGTGCTAACATTTTTCTGATGAGTGAAGTCTAGCAGCTTCCGAAATGATATATAAGAAAAGCTATGGCGGTTGTCTCTAAAAATTTTCCTTTCTATTCACTTAAAAACTTTTAATAATTAAATAAAAATTATAGGCCGTGAAAACCAACAAATTGTTGAAATAACAAGCAATAATTAAAAACCCGTGAGCACCCGGTAGCAGGCTGTGACAACAAAGCAGCTCTGCAAAAAAATCCACCATGATCAAAAACTGACTACCAGATGGCGGTGTTGGTCATGTATATGGCAAAGTGAGTAAGAGGAGTTTAGAGGACAGAAAAACCAGCGTATTGCGTGCTAAAATTTTTCTGATGAGTGAAGTCTAGCAGCTTCCGAAATGATATATAAGAAAAGCTATGGCGGTTTTCTCTAAAAATTTTCCTTTCTATTCACTTAAAAACTTTTAATAATTAAATAAAAATTATAGGCCGTGAAAACCAACAAATTGTTGAAATAAAAACCAATAATTAAAAACCCGTGAGCACCCGGTAGCAGGCTGTGACAACAAAGCAGCTCTGCAAAAAAATCCACCATGATCAAAAACTGACTACCAGTTGGCGGTGTTGGTCATGTATATGGTAAAGTGATTAAAAGGAGTTTGGAGAACAAAAAAACCAACGTATTGGTAGCTTAATGGTTATCAGTGCGTGCGAAAATTTATCTGATGAGTGAAGTCTAGCAGCTTCCGAAATGATATATGAGAAAAGCTATGGCGGTTGCCTCTAAAAATTTTCCTTTCTATTTAATTAAAAAATTTTAATAATTAAATAAAAATTATAGGCCGTGAAAACCAACAAATTGTTGAAATACAAAGCAATAATTAAAAACCCGTGAGCACCCGGTAGCAGGCTGTGACAACAAAGCAGCTCTGCAAAAAAATCCACCATGATCAGAAACTGACTACCAGATGGCGGTGTTGGTCATGTATATGGCAAAGTGAAAAGGGGAGTTTAGAGGACAGAAAAACCAGCGTATTGTTAGCCTAATGGTAGCAGTGCGTGCTAAAATTTTTCTAATGAGTGAAGCCTAGCAGCTTCCGAAATGATATATAAGAAAAGCTATGGCGGTTTTCTCTAAAAATTTTCCTTTCTATTCACTTAAAAACTTTTAATAATTAAATAAAAATTATAGGCCGTGAAAACCAACAAATTGTTGAAATAAAAAGCAATAATTAAAAACCCGTGAGCACCCGGTACCAGGCTGTGACAACAAAGCAGCTCTGCAAAAAAATCCACCATGATCAAAAACTGACTGCCAGATGGCGGTGTTGGTCATGTATATGGCAAAGTGAATAAAAGGAGTTTAGAGGACAGAAAAACCAGCGTATTGTTCAAATGCCGTAAAAGCCAACAAATTGTTGAAATAAAAAGCATTAATTAAAAAACCGTGAGCACCCGGTAGTAGGCTGTGGCAACAAAGCAGCTCTGCAAAAAAATCCACCATGATCAAAAACTGACTGCCAGATGGCGGTGTTGGTCATGTATATGGTAAAGTGAATAAGGGGAGTTTAGAGGACAGAAAAACCAGTGTATTGTTAGCTCAATGGTTAGCAGTGCGTGCCAAAATTTCTCTGATGAGTGAAGTCTAGCAGCTTCCGAAATGATATATGAGAAAAGCTATGGCGGTTGCCTCTAAAAATTTTCCTTTCTATTCAATTAAAAAATTTTAATAATTAAATAAAAATTATTAAAAACACAATAATAATATTCCCTGTAGAAAATTCGTTCATAGTCAAGATACTTGAAAATTCAAAGGCCGTAAAAACCAACAAATTGTTGAAATAAAAAGCAATAATTAAAAACCCGTGCGCACCCGGTAGCAGGCTGTGACAACAAAGCAGCTCTGCAAAAAAATCCACCATGATCAAAAACTGACTGCCAGATTGCGGTGTTGGTCATGTATATGGTAAAGTGAATAAGGGGAGTTTAGAGGACAGAAAAACCAGCGTATTGTTAGCTTAATGGTTATCAGTGCGTGCCAAAATTTCTCTGATGAGTGAAGTCTAGCAGCTTCCGAAATGATATATGAGAAAAGCTATGGCGGTTGTCTCTAAAAATTTTCCTTTCTATTCACCTAAAAACTTTTAATAATTAAACAAAAATTATAGGCCGTGAAAACCAACAAGTTTTTGAAATAGAAAGCAATAATTAAAAACCCGTGAGCACCCGGTAGCAGGCTGTGACAACAAAGCAGCTCTGCAAAAAAATCCACCATGATCAAAAACTGACTGCCAGATGGCGGTGTTGGTCATGTATATGGTAAAGTGAATAAGGGGAGTTTAGAGGACAGAAAAACCAGCGTATTGTTAGCCTAATGGTAGCAGTGCGTGCTAAAATTTTTCTGATGAGTGAAGTCTAGCAGCTTCCGAAATGATATATGAGAAAAGCTATGGCGGTTGTCTCTAAAAATTTTCCTTTCTATTCAATTAAAAGCTTTTAATAATTAAATAAAAATTATAGGCCCTAAAAGCCAACAAATTGTTGAAATAAAAAGCAATAATTAAAAAACCGTGAGCACCCGGAGTAGGCTGTGACAACCCAGCAGCTCTGCAAAAAAATCCACCATGATCAAAAACTGACTACCAGATGGCGGTGTTGGTCATGTATATGGTAAAGTGATTAAAAGGAGTTTGGAGAACAAAAAACCCACGTATTGGTAGCTTAATGGTTATCAGTGCGTGCCAAAATTTATCTGATGAGTGAAGTCTATGGCGGTTGCCTCTAAAAATTTTCCTTTCTATTCAATTAACAAATTTTAATAATTAAATAAAAATTATTAAAAACACAATAATAATATTCCCTGTAGAAAATTCATTCATAGTCAAGATACTTGAAAATTCAAAGGCCGTAAAAACCAACAAATTGTTGAAATAAAAAGCAATAATTAAAAACCCGTGAGCACCCGGTAGCAGGCTGTGACAACAAAGCAGCTCTGCAAAAAAATCCACCATGATCAAAAACTGACTGCCAGATGGCGGTGTTGGTCATGTATAAGGCAAAGTGAGTAAGAGGAGTTTAGAGGACAGAAAAACCAGCGTATTGTGTGCTAACATTTTTCTGATGAGTGAAGTCTAGCAGCTTCCGAAATGATATATAAGAAAAGCTATGGCGGTTGTCTCTAAAAATTTTCCTTTCTATTCACTTAAAAACTTTTAATAATTAAATAAAAATTATAGGCCGTGAAAACCAACAAATTGTTGAAATAACAAGCAATAATTAAAAACCCGTGAGCACCCGGTAGCAGGCTGTGACAACAAAGCAGCTCTGCAAAAAAATCCACCATGATCAAAAACTGACTACCAGATGGCGGTGTTGGTCATGTATATGGCAAAGTGAGTAAGAGGAGTTTAGAGGACAGAAAAACCAGCGTATTGCGTGCTAAAATTTTTCTGATGAGTGAAGTCTAGCAGCTTCCGAAATGATATATAAGAAAAGCTATGGCGGTTTTCTCTAAAAATTTTCCTTTCTATTCACTTAAAAACTTTTAATAATTAAATAAAAATTATAGGCCGTGAAAACCAACAAATTGTTGAAATAAAAACCAATAATTAAAAACCCGTGAGCACCCGGTAGCAGGCTGTGACAACAAAGCAGCTCTGCAAAAAAATCCACCATGATCAAAAACTGACTACCAGTTGGCGGTGTTGGTCATGTATAAGGCAAAGTGAGTAAGAGGAGTTTAGAGGACAGAAAAACCAGCGTATTGTGTGCTAAAATTTTTCTGATGAGTGAAGTCTAGCAGCTTCCGAAATGATATATAAGAAAAGCTAAAGCGTTTGTCTCTAAAAATTTTCCTTTCTATTCACTTAAAAACTTTTAATAATTAAATAAAAATTATAGGCCGTGAAAACCAACAAATTGTTGAAATACAAAGCAATAATTAAAAACCCGTGAGCACCCGGTAGCAGGCTGTGACAACAAAGCAGCTCTGCAAAAAAATCCACCATGATCAGAAACTGACTACCAGATGGCGGTGTTGGTCATGTATATGGCAAAGTGAATAAGGGGAGTTTAGAGGACAGAAAAACCAGCGTATTGTTAGCCTAATGGTAGCAGTGCGTGCTAAAATTTTTCTAATGAGTGAAGCCTAGCAGCTTCCGAAATGATATATAAGAAAACTATGGCGGTTTTCTCTAAAAATTTTCCTTTCTATTCACTTAAAAACTTTTAATAATTAAATAAAAATTATAGGCCGTGAAAACCAACAAATTGTTGAAATAAAAAGCAATAATTAAAAACCCGTGAGCACCCGGTACCAGGCTGTGACAACAAAGCAGCTCTGCAAAAAAATCCACCATGAACAAAAACTAACTGCCAGATGGCGGTGTTGGTCATGTATATGGCAAAGTGAATAAAAGGAGTTTAGAGGACAGAAAAACCAGCGTATTGTTCAAATGCCGTAAAAGCCAACAAATTGTTGAAATAAAAGGCATTTATTAAAAAACCGTGAGCACCCGGTAGTAGGCTGTGGCAACAAAGCAGCTCTGCAAAAAAATCCACCATGATCAAAAACTGACTGCCAGATGGCGGTGTTGGTCATGTATATGGTAAAGTGAATAAGGGGAGTTTAGAGGACAGAAAAACCAGTGTATTGTTAGCTCAATGGTTAGCAGTGAAGTGAAAAAAAGAAGTTTAGAGGACAGAAAAAACCAGTGTATTGTTAGCTCAATGGTTAGCAGTGAAGTGAACAAAAGAAGTTTAGAGGACAGAAAAACCAGCGTATGCAATGGTTAGCAGTGCGTGCCAAAATTTCTCTGATGAGTGAAGTCTAGCAGCTTCCGAAATGATATATGAGAAAAGCTATGGCGGTTGCCTCTAAAAATTTTCCTTTCTATTCAATTAAAAAATTTTAATAATTAAATAAAAATTATTAAAAACACAATAATAATATTCCCTGTAGAAAATTCGTTCATAGTCAAGATACTTGAAAATTCAAAGGCCGTAAAAACCAACAAATTGTTGAAATAAAAAGCAATAATTAAAAACCCGTGCGCACCCGGTAGCAGGCTGTGACAACAAAGCAGCTCTGCAAAAAAATCCACCATGATCAAAAACTGACTGCCAGATTGCGGTGTTGGTCATGTATATGGTAAAGTGAATAAGGGGAGTTTAGAGGACAGAAAAACCAGCGTATTGTTAGCTTAATGGTTATCAGTGCGTGCCAAAATTTCTCTGATGAGTGAAGTCTAGCAGCTTCCGAAATGATATATGAGAAAAGCTATGGCGGTTGTCTCTAAAAATGTTCCTTTCTATTCACCTAAAAACTTTTAATAATTAAACAAAAATTATAGGCCGTGAAAACCAACAAGTTTTTGAAATAGAAAGCAATAATTAAAAACCCGTGAGCACCCGGTAGCAGGCTGTGACAACAAAGCAGCTCTGCAAAAAAATCCACCATGATCAAAAACTGACTGCCAGATGGCGGTGTTGGTCATGTATATGGTAAAGTGAATAAGGGGAGTTTAGAGGACAGAAAAACTAGCGTATTGTGTGCTAACATTTTTCTGATGAGTGAAGTCTAGCAGCTTCCGAAATGATATATAAGAAAAGCTATGGCGGTTGTCTCTAAAAATTTTCCTTTCTATTCAATTAAAAGCTTTTAATAATTAAATAAAAATTATAGGCCCTAAAAGCCAACAAATTGTTGAAATAAAAAGCAATAATTAAAAAACCGTGAGCACCCGGAGTAGGCTGTGACAACCCAGCAGCTCTGCAAAAAAATCCACCATGATCAAAAACTGACTACCAGATGGCGGTGTTGGTCATGTATATGGTAAAGTGATTAAAAGGAGTTTGGAGAACAAAAAACCCACGTATTGGTAGCTTAATGGTTATCAGTGCGTGCCAAAATTTATCTGATGAGTGAAGTCTATGGCGGTTGCCTCTAAAATTTTTTCTTTCTATTCAATTAACAAATTTTAATAATTAAATAAAAATTATTAAAAACACAATAATAATATTCCCTGTAGAAAATTCATTCATAGTCAAGATACTTGAAAATTCAAAGGCCGTAAAAACCAACAAATTGTTGAAATAAAAAGCAATAATTAAAAACCCGTGAGCACCCGGTAGCAGGCTGTGACAACAAAGCAGCTCTGCAAAAAAATCCACCATGATCAAAAACTGACTGCCAGATGGCGGTGTTGGTCATGTATAAGGCAAAGTGAGTAAGAGCAGTTTAGAGGACAGAAAAACTAGCGTATTGTGTGCTAACATTTTTCTGATGAGTGAAGTCTAGCAGCTTCCGAAATGATATATAAGAAAAGCTATGGCGGTTGTCTCTAAAAATTTTCCTTTCTATTCACTTAAAAACTTTTAATAATTAAATAAAAATTATAGGCCGTGAAAACCAACAAATTGTTGAAATAACAAGCAATAATTAGAAACCCGTGAGCACCCGGTAGCAGGCTGTGACAACAAAGCAGCTCTGCAAAAAAATCCACCATGATCAAAAACTGACTACCAGATGGCGGTGTTGGTCATGTATATGGCAAAGTGAGTAAGAGGAGTTTAGAGGACAGAAAAACCAGCGTATTGCGTGCTAAAATTTTTCTGATGAGTGAAGTCTAGCAGCTTCCGAAATGATATATAAGAAAAGCTATGGCGGTTTTCTCTAAAAATTTTCCTTTCTATTCACTTAAAAACTTTTAATAATTAAATAAAAATTATAGGCCGTGAAAACCAACAAATTGTTGAAATAAAAAGCAATAATTAAAAACCCGTGAGCACCCGGTAGCAGGCTGTGACAACAAAGCAGCTCTGCACAAAAATCCACCATGATCAAAAACTGACTACCAGATGGCGGTGTTGGTCATGTATATGGAAAAGTGAATAAAAGGAGTTTAGAGGACAGAAAAACCAGCGTATTGTTCAAATGCCGTAAAAGCCAACAAATTGTTGAAATAAAAAGCATTAATTAAAAAACCGTGAGCACCCGGTAGTAGGCTGTGGCAACAAAGCAGCTCTGCAAAAAAATCCACCATGATCAAAAACTGACTACCAGATGGCGGTGTTGGTCATGTATATGGAAAAGTGAATAAAAGGAGTTTAGAGGACAGAAAAACCAGCGTATTGTTCAAATGCCGTAAAAGCCAACAAATTGTTGAAATAAAAAGCATTAATTAAAAAACCGTGAGCACCCGGTAGTAGGCTGTGGCAACAAAGCAGCTCTGCAAAAAAATCCACCATGATCAAAAACTGACTGCCAGATGGCGGTGTTGGTCATGTATATGGAAAAGTGAATAAAAGGAGTTTAGAGGACAGAAAAACCAGCGTATTGTTCAAATGCCGTAAAAGCCAACAAATTGTTGAAATAAAAAGCAATAATTAAAAACCCGTGAGCACCCGGTAGCAGGCTGTGACAACAAAGCAGCTCTGCAAAAAAATCCACCATGATCAAAAACTGACTACCAGATGGCGGTGTTGGTCATGTATATGGAAAAGTGAATAAAAGGAGTTTAGAGGACAGAAAAACCAGCGTATTGTTCAAATGCCGTAAAAGTCAACAAATTGTTGAAATAAAAAGCAATAATTAAAAACCCGTGAGCACCCGGTAGCAGGCTGTGACAACAAAGCAGCTCTGCAAAAAAATCCACCATGATCAAAAACTGACTGCCAGATGGCGGTGTTGGTCATGTATATGGAAAAGTGAATAAAAGGAGTTTAGAGGACAGAAAAACCAGCGTATTGTTCAAATGCCGTAAAAGCCAACAAATTGTTGAAATAAAAAGCAATAATTAAAAACCCGTGAGCACCCGGTAGCAGGCTGTGACAACAAAGCAGCTCTGCAAAAAAATCCACCATGATCAAAAACTGACTACCAGATGGCGGTGTTGGTCATGTATATGGCAAAGTGAGTAAGAGGAGTTTAGAGGACAGAAAAACCAGCGTATTGCGTGCTAAAATTTTTCTGATGAGTGAAGTCTAGCAGCTTCCGAAATGATATATAAGAAAAGCTATGGCGGTTTTCTCTAAAAATTTTCCTTTCTATTCACTTAAAAACTTTTAATAATTAAATAAAAATTATAGGCCGTGAAAACCAACAAATTGTTGAAATAAAAAGCAATCATTAAAAACCCGTGAGCACCCGGTACCAGGCTGTGACAACAAAGCAGCTCTGCAAAAAAATCCACCATGATCAAAAACTGACTGCCAGATGGCGGTGTTGGTCATGTATATGGCAAAGTGAATAAAAGGAGTTTAGAGGACAGAAAAACCAGCGTATTGTTCAAATGCCGTAAAAGCCAACAAATTGTTGAAATAAAAAGCATTAATTAAAAAACCGTGAGCACCCGGTAGTAGGCTGTGGCAACAAAGCAGCTCTGCAAAAAAATCCACCATGATCAAAAACTGACTGCCAGATGGCGGTGTTGGTCATGTATATGGTAAAGTGAATAAGGGGAGTTTAGAGGACAGAAAAACCAGTGTATTGTTAGCTCAATGGTTAGCAGTGAAGTGAAAAAAAGAAGTTTAGAGGATAGAAAAAACCAGTGTATTGTTAGCTCAATGGTTAGCAGTGAAGTGAACAAAAGAAGTTTAGAGGACAGAAAAACCAGCGTATTGTTAGCTCAATGGTTAGCAGTGCGTGCCAAAATTTTTCTGATTAGTGAAGTCTAGCAGCTTCCGAAATGATATATGAGAAAAGCTAAGGCGGTTGCCTCTAAAAATTTTCCTTTCTATTCAATTAAAAAATTTTAATAATTAAATAAAAATTATTAAAAACACAATAATAATATTCCCTGTAGAAAATTCGTTCATAGTCAAGATACTTGAAAATTCAAAGGCCGTAAAAACCAACAAATTGTTGAAATAAAAAGCAATAATTAAAAACCCGTGCGCACCCGGTAGCAGGCTGTGACAACAAAGCAGCTCTGCAAAAAAATCCACCATGATCAAAAACTGACTGCCAGATTGCGGTGTTGGTCATGTATATGGTAAAGTGAATAAGGGGAGTTTAGAGGACAGAAAAACCAGCGTATTGTTAGCTTAATGGTTATCAGTGCGTGCCAAAATTTCTCTGATGAGTGAAGTCTAGCAGCTTCCGAAATGATATATGAGAAAAGCTATGGCGGTTGTCTCTAAAAATTTTCCTTTCTATTCACCTAAAAACTTTTAATAATTAAACAAAAATTATAGGCCGTGAAAACCAACAAGTTTTTGAAATAGAAAGCAATAATTAAAAACCCGTGAGCACCCGGTAGCAGGCTGTGACAACAAAGCAGCTCTGCAAAAAAATCCACCATGATCAAAAACTGACTGCCAGATGGCGGTGTTTGTCATGTATATGGTAAAGTGAATAAGGGGAGTTTAGAGGACAGAAAAACCAGCGTATTGTTAGCCTAATGGTAGCAGTGCGTGCTAAAATTTTTCTGATGAGTGAAGTCTAGCAGCTTCCGAAATGATATATAAGAAAAGCTATGGCGGTTGTCTCTAAAAATTTTCCTTTCTATTCAATTAAAAGCTTTTAATAATTAAATAAAAATTATAGGCCCTAAAAGCCAACAAATTGTTGAAATAAAAAGCAATAATTAAAAAACCGTGAGCACCCGGAGTAGGCTGTGACAACCCAGCAGCTCTGCAAAAAAATCCACCATGATCAAAAACTGACTACCAGATGGCGGTGTTGGTCATGTATATGGTAAAGTGATTAAAAGGAGTTTGGAGAACAAAAAACCCACGTATTGGTAGCTTAATGGTTATCAGTGCGTGCCAAAATTTATCTGATGAGTGAAGTCTATGGCGGTTGCCTCTAAAAATTTTCCTTTCTATTCAATTAACAAATTTTAATAATTAAATAAAAATTATTAAAAACACAATAATAATATTCCCTGTAGAAAATTCATTCATAGTCAAGATACTTGAAAATTCAAAGGCCGTAAAAACCAACAAATTGTTGAAATAAAAAGCAATAATTAAAAACCCGTGAGCACCCGGTAGCAGGCTGTGACAACAAAGCAGCTCTGCAAAAAAATCCACCATGATCAAAAACTGACTGCCAGATGGCGGTGTTGGTCATGTATATGGTAAAGTGAATAAGGGGAGTTTAGAGGACAGAAAAACCAGTGTATTGTTAGCTCAATGGTTAGCAGTGAAGTGAAAAAAAGAAGTTTAGAGGACAGAAAAAACCAGTGTATTGTTAGCTCAATGGTTAGCAGTGAAGTGAACAAAAGAAGTTTAGAGGACAGAAAAACCAGCGTATTGTTAGCTCAATGGTTAGCAGTGCGTGCCAAAATTTCTCTGATGAGTGAAGTCTAGCAGCGTCCGAAATGATATATGAGAAAAGCTATGGCGGTTGCCTCTAAAAATTTTCCTTTCTATTCAATTAAAAAATTTTAATAATTAAATAAAAATTATTAAAAACACAATAATAATATTCCCTGTAGAAAATTCGTTCATAGTCAAGATACTTAAAAATTCAAAGGCCGTAAAAACCAACAAATTGTTGAAATAAAAAGCAATAATTAAAAACCCGTGCGCACCCGGTAGCAGGCTGTGACAACAAAGCAGCTCTGCAAAAAAATCCACCATGATCAAAAACTGACTGCCAGATGGCGGTGTTGGTCATGTATATGGTAAAGTGAATAAGGGGAGTTTAGAGGACAGAAAAACCAGCGTATTGTTAGCCTAATGGTAGCAGTGCGTGCTAAAATTTTTCTGATGAGTGAAGTCTAGCAGCTTCCGAAATGATATATAAGAAAAGCTATGGCGGTTGTCTCTAAAAATTTTCCTTTCTATTCAATTAAAAGCTTTTAATAATTAAATAAAAATTATAGGCCTAAAAGCCAACAAATTGTTGAAATAAAAAGCAATAATTAAAAAACCGTGAGCACCCGGAGTAGGCTGTGACAACCCAGCAGCTCTGCAAAAAAATCCACCATGATCAAAAACTGACTACCAGATGGCGGTGTTGGTCATGTATATGGTAAAGTGATTAAAAGGAGTTTGGAGAACAAAAAAACCCACGTATTGGTAGCTTAATGGTTATCAGTGCGTGCCAAAATAATTAAAAACCCGTGCGCATCCGGTAGCAGGCTGTGACAACAAAGCAGCTCTGCAAAAAAATCCACCATGATCAAAAACTGACTGCCAGATGGCGGTGTTGGTCATGTATAAGGCACAGTGAGTAAGAGGAGTTTAGAGGACAGAAAAATCAGCGTATTGTGTGCTAAAATTTTTCTGATGAGTGAAGTCTAGCAGCTTCCGAAATGATATATAAGAAAAGCTATGGCGGTTGTCTCTAAAAATTTTCCTTTCTATTCACTTAAAAACTTTTAATAATTAAATAAAAATTATAGGCCGTGAAAACCAACAAATTGTTGAAATAAAAAGCAATAATTAAAAACCCGTGAGCACCCGGTAGCAGGCTGTGACAACAAAGCAGCTCTGCAAAAAAATCCACCATGATCAAAAACTGACTACCAGATGGCGGTGTTGGTCATGTATATGGAAAAGTGAATAAGGGGAGTTTAGAGGACAGAAAAACCAGGGTATTGTTAGCCTAATGGTAGCAGTGCGTGTTAAAAGTTTTCTGATGAGTGAAGTCTAGCAGCATCCGAAATGATATATAAAAAAAGCTATGGCGGTTTTCTCTAAAAATTTTCGTTTCTATTCACTTAAAAACTTTTAATAATTAAATAAAAATTATAGGCCGTGAAAACCAACAAATTGTTGAAATAAAAAGCAATAATTAAAAACCCGTGAGCACCCGGTAGCAGGCTGTGACCACAAAGCAGCTCTGCAAAAAAATCCACCATTATCAAAAACTGACTGCCAGATGGCGGTGTTGGTCATGTAGCAGTGCGTGCTAAAATTTTTCTGATGAGTGAAGTCTAGCAGCTTCCGAAATGATATATAAGAAAAGCTCTAAAAATTTTCCTTTCTATTCAATTAAAAACTTTTAATAATTAAATAAAAATTATAGGCCGTGAAAACCAACAAGTTGTTGAAATAAAAAGCAATAATTAAAAACCCGTGAGCACCCGGTAGCAGGCTGTGACAACAAAGCAGCTCTGCAAAAAAATCCACCATGATCAAAAACTGACTACCAGATGGCGGTGTTGGTCATGTATAAGGCAAAGTGAGTAAGAGGAGTTTAGAGGACAGAAAAACCAGCGTATTGTGTGCTAAAATTTTTCTGATGAGTGAAGTCTAGCAGCTTCCGAAATGATATATAAGAAAAGCTATAGCGGTTGTCTCTAAACATTTTCCTTTCTATTCACTTAAAAACTTTTAATAATTAAATAAAAATTATAGGCCGTGAAAACCAACAAATTGTTGAAATAAAAAGCAATAATTAAAAACCCGTGAGCACCCGGTAGCAGGCTGTGACAACAAAGCAGCTCTGCAAAAAAATCCACCATGATCAGAAACTGACTACCAGATGGCGGTGTTGGTCATGTATATGGCAAAGTGAATAAGGGGAGTTTAGAGGACAGAAAAACCAGCGTATTGTTAGCCTAATGGTAGCAGTGCGTGCTAAAATTTTTCTAATGAGTGAAGCCTAGCAGCATCCGAAATGATATATAAAAAAAGCTATGGCGGTTTTCTCTAAAAATTTTCGTTTCTATTCACTTAAAAACTTTTAATAATTAAATAAAAATTATAGGCCGTGAAAACCAACAAATTGTTGAAATAAAAAGCAATAATTAAAAACCCGTGAGCACCCGGTAGCAGGCTGTGACCACAAAGCAGCTCTGCAAAAAAATCCACCATGATCAAAAACTGACTACCAGATGGCGGTGTTGGTCATGTATAAGGCAAAGTGAGTAAGAGGAGTTTAGAGGACAGAAAAACCAGCGTATTGTGTGCTAAAATTTTTCTGATGAGTGAAGTCTAGCAGCTTCCGAAATGATATATAAGAAAAGCTATAGCGGTTGTCTCTAAAAATTTTCGTTTCTATTCACTTAAAAACTTTTAATAATTAAATAAAAATTATAGGCCGTGAAAACCAACAAATTGTTGAAATAAAAAGCAATAATTAAAAACCCGTGAGCACCCGGTAGCAGGCTGTGACCACAAAGCAGCTCTGCAAAAAAATCCACCATGATCAAAAACTGACTACCAGATGGCGGTGTTGGTCATGTATATGGCAAAGTGAATAAGGGGAGTTTAGAGGACAGAAAAACCAGCGTATTGTTAGCCTAATGGTAGCAGTGCGTGCTAAAATTTTTCTAATGAGTGAAGCCCAGCAGCATCCGAAATGATATATAAGAAAAGCTATAGCGGTTGTCTCTAAACATTTTCCTTTCTATTCACTTAAAAACTTTTAATAATTAAATAAAAATTATAGGCCGTGAAAACCAACAAATTGTTGAAATAAAAAGCAATAATTAAAAACCCGTGAGCACCCGGTAGCAGGCTGTGACAACAAAGCAGCTCTGCAAAAAAATCCACCATGATCAGAAACTGACTACCAGATGGCGGTGTTGGTCATGTATATGGCAAAGTGAATAAGGGGAGTTTAGAGGACAGAAAAACCAGCGTATTGTTAGCCTAATGGTAGCAGTGCGTGCTAAAATTTTTCTAATGAGTGAAGCCTAGCAGCATCCGAAATGATATATAAAAAAAGCTATGGCGGTTTTCTCTAAAAATTTTCGTTTCTATTCACTTAAAAACTTTTAATAATTAAATAAAAATTATAGGCCGTGAAAACCAACAAATTGTTGAAATAAAAAGCAATAATTAAAAACCCGTGAGCACCCGGTAGCAGGCTGTGACAACAAAGCAGCTCTGCAAAAAAATCCACCATGATCAGAAACTGACTACCAGATGGCGGTGTTGGTCATGTATATGGCAAAGTGAATAAGGGGAGTTTAGAGGACAGAAAAACCAGCGTATTGTTAGCCTAATGGTAGCAGTGCGTGCTAAAATTTTTCTAATGAGTGAAGCCTAGCAGCATCCGAAATGATATATAAAAAAAGCTATGGCGGTTTTCTCTAAAAATTTTCGTTTCTATTCACTTAAAAACTTTTAATAATTAAATAAAAATTATAGGCCGTGAAAACCAACAAATTGTTGAAATAAAAAGCAATAATTAAAAACCCGTGAGCACCCGGTAGCAGGCTGTGACCACAAAGCAGCTCTGCAAAAAAATCCACCATGATCAAAAACTGACTACCAGATGGCGGTGTTGGTCATGTATATGGCAAAGTGAATAAGGGGAGTTTAGAGGACAGAAAAACCAGCGTATTGTTAGCCTAATGGTAGCAGTGCGTGCTAAAATTTTTCTAATGAGTGAAGCCTAGCAGCATCCGAAATGATATATAAGAAAAGCTATAGCGGTTGTCTCTAAACATTTTCCTTTCTATTCACTTAAAAACTTTTAATAATTAAATAAAAATTATAGGCCGTGAAAACCAACAAATTGTTGAAATAAAAAGCAATAATTAAAAACCCGTGAGCACCCGGTAGCAGGCTGTGACAACAAAGCAGCTCTGCAAAAAAATCCACCATGATCAGAAACTGACTACCAGATGGCGGTGTTGGTCATGTATATGGCAAAGTGAATAAGGGGAGTTTAGAGGACAGAAAAACCAGCGTATTGTTAGCCTAATGGTAGCAGTGCGTGCTAAAATTTTTCTAATGAGTGAAGCCTAGCAGCATCCGAAATGATATATAAAAAAAGCTATGGCGGTTTTCTCTAAAAATTTTCGTTTCTATTCACTTAAAAACTTTTAATAATTAAATAAAAATTATAGGCCGTGAAAACCAACAAATTGTTGAAATAAAAAGCAATAATTAAAAACCCGTGAGCACCCGGTAGCAGGCTGTGACAACAAAGCAGCTCTGCAAAAAAATCCACCATGATCAAAACCTGACTACCAGATGGCGGTGTTGGTCATGTATATGGAAAAGTGAATAAGGGGAGTTTAGAGGACAGAAAAACCAGCGTATTGTTAGCCTAATGGTAGCAGTGCGTGTTAAAAGTTTTCTGATGAGTGAAGTCTAGCAGCATCCGAAATGATATATAAAAAAAGCTATGGCGGTTTTCTCTAAAAATTTTCGTTTCTATTCACTTAAAAACTTTTAATAATTAAATAAAAATTATAGGCCGTGAAAACCAACAAATTGTTGAAATAAAAAGCAATAATTAAAAACCCGTGAGCACCCGGTAGCAGGCTGTGACCACAAAGCAGCTCTGCAAAAAAATCCACCATGATCAAAAACTGACTGCCAGATGGCGGTTTTGGTCATGTAGCAGTGCGTGCTAAAATTTTTCTGATGAGTGAAGTCTAGCAGCTTCCGAAATGATATATAAGAAAAGCTCTAAAAATTTTCCTTTCTATTCAATTAAAAACTTTTAATAATTAAATAAAAATTATAGGCCGTGAAAACCAACAAGTTGTTGAAATAAAAAGCAATAATTAAAAACCCGTGAGCACCCGGTAGCAGGCTGTGACAACAAAGCAGCTCTGCAAAAAAATCCACCATGATCAAAAACTGACTACCAGATGGCGGTGTTGGTCATGTATAAGGCAAAGTGAGTAAGAGGAGTTTAGAGGACAGAAAAACCAGCGTATTGTGTGCTAAAATTTTTCTGATGAGTGAAGTCTAGCAGCTTCCGAAATGATATATAAGAAAAGCTATAGCGGTTGTCTCTAAACATTTTCCTTTCTATTCACTTAAAAACTTTTAATAATTAAATAAAAATTATAGGCCGTGAAAACCAACAAATTGTTGAAATAAAAAGCAATAATTAAAAACCCGTGAGCACCCGGTAGCAGGCTGTGACAACAAAGCAGCTCTGCAAAAAAATCCACCATGATCAGAAACTGACTACCAGATGGCGGTGTTGGTCATGTATATGGCAAAGTGAATAAGGGGAGTTTAGAGGACAGAAAAACCAGCGTATTGTTAGCCTAATGGTAGCAGTGCGTGCTAAAATTTTTCTAATGAGTGAAGCCTAGCAGCTTCCGAAATGATATATAAGAAAAGCTATGGCGGTTTTCTCTAAAAATTTTCCTTTCTATTCACTTAAAAACTTGTAATAATTAAATAAAAATTATAGGCCGTGAAAACCAACAAGTTGTTGAAATAAAAAGCAATAATTAAAAACCCGTGAGCACCCGGTAGCAGGCTGTGACAACAAAGCAGCTCTGCAAAAAAATCCACCATGATCAAAAACTGACTACCAGATGGCGGTGTTGGTCATGTATAAGGCAAAGTGAGTAAGAGGAGTTTAGAGGACAGAAAAACCAGCGTATTGTGTGCTAAAATTTTTCTGATGAGTGAAGTCTAGCAGCTTCCGAAATGATATATAAGAAAAGCTATAGCGGTTGTCTCTAAACATTTTCCTTTCTATTCACTTAAAAACTTTTAATAATTAAATAAAAATTATAGGCCGTGAAAACCAACAAAT
Organism: Merzomyia westermanni; assembly: GCA_949987695.1. NCBI lineage: Eukaryota > Metazoa > Arthropoda > Insecta > Diptera > Tephritidae > Merzomyia > Merzomyia westermanni. The sequence continues at coordinate 101,947,812 of OX465288.1, read as the reverse complement.
TGTTGAAATAAAAAGCAATAATTAAAAACCCGTGAGCACCCGGTACCAGGCTGTGACAACAAAGCAGCTCTGCAAAAAAATCCACCATGATCAGAAACTGACTACCAGATGGCGGTGTTGGTCATGTATATGGCAAAGTGAATAAGGGGAGTTTAGAGGACAGAAAAACCAGCGTATTGTTAGCCTAATGGTAGCAGTGCGTGCTAAAATTTTTCTAATGAGTGAAGCCTAGCAGCTTCCGAAATGATATATAAGAAAAGCTATGGCGGTTTTCTCTAAAAATTTTCCTTTCTATTCACTTAAAAACTTGTAATAATTAAATAAAAATTATAGGCCGTGAAAACCAACAAATTGTTGAAATAAAAAGCAATAATTAAAAACCCGTGAGCACCCGGTACCAGGCTGTGACAACAAAGCAGCTCTGCGAAAAAATCCACCATGATCAAAAACTGACTGCCAGATGGCGGTGTTGTTCATGTAGCAGTGCGTGCTAAAATTTTTCTGATGAGTGAAGTCTAGCAGCTTCCGAAATGATATATAAGAAAAGCTATAGCGGTTGTCTCTAAAAATTTTCCTTTCTATTCACTTAAAAACTTTTAATAATTAAATAAAAATTATAGGCCGTGAAAACCAACAAATTGTTGAAATAAAAAGCAATAATTAAAAACCCGTGAGCACCCGGTAGCAGGCTGTGACAACAAAGCAGCTCTGCAAAAAAATCCACCATGATCAGAAACTGACTACCAGATGGCGGTGTTGGTCATGTATATGGCAAAGTGAATAAGGGGAGTTTAGAGGACAGAAAAACCAGCGTATTGTTAGCCTAATGGTAGCAGTGCGTGCTAAAATTTTTCTAATGAGTGAAGCCTAGCAGCTTCCGAAATGATATATAAGAAAAGCTATGGCGGTTTTCTCTAAAAATTTTCCTTTCTATTCACTTAAAATGTTGTAATAATTAAATAAAAATTATAGGCCGTGAAAACCAACAAATTGTTGAAATAAAAAGCAATAATTAAAAACCCGTGAGCACCCGGTAGCAGGCTGTGACAACAAAGCAGCTCTGCAAAAAAATCCACCATGATCAGAAACTGACTACCAGATGGCGGTGTTGGTCATGTATATGGCAAAGTGAATAAGGGGAGTTTAGAGGACAGAAAAACCAGCGTATTGTTAGCCTAATGGTAGCAGTGCGTGCTAAAATTTTTCTAATGAGTGAAGCCTAGCAGCTTCCGAAATGATATATAAGAAAAGCTATGGCGGTTGTCTCTAAAAATTTTCCTTTCTATTCAATTAAAAGCTTTTAATAATTAAATAAAAATTATAGGCCTAAAAGCCAACAAATTGTTGAAATAAAAAGCAATAATTAAAAAACCGTTAGCACCCGGAGTAGGCTGTGACAACCCAGCAGCTCTGCAAAAAAATCCACCATGATCAAAAACTGACTACCAGATGGCGGTGTTGGTCATGTATATGGTAAAGTGATTAAAAGGAGTTTGGAGAACAAAAAAACCCACGTATTGGTAGCTTAATGGTTATCAGTGCGTGCCAAAATTTATCTGATGAGTGAAGTCTATGGCGGTTGCCTCTAAAAATGTTCCTTTCTATTCAATTAAAAAATTTTAATAATTAAATAAAAATTATTAAAAACACAATAATAATATTCCCTGTAGAAAATTCATTCATAGTCAAGATGCTTGAAAATTCAAAGGCCGTAAAAACCAACAAATTGTTGAAATAAAAAGCAATAATTAAAAACCCGTGAGCACCCGGTAGCAGGCTGTGACAACAAAGCAGCTCTGCAAAAAAATCCACCATGAGCAAAAACTGACTGCCAGATGGCGGTGTTGGTCATGTATAAGGCACAGTGAGTAAGAGGAGTTTAGAGGACAGAAAAATCAGCGTATTGTGTGCTAAAATTTTTCTGATGAGTGAAGTCTAGCAGCTTCCGAAATGATATATAAGAAAAGCTATGGCGGTTGTCTCTAAAAATTTTCCTTTCTATTCACTTAAAAACTTTTAATAATTAAATAAAAATTATAGGCCGTGAAAACCAACAAGTTGTTGAAATAAAAAGCAATAATTAAAAACCCGTGAGCACCCGGTAGCAGGCTGTGACAACAAAGCAGCTCTGCAAAAAAATCCACCATGATCAAAAACTGACTACCAGATGGCGGTGTTGGTCATGTATATGGAAAAGTGAATAAGGGGAGTTTAGAGGACAGAAAAACCAGGGTATTGTTAGCCTAATGGTAGCAGTGCGTGTTAAAAGTTTTCTGATGAGTGAAGTCTAGCAGCATCCGAAATGATATATAAAAAAAGCTATGGCGGTTTTCTCTAAAAATTTTCGTTTCTATTCACTTAAAAACTTTTAATAATTAAATAAAAATTATAGGCCGTGAAAACCAACAAATTGTTGAAATAAAAAGCAAAAATTAAAAACCCGTGAGCACCCGGTAGCAGGCTGTGACCACAAAGCAGCTCTGCAAAAAAATCCACCATGATCAAAAACTGACTGCCAGATGGCGGTGTTGGTCATGTAGCAGTGCGTGCTAAAATTTTTCTGATGAGTGAAGTCTAGCAGCTTCCGAAATGATATATAAGAAAAGCTCTAAAAATTTTCCTTTCTATTCAATTAAAAACTTTTAATAATTAAATAAAAATTATAGGCCGTGAAAACCAACAAGTTGTTGAAATAAAAAGCAATAATTAAAAACCCGTGAGCACCCGGTAGCAGGCTGTGACAACAAAGCAGCTCTGCAAAAAAATCCACCATGATTAAAAACTGACTACCAGATGGCGGTGTTGGTCATGTATAAGGCAAAGTGAGTAAGAGGAGTTTAGAGGACAGAAAAACCAGCGTATTGTGTGCTAAAATTTTTCTGATGAGTGAAGTCTAGCAGCTTCCGAAATGATATATAAGAAAAGCTATAGCGGTTGTCTCTAAACATTTTCCTTTCTATTCACTTAAAAACTTTTAATAATTAAATAAAAATTATAGGCCGTGAAAACCAACAAATTGTTGAAATAAAAAGCAATAATTAAAAACCCGTGAGCACCCGGTAGCAGGCTGTGACCACAAAGCAGCTCTGCAAAAAAATCCACCATGATCAAAAACTGACTACCAGATGGCGGTGTTGGTCATGTATATGGCAAAGTGAATAAGGGGAGTTTAGAGGACAGAAAAACCAGCGTATTGTTAGCCTAATGGTAGCAGTGCGTGCTAAAATTTTTCTAATGAGTGAAGCCCAGCAGCATCCGAAATGATATATAAGAAAAGCTATAGCGGTTGTCTCTAAACATTTTCCTTTCTATTCACTTAAAAACTTTTAATAATTAAATAAAAATTATAGGCCGTGAAAACCAACAAATTGTTGAAATAAAAAGCAATAATTAAAAACCCGTGAGCACCCGGTAGCAGGCTGTGACAACAAAGCAGCTCTGCAAAAAAATCCACCATGATCAGAAACTGACTACCAGATGGCGGTGTTGGTCATGTATATGGCAAAGTGAATAAGGGGAGTTTAGAGGACAGAAAAACCAGCGTATTGTTAGCCTAATGGTAGCAGTGCGTGCTAAAATTTTTGTAATGAGTGAAGCCTAGCAGCATCCGAAATGATATATAAAAAAAGCTATGGCGGTTTTCTCTAAAAATTTTCGTTTCTATTCACTTAAAAACTTTTAATAATTAAATAAAAATTATAGGCCGTGAAAACCAACAAATTGTTGAAATAAAAAGCAATAATTAAAAACCCGTGAGCACCCGGTAGCAGGCTGTGACAACAAAGCAGCTCTGCAAAAAAATCCACCATGATCAGAAACTGACTACCAGATGGCGGTGTTGGTCATGTATATGGCAAAGTGAATAAGGGGAGTTTAGAGGACAGAAAAACCAGCGTATTGTTAGCCTAATGGTAGCAGTGCGTGCTAAAATTTTTCTAATGAGTGAAGCCTAGCAGCATCCGAAATGATATATAAAAAAAGCTATGGCGGTTTTCTCTAAAAATTTTCGTTTCTATTCACTTAAAAACTTTTAATAATTAAATAAAAATTATAGGCCGTGAAAACCAACAAATTGTTGAAATAAAAAGCAATAATTAAAAACCCGTGAGCACCCGGTAGCAGGCTGTGACCACAAAGCAGCTCTGCAAAAAAATCCACCATGATCAAAAACTGACTACCAGATGGCGGTGTTGGTCATGTATATGGCAAAGTGAATAAGGGGAGTTTAGAGGACAGAAAAACCAGCGTATTGTTAGCCTAATGGTAGCAGTGCGTGCTAAAATTTTTCTAATGAGTGAAGCCTAGCAGCATCCGAAATGATATATAAGAAAAGCTATAGCGGTTGTCTCTAAACATTTTCCTTTCTATTCACTTAAAAACTTTTAATAATTAAATAAAAATTATAGGCCGTGAAAACCAACAAATTGTTGAAATAAAAAGCAATAATTAAAAACCCGTGAGCACCCGGTAGCAGGCTGTGACAACAAAGCAGCTCTGCAAAAAAATCCACCATGATCAGAAACTGACTACCAGATGGCGGTGTTGGTCATGTATATGGCAAAGTGAATAAGGGGAGTTTAGAGGACAGAAAAACCAGCGTATTGTTAGCCTAATGGTAGCAGTGCGTGCTAAAATTTTTCTAATGAGTGAAGCCTAGCAGCATCCGAAATGATATATAAAAAAAGCTATGGCGGTTTTCTCTAAAAATTTTCGTTTCTATTCACTTAAAAACTTTTAATAATTAAATAAAAATTATAGGCCGTGAAAACCAACAAATTGTTGAAATAAAAAGCAATAATTAAAAACCCGTGAGCACCCGGTAGCAGGCTGTGACAACAAAGCAGCTCTGCAAAAAAATCCACCATGATCAAAAACTGACTACCAGATGGCGGTGTTGGTCATGTATATGGAAAAGTGAATAAGGGGAGTTTAGAGGACAGAAAAACCAGGGTATTGTTAGCCTAATGGTAGCAGTGCGTGTTAAAAGTTTTCTGATGAGTGAAGTCTAGCAGCATCCGAAATGATATATAAAAAAAGCTATGGCGGTTTTCTCTAAAAATTTTCGTTTCTATTCACTTAAAAACTTTTAATAATTAAATAAAAATTATAGGCCGTGAAAACCAACAAATTGTTGAAATAAAAAGCAATAATTAAAAACCCGTGAGCACCCGGTAGCAGGCTGTGACCACAAAGCAGCTCTGCAAAAAAATCCACCATGATCAAAAACTGACTGCCAGATGGCGGTGTTGGTCATGTAGCAGTGCGTGCTAAAATTTTTCTGATGAGTGAAGTCTAGCAGCTTCCGAAATGATATATAAGAAAAGCTCTAAAAATTTTCCTTTCTATTCAATTAAAAACTTTTAATAATTAAATAAAAATTATAGGCCGTGAAAACCAACAAGTTGTTGAAATAAAAAGCAATAATTAAAAACCCGTGAGCACCCGGTAGCAGGCTGTGACAACAAAGCAGCTCTGCAAAAAAATCCACCATGATCAAAAACTGACTACCAGATGGCGGTGTTGGTCATGTATAAGGCAAAGTGAGTAAGAGGAGTTTAGAGGACAGAAAAACCAGCGTATTGTGTGCTAAAATTTTTCTGATGAGTGAAGTCTAGCAGCTTCCGAAATGATATATAAGAAAAGCTATAGCGGTTGTCTCTAAACATTTTCCTTTCTATTCACTTAAAAACTTTTAATAATTAAATAAAAATTATAGGCCGTGAAAACCAACAAATTGTTGAAATAAAAAGCAATAATTAAAAACCCGTGAGCACCCGGTAGCAGGCTGTGACAACAAAGCAGCTCTGCAAAAAAATCCACCATGATCAGAAACTGACTACCAGATGGCGGTGTTGGTCATGTATATGGCAAAGTGAATAAGGGGAGTTTAGAGGACAGAAAAACCAGCGTATTGTTAGCCTAATGGTAGCAGTGCGTGCTAAAATTTTTCTAATGAGTGAAGCCTAGCAGCTTCCGAAATGATATATAAGAAAAGCTATGGCGGTTTTCTCTAAAAATTTTCCTTTCTATTCACTTAAAAACTTGTAATAATTAAATAAAAATTATAGGCCGTGAAAACCAACAAATTGTTGAAATAAAAAGCAATAATTAAAAACCCGTGAGCACCCGGTACCAGGCTGTGACAACAAAGCAGCTCTGCGAAAAAATCCACCATGATCAAAAACTGACTGCCAGATGGCGGTGTTGTTCATGTAGCAGTGCGTGCTAAAATTTTTCTGATGAGTGAAGTCTAGCAGCTTCCGAAATGATATATAAGAAAAGCTATAGCGGTTGTCTCTAAAAATTTTCCTTTCTATTCACTTAAAAACTTTTAATAATTAAATAAAAATTATAGGCCGTGAAAACCAACAAATTGTTGAAATAAAAAGCAATAATTAAAAACCCGTGAGCACCCGGTAGCAGGCTGTGACAACAAAGCAGCTCTGCAAAAAAATCCACCATGATCAGAAACTGACTACCAGATGGCGGTGTTGGTCATGTATATGGCAAAGTGAATAAGGGGAGTTTAGAGGACAGAAAAACCAGCGTATTGTTAGCCTAATGGTAGCAGTGCGTGCTAAAATTTTTCTAATGAGTGAAGCCTAGCAGCTTCCGAAATGATATATAAGAAAAGCTATGGCGGTTTTCTCTAAAAATTTTCCTTTCTATTCACTTAAAATGTTGTAATAATTAAATAAAAATTATAGGCCGTGAAAACCAACAAATTGTTGAAATAAAAAGCAATAATTAAAAACCCGTGAGCACCCGGTAGCAGGCTGTGACAACAAAGCAGCTCTGCAAAAAAATCCACCATGATCAGAAACTGACTACCAGATGGCGGTGTTGGTCATGTATACGGCAAAGTGAATAAGGGGAGTTTAGAGGACAGAAAAACCAGCGTATTGTTAGCCTAATGGTAGCAGTGCGTGCTAAAATTTTTCTAATGAGTGAAGCCTAGCAGCTTCCGAAATGATATATAAGAAAAGCTATGGCGGTTGTCTCTAAAAATTTTCCTTTCTATTCAATTAAAAGCTTTTAATAATTAAATAAAAATTATAGGCCTAAAAGCCAACAAATTGTTGAAATAAAAAGCAATAATTAAAAAACCGTGAGCACCCGGAGTAGGCTGTGACAACCCAGCAGCTCTGCAAAAAAATCCACCATGATCAAAAACTGACTACCAGATGGCGGTGTTGGTCATGTATATGGTAAAGTGATTAAAAGGAGTTTGGAGAACAAAAAAACCCACGTATTGGTAGCTTAATGGTTATCAGTGCGTGCCAAAATTTATCTGATGAGTGAAGTCTATGGCGGTTGCCTCTAAAAATGTTCCTTTCTATTCAATTAAAAAATTTTAATAATTAAATAAAAATTATTAAAAACACAATAATAATATTCCCTGTAGAAAATTCATTCATAGTCAAGATGCTTGAAAATTCAAAGGCCGTAAAAACCAACAAATTGTTGAAATAAAAAGCAATAATTAAAAACCCGTGAGCACCCGGTAGCAGGCTGTGACAACAAAGCAGCTCTGCAAAAAAATCCACCATGAGCAAAAACTGACTGCCAGATGGCGGTGTTGGTCATGTATAAGGCACAGTGAGTAAGAGGAGTTTAGAGGACAAAAAAATCAGCGTATTGTGTGCTAAAATTTTTCTGATGAGTGAAGTCTAGCAGCTTCCGAAATGATATATAAGAAAAGCTATGGCGGTTGTCTCTAAAAATTTTCCTTTCTATTCACTTAAAAACTTTTAATAATTAAATAAAAATTATAGGCCGTGAAAACCAACAAGTTGTTGAAATAAAAAGCAATAATTAAAAACCCGTGAGCACCCGGTAGCAGGCTGTGACAACAAAGCAGCTCTGCAAAAAAATCCACCATGATCAAAAACTGACTACCAGATGGCGGTGTTGGTCATGTATATGGAAAAGTGAATAAGGGGAGTTTAGAGGACAGAAAAACCAGGGTATTGTTAGCCTAATGGTAGCAGTGCGTGTTAAAAGTTTTCTGATGAGTGAAGTCTAGCAGCATCCGAAATGATATATAAAAAAAGCTATGGCGGTTTTCTCTAAAAATTTTCGTTTCTATTCACTTAAAAACTTTTAATAATTAAATAAAAATTATAGGCCGTGAAAACCAACAAATTGTTGAAATAAAAAGCAATAATTAAAAACCCGTGAGCACCCGGTAGCAGGCTGTGACCACAAAGCAGCTCTGCAAAAAAATCCACCATGATCAAAAACTGACTGCCAGATGGCGGTGTTGGTCATGTAGCAGTGCGTGCTAAAATTTTTCTGATGAGTGAAGTCTAGCAGCTTCCGAAATGATATATAAGAAAAGCTCTAAAAATTTTCCTTTCTATTCAATTAAAAACTTTTAATAATTAAATAAAAATTATAGGCCGTGAAAACCAACAAGTTGTTGAAATAAAAAGCAATAATTAAAAACCCGTGAGCACCCGGTAGCAGGCTGTGACAACAAAGCAGCTCTGCAAAAAAATCCACCATGATTAAAAACTGACTACCAGATGGCGGTGTTGGTCATGTATAAGGCAAAGTGAGTAAGAGGAGTTTAGAGGACAGAAAAACCAGCGTATTGTGTGCTAAAATTTTTCTGATGAGTGAAGTCTAGCAGCTTCCGAAATGATATATAAGAAAAGCTATAGCGGTTGTCTCTAAACATTTTCCTTTCTATTCACTTAAAAACTTTTAATAATTAAATAAAAATTATAGGCCGTGAAAACCAACAAATTGTTGAAATAAAAAGCAATAATTAAAAACCCGTGAGCACCCGGTAGCAGGCTGTGACAACAAAGCAGCTCTGCAAAAAAATCCACCATGATTAAAAACTGACTACCAGATGGCGGTGTTGGTCATGTATATGGAAAAGTGAATAAGGGGAGTTTAGAGGACAGAAAAACCAGGGTATTGTTAGCCTAATGGTAGCAGTGCGTGTTAAAAGTTTTCTGATGAGTGAAGTCTAGCAGCATCCGAAATGATATATAAAAAAAGCTATGGCGGTTTTCTCTAAAAATTTTCGTTTCTATTCACTTAAAAACTTTTAATAATTAAATAAAAATTATAGGCCGTGAAAACCAACAAATTGTTGAAATAAAAAGCAATAATTAAAAACCCGTGAGCACCCGGTAGCAGGCTGTGACCACAAAGCAGCTCTGCAAAAAAATCCACCATGATCAAAAACTGACTGCCAGATGGCGGTGTTGGTCATGTAGCAGTGGGTGCTAAAATTTTTCTGATGAGTGAAGTCTAGCAGCTTCCGAAATGATATATAAGAAAAGCTCTAAAAATTTTCCTTTCTATTCAATTAAAAACTTTTAATAATTAAATAAAAATTATAGGCCGTGAAAACCAACAAATTGTTGAAATAAAAAGCAATAATTAAAAACCCGTGAGCACCCGGTAGCAGGCTGTGACAACAAAGCAGCTCTGCAAAAAAATCCACCATGATCAAAAACTGACTACCAGATGGCGGTGTTGGTCATGTATAAGGCAAAGTGAGTAAGAGGAGTTTAGAGGACAGAAAAACCAGCGTATTGTGTGCTAAAATTTTTCTGATGAGTGAAGTCTAGCAGCTTCCGAAATGATATATAAGAAAAGCTATAGCGGTTGTCTCTAAACATTTTCCTTTCTATTCACTTAAAAACTTTTAATAATTAAATAAAAATTATAGGCCGTGAAAACCAACAAATTGTTGAAATAAAAAGCAATAATTAAAAACCCGTGAGCACCCGGTAGCAGGCTGTGACAACAAAGCAGCTCTGCAAAAAAATCCACCATGATCAAAAACTGACTACCAGATGGCGGTGTTGGTCATGTATATGGAAAAGTGAATAAAAGGAGTTTAGAGGACAGAAAAACCAGCGTATTGTTCAAATGCCGTAAAAGCCAACAAATTGTTGAAATAAAAAGCAATAATTAAAAACCCGTGAGCACCCGGTAGCAGGCTGTGACAACAAAGCAGCTCTGCAAAAAAATCCACCATGATCAAAAACTGACTACCAGATGGCGGTGTTGGTCATGTATATGGAAAAGTGAATAAAAGGAGTTTAGAGGACAGAAAAACCAGCGTATTGTTCAAATGCCGTAAAAGCCAACAAATTGTTGAAATAAAAAGCATTAATTAAAAAACCGTGAGCACCCGGTAGTAGGCTGTGGCAACAAAGCAGCTCTGCAAAAAAATCCACCATGATCAAAAACTGACTGCCAGATGGCGGTGTTGGTCATGTATATGGAAAAGTGAATAAAAGGAGTTTAGAGGACAGAAAAACCAGCGTATTGTTCAAATGCCGTAAAAGCCAACAAATTGTTGAAATAAAAAGCAATAATTAAAAACCCGTGAGCACCCGGTAGCAGGCTGTGACAACAAAGCAGCTCTGCAAAAAAATCCACCATGATCAAAAACTGACTACCAGATGGCGGTGTTGGTCATGTATATGGCAAAGTGAGTAAGAGGAGTTTAGAGGACAGAAAAACCAGCGTATTGCGTGCTAAAATTTTTCTGATGAGTGAAGTCTAGCAGCTTCCGAAATGATATATAAGAAAAGCTATTGCGGTTTTCTCTAAAAATTTTCCTTTCTATTCACTTAAAAACTTTTAATAATTAAATAAAAATTATAGGCCGTGAAAACCAACAAATTGTTGAAATAAAAAGCAATAATTAAAAACCCGTGAGCACCCGGTACCAGGCTGTGACAACAAAGCAGCTCTGCAAAAAAATCCACCATGATCAAAAACTGACTGCCAGATGGCGGTGTTGGTCATGTATATGGCAAAGTGAATAAAAGGAGTTTAGAGGACAGAAAAACCAGCGTATTGTTCAAATGCCGTAAAAGCCAACAAATTGTTGAAATAAAAAGCATTAATTAAAAAACCGTGAGCACCCGGTAGTAGGCTGTGGCAACAAAGCAGCTCTGCAAAAAAATCCACCATGATCAAAAACTGACTGCCAGATGGCGGTGTTGGTCATGTATATGGTAAAGTGAATAAGGGGAGTTTAGAGGACAGAAAAACCAGTGTATTGTTAGCTCAATGGTTAGCAGTGAAGTGAAAAAAAGAAGTTTAGAGGACAGAAAAAACCAGTGTATTGTTAGCTCAATGGTTAGCAGTGAAGTGAACAAAAGAAGTTTAGAGGACAGAAAAACCAGCGTATTGTTAGCTCAATGGTTAGCAGTGCGTGCCAAAATTTTTCTGATGAGTGAAGTCTAGCAGCTTCCGAAATGATATATGAGAAAAGCTATGGCGGTTGCCTCTAAAAATTTTCCTTTCTATTCAATTAAAAAATTTTAATAATTAAATAAAAATTATTAAAAACACAATAATAATATTCCCTGTAGAAAATTCGTTCATAGTCAAGATACTTGAAAATTCAAAGGCCGTAAAAACCAACAAATTGTTGAAATAAAAAGCAATAATTAAAAACCCGTGCGCACCCGGTAGCAGGCTGTGACAACAAAGCAGCTCTGCAAAAAAATCCACCATGATCAAAAACTGACTGCCAGATTGCGGTGTTGGTCATGTATATGGTAAAGTGAATAAGGGGAGTTTAGAGGACAGAAAAACCAGCGTATTGTTAGCTTAATGGTTATCAGTGCGTGCCAAAATTTCTCTGATGAGTGAAGTCTAGCATCTTCCGAAATGATATATGAGAAAAGCTATGGCGGTTGTCTCTAAAAATTTTCCTTTCTATTCACCTAAAAACTTTTAATAATTAAACAAAAATTATAGGCCGTGAAAACCAACAAGTTTTTGAAATAGAAAGCAATAATTAAAAACCCGTGAGCACCCGGTAGCAGGCTGTGACAACAAAGCAGCTCTGCAAAAAAATCCACCATGATCAAAAACTGACTGCCAGATGGCGGTGTTGGTCATGTATATGGTAAAGTGAATAAGGGGAGTTTAGAGGACAGAAAAACCAGCGTATTGTTAGCCTAATGGTAGCAGTGCGTGCTAAAATTTTTCTGATGAGTGAAGTCTAGCATCTTCCGAAATGATATATGAGAAAAGCTATGGCGGTTGTCTCTAAAAATTTTCCTTTCTATTCACCTAAAAACTTTTAATAATTAAACAAAAATTATAGGCCGTGAAAACCAACAAGTTTTTGAAATAAAAAGCAATAATTAAAAAACCGTGAGCACCCGGAGTAGGCTGTGACAACCCAGCAGCTCTGCAAAAAAATCCACCATGATCAAAAACTGACTACCAGATGGCGGTGTTGGTCATGTATATGGTAAAGTGATTAAAAGGAGTTTGGAGAACAAAAAACCCACGTATTGGTAGCTTAATGGTTATCAGTGCGTGCCAAAATTTATCTGATGAGTGAAGTCTATGGCGGTTGCCTCTAAAAATTTTCCTTTCTATTCAATTAACAAATTTTAATAATTAAATAAAAATTATTAAAAACACGATAATAATATTCCCTGTAGAAAATTCATTCATAGTCAAGATACTTGAAAATGCAAAGGCCGTAAAAACCAACAAATTGTTGAAATAAAAAGCAATAATTAAAAACCCGTGAGCACCCGGTAGCAGGCTGTGACAACAAAGCAGCTCTGCAAAAAAATCCACCATGATCAAAAACTGACTGCCAGATGGCGGTGTTGGTCATGTATATGGTAAAGTGAATAAGGGGAGTTTAGAGGACAGAAAAACCAGTGTATTGTTAGCTCAATGGTTAGCAGTGAAGTGAAAAAAAGAAGTTTAGAGGACAGAAAAAACCAGTGTATTGTTAGCTCAATGGTTAGCAGTGAAGTGAACAAAAGAAGTTTAGAGGACAGAAAAACCAGCGTATTGTTAGCTCAATGGTTAGCAGTGCGTGCCAAAATTTCTCTGATGAGTGAAGTCTAGCAGCTTCCGAAATGATATATGAGAAAAGCTATGGCGGTTGCCTCTAAAAATTTTCCTTTCTATTCAATTAAAAAATTTTAATAATTAAATAAAAATTATTAAAAACACAATAATAATATTCCCTGTAGAAAATTCGTTCATAGTCAAGATACTTGAAAATTCAAAGGCCGTAAAAACCAACAAATTGTTGAAATAAAAAGCAATAATTAAAAACCCGTGCGCACCCGGTAGCAGGCTGTGACAACAAAGCAGCTCTGCAAAAAAATCCACCATGATCAAAAACTGACTGCCAGATGGCGGTGTTGGTCATGTATATGGTAAAGTGAATAAGGGGAGTTTAGAGGACAGAAAAACCAGCGTATTGTTAGCCTAATGGTAGCAGTGCGTGCTAAAATTTTTCTGATGAGTGAAGTCTAGCAGCTTCCGAAATGATATATAAGAAAAGCTATGGCGGTTTTCTCTAAAAATTTTCCTTTCTATTCACTTAAAAACTTTTAATAATTAAATAAAAATTATAGGCCCTAAAAACCAACAAATTGTTGAAATAAAAAGCAATAATTAAAAACCCGTGAGCACCCGGTAGCAGGCTGTGACAACAAAGCAGCTCTGCAAAAAAATCCACCATGATCAAAAACTGACTACCAGATGGCGGTGTTGGTCATGTATATGGAAAAGTGAATAAAAGGAGTTTAGAGGACAGAAAAACCAGCGTATTGTTCAAATGCCGTAAAAGCCAACAAATTGTTGAAATAAAAAGCATTAATTAAAAAACCGTGAGCACCCGGTAGTAGGCTGTGGCAACAAAGCAGCTCTGCAAAAAAATCCACCATGATCAAAAACTGACTGCCAGATGGCGGTGTTGGTCATGTATATGGAAAAGTGAATAAACGGAGTTTAGAGGACAGAAAAACCAGCGTATTGTTCAAATGCCGTAAAAGCCAACAAATTGTTGAAATAAAAAGCAATAATTAAAAACCCGTGAGCACCCGGTAGCAGGCTGTGACAACAAAGCAGCTCTGCAAAAAAATCCACCATGATCAAAAACTGACTACCAGATGGCGGTGTTGGTCATGTATATGGAAAAGTGAATAAAAGGAGTTTAGAGGACAGAAAAACCAGCGTATTGTTCAAATGCCGTAAAAGCCAACAAATTGTTGAAATAAAAAGCAATAATTAAAAACCCGTGAGCACCCGGTAGCAGGCTGTGACAACAAAGCAGCTCTGCAAAAAAATCCACCATGATCAAAAACTGACTACCAGATGGCGGTGTTGGTCATGTATATGGCAAAGTGAGTAAGAGGAGTTTAGAGGACAGAAAAACCAGCGTATTGCGTGCTAAAATTTTTCTGATGAGTGAAGTCTAGCAGCTTCCGAAATGATATATAAGAAAAGCTATGGCGGTTTTCTCTAAAAATTTTCCTTTCTATTCACTTAAAAACTTTTAATAATTAAATAAAAATTATAGGCCGTGAAAACCAACAAATTGTTGAAATAAAAAGCAATAATTAAAAACCCGTGAGCACCCGGTACCAGGCTGTGACAACAAAGCAGCTCTGCAAAAAAATCCACCATGATCAAAAACTGACTGCCAGATGGCGGTGTTGGTCATGTATATGGCAAAGTGAATAAAAGGAGTTTAGAGGACAGAAAAACCAGCGTATTGTTCAAATGCCGTAAAAGCCAACAAATTGTTGAAATAAAAAGCATTAATTAAAAAACCGTGAGCACCCGGTAGTAGGCTGTGGCAACAAAGCAGCTCTGCAAAAAAATCCACCATGATCAAAAACTGACTGCCAGATGGCGGTGTTGGTCATGTATATGGTAAAGTGAATAAGGGGAGTTTAGAGGACAGAAAAACCAGTGTATTGTTAGCTCAATGGTTAGCAGTGAAGTGAAAAAAAGAAGTTTAGAGGACAGAAAAAACCAGTGTATTGTTAGCTCAATGGTTAGCAGTGAAGTGAACAAAAGAAGTTTAGAGGACAGAAAAACCAGCGTATTGTTAGCTCAATGGTTAGCAGTGCGTGCCAAAATTTTTCTGATGAGTGAAGTCTAGCAGCTTCCGAAATGATATATGAGAAAAGCTAAGGCGGTTGCCTCTAAAAATTTTCCTTTCTATTCAATTAAAAAATTTTAATAATTAAATAAAAATTATTAAAAACACAATAATAATATTCCCTGTAGAAAATTCGTTCATAGTCAAGATACTTGAAAATTCAAAGGCCGTAAAAACCAACAAATTGTTGAAATAAAAAGCAATAATTAAAAACCCGTGCGCACCCGGTAGCAGGCTGTGACAACAAAGCAGCTCTGCAAAAAAATCCACCATGATCAAAAACTGACTGCCAGATTGCGGTGTTGGTCATGTATATGGTAAAGTGAATAAGGGGAGTTTAGAGGACAGAAAAACCAGCGTATTGTTAGCTTAATGGTTATCAGTGCGTGCCAAAATTTCTCTGATGAGTGAAGTCTAGCAGCTTCCGAAATGATATATGAGAAAAGCTATGGCGGTTGTCTCTAAAAATTTTCCTTTCTATTCACCTAAAAACTTTTAATAATTAAACAAAAATTATAGGCCGTGAAAACCAACAAGTTTTTGAAATAGAAAGCAATAATTAAAAACCCGTGAGCACCCGGTAGCAGGCTGTGACAACAAAGCAGCTCTGCAAAAAAATCCACCATGATCAAAAACTGACTGCCAGATGGCGGTGTTGGTCATGTATATGGTAAAGTGAATAAGGGGAGTTTAGAGGACAGAAAAACCAGCGTATTGTTAGCCTAATGGTAGCAGTGCGTGCTAAAATTTTTCTGATGAGTGAAGTCTAGCAGCTTCCGAAATGATATATAAGAAAAGCTATGGCGGTTGTCTCTAAAAATTTTCCTTTCTATTCAATTAAAAGCTTTTAATAATTAAATAAAAATTATAGGCCCTAAAAGCCAACAAATTGTTGAAATAAAAAGCAATAATTAAAAAACCGTGAGCACCCGGAGTAGGCTGTGACAACCCAGCAGCTCTGCAAAAAAATCCACCATGATCAAAAACTGACTACCAGATGGCGGTGTTGGTCATGTATATGGTAAAGTGATTAAAAGGAGTTTGGAGAACAAAAAACCCACGTATTGGTAGCTTAATGGTTATCAGTGCGTGCCAAAATTTATCTGATGAGTGAAGTCTATGGCGGTTGCCTCTAAAAATTTTCCTTTCTATTCAATTAACAAATTTTAATAATTAAATAAAAATTATTAAAAACACAATAATAATATTCCCTGTAGAAAATTCATTCATAGTCAAGATACTTGAAAATTCAAAGGCCGTAAAAACCAACAAATTGTTGAAATAAAAAGCAATAATTAAAAACCCGTGAGCACCCGGTAGCAGACTGTGACAACAAAGCAGCTCTGCAAAAAAATCCACCATGATCAAAAACTGACTGCCAGATGGCGGTGTTGGTCATGTATATGGTAAAGTGAATAAGGGGAGTTTAGAGGACAGAAAAACCAGTGTATTGTTAGCTCAATGGTTAGCAGTGAAGTGAAAAAAAGAAGTTTAGAGGACAGAAAAAACCAGTGTATTGTTAGCTCAATGGTTAGCAGTGAAGTGAACAAAAGAAGTTTAGAGGACAGAAAAACCAGCGTATTGTTAGCTCAATGGTTAGCAGTGCGTGCCAAAATTTCTCTGATGAGTGAAGTCTAGCAGCTTCCGAAATGATATATGAGAAAAGCTATGGCGGTTGCCTCTAAAAATTTTCCTTTCTATTCAATTAAAAAATTTTAATAATTAAATAAAAATTATTAAAAACACAATAATAATATTCCCTGTAGAAAATTCGTTCATAGTCAAGATACTTGAAAATTCAAAGGCCGTAAAAACCAACAAATTGTTGAAATAAAAAGCAATAATTAAAAACCCGTGCGCACCCGGTAGCAGGCTGTGACAACAAAGCAGCTCTGCAAAAAAATCCACCATGATCAAAAACTGACTGCCAGATGGCGGTGTTGGTCATGTATATGGTAAAGTGAATAAGGGGAGTTTAGAGGACAGAAAAACCAGCGTATTGTTAGCCTAATGGTAGCAGTGCGTGCTAAAATTTTTCTGATGAGTGAAGTCTAGCAGCTTCCGAAATGATATATAAGAAAAGCTATGGCGGTTGTCTCTAAAAATTTTCCTTTCTATTCAATTAAAAGCTTTTAATAATTAAATAAAAATTATAGGCCTAAAAGCCAACAAATTGTTGAAATAAAAAGCAATAATTAAAAAACCGTGAGCACCCGGAGTAGGCTGTGACAACCCAGCAGCTCTGCAAAAAAATCCACCATGATCAAAAACTGACTACCAGATGGCGGTGTTGGTCATGTATATGGTAAAGTGATTAAAAGGAGTTTGGAGAACAAAAAAACCCACGTATTGGTAGCTTAATGGTTATCAGTGCGTGCCAAAATAATTAAAAACCCGTGCGCACCCGGTAGCAGGCTGTGACAACAAAGCAGCTCTGCAAAAAAATCCACCATGATCAAAAACTGACTGCCAGATGGCGGTGTTGGTCCTGTATATGGTAAAGTGAATAAGGGGAGTTTAGAGGACAGAAAAACCAGCGTATTGTTAGCCTAATGGTAGCAGTGCGTGCTAAAATTTTTCTGATGAGTGAAGTCTAGCAGCTTCCGAAATGATATATAAGAAAAGCTATGGCGGTTGTCTCTAAAAATTTTCCTTTCTATTCAATTAAAAGCTTTTAATAATTAAATAAAAATTATAGGCCTAAAAGCCAACAAATTGTTGAAATAAAAAGCAATAATTAAAAAACCGTGAGCACCCGGAGTAGGCTGTGACAACCCAGCAGCTCTGCAAAAAAATCCACCATGATCAAAAACTGACTGCCAGATGGCGGTGTTGGTCATGTATAAGGCACAGTGAGTAAGAGGAGTTTAGAGGACAGAAAAATCAGCGTATTGTGTGCTAAAATTTTTCTGATGAGTGAAGTCTAGCAGCTTCCGAAATGATATATAAGAAAAGCTATGGCGGTTGTCTCTAAAAATTTTCCTTTCTATTCACTTAAAAACTTTTAATAATTAAATAAAAATTATAGGCCGTGAAAACCAACAAATTGTTGAAATAAAAAGCAATAATTAAAAACCCGTGAGCACCCGGTAGCAGGCTGTGACAACAAAGCAGCTCTGCAAAAAAATCCACCATGATCAAAAACTGACTACCAGATGGCGGTGTTGGTCATGTATTTGGAAAAGTGAATAAGGGGAGTTTAGAGGACAGAAAAACCAGGGTATTGTTAGCCTAATGGTAGCAGTGCGTGTTAAAAGTTTTCTGATGAGTGAAGTCTAGCAGCATCCGAAATGATATATAAAAAAAGCTATGGCGGTTTTCTCTAAAAATTTTCGTTTCTATTCACGTAAAAACTTTTAATAATTAAATAAAAATTATAGGCCGTGAAAACCAACAAATTGTTGAAATAAAAAGCAATAATTAAAAACCCGTGAGCACCCGGTAGCAGGCTGTGACCACAAAGCAGCTCTGCAAAAAAATCCACCATGATCAAAAACTGACTGCCAGATGGCGGTGTTGGTCATGTAGCAGTGCGTGCTAAAATTTTTCTGATGAGTGAAGTCTAGCAGCTTCCGAAATGATATATAAGAAAAGCTCTAAAAATTTTCCTTTCTATTCAATTAAAAACTTTTAATAATTAAATAAAAATTATAGGCCGTGAAAACCAACAAGTTGTTGAAATAAAAAGCAATAATTAAAAACCCGTGAGCACCCGGTAGCAGGCTGTGACAACAAAGCAGCTCTGCAAAAAAATCCACCATGATCAAAAACTGACTACCAGATGGCGGTGTTGGTCATGTATAAGGCAAAGTGAGTAAGAGGAGTTTAGAGGACAGAAAAACCAGCGTATTGTGTGCTAAAATTTTTCTGATGAGTGAAGTCTAGCAGCTTCCGAAATGATATATAAGAAAAGCTATAGCGGTTGTCTCTAAACATTTTCCTTTCTATTCACTTAAAAACTTTTAATAATTAAATAAAAATTATAGGCCGTGAAAACCAACAAATTGTTGAAATAAAAAGCAATAATTAAAAACCCGTGAGTACCCGGTAGCAGGCTGTGACAACAAAGCAGCTCTGCAAAAAAATCCACCATGATCAGAAACTGACTACCAGATGGCGGTGTTGGTCATGTATATGGCAAAGTGAATAAGGGGAGTTTAGAGGACAGAAAAACCAGCGTATTGTTAGCCTAATGGTAGCAGTGCGTGCTAAAATTTTTCTAATGAGTGAAGCCTAGCAGCTTCCGAAATGATATATAAGAAAAGCTATGGCGGTTTTCTCTAAAAATTTTCCTTTCTATTCACTTAAAAACTTGTAATAATTAAATAAAAATTATAGGCCGTGAAAACCAACAAATTGTTGAAATAAAAAGCAATAATTAAAAACCCGTGAGCACCCGGTACCAGGCTGTGACAACAAAGCAGCTCTGCGAAAAAATCCACCATGATCAAAAACTGACTGCCAGATGGCGGTGTTGTTCATGTAGCAGTGCGTGCTAAAATTTTTCTGATGAGTGGAGTCTAGCAGCTTCCGAAATGATATATAAGAAAAGCTATAGCGGTTGTCTCTAAAAATTTTCCTTTCTATTCACTTAAAAACTTTTAATAATTAAATAAAAATTATAGGCCGTGAAAACCAACAAATTGTTGAAATAAAAAGCAATAATTAAAAACCCGTGAGCACCCGGTAACAGGCTGTGACAACAAAGCAGCTCTGCAAAAAAATCCACCATGATCAGAAACTGACTACCAGATGGCGGTGTTGGTCATGTATATGGCAAAGTGAATAAGGGGAGTTTAGAGGACAGAAAAACCAGCGTATTGTTAGCCTAATGGTAGCAGTGCGTGCTAAAATTTTTCTAATGAGTGAAGCCTAGCAGCTTCCGAAATGATATATAAGAAAAGCTATGGCGGTTTTCTCTAAAAATTTTCCTTCTATTCACTTAAAATGTTGTAATAATTAAATAAAAATTATAGGCCGAGAAAACCAACAAATTGTTGAAATAAAAAGCAATAATTAAAAACCCGTGAGCACCCGGTAGCAGGCTGTGACAACAAAGCAGCTCTGCAAAAAAATCCACCATGATCAGAAACTGACTACCAGATGGCGGTGTTGGTCATGTATATGGCAAAGTGAATAAGGGGAGTTTAGAGGACAGAAAAACCAGCGTATTGTTAGCCTAATGGTAGCAGTGCGTGCTAAAATTTTTCTAATGAGTGAAGCCTAGCAGCTTCCGAAATGATATATAAGAAAAGCTATGGCGGTTGTCTCTAAAAATTTTCCTTTCTATTCAATTAAAAGCTTTTAATAATTAAATAAAAATTATAGGCCTAAAAGCCAACAAATTGTTGAAATAAAAAGCAATAATTAAAAAACCGTGAGCACCCGGAGTAGGCTGTGACAACCCAGCAGCTCTGCAAAAAAATCCACCATGATCAAAAACTGACTACCAGATGGCGGTGTTGGTCATGTATATGGTAAAGTGATTAAAAGGAGTTTGGAGAACAAAAAAACCCACATATTGGTAGCTTAATGGTTATCAGTGCGTGCCAAAATTTATCTGATGAGTGAAGTCTATGGCGGTTGCCTCTAAAAATGTTCCTTTTTATTCAATTAAAAAATTTTAATAATTAAATAAAAATTATTAAAAACACAATAATAATATTCCCTGTAGAAAATTCATTCATAGTCAAGATGCTTGAAAATTCAAAGGCCGTAAAAACCAACAAATTGTTGAAATAAAATGCAATAATTAAAAACCCGTGAGCACCCGGTAGCAGGCTGTGACAACAAAGCAGCTCTGCAAAAAAATCCACCATGAGCAAAAACTGACTGCCAGATGGCGGTGTTGGTCATGTATAAGGCACAGTGAGTAAGAGGAGTTTAGAGGACAGAAAAATCAGCGTATTGTGTGCTAAAATTTTTCTGATGAGTGAAGTCTAGCAGCTTCCGAAATGATATATAACAAAAGCTATGGCGGTTGTCTCTAAAAATTTTCCTTTCTATTCACTTAAAAACTTTTAATAATTAAATAAAAATTATAGGCCGTGAAAACCAACAAGTTGTTGAAATAAAAAGCAATAATTAAAAACCCGTGAGCACCCGGTAGCAGGCTGTGACAACAAAGCAGCTCTGCAAAAAAATCCACCATGATCAAAAACTGACTACCAGATGGCGGTGTTGGTCATGTATATGGAAAAGTGAATAAGGGGAGTTTAGAGGACAGAAAAACCAGGGTATTGTTAGCCTAATGGTAGCAGTGCGTGTTAAAATTTTTCTGATGAGTGAAGTCTAGCAGCATCCGAAATGATATATAAAAAAAGCTATGGCGGTTTTCTCTAAAAATTTTCGTTTCTATTCACTTAAAAACTTTTAATAATTAAATAAAAATTATAGGCCGTGAAAACCAACAAATTGTTGAAATAAAAAGCAATAATTAAAAACCCGTGAGCACCCGGTAGCAGGCTGTGACCACAAAGCAGCTCTGCAAAAAAATCCACCATGATCAAAAACTGACTGCCAGATGGCGGTGTTGGTCATGTAGCAGTGCGTGCTAAAATTTTTCTGATGAGTGAAGTCTAGCAGCTTCCGAAATGATATATAAGAAAAGCTCTAAAAATTTTCCTTTCTATTCAATTAAAAACTTTTAATAATTAAATAAAAATTATAGGCCGTGAAAACCAACAAGTTGTTGAAATAAAAAACAATAATTAAAAACCCGTGAGCACCCGGTAGCAGGCTGTGACAACAAAGCAGCTCTGCAAAAAAATCCACCATGATCAAAAACTGACTACCAGATGGCGGTGTTGGTCATGTATAAGGCAAAGTGAGTAAGAGGAGTTTAGAGGACAGAAAAACCAGCGTATTGTGTGCTAAAATTTTTCTGATGAGTGAAGTCTAGCAGCTTCCGAAATGATATATAAGAAAAGCTATAGCGGTTGTCTCTAAACATTTTCCTTTCTATTCACTTAAAAACTTTTAATAATTAAATAAAAATTATAGGCCGTGAAAACCAACAAATTGTTGAAATAAAAAGCAATAATTAAAAACCCGTGAGCACCCGGTAGCAGGCTGTGACAACAAAGCAGCTCTGCAAAAAAATCCACCATGATCAGAAACTGACTACCAGATGGCGGTGTTGGTCATGTATATGGCAAAGTGAATAAGGGGAGTTTAGAGGACAGAAAAACCAGCGTATTGTTAGCCTAATGGTAGCAGTGCGTGCTAAAATTTTTCTAATGAGTGAAGCCTAGCAGCTTCCGAAATGATATATAAGAAAAGCTATGGCGGTTTTCTCTAAAAATTTTCCTTCTATTCACTTAAAATGTTGTAATAATTAAATAAAAATTATAGGCCGAGAAAACCAACAAATTGTTGAAATAAAAAGCAATAATTAAAAACCCGTGAGCACCCGGTAGCAGGCTGTGACAACAAAGCAGCTCTGCAAAAAAATCCACCATGATCAGAAACTGACTACCAGATGGCGGTGTTGGTCATGTATATGGCAAAGTGAATAAGGGGAGTTTAGAGGACAGAAAAACCAGCGTATTGTTAGCCTAATGGTAGCAGTGCGTGCTAAAATTTTTCTAATGAGTGAAGCCTAGCAGCTTCCGAAATGATATATAAGAAAAGCTATGGCGGTTGTCTCTAAAAATTTTCCTTTCTATTCAATTAAAAGCTTTTAATAATTAAATAAAAATTATAGGCCTAAAAGCCAACAAATTGTTGAAATAAAAAGCAATAATTAAAAAACCGTGAGCACCCGGAGTAGGCTGTGACAACCCAGCAGCTCTGCAAAAAAATCCACCATGATCAAAAACTGACTACCAGATGGCGGTGTTGGTCATGTATATGGTAAAGTGATTAAAAGGAGTTTGGAGAACAAAAAAACCCACATATTGGTAGCTTAATGGTTATCAGTGCGTGCCAAAATTTATCTGATGAGTGAAGTCTATGGCGGTTGCCTCTAAAAATGTTCCTTTTTATTCAATTAAAAAATTTTAATAATTAAATAAAAATTATTAAAAACACAATAATAATATTCCCTGTAGAAAATTCATTCATAGTCAAGATGCTTGAAAATTCAAAGGCCGTAAAAACCAACAAATTGTTGAAATAAAATGCAATAATTAAAAACCCGTGAGCACCCGGTAGCAGGCTGTGACAACAAAGCAGCTCTGCAAAAAAATCCACCATGAGCAAAAACTGACTGCCAGATGGCGGTGTTGGTCATGTATAAGGCACAGTGAGTAAGAGGAGTTTAGAGGACAGAAAAATCAGCGTATTGTGTGCTAAAATTTTTCTGATGAGTGAAGTCTAGCAGCTTCCGAAATGATATATAAGAAAAGCTATGGCGGTTTTCTCTAAAAATTTTCCTTCTATTCACTTAAAATGTTGTAATAATTAAATAAAAATTATAGGCCGAGAAAACCAACAAATTGTTGAAATAAAAAGCAATAATTAAAAACCCGTGAGCACCCGGTAGCAGGCTGTGACAACAAAGCAGCTCTGCAAAAAAATCCACCATGATCAGAAACTGACTACCAGATGGCGGTGTTGGTCATGTATATGGCAAAGTGAATAAGGGGAGTTTAGAGGACAGAAAAACCAGCGTATTGTTAGCCTAATGGTAGCAGTGCGTGCTAAAATTTTTCTAATGAGTGAAGCCTAGCAGCTTCCGAAATGATATATAAGAAAAGCTATGGCGGTTGTCTCTAAAAATTTTCCTTTCTATTCAATTAAAAGCTTTTAATAATTAAATAAAAATTATAGGCCTAAAAGCCAACAAATTGTTGAAATAAAAAGCAATAATTAAAAAACCGTGAGCACCCGGAGTAGGCTGTGACAACCCAGCAGCTCTGCAAAAAAATCCACCATGATCAAAAACTGACTACCAGATGGCGGTGTTGGTCATGTATATGGTAAAGTGATTAAAAGGAGTTTGGAGAACAAAAAAACCCACATATTGGTAGCTTAATGGTTATCAGTGCGTGCCAAAATTTATCTGATGAGTGAAGTCTATGGCGGTTGCCTCTAAAAATGTTCCTTTTTATTCAATTAAAAAATTTTAATAATTAAATAAAAATTATTAAAAACACAATAATAATATTCCCTGTAGAAAATTCATTCATAGTCAAGATGCTTGAAAATTCAAAGGCCGTAAAAACCAACAAATTGTTGAAATAAAATGCAATAATTAAAAACCCGTGAGCACCCGGTAGCAGGCTGTGACAACAAAGCAGCTCTGCAAAAAAATCCACCATGAGCAAAAACTGACTGCCAGATGGCGGTGTTGGTCATGTATAAGGCACAGTGAGTAAGAGGAGTTTAGAGGACAGAAAAATCAGCGTATTGTGTGCTAAAATTTTTCTGATGAGTGAAGTCTAGCAGCTTCCGAAATGATATATAAGAAAAGCTATGGCGGTTGTCTCTAAAAATTTTCCTTTCTATTCACTTAAAAACTTTTAATAATTAAATAAAAATTATAGGCCGTGAAAACCAACAAGTTGTTGAAATAAAAAGCAATAATTAAAAACCCGTGAGCACCCGGTAGCAGGCTGTGACAACAAAGCAGCTCTGCAAAAAAATCCACCATGATCAAAAACTGACTACCAGATGGCGGTGTTGGTCATGTATATGGAAAAGTGAATAAGGGGAGTTTAGAGGACAGAAAAACCAGGGTATTGTTAGCCTAATGGTAGCAGTGCGTGTTAAAAGTTTTCTGATGAGTGAAGTCTAGCAGCATCCGAAATGATATATAAAAAAAGCTATGGCGGTTTTCTCTAAAAATTTTCGTTTCTATTCACTTAAAAACTTTTAATAATTAAATAAAAATTATAGGCCGTGAAAACCAACAAGTTGTTGAAATAAAAAGCAATAATTAAAAACCCGTGAGCACCCGGTAGCAGGCTGTGACCACAAAGCAGCTCTGCAAAAAAATCCACCATGATCAAAAACTGACTGCCAGATGGCGGTGTTGGTCATGTAGCAGTGCGTGCTAAAATTTTTCTGATGAGTGAAGTCTAGCAGCTTCCGAAATGATATATAAGAAAAGCTCTAAAAATTTTCCTTTCTATTCAATTAAAAACTTTTAATAATTAAATAAAAATTATAGGCCGTGAAAACCAACAAGTTGTTGAAATAAAAAACAATAATTAAAAACCCGTGAGCACCCGGTAGCAGGCTGTGACAACAAAGCAGCTCTGCAAAAAAATCCACCATGATCAAAAACTGACTACCAGATGGCGGTGTTGGTCATGTATAAGGCAAAGTGAGTAAGAGGAGTTTAGAGGACAGAAAAACCAGCGTATTGTGTGCTAAAATTTTTCTGATGAGTGAAGTCTAGCAGCTTCCGAAATGATATATAAGAAAAGCTATAGCGGTTGTCTCTAAACATTTTCCTTTCTATTCACTTAAAAACTTTTAATAATTAAATAAAAATTATAGGCCGTGAAAACCAACAAATTGTTGAAATAAAAAGCAATAATTAAAAACCCGTGAGCACCCGGTAGCAGGCTGTGACAACAAAGCAGCTCTGCAAAAAAATCCACCATGATCAAAAACTGACTACCAGATGGCGGTGTTGGTCATGTATATGGAAAAGTGAATAAAAGGAGTTTAGAGGACAGAAAAACCAGCGTATTGTTCAAATGCCGTAAAAGCCAACAAATTGTTGAAATAAAAAGCAATAATTAAAAACCCGTGAGCACCCGGTAGCAGGCTGTGACAACAAAGCAGCTCTGCAAAAAAATCCACCATGATCAAAAACTGACTACCAGATGGCGGTGTTGGTCATGTATATGGAAAAGTGAATAAAAGGAGTTTAGAGGACAGAAAAACCAGCGTATTGTTCAAATGCCGTAAAAGCCAACAAATTGTTGAAATAAAAAGCATTAATTAAAAAACCGTGAGCACCCGGTAGTAGGCTGTGGCAACAAAGCAGCTCTGCAAAAAAATCCACCATGATCAAAAACTGACTGCCAGATGGCGGTGTTGGTCATGTATATGGAAAAGTGAATAAAAGGAGTTTAGAGGACAGAAAAACCAGCGTATTGTTCAAATGCCGTAAAAGCCAACAAATTGTTGAAATAAAAAGCAATAATTAAAAACCCGTGAGCACCCGGTAGCAGGCTGTGACAACAAAGCAGCTCTGCAAAAAAATCCACCATGATCAAAAACTGACTACCAGATGGCGGTGTTGGTCATGTATATGGCAAAGTGAGTAAGAGGAGTTTAGAGGACAGAAAAACCAGCGTATTGCGTGCTAAAATTTTTCTGATGAGTGAAGTCTAGCAGCTTCCGAAATGATATATAAGAAAAGCTATTGCGGTTTTCTCTAAAAATTTTCCTTTCTATTCACTTAAAAACTTTTAATAATTAAATAAAAATTATAGGCCGTGAAAACCAACAAATTGTTGAAATAAAAAGCAATAATTAAAAACCCGTGAGCACCCGGTACCAGGCTGTGACAACAAAGCAGCTCTGCAAAAAAATCCACCATGATCAAAAACTGACTGCCAGATGACGGTGTTGGTCATGTATATGGCAAAGTGAATAAAAGGAGTTTAGAGGACAGAAAAACCAGCGTATTGTTCAAATGCCGTAAAAGCCAACAAATTGTTGAAATAAAAAGCATTAATTAAAAAACCGTGAGCACCCGGTAGTAGGCTGTGGCAACAAAGCAGCTCTGCAAAAAAATCCACCATGATCAAAAACTGACTGCCAGATGGCGGTGTTGGTCATGTATATGGTAAAGTGAATAAGGGGAGTTTAGAGGACAGAAAAACCAGTGTATTGTTAGCTCAATGGTTAGCAGTGAAGTGAAAAAAAGAAGTTTAGAGGACAGAAAAAACCAGTGTATTGTTAGCTCAATGGTTAGCAGTGAAGTGAACAAAAGAAGTTTAGAGGACAGAAAAACCAGCGTATTGTTAGCTCAATGGTTAGCAGTGCGTGCCAAAATTTTTCTGATGAGTGAAGTCTAGCAGCTTCCGAAATGATATATGAGAAAAGCTATGGCGGTTGCCTCTAAAAATTTTCCTTTCTATTCAATTAAAAAATTTTAATAATTAAATAAAAATTATTAAAAACACAATAATAATATTCCCTGTAGAAAATTCGTTCATAGTCAAGATACTTGAAAATTCAAAGGCCGTAAAAACCAACAAATTGTTGAAATAAAAAGCAATAATTAAAAACCCGTGAGCACCCGGTAGCAGGCTGTGACAACAAAGCAGCTCTGCAAAAAAATCCACCATGATCAAAAACTGACTGCCAGATTGCGGTGTTGGTCATGTATATGGTAAAGTGAATAAGGGGAGTTTAGAGGACAGAAAAACCAGCGTATTGTTAGCTTAATGGTTATCAGTGCGTGCCAAAATTTCTCTGATGAGTGAAGTCTAGCAGCTTCCGAAATGATATATGAGAAAAGCTATGGCGGTTGTCTCTAAAAATTTTCCTTTCTATTCACCTAAAAACTTTTAATAATTAAACAAAAATTATAGGCCGTGAAAACCAACAAGTTTTTGAAATAGAAAGCAATAATTAAAAACCCGTGAGCACCCGGTAGCAGGCTGTGACAACAAAGCAGCTCTGCAAAAAAATCCACCATGATCAAAAACTGACTGCCAGATGGCGGTGTTGGTCATGTATATGGTAAAGTGAATAAGGGGAGTTTAGCGGACAGGAAAACCAGCGTATTGTTAGCCTAATGGTAGCAGTGCGTGCTAAAATTTATCTGATGAGTGAAGTCTAGCAGCTTCCGAAATGATATATAAGAAAAGCTATGGCGGTTGTCTCTAAAAATTTTCCTTTCTATTCAATTAAAAGCTTTTAATAATTAAATAAAAATTATAGGCCCTAAAAGCCAACAAATTGTTGAAATAAAAAGCAATAATTAAAAAACCGTGAGCACCCGGAGTAGGCTGTGACAACCCAGCAGCTCTGCAAAAAAATCCACCATGATCAAAAACTGACTACCAGATGGCGGTGTTGGTCATGTATATGGTAAAGTGATTAAAAGGAGTTTGGAGAACAAAAAACCCACGTATTGGTAGCTTAATGGTTATCAGTGCGTGCCAAAATTTATCTGATGAGTGAAGTCTATGGCGGTTGCCTCTAAAAATTTTCCTTTCTATTCAATTAACAAATTTTAATAATTAAATAAAAATTATTAAAAACACAATAATAATATTCCCTGTAGAAAATTCATTCATAGTCAAGATACTTGAAAATTCAAAGGCCGTAAAAACCAACAAATTGTTGAAATAAAAAGCAATAATTAAAAACCCGTGAGCACCCGGTAGCAGGCTGTGACAACAAAGCAGCTCTGCAAAAAAATCCACCATGATCAAAAACTGACTGCCAGATGGCGGTGTTGGTCATGTATATGGTAAAGTGAATAAGGGGAGTTTAGAGGACAGAAAAACCAGCGTATTGTTAGCTCAATGGTTAGCAGTGAAGTGAAAAAAAGAAGTTTAGAGGACAGAAAAAACCAGTGTATTGTTAGCTCAATGGTTAGCAGTGAAGTGAACAAAAGAAGTTTAGAGGACAGAAAAACCAGCGTATTGTTAGCTCAATGGTTAGCAGTGCGTGCCAAAATTTCTCTGATGAGTGAAGTCTAGCAGCTTCCGAAATGATATATGAGAAAAGCTATGGCGGTTGCCTCTAAAAATTTTCCTTTCTATGCAATTAAAAAATTTTAATAATTAAATAAAAATTATTAAAAACACAATAATAATATTCCCTGTAGAAAATTCATTCATAGTCAAGATACTTGAAAATTCAAAGGCCGTAAACACCAACAAATTGTTGAAATAAAAAGCAATAATTAAAAACCCGTGCGCACCCGGTAGCAGGCTGTGACAACAAAGCAGCTCTGCAAAAAAATCCACCATGATCAAAAACTGACTGCCAGATGGCGGTGTTGGTCATGTATATGGTAAAGTGAATAAGGGGAGTTTAGAGGACAGAAAAACCAGCGTATTGTTAGCCTAATGGTAGCAGTGCGTGCTAAAATTTTTCTGATGAGTGAAGTCTAGCAGCTTCCGAAATGATATATAAGAAAAGCTATGGCGGTTGTCTCTAAAAATTTTCCTTTCTATTCAATTAAAAGCTTTTAATAATTAAATAAAAATTATAGGCCTAAAAGCCAACAAATTGTTGAAATAAAAAGCAATAATTAAAAAACCGTGAGCACCCGGAGTAGGCTGTGACAACCCAGCAGCTCTGCAAAAAAATCCACCATGATCAAAAACTGACTACCAGATGGCGGTGTTGGTCATGTATATGGTAAAGTGATTAAAAGGAGTTTGGAGAACAAAAAAACCCACGTATTGGTAGCTTAATGGTTATCAGTGCGTGCCAAAATAATTAAAAACCCGTGCGCACCCGGTAGCAGGCTGTGACAACAAAGCAGCTCTGCAAAAAAATCCACCATGATCAAAAACTGACTGCCAGATGGCGGTGTTGGTCATGTATATGGTAAAGTGAATAAGGGGAGTTTAGAGGACAGAAAAACCAGCGTATTGTTAGCCTAATGGTAGCAGTGCGTGCTAAAATTTTTCTGATGAGTGAAGTCTAGCAGCTTCCGAAATGATATATAAGAAAAGCTATGGCGGTTGTCTCTAAAAATTTTCCTTTCTATTCAATTAAAAGCTTTTAATAATTAAATAAAAATTATAGGCCTAAAAGCCAACAAATTGTTGAAATAAAAAGCAATAATTAAAAAACCGTGAGCACCCGGAGTAGGCTGTGACAACCCAGCAGCTCTGCAAAAAAATCCACCATGATCAAAAACTGACTACCAGATGGCGGTGTTGGTCATGTATAAGGCACAGTGAGTAAGAGGAGTTTAGAGGACAGAAAAACCAGCGTATTGTGTGCTAAAATTTTTCTGATGAGTGAAGTCTAGCAGCTTCCGAAATGATATATAAGAAAAGCTATGGCGGTTGTCTCTAAAAATTTTCCTTTCTATTCACTTAAAAACTTTTAATAATTAAATAAAAATTATAGGCCGTGAAAACCAACAAATTGTTGAAATAAAAAGCAATAATTAAAAACCCGTGAGCACCCGGTAGCAGGCTGTGACAACAAAGCAGCTCTGCAAAAAAATCCACCATGATCAAAAACTGACTACCAGATGGCGGTGTTGGTCATGTATATGGAAAAGTGAATAAGGGGAGTTTAGAGGACAGAAAAACCAGGGTATTGTTAGCCTAATGGTAGCAGTGCGTGTTAAAAGTTTTCTGATGAGTGAAGTCTAGCAGCATCCGAAATGATATATAAAAAAAGCTATGGCGGTTTTCTCTAAAAATTTTCGTTTCTATTCACTTAAAAACTTTTAATAATTAAATAAAAATTATAGGCCGTGAAAACCAACAAATTGTTGAAATAAAAAGCAATAATTAAAAACCCGTGAGCACCCGGTAGCAGGCTGTGACCACAAAGCAGCTCTGCAAAAAAATCCACCATGATCAAAAACTGACTGCCAGATGGCGGTGTTGGTCATGTAGCAGTGCGTGCTAAAATTTTTCTGATGAGTGAAGTCTAGCAGCTTCCGAAATGATATATAAGAAAAGCTCTAAAAATTTTCCTTTCTATTCAATTAAAAACTTTTAATAATTAAATAAAAATTATAGGCCGTGAAAACCAACAAGTTGTTGAAATAAAAAGCAATAATTAAAAACCCGTGAGCACCCGGTAGCAGGCTGTGACAACAAAGCAGCTCTGCAAAAAAATCCACCATGATCAAAAACTGACTACCAGATGGCGGTGTTGGTCATGTATAAGGCAAAGTGAGTAAGAGGAGTTTAGAGGACAGAAAAACCAGCGTATTGTGTGCTAAAATTTTTCTGATGAGTGAAGTCTAGCAGCTTCCGAAATGATATATAAGAAAAGCTATAGCGGTTGTCTCTAAACATTTTCCTTTCTATTCACTTAAAAACTTTTAATAATTAAATAAAAATTATAGGCCGTGAAAACCAACAAATTGTTGAAATAAAAAGCAATAATTAAAAACCCGTGAGCACCCGGTAGCAGGCTGTGACAACAAAGCAGCTCTGCAAAAAAATCCACCATGATCAGAAACTGACTACCAGATGGCGGTGTTGGTCATGTATATGGCAAAGTGAATAAGGGGAGTTTAGAGGACAGAAAAACCAGCGTATTGTTAGCCTAATGGTAGCAGTGCGTGCTAAAATTTTTCTAATGAGTGAAGCCTAGCAGCTTCCGAAATGATATATAAGAAAAGCTATGGCGGTTTTCTCTAAAAATTTTCCTTTCTATTCACTTAAAATGTTGTAATAATTAAATAAAAATTATAGGCCGTGAAAACCAACAAATTGTTGAAATAAAAAGCAATAATTAAAAACCCGTGAGCACCCGGTAGCAGGCTGTGACAACAAAGCAGCTCTGCAAAAAAATCCACCATGATCAGAAACTGACTACCAGATGGCGGTGTTGGTCATGTATATGGCAAAGTGAATAAGGGGAGTTTAGAGGACAGAAAAACCAGCGTATTGTTAGCCTAATGGTAGCAGTGCGTGCTAAAATGTTTCTGATGAGTGAAGTCTAGCAGCTTCCGAAATGATATATAAGAAAAGCTATGGCGGTTGTCTCTAAAAATTTTCCTTTCTATTCAATTAAAAGCTTTTAATAATTAAATAAAAATTATAGGCCTAAAAGCCAACAAATTGTTGAAATAAAAAGCAATAATTAAAAAACCGTGAGCACCCGGAGTAGGCTGTGACAACCCAGCAGCTCTGCAAAAAAATCCACCATGATCAAAAACTGACTACCAGATGGCGGTGTTGGTCATGTATATGGTAAAGTGATTAAAAGGAGTTTGGAGAACAAAAAAACCCACGTATTGGTAGCTTAATGGTTATCAGTGCGTGCCAAAATAATTAAAAACCCGTGCGCACCCGGTAGCAGGCTGTGACAACAAAGCAGCTCTGCAAAAAAATCCACCATGATCAAAAACTGACTGCCAGATGGCGGTGTTGGTCATGTATATGGTAAAGTGAATAAGGGGAGTTTAGAGGACAGAAAAACCAGCGTATTGTTAGCCTAATGGTAGCAGTGCGTGCTAAAATTTTTCTGATGAGTGAAGTCTAGCAGCTTCCGAAATGATATATAAGAAAAGCTATGGCGGTTTTCTCTAAAAATTTTCCTTTCTATTCACTTAAAATGTTGTAATAATTAAATAAAAATTATAGGCCGTGAAAACCAACAAATTGTTGAAATAAAAAGCAATAATTAAAAACCCGTGAGCACCCGGTAGCAGGCTGTGACAACAAAGCAGCTCTGCAAAAAAATCCACCATGATCAGAAACTGACTACCAGATGGCGGTGTTGGTCATGTATATGGCAAAGTGAATAAGGGGAGTTTAGAGGACAGAAAAACCAGCGTATTGTTAGCCTAATGGTAGCAGTGCGTGCTAAAATGTTTCTGATGAGTGAAGTCTAGCAGCTTCCGAAATGATATATAAGAAAAGCTATGGCGGTTGTCTCTAAAAATTTTCCTTTCTATTCAATTAAAAGCTTTTAATAATTAAATGAAAATTATAGGCCTAAAAGCCAACAAATTGTTGAAATAAAAAGCAATAATTAAAAAACCGTGAGCACCCGGAGTAGGCTGTGACAACCCAGCAGCTCTGCAAAAAAATCCACCATGATCAAAAACTGACTGCCAGATGGCGGTGTTGGTCATGTATAAGGCACAGTGAGTAAGAGGAGTTTAGAGGACAGAAAAATCAGCGTATTGTGTGCTAAAATTTTTCTGATGAGTGAAGTCTAGCAGCTTCCGAAATGATATATAAGAAAAGCTATGGCGGTTGTCTCTAAAAATTTTCCTTTCTATTCACTTAAAAACTTTTAATAATTAAATAAAAATTATAGGCCGTGAAAACCAACAAATTGTTGAAATAAAAAGCAATAATTAAAAACCCGTGAGCACCCGGTAGCAGGCTGTGACAACAAAGCAGCTCTGCAAAAAAATCCACC
This sequence comes from Merzomyia westermanni, assembly GCA_949987695.1. Classification (NCBI taxonomy): domain Eukaryota; kingdom Metazoa; phylum Arthropoda; class Insecta; order Diptera; family Tephritidae; genus Merzomyia; species Merzomyia westermanni. The sequence continues at coordinate 101,914,895 of OX465288.1, read as the reverse complement.
ATGATCAAAAACTGACTGCCAGATGGCGGTGTTGGTCATGTATATGGTAAAGTGAATAAGGGGAGTTTAGAGGACAGAAAAACCAGCGTATTGTTAGCCTAATGGTAGCAGTGCGTGCTAAAATTTTTCTGATGAGTGAAGTCTAGCAGCTTCCGAAATGATATATAAGAAAAGCTATGGCGGTTTTCTCTAAAAATTTTCCTTTCTATTCACTTAAAATGTTGTAATAATTAAATAAAAATTATAGGCCGTGAAAACCAACAAATTGTTGAAATAAAAAGCAATAATTAAAAACCCGTGAGCACCCGGTAGCAGGCTGTGACAACAAAGCAGCTCTGCAAAAAAATCCACCATGATCAGAAACTGACTACCAGATGGCGGTGTTGGTCATGTATATGGCAAAGTGAATAAGGGGAGCTTAGAGGACAGAAAAACCAGCGTATTGTTAGCCTAATGGTAGCAGTGCGTGCTAAAATGTTTCTGATGAGTGAAGTCTAGCAGCTTCCGAAATGATATATAAGAAAAGCTATGGCGGTTGTCTCTAAAAATTTTCCTTTCTATTCAATTAAAAGCTTTTAATAATTAAATGAAAATTATAGGCCTAAAAGCCAACAAATTGTTGAAATAAAAAGCAATAATTAAAAAACCGTGAGCACCCGGAGTAGGCTGTGACAACCCAGCAGCTCTGCAAAAAAATCCACCATGATCAAAAACTGACTGCCAGATGGCGGTGTTGGTCATGTATAAGGCACAGTGAGTAAGAGGAGTTTAGAGGACAGAAAAATCAGCGTATTGTGTGCTAAAATTTTTCTGATGAGTGAAGTCTAGCAGCTTCCGAAATGATATATAAGAAAAGCTATGGCGGTTGTCTCTAAAAATTTTCCTTTCTATTCACTTAAAAACTTTTAATAATTAAATAAAAATTATAGGCCGTGAAAACCAACAAATTGTTGAAATAAAAAGCAATAATTAAAAACCCGTGAGCACCCGGTAGCAGGCTGTGACAACAAAGCAGCTCTGCAAAAAAATCCACCATGATCAAAAACTGACTACCAGATGGCGGTGTTGGTCATGTATATGGAAAAGTGAATAAGGGGAGTTTAGAGGACAGAAAAACCAGGGTATTGTTAGCCTAATGGTAGCAGTGCGTGTTAAAAGTTTTCTGATGAGTGAAGTCTAGCAGCATCCGAAATGATATATAAAAAAAGCTATGGCGATTTTCTCTAAAAATTTTCGTTTCTATTCACTTAAAATCTTTTAATAATTAAATAAAAATTATAGGCCGTGAAAACCAACAAATTGTTGAAATAAAAAGCAATAATTAAAAACCCGTGAGCACCCGGTAGCAGGCTGTGACCACAAAGCAGCTCTGCAAAAAAATCCACCATGATCAAAAACTGACTGCCAGATGGCGGTGTTGGTCATGTAGCAGTGCGTGCTAAAATTTTTCTGATGAGTGAAGTCTAGCAGCTTCCGAAATGATATATAAGAAAAGCTCTAAAAATTTTCCTTTCTATTCAATTAAAAACTTTTAATAATTAAATAAAAATTATAGGCCGTGAAAACCAACAAGTTGTTGAAATAAAAAGCAATAATTAAAAACCCGTGAGCACCCGGTAGCAGGCTGTGACAACAAAGCAGCTCTGCAAAAAAATCCACCATGATCAAAAACTGACTACCAGATGGCGGTGTTGGTCATGTATAAGGCAAAGTGAGTAAGAGGAGTTTAGAGGACAGAAAAACCAGCGTATTGTGTGCTAAAATTTTTCTGATGAGTGGAGTTTAGCAGCTTCCGAAATGATATATAAGAAAAGCTATAGCGGTTTTCTCTAAAAATTTTCGTTTCTATTCACTTAAAAACTTTTAATAATTAAATAAAAATTATAGGCCGTGAAAACCAACAAATTGTTGAAATAAAAAGCAATAATTAAAAACCCGTGAGCACCCGGTAGCAGGCTGTGACCACAAAGCAGCTCTGCAAAAAAATCCACCATGATCAAAAACTGACTGCCAGATGGCGGTGTTGTTCATGTAGCAGTGCGTGCTAAAATTTTTCTGATGAGTGGAGTCTAGCAGCTTCCGAAATGATATATAAGAAAAGCTATAGCGGTTGTCTCTAAAAATTTTCCTTTCTATTCACTTAAAAACTTTTAATAATTAAATAAAAATTATAGGCCGTGAAAACCAACAAATTGTTGAAATAAAAAGCAATAATTAAAAACCCGTGAGCACCCGGTAGCAGGCTGTGACAACAAAGCAGCTCTGCAAAAAAATCCACCATGATCAGAAACTGACTACCAGATGGCGGTGTTGGTCATGTATATGGCAAAGTGAATAAGGGGAGTTTAGAGGACAGAAAAACCAGCGTATTGTTAGCCTAATGGTAGCAGTGAGTGCTAAAATTTTTCTAATGAGTGAAGCCTAGCAGCTTCCGAAATGATATATAAGAAAAGCTATGGCGGTTTTCTCTAAAAATTTTCCTTTCTATTCACTTAAAATGTTGTAATAATTAAATAAAAATTATAGGCCGTGAAAACCAACAAATTGTTGAAATAAAAAGCAATAATTAAAAACCCGTGAGCACCCGGTAGCAGGCTGTGACAACAAAGCAGCTCTGCAAAAAAATCCACCATGATCAGAAACTGACTACCAGATGGCGGTGTTGGTCATGTATATGGCAAAGTGAATAAGGGGAGTTTAGAGGACAGAAAAACCAGCGTATTGTTAGCCTAATGGTAGCAGTGCGTGCTAAAATTTTTCTAATGAGTGAAGCCTAGCAGCTTCCGAAATGATATATAAGAAAAGCTATGGCGGTTGTCTCTAAAAATTTTCCTTTCTATTCAATTAAAAGCTTTTAATAATTAAATAAAAATTATAGGCCTAAAAGCCAACAAATTGTTGAAATAAAAAGCAATAATTAAAAAACCGTGAGCACCCGGAGTAGGCTGTGACAACCCAGCAGCTCTGCAAAAAAATCCACCATGATCAAAAACTGACTACCAGATGGCGGTGTTGGTCATGTATATGGTAAAGTGATTAAAAGGAGTTTGGAGAACAAAAAAACCCACGTATTGGTAGCTTAATGGTTATCAGTGCGTGCCAAAATTTATCTGATGAGTGAAGTCTATGGCGGTTGCCTCTAAAAATGTTCCTTTCTATTCAATTAAAAAATTTTAATAATTAAATAAAAATTATTAAAAACACAATAATAATATTCCCTGTAGAAAATTCATTCATAGTCAAGATGCTTGAAAATTCAAAGTCCGTAAAAACCAACAAATTGTTGAAATAAAAAGCAATAATTAAAAACCCGTGAGCACCCGGTAGCAGGCTGTGACAACAAAGCAGCTCTGCAAAAAAATCCACCATGAGCAAAAACTGACTGCCAGATGGCGGTGTTGGTCATGTATAAGGCACAGTGAGTAAGAGGAGTTTAGAGGACAGAAAAATCAGCGTATTGTGTGCTAAAATTTTTCTGATGAGTGAAGTCTAGCAGCTTCCGAAATGATATATAAGAAAAGCTATGGCGGTTGTCTCTAAAAATTTTCCTTTCTATTCACTTAAAAACTTTTAATAATTAAATAAAAATTATAGGCCGTGAAAACCAACAAATTGTTGAAATAAAAAGCAATAATTAAAAACCCGTGAGCACCCGGTAGCAGGCTGTGACAACAAAGCAGCTCTGCAAAAAAATCCACCATGATCAAAAACTGACTACCAGATGGCGGTGTTGGTCATGTATATGGAAAAGTGAATAAGGGGAGTTTAGAGGACAGAAAAACCAGGGTATTGTTAGCCTAATGGTAGCAGTGCGTGTTAAAAGTTTTCTGATGAGTGAAGTCTAGCAGCATCCGAAATGATATATACAAAAAGCTATGGCGGTTTTCTCTAAAAATTTTCGTTTCTATTCACTTAAAAACTTTTAATAATTAAATAAAAATTATAGGCCGTGAAAACCAACAAATTGTTGAAATAAAAAGCAATAATTAAAAACCCGTGAGCACCCGGTAGCAGGCTGTGACCACAAAGCAGCTCTGCAAAAAAATCCACCATGATCAAAAACTGACTGCCAGATGGCGGTGTTGGTCATGTAGCAGTGCGTGCTAAAATTTTTCTGATGAGTGAAGTCTAGCAGCTTCCGAAATGATATATAAGAAAAGCTCTAAAAATTTTCCTTTCTATTCAATTAAAAACTTTTAATAATTAAATAAAAATTATAGGCCGTGAAAACCAACAAGTTGTTGAAATAAAAAGCAATAATTAAAAACCCGTGAGCACCCGGTAGCAGGCTGTGACAACAAAGCAGCTCTGCAAAAAAATCCACCATGATCAAAAACTGACTACCAGATGGCGGTGTTGGTCATGTATAAGGCAAAGTGAGTAAGAGGAGTTTAGAGGACAGAAAAACCAGCGTATTGTGTGCTAAAATTTTTCTGATGAGTGAAGTCTAGCAGCTTCCGAAATGATATATAAGAAAAGCTATAGCGGTTGTCTCTAAACATTTTCCTTTCTATTCACTTAAAAACTTTTAATAATTAAATAAAAATTATAGGCCGTGAAAACCAACAAATTGTTGAAATAAAAAGCAATAATTAAAAACCCGTGAGCACCCGGTAGCAGGCTGTGACAACAAAGCAGCTCTGCAAAAAAATCCACCATGATCAGAAACTGACTACCAGATGGCGGTGTTGGTCATGTATATGGCAAAGTGAATAAGGGGAGTTTAGAGGACAGAAAAACCAGCGTATTGTTAGCCTAATGGTAGCAGTGCGTGCTAAAATTTTTCTAATGAGTGAAGCCTAGCAGCTTCCGAAATGATATATAAGAAAAGCTATGGCGGTTTTCTCTAAAAATTTTCCTTTCTATTCACTTAAAAACTTGTAATAATTAAATAAAAATTATAGGCCGTGAAAACCAACAAATTGTTGAAATAAAAAGCAATAATTAAAAACCCGTGAGCACCCGGTACCAGGCTGTAACAACAAAGCAGCTCTGCGAAAAAATCCACCATGATCAAAAACTGACTGCCAGATGGCGGTGTTGTTCATGTAGCAGTGCGTGCTAAAATTTTTCTGATGAGTGAAGTCTAGCAGCTTCCGAAATGATATATAAGAAAAGCTATGGCGGTTGTCTCTAAAAATTTTCCTTTCTATTCACTTAAAAACTTTTAATAATTAAATAAAAATTATAGGCCGTGAAAACCAACAAATTGTTGAAATAAAAAGCAATAATTAAAAACCCGTAAGCACCCGGTAGCAGGCTGTGACAACAAAGCAGCTCTGCAAAAAAATCCACCATGATCAAAAACTGACTACCAGATGGCGGTGTTGGTCATGTATATGGAAAAGTGAATAAGGGGAGTTTAGAGGACAGAAAAACCAGGGTATTGTTAGCCTAATGGTAGCAGTGCGTGTTAAAAGTTTTCTGATGAGTGAAGTCTAGCAGCATCCGAAATGATATATAAAAAAAGCTATGGCGGTTTTCTCTAAAAATTTTCGTTTCTATTCACTTAAAAACTTTTAATAATTAAATAAAAATTATAGGCCGTGAAAACCAACAAATTGTTGAAATAAAAAGCAATAATTAAAAACCCGTGAGCACCCGGTAGCAGGCTGTGACCACAAAGCAGCTCTGCAAAAAAATCCAGCGTATTGTGTGCTAACATTTTTCTGATGAGTGAAGTCTAGCAGCTTCCGAAATGATATATAAGAAAAGCTATAGCGGTTGTCTCTAAACATTTTCCTTTCTATTCACTTAAAAACTTTTAATAATTAAATAAAAATTATAGGCCGTGAAAACCAACAAATTGTTGAAATAAAAAGCAATAATTAAAAACCCGTGAGCACCCGGTAGCAGGCTGTGACAACAAAGCAGCTCTGCAAAAAAATCCACCATGATCAGAAACTGACTACCAGATGGCGGTGTTGGTCATGTATATGGCAAAGTGAATAAGGGGAGTTTAGAGGACAGAAAAACCAGCGTATTGTTAGCCTAATGGTAGCAGTGCGTGCTAAAATTTTTCTAATGAGTGAAGCCTAGCAGCTTCCGAAATGATATATAAGAAAAGCTATGGCGGTTTTCTCTAAAAATTTTCCTTTCTATTCACTTAAAAACTTGTAATAATTAAATAAAAATTATAGGCCGTGAAAACCAACAAATTGTTGAAATAAAAAGCAATAATTAAAAACCCGTGAGCACCCGGTACCAGGCTGTGACAACAAAGCAGCTCTGCGAAAAAATCCACCATGATCAAAAACTGACTGCCAGATGGCGGTGTTGTTCATGTAGCAGTGCGTGCTAAAATTTTTCTGATGAGTGAAGTCTAGCAGCTTCCGAAATGATATATAAGAAAAGCTATAGCGGTTGTCTCTAAAAATTTTCCTTTCTATTCACTTAAAAACTTTTAATAATTAAATAAAAATTATAGGCCGTGAAAACCAACAAATTGTTGAAATAAAAAGCAATAATTAAAAACCCGTGAGCACCCGGTAGCAGGCTGTGACAACAAAGCAGCTCTGCAAAAAAATCCACCATGATCAGAAACTGACTACCAGATGGCGGTGTTGGTCATGTATATGGCAAAGTGAATAAGGGGAGTTTAGAGGACAGAAAAACCAGCGTATTGTTAGCCTAATGGTAGCAGTGCGTGCTAAAATTTTTCTAATGAGTGAAGCCTAGCAGCTTCCGAAATGATATATAAGAAAAGCTATGGCGGTTGTCTCTAAAAATTTTCCTTTCTATTCAATTAAAAGCTTTTAATAATTAAATAAAAATTATAGGCCTAAAAGCCAACAAATTGTTGAAATAAAAAGCAATAATTAAAAAACCGTGAGCACCCGGAGTAGGCTGTGACAACGCAGCAGCTCTGCAAAAAAATCCACCATGATCAAAAACTGACTACCAGATGGCGGTGTTGGTCATGTATATGGTAAAGTGATTAAAAGGAGTTTGGAGAACAAAAAAACCCACGTATTGGTAGCTTAATGGTTATCAGTGCGTGCCAAAATTTATCTGATGAGTGAAGTCTATGGCGGTTGCCTCTAAAAATGTTCCTTTCTATTCAATTAAAAAATTTTAATAATTAAATAAAAATTATTAAAAACACAATAATAATATTCCCTGTAGAAAATTCATTCATAGTCAAGATGCTTGAAAATTCAAAGGCCGTAAAAACCAACAAATTGTTGAAATAAAAAGCAATAATTAAAAACCCGTGAGCACCCGGTAGCAGGCTGTGACAACAAAGCAGCTCTGCAAAAAAATCCACCATGATCAAAAACTGACTGCCAGATGGCGGTGTTGGTCATGTATAAGGCACAGTGAGTAAGAGGAGTTTAGAGGACAGAAAAATCAGCGTATTGTGTGCTAAAATTTTTCTGATGAGTGAAGTCGAGCAGCTTCCGAAATGATATATTAGAAAAGCTATGGCGGTTGTCTCTAAAAATTTTCCTTTCTATTCACTTAAAAACTTTTAATAATTAAATAAAAATTATAGGCCGTGAAAACCAACAAATTGTTGAAATAAAAAGCAATAATTAAAAACCCGTGAGCACCCGGTAGCAGGCTGTGACAACAAAGCAGCTCTGCAAAAAAATCCACCATGATCAAAAACTGACTACCAGATGGCGGTGTTGGTCATGTATATGGAAAAGTGAATAAGGGGAGTTTAGAGGACAGAAAAACCAGGGTATTGTTAGCCTAATGGTAGCAGTGCGTGTTAAAAGTTTTCTGATGAGTGAAGTCTAGCAGCATCCGAAATGATATATAAAAAAAGCTATGGCGGTTTTCTCTAAAAATTTTCGTTTCTATTCACTTAAAAACTTTTAATAATTAAATAAAAATTATAGGCCGTGAAAACCAACAAATTGTTGAAATAAAAAGCAATAATTAAAAACCCGTGAGCACCCGGTAGCAGGCTGTGACCACAAAGCAGCTCTGCAAAAAAATCCACCATGATCAAAAACTGACTGCCAGATGGCGGTGTTGGTCATGTAGCAGTGCGTGCTAAAATTTTTCTGATGAGTGAAGTCTAGCAGCTTCCGAAATGATATATAAGAAAAGCTCTAAAAATTTTCCTTTCTATTCAATTAAAAACTTTTAATAATTAAATAAAAATTATAGGCCGTGAAAACCAACAAGTTGTTGAAATAAAAAGCAATAATTAAAAACCCGTGAGCACCCGGTAGCAGGCTGTGACAACAAAGCAGCTCTGCAAAAAAATCCACCATGATCAAAAACTGACTACCAGATGGCGGTGTTGGTCATGTATAAGGCAAAGTGAGTAAGAGGAGTTTAGAGGACAGAAAAACCAGCGTATTGTGTGCTAAAATTTTTCTGATGAGTGAAGTCTAGCAGCTTCCGAAATGATATATAAGAAAAGCTATAGCGGTTGTCTCTAAACATTTTCCTTTCTATTCACTTAAAAACTTTTAATAATTAAATAAAAATTATAGGCCGTGAAAACCAACAAATTGTTGAAATAAAAAGCAATAATTAAAAACCCGTGAGCACCCGGTAGCAGGCTGTGACAACAAAGCAGCTCTGCAAAAAAATCCACCATGATCAGAAACTGACTACCAGATGGCGGTGTTGGTCATGTATATGGCAAAGTGAATAAGGGGAGTTTAGAGGACAGAAAAACCAGCGTATTGTTAGCCTAATGGTAGCAGTGCGTGCTAAAATTTTTCTAATGAGTGAAGCCTAGCAGCTTCCGAAATGATATATAAGAAAAGCTATGGCGGTTTTCTCTAAAAATTTTCGTTTCTATTCACTTAAAAACTTGTAATAATTAAATAAAAATTATAGGCCGTGAAAACCAACAAATTGTTGAAATAAAAAGCAATAATTAAAAACCCGTGAGCACCCGGTACCAGGCTGTAACAACAAAGCAGCTCTGCGAAAAAATCCACCATGATCAAAAACTGACTGCCAGATGGCGGTGTTGTTCATGTAGCAGTGCGTGCTAAAATTTTTCTGATGAGTGAAGTCTAGCAGCTTCCGAAATGATATATAAGAAAAGCTATGGCGGTTGTCTCTAAAAATTTTCCTTTCTATTCACTTAAAAACTTTTAATAATTAAATAAAAATTATAGGCCGTGAAAACCAACAAATTGTTGAAATAAAAAGCAATAATTAAAAACCCGTGAGCACCCGGTAGCAGGCTGAGACAACAAAGCAGCTCTGCAAAAAAAACCACCATGATCAAAAACTGACTACCAGATGGCGGTGTTGGTCATGTATATGGAAAAGTGAATAAGGGGAGTTTAGAGGACAGAAAAACCAGGGTATTGTTAGCCTAATGGTAGCAGTGCGTGTTAAAAGTTTTCTGATGAGTGAAGTCTAGCAGCATCCGAAATGATATATAAAAAAAGCTATGGCGGTTTTCTCTAAAAATTTTCGTTTCTATTCACTTAAAAACTTTTAATAATTAAATAAAAATTATAGGCCGTGAAAACCAACAAATTGTTGAAATAAAAAGCAATAATTAAAAACCCGTGAGCACCCGGTAGCAGGCTGTGACCACAAAGCAGCTCTGCAAAAAAATCCAGCGTATTGTGTGCTAAAATTTTTCTGATGAGTGAAGTCTAGCAGCTTCCGAAATGATATATAAGAAAAGCTATAGCGGTTGTCTCTAAACATTTTCCTTTCTATTCACTTAAAAACTTTTAATAATTAAATAAAAATTATAGGCCGTGAAAACCAACAAATTGTTGAAATAAAAAGCAATAATTAAAAACCCGTGAGCACCCGCTAGCAGGCTGTGACAACAAAGCAGCTCTGCAAAAAAATCCACCATGATCAGAAACTGACTACCAGATGGCGGTGTTGGTCATGTATATGGCAAAGTGAATAAGGGGAGTTTAGAGGACAGAAAAACCAGCGTATTGTTAGCCTAATGGTAGCAGTGCGTGCTAAAATTTTTCTAATGAGTGAAGCCTAGCAGCTTCCGAAATGATATATAAGAAAAGCTGAAAACCAACAAATTGTTGAAATAAAAAGCAATAATTAAAAACCCGTGAGCACCCGGTAGCAGGCTGTGACAACAAAGCAGCTCTGCAAAAAAATCCACCATGATCAGAAACTGACTACCAGATGGCGGTGTTGGTCATGTATATGGCAAAGTGAATAAGGGGAGTTTAGAGGACAGAAAAACCAGCGTATTGTTAGCCTAATGGTAGCAGTGCGTGCTAAAATTTTTCTAATGAGTGAAGCCTAGCAGCTTCCGAAATGATATATAAGAAAAGCTATGGCGGTTTTCTCTAAAAATTTTCCTTTCTATTCACTTAAAAACTTGTAATAATTAAATAAAAATTATAGGCCGTGAAAACCAACAAATTGTTGAAATAAAAAGCAATAATTAAAAACCCGTGAGCACCCGGTACCAGGCTGTGACAACAAAGCAGCTCTGCGAAAAAATCCACCATGATCAAAAACTGACTGCCAGATGGCGGTGTTCTTCATGTAGCAGTGCGTGCTAAAATTTTTCTGATGAGTGGAGTCTAGCAGCTTCCGAAATGATATATAAGAAAAGCTATAGCGGTTGTCTGTAAAAATTTTCCTTTCTATTCACTTAAAAACTTTTAATAATTAAATAAAAATTATAGGCCGTGAAAACCAACAAATTGTTGAAATAAAAAGCAATAATTAAAAACCCGTGAGCACCCGGTAGCAGGCTGTGACAACAAAGCAGCTCTGCAAAAAAATCCACCATGATCAGAAACTGACTACCAGATGGCGGTGTTGGTCATGTATATGGCAAAGTGAATAAGGGAAGTTTAGAGGACAGAAAAACCAGCGTATTGTTAGCCTAATGGTAGCAGTGCGTGCTAAAATTTTTCTATTCAATTAAAAACTTTTAATAATTAAATAAAAATTATAGGCCGTGAAAACCAACAAGTTGTTGAAATAAAAAGCAATAATTAAAAACCCGTGAGCACCCGGTAGCAGGCTGTGACAACAAAGCAGCTCTGCAAAAAAATCCACCATGATCAAAAACTGACTACCAGATGGCGGTGTTGGTCATGTATAAGGCAAAGTGAGTAAGAGGAGTTTAGAGGACAGAAAAACCAGCGTATTGTGTGCTAAAATATTTCTGATGAGTGAAGTCTAGCAGCTTCCGAAATGATATATAAGAAAAGCTATAGCGGTTGTCTCTAAACATTTTCCTTTCTATTCACTTAAAAACTTTTAATAATTAAATAAAAATTATAGGCCGTGAAAACCAACAAATTGTTGAAATAAAAAGCAATAATTAAAAACCCGTGAGCACCCGGTAGCAGGCTGTGACAACAAAGCAGCTCTGCAAAAAAATCCACCATGATCAGAAACTGACTACCTGATGGCGGTGTTGGTCATGTATATGGCAAAGTGAATAAGGGGAGTTTAGAGGACAGAAAAACCAGCGTATTGTTAGCCTAATGGTAGCAGTGCGTGCTAAAATTTTTCTAATGAGTGAAGCCTAGCAGCTTCCGAAATGATATATAAGAAAAGCTATGGCGGTTTTCTCTAAAAATTTTCCTTTCTATTCACTTAAAAACTTGTAATAATTAAATAAAAATTATAGGCCGTGAAAACCAACAAATTGTTGAAATAAAAAGCAATAATTAAAAACCCGTGAGCACCCGGTACCAGGCTGTGACAACAAAGCAGCTCTGCGAAAAAATCCACCATGATCAAAAACTGACTGCCAGATGGCGGTGTTCTTCATGTAGCAGTGCGTGCTAAAATTTTTCTGATGAGTGGAGTCTAGCAGCTTCCGAAATGATATATAAGAAAAGCTATAGCGGTTGTCTGTAAAAATTTTCCTTTCTATTCACTTAAAAACTTTTAATAATTAAATAAAAATTATAGGCCGTGAAAACCAACAAATTGTTGAAATAAAAAGCAATAATTAAAAACCCGTGAGCACCCGGTAGCAGGCTGTGACAACAAAGCAGCTCTGCAAAAAAATCCACCATGATCAGAAACTGACTACCAGATGGCGGTGTTGGTCATGTATATGGCAAAGTGAATAAGGGAAGTTTAGAGGACAGAAAAACCAGCGTATTGTTAGCCTAATGGTAGCAGTGCGTGCTAAAATTTTTCTATTCAATTAAAAACTTTTAATAATTAAATAAAAATTATAGGCCGTGAAAACCAACAAGTTGTTGAAATAAAAAGCAATAATTAAAAACCCGTGAGCACCCGGTAGCAGGCTGTGACAACAAAGCAGCTCTGCAAAAAAATCCACCATGATCAAAAACTGACTACCAGATGGCGGTGTTGGTCATGTATAAGGCAAAGTGAGTAAGAGGAGTTTAGAGGACAGAAAAACCAGCGTATTGTGTGCTAAAATATTTCTGATGAGTGAAGTCTAGCAGCTTCCGAAATGATATATAAGAAAAGGTATAGCGGTTGTCTCTAAACATTTTCCTTTCTATTCACTTAAAAACTTTTAATAATTAAATAAAAATTATAGGCCGTGAAAACCAACAAATTGTTGAAATAAAAAGCAATAATTAAAAACCCGTGAGCACCCGGTAGCAGGCTGTGACAACAAAGCAGCTCTGCAAAAAAATCCACCATGATCAGAAACTGACTACCAGATGGCGGTGTTGGTCATGTATATGGCAAAGTGAATAAGGGGAGTTTAGAGGACAGAAAAACCAGCGTATTGTTAGCCTAATGGTAGCAGTGCGTGCTAAAATTTTTCTAATGAGTGAAGCCTAGCAGCTTCCGAAATGATATATAAGAAAAGTTATGGCGGTTTTCTCTAAAAATTTTCCTTTCTATTCACTTAAAAACTTGTAATAATTAAATAAAAATTATAGGCCGTGAAAACCAACAAATTGTTGAAATAAAAAGCAATAAATAAAAACCCGTGAGCACCCGGTACCAGGCTGTAACAACAAAGCAGCTCTGCGAAAAAATCCACAATGATCAAAAACTGACTGCCAGATGGCGGTGTTGTTCATGTAGCAGTGCGTGCTAAAATTTTTCTGATGAGTGAAGTCTAGCAGCTTCCGGAATGATATATAAGAAAAGCTATAGCGGTTGTCTCTAAAAATTTTCCTTTCTATTCACTTAAAAACTTTTAATAATTAAATAAAAATTATAGGCCGTGAAAACCAACAAATTGTTGAAATAAAAAGCAATAATTAAAAACCCGTGAGCACCCGGTAGCAGGCTGTGACAACAAAGCAGCTCTGCAAAAAAATCCACCATGATCAGAAACTGACTACCAGATGGCGGTGTTGGTCATGTATATGGCAAAGTGAATAAGGGGAGTTTAGAGGACAGAAAAACCAGCGTATTGTTAGCCTAATGGTAGCAGTGCGTGCTAAAATTTTTCTGATGAGTGAAGTCTAGCAGCTTCCGAAATGATATATAAGAAAAGCTATGGCGGTTGTCTCTAAAAACTTTCCTTTCTATTCACCTAAAAACTTTTAATAATTAAACAAAAATTATAGGCCGTGAAAACCAACAAGTTTTTGAAATAGAAAGCAATAATTAAAAACCCGTGAGCACCCGGTAGCAGGCAGTGAGAACAAAGCAGCTCTGCAAAAAAATCCACCATGATCAAAAACTGACTGCCAGATGCCGGTGTTGGTCATGTATATGGTAAAGTGAATAAGGGGAGTTTAGAGGACAGAAAAACCAGCGTATTGTTAGCCTAATGGTAGCAGTGCGTGCTAAAATTTTTCTGATGAGTGAAGTCTAGCAGCTTCCGAAATGATATATAAGAAAAGCTATGGCGGTTGTCTCTAAAAATTTTCCTTTCTATTCAATTAAAAGCTTTTAATAATTAAATAAAAATTATAGGCCCTAAAAGCCAACAAATTGTTGAAATAAAAAGCAATAATTAAAAAACCGTGAGCACCCGGAGTAGGCTGTGACAACCCAGCAGCTCTGCAAAAAAATCCACCATGATCAAAAACTGACTACCAGATGGCGGTGTTGGTCATGTATATGGTAAAGTGATTAAAAGGAGTTTGGAGAACAAAAAACCCACGTATTGGTAGCTTAATGGTTATCAGTGCGTGCCAAAATTTATCTGATGAGTGAAGTCTATGGCGGTTGCCTCTAAAAATTTTCCTTTCTATTCAATTAACAAATTTTAATAATTAAATAAAAATTATTAAAAACACAATAATAATATTCCCTGTAGAAAATTCATTCATAGTCAAGATACTTGAAAATTCAAAGGCCGTAAAAACCAACAAATTGTTGAAATAAAAAGCAATAATTAAAAACCCGTGAGCACCCGGTAGCAGGCTGTGACAACAAAGCAGCTCTGCAAAAAAATCCACCATGATCAAAAACTGACTGCCAGATGGCGGTGTTGGTCATGTATAAGGCAAAGTGAGTAAGAGGAGTTTAGAGGACAGAAAAACCAGCGTATTGTGTGCTAACATTTTTCTGATGAGTGAAGTCTAGCAGCTTCCGAAATGATATATAAGAAAAGCTATGGCGGTTGTCTCTAAAAATTTTCCTTTCTATTCACTTAAAAACTTTTAATAATTAAATAAAAATTATAGGCCGTGAAAACCAACAAATTGTTGAAATAACAAGCAATAATTAAAAACCCGTGAGCACCCGGTAGCAGGCTGTGACAACAAAGCAGCTCTGCAAAAAAATCCACCATGATCAAAAACTGACTACCAGATGGCGGTGTTGGTCATGTATATGGCAAAGTGAGTAAGAGGAGTTTAGAGGACAGAAAAACCAGCGTATTGCGTGCTAAAATTTTTCTGATGAGTGAAGTCTAGCAGCTTCCGAAATGATATATAAGAAAAGCTATGGCGGTTTTCTCTAAAAATTTTCCTTTCTATTCACTTAAAAACTTTTAATAATTAAATAAAAATTATAGGCCGTGAAAACCAACAAATTGTTGAAATAAAAACCAATAATTAAAAACCCGTGAGCACCCGGTAGCAGGCTGTGACAACAAAGCAGCTCTGCAAAAAAATCCACCATGATCAAAAACTGACTACCAGTTGGCGGTGTTGGTCATGTATAAGGCAAAGTGAGTAAGAGGAGTTTAGAGGACAGAAAAACCAGCGTATTGTGTGCTAAAATTTTTCTGATGAGTGAAGTCTAGCAGCTTCCGAAATGATATATAAGAAAAGCTATAGCGGTTGTCTCTAAAAATTTTCCTTTCTATTCACTTAAAAACTTTTAATAATTAAATAAAAATTATAGGCCGTGAAAACCAACAAATTGTTGAAATACAAAGCAATAATTAAAAACCCGTGAGCACCCGGTAGCAGGCTGTGACAACAAAGCAGCTCTGCAAAAAAATCCACCATGATCAGAAACTGACTACCAGATGGCGGTGTTGGTCATGTATATGGCAAAGTGAATAAGGGGAGTTTAGAGGACAGAAAAACCAGCGTATTGTTAGCCTAATGGTAGCAGTGCGTGCTAAAATTTTTCTAATGAGTGAAGCCTAGCAGCTTCCGAAATGATATATAAGAAAAGCTATGGCGGTTTTCTCTAAAAATTTTCCTTTCTATTCACTTAAAAACTTTTAATAATTAAATAAAAATTATAGGCCGTGAAAACCAACAAATTGTTGAAATAAAAAGCAATAATTAAAAACCCGTGAGCACCCGGTACCAGGCTGTGACAACAAAGCAGCTCTGCAAAAAAATCCACCATGATCAAAAACTGACTGACAGATGGCGGTGTTGGTCATGTATATGGCAAAGTGAATAAAAGGAGTTTAGAGGACAGAAAAACCAGCGTATTGTTCAAATGCCGTAAAAGCCAACAAATTGTTGAAATAAAAAGCATTAATTAAAAAACCGTGAGCACCCGGTAGTAGGCTGTGGCAACAAAGCAGCTCTGCAAAAAAATCCACCATGATCAAAAACTGACTGCCAGATGGCGGTGTTGGTCATGTATATGGTAAAGTGAATAAGGGGAGTTTAGAGGACAGAAAAACCAGTGTATTGTTAGCTCAATGGTTAGCAGTGAAGTGAAAAAAAGAAGTTTAGAGGACAGAAAAAACCAGTGTATTGTTAGCTCAATGGTTAGCAGTGAAGTGAACAAAAGAAGTTTAGAGGACAGAAAAACCAGCGTATTGTTAGCTCAATGGTTAGCAGTGCGTGCCAAAATTTCTCTGATGAGTGAAGTCTAGCAGCTTCCGAAATGATATATGAGAAAAGCTATGGCGGTTGCCTCTAAAAATTTTCCTTTCTATTCAATTAAAAAATTTTAATAATTAAATAAAAATTATTAAAAACACAATAATAATATTCCCTGTAGAAAATTCGTTCATAGTCAAGATACTTGAAAATTCAAAGGCCGTAAAAACCAACAAATTGTTGAAATAAAAAGCAATAATTAAAAACCCGTGCGCACCCGGTAGCAGGCTGTGACAACAAAGCAGCTCTGCAAAAAAATCCACCATGATCAAAAACTGACTGCCAGATGGCGGTGTTGGTCATGTATATGGTAAAGTGAATAAGGGGAGTTTAGAGGACAGAAAAACCAGCGTATTGTTAGCCTAATGGTAGCAGTGCGTGCTAAAATTTTTCTGATGAGTGAAGTCTAGCAGCTTCCGAAATGATATATAAGAAAAGCTATGGCGGTTGTCTCTAAAAATTTTCCTTTCTATTCAATTAAAAGCTTTTAATAATTAAATAAAAATTATAGGCCTAAAAGCCAACAAATTGTTGAAATAAAAAGCAATAATTAAAAAACCGTGAGCCCCCGGAGTAGGCTGTGACAACCCAGCAGCTCTGCAAAAAAATCCACCATGATCAAAAACTGACTACCAGATGGCGGTGTTGGTCATGTATATGGTAAAGTGATTAAAAGGAGTTTGGAGAACAAAAAAACCCACGTATTGGTAGCTTAATGGTTATCAGTGCGTGCCAAAATTTATCTGATGAGTGAAGTCTATGGCGGTTGCCTCTAAAAATGTTCCTTTCTATTCAATTAAAAAATTTTAATAATTAAATAAAAATTATTAAAAACACAATAATAATATTCCCTGTAGAAAATTCATTCATAGTCAAGATGCTTGAAAATTCAAAGGCCGTAAAAACCAACAAATTGTTGAAATAAAAAGCAATAATTAAAAACCCGTGAGCACCCGGTAGCAGGCTGTGACAACAAAGCAGCTCTGCAAAAAAATCCACCATGATCAAAAACTGACTGCCAGATGGCGGTGTTGGTCATGTATAAGGCACAGTGAGTAAGAGGAGTTTAGAGGACAGCAAAATCAGCGTATTGTGTGCTAAAATTTTTCTGATGAGTGAAGTCTAGCAGCTTCCGAAATGATATATAAGAAAAGCTATGGCGGTTGTCTCTAAAAATTTTCCTTTCTATTCACTTAAAAACTTTTAATAATTAAATAAAAATTATAGGCCGTGAAAACCAACAAATTGTTGAAATAAAAAGCAATAATTAAAAACCCGTGAGCACCCGGTAGCAGGCTGTGACAACAAAGCAGCTCTGCAAAAAAATCCACCATGATCAAAAACTGACTACCAGATGGCGGTGTTGGTCATGTATATGGAAAAGTGAATAAGGGGAGTTTAGAGGACAGAAAAACCAGGGTATTGTTAGCCTAATGGTAGCAGTGCGTGTTAAAAGTTTTCTGATGAGTGAAGTCTAGCAGCATCCGAAATGATGTATAAAAAAAGCTATGGCGGTTTTCTCTAAAAATTTTCGTTTCTATTCACTTAAAAACTTTTAATAATTAAATAAAAATTATAGGCCGTGAAAACCAACAAATTGTTGAAATAAAAAGCAATAATTAAAAACCCGTGAGCACCCGGTAGCAGGCTGTGACCACAAAGCAGCTCTGCAAAAAAATCCACCATGATCAGAAACTGACTACCAGATGGCGGTGTTGGTCATGTATATGGCAAAGTGAATAAGGGGAGTTTAGAGGACAGAAAAACCAGCGTATTGTTAGCCTAATGGTAGCAGTGCGTGCTAAAATTTTTCTAATGAGTGAAGCCTAGCAGCTTCCGAAATGATATATAAGAAAAGCTATGGCGGTTGTCTCTAAAAATTTTCCTTTCTATTCAATTAAAAGCTTTTAATAATTAAATAAAAATTATAGGCCTAAAAGCCAACAAATTGTTGAAATAAAAAGCAATAATTAAAAAACCGTGAGCACCCGGAGTAGGCTGTGACAACCCAGCAGCTCTGCAAAAAAATCCACCATGATCAAAAACTGACTACCAGATGGCGGTGTTGGTCATGTATATGGTAAAGTGATTAAAAGGAGTTTGGAGAACAAAAAAACCCACGTATTGGTAGCTTAATGGTTATCAGTGCGTGCCAAAATTTATCTGATGAGTGAAGTCTATGGCGGTTGCCTCTAAAAATGTTCCTTTCTATTCAATTAAAAAATTTTAATAATTAAATAAAAATTATTAAAAATACAATAATAATATTCCCTGTAGAAAATTCATTCATAGTCAAGATGCTTGAAAATTCAAAGGCCGTAAAAACCAACAAATTGTTGAAATAAAAAGCAATAATTAAAAACCCGTGAGCACCCGGTAGCAGGCTGTGACAACAAAGCAGCTCTGCAAAAAAATCCACCATGATCAAAAACTGACTGCCAGATGGCGGTGTTGGTCATGTATAAGGCACAGTGAGTAAGAGGAGTTTAGAGGACAGAAAAATCAGCGTATTGTGTGCTAAAATTTTTCTGATGAGTGAAGTCTAGCAGCTTCCGAAATGATATATAAGAAAAGCTATGGCGGTTGTCTCTAAAAATTTTCCTTTCTATTCACTTAAAAACTTTTAATAATTAAATAAAAATTATAGGCCGTGAAAACCAACAAATTGGTGAAATAAAAAGCAATAATTAAAAACCCGTGAGCACCCGGTAGCAGGCTGTGACAACAAAGCAGCTCTGCAAAAAAATCCTCCATGATCAAAAACTGACTACCAGATGGCGGTGTTGGTCATGTATATGGAAAAGTGAATAAGGGGAGTTTAGAGGACAGAAAAACCAGGGTATTGTTAGCCTAATGGTAGCAGTGCGTGTTAAAAGTTTTCTGATGAGTGAAGTCTAGCAGCATCCGAAATGATATATAAAAAAACTATGGCGGTTTTCTCTAAAAATTTTCGTTTCTATTCACTTAAAAACTTTTAATAATTAAATAAAAATTATAGGCCGTGAAAACCAACAAATTGTTGAAATAAAAAGCAATAATTAAAAACCCGTGAGCACCCGGTAGCAGGCTGTGACCACAAAGCAGCTCTGCAAAAAAATCCACCATGATCAAAAACTGACTGCCAGATGGCGGTGTTGGTCATGTAGCAGTGCGTGCTAAAATTTTTCTGATGAGTGAAGTCTAGCAGCTTCCGAAATGATATATAAGAAAAGCTCTAAAAATTTTCCTTTCTATTCAATTAAAAACTTTTAATAATTAAATAAAAATTATAGGCCGTGAAAACCAACAAGTTGTTGAAATAAAAAGCAATAATTAAAAACCCGTGAGCACCCGGTAGCAGGCTGTGACAACAAAGCAGCTCTGCAAAAAAATCCACCATGATCAAAAACTGACTACCAGATGGCGGTGTTGGTCATGTATAAGGCAAAGTGAGTAAGAGGAGTTTAGAGGACAGAAAAACCAGCGTATTGTGTGCTAAAATTTTTTTGATGAGTGAAGTCTAGCAGCTTCCGAAATGATATATAAGAAAAGCTATAGCGGTTGTCTCTAAACATTTTCCTTTCTATTCACTTAAAAACTTTTAATAATTAAATAAAAATTATAGGCCGTGAAAACCAACAAATTGTTGAAATAAAAAGCAATAATTAAAAACCCGTGAGCACCCGGTAGCAGGCTGTGACAACAAAGCAGCTCTGCAAAAAAATCCACCATGATCAGAAACTGACTACCAGATGGCGGTGTTGGTCATGTATATGGCAAAGTGAATAAGGGGAGTTTAGAGGACAGAAAAACCAGCGTATTGTTAGCCTAATGGTAGCAGTGCGTGCTAAAATTTTTCTAATGAGTGAAGCCTAGCAGCTTCCGAAATGATATATAAGAAAAGTTATGGCGGTTTTCTCTAAAAATTTTCCTTTCTATTCACTTAAAAACTTGTAATAATTAAATAAAAATTATAGGCCGTGAAAACCAACAAATTGTTGAAATAAAAAGCAATAATTAAAAACCCGTGAGCACCCGGTACCAGGCTGTAACAACAAAGCAGCTCTGCGAAAAAATCCACCATGATCAAAAACTGACTGCCAGATGGCGGTGTTGTTCATGTAGCAGTGCGTGCTAAAATTTTTCTGATGAGTGAAGTCTAGCAGCTTCCGAAATGATATATAAGAAAAGCTATAGCGGTTGTCTCTAAAAATTTTCCTTTCTATTCACTTAAAAACTTTTAATAATTAAATAAAAATTATAGGCCGTGAAAACCAACAAATTGTTGAAATAAAAAGCAATAATTAAAAACCCGTGAGCACCCGGTAGCAGGCTGTGACAACAAAGCAGCTCTGCAAAAAAATCCACCATGATCAGAAACTGACTACCAGATGGCGGTGTTGGTCATGTATATGGCAAAGTGAATAAGGGGAGTTTAGAGGACAGAAAAACCAGCGTATTGTTAGCCTAATGGTAGCAGTGCGTGCTAAAATTTTTCTGATGAGTGAAGTCTAGCAGCTTCCGAAATGATATATAAGAAAAGCTATGGCGGTTGTCTCTAAAAATTTTCCTTTCTATTCACCTAAAACTTTTAATAATTAAACAAAAATTATAGGCCGTGAAAACCAACAAGTTTTTGAAATAGAAAGCAATAATTAAAAACCCGTGAGCACCCGGTAGCAGGCTGTGACAACAAAGCAGCTCTGCAAAAAAATCCACCATGATCAAAAACTGACTGCCAGATGCCGGTGTTGGTCATGTATATGGTAAAGTGAATAAGGGGAGTTTAGAGGACAGAAAAACCAGCGTATTGTTAGCCTAATGGTAGCAGTGCGTGCTAAAATTTTTCTGATGAGTGAAGTCTAGCAGCTTCCGAAATGATATATAAGAAAAGCTATGGCGGTTGTCTCTAAAAATTTTCCTTTCTATTCAATTAAAAGCTTTTAATAATTAAATAAAAATTATAGGCCCTAAAAGCCAACAAATTGTTGAAATAAAAAGCAATAATTAAAAAACCGTGAGCACCCGGAGTAGGCTGTGACAACCCAGCAGCTCTGCAAAAAAATCCACCATGATCAAAAACTGACTACCAGATGGCGGTGTTGGTCATGTATATGGTAAAGTGATTAAAAGGAGTTTGGAGAACAAAAAACCCACGTATTGGTAGCTTAATGGTTATCAGTGCGTGCCAAAATTTATCTGATGAGTGAAGTCTATGGCGGTTGCCTCTAAAAATTTTCCTTTCTATTCAATTAACAAATTTTAATAATTAAATAAAAATTATTAAAAACACAATAATAATATTCCCTGTAGAAAATTCATTCATAGTCAAGATACTTGAAAATTCAAAGGCCGTAAAAACCAACAAATTGTTGAAATAAAAAGCAATAATTAAAAACACGTGAGCACCCGGTAGCAGGCTGTGACAACAAAGCAGCTCTGCAAAAAAATCCACCATGATCAAAAACTGACTGCCAGATGGCGGTGTTGGTCATGTATAAGGCAAAGTGAGTAAGAGCAGTTTAGAGGACAGAAAAACCAGCGTATTGTGTGCTAACATTTTTCTGATGAGTGAAGTCTAGCAGCTTCCGAAATGATATATAAGAAAAGCTATGGCGGTTGTCTCTAAAAATTTTCCTTTCTATTCACTTAAAAACTTTTAATAATTAAATAAAAATTATAGGCCGTGAAAACCAACAAATTGTTGAAATAACAAGCAATAATTAAAAACCCGTGAGCACCCGGTAGCAGGCTGTGACAACAAAGCAGCTCTGCAAAAAAATCCACCATGATCAAAAACTGACTACCAGATGGCGGTGTTGGTCATGTATATGGCAAAGTGAGTAAGAGGAGTTTAGAGGACAGAAAAACCAGCGTATTGCGTGCTAAAATTTTTCTGATGAGTGAAGTCTAGCAGCTTCCGAAATGATATATAAGAAAAGCTATGGCGGTTTTCTCTAAAAATTTTCCTTTCTATTCACTTAAAAACTTTTAATAATTAAATAAAAATTATAGGCCGTGAAAACCAACAAATTGTTGAAATAAAAACCAATAATTAAAAACCCGTGAGCACCCGGTAGCAGGCTGTGACAACAAAGCAGCTCTGCAAAAAAATCCACCATGATCAAAAACTGACTACCAGTTGGCGGTGTTGGTCATGTATAAGGCAAAGTGAGTAAGAGGAGTTTAGAGGACAGAAAAACCAGCGTATTGTGTGCTAAAATTTTTCTGATGAGTGAAGTCTAGCAGCTTCCAAAATGATATATAAGAAAAGCTATAGCGGTTGTCTCTAAAAATTTTCCTTTCTATTCACTTAAAAACTTTTAATAATTAAATAAAAATTATAGGCCGTGAAAACCAACAAATTGTTGAAATACAAAGCAATAATTAAAAACCCGTGAGCACCCGGTAGCAGGCTGTGACAACAAAGCAGCTCTGCAAAAAAATCCACCATGATCAGAAACTGACTACCAGATGGCGGTGTTGGTCATGTATATGGCAAAGTGAATAAGGGGAGTTTAGAGGACAGAAAAACCAGCGTATTGTTAGCCTAATGGTAGCAGTGCGTGCTAAAATTTTTCTAATGAGTGAAGCCTAGCAGCTTCCGAAATGATATATAAGAAAAGCTATGGCGGTTTTCTCTAAAAATTTTCCTTTCTATTCACTTAAAAACTTTTAATAATTAAATAAAAATTATAGGCCGTGAAAACCAACAAATTGTTGAAATAAAAAGCAATAATTAAAAACCCGTGAGCACCCTGTACCAGGCTGTGACAACAAAGCAGCTCTGCAAAAAAATCCACCATGATCAAAAACTGACTGACAGATGGCGGTGTTGGTCATGTATATGGCAAAGTGAATAAAAGGAGTTTAGAGGACAGAAAAACCAGCGTATTGTTCAAATGCCGTAAAAGCCAACAAATTGTTGAAATAAAAAGCATTAATTAAAAAACCGTGAGCACCCGGTAGTAGGCTGTGGCAACAAAGCAGCTCTGCAAAAAAATCCACCATGATCAAAAACTGACTGCCAGATGGCGGTGTTGGTCATGTATATGGTAAAGTGAATAAGGGGAGTTTAGAGGACAGAAAAACCAGTGTATTGTTAGCTCAATGGTTAGCAGTGAAGTGAAAAAAAGAAGTTTAGAGGACAGAAAAAACCAGTGTATTGTTAGCTCAATGGTTAGCAGTGAAGTGAACAAAAGAAGTTTAGAGGACAGAAAAACCAGCGTATTGTTAGCTCAATGGTTAGCAGTGCGTGCCAAAATTTCTCTGATGAGTGAAGTCTAGCAGCTTCCGAAATGATATATGAGAAAAGCTATGGCGGTTGCCTCTAAAAATTTTCCTTTCTATTCAATTAAAAAATTTTAATAATTAAATAAAAATTATTAAAAACACAATAATAATATTCCCTGTAGAAAATTCGTTCATAGTCAAGATACTTGAAAATTCAAAGGCCGTAAAAACCAACAAATTGTTGAAATAAAAAGCAATAATTAAAAACCCGTGAGCACCCGGTAGCAGGCTGTGACAACAAAGCAGCTCTGCAAAAAAATCCACCATGATCAAAAACTGACTGCCAGATGGCGGTGTTGGTCATGTGTATGGTAAAGTGAATAAGGGGAGTTTAGAGGACAGAAAAACCAGCGTATTGTTAGCCTAATGGTAGCAGTGCGTGCTAAAATTTTTCTGATGAGTGAAGTCTAGCAGCTTCCGAAATGATATATAAGAAAAGCTATGGCGGTTGTCTCTAAAAATTTTCCTTTCTATTCAATTAAAAGCTTTTAATAATTAAATAAAAATTATAGGCCTAAAAGCCAACAAATTGTTGAAATAAAAAGCAATAATTAAAAAACCGTGAGCCCCCGGAGTAGGCTGTGACAACCCAGCAGCTCTGCAAAAAAATCCACCATGATCAAAAACTGACTACCAGATGGCGGTGTTGGTCATGTATATGGTAAAGTGATTAAAAGGAGTTTGGAGAACAAAAAAACCCACGTATTGGTAGCTTAATGGTTATCAGTGCGTGCCAAAATTTATCTGATGAGTGAAGTCTATGGCGGTTGCCTCTAAAAATGTTCCTTTCTATTCAATTAAAAAATTTTAATAATTAAATAAAAATTATTAAAAACACAATAATAATATTCCCTGTAGAAAATTCATTCATAGTCAAGATGCTTGAAAATTCAAAGGCCGTAAAAACCAACAAATTGTTGAAATAAAAAGCAATAATTAAAAACCCGTGAGCACCCGGTAGCAGGCTGTGACAACAAAGCAGCTCTGCAAAAAAATCCACCATGATCAAAAACTGACTGCCAGATGGCGGTGTTGGTCATGTATAAGGGACAGTGAGTAAGAGGAGTTTAGAGGACAGAAAAATCAGCGTATTGTGTGCTAAAATTTTTCTGATGAGTGAAGTCTAGCAGCTTCCGAAATGATATATAAGAAAAGCTATGGCGGTTGTCTCTAAAAATTTTCCTTTCTATTCACTTAAAAACTTTTAATAATTAAATAAAAATTATAGGCCGTGAAAACCAACAAATTGTTGAAATAAAAAGCAATAATTAAAAACCCGTGAGCACCCGGTAGCAGGCTGTGACAACAAAGCAGCTCTGCAAAAAAATCCACCATGATCAAAAACTGACTACCAGATGGCGGTGTTGGTCATGTATATGGAAAAGTGAATAAGGGGAGTTTAGAGGACAGAAAAACCAGGGTATTGTTAGCCTAATGGTAGCAGTGCGTGTTAAAAGTTTTCTGATGAGTGAAGTCTAGCAGCATCCGAAATGATATATAAAAAAAGCTATGGCGGTTTTCTCTAAAAATTTTCGTTTCTATTCACTTAAAAACTTTTAATAATTAAATAAAAATTATAGGCCGTGAAAACCAACAAATTGTTGAAATAAAAAGCAATAATTAAAAACCCGTGAGCACCCGGTAGCAGGCTGTGACCACAAAGCAGCTCTGCAAAAAAATCCACCATGATCAAAAACTGACTGCCAGATGGCGGTGTTGGTCATGTAGCAGTGCGTGCTAAAATTTTTCTGATGAGTGAAGTCTAGCAGCTTCCGAAATGATATATAAGAAAAGCTCTAAAAATTTTCCTTTCTATTCAATTAAAAACTTTTAATAATTAAATAAAAATTATAGGCCGTGAAAACCAACAAGTTGTTGAAATAAAAAGCAATAACTAAAAACCCGTGAGCACCCGGTAGCAGGCTGTGACAACAAAGCAGCTCTGCAAAAAAATCCACCATGATCAAAAACTGACTGCCAGATGGCGGTGTTGGTCATGTATAAGGCACAGTGAGTAAGAGGAGTTTAGAGGACAGAAAAATCAGCGTATTGTGTGCTAAAATTTTTCTGATGAGTGAAGTCTAGCAGCTTCCGAAATGATATATAAGAAAAGCTATGGCGGTTTTCTCTAAAAATTTTCCTTTCTATTCACTTAAAAACTTGTAATAATTAAATAAAAATTATAGGCCGTGAAAACCAACAAATTGTTGAAATAAAAAGCAATAATTAAAAACCCGTGAGCACCCGGTACCAGGCTGTGACAACAAAGCAGCTCTGCGAAAAAATCCACCATGATCAAAAACTGACTGCCAGATGGCGGTGTTGGTCATGTATAAGGCACAGTGAGTAAGAGGAGTTTAGAGGACAGAAAAATCAGCGTATTGTGTGCTAAAATTTTTCTGATGAGTGAAGTCTAGCAGCTTCCGAAATGATATATAAGAAAAGCTATGGCGGTTTTCTCTAAAAATTTTCCTTTCTATTCACTTAAAAACTTGTAATAATTAAATAAAAATTATAGGCCGTGAAAACCAACAAATTGTTGAAATAAAAAGCAATAAATAAAAACCCGTGAGCACCCGGTACCAGGCTGTGACAACAAAGCAGCTCTGCGAAAAAATCCACCATGATCAAAAACTGACTGCCAGATGGCGGTGTTGGTCATGTATATGGCAAAGTGAATAAAAGGAGTTTAGAGGACAGAAAAACCAGCGTATTGTTAGCCTAATGGTAGCAGTGCGTGCTAAAATTTTTCTAATGAGTGAAGCCTAGCAGCTTCCGAAATGATATATAAGAAAAGCTATGGCGGTTTTCTCTAAAAATTTTCCTTTCTATTCACTTAAAATGTTGTAATAATTAAATAAAAATTATAGGCCGTGAAAACCAACAAATTGTTGAAATAAAAAGCAATAATTAAAAACCCGTGAGCACCCGGTAGCAGGCTGTGACAACAAAGCAGCTCTGCAAAAAAATCCACCATGATCAGAAACTGACTACCAGATGGCGGTGTTGGTCATGTATATGGCAAAGTGAATAAGGGGAGTTTAGAGGACAGAAAAACCAGCGTATTGTTAGCCTAATGGTAGCAGTGCGTGCTAAAATTTTTCTAATGAGTGAAGCCTAGCAGCTTCCGAAATGATATATAAGAAAAGCTATGGCGGTTTTCTCTAAAAATTTTCCTTTCTATTCACTTAAAATGTTGTAATAATTAAATAAAAATTATAGGCCGTGAAAACCAACAAATTGTTGAAATAAAAAGCAATAATTAAAAACCCGTGAGCACCCGGTAGCAGGCTGTGACAACAAAGCAGCTCTGCAAAAAAATCCACCATGATCAGAAACTGACTACCAGATGGCGGTGTTGGTCATGTATATGGCAAAGTGAATAAGGGGAGTTTAGAGGACAGAAAAACCAGCGTATTGTTAGCCTAATGGTAGCAGTGCGTGCTAAAATTTTTGTAATGAGTGAAGCCTAGCAGCTTCCGAAATGATATATAAGAAAAGCTATGGCGGTTTTCTCTAAAAATTTTCCTTTCTATTCACTTAAAAACTTGTAATAATTAAATAAAAATTATAGGCCGTGAAAACCAACAAATTGTTGAAATAAAAAGCAATAATTAAAAACCCGTGAGCACCCGGTACCAGGCTGTGACAACAAAGCAGCTCTGCAAAAAAATCCACCATGATCAGAAACTGACTACCAGATGGCGGTGTTGGTCATGTATATGGCAAAGTGAATAAGGGGAGTTTAGAGGACAGAAAAACCAGCGTATTGTTAGCCTAATGGTAGCAGTGCGTGCCAAAATTTATCTGATGAGTGAAGTCTATGGCGGTTGCCTCTAAAAATGTTCCTTTCTATTCAATTAAAAAATTTTAATAATTAAATAAAAATTATTAAAAACACAATAATAATATTCCCTGTAGAAAATTCATTCATAGTCAAGATACTTGAAAATTCAAAGGCCGTAAAAACCAACAAATTGTTGAAATAAAAAGCATTAATTAAAAACCCGTGAGCACCCGGTAGCAGGCTGTGACAACAAAGCAGCTCTGCAAAAAAATCCACCATGATCAAAAACTGACTGCCAGATGGCGGTGTTGGTCATGTATAAGGCACAGTGAGTAAGAGGAGTTTAGAGGACAGAAAAACCAGCGTATTGTGTGCTAAAATTTTTCTGATGGGTGAAGTCTAGCAGCTTCCGAAATGATATATAAGAAAAGCTATGGCGGTTGTCTCTAAAAATTTTCCTTTCTATTCACTTAAAAACTTTTAATAATTAAATAAAAATTATAGGCCGTGAAAACCAACAAATTGTTGAAATAAAAAGCAATAATTAAAAACCCGTGAGCACCCGGTAGCAGGCTGTGACAACAAAGCAGCTCTGCAAAAAATCCACCATGATCAAAAACTGACTACCAGATGGCGGTGTTGGTCATGTATATGGAAAAGTGAATAAAAGGAGTTTAGAGGACAGAAAAACCAGCTATTGTTAGCCTAATGGTAGCAGTGCGTGCTAAAATTTATCTGATGAGTGAAGTCTAGCAGCTTCCGAAATGATATATAAGAAAAGCTCTAAAAATTTTCCTTTCTATTCAATTAAAAACTTTTAATAATTAAATAAAAATTATAGGCCGTGAAAACCAACAAGTTGTTGAAATAAAAAGCAATAATTAAAAAACCGTGAGCACCCGGTAGCAGGCTGTGACAACAAAGCAGCTCTGCAAAAAAATCAACCATAATCAAAAACTGACTGCCAGATGGCGGTGTTGGTCATATATATGGTAAAGTGAATAAGGGGAGTTTAGAGGACAGAAAAACCAGCGTATTGTTAGCTCAATGGTTAGCAGTGAAGTGAAAATAGAAGTTTAGAGGACAGAAAAACCAGCGCTTTGTTAGCTCAATGGTTAGCAGTGCGTGCCAAAATTTCTCTGATGAGTGAAGTCTAGCAGCTTCCGAAATGATATATAAGAAAAGCTATGGCGGTTGTCTCTAAAAATTTTCCTTTCTATTCAATTAAAAACTTTTAATAATTAAATAAAAAGTATAGGCCGTAAGAAATAACAAATTGTTGAAATAAAAAGCAATAATTAAAAATCCGTGAGCACCCGGTAGCAGGCTGTGACAACAAAGCAGCTCTGCAAAAAAATCAACCATAATCAAAAACTGACTGCCAGATGGCGGTGTTGGTCATATATATGGTAAAGTGAATAAGGGGAGTTTAGAGGACAGAAAAACCAGCGTATTGTTAGCTCAATGGTTAGCAGTGAAGTGAAAATAGAAGTTTAGAGGACAGAAAAACCAGCGTTTTGTTAGCTCAATGGTTAGCAGTGCGTGCCAAAATTTCTCTAATGAGTGAAGTCAAGCAGCTTCCGAAATGATATATGAGAAAAGCTATGGCGGTTGCCTCTAAAAATTTTCCTTTCTATTCAATTAAAAACTTTTAATAATTAAATAAAAATTATAGGCCGTGAAAACCAACAAGTTGTTGAAATAAAAAGCAATAATTAAAAAACCGTGAGCACCCGGTAGCAGGCTGTGACAACAAAGCAGCTCTGCAAAAAAATCAACCATAATCAAAAACTGACTGCCAGATGGCTATGTTGGTCATATATATGGTAAAGTGAATAAGGGGAGTTTAGAGGACAGAAAAACCAGCGTATTGTTAGCTCAATGGTTAGCAGTGAAGTGAAAATAGAAGTTTAGAGGACAGAAAAACCAGCGTTTTGTTAGCTCAATGGTTAGCAGTGCGTGCCAAAATTTCTCTGATGAGTGAAGTCTAGCAGCTTCCGAAATGATATATAAGAAAAGCTATGGCGGTTGTCTCTAAAAATTTTCCTTTCTATTCAATTAAAAACTTTTAATAATTAAATAAAAAGTATAGGCCGTAAG
Source organism: Merzomyia westermanni (assembly GCA_949987695.1). Lineage (NCBI taxonomy): Eukaryota > Metazoa > Arthropoda > Insecta > Diptera > Tephritidae > Merzomyia > Merzomyia westermanni. The sequence goes on along the minus strand of OX465288.1, from coordinate 101,885,609 downwards.
AAATAACAAATTGTTGAAATAAAAAGCAATAATTAAAAATCCGTGAGCACCCGGTAGCAGGCTGTGACAACAAAGCAGCTCTGCAAAAAAATCAAACAATCAAAAACTGACTGCCAGATGGCGGTGTTGGTCATATATATGGTAAAGTGAATAAGGGGAGTTTAGAGGACAGAAAAACCAGCGTATTGTTAGCTCAATGGTTAGCAGTGAAGTGAAAATAGAAGTTTAGAGGACAGAAAAACCAGCGTTTTGTTAGCTCAATGGTTAGCAGTGCGTGCCAAAATTTCTCTGATGAGTGAAGTCTAGCAGCTTCCGAAATGATATATAAGAAAAGCTATGGCGGTTGTCTCTAAAAATTTTCCTTTCTATTCAATTAAAAACTTTTAATAATTAAATAAAAAGTATAGGCCGTAAGAAATAACAAATTGTTGAAATAAAAAGCAATAATTAAAAAACCGTGAGCACCCGGTAGCAGGCTGTGACAACAAAGCAGCTCTGCAAAAAAATCAACCATAATCAAAAACTGACTGCCAGATGGCGGTGTTGGTCATATATATGGTAAAGTGAATAAGGGGAGTTTAGAGGACAGAAAAACCAGCGTATTGTTAGCTCAATGGTTAGCAGTGAAGTGAAAATAGAAGTTTAGAGGACAGAAAAACCAGCGTTTTGTTAGCTCAATGGTTAGCAGTGCGTGCCAAAATTTCTCTAATAAGTGAAGTCTAGCAGCTTCCGAAATGATATATGAGAAAAGCTATGGCGGTTGCCTCTAAAAATTTTCCTTTCTATTCAATTAAAAACTTTTAATAATTAAATAAAAATTATAGGCCGTGAAAACCAACAAGTTTTTGAAATAGAAAGCAATAATTAAAAACCCGTGAGCACCCTTTAGCAGGCTGTGACAACAAAGCAGCTCTGCAAAAAAATTCACCATGATCAAAAACTGACTGCCAGATGGCGGTGTTGGTCATGTATATGGCAAAGTGAATAAGGGGAGTTTAGAGGACAGAAAAACCAGCGTATTGTTAGCTCAATGGTTAGCAGTGAAGTGAAAATAGAAGTTTAGAGGACAGAAAAACCAGCGTTTTGTTAGCTCAATGGTTAGCAGTGCGTGCCAAAATTTCTCTGATGAGTGAAGTCTAGCAGCTTCCGAAATGATATATAAGAAAAGCTATGGCGGTTGTCTCTAAAAATTTTCCTTTCTATTCAATTAAAAACTTTTAATAATTAAATAAAAAGTATAGGCCGTAAGAAATAACAAATTGTTGAAATAAAAAGCTATAATTAAAAATCCGTGAGCACCCGGTAGCAGGCTGTGACAACAAAGCAGCTCTGCAAAAAAATCCACCATGATCAAAAACTGACTACCAGATGGCGGTGTTGGTCACGTATATAGCAAAGTGAATAAGGGGAGTTTAGAGGACAGAAAAACCAGCGTATTGTTAGCTCAATGGTTAGCAGTGAAGTGAAAAAAAGAAGTTTAGAGGACAGAAAAACCAGCGTATTGTTAGCTCAATGGTTAGCAGTGCGTGCCAAAATTTCTCTGATGAGTGAAGTCTAGCAGCTTCCGAAATGATATATAAGAAAAGCTATGGCGGTTGCCTCTACAAATTTTCCTTTCTATTCAATTAAAAACTTTTAATAATTAAATAAAAATTATAGGCCGTGAAAACCAACAAATTGTTGAAATAAAAAGCAATAATTAAAAACCCGTGAGCACCCGGTAGCAGGCTGTGACAACAAAGCAGCTCTGCAAAAAAATCCACCATGATCAGAAACTGACTACCAGATGGCGGTGTTGGTCATGTATATGGCAAAGTGAATAAGGGGAGTTAAGAGGACAGAAAAACCAGCGTATTGTGTGCTAAAATTTTTCTGATGAGTGAAGTCTAGCAGCTTCCGAAATGATATATAAGAAAAGCTATAGCGGTTGTCTCTAAAAATTTTCCTTTCTATTCACTTAAAAACTTTTAATAATTAAATAAAAATTATAGGCCGTGAAAACCAACAAATTGTTGAAATAAAAAGCAATAATTAAAAGCCCGTGAGCACCCGGTAGCAGGCTGTGACAACAAAGCAGCTCTGCAAAAAAATCCACCATCGGTGTTGGTCATGTATATGGGAAAGTGAATAAGGGGAGTTTAGAGGACAGAAAAACCAGCGTATTGTTAGCCTAATGGTAGCAGTGCGTGCTAAAATTTTTCTAATGAGTGAAGCCTAGCAGCTTCCGAAATGATATATAAGAAAAGCTATGGCGGTTTTCTCTAAAAATTTTCCTTTCTATTCACTTAAAAACTTTTAATAATTAAATAAAAATTATAGGCCGTGAAAACCAACAAATTGTTGAAATAAAAAGCAATAATTAAAAACCCGTGAGCACCCGGTACCAGGCTGTGACAACAAAGCAGCTCTGCAAAAAAATCCACCATGATCAAAAACTGACTGCCAGATGGCGGTGTTGTTCATGTAGCAGTGCGTGCTAAAATTTTTCTGATGAGTGAAGTCTAGCAGCTTCCGAAATGATATATAACAAAAGCTATGGCGGTTGTCTCTAAAAATTTTCCTTTCTATTCACCTAAAAACTTTTAATAATTAAATAAAAATTATAGGCCGTGAAAACCAACAAGTTGTTGAAATAAAAAGCAATAATTAAAAACCCGTGAGCACCCGGTAGCAGGCTGTGACAACAAAGCAGCTCTGCAAAAAAATCCACCATGATCAAAAACTGACTACCAGATGGCGGTGTTGGTCATGTATATGGCAAAGTGAATAAGGGGAGTTTAGAGGACAGAAAAACCAGCGTATTGTTAGCCTAATGGTAGCAGTGCGTGCTAAAATTTTTCTGATGAGTGAAGTCTAGCAGCTTCCGAAATGATATATAAGAAAAGCTATGGCGGTTGTCTCTAAAAATTTTTCTTTCTATTCACCTAAAAACTTTTAATAATTAAATAAAAATTATAGGCCGTGAAAACCAACAAGTTGTTGAAATAAAAAGCAATAATTAAAAACCCGTGAGCACCCGGTAGCAGGCTGTGACAACAAAGCAGCTCTGCAAAAAAATCCACCATGATCAAAAACTGACTACCAGATGGCGGTGTTGGTCATGTATATGGCAAAGTGAATAAAAGGAGTTTAGAGGACAGAAAAACCAGCTATTGTTAGCCTAATGGTAGCAGTGCGTGCTAAAATTTATCTGATGAGTGAAGTCTAGCAGCCTCCGAAATGATATATAAGAAAAGCTATGGCGGGTGTCTCTAAAAATTTTCCTTTCTATTCAATTAAAAACTTTTAATAATTAAATAAAAATTATAGGCCGTAAAAACTAACAAATTGTTGAAATAAAAAGCAATAATTAAAAACCCGTGAGCACCCGGTAGCAGGCTGTGACAACAAAGCAGCTCTGCAAAAAAATCCACCATGATCAAAAACTGACTACCAGATGGCGGTGTTGGTCATGTATATGGCAAAGTGAATAAAAGGAGTTTAGAGGACAGAAAAACCAGCGTATTGTTCAAAGGCCATAAAAGCCAACAAATTGTTGAAATAAAAAGCATTAATTAAAAAACCGTGAGCACCCGGTAGTAGGCTGTGACAACAAAGCAGCTCTGGAAAAAAATCCACCATGATCAAAAACTGACTGCCTGATGGCGGTGTTGGTCATGTATATGGTAAAGTGAATAAGGGGAGTTTAGAGGACAGAAAAACCAGTGTATTGTTAGCTCAATGGTTAGCAGTGCGTGCCAAAATTTCTCTGATGAGTGAAGTCTAGCAGCTTCCGAAATGATATATGAGAAAAGCTATGGCGGTTGCCTCTAAAAATTTTCCATTCTATTCAATTAAAAAATTTTAATAATTAAATAAAAATTATTAAAAACACAATAATAATATTCCCTGTAGAAAATTCGTTCATAGTCAAGATACTTGAAAATTCAAAGGCCGTAAAAACCAACAAATTGTTGAAATAAAAAGCAATAATTAAAAACCCGTGCGCACCCGGTAGCAGGCTGTGACAACAAAGCAGCTCTGCAAAAAAATCCACCATGATCAAAAACTGACTGCCAGATGGCGGTGTTGGTCATGTATATGGTAAAGTGAATAAGGGGAGTTTAGAGGACAGAAAAACCAGCGTATTGTTAGCTCAATGGTTAGCAGTGAAGTGAAAAAAAGAAGTTTAGAGGACAGAAAAACCAGCGTATTGTTAGCTCAATGGTTAGCAGTGCGTGCCAAAATTTCTCTGATGAGTGAAGTCTAGCAGCTTCCGAAATGATATATGAGAAAAGCTATGGCGGTTGCCTCTACAAATTTTCCTTTCTATTCAATTAAAAACTTTTAATAATTAAATAAAAATTATAGGCCGTGAAAACCAACAAATTGTTGAAATAAAAAGCAATAATTAAAAACCCGTGAGCACCCGGTAGCAGGCTGTGACAACAAAGCAGCTCTGCAAAAAAATCCACCATGATCAGAAACTGACTACCAGATGGCGGTGTTGGTCATGTATATGGCAAAGTGAATAAGGGGAGTTTAGAGGACAGAAAAACCAGCGTATTGTGTGCTAAAATTTTTCTGATGGGTGAAGTCTAGCAGCTTCCGAAATGATATATAAGAAAAGCTATGGCGGTTGTCTCTAAAAATTTTCCTTTCTATTCACTTAAAAACTTTTAATAATTAAATAAAAATTATAGGCCGTGAAAACCAACAAATTGTTGAAATAAAAAGCAATAATTAAAAACCCGTGAGCACCCGGTAGCAGGCTGTGACAACAAAGCAGCTCTGCATAAAATCCACCATGATCAAAAACTGACTACCAGATGGCGGTGTTGGTCATATATATGGTAAAGTGAATAAGGGGAGTTTAGAGGACAGAAAAACCAGCGTATTGTTAGCTCAATGGTTAGCAGTGCGTGCCAAAATTTCTCTAATGAGTGAAGTCTAGCAGCTTCCGAAATGATATATAAGAAAAGCTATGGCGGTTGTCTCTAAAAATTTTCCTTTCTATTCACTTAAAAACTTTTAATAATTAAATAAAAATTATAGGCCGTGAAAACCAACAAATTGTTGAAATAAAAAGCAATAATTAAAAACCCGTGCGCACCCGGTAGCAGGCTGTGACAACAAAGCAGCTCTGCAAAAAAATCCACCATGATCAAAAACTGACTGCCAGATGGCGGTGTTGGTCATGTATATGGTAAAGTGAATAAGGGGAGTTTAGAGGACAGAAAAACCAGCGTATTGTTAGCTCAATGGTTAGCAGTGAAGTGAAAAAAAGAAGTTTAGAGGACAGAAAAACCAGCGTATTGTTAGCTCAATGGTTAGCAGTGCGTGCCAAAATTTCTCTGATGAGTGAAGTCTAGCAGCTTCCGAACTGATATATGAGAAAAGCTATGGCGGTTGCCTCTACAAATTTTCCTTTCTATTCAATTAAAAACTTTTAATAATTAAATAAAAATTATAGGCCGTGAAAACCAACAAATTGTTGAAATAAAAAGCAATAATTAAAAACCCGTGAGCACCCGGTAGCAGGCTGTGACAACAAAGCAGCTCTGCAAAAAAATCAACCATAATCAAAAACTGACTGCCAGATGGCGGTGTTGGTCATATATATGGTAAAGTGAATAAGGGGAGTTTAGAGGACAGAAAAACCAGCGTATTGTTAGCTCAATGGTTAGCAGTGCGTGCCAAAATTTCTCTAATGAGTGAAGTCTAGCAGCTTCCGAAATGATATATGAGAAAAGCTATGGCGGTTGCCTCTAAAAATTTTCCTTTCTATTCAATTAAAAACTTTTAATAATTAAATAAAAATTATAGGCCGTGAAAACCAACAAGTTTTTGAAATAGAAAGCAATAATTAAAAACCCGTGAGCACCCTTTAGCAGGCTGTGACAACAAAGCAGCTCTGCAAAAAAATCCACCATGATCAAAAACTGACTGCCAGATGGCGGTGTTGGTCATGTATATGGTAAAGTGAATAAGGGGAGTTTAGAGGACAGAAAAACCAGCGTATTGTTAGCTCAATGGTTAGCAGTGAAGTGAAAATAGAAGTTTAGAGGACAGAAAAACCAGCGTTTTGTTAGCTCAATGGTTAGCAGTGCGTGCCAAAATTTCTCTGATGAGTGAAGTCTAGCAGCTTCCGAAATGATATATAAGAAAAGCTATGGCGGTTGTCTCTAAAAATTTTCCTTTCTATTCAATTAAAAACTTTTTAATAATTAAATAAAAAGTATAGGCCGTAAGAAATAACAAATTGTTGAAATAAAAAGCAATAATTAAAAATCCGTGAGCACCCGGTAGCAGGCTGTGACAACAAAGCAGCTCTGCAAAAAAATCCACCATGATCAAAAACTGACTACCAGATGGCGGTGTTGGTCACGTATATAGCAAAGTGAATAAGGGGAGTTTAGAGGACAGAAAAACCAGCGTATTGTTAGCTCAATGGTTAGCAGTGAAGTGAAAAAAAGAAGTTTAGAGGACAGAAAAACCAGCGTATTGTTAGCTCAATGGTTAGCAGTGCGTGCCAAAATTTCTCTGATGAGTGAAGTCTAGCAGCTTCCGAAATGATATATGAGAAAAGCTATGGCGGTTGCCTCTACAAATTTTCCTTTCTATTCAATTAAAAACTTTTAATAATTAAATAAAAATTATAGGCCGTGAAAACCAACAAATTGTTGAAATAAAAAGCAATAATTAAAAGCCCGTGAGCACCCGGTAGCAGGCTGTGACAACAAAGCAGCTCTGCAAAAAAATCCACCATGATCAGAAACTGACTACCAGATGGCGGTGTTGGTCATGTATATGGCAAAGTGAATAAGGGGAGTTTAGAGGACAGAAAAACCAGCGTATTGTTAGCCTAATGGTAGCAGTGCGTGCTAAAATTTTTCTAATGAGTGAAGCCTAGCAGCTTCCGAAATGATATATAAGAAAAGCTATGGCGGTTTTCTCTAAAAATTTTCCTTTCTATTCACTTAAAAACTTTTAATAATTAAATAAAAATTATAGGCCGTGAAAACCAACAAATTGTTGAAATAAAAAGCAATAATTTAAAACCCGTGAGCACCCGGTACCAGGCTGTGACAACAAAGCAGCTCTGCAAAAAAATCCACCATGATCAAAAACTGACTGCCAGATGGCGGTGTTGTTCATGTAGCAGTGCGTGCTAAAATTTTTCTGATGAGTGAAGTCTAGCAGCTTCCGAAATGATATATAAGAAAAGCTATGGCGGTTGTCTCTAAAAATTTTCCTTTCTATTCAATTAAAAACTTTTAATAATTAAATAAAAATTATAGGCCGTAAAAACTAACAAATTGTTGAAATAAAAAGCAATAATTAAAAACCCGTGAGCACCCGGTAGCAGGCTGTGACAACAAAGCAGCTCTGCAAAAAAATCCACCATGATCAAAAACTGACTACCAGATGGCGGTGTTGGTCATGTATATGGCAAAGTGAATAAAAGGAGTTTAGAGGACAGAAAAACCAGCGTATTGTTCAAAGGCCATAAAAGCCAACAAATTGTTGAAATAAAAAGCATTAATTAAAAAACCGTGAGCACCCGGTAGTAGGCTGTGACAACAAAGCAGCTCTGGAAAAAAATCCACCATGATCAAAAACTGACTGCCAGATGGCGGTGTTGGTCATGTATATGGTAAAGTGAATAAGGGGAGTTTAGAGGACAGAAAAACCAGTGTATTGTTAGCTCAATGGTTAGCAGTGCGTGCCAAAATTTCTCTGATGAGTGAAGTCTAGCAGCTTCCGAAATGATATATGAGAAAAGCTATGGCGGTTGCCTCTAAAAATTTTCCTTTCTATTCAATTAAAAAATTTTAATAATTAAATAAAAATTATTAAAAACACAATAATAATATTCCCTGTAGAAAATTCGTTCATAGTCAAGATACTTGAAAATTCAAAGGCCGTAAAAACCAACAAATTGTTGAAATAAAAAGCAATAATTAAAAACCCGTGCGCACCCGGTAGCAGGCTGTGACAACAAAGCAGTTCTGCAAAAAAATCCACCATGATCAAAAACTGACTGCCAGATGGCGGTGTTGGTCATGTATATGGTAAAGTGAATAAGGGGAGTTTAGAGGACAGAAAAACCAGCGTATTGTTAGCTCAATGGTTAGCAGTGAAGTGAAAAAAAGAAGTTTAGAGGACAGAAAAACCAGCGTATTGTTAGCTCAATGGTTAGCAGTGCGTGCCAAAATTTCTCTGATGAGTGAAGTCTAGCAGCTTCCGAAATGATATATGAGAAAAGCTATGGCGGTTGCCTCTACAAATTTTCCTTTCTATTCAATTAAAAACTTTTAATAATTAAATAAAAATTATAGGCCGTGAAAACCAACAAATTGTTGAAATAAAAAGCAATTATTAAAAACCCGTGAGCACCCGGTAGCAGGCTGTGACAACAAAGCAGCTCTGCAAAAAAATCCACCATGATCAGAAACTGACTACCAGATGGCGGTGTTGGTCATGTATATGGCAAAGTGAATAAGGGGAGTTTAGAGGACAGAAAAACCAGCGTATTGTGTGCTAAAATTTTTCTGATGGGTGAAGTCTAGCAGCTTCCGAAATGATATATAAGAAAAGCTATGGCGGTTGTCTCTAAAAATTTTCCTTTCTATTCACTTAAAAACTTTTAATAATTAAATAAAAATTATAGGCCGTGAAAACCAACAAATTGTTGAAATAAAAAGCAATAATTAAAAACCCGTGAGCACCCGGTAGCAGGCTGTGACAACAAGGCAGCTCTGCATAAAATCCACCATGATCAAAAACTGACTACCAGATGGCGGTGTTGGTCATATATATGGTAAAGTGAATAAGGGGAGTTTAGAGGACAGAAAAACCAGCGTATTGTTAGCTCAATGGTTAGCAGTGCGTGCCAAAATTTCTCTAATGAGTGAAGTCTAGCAGCTTCCGAAATGATATATAAGAAAAGCTATGGCGGTTGTCTCTAAAAATTTTCCTTTCTATTCACTTAAAAACTTTTAATAATTAAATAAAAATTATAGGCCGTGAAAACCAACAAATTGTTGAAATAAAAAGCAATAATTAAAAACCCGTGCGCACCCGGTAGCAGGCTGTGACAACAAAGCAGCTCTGCAAAAAAATCCACCATGATCAAAAACTGACTGCCAGATGGCGGTGTTGGTCATGTATATGGTAAAGTGAATAAGGGGAGTTTAGAGGACAGAAAAACCAGCGTATTGTTAGCTCAATGGTTAGCAGTGAAGTGAAAAAAAGAAGTTTAGAGGACAGAAAAACCAGCGTATTGTTAGCTCAATGGTTAGCAGTGCGTGCCAAAATTTCTCTGATGAGTGAAGTCTAGCAGCTTCCGAAATGATATATGAGAAAAGCTATGGCGGTTGCCTCTAAAAATTTTCCTTTCTATTCAATTAAAAACTTTTAATAATTAAATAAAAATTATAGGCCGTGAAAACCAACAAATTGTTGAAATAAAAAGCAATAATTAAAAACCCGTGAGCACCCGGTAGCAGGCTGTGACAACAAAGCAGCTCTGCAAAAAAATCAACCATAATCAAAAACTGACTGCCAGATGGCGGTGTTGGTCATATATATGGTAAAGTGAATAAGGGGAGTTTAGAGGACAGAAAAACCAGCGTATTGTTAGCTCAATGGTTAGCAGTGCGTGCCAAAATTTCTCTAATGAGTGAAGTCTAGCAGCTTCCGAAATGATATATGAGAAAAGCTATGGCGGTTGCCTCTAAAAATTTTCCTTTCTATTCAATTAAAAACTTTTAATAATTAAATAAAAATTATAGGCCGTGAAAACCAACAAGTTTTTGAAATAGAAAGCAATAATTAAAAACCCGTGAGCACCCTTTAGCAGGCTGTGACAACAAAGCAGCTCTGCAAAAAAATCCACCATGATCAAAAACTGACTGCCAGATGGCGGTGTTGGTCATGTATATGGCAAAGTGAATAAGGGGAGTTTAGAGGACAGAAAAACCAGCGTATTGTTAGCTCAATGGTTAGCAGTGAAGTGAAAATAGAAGTTTAGAGGACAGAAAAACCAGCGTTTTGTTAGCTCAATGGTTAGCAGTGCGTGCCAAAATTTCTCTGATGAGTGAAGTCTAGCAGCTTCCGAAATGATATATAAGAAAAGCTATGGCGGTTGTCTCTAAAAATTTTCCTTTCTATTCAATTAAAAACTTTTAATAATTAAATAAAAAGTATAGGCCGTAAGAAATAACAAATTGTTGAAATAAAAAGCAATAATTAAAAATCCGTGAGCACCCGGTAGCAGGCTGTGACAACAAAGCAGCTCTGCAAAAAAATCCACCATGATCAAAAACTGACTACCAGATGGCGGTGTTGGTCACGTATATAGCAAAGTGAATAAGGGGAGTTTAGAGGACAGAAAAACCAGCGTATTGTTAGCTCAATGGTTAGCAGTGAAGTGAAAAAAAGAAGTTTAGAGGACAGAAAAACCAGCGTATTGTTAGCTCAATGGTTAGCAGTGCGTGCCAAAATTTCTCTGATGAGTGAAGTCTAGCAGCTTCCGAAATGATATATGAGAAAAGCTATGGCGGTTGCCTCTACAAATTTTCCTTTCTATTCAATTAAAAACTTTTAATAATTAAATAAAAATTATAGGCCGTGAAAACCAACAAATTGTTGAAATAAAAAGCAATAATTAAAAGCCCGTGAGCACCCGGTAGCAGGCTGTGACAACAAAGCAGCTCTGCAAAAAAATCCACCATGATCAGAAACTGACTACCAGATGGCGGTGTTGGTCATGTATATGGCAAAGTGAATAAGGGGAGTTTAGAGGACAGAAAAACGAGCGTATTGTTAGCCTAATGGTAGCAGTGCGTGCTAAAATTTTTCTAATGAGTGAAGCCTAGCAGCTTCCGAAATGATATATAAGAAAAGCTATGGCGGTTTTCTCTAAAAATTTTCCTTTCTATTCACTTAAAAACTTTTAATAATTAAATAAAAATTATAGGCCGTGAAAACCAACAAATTGTTGAAATAAAAAGCAATAATTTAAAACCCGTGAGCACCCGGTACCAGGCTGTGACAACAAAGCAGCTCTGCAAAAAAATCCACCATGATCAAAAACTGACTGCCAGATGGCGGTGTTGTTCATGTAGCAGTGCGTGCCAAAATTTTTCTGATGAGTGAAGTCTAGCAGCTTCCGAAATGATATATAAGAAAAGCTATGGCGGTTGTCTCTAAAAATGTTCCTTTCTATTCACCTAAAAACTTTTAATAATTAAATAAAAATTATAGGCCGTGAAAACCAACAAGTTGTTGAAATAAAAAGCAATAATTAAAAACCCGTGAGCACCCGGTAGCAGGCTGTGACAACAAAGCAGCTCTGCAAAAAAATCCACCATGATCAAAAACTGACTACCAGATGGCGGTGTTGGTCATGTATATGGCAAAGTGAATAAGGGGAGTTTAGAGGACAGAAAAACCAGCGTATTGTTAGCCTAATGGTAGCAGTGCGTGCTAAAATTTTTCTGATGAGTGAAGTCTAGCAGCTTCCGAAATGATATATAAGAAAAGCTATGGCGGTTGTCTCTAAAAATTTTTCTTTCTATTCACCTAAAAACTTTTAATAATTAAATAAAAATTATAGGCCATAAAAGCCAACAAATTGTTGAAATAAAAAGCATTAATTAAAAAACCGTGAGCACCCGGTAGTAGGCTGTGACAACAAAGCAGCTCTGGAAAAAAATCCACCATGATCAAAAACTGACTGCCTGATGGCGGTGTTGGTCATGTATATGGTAAAGTGAATAAGGGGAGTTTAGAGGACAGAAAAACCAGTGTATTGTTAGCTCAATGGTTAGCAGTGCGTGCCAAAATTTCTCTGATGAGTGAAGTCTAGCAGCTTCCGAAATGATATATGAGAAAAGCTATGGCGGTTGCCTCTAAAAATTTTCCTTTCTATTCAATTAAAAAATTTTAATAATTAAATAAAAATTATTAAAAACACAATAATAATATTCCCTGTAGAAAATTCGTTCATAGTCAAGATACTTGAAAATTCAAAGGCCGTAAAAACCAACAAATTGTTGAAATAAAAAGCAATAATTAAAAACCCGTGCGCACCCGGTAGCAGGCTGTGACAACAAAGCAGCTCTGCAAAAAAATCCACCATGATCAAAAACTGACTGCCAGATGGCGGTGTTGGTCATGTATATGGTAAAGTGAATAAGGGGAGTTTAGAGGACAGAAAAACCAGCGTATTGTTAGCTCAATGGTTAGCAGTGAAGTGAAAAAAAGAAGTTTAGAGGACAGAAAAACCAGCGTATTGTTAGCTCAATGGTTAGCAGTGCGTGCCAAAATTTCTCTGATGAGTGAAGTCTAGCAGCTTCCGAAATGATATATGAGAAAAGCTATGGCGGTTGCCTCTACAAATTTTCCTTTCTATTCAATTAAAAACTTTTAATAATTAAATAAAAATTATAGGCCGTGAAAACCAACAAATTGTTGAAATAAAAAGCAATAATTAAAAACCCGTGAGCACCCGGTAGCAGGCTGTGACAACAAAGCAGCTCTGCAAAAAAATCCACCATGATCAGAAACTGACTACCAGATGGCGGTGTTGGTCATGTATATGGCAAAGTGAATAAGGGGAGTTTAGAGGACAGAAAAACCAGCGTATTGTGTGCTAAAATTTTTCTGATGGGTGAAGTCTAGCAGCTTCCGAAATGATATATAAGAAAAGCTATGGCGGTTGTCTCTAAAAATTTTCCTTTCTATTCACTTAAAAACTTTTAATAATTAAATAAAAATTATAGGCCGTGAAAACCAACAAATTGTTGAAATAAAAAGCAATAATTAAAAACCCGTGAGCACCCGGTAGCAGGCTGTGACAACAAAGCAGCTCTGCATAAAATCCACCATGATCAAAAACTGACTACCAGATGGCGGTGTTGGTCATATATATGGTAAAGTGAATAAGGGGAGTTTAGAGGACAGAAAAACCAGCGTATTGTTAGCTCAATGGTTAGCAGTGCGTGCCAAAATTTCTCTAATGAGTGAAGTCTAGCAGCTTCCGAAATGATATATAAGAAAAGCTATGGCGGTTGTCTCTAAAAATTTTCCTTTCTATTCACTTAAAAACTTTTAATAATTAAATAAAAATTATAGGCCGTGAAAACCAACAAATTGTTGAAATAAAAAGCAATAATTAAAAACCCGTGCGCACCCGGTAGCAGGCTGTGACAACAAAGCAGCTCTGCAAAAAAATCCACCATGATCAAAAACTGACTGCCAGATGGCGGTGTTGGTCATGTATATGGTAAAGTGAATAAGGGGAGTTTAGAGGACAGAAAAACCAGCGTATTGTTAGCTCAATGGTTAGCAGTGAAGTGAAAAAAAGAAGTTTAGAGGACAGAAAAACCAGCGTATTGTTAGCTCAATGGTTAGCAGTGCGTGCCAAAATTTCTCTGATGAGTGAAGTCTAGCAGCTTCCGAAATGATATATGAGAAAAGCTATGGCGGTTGCCTCTACAAATTTTCCTTTCTATTCAATTAAAAACTTTTAATAATTAAATAAAAATTATAGGCCGTGAAAACCAACAAATTGTTGAAATAAAAAGCAATAATTAAAAACCCGTGAGCACCCGGTAGCAGGCTGTGACAACAAAGCAGCTCTGCAAAAAAATCAACCATAATCAAAAACTGACTGCCAGATGGCGGTGTTGGTCATATATATGGTAAAGTGAATAAGGGGAGTTTAGAGGACAGAAAAACCAGCGTATTGTTAGCTCAATGGTTAGCAGTGCGTGCCAAAATTTCTCTAATGAGTGAAGTCTAGCAGCTTCCGAAATGATATATGAGAAAAGCTATGGCGGTTGCCTCTAAAAATTTTCCTTTCTATTCAATTAAAAACTTTTAATAATTAAATAAAAATTATAGGCCGTGAAAACCAACAAGTTTTTGAAATAGAAAGCAATAATTAAAAACCCGTGAGCACCCTTTAGCAGGCTGTGACAACAAAGCAGCTCTGCAAAAAAATCCACCATGATCAAAAACTGACTGCCAGATGGCGGTGTTGGTCATGTATATGGTAAAGTGAATAAGGGGAGTTTAGAGGACAGAAAAACCAGCGTATTGTTAGCTCAATGGTTAGCAGTGAAGTGAAAATAGAAGTTTAGAGGACAGAAAAACCAGCGTTTTGTTAGCTCAATGGTTAGCAGTGCGTGCCAAAATTTCTCTGATGAGTGAAGTCTAGCAGCTTCCGAAATGATATATAAGAAAAGCTATGGCGGTTGTCTCTAAAAATTTTCCTTTCTATTCAATTAAAAACTTTTTAATAATTAAATAAAAAGTATAGGCCGTAAGAAATAACAAATTGTTGAAATAAAAAGCAATAATTAAAAATCCGTGAGCACCCGGTAGCAGGCTGTGACAACAAAGCAGCTCTGCAAAAAAATCCACCATGATCAAAAACTGACTACCAGATGGCGGTGTTGGTCACGTATATAGCAAAGTGAATAAGGGGAGTTTAGAGGACAGAAAAACCAGCGTATTGTTAGCTCAATGGTTAGCAGTGAAGTGAAAAAAAGAAGTTTAGAGGACAGAAAAACCAGCGTATTGTTAGCTCAATGGTTAGCAGTGCGTGCCAAAATTTCTCTGATGAGTGAAGTCTAGCAGCTTCCGAAATGATATATGAGAAAAGCTATGGCGGTTGCCTCTACAAATTTTCCTTTCTATTCAATTAAAAACTTTTAATAATTAAATAAAAATTATAGGCCGTGAAAACCAACAAATTGTTGAAATAAAAAGCAATAATTAAAAGCCCGTGAGCACCCGGTAGCAGGCTGTGACAACAAAGCAGCTCTGCAAAAAAATCCACCATGATCAGAAACTGACTACCAGATGGCGGTGTTGGTCATGTATATGGCAAAGTGAATAAGGGGAGTTTAGAGGACAGAAAAACCAGCGTATTGTTAGCCTAATGGTAGCAGTGCGTGCTAAAATTTTTCTAATGAGTGAAGCCTAGCAGCTTCCGAAATGATATATAAGAAAAGCTATGGCGGTTTTCTCTAAAAATTTTCCTTTCTATTCACTTAAAAACTTTTAATAATTAAATAAAAATTATAGGCCGTGAAAACCAACAAATTGTTGAAATAAAAAGCAATAATTTAAAACCCGTGAGCACCCGGTACCAGGCTGTGACAACAAAGCAGCTCTGCAAAAAAATCCACCATGATCAAAAACTGACTGCCAGATGGCGGTGTTGTTCATGTAGCAGTGCGTGCTAAAATTTTTCTGATGAGTGAAGTCTAGCAGCTTCCGAAATGATATATAAGAAAAGCTATGGCGGTTGTCTCTAAAAATTTTCCTTTCTATTCAATTAAAAACTTTTAATAATTAAATAAAAATTATAGGCCGTAAAAACTAACAAATTGTTGAAATAAAAAGCAATAATTAAAAACCCGTGAGCACCCGGTAGCAGGCTGTGACAACAAAGCAGCTCTGCAAAAAAATCCACCATGATCAAAAACTGACTACCAGATGGCGGTGTTGGTCATGTATATGGCAAAGTGAATAAAAGGAGTTTAGAGGACAGAAAAACCAGCGTATTGTTCAAAGGCCATAAAAGCCAACAAATTGTTGAAATAAAAAGCATTAATTAAAAAACCGTGAGCACCCGGTAGTAGGCTGTGACAACAAAGCAGCTCTGGAAAAAAATCCACCATGATCAAAAACTGACTGCCAGATGGCGGTGTTGGTCATGTATATGGTAAAGTGAATAAGGGGAGTTTAGAGGACAGAAAAACCAGTGTATTGTTAGCTCAATGGTTAGCAGTGCGTGCCAAAATTTCTCTGATGAGTGAAGTCTAGCAGCTTCCGAAATGATATATGAGAAAAGCTATGGCGGTTGCCTCTAAAAATTTTCCTTTCTATTCAATTAAAAAATTTTAATAATTAAATAAAAATTATTAAAAACACAATAATAATATTCCCTGTAGAAAATTCGTTCATAGTCAAGATACTTGAAAATTCAAAGGCCGTAAAAACCAACAAATTGTTGAAATAAAAAGCAATAATTAAAAACCCGTGCGCACCCGGTAGCAGGCTGTGACAACAAAGCAGCTCTGCAAAAAAATCCACCATGATCAAAAACTGACTGCCAGATGGCGGTGTTGGTCATGTATATGGTAAAGTGAATAAGGGGAGTTTAGAGGACAGAAAAACCAGCGTATTGTTAGCTCAATGGTTAGCAGTGAAGTGAAAAAAAGAAGTTTAGAGGACAGAAAAACCAGCGTATTGTTAGCTCAATGGTTAGCAGTGCGTGCCAAAATTTCTCTGATGAGTGAAGTCTAGCAGCTTCCGAAATGATATATGAGAAAAGCTATGGCGGTTGCCTCTACAAATTTTCCTTTCTATTCAATTAAAAACTTTTAATAATT
Organism: Merzomyia westermanni; assembly: GCA_949987695.1. Lineage (NCBI taxonomy): Eukaryota > Metazoa > Arthropoda > Insecta > Diptera > Tephritidae > Merzomyia > Merzomyia westermanni. The sequence goes on along the minus strand of OX465288.1, from coordinate 101,869,215 downwards.
AAATAAAAATTATAGGCCGTGAAAACCAACAAATTGTTGAAATAAAAAGCAATTATTAAAAACCCGTGAGCACCCGGTAGCAGGCTGTGACAACAAAGCAGCTCTGCAAAAAAATCCACCATGATCAGAAACTGACTACCAGATGGCGGTGTTGGTCATGTATATGGCAAAGTGAATAAGGGGAGTTTAGAGGACAGAAAAACCAGCGTATTGTGTGCTAAAATTTTTCTGATGGGTGAAGTCTAGCAGCTTCCGAAATGATATATAAGAAAAGCTATGGCGGTTGTCTCTAAAAATTTTCCTTTCTATTCACTTAAAAACTTTTAATAATTAAATAAAAATTATAGGCCGTGAAAACCAACAAATTGTTGAAATAAAAAGCAATAATTAAAAACCCGTGAGCACCCGGTAGCAGGCTGTGACAACAAGGCAGCTCTGCATAAAATCCACCATGATCAAAAACTGACTACCAGATGGCGGTGTTGGTCATATATATGGTAAAGTGAATAAGGGGAGTTTAGAGGACAGAAAAACCAGCGTATTGTTAGCTCAATGGTTAGCAGTGCGTGCCAAAATTTCTCTAATGAGTGAAGTCTAGCAGCTTCCGAAATGATATATAAGAAAAGCTATGGCGGTTGTCTCTAAAAATTTTCCTTTCTATTCACTTAAAAACTTTTAATAATTAAATAAAAATTATAGGCCGTGAAAACCAACAAATTGTTGAAATAAAAAGCAATAATTAAAAACCCGTGCGCACCCGGTAGCAGGCTGTGACAACAAAGCAGCTCTGCAAAAAAATCCACCATGATCAAAAACTGACTGCCAGATGGCGGTGTTGGTCATGTATATGGTAAAGTGAATAAGGGGAGTTTAGAGGACAGAAAAACCAGCGTATTGTTAGCTCAATGGTTAGCAGTGAAGTGAAAAAAAGAAGTTTAGAGGACAGAAAAACCAGCGTATTGTTAGCTCAATGGTTAGCAGTGCGTGCCAAAATTTCTCTGATGAGTGAAGTCTAGCAGCTTCCGAAATGATATATGAGAAAAGCTATGGCGGTTGCCTCTACAAATTTTCCTTTCTATTCAATTAAAAACTTTTAATAATTAAATAAAAATTATAGGCCGTGAAAACCAACAAATTGTTGAAATAAAAAGCAATAATTAAAAACCCGTGAGCACCCGGTAGCAGGCTGTGACAACAAAGCAGCTCTGCAAAAAAATCAACCATAATCAAAAACTGACTGCCAGATGGCGGTGTTGGTCATATATATGGTAAAGTGAATAAGGGGAGTTTAGAGGACAGAAAAACCAGCGTATTGTTAGCTCAATGGTTAGCAGTGCGTGCCAAAATTTCTCTAATGAGTGAAGTCTAGCAGCTTCCGAAATGATATATGAGAAAAGCTATGGCGGTTGCCTCTAAAAATTTTCCTTTCTATTCAATTAAAAACTTTTAATAATTAAATAAAAATTATAGGCCGTGAAAACCAACAAGTTTTTGAAATAGAAAGCAATAATTAAAAACCCGTGAGCACCCTTTAGCAGGCTGTGACAACAAAGCAGCTCTGCAAAAAAATCCACCATGATCAAAAACTGACTGCCAGATGGCGGTGTTGGTCATGTATATGGTAAAGTGAATAAGGGGAGTTTAGAGGACAGAAAAACCAGCGTATTGTTAGCTCAATGGTTAGCAGTGAAGTGAAAATAGAAGTTTAGAGGACAGAAAAACCAGCGTTTTGTTAGCTCAATGGTTAGCAGTGCGTGCCAAAATTTCTCTGATGAGTGAAGTCTAGCAGCTTCCGAAATGATATATAAGAAAAGCTATGGCGGTTGTCTCTAAAAATTTTCCTTTCTATTCAATTAAAAACTTTTAATAATTAAATAAAAAGTATAGGCCGTAAGAAATAACAAATTGTTGAAATAAAAAGCAATAATTAAAAATCCGTGAGCACCCGGTAGCAGGCTGTGACAACAAAGCAGCTCTGCAAAAAAATCCACCATGATCAAAAACTGACTACCAGATGGCGGTGTTGGTCACGTATATAGCAAAGTGAATAAGGGGAGTTTAGAGGACAGAAAAACCAGCGTATTGTTAGCTCAATGGTTAGCAGTGAAGTGAAAAAAAGAAGTTTAGAGGACAGAAAAACCAGCGTATTGTTAGCTCAATGGTTAGCAGTGCGTGCCAAAATTTCTCTGATGAGTGAAGTCTAGCAGCTTCCGAAATGATATATGAGAAAAGCTATGGCGGTTGCCTCTACAAATTTTCCTTTCTATTCAATTAAAAACTTTTAATAATTAAATAAAAATTATAGGCCGTGAAAACCAACAAATTGTTGAAATAAAAAGCAATAATTAAAAGCCCGTGAGCACCCGGTAGCAGGCTGTGACAACAAAGCAGCTCTGCAAAAAAATCCACCATGATCAGAAACTGACTACCAGATGGCGGTGTTGGTCATGTATATGGCAAAGTGAATAAGGGGAGTTTAGAGGACAGAAAAACGAGCGTATTGTTAGCCTAATGGTAGCAGTGCGTGCTAAAATTTTTCTAATGAGTGAAGCCTAGCAGCTTCCGAAATGATATATAAGAAAAGCTATGGCGGTTTTCTCTAAAAATTTTCCTTTCTATTCACTTAAAAACTTTTAATAATTAAATAAAAATTATAGGCCGTGAAAACCAACAAATTGTTGAAATAAAAAGCAATAATTTAAAACCCGTGAGCACCCGGTACCAGGCTGTGACAACAAAGCAGCTCTGCAAAAAAATCCACCATGATCAAAAACTGACTGCCAGATGGCGGTGTTGTTCATGTAGCAGTGCGTGCCAAAATTTTTCTGATGAGTGAAGTCTAGCAGCTTCCGAAATGATATATAAGAAAAGCTATGGCGGTTGTCTCTAAAAATGTTCCTTTCTATTCACCTAAAAACTTTTAATAATTAAATAAAAATTATAGGCCGTGAAAACCAACAAGTTGTTGAAATAAAAAGCAATAATTAAAAACCCGTGAGCACCCGGTAGCAGGCTGTGACAACAAAGCAGCTCTGCAAAAAAATCCACCATGATCAAAAACTGACTACCAGATGGCGGTGTTGGTCATGTATATGGCAAAGTGAATAAGGGGAGTTTAGAGGACAGAAAAACCAGCGTATTGTTAGCCTAATGGTAGCAGTGCGTGCTAAAATTTTTCTGATGAGTGAAGTCTAGCAGCTTCCGAAATGATATATAAGAAAAGCTATGGCGGTTGTCTCTAAAAATTTTTCTTTCTATTCACCTAAAAACTTTTAATAATTAAATAAAAATTATAGGCCGTGAAAACCAACAAGTTGTTGAAATAAAAAGCAATAATTAAAAACCCGTGAGCACCCGGTAGCAGGCTGTGACAACAAAGTAGCTCTGTAAAAAAATCCACCATGATCAAAAACTGACTACCAGATGGCGGTGTTGGTCATGTATATGGCAAAGTGAATAAAAGGAGTTTAGAGGACAGAAAAACCAGCTATTGTTAGCCTAATGGTAGCAGTGGGTGCTAAAATTTATCTGATGAGTGAAGTCTAGCAGCCTCCGAAATGATATATAAGAAAAGCTTTGGCGGGTGTCTCTAAAAATTTTCCTTTCTATTCAATTAAAAACTTTTAATAATTAAATAAAAATTATAGGCCGTAAAAACTAACAAATTGTTGAAATAAAAAGCAATAATTAAAAACCCGTGAGCACCCGGTAGCAGGCTGTGACAACAAAGCAGCTCTGCAAAAAAATCCACCATGATCAAAAACTGACTACCAGATGGCGGTGTTGGTCATGTATATGGCAAAGTGAATAAAAGGAGTTTAGAGGACAGAAAAACCAGCGTATTGTTCAAAGGCCATAAAAGCCAACAAATTGTTGAAATAAAAATCAATAATTAAAAACCCGTGCGCACCCGGTAGCAGGCTGTGACAACAAAGCAGCTCTTCCAAAAAATCCACCATGATCAAAAACTGACTGCCAGATGGCGGTGTTGGTCATGTATATGGTAAAGTGAATAAGGGGAGTTTAGAGGACAGAAAAACCAGCGTATTGTTAGCTCAATGGTTAGCAGTGAAGTGAAAAAAAGAAGTTTAGAGGACAGAAAAACCAGCGTATTGTTAGCTCAATGGTTAGCAGTGCGTGCCAAAATTTCTCTGATGAGTGAAGTCTAGCAGCTTCCGAAATGATATATGAGAAAAGCTATGGCGGTTGCCTCTACAAATTTTCCTTTCTATTCAATTAAAAACTTTTAATAATTAAATAAAAATTATAGGCCGTGAAAACCAACAAATTGTTGAAATAAAAAGCAATAATTAAAAACCCGTGAGCACCCGGTAGCAGGCTGTGACAACAAAGCAGCTCTGCAAAAAAATCCACCATGATCAGAAACTGACTACCAGATGGCGGTGTTGGTCATGTATATGGCAAAGTGAATAAGGGGAGTTTAAAGGACAGAAAAACCAGCGTATTGTGTGCTAAAATTTTTCTGATGGGTGAAGTCTAGCAGCTTCCGAAATGATATATAAGAAAAGCTATGGCGGTTGTCTCTAAAAATTTTCCTTTCTATTCACTTAAAAACTTTTAATAATTAAATAAAAATTATAGGCCGTGAAAACCAACAAATTGTTGAAATAAAAAGCAATAATTAAAAACCCGTGAGCACCCGGTAGCAGGCTGTGACAACAAAGCAGCTCTGCAAAAAATCCACCATGATCAAAAACTGACTACCAGATGGCGGTGTTGGTCATGTATATGGAAAAGTGAATAAAAGGAGTTTAGAGGACAGAAAAACCAGCTATTGTTAGCCTAATGGTAGCAGTGCGTGCTAAAATTTATCTGATGAGTGAAGTCTAGCAGCTTCCGAAATGATATATAAGAAAAGCTCTAAAAATTTTCCTTTCTATTCAATTAAAAACTTTTAATAATTAAATAAAAATTATAGGCCGTGAAAACCAACAAGTTGTTGAAATAAAAAGCAATAATTAAAAAACCGTGAGCACCCGGTAGCAGGCTGTGACAACAAAGCAGCTCTGCAAAAAAATCAACCATAATCAAAAACTGACTGCCAGATGGCGGTGTTGGTCATATATATGGTAAAGTGAATAAGGGGAGTTTAGAGGACAGAAAAACCAGCGTATTGTTAGCTCAATGGTTAGCAGTGCGTGCCAAAATTTCTCTAATGAGTGAAGTCTAGCAGCTTCCGAAATGATATATGAGAAAAGCTATGGCGGTTGCCTCTAAAAATTTTCCTTTCTATTCAATTAAAAACTTTTAATAATTAAATAAAAATTATAGGCCGTGAAAACCAACAAGTTTTTGAAATAGAAAGCAATAATTAAAAACCCGTGAGCACCCTTTAGCAGGCTGTGACAACAAATCAGCTCTGCAAAAAAATCCACCATGATCAAAAACTGACTGCCAGATGGCGGTGTTGGTCATGTATATGGTAAAGTGAATAAGGGGAGTTTAGAGGACAGAAAAACCAGCGTATTGTTAGCTCAATGGTTAGCAATGAAGTGAAAATAGAAGTTTAGAGGACAGAAAAACCAGCGTTTTGTTAGCTCAATGGTTAGCAGTGCGTGCCAAAATTTCTCTGATGAGTGAAGTCTAGCAGCTTCCGAAATGATATATAAGAAAAGCAATGGCGGTTGTCTCTAAAAATTTTCCTTTCTATTCAATTAAAAACTTTTAATAATTAAATAAAAAGTATAGGCCGTAAGAAATAACAAATTGTTGAAATAAAAAGCAATAATTAAAAATCCGTGAGCACCCGGTAGCAGGCTGTGACAACAAAGCAGCTCTGCAAAAAAATCCACCATGATCAAAAACTGACTACCAGAAGGCGGTGTTGGTCACGTATATAGCAAAGTGAATAAGGGGAGTTTAGAGGACAGAAAAACCAGCGTATTGTTAGCTCAATGGTTAGCAGTGAAGTGAAAAAAAGAAGTTTAGAGGACAGAAAAACCAGCGTATTGTTAGCTCAATGGTTAGCAGTGCGTGCCAAAATTTCTCTGATGAGTGAAGTCTAGCAGCTTCCGAAATGATATATGAGAAAAGCTATGGCGGTTGCCTCTACAAATTTTCCTTTCTATTCAATTAAAAACTTTTAATAATTAAATAAAAATTATAGGCCGTGAAAACCAACAAATTGTTGAAATAAAAAGCAATAATTAAAAACCCGTGAGCACCCGGTAGCAGGCTGTGACAACAAAGCAGCTCTGCAAAAAAATCCACCAAGATCAGAAACTGACTACCAGATGGCGGTGTTGGTCATGTATATGGCAAAGTGAATAAGGGGAGTTTAGAGGACAGAAAAACCAGCGTATTGTGTGCTAAAATTTTTCTGATGAGTGAAGTCTAGCAGCTTCCGAAATGATATATAAGAAAAGCTATAGCGGTTGTCTCTAAAAATTTTCCTTTCTATTCACTTAAAAACTTTTAATAATTAAATAAAAATTATAGGCCGTGAAAACCAACAAATTGTTGAAATAAAAAGCAATAATTAAAAGCCCGTGAGCACCCGGTAGCAGGCTGTGACAACAAAGCAGCTCTGCAAAAAAAATCCACCATGATCAGAAACTGACTACCAGATGGCGGTGTTGGTCATGTATATGGCAAAGTGAATAAGGGGAGTTTAGAGGACAGAAAAACCAGCGTATTGTTAGCCTAATGGTAGCAGTGCGTGCTAAAATTTTTCTATTGAGTGAAGCCTAGCAGCTTCCGAAATGATATATAAGAAAAGCTATGGCGGTTTTCTCTAAAAATTTTCCTTTCTATTCACTTAAAAACTTTTAATAATTAAATAAAAATTATAGGCCGTGAAAACCAACAAATTGTTGAAATAAAAAGCAATAATTAAAAACCCGTGAGCACCCGGTACCAGGCTGTGACAACAAAGCAGCTCTGCAAAAAAATCCACCATGATCAAAAACTGACTGCCAGATGGCGGTGTTGTTCATGTAGCAGTGCGTGCTAAAATTTTTCTGATGAGTGAAGTCTAGCAGCTTCCGAAATGATATATAAGAAAAGCTATGGCGGTTGTCTCTAAAAATTTTCCTTTCTATTCACCTAAAAACTTTTAATAATTAAATAAAAATTATAGGCCGTGAAAACCAACAAGTTGTTGAAATAAAAAGCAATAATTAAAAACCCGTGAGCACCCGGTAGCAGGCTGTGACAACAAAGCAGCTCTGCAAAAAAATCCACCATGATCAAAAACTGACTACCAGATGGCGGTGTTGGTCATGTATATGGCAAAGTGAATAAGGGGAGTTTAGAGGACAGAAAAACCAGCGTATTGTTAGCCTAATGGTAGCAGTGCGTGCTAAAATTTTTCTGATGAGTGAAGTCTAGCAGCTTCCGAAATGATATATAAGAAAAGCTATGGCGGTTGTCTCTAAAAATTTTTCTTTCTATTCACCTAAAAACTTTTAATAATTAAATAAAAATTATAGGCCGTGAAAACCAACAAGTTGTTGAAATAAAAAGCAATAATTAAAAACCCGTGAGCACCCGGTAGCAGGCTGTGACAACAAAGCAGCTCTGCAAAAAAATCCACCATGATCAAAAACTGACTACCAGATGGCGGTGTTGGTCATGTATATGGCAAAGTGAATAAAAGGAGTTTAGAGGACAGAAAACCCAGCTATTGTTAGCCTAATGGTAGCAGTGCGTGCTAAAATTTTTCTGATGAGTGAAGTCTAGCAGCTTCCGAAATGATATATAAGAAAAGCTATGGCGGGTGTCTCTAAAAATTTTCCTTTCTATTCAATTAAAAACTTTTAATAATTAAATAAAAATTATAGGCCGTAAAAACTAACAAATTGTTGAAATAAAAAGCAATAATTAAAAACCCGTGAGAACCCGGTAGCAGGCTGTGACAACAAAGCAGCTCTGCAAAAAAATCCACCATGATCAAAAACTGACTACCAGATGGCGGTGTTGGTCATGTATATGGCAAAGTGTATAAAAGGAGTTTAGAGGACAGAAAAACCAGCGTATTGTTCAAAGGCCATAAAAGCCAACAAATTGTTGAAATAAAAAGCATTAATTAAAAAACCGTGAGCACCCGGTAGTAGGCTGTGACAACAAAGCAGCTCTGGAAAAAAATCCACCATGATCAAAAACTGACTGCCAGATGGCGGTGTTGGTCATGTATATGGTAAAGTGAATAAGGGGAGTTTAGAGGACAGAAAAACCAGTGTATTGTTAGCTCAATGGTTAGCAGTGAAGTGAAAAAAGAAGTTTAGAGGACAGAAAAACCAGCGTATTGTTAGCTCAATGGTTAGCAGTGCGTGCCAAAATTTCTCTGATGAGTGAAGTCTAGCAGCTTCCGAAATGATATATGAGAAAAGCTATGGCGGTTGCCTCTAAAAATTTTCCTTTCTATTCAATTAAAAAATTTTAATAATTAAATAAAAATTATTAAAAACACAATAATAATATTCCCTGTAGAAAATTCGTTCATAGTCAAGATACTTAAAAATTCAAAGGCCGTAAAAACCAACAAATTGTTGAAATAAAAAGCAATAATTAAAAACCCGTGCGCACCCGGTAGCAGGCTGTGACAACAAAGCAGCTCTGCAAAAAAAAATCCACCATGATCAAAAACTGACTGCCAGATGGCGGTGTTGGTCATGTAGCAGTGCGTGCTAAAATTTTTCTGATGAGTGAAGTCTAGCAGCTTCCGAAATGATATATAAGAAAAGCTCTAAAAATTTTCCTTTCTATTCAATTAAAAACTTTTAATAATTAAATAAAAATTATAGGCCGTGAAAACCAACAAGTTGTTGAAATAAAAAGCAATAATTAAAAACCCGTGAGCACCCGGTAGCAGGCTGTGACAACAAAGCAGCTCTGCAAAAAATCCACCATGATCAAAAACTGACTACCAGATGGCGGTGTTGGTCATGTATATGGAAAAGTGAATAAAAGGAGTTTAGAGGACAGAAAAACCAGCTATTGTTAGCCTAATGGTAGCAGTGCGTGCTAAAATTTATCTGATGAGTGAAGTCTAGCAGCTTCCGAAATGATATATAAGAAAAGCTCTAATAATTTTCCTTTCTATTCAATTAAAAACTTTTAATAATTAAATAAAAATTATAGGCCGTGAAAACCAACAAGTTGTTGAAATAAAAAGCAATAATTAAAAAACCGTGAGCACCCGGTAGCAGCCTGTGACAACAAAGCAGCTCTGCAAAAAAATCAACCATAATCACAAACTGACTGCCAGATGGCGGTGTTGGTCATGTATATGGAAAAGTGAATAAAAGGAGTTTAGAGGACAGAAAAACCAGCTATTGTTAGCCTAATGGTAGCAGTGCGTGCCAAAATTTCTCTGATGAGTGAAGTCTAGCAGCTTCCGAAATGATATATGAGAAAAGCTATGGCGGTTGTCTCTAAAAATTTTCCTTTCTATTCACCTAAAAACTTTTAATAATTAAATAAAAATTATAGGCCGTGAAAACCAACAAGTTTTTGAAATAGAAAGCAATAATTAAAAACCCGTGAGCACCCGGCAGCAGGCTGTGACAACAAAGCAGCTCTGCAAAAAAAATCCACCATGATCAAAAACTGACTGCCAGATGGCGGTGTTGGTCATGTATATGGTAAAGTGAATAAGGGGAGTTTAGAGGACAGAAAAACCAGCGTATTGTTAGCCAAAGGTAGCAGTGCGTGCTAAAATTTTTCTGATGAGTGAAGTCTAGCAGCTTCCGAAATGATATATAAGAAAAGCTATGGCGGTTGTCTCTAAAAATTTTCCTTTCTATTCAATTAAAAGCTTTTAATAATTAAATAAAAATTATAGGCCCTAAAAGCCAACAAATTGTTGAAATAAAAAGCAATAATTAAAAAACCGTGAGCACCCGGAGTAGGCTGTGACAACCCAGCAGCTCTGCAAAAAAATCCACCATGATCAAAAACTGACTACCAGATGGCGGTGTTGGTCATGTATATGATAAAGTGATTAAAAGGAGTTTGGAGAACAAAAAACCCACGTATTGGTAGCTTAATGGTTATCAGTGCGTGCCAAAATTTATCTGATGAGTGAAGTCTATGGCGGTTGCCTCTAAAAATTTTCCTTTCTATTCAATTAACAAATTTTAATAATTAAATAAAAATTATTAAAAACACAATAATAATATTCCCTGTAGAAAATTCATTCATAGTCAAGATACTTGAAAATTCAAAGACCGTAAAAACCAACAAATTCTTGAAATAAAAAGCAATAATTAAAAACCCGTGAGCACCCGGTAGCAGGCTGTGACAACAAAGCAGCTCTGCAAAAAAATCCACCATGATCAAAAACTGACTGCCAGATGGCGGTGTTGGTCATGTATATGGTAAAGTGAATAAGGGGAGTTTAGAGGACAGAAAAACCAGCGTATTGTTAGCCAAAGGTAGCAGTGCGTGCTAAAATTTTTCTGATGAGTGAAGTCTAGCAGCTTCCGAAATGATATATGAGAAAAGCTATGGCGGTTGTCTCTAAAAATTTTCCTTTCTATTCAATTAAAAACTTTTAATAATTAAATAAAAAGTATAGACCGTAAGAAATAACAAATTGTTGAAATAAAAAGCAATAATTAAAAATCCGTGAGCACCCGGTAGCAGGCTGTGACAACAAAGCAGCTCTGCAAAAAAATCCACCATGATCAAAAACTGACTACCAGATGGCGGTGTTGGTCACGTATATAGTAAAGTGAATAAGGGGAGTTTAGAGGACAGAAAAACCAGCGTATTGTTAGCTCAATGGTTAGCAGTGAAGTGAAAAAAAGAAGTTTAGAGGACAGAAAAACCAGCGTATTGTTAGCTCAATGGTTAGCAGTGCGTGCCAAAATTTCTCTGATGAGTGAAGTCTAGCAGCTTCCGAAATGATATATGAGAAAAGCTATGGCGGTTGCCTCTACAAATTTTCCTTTCTATTCAATTAAAAAATTTTATAAATTAAATAAAAATTATTAAAAACACAATAATAATATTCCCTGTAGAAAATTCATTCATAGTCAAGATACTTGAAAATTCAAAATAATTCAACAAATTGTTGAAATAAAAAGCAATAATTAAAAACCCGTGAGCACCCGGTAGCAGGCTGTGACAACAAAGCAGCTCTGCAAAAAAATCCACCATGATCAAAAACTGACTGCCAGATGGCGGTGTTGGTCATGTATAACGCAAAGTGAGTAAGAGGAGTTTAGAGGACAGAAAAACCAGCGTATTGTGTGCTAACATTTTTCTGATGAGTGAAGTCTAGCAGCTTCCGAAATGATATATAAGAAAAGCTATGGCGGTTGTCTCTAAAAAATTTCCTTTCTATTCACTTATAAACTTTTAATAATTAAATAAAAATTGTAGGCCGTGAAAACCAACAAATTGTTGAAATAAAAAGCAAAATTAAAAACCCGTGAGCACCCGGTAGCAGGCTGTGACAACAAAGCAGCTCTGCAAAAAAATCCACCATGATCAAAAACTGACTACCAGATGGCGGTGTTGGTCATGTATATGGCAAAGTGAGTAAGAGGAGTTTAGAGGACAGAAAAACCAGCGTATTGTGTGCTAAAATTTTTCTGATGAGTGAAGTCTAGCAGCTTCCGAAATGATATATAAGAAAAGCTATGGCGGTTGTCTCTAAAAATTTTCCTTTCTATTCACTTAAAAACTTTTAATAATTAAATAAAAATTATAGGCCGTGAAAACCAACAAATTGTTGAAATAAAAACCAATAATTAAAAACCCGTGAGCACCCAATAGCAGGCTGTGACAACAAAGCAGCTCTGCAAAAAAATCCACCATGATCAAAAACTGACTACCAGATGGCGGTGTTGGTCATGTATAAGGCAAACTGAGTAAGAGGAGTTTAGAGGACAGAAAAACCAGCGTATTGTGTGCTAAAATTTTTCTGATGAGTGAAGTCTAGCAGCTTCCGAAATGATATATAAGAAAAGCTATAGCGGTTGTCTCTAAAAATTTTCCTTTCTATTCACTTAAAAACTTTTAATAATTAAATAAAAATTATAAGCCGTGAAAACCAACAAATTGTTGAAATAAAAAGCAATAATTAAAAATCCGTGAGCACCCGGTAGCAGGCTGTGACAACAAAGCAGCTCTGCAAAAAAATCCACCATGATCAGAAACTGACTACCAGAAGGCGGTGTTGGTCATGTATATGGCAAAGTGAATAAGGGGAGTTTAGAGGACGAAAAACCAGCGTATTGTTAGCCTAATGGTAGCAGTGCGTGCAAAATTTTTCTAATGAGTGAAGCCTAGCAGCTTCCGAAATGATATATGAGAAAAGCTATGGCGGTTTTCTCTAAAAATTTTCCTTTCTATTCACTTAAAAACTTTTAATAATTAAATAAAAATTATAGGCCGTGAAAACCAACAAATTGTTGAAATAAAAAGCAATAATTAAAAACCCGTGAGCACCCGGTACCAGGCTGTGACAACAAAGCAGCTCTGCAAAAAAATCCACCATGATCAAAAACTGACTGCCAGATGGCGGTGTTGTTCATGTAGCAGTGCGTGCTAAAATTTTTCTGATGAGTGAAGTCTAGCAGCTTCCGAAATGATATATAAGAAAAGCTATGGCGGTTGTCTCTAAAAATTTTCCTTTCTATTCACCTAAAAACTTTTAATAATTAAATAAAAATTATAGGCCGTGAAAACCAACAAGTTGTTGAAATAAAAAGCAATAATTAAAAACCCGTGAGCACCCGGTAGCAGGCTGTGACAACAAACCAGCTCTGCAAAAAAAATCCATCATGATCAAAAACTGACTACCAGATGGCGGTGTTGGTCATGTATAAGGCAAACTGAGTAAGAGGAGTTTAGAGGACAGAAAAACCAGCGTATTGTGCGCTAAAATTTTTCTGATGAGTGAAGTCTAGCAGCTTCCGAAATGATATATAAGAAAAGTTATAGCGGTTGTCTCTAAAAATTTTCCTTTCTATTCACTTAAAAACTTTTAATAATTAAATAAAAATTATAGGCCGTGAAAACCAACAAATTGTTGAAATAAAAAGCAATAATTAAAAACCCGTGAGCACCCGGTAGCAGGCTGTGACAACAAAGCAGCTCTGCAAAAAAATCCACCATGATCAGAAACTGACTACCAGATGGCGGTGTTGGTCATGTATACGGCAAAGTGAATAAGGGGAGTTTAGAGGACAGAAAAACCAGCGTATTGTTAGCCTAATGGTAGCAGTGCGTGCTAAAATTTTTCTAATGAGTGAAGCCTAGCAGCTTCCGAAATGATATATAAGAAAAGCTATGGCGGTTTTCTCTAAAAATTTTCCTTTCTATTCACTTAAAAACTTTTAATAATTAAATAAAAATTATAGGCCGTGAAAACCAACAAATTGTTGAAATAAAAAGCAATAATTAAAAACCCGTGAGCACCCGGTACCAGGCTGTGACAACAAAGCAGCTCTGCAAAAAAATCCACCATGATCAAAAACTGACTGCCAGATGGCGGTGTTGTTCATGTAGCAGTGCGTGCAAAAATTTTTCTGATGAGTGAAGTCTAGCAGCTTCCGAAATGATATATAAGAAAAGCTATGGCGGTTGTCTCTAAAAATTTTCCTTTCTATTTACCTAAAAACTTTTAATAATTAAATAAAAATTATAGGCCGTGAAAACCAACAAGTTGTTGAAATAAAAAGCAATAATTAAAAACCCGTGAGCACCCGGTAGCAGGCTGTGACAACAAAGCAGCTCTGCAAAAAAATCCACCATGATCAAAAACTGACTACCAGATGGCGGTGTTGGTCATGTATATGGCAAAGTGAATAAAGGGAGTTTAGAGGACAGAAAAACCAGCGTATTGTTAGCCTAATGGTAGCAGTGCGTGCTAAAATTTTTCTGATGAGTGAAGTCTAGCAGCTTCCGAAATGATATATAAGAAAAGCTATGGCGGTTGTCTCTAAGAATTTTCCTTTCTATTCACCTAAAAACTTTTAATAATTAAATAAAAATTATAGGCCGTGAAAACCAACAAGTTGTTGAAATAAAAAGCAATAATTAAAAACCCGTGAGCACCCGGTAGCAGGCTGTAACAACAAAGCAGCTCTGCAAAAAAATCCACCATGATCAAAAACTGACTGCCAGATGGCGGTGTTGGTCATGTATAAGGCAAAGTGAGTAAGAGGAGTTTAGAGGACAGAAAAACCAGCGTATTGTGTGCTAACATTTTTCTGATGAGTGAAGTCTAGCAGCTTCCGAAATGATATATAAGAAAAGCTATGGCGGTTGTCTCTAAAAATTTTCCTTTCTATTCACTTAAAAACTTTTAATAATTAAATAAAAATTGTAGGCCGTGAAAACCAACAAATTGTTGAAATAAAAAGCAATAATTAAAAACCCGTGAGCACCCGGTAGCAGGCTGTGACAACAAAGCAGCTCTGCAAAAAAATCCACCATGATCAAAAACTGACTACCAGATGGCGGTGTTGGTCATGTATATGGCAAAGTGAGTAAGAGGAGTTTAGAGGACAGAAAAACCAGCGTATTGTGTGCTAAAATTTTTCTGATGAGTGAAGTCTAGCAGCTTCCGAAATGATATATAAGAAAAGCTATGGCGGTTGTCTCTAAAAATTTTCCTTTCTATTCACTTAAAAACTTTTAATAATTAAATAAAAATTATAGGCCGTGAAAACCAACAAATTGTTGAAATAAAAACCAATAATTAAAAACCCGTGAGCACCCAATAGCAGGCTGTGACAACAAAGCAGCTCTGCAAAAAAATCCACCATGATCAAAAACTGACTACCAGATGGCGGTGTTGGTCATGTATAAGGCAAACTGAGTAAGAGGAGTTTAGAGGACAGAAAAACCAGCGTATTGTGTGCTAAAATTTTTCTGATGAGTGAAGTCTAGCAGCTTCCGAAATGATATATAAGAAAAGCTATAGCGGTTGTCTCTAAAAATTTTCCTTTCTATTCACTTAAAAACTTTTAATAATTAAATAAAAATTATAGGCCGTGAAAACCAACAAATTGTTGAAATAAAAAGCAATAATTAAAAACCCGTGAGCACCCGGTAGCAGGCTGTGACAACAAAGCAGCTCTGCAAAAAAATCCACCATGATCAGAAACTGACTACCAGAAGGCGGTGTTGGTCATGTATATGGCAAAGTGAATAAGGGGAGTTTAGAGGACGAAAAACCAGCGTATTGTTAGCCTAATGGTAGCAGTGCGTGCAAAATTTTTCTAATGAGTGAAGCCTAGCAGCTTCCGAAATGATATATGAGAAAAGCTATGGCGGTTTTCTCTAAAAATTTTCCTTTCTATTCACTTAAAAACTTTTAATAATTAAATAAAAATTATAGGCCGTGAAAACCAACAAATTGTTGAAATAAAAAGCAATAATTAAAAACCCGTGAGCACCCGGTACCAGGCTGTGACAACAAAGCAGCTCTGCAAAAAAATCCACCATGATCAAAAACTGACTGCCAGATGGCGGTGTTGTTCATGTAGCAGTGCGTGCTAAAATTTTTCTGATGAGTGAAGTCTAGCAGCTTCCGAAATGATATATAAGAAAAGCTATGGCGGTTGTCTCTAAAAATTTTCCTTTCTATTCACCTAAAAACTTTTAATAATTAAATAAAAATTATAGGCCGTGAAAACCAACAAGTTGTTGAAATAAAAAGCAATAATTAAAAACCCGTGAGCACCCGGTAGCAGGCTGTGACAACAAAGCAGCTCTGCAAAAAAAATCCATCATGATCAAAAACTGACTACCAGATGGCGGTGTTGGTCATGTATAAGGCAAACTGAGTAAGAGGAGTTTAGAGGACAGAAAAACCAGCGTATTGTGCGCTAAAATTTTTCTGATGAGTGAAGTCTAGCAGCTTCCGAAATGATATATAAGAAAAGTTATAGCGGTTGTCTCTAAAAATTTTCCTTTCTATTCACTTAAAAACTTTTAATAATTAAATAAAAATTATAGGCCGTGAAAACCAACAAATTGTTGAAATAAAAAGCAATAATTAAAAACCCGTGAGCACCCGGTAGCAGGCTGTGACAACAAAGCAGCTCTGCAAAAAAATCCACCATGATCAAAAACTGACTGCCAGATGGCGGTGTTGGTCATGTAGCAGTGCGTGCTAAAATTTTTCTGATGAGTGAAGTCTAGCAGCTTCCGAAATGATATATAAGAAAAGCTCTAAAAATTTTCCTTTCTATTCAATTAAAAACTTTTAATAATTAAATAAAAATTATAGGCCGTGAAAACCAACAAGTTGTTGAAATAAAAAGCAATAATTAAAAACCCGTGAGCACCCGGTAGCAGGCTGTGACAACAAAGCAGCTCTGCAAAAAATCCACCATGATCAAAAACTGACTACCAGATGGCGGTGTTGGTCATGTATATGGAAAAGTGAATAAAAGGAGTTTAGAGGACAGAAAAACCAATAATTAAAAAACCGTGAGCACCCGGTAGCAGCCTGTGACAACAAAGCAGCTCTGCAAAAAAATCAACCATAATCACAAACTGACTGCCAGATGGCGGTGTTGGTCATGTATATGGAAAAGTGAATAAAAGGAGTTTAGAGGACAGAAAAACCAGCTATTGTTAGCCTAATGGTAGCAGTGCGTGCCAAAATTTCTCTGATGAGTGAAGTCTAGCAGCTTCCGAAATGATATATGAGAAAAGCTATGGCGGTTGTCTCTAAAAATTTTCCTTTCTATTCACCTAAAAACTTTTAATAATTAAATAAAAATTATAGGCCGTGAAAACCAACAAGTTTTTGAAATAGAAAGCAATAATTAAAAACCCGTGAGCACCCGGCAGCAGGCTGTGACAACAAAGCAGCTCTGCAAAAAAAATCCACCATGATCAAAAACTGACTGCCAGATGGCGGTGTTGGTCATGTATATGGTAAAGTGAATAAGGGGAGTTTAGAGGACAGAAAAACCAGCGTATTGTTAGCCAAAGGTAGCAGTGCGTGCTAAAATTTTTCTGATGAGTGAAGTCTAGCAGCTTCCGAAATGATATATAAGAAAAGCTATGGCGGTTGTCTCTAAAAATTTTCCTTTCTATTCAATTAAAAGCTTTTAATAATTAAATAAAAATTATAGGCCCTAAAAGCCAACAAATTGTTGAAATAAAAAGCAATAATTAAAAAACCGTGAGCACCCGGAGTAGGCTGTGACAACCCAGCAGCTCTGCAAAAAAATCCACCATGATCAAAAACTGACTACCAGATGGCGGTGTTGGTCATGTATATGATAAAGTGATTAAAAGGAGTTTGGAGAACAAAAAACCCACGTATTGGTAGCTTAATGGTTATCAGTGCGTGCCAAAATTTATCTGATGAGTGAAGTCTATGGCGGTTGCCTCTAAAAATTTTCCTTTCTATTCAATTAACAAATTTTAATAATTAAATAAAAATTATTAAAAACACAATAATAATATTCCCTGTAGAAAATTCATTCATAGTCAAGATACTTGAAAATTCAAAGACCGTAAAAACCAACAAATTCTTGAAATAAAAAGCAATAATTAAAAACCCGTGAGCACCCGGTAGCAGGCTGTGACAACAAAGCAGCTCTGCAAAAAAATCCAATTTGATCATGATCAAAAACTGACTGCCAGATGGCGGTGTTGGTCATGTATATGGTAAAGTGAATAAGGGGAGTTTAGAGGACAGAAAAACCAGCGTATTGTTAGCCAAAGGTAGCAGTGCGTGCTAAAATTTTTCTGATGAGTGAAGTCTAGCAGCTTCCGAAATGATATATGAGAAAAGCTATGGCGGTTGTCTCTAAAAATTTTCCTTTCTATTCAATTAAAAACTTTTAATAATTAAATAAAAAGTATAGACCGTAAGAAATAACAAATTGTTGAAATAAAAAGCAATAATTAAAAATCCGTGAGCACCCGGTAGCAGGCTGTGACAACAAAGCAGCTCTGCAAAAAAATCCACCATGATCAAAAACTGACTACCAGATGGCGGTGTTGGTCACGTATATAGTAAAGTGAATAAGAGGAGTTTAGAGGACAGAAAAACCAGCGTATTGTTAGCTCAATGGTTAGCAGTGCGTGCCAAAATTTCTCTGATGAGTGAAATCTAGCAGCTTCCGAAATGATATATGAGAAAAGCTATGGCGGTTGCCTCTACAAATTTTCCTTTCTATTCAATTAAAAAATTTTATAAATTAAATAAAAATTATTAAAAACACAATAATAATATTCCCTGTAGAAAATTCATTCATAGTCAAGATACTTGAAAATTCAAAATAATTCAACAAATTGTTGAAATAAAAAGCAATAATTAAAAACCCGTGAGCACCCGGTAGCAGGCTGTGACAACAAAGCAGCTCTGCAAAAAAATCCACCATGATCAAAAACTGACTGCCAGATGGCGGTGTTGGTCATGTATAACGCAAAGTGAGTAAGAGGAGTTTAGAGGACAGAAAAACCAGCGTATTGTGTGCTAACATTTTTCTGATGAGTGAAGTCTAGCAGCTTCCGAAATGATATATAAGAAAAGCTATGGCGGTTGTCTCTAAAAAATTTCCTTTCTATTCACTTATAAACTTTTAATAATTAAATAAAAATTGTAGGCCGTGAAAACCAACAAATTGTTGAAATAAAAAGCAAAATTAAAAACCCGTGAGCACCCGGTAGCAGGCTGTGACAACAAAGCAGCTCTGCAAAAAAATCCACCATGATCAAAAACTGACTACCTAATGGCGGTGTTGGTCATGTATATGGCAAAGTGAGTAAGAGGAGTTTAGAGGACAGAAAAACCAGCGTATTGTGTGCTAAAATTTTTCTGATGAGTGAAGTCTAGCAGCTTCCGAAATGATATATAAGAAAAGCTATGGCGGTTGTCTCTAAAAATTTTCCTTTCTATTCACTTAAAAACTTTTAATAATTAAATAAAAATTATAGGCCGTGAAAACCAACAAATTGTTGAAATAAAAACCAATAATTAAAAACCCGTGAGCACCCAATAGCAGGCTGTGACAACAAAGCAGCTCTGCAAAAAAATCCACCATGATCAAAAACTGACTACCAGATGGCGGTGTTGGTCATGTATAAGGCAAACTGAGTAAGAGGAGTTTAGAGGACAGAAAAACCAGCGTATTGTGTGCTAAAATTTTTCTGATGAGTGAAGTCTAGCAGCTTCCGAAATGATATATAAGAAAAGCTATAGCGGTTGTCTCTAAAAATTTTCCTTTCTATTCACTTAAAAACTTTTAATAATTAAATAAAAATTATAAGCCGTGAAAACCAACAAATTGTTGAAATAAAAAGCAATAATTAAAAATCCGTGAGCACCCGGTAGCAGGCTGTGACAACAAAGCAGCTCGGCAAAAAAATCCACCATGATCAGAAACTGACTACCAGAAGGCGGTGTTGGTCATGTATATGGCAAAGTGAATAAGGGGAGTTTAGAGGACGAAAAACCAGCGTATTGTTAGCCTAATGGTAGCAGTGCGTGCAAAATTTTTCTAATGAGTGAAGCCTAGCAGCTTCCGAAATGATATATGAGAAAAGCTATGGCGGTTTTCTCTAAAAATTTTCCTTTCTATTCACTTAAAAACTTTTAATAATTAAATAAAAATTATAGGCCGTGAAAACCAACAAATTGTTGAAATAAAAAGCAATAATTAAAAACCCGTGAGCACCCGGTAGCAGGCTGTGACAACAAAGCAGCTCTGCAAAAAAATCCACCATGATCAAAAACTGACTGCCAGATGGCGGTGTTGTTCATGTAGCAGTGCGTGCTAAAATTTTTCTGATGAGTGAAGTCTAGCAGCTTCCGAAATGATATATAAGAAAAGCTATGGCGGTTGTCTCTAAAAATTTTCCTTTCTATTCACCTAAAAACTTTTAATAATTAAATAAAAATTATAGGCCGTGAAAACCAACAAGTTGTTGAAATAAAAAGCAATAATTAAAAACCCGTGAGCACCCGGTAGCAGGCTGTGACAACAAACCAGCTCTGCAAAAAAAATCCATCATGATCAAAAACTGACTACCAGATGGCGGTGTTGGTCATGTATAAGGCAAACTGAGTAAGAGGAGTTTAGAGGACAGAAAAACCAGCGTATTGTGCGCTAAAATTTTTCTGATGAGTGAAGTCTAGCAGCTTCCGAAATGATATATAAGAAAAGTTATAGCGGTTGTCTCTAAAAATTTTCCTTTCTATTCACTTAAAAACTTTTAATAATTAAATAAATATTATAGGCCGTGAAAACCAACAAATTGTTGAAATAAAAAGCAATAATTAAAAACCCGTGAGCACCCGGTAGCAGGCTGTGACAACAAAGCAGCTCTGCAAAAAAATCCACCATGATCAGAAACTGACTACCAGATGGCGGTGTTGGTCATGTATACGGCAAAGTGAATAAGGGGAGTTTAGAGGACAGAAAAACCAGCGTATTGTTAGCCTAATGGTAGCAGTGCGTGCTAAAATTTTTCTAATGAGTGAAGCCTAGCAGCTTCCGAAATGATATATAAGAAAAGCTATGGCGGTTTTCTCTAAAAATTTTCCTTTCTATTCACTTAAAAACTTTTAATAATTAAATAAAAATTATAGGCCGTGAAAACCAACAAATTGTTGAAATAAAAAGCAATAATTAAAAACCCGTGAGCACCCGGTACCAGGCTGTGACAACAAAGCAGCTCTGCAAAAAAATCCACCATGATCAAAAACTGACTGCCAGATGGCGGTGTTGTTCATGTAGCAGTGCGTGCTAAAATTTTTCTGATGAGTGAAGTCTAGCAGCTTCCGAAATGATATATAAGAAAAGCTATGGCGGTTGTCTCTAAAAATTTTCCTTTCTATTTACCTAAAAACTTTTAATAATTAAATAAAAATTATAGGCCGTGAAAACCAACAAGTTGTTGAAATAAAAAGCAATAATTAAAAACCCGTGAGCACCCGGTAGCAGGCTGTGACAACAAAGCAGCTCTGCAAAAAAATCCACCATGATCAAAAACTGACTACCAGATGGCGGTGTTGGTCATGTATATGGCAAAGTGAATAAAGGGAGTTTAGAGGACAGAAAAACCAGCGTATTGTTAGCCTAATGGTAGCAGTGCGTGCTAAAATTTTTCTGATGAGTGAAGTCTAGCAGCTTCCGAAATGATATATAAGAAAAGCTATGGCGGTTGTCTCTAAGAATTTTCCTTTCTATTCACCTAAAAACTTTTAATAATTAAATAAAAATTATAGGCCGTGAAAACCAACAAGTTGTTGAAATAAAAAGCAATAATTAAAAACCCGTGAGCACCCGGTAGCAGGCTGTAACAACAAAGCAGCTCTGCAAAAAAATCCACCATGATCAAAAACTGACTGCCAGATGGCGGTGTTGGTCATGTATAAGGCAAAGTGAGTAAGAGGAGTTTAGAGGACAGAAAAACCAGCGTATTGTGTGCTAACATTTTTCTGATGAGTGAAGTCTAGCAGCTTCCGAAATGATATATAAGAAAAGCTATGGCGGTTGTCTCTAAAAAATTTCCTTTCTATTCACTTAAAAACTTTTAATAATTAAATAAAAATTGTAGGCCGTGAAAACCAACAAATTGTTGAAATAAAAAGCAATAATTAAAAACCCGTGAGCACCCGGTAGCAGGCTGTGACAACAAAGCAGCTCTGCAAAAAAATCCACCATGATCAAAAACTGACTACCAGATGGCGGTGTTGGTCATGTATATGGCAAAGTGAGTAAGAGGAGTTTAGAGGACAGAAAAACCAGCGTATTGTGTGCTAAAATTTTTCTGATGAGTGAAGTCTAGCAGCTTCCGAAATGATATATAAGAAAAGCTATGGCGGTTGTCTCTAAAAATTTTCCTTTCTATTCACTTAAAAACTTTTAATAATTAAATAAAAATTATAGGCCGTGAAAACCAACAAATTGTTGAAATAAAAACCAATAATTAAAAACCCGTGAGCACCCAATAGCAGGCTGTGACAACAAAGCAGCTCTGCAAAAAAATCCACCATGATCAAAAACTGACTACCAGATGGCGGTGTTGGTCATGTATAAGGCAAACTGAGTAAGAGGAGTTTAGAGGACAGAAAAACCAGCGTATTGTGTGCTAAAATTTTTCTGATGAGTGAAGTCTAGCAGCTTCCGAAATGATATATAAGAAAAGCTATAGCGGTTGTCTCTAAAAATTTTCCTTTCTATTCACTTAAAAACTTTTAATAATTAAATAAAAATTATAGGCCGTGAAAACCAACAAATTGTTGAAATAAAAAGCAATAATTAAAAACCCGTGAGCACCCGGTAGCAGGCTGTGACAACAAAGCAGCTCTGCAAAAAAATCCACCATGATCAGAAACTGACTACCAGAAGGCGGTGTTGGTCATGTATATGGCAAAGTGAATAAGGGGAGTTTAGAGGACGAAAAACCAGCGTATTGTTAGCCTAATGGTAGCAGTGCGTGCAAAATTTTTCTAATGAGTGAAGCCTAGCAGCTTCCGAAATGATATATGAGAAAAGCTATGGCGGTTTTCTCTAAAAATTTTCCTTTCTATTCACTTAAAAACTTTTAATAATTAAATAAAAATTATAGGCCGTGAAAACCAACAAATTGTTGAAATAAAAAGCAATAATTAAAAACCCGTGAGCACCCGGTACCAGGCTGTGACAACAAAGCAGCTCTGCAAAAAAATCCACCATGATCAAAAACTGACTGCCAGATGGCGGTGTTGTTCATGTAGCAGTGCGTGCTAAAATTTTTCTGATGAGTGAAGTCTAGCAGCTTCCGAAATGATATATAAGAAAAGCTATGGCGGTTGTCTCTAAAAATTTTCCTTTCTATTCACCTAAAAACTTTTAATAATTAAATAAAAATTATAGGCCGTGAAAACCAACAAGTTGTTGAAATAAAAAGCAATAATTAAAAACCCGTGAGCACCCGGTAGCAGGCTGTGACAACAAAGCAGCTCTGCAAAAAAAATCCATCATGATCAAAAACTGACTACCAGATGGCGGTGTTGGTCATGTATAAGGCAAACTGAGTAAGAGGAGTATAGAGGACAGAAAAACCAGCGTATTGTGTGCTAAAATTTTTCTGCTGAGTGAAGTCTAGCAGCTTCCGAAATGATATATAAGAAAAGTTATAGCGGTTGTCTCTAAAAATTTTCCTTTCTATTCACTTAAAAACTTTTAATAATTAAATAAAAATTATAGGCCGTGAAAACCAATAAATTGTTGAAATAAAAAGCAATAATTAAAAACCCGTGAGCACCCGGTAGCAGGCTGTGACAACAAAGCAGCTCTGCAAAAAAATCCACCATGATCAGAAACTGACTACCAGATGGCGGTGTTGGTCATGTATACGGCAAAGTGAATAAGGGGAGTTTAGAGGACAGAAAAACCAGCGTATTGTTAGCCTAATGGTAGCAGTGCGTGCTAAAATTTTTCTAATGAGTGAAGCCTAGCAGCTTCCGAAATGATATATAAGAAAAGCTATGGCGGTTTTCTCTAAAAATTTTCCTTTCTATTCACTTAAAAACTTTTAATAATTAAATAAAAATTATAGGCCGTGAAAACCAACAAATTGTTGAAATAAAAAGCAATAATTAAAAACCCGTGAGCACCCGGTACCAGGCTGTGACAACAAAGCAGCTCTGCAAAAAAATCCACCATGATCAAAAACTGACTGCCAGATGGCGGTGTTGTTCATGTAGCAGTGCGTGCTAAAATTTTTCTGATGAGTGAAGTCTAGCAGCTTCCGAAATGATATATAAGAAAAGCTATGGCGGTTGTCTCTAAAAATTTTCCTTTCTATTTACCTAAAAACTTTTAATAATTAAATAAAAATTATAGGCCGTGAAAACCAACAAGTTGTTGAAATAAAAAGCAATAATTAAAAACCCGTGAGCACCCGGTAGCAGGCTGTGACAACAAAGCAGCTCTGCAAAAAAATCCACCATGATCAAAAACTGACTACCAGATGGCGGTGTTGGTCATGTATATGGCAAAGTGAATAAAGGGAGTTTAGAGGACAGAAAAACCAGCGTATTGTTAGCCTAATGGTAGCAGTGCGTGCTAAAATTTTTCTGATGAGTGAAGTCTAGCAGCTTCCGAAATGATATATAAGAAAAGCTATGGCGGTTGTCTCTAAGAATTTTCCTTTCTATTCACCTAAAAACTTTTAATAATTAAATAAAAATTATAGGCCGTGAAAACCAACAAGTTGTTGAAATAAAAAGCAATAATTAAAAACCCGTGAGCACCCGGTAGCAGGCTGTGACAACAAAGCAGCTCTGCAAAAAAATCCACCATGATCAAAAACTGACTACCAGATGGCGGTGTTGGTCATGTATATGGCAAAGTGAATAAAAGGAGTTTAGAGTACAGAAAAACCAGCTATTGTTAGCCTAATGGTAGCAGTGCGTGCTAAAATTTATCTGATGAGTGAAGTCTAGCAGCCTCCGAAATGATATATAAGAAAAGCTATGGCGGGTGTCTCTAAAAATGTTCCTTTCTATTCAATTAAAAGCTTTTAATAATTAAGTGTATCTAAAAATGTTCCTTTCTATTCAATTAAAAGCTTTTAATAATTAAATAAAAATTATAGGCCGTAAACACCAACAAATTGTTGAAATAAAAAGCAATAATTAAAAACCCGTGAGCACCCGGTAGCAGGCTGTGACAACAAAGCAGCTCTGCAAAAAAATCCACCATGATCAAAAACTAACTACCAGATGGCGGTGTTGGTCATGTATATGGCAAAGTGAATAAGGGGAGTTTAGAGGACAGAAAAACCAGTGTATTGTTAGCTCAATGGTTAGCAGTGAAGTGAAAAAAAGAAGTTTAGAGGACAGAAAAACCAGTGTATTGTTAGCTCAATGGTTAGCAGTGAAGTGAAAAAAAGAAGTTTAGAGGACAGAAAAGCCAGCGTATTGTTAGCTCAATGGTTAGCAGTGCGTGCCAAAATTTCTCTGATGAGTGAAGTCTAGCAGCTTCCGAAATGATATATGAGAAAAGCTATGGCGGTTGCCTCTAAAAATTTTCCTTTCTATTCAATTAAAAAATTTTAATAATTAAATAAAAATTATTAAAAACACAATAATAATATTCCCTGTAGAAAATTCGTTCATAGTCAAGATACCTGAAAATTCAAAGGCCGTAAAAACCAACAAATTGTTGAAATAAAAAGCAATAATTAAAAACCCGTGCGCACCCGGTAGCAGGCTGTGACAACAAAGCAGTTCTGCAAAAAAATCCACCATGATCAAAAACTGACTGCCAGATGGCGGTGTTGGTCATGTATATGTTAAAGTGAATAAGGGGAGTTTAGAGGACAGAAAAACCAGCGTATTGTTAGCCTAATGGTAGCAGTGCGTGCTAAAATTTTTCTGATGAGTGAAGTCTATGGCGGTTGCCTCTAAAAATGTTCCTTTCTATTCATTAATAATTAAATAAAAATTATAGGCCGTGAAAACCAACAAATTGTTGAAATAAAAAGCAATAATTAAAACCCGTGAGCACCCGGAGTAGGCTGTGACAACCCAGCAGCTCTGCAAAAAAATCCACCATGATCAAAAACTGACTGCCAGATGGCGGTGTTGTTCATGTAGCAGTGCGTGCTAAAATTTTTCTGATGAGTGAAGTCTAGCAGCTTCCGAAATGATATATAAGAAAAGCTATGGCGGTTGTCTCTAAAAATTTTCCTTTCTATTCAATTAAAAGCTTTTAATAATTAAATAAAAATTATAGGCCTAAAAGCCAACAAATTGTTGAAATAAAAAGCAATAATTAAAAAACCGTGAGCACCCGGAGTAGGCTGTGACAACCCAGCAGCTCTGCAAAAAAATCCACCATGATCAAAAACTGACTACCAGATGGCGGTGTTGGTCATGTATATGGTAAAGTGATTAAAAGGAGTTTGGAGAACAAAAAAACCCACGTATTGGTAGCTTAATGGTTATCAGTGCGTGCCAAAATTTATCTAATGAGTGAAGTCTATGGCGGTTGCCTCTAAAAATGTTCCTTTCTATTCATTAATAATTAAATAAAAATTATAGGCCGTGAAAACCAACAAATTGTTGAAATAAAAAGCAATAATTAAAACCCGTGAGCACCCGGTAGCAGGCTGTGACAACAAAGCAGCTCTGCAAAAAAATCCACCATGATCAAAAACTGACTACCAGATGGCGGTGTTGGTCATGTATATGGAAAAGTGAATAAGGGGAGTTTAGAGGACAGAAAAACCAGCGTATTGTTAGCCTAATGGTAGCAGTGCGTGCTAAAAGTTTTCTGATGAGTGAAGTCTAGCAGCTTCCGAAATGATATATAAGAAAAGCTATGGCGGGTTTCTCTAAAAATTTTCGTTTCTATTCACTTAAAAACTTTTAATAATTAAATAAAATTTATAGGCCGTGAAAACCAACAAATTGTTGAAATAAAAAGCAATAATTAAAAACCCGTGAGCACCCGGTAGCAGGCTGTGACAACAAAGCAGCTCTGCAAAAAAATCCACCATGATCAAAAACTGACTGCCAGATGGCGGTGTTGGTCATGTAGCAGGGCGTGCTAAAATTTTTCTGATGAGTGAAGTCTAGCAGCTTCCGAAATGATATATAAGAAAAGCTATGGCGGTTGTCTCTAAAAATTTTCCTTTCTGTTCACCTAAAAACTTTTAATAATTAAATAAAAATTATAGGCCGTGAAAACCAACAAGTTGTTGAAATAAAAAGCAATAATTAAAAACCCGTGAGCACCCGGTAGCAGGCTGTGACAACAAACCAGCTCTGCAAAAAAATCCACCATGATCAAAAACTGACTACCAGATGGCGGTGTTGGTCATGTATATGGAAAAGTGAATAAAAGGAGTTTAGAGGACAGAAAAACCAGCGTATTGTTAGCCTAATGGTAGCAGTGCGTGCTAAAAGTTTTCTGATGAGTGAAGTCTAGCAGCTTCCGAAATGATATATAAGAAAAGCTATGGCGGTTGTCTCTAAAAATTTTCCTTTCTGTTCACCTAAAAACTTTTAATAATTAAATAAAAATTATAGGCCGTGAAAACCAACAAATTGTTGAAATAAAAAGCAATAATTAAAACCCGTGAGCACCCGGTAGCAGGCTGTGACAACAAAGCAGCTCTGCAAAAAAATCCACCATGATCAAAAACTGACTACCAGATGGCGGTGTTGGTCATGTATATGGAAAAGTGAATAAGGGGAGTTTAGAGGACAGAAAAACCAGCGTATTGTTAGCCTAATGGTAGCAGTGCGTGCTAAAAGTTTTCTGATGAGTGAAGTCTAGCAGCTTCCGAAATGATATATAAGAAAAGCTATGGCGGTTGTCTCTAAAAATTTTCCTTTCTGTTCACCTAAAAACTTTTAATAATTAAATAAAAATTATAGGCCGTGAAAACCAACAAGTTGTTGAAATAAAAAGCAATAATTAAAAACCCGTGAGCACCCGGTAGCAGGCTGTGACAACAAACCAGCTCTGCAAAAAAATCCACCATGATCAAAAACTGACTGCCAGATGGCGGTGTTGGTCATGTAGCAGGGCGTGCTAAAATTTTTCTGATGAGTGAAGCCTAGCAGCTTCCGAAATGATATATAAGAAAAGCTATAGCGGTTTTCTCTAAAAATTTTCCTTTCTATTCACTTAAAAACTTTTAATAATTAAATAAAAATTATAGGCCGTGAAAACCAACAAATTGTTGAAATAAAAAGCAATAATTAAAAACCCGTGAGCACCCGGTACCAGGCTGTGACAACAAAGCAGCTCTGCAAAAAAATCCACCATGATCAAAAACTGACTGCCAGATGGCGGTGTTGTTCATGTAGCAGTGCGTGCTAAAATTTTTCTGATGAGTGAAGTCTAGCAGCTTCCGAAATGATATATAAGAAAAGCTATGGCGGTTGTCTCTAAGAATTTTCCTTTCTATTCACCTAAAAACTTTTAATAATTAAATAAAAATTATAGGCCGTGAAAACCAACAAGTTGTTGAAATAAAAAGCAATAATTAAAAACCCGTGAGCACCCGGTAGCAGGCTGTGACAACAAAGCAGCTCTGCAAAAAAATCCACCATGATCAAAAACTGACTACCAGATGGCGGTGTTGGTCATGTATATGGCAAAGTGAATAAAAGGAGTTTAGAGGACAGAAAAACCAGCTATTGTTAGCCTAATGGTAGCAGTGCGTGCTAAAATTTATCTGATGAGTGAAGTCTAGCAGCCTCCGAAATGATATATAAGAAAAGCTATGGCGGGTGTCTCTAAAAATTTTCCTTTCTATTCAATTAAAAACTTTTAATAATTAAATAAAAATTATAGGCCGTAAACACCAACAAATTGTTGAAATAAAAAGCAATAATTAAAAACCCGTGAGCACCCGGTAGCAGGCTGTGACAACAAAGCAGCTCTGCAAAAAAATCCACCATGTTCAAAAACTAACTACCAGATGGCGGTGTTGGTCATGTATATGGCAAAGTGAATAAAAGGAGTTTAGAGGACAGAAAAACCAGCGTATTGTTCAAAGGCCGTAAAAGCCAACAAATTGTTGAAATAAACAGCATTAATTAAAAAACCGTGAGCACCCGGTAGTAGGCTGTGACAACAAAGCAGCTCTGCAAAAAAATCCACCATGATCAAAAACTGACTGCCAGATGGCGGTGTTGGTCATGTATATGGTAAAGTGAATAAGGGGAGTTTAGAGGACAGAAAAACCAGTGTATTGTTAGCTCAATGGTTAGCAGTGAAGTGAAAAAAAGAAGTTTAGAGGACAGAAAAACCAGTGTATTGTTAGCTCAATGGTTAGCAGTGAAGTGAAAAAAAGAAGTTTAGAGGACAGAAAAACCAGCGTATTGTTAGCTCAATGGTTAGCAGTGCGTGCCAAAATTTCTCTGATGAGTGAAGTCTAGCAGCTTCCGAAATGATATATGAGAAAAGCTATGGCGGTTGCCTCTAAAAATTTTCCTTTCTATTCAATTAAAAAATTTTAATAATTAAATAAAAATTATTAAAAACACAATAATAATATTCCCTGTAGAAAATTCGTTCATAGTCAAGATACCTGAAAATTCAAAGGCCGTAAAAACCAACAAATTGTTGAAATAAAAAGCAATAATTAAAAACCCGTGCGCACCCGGTAGCAGGCTGTGACAACAAAGCAGCTCTGCAAAAAAATCCACCATGATCAAAAACTGACTGCCAGATGGCGGTGTTGGTCATGTATATGGTAAAGTGAATAAGGGGAGTTTAGAGGACAGAAAAACCAGCGTATTGTTAGCCTAATGGTAGCAGTGCGTGCTAAAATTTTTCTGATGAGTGAAGTCTAGCAGCTTCCGAAATGATATATAAGAAAAGCTATGGCGGTTGTCTCTAAAAATTTTCCTTTCTATTCAATTAAAAGCTTTTAATAATTAAATAAAAATTATAGGCCTAAAAGCCAACAAATTGTTGAAATAAAAAGCAATAATTAAAAAACCGTGAGCACCCGGAGTAGGCTGTGACAACCCAGCAGCTCTGCAAAAAAATCCACCATGATCAAAAACTGACTACCAGATGGCGGTGTTGGTCATGTATATGGTAAAGTGATTAAAAGGAGTTTGGAGAACAAAAAAACCCACGTATTGGTAGCTTAATGGTTATCAGTGCGTGCCAAAATTTATCTAATGAGTGAAGTCTATGGCGGTTGCCTCTAAAAATGTTCCTTTCTATTCAATTAAAAAATTTTAATAATTAAATAAAAATTATTAAAAACACAATAATAATATTCCCTGTAGAAAATTCATTCATAGTCAAGATACTTGAAAATTCAAAGGCCGTAAAACCCCACAAATTGTTGAAATAAAAAGCAATAATTAAAAACCCGTGAGCACCCGGTAGCAGGCTGTGACAACAAAGCAGCTCTGCAAAAAAATCCACCATGATCAAAAACTGACTGCCAGATGGCGGTGTTGGTCATGTATAAGGCAAAGTGAGTAAGAGGAGTTTAGAGGACAGAAAAACCAGCGTATTGTGTGCTAAAATTTTTCTGATGAGTGAAGTCTAGCAGCTTCCGAAATGATATATAAGAAAAGCTATGGCGGTTGTCTCTAAAAATTTTCCTTTCTATTCACTTAAAAACTTTTAATAATTAAATAAAATTTATAGGCCGTGAAAACCAACAAATTGTTGAAATAAAAAGCAATAATTAAAAACCCGTGAGCACCCGGTAGCAGGCTGTGACAACAAAGCAGCTCTGCAAAAAAATCCACCATGATCAAAAACTGACTACCAGATGGCGCTGTTGGTCATGTATATGGAAAAGTGAATAAGGGGAGTTTAGAGGACAGAAAAACCAGCGTATTGTTAGCCTAATGGTAGCAGTGCGTGCTAAAAGTTTTCTGATGAGTGAAGTCTAGCAGCTTCCGAAATGATATATAAGAAAAGCTATGGCGGGTTTCTCTAAAAATTTTCGTTTCTATTCACTTAAAAACTTTTAATAATTAAATAAAAATTATAGGCCGTGAAAACCAACAAATTGTTGAAATAAAAAGCAATAATTAAAAACCCGTGAGCACCCGGTAGCAGGCTGTGACAACAAAGCAGCTCTGCAAAAAAATCCACCATGATCAAAAACTGACTGCCAGATGGCGGTGTTGGTCATGTAGCAGGGCGTGCTAAAATTTTTCTGATGAGTGAAGTCTAGCAGCTTCCGAAATGATATATAAGAAAAGCTATGGCGGTTGTCTCTAAAAATTTTCCTTTCTGTTCACCTAAAAACTTTTAATAATTAAATAAAAATTATAGGCCGTGAAAACCAACAAGTTGTTGAAATAAAAAGCAATAATTAAAAACCCGTGAGCACCTGGTAGCAGGCTGTGACAACAAACCAGCTCTGCAAAAAAATCCACCATGATCAAAAACTGACTACCAGATGGCGGTGTTGGTCATGTATATGGCAAAGTGAATAAAAGGAGTTTAGAGGACAGAAAAACCAGCTATTGTTAGCCTAATGGTAGCAGTGCGTGCTAAAATTTATCTGATGAGTGAAGTCTAGCAGCTTCCGAAATGATATATAAGAAAAGCTCTAAAAATTTTCCTTTCTATTCAATTAAAAACTTTTAATAATTAAATAAAAATTATAGGCCGTGAAAACCAACAAATTGTTGAAATAAAAAGCAATAATTAAAAAACCGTGAGCACCCGGTAGCAGGCTGATATATATAAGAAAAGCTATGGCGGTTGTCTCTAAAAATTTTCCTTTCTGTTCACCTAAAAACTTTTAATAATTAAATAAAAATTATAGGCCGTGTAAACCAACAAGTTGTTGAAATAAAAAGCAATAATTAAAAACCCGTGAGCACCCGGTAGCAGGCTGTGACAACAAAGCAGCTCTGCAAAAAAATCAACCATAATCAAAAACTGACTGCCAGATGGCGTTGTTGGTCATGTATATGGCAAAGTGAATAAAAGGAGTTTAGAGGACAGAAAAACCAGCTATTGTTAGCCTAATGGTAGCAGTGCGTGCTAAAATTTATCTGATGAGTGAAGTCTAGCAGCTTCCGAAATGATATATAAGAAAAGCTCTAAAAATTTTCCTTTCTATTCAATTAAAAACTTTTAATAATTAAATAAAAATTATAGGCCGCGAAAACCAACAAATTGTTGAAATAAAAAGCAATAATTAAAAAACCGTGAGCACCCGGTAGCAGGCTGTGACAACAAAGCAGCTCTGCAAAAAAATCAACCATAATCAAAAACTGACTGCCAGATGGCGTTGTTGGTCATGTATATGGTAAAGTGATTAAAAGGAGTTTGAAGAACAAAAAAACCAGCGTATTGTATTGTTAGCTTAATGGAAGTCTAGCAGCAAAAAAATCCACCATGATCAAAAACTGACTGCCAGATGGCGGTGTTGGTCATGTATATGGTAAAGTGAATAAGGGGAGTTTAGAGGACAGAAAAACCAGCGTATTGTTAGCCTAGTGGTAGCAGTGCGTGCTAAAATTTTTCTGATGAGTGAAGTCTAGCAGCTTCCGAAATGATATATGAGAAAAGCTATGGCGGTTGCCTCTAAAAATTTTCCTTTCTATTAAATTAAAAAATTTTAATAATTAAATAAAAATTATTAAAAATACAATAACAATATTCCCTGTAGAAAATTCATTCATAGTCAAGATACTTGAAAATTCAAAGGCCGTAAAAACCAACAAATTCTTGAAATAAAAAGCAATAATGAAAAACCCGTGAGCACCCGGTAGCAGGCTGTGACAACAAAGCAGCTCTGCAAAAAAATCCACCATGATCAAAATCTGACTGCCAGATGGCGGTGTTGGTCATGTATATGGTAAAGTGAATAAGGGGAGTTTAGAGGACAGAAAAACCAGCGTATTGTTAGCTCAATGGTTAGCAGCGAAGTGAAAAAAAGAAGTTTAGAGGACAGAAAAACCAGCGTATTGTTAGCTCAATGGTTAGCAGTGCGTGCCAAAATTTCTCTGATGAGTGAAGTCTAGCAGCTTCCGAAATGATATATAAGAAAAGCTATGGCGGTTGTCTCTAAAAATTTTCCTTTCTATTCAATTAAAAACTTTTAATAATTAAATAAAAAGTATAGGCCGTAAGAAATAACAAATTGTTGAAATAAAAAGCAATAATTAAAAATCCGTGAGCACCCGGTAGCAGGCTGTGACAACAAAGCAGCTCTGCAAAAAAATCCACCATGATCAAAAACTGACTACCAGATGGCGGTGTTGGTCACGTATATAGTAAAGTGAATAAGGGGAGTTTAGAGGACAGAAAAACCAGCGTATTGTTAGCTCAATGGTTAGCAGTGAAGTGAAAAAAAGAAGTTTAGAGGACAGAAAAACCAGCGTATTGTTAGCTCAATGGTTAGCAGTGCGTGCCAAAATTTCTCTGATGAGTGAAGTCTAGCAGCTTCCGAAATGATATATGAGAAAAGCTATGGCGGTTGCCTCTACAAATTTTCCTTTCTATTCAATTAAAAAATTTTAATAATTAAATAAAAATTATTAAAAACACAATAATAATATTCCTTGTAGAAAATTCATTCATAGTCAAGATACTTGAAAATTCAAAATAATTCAACAAATTGTTGAAATAAAAAGCAATAATTAAAAACCCGTGAGCACCCGGTAGCAGGCTGTGACAACAAAGCAGCTCTGCAAAAAAATCCACCATGATCAAAAACTGACTGCCAGATGGCGGTGTTGGTCATAAGGCAAAGTGAGTAAGAGGAGTTTAGAGGACAGAAAAACCAGCGTATTGTGTGCTAACATTTTTCTGATGAGTGAAGTCTAGCAGCTTCCGAAATGATATATAAGAAAAGCTATGGCGGTTGTCTCTAAAAAATTTCCTTTCTATTCACTTAAAAACTTTTAATAATTAAATAAAAATTGTAGGCCGTGAAAACCAACAAATTGTTGAAATAAAAAGCATTAATTAAAAACCCGTGAGCACCCGGTAGCAGGCTGTGACAACAAAGCAGCTCTGCAAAAAAATCCACCATGATCAAAAACTGACTACCAGATGGCGGTGTTGGTCATGTATATGGCAAAGTGAGTAAGAGGAGTTTAGAGGACAGAAAAACCAGCGTATTGTGTGCTAAAATTTTTCTGATGAGTGAAGTCTAGCAGCTTCCGAAATGATATATAAGAAAAGCTATGGCGGTTGTCTCTAAAAATTTTCCTTTCTATTCACTTAAAAACTTTTAATAATTAAATAAAAATTATAGGCCGTGAAAACCAACAAATTGTTGAAATAAAAACCAATAATTAAAAACCCGTGAGCACCCAATAGCAGGCTGTGACAACAAAGCAGCTCTGCAAAATAATCCACCATGATCAAAAACTGACTACCAGATGGCGGTGTTGGTCATGTATAAGGCAAACTGAGTAAGAGGAGTTTAGAGGACAGAAAAACCAGCGTATTGTGTGCTAAAATTTTTCTGATGAGTGAAGTCTAGCAGCTTCCGAAATGATATATGGGAAAAGCTATGGCGGTTTTCTCTAAAAATTTTCCTTTCTATTCACTTAAAAACTTTTAATAATTAAATAAAAATTATAGGCCGTGAAAACCAACAAATTGTTGAAATAAAAAGCAATAATTAAAAACCCGTGAGCACCCGGTACCAGGCTGTGACAACAAAGCAGCTCTGCAAAAAAATCCACCATGATCAAAAACTGACTGCCAGATGGCGGTGTTGTTCATGTAGCAGTGCGTGCTAAAATTTTTCTGATGAGTGAAGTCTAGCAGCTTCCGAAATGATATATAAGAAAAGCTATGGCGGTTGTCTCTAAAAATTTTCCTTTCTATTCACCTAAAAACTTTTAATAATTAAATAAAAATTATAGGCCGTGAAAACCAACAAGTTGTTGAAATAAAAAGCAATAATTAAAAACCCGTGAGCACCCGGTAGCAGGCTGTGACAACAAAGCAGCTCTGCAAAAAAAATCCACCATGATCAAAAACTGACTACCAGATGGCGGTGTTGGTCATGTATAAGGCAAACTGAGTAAGAGGAGTTTAGAGGACAGAAAAACCAGCGTATTGTGTGCTAAAATTTTTCTGATGAGTGAAGTCTAGCAGCTTCCGAAATGATATATAAGAAAAGCTATAGCGGTTGTCTCTAAAAATTTTCCTTTCTATTCACTTAAAAACTTTTAATAATTAAATAAAAATTATCGGCCGTGAAAACCAACAAATTGTTGAAATAAAAAGCAATAATTAAAAACCCGTGAGCACCCGGTAGCAGGCTGTGACAACAAGGCAGCTCTGCAAAAAAATCCACCATGATCAGAAACTGACTACCAGATGGCGGTGTTGGTCATGTATACGGCAAAGTGAATAAGGGGAGTTTAGAGGACAGAAAAACCAGCGTATTGTTAGCCTAATGGTAGCAGTGCGTGCTAAAATTTTTCTGATGAGTGAAGTCTAGCAGCTTCCGAAATGATATATAAGAAAAGCTATGGCGGTTGTCTCTAAAAATTTTCCTTTCTATTTACCTAAAAACTTTTAATAATTAAATAAAAATTATAGGCCGTGAAAACCAACAAGTTGTTGAAATAAAAAGCAATAATTAAAAACCCGTGAGTACCCGGTAGCAGGCTGTGACAACAAAGCAGCTCTGCAAAAAAATCCACCATGATCAAAAACTGATTACCAGATGGCGGTGTTGGTCATGTATATGGCAAAGTGAATAAAGGGAGTTTAGAGGACAGAAAAACCAGCGTATTGTTAGCCTAATGGTAGCAGTGCGTGCTAAAATTTTTCTGATGAGTGAAGTCTAGCAGCTTCCGAAATGATATATAAGAAAAGCTATGGCGGTTGTCTCTAAGAATTTTCCTTTCTATTCACCTAAAAACTTTTAATAATTAAATAAAAATTATAGGCCGTGAAAACCAACAAGTTGTTGAAATAAAAAGCAATAATTAAAAACCCGTGAGCACCCGGTAGCAGGCTGTGACAACAAAGCAGCTCTGCAAAAAAATCCACCATGATCAAAACTGACTACCAGATGGCGGTGTTGGTCATGTATATGGCAAAGTGAATAAAAGGAGTTTAGAGGACAGAAAAACCAGCGTATTGTTCAAAGGCCGTAAAAGCCAACAAATTGTTGAAATAAACAGCATTAATTAAAAAACCGTGAGCACCCGGTAGTAGGCTGTGACAACAAAGC
This sequence comes from Merzomyia westermanni, assembly GCA_949987695.1. Lineage (NCBI taxonomy): Eukaryota > Metazoa > Arthropoda > Insecta > Diptera > Tephritidae > Merzomyia > Merzomyia westermanni. The sequence goes on along the minus strand of OX465288.1, from coordinate 101,833,614 downwards.
AGCTCTGCAAAAAAATCCACCATGATCAAAAACTGACTGCCAGATGGCGCTGTTGGTCATGTATATGGTAAAGTGAATAAGGGGAGTTTAGAGGACAGAAAAACCAGTGTATTGTTAGCTCAATGGTTAGCAGTGAAGTGAAAAAAAGAAGTTTAGAGGACAGAAAAACCAGTGTATTGTTAGCTCAATGGTTAGCAGTGAAGTGAAAAAAAGAAGTTTAGAGGACAGAAAAACCAGCGTATTGTTAGCTCAATGGTTAGCAGTGCGTGCCAAAATTTCTCTGATGAGTGAAGTCTAGCAGCTTCCGAAATGATATATGAGAAAAGCTATGGCGGTTGCCTCTAAAAATTTTCCTTTCTATTCAATTAAAAAATTTTTATAATTAAATAAAAATTATTAAAAACACAATAATAATATTCCCTGTAGAAAATTCGTTCATAGTCAAGATACCTGAAAATTCAAAGGCCGTAAAAACCAACAAATTGTTGAAATAAAAAGCAATAATTAAAAACCCGTGCGCACCCGGTAGCAGGCTGTGACAACAAAGCACCTCTGCAAAAAAATCCACCATGATCAAAAACTGACTGCCAGATGGCGGTGTTGGTCATGTATATGGTAAAGTGAATAAGGGGAGTTTAGAGGACAGAAAAACCAGCGTATTGTTAGCCTAATGGTAGCAGTGCGTGCTAAAATTTTTCTGATGAGTGAAGTCTAGCAGCTTCCGAAATGATATATAAGAAAAGCTATGGCGGTTGTCTCTAAAAATTTTCCTTTCTATTCAATTAAAAGCTTTTAATAATTAAATAAAAATTATAGGCCTAAAAGCCAACAAATTGTTGAAATAAAAAGCAATAATTAAAAAACCGTGAGCACCCGGAGTAGGCTGTGACAACCCAGCAGCTCTGCAAAAAAATCCACCATGATCAAAAACTGACTACCAGATGGCGGTGTTGGTCATGTATATGGTAAAGTGATTAAAAGGAGTTTGGAGAACAAAAAAACCCACGTATTGGTAGCTTAATGGTTATCAGTGCGTGCCAAAATTTATCTAATGAGTGAAGTCTATGGCGGTTGCCTCTAAAAATGTTCCTTTCTATTCAATTAAAAAATTTTAATAATTAAATAAAAATTATTAAAAACACAATAATAATATTCCCTGTAGAAAATTCATTCATAGTCAAGATACTTGAAAATTCAAAGGCCGTAAAAACCAACAAATTGTTGAAATAAAAAGCAATAATTAAAAACCCGTGCGCACCCGGTAGCAGGCTGTGACAACAAAGCACCTCTGCAAAAAAATCCACCATGATCAAAAACTGACTGCCAGATGGCGGTGTTGGTCATGTAAAGGGTGTTTTTTTAAGGGGTATAAAACTTCGAATTGAAATAAAACACAAGAAAATCGTTTTAAGGTCCATCAAGTTAGCTTTATTGGAAGGATAATTTTATGCCATTAATGTTTAAATATGATTTCGGGCATGTGGCCGCCGCGGCTGGCTCGAATAAAGCCAATTCTACAGGTCCAATTTTCAACCACTTTTTCGAGCATATGGGGCCGTATGTCGGCAATAACGCCACGAATGTTGGCTTCCAATTCCCCTAACGTTTCTGGTTTGTTGGTGTAGACGAGCGACTTCATATATCCCCAAAGAAAATAATCCAATGGTGTCAAATCACACGACCTTGGTGGCCAATTGACAGGTCCATTCCGCGAAATTATGCGCTCATCGAATGTTTCCTTCAATAAATCGATTGTGACGTGCGCTGTGTGGCATGTAGCGCCGTCTTGTTGGAACCACAACTCATCCACATTCATGCCATCCAATTCGGGAACAAAATAGTCGGTTATCATGGCTCTATACCGGTCTCCATTAACGGTAGCTGCCTCTCCAGCATTATTGCGGAAGAAGTATGGCCCAATGACTCCACCAGCCCATAGAGCACACCAAACAGTCAGTTTTTGTGGATGTAATGGCGTTTCAAGGGTCTCATGTGGATTCTCTTCACTCCAAATGCGGCAATTTTGCTTGTTGACGTAGCCATTCAACCAAAAATGAGCCTCATCACTGAACAAAATTTTGCGATGAAAATCAGCATCGAAATCAATCTCATTTTCGGCCCATACACCAAAATCACGACGCATTGCATGGTCTCGCGGCTTTAATTCTTGCACAAGCTGGATTTTGTAAAGTCGCAAGCCAAGATCTTTGCGCAAAATCTTCCATAAAGTTGATGGATAAAGCTCCAATTGCTGTGCACGGTGGCGAATCGATTCATTCGGGTCCTCTTCAACACTTTGCTCTACAGCGGCAATTGTTTCTTCGGTGCGCACTGTTCGACGTCTCTGCGGATGCGTGTTATCACATAGAGTAAACGTAGTGCGAAAACGATCCATGGTTAACCGAATTAATTGCTCTGATGGACGATTATGTCGACCATAAAATGGACGGAGCTTACGGTAAACTTCGCGAACTGAACCATTATTTTCGAAATAAATTTGCACGATTTGCAAGCGTTGTTCTTTTGTCAACCTGTTCATGATGAAATGGCAAACCAAACTGAACATAAATGACATTAGAGTTGCCAGATTTGACCACAAAATGCCAGTTTTATCTCTATTCAAAAAACAAACCTGGAAAAAAAACACCCTGTATATGGTAAAGTGAATAAGGGGAGTTTAGAGGACAGAAAAACCAGCGTATTGTTAGCCTAATGGTAGCAGTGCGTGCTAAAATTTTTCTGATGAGTGAAGTCTAGCAGCTTCCGAAATGATATATAAGAAAAGCTATGGTGGTTGTCTCTAAAAATTTTCCTTTCTATTCATTAATAATTAAATAAAAATTATAGGCCGTGAAAACCAACAAATTGTTGAAATAAAAAGCAATAATTAAAACCCGTGAGCACCCGGTAGCAGGCTGTGACAACAAAGCAGCTCTGCAAAAAAATCCACCATGATCAAAAACTGACTACCAGATGGCGGTGTTGGTCATGTATATGGAAAAGTGAATAAGGGGAGTTTAGAGGACAGAAAAACCAGCGTATTGTTAGCCTAATGGTAGCAGTGCGTGCTAAAAGTTTTCTGATGAGTGAAGTCTAGCAGCTTCCGAAATGATATATAAGAAAAGCTATGGCGGGTTTCTCTAAAAATTTTCGTTTCTATTCACTTAAAAACTTTTAATAATTAAATAAAATTTATAGGCCGTGAAAACCAACAAATTGTTGAAATAAAAAGCAATAATTAAAAACCCGTGAGCACCCGGTAGCAGGCTGTGACAACAAAGCACCTCTGCAAAAAAATCCACCATGATCAAAAACTGACTACCAGATGGCGGTGTTGGTCATGTATATGGAAAAGTGAATAAGGGGAGTTTAGAGGACAGAAAAACCAGCGTATTGTTAGCCTAATGGTAGCAGTGCGTGCTAAAAGTTTTCTGATGAGTGAAGTCTAGCAGCTTCCGAAATGATATATAAGAAAAGCTATGGCGGTTGTCCCTAAAAATTTTCCTTTCTGTTCACCTAAAAACTTTTAATAATTAAATAAAAATTATAGGCCGTGAAAACCAACAAGTTGTTGAAATAAAAAGCAATAATTAAAAACCCGTGAGCACCCGGTAGCAGGCTGTGACAACAAAGCAGCTCTGCAAAAAAATCCACCATGATCAAAAACTGACTGCCAGATGGCGGTGTTGGTCATGTAGCAGGGCGTGCTAAAAGTTTTCTGATGAGTGAAGTCTAGCAGCTTCCGAAATGATATATAAGAAAAGCTATGGCGGTTGTCTCTAAAAATTTTCCTTTCTGTTCACCTAAAAACTTTTAATAATTAAATAAAAATTATAGGCCGTGAAAACCAACAAGTTGTTGAAATAAAAAGCAATAATTAAAAACCCGTGAGCACCCGGTAGCAGGCTGTGACAACAAACCAGCTCTGCAAAAAAATCCACCATGATCAAAAACTGACTACCAGATGGCGGTGTTGGTCATGTATATGGCAAAGTGAATAAAAGTAGTTTAGAGGACAGAAAAACCAGCTATTGTTAGCCTAATGGTAGCAGTGCGTGCTAAAAGTTTTCTGATGAGTGAAGTCTAGCAGCTTCCGAAATGATATATAAGAAAAGCTATGGCGGTTGTCCCTAAAAATTTTCCTTTCTGTTCACCTAAAAACTTTTAATAATTAAATAAAAATTATAGGCCGTGAAAACCAACAAGTTGTTGAAATAAAAAGCAATAATTAAAAACCCGTGAGCACCCGGTAGCAGGCTGTGACAACAAACCAGCTCTGCAAAAAAATCCACCATGATCAAAAACTGACTGCCAGATGGCGGTGTTGGTCATGTAGCAGGGCGTGCTAAAATTTTTCTGATGAGTGAAGCCTAGCAGCTTCCGAAATGATATATAAGAAAAGCTATGGCGGTTTTCTCTAAAAACTTTCCTTTCTATTCACTTAAAAACTTTTAATAATTAAATAAAAATTATAGGCCGTGAAAACCAACAAATTGTTGAAATAAAAAGCAATAATTAAAAACCCGTGAGCACCCGGGACCAGGCTGTGACAACAAAGCAGCTCTGCAAAAAAATCCACCATGATCAAAAACTGACTACCAGATGGCGGTGTTGGTCATGTATATGGCAAAGTGAATAAAAGGAGTTTAGAGGACAGAAAAACCAGCTATTGTTAGCCTAATGGTAGCAGTGCGTGCTAAAATTTATCTGATGAGTGAAGTCTAGCAGCCTCCGAAATGATATATAAGAAAAGCTATGGCGGGTGTCTCTAAGAATTTTCCTTTCTATTCACCTAAAAACTTTTAATAATTAAATAAAAATTATAGGCCGTGAAAACCAACAAGTTGTTGAAATAAAAAGCAATAATTAAAAACCCGTGAGCACCCGGTAGCAGGCTGTGACAACAAAGCAGCTCTGCAAAAAAATCCACCATGATCAAAAACTGACTACCAGATGGCGGTGTTGGTCATGTATATGGCAAAGTGAATAAAAGGAGTTTAGAGGACAGAAAAACCAGCTATTGTTAGCCTAATGGTAGCAGTGCGTGCTAAAATTTATCTGATGAGTGAAGTCTAGCAGCCTCCGAAATGATATATAAGAAAAGCTATGGCGGGTGTCTCTAAAAATGTTCCTTTCTATTCAATTAAAAACTTTTAATAATTAAATAAAAATTATAGGCCGTAAACACCAACAAATTGTTGAAATAAAAAGCAATAATTAAAAACCCGTGAGCACCCGGTAGCAGGCTGTGACAACAAAGCAGCTCTGCAAAAAAATCCACCATGATCAAAAACTAACTACCAGATGGCGGTGTTGGTCATGTATATGGCAAAGTGAATAAAAGGAGTTTAGAGGACAGAAAAACCAGCGTATTGTTCAAAGGCCGTAAAAGCCAACAAATTGTTGAAATAAACAGCATTAATTAAAAAACCGTGAGCACCCGGTAGTAGGCTGTGACAACAAAGCAGCTCTGCAAAAAAATCCACCATGATCAAAAACTGACTGCCAGATGGCGGTGTTGGTCATGTATATGGTAAAGTGAATAAGGGGAGTTTAGAGGACAGAAAAACCAGTGTATTGTTAGCTCAATGGTTAGCAGTGAAGTGAAAAAAAGAAGTTTAGAGGACAGAAAAACCAGTGTATTGTTAGCTCAATGGTTAGCAGTGAAGTGAAAAAAAGAAGTTTAGAGGACAGAAAAACCAGCGTATTGTTAGCTCAATGGTTAGCAGTGCGTGCTAAAATTTTTCTGATGAGTGAAGTCTAGCAGCTTCCGAAATGATATATAAGAAAAGCTATGGCGGTTGTCTCTAAAAATTTTCCTTTCTATTTACCTAAAAACTTTTAATAATTAAATAAAAATTATAGGCCGTGAAAACCAACAAGTTGTTGAAATAAAAAGCAATAATTAAAAACCCGTGAGCACCCGGTAGCAGGCTGTGACAACAAAGCAGCTCTGCAAAAAAATCCACCATGATCAAAAACTGACTACCAGATGGCGGTGTTGGTCATGTATATGGCAAAGTGAATAAAGGGAGTTTAGAGGACAGAAAAACCAGCGTATTGTTAGCCTAATGGTAGCAGTGCGTGCTAAAATTTTTCTGATGAGTGAAGTCTAGCAGCTTCCGAAATGATATATAAGAAAAGCTATGGCGGTTGTCTCTAAGAATTTTCCTTTCTATTCACCTAAAAACTTTTAATAATTAAATAAAAATTATAGGCCGTGAAAACCAACAAGTTGTTGAAATAAAAAGCAATAATTAAAAACCCGTGAGCACCCGGTAGCAGGCTGTGACAACAAAGCAGCTCTGCAAAAAAATCCACCATGATCAAAAACTGACTACCAGATGGCGGTGTTGGTCATGTATATGGCAAAGTGAATAAAAGGAGTTTAGAGGACAGAAAAACCAGCTATTGTTAGCCTAATGGTAGCAGTGCGTGCTAAAATTTATCTGATGAGTGAAGTCTAGCAGCCTCCGAAATGATATATAAGAAAAGCTATGGCGGGTGTCTCTAAAAATGTTCCTTTCTATTCAATTAAAAACTTTTAATAATTAAATAAAAATTATAGGCCGTAAACACCAACAAATTGTTGAAATAAAAAGCAATAATTAAAAACCCGTGAGCACCCGGTAGCAGGCTGTGACAACAAAGCAGCTCTGCAAAAAAATCCACCATGATCAAAAACTAACTACCAGATGGCGGTGTTGGTCATGTATATGGCAAAGTGAATAAAAGGAGTTTAGAGGACAGAAAAACCAGCGTATTGTTCAAAGGCCGTAAAAGCCAACAAATTGTTGAAATAAACAGCATTAATTAAAAAACCGTGAGCACCCGGTAGTAGGCTGTGACAACAAAGCAGCTCTGCAAAAAAATCCACCATGATCAAAAACTGACTGCCAGATGGCGGTGTTGGTCATGTATATGGTAAAGTGAATAAGGGGAGTTTAGAGGACAGAAAAACCAGTGTATTGTTAGCTCAATGGTTAGCAGTGAAGTGAAAAAAAGAAGTTTAGAGGACAGAAAAACCAGTGTATTGTTAGCTCAATGGTTAGCAGTGAAGTGAAAAAAAGAAGTTTAGAGGACAGAAAAACCAGCGTATTGTTAGCTCAATGGTTAGCAGTGCGTGCTAAAATTTTTCTGATGAGTGAAGTCTAGCAGCTTCCGAAATGATATATAAGAAAAGCTATGGCGGTTGTCTCTAAAAATTTTCCTTTCTATTTACCTAAAAACTTTTAATAATTAAATAAAAATTATAGGCCGTGAAAACCAACAAGTTGTTGAAATAAAAAGCAATAATTAAAAACCCGTGAGCACCCGGTAGCAGGCTGTGACAACAAAGCAGCTCTGCAAAAAAATCCACCATGATCAAAAACTAACTACCAGACGGCGGTGTTGGTCATGTATATGGCAAAGTGAATAAAAGGAGTTTAGAGGACAGAAAAACCAGCGTATTGTTCAAAGGCCGTAAAAGCCAACAAATTGTTGAAATAAACAGCATTAATTAAAAAACCGTGAGCACCCGGTAGTAGGCTGTGACAACAAAGCAGCTCTGCAAAAAAATCCACCATGATCAAAAACTGACTGCCAGATGGCGGTGTTGGTCATGTATATGGTAAAGTGAATAAGGGGAGTTTAGAGGACAGAAAAACCAGTGTATTGTTAGCTCAATGGTTAGCAGTGAAGTGAAAAAAAGAAGTTTAGAGGACAGAAAAAGCAGTGTATTGTTAGCTCAATGGTTAGCAGTGAAGTGAAAAAAAGAAGTTCAGAGGACAGAAAAACCAGCGTATTGTTACCTCAATGGTTAGCAGTGCGTGCCAAAATTTCTCTGATGAGTGAAGTCTAGCAGCTTCCGAAATGATATATGAGAAAAGCTATGGCGGTTGCCTCTAAAAATTTTCCTTTCTATTCAATTAAAAAATTTTAATAATTAAATAAAAATTATTAAAAACACAATAATAATATTCCCTGTAGAAAATTCGTTCATAGTCAAGATACCTGAAAATTCAAAGGCCGTAAAAACCAACAAATTTTTGAAATAAAAAGCAATAATTAAAAAACCGTGCGCACCCGGTAGCAGGCTGTGACAACAAAGCAGCTCTGCAAAAAAATCCACCATGATCAAAAACTGACTGCCAGATGGCGGTGTTGGTCATGTATATGGTAAAGTGAATAAGGGGAGTTTAGAGGACAGAAAAACCAGCGTATTGTTAGCCTAATGGTAGCAGTGCGTGCTAAAATTTTTCTGATGAGTGAAGTCTAGCAGCTTCCGAAATGATATATAAGAAAAGCTATGGCGGTTGTCTCTAAAAATTTTCCTTTCTGTTCACCTAAAAACTTTTAATAATTAAATAAAAATTATAGGCCGTGAAAAGCAACAAGTTGTTGAAATAAAAAGCAATAATTAAAAACCCGTGAGCACCCGGTAGCAGGCTGTGACAACAAACCAGCTCTGCAAAAAAATCCACCATGATCAAAAACTGACTACCAGATGGCGGTGTTGGTCATGTATATGGCAAAGTGAATAAAAGGAGTTTAGAGGACAGAAAAACCAGCTATTGTTAGCCTAATGGTAGCAGTGCGTGCTAAAATTTATCTGATGAGTGAAGTCTAGCAGCTTCCGAAATGATATATAAGAAAAGCTCTAAAAATTTTCCTTTCTATTCAATTAAAAACTTTTAATAATTAAATAAAAATTATAGGCCGTGAAAACCAACAAATTGTTGAAATAAAAAGCAATAATTAAAAAACCGTGAGCACCCGGTAGCAGGCTGATATATATAAGAAAAGCTATGGCGGTTGTCTCTAAAAATTTTCCTTTCTGTTCACCTAAAAACTTTTAATAATTAAATAAAAATTATAGGCCGTGAAAACCAACAAGTTGTTGAAATAAAAAGCAATAATTAAAAACCCGTGAGCACCCGGTAGCAGGCTGTGACAACAAAGCAGCTCTGCAAAAAAATCAACCATAATCAAAAACTGACTGCCAGATGGCGTTGTTGGTCATGTATATGGCAAAGTGAATAAAAGGAGTTTAGAGGACAGAAAAACCAGCTATTGTTAGCCTAATGGTAGCAGTGCGTGCTAAAATTTATCTGATGAGTGAAGTCTAGCAGCTTCCGAAATGATATATAAGAAAAGCTCTAAAAATTTTCCTTTCTATTCAATTAAAAACTTTTAATAATTAAATAAAAATTATAGGCCGTGAAAACCAACAAATTGTTGAAATAAAAAGCAATAATTAAAAAACCGTGAGCACCCGGTAGCAGGCTGTGACAACAAAGCAGCTCTGCAAAAAAATCAACCATAATCAAAAACTGACTGCCAGATGGCGTTGTTGGTCATGTATATGGTAAAGTGATTAAAAGGAGTTTGAAGAACAAAAAAACCAGCGTATTGTATTGTTAGCTTAATGGAAGTCTAGCAGCAAAAAAATCCACCATGATCAAAAACTGACTGCCAGATGGCGGTGTTGGTCATGTATATGGTAAAGTGAATAAGGGGAGTTTAGAGGACCGAAAACCAGCGTATTGTTAGCCTAGTGGTAGCAGTGCGTGCTAAAATTTTTCTGATGAGTGAAGTCTAGCAGCTTCCGAAATGATATATAAGAAAAGCTATGGCGGTTGCCTCTAAAAATTTTACTTTCTATTCAATTAAAAGCTTTTAATAATTAAATAAAAATTACAGGCCCTAAAAGCCAACAAATTGTTGAAATAAAAAGCAATAATTAAAAAACCGTGAGCACCCGGTAGTAGGCTGTGACAACAAAGCAGCTGTGCAAAAAAATCCACCATGATCAAAAACTGACTACCAGATGGCGGTGTTGGTCATGTATATGGTAAAGTGATTAAAAGGAGTTTGGAGAACAAAAAAACCCACGTATTGGTAGCTTAATGGTTATCAGTGCGTGCCAAAATTTATCTGATGAGTGAAGTCTACCAGCTTCCGAAATGATATATGAGAAAAGCTATGGCGGTTACCTCTAAAAATTTTCCTTTCTATTCAATTAAAAAATTTTAATAATTAAATAAAAATTATTAAAAACACAATAACAATATTCCCTGTAGAAAATTCATTCATAGTCAAGATACTTGAAAATTCAAAGGCCGTAAAAACCAACAAATTGTTGAAATAAAAAGCAATAATTAAAAAACCGTGAGCACCCGGTAGTAGGCTGTGACAACCCAGCAGCTCTGCAAAAAAATCCACCATGATCAAAAACTGACTACCAGATGGCGGTGTTGGTCATGTATATGGTAAAGTGATTAAAAGGAGTTTGGAGAACAAAAAAACCCACGTATTGGTAGCTTAATGGTTATCAGTGCGTGCCAAAATTTATCTGATAAGTGAAGTCTAGCAGCTTCCGAAATGGTATATGAGAAAAGCTATGGCGGTTGCCTCTAAAAATTTTCCTTTCTATTCAATTAAAAAATTTTAATAATTAAATAAAAATTATTAAAAACACAATAACAATATTCCCTGTAGAAAATTCATTCATAGTCAAGATACTTGAAAATTCAAAGGCCGTAAAAACCAACAAATTGTTGAAATAAAAAGCAATAATTAAAAAACCGTGAGCAGCCGGTAGCAGGCTGTGACAACAAAGCAGCTCTGCAAAAAAATCCACCATGATCAAAAACTGACTACCAGATGGCGGTGTTGGTCATGTATATGGAAAAGTGAATAAGGGGAGTTTAGAGGACAGAAAAACCAGCGTATTGTTAGCCTAATGGTAGCAGTGCGTGCTAAAATTTTTCTGATGAGTGAAGTCTAGCAGCTTCCGAAATGATATATAAGAAAAGCTATGGCGGTTTTCTCTAAAAATTTTCGTTTCTATTCACTTAAAAACTTTTAATAATTTAATAAAAATTATAGGCCGTGAAAACCAACAAATTGTTGAAATAAAAAGCAATAATTAAAAACCCGTGAGCACCCGGTAGCAGGCTGTGACAACAAAGCAGCTCTGCAAAAAAATCCACCATGATCAAAAACTGACTGCCAGATGGCGGTGTTGGTCATGTATATGGTAAAGTGAATAAGGGGAGTTTAGAGGACAGAAAAACCAGCGTATTGTTAGCCTAGTGGTAGCAGTGCGTGCTAAAATTTTTCTGATGAGTGAAGTCTAGCAGCTTCCGAAATGATATATAAGAAAAGCTATGGCGGTTTTCTCTAAAAATTTTCGTTTCTATTCACTTAAAAACTTTTAATAATTAAATAAAAATTATAGGCCGTGAAAACCAACAAATTGTTGAAATAAAAAGCAAAAATTAAAAAACCGTGAGCACCCGGTAGTAGGCTGTGACAACCCAGCAGCTCTGCAAAAAAATCCACCATGATCAAAAACTGACTACCAGATGGCGGTGTTGGTCATGTATATGGTAAAGTGATTAAAAGGAGTTTGGAGAACAAAAAAACCCACGTATTGGTAGCTTAATGGTTATCAGTGCGTGCCAAAATTTATCTGATGAGTGAAGTCTACCAGCTTCCGAAATGATATATGAGAAAAGCTATGGCGGTTGCCTCTAAAAATTTTCCTTTCTATTCAATTAAAAAATTTTAATAATGAAATAAAAATTATTAAAAACGCAATAACAATATTCCCTGTAGAAAATTCATTCAGAGTCAAGATACTTGAAAATTCAAAGGCCGTAAAAACCAACAAATTGTTGAAATAAAAAGCAATAATTAAAAAACCGTGAGCAGCCGGTAGCAGGCTGTGACAACAAAGCAGCTCTGCAAAAAAATCCACCATGATCAAAAACTGACTGCCAGATGGCGGTGTTGGTCATGTATATGGTAAAGTGAATAAGGGGAGTTTAGAGGACAGAAACACCAGCGTATTGTTAGCTCAATGGTTAGCAGTGAAGTGAAAAAAAAAAGTTTAGAGGACAGAAAAACCAGCGTATTGTTAGCTCAATGGTTAGCAGTGCGTGCCAAAATTTCTCTGATGAGTGAAGTCTTGCAGCTTCCGAAATGATATATAAGAAAAGCTATGGCGGTTGCCTCTAAAAATTTTCCTTTCTATTCAATTAAAAGCTTTTAATAATTAAATAAGAATTATAGGCCCTAAAAGCCAACAAATTGTTGAAATAAAAAGCAATAATTAAAAAACCGTGAGCACCCGGTAGTAGGCTGTGACAACCCAGCAGCTCTGCAAAAAAATCCACCATGATCAAAAACTGACTACCAGATGGCGGTGTTGGTCATGTATATGGTAAAGTGAATAAGGGGAGTTTAGAGGACAGAAAAACCAGCGTATTGTTAGCTCAATGGTTAGCAGTGAAGTGAAAAAAAGAAGTTTAGAGGACAGAAAAACCAGCGTATTGTTAGCCAATGGTTAGCAGTGCGTGCCAAAATTTATCTGATGAGTGAAGTCTACCAGCTTCCGAAATGATATATGAGAAAAGCTATGGCGGTTGCCTCTAAAAATTTTCCTTTCTATTCAATTAAAAAATTTTAATAATTAAATAAAAATTATTAAAAACACAATAATAATATTCCCTGTAGAAAATTCATTCATAGTCAAGATACTTGAAAATTCAAAGGCCGTAAAAACCAACAAATTGTTGAAATAAAAAGCAATAATTAAAAACCGTGAGCGCCCGGTAGCAGGCTGTGACAACAAAGCAGCTCTGCAAAAAAATCCACCATGATCAAAAACTGACTGCCAGATGGCGGTGTTGGTCATGTATATGGTAAAGAGTTTAGAGGACAGAAAAACCAGCGTATTGTTAGCTCAATGGTTAGCAGTGAAGTGAAAAAAAGAAGTTTAGAGGACAGAAAAACCAGCGTATTGTTAGCCTAATGGTAGCAGTGCGTGCTAAAATTTTTCCGATGAGTGAAGTCTAGCAGCTTCCGAAATGATATATAAGAAAAGCTATGGCGGTTTTCTCTAAAAATTTTCGTTTCTATTCACTTAAAAACTTTTAATAATTAAATAAAAATTATAGGCCGTGAAAACCAACAAATTGTTGAAATAAAAAGCAATAATTAAAAACCCGTGAGCACCCGGTAGCAGGCTGTGACAACAAAGCAGCTCTGCAAAAAAATCCACCATGATCAAAAACTGACTGCCAGATGGCGGTGTTGGTCATGTATATGGTAAAGTGAATAAGGGGAGCTTAGAGGACAGAAAAACCAGCGTATTGTTAGCCTAGTGGTAGCAGTGCGTGCTAAAATTTTTCTGATGAGTGAAGTCTAGCAGCTTCCGAAATGATATATAAGAAAAGCTATGGCGGTTTTCTCTAAAAATTTTCGTTTCTATTCACTTAAAAACATTTAATAATTAAATAAAAATTATAGGCCGTGAAAACCAACAAATTGTTGAAATAAAAAGCAAAAATTAAAAAACCGTGAGCACCCGGTAGTAGGCTGTGACAACCCAGCAGCTCTGCAAAAAAATCCACCATGATCAAAAACTGACTACCAGATGGCGGTGTTGGTCATGTATATGGTAAAGTGATTAAAAGGAGTTTGGAGAACAAAAAAACCCACGTATTGGTAGCTTAATGGTTATCAGTGCGTGCCAAAATTTATCTGATGAGTGAAGTCTAGCAGCTTCCGAAATGATATATGAGAAAAGCTATGGCGGTTGCCTCTAAAAATTTTCCTTTCTATTCAATTAAAAAATTTTAATAATGAAATAAAAATTATTAAAAACGCAATAACAATATTCCCTGTAGAAAATTCATTCATAGTCAAGATACTTGAAAATTCAAAGGCCGTAAAAACCAACAAATTGTTGAAATAAAAAGCAATAATTAAAAAACCGTGAGCAGCCGGTAGCAGGCTGTGACAACAAAGCAGCTCTGCAAAAAAATCCACCATGATCAAAAACTGACTGCCAGATGGCGGTGTTGGTCATGTATATGGTAAAGTGAATAAGGGGAGTTTAGAGGACAGAAAAACCAGCGTATTGTTAGCTCAATGGTTAGCAGTGAAGTGAAAAAAAGAAGTTTAGAGGACAGAATAACCAGCGTATTGTTAGCTCAATGGTTAGCAGTGCGTGCCAAAATTTCTCTGATGAGTGAAGTCTTGCAGCTTCCGAAATGATATATAAGAAAAGCTATGGCGGTTGCCTCTAAAAATTTTCCTTTCTATTCAATTAAAAGCTTTTAATAATTAAATAAAAATTATAGGCCCTAAAAGCCAACAAATTGTTGAAATAAAAAGCAATAATTAAAAAACCGTGAGCACCCGGTAGTAGGCTGTGACAACCCAGCAGCTCTGCAAAAAAATCCACCATGATCAAAAACTGACTACCAGATGGCGGTGTTGGTCATGTATATGGTAAAGTGAATAAGGGGAGTTTAGAGGACAGAAAAACCAGCGTATTGTTAGCTCAATGGTTAGCAGTGAAGTGAAAAAAAGAAGTTTAGAGGACAGAAAAACCAGCGTATTGTTAGCCAATGGTTAGCAGTGCGTGCCAAAATTTATCTGATGAGTGAAGTCTACCAGCTTCCGAAATGATATATGAGAAAAGCTATGGCGGTTGCCTCTAAAAATTTTCCTTTCTATTCAATTAAAAAATTTTAATAATGAAATAAAAATTATTAAAAACGCAATAACAATATTCCCTGTAGAAAATTCATTCATAGTCAAGATACTTGAAAATTCAAAGGCCGTAAAAACCAACAAATTGTTGAAATAAAAAGCAATAATTAAAAAACCGTGAGCAGCCGGTAGCAGGCTGTGACAACAAAGCAGCTCTGCAAAAAAATCCACCATGATCAAAAACTGACTGCCAGATGGCGGTGTTGGTCATGTATATGGTAAAGTGAATAAGGGGAGTTTAGAGGACAGAAAAACCAGCGTATTGTTAGCTCAATGGTTAGCAGTGAAGTGAAAAAAAGAAGTTTAGAGGACAGAAAAACCAGCGTATTGTTAGCTCAATGGTTAGCAGTGCGTGCCAAAATTTCTCTGATGAGTGAAGTCTTGCAGCTTCCGAAATGATATATAAGAAAAGCTATGGCGGTTGTCTCTAAAAATTTTCCTTTCTATTCAATTAAAAACTTTTAATAATTAAATAAAAATTATAGGCCGTAAAAACCAACAAATTGTTGAAATAAAAAGCAATAATTAAAAACCCGTCTGCACCCGGTAGCAGGCTGACAACAAAGCAGCTCTGCAAAAAAATCCACCATGATCAAAAACTGACTGCCAGATGGCGGTGTTGGTCATGTATATGGTAAAGAGTTTAGAGGACAGAAAAACCAGCGTATTGTTAGCTCAATGGTTAGCAGTGAAGTGAAAAAAAGAAGTTTAGAGGACAGAAAAACCAGCGTATTGTTAGCCTAATGGTAGCAGTGCGTGCTAAAATTTTTCTGATGAGTGAAGTCTAGCAGCTTCCGAAATGATATATAAGAAAAGCTATGGCGGTTTTCTCTAAAAATTTTCGTTTCTATTCACTTAAAAACTTTTAATAATTAAATAAAAATTATAGGCCGTGAAAACCAACAAATTGTTGAAATAAAAAGCAATAATTAAAAACCCGTGAGCACCCGGTAGCAGGCTGTGACAACAAAGCAGCTCTGCAAAAAAATCCACCATCCAAAACTGACTACCAGATGGCGGTGTTGGTCATGTATATGGTAAAGTGATTAAAAGGAGTTTGGAGAACAAAAAAACCCACGTATTGGTAGCTTAATGGTTATCAGTGCGTGCCAAAATTTATCTGATGAGTGAAGTCTACCAGCTTCCGAAATGATATATGAGAAAAGCTATGGCGGTTGCCTCTAAAAATTTTCCTTTCTATTCAATTAAAAAATTTTAATAATGAAATAAAAATTATTAAAAACGCAATAACAATATTCCCTGTAGAAAATTCATTCATAGTCAAGATACTTGAAAATTCAAAGGCCGTAAAAACCAACAAATTGTTGAAATAAAAAGCAATAATTAAAAAACCGTGAGCAGCCGGTAGCAGGCTGTGACAACAAAGCAGCTCTGCAAAAAAATCCACCATGATCAAAAACTGACTGCCAGATGGCGGTGTTGGTCATGTATATGGTAAAGTGAATAAGGGGAGTTTAGAGGACAGAAAAACCAGCGTATTGTTAGCTCAATGGTTAGCAGTGAAGTGAAAAAAAGAAGTTTAGAGGACAGAAAAACCAGCGTATTGTTAGCTCAATGGTTAGCAGTGCGTGCCAAAATTTCTCTGATGAGTGAAGTCTTGCAGCTTCCGAAATGATATATAAGAAAAGCTATGGCGGTTGCCTCTAAAAATTTTCCTTTCTATTCAATTAAAAGCTTTTAATAATTAAATAAAAATTATAGGCCCTAAAAGCCAACAAATTGTTGAAATAAAAAGCAATAATTAAAAAACCGTGAGCACCCGGTAGTAGGCTGTGACAACCCAGCAGCTCTGCAAAAAAATCCACCATGATCAAAAACTGACTACCAGATGGCGGTGTTGGTCATGTATATGGTAAAGTGAATAAGGGGAGTTTAGAGGACAGAAAAACCAGCGTATTGTTAGCTCAATGGTTAGCAGTGAAGTGAAAAAAAGAAGTTTAGAGGACAGAAAAACCAGCGTATTGTTAGCCAATGGTTAGCAGTGCGTGCCAAAATTTATCTGATGAGTGAAGTCTACCAGCTTCCGAAATGATATATGAGAAAAGCTATGGCGGTTGCCTCTAAAAATTTTCCTTTCTATTCAATTAAAAAATTTTAATAATTAAATAAAAATTATTAAAAACACAATAATAATATTCCCTGTAGAAAATTCATTCATAGTCAAGATACTTGAAAATTCAAAGGCCGTAAAAACCAACAAATTGTTGAAATAAAAAGCAATAATTAAAAACCGTGAGCACCCGGTAGCAGGCTGTGACAACAAAGCAGCTCTGCAAAAAAATCCACCATGATCAAAAACTGACTGCCAGATGGCGGTGTTGGTCATGTATATGGTAAAGTGAATAAGGGGAGTTTAGAGGACAGAAAAACCAGCGTATTGTTAGCTCAATGGTTAGCAGTGAAGTGAAAAAAAGAAGTTTAGAGGACAGAAAAACCAGCGTATTGTTAGCCAATGGTTAGCAGTGCGTTCCAAAATTTCTCTGATGAGTGAAGTCTTGCAGCTTCCGAAATGATATATAAGAAAAGCTATGGCGGTTGTCTCTAAAAATTTTCCTTTCTATTCAATTAAAAACTTTTAATAATTAAATAAAAATTATAGGCCGTAAAAACCAACAAATTGTTGAAATAAAAAGCAATAATTAAAAACCCGTCTGCACCCGGTAGCAGGCTGACAACAAAGCAGCTCTGCAAAAAAATCCACCATGATCAAAAACTGACTACCAGATGGCGGTGTTGGTCATGTATATGGCAAAGTGAATAAGGGGAGTTTAGAGCACAGAAAAACCAGCGTATTGTTAGCTCAATGGTTAGCAGTGAAGTGAAAAAAAGAAGTTTAGAGGACAGAAAAACCAGCGTGCCAAAATTTCTCTGACGAGTGAAGTCTAGCAGCTTCCGAAATGATATATGAGAAAAGCTATGGCGGTTGCCTCTAAAAATTTTCCTTTCTATTCAATTAAAAAATTTTAATAATTCAAGTATTCATGAAACGAGCTCAAGGCCAAGAATAATAATTTTTCACTTTTGGAATTTTATGAAAATTATTATTGTTTTTATTTATTAATAATCATTTTAATTAATTATTAAAAGTTTTTTGGATAGAATAGAGTAGGAAAAATGTTTAGAGACAACTGCCATAGCTTTTCTTATAGATCCATTTCGGAAGCTGCTAGACTTCACTCATCAGAGAAATTTTGGCACGCATTGCTAACCATTAAGCTAACAATACGCTGGTTTTGATGTCATCTAAACTCCTAGTTCTATTCATCTTTTTACCATATGCATGAACCACTTCCGCCATTTGACAGTTAGTAGTGTGATCATGATGGATTTTTGACAGCTCTGTTTTATCATCAGAACTGCCTTTCCGTGTGCTCTCGGTTTTTGTTATTGCTTTTTTATACCAACAATTTTTGTTGATTTACGGCCTGTACATTTTCAAGTATTCATGAAACGAGCTCAAGGCCAAGAATAATAATTTTTCACTTTTGGAATTTTATGAAAATTATTATTGTTTTTATTTATTAATAATCATTTTAATTAATTATTAAAAGTTTTTTGGATAGAATAGAGTAGGAAAAATGTTTAGAGACAACTGCCATAGCTTTTCTTATAGATCCATTTCGGAAGCTGCTAGACTTCACTCATCAGAGAAATTTTGGCACGCATTGCTAACCATTAAGCTAACAATACGCTGGTTTTGATGTCATCTAAACTCCTAGTTCTATTCATCTTTTTACCATATGCATGAACCACTTCCGCCATTTGACAGTTAGTAGTGTGATCATGATGGATTTTTGACAGCTCTGTTTTATCATCAGAACTGCCTTTCCGTGTGCTCTCGGTTTTTGTTATTGCTTTATTATACCAACAATTTTTGTTGATTTACGGCCTGTACATTTTCAAGTATTCATGAAACGAGCTCAAGGCCAAGAATAATAATTTTTCACTTTTGGAATTTTATGAAAATTATTATTGTTTTTATTTATTAATAATCATTTTAATTAATTATTAAAAGTTTTTTGGATAGAATAGAGTAGGAAAAATGTTTAGAGACAACTGCCATAGCTTTTCTTATAGATCCATTTCGGAAGCTGCTAGACTTCACTCATCAGAGAAATTTTGGCACGCATTGCTAACCATTAAGCTAACAATACGCTGGTTTTGATGTCATCTAAACTCCTAGTTCTATTCATCTTTTTACCATATGCATGAACCACTTCCGCCATTTGACAGTTAGTAGTGTGATGATGATGGATTTTTGACAGCTCTGTTTTATCATCAGAACTGCCTTTCCGTGTGCTCTCGGTTTTTGTTATTGCTTTTTTATACCAACAATTTTTGTTGATTTACGGCCTGTACATTTTCAAGTATTCATGACACGAGCTCAAGGCCAAGAATAATAATTTTTCACTTTTGGAATTTTATGAAAATTATTATTGTTTTTATTTATTAATAATCATTTTAATTAATTATTAAAAGTTTTTTGGATAGAATAGAGTAGGAAAAATGTTTAGAGACAACTGCCATAGCTTTTCTTATAGATCCATTTCGGAAGCTGCTAGACTTCACTCATCAGAGAAATTTTGGCACGCATTGCTAACCATTAAGCTAACAATACGCTGGTTTTGATGTCATCTAAACTCCTAGTTCTATTCATCTTTTTACCATATGCATGAACCACTTCCGCCATTTGACAGTTAGTAGTGTGATCATGATGGATTTTTGACAGCTCTGTTTTATCATCAGAACTGCCTTTCCGTGTGCTCTCGGTTTTTGTTATTGCTTTTTTATACCAACAATTTTACATTTTCAAGTATTCATGAAACGAGCTCAAGGCCAAGAATAATAATTTTTCACTTTTGGAATTTTATGAAAATTATTATTGTTTTTATTTATTAATAACACTGGTTTACAGCCAAAATGCACCAGAGACGCCATAGTGAAATTCCTATGTAAAATCACCTCCTAATTCCGAAAACCAAGGTTATTTTTACTTGAGTGGTACCGTTTTTGAGATATTTACGATTTACCGTTATTTCAAAAAACAAAAAAGATGGCTCCACTTAATCGTGTATATCTCAAGAACAAACTGAGCTCTTCCAAAAGGGTTTGAAAAATTTCAAAGCTTATAAAATTTACTATAATCAGTACATACAACACTTTTTGCTAGGTCCTGCAGATTCAAACATATTGAACAATCATTACGGATTTTTTAAATTTTTTTTGTAAAAATATAAAAAAAATTGTACTTTGCGAAGAAGCATCTCGAAAACTTTTTGTTTTTTGCAGATATTTCCCCCCTCTAAGCTCTGTTTTATTACAAAAAAAATAAGCTATCAGTGAACAAAATCGATGAACTAATACAAAAGTTATAAGCATTCAAGTAAATATATCCATTTAATGCGTAAGTACCCTACTGGTACATATGTGTTAGTATTCGTATATCAGTTAGTTAGCAGGTAGATTTTCGAAAAGTTATTAGATACAAAAAGTTGTTAGTGTCGTTTTCTCAAACCTAGGTACATTTTAAACAAGAGCATATTTTTGAGGCAGGTAGTGTTTTCTTTGTAGAACTAGGGAACCTTTTTGTTTAGGTAGGCTTGAATTTTTACTGGATCTAAGTATAAATAAGAGTACATGCGCCTTGTTCCTTCATAATATCTGCAAGGCTGTTCAGTTTATAATTGTAGTTTATAACCCGTCATTTACTTAAAATAAAAAATGAATAAAAGGGCGCGAGAGTTTGAGTGTACAAATGATCCAGATATGTTCTGTTTCATCTGCGGTCAATTTATTGTTAAAAGTATGAGACGTGTGTTTTCAAATCCTTTGAAAGTTACATACTATAAGTGTTTTGGAATTGAGCCTAAAAACAATGAAAAACCATGGACACCGAACACTGTGTGCACCACATGCCGAGTCGAATTGATTTCTTCGGAAACCGGAACAAAAAGGTACGTTGTAAAAATTAGGAATTTGTTCCCTTTTAATGCATAGCTGACTAATTCCTGAAACTATCTATTTAGGCGACGTGTGAAATTTATTACACCAATGAAGTGGAGGGAACCAACTTGCCATTCAACGGACTGCTATATTTGTACTACAAAAGTACTTGGGGTTGGAAAGTCCAGAAAAGTAACCTATGCGAGCGTATCTACAGTGTCATTACCAGAACTAATTTCAACAGAAGCGACATTGCCAGAATCAAATTTAACTTTAGTTCCGGCTCCAGTTTCATTGTCAACAGTAGTATCTGATTACGCGGCATCATGTTGTACTGAATTTCAAACGGAAAACGAAAGAAATTCTTTGTCACAAGCACAACTCAATGATTGGATAAGGGATTTGGAATTGTCAAAGGAAAAGGTCGAACTACACGCCTCTCGAATGCAACAATTTAAATTTGTTTCATCCGATGTTAAGGTAACATATTATAGAACTCGTCACGAAGAATTTTCCAAGTACTATACGAAGGAGGACAGTGTTTGTTACTGCAAAGACATTGCTGGTCTATTCAAACAATTTGGTGAACCATATGATTCAAAAGAGTGGCGATTGTTCATAGACGGCAATAAATTAAGTTTAAAGGCCGTATTATTGCATATTGGCAACCAAAAGCCATCTATCCCGATCGCGCATGCAGTAAATACGAAGGAAACATATGAGATAATGCAAAAATTGCTCAAGTTAATCAAATACGAAGAACATGATTGGAAAATATGTGCCGATCTTAAAGTCGTTGGAATGCTATGTGGTCTACAAAGTGGATACACAAAATACTTTTGCTTTCTATGCAAATGGGATAGCCGAGCTCGTCAAGACCACTACATCATAAAGGATTGGCCAGAACGAATCGAGTTTCAAGTTGGGGTAGATAACATAAAATACTCTCCACTTATAAAGAAGGAAAAAATAATTCTACCTCCGCTCCACATCAAGCTCGGCCTTATCAAAAACTTTGTGAAGGCTTTGGACAAAGAAGGCGAAGCTTTTCATCATTTGAAGACAATCTTCCCAGAGATTTCAGAAGCAAAAATAAAAGAAGGGATTTTTGTGGGACCGCAAATAAGGAAAATGATGACCAATAACCATTTCAAAGAACTATTGTCACCAGTGGAGGCAGCAGCGTGGGATTCTTTTGAAAAGGTCGTTACTTCTTTTTTAGGCAAACACAAAAGTCCTAACTACGAGATGATAGTGAACGACTTAATCAAAAACTATGCGGAAATGGGTAAATAAAAAAACATATTATAATAAATTATATATTACATAAATTTACATGAGAATATATAGCCATAAATCTGAATTCATCGTCCAGTTCCGAACAAACAAGAACGGGAAAAATATAAACAAAAAATTTGTTCTGAATTGAAAGATAAATCCAGCCTAAGAAAATTATATACTAATGTGTCACTTATGTATTTATCTAATTTACTTTTTTATTTTCTTTCAGGAGTAAATATGTCTTTAAAAATTCATTTCTTACACTCCCACTTAAATTTTTTCCCGCAAAATCTTGGCGACGAAAGTGACGAGCATGGCGAAAGGTTTCACCAGCAAATGAAAGTGATTGAAAGTCGGTATCAAGGATTCTGGATGTCGCTATGATGGGCGACTACTGTTGGTTTCTCATAAGAGAAACCGATCCTAATCTAAATAAGCGTCAAAACAAGACACATAACTTTTTCAATTATAAAATAAGATCATAGAGTTAAGACAGAACCATATGTACATATGCTATTATTTGTAGGGTACTTAAGTATTAAATGGATATATTTACTTGAATGCTTATAACTTTTGTATTAGTTCATCGATTTTGTTCACTGATAGCTTATTTTTTTTGTAATAAAACAGAGCTTAGAGGGGAGAAAAAATATCTGCAAAAAAACAAAAAGTTTTCGAGATGCTTCCTCGCAAAGTACAAATTTTTTTATATTTTTACAAAAAAAATTTAAAAAATCCGTAATGATTGTTCAATATGTTTGAATCTGCAGGACCTAGCAAAAAGTGTTGTATGTACTGATTATAGTAAATTTTATAAGCTTTGAAATTTTTCAAACCCTTTTGGAAGAGCTCAGTTTGTTCTTGAGATATACACGATTAAGTGGAGCCATCTTTTTTGTTTTTTGAAATAACGGTAAATCGTAAATATCTCAAAAACGGTACCATTCAAGTAAAAATAACCTTGATTTTCGGAATTAGGAGGTGATTTTACATAGGAATTTCACTATGGCGTCTCTGGTGCAGAAAAAAAGTTGGATTTTGTGATCCAGTGTAATCATTCTAATTAATTATTAAAAGTTTTTTGGATAGAATAGAGTAGGAAAAATGTTTAGAGACAACTGCCATAGCTTTTCTTATAGATCCATTTCGGAAGCTGCTAGACTTCACTCATCAGAGAAATTTTGGCACGCATTGCTAACCATTATTTTATTATTCTTGGCCTTGAGCTCGTTTCATGAATACTTGAAAATGTACAGGCCGTAAATCAACAAAAATTGTTGGTATAAAAAAGCAATAACAAAAACCGAGAGCACACGGAAAGGCAGTTCTGATGATAAAACAGAGCTGTCAAAAATCCATCATGATCACACTACTAACTGTCAAATGGCGGAAGTGGTTCATGCATATGGTAAAAAGATGAATAGAACTAGGAGTTTAGAGGACAGAAAAACCAGCGTATTGTTAGCTTAATGGTTATCAGTGCGTGCCAAAATTTATCTGATGAGTGAAGTCTAGCAGCTTCCGCAATGGATCTATGAGAAAAGCTATGGCGGTTGCCTCTAAAAATTGTTCGTTCTATTCAATTAAAAAATTTTAATAATTAAATAAAAATTATTAAAAACACAATAATAATATTCCCTGTAGAAAATTCATTCATAGTCATGATACTTGAAAATGCATAGCTCGTAAAAACCAACAAATTGTTGAAATAAAAAGCAATAACTAAAAAACCGTGAGCACCCGGTAGCAGGGCGTGACAACAAAGCTGCTCTGCAAAAAATCCATCTTGATCAAAAACTGACTGCCAGATGGCGGTGTTGGTCATGTATATGGTAAAGTGAATAAGGGGAGTTTAGAGGACAGAAAAACCAGCGTATTGTTAGCTTAATGGTTAGCAGTGCTTGCCAAAATTTTTCTGGTGAGTGAAGTCTAGCAGCTTCCGAAATGGAAGTATAAGAAAAGCTATGGCGGTTGTCACTGAAAATTTTCCGTTCTATTCAATTAAAAACTTTTAATAATTCAATAAAAATTATAGGCCGTGAAAACCAACAAATTGTTGAAATAAAAAGCAATAATTAAAAACCCGTGAGCACCCGGTAGCAGGCTGTGACAACAAAGCAGCTCTGCAAAAAAATCCACCATGATCAAAAACTGACTACCAGATGGCGGTGTTTGTCATGCAGCAGTGCGTGCTAAAACTTTTCGGATGAGTGACGTCTAGCAGCTTCCGAAATGATATATAAGAAAAGCTATGGCGGTTGTCTCTAAAAATCTTCCTTTCTATTCACCTAAAAACTTTAAATAATTAAATAAAAATTATAGGCCGTGAAAACCAACAAATTGTTGAAATAAAAAGCAATAATTAAAAAACCGTGAGCACCCGGTAGCAAGCTGTGACAACAAAGCAGCTCTGCAAAAAATCCATCATGATCAAAAACTGACTGCCAGATGGCGGTGTTGGTCATGTATATGGTAAAGTAAATAAGGGGAGTTTAGAGGACAGAAAAACCAGCGTATTGTTAGCTTAATGGTTATCAGTGCCTGCCAAAATTTATCTGATGAGTGAAGTCTAGCAGCTTCCGCAATAGATCTATGAGAAATGCTATGGCGGTTGCCTCTAAAAATTGTTCGTTCTATTCAACTAAAAAATTTTAATAATTAAATAAAAATTATTAAAAACACAATAATAATATTCCCTGTAGAAAATTCATTCATAGTCAAGATACTTGAAAATTCAAAGGCCGTAAAAACCAACAAATTGTAGAAATAAAAAGCAATAATTAAAAACCCGTGAGCACCCGGTAGCAGGCTGTGACAACAAAACAGCTCTGCAAAAAAATCCACCATGATCAAAAACTGACTGCCAGATGGCGGTGTTGGTCATGTATATGGCAAAGTGAATAAGGGGAGTTTAGAGGACAGAAAAACCAGCGTATTGTTAGCTTAATGGTTATCAGTGCGTGCCAAAATTTATCTGATGAGTGAAGTCTAGCAGCTTCGGCAATAGATCTGTGAGAAATGCTATGGCGGTTGCCTCTAAAAATTGTTCGTTCTATTCAACTAAAAAATTTTAATAATTAAATAAAATCTATTAAAAACACAATAATAATATTTCCTGTAGAAAATTCATTCATAGTCATGATACTTGAAAATGCATAGGCCGTAAAAACCAACAAATTGTTGAAATAAAAGGCAATAACTAAAAAACCGTGAGCACCCGGTAACAGGCCGTGACAACAAAGCTGCTCTGCAAAAAATCCATCATGATCAAAAACTGACTGCCAGATGGCGGTGTTGGTCATGTATATGGTAAAGTGAATAAAAGGAGTTTAGAGGACAGAAAAACCAGCGTATTGTTAGCTTAATGGTTAGCAATGCTTGCCAAAATTTTTCTTATGAGTGAAGTCTAGCAGCTTCCGAAATGGAACTATAAGAAAAGCTATGGCGGTTGTCACTGAAAATTTTCCTTTCTATTCAATTAAAAACTTTTAATAATTCAATAAAAATTATAGGCCGTGAAAACCAACAAATTGTTGAAATAAAACGCAATAATTAAAAAACCGTGAGCACCCGGTAGCAGGCTGTGACAAAAAAGCAGCTCTGCAAAAAAATCCATCATGATCAAAAACTGACTGCCAGATGGCGGTGTTGGTCATGTATATGGCAAAGTGAATAAAAGGAGTTTAGAGGGCAGAAAAACCAGCGTATTGTTAGCCTAATGATAGCAGTGCGTGCTAAAATTTATCTGATGAGTGAAGTCTAGCAGCTTCCGAAATGATATATAAGAAAAGCTATGGCGGTTGTCTCTAAAAATTTTCCTTTCTATTCAATTAAAAACTTTTAATAATTAAATAAAAATTATAGGCCGTGAAAACCAACAAATTGTTGAAATAAAAAGCAATAATTAAAAAACCGTGAGCACCCGGTAGTAAGCTGTGACAACCCAGCAGCTCTGCAAAAAAATCCACCATGATCAAAAACTGACTACCAGATGGCGGTGTTGGTCATGTATATGGTAAAGTGAATAAGGGGAGTTTAGAGGACAGAAAAACCAGCGTATTGTTAGCTTAATGGTTATCAGTGCGTGCCAAAATTTATCTGATGAGTGAAGTCTAGCAGCTTCCGCAATGGATCTATGAGAAAAGCTATGGCGGTTGCCTGTAAAAATTGTTCGTTCTATTCAATTAAAAAATTTTAATAATTAAATAAAAATTATTAAAAACACAATAATAATATTCCCTGTAGAAAATTCATTCATAGTCATGATACTTGAAAATGCATAGCTCGTAAAAACCAACAAATTGTTGAAATAAAAAGCAAGACCTAAAAAACCGTGAGCACCCGGTAGCAGGGCGTGACAACAAAGCTGCTCTGCAAAAAATCCATCTTGATCAAAAACTGACTGCCAGATGGCGGTGTTGGTCATGTATATGGTAAAGTGAATAAGGGGAGTTTAGAGGACAGAAAAACCAGCGTATTGTTAGCTTAATGGTTAGCAGTGCTTGCCAAAATTTTTCTGGTGAGTGAAGTCTAGCAGCTTCCGAAATGGAAGTATAAGAAAAGCTATGGCGGTTGTCACTGAAAATTTTCCGTTCTATTCAATTAAAAACTTTTAATAATTCAATAAAAATTATAGGCCGTGAAAACCAACAAATTGTTGAAATAAAAAGCAATAATTAAAAAACCGTGAGCACCCGGTAGTAGGCTGTGACAACCCAGCAGCTCTGCAAAAAAATCCACCATGATCAAAAACTGACTGCCAGATGGCGGTGTTGGTCATGTATATGGTAAAGTGATTAAAAGGAGTTTGCAGAACAAAAAAACCCACGTATTGGTAGCTTAATGGTTATCAGTGCGTGCCAAAATTTATCTGATGAGTGAAGTCTAGCAGCTTCCGAAATGATATATAAGAGAAGCTATGGTGGTTGTCTCTAAAAATTTTCCTTTCTATTCAATTAAAAACCTTTAATAATTAAATAAAAATTATAGGCCGTGAAAACCAACAAATTGTTGAAATAAAAAGCAATAATTAAAAAACCGTGAGCACCCGGTAGCAGGCTGTGACAACAAAGCAGCTCTGCAAAAAAATCCATCATGATCAAAAACTGACTTCCAGATGGCGGTGTTGGTCATGTGTATGGCAAAGTGAATAAAAGGAGTTTAGAGGACAGAAAAACCAGCGTATTGTTAGCCTAATGGTAGTAGTGCGTGCTAAAATTTATCTGATGAGTGAAGTTCCGAAATGATATATAAAAAAAACTATGGCGGTTGTCTCTAAAAATGTTCCTTTCTATTCAAAAAAGAAGTTTAGCGGACAGAAAAACCAGCGTATTGTTAGCTCACTGGTTAGCAGTGCGTGCCAAAATTTCTCTGATGAGTGAAGTCTAGCAGCTTCCGAAATGATATATAAGAAAAGCAATGGCGGTTGTCTCTAAAAATTTTCCTTTCTATTCAATTAAAAACTTATAATAATTAAATAAAAATTTTAGGCCGTAAAAACCAACAAATTGTTGAAATAAAAAGCAATAATTAAAAACCCGTGAGCACCCGGTAGCAGGCTGTGTCAACAAAGGAGCTCTGCAAAAAAATCCACCATGATCAAAAACAGACCGCCAGATGGCGGTGTTGGTCATGTATATGGTAAAGTGAATAAGGGGAGTTTAGAGGAGCGTATTGTTAGCTTAATGGTTAGCAGTGCTTGCCAAAATTTTTCTGATGAGTGAAGTCTAGCAGCTTCCGCAATGGATCTATAAGAATGCTATGGCGGTTGTCTCTGAAAATTTTCCTTTCTATTCAATTAAAAACTTTTAATAATTAAATAAAAATTATAGGCCGTGAAAACCAACAAATTGTTGAAATAAAAAGCAATAATTAAAAACCCGTGAGCACCCGGTAGCAGGCTGTGTCAACAAAGGAGCTCTGCAAAAAAATCCACCATGATCAAAAACTGACTGCCAGATGGCGGTGTTGGTCATGTATATGGTAAAGTGAATAAGGGGAGTTTAGCGGACAGAAAAACCAGCGTATTGTAAGCTTAATGGTTATCAGTGCGTGCCAAAATTTTTCTGATGAGTGAAGACTAGCAGCTTCCGAAATGGATCTATAAGAATGCTATGGCGGTTGTCTCTGAAAATTTTCCTTTCTATTCAATTAAAAACTTTTAATAATTAAATAAAAATTATAGGCCGTGAAAACCAACAAATTGTTGAAATAAAAAGCAATAATTAAAAACCCGTGAGCACCCGGTAGCAGGCTGTGACAACAAAGCAGCTCTGCAAAAAAATCCACTATGATCAAAAACTGACTACCAGATGGCGGTGTTGGTCATGTATATGGCAAAGTGAATAAAAGGAGTTTAGAGGACAGAAAAACCAGCGTATTGTTAGCCTAATGGTAGCAGTGCGTGCTAAAATTTATCTGATGAGTGAAGTCTAGCAGCTTCCGAAATGATATATAAGAAAAGCTATGGCGGTTGTCTCTAGAAATTTTCCTTTCTATTCAATTAAAAACTTTTAATTATTAAATAAAAATTATAGGCCGTGAAAACCAACAAATTGTTGAAATAAAAAGCAATAATTGAAAAACCGTGAGCACCCGGTAACAAGCTGTGACAACAAAGCAGCTCTGTAAAAAATCCATCATGATCAAAAACTGACTGTCAGATGGCGGTGTTGGTCATGTATATGGTAAAGTGAATAAGGGGAGTTTAGAGGACAGAAAAACCAGCGTATTGTTAGCCTAATGGTAGCAGTGCGTGCTAAAATTTATCTGATGAGTGAAGTCTAGCAGCTTCCGAAATGATATATAAGAAAAGCTATGGCGGTTGTCTCTAAAAATTTTCCTTTCTGTTCAATTAAAAACTTTTAATTATTAAATAAAAATTATAGGCCGTGAAAACCAACAAATTGTTGAAATAAAAAGCAATAATTGAAAAACCGTGAGCACCCGGTAGCAAGCTGTGACAACAAAGCAGCTCTGTAAAAAATCCATCATGATCAAAAACTGACTGTCAGATGGCGGTGTTGGTCATGTATATGGTAAAGTGAATAAGGGGAGTTTAGAGGACAGAAAAACCAGCGTATTGTTAGCTTAATGGTTATCAGTGCGTGCCAAAATTTATCTGATGAGTGAAGTCTAGCAGCTTCCGCAATGGATCTATGAGAAAAGCTATGGCGGTTGCCTCTAAAAATTGTTCGTTCTATTCAATTAAAAAATTTTAATAATTAAATAAAAATTATTAAAAACACAATAATAATATTCCCTGTAGAAAATTCATTCATAGTCATGATACTTGAAAATGCATAGCTCGTAAAAACCAACAAATTGTTGAAATAAAAAGCAATAACTAAAAAACCGTGAGCACCCGGTAGCAGGCCGTGACAACAAAGCTGCTCTGCAAAAAATCCATCTTGATCAAAAACTGACTGCCAGATGGCGGTGTTGGTCATGTATATGGTAAAGTGAATAAGGGGAGTTTAGAGGACAGAAAAACCAGCGTATTGTTAGCTTAATGGTTAGCAGTGCTTGCCAAAATTTTTCTGGTGAGTGAAGTCTAGCAGCTTCCGAAATGGAAGTATAAGAAAAGCTATGGCGGTTGTCACTGAAAATTTTCCGTTCTATTCAATTAAAAACTTTTAATAATTCAATAAAAATTATAGGCCGTGAAAACCAACAAATTGTTGAAATAAAAAGCAATAATTAAAAAACCGTGAGCACCCGGTAGTAGGCTGTGACAACCCAGCAGCTCTGCAAAAAAATCCACCATGATCAAAACTGACTGCCAGATGGCGGTGTTGGTCATGTATATGGTAAAGTGATTAAAAGGAGTTTGGAGAACAAAAAAACCCACGTATTGGTAGCTTAATGGTTATCAGTGCGTGCCAAAATTTATCTGATGAGTGAAGTCTAGCAGCTTCCGAAATGATATATAAGAGAAGCTATGGTGGTTGTCTCTAAAAATTTTCCTTTCTATTCAATTAAAAACCTTTAATAATTAAATAAAAATTATAGGAAGTGAAAACCAACAAATTGTTGAAATAAAAAGCAATAATTAAAAAACCGTGAGCACCCGGTAGCAGGCTGTGACAACAAAGCAGCTCTGCAAAAAAATCCATCATGATCAAAAACTGACTTCCAGATGGCGGTGTTGGTCATGTGTATGGCAAAGTGAATAAAAGGAGTTTAGAGGACAGAAAAACCAGCGTATTGTTAGCCTAATGGTAGTAGTGCGTGCTAAAATTTATCTGATGAGTGAAGTTCCGAAATGATATATAAAAAAAACTATGGCGGTTGTCTCTAAAAATGTTCCTTTCTATTCAAAAAAGAAGTTTAGCGGACAGAAAAACCAGCGTATTGTTAGCTCACTGGTTAGCAGTGCGTGCCAAAATTTCTCTGATGAGTGAAGTCTAGCAGCTTCCGAAATGATATATAAGAAAAGCAATGGCGGTTGTCTCTAAAAATTTTCCTTTCTATTCAATTAAAAACTTATAATAATTAAATAAAAATTTTAGGCCGTAAAAACCAACAAATTGTTGAAATAAAAAGCAATAATTAAAAACCCGTGAGCACCCGGTAGCAGGCTGTGTCAACAAAGGAGCTCTGCAAAAAAATCCACCATGATCAAAAACAGACCGCCAGATGGCGGTGTTGGTCATGTATATGGTAAAGTGAATAAGGGGAGTTTAGAGGAGCGTATTGTTAGCTTAATGGTTAGCAGTGCTTGCCAAAATTTTTCTGATGAGTGAAGTCTAGCAGCTTCCGCAATGGATCTATGAGAAAAGCTATGGCGGTTGCCTCTAAAAATTGTTCCAATAATTAAAAAACCGTGAGCACCCGGTAGCAGGCTGTGACAACAAAGCAGCTCTGCAAAAAAATCCATCATGATCAAAAACTGACTGCCAGATGGCGGTGTTGGTCATGTGTATGGCAAAGTGAATAAAAGGAGTTTAGAGGACAGAAAAACCAGCGTATTGTTAGCCTAATGGTAGTAGTGCGTGCTAAAATTTATCTGATGAGTGAAGTCTAGCAGCTTCCGAAATGATATATAAAAAAAACTATGGCGGTTGTCTCTAAAAATGTTCCTTTCTATTCAAAAAAGAAGTTTAGCGGACAGAAAAACCAGCGTATTGTTAGCTCAATGGTTAGCAGTGCGTGCCAAAATTTCTCTGATGAGTGAAGTCTAGCAGCTTCCGAAATGATATATAAGAAAAGCAATGGCGGTTGTCTCTAAAAATTTTCCTTTCTATTCAATTAAAAACTTATAATAATTAAATAAAAATTTTATGCCGTAAAAACCAACAAATTGTTGAAATAAAAAGCAATAATTAAAAAGCCGTGAGCACCCGGTAGCAGGCTGTGTCAACAAAACAGCTCTGTCAAAAAAATCCATCACGATCAAAAACTGACTGCCAGATGGCGGTGTTGCTCATGTATATGGTAAAGTGAATAAGGGGAGTTTAGCGGACAGAGAAACCAGCGTATTGTTAGCTTAATGTTATCAGTGCGTGCCAAAATTTATCTGATGAGTGAAGTCTAGCAGCTTCCGCAATGGATCTATGAGAAAAGCTATGGCGGTTGTCTCTGAAAATTTTCCTTTCTATTCAATTAAAAACTTTTAATAATTAAATAAAAATTATAGGCCGTGAAAACCAACAAATTGTTGGAATAAAAAGCAATAATTAAAAAACCGTGAGCACCCGGTAGCAAGCTGTGACAACAAAGCAGCTCTGCAAAAAATCCATCATGATCAAAAACTGACTGCCAGATGGCGGTGTTGGTCATGTATATGGTAAAGTAAATAAGGGGAGTTTAGAGGACAGAAAAACCAGCGTATTGTTAGCTTAATGTTTATCAGTGCCTGCCAAAATTTATCTGATGAGTGAAGTCTAGCAGCTTCCGCAATAGATCTATGAGAAATGCTATGGCGGTTGCCTCTAAAAATTGTTCGTTCTATTCAACTAAAAAATTTTAATAATTAAATAAAAATTATTAAAAACACAATAATAATATTCCCTGTAGAAAATTCATTCATAGTCAAGATACTTGAAAATTCAAAGGCCGTAAAAAGCAACAAATTGTAGAAATAAAAAGCAATAATTAAAAACCCGTGAGCACCCGGTAGCAGGCTGTGACAACAAAACAGCTCTGCAAAAAAATCCACCATGATCAAAAACTGACTGCCAGATGGCGGTGTTGGTCATGTATATGGCAAAGTGAATAAGGGGAGTTTAGAGGACAGAAAAACCAGCGTATTGTTAGCTTAATGGTTATCAGTGCGTGCCAAAATTTATCTGATGAGTGAAGTCTAGCAGCTTCGGCAATAGATCTGTGAGAAATGCTATGGCGGTTGCCTCTAAAAATTGTTCGTTCTATTCAACTAAAAAATTTTAATAATTAAATAAAATCTATTAAAAACACAATAATAATATTCCCTGTAGAAAATTCATTCATAGTCATGATACTTGAAAATGCATAGGCCGTAAAAACCAACAAATTGTTGAAATAAAAGGCAATAACTAAAAAACCGTGAGCACCCGGTAACAGGCCGTGACAACAAAGCTGCTCTGCAAAAAATCCATCATGATCAAAAACTGACTGCCAGATGGCGGTGTTGGTCATGTATATGGTAAAGTGAATAAAAGGAGTTTAGAGGACAGAAAAACCAGCGTATTGTTAGCTTAATGGTTAGCAATGCTTGCCAAAATTTTTCTTATGAGTGAAGTCTAGCAGCTTCCGAAATGGAACTATAAGAAAAGCTATGGCGGTTGTCACTGAAAATTTTCCTTTCTATTCAATTAAAAACTTTTAATAATTCAATAAAAATTATAGGCCGTGAAAACCAACAAATTGTTGAAATAAAACGCAATAATTAAAAAACCGTGAGCACCCGGTAGCAGGCTGTGACAAAAAAGCAGCTCTGCAAAAAAATCCATCATGATCAAAAACTGACTGCCAGATGGCGGTGTTGGTCATGTATATGGCAAAGTGAATAAAAGGAGTTTAGAGGACAGAAAAACCAGCGTATTGTTAGCCTAATGATAGCAGTGCGTGCTAAAATTTATCTGATGAGTGAAGTCTAGCAGCTTCCGAAATGATATATAAGAAAAGCTATGGCGGTTGTCTCTAAAAATTTTCCTTTCTATTCAATTAAAAACTTTTAATAATTAAATAAAAATTATAGGCCGTGAAAACCAACAAATTGTTGAAATAAAAAGCAATAATTAAAAAACCGTGAGCACCCGGTAGTAAGCTGTGACAACCCAGCAGCTCTGCAAAAAAATCCACCATGATCAAAAACTGACTACCAGATGGCGGTGTTGGTCATGTATATGGCAAAGTGAATAAAAGGAGTTTAGCGGACAGAAAAACCAGCGTATTGTTAGCCTAATGGTAGCAGTGCGTGCTAAAATTTTTCTGATGAGTGAAGTCTAGCAGCTTCCGAAATGATATATAAGAAAAGCTATGGCGGTTGTCTCTAAAAATTTTCCTTTCTATTCAATTAAAAACTTTTAATAATTAAATAAAAATTATAGGCCGTGAAAACCAACAAATTGTTGAAATAAAAAGCAATAATTAAAAAACCCAGCAGCTCTGCAAAAAAAAATCCACCATGATCAAAAACTGACTGCCAGATGGCGGTGTTGGTCATGTATATGGCAAAGTGATTAAAGGGAGTTTAGAGGACAGAAAACCAGCGTATTTTTAGCTCAATGGTTAGCAGTGAAGTAAAAAAAGAAGTTTAGAGGACAGAAAAACCAGCATATTGTTAGCTCAATGGTTAACAGTGCGTGCCAAAATTTATCTGATGAGTGAAGTCTAGCAGCTTCGGCAATAGATCTGTGAGAAAAGCTATGGCGGTTGCCTCTAAAAATTGTTCCAATAATTAAAAAACCGTTAGCACCCGGTAGCAGGCCGTGTCAACAAAGCAGCTCTGTCAAAAAAATCCATCACGATCAAAAACTGACTGCCAGATGGCGGTGTTGGTCATGTATATGGTAAAGTGAATAAGGGGAGTTTAGCGGACAGAAAAACCAGCGTATTGTTAGCTTAATGGTTATCAGTGCGTGCCAAAATTTTTCTGATGAGTGAAGACTAGCAGCTTCCGAAATGGATCTATAAGAATGCTATGGCGGTTGTCTCTGAAAATTTTCCTTTCTATTCAATTAAAAACTTTTAATAATTAAATAAAAATTATAGGCCGTGAAAACCAACAAATTGTTGAAATAAAAAGCAATAATTAAAGACCCGTGAGCACCCGGTAGCAGGCTGTGACAACAAAACAGCTCTGCAAAAAAATCCACCATGATCAAAAACTGACTGCCAGATGGCGGTGTTGGTCATGTATATGGTAAAGTGAATAAGGGGAGTTTAGAGGACAGAAAAACCAGCGTATTGTTAGCCTAATGGTAGCAGTGCGTGCTAAAATTTTTCTGATGAGTGAAGTCTAGCAGCTTCCGAAATGATATATAAGAAAAGCTATGGCGGTTGTCTCTAAAAGTTTTCCTTTCTATTCAATTAAAAACTTTTAATAATTAAATAAAAATTATAGGCCGTGAAAACCAACAAATTGTTGAAATAAAAAGCAATAATTAAAAAACCGTGAGCACCCGGTAGTAGGCTGTGACAACCCAGCAGCTCTGCAAAAAAATCCACCATGATCAAAAACTGACTACCAGATGGCGGTGTTGGTCATGTATATGGTAAAGTGATTAAAAGGAGTTTAGAGGACAGAAAAACCAGCGTATTGTTAGCTCAATGGTTAGCAGTGAAGTGAAAAAAAGAAGTTTAGAGGACAGAAAAACCAGCGTATTGTTAGCTCAATGGTTAGCAGTGCGTGCCAAAATTTCTCTGATGAGTGAAGTCTAGCAGCTTCCGAAATGGATCTATAAGAATGCTATGGCGGTTGTCTCTGAAAATTTTCCTTTCTATTCAATTAAAAACTTTTAATAATTAAATAAAAATTATAGGCCGTGAAAACCAACAAATTGTTGAAATAAAAAGCAATAATTAAAAAACCGTGAGCACCCGGTAGCAAGCTGTGACAACAAAGCAGCTCTGTATTGTTAGCTTAATGGTTATCAGTGCGTGCCAACATTTTTCTGATGAGTGAAGACTAGCAGCTTCCGAAATGATATATAAGAAAAGCTATGGCGGTTGTCTCTAAAAGTTTTCCTTTCTATTCAATTAAAAACTTTTAATAATTAAATAAAAATTATAGGCCGTGAAAACCAACAAATTGTTGAAATAAAAAGCAATAATTAAAGACCCGTGAGCACCCGGTAGCAGGCTGTGACAACAAAACAGCTCTGCAAAAAAATCCACCATGATCAAAAACTGACTGCCAGATGGCGGTGTTGGTCATGTATATGGTAAAGTGAATAAGGGGAGTTTAGAGGACAGAAAAACCAGCGTATTGTTAGCTCAATGGTTAGCAGTGCGTGCCAAAATTTCTCTGATGAGTGAAGTCTAGCAGCTTCCGAAATGATATATAAGAAAAGCTATGGCGGTTGTCTCTAAAAGTTTTCCTTTCTATTCAATTAAAAACTTTTAATAATTAAATAAAAATTATAGGCCGTGAAAACCAACAAATTGTTGAAATAAAAAGCAATAATTAAAAAACCGTGAGCACCCGGTAGTAGGCTGTGACAACCCAGCAGCTCTGCAAAAAAATCCACCATGATCAAAAACTGACTGCCAGATGGCGGTGTTGGTCATGTATATGGTAAAGTGAATAAGGGGAGTTTAGAGGACAGAAAAACCAGCGTATTGTTAGCTCAATGGTTAGCAGTGAAGTGAAAAAAAGAAGTTTAGAGGACAGAAAAACCAGCGTATTGTTAGCTCAATGGTTAGCAGTGCGTGCCAAAATTTCTCTGATGAGTGAAGTCTAGCAGCTACCGAAATTGATATATAAGAAAAGCTATGGCGGTTGTCTCTAAAAATTTTCCTTTCTATTCAATTAAAAACTTTAAATAATTAAATAAAAATTATTAAAAACACAATAATAATATTCCCTGTAGAAAATTCATTCATAGTCAAGATACTTGAAAATTCAAAGGCCGTAAAAACCAACAAATTGTTGAAATAAAAAGCAATAATTAAAAACCCGTGAGCACCCGGTAGCAGGCTGTGACAACAAAGCAGCTCTGCAAAAAATCCACCATGATCAAAAACTGACTGCCAGATGGCGGTGTTGGTCATGTATATGGCAAAGTGAATAAGGGGAGTTTAGAGGACAGAAAAACCAGCGTATTGTTAGCTCAATGGTTAGCAGTGAAGTGAAAAAAAGAAGTTTAGAGGACAGAAAAACCAGCGTATTGTTAGCTCAATGGTTAGCAGTGAAGTGAAAAAAAGAAGTTTAGAGGACAGAAAAACCAGCGTATTGTTAGCTCAATGGTTAGCAGTGCGTGCCAAAATTTCTCTGATGAGTGAAGTCTAGCAGCTTCCGAAATTGATATATAAGAAAAGATATGGCGGTTGTCTCTAAAAATTTTCCTTTCTATTCAATTAAAAACTTTAAATAATTAAATAAAAATTATTAAAAACACAATAATAATATTCCCTGTAGAAAATTCATTCATAGTCAAGATACTTGAAAATTCAAAGGCCGTAAAAACCAACAAATTGTTGAAATAAAAAGCAATTATTAAAAACCTGTGAGCACCCGGTAGCAGGCTGTGACAACAAAGCAGCTCTGCAAAAAATCCACCATGATCAAAAACTGACTGCCAGATGGCGGTGTTGGTCATGTATATGGCAAAGTGAATAAGGGGAGTTTAGAGGACAGAAAAACCAGCGTATTGTTAGCTCAATGGTTAGCAGTGAAGTGAAAAAAAGAAGTTTAGAGGACTGAAAAACCAACGTATTGTTAGCTCAATGGTTAACAGTGCGTGCCAAAATTTATCTGATGAGTGAAGTCTAGCAGCTTCGGCAATAGATCTGTGAGAAAAGCTATGGCGGTTGCCTCTAAAAATTGTTCCAATAATTAAAAAACCGTGAGCACCCGGTAGTAGGCTGTGACAACCCAGCAGCTCTGCAAAAAAATCCACCATGATCAAAAACTGACTACCAGATGGCGGTGTTGGTCATGTATATGGCAAAGTGAATAAAAGGAGTTTAGCGGACAGAAAAACCAGCGTATTGTTAGCCTAATGGTAGCAGTGCGTGCTAAAATTTTTCTGATGAGTGAAGTCTAGCAGCTTGCGAAATGATATATAAGAAAAGCTATGGCGGTTGTCTCTAAAAATTTTCCTTTCTATTCAATTAAAAACTTTTAATAATTAAATAAAAATTATAGGCCGTGAAATCCAACAAATTGTTGAAATAAAAAGCAATAATCAAAAAACCGTGAGCACCCGGTAGCAGGCTGTGACAACCAAGCAGCTCTGCAAAAAAATCCACCATGATCAAAAACTGACTGCCATATGGCGGTGTTGGTCATGTATATGGTAAAGTGAATAAGGGGAGTTTAGAGGACAGAAAAACCAGCGTATTGTTAGCCTAATGGTAGCAGTGCGTGCTAAAATTTTTCTGATGAGTGAAGTCTAGCAGCTTCCGAAATGATATATATGAAAAGCTATGGCGGTTGTCCTAAAAATTTTCCTTTCTATTCAATTAAAAACTTTTAATAATTAAATAAAAATTATAGGCCGTGAAAACCAACAAATTGTTGAAATAAAAAGCAATAATCAAAAAACCGTGAGCACCCGGTAGCAGGCTGTGACAACCAAGCAGCTCTGCAAAAAAATCCACCATGATCAAAAACTGACTACCAGATGGCGGTGTTGGTCATGTATATGGCAAAGTGAATAAAAGGAGTTTAGCGGACAGAAAAACCAGCGTATTGTTAGCCTAATGGTAGCAGTGTGTGCTAAAATTTTTCTGATGAGTGAAGTCTAGCAGCTTCCGAAATGATATATAAGAAAAGCTATGGCGGTTGTCTCTAAAAATTTTCCTTTCTATTCAATTAAAAACTTTTAATAATTAAATAAAAATTATAGGCCGTGAAAACCAACAAATTGTTGCAATAAAAAGCAATAATTAAAAAACCGTGAGCACCCGGTAGTAGGCTGTGACAACCCAGCAGCTCTGCAAAAAAATCCACCATGATCAAAAACTGACTGCCAGATGGCGGTGTTGGTCATGTATATGGCAAAGTGAATAAGGGGAGTTTAGAGGACAGAAAAACCAGCGTATTGTTAGCTCAATGGTTAGCAGTGAAGTGAAAAAAAGAAGTTTAGAGGACAGAAAAACCAGCGTATTGTTAGCTCAATGGTTAACAGTGCGTGCCAAAATTTATCTGATGAGTGAAGTCTAGCAGCTTCGGCAATAGATCTGTGAGAAAAGCTATGGCGGTTGCCTCTAAAAATTGTTCCAATAATTAAAAAACCGTGAGCACCCGGTAGTAGGCTGTGACAACCCAGCAGCTCTGCAAAAAAATCCACCATGATCAAAAACTGACTACCAGATGGCGGTGTTGGTCATGTATATGGCAAAGTGAATAAAAGGAGTTTAGCAGACAGAAAAACCAGCGTATTGTTAGCCTAATGGTAGCAGTGCGTGCTAAAATTTTTCTGAGTGAAGTCTAGCAGCTTCCGAAATGATATATAAGAAAAGCTATGGCGGTTGTCTCTAAAAATTTTCCTTTCTATTCAATTAAAAACTTTTAATATTTAAATAAAAATTATAGGCCGTGAAAACCAACAAATTGTTGAAATAAAAAGCAATAATTAAAAAACCGTGAGCACCCGGTAGTAGGCTGTGACAACCCAGCAGCTCTGCAAAAAAATCCACCATGATCAAAAACTGACTGCCAGATGGCGGTGTTGGTCATGTATATGGTAAAGTGAATAAGGGGAGTTTAAAGGACAGAAAAACCAGCGTAGTGTTAGCTTAATGGTTATCAGTGCGTGCCAAAATTTATCTGATGAGTGAAGTCTAGCAGCTTCCGCAATAGATCTATGAGAAAAGCTATGGCGGTTGCCTCTAAAAATTGTTCGTTCTATTCAATTAAAAATTTTTAATAATTAAATAAAAATTATTAAAAACACAATAATAATATTCCCTGTAGAAAATTCATTCATAGTCAAGGTACTTGAAAATTCAAAGGCCGTAAAAACCAACAAATTGTCGAAATAAAAAGCAATCATTAAAAACCCGTGAGCACCCGGTAGCAGGCTGTGACAACAAAACAGCTCTGCAAAAAAATCTACCATGATCAAAAACTGACTGCCAGATGGCGGTGTTGGTCATGTATATGGTAAAGTGAATAAGGGGAGTTTAGAGGACAGAAAAACCGCAATGGTTAGCCTAATGGTAGCAGTGCGTGCTAAAATTTTTCTGATGAGTGAAGTCTAGCAGCTTCCGAAATGATATATAAGAAAAGCTATGGCGGTTGTCTCTAAAAGTTTTCCTTTCTATTCAATTAAAAACTTTTAATAATTAAATAAAAATTATAGGCCGTGAAAACCAACAAATTGTTGAAATAAAAAGCAATAATTAAAAAACCGTGAGCACCCGGTAGTAGGCTGTGACAACCCAGCAGCTCTGCAAAAAAATCCACCATGATCAAAAACTGACTACCAGATGGCGGTGTTGGTCATGTGTATGGTAAAGTGATTAAAAGGAGTTTGGAGAACAAAAAAACCAACGTATTGGTGGCTTAATGGTTATCAGTGCGTGCCAAAATTTATCTGATGAGTGAAGTCTAGCAGCTTCCGAAATGATATATGAGAAAAGCTATGGCGGTTGCCTCTAAAAATTTTCCTTTCTATTCAATTAAAAAATTTTAATATTTAAATAAAAATTATAGGCCGTGAAAACCAACAAATTGTTGAAATAAAAAGCAATAATTAAAAAACCGTGAGCACCCGGTAGTAGGCTGTGACAACCCAGCAGCTCTGCAAAAAAATCCACCATGATCAAAAACTGACTACCAGATGGCGGTGTTGGTCATGTATATGGCAAAGTGAATAAAAGGAGTTTAGAGGACAGAAAAACCAGCGTATTGTTAGCCTAATGGTAGCAGTGCGTGCTAAAATTTTTCTGATGAGTGAAGTCTAGCAGCTTCCGAAATGATATATAAGAAAAGCTATGGCGGTTGTCTCTAAGAGTTTTCCTTTCTATTCAATTAAAAACTTTTAATAATTAAATAAAAATTATAGGCCGTGAAAACCAACAAATTGTTGAAATAAAAAGCAATAATTAAAAAACCGTGAGCACCCGGTAGTAGGCTGTGACAACCCAGCAGCTCTGCAAAAAAATCCACCATGATCAAAAACTGACTACCAGATGGCGGTGTTGGTCATGTATATGGTAAAGTGATTAAAAGGAGTTTGGAGAACAAAAAAACCAACGTATTGGTAGCTTAATGGTTATCAGTGCGTGCCAAAATTTATCTGATGAGTGAAGTCTAGCAGCTTCCGAAATGATATATGAGAAAAGCTATGGCGGTTGCCTCTAAAAATTTTCCTTTCTATTCAATTAAAAAATTTTAATAATTAAATAAAAATTATAGGCCGTGAAAACCAACAAATTGTTGAAATAAAAAGCAATAATTAAAAAACCGTGAGCACCCGGTAGTAGGCTGTGACAACCCAGCAGCTCTGCAAAAAAATCCACCATGATCAAAAACTGACTACCAGATGGCGGTGTTGGTCATGTATATGGCAAAGTGAATAAAAGGAGTTTAGAGGACAGAAAAACCAGCGTATTGTTAGCCTAATGGTAGCAGTGCGTGCTAAAATTTTTCTGATGAGTGAAGTCTAGCAGCTTCCGAAATGATATATAAGAAAAGCTATGGCGGTTGTCTCTAAGAGTTTTCCTTTCTATTCAATTAAAAACTTTTAATAATTAAATAAAAATTATAGGCCGTGAAAACCAACAAATTTTTGAAATAAAAAGCAATAATTAAAAAACCGTGAGCACCCGGTAGTAGGCTGTGACACCCCAGCAGCTCTGCAAAAAATCCACCATGATCAAAAACTGACTGCCAGATGGCGGTGTTGGTCATGTATATGGTAAAGTGAATAAGGGGAGTTTAGAGGACAGAAAAACCAGCGTATTGTTAGCTCAATGGTTAGCAGTGAAGTGAAAAAAAGAAGTTTAGAGGACAGAAAAACCAACGTATTGTTAGCTCAATGGTTAACAGTGCGTGCCAAAATTTATCTGATGAGTGAAGTCTAGCAGCTTCCGAAATTGATATATAAGAAAAGATATGGCGGTTGTCTCTAAAAATTTTCCTTTCTATTCAATTAAAAACTTTAAATAATTAAATAAAAATTATTAAAAACACAATAATAATATTCCCTGTAGAAAATTAATTCATAGTCAAGATACTTGAAAATTCAAAGGCCGTAAAAACCAACAAATTGTTGAAATAAAAAGCAATAATTAAAAACCCGTGAGCACCCGGTAGCAGGCTGTGACAACAAAGCAGCTCTGCAAAAAATCCACCATGATCAAAAACTGACTGCCAGATGGCGGTGTTGGTCATGTATATGGCAAAGTGAATAAGGGGAGTTTAGAGGACAGAAAAACCAGCGTATTGTTAGCTCAATGGTTAGCAGTGAAGTGAAAAAAAGAAGTTTAGAGGACAGAAAAACCAGCGTATTGTTAGCTCAATGGTTAACAGTGCGTGCCAAAATTTATCTGATGAGTGAAGTCTAGCAGCTTCCGAAATTGATATATAAGAAAAGATATGGCGGTTGTCTCTAAAAATTTTCCTTTCTATTCAATTAAAAACTTTAAATAATTAAATAAAAATTATTAAAAACACAATAATAATATTCCCTGTAGAAAATTAATTCATAGTCAAGATACTTGAAAATTCAAAGGCCGTAAAAACCAACAAATTGTTGAAATAAAAAGCAATAATTAAAAACCCGTGAGCACCCGGTAGCAGGCTGTGACAACCAAGGAGCTCTGCAAAAAAATCCACCATGATCAAAAACTGACTGCCAGATGGCGGTGTTGGTCATGTATATGGTAAAGTGAATAAGGGGAGTTTAGAGGACAGAAAAACCAGCGTATTGTTAGCTCAATGGTTAGCAGTGAAGTGAAAAAAAGAAGTTTAGAGGACAGAAAAACCAACGTATTGTTAGCTCAATGGTTAACAGTGCGTGCCAAAATTTATCTGATGAGTGAAGTCTAGCAGCTTCCGAAATTGATATATAAGAAAAGATATGGCGGTTGTCTCTAAAAATTTTCCTTTCTATTCAATTAA
This sequence comes from Merzomyia westermanni, assembly GCA_949987695.1. NCBI lineage: Eukaryota > Metazoa > Arthropoda > Insecta > Diptera > Tephritidae > Merzomyia > Merzomyia westermanni. The sequence goes on along the minus strand of OX465288.1, from coordinate 101,791,601 downwards.
AAACTTTAAATAATTAAATAAAAATTATTAAAAACACAATAATAATATTCCCTGTAGAAAATTAATTCATAGTCAAGATACTTGAAAATTCAAAGGCCGTAAAAACCAACAAATTGTTGAAATAAAAAGCAATAATTAAAAACCCGTGAGCACCCGGTAGCAGGCTGTGACAACCAAGGAGCTCTGCAAAAAAATCCACCATGATCAAAAACTGACTGCCAGATGGCGGTGTTGGTCATGTATATGGTACAGTGAATAAGGGGAGTTTAGAGGACAGAAAAACCAGCGTATTGTTAGCTCAATGGTTAGCAGTGAAGTGAAAAAAAGAAGTTTAGAGGACAGAAAAACCAGCGTATTGTTAGCTCAATGGTTAGCAGTGAAGTGAAAAAAAGAAGTTTAGAGGACAGAAAAACCAGCGTATTGTTAGCCTAATGGTAGCAGTGCGTGCTAAAATTTTTCTGATGAGTGAAGTCTAGCAGCTTCCGAAATGGTATATAAGAAAAGCTATGGCGGTTGTCTCTAAAAATTTTCCTTTCTATTCAATTAAAAACTTTTAATAATTAAATAAAAATTATAGGCCGTGAAAACCAACAAATTGTTGAAATAAAAAGCAATAATTAAAAAACCGTGAGCACCCGGTAGTAGGCTGTGACAACCCAGCAGCTCTGCAAAAAAATCCACCATGATCAAAAACTGACTGCCAGATGGCGGTGTTGGTCATGTATATGGCAAAGTGAATAAGGGGAGTTTAGAGGACAGAAAAACCAGCGTATTGTTAGCTCAATGGTTAGCAGTGAAGTGAAAAAAAGAAGTTTCGAGGACAGAAAAACCAGCGTATTGTTAGCTCAATGGTTAACAGTGCGTGCCAAAATTTATCTGATGAGTGAAGTCTAGCAGCTTCGGCAATAGATCTGTGAGAAAAGCTATGGCGGTTGCCTCTAAAAATTGTTCCAATAATTAAAAAACCGTGAGCACCCGGTAGTAGGCTGTGACAACCCAGCAGCTCTGCAAAAAAATCCACCATGATCAAAAACTGACTACCAGATGGCGGTGTTGGTCATGTATATGGCAAAGTGAATAAAAGGAGTTTAGCAGACAGAAAAACCAGCGTATTGTTAGCCTAATGGTAGCAGTGCGTGCTAAAATTTTTCTGAGTGAAGTCTAGCAGCTTCCGAAATGATATATAAGAAAAGCTATGGCGGTTGTCTCTAAAAATTTTCCTTTCTATTCAATTAAAAACTTTTAATAATTAAATAAAAATTATAGGCCGTGAAAACCAACAAATTGTTGAAATAAAAAGCAATAATTAAAAAACCGTGAGCACCCGGTAGTAGGCTGTGACAACCCAGCAGCTCTGCAAAAAAATCCACCATGATCAAAAACTGACTGCCAGATGGCGGTGTTGGTCATGTATATGGTAAAGTGAATAAGGGGAGTTTAAAGGACAGAAAAACCAGCGTAGTGTTAGCTTAATGGTTATCAGTGCGTGCCAAAATTTATCTGATGAGTGAAGTCTAGCAGCTTCCGCAATAGATCTATGAGAAAAGCTATGGCGGTTGCCTCTAAAAATTGTTCGTTCTATTCAATTAAAATTTTTTAATAATTAAATAAAAATTATTAAAAACACAATAATAATATTCCCTGTAGAAAATTCATTCATAGTCAAGGTACTTGAAAATTCAAAGGCCGTAAAAACCAACAAATTGTCGAAATAAAAAGCAATTATTAAAAACCCGTGAGCATCCGGTAGCAGGCTGTGACAACAAAACAGCTCTGCAAAAAAATCTACCATGATCAAAAACTGACTGCCAGATGGCGGTGTTGGTCATGTATATGGTAAAGTGAATAAGGGGAGTTTAGAGGACAGAAAAACCAGCGTATTGTTAGCCTAATGGTTAGCAGTGAAGTGAAAAAAAGAAGTTTAGAGGACAGAAAAACCAGCGTATTGTTAGCTCAATGGTTAGCAGTGCGTGCCAAAATTTTTCTGATGAGTGAAGTCTAGCAGCTTCCGAAATGATATATAAGAAAAGCTATGGCGGTTGTCTCTAAAAGTTTTCCTTTCTATTCAATTAAAAACTTTTAATAATTAAATAAAAATTATAGGCCGTGAAAACCAACAAATTGTTGAAATAAAAAGCAATAATTAAAAAACCGTCAGCACCCGGTAGTAGGCTGTGACAACCCAGCAGCTCTGCAAAAAAATCCACCATGATCAAAAACTGACTACCAGATGGCGGTGTTGGTCATGTATATGGTAAAGTGATTAAAAGGAGTTTAGAGGACAGAAAAACCAGCGTATTGTTAGCTCAATGGTTAGCAGTGAAGTGAAAAAAAGAAGTTTAGAGGACAGAAAAACCAGCGTATTGTTAGCTCAATGGTTAGCAGTGCGTGCCAAAATTTCTCTGATGAGTGAAGTCTAGCAGCTTCCGAAATGGATCTATAAGAATGCTATGGCGGTTGTCTCTGAAAATTTTCCTTTCTATTCAATTAAAAACTTTTAATAATTAAATAAAAATTATAGGCCGTGAAAACCAACAAATTGTTGAAATAAAAAGCAATAATTAAAAAACCGTGAGCACCCGGTAGCAAGCTGTGACAACAAAGCAGCTCTGTAAAAAATCCATCATGATCAAAAACTGACTGCCAGATGGCGGTGTTGGTCATGTATATGGTAAAGTGAATAAGGGGAGTTTAGCGGACAGAAAAACCAGCGTATTGTTAGCTTAATGGTTATCAGTGCGTGCCAAAATTTTTCTGATGAGTGAAGACTAGCAGCTTCCGAAATGATATATAAGAAAAGCTATGGCGGTTGTCTCTAAAAGTTTTCCTTTCTATTCAATTAAAAACTTTTAATAATTAAATAAAAATTATAGGCCGTGAAAACCAACAAATTGTTGAAATAAAAAGCAATAATTAAAGACCCGTGAGCACCCGGTAGCAGGCTGTGACAACAAAACAGCTCTGCAAAAAAATCCACCATGATCAAAAACTGACTGCCAGATGGCGGTGTTGGTCATGTATATGGTAAAGTGAATAAGGGGAGTTTAGAGGACAGAAAAACCAGCGTATTGTTAGCTCAATGGTTAGCAGTGAAGTGAAAAAAAGAAGTTTAGAGGACAGAAAAACCAGCGTATTGTTAGCTCAATGGTTAGCAGTGCGTGCCAAAATTTCTCTGATGAGTGAAGTCTAGCAGCTACCGAAATTGATATATAAGAAAAGCTATGGCGGTTGTCTCTAAAAATTTTCCTTTCTATTCAATTAAAAACTTTAAATAATTAAATAAAAATTATTAAAAACACAATAATAATATTCCCTGTAGAAAATTCATTCATAGTCAAGATACTTGAAAATTCAAAGGCCGTAAAAACCAACAAATTGTTGAAATAAAAAGCAATAATTAAAAACCCGTGAGCACCCGGTAGCAGGCTGTGACAACAAAGCAGCTCTGCAAAAAATCCACCATGATCAAAAACTGACTGCCAGATGGCGGTGTTGGTCATGTATATGGCAAAGTGAATAAGGGGAGTTTAGAGGACAGAAAAACCAGCGTATTGTTAGCTCAATGGTTAGCAGTGAAGTGAAAAAAAGAAGTTTAGAGGACAGAAAAACCAACGTATTGTTAGCTCAATGGTTAACAGTGCGTGCCAAAATTTATCTGATGAGTGAAGTCTAGCAGCTTCGGCAATAGATCTGTGAGAAAAGCTATGGCGGTTGCCTCTAAAAATTGTTCCAATAATTAAAAAACCGTGAGCACCCGGTAGTAGGCTGTGACAACCCAGCAGCTCTGCAAAAAAATCCACCATGATCAAAACTGAGTACCAGATGGCGGTGTTGGTCATGTATATGGCAAAGTGAATAAAAGGAGTTTAGAGGACAGAAAAACCAGCGTATTGTTAGCCTAATGGTAGCAGTGCGTGCTAAAATTTTTCTGATGAGTGAAGTCTAGCAGCTTCCGAAATGATATATAAGAAAAGCTATGGCGGTTGTCTCTAAAAGTTTTCCTTTCTATTCAATTAAAAACTTTTAATAATTAAATAAAAATTATAGGCCGTGAAAAGCAACAAATTTCTGAAATAAAAAGCAATAATTAAAAAACCGTGAGCACCCGGTAGTAGGCTGTGACAACCCAGCAGCTCTGCAAAAAAATCCACCATGATCAAAAACTGACTGCCAGATGGCGGTGTTGGTCATGTATATGGTAAAGTGAATAAGGGGAGTTTAGAGGACAGAAAAACCAGCGTATTGTTAGCTCAATGGTTAGCAGTGAAGTGAAAAAAAGAAGTTTAGAGGACAGAAAAACCAGCGTATTGTTAGCTCAATGGTTAGCAGTGCGTGCCAAAATTTCTCTGATGAGTGAAGTCTAGCAGCTTCCGAAATTGATATATAAGAAAAGATATGGCGGTTGTCTCTAAAAATTTTCCTTTCTATTCAATTAAAAACTTTAAATAATTAAATAAAAATTATTAAAAACACAATAATAATATTCCCTGTAGAAAATTCATTCATAGTCAAGATACTTGAAAATTCAAAGGCCGTAAAAACCAACAAATTGTTGAAATAAAAAGCAATTATTAAAAACCTGTGAGCACCCGGTAGCAGGCTGTGACAACAAAGCAGCTCTGCAAAAAATCCACCATGATCAAAAACTGACTGCCAGATGGCGGTGTTGGTCATGTATATGGCAAAGTGAATAAGGGGAGTTTAGAGGACAGAAAAGCCAGCGTATTGTTAGCTCAATGGTTAGCAGTGAAGTGAAAAAAAGAAGTTTAGAGGACTGAAAAACCAACGTATTGTTAGCTCAATGGTTAACAGTGCGTGCCAAAATTTATCTGATGAGTGAAGTCTAGCAGCTTCGGCAATAGATCTGTGAGAAAAGCTATGGCGGTTGCCTCTAAAAATTGTTCCAATAATTAAAAAACCGTGAGCACCCGGTAGTAGGCTGTGACAACCCAGCAGCTCTGCAAAAAAATCCACCATGATCAAAAACTGACTACCAGATGGCGGTGTTGGTCATGTATATGGCAAAGTGAATAAAAGGAGTTTAGCGGACAGAAAAACCAGCGTATTGTTAGCCTAATGGTAGCAGTGCGTGCTAAAATTTTTCTGATGAGTGAAGTCTAGCAGCTTCCGAAATGATATATAAGAAAAGCTATGGCGGTTGTCCTAAAAATTTTCCTTTCTATTCAATTAAAAACTTTTAATAATTAAATAAAAATTATAGGCCGTGAAATCCAACAAATTGTTGAAATAAAAAGCAATAATCAAAAAACCGTGAGCACCCGGTAGCAGGCTGTGACAACCAAGCAGCTCTGCAAAAAAATCCACCATGATCAAAAACTGACTGCCATATGGCGGTGTTGGTCATGTATATGGTAAAGTGAATAAGGGGAGTTTAGAGGACAGAAAAACCAGCGTATTGTTAGCCTAATGGTAGCAGTGCGTGCTAAAATTTTTCTGATGAGTGAAGTCTAGCAGCTTCCGAAATGATATATAAGAAAAGCTATGGCGGTTGTCCTAAAAATTTTCCTTTCTATTCAATTAAAAACTTTTAATAATTAAATAAAAATTATAGGCCGTGAAAACCAACAAATTGTTGAAATAAAAAGCAATAATCAAAAAACCGTGAGCACCCGGTAGCAGGCTGTGACAACCAAGCAGCTCTGCAAAAAAATCCACCATGATCAAAAACTGACTACCAGATGGCGGTGTTGTTCGTGTATATGGCAAAGTGAATAAAAGGAGTTTAGCGGACAGAAAAACCAGCGTATTGTTAGCCTAATGGTAGCAGTGTGTGCTAAAATTTTTCTGATGAGTGAAGTCTAGCAGCTTCCGAAATGATATATAAGAAAAGCTATGGCGGTTGTCTCTAAAAATTTTCCTTTCTATTCAATTAAAAACTTTTAATAATTAAATAAAATTTATAGGCCGTGAAAACCAACAAATTGTTGCAATAAAAAGCAATAATTAAAAAACCGTGAGCACCCGGTAGTAGGCTGTGACAACCCAGCAGCTCTGCAAAAAAATCCACCATGATCAAAAACTGACTGCCAGATGGCGGTGTTGGTCATGTATATGGCAAAGTGAATAAGGGGAGTTTAGAGGACAGAAAAACCAGCGTATTGTTAGCTCAATGGTTAGCAGTGAAGTGAAAAAAAGAAGTTTAGAGGACAGAAAAACCAGCGTATTGTTAGCTCAATGGTTAACAGTGCGTGCCAAAATTTCTCTGATGAGTGAAGTCTAGCAGCTTCCGAAATGATATATAAGAAAAGCTATGGCGGTTGTCTCTAAAAGTTTTCCTTTCTATTCAATTAAAAACTTTTAATAATTAAATAAAAATTATAGGCCGTGAAAACCAACAAATTGTTGAAATAAAAAGCAATAATTAAAAAACCGTGAGCACCCGGTAGTAGGCTGTGACAACCCAGCAGCTCTGCAAAAAAATCCACCATGATCAAAAACTGACTGCCAGATGGCGGTGTTGGTCATGTATATGGTAAAGTGAATAAGGGGAGTTTAGAGGACAGAAAAACCAGCGTATTGTTAGCTCAATGGTTAGCAGTGAAGTGAAAAAAAGAAGTTTAGAGGACAGAAAAACCAGCGTATTGTTAGCTCAATGGTTAGCAGTGCGTGCCAAAATTTCTCTGATGAGTGAAGTCTAGCAGCTACCGAAATTGATATATAAGAAAAGCTATGGCGGTTGTCTCTAAAAATTTTCCTTTCTATTCAATTAAAAACTTTAAATAATTAAATAAAAATTATTAAAAACACAATAATAATATTCCCTGTAGAAAATTCATTCATAGTCAAGATACTTGAAAATTCAAAGGCCGTAAAAACCAACAAATTGTTGAAATAAAAAGCAATAATTAAAAACCCGTGAGCACCCGGTAGCAGGCTGTGACAACAAAGCAGCTCTGCAAAAAATCCACCATGATCAAAAACTGACTGCCAGATGGCGGTGTTGGTCATGTATATGGCAAAGTGAATAAGGGGAGTTTAGAGGACAGAAAAACCAGCGTATTGTTAGCTCAATGGTTAGCAGTGAAGTGAAAAAAAGAAGTTTAGAGGACAGAAAAACCAACGTATTGTTAGCTCAATGGTTAACAGTGCGTGCCAAAATTTATCTGATGAGTGAAGTCTAGCAGCTTCGGCAATAGATCTGTGAGAAAAGCTATGGCGGTTGCCTCTAAAAATTGTTCCAATAATTAAAAAACCGTGAGCACCCGGTAGTAGGCTGTGACAACCCAGCAGCTCTGCAAAAAAATCCACCATGATCAAAACTGAGTACCAGATGGCGGTGTTGGTCATGTATATGGCAAAGTGAATAAAAGGAGTTTAGAGGACAGAAAAACCAGCGTATTGTTAGCCTAATGGTAGCAGTGCGTGCTAAAATTTTTCTGATGAGTGAAGTCTAGCAGCTTCCGAAATGATATATAAGAAAAGCTATGGCGGTTGTCTCTAAAAGTTTTCCTTTCTATTCAATTAAAAACTTTTAATAATTAAATAAAAATTATAGGCCGTGAAAAGCAACAAATTTCTGAAATAAAAAGCAATAATTAAAAAACCGTGAGCACCCGGTAGTAGGCTGTGACAACCCAGCAGCTCTGCAAAAAAATCCACCATGATCAAAAACTGACTGCCAGATGGCGGTGTTGGTCATGTATATGGTAAAGTGAATAAGGGGAGTTTAGAGGACAGAAAAACCAGCGTATTGTTAGCTCAATGGTTAGCAGTGAAGTGAAAAAAAGAAGTTTAGAGGACAGAAAAACCAGCGTATTGTTAGCTCAATGGTTAGCAGTGCGTGCCAAAATTTCTCTGATGAGTGAAGTCTAGCAGCTTCCGAAATTGATATATAAGAAAAGATATGGCGGTTGTCTCTAAAAATTTTCCTTTCTATTCAATTAAAAACTTTAAATAATTAAATAAAAATTATTAAAAACACAATAATAATATTCCCTGTAGAAAATTCATTCATAGTCAAGATACTTGAAAATTCAAAGGCCGTAAAAACCAACAAATTGTTGAAATAAAAAGCAATTATTAAAAACCTGTGAGCACCCGGTAGCAGGCTGTGACAACAAAGCAGCTCTGCAAAAAATCCACCATGATCAAAAACTGACTGCCAGATGGCGGTGTTGGTCATGTATATGGCAAAGTGAATAAGGGGAGTTTAGAGGACAGAAAAACCAGCGTATTGTTAGCTCAATGGTTAGCAGTGAAGTGAAAAAAAGAAGTTTAGAGGACTGAAAAACCAACGTATTGTTAGCTCAATGGTTAACAGTGCGTGCCAAAATTTATCTGATGAGTGAAGTCTAGCAGCTTCGGCAATAGATCTGTGAGAAAAGCTATGGCGGTTGCCTCTAAAAATTGTTCCAATAATTAAAAAACCGTGAGCACCCGGTAGTAGGCTGTGACAACCCAGCAGCTCTGCAAAAAAATCCACCATGATCAAAAACTGACTACCAGATGGCGGTGTTGGTCATGTATATGGCAAAGTGAATAAAAGGAGTTTAGCGGACAGAAAAACCAGCGTATTGTTAGCCTAATGGTAGCAGTGCGTGCTAAAATTTTTCTGATGAGTGAAGTCTAGCAGCTTCCGAAATGATATATAAGAAAAGCTATGGCGGTTGTCCTAAAAATTTTCCTTTCTATTCAATTAAAAACTTTTAATAATTAAATAAAAATTATAGGCCGTGAAATCCAACAAATTGTTGAAATAAAAAGCAATAATCAAAAAACCGTGAGCACCCGGTAGCAGGCTGTGACAACCAAGCAGCTCTGCAAAAAAATCCACCATGATCAAAAACTGACTGCCATATGGCGGTGTTGGTCATGTATATGGAAAAGTGAATAAGGGGAGTTTAGAGGACAGAAAAACCAGCGTATTGTTAGCCTAATGGTAGCAGTGCGTGCTAAAATTTTTCTGATGAGTGAAGTCTAGCAGCTTCCGAAATGATATATAAGAAAAGCTATGGCGGTTGTCCTAAAAATTTTCCTTTCTATTCAATTAAAAACTTTTAATAATTAAATAAAAATTATAGGCCGTGAAAACCAACAAATTGTTGAAATAAAAAGCAATAATCAAAAAACCGTGAGCACCCGGTAGCAGGCTGTGACAACCAAGCAGCTCTGCAAAAAAATCCACCATGATCAAAAACTGACTACCAGATGGCGGTGTTGTTCGTGTATATGGCAAAGTGAATAAAAGGAGTTTAGCGGACAGAAAAACCAGCGTATTGTTAGCCTAATGGTAGCAGTGTGTGCTAAAATTTTTCTGATGAGTGAAGTCTAGCAGCTTCCGAAATGATATATAAGAAAAGCTATGGCGGTTGTCTCTAAAAATTTTCCTTTCTATTCAATTAAAAACTTTTAATAATTAAATAAAATTTATAGGCCGTGAAAACCAACAAATTGTTGCAATAAAAAGCAATAATTAAAAAACCGTGAGCACCCGGTAGTAGGCTGTGACAACCCAGCAGCTCTGCAAAAAAATCCACCATGATCAAAAACTGACTGCCAGATGGCGGTGTTGGTCATGTATATGGCAAAGTGAATAAGGGGAGTTTAGAGGACAGAAAAACCAGCGTATTGTTAGCTCAATGGTTAGCAGTGAAGTGAAAAAAAGAAGTTTAGAGGACAGAAAAACCAGCGTATTGTTAGCTCAATGGTTAACAGTGCGTGCCAAAATTTATCTGATGAGTGAAGTCTAGCAGCTTCGGCAATAGATCTGTGAGAAAAGCTATGGCGGTTGCCTCTAAAAATTGTTCCAATAATTAAAAAACCGTGAGCACCCGGTAGTAGGCTGTGACAACCCAGCAGCTCTGCAAAAAAATCCACCATGATCAAAAACTGACTACCAGATGGCGGTGTTGGTCATGTATATGGCAAAGTGAATAAAAGGAGTTTAGCAGACAGAAAAACCAGCGTATTGTTAGCCTAATGGTAGCAGTGCGTGCTAAAATTTTTCTGAGTGAAGTCTAGCAGCTTCCGAAATGATATATAAGAAAAGCTATGGCGATTGTCTCTAAAAATTTTCCTTTCTATTCAATTAAAAACTTTTAATATTTAAATAAAAATTATAGGCCGTGAAAACCAACAAATTGTTGAAATAAAAAGCAATAATTAAAAAACCGTGAGCACCCGGTAGTAGGCTGTGACAACCCAGCAGCTCTGCAAAAAAATCCACCATGATCAAAAACTGACTGCCAGATGGCGGTGTTGGTCATGTATATGGTAAAGTGAATAAGGGGAGTTTAAAGGACAGAAAAACCAGCGTAGTGTTAGCTTAATGGTTATCAGTGCGTGCCAAAATTTATCTGATGAGTGAAGTCTAGCAGCTTCCGCAATAGATCTATGAGAAAAGCTATGGCGGTTGCCTCTAAAAATTGTTCGTTCTATTCAATTAAAAATTTTTAATAATTAAATAAAAATTATTAAAAACACAATAATAATATTCCCTGTAGAAAATTCATTCATAGTCAAGGTACTTGAAAATTCAAAGGCCGTAAAAACCAACAAATTGTCGAAATAAAAAGCAATCATTAAAAACCCGTGAGCACCCGGTAGCAGGCTGTGACAACAAAACAGCTCTGCAAAAAAATCTACCATGATCAAAAACTGACTGCCAGATGGCGGTGTTGGTCATGTATATGGTAAAGTGAATAAGGGGAGTTTAGAGGACAGAAAAACCAGCGTATTGCTAGCCTAATGGTAGCAGTGCGTGCTAAAATTTTTCTGATGAGTGAAGTCTAGCAGCTTCCGAAATGATATATAAGAAAAGCTATGGCGGTTGTCTCTAAAAGTTTTCCTTTCTATTCAATTAAAAACTTTTAATAATTAAATAAAAATTATAGGCCGTGAAAACCAACAAATTGTTGAAATAAAAAGCAATAATTAAAAAACCGTGAGCACCCGGTAGTAGGCTGTGACAACCCAGCAGCTCTGCAAAAAAATCCACCATGATCAAAAACTGACTACCAGATGGCGGTGTTGGTCATGTGTATGGTAAAGTGATTAAAAGGAGTTTGGAGAACAAAAAAACCAACGTATTGGTGGCTTAATGGTTATCAGTGCGTGCCAAAATTTATCTGATGAGTGAAGTCTAGCAGCTTCCGAAATGATATATGAGAAAAGCTATGGCGGTTGCCTCTAAAAATTTTCCTTTCTATTCAATTAAAAAATTTTAATAATTAAATAAAAATTATAGGCCGTGAAAACCAACAAATTGTTGAAATAAAAAGCAATAATTAAAAAACCGTGAGCACCCGGTAGTAGGCTGTGACAACCCAGCAGCTCTGCAAAAAAATCCACCATGATCAAAAACTGACTACCAGATGGCGGTGTTGGTCATGTATATGGCAAAGTGAATAAAGGGAGTTTAGAGGACAGAAAAACCAGCGTATTGTTAGCCTAATGGTAGCAGTGCGTGCTAAAATTTTTCTGATGAGTGAAGTCTAGCAGCTTCCGAAATGATATATAAGAAAAGCTATGGCGGTTGTCTCTAAGAGTTTTCCTTTCTATTCAATTAAAAACTTTTAATAATTAAATAAAAATTATAGGCCGTGAAAACCAACAAATTGTTGAAATAAAAAGCAATAATTAAAAAACCGTGAGCACCCGGTAGTAGGCTGTGACAACCCAGCAGCTCTGCAAAAAAATCCACCATGATCAAAAACTGACTACCAGATGGCGGTGTTGGTCATGTATATGGTAAAGTGATTAAAAGGAGTTTGGAGAACAAAAAAACCAACGTATTGGTAGCTTAATGGTTATCAGTGCGTGCCAAAATTTATCTGATGAGTGAAGTCTAGCAGCTTCCGAAATGATATATGAGAAAAGCTATGGCGGTTGCCTCTAAAAATTTTCCTTTCTATTCAATTAAAAAATTTTAATAATTAAATAAAAATTATAGGCCGTGAAAACCAACAAATTGTTGAAATAAAAAGCAATAATTAAAAAACCGTGAGCACCCGGTAGTAGGCTGTGACAACCCAGCAGCTCTGCAAAAAAATCCACCATGATCAAAAACTGACTACCAGATGGCGGTGTTGGTCATGTATATGGCAAAGTGAATAAAAGGAGTTTAGAGGACAGAAAAACCTGCGTATTGTTAGCCTAATGGTAGCAGTGCGTGCTAAAATTTTTCTGATGAGTGAAGTCTAGCAGCTTCCGAAATGATATATAAGAAAAGCTATGGCGGTTGTCTCTAAGAGTTTTCCTTTCTATTCAATTAAAAACTTTTAATAATTAAATAAAAATTATAGGCCGTGAAAACCAACAAATTTTTGAAATAAAAAGCAATAATTAAAAAACCGTGAGCACCCGGTAGTAGGCTGTGACACCCCAGCAGCTCTGCAAAAAAATCCACCATGATCAAAAACTGACTGCCAGATGGCGGTGTTGGTCATGTATATGGTAAAGTGAATAAGGGGAGTTTAGAGGACAGAAAAACCAGCGTATTGTTAGCTCAATGGTTAGCAGTGAAGTGAAAAAAAGAAGTTTAGAGGACAGAAAAACCAACGTATTGTTAGCTCAATGGTTAACAGTGCGTGCCAAAATTTATCTGATGAGTGAAGTCTAGCAGCTTCCGAAATTGATATATAAGAAAAGATATGGCGGTTGTCTCTAAAAATTTTCCTTTCTATTCAATTAAAAACTTTAAATAATTAAATAAAAATTATTAAAAACACAATAATAATATTCCCTGTAGAAAATTAATTCATAGTCAAGATACTTGAAAATTCAAAGGCCGTAAAAACCAACAAATTGTTGAAATAAAAAGCAATAATTAAAAACCCGTGAGCACCCGGTAGCAGGCTGTGACAACAAAGCAGCTCTGCAAAAAATCCACCATGATCAAAAACTGACTGCCAGATGGCGGTGTTGGTCATGTATATGGCAAAGTGAATAAGGGGAGTTTAGAGGACAGAAAAACCAGCGTATTGTTAGCTCAATGGTTAGCAGTGAAGTGAAAAAAAGAAGTTTAGAGGACAGAAAAACCAGCGTATTGTTAGCTCAATGGTTAACAGTGCGTGCCAAAATTTATCTGATGAGTGAAGTCTAGCAGCTTCCGAAATTGATATATAAGAAAAGATATGGCGGTTGTCTCTAAAAATTTTCCTTTCTATTCAATTAAAAACTTTAAATAATTAAATAAAAATTATTAAAAACACAATAATAATATTCCCTGTAGAAAATTAATTCATAGTCAAGATACTTGAAAATTCAAAGGCCGTAAAAACCAACAAATTGTTGAAATAAAAAGCAATAATTAAAAACCCGTGAGCACCCGGTAGCAGGCTGTGACAACCAAGGAGCTCTGCAAAAAAATCCACCATGATCAAAAACTGACTGCCAGATGGCGGTGTTGGTCATGTATATGGTAAAGTGAATAAGGGGAGTTTAGAGGACAGAAAAACCAGCGTATTGTTAGCTCAATGGTTAGCAGTGAAGTGAAAAAAAGAAGTTTAGAGGACAGAAAAACCAACGTATTGTTAGCTCAATGGTTAACAGTGCGTGCCAAAATTTATCTGATGAGTGAAGTCTAGCAGCTTCCGAAATTGATATATAAGAAAAGATATGGCGGTTGTCTCTAAAAATTTTCCTTTCTATTCAATTAAAAACTTTAAATAATTAAATAAAAATTATTAAAAACACAATAATAATATTCCCTGTAGAAAATTAATTCATAGTCAAGATACTTGAAAATTCAAAGGCCGTAAAAACCAACAAATTGTTGAAATAAAAAGCAATAATTAAAAACCCGTGAGCACCCGGTAGCAGGCTGTGACAACCAAGGAGCTCTGCAAAAAAATCCACCATGATCAAAAACTGACTGCCAGATGGCGGTGTTGGTCATGTATATGGTACAGTGAATAAGGGGAGTTTAGAGGACAGAAAAACCAGCGTATTGTTAGCTCAATGGTTAGCAGTGAAGTGAAAAAAAGAAGTTTAGAGGACAGAAAAACCAGCGTATTGTTAGCTCAATGGTTAGCAGTGAAGTGAAAAAAAGAAGTTTAGAGGACAGAAAAACCAGCGTATTGTTAGCCTAATGGTAGCAGTGCGTGCTAAAATTTTTCTGATGAGTGAAGTCTAGCAGCTTCCGAAATGGTATATAAGAAAAGCTATGGCGGTTGTCTCTAAAAATTTTCCTTTCTATTCAATTAAAAACTTTTAATAATTAAATAAAAATTATAGGCCGTGAAAACCAACAAATTGTTGAAATAAAAAGCAATAATTAAAAAACCGTGAGCACCCGGTAGTAGGCTGTGACAACCCAGCAGCTCTGCAAAAAAATCCACCATGATCAAAAACTGACTGCCAGATGGCGGTGTTGGTCATGTATATGGCAAAGTGAATAAGGGGAGTTTAGAGGACAGAAAAACCAGCGTATTGTTAGCTCAATGGTTAGCAGTGAAGTGAAAAAAAGAAGTTTCGAGGACAGAAAAACCAGCGTATTGTTAGCTCAATGGTTAACAGTGCGTGCCAAAATTTATCTGATGAGTGAAGTCTAGCAGCTTCGGCAATAGATCTGTGAGAAAAGCTATGGCGGTTGCCTCTAAAAATTGTTCCAATAATTAAAAAACCGTGAGCACCCGGTAGTAGGCTGTGACAACCCAGCAGCTCTGCAAAAAAATCCACCATGATCAAAAACTGACTACCAGATGGCGGTGTTGGTCATGTATATGGCAAAGTGAATAAAAGGAGTTTAGCAGACAGAAAAACCAGCGTATTGTTAGCCTAATGGTAGCAGTGCGTGCTAAAATTTTTCTGAGTGAAGTCTAGCAGCTTCCGAAATGATATATAAGAAAAGCTATGGCGGTTGTCTCTAAAAATTTTCCTTTCTATTCAATTAAAAACTTTTAATAATTAAATAAAAATTATAGGCCGTGAAAACCAACAAATTGTTGAAATAAAAAGCAATAATTAAAAAACCGTGAGCACCCGGTAGTAGGCTGTGACAACCCAGCAGCTCTGCAAAAAAATCCACCATGATCAAAAACTGACTGCCAGATGGCGGTGTTGGTCATGTATATGGTAAAGTGAATAAGGGGAGTTTAAAGGACAGAAAAACCAGCGTAGTGTTAGCTTAATGGTTATCAGTGCGTGCCAAAATTTATCTGATGAGTGAAGTCTAGCAGCTTCCGCAATAGATCTATGAGAAAAGCTATGGCGGTTGCCTCTAAAAATTGTTCGTTCTATTCAATTAAAATTTTTTAATAATTAAATAAAAATTATTAAAAACACAATAATAATATTCCCTGTAGAAAATTCATTCATAGTCAAGGTACTTGAAAATTCAAAGGCCGTAAAAACCAACAAATTGTCGAAATAAAAAGCAATCATTAAAAACCCGTGAGCACCCGGTAGCAGGCTGTGACAACAAAACAGCTCTGCAAAAAAATCTACCATGATCAAAAACTGACTGCCAGATGGCGGTGTTGGTCATGTATATGGTAAAGTGAATAAGGGGAGTTTAGAGGACAGAAAAACCAGCGTATTGTTAGCCTAATGGTAGCAGTGCGTGCTAAAATTTTTCTGATGAGTGAAGTCTAGCAGCTTCCGAAATGATATATAAGAAAAGCTATGGCGGTTGTCTCTAAAAGTTTTCCTTTCTATTCAATTAAAAACTTTTAATAATTAAATAAAAATTATAGGCCGTGAAAACCAACAAATTGTTGAAATAAAAAGCAATAATTAAAAAACCGTGAGCACCCGGTAGTAGGCTGTGACAACCCAGCAGCTCTGCAAAAAAATCCACCATGATCAAAAACTGACTACCAGATGGCGGTGTTGGTCATGTATATGGTAAAGTGATTAAAAGGAGTTTGGAGAACAAAAAAACCAACGTATTGGTAGCTTAATGGTTATCAGTGCGTGCCAAAATTTATCTGATGAGTGAAGTCTAGCAGCTTCCGAAATGATATATAAGAAAAGCTATGGCGGTTGTCTCTAAAAGTTTTCCTTTCTATTCAATTAAAAACTTTTAATAATTAAATAAAAATTATAGGCCGTGAAAACCAACAAATTGTTGAAATAAAAAGCAATAATTAAAAAACCGTGAGCACCCGGTAGTAGGCTGTGACAACCCAGCAGCTCTGCAAAAAAATCCACCATGATCAAAAACTGACTACCAGATGGCGGTGTTGGTCATGTATATGGTAAAGTGATTAAAAGGAGTTTGGAGAACAAAAAAACCAACGTATTGGTAGCTTAATGGTTATCAGTGCGTGCCAAAATTTTTCTGATGAGTGAAGTCTAGCAGCTTCCGAAATGATATATAAGAAAAGCTATGGCGGTTGTCTCTAAAAGTTTTCCTTTCTATTCAATTAAAAAATTTTAATAATTAAATAAAAATTATAGGCCGTGAAAACCAACAAATTGTTGAAATAAAAAGCAATAATTAAAAAACCGTGAGCACCCGGTAGTAGGCTGTGACAACCCAGCAGCTCTGCAAAAAAATCCACCATGATCAAAAACTGACTACCAGATGGCGGTGTTGGTCATGTATATGGCAAAGTGAATAAAAGGAGCTTAGAGGACAGAAAAACCAGCGTATTGTTAGCCTAATGGTAGCAGTGCGTGCTAAAATTTTTCTGATGAGTGAAGTCTAGCAGCTTCCGAAATGATATATAAGAAAAGCTATGGCGGTTGTCTCTAAAAGTTTTCCTTTCTATTCAATTAAAAACTTTTAATAATTAAATAAAAATTATAGGCCGTGAAAAGCAACAAATTTTTGAAATAAAAAGCAATAATTAAAAAACCGTGAGCACCCGGTAGTAGGCTGTGACACCCCAGCAGCTCTGCAAAAAAATCCACCATGATCAAAAACTGACTGCCAGATGGCGGTGTTGGTCATGTATATGGTAAAGTGAATAAGGGGAGTTTAGAGGACAGAAAAACCAGCGTATTGTTAGCTCAATGGTTAGCAGTGAAGTGAAAAAAAGAAGTTTAGAGGACAGAAAAACCAACGTATTGTTAGCTCAATGGTTAACAGTGCGTGCCAAAATTTATCTGATGAGTGAAGTCTAGCAGCTTCCGAAATTGATATATAAGAAAAGATATGGCGGTTGTCTCTAAAAATTTTCCTTTCTATTCAATTAAAAACTTTAAATAATTAAATAAAAATTATTAAAAACACAATAATAATATTCCCTGTAGAAAATTAATTCATAGTCAAGATACTTGAAAATTCAAAGGCCGTAAAAACCAACAAATTGTTGAAATAAAAAGCAATAATTAAAAACCCGTGAGCACCCGGTAGCAGGCTGTGACAACAAAGCAGCTCTGCAAAAAATCCACCATGATCAAAAACTGACTGCCAGATGGCGGTGTTGGTCATGTATATGGCAAAGTGAATAAGGGGAGTTTAGAGGACAGAAAAACCAGCGTATTGTTAGCTCAATGGTTAGCAGTGAAGTGAAAAAAAGAAGTTTAGAGGACAGAAAAACCAGCGTATTGTTAGCTCAATGGTTAGCAGTGAAGTGAAAAAAAGAAGTTTAGAGGACAGAAAAACCAGCGTATTGTTAGCTCAATGGTTAACAGTGCGTGCCAAAATTTATCTGATGAGTGAAGTCTAGCAGCTTCCGAAATTGATATATAAGAAAAGATATGGCGGTTGTCTCTAAAAATTTTCCTTTATATTCAATTAAAAACTTTAAATAATTAAATAAAAATTATTAAAAACACAATAATAATATTCCCTGTAGAAAATTAATTCATAGTCAAGATACTTGAAAATTCAAAGGCCGTAAAAACCAACAAATTGTTGAAATAAAAAGCAATAATTAAAAACCCGTGAGCACCCGGTAGCAGGCTGTGACAACCAAGGAGCTCTGCAAAGAAATCCACCATGATCAAAAACTGACTGCCAGATGGCGGTGTTGGTCATGTATATGGTAAAGTGAATAAGGGGAGTTTAGAGGACAGAAAAACCAGCGTATTGTTAGCTCAATGGTTAGCAGTGAAGTGAAAAAAAGAAGTTTAGAGGACAGAAAAACCAACGTATTGTTAGCTCAATGGTTAACAGTGCGTGCCAAAATTTATCTGATTAGTGAAGTCTAGCAGCTTCCGAAATTGATATATAAGAAAAGATATGGCGGTTGTCTCTAAAAATTTTCCTTTCTATTCAATTAAAAACTTTAAATAATTAAATAAAAATTATTAAAAACACAATAATAATATTCCCTGTAGAAAATTAATTCATAGTCAAGATACTTGAAAATTCAAAGGCCGTAAAAACCAACAAATTGTTGAAATAAAAAGCAATAATTAAAAACCCGTGAGCACCCGGTAGCAGGCTGTGACAACCAAGGAGCTCTGCAAAAAAATCCACCATGATCAAAAACTGACTGCCAGATGGCGGTGTTGGTCATGTATATGGTACAGTGAATAAGGGGAGTTTAGAGGACAGAAAAACCAGCGTATTGTTAGCTCAATGGTTAGCAGTGAAGTGAAAAAAAGAAGTTTAGAGGACAGAAAGACCAGCGTATTGTTAGCTCAATGGTTAGCAGTGAAGTGAAAAAAAGAAGTTTAGAGGACAGAAAAACCAGCGTATTGTTAGCTCAATGGTTAACAGTGCGTGCCAAAATTTATCTGATGAGTGAAGTCTAGCAGCTTCGGCAATAGATCTGTGAGAAAAGCTATGGCGGTTGCCTCTAAAAATTGTTCCAATAATTAAAAAACCGTGAGCACCCGGTAGTAGGCTGTGACAACCCAGCAGCTCTGCAAAACAATCCACCATGATCAAAAACTGACTACCAGATGGCGGTGTTGGTCATGTATATGGCAAAGTGAATAAAAGGAGTTTAGCGGACAGAAAAACCAGCGTATTGTTAGCCTAATGGTAGCAGTGCGTGCTAAAATTTTTCTGATGAGTGAAGTCTAGCAGCTTCCGAAATGATATATAAGAAAAGCTATGGCGGTTGTCTCTAAAAATTTTCCTTTCTATTCAATTAAAAACTTTTAATAATTAAATAAAAATTATAGGCCGTGAAAACCAACAAATTGTTGAAATAAAAAGCAATAATTAAAAAACCGTGAGCACCCGGTAGTAGGCTGTGACAACCCAGCAGCTCTGCAAAAAAATCCACCATGATCAAAAACTGACTGCCAGATGGCGGTGTTGGTCATGTATATGGCAAAGTGAATAAGGGGAGTTTAGAGGACAGAAAAACCAGCGTATTGTTAGCTCAATGGTTAGCAGTGAAGTGAAAAAAAGAAGTTTAGAGGACAGAAAAACCAGCGTATTGTTAGCTCAATGGTTAACAGTGCGTGCCAAAATTTATCTGATGAGTGAAGTCTAGCAGCTTCGGCAATAGATCTGTGAGAAAAGCTATGGCGGTTGCCTCTAAAAATTGGTCCAATAATTAAAAAACCGTGAGCACCCGGTAGCAGGCCGTGTCAACAAAGCAGCTCTGTCAAAAAAATCCATCAAGATCAAAAACTGACTGCCAGATGGCGGTGTTGGTCATGTATATGGTAAAGTGAATAAGGGGAGTTTAGCGGACAGAAAAACCAGCGTATTGTTAGCTTAATGGTTATCAGTGCGTGCCAAAATTTTTCTGATGAGTGAAGACTAGCAGCTTCCGAAATGGATCTATAAGAATGCTATGGCGGTTGTCTCTGAAAATTTTCCTTTCTATTCAATTAAAAACTTTTAATAATTAAATAAAAATTATAGGCCGTGAAAACCAACAAATTGTTGCAATAAAAAGCAATAATTAAAAAAGCGTGAGCACCCGGTAGTAGGCTGTGAAAACCCAGCAGCTCTGCAAAAAAATCCACCATGATCAAAAACTGACTGCCAGATGGCGGTGTTGGTCATGTATATGGTAAAGTGAATAAGGGGAGTTTAGAGGACAGAAAAACCAGCGTATTGTTAGCTCAATGGTTAGCAGTGCGTGCCAAAATTTCTCTGATGAGTGAAGTCTAGCAGCTTCCGAAATTGATATATAAGAAAAGCTATGGCGGTTGTCTCTAAAAATTTTCCTTTCTATTCAATTAAAAACTTTTAATAATTAAATAAAAATTATTAAAAACACAATAATAATATTCCCTGTAGAAAATTCATTCATAGTCAAGATACTTGAAAATTATAGGCCGTGAAAACCAACAAATTGTTGAAATAAAAAACAATAATTAAAAACCCGTGAGCACCCGGTAGCAGGCTGTGACAACAAAGCAGCTCTGCAAAAAAATCCACCATGATCAAAAACTGACTGCCAGATGGCGGTGTTGGTCATGTATATGGCAAAGTGAATAAGGGTAGTTTAGAGGACAAAAAAACCAGCGTATTGTTAGCTCAATGGTTAGCAGTGAAGTGAAAAAAAGAAGTTTAGAGGACAGAAAAACCAGCGTATTGTTAGCTCAATGGTTAACAGTGCGTGCCAAAATTTATCTGATGAGTGAAGTCTAGCAGCTTCGGCAATAGATCTGTGAGAAAAGCTATGGCGGTTGCCTCTAAAAATTGTTCCAATAATTAAAAAACCGTGAGCACCCGGTAGTAGGCTGTGACAACAAAGCAGCTCTGCAAAAAAATCCACCATGATCAAAAACTGACTACCAGATGGCGGTGTTGGTCATGTATATGGCAAAGTGAATAAAAGGAGTTTAGCGGACAGAAAACCCAGCGTATTGTTAGCCTAATGGTAGCAGTGCGTGCTAAAATTTTTCTGATGAGTGAAGTCCAGCAGCTTCCGAAATGATATATAAGAAAAGCTATGGCGGTTGTCTCTAAAAATTTTCCTTTCTATTCAATTAAAAACTTTTAATAATTAAATAAAAATTATAGGCCGTGAAAACCAACAAATTGTTGAAATAAAAAGCAATAATTAAAAAACCGTGAGCACCCGGTAGTAGGCTGTGACAACCCAGCAGCTCTGCAAAAAAATCCACCATGATCAAAAACTGACTGCCAGATGGCGGTGTTGGTCATGTATATGGCAAAGTGAATAAGGGGAGTTTAGAGGACAGAAAAACCAGCGTATTGTTAGCTCAATGGTTAGCAGTGAAGTGAAAAAAAGAAGTTTAGAGGACAGAAAAACCAGCGTATTGTTAGCTCAATGGTTAACAGTGCGTGCCAAAATTTATCTGATGAGTGAAGTCTAGCAGCTTCGGAAATAGATCTGTGAGAAAAGCTATGGCGGTTGCCTCTAAAAATTGGTCCAATAATTAAAAAACCGTGAGCACCCGGTAGCAGGCCGTGTCACCAAAGCAGCTCTGTCAAAAAAATCCATCACGATCAAAAACTGACTGCCAGATGGCGGTGTTGGTCATGTATATGGTAAAGTGAATAAGGGGAGTTTAGCGGACAGAAAAACCAGCGTATTGTTAGCTTAATGGTTATCAGTGCGTGCCAAAATTTTTCTGATGAGTGAAGACTAGCAGCTTCCGAAATGAATCTATAAGAATGCTATGGCGGTTGTCTCTGAAAATTTTCCTTTCTATTCAATTAAAAACTTTTAATAATTAAATAAAAATTATAGGCCGTGAAAACCAACAAATTGTTGCAATAAAAAGCAATAATTAAAAAACCGTGAGCACCCGGTAGTAGGCTGTGACAACCCAGCAGCTCTGCAAAAAAATCCACCATGATCAAAAACTGACTGCCAGATGGCGGTGTTGGTCATGTATATGGTAAAGTGAATAAGGGGAGTTTAGAGGACAGAAAAACCAGCGTATTGTTAGCCTAATGGTAGCAGTGCGTGCTAAAATTTTTCTGATGAGTGAAGTCTAGCAGCTTCCGAAATGATATATAAGAAAAGCTATGGCGGTTGTCTCTAAAAGTTTTCCTTTCTATTCAATTAAAAACTTTTAATAATTAAATAAAAATTATAGGCCGTGAAAACCAACAAATTGTTGAAATAAAAAGCAATAATTATAAAACCGTGAGCACCCGGTAGTAGGCTGTGACAACCCAGCAGCTCTGCAAAAAAATCCACCATGATCAAAAACTGACTGCCAGATGGCGGTGTTGGTCATGTATATGGCAAAGTGAATAAGGGGAGTTTAGAGGACAGAAAAACCAGCGTATTGTTAGCTCAATGGTTAGCAGTGAAGTGAAAAAAAGAAGTTTAGAGGACAGAAAAAACACCGTATTGTTAGCTCAATGGTTAACAGTGCGTGCCAAAATTTATCTGATGAGTGAAGTCTAGCAGCTTCGGAAATAGATCTGTGAGAAAAGCTCTGGCGGTTGCCTCTAAAAATTGGTCCAATAATTAAAAAACCGTGAGCACCCGGTAGCACGCCGTGTCACCAAAGCAGCTCTGTCAAAAAAATCCATCACGATCAAAAACTGACTGCCAGATGGCGGTGTTGGTCTTGTATATGGTAAAGTGAATAAGGGGAGTTTAGCGGACAGAAAAACCAGCGTATTGTTAGCTTAATGGTTATCAGTGCGTGCCAAAATTTTTCTGATGAGTGAAGACTAGCAGCTTCCGAAATGAATCTATAAGAATGCTATGGCGGTTGTCTCTGAAAATTTTCCTTTCTATTCAATTAAAAACTTTTAATAATTAAATAAAAATTATAGGCCGTGAAAACCAACAAATTGTTGCAATAAAAAGCAATAATAAAAAAACCGTGAGCACCCGGTAGTAGGCTGTGACAACCCAGCAGCTCTGCAAAAAAATCCACCATGATCAAAAACTGACTGCCAGATGGCGGTGTTGGTCATGTATATGGTAAAGTGAATAAGGGGAGTTTAGAGGACAGAAAAACCAGCGTATTGTTAGCCTAATGGTAGCAGTGCGTGCTAAAATTTTTCTGATGAGTGAAGTCTAGCAGCTTCCGAAATGATATATAAGAAAAGCTATGGCGGTTGCCTCTAAAAGTTTTCCTTTCTATTCAATTAAAAACTTTTAATAATTAAATAAAAATTAAAGGCCGTGAAAACCAACAAATTGTTGAAATAAAAAGCAATAATTAAAAAACCGTGAGCACCCGGTAGTAGGCTGTGACAACCCAGCAGCTCTGCAAAAAAATCCACCATGATCAAAAACTGACTGCCAGATGGCGGTGTTGGTCATGTATATGGCAAAGTGAATAAGGGGAGTTTAGAGGACAGAAAAACCAGCGTATTGTTAGCTCAATGGTTAGAAGTGAAGTGAAAAAAAGAAGTTTAGAGGACAGAAAAAACACCGTATTGTTAGCTCAATGGTTAACAGTGCGTGCCAAAATTTATCTGATGAGTGAAGTCTAGCAGCTTCGGCAATAGATCTGTGAGAAAAGCTATGGCGGTTGCCTCTAAAAATTGGTCCAATAATTAAAAAACCGTGAGCACCCGGTAGCAGGCCGTGTCACCAAAGCAGCTCTGTCAAAAAAATCCATCACGATCAAAAACTGACTGCCAGATGGCGGTGTTGGTCATGTATATGGTAAAGTGAATAAAAGGAGTTTAGCGGACAGAAAAACCAGCGTATTGTTAGCCTAATGGTAGCAGTGCGTGCTAAAATTTTTCTGATGAGTGAAGTCCAGCAGCTTCCGAAATGATATATAAGAAAAGCTATGGCGGTTGTCTCTAAAAATTTTCCTTTCTATTCAATTAAAAACTTTTAATAATTAAATAAAAATTATAGGCCGTGAAAACCAACAAATTGTTGAAATAAAAAGCAATAATTAAAAAACCGTGAGCACCCGGTAGTAGGCTGTGACAACCCAGCAGCTCTGCAAAAAAATCCACCATGATCAAAAACTGACTGCCAGATGGCGGTGTTGGTCATGTATATGGTAAAGTGAATAAGGGGAGTTTAGAGGACAGAAAAACCAGCGTAGTGTTAGCTTAATGGTTATCAGTGCGTGCCAAAATTTATCTGATGAGTGAAGTCTAGCAGCTTCCGAAATGATATATGAGAAAAGCTATGGCGGTTGCCTCTAAAAATTTTCCTTTCTATTCAATTAAAAAATTTTAATATTTAAATAAAAATTATAGGCCGTGAAAACCAACAAATTGTTGAAATAAAAAGCAATAATTAAAAAACCGTGAGCACCCGGTAGTAGGCTGTGAAAACCCAGCAGCTCTGCAAAAAAATCCACCATGATCAAAAACTGACTACCAGATGGCGGTGTTGGTCATGTATATGGCAAAGTGAATAAAAGGAGTTTAGAGGACAGAAAAACCAGCGTATTGTTAGCCTAATGGTAGCAGTGCGTGCTAAAATTTTTCTGATGAGTGAAGTCTAGCAGCGTCCGAAATGATATATAAGAAAAGCTATGGCGGTTGTCTCTAAAAGTTTTCCTTTCTATTCAATTAAAAACTTTTAATAATTAAATAAAAATTAAAGGCCGTGAAAACCAACAAATTGTTGAAATAAAAAGCAATAATTAAAAAACCGTGAGCACCCGGTAGTAGGCTGTGACAACTTAGCAGCTCTGCAAAAAAATCCACCATGATCAAAAACTGACTGCCAGATGGCGGTGTTGGTCATGTATATGGTAAAGTGAATAAAAGGAGTTTAGCGGACAGAAAACCCAGCGTATTGTTAGCCTAATGGTAGCAGTGCGTGCTAAAATTTTTCTGATGAGTGAAGTCCAGCAGCTTCCGAAATGATATATAAGAAAAGCTATGGCGGTTGTCTCTAAAAATTTTCCTTTCTATTCAATTAAAAACTTTTAATAATTAAATAAAAATTATAGGCCGTGAAAACCAACAAATTGTTGAAATAAAAAGCAATAATTAAAAAACCGTGAGCACCCGGTAGTAGGCTGTGACAACCCAGCAGCTCTGCAAAAAAATCCACAATGATCAAAAACTGACTACCAGATGGCGGTGTTGGTCATGTATATGGCAAAGTGAATAAGGGGAGTTTAGAGGACAGAAAAACCAGCGTATTGTTAGCTCAATGGTTAGCAGTGAAGTGAAAAAAAGAAGTTTAGAGGACAGAAAAAACACCGTATTGTTAGCCTAATGGTAGCAGTGCGTGCTAAAATTTTTCTGATGAGTGAAGTCCAGCAGCTTCCGAAATGATATATAAGAAAAGCTATGGCGGTTGTCTCTAAAAATTTTCCTTTCTATTCAATTAAAAACTTTTAATAATTAAATAAAAATTATAGGCCGTGAAAACCAACAAATTGTTGAAATAAAAAGCAATAATTAAAAAACCGTGAGCACCCGGTAGTAGGCTGTGACAACCCAGCAGCTCTGCAAAAAAATCCACCATGATCAAAAACTGACTGCCAGATGGCGGTGTTGGTCATGTATATGGTAAAGTGAATAAAAGGAGTTTAGCGGACAGAAAACCCAGCGTATTGTTAGCCTAATGGTAGCAGTGCGTGCTAAAATTTTTCTGATGAGTGAAGTCCAGCAGCTTCCGAAATGATATATAAGAAAAGCTATGGCGGTTGTCTCTAAAAATTTTCCTTTCTATTCAATTAAAAACTTTTAATAATTAAATAAAAATTATAGGCCGTGAAAACCAACAAATTGTTGAAATAAAAAGCAATAATTAAAAAACCGTGAGCACCCGGTAGTAGGCTGTGACAACCCAGCAGCTCTGCAAAAAAATCCACCATGATCAAAAACTGACTGCCAGATGGCGGTGTTGGTCATGTATATGGTAAAGTGAATAAAAGGAGTTTAGCGGACAGAAAACCCTGCGTATTGTTAGCCTAATGGTAGCAGTGCGTGCTAAAATTTTTCTGATGAGTGAAGTCCAGCAGCTTCCGAAATGATATATAAGAAAAGCTATGGCGGTTGTCTCTAAAAATTTTCCTTTCTATTCAATTAAAAACTTTTAATAATTAAATAAAAATTATAGGCCGTGAAAACCAACAAATTGTTGAAATAAAAAGCAATAATTAAAAAACCGTGAGCACCCGGTAGTAGGCTGTGACAACCCAGCAGCTCTGCAAAAAAATCCACAATGATCAAAAACTGACTACCAGATGGCGGTGTTGGTCATGTATATGGCAAAGTGAATAAGGGGAGTTTAGAGGACAGAAAACCCAGCGTATTGTTAGCCTAATGGTAGCAGTGCGTGCTAAAATTTTTCTGATGAGTGAAGTCCAGCAGCTTCCGAAATGATATATAAGAAAAGCTATGGCGGTTGTCTCTAAAAGTTTTCCTTTCTATTCAATTAAAAACTTTTAATAATTAAATAAAAATTAAAGGCCGTGAAAACCAACAAATTGTTGAAATAAAAAGCAATAATTAAAAAACCGTGAGCACCCGGTAGTAGGCTGTGACAACCCAGCAGCTCTGCAAAAAAATCCACCATGATCAAAAACTGACTGCCAGATGGCGGTGTTGGTCATGTATATGGTAAAGTGAATAAAAGGAGTTTAGCGGACAGAAAACCCAGCGTATTGTTAGCCTAATGGTAGCAGTGCGTGCTAAAATTTTTCTGATGAGTGAAGTCCAGCAGCTTCCGAAATGATATATAAGAAAAGCTATGGCGGTTGTCTCTAAAAGTTTTCCTTTCTATTCAATTAAAAACTTTTAATAATTAAATAAAAATTAAAGGCCGTGAAAACCAACAAATTGTTGAAATAAAAAGCAATAATTAAAAAACCGTGAGCACCCGGTAGTAGGCTGTGACAACCAAGCAGCTCTGCAAAAAAATCCACCATGATCAAAAACTGACTACCAGATGGCGGTGTTGGTCATGTATATGGCAAAGTGAATAAAAGGAGTTTAGCGGACAGAAAACCCAGCGTATTGTTAGCCTAATGGTAGCAGTGCGTGCTAAAATTTTTCTGATGAGTGAAGTCCAGCAGCTTCCGAAATGATATATAAGAAAAGCTATGGCGGTTGTCTCTAAAAATTTTCCTTTCTATTCAATTAAAAACTTTTAATAATTAAATAAAAATTATAGGCCGTGAAAACCAACAAATTGTTGAAATAAAAAGCAATAATTAAAAAACCGTGAGCACCCGGTAGTAGGCTGTGACAACCCAGCAGCTCTGCAAAAAAATCCACCATGATCAAAAACTGACTGCCAGATGGCGGTGTTGGTCATGTATATGGCAAAGTGAATAAGGGGAGTTTAGAGGACAGAAAAACCAGCGTATTGTTAGCTCAATGGTTAGCAGTGAAGTGAAAAAAAGAAGTTTAGAGGACAGAAAAACCAGCGTATTGTTAGCTCAATGGTTAACAGTGCGTGCCAAAATTTATCTGATGAGTGAAGTCTAGCAGCTTCGGAAATAGATCTGTGAGAAAAGCTATGGCGGTTGCCTCTAAAAATTGGTCCAATAATTAAAAAACCGTGAGCACCCGGTAGCAGGCCGTGTCACCAAAGCAGCTCTGTCAAAAAAATCCATCACGATCAAAAACTGACTGCCAGATGGCGGTGTTGGTCATGTATATGGTAAAGTGAATAAGGGGAGTTTAGCGGACAGAAAAACCAGCGTATTGTTAGCTTAATGGTTATCAGTGCGTGCCAAAATTTTTCTGATGAGTGAAGACTAGCAGCTTCCGAAATGAATCTATAAGAATGCTATGGCGGTTGTCTCTGAAAATTTTCCTTTCTATTCAATTAAAAACTTTTAATAATTAAATAAAAATTATAGGCCGTGAAAACCAACAAATTGTTGCAATAAAAAGCAATAATTAAAAAACCGTGAGCACCCGGTAGTAGGCTGTGACAACCCAGCAGCTCTGCAAAAAAATCCACCATGATCAAAAACTGACTGCCAGATGGCGGTGTTGGTCATGTATATGGTAAAGTGAATAAGGGGAGTTTAGAGGACAGAAAAACCAGCGTATTGTTAGCCTAATGGTAGCAGTGCGTGCTAAAATTTTTCTGATGAGTGAAGTCTAGCAGCTTCCGAAATGATATATAAGAAAAGCTATGGCGGTTGTCTCTAAAAGTTTTCCTTTCTATTCAATTAAAAACTTTTAATAATTAAATAAAAATTATAGGCCGTGAAAACCAACAAATTGTTGAAATAAAAAGCAATAATTATAAAACCGTGAGCACCCGGTAGTAGGCTGTGACAACCCAGCAGCTCTGCAAAAAAATCCACCATGATCAAAAACTGACTGCCAGATGGCGGTGTTGGTCATGTATATGGCAAAGTGAATAAGGGGAGTTTAGAGGACAGAAAAACCAGCGTATTGTTAGCTCAATGGTTAGCAGTGAAGTGAAAAAAAGAAGTTTAGAGGACAGAAAAAACACCGTATTGTTAGCTCAATGGTTAACAGTGCGTGCCAAAATTTATCTGATGAGTGAAGTCTAGCAGCTTCGGAAATAGATCTGTGAGAAAAGCTCTGGCGGTTGCCTCTAAAAATTGGTCCAATAATTAAAAAACCGTGAGCACCCGGTAGCAGGCCGTGTCACCAAAGCAGCTCTGTCAAAAAAATCCATCACGATCAAAAACTGACTGCCAGATGGCGGGGTTGGTCATGTATATGGTAAAGTGAATAAGGGGAGTTTAGCGGACAGAAAAACCAGCGTATTGTTAGCTTAATGGTTATCAGTGCGTGCCAAAATTTTTCTGATGAGTGAAGACTAGCAGCTTCCGAAATGAATCTATAAGAATGCTATGGCGGTTGTCTCTGAAAATTTTCCTTTCTATTCAATTAAAAACTTTTAATAATTAAATAAAAATTATAGGCCGTGAAAACCAACAAATTGTTGCAATAAAAAGCAATAATTAAAAAACCGTGAGCACCCGGTAGTAGGCTGTGACAACCCAGCAGCTCTGCAAAAAAATCCACAATGATCAAAAACTGACTACCAGATGGCGGTGTTGGTCATGTATATGGCAAAGTGAATAAAAGGAGTTTAGCGGACAGAAAAACCAGCGTATTGTTAGCCTAATGGTAGCAGTGCGTGCTAAAATTTTTCTGATGAGTGAAGTCCAGCAGCTTCCGAAATGATATATAAGAAAAGCTATGGCGGTTGTCTCTAAAAATTTTCCTTTCTATTCAATTAAAAACTTTTAATAATTAAATAAAAATTATAGGCCGTGAAAACCAACAAATTGTTGAAATAAAAAGCAATAATTAAAAAACCGTGAGCACCCGGTAGTAGGCTGTGACAACCCAGCAGCTCTGCAAAAAAATCCACCATGATCAAAAACTGACTGCAAGATGGCGGTGTTGGTCATGTATATGGCAAAGTGAATAAGGGGAGTTTAGAGGACAGAAAAACCAGCGTATTGTTAGCTCAATGGTTAGCAGTGAAGTGAAAAAAAGAAGTTTAGAGGACAGAAAAACCAGCGTATTGTTAGCTCAATGGTTAACAGTGCGTGCCAAAATTTATCTGATGAGTGAAGTCTAGCAGCTTCGGAAATAGATCTGTGAGAAAAGCTATGGCGGTTGCCTCTAAAAATTGGTCCAATAATTAAAAAACCGTGAGCACCCGGTAGCAGGCCGTGTCACCAAAGCAGCTCTGTCAAAAAAATCCATCACGATCAAAAACTGACTGCCAGATGGCGGTGTTGGTCATGTATATGGTAAAGTGAATAAGGGGAGTTTAGCGGACAGAAAAACCAGCGTATTGTTAGCTTAATGGTTATCAGTGCGTGCCAAAATTTTTCTGATGAGTGAAGACTAGCAGCTTCCGAAATGAATCTATAAGAATGCTATGGCGGTTGTCTCTGAAAATTTTCCTTTCTATACAATTAAAAACTTTTAATAATTAAATAAAAATTATAGGCCGTGAAAACCAACAAATTGTTGCAATAAAAAGCAATAATAAAAAAACCGTGAGCACCCGGTAGTAGGCTGTGACAACCCAGCAGCTCTGCAAAAAAATCCACCATGATCAAAAACTAACTGCCAGATGGCGGTGTTGGTCATGTATATGGTAAAGTGAATAAGGGGAGTTTAGAGGACAGAAAAACCAGCGTATTGTTAGCCTAATGGTAGCAGTGCGTGCTAAAATTTTTCTGATGAGTGAAGTCTAGCAGCTTCCGAAATGATATATAAGAAAAGCTATGGCGGTTGTCTCTAAAAGTTTTCCTTTCTATTCAATTAAAAACTTTTAATAATTAAATAAAAATTATAGGCCGTGAAAACCAACAAATTGTTGAAATAAAAAGCAATAATTAAAAAACCGTGAGCACCCGGTAGTAGGCTGTGACAACCCAGCAGCTCTGCAAAAAAATCCACCATGATCAAAAACTGACTGCCAGATGGCGGTGTTGGTCATGTATATGGTAAAGTGAATAAGGGGAGTTTAGAGGACAGAAAAACCAGCGTAGTGTTAGCTTAATGGTTATCAGTGCGTGCTAAAATTTTTCTGATGAGTGAAGTCTAGCAGCGTCCGAAATGATATATAAGAAAAGCTATGGCGGTTGTCTCTAAAAGTTTTCCTTTCTATTCAATTAAAAACTTTTAATAATTAAATAAAAATTAAAGGCCGTGAAAACCAACAAATTGTTGAAATAAAAAGCAATAATTAAAAAACCGTGAGCACCCGGTAGTAGGCTGTGACAACCCAGCAGCTCTGCAAAAAAATCCACCATGATCAAAAACTGACTGCCAGATGGCGGTGTTGGTCATGTATATGGTAAAGTGAATAAGGGGAGTTTAGAGGACAGAAAAACCAGCGTAGTGTTAGCTTAATGGTTATCAGTGCGTGCCAAAATTTATCTGATGAGTGAAGTCTAGCAGCTTCCGAAATGATATATGAGAAAAGCTATGGCGGTTGCCTCTAAAAATTTTCCTTTCTATTCAATTAAAAAATTTTAATATTTAAATAAAAATTATAGGCCGTGAAAACCAACAAATTGTTGAAATAAAAAGCAATAATTAAAAAACCGTGAGCACCCGGTAGTAGGCTGTGACAACCCAGCAGCTCTGCAAAAAAATCCACCATGATCAAAAACTGACTGCCAGATGGCGGTGTTGGTCATGTAAATGGTAAAGTGAATAAGGGGAGCTTAGAGGACAGAAAAACCAGCGTATTGTTAGCCTAATGGTAGCAGTGCGTGCTAAAATTTTTCTGATGAGTGAAGTCTAGCAGCTTCCGAAATGATATATAAGAAAAGCTATGGCGGTTGTCTCTAAAAGTTTTCCTTTCTATTCAATTAAAAACTTTTAATAATTAAATAAAAATTAAAGGCCGTGAAAACCAACAAATTGTTGAAATAAAAAGCAATAATTAAAAAACCGTGAGCACCCGGTAGTAGGCTGTGACAACCCAGCAGCTCTGCAAAAAAATCCACCATGATCAAAAACTGACTGCCAGATGGCGGTGTTGGTCATGTATATGGCAAAGTGAATAAGGGGAGTTTAGAGGACAGAAAAACCAGCGTATTGTTAGCTCAATGGTTAGCAGTGAAGTGAAAAAAAGAAGTTTAGAGGACAGAAAAAACACCGTATTGTTAGCTCAATGGTTAACAGTGCGTGCCAAAATTTATCTGATGAGTGAAGTCTTCGGCAATAGATCTGTGAGAAAAGCTATGGCGGTTGCCTCTAAAAATTGGTCCAATAATTAAAAAACCGTGAGCACCCGGTAGCAGGCCGTGTCACCAAAGCAGCTCTGTCAAAAAAATCCATCACGATCAAAAACTGACTGCCAGATGGCGGTGTTGGTCATGTATATGGTAAAGTGAATAAAAGGAGTTTAGCGGACAGAAAAACCAGCGTATTGTTAGCCTAATGGTAGCAGTGCGTGCTAAAATTTTTCTGATGAGTGAAGTCCAGCAGCTTCCGAAATGATATATAAGAAAAGCTATGGCGGTTGTCTCTAAAAATTTTCCTTTCTATTCAATTAAAAACTTTTAATAATTAAATAAAAATTATAGGCCGTGAAAACCAACAAATTGTTGAAATAAAAAGCAATAATTAAAAAACCGTGAGCACCCGGTAGTAGGCTGTGACAACCCAGCAGCTCTGCAAAAAAATCCACCATGATCAAAAACTGACTGCCAGATGGCGGTGTTGGTCATGTATATGGTAAAGTGAATAAGGGGAGTTTAGAGGACAGAAAAACCAGCGTAGTGTTAGCTTAATGGTTATCAGTGCGTGCTAAAATTTTTCTGATGAGTGAAGTCTAGCAGCGTCCGAAATGATATATAAGAAAAGCTATGGCGGTTGTCTCTAAAAGTTTTCCTTTCTATTCAATTAAAAACTTTTAATAATTAAATAAAAATTAAAGGCCGTGAAAACCAACAAATTGTTGAAATAAAAAGCAATAATTAAAAAACCGTGAGCACCCGGTAGTAGGCTGTGACAACCCAGCAGCTCTGATAAAAAATCCACCATGATCAAAAACTGACTGCCAGATGGCGGTGTTGGTCATGTATATGGTAAAGTGAATAAGGGGAGTTTAGAGGACAGAAAAACCAGCGTAGTGTTAGCTTAATGGTTATCAGTGCGTGCCAAAATTTATCTGATGAGTGAAGTCTAGCAGCTTCCGAAATGATATATGAGAAAAGCTATGGCGGTTGCCTCTAAAAATTTTCCTTTCTATTCAATTAAAAAATTTTAATATTTAAATAAAAATTATAGGCCGTGAAAACCAACAAATTGTTGAAATAAAAAGCAATAATTAAAAAACCGTGAGCACCCGGTAGTAGGCTGTGACAACCCAGCAGCTCTGCAAAAAAATCCACCATGATCAAAAACTGACTGCCAGATGGCGGTGTTGTTCATGTAAATGGTAAATTGAATAAGGGGAGTTCAGAGGACAGAAAAACCAGCGTATTGTTAGCCTAATGGTAGCAGTGCGTGCTAAAATTTTTCTGATGAGTGAAGTCTAGCAGCTTCCGAAATGATATATAAGAAAAGCTATGGCGGTTGTCTCTAAAAGTTTTCCTTTCTATTCAATTAAAAACTTTTAATAATTAAATAAAAATTAAAGGCCGTGAAAACCAACAAATTGTTGAAATAAAAAGCAGTAATTAAAAAACCGTGAGCACCCGGTAGTAGGCTGTGACAACCCAGCAGCTCTGCAAAAAAATCCACCATGATCAAAAACTGACTGCCAGATGGCGGTGTTGGTCATGTATATGGCAAAGTGAATAAGGGGAGTTTAGAGGACACAAAAACCAGCGTATTGTTAGCTCAATGGTTAGCAGTGAAGTGAAAAAAAGAAGTTTAGAGGACAGAAAAAACACCGTATTGTTAGCTCAATGGTTAACAGTGCGTGCCAAAATTTATCTGATGAGTGAAGTCTAGCAGCTTCGGCAATAGATCTGTGAGAAAAGCTATGGCGGTTGCCTCTAAAAATTGGTCCAATAATTAAAAAACCGTGAACACCCAGTAGCAGGCCGTGTCACCAAAGCAGCTCTGTCAAAAAAATCCATCACGATCAAAAACTGACTGCCAGATGGCGGTGTTGGTCATGTATATGGTAAAGTGAATAAAAGGAGTTTAGCGGACAGAAAAACCAGCGTATTGTTAGCCTAATGGTAGCAGTGCGTGCTAAAATTTTTCTGATGAGTGAAGTCCAGCAGCTTCCGAAATGATATATAAGAAAAGCTATGGCGGTTGTCTCTAAAAATTTTCCTT
The DNA here is from genome assembly GCA_949987695.1 of Merzomyia westermanni. Classification (NCBI taxonomy): domain Eukaryota; kingdom Metazoa; phylum Arthropoda; class Insecta; order Diptera; family Tephritidae; genus Merzomyia; species Merzomyia westermanni. The sequence goes on along the minus strand of OX465288.1, from coordinate 101,758,201 downwards.
TCTATTCAATTAAAAACTTTTAATAATTAAATAAAAATTATAGGCCGTGAAAACCAACAAATTGTTGAAATAAAAAGCAATAATTAAAAAACCGTGAGCACCCGGTAGTAGGCTGTGACAACCCAGCAGCTCTGCAAAAAAATCCACCATGATCAAAAACTGACTGCCAGATGGCGGCGTTGGTCATGTATATGGTAAAGTGAATAAGGGGAGTTTAGAGGACAGAAAAACCAGCGTAGTGTTAGCTTAATGGTTATCAGTGCGTGCCAAAATTTATCTGATGAGTGAAGTCTAGCAGCTTCCGAAATTATATATGAGAAAAGCTATGGCGGTTGCCTCTAAAAATTTTCCTTTCTATTCAATAAAAAAATTTTAATATTTAAATAAAAATTATAGGCCGTGAAAACCAACAAATTGTTGAAATAAAAAGCAATAATTAAAAAACCGTGAGCACCCGGTAGTAGGCTGTGACAACCCAGCAGCTCTGCAAAAAAATCCACCATGATCAAAAACTGACTACCAGATGGCGGTGTTGGTCATGTATATGGCAAAGTGAATAAAAGGAGTTTAGAGGACAGAAAAACCAGCGTATTGTTAGCCTAATGGTAGCAGTGCGTGCTAAAATTTTTCTGATGAGTGAAGTCTAGCAGCGTCCGAAATGATATATAAGAAAAGCTATGGCGGTTGTCTCTAAAAGTTTTCCTTTCTATTCAATTAAAAACTTTTAATAATTAAATAAAAATTATAGGCCGTGAAAACCAACAAATTGTTGAAATAAAAAGCAATAATTAAAAAACCGTGAGCACCCGGTAGTAGGCTGTGACAACCCAGCAGCTCTGCAAAAAAATCCACCATGATCAAAAACTGACTACCAGATGGCGGTGTTGGTCATGTATATGGTAAAGTGATTAAAAGGAGTTTGGAGAACAAAAAAACCAACGTATTGGTAGCTTAATGGTTATCAGTGCGTGCCAAAATTTATCTGATGAGTGAAGTCTAGCAGCTTCCGAAATGATATATGAGAAAAGCTATGGCGGTTGCCTCTAAAAATTTTCCTTTCTATTCAATTAAAAAATTTTAATATTTAAATAAAAATTATAGGCCGTGAAAACCAACAAATTGTTGAAATAAAAAGCAATAATTAAAAAACCGTGAGCACCCGGTAGTAGGCTGTGACAACCCAGCAGCTCTGCAAAAAAATCCACCATGATCAAAAACTGACTGCCAGATGGCGGTGTTGGTCATGTATATGGTAAAGTGAATAAGGGGAGTTTAGAGGACAGAAAAACCAGCTTAATGGTTATCAGTGCGTGCTAAAATTTATCTGATGAGTGAAGTCTAGCAGCTTCCGCAATAGATCTATGAGAAAAGCTATGGCGGTTGCCTCTAAAAATTGTTCGTTCTATTTAATTAAAAATTTTTAATAATTAAATAAAAATTATTAAAAACACAATAATAATATTCCCTGTAGAAAATTCATTCATAGTCAAGGTACTTGAAAATTCAAAGGCCGTAAAAACCAACAAATTGTCGAAATAAAAAGCAATAATTAAAAACCCGTGAGCACCCGGTAGCAGGCTGTGACAACAAAACAGCTCTGCAAAAAAATCCACCATGATCAAAAACTGACTGCCAGATGGCGGTGTTGGTCATGTATATGGTAAAGTGAATAAGGGGAGTTTAGAGGACAGAAAAACCAGCGTATTGTTAGCCTAATGGTAGCAATGCGTGCTAAAATTTTTCTGATGAGTGAAGTCTAGCAGCTTCCGAAATGATATATAAGAAAAGCTATGGCGCTTGTCTCTAAAAGTTTTCCTTTCTATTCAATTAAAAACTTTTAATAATTAAATAAAAATTATAGGCCGTGAAAACCAACAAATTGTTGAAATAAAAAGCAATAATTAAAAAACCGTGAGCACCCGGTAGTAGGCTGTGACAACCCAGCAGCTCTGCAAAAAAATCCACCATGATCAAAAACTGACTACCAGATGGCGGTGTTGGTCATGTATATGGTAAAGTGATTAAAAGGGGTTTGGGGAACAAAAAAACCAACGTATTGGTAGCTTAATGGTTATCAGTGCGTGCCAAAATTTATCTGATGAGTGAAGTCTAGCAGCTTCCGAAATGATATATGAGAAAAGCTATGGCGGTTGCCTCTAAAAATTTTCCTTTCTATTCAATTAAAAAATTTTAATAATTAAATAAAAATTATAGGCCGTGAAAACCAACAAATTGTTGAAATAAAAAGCAATAATTAAAAAACCGTGAGCACCCGGTAGTAGGCTGTGACAACCCAGCAGCTCTGCAAAAAAATCCACCATGATCAAAAACTGACTACCAGATGGCGGTGTTGGTCATGTATATGGCAAAGTGAATAAAAGGAGTTTAGAGGACAGAAAAACCAGCGTATTGTTAGCCTAATGGTAGCAGTGCTTGCTAAAATTTTTCTGATGAGCAGCTTCCGAAATGATATATAAGAAAAGCTATGGCGGTTGTCTCTAAAAGTTATCCTTTCTATTCAATTAAAAACTTTTAATAATTAAATAAAAATTATAGGCCGTGAAAACCAACAAATTTTTGAAATAAAAAGCAATAATTAAAAAACCGTGAGCACCCGGTAGTAGGCTGTGACAACCCAGCAGCTCTGCAAAAAAAATCCACCATGATCAAATACTGACTGCCAGATGGCGGTGTTGGTCATGTATATGGTAAAGTGAATAAGGGGAGTTTAGAGGACAGAAAAACCAGCGTATTGTTAGCTCAATGGTTAGCAGTGAAGTGAAAAAAAGAAGTTTAGAGGACAGAAAAACCAGCGTATTGTTAGCTCAATGGTTAGCAGTGCGTGCCAAAATTTCTCTGATGAGTGAAGTCTAGCAGCTTCCGAAATTGATATATAAGAAAAGCTATGGCGGTTGTCTCTAAAAATTTTCCTTTCTATTCAATTAAAAACTTTAAATAATTAAATAAAAATTATTAAAAACACAATAATAATATTCCCTGTAGAAAATTCATTCATAGTCAAGATACTTGAAAATTCACAGGCCGTAAAAACCAACAAATTGTTGAAATAAAAAGCAATAATTAAAAACTCGTGAGCACCCGGTAGCAGGCTGTGACAACAAAGCAGCTCTGCAAAAAATCCACCATGATCAAAAACTGACTGCCAGATGGCGGTGTTGGTCATGTATATGGCAAAGTGAATAAGGGAGTTTAGAGGACAGAAAAACCAGCGTATTGTTAGCTCAATGGTTAGCAGTGAAGTGAAAAAAAGAAGTTTAGTGGACAGAAAAACCAGCGTATTGTTAGCTCAATGGTTAACAGTGCGTGCCAAAATTTATCTGATGAGTGAAGTCTAGCAGCTTCGGCAATAGATCTGTGAGAAAAGCTATGGCGGTTGCCTCTAAAAATTGGTCCAATAATTAAAAAACCGTGAGCACCCGGTAGCAGGCCGTGTCACCAAAGCAGCTCTGTCAAAAAATCCATCACGATCAAAAACTGACTGCCAGATGGCGGTGTTGGTCATGTATATGGTAAAGTGAATAAGGGGAGTTTAGCGGACAGAAAAACCAGCGTATTGTTAGCTTAATGGTTATCAGTGCGTGCCAAAATTTTTCTGATGAGTGAAGACTAGCAGCTTCCGAAATGAATCTATAAGAATGCTATGGCGGTTGTCTCTGAAAATTTTCCTTTCTATTCAATTAAAAACTTTTAATAATTAAATAAAATTTATGGGCCGTGAAAACCAACAAATTGTTGCAATAAAAAGCAATAATTAAAAAACCGTGAGCACTCGGTAGTAGGCTGTGACAACCCAGCAGCTCTGCAAAAAAATCCACCATGATCAAAAACTGACTGCCAGATGGCGGTGTTGGTCATGTATATGGTAAAGTGAATAAGGGGAGTTTAGAGGACAGAAAAACCAGCGTATTGTTAGCCTAATGGTAGCAGTGCGTGCTAAAATTTTTCTGATGAGTGAAGTCTAGCAGCTTCCGAAATGATATATAAGAAAAGCTATGGCGGTTGTCTCTAAAAGTTTTCCTTTCTATTCAATTAAAAACTTTTAATAATTAAATTAAAATTATAGGCTGTGAAAACCAACAAATTGTTGAAATAAAAAGCAATAATTAAAAAACCGTGAGCACCCGGTAGTAGGCTGTGACAACCCAGCAGCTCTGCAAAAAAATCCACCATGATCAAAAACTGACTACCAGACGGCGGTGTTGGTCATGTATATGGTAAAGTGATTAAAAGGAGTTTGGAGAACAAAAAAACCATCGTATTGGTAGCTTAATGGTTATCAGTGCGTGCCAAAATTTATCTGATGAGTGAAGTCTAGCAGCTTCCGAAATGATATATGAGAAAAGCTATGGCGGTTGCCTCTAAAAATTTTCCTTTCTATTCAATTAAAAAATTTTAATATTTAAATAAAAATTATAGGCCGTGAAAACCAACAAATTGTTGAAATAAAAAGCAATAATTAAAAAACCGTGAGCACCCGGTAGCAAGCTGTGACAACAAAGCAGCTCTGCAAAAAAATCCACCATGATCAAAAACTGACTGCCAGATGGCGGTGTTGGTCATGTATATGGTAAAGTGAATAAGGGGAGTTTAGAGGACAGAAAAACCAGCGTATTGTTAGCTCAATGGTTAGCAGTGAAGTGAAAAAAAGAAGTTTAGAGGACAGAAAAACCAGCGTATTGTTAGCTCAATGGTTAGCAGTGAAGTGAAAAAAAGAAGTGTAGAGGACAGAAAAACCAGCGTATTGTTAGCTCAATGGTTAACAGTGCGTGCCAAAATTTATCTGATGAGTGAAGTCTAGCAGCTTCGGCAATAGATCTGTGAGAAAAGCTATGGCGGTTGCCTCTAAAAATTGTTCCAATAATTAAAAAACCGTGAGCACCCGGTAGTAGGCTGTGATAACCCAGCAGCTCTGCAAAAAAATCCACCATGATCAAAAACTGACTACCAGATGGCGGTGTTGGTCATGTATATGGCAAAGTGAATAAAAGGAGTTTAGCGGACAGAAAAACCAGCGTATTGTTAGCCTAATGGTAGCAGTGCGTGCTAAAATTTTTCTGATGAGTGAAGTCTAGCAGCTTCCGAAATGATATATAAGAAAAGCTATGGCGGTTGTCTCTAAAAATTTTCCTTTCTATTCAATTAAAAACTTTTAATAATTATATAAAAATTATAGGCCGTGAAAACCAACAAATTGTTGAAATAAAAAGCAATAATTAAAAAACCGTGAGCACCCGGTAGTAGGCTGTGACAACCCAGCAGCTCTGCAAAAAAATCCACCATGATCAAAAACTGACTGCCAGATGGCGGTGTTGGTCATGTATATGGCAAAGTGAATAAGGGGAGTTTAGAGGACAGAAAAACCAGCGTATTGTTAGCTCAATGGTTAGCAGTGAAGTGAAAAAAAGAAGTTTAGAGGACAGAAAAACCAGCGTATTGTTAGCTCAATGGTTAACAGTGCGTGCCAAAATTTATCTGATGAGTGAAGTCTAGCAGCTTCGGCAATAGATCTGTGAGAAAAGCTATGGCGGTTGCCGCTAAAAATTGTTCCAATAATTAAAAAACCGTGAGCACCCGGTAGCAGGCCGTGTCAACAAAGCAGCTCTGTCAAAAAAATCCATCACGATCAAAAACTGACTGCCAGATGGCGGTGTTGGTCATGTATATGGTAAAGTGAATAAGGGGAGTTTAGCGGACAGAAAAACCAGCGTATTGTTAGCTTAATGGTTATCAGTGCGTGCCAAAATTTTTCTGATGAGTGAAGACTAGCAGCTTCCGAAATGGATCTATAAGAATGCTATGGCGGTTGTCTCTGAAAATTTTCCTTTCTATTCAATTAAAAACTTTTAATAATTAAATAAAAATTATAGGCCGTGAAAACCAACAAATTGCTGCAATAAAAAGCAATAATTAAAAAACCGTGAGCACCCGGTAGTAGGCTGTGACAACCCAGCAGCTCTGCAAAAAAATCCACCATGATCAAAAACTGACTGCCAGATGGCGGTGTTGGTCATGTATATGGTAAAGTGAATAAGGGGAGTTTAGAGGACAGAAAAACCAGCGTATTGTTAGCTCAATGGTTAGCAGTGAAGTGAAAAAAAGAAGTTTAGAGGACAGAAAAACCAGCGTATTGTTAGCTCAATGGTTAGCAGTGCGTGCCAAAATTTCTCTGATGAGTGAAGTCTAGCAGCTTCCGAAATTGATATATAAGAAAAGCTATGGCGGTTGTCTCTAAAAATTTTCCTTTCTATTCAATTAAAAACTTTTAATAATTATATAAAAATTATTAAAAACACAATAATAATATTCCCTGTAGAAAATTCATTCATAGTCAAGATACTTGAAAATTCACAGGCCGTAAAAACCAACAAATTGTTGAAATAAAAAGCAATAATTAAAAACCCGTGAGCACCCGGTAGCAGGCTGTGACAACAAAGCAGCTCTGCAAAAAATCCACCATGATGAAAAACTGACTGCCAGATGGCGGTGTTGGTCATGTATATGGCAAAGTGAATAAGGGGAGTTTAGAGGACAGAAAAACCAGCGTATTGTTAGCTCAATGGTTAGCAGTGAAGTGAAAAAAAGAAGTTTAGAGGACAGAAAAACCAACGTATTGTTAGCTCAATGGTTAACAGTGCGTGCCAAAATTTATCTGATGAGTGAAGTCTAGCAGCTTCGGCAATAGATCTGTGAGAAAAGCTATGGCGGTTGCCTCTAAAAATTGTTCCAATAATTAAAAAACCGTGAGCACCCGGTAGTAGGCTGTGACAACCCAGCAGCTCTGCAAAAAAATCCACCATGATCAAAAACTGACTACCAGATGGCGGTGTTGGTCATGTATATGGCAAAGTGAATAAAAGGAGTTTAGCGGACAGAAAAACCAGCGTATTGTTAGCCTAATGGTAGCAGTGCGTGCTAAAATTTTTCTGATGAGTGAAGTCTAGCAGCTTCCGAAATGATATATAAGAAAAGCTATGGCGGTTGTCTCTAAAAATTTTCCTTTCTATTCAATTAAAAACTTTTAATAATTAAATAAAAATTATAGGCCGTGAAAACCAACAAATTGTTGAAATAAAAAGCAATAATAAAAAAACCGTGAGCACCCGGTAGCAGGCTGTGACAACAAAGCAGCTCTGCAAAAAAATCCACCATGATCAAAAACTGACTGCCAGATGGCGGTGTTGGTCATGTATATGGTAAAGTGAATAAGGGGAGTTTAGAGGACAGAAAAACCAGCGTATTGTTAGCTCAATGGTTAGCAGTGAAGTGAAAAAAAGAAGTTTAGAGGACAGAAAAACCAGCGTATTGTTAGCTCAATGGTTAGCAGTGAAGTGAAAAAAAGAAGTTTAGAGGACAGAAAAACCAGCGTATTGTTAGCTCAATGGTTAACAGTGCGTGCCAAAATTTATCTGATGAGTGAAGTCTAGCAGCTTCCGCAATAGATCTATGAGAAAAGCTATGGCGGTTGCCTCTAAAAATTGTTCGTTTTATTCAATTAAAAATTTTTAATAATTAAATAAAAATTATTAAAAACACAATAATAATATTCCCTGTAGAAAATTCATTCATAGTCAAGGTACTTGAAAATTCAAAGGCCGTAAAAACCAACAAATTGTCGAAATAAAAAGCAATAATTAAAAACCCGTGAGCACCCGGTAGCAGGCTGTGACAACAAAACAGCTCTGCAAAAAAATCCACCATGATCAAAAACTGACTGCCAGATGGCGGTGTTGGTCATGTATATGGTAAAGTGAATAAGGGGAGTTTAGAGGACAGAAAAACCAGCGTATTGATAGCCTAATGGTAGCAATGCGTGCTAAAATTTTTCTGATGAGTGAAGTCTAGCAGCTTCCGAAATGATATATAAGAAAAGCTATGGCGGTTGTCTCTAAAAGTTTTCCTTTCTATTCAATTAAAAACTTTTAATAATTAAATAAAAATTATAGGCCGTGAAAACCAACAAATTGTTGAAATAAAAAGCAATAATTAAAAAACCGTGAGCACCCGGTAGTAGGCTGTGACAACCCAGCAGCTCTGCAAAAAAATCCACCATGATCAAAAACTGACTACCAGATGGCGGTGTTGGTCATGTATATGGTAAAGTGATTAAAAGGAGTTTGGAGAACAAAAAAACCAACGTATTGGTAGCTTAATGGTTATCAGTGCGTGCCAAAATTTATCTGATGAGTGAAGTCTAGCAGCTTCCGAAATGATATATGAGAAAAGCTAAGGCGGTTGCCTCTAAAAATTTTCCTTTCTATTCAATTAAAAAATTTTAATATTTAAATAAAAATTATAGGCCGTGAAAACCAACAAATTGTTGAAATAAAAAGCAATAATTAAAAAACCGTGAGCACCCGGTAGTAGGCTGTGACAACCCAGCAGCTCTGCAAAAAAATCCACCATGATCAAAAACTGACTGCCAGATGGCGGTGTTGGTCATGTATATGGTAAAGTGAATAAGGGGAGTTTAGAGGACAGAAAAACCACCGTAGTGTTAGCTTAATGGTTATCAGTGCGTGCCAAAATTTATCTGATGAGTGAAGTCTAGCAGCTTCCGCAATAGATCTATGAGAAAAGCTATGGCGGTTGCCTCTAAAAATTGTTCGTTCTATTCAATTAAAAATTTTTAATAATTAAATAAAAATTATTAAAAACACAATAATAATATTCCCTGTAGAAAATTCATTCATAGTCAAGGTACTTGAAAATTCAAAGGCCGTAAAAACCAACAAATTGTCGAAATAAAAAGCAATAATTAAAAACCCGTGAGCACCCGGTAGCAGGCTGTGACAACAAAACAGCTCTGCAAAAAAATCCACCATGATCAAAAACTGACTGCCAGATGGCGGTGTTGGTCATGTATATGGTAAAGTGAATAAGGGGAGTTTAGAGGACAGAAAAACCAGCGTATTGTTAGCCTAATGGTAGCAATGCGTGCTAAAACTTTTCTGATGAGTGAAGTCTAGCAGCTTCCGAAATGATATATAAGAAAAGCTATGGCGGTTGTCTCTAAAAGTTTTCCTTTCTATTTAATTAAAAACTTTTAATAATTAAATAAAAATTATAGGCCGTGAAAACCAACAAATTGTTGAAATAAAAAGCAATAATTAAAAAACCGTGAGCACCCGGTAGGAGGCTGTGACAACCCAGCAGCTCTGCAAAAAAATCCACCATGATCAAAAACTGACTACCAGATGGCGGTGTTGGTCATGTATATGGTAAAGTGATTAAAAGGGGTTTGGAGAACAAAAAAACCAACGTATTGGTAGCTTAATGGTTATCAGTGCGTGCCAAAATTTATCTGATGAGTGAAGTCTAGCAGCTTCCGAAATGATATATGAGAAAAGCTATGGCGGTTGCCTCTAAAAATTTTCCTTTCTATTCAATTAAAAAATTTTAATAATTAAATAAAAATTATAGGCCGTGAAAACCAACAAATTGTTGAAATAAAAAGCAATAATTAAAAAACCGTGAGCACCCGGTAGTAGGCTGTGACAACCCAGAAGCTCTGCAAAAAAATCCACCATGATCAAAAACTGACTACCAGATGGCGGTGTTGGTCATGTATATGGCAAAGTGAATAAAAGGAGTTTAGAGGACAGAAAAACCAGCGTATTGTTAGCCTAATGGTAGCAGTGCGTGCTAAAATTTTTCTGATGAGTGAAGTCTAGCAGCTTCCGAAATGATATATAAGAAAAGCTATGGCGGTTGTCTCTAAAAGTTTTCCTTTCTATTCAATTAAAAACTTTTAATAATTAAATAAAAATTATAGGCCGTGAAAACCAACAAATTTTTGAAATAAAAAGCAATAATTAAAAAACCGTGAGCACCCGGTAGTAGGCTGTGACAACCCAGCAGCTCTGCAAAAAAAATCCACCATGATCAAAAACTGACTGCCAGATGGCGGTGTTGGTCATGTATATGGTAAAGTGAATAAGGGGAGTTTAGAGGACAGAAAAACCAGCGTATTGTTAGCTCAATGGTTAGCAGTGCGTGCCAAAATTTCTCTGATGTGTGAAGTCTAGCAGCTTCCGAAATGATATATAAGAAAAGCTATGGCGGTTGTCTCTAAAAATTTTCCTTTCTATTCAATTAAAAACTTTAAATAATTAAATAAAAATTATTAAAAACACAATAATAATATTCCCTGTAGAAAATTCATTCATAGTCAAGATACTTGAAAATTCACAGGCCGTAAAAACCAACAAATTGTTGAAATAAAAAGCAATAATTAAAAACCCGTGAGCACCCGGTAGCAGGCTGTGACAACAAAGCAGCTCTGCAAAAAATCCACCATGATCAAAAACTGACTGCCAGATGGCGGTGTTGGTCATGTATATGGGAAAGTGAATAAGGGGAGTTTAGAGGACAGAAAAACCAGCGTATTGTTAGCTCAATGGTTAGCAGTGAAGTGAAAAAAAGAAGTTTAGAGGACAGAAAAACCAGCGTATTGTTAGCTCAATGGTTAGCAGTGCGTGCCAAAATTTCTCTGATGAGTGAAGTCTAGCAGCTTCCGAAATTGATATATAAGAAAAGCTATGGCGGTTGTCTCTAAAAATTTTCCTTTCTATTCAATTAAAAACTTTAAATAATTAAATAAAAATTATTAAAAACACAATAATAATATTCCCTGTAGAAAATTCATTCATAGTCAAGATACTTGAAAATTCACAGGCCGTAAAAACCAACAAATTGTTGAAATAAAAAGCAATAATTAAAAACCCGTGAGCACCCGGTAGCAGGCTGTGACAACAAAGCAGCTCTGCAAAAAATCCACCATGATCAAAAACTGACTGCCAGATGGCGGTGTTGGTCATGTATATGGCAAAGTGAATAAGGGGAGTTTAGAGGACAGAAAAACCAGCGTATTGTTAGCTCAATGGTTAGCAGTGAAGTGAAAAAAAGAAGTTTAGAGGACAGAAAAACCAACGTATTGTTAGCTCAATGGTTAACAGTGCGTGCCAAAATTTATCTGATGAGTGAAGTCTAGCAGCTTCGGCAATAGATCTGTGAGAAAAGCTATGGCGGTTGCCTCTAAAAATTGTTCCAATAATTAAAAAACCGTGAGCACCCGGTAGTAGGTTTTGACAACCCAGCAGCTCTGCAAAAAAATCCACCATGATCAAAAACTGACTACCAGATGGCGGTGTTGGTCATGTATATGGCAAAGTGAATAAAAGGAGTTTAGCGGACAGAAAAACCAGCGTATTGTTAGCCTAATGGTAGCAGTGCGTGCTAAAATTTTTCTGATGAGTGAAGTCTAGCAGCTTCCGAAATGATATATAAGAAAAGCTATGGCGGTTGTCTCTAAAAATTTTCCTTTCTATTAAATTAAAAACTTTTAATAATTAAATAAAAATTATAGGCCGTGAAAACCAACAAATTGTTGAAATAAAAAGCAATAATAAAAAAACCGTGAGCACCCGGTAGCAGGCTGTGACAACAAAGCAGCTCTGCAAAAAAATCCACCATGATCAAAAACTGACTGCCAGATGGCGGTGTTGGTCATGTATATGGTAAAGTGAATAAGGGGAGTTTAGAGGACAGAAAAACCAGCGTATTGTTAGCTCAATGGTTAGCAGTGAAGTGAAAAAAAGAAGTTTAGAGGACAGAAAAACCAGCGTATTGTTAGCTCAATGGTTAGCAGTGAAGTGAAAAAAAGAAGTGTAGAGGACAGAAAAACCAGCGTATTGTTAGCTCAATGGTTAACAGTGCGTGCCAAAATTTATCTGATGAGTGAAGTCTAGCAGCTTCGGCAATAGATCTGTGAGAAAAGCTATGGCGGTTGCCGCTAAAAATTGGTCCAATAATTAAAAAACCGTGAGCACCCGGTAGCAGGCCGTGTCAACAAAGCAGCTCTGTCAAAAAAATCCGTCACGATCAAAAACTGACTGCCAGATGGCGGTGTTGGTCATGTATATGGTAAAGTGAATAAAAGGAGTTTAGCGGACAGAAAAACCAGCGTATTGTTAGCCTAATGGTAGCAGTGCGTGCTAAAATTTTTCTGATGAGTGAAGTCTAGCAGCTTCCGAAATGATATATAAGAAAAGCTATGGCGGTTGTCTCTAAAAATTTTCCTTTCTATTCAATTAAAAACTTTTAATAATTATATAAAAATTATAGGCCGTGAAAACCAACAAATTGTTGAAATAAAAAGCAATAATTAAAAAACCGTGAGCACCCGGTAGTAGGCTGTGACAACCCAGCAGCTCTGCAAAAAAATCCACCATGATCAAAAACTGACTGCCAGATGGCGGTGTTGGTCATGTATATGGTAAAGTGAATAAAAGGAGTTTAGCGGACAGAAAAACCAGCGTATTGTTAGCTCAATGGTTAACAGTGCGTGCCAAAATTTATCTGATGAGTGAAGTCTAGCAGCTTCGGCAATAGATCTGTGAGAAAAGCTATGGCGGTTGCCTCTAAAAATTGTTCCAATAATTAAAAAACCGTGAGCACCCGGTAGTAGGCTGTGATAACCCAGCAGCTCTGCAAAAAAATCCACCATGATCAAAAACTGACTACCAGATGGCGGTGTTGGTCATGTATATGGCAAAGTGAATAAAAGGAGTTTAGCGGACAGAAAAACCAGCGTATTGTTAGCCTAATGGTAGCAGTGCGTGCTAAAATTTTTCTGATGAGTGAAGTCTAGCAGCTTCCGAAATGATATATAAGAAAAGCTATGGCGGTTGTCTCTAAAAATTTTCCTTTCTATTCAATTAAAAACTTTTAATAATTATATAAAAATTATAGGCCGTGAAAACCAACAAATTGTTGAAATAAAAAGCAATAATTAAAAAACCGTGAGCACCCGGTAGTAGGCTGTGACAACCCAGCAGCTCTGCAAAAAAATCCACCATGATCAAAAACTGACTGCCAGATGGCGGTGTTGGTCATGTATATGGCAAAGTGAATAAGGGGAGTTTAGAGGACAGAAAAACCAGCGTATTGTTAGCTCAATGGTTAGCAGTGAAGTGAAAAAAAGAAGTTTAGAGGACAGAAAAACCAGCGTATTGTTAGCTCAATGGTTAACAGTGCGTGCCAAAATTTATCTGATGAGTGAAGTCTAGCAGCTTCGGCAATAGATCTATGAGAAAAGCTATGGCGGTTGCCTCTAAAAATTGTTCCAATAATTAAAAAACCGTGAGCACCCGGTAGCAGGCCGTGTCAACAAAGCAGCTCTGTCAAAAAAATCCATCACGATCAAAAACTGACTGCCAGATGGCGGTGTTGGTCATGTATATGGTAAAGTGAATAAGGGGAGTTTAGAGGACAGAAAAACCAGCGTATTGTTAGCTTAATGGTTATCAGTGCGTGCCAAAATTTTTCTGATGAGTGAAGACTAGCAGCTTCCGAAATGGATCTATAAGAATGCTATGGCGGTTGTCTCTGAAAATTTTCCTTTCTATTCAATTAAAAACTTTTAATAATTAAATAAAAATTATAGGCCGTGAAAACCAACAAATTGCTGCAATAAAAAGCAATAATTAAAAAACCGTGAGCACCCGGTAGTAGGCTGTGACAACCCAGCAGCTCTGCAAAAAAATCCACCATGATCAAAAACTGACTGCCAGATGGCGGTGTTGGTCATGTATATGGTAAAGTGAATAAGGGGAGTTTAGAGGACAGAAAAACCAGCGTATTGTTAGCTCAATGGTTAGCAGTGAAGTGAAAAAAAGAAGTTTAGAGGACAGAAAAACCAGCGTATTGTTAGCTCAATGGTTAGCAGTGCGTGCCAAAATTTCTCTGATGAGTGAAGTCTAGCAGCTTCCGAAATTGATATATAAGAAAAGCTATGGCGGTTGTCTCTAAAAATTTTCCTTTCTATTCAATTAAAAACTTTTAATAATTAAATAAAAATTATAGGCCGTGAAAACCAACAAATTGTTGAAATAAAAAGCAATAATAAAAAAACCGTGAGCACCCGGTAGCAGGCTGTGACAACAAAGCAGCTCTGCAAAAAAATCCACCATGATCAAAAACTGACTGCCAGATGGCGGTGTTGGTCATGTATATGGTAAAGTGAATAAGGGGAGTTTAGAGGACAGAAAAACCAGCGTATTGTTAGCTCAATGGTTAGCAGTGAAGTGAAAAAAAGAAGTTTAGAGGACAGAAAAACCAGCGTATTGTTAGCTCAATGGTTAGCAGTGAAGTGAAAAAAAGAAGTTTAGAGGACAGAAAAACCAGCGTATTGTTAGCTCAATGGTTAACAGTGCGTGCCAAAATTTATCTGATGAGTGAAGTCTAGCAGCTTCGGCAATAGATCTGTGAGAAAAGCTATGGCGGTTGCCTCTAAAAATTGTTCCAATAATTAAAAAACCGTGAGCACCCGGTAGTAGGCTGTGACAACCCAGCAGCTCTGCAAAAAAATCCACCATGATCAAAAACTGACTACCAGATGGCGGTGTTGGTCATGTATATAGCAAAGTGAATAAAAGGAGTTTAGCGGACAGAAAAACCAGCGTATTGTTAGCCTAATGGTAGCAGTGCGTGCTAAAATTTTTCTGATGAGTGAAGTCTAGCAGCTTCCGAAATGATATATAAGAAAAGCTATGGCGGTTGTCTCTAAAAATTTTCCTTTCTATTCAATTAAAAACTTTTAATAATTATATAAAAATTATAGGCCGTGAAAACCAACAAATTGTTGAAATAAAAAGCAATTATTAAAAAACCGTGAGCACCCGGTAGTAGGCTGTGACAACCCAGCAGCTCTGCAAAAAAATCCACCATGATCAAAAACTGACTGCCAGATGGCGGTGTTGGTCATGTATATGGCAAAGTGAATAAGGGGAGTTTAGAGGACAGAAAAACCAGCGTATTGTTAGCTCAATGGTTAGCAGTGAAGTGAAAAAAAGAAGTTTAGAGGACAGAAAAACCAGCGTATTGTTAGCTCAATGGTTAACAGTGCGTGCCAAAATTTATCTGATGAGTGAAGTCTAGCAGCTTCGGCAATAGATCTGTGAGAAAAGCTATGGCGGTTGCCGCTAAAAATTGGTCCAATAATTAAAAAACCGTGAGCACCCGGTAGCAGGCCGTGTCAACAAAGCAGCTCTGTCAAAAAAATCCATCACGATCAAAAACTGACTGCCAGATGGCGGTGTTGGTCATGTATATGGTAAAGTGAATAAGGGGAGTTTAGCGGACAGAAAAACCAGCGTATTATTAGCTTAATGGTTATCAGTGCGTGCCAAAATTTTTCTGATGAGTGAAGACTAGCAGCTTCCGAAATGGATCTATAAGAATGCTATGGCGGTTGTCTCTGAAAATTTTCCTTTCTATTCAATTAAAAACTTTTAATAATTAAATAAAAATTATAGGCCGTGAAAACCAACAAATTGCTGCAATAAAAAGCAATAATTAAAAAACCGTGAGCACCCGGTAGTAGGCTGTGACAGCCCAGCAGCTCTGCAAAAAAATCCACCATGATCAAAAACTGACTGCCAGATGGCGGTGTTGGTCATGTATATGGTAAAGTGAATAAGGGGAGTTTAGAGGACAGAAAAACCAGCGTATTGTTAGCTTAATGGTTAGCAGTGAAGTGAAAAAAAGAAGTTTAGAGGACAGAAAAACCAGCGTATTGTTAGCTCAATGGTTAACAGTGCGTGCCAAAATTTATCTGATGAGTGAAGTCTAGCAGCTTCGGCAATAGATCTGTGAGAAAAGCTATGGCGGTTGCCTCTAAAAATTGTTCCAATAATTAAAAAACCGTGAGCACCCGGTAGTAGGCTGTGACAACCCAGCAGCTCTGCAAAAAAATCCACCATGATCAAAAACTGACTGCCAGATGGCGGTGTTGGTCATGTATATGGTAAAGTGAATAAGGGGAGTTTAGAGGACAGAAAAACCAGCGTATTGTTAGCTCAATGGTTAGCAGTGAAGTGAAAAAAAGAAGTTTAGAGGACAGAAAAACCAGCGTATTGTTAGCTCAATGGTTAGCAGTGCGTGCCAAAATTTCTCTGATGAGTGAAGTCTAGCAGCTTCCGAAATTGATATATAAGAAAAGCTATGGCGGTTGTCTCTAAAAATTTTCCTTTCTATTCAATTAAAAACTTTTAATAATTATATAAAAATTATAGGCCGTGAAAACCAACAAATTGTTGAAATAAAAAGCAATAATTAAAAAACCGTGAGCACCCGGTAGTAGGCTGTGACAACCCAGCAGCTCTGCAAAAAAATCCACCATGATCAAAAACTGACTGCCAGATGGCGGTGTTGGTCATGTATATGGCAAAGTGAATAAGGGGAGTTTAGAGGACAGAAAAACCAGCGTATTGTTAGCTCAATGGTTAGCAGTGAAGTGAAAAAAAGAAGTTTAGAGGACAGAAAACCCAGCGTATTGTTAGCTTAATGGTTAACAGTGCGTGCCAAAATTTATCTGATGAGTGAAGTCTAGCAGCTTCGGCAATAGATCTGTGAGAAAAGCTATGGCGGTTGCCGCTAAAAATTGGTCCAATAATTAAAAAACCGTGAGCACCCGGTAGTAGGCTGTGACAACCCAGCAGCTCTGCAAAAAAATCCACCATGATCAAAAACTGACTGCCAGATGGCGGTGTTGGTCATGTATATGGCAAAGTGAATAAGGGGAGTTTAGAGGACAGAAAAACCAGCGTATTGTTAGCTCAATGGTTAGCAGTGAAGTGAAAAAAAGAAGTTTAGCGGACAGAAAAACCAGCGTATTGTTAGCTTAATGGTTATCAGTGCGTGCCAAAATTTTTCTGATGAGTGAAGACTAGCAGCTTCCGAAATGGATCTATAAGAATGCTATGGCGGTTGTCTCTGAAAATTTTCCTTTCTATTCAATTAAAAACTTTTAATAATTAAATAAAAATTATAGGCCGTGAAAACCAACAAATTGCTGCAACAAAAAGCAATAATTAAAAAACCGTGAGCACCCGGTAGTAGGCTGTGACAACCCAGCAGCTCTGCAAAAAAATCCACCATGATCAAAAACTGACTGCCAGATGGCGGTGTTGGTCATGTATATGGTAAAGTGAATAAGGGGAGTTTAGAGGACAGAAAAACCAGCGTATTGTTAGCTCAATGGTTAGCAGTGAAGTGAAAAAAAGAAGTTTAGAGGACAGAAAAACCAGCGTATTGTTAGCTCAATGGTTAACAGTGCGTGCCAAAATTTATCTGATGAGTGAAGTCTAGCAGCTTCGGCAATAGATCTGTGAGAAAAGCTATGGCGGTTGCCTCTAAAAATTGTTCCAATAATTAAAAAACCGTGAGCACCCGGTAGTAGGCTGTGACAACCCAGCAGCTCTGCAAAAAAATCCACCATGATCAAAAACTGACTGCCAGATGGCGGTGTTGGTCATGTATATGGTAAAGTGAATAAGGGGAGTTTAGCGGACAGAAAAACCAGCGTATTGTTAGCTTAATGGTTATCAGTGCGTGCCAAAATTTTTCTGATGAGTGAAGACTAGCAGCTTCCGAAATGGATCTATAAGAATGCTATGGCGGTTGTCTCTGAAAATTTTCCTTTCTATTCAATTAAAAACTTTTAATAATTAAATAAAAATTATAGGCCGTGAAAACCAACAAATTGCTGCAATAAAAAGCAATAATTAAAAAACCGTGAGCACCCGGTAGTAGGCTGTGACAACCCAGCAGCTCTGCAAAAAAATCCACCATGATCAAAAACTGACTGCCAGATGGCGGTGTTGGTCATGTATATGGCAAAGTGAATAAAGGGAGTTTAGAGGACAGAAAAACCAGCGTATTGTTAGCTCAATGGTTAGCAGTGAAGTGAAAAAAAGAAGTTTAGAGGACAGAAAAACCAGCGTATTGTTAGCTCAATGGTTAGCAGTGAAGTGAAAAAAAGAAGTTTAGAGGACAGAAAAACCAGCGTATTGTTAGCTCAATGGTTAGCAGTGCGTGCCAAAATTTCTCTGATGAGTGAAGTCTAGCAGCTTCCGAAATTGATATATAAGAAAAGCTATGGCGGTTGTCTCTAAAAATTTTCCTTTCTATTCAATTAAAAACTTTCAATTATTAAATAAAAATTATTAAAAACACAATAATAATATTCCCTGTAGAAAATTCATTCATAGTCAAGATACTTGAAAATTATAGGCCGTGAAAACCAACAAATTGTTGAAATAAAAAGCAATAATTAAAAACCCGTGAGCACCCGGTAGCAGGCTGTGACAACAAAGCAGCTCTGCAAAAAAATCCACCATGATCAAAAACTGACTGCCAGATGGCGGTGTTGGTCATGTATATGGCAAAGTGAATAAGGGGAGTTTAGAGGACAGAAAAACCAGCGTATTGTTAGCTCAATGGTTAGCAGTGAAGTGAAAAAAAGAAGTTTAGAGGACAGAAAAACCAGCGTATTGTTAGCTCAATGGTTAACAGTGCGAGCCAAAATTTATCTGATGAGTGAAGTCTAGCAGCTTCGGCAATAGATCTGTGAGAAAAGCTATGGCGGTTGCCTCTAAAAATTGTTCCAATAATTAAAAAACCGTGAGCACCCGGTAGTAGGCTGTGACAACCCAGCAGCTCTGCAAAAAAATCCACCATGATCAAAAACTGACTACCAGATGGCGGTGTTGGTCATGTATATGGCAAAGTGAATAAAAGGAGTTTAGCGGACAGAAAAACCAGCGTATTGTTAGCCTAATGGTAGCAGTGCGTGCTAAAATTTTTCTGATGAGTGAAGTCCAGCAGCTTCCGAAATGATATATAAGAAAAGCTATGGCGGTTGTCTCTAAAAATTTTCCTTTCTATTCAATTAAAAACTTTTAATAATTAAATAAAAATTATAGGCCGTGAAAACCAACAAATTGTTGAAATAAAAAGCAATAATTAAAAAACCGTGAGCACCCGGTAGTAGGCTGTGACAACCCAGCAGCTCTGCAAAAAAATCCATGAAATAAAAAGCAATAATTAAAAAACCGTGAGCACCCGGTAGTAGGCTGTGACAACCCAGCAGCTCTGCAAAAAAATCCACCATGATCAAAAACTGACTGCCAGATGGCGGTGTTGGTCATGTATATGGCAAAGTGAATAAGGGGAGTTTAGAGGACAGAAAAACCAGCGTATTGTTAGCTCAATGGTTAGCAGTGAAGTGAAAAAAAGAAGTTTAGAGGACAGAAAAACCAGCGTATTGTTAGCTCAATGGTTAACAGTGCGTGCCAAAATTTATCTGATGAGTGAAGTCTAGCAGCTTCGGCAATAGATCTGTGAGAAAAGCTATGGCGGTTGCCTCTAAAAATTGGTCCAATAATTAAAAAACCGTGAGCACCCGGTAGCAGGCCGTGTCACCAAAGCAGCTCTGTCAAAAAAATCCATCACGATAAAAAACTGACTGCCAGATGGCGGTGTTGGTCATGTATATGGTAAAGTGAATAAGGGGAGTTTAGCGGACAGAAAAACCAGCGTATTGTTAGCTTAATGGTTATCAGTGCGTGCCAAAATTTTTCTGATGAGTGAAGACTAGCAGCTTCCGAAATGGATCTATAAGAATGCTATGGCGGTTGTCTCTGAAAATTTTCCTTTCTATTCAATTAAAAACTTTTAATAATTAAATAAAAATTATAGGCCGTGAAAACCAACAAATTGTTGCAATAAAAAGCAATAATTAAAAAACCGTGAGCACCCGGTAGTAGGCTGTGACAACCCAGCAGCTCTGCAAAAAAAATCCACCATGATCAAAAACTGACTACCAGATGGCGGTGTTGGTCATGTATATGGTAAAGTGATTAAAAGGAGTTTGGAGATCAAAAAAAACCAAGGTATTGGTAGCTTAATGGTTATCAGTGCGTGTCAAAATTTATCTGATGAGTGAAGTCTAGCAGCTTCCGAGATGATATATAAGAAAAGCTATGGCGGTTGTCTCTAAAAATTTTCCTTTCTATTCAATTAAAAACTTTCAATTATTAAATAAAAATTATTAAAAACACAATAATAATATTCCCTGTAGAAAATTCATTCATAGTCAAGGTACTTGAAAATTCAAAGGCCGTAAAAACCAACAAATTGTCGAAATAAAAAGCAATAATTAAAAACCCGTGAGCACCCGGTAGCAGGCTGTGACAACAAAACAGCTCTGCAAAAAAATCCACCATGATCAAAAACTGACTGCCAGATGGCGGAGTTGGTCATGTATATGGTAAAGTGAATAAGGGGAGTTTAGAGGACAGAAAAACCAGCGTATTGTTAGCTCAATGGTTAGCAGTGAAGTGAACAAAAGAAGTTTAGAGGACAGAATAACCAGCGTATTGTTAGCTCAATGGTTAGCAGTGCGTGCCAAAATTTCTCTGATGAGTGAAGTCTAGCAGCTTCCGAAATTGATATATAAGAAAAGCTATGGCGGTTGTCTCTAAAAATTTTCCTTTCTATTCAATTAAAAACTTTCAATTATTAAATAAAAATTATTAAAAACACAATAATAATATTCCCTGTAGAAAATTCATTCATAGTCAAGGTACTTGAAAATTCAAAGGCCGTAAAAACCAACAAATTGTCGAAATAAAAAGCAATAATTAAAAACCCGTGAGCACCCGGTAGCAGGCTGTGACAACAAAACAGCTCTGCAAAAAAATCCACCATGATCAAAAACTGACTGCCAGATGGCGGAGTTGGTCATGTATATGGTAAAGTGAATAAGGGGAGTTTAGAGGACAGAAAAACCAGCGTATTGTTAGCCTAATGGTAGCAGTGCGTGCTAAAATTTTTCTGATGAGTGAAGTCTAGCAGCTTCCGAAATGATATATAAGAAAAGCTATGGCGGTTGTCTCTAAAAAGTTTCCTTTCTATTGAATTAAAAGCTTTTAATAATTAAATAAAAATTATAGGCCGTAAAAGCCAACAAATTGTTGAAATAAAAAGCAATAATTAAAAAACCGTGAGCACCCGGTAGTAGGCTGTGACAACCCAGCAGCTCTGCAAAAAAAATCCACCATGATCAAAAACTGACTACCAGATGGCGGTGTTGGTCATGTATATGGTAAAGTGATTAAAAGGAGTTTGGAGATCAAAAAAAACCAAGGTATTGGTAGCTTAATGGTTATCAGTGCGTGTCAAAATTTATCTGATGAGTGAAGTCTAGCAGCTTCCGAGATGATATATAAGAAAAGCTATGGCGGTTGTCGCTAAAAATTTTCCTTTCTATTCAATTAAAAACTTTTAATAATTAAATAAAAAGTATAGGCCGTGAAAACCAACAAATTGTTGAAATAAAAAGCTATAATTAAAAAACCGTGAGCACCCGGTAGTAGGCTGTGACAACCCAGCAGCTCTGCAAAAAAATCCACCATGATCAAAAACTGACTACCAGATGGCGGTGTTGGTCATGTATATGGCAAAGTGAATAAAAGGAGTTTAGCGGACAGAAAAACCAGCGTATTGTTAGCCTAATGGTAGCAGTGCGTGCTAAAATTTTTCTGATGAGTGAAGTCTAGCAACTTCCGCAAAAAAATCCACCATGATCAAAAACTGACTGCCGGATGGCGGTATTGGTCATGTATATGGTAAAGTGAATAAGGGGAGTTTAGAGGACAGAAAAACCAGCGTATTGTTAGCCTAATGGTAGCAGTGCGTGCTAAAATTTTTCTGATGAGTGAAGTCTAGCAGCTTCCGAAATGATATATAAGAAAAGCTATGGCGGTTGTCTCTAAAAATTTTCCTTTCTATTGAATTAAAAGCTTTTAATAATTAAATAAAAATTATAGGCCGTAAAAGCCAACAAATTGTTGAAATAAAAAGCAATAATTAAAAAACCGTGAGCACTCGGTAGTAGGCTGTGACAACCCAGCGGCTCTGCAAAAAAAATCCACCATGATCAAAAACTGACTACCCGATGGCGGTGTTGGTCATGTATATGGTAAAGTGATTAAAAGGAGTTTGGAGAACAAAAAAACCAACGTATTGGTAGCTTAATTGTTATCAGTGCGTGCCAAAATTTATCTGATGAGTGAAGTCTAGCAGCTTCCGAAATGATATATGAGAAAAGCTATGGCGGTTGCCTCTAAAAATTTTCCTTTCTATTCAATTAAAAAATTTTAATAATTAAATAAAAATTATAGGCCGTGAAAACCAACAAATTGTTGAAATAAAAAGCAATAATTAAAAAACCGTGAGCACCCGGTAGTAGGCTGTGACAACCCAGCAGCTCTGCAAAAAAATCCACCATGATCAAAAACTGACTACCAGATGGCGGTGTTGGTCATGTATATGGCAAAGTGAATAAAAGGAGTTTAGAGGACAGAAAAACCAGCGTATTGTTAGCCTAATGGTAGCAGTGCGTGCTAAAATTTTTCTGATGAGTGGAGTCTAGCAGCTTCCGAAATGATATATAAGAAAAGCTATGGCGGTTGTCTCTAAAAGTTTTCCTTTCTATTCAATTAAAAACTTTTTATAATTAAATAAAAATTATAGGCCGTGAAAACCAACAAATTGTTGAAATAAAAAGCAATAATTAAAAAACCGTGAGCACCCGGTAGTAGGCTGTGAAAACCCAGCAGCTCTGCAAAAAAATCCACCATGATCAAAAACTGACTGCCAGATGGCGGTGTTGGTCATGTATATGGCAAAGTGAATAAGGGGAGTTTAGAGGACAGAAAAACCATCGTATTGTTAGCAAAATTTCTCTGATGAGTGAAGTCTAGCAGCTTCCGAAATTGATATATAAGAAAAGCTATGGCGGTTGTCTCTAAAAATTTTCCTTTCTATTCAATTATTAAATAAAAATTATTAAAAACACAATAATAGTATTCCCTGTAGAAAATTCATTCATAGTCAAGATACTTGAAAATTATAGGCCGTGAAAACCAACAAATTGTTGAAATAAAAAGCAATAATTAAAAACCCGTGAGCACCCGGTAGCAGGCTGTGACAACAAAGCAGCTCTGCAAAAAAATCCACCATGATCAAAAACTGACTGCCAGATGGCGGTGTTGGTCATGTATATGGCAAAGTGAATAAGGGGAGTTTAGAGGACAGAAAAACCAGCGTATTGTTAGCTCAATGGTTAGCAGTGAAGTGAAAAAAAGAAGTTTAGAGGACAGAAAAACCAGCGTATTGTTAGCTCAATGGTTAACAGTGCGTGCCAAAATTTATCTGATGAGTGAAGTCTAGCAGCTTCGGCAATAGATCTGTGAGAAAAGCTATGGCGGTTGCCTCTAAAAATTGTTCCAATAATTAAAAAACCGTGAGCACCCGGTAGTAGGCTGTGACAACCCAGCAGCTCTGCAAAAAAATCCACCATGATCAAAAACTGACTACCAGATGGCGGTGTTGGTCATGTATATGGCAAAGTGAATAAAAGGAGTTTAGCGGACAGAAAAACCAGCGTATTGTTAGCCTAATGGTAGCAGTGCGTGCTAAAATTTTTCTGATGAGTGAAGTCCAGCAGCTTCCGAAATGATATATAAGAAAAGCTATGGCGGTTGTCTCTAAAAATTTTCCTTTCTATTCAATTAAAAACTTTTAATAATTAAATAAAAATTATAGGCCGTGAAAACCAACAAATTGTTGAAATAAAAAGCAATAGCCGTGAGCAACCGGTAGTAGGCTGTGACAACCCAGCAGCTCTGCAAAAAAATCCACCATGATCAAAAACTGACTGCCAGATGGCGGTGTTGGTCATGTATATGGCAAAGTGAATAAGGGGAGTTTAGAGGACAGAAAAACCAGCGTATTGTTAGCTCAATGGTTAGCAGTGAAGTGAAAAAAAGAAGTTTAGAGGACAGAAAAACCAGCGTATTGTTAGCTTAATGGTTAACAGTGCGTGCCAAAATTTATCTGATGAGTGAAGTCTAGCAGCTTCCGCAATGGATCTATGAGAAAAGCTATGGCGGTTGCCTCTAAAAATTGTTCCAATAATGAAAAAACTGTAAGCACCCGGTAGCAGGCCGTGCCAACAAAGCAGCTCTGTCAAAAAAATCCATCACGATCAAAAATTGACTGCCAGATGGCGTGGTTGGTCATGTATATGGTAAAGTTAATAAGGGGAGTTTAGAGGACAGAAAAACCAGCGTATTGTTAGCTTAATGGTTATCAGTGCATGCCAAAATTTATCTGATGAGTGAAGTCTAGCAGCTTCCGCAATAGATCTATGAGAAAAGCTATGGCGGTTGCCTCTAAAAATTGTTCCAATAATGAAAAAACTGTAAGCACCCGGTAGCAGGCCGTGCCAACAAAGCAGCTCTGTCAAAAAAATCCATCACGATCAAAAATTGACTGCCAGATGGCGTGGTTGGTCATGTATATGGTAAAGTTAATAAGGGGAGTTTAGAGGACAGAAAAACCAGCGTATTGTTAGCTTAATGGTTATCAGTGCGTGCCAAAATTTATCTGATGAGTGAAGTCTAGCAGCTTCCGCAATGGATCTATGAGAAAAGCTATGGCGGTTGCCTCTAAAAATTGTTCCAATAATGAAAAAACTGTAAGCACCCGGTAGCAGGCCGTGCCAACAAAGCAGCTCTGTCAAAAAAATCCATCACGATCAAAAATTGACTGCCAGATGGCGGTGTTGGTCATGTATATGGCAAAGTGAATAAAAGGAGTTTAGCGGACAGAAAAACCAGCGTATTGTTAGCCTAATGGTAGCAGTGCGTGCTAAAATTTTTCTGATGAGTGAAGTCCAGCAGCTTCCGAAATGATATATAAGAAAAGCTATGGCGGTTGTCTCTAAAAAGTTTCCTTTCTATTGAATTAAAAGCTTTTAATAATTAAATAAAAATTATAGGCCGTAAAAGCCAACAAATTGTTGAAATAAAAAGCAATAATTAAAAAACCGTGAGCACCCGGTAGTAGGCTGTGACAACCCAGCAGCTCTGCAAAAAAAATCCACCATGATCAAAAACTGACTACCAGATGGCGGTGTTGGTCATGTATATGGTAAAGTGATTAAAAGGAGTTTGGAGAACAAAAAAAACCAAAGTATTGGTAGCTTAATGGTTATCAGTGCGTGTCAAAATTTATCTGATGAGTGAAGTCTAGCAGCTTCCGAAATGATATATAAGAAAAGCTATGGCGGTTGTCTCTAAAAATTTTCCTTTCTATTCAATTAAAAACTTTTAATAATTAAATAAAAAGTATAGGCCGTGAAAACCAACAAATTGTTGAAATAAAAAGCTATAATTAAAAAACCGTGAGCACCCGGTAGTAGGCTGTGACAACCCAGCAGCTCTGCAAAAAAATCCACCATGATCAAAAACTGACTACCAGATGGCGGTGTTGGTCATGTATATGGCAAAGTGAATAAAAGGAGTTTAGCGGACAGAAAAACCAGCGTATTGTTAGCCTAATGGTAGCAGTGCGTGCTAAAATTTTTCTGATGAGTGAAGTCTAGCAGCTTCCGAAATGATATATAAGAAAAGCTATGGCGGTTGTCTCTAAAAATTTTCCCTTCTATTCAATTAAAAACTTTTAATAATTAAATAAAAATTATAGGCCGTGAAAACCAACAAATTGTTGCAATAAAAAGCAATAATTAAAAAACCGTGAGCACCCGGTAGCAAGCTGTGACAACAAAGCAGCTCTATAAAAAATCCATCATGATCAGAAACCAACTGCCAGATGGCGGTGTTGGTCATGTATATGGTAAAGTGAATAAGGGGAGTTTAGAGGACAGAAAAACCAGCGTATTGTTAGCTTAATGGTTATCAGTGCGTGCCAAAATTTATCTGATGAGTGAAGTCTAGCAGCTTCCGCAATGGATCTATGAGAAAAGCTATGGCGGTTGCCTCTAAAAATTGGTCCAATAATTGAAGAACCGTGAGCACCCGGTAGCAGGCCGTGTCAACAAAGCAGCTCTGTCAAAAAAATCCATCACGATCAAAAACTGACTGCCAGATGGCGGTGTTGGTCATGTATATGGTAAAGTGAATAAGGGGAGTTTAGCGGACAGAAAAACCAGCGTATTGTTAGCTTAATGGTTATCAGTGCGTGCCAAAATTTATCTGATGAGTGAAGTCTAGCAGCTTCCGCAATAGATCTATGAGAAAAGCTATGGCGGTTGCCTCTAAAAATTGTTCGTTCTATTCAATTAAAAATTTTTAATAATTAAATAAAAATTATTAAAAACACAATAATAATATTCCCTGTAGAAAATTCATTCATAGTCAAGGTACTTGAAAATTCAAAGGCCGTAAAAACCAACAAATTGTCGAAATAAAAAGCAATAATTAAAAACCCGTGAGCACCCGGTAGCAGGCTGTGACAACAAAACAGCTCTGCAAAAAAATCCACCATGATCAAAAACTGACTGCCAGATGGCGGTATTGGTCATGTATATGGTAAAGTGAATAAGGGGAGTTTAGAGGACAGAAAAACCAGCGTATTGTTAGCCTAATGGTAGCAGTGCGTGCTAAAATTTTTCTGATGAGTGAAGTCTAGCAGCTTCCGAAATGATATATAAGAAAAGCTATGGCGGTTGTCTCTAAAAAGTTTCCTTTCTATTGAATTAAAAGCTTTTAATAATTAAATAAAAATTATAGGCCGTAAAAGCCAACAAATTGTTGAAATAAAAAGCAATAATTAAAAAACCGTGAGCACTCGGTAGTAGGCTGTGACAACCCAGCGGCTCTGCAAAAAAAATCCACCATGATCAAAAACTGATTACCCGATGGCGGTGTTGGTCATGTATATGGTAAAGTGATTAAAAGGAGTTTGGAGAACAAAAAAACCAACGTATTGGTAGCTTAATTGTTATCAGTGCGTGCCAAAATTTATCTGATGAGTGAAGTCTAGCAGCTTCCGAAATGATATATGAGAAAAGCTATGGCGGTTGCCTCTAAAAATTTTCCTTTCTATTCAATTAAAAAATTTTAATAATTAAATAAAAATTATTAAAAACACAATAATAATATTCCCTGTAGAAAATTCATTCATAGTCAAGGTACTTGAAAATTCAAAGGCCGTAAAAACCAACAAATTGTCGAAATAAAAAGCAATAATTAAAAACCCGTGAGCACCCGGTAGCAGGCTGTGACAACAAAACAGCTCTGCAAAAAAATCCACCATGATCAAAAACTGACTGCCAGATGGCGGTATTGGTCATGTATATGGTAAAGTGAATAAGGGGAGTTTAGAGGACAGAAAAACCAGCGTATTGTTAGCCTAATGGTAGCAGTGCGTGCTAAAATTTTTCTGATGAGTGAAGTCTAGCAGCTTCCGAAATGATATATAAGAAAAGCTATGGCGGTTGTCTCTAAAAATGTTCCTTTCTATTGAATTAAAAGCTTTTAATAATTAAATAAAAATTATAGGCCGTAAAAGCCAACAAATTGTTGAAATAAAAAGCAATAATTAAAAAACCGTGAGCACTCGGTAGTAGGCTGTGACAACCCAGCGGCTCTGCAAAAAAAATCCACCATGATCAAAAACTGATTACCCGATGGCGGTGTTGGTCATGTATATGGTAAAGTGATTAAAAGGAGTTTGGAGAACAAAAAAACCAACGTATTGGTAGCTTAATTGTTATCAGTGCGTGCCAAAATTTATCTGATGAGTGAAGTCTAGCAGCTTCCGCAATAGATCTATGAGAAAAGCTATGGCGGTTGCCTCTAAAAATTGTTCGTTCTATTCAATTAAAAATTTTTAATAATTAAATAAAAATTATTAAAAACACAATAATAATATTCCCTGTAGAAAATTCATTCATAGTCAAGGTACTTGAAAATTCAAAGGCCGTAAAAACCAACAAATTGTCGAAATAAAAAGCAATCATTAAAAACCCGTGAGCACCCGGTAGCAGGCTGTGACAACAAAACAGCTCTGCAAAAAAATCCACCATGATCAAAAACTGACTGCCAGATGGCGGTATTGGTCATGTATATGGTAAAGTGAATAAGGGGAGTTTAGAGGACAGAAAAACCAGCGTATTGTTAGCCTAATGGTAGCAGTGCGTGCTAAAATTTTTCTGATGAGTGAAGTCTAGCAGCTTCCGAAATGATATATAAGAAAAGCTATGGCGGTTGTCTCTAAAAAGTTTCCTTTCTATTGAATTAAAAGCTTTTAATAATTAAATAAAAATTATAGGCCGTAAAAGCCAACAAATTGTTGAAATAAAAAGCAATAATTAAAAAACCGTGAGCACTCGGTAGTAGGCTGTGACAACCCAGCGGCTCTGCAAAAAAAATCCACCATGATCAAAAACTGATTACCCGATGGCGGTGTTGGTCATGTATATGGTAAAGTGATTAAAAGGAGTTTGGAGAACAAAAAAACCAACGTATTGGTAGCTTAATTGTTATCAGTGCGTGCCAAAATTTATCTGATGAGTGAAGTCTAGCAGCTTCCGCAATAGATCTATGAGAAAAGCTATGGCGGTTGCCTCTAAAAATTGTTCGTTCTATTCAATTAAAAATTTTTAATAATTAAATAAAAATTATTAAAAACACAATAATAATATTCCCTGTAGAAAATTCATTCATAGTCAAGGTACTTGAAAATTCAAAGGCCGTAAAAACCAACAAATTGTCGAAATAAAAAGCAATAATTAAAAACCCGTGAGCACCCGGTAGCAGGCTGTGACAACAAAACAGCTCTGCAAAAAAATCCACCATGATCAAAAACTGACTGCCAGATGGCGGTATTGGTCATGTATATGGTAAAGTGAATAAGGGGAGTTTAGAGGACAGAAAAACCAGCGTATTGTTAGCCTAATGGTAGCAGTGCGTGCTAAAATTTTTCTGATGAGTGAAGTCTAGCAGCTTCCGAAATGATATATAAGAAAAGCTATGGCGGTTGTCTCTAAAAATGTTCCTTTCTATTGAATTAAAAGCTTTTAATAATTAAATAAAAATTATAGGCCGTAAAAGCCAACAAATTGTTGAAATAAAAAGCAATAATTAAAAAACCGTGAGCACCCGGTAGTAGGCTGTGACAACCCAGCAGCTCTGCAAAAAAAACCACCATGATCAAAAACTGACTACCAGATGGCGGTGTTGGTCATGTATATGGCAAAGTGAATAAAAGGAGTTTAGAGGACAGAAAAACCAGCGTATTGTTAGCCTAATGGTAGCAGTGCGTGCTAAAATTTTTCTGATGAGTGGAGTCTAGCAGCTTCCGAAATGATATATAAGAAAAGCTATGGCGGTTGTCTCTAAAAGTTTTCCTTTCTATTCAATTAAAAACTTTTTATAATTAAATAAAAATTATAGGCCGTGAAAACCAACAAATTGTTGAAATAAAAAGCAATAATTAAAAAACCGTGAGCACCCGGTAGTAGGCTGTGAAAACCCAGCAGCTCTGCAAAAAAATCCACCATGATCAAAAACTGACTGCCAGATGGCGGTGTTGGTCATGTATATGGCAAAGTGAATAAGGGGAGTTTAGAGGACAGAAAAACCATCGTATTGTTAGCTCAATGGTTAGCAGTGAAGTGAAAAAAAGAAGTTTAGAGGACAGAAAAACCAGCGTATTGTTAGCTCAATGGTTAACAGTGCGTGCCAAAATTTCTCTGATGAGTGAAGTCTAGCAGCTTCCGAAATGATATATAAGAAAAGCTATGGCGGTTGTCTCTAAACATTTTCCTTTCTATTCAATTAAAAACTTTTAATAATTAAAGAAAAATTATAGGCCGTGAAAACCAACAAATTGTTGAAATAAAAAGCAATAATTAAAAAACCGTGAGCACCCGGTAGCAGGCTGTGACAACAAAGCAGCTCACCCCTGCGGGTTAGGGGCTTAGAATATGCCCGAGGTAGGCATACCGGTCGTAAGAGGCGACTAATATGCACAAAGGTAATGACGTGCAACTCGATGGTTGATCTACGGATATGATGCCTCTCACCTCTCATTACCCATCTCTCTTTCCTTACGGAAGGAGGGGTGACATGACCTAGAAGGTTCCACTGGTCATAAATCGCTACCACGACAGTCGGGCAGTACCGCAAGGGAGTACCGGAGCGTACCGGATTCATATCCGGCCAAGGACTGTCAGTTCGACAGCACTCCCCAAAACCTTCGGGGAGTGTTTTTGTCGTTACAACAACAACAACAACAACAACAAAGCAGCTCTGCAAAAAAATCCGCCATGATCAAAAACTGACTGCCAGATGGCGGTGTTGGTCATGTATATGGTAAAGTGAATAAGGGGAGTTTAGAGGACAGAAAAACCAGCGTATTGTTAGCTCAATGGTTAGCAGTGAGGTGAAAAAAAGAAGTTTAGAGGACAGAAAAACCAGCGTATTGTTAGCTCAATGGTTAGCAGTGCATGCCAAAATTTCTCTGATGAGTGAAGTCTAGCAGCTTCCGAAATTGATATATAAGAAAAGCTATGGCGGTTGTCTCTAAAAATTTTCCTTTCTATTCAATTAAAAACTTTTAATAATTAAATAAAAATTATTAAAAACACAATAATAATATTCCCTGTAGAAAATTCATTCATAGTCAAGATACTTGAAAATTCAAAGGCCGTAAAAACCAACAAATTGTTGAAATAAAAAGCAATAATTAAAAACCCGTGAGCACCCGGTAGCAGGCTGTGACAACAAAGCAGCTCTGCAAAAAATCCACCATGATCAAAAACTGACTGCCAGATGGCGGTGTTGGTCATGTATATGGCAAAGTGAATAAGGGGAGTTTAGAGGACAGAAAAACCAGCGTATTGTTAGCTCAATGGTTAGCAGTGAAGTGAAAAAAAGAAGTTTAGAGGACAGAAAAACCAGCGTATTGTTAGCTCAATGGTTAACAGTGCGTGCCAAAATTTATCTGATGAGTGAAGTCTAGCAGCTTCGGCAATAGATTTGTGAGAAAAGCTATGGCGGTTGCCTCTAAAAATTGTTCCAATAATTAAAAAACCGTGAGCACTCGGGAGTAGGTTGTGACAACCCAGCAGCTCTGCAAAAAAATCCACCATGATCAAAAACTGACTACCAGATGGCGGTGTTGGTCATGTATATGGCAAAGTGAATAAGGGGAGTTTAGAGGATAGAAAAACCAGCGTATTGTTAGCTTAATGGTTATCAGTGCGTGCCAAAATTTATCTGATGAGTGAAGTCTAGCAGCTTCCGAAATGATATATGAGAAAAGCTATGGCGGTTGTCTCTAAAAGTTTTCCTTTCTATTCAATTAAAAACTTTTAATAATTAAATAAAAATTATAGGCCGTGAAAACCAACAAATTGTTGAAATAAAAAGCAATAATTAAAAAACCGTGAGCACCCGGTAGTAGGCTGTGACAACCCAGCAGCTCTGCAAAAAAATCCACCATGATCAAAAACTGACTGCCAGATGGCGGTGTTGGTCATGTATATGGCAAAGTGAATAAGGGGAGTTTAGAGGACAGAAAAACCAGCCTATTGTTAGCTCAATGGTTAGCAGTGAAGTGAAAAAAAGAAGTTTAGAGGACAGAAAAACCAGCGTATTGTTAGCTCAATGGTTAACAGTGCGTGCCAAAATTTATCTGATGAGTGAAGTCTAGCAGCTTCGGCAATAGATCTGTGAGAAAAGCTATGGCGGTTGCCTCTAAAAATTGTTCCAATAATTAAAAAACCGTGAGCACCCGGGAATAGGCTGTGACAACCCAGCAGCTCTGCAAAAAAATCCACCATGATCAAAAACTGACTACCAGATGGCGGTGTTGGTCATGTATATGGCAAAGTGAATAAGGGGAGTTTAGAGGACAGAAAAACCAGCGTATTGTTAGCTTAATGGTTATCAGTGCGTGCCAAAATTTATCTGATGAGTGAAGTCTAGCAGCTTGGGCAATAGATCTGTGAGAAAAGCTATGGCGGTTGCCTCTAAAAATTGTTCCAATAATTAAAAAACCGTGAGCACCCGGTAGTAGGCTGTGCCAAACCAGCAGCTCTGCAAAAAAATCCACCATGATCAAAAAATGACTGCCAGATGGCGGTGTTGGTCATGTATATGTCAAAGTGAATAAGGGGAGTTTAGAGGACAGAAAAACCAGCGTATTGTTAGCTCAATGGTTAGCAGTGAAGTGAAAAAAAGAAGTTTAGAGGACAGAAAAACCAGCGTATTGTTAGCTCAATGGTTAGCAGTGAAGTGAAAAAAAGAAGTTTAGAGGACAGAAAAACCAGCGTATTGTTAGTTCAATGGTTAACAGTGCGTGCCAAAATTTATCTGATGAGTGAAGTCTAGCAGCTTCCGAAATTGATATATAAGAAAAGCTATGGCGGTTGTCTCTAAAAATTTTCCTTTCTATTCAATTAAAAACTTTTAATAATTAAATAAAAATTATTAAAAACACAATAATAATATTCCCTGTAGAAAATTCATTCATAGTCAAGATACTGAAAATTTTCCTTTCTATTCAATTAAAAACTTTTAATAATTAAATAAAAATTATAGGCCGTGAAAACCAACAAATTGTTGGAATAAAAAGCAATAATTAAAAAACCGTGAGCACCCGGTAGCAAGCTGTGACAACAAAGCAGCTCTGCAAAAAATCCATCATGATCAAAAACTGACTGCCAGATGGCGGTGTTGGTCATGTATATGGTAAAGTGAATAAGGGGAGTTTAGAGGACAGAAAAACCAGCGTTTTGTTAGCTCAATGGTTAACAGTGCGTGCCAAAATTTCTCTGATGAGTGAAGTCTAGCAGCTTCCGAAATGATATATAAGAAAAGCTATTGCGGTTGTCTCTAAACATTTTCCTTTCTATTCAATTAAAAACTTTTAATAATTAAATAAAAATTATAGGCCGTGAAAACCAACAAATTGTTGAAATAAAAAGCAATAATTAAAAAACCGTGAGCACCCGGTAGCAGGCTGTAACAACAAAGCAGCTCTGCAAAAAAATCCACCATGATCAAAAACTGACTGCCAGATGGCGGTGTTGGTCATGTATATTGTAAAGTGAATAAGGGGAGTTTAGAGGACAGAAAAACCAGCATATTTTTAGCTCAATGGTTAGCAGTGCGTGCCAAAATTTCTCTGATGAGTGAAGTCTAGCAGCTTCCGAAATTGATATATAAGAAAAGCTATGGCGGTTGTCTCTAAAAATTTTCCTTTCTATTCAATTAAAAACTTTTAATAATTAAATAAAAATTTTAGGCCGTAAAAACCAACAAATTGTTGAAATAAAAAGTAATAATTAAAAACCCGTGAGCACCCGGTAGCAGGCTTTGTCAACAAAGCAGCTCTACAAAAAAATCCACCATGATCAAAAACTGACTGCCAGATGGCGTTGTTGGTCATGTATATGGTAAAGTGAATAAGGGGAGTTTAGAGGAGCGTATTGTTAGCTTAATGGTTAGCAGTGCTTGCCAAAATTTTTCTGATGAGTGAAGTCTAGCAGCTTCCGCAATGGATCTATGAGAAAAGCTATGGCGGTTGTATCTAAAAATTGTTCCAATAATTAAAAAACCGTGAGCACCCGGTAGCAGGCCGTGTCAACAAAACAGCTCTGTCAAAAAAATCCATCACGATCAAAAACTGACTGCCAGATGGCGGTGTTGGTCATGTATATGGTAAAGTGAATAAGGGGAGTTTAGCGGACAGAAAAACCAGCGTATTGTTAGCTTAATGGTTATCAGTGCGTGCCAAAATTTATATGATGAGTGAAGTCTAGCAGCTTCCGCAATATATCTATGAGAAAAGCTATGGCGGTTGTCTCTGAAAATTTTCCTTTCTATTCAATTAAAAACTTTTAATAATTAAATAAAAATTATAGGCCGTGAAAACCAACAAATTGTTGGAATAAAAAGCAATAATTAAAAAACCGTGAGCACCCGGTAGCAAGCTGTGACAACAAAGCAGCTCTGCAAAAAATCCATCATGATCAAAAACTGACTGCCAGATGGCGGTGTTGGTCATGTATATGGTAAAGTGAATAAGGGGAGTTTAGCGGACAGAAAAACCAGCGTATTGTTAGCTTAATGGTTATCAGTGCGTGCCAAAATTTTTCTGATGAGTGAAGACTAGCAGCTTCCGAAATGGATCTATAAGAATGCTATGGCGGTTGTCTCTGAAAATTTTCCTTTCTATTCAATTAAAAACTTTTAATAATTAAATAAAAATTATAGGCCGTGAAAACCAACAAATTGTTGCAATAAAAAGCAATAATTAAAAAACCGTGAGCACCCGGTAGCAAGCTGTGACAACAAAGCAGCTCTGTAAAAAATCCATCATGATCAAAAACTGACTGCCAGATGGCGGTGTTGGTCATGTATATGGTAAAGTGAATAAGGGGAGTTTAGAGGACAGAAAAACCAGCGTATTGTTAGCTTAATGGTTAGCAGTGCTTGCCAAAATTTATCTGATGAGTGAAGTCTAGCAGCTTCCGCAATGGATCTATGAGAAAAGCTATGGCGGTTGCCTCTAAAAATTGTTCCAATAATGAAAAAACTGTAAGCACCCGGTAGCAGGCCGTGTCAACAAAGCAGCTCTGCAAAAAATCCATCATGATCAAAAACTGACTGCCAGATGGCGGTGTTGGTCATGTATATGGTAAAGTGAATAAGGGGAGTTTAGAGGACCGAACAACCAGCGTATTGTTAGCTTAATGGTTAGCAGTGCTTGCCAAAATTTTTCTGATGAGTGAAGTCTAGCAGCTTCCGAAATGGAACTATAAGAAAAGCTATGGCGGTTGTCATTGAAAATTTTCCTTTCTATTCAATTAAAAACTTTTAATAATTAAATAAAAAGTATAGGCCGTGAAAACCAACAAATTGTTGAAATAAAACGCAATAATTAAAAACCCGTGAGCACCCGCTAGCAGGCTGTGACAACAAAGCAGCTCTGCAAAAAAATCCATCATGATCAAAAACTGACTGCCAGATGGCGGTGTTGGTCATGTATATGGTAAAGTGAATAAGGGGAGTTTAGAGGACAGAAAAACCAGCGTATTGTTAGCTTAATGGTTATCAGTGCGTGCCAAAATTTATCTGATGAGTGAAGTCTAGCAGCTTCCGAAATGATATATAAGAAAAGCTATGGCGGTTGTCTCTAAAAATTTTCCTTTCTATTCAATTAAAAGCTTTTAATAATTAAATAAAAATTATAGGCCGTAAAAGCCAACAAATTGTTGAAATAAAAAGCAATAATTAAAAAACCGTGAGCACCCGGTACTAGGCTGTGACAACCCAGCAGCTCTGCAAAAAAATCCACCATGATCAAAAACTGACTACCAGATGGCGGTGTTGGTCATGTATATGGTAAAGTGATTAAAAGGAGTTTGGAGAACAAAAAACCAACGTATTGGTAGCTTAATGGTTATCAGTGCGTGCCAAAATTTATCTGATGAGTGAAGTCTAGCAGCTTCCGAAATGATATATAAGAGAAGCTATGGCGGTTGTCTCTAAAAATTTTCCTTTCTATTCAATTAAAAACTTTTAATAATTAAATAAAAATTATAGGCCGTGAAAACCAACAAATTGTTGAAATAAAAAGCAATAATTAAAAAACCGTGAGCACCCGGTAGCAAGGTGTGACAACAAAGCAGCTCTGCAAAAAAATCCATCATGATCAAAAACTGACTGCCAGATGGCGGTGTTGGTCATGTATATGGCAAAGTGAATAAAAGGAGTTTAGAGGACAGAAAAACCAGCGTATTGTTAGCCTAATGGTAGCAGTGCGTGCTAAAATTTATCTGATGAGTGTAGTCCGAAATGATATATAAGAAAAGCTATGGCGGTTGTCTCTAAAAATGTTCCTTTCTATTCAATTAAAAGCTTTTAATAAATTAATAAAAATTATAGGCCGTAAAAGCCAAGAAATTGTTGAAATAAAAAGCAATAATTAAAAAACCGTGAGCACCCGGTAGTAGGCTGTGACAACCCAGCAGCTCTGCAAAAAAATCCACCATGATCAAAAACTGACTACCAGATGGCGGTGTTGGTTATGTATATGGTAAAGTGATTAAAAGGAGTTTGGAGAACAAAAAAACGAACGTATTGGTAGCTTAATGGTTATCAGTGCGTACCAAAATTTATCTGATGAGTGAAGTCTAGCAGCTTCCGAAATGATATATAAGAAAAGCTATGGCGGTTGTCTCTAAAAATTTTCCTTTCTATTCAATTAAAAACTTTTAATAATTAAATAAAAATTATAGGCCGTGAAAACCAACAAATTGTTGAAATAAAAAGCAATAATTAAAAAACCGTGAGCACCCGGTAGTAGGCTGTGACAACCCAGCAGCTCTGCAAAAAAAATCCACCATGATCAAAAACTGACTACCAGATGGCGGTGTTGGTCATGTATATGGTAAAGTGAATAAGGGGAGTTTAGAGGACAGAAAAACCAGCGTTTTGTTAGCTTAATGGTTATCAGTGCGTGCCAAAATTTATCTGATGAGGGAAGTCTAGCAGCTTCGGCAATAGATCTGTGAGAAAAGCTATGGCGGTTGCCTCTAAAAATTGTTCCAATAATGAAAAAACTGTAAGCACCCGGTAGCAGGCCGTGTCAACAAAGCAGCTCTGCAAAAAATCCATCATGATCAAAAACTGACTGCCAGATGACGGTGTTGGTCATGTATATGGTAAAGTGAATAAGGGGAGTTTAGAGGACAGAAAAACCAGCGTATTGTTAGCTTAATGGTTAGCAGTGCTTGCCAAAATTTTTCTGATGAGTGAAGTCTAGCAGCTTCCGAAATGGAACTATAAGAAAAGCTATGGCGGTTGTCACTGAAAATTTTCCTTTCTATTCAATTAAAAACTTTTAATAATTAAATAAAAATTATAGGCCGTGAAAACCAACAAATTGTTTAAATAAAACGCAATAATTAAAAACCCTTGAGCACCCGGTAGCAGGCTGTGACAACAAAGCAGCTCTGCAAAAAAATCCATCATGATCAAAAACTGACTGCCAGATAGCGGTGTTGGTCATGTATATGGCAAAGTGAATAAAACGAGTTTAGAGGACAGAAAAACCAGCGTATTGTTAGCCTAATGGTAGCAGTGCGTGCTAAAATTTATCTGATGAGTGAAGTCTAGCAGCTTCCGAAATGATATAAAAGAGAAGCTATGGCGGTTGTCTCTAAAAATTTTCCTTTCTATTCAATTAAAAACTTTTAATAATTAAATAACAATTATAGGCCGTGAAAACCAACAAATTGTTGAAATAAAAAGCAATAATTATAAAACCGTGAGCACCCGGTAGCAGGCTGTGACAACAAAGCAGCTCTGCAAAAAAATCCATCATGATCAAAAACTGACTGCCAGATGGCGGTGTTGGTCATGTATATGGCAAAGTGAATAAAAGGAGTTTAGAGGACAGAAAAACCAGCGTATTGTTAGCCTAATGGTAGCAGTGCGTGCTAAAATTTATCTGATGAGTGAAGTCCGAAATGATATATAAGAAAAGCTATGGCGGTTGTCTCTAAAAATGTTCCTTTCTATTCAATTAAAAGCTTTTAATAAATTAATAAAAATTATAGGCCGTAAAAGCCAAGAAATTGTTGAAATAAAAAGCAATAATTAAAAAACCGTGAGCACCCGGTAGTAGGCTGTGACAACCCAGCAGCTCTGCAAAAAAATCCACCATGATCAAAAACTGACTACCAGATGGCGGTGTTGGTTATGTATATGGTAAAGTGATTAAAAGGAGTTTGGAGAACAAAAAAACGAACGTATTGGTAGCTTAATGGTTATCAGTGCGTGCCAAAATTTATCTGATGAGTGAAGTCTAGCAGCTTCCGAAATGATATATAAGAAAAGCTATGGCGGTTGTCTCTAAAAATTTTCCTTTCTATTCAATTAAAAACTTTTAATAATTAAATAAAAATTATAGGCCGTGAAAACAAACAAATTGTTGAAATAAAAAGCAATACTTAAAAAACCGTGAGCACCCGGTAGTAGGCTGTGACAACCCATCAGCTCTGCAAAAAAATCCACCATGATCAAAAACTGACTACTAGATGGCGGTGTTGGTCATGTATATGGTAAAGTGATTAAAAGGAGTTTGGAGAACAAAAAAACCAACGTATTGGTAGCTTAATGGTTATCAGTGCGTACCAAAATTTATCTGATGAGTGAAGTCTAGCAGCTTCCGAAATGATATATAAGAAAAGCTATGGCGGTTGTCTCTAAAAATTTTCCTTTCTATTCAATTAAAAACTTTTAATAATTAAATAAAAATTATAGGCCGTGAAAACCAACAAATTGTTGAAATAAAAAGCAATAATTAAAAAACCGTGAGCACCCGGTAGTAGGCTGTGACAACCCAGCAGCTCTGCAAAAAAAATCCACCATGATCAAAAACTGACTACCAGATGGCGGTGTTGGTCATGTATATGGTAAAGTGAATAAGGGGAGTTTAGAGGACAGAAAAACCAGCGTTTTGTTAGCTTAATGGTTATCAGTGCGTGCCAAAATTTATCTGATGAGGGAAGTCTAGCAGCTTCCGAAATGATATATAAGAAAAGCTATGGCGGTTGTCTCTAAAAATTTTCCTTTCTATTCAATTAAAAACTTTTAATAATTAAATAAAAATTATAGGCCGTGAAAACCAACAAATTGTTGAAATAAAAAGCAATAATTAAAAAACCGTGAGCACCCGGTAGTAGGCTGTGACAACCCAGCAGCTCTGCAAAAAAAATCCACCATGATCAAAAACTGACTACCAAATGGCGGTGTTGGTCATGTATATGGTAAAGTGAATATGGGGAGTTTGGAGAACAAAAAAACCAACGTATTGGTAGCTTAATGGTTATCAGTGCGTACCAAAATTTATCTGATGAGTGAAGTCTAGCAGCTTCCGAAATGATATATAAGAAAAGCTATGGCGGTTGTCTCTAAAAATTTTCCTTTCTATTCAATTAAAAACTTTTAATAATTAAATAAAAATTATAGGCCGTGAAAACCAACAAATTGTTGAAATAAAAAGCAATAATTAAAAAACCGTGAGCACCCGGTAGTAGGCTGTGACAACCCAGCAGCTCTGCAAAAAAATCCACCATGATCAAAAACTGACTACCAGATGGCGGTGTTGGTTATGTATATGGTAAAGTGATTAAAAGGAGTTTGGAGAACAAAAAAACGAACGTATTGGTAGCTTAATGGTTATCAGTGCGTACCAAAATTTATCTGATGAGTGAAGTCTAGCAGCTTCCGAAATGATATATAAGAAAAGCTATGGCGGTTGTCTCTAAAAATTTTCCTTTCTATTCAATTAAAAACTTTTAATAATTAAATAAAAATTATAGGCCGTGAAAACCAACAAATTGTTGAAATAAAAAGCAATAATTAAAAAACCGTGAGCACCCGGTAGTAGGCTGTGACAACCCAGCAGCTCTGCAAAAAAAATCCACCATGATCAAAAACTGACTACCAGATGGCGGTGTTGGTCATGTATATGGTAAAGTGAATAAGGGGAGTTTAGAGGACAGAAAAACCAGCGTTTTGTTAGCTTAATGGTTATCAGTGCGTGCCAAAATTTATCTGATGAGGGAAGTCTAGCAGCTTCGGCAATAGATCTGTGAGAAAAGCTATGGCGGTTGCCTCTAAAAATTGTTCCAATAATTGAGCACCCGTGAGCACCCGGTAGCAGGCCGTGTCAACAAAGCAGCTCTGTCAAAAAATCCATCACGATCAAAAACTGACTGCCAGATGGCGGTGTTGGTCATGTATATGGTAAAGTGAATAAGGGGAGTTTAGCCGCCTGAAAAACCAGCGTATTGTTAGCTTAATGGTTATCAGTGCGTGCCAAAATTTATCTGATGAGTGAAGTCTAGCAGCTTCCGCAATGGATCTATGAGAAAAGCTATGGCGGTTGCCTCTAAAAATTGTTCCAATAATTAAAAAACTGTAAGCACCCGGTAGCAGGCCGTGTCAACAAAGCAGCTCTGCAAAAAATCCATCATGATCAAAAACTGACTGCCAGATGGCGGTGTTGGTCATGTATATGGTAAAGTGAATAAGGGGAGTTTAGAGGACAGAAAAACCAGCGTATTGTTAGCTTAATGGTTAGCAGTGCTTGCCAAAATTTTTCTGATGAGTGAAGTCTAGCAGCTTCCGAAATGGAACTATAAGAAAAGCTATGGCGGTTGTCACTGAAAATTTTCCTTTCTATTCAATTAAAAACTTTTAATAATTAAATAAAAATTATAGGCCGTGAAAACCAACAAATTGTTTAAATAAAACGCAATAATTAAAAACCCGTGAGCACCCGGTAGCAGGCTGTGACAACAAAGCAGCTCTGCAAAAAAATCCATCATGATCAAAAACTGACTGCCAGATGGCGGTGTTGGTCATGTATATGGCAAAGTGAATAAAACGAGTTTAGAGGACAGAAAAACCAGCGTATTGTTAGCCTAATGGTAGAAGTGCGTGCTAAAATTTATCTGATGAGTGAAGTCTAGCAGCTTCCGAAATGATATAAAAGAGAAGCTATGGCGGTTGTCTCTAAAAATTTTCCTTTCTATTCAATTAAAAACTTTTAATAATTAAATAACAATTATAGGCCGTGAAAACCAACAAATTGTTGAAATAAAAAGCAATAATTATAAAACCGTGAGCACCCGGTAGCAGGCTGTGACAACAAAGCAGCTCTGCAAAAAAATCCATCATGATCAAAAACTGACTGCCAGATGGCGGTGTTGGTCATGTATATGGCAAAGTGAATAAAAGGAGTTTAGAGGACAGAAAAACCAGCGTATTGTTAGCCTAATGGTAGCAGT
The DNA here is from genome assembly GCA_949987695.1 of Merzomyia westermanni. Classification (NCBI taxonomy): domain Eukaryota; kingdom Metazoa; phylum Arthropoda; class Insecta; order Diptera; family Tephritidae; genus Merzomyia; species Merzomyia westermanni. The sequence continues at coordinate 101,717,652 of OX465288.1, read as the reverse complement.
GCGTGCTAAAATTTATCTGATGAGTGAAGTCCGAAATGATATATAAGAAAAGCTATGGCGGTTGTCTCTAAAAATGTTCCTTTCTATTCAATTAAAAGCTTTTAATAAATTAATAAAAATTATAGGCCGTAAAAGCCAAGAAATTGTTGAAATAAAAAGCAATAATTAAAAAACCGTGAGCACCCGGTAGTAGGCTGTGACAACCCAGCAGCTCTGCAAAAAAATCCACCATGATCAAAAACTGACTACCAGATGGCGGTGTTGGTTATGTATATGGTAAAGTGATTAAAAGGAGTTTGGAGAACAAAAAAACGAACGTATTGGTAGCTTAATGGTTATCAGTGCGTGCCAAAATTTATCTGATGAGTGAAGTCTAGCAGCTTCCGAAATGATATATAAGAAAAGCTATGGCGGTTGTCTCTAAAAATTTTCCTTTCTATTCAATTAAAAACTTTTAATAATTAAATAAAAATTATAGGCCGTGAAAACCAACAAATTGTTGAAATAAAAAGCAATAATTAAAAAACCGTGAGCACCCGGTAGTAGGCTGTGACAACCCAGCAGCTCTGCAAAAAAAATCCACCATGATCAAAAACTGACTACCAAATGGCGGTGTTGGTCATGTATATGGTAAAGTGAATATGGGGAGTTTGGAGAACAAAAAAACCAACGTATTGGTAGCTTAATGGTTATCAGTGCGTACCAAAATTTATCTGATGAGTGAAGTCTAGCAGCTTCCGAAATGATATATAAGAAAAGCTATGGCGGTTGTCTCTAAAAATTTTCCTTTCTATTCAATTAAAAACTTTTAATAATTAAATAAAAATTATAGGCCGTGAAAACCAACAAATTGTTGAAATAAAAAGCAATAATTAAAAAACCGTGAGCACCCGGTAGTAGGCTGTGACAACCCAGCAGCTCTGCAAAAAAATCCACCATGATCAAAAACTGACTACCAGATGGCGGTGTTGGTTATGTATATGGTAAAGTGATTAAAAGGAGTTTGGAGAACAAAAAAACGAACGTATTGGTAGCTTAATGGTTATCAGTGCGTACCAAAATTTATCTGATGAGTGAAGTCTAGCAGCTTCCGAAATGATATATAAGAAAAGCTATGGCGGTTGTCTCTAAAAATTTTCCTTTCTATTCAATTAAAAACTTTTAATAATTAAATAAAAATTATAGGCCGTGAAAACCAACAAATTGTTGCAATAAAAAGCAATAATTAAAAAACCGTGAGCACCCGGTAGTAGGCTGTGACAACCCAGCAGCTCTGCAAAAAAAATCCACCATGATCAAAAACTGACTACCAGATGGCGGTGTTGGTCATGTATATGGTAAAGTGAATAAGGGGAGTTTAGAGGACAGAAAAACCAGCGTATTGTTAGCTTAATGGTTATCAGTGCGTGCCAAAATTTATCTGATGAGAAAAGTCTAGCAGCTTCGGCAATAGATCTGTGAGAAAAGCTATGGCGGTTGCCTCTAAAAATTGTTCCAATAATTGAGCACCCGTGAGCACCCGGTAGCAGGCCGTGTCAACAAAGCAGCTCTGTCAAAAAATCCATCACGATCAAAAACTGACTGCCAGATGGCGGTGTTGGTCATGTATATGGTAAAGTGAATAAGGGGAGTTTAGCCGCCTGAAAAACCAGCGTATTGTTAGCTTAATGGTTATCAGTGCGTGCCAAAATTTATCTGATGAGTGAAGTCTAGCAGCTTCCGCAATGGATCTATGAGAAAAGCTATGGCGGTTGCCTCTAAAAATTGTTCCAATAATTAAAAAACTGTAAGCACCCGGTAGCAGGCCGTGTCAACAAAGCAGCTCTGCAAAAAATCCATCATGATCAAAAACTGACTGCCAGATGGCGGTGTTGGTCATGTATATGGTAAAGTGAATAAGGGGAGTTTAGAGGACAGAAAAACCAGCGTATTGTTAGCTTAATGGTTAGCAGTGCTTGCCAAAATTTTTCTGATGAGTGAAGTCTAGCAGCTTCCGAAATGGAACTATAAGAAAAGCTATGGCGGTTGTCACTGAAAATTTTCCTTTCTATTCAATTAAAAACTTTTAATAATTAAATAAAAATTATAGGCCGTGAAAACCAACAAATTGTTGAAATAAAACGCAATAATTAAAAACCCGTGAGCACCCGGTAGCAGGCTGTGACAACAAAGCAGCTCTGCAAAAAAATCCATCATGATCAAAAACTGACTGCCAGATGGCGGTGTTGGTCATGTATATGGCAAAGTGAATAAAACGAGTTTAGAGGACAGAAAAACCAGCGTATTGTTAGCCTAATGGTAGCAGTGCGTGCTAAAATTTATCTGATGAGTGAAGTCTAGCAGCTTCCGAAATGATATAAAAGAGAAGCTATGGCGGTTGTCTCTAAAAATTTTCCTTTCTATTCAATTAAAAACTTTTAATAATTAAATAACAATTATAGGCCGTGAAAACCAACAAATTGTTGAAATAAAAAGCAATAATTATAAAACCGTGAGCACCCGGTAGCAGGCTGTGACAACAAAGCAGCTCTGCAAAAAAATCCATCATGATCAAAAACTGACTGCCAGATGGCGGTGTTGGTCATGTATATGGCAAAGTGAATAAAAGGAGTTTAGAGGACAGAAAAACCAGCGTATTGTTAGCCTAATGGTAGCAGTGCGTGCTAAAATTTATCTGATGAGTGAAGTCCGAAATGATATATAAGAAAAGCTATGGCGGTTGTCTCTAAAAATGTTCCTTTCTATTCAATTAAAAGCTTTTAATAAATTAATAAAAATTATAGGCCGTAAAAGCCAAGAAATTGTTGAAATAAAAAGCAATAATTAAAAAACCGTGAGCACCCGGTAGTAGGCTGTGACAACCCAGCAGCTCTGCAAAAAAATCCACCATGATCAAAAACTGACTACCAGATGGCGGTGTTGGTTATGTATATGGTAAAGTGATTAAAAGGAGTTTGGAGAACAAAAAAACGAACGTATTGGTAGCTTAATGGTTATCAGTGCGTGCCAAAATTTATCTGATGAGTGAAGTCTAGCAGCTTCCGAAATGATATATAAGAAAAGCTATGGCGGTTGTCTCTAAAAATGTTCCTTTCTATTCAATTAAAAGCTTTTAATAAATTAATAAAAATTATAGGCCGTAAAAGCCAAGAAATTGTTGAAATAAAAAGCAATACTTAAAAAACCGTGAGCACCCGGTAGTAGGCTGTGACAACCCAGCAGCTCTGCAAAAAAATCCACCATGATCAAAAACTGACTACCAGATGGCGGTGTTGGTTATGTATATGGTAAAGTGATTAAAAGGAGTTTGGAGAACAAAAAAACGAACGTATTGGTAGCTTAATGCCAAAATTTATCTGATGAGTGAAGTCTAGCAGCTTCCGAAATGATATATGAGAAAAGCTATGGCGGTTGCCTCTAAAAATGTTCCTTTCTATTCAATTAAAAAATTTTAATAATTAAATAAAAATTATTAAAAACACAATAATAATATTCCCTGTAGAAAATTCATTCATAGTCAAGATACTTGAAAATTCAAAGGCCATAAAAACCAACAAATTGTTGAAATAAAAAGCAATAATTAAAAAACCGTGAGCACCCGGTAGCAGGCTGTGACAACAAAGCAGCTCTGCAAAAAAATCCATCATGATCAAAAACTGACTGCCAGATGGCGTTGTTGGTCATGTATATGGCAAAGTGAATAAAAGGAGTTTAGAGGACAGAGAAACCAGCGTATTGTTAGCCTAATGGTAGCAGTGCGTGCTAAAATTTATCTGATGAGTGAAGTCTAGCAGCTTCCGAAATGATATATAAAAAAAGCTATGGCGGTTGTCTCTAAAAATTTTCCTTTCTATTCAATTAAAAACTTTTAATAATTAAATAAAAATTATAGGCCGTGAAAACCAACAAATTGTTGAAATAAAAAGCAATAATTAAAAAACCGTGAGCACCCGGTAGCAGGCTGTGACAACAAAGCAGCTCTGCAAAAAAATCCATCATGATCAAAAACTGACTGCCAGATGGCGGTGTTGGTCATGTATATGGTAAAGTGAATAAGGGGAGTTTAGAGGACCGAACAACCAGCGTATTGTTAGCTTAATGGTTAGCAGTGCTTGCCAAAATTTTTCTGATGAGTGAAGTCTAGCAGCTTCCGAAATGGAACTATAAGAAAAGCTATGGCGGTTGTCATTGAAAATTTTCCTTTCTATTCAATTAAAAACTTTTAATAATTAAATAAAAATTATAGGCCGTGAAAACCAACAAATTGTTGAAATAAAACGCAATAATTAAAAACCCGTGAGCACCCGCTAGCAGGCTGTGACAACAAAGCAGCTCTGCAAAAAAATCCATCATGATCAAAAACTGACTGCCAGATGGCGGTGTTGGTCATGTATATGGTAAAGTGAATAAGGGGAGTTTAGAGGACAGAAAAACCAGCGTATTGTTAGCTTAATGGTTATCAGTGCGTGCCAAAATTTATCTGATGAGTGAAGTCTAGCAGCTTCCGAAATGATATATAAGAAAAGCTATGGCGGTTGTCTCTAAAAATTTTCCTTTCTATTCAATTAAAAGCTTTTAATAATTAAATAAAAATTATAGGCCGTAAAAGCCAACAAATTGTTGAAATAAAAAGCAATAATTAAAAAACCGTGAGCACCCGGTACTAGGCTGTGACAACCCAGCAGCTCTGCAAAAAAATCCACCATGATCAAAAACTGACTACCAGATGGCGGTGTTGGTCATGTATATGGTAAAGTGATTAAAAGGAGTTTGGAGAACAAAAAAACCAACGTATTGGTAGCTTAATGGTTATCAGTGCGTGCCAAAATTTATCTGATGAGTGAAGTCTAGCAGCTTCCGAAATGATATATAAGAGAAGCTATGGCGGTTGTCTCTAAAAATTTTCCTTTCTATTCAATTAAAAACTTTTAATAATTAAATAAAAATTATAGGCCGTGAAAACCAACAAATTGTTGAAATAAAAAGCAATAATTAAAAAACCGTGAGCACCCGGTAGTAGGCTGTGACAACCCAGCAGCTCTGCAAAAAAAATCCACCATGATCAAAAACTGACTACCAGATGGCGGTGTTGGTCATGTATATGGTAAAGTGAATAAGGGGAGTTTAGAGGACAGAAAAACCAGCGTTTTGTTAGCTTAATGGTTATCAGTGCGTGCCAAAATTTATCTGATGAGGGAAGTCTAGCAGCTTCGGCAATAGATCTGTGAGAAAAGCTATGGCGGTTGCCTCTAAAAATTGTTCCAATAATGAAAAAACTGTAAGCACCCGGTAGCAGGCCGTGTCAACAAAGCAGCTCTGCAAAAAATCCATCATGATCAAAAACTGACTGCCAGATGACGGTGTTGGTCATGTATATGGTAAAGTGAATAAGGGGAGTTTAGAGGACAGAAAAACCAGCGTATTGTTAGCTTAATGGATAGCAGTGCTTGCCAAAATTTTTCTGATGAGTGAAGTCTAGCAGCTTCCGAAATGGAACTATAAGAAAAGCTATGGCGGTTGTCACTGAAAATTTTCCTTTCTATTCAATTAAAAACTTTTAATAATTAAATAAAAATTATAGGCCGTGAAAACCAACAAATTGTTTAAATAAAACGCAATAATTAAAAACCCGTGAGCAGCCGGTAGCAGGCTGTGACAACAAAGCAGCTCTGCAAAAAAATCCATCATGATCAAAAACTGACTGCCAGATAGCGGTGTTGGTCATGTATATGGCAAAGTGAATAAAACGAGTTTAGAGGACAGAAAAACCAGCGTATTGTTAGCCTAATGGTAGCAGTGCGTGCTAAAATTTATCTGATGAGTGAAGTCTAGCAGCTTCCGAAATGATATATAAGAGAAGCTATGGCGGTTGTCTCTAAAAATTTTCCTTTCTATTCAATTAAAAACTTTTAATAATTAAATAACAATTATAGGCCGTGAAAACCAACAAATTGTTGAAATAAAAAGCAATAATTATAAAACCGTGAGCACCCGGTAGCAGGCTGTGACAACAAAGCAGCTCTGCAAAAAAATCCATCATGATCAAAAACTGACTGCCAGATGGCGGTGTTGGTCATGTATATGGCAAAGTGAATAAAAGGAGTTTAGAGGACAGAAAAACCAGCGTATTGTTAGCCTAATGGTAGCAGTGCGTGCTAAAATTTATCTGATGAGTGAAGTCCGAAATGATATATAAGAAAAGCTATGGCGGTTGTCTCTAAAAATGTTCCTTTCTATTCAATTAAAAGCTTTTAATAAATTAATAAAAATTATAGGCCGTAAAAGCCAAGAAATTGTTGAAATAAAAAGCAATAATTAAAAAACCGTGAGCACCCGGTAGTAGGCTGTGACAACCCAGCAGCTCTGCAAAAAAATCCACCATGATCAAAAACTGACTACCAGATGGCGGTGTTGGTTATGTATATGGTAAAGTGATTAAAAGGAGTTTGGAGAACAAAAAAACGAACGTATTGGTAGCTTAATGGTTATCAGTGCGTGCCAAAATATATCTGATGAGTGAAGTCTAGCAGCTTCCGAAATGATATATAAGAAAAGCTATGGCGGTTGTCTCTAAAAATTTTCCTTTCTATTCAATTAAAAACTTTTAATAATTAAATAAAAATTATAGGCCGTGAAAACAAACAAATTGTTGAAATAAAAAGCAATACTTAAAAAACCGTGAGCACCCGGTAGTAGGCTGTGACAACCCATCAGCTCTGCAAAAAAATCCACCATGATCAAAAACTGACTACTAGATGGCGGTGTTGGTCATGTATATGGTAAAGTGATTAAAAGGAGTTTGGAGAACAAAAAAACCAACGTATTGGTAGCTTAATGGTTATCAGTGCGTACCAAAATTTATCTGATGACTGAAGTCTAGCAGCTTCCGAAATGATATATAAGAAAAGCTATGGCGGTTGTCTCTAAAAATTTTCCTTTCTATTCAATTAAAAACTTTTAATAATTAAATAAAAATTATAGGCCGTGAAAACCAACAAATTGTTGAAATAAAAAGCAATAATTAAAAAACCGTGAGCACCCGGTAGTAGGCTGTGACAACCCAGCAGCTCTGCAAAAAAAATCCACCATGATCAAAAACTGACTACCAGATGGCGGTGTTGGTCATGTATATGGTAAAGTGAATAAGGGGAGTTTAGAGGACAGAAAAACCAGCGTTTTGTTAGCTTAATGGTTATCAGTGCGTGCCAAAATTTATCTGATGAGGGAAGTCTAGCAGCTTCCGAAATGATATATAAGAAAAGCTATGGCGGTTGTCTCTAAAAATTTTCCTTTCTATTCAATTAAAAACTTTTAATAATTAAATAAAAATTATAGGCCGTGAAAACCAACAAATTGTTGAAATAAAAAGCAATAATTAAAAAACCGTGAGCACCCGGTAGTAGGCTGTGACAACCCAGCAGCTCTGCAAAAAAAATCCACCATGATCAAAAACTGACTACCAAATGGCGGTGTTGGTCATGTATATGGTAAAGTGAATATGGGGAGTTTGGAGAACAAAAAAACCAACGTATTGGTAGCTTAATGGTTATCAGTGCGTACCAAAATTTATCTGATGAGTGAAGTCTAGCAGCTTCCGAAATGATATATAAGAAAAGCTATGGCGGTTGTCTCTAAAAATTTTCCTTTCTATTCAATTAAAAACTTTTAATAATTAAATAAAAATTATAGGCCGTGAAAACCAACAAATTGTTGAAATAAAAAGCAATAATTAAAAAACCGTGAGCACCCGGTAGTAGGCTGTGACAACCCAGCAGCTCTGCAAAAAAATCCACCATGATCAAAAACTGACTACCAGATGGCGGTGTTGGTTATGTATATGGTAAAGTGATTAAAAGGAGTTTGGAGAACAAAAAAACGAACGTATTGGTAGCTTAATGGTTATCAGTGCGTACCAAAATTCATCTGATGAGTGAAGTCTAGCAGCTTCCGAAATGATATATAAGAAAAGCTATGGCGGTTGTCTCTAAAAATTTTCCTTTCTATTCAATTAAAAACTTTTAATAATTAAATAAAAATTATAGGCCGTGAAAACCAACAAATTGTTGAAATAAAAAGCAATAATTAAAAAACCGTGAGCACCCGGTAGTAGGCTGTGACAACCCAGCAGCTCTGCAAAAAAAATCCACCATGATCAAAAACTGACTACCAGATGGCGGTGTTGGTCATGTATATGGTAAAGTGAATAAGGGGAGTTTAGAGGACAGAAAAACCAGCGTTTTGTTAGCTTAATGGTTATCAGTGCGTGCCAAAATTTATCTGATGAGAAAAGTCTAGCAGCTTCGGCAATAGATCTGTGAGAAAAGCTATGGCGGTTGCCTCTAAAAATTGTTCCAATAATTGAGCACCCGTGAGCACCCGGTAGCAGGCCGTGTCAACAAAGCAGCTCTGTCAAAAAATCCATCACGATCAAAAACTGACTGCCAGATGGCGGTGTTGGTCATGTATATGGTAAAGTGAATAAGGGGAGTTTAGCCGCCTGAAAAACCAGCGTATTGTTAGCTTAATGGTTATCAGTGCGTGCCAAAATTTATCTGATGAGTGAAGTCTAGCAGCTTCCGCAATGGATCTATGAGAAAAGCTATGGCGGTTGCCTCTAAAAATTGTTCCAATAATGAAAAAACTGTAAGCACCCGGTAGCAGGCCGTGTCAACAAAGCAGCTCTGCAAAAAATCCATCATGATCAAAAACTGACTGCCAGATGGCGGTGTTGGTCATGTATATGGTAAAGTGAATAAGGGGAGTTTAGAGGACAGAAAAACCAGCGTATTGTTAGCTTAATGGTTAGCAGTGCTTGCCAAAAATTTTCTGATGAGTGAAGTCTAGCAGCTTCCGAAATGGAACTATAAGAAAAGCTATGGCGGTTGTCACTGAAAATTTTCCTTTCTATTCAATTAAAAACTTTTAATAATTAAATAAAAATTATAGGCCGTGAAAACCAACAAATTGTTGAAATAAAACGCAATAATTAAAAACCCGTGAGCACCCGGTAGCAGGCTGTGACAACAAAGCAGCTCTGCAAAAAAATCCATCATGATCAAAAACTGACTGCCAGATGGCGGTGTTGGTCATGTATATGGCAAAGTGAATAAAACGAGTTTAGAGGACAGAAAAACCAGCGTATTGTTAGCCTAATGGTAGCAGTGCGTGCTAAAATTTATCTGATGAGTGAAGTCTAGCAGCTTCCGAAATGATATAAAAGAGAAGCTATGGCGGTTGTCTCTAAAAATTTTCCTTTCTATTCAATTAAAAACTTTTAATAATTAAATAACAATTATAGGCCGTGAAAACCAACAAATTGTTGAAATAAAAAGCAATAATTAAAAACCCGTGAGCACCCGGTAGCAGGCTGTGACAACAAAGCAGCTCTGCAAAAAAATCCATCATGATCAAAAACTGACTGCCAGATGGCGGTGTTGGTCATGTATATGGCAAAGTGAATAAAAGGAGTTTAGAGGACAGAAAAACCAGCGTATTGTTAGCCTAATGGTAGCAGTGCGTGCTAAAATTTATCTGATGAGTGAAGTCCGAAATGATATATAAGAAAAGCTATGGCGGTTGTCTCTAAAAATGTTCCTTTCTATTCAATTAAAAGCTTTTAATAAATTAATAAAAATTATAGGCCGTAAAAGCCAAGAAATTGTTGAAATAAAAAGCAATAATTAAAAAACCGTGAGCACCCGGTAGTAGGCTGTGACAACCCAGCAGCTCTGCAAAAAAATCCACCATGATCAAAAACTGACTACCAGATGGCGGTGTTGGTTATGTATATGGTAAAGTGATTAAAAGGAGTTTGGAGAACAAAAAAACGAACGTATTGGTAGCTTAATGGTTATCAGTGCGTGCCAAAATTTATCTGATGAGTGAAGTCTAGCAGCTTCCGAAATGATATATAAGAAAAGCTATGGCGGTTGTCTCTAAAAATGTTCCTTTCTATTCAATTAAAAGCTTTTAATAAATTAATAAAAATTATAGGCCGTAAAAGCCAAGAAATTGTTGAAATAAAAAGCAATACTTAAAAAACCGTGAGCACCCGGTAGTAGGCTGTGACAACCCAGCAGCTCTGCAAAAAAATCCACCATGATCAAAAACTGACTACCAGATGGCGGTGTTGGTTATGTATATGGTAAAGTGATTAAAAGGAGTTTGGAGAACAAAAAAACGAACGTATTGGTAGCTTAATGCCAAAATTTATCTGATGAGTGAAGTCTAGCAGCTTCCGAAATGATATATGAGAAAAGCTATGGCGGTTGCCTCTAAAAATGTTCCTTTCTATTCAATTAAAAAATTTTAATAATTAAATAAAAATTATTAAAAACACAATAATAATATTCCCTGTAGAAAATTCATTCATAGTCAAGATACTTGAAAATTCAAAGGCCATAAAAACCAACAAATTGTTGAAATAAAAAGCAATAATTAAAAAACCGTGAGCACCCGGTAGCAAGATACTTGAAAATTCAAAGGCCATAAAAACCAACAAATTGTTGAAATAAAAAGCAATAATTAAAAAACCGTGAGCACCCGGTAGCAGGCTGTGACAACAAAGCAGCTCTGCAAAAAAATCCATCATGATCAAAAACTGACTGCCAGATGGCGTTGTTGGTCATGTATATGGCAAAGTGAATAAAAGGAGTTTAGAGGACAGAGAAACCAGCGTATTGTTAGCCTAATGGTAGCAGTGCGTGCTAAAATTTATCTGATGAGTGAAGTCTAGCAGCTTCCGAAATGATATATAAAAAAAGCTATGGCGGTTGTCTCTAAAAATTTTCCTTTCTATTCAATTAAAAACTTTTAATAATTAAATAAAAATTATAGGCCGTGAAAACCAACAAATTGTTGAAATAAAAAGCAATAATTAAAAAACCGTGAGCACCCGGTAGCAGGCTGTGACAACAAAGCAGCTCTGCAAAAAAATCCATCATGATCAAAAACTGACTGCCAGATGGCGGTGTTGGTCATGTATATGGCAAAGTGAATAAAAGGAGTTTAGAGGACAGAAAAACCAGCGTATTGTTAGCCTAATGATGGCAGTGCGTGCTAAAATTTATCTGATGAGTGAAGTCTAGCAGCTTCCGAAATGATATATAAGAAAAGCTATGGCGGTTGTCTCTAAAAATTTTCCTTTCTATTCAATTAAAAGCTTTTAATAATTAAATTAAAATTATAGGCCGTAAAAGCCAACAAATTGTTGAAACAAAACGCAATAATTAAAAAACCGTGAGCACCCGGTAGTAGGCTGCGACAACCCAGCAGCTCTGCAAAAAAAATCCACCATGATCAAAAACTGACTACCACATGGCGGTGTTCGTCATGTATATGGTAAAGTGAATAAGGGGAGTTTAGAGGACAGAAAAACCAGCGTATTGTTAGCTTAATGGTTAGCAGTGCTTGCCAAAATTTTTCTGATGAGTGAAGTCTAGCAGCTTCCGAAATGGAACTATAAGAAAAGCTATGGCGGTTGTCACTGAAAATTTTCCTTTCTATTCAATTAAAAACTTTTAATAATTAAATAAAAATTATAGGCCGTGAAAACCAACAAATTGTTGAAATAAAACGCAATAATTAAAAACCCGTGAGCACCCGGTAGCAGGCTGTGACAACAAAGCAGCTCTGCAAAAAAATCCATCATGATCAAAAACTGACTGCCAGATGGCGGTGTTGGTCATGTATATGGCAAAGTGAATAAAACGAGTTTAGAGGACAGAAAAACCAGCGTATTGTTAGCCTAATGGTAGCAGTGCGTGCTAAAATTTATCTGATGAGTGAAGTCTAGCAGCTTCCGAAATGATATATAAGAAAAGCTATGGCGGTTGTCTCTAAAAATTTTCCTTTCTATTCAATTAAAAACTTTTAATAATTAAATAAAAATTATAGGCCGTGAAAACCAACAAATTGTTGAAATAAAAAGCAATAATTAAAAAACCGTGAGCACCCGGTAGCAGGCTGTGACAACAAAGCAGCTCTGCAAAAAAATCCATCATGATCAAAAACTGACTGCCAGATGGCGGTGTTGGTCATGTATATGGCAAAGTGAATAAGGGGAGTTTAGAGGACAGTAAAACCAGCGTATTGTTAGCTCAATGGTTAGCAGTGAAATGAAAAAAAGAAGTTTAGAGGACAGAAAAACCAGCGTATTGTTAGCTTAATGGTTATCAGTGCGTGCCAAAATTTTTCTGATGAGTGAAGACTAGCAGCTTCCGAAATGGATCTATAAGAATGCTATGGCGGTTGTCTCTGAAAATTTTCCTTTCTATTCGATTAAAAACTTTTAATAATTAAATAAAAATTATTAAAAACACAATAATAATATTCCCTGTAGAAAATTCATTCATAGTCATGATACTTGAAAATGCATAGGCCGTGAAAACCAACAAATTGTTGGAATAAAAAGCAATAATTAAAAAACCGTGAGCACCCGGTAGCAGGCTGTGACAACAAAGCAGCTCTGCAAAAAAATCCATCATGATCAAAAACTGACTGCCAGATGGCGGTGTTGGTCATGTATATGGCAAAGTGAATAAGGGGAGTTTAGAGGACAGTAAAACCAGCGTATTGTTAGCTCAATGGTTAGCAGTGAAATGAAAAAAAGAAGTTTAGAGGACAGAAAAACCAGCGTATTGTTAGCTTAATGGTTATCAGTGCGTGCCAAAATTTTTCTGATGAGTGAAGACTAGCAGCTTCCGAAATGGATCTATAAGAATGCTATGGCGGTTGTCTCTGAAAATTTTCCTTTCTATTCGATTAAAAACTTTTAATAATTAAATAAAAATTATTAAAAACACAATAATAATATTCCCTGTAGAAAATTCATTCATAGTCATGATACTTGAAAATGCATAGGCCGTGAAAACCAACAAATTGTTGGAATAAAAAGCAATAATTAAAAAACCGTGAGCACCCGGTAGCAGGCTGTGACAACAAAGCAGCTCTGCAAAAAAATCCATCATGATCAAAAACTGACTGCCAGATGGCGGTGTTGGTCATGTATATGGCAAAGTGAATAAGGGGAGTTTAGAGGACAGTAAAACCAGCGTATTGTTAGCTCAATGGTTAGCAGTGAAATGAAAAAAAGAAGTTTAGAGGACAGAAAAACCAGCGTATTGTTAGCTCAATGGTTAGCAGTGCGTGCCAAAATTTCTCTGATGAGTGAAGTCTAGCAGCTTCCGAAATGATATATAAGAAAAGCTATGGCGGTTGTCTCTAAAAATTTTCCTTTCTATTCAATTAAAAACTTTTAATAATTAAATAAAAATTATAGGCCGTAAAAACCAACAAATTGTTGAAATAAAAAGCAATAATTAAAAACCCGTGAGCACCCGGTAGCAGGCTGTGACAACAAAGCAGCTCTGCAAAAAAATCCACCATGATCAAAAACTGACTGCCAGATGGCGGTGTTGGTCATGTATATGGTAAAGTGAATAAGGGTAGTTTAGAGGAGCGTATTGTTAGCTTAATGGTTAGCAGTGCTTGCCAAAATTTTTCTGATGAGTGAAGTCTAGCAGCTTCCGCAATGGATCTATGAGAAAATCTATGGCGGTTGCCTCTAAAACTTGTTCCAATAATTAAAAAACCGTGAGCACCCGGTAGCAGGCCGTGTCAACAAAACAGCTCTGTCAAAAATATCCATCACGATCAAAAACTGACTGCCAGATGGCGGTGTTGGTCATGTATATGGTAAAGTGAATAAGGGGAGTTTAGCGGACAGAAAAACCAGCGTATTGTTAGCTTAATGGTTATCAGTGCGTGCCAAAATTTTTCTGATGAGTGAAGACTAGCAGCTTCCGAAATGGATCTATAAGAATGCTATGGCGGTTGTCTCTGAAAATTTTCCTTTCTATTCAATTAAAAACTTTTAATAATTAAATAAAAATTATTAAAAACACAATAATAATATTCCCTGTAGAAAATTCATTCATAGTCATGATACTTGAAAATGCATAGGCCGTGAAAACCAACAAATTGTTGGAATAAAAAGCAATAATTAAAAAACCGTGAGCACCCGGTAGCAGGCTGTGACAACAAAGCAGCTCTGCAAAAAAATCCATCATGATCAAAAACTGACTGCCAGATGGCGGTGTTGGTCATGTATATGGCAAAGTGAATAAAAGGAGTTTAGAGGACAGAAAAACCAGCGTATTGTTAGCCTAATGATAGCAGTGCGTGCTAAAATTTATCTGATGAGTGAAGTCTAGCAGCTTCCGAAATGATATATAAGAAAAGCTATGGCGGTTGTCTCTAAAAATTTTCCTTTATATTCAATTAAAAGCTTTTAATAATTAAATAAAAATTATAGGCCGTAAAAGCCAACAAATTGTTGAAATAAAAAGCAATAATTAAAAAACCGTGAGCACCCGGTAGTAGGCTGCGACAACCCAGCAGCTCTGCAAAAAAAATCCACCAAGATCAAAAACTGACTACCACATGGCGGTGTTCGTCATGTATATGGTAAAGTGAATAAGGGGAGTTTAGAGGACAGAAAAACCAGCGTATTGTTAGCTTAATGGTTAGCAGTGCTTGCCAAAATTTTTCTGATGAGTGAAGTCTAGCAGCTTCCGAAATGGAACTATAAGAAAAACTATGGCGGTTGTCACTGAAAATTTTCCTTTCTATTCAATTAAAAACGTTTAATAATTAAATAAAAATTATAGGCCGTGAAAACCAACAAATTGTTGAAATAAAACGCAATAATTAAAAACCCGTGAGCACCCGGTAGCAGGCTGTGACAACAAAGCAGCTCTGCAAAAAAATCCATCATGATCAAAAACTGACTGCCAGATGGCGGTGTTGGTCATGTATATGGCAAAGTGAATAAAACGAGTTTAGAGGACAGAAAAACCAGCGTATTGTTAGCCTAATGGTAGCAGTGCGTGCTAAAATTTATCTGATGAGTGAAGTCTAGCAGCTTCCGAAATGGAACTATAAGAAAAACTATGGCGGTTGTCACTGAAAATTTTCCTTTCTATTCAATTAAAAACTTTTAATAATTAAATAAAAATTATAGGCCGTGAAAACCAACAAATTGTTGAAATAAAACGCAATAATTAAAAACCCGTGAGCACCCGGTAGCAGGCTGTGACAACAAAGCAGCTCTGCAAAAAAATCCATCATGATCAAAAACTGACTGCCAGATGGCGGTGTTGGTCATGTATATGGTAAAGTGAATAAAAGGAGTTTAGAGGACAGAAAAACCAGCGTATTGTTAGCCTAATGATAGCAGTGCGTGCTAAAATTTATCTGATGAGTGAAGTCTAGCAGCTTCCGAAATGATATATAAGAAAAGCTATGGCGGTTGTCTCTAAAAATTTTCCTTTATATTCAATTAAAAGCTTTTAATAATTAAATAAAAATTATAGGCCGTAAAAGCCAACAAATTGTTGAAATAAAAAGCAATAATTAAAAAACCGTGAGCACCCGGTAGTAGGCTGCGACAACCCAGCAGCTCTGCAAAAAAAATCCACCAAGATCAAAAACTGACTACCACATGGCGGTGTTCGTCATGTATATGGTAAAGTGAATAAGGGGAGTTTAGAGGACAGAAAAACCAGCGTATTGTTAGCTTAATGGTTAGCAGTGCTTGCCAAAATTTTTCTGATGAGTGAAGTCTAGCAGCTTCCGAAATGGAACTATAAGAAAAACTATGGCGGTTGTCACTGAAAATTTTCCTTTCTATTCAATTAAAAACTTTTAATAATTAAATAAAAATTATAGGCCGTGAAAACCAACAAATTGTTGAAATAAAACGCAATAATTAAAAACCCGTGAGCACCCGGTAGCAGGCTGTGACAACAAAGCAGCTCTGCAAAAAAATCCATCATGATCAAAAACTGACTGCCAGATGGCGGTGTTGGTCATGTATATGGCAAAGTGAATAAAACGAGTTTAGAGGACAGAAAAACCAGCGTATTGTTAGCCTAATGGTAGCAGTGCGTGCTAAAATTTATCTGATGAGTGAAGTCTAGCAGCTTCCGAAATGGAACTATAAGAAAAACTATGGCGGTTGTCACTGAAAATTTTCCTTTCTATTCAATTAAAAACTTTTAATAATTAAATAAAAATTATAGGCCGTGAAAACCAACAAATTGTTGAAATAAAACGCAATAATTAAAAACCCGTGAGCACCCGGTAGCAGGCTGTGACAACAAAGCAGCTCTGCAAAAAAATCCATCATGATCAAAAACTGACTACCACATGGCGGTGTTCGTCATGTATATGGTAAAGTGAATAAGGGGAGTTTAGAGGACAGAAAAACCAGCGTATTGTTAGCTTAATGGTTAGCAGTGCTTGCCAAAATTTTTCTGATGAGTGAAGTCTAGCAGCTTCCGAAATGGAACTATAAGAAAAACTATGGCGGTTGTCACTGAAAATTTTCCTTTCTATTCAATTAAAAACTTTTAATAATTAAATAAAAATTATAGGCCGTGAAAACCAACAAATTATTGAAATAAAACGCAATAATTAAAAACCCGTGAGCACCCGGTAGCAGGCTGTGACAACAAAGCAGCTCTGCAAAAAAATCCATCATGATCAAAAACTGACTGCCAGATGGCGGTGTTGGTCATGTATATGGTAAAGTGAATAAGGGGAGTTTAGAGGACAGAAAAACCAGCGTACTGTTAGCTCAATGGTTAGCAGCGAAGTGAAAAAAAAAAGTTTAGAGGACAGAAAAACCAGCGTATTGTTAGCTCAATGGTTAGCAGTGCGTGCCAAAATTTCTCTGATGAGTGAAGTCTAGCAGCTTCCGAAATGATATATAAGAAAAGCTATGGCGGTTGTCTCTAAAAATTTTCCTTTCTATTCAATTAAAAACTTTTAATAATTAAATAAAAATTATAGGCCGTGAAAACCAACAAATTGTTGAAATAAAAAGCAATAATTAAAAAACCGTGAGCACCCGGTAGTAGGCTGTGACAACCCAGCAGCTCTGCAAAAAAAATCCACCATGATCAAAAACTGACTTCCAGATGGCGGTGTTGGTCATGTATATGGTAAAGTGATTAAAAGGAGTTTGGAGAACAAAAAAAACCAACGTATTGGTAGCTTAATGGTTATCAG
Organism: Merzomyia westermanni; assembly: GCA_949987695.1. Lineage (NCBI taxonomy): Eukaryota > Metazoa > Arthropoda > Insecta > Diptera > Tephritidae > Merzomyia > Merzomyia westermanni. The sequence continues at coordinate 101,700,579 of OX465288.1, read as the reverse complement.
TGCGTGCCAAAATTTATCTGATGAGTGAAGTCAAGCAGCTTCCCAAATGATATATGAGAAAAGCTATGGCGGTTGTCTCTAAAAATGTTCCTTTCTATTCAATTAAAAGCTTTTAATAAATTAATAAAAATTATAGGCCGTAAAAGCCAAGAAATTGTTGAAATAAAAAGCAATAATTAAAAACCCGTGAGCACCCGGTAGTAGGCTGTGACAACCCAGCAGCTCTGCAAAAAAATCCACCATGATCAAAAACTGACTACCAGATGGCGGTGTTGGTTATGTATATGGTAAAGTGATTAAAAGGAGTTTGGAGAACAAAAAAACGAAAGTATTGGTAGCTTAATGGTTATCAGTGCGTGCCAAAATTTATCTGATGAGTGAAGTCTAGCAGCTTCCGAAGTGATATATAAGAAAAGCTATGGCGGTTGTCTCTAAAAATTTTCCTTTCTATTCAATTAAAAACTTTTAATAATTAAATAAAAATTATAGGCCGTGAAAACCAACAAATTGTTGAAATGAAAAGCAATAATTAAAAAACCGTGAGCATCCGGTAGTAGGCTGTGACAACCCAGCAGCTCTGCAAAAAAAATCCACCATGATCAGAAACTGACTACCAGATGGCGGTGTTGGTCATGTATATGATAAAGTGATTAAAAGGAGTTTGGAGAACAAAAAAAACCAACGTATTGGTAGCTTAATGGTTATCAGTGCGTGCCAAAATTTATCTGATAAGTGAAGTCTAGCAGCTTCCGAACTGATATATGAGAAAAGCTATGGCGGAATAAGGGGAGTTTCTATTCAATTAAAAACTTTTAATAATTCAATAAAAATTATAGGCCGTGAAAACCAACAAATTGTTGAAATAAAACGCAATAATTAAAAAACCGTGAGCACCCGGTAGCAGGCTGTGACAAAAAAGCAGCTCTGCAAAAAAATCCATCATGATCAAAAACTGACTGCCAGATGGAGGTGTTGGTCAAAGTGAATAAAAGGAGTTTCTCTCTTTATGGCGCGATATACAACAGGTATATCATCATAAACCTCCTAAGAGATTTTTGCGCTAAGCTTCTCTTCCAATTTGTGGTGTGCCGATTTGAATTTTCCCTACAAATTGGTGGGACCTACAGTTTTTTGCCGACTCCGAACGGCATCTACAAAGGAGACGAATTTTTGCTGAGAAGCCTGTCATGGCAGAAATGCACTCGGAGAGTTTGCCAAACCACTGCCGAGGGGCAAGTCTAGCAGCTTCCGCAATGGATCTATGAGAAAAGCTATGGCGGTTGCCTCTAAAACTTGTTCCAATAATTAAAAAACCGTGAGCACCCGGTAGCAGGCCGTGTCAACAAAACAGCTCTGTCAAAAAAATCCATCACGATCAAAAACTGACTGCCAGATGGCGGTGTTGGTCATGTATATGGTAAAGTGAATAAAAGGAGTTTAGAGGACAGAAAAACCAGCGTATTGGTAGCCTAATGGTAGCAGTGCGTGCTAAAATTTATCTGATGAGTGAAGTCTAGCAGCTTCCGAAATGATATATAAAAAAAGCTATGGCGGTTGTCTCTAAAAATTTTCCTTTCTATTCAATTAAAAACTTTTAATAATTAAATAAAAATTATAGGCCGTGAAAACCAACAAATTGTTGAAATAAAACCGTGAGCACGCGGTAGCAGGCTGTGACAACAAAGCAGCTCTGCAAAAAAATCCATCATGATCAAAAACTGACTGCCAGATGGCGGTGTTGGTCATGTATATGGCAAAGTGAATAAAAGGAGTTTAGAGGACAGAAAAACCAGCGTATTGTTAGCCTAATGATAGCAGTGCGTGCTAAAATTTATCTGATGAGTGAAGTCTAGCAGCTTCAGAAATGATATATAAGAAAAGCTATGGCGGTTGTCTCTAAAAACTTTCCTTTCTATTCAATTAAAAGCTTTTAATAATTAAATAAAAATTATAGGCCGTAAAAGCCAACAAATTGTTGAAATAAAAAGCAATAATTAAAAAACCGTGAGCACCCGGTAGTAGGCTGTGACAACCCAGCAGCTCTGCAAAAAAAATCCACCATGATCAAAAACTGACTACCAGATGGCGGTGTTGGTCATGTACATGGTAAAGTGAATAAGGGGAGTTTAGAGCACAGAAAAACCAGCGTATTGTTAGCTCAATGGTTAGCAGTGAAGTGAAAAAAAGAAGTTTAGAGGACAGAAAAACCAGCGTATTGTATATATATATACATGTATATGGTAAAGTGATTAAAAGGAGTTTGGAGAACAAAAAAACCAACGTATTGGTAGCTTAATGGTTATCAGTGCGTGCCAAAATTTATCTGATGAGTGAAGTCTAGCAGCTTCCGAAATGATATATGAGAAAAGCTATGGCGGTTGCCTCTAAAAATTTTCCTTTCTATTCAATTAAAAAATTTTAATAATTAAATAAAAATTATTAAAAACACAATAATAATATTCCCTGTAGAAAATTCATTCATAGTCAAGATACTTGAAAATTCAAAGGCCGTAAAAACCAACAAATTGTTGAAATAAAAAGCAATAATTAAAAACCCTTGAGCACCCGGTAGCAGGCTGTGACAAGAAAGCAGATCTGCAAAAAAATCCATCAGGATCAAAAACTGACTGCCAGATGGCGGTGTTGGTCATGTATATGGCAAAGTGAATAAAAGGAGTTTAGAGGACAGAAAAACCAGCGTATTGTTAGCCTAATGGTAGCAGTGCGTGCTAAAATTTATCTGATGAGTGAAGTCTAGCAGCTTCCGAAATGATATATAAAAAAAGCTATGGCGGTTGTCTCTAAAAATTTTCCTTTCTATTCAATTAAAAACTTTTAATAGTTAAATAAAAATTATAGGCCGTGAAAACCAACAAATTGTTGAAATAAAAAGCAATAATTAAAAAACCGTGAGCACCCGGTAGCAGGCTGTGACAACAAAGCAGCTCTGCAAAAAAATCCACCATGATCAAAAACTGACTGCCAGATGGCGGTGTTGGTCATGTAAATGGTAAAGTGAATAAGGGGAGTTTAGAGGACAGAAAAACCAGCGTATTGTTAGCTCAATGGTTAGCAGTGAAGTGAAAAAAAGAAGTTTAGAGGACAGAAAAACCAGCGTATTGTTAGCTCAATGGTTAACAGTGCGTGTCAAAATGTCTCTGATGAGTGAAGTCTAGCAGCTTCCGAAATGATATATAAGAAAAGCTATGGCGGTTGTCTCTAAACATTTTCCTTTCTATTCAATTAAAAACTTTTAATAGTTAAATAAAAATTATAGGCCGTGAAAACCAACAAATTGTTGAAATAAAAAGCAATAATTAAAAAACCGTGAGCACCCGGTAGCAGGCTGTGACAACAAAGCAGCTCTGCAAAAAAATCCACCATGATCAAAAACTGACTGCCAGATGGCGGTGTTGGTCATGTAAATGGTAAAGTGAATAAGGGGAGTTTAGAGGACAGAAAAACCAGCGTATTGTTAGCTCAATGGTTAGCAGTGAAGTGAAAAAAAGAAGTTTAGAGGACAGAAAAACCAGCGTATTGTTAGCTCAATGGTTAGCAGTGCGTGCCAAAATTTCTCTGATGAGTGAAGTCTAGCAGCTTCCGAAATGATATACAAGAAAAGCTATGGCGGTTGTCTCTAAAAATTTTCTTTTCCATTCAATTAAAAACTTTTAATAATTAAATAAAAATTATAGGCCGTGAAAACCAACAAATTGTTGAAATAAAAAGCAACAATTAAAAAACCGTGAGCACCCGGTAGCAGGCTGTGACAACAAAGCAGCTCTGCAAAAAAATCGATCTTGATCAAAAACTGACTGCCAGATGGCGGTGTTGGTCATGTATATGGCAAAGTGAATAAAAGGAGTTTAGAGGACAGAAAAACCAGCGTATTGTTAGCCTAATGGTAGCAGTGCGTGCTAAAATTTTTCTGATGAGTGAAGTCTAGCAGCTTCCGAAAAGATATATAAGAAAAGCTATGGCGGTTGTCTCTAAACATTTTCCTTTTTATTCAATTAAAAACTTTTAATAATTAAATAAAAATTATAGGCCGTGAAAACCAACAAATTGTTGAAATAAAAAGCAATAATTAAAAACCCGTGAGCACCCGGTAGCAGGCTGTGACAACCCAGCAGCTCTGCAAAAAAATCCACCATGATCAAAAACTGACTACCAGATGGCGGTGTTGGTCATGTATATGGTAAAGTGAATAAGGGGAGTTTAGAGGACAGAAAAACCAGCGTATTGTTAGCTTAAAGGTTAGCAGTGCTTGCCAAAATTTTTCTGATGAGTGAAGTCTAGCAGCTTCCGAAATGGAACTATAAGAAAAACTATGGCGGTTGTCACTGAAAATTTTCCTTTCTATTCAATTAAAAACTTTTAATAATTAAATAAAAATTATAGGCCGTGAAAACCAACAAATTGTTGAAATAAAACGCAATAATTAAAAACCCGTGAGCACCCGGTAGCAGGCTGTGACAACAAAGCAGCTCTGCAAAAAAATCCATCATGATCAAAAACTGACTGCCAGATGGGGGTGTTGGTCATGTATATGGCAAAGTGAATAAAAGGAGTTTAGAGGACAGAAAAACCAGCGTATTGTTAGCCTAATGGTAGCAGTGCGTGCTAAAATTTATCTGATGAGTGAAGTCTAGCAGCTTCCGAAATGATATATAAGAAAAGCTATGGCGGTTGTCTCTAAAAATTTTCCTTTCTATTCAATTAAAAACTTTTAATAATTAAATAAAAATTATAGGCCGTGAAAACCAACAAATTGTTGAAATAAAAAGCAATAATTATAAAACCATGAGCACCCGGTAGCAGGCTGTGACAACAAAGCAGCTCTGCAAAAAAATCCATCGTGATCAAAAACTGACTGCCAGATGGCGGTGTTGGTCATGTATATGGCAAAGTGAATAAAAGGAGTTTAGAGGACAGAAAAACCAGCGTATTGTTAGCCTAATGGTAGCAGTGCGTGCTAAAATTTATCTGATGAGTGAAGTCTAGCAGCTTCCGAAATGATATATAAGAAAAGCTATGGCGGTTGTCTCTAAAAATTTTCCTTTCTATTCAATTAAAAGCTTTTAATAATTAAATAAAAATTATAGGCCGTAAAAGCCAACAAATTGTTGAAATAAAAAGCAATAATTAAAAAACCGTGAGCACCCGGTAGTAGGCTGTGACAACCCAGCAGCTCTGCAAAAAAAATCCACCATGATCAAAAACTGACTACCAGATGGCGGTGTTGGTCATGTACATGGTAAAGTGAATAAGGGGAGTTTAGAGGACAGAAAAACCAGCGTATTGTTAGCTCAATGGTTAGCAGTGAAGTGAAAAAAAGAAGTTTAGAGGACAGAAAAACCAGCGTATTGTTAGCTTAAAGGTTAGCAGTGCTTGCCAAAATTTTTCTGATGAGTGAAGTCTAGCAGCTTCCGAAATGGAACTATAAGAAAAACTATGGCGGTTGTCACTGAAAATTTTCCTTTCTATTCAATTAAAAACTTTTAATAATTAAATAAAAATTATAGGCCGTGAAAACCAACAAATTGTTGAAATAAAACGCATTAATTAAAAACCCGTGAGCACCCGGTAGCAGGCTGTGACAACAAAGCAGCTCTGCAAAAAAATCCATCATGATCAAAAACTGACTGCCAGATGGCGGTGTTGGTCATGTATATGGCAAAGTGAATAAAACGAGTTTAGAGGACAGAAAAACCAGCGTATTGTTAGCCTAATGGTAGCAGTGCGTGCTAAAATTTTTCTGATGAGTGAAGTCTAGCAGCTTCCGAAAAGATATATAAGAAAAGCTATGGCGGTTGTCTCTAAACATTTTCCTTTCTATTCAATTAAAAACTTTTAATAATTAAATAAAAATTATAGGCCGTGAAAACCAACAAATTGTTGAAATAAAAAGCAATAATTAAAAACCCGTGAGCACCCGGTAGCAGGCTGTGACAACCCAGCAGCTCTGCAAAAAAATCCACCATGATCAAAAACTGACTACCAGATGGCGGTGTTGGTCATGTATATGGTAAAGTGAATAAGGGGAGTTTAGAGGACAGAAAAACCAGCGTATTGTTAGCTCAATGGTTAGCAGTGAAGTGAAAAAAAGAAGTTTAGAGGACAGAAAAACCAGCGTATTGTTAGCTCAATGGTTAGCAGTGCGTGCCAAAATTTCTCTGATGAGTGAAGTCTAGCAGCTTCCGAAATGATATATAAGAAAAGCTATGGCGGTTGTCTCTAAACATTTTCTTTTCTATTCAATTAAAAACTTTTAATAATTAAATAAAAATTATAGGCCGTGAAAACCAACAAACTGTTGAAATAAAAAGCAATAATTAAAAAACCGTGAGCACCCGGTAGCAGGCTGTGACAGCAAAGCAGCTCTGCAAAAAAATCCATCATGATCAAAAACTGACTGCGAGATGGCGGTGTTGGTCATGTATATGGCAAAGTGAATAAAAGGAGTTTAGAGGACAGAAAAACCATCGTATTGTTAGCTCAATGGTTAGCAGTGCGTGCCAACATTTATCTGATGAGTGAAGTCTAGCAGCTTCCGAAATGATATATAAGAAAAGCTATGGCGGTTGTCTCTAAACATTTTCCTTTCTATTCAATTAAAAACTTTTAATAATTAAATAAAAATTATAGGCCGTGAAAACCAACAAATTGTTGAAATAAAAACCAATAATTAAAAAACCGTGAGCACCCGGTAGTAGGCTGTGACAACCCAGCAGCTCTGCAAAAAAATCCACCATGATCAAAAACTGACTACCAGATGGCGGTGTTGGTCATGTATATGGCAAAGTGAATAAAAGGAGTTTAGAGGACAGAAAAACCAGCGTATTGTTAGCCTAATGGTAGCAGTGCGTGCTAAAATTTTTCTGATGAGTGAAGTCTAGCAGCTTCCGAAAAGATATATAAGAAAAGCTATGGCGGTTGTCTCTAAACATTTTCCTTTCTATTCAATTAAAAACTTTTAATAATTAAATAAAAATTATAGGCCGTGAAAACCAACAAATTGTTGAAATAAAAAGCAATAATTAAAAACCCGTGAGCACCCGGTAGCAGGCTGTGACAACCCAGCAGCTCTGCAAAAAAATCCACCATGATCAAAAACTGACTACCAGATGGCGGTGTTGGTCATGTATATGGTAAAGTGAATAAGGGGAGTTTAGAGGACAGAAAAACCAGCGTATTGTTAGCTCAATGGTTAGCAGTGAAGTGAAAAAAGAAGTTTAGAGGACAGAAAAACCAGCGTATTGTTAGCTCAATGTTTAGCAGTGCGTGCCAAAATTTCTCTGATGAGTGAAGTCTAGCAGCTTCCGAAATGATATATAAGAAAAGCTATGGCGGTTGTCTCTAAACATTTTCCTTTCTATTCAATTAAAAACTTTTAATAATTAAATAAAAATTATAGGCCGTGAAAACCAACAAATTGTTGAAATAAAAAGCAATAATTAAAAAACCGTGAGCACCCGGTAGCAGGCTGTGACAATAAAGCAGCTCTGCAAAAAAATCCACCATGATCAAAAACTGACTGCCAGATGGCGGTGTTGGTCATGTATATGGCAAAGTGAATAAAAGGAGTTTAGAAGACAGAAAAACCAGCGTATTGTTAGCTCAATGGTTAGCAGTGCGTGCCAAAATTTCTCTGATGAGTGAAGTCTAGCAGCTTCCGAAATGATATATAAGAAAAGCTATGGCGGTTGTCTCTAAACATTTTCCTTTCTATTCAATTAAAAACTTTTAATAATAAAATAAAAATTATAGGCCGTGAAAACCAACCAATTGTTGAAATAAAAAGCAATAATTAAAAAACCGTGAGCACCCGGTAGCAGGCTGTGCCAACAATGCAGCTCTGCAAAAAAATCCACCATGATCAAAAACTGACTACCAGATGGCGGTGTTGGTCATGTATATGGCAAAGTGAATAAAAGGAGTTTAGAGGACAGAAAAACCAGCGTATTGTTAGCCAAATGGTAGCAGTGCGTGCTAAAATTTATCTGATGAGTGAAGTCTAGCAGCTTCCGAAATGATATATAAGAAAAGCTATGGCGGTTGTCTCTAAACATTTTCCTTTCTATTCAATTAAATCTTTTAATAATTAAATAAAAATTATAGGCCGTGAAAACCAACAAATTGTGGAAATAAAAAGCAATAATTAAAAAACCGTGAGCACCCGGTAGCAGACTGTGCCAACAATGCAGCTCTGCAAAAAAATCCACCATGATCAAAAACTGACTACCAGATGGCGGTGTTGGTCATGTATATGGCAAAGTGAATAAAAGGAGTTTAGAGGACAGAAAAACCAGCGTATTGTTAGCCAAATGGTAGCAGTGCGTGCTAAAATTTATCTGATGAGTGAAGTCTAGCAGCTTCCGAAATGATATATAAGAAAAGCTATGGCGGTTGTCTCTAAAAATTTTCCTTTCTATTCAATTAAAAGCTTTTAATAATTAAATAAAAATTATAGGCCGTAAAAGCCAACAAATTGTTGAAATAAAAAGCAATAATTAAAAAACCGTGAGCACCCGGTAGCAGGCTGTGACAATAAAGCAGCTCTGCAAAAAAATCCACCATGATCAAAAACTGACTGCCAGATGGCGGTGTTGGTCATGTATATGGTAAAGTGAATAAGGGGAGTTTAGAGGACAGAAAAACCAGCGTATTGTTAGCTTAATGGTGAAGTCTAGCAGCTTCCGAAATTTAACTATAAGAAAAGCTATGGCGGTTGTCACTGAAAATTTTCCTTTCTATTCAATTAAAAACTTTTAATAATTCAATAAAAATTATAGGCCGTGAAAACCAACAAATTGTTGAAATAAAACGCAATAATTAAAAAACCGTGAGCACCCGGTAGCAGGCTGTGACAAAAAAGCAGCCCTGCAAAAAAATCCATCAGGATCAAAAACTGACTGCCAGATGGCGGTGTTGGTCATGTATATGGCAAAGTGAATAAAAGGAGTTTAGAGGACAGAAAAACCAGCGTATTGTTAGCCTAATGGTAGCAGTGCGTGCTAAAATTTATCTGATGAGTGAAGTCTAGCAGCTTCCGAAATGATATATAAAAAAAGCTATGGCGGTTGTCTCTAAAAATTTTCCTTTCTATTCAATTAAAAACTTTTAATAATTAAAAAATTATAGGCCGTGAAAACCAACAAATTGTTGAAATAAAACGCAATAATTAAAAAACCGTGAGCACCCGGTAGCAGGCTGTGACAAAAAAGCAGCCCTGCAAAAAAATCCATCAGGATCAAAAACTGACTGCCAGATGGCGGTGTTGGTCATGTATATGGCAAAGTGAATAAAAGGAGTTTAGAGGACAGAAAAACCAGCGTATTGTTAGCCTAATGGTAGCAGTGCGTGCTAAAATTTATCTGATGAGTGAAGTCTAGCAGCTTCCGAAATGATATATAAAAAAAGCTATGGCGGTTGTCTCTAAAAATTTTCCTTTCTATTCAATTAAAAACTTTTAATAATTAAATAAAAATTATAGGCCGTGAAAACCAACAAATTGTTGAAATAAAAAGCAATAATTAAAAAACCGTGAGCACCCGGTAGCAGGCTGTGCCAACAATGCAGCTCTGCAAAAAAATCCACCATGATCAAAAACTGACTACCAGATGGCGGTGTTGGTCATGTATATGGCAAAGTGAATAAAAGGAGTTTAGAGGACAGAAAAACCAGCGTATTGTTAGCCAAATGGTAGCAGTGCGTGCTAAAATTTATCTGATGAGTGAAGTCTAGCAGCTTCCGAAATGATATATAAGAAAAGCTGTGGCGGTTGTCTCTAAACATTTTCCTTTCTATTCAATTAAAATCTTTTAATAATTAAATCAAAATTATAGGCCGTGAAAACCAACAAATTGTTGAAATAAAAAGCAATAATTAAAAAACCGTGAGCACCCGGTAGCAGGCTGTGACAATAAAGCAGCTCTGCAAAAAAATCCATCATGATCAAAAACTGACTGCGAGATGGCGGTGTTGGTCATGTATATGGCAAAGTGAATAAAAGGAGTTTAGAGGACAGAAAAACCATCGTATTGTTAGCTCAATGGTTAGCAGTGCGTGCCAACATTTATCTGATGAGTGAAGTCTAGCAGCTTCCGAAATGATATATAAGAAAAGCTATGGCGGTTGTCTCTAAACATTTTCCTTTCTATTCAATTAAAAATTTTAATAATTAAATAAAAATTATAGGCCGTGAAAACCAACAAATTGTTGAAATAAAAAGCAATAATTAAAAAACCGTGAGCACCCGGTAGCAGGCTGTGCCAACAATGCAGCTCTGCAAAACAATCCACCATGATCAAAAACTGACTACCAGATGGCGGTGTTGGTCATGTATATGGCAAAGTGAATAAAAGGAGTTTAGAGGACAGAAAAACCAGCGTATTGTTAGCTTAATGGTGAAGTCTAGCAGCTTCCGAAATTTAACTATAAGAAAAGCTATGGCGGTTGTCACTGAAAATTTTCCTTTCTATTCAATTAAAAACTTTTAATAATTCAATAAAAATTATAGGCCGTGAAAACCAACAAATTGTTGAAATAAAACGCAATAATTAAAAAACCGTGAGCACCCGGTAGCAGGCTGTGACAAAAAAGCAGCCCTGCAAAAAAATCCATCAGGATCAAAAACTGACTGCCAGATGGCGGTGTTGGTCATGTATATGGCAAAGTGAATAAAAGGAGTTTAGAGGACAGAAAAACCAGCGTATTGTTAGCCTAATGGTAGCAGTGCGTGCTAAAATTTATCTGATGAGTGAAGTCTAGCAGCTTCCGAAATGATATATAAAAAAAGCTATGGCGGTTGTCTCTAAAAATTTTCCTTTCTATTCAATTAAAAACTTTTAATAATTAAAAAATTATAGGCCGTGAAAACCAACAAATTGTTGAAATAAAAAGCAATAATTAAAAAACCGTGAGCACCCGGTAGCAGGCTGTGACAAAAAAGCAGCCCTGCAAAAAAATCCATCAGGATCAAAAACTGACTGCCAGATGGCGGTGTTGGTCATGTATATGGCAAAGTGAATAAAAGGAGTTTAGAGGACAGAAAAACCAGCGTATTGTTAGCCTAATGGTAGCAGTGCGTGCTAAAATTTATCTGATGAGTGAAGTCTAGCAGCTTCCGAAATGATATATAAAAAAAGCTATGGCGGTTGTCTCTAAACATTTTCCTTTCTATTCAATTAAAAACTTTTAATAATTAAATAAAAATTATAGGCCGTGAAAACCAACAAATTGTTGAAATAAAAAGCAATAATTAAAAAACCGTGAGCACCCGGTAGCAGGCTGTGACAATAAAGCAGCTCTGCAAAAAAATCCACCATGATCAAAAACTGACTGCCAGATGGCGGTGTTGGTCATGTATATGGCAAAGTGAATAAAAGGAGTTTAGAAGACAGAAAAACCAGCGTATTGTTAGCTCAATGGTTAGCAGTGAAGTGAAAAAAGAAGTTTAGAGGACAGAAAAACCAGCGTATTGTTAGCTCAATGTTTAGCAGTGCGTGCCAAAATTTCTCTGATGAGTGAAGTCTAGCAGCTTCCGAAATGATATATAAGAAAAGCTATGGCGGTTGTCTCTAAACATTTTCCTTTCTATTCAATTAAAAACTTTTAATAATTAAATAAAAATTATAGGCCGTGAAAACCAACAAATTGTTGAAATAAAAAGCAATAATTAAAAAACCGTGAGCACCCGGTAGCAGGCTGGGACAATAAAGCAGCTCTGCAAAAAAATCCACCATGATCAAAAACTGACTGCCAGATGGCGGTGTTGGTCATGTATATGGTAAAGTGAATAAGGGGAGTTTAGAGGACAGAAAAACCAGCGTATTGTTAGCTCAATGGTTAGCAGTGAAGTGAAAAAAAGAAGTTTAGAGGACAGAAAAACCAGCGTATTGTTAGCTCAATGGTTAGCAGTGCGTGCCAAAATTTCTCTGATGAGTGAAGTCTAGCAGCTTCCGAAATGATATATAAGAAAAGCTATGGCGGTTGTCTCTAAACATTTTCCTTTCTATTCAATTAAAAACTTTTAATAATTAAATAAAAATTATAGGCCGTGAAAACCAACAAACTGTTGAAATAAAAAGCAATAATTAAAAAACCGTGAGCACCCGGTAGCAGGCTGTGACAGCAAAGCAGCTCTGCAAAAAAATCCATCATGATCAAAAACTGACTGCGAGATGGCGGTGTTGGTCATGTATATGGCAAAGTGAATAAAAGGAGTTTAGAGGACAGAAAAACCATCGTATTGTTAGCTCAATGGTTAGCAGTGCGTGCCAACATTTATCTGATGAGTGAAGTCTAGCAGCTTCCGAAATGATATATAAGAAAAGCTATGGCGGTTGTCTCTAAACATTTTCCTTTCTATTCAATTAAAAACTTTTAATAATTAAATAAAAATTATAGGCCGTGAAAACCAACAAATTGTTGAAATAAAAAGCAATAATTAAAAAACCGTGAGCACCCGGTAGCAGGCTGTGACAATAAAGCAGCTCTGCAAAAAAATCCACCATGATCAAAAACTGACTGCCAGATGGCGGTGTTGGTCATGTATATGGTAAAGTGAATAAGGGGAGTTTAGAGGACAGAAAAACCAGCGTATTGTTAGCTCAATGGTTAGCAGTGAAGTGAAAAAAAGAAGTTTAGAGGACAGAAAAACCAGCGTATTGTTAGCTCAATGGTTAGCAGTGCGTGCCAAAATTTCTCTGATGAGTGAAGTCTAGCAGCTTCCGAAATGATATATAAGAAAAGCTATGGCGGTTGTCTCTAAACATTTTCCTTTCTATTCAATTAAAAACTTTTAATAATAAAATAAAAATTATAGGCCGTGAAAACCAACAAACTGTTGAAATAAAAAGCAATAATTAAAAAACCGTGAGCACCCGGTAGCAGGCTGTGCCAACAATGCAGCTCTGCAAAAAAATACACCATGATCAAAAACTGACTACCAGATGGCGGTGTTGGTCATGTATATGGCAAAGTGAATAAAAGGAGTTTAGAGGACAGAAAAACCAGCTTATTGTTAGCCAAATGGTAGCAGTGCGTGCTAAAATTGATCTGATGAGTGAAGTCTAGCAGCTTCCGAAATGATATATAAGAAAAGCTATGGCGGTTGTCTCTAAAAATTTTCCTTTCTATTCAATTAAAAACTTTTAATAATTAAATAAAAATTATAGGCCGTGAAAACCAACAAATTGTTGAAATAAAAAGCAATAATTAAAAAACCGTGAGCACCCGGTAGCAGGCTGTGCCAACAATGCAGCTCTGCAAAAAAATCCACCATGATCAAAAACTGACTACCAGATGGCGGTGTTGGTCATGTATATGGCAAAGTGAATAAAAGGAGTTTAGAGGACAGAAAAACCAGCGTATTGTTAGCCAAATGGTAGCAGTGCGTGCTAAAATTTATCTGATGAGTGAAGTCTAGCAGCTTCCGAAATGATATATAAGAAAAGCTATGGCGGTTGTCTCTAAACATTTTCCTTTCTATTCAATTAAATCTTTTAATAATTAAATAAAAATTATAGGCCGTGAAAACCAACAAATTGTTGAAATAAAAAGCAATAATTAAAAAACCGTGAGCACCCGGTAGCAGACTGTGCCAACAATGCAGCTCTGCAAAAAAATCCACCATGATCAAAAACTGACTACCAGATGGCGGTGTTGGTCATGTAAAGGGTGTTTTTTTTAGGGGTATAGAACTTTGAATTGAAATAAAACACAAGAAAATCGTTTTACGGTCCATCAATTTGGCTTTATTGGAATGATAATTTTATGCCATTAATGTTTAAATATGATTTCGGGCATGTGGCCGCCGCGGCTGGCTCGAATAAAGCCAATTCTACAGGTCCAATTTTCAACCACTTTTTCGAGCATATGGGGCCGTATGTCGGCAATAACGCCACGAATGTTGGCTTCCAATTCCCCTAACGTTTCTGGTTTGTTGGTGTAGACGAGCGACTTCACATATCCCCAAAGAAAATAATCCAATGGTGTCAAATCACACGACCTTGGTGGCCAATTGACAGGTCCATTCCGCGAAATTATGCGCTCATCGAATGTTTCCTTCAATAAATCGATTGTGACGTGCGCTGTGTGGCATGTAGCGCCGTCTTGTTGGAACCACAACTCATCCACATTCATGCCATCCAATTCGGGAATAAAATAGTCGGTTATCATGGCTCTATACCGGTCTCCATTAACGGTAGCTGCCTCTCCAGCATTATTGCGGAAGAAGTATGGCCCAATGACTCCACCAGCCCATAGAGCACACCAAACAGTCAGTTTTTGTGGATGTAATGGCGTTTCAAGGGTCTCATGTCGATTCTCTTCACTCCAAATGCGGCAATTTTGCTTGTTGACGTAGCCATTCAACCAAAAATGAGCCTCATCACTGAACAAAATTTTGCGATGAAAATCAGCATCGAAATCAATCTCATTTTCGGCCCATACACCAAAATCACGACGCATTGCATGGTCTCGCGGCTTTAATTCTTGCACAAGCTGGATCTTGTAAGGTCGCAAGCCAAGATCTTTGCGCAAAATCTTCCATAAAGTTGATGGACAAAGCTCCAATTGCTGTGCACGGTGGCGAATCGATTCATTCGGGTCCTCTTCAACACTTTGCTCTACAGCGGCAATTGTTTCTTCGGTGCGCACTGTTCGACGTCTCTGCGGATGCGTATTATCACATAGAGTAAACGTAGTGCGAAAAAGATCCATGGTTAACCGAATTAATTGCTCTGATGGACGATTATGTCGACCATAAAATGGACGGAGCTCACGGTAAACTTCGCGAACTGAACCATTATTTTCGAAATAAATTTGCACGATTTGCAAGCGTTGTTCTTTTGTCAACCTGTTCATGATGAAATGGCAAACCAAACTGAACATAAATGACATTAGAGTTGCCAGATTTGACCACAAAATGCCAGTTTTATCTCTATTCGAAAAACAAACCTGTAAAAAAAACACCCTGATATGGCAAAGTGAATAAAAGGAGTTTAGAGGACAGAAAAACCAGCGTATTGTTAGCCAAATGGTAGCAGTGCGTGCTAAAATTTATCTGATGAGTGAAGTCTAGCAGCTTCCGAAATGATATATAAGAAAAGCTATGGCGGTTGTCTCTAAAAATTTTCCTTTCTATTCAATTAAAAGCTTTTAATAATTAAATAAAAATTATAGGCCGTAAAAGCCAACAAATTGTTGAAATAAAAAGCAATAATTAAAAAACCGTGAGCACCCGGTAGCAGGCTGTGACAATAAAGCAGCTCTGCAAAAAAATCCACCATGATCAAAAACTGACTGCCAGATGGCGGTGTTGGTCATGTATATGGTAAAGTGAATAAGGGGAGTTTAGAGGACAGAAAAACCAGCGTATTGTTAGCCTAATGGTAGCAGTGCGTGCTAAAATTATCTGATGAGTGAAGTCTAGCAGCTTCCGAAATGATATATAAAAAAAGCTATGGCGGTTGTCTCTAAAAATTTTCCTTTCTATTCAATTAAAAACTTTTAATAATTAAAAAATTATAGGCCGTGAAAACCAACAAATTGTTGAAATAAAACGCAATAATTAAAAAACCGTGAGCACCCGGTAGCAGGCTGTGACAAAAAAGCAGCCCTGCAAAAAAATCCATCAGGATCAAAAACTGACTGCCAGATGGCGGTGTTGGTCATGTATATGGCAAAGTGAATAAAAGGAGTTTAGAGGACAGAAAAACCAGCGTATTGTTAGCCTAATGGTAGCAGTGCGTGCTAAAATTTATCTGATGAGTGAAGTCTAGCAGCTTCCGAAATGATATATAAAAAAAGCTATGGCGGTTGTCTCTAAAAATTTTCCTTTCTATTCAATTAAAAACTTTTAATAATTAAAAAATTATAGGCCGTGAAAACCAACAAATTGTTGAAATAAAACGCAATAATTAAAAAACCGTGAGCACCCGGTAGCAGGCTGTGACAAAAAAGCAGCCCTGCAAAAAAATCCATCAGGATCAAAAACTGACTGCCAGATGGCGGTGTTGGTCATGTATATGGCAAAGTGAATAAAAGGAGTTTAGAGGACAGAAAAACCAGCGTATTGTTAGCCTAATGGTAGCAGTGCGTGCTAAAATTTATCTGATGAGTGAAGTCTAGCAGCTTCCGAAATGATATATAAAAAAAGCTATGGCGGTTGTCTCTAAAAATTTTCCTTTCTATTCAATTAAAAACTTTTAATAATTAAATAAAAATTATAGGCCGTGAAAACCAACAAATTGTTGAAATAAAAAGCAATAATTAAAAAACCGTGAGCACCCGGTAGCAGGCTGTGCCAACAATGCAGCTCTGCAAAAAAATCCACCATGATCAAAAACTGACTACCAGATGGCGGTGTTGGTCATGTATATGGCAAAGTGAATAAAAGGAGTTTAGAGGACAGAAAAACCAGCGTATTGTTAGCCAAATGGTAGCAGTGCGTGCTAAAATTTATCTGATGAGTGAAGTCTAGCAGCTTCCGAAATGATATATAAGAAAAGCTATGGCGGTTGTCTCTAAACATTTTCCTTTCTATTCAATTAAAATCTTTTAATAATTAAATCAAAATTATAGGCCGTGAAAACCAACAAATTGTTGAAATAAAAAGCAATAATTAAAAAACCGTGAGCACCCGGTAGCAGGCTGTGACAATAAAGCAGCTCTGCAAAAAAATCCATCATGATGGCAAAGTGAATAAAAGGAGTTTAGAGGACAGAAAAACCATCGTATTGTTAGCTCAATGGTTAGCAGTGCGTGCCAACATTTATCTGATGAGTGAAGTCTAGCAGCTTCCGAAATGATATATAAGAAAAGCTATGGCGGTTGTCTCTAAACATTTTCCTTTCTATTCAATTAAAAATTTTAATAATTAAATAAAAATTATAGGCCGTGAAAACCAACAAATTGTTGAAATAAAAAGCAATAATTAAAAAACCGTGAGCACCCGGTAGCAGGCTGTGCCAACAATGCAGCTCTGCAAAACAATCCACCATGATCAAAAACTGACTACCAGATGGCGGTGTTGGTCATGTATATGGCAAAGTGAATAAAAGGAGTTTAGAGGACAGAAAAACCAGCGTATTGTTAGCTTAATGGTGAAGTCTAGCAGCTTCCGAAATTTAACTATAAGAAAAGCTATGGCGGTTGTCACTGAAAATTTTCCTTTCTATTCAATTAAAAACTTTTAATAATTCAATAAAAATTATAGGCCGTGAAAACCAACAAATTGTTGAAATAAAACGCAATAATTAAAAAACCGTGAGCACCCGGTAGCAGGCTGTGACAAAAAAGCAGCCCTGCAAAAAAATCCATCAGGATCAAAAACTGACTGCCAGATGGCGGTGTTGGTCATGTATATGGCAAAGTGAATAAAAGGAGTTTAGAGGACAGAAAAACCAGCGTATTGTTAGCCTAATGGTAGCAGTGCGTGCTAAAATTTATCTGATGAGTGAAGTCTAGCAGCTTCCGAAATGATATATAAAAAAAGCTATGGCGGTTGTCTCTAAAAATTTTCCTTTCTATTCAATTAAAAACTTTTAATAATTAAAAAATTATAGGCCGTGAAAACCAACAAATTGTTGAAATAAAAAGCAATAATTAAAAAACCGTGAGCACCCGGTAGCAGGCTGTGACAAAAAAGCAGCCCTGCAAAAAAATCCATCAGGATCAAAAACTGACTGCCAGATGGCGGTGTTGGTCATGTATATGGCAAAGTGAATAAAAGGAGTTTAGAGGACAGAAAAACCAGCGTATTGTTAGCCTAATGGTAGCAGTGCGTGCTAAACTTTATCTGATGAGTGAAGTCTAGCAGCTTCCGAAATGATATATAAAAAAAGCTATGGCGGTTGTCTCTAAACATTTTCCTTTCTATTCAATTAAAAACTTTTAATAATTAAATAAAAATTATAGGCCGTGAAAACCAACAAATTGTTGAAATAAAAAGCAATAATTAAAAAACCGTGAGCACCCGGTAGCAGGCTGTGCCAACAATGCAGCTCTGCAAAAAAATCCACCATGATCAAAAACTGACTGCCAGATGGCGGTGTTGGTCATGTATATGGCAAAGTGAATAAAAGGAGTTTAGAGGACAGAAAAACCAGCGTATTGTTAGCCAAATGGTAGCAGTGCGTGCTAAAATTTATCTGATGAGTGAAGTCTAGCAGCTTCCGAAATGATATATAAGAAAAGCTATGGCGGTTGTCTCTAAAAATTTTCCTTTCTATTCAATTAAAAACTTTTAATAATTAAATAAAAATTATAGGCCGTGAAAACCAACAAATTGTTGAAATAAAAAGCAATAATTAAAAAACCGTGAGCACCCGGTAGCAGGCTGTGCCAACAATGCAGCTCTGCAAAAAAATCCACCATGATCAAAAACTGACTACCAGATGGCGGTGTTGGTCATGTATATGGCAAAGTGAATAAAAGGAGTTTAGAGGACAGAAAAACCATCGTATTGTTAGCTCAATGGTTAGCAGTGCGTGCCAACATTTATCTGATGAGTGAAGTCTAGCAGCTTCCGAAATGATATATAAGAAAAGCTATGGCGGTTGTCTCTAAACATTTTCCTTTCTATTCAATTAAAAACTTTTAATAATTAAATAAAAATTATAGGCCGTGAAAACCAACAAATTGTTGAAATAAAAAGCAATAATTAAAAAACCGTGAGCACCCGGTAGCCGGCTGTGCCAACAATGCACCTCTGCAAAAAAATCCACCATGATCAAAAACTGACTACCAGATGGCGGTGTTGGTCATGTATATGGCAAAGTGAATAAAAGGAGTTTAGAGGACAGAAAAACCAGCGTATTGTTAGCCAAATGGTAGCAGTGCGTGCTAAAATTTATCTGATGAGTGAAGTCTAGCAGCTTCCGAAATGATATATAAGAAAAGCTATGGCGGTTGTCTCTAAAAATTTTCCTTTCTATTCAATTAAAAGCTTTTAATAATTAAATAAAAATTATAGGCCGTAAAAGCCAACAAATTGTTGAAATAAAAAGCAATAATTAACAAACCGTGAGCACCCGGTAGCAGGCTGTGACAATAAAGCAGCTCTGCAAAAAAATCCACCATGATCAAAAACTGACTGCCAGATGGCGGTGTTGGTCATGTATATGGTAAAGTGAATAAGGGGAGTTTAGAGGACAGAAAAACCAGCGTATTGTTAGCTTAATGGTTAGCAGTGCTTGCCAAAATTTTTCTGATGAGTGAAGTCTAGCAGCTTCCGAAATGGAACTATAAGAAAAGCTATGGCGGTTGCCTCTAAAAATTGTTCGTTCTATTCAATTAAAAAATTTTAATAATTAAATAAAATTATTAAAAACACAATAATAATATTCCCTGTAGAAAATTCATTCATAGTCATGATACTTGAAAATGCATAGGCCATAAAAACCAACAAATTGTTGAAATAAAAAGCAATAACTAAAAAACCGTGAGCACCCGGTAGCAGGCCGTGACAACAAAGCTGCTCTGCAAAAAATCCATCATGATCAAAAACTGACTGCCAGATGGCGGTGTTGGTCATGTATATGGTAAAGTGAATAAGGGGAGTTTAGAGGACAGAAAAACCAGCGTATTGTTAGCTTAATGGTTAGCAGTGCTTGCCAAAATTTTTCTGATGAGTGAAGTCTAGCAGCTTCCGAAATGGAACTATAAGAAAAGCTATGGCGGTTGCCTCTAAAAATTGTTCGTTCTATTCAATTAAAAAATTTTAATAATTAAATAAAATTATTAAAAACACAATAATAATATTCCCTGTAGAAAATTCATTCATAGTCATGATACTTGAAAATGCATAGGCCATAAAAACCAACAAATTGTTGAAATAAAAAGCAATAACTAAAAAACCGTGAGCACCCGGTAGCAGACCGTGACAACAAAGCTGCTCTGCAAAAAATCCACCATGATCAAAAACTGACTACCAGATGGCGCTGTTGGTCATGTATATGGTAAAGTGATTAAAAGGAGTTTGGAGAACAAAAAAACCAACGTAGTGGTAGCTTAATGGTTATCAGTGCGTGCCAAAATTTATCTGATGAGTGAAGTCTAGCAGCTTCCGAAATGATATATGAGAAAAGCTATGGCGGTTGCCTCTAAAAATTTTCCTTTCTATTCAATTAAAAAATTTTAATAATTAAATAAAAATTATTAAAAACACAATAATAATATTCCCTGTAGAAAATTCATTCATAGTCAAGATACTTGAAAATTCAAAGGTCGTAAAAACCAACAAATTGTTGAAATAAAAAGCAATAATTAAAAACCCGTGAGCACCCGGTAGCAGGCTGTGACAACAAAGCAGCTTTGCAAAAAATCCACCATGATCAAAAACTGACTGCCAGATGGCGGTGTTGGTCATGTATATGGTAAAGTGAATGAGGGGAGTTTAGAGGACAGAAAAACCAGCGTATTGTTAGCTCAATGGTTAGCAGTGAAGTGAAAAAAAGAAGTTTAGAGGACAGAAAAACCAGCGTATTGTTAGCTCAATGGTTAACAGTGCGTGCCAAAATTTCTCTGATGAGTGAAGTCTAGCAGCTTCCGAAATGATATATAAGAAAACTATGGCGGTTGTCTCTAAACATTTTCCTTTCTATTCAATTAAAAACTTTTAATAATTAAATAAAAATTATAGGCCGTGAAAACCAACAAATTGTTGAAATAAAAAGCAATAATTAAAAAACCGTGAGCACCCGGTAGCAGGCTGTGACAACAAAGCAGCTCTGCAAAAAAATCCACCATGATCAAAAACTGACTGCCAGATGGCGGTGTTGGTCATGTATATGGTAAAGTGAATAAGGGGAGTTTAGAGGACAGAAAAACCAGCGTATTGTTAGGTCAATGGTTAGCAGTGAAGTGAAAAAAAGAAGTTTAGAGGACAGAAAAACCAGCGTATTGTTAGCTCAATGGTTAGCAGTGCGTGCCAAAATTTCTCTGATGAGTGAAGTCTAGCAGCTTCCGAAATGATATCCAAGAAAAGCTATGGCGGTTGTCTCTAAAAATTTTCCTTTCCATTCAATTAAAAACTTTTAATAATTAAATAAAAATTATAGGCCGTAAAAACCAACAAATTGTTGAAATAAAAAGCAATAATTAAAAACCCGTGAGCACCCGGTAGCAGGCTGTGACAACAAAGCAGCTCTGCAAAAAAATCCACCACGATCAAAAACTGACTACCAGATGGCGGTGTTGGTCATGTATATGGCAAAGTGAATAAAAGGAGTTTAGAGGACAGAAAAACCAGTGTATTGTTAGCCTAATGGTAGCAGTGCGTGCTAAAATTTATCTGATGAGTGAAGTCTAGCAGCTTCCGAAATGATATATAAGAAAAGCTATGGCGGTTGTCTCTAAAAATTTTCCTTTCTATTCAATTAAAAACTTTTAATAATTAAATAAAAATTATAGGCCGTGAAAACCAACAAACTGTTGAAATAAAAAGCAATAATTAAAAAACAGTGAGCACCCGGTAGCAGGCTGTGACAACAAAGCAGCTCTGCAAAAAAATCCATCATGATCAAAAACTGACTGCGAGATGGCGGTGTTGGTCATGTATATGGCAAAGTGAATAAAAGGAGTTTAGAGGACAGAAAAACCAGCGTATTGTTAGCCTAATGGTAGCAGTGCGTGCTAAAATTTATCTGATCAGTGAAGTCTAGCAGCTTCCGAAATGATATATAAGAAAAGCTATGGCGGTTGTCTCTAAAAATTTTCCTTTCTATTCAATGAAAAACTTTTAATAATTAAATAAAAATTATAGGCCGTGAAAACCAACAAACTGTTGAAATAAAAAGCAATAATTAAAAAACCGTGAGCACCCGGTAGCAGGCTGTGACAACAAAGCAGCTCTGCAAAAAAATCCATCATGATCAAAAACTGACTGCGAGATGGCGGTGTTGGTCATGTATATGGCAAAGTGAATAAAAGGAGTTTAGAGGACAGAAAAACCATCGTATTGTTAGCTCAATGGTTAGCAGTGCGTGCCAACATTTATCTGATGAGTGAAGTCTAGCAGCTTCCGAAATGATATATAAGAAAAGCTATGGCGGTTGTCTCTAAACATTTTCCTTTCTATTCAATTAAAAACTTTTAATAATTAAATAAAAATTATAGGCCGTGAAAACCAACAAATTGTTGAAATAAAAAGCAATAATTAAAAAACCGTGAGCACCCGGTAGTAGGCTGTGACAACCCAGCAGCTCTGCAAAAAAAATCCACTATGATCAAAAACTGACTACCAGATGGCGGTGTTGGTCATGTATATGGCAAAGTGAATAAAAGGAGTTTAGAAGACAGAAAAACCAGCGTATTGTTAGCCTAATGGTAGCAGGCTCTGCAAAAAAATCCACCATGATCAAAAACTGACTGCCAGATGGCGGTGTTGGTCATGTATATGGCAAAGTGAATAAAAGGAGTTTAGAAGACAGAAAAACCGGCGTATTGTTAGCCAAATGGTACCAGTGCGTGCTAAAATTTATCTGATGAGTGAAGTCTAGCAGCTTCCGAAATGATATATAAGAAAAGCTATTGCGGTTGTCTCTAAACATTTTCCTTTCTATTCAATTAAAAACTTTTAATAATTAAATAAAAATTATAGGCCGTGAAAACCAACAAATTGTTGAAATAAAAAGCAATAATTAAAAAACCGTGAGCACCCGGTAGCAGGCTGTGACAACAAAGCAGCTCTGCAAAAAAATCCACCATGATCAAAAACTGACTACCAGATGGCGGTGTTGGTCATGTATATGGTAAAGTGAATAAGGGGAGTTTAGAGGACAGAAAAACCAGCGTATTGTTAGCTCAATGGTTAGCAGTGAAGTGAAAAAAAGAAGTTTAGAGGACAGAAAAACCAGCGTATTGTTAGCTCAATGGTTAGCAGTGCGTGCGAAAATTTCTCTGATGAGTAAAGTCTAGCAGCTTCCGAAATGATATATAAGAAAAGCTATGTCGGTTGTCTCTAAAAATTTTCCTTTCTATTCAATTGAAAACTTTTAATAATTAAATAAAAATTATAGGCCGTAAAAACCAACAAATTGTTGAAATAAAAAGCAATAATTAGAAACCCGTGAGCACCCGGTAGCAGGCTGTGACAACAAAGCAGCTCTGCAAAAAAATCCACCATGATCAAAAACTGACTACCAGATGGCGGTGTTGGTCATGTATATGGCAAAGTGAATAAAAGGAGTTTACAGGACAGAAAAACCAGCGTATTGTTAGCCTAATGGTAGCAGTGCGTGCTAAAATTTTTCTGATGAGTGAAGTCTAGCAGCTTCCGAAATGATAAATAAGAAAAGCTATGGCGGTTGTCTCTAAAAATTTTCCTTTCTATTCACTTAAAAACTTTTAATAATTAAATAAAAATTATAGGCCGTGAAAACCAACAAATTGTTGAAATAAAAAGCAATAATTAAAAACCCGTGAGCACCCGGTAGCCGGCTGTGACAACAAAGCAGCTCTGCAAAAAAATCCACCATGATCAAAAACTGACTACCAGATGGCGGTGTTGGTCATGTATATGGCAAAGTGAATAAAAGGAGTTTAGAGGACAGAAAAACCAGCGTATTGTTAGCCTAATGGCAGCAGTGCGTGCTAAAATTTATCTGATGAGCGAGGTCTAGCAGCTTCCGAAATGATATATAAGAAAAGCTATGGCGGTTGTCTCTAAAAATGTTCTTCTATTCACTTAAAAACTTTTAATAATTAAATAAAAATTATAGGCCGTGAAAACCAACAAATTGTTGAAATAAAAAGCAATAATTAAAAACCCGTGAGCACCCGGTAGCAGGCTGTGACAACAAAGCAGCTCTGCAAAAAAATCCACCATGATCAAAAACTGACTACCAGATGGCGGTGTTGGTCATGTATATGGCAAAGTGAATAAGGGGAGTTTAGAGGACAGAAAAACCAGCGTATTGTTACCTCAATGGTTAGCAGTGAAGTGAAAAAAAGAAGTTTAGAGGACAGAAAAACCAGCGTATTGTTAGCTCAATGGTTAGCAGTGCGTGCCAAAATTTCTCTGATGAGTGAAGTCTAGCAGCTTCCGAAATGATATATAAAAAAAGCTATGGCGGTTGTCTCTAAAAATTTTCCTTTCTATTCACTTAAAAACTTTTAATAATTAAATAAAAATTATAGGCCGTGAAAACCAACAAATTGTTGAAATAAAAAGCAATAATTAAAAACCCGTGAGCACCCGGTAGCAGGCTGTGACAACAAAGCAGCTCTGCAAAAAAATCCACCATGATCAAAAACTGACTACCAGATGGCGGTGTTGGTCATGTATATGGCAAAGTGAATAAGGGGAGTTTAGAGGACAGAAAAACCAGCGTATTGTTACCTCAATGGTTAGCAGTGAAGTGAAAAAAAGAAGTTTAGAGGACAGAAAAACCAGCGTATTGTTAGCTCAATGGTTAGCAGTGCGTGCCAAAATTTCTCTGATGAGTGAAGTCTAGCAGCTTCCGAAATGATATATAAAAAAAGCTATGGCGGTTGTCTTTAAAAATTTTCCTTTCTATTCACTTAAAAACTTTTAATAATTAAATAAAAATTATAGGCCGTGAAAACCAACAAATTGTTGAAATAAAAAGCAATAATTAAAAAACCGTGAGCACCCGGTAGCAGGCTGTGACAACAAAGCAGCTCTGCAAAAAAATCCATCATGATAAAAAACTGACTGCCAGATGGCGGTGTTGGTCATGTATATGGCAAAGTGAATAAGGGGAGTTTAGAGGACAGAAAAACCAGCGTATTGTTACCTCAATGGTTAGCAGTGAAGTGAAAAAAAGAAGTTTAGAGGACAGAAAAACCAGCGTATTGTTAGCTCAATGGTTAGCAGTGCGTGCCAAAATTTCTCTGATGAGTGAAGTCTAGCAGCTTCCGAAATGATATATAAAAAAAGCTATGGCGGTTGTCTCTAAAAATTTTCCTTTCTATTCACTTAAAAACTTTTAATAATTAAATAAAAATTATAGGCCGTGAAAACCAACAAATTGTTGAAATAAAAAGCAATAATTAAAAACCCGTGAGCACCCGGTAGCAGGCTGTGACAACAAAGCAGCTCTGCAAAAAAATCCATCATGATAAAAAACTGACTGCCAGATGGCGGTGTTGGTCATGTATATGGCAAAGTGAATAAGGGGAGTTTAGAGGACAGAAAAACCAGCGTATTGTTACCTCAATGGTTAGCAGTGAAGTGAAAAAAAGAAGTTTAGAGGACAGAAAAACCAGCGTATTGTTAGCTCAATGGTTAGCAGTGCGTGCCAAAATTTCTCTGATGAGTGAAGTCTAGCAGCTTCCGAAATGATATATAAAAAAAGCTATGGCGGTTGTCTCTAAAAATTTTCCTTTCTATTTTTTTTTGTTTTTGGTACTTATACCGAAACCAGTCATTTTGACCTGGTACACGTTTTTGTAGTTCTATGTGCAAATGCTTTATATTCTTCACTTTTAGGAAATTCCCTTGTTTGGAAAATGGCGTGTAAAGAAAAATGTTTGCACATCCCTGGTAAAATAGTATTGTATAACAGCATATTTTTCAAATTTCATATTTTTCGGGGATCTCCCTATTTATTTTTTTTATCAAGAATTTCGTAGGAAACTGTTAGAAACCATTATTTATTCATTGAGTTCTGTTCTGTTCAGTAAGAAATAATTTTATTACTTTCGCTACATACAAATTGCTCATAATGGAAAAACGAAAAATTTTGAAATTGGAAGAAATACAAGATATACTTTCGGATCTATCAGACGTTGATGGTGGTGATAGCGAATATGAGTTTTTGGGATGCGACAGTGATACGGATGATGATGGTAATCAAAGTGTTCATATTGAAAGCAGTGATAACGAGGAATTTGATGAAAATGTTGGAGGCGAATCGAGTGACGAAGAAGACAACATAAGACAACAGCATAATACGCAAAAACGAAGATGTATGCGGCTTTCCTCGAGTTCTGAAGAGGAAAACACACAAAATATGCAAATTGAAGTTTCTGCTGATGGAACAATTTGGAAAAAAATACAAGAAGGGGGTGCCGTTGGAAGGTTACCAAGTCATTGCATTTTCAAAGATTTACCTGGGCCTACAGCACATGCTAGAAGAAATATTATGGAAGAAGAGATAAGCAGTGCCTTCTTACTATTGATTGATCATCATATATTAGAACATATTAGAAATTGCACTGAAATAGAAGCCTCTCGAGTTTTAGGTAAGAAGTGGACCCTTTCGCAGGAAAAACTGAAGGCTTTTATTGGAATATTGTATGGCCGTGGTGCATACGAAGCAAAAGGTTTGAAATTATCATATTTATGGAACAAAAAGTGGGGTCCTGATTTTTTTTCCGAAAATATGAGCAGGAATGACTTTACGGAAATTTTACGTTTTATTCGCTTTGATAAAAGAAATGAGAGGAGTCAGCGCTTGCAAACGGATAAATTTGCGCTGGTATCAACTGTTTGGGATAAATTTATCGAGGATAGTCAAAACGCTTTCAAACCAGGAGCATTTATCACAGTAGATGAGCAACTGTTTCCAACGAAGGCTAGATGTCGATTTACCCAGTATATGCCAAACAAACCAGACAAATTTGGGATAAAATTCTGGCTGGCTTCTGATGTTGAAACGAAGTATGTTATAAATGGCTTTCCCTATTTAGGAAAAGACGAAAAACGAAATTCGTCAACTCCTCTCAGTGAATTTGTTGTAACAAGACTACTAGAACCTTATATCATGAAAGGAAGGTGTGTGACAACCGACAATTTTTTTACCAGCCTCCCCCTGGCTTCAAAATTATTAGCTAAAAATACTGCATTGGTTGGTACAGTACGTTGCAACAAACGGGAGCTTCCAAAAATTTGCAAAGAAAAAAGAGATGGTATGGAACGTTTTTCAACGCATCTATATGAAACAAATGAATGCACACTTACTGTTTATAAGAGTAAGCCTAACAAAAAGGTTGTTTTATTGAGTACTAAACACAAAGGCGTCAAAATTGATACCAGTTCCAAGAAACTACCTGAAACTATATCTTTTTACAATAAAACCAAATTCGGTGTTGATGTAACTGATCAAATGGCAAGAAAGTATAGTGTGAAATCAGGATCCAGAAGGTGGCCACTTCAAGTATTTTTCAATATTTTAGATTTGGCCGGCATCAATTCCTGGATTTTGTATAGAAGTATAACAGGAAAGAATATTTCTAGGAAAGACTTTTTGTTTCGATTAGCTGAAGAGCTCACATCTGAATATAAGTCATCAAGCCAAGGGAGGGCAAGTGAAATTCTCCGTCCAGCAACCCAGAATCCCCGGCCAGTACGTAAATGGTGCCAAATAGGACTTTGTAATAACAACAAGACAACTACAAATTGTGACATCTGTAAGAAATATGTGTGCGGAAAATGCGTGGAAAAAAAAGTTAGTATTTGTAAAGCATGTAAACATGATCATTCTGAATAAAACTGGAATATAATTGATGAGTTTTTATATTTTTATTTTTTATGGGGGTACGAACTTATGCCTCAAACTGAAACGGAAGTTATGCCCCAATTTTTTTTGACATTACTTATTTGCCCTGTGACATAAATTGATTTTTGGGATATAATTTCATATTTTTTTGGGCATATTTCATAAATAACCGAGATATTAAATCCCTAAATTTTTAATTTCAATGTTATCAATGCGGGGGGCCTTGCCCCTCACACCCCCCGCTTATTGGAAAAACAACCCTTGCTTCGCCTTAGAACCAATTTTTATATATCTCATCAATTCTCTCAAACGATAAAGCATTATAATATAAATGAATAGAACTTGTCATATACAGTCAAATTGACTGGTTTTGGTATAAATAGGTATGTAAATTTGTTGGTATATCTAGTGTTAAATAAAAATTATAGGCCGTGAAAACCAACAAATTGTTGAAATAAAAAGCAATAATTAAAAACCCGTGAGCACCCGGTAGCAGGCTGTGACAACAAAGCAGCTCTGCAAAAAAATCCACCATGATCAAAAACTGACTACCAGATGGCGGTGTTGGTCATGTATATGGCAAAGTGAATAAGGGGAGTTTAGAGGACAGAAAAACCAGCGTATTGTTACCTCAATGGTTAGCAGTGCGTGCCAAAATTTCTCTGATGAGTGAAGTCTAGCAGCTTCCGAAATGATATATAAAAAAAGCTATGGCGGTTGTCTTTAAAAATTTTCCTTTCTATTCACTTAAAAACTTTTAATAATTAAATAAAAATTATAGGCCGTGAAAACCAACAAATTGTTGAAATAAAAAGCAATAATTAAAAAACCGTGAGCACCCGGTAGCAGGCTGTGACAACAAAGCAGCTCTGCAAAAAAATCCATCATGATCAAAAACTGACTGCCAGATGGCGGTGTTGGTCATGTATATGGCAAAGTGAATAAAAGGAGTTTAGAGGACAGAAAAACCAGCGTATTGTTAGCCTAATGGTAGCAGTGCGTGCTAAAATTTATCTGATGAGTGAAGTCTAGCAGCTTCCGAAATGATATATAAGAAAAGCTATGGCGGTTGTCTCTAAAAATTTTCCTTTCTATTCAATTAAAAAATTTTAATAATTAAATAAAAATTATTAAAAACACAATAATAATATTCCCTGTAGAAAATTCATTCATAGTCAAGATACTTGAAAATTCAAAGGCCGTAAAAACCAACAAATTGTTGAAATAAAAAGCAATAATTAAAAAACCGTGAGCACCCGGTAGCAGGCTGTGACAACAAAGCAGCTCTGCAAAAAAATCCATCATGATAAAAAACTGACTGCCAGATGGCGGTGTTGGTCATGTATATGGCAAAGTGAATAAGGGGAGTTTAGAGGACAGAAAAACCAGCGTATTGTTACCTCAATGGTTAGCAGTGAAGTGAAAAAAAGAAGTTTAGAGGACAGAAAAACCAGCGTATTGTTAGCTCAATGGTTAGCAGTGCGTGCCAAAATTTCTCTGATGAGTGAAGTCTAGCAGCTTCCGAAATGATATATAAAAAAAGCTATGGCGGTTGTCTCTAAAAATTTTCCTTTCTATTCACTTAAAAACTTTTAATAATTAAATAAAAATTATAGGCCGTGAAAACCAACAAATTGTTGAAATAAAAAGCAATAATTAAAAACCCGTGAGCACCCGGTAGCAGGCTGTGACAACAAAGCAGCTCTGCAAAAAAATCCATCATGATAAAAAACTGACTGCCAGATGGCGGTGTTGGTCATGTATATGGCAAAGTGAATAAGGGGAGTTTAGAGGACAGAAAAACCAGCGTATTGTTACCTCAATGGTTAGCAGTGAAGTGAAAAAAAGAAGTTTAGAGGACAGAAAAACCAGCGTATTGTTAGCTCAATGGTTAGCAGTGCGTGCCAAAATTTCTCTGATGAGTGAAGTCTAGCAGCTTCCGAAATGATATATAAAAAAAGCTATGGCGGTTGTCTCTAAAAATTTTCCTTTCTATTTTTTTTTGTTTTTGGTACTTATACCGAAACCAGTCATTTTGACCTGGTACACGTTTTTGTAGTTCTATGTGCAAATGCTTTATATTCTTCACTTTTAGGAAATTCCCTTGTTTGGAAAATGGCGTGTAAAGAAAAATGTTTGCACATCCCTGGTAAAATAGTATTGTATAACAGCATATTTTTCAAATTTCATATTTTTCGGGGATCTCCCTATTTATTTTTTTTATCAAGAATTTCGTAGGAAACTGTTATAAACCATTATTTATTCATTGAGTTCTGTTCTGTTCAGTAAGAAATAATTTTATTACTTTCGCTACATACAAATTGCTCATAATGGAAAAACGAAAAATTTTGAAATTGGAAGAAATACAAGATATACTTTCGGATCTATCAGACGTTGATGGTGGTGATAGCGAATATGAGTTTTTGGGATGCGACAGTGATACGGATGATGATGGTAATCAAAGTGTTCATATTGAAAGCAGTGATAACGAGGAATTTGATGAAAATGTTGGAGGCGAATCGAGTGACGAAGAAGACAACATAAGACAACAGCATAATACGCAAAAACGAAGATGTATGCGGCTTTCCTCGAGTTCTGAAGAGGAAAACACACAAAATATGCAAATTGAAGTTTCTGCTGATGGAACAATTTGGAAAAAAATACAAGAAGGGGGTGCCGTTGGAAGGTTACCAAGTCATTGCATTTTCAAAGATTTACCTGGGCCTACAGCACATGCTAGAAGAAATATTATGGAAGAAGAGATAAGCAGTGCCTTCTTACTATTGATTGATCATCATATATTAGAACATATTAGAAATTGCACTGAAATAGAAGCCTCTCGAGTTTTAGGTAAGAAGTGGACCCTTTCGCAGGAAAAACTGAAGGCTTTTATTGGAATATTGTATGGCCGTGGTGCATACGAAGCAAAAGGTTTGAAATTATCATATTTATGGAACAAAAAGTGGGGTCCTGATTTTTTTTCCGAAAATATGAGCAGGAATGACTTTACGGAAATTTTACGTTTTATTCGCTTTGATAAAAGAAATGAGAGGAGTCAGCGCTTGCAAACGGATAAATTTGCGCTGGTATCAACTGTTTGGGATAAATTTATCGAGGATAGTCAAAACGCTTTCAAACCAGGAGCATTTATCACAGTAGATGAGCAACTGTTTCCAACGAAGGCTAGATGTCGATTTACCCAGTATATGCCAAACAAACCAGACAAATTTGGGATAAAATTCTGGCTGGCTTCTGATGTTGAAACGAAGTATGTTATAAATGGCTTTCCCTATTTAGGAAAAGACGAAAAACGAAATTCGTCAACTCCTCTCAGTGAATTTGTTGTAACAAGACTACTAGAACCTTATATCATGAAAGGAAGGTGTGTGACAACCGACAATTTTTTTACCAGCCTCCCCCTGGCTTCAAAATTATTAGCTAAAAATACTGCATTGGTTGGTACAGTACGTTGCAACAAACGGGAGCTTCCAAAAATTTGCAAAGAAAAAAGAGATGGTATGGAACGTTTTTCAACGCATCTATATGAAACAAATGAATGCACACTTACTGTTTATAAGAGTAAGCCTAACAAAAAGGTTGTTTTATTGAGTACTAAACACAAAGGCGTCAAAATTGATACCAGTTCCAAGAAACTACCTGAAACTATATCTTTTTACAATAAAACCAAATTCGGTGTTGATGTAACTGATCAAATGGCAAGAAAGTATAGTGTGAAATCAGGATCCAGAAGGTGGCCACTTCAAGTATTTTTCAATATTTTAGATTTGGCCGGCATCAATTCCTGGATTTTGTATAGAAGTATAACAGGAAAGAATATTTCTAGGAAAGACTTTTTGTTTCGATTAGCTGAAGAGCTCACATCTGAATATAAGTCATCAAGCCAAGGGAGGGCAAGTGAAATTCTCCGTCCAGCAACCCAGAATCCCCGGCCAGTACGTAAATGGTGCCAAATAGGACTTTGTAATAACAACAAGACAACTACAAATTGTGACATCTGTAAGAAATATGTGTGCGGAAAATGCGTGGAAAAAAAAGTTAGTATTTGTAAAGCATGTAAACATGATCATTCTGAATAAAACTGGAATATAATTGATGAGTTTTTATATTTTTATTTTTTATGGGGGTACGAACTTATGCCTCAAACTGAAACGGAAGTTATGCCCCAATTTTTTTTGACATTACTTATTTGCCCTGTGACATAAATTGATTTTTGGGATATAATTTCATATTTTTTTGGGCATATTTCATAAATAACCGAGATATTAAATCCCTAAATTTTTAATTTCAATGTTATCAATGCGGGGGGCCTTGCCCCTCACACCCCCCGCTTATTGGAAAAACAACCCTTGCTTCGCCTTAGAACCAATTTTTATATATCTCATCAATTCTCTCAAACGATAAAGCATTATAATATAAATGAATAGAACTTGTCATATACAGTCAAATTGACTGGTTTTGGTATAAATAGGTATGTAAATTTGTTGGTATATCTAGTGTTAAATAAAAATTATAGGCCGTGAAAACCAACAAATTGTTGAAATAAAAAGCAATAATTAAAAACCCGTGAGCACCCGGTAGCAGGCTGTGACAACAAAGCAGCTCTGCAAAAAAATCCACCATGATCAAAAACTGACTACCAGATGGCGGTGTTGGTCATGTATATGGCAAAGTGAATAAGGGGAGTTTAGAGGACAGAAAAACCAGCGTATTGTTACCTCAATGGTTAGCAGTGCGTGCCAAAATTTCTCTGATGAGTGAAGTCTAGCAGCTTCCGAAATGATATATAAAAAAAGCTATGGCGGTTGTCTTTAAAAATTTTCCTTTCTATTCACTTAAAAACTTTTAATAATTAAATAAAAATTATAGGCCGTGAAAACCAACAAATTGTTGAAATAAAAAGCAATAATTAAAAAACCGTGAGCACCCGGTAGCAGGCTGTGACAACAAAGCAGCTCTGCAAAAAAATCCATCATGATCAAAAACTGACTGCCAGATGGCGGTGTTGGTCATGTATATGGCAAAGTGAATAAAAGGAGTTTAGAGGACAGAAAAACCAGCGTATTGTTAGCCTAATGGTAGCAGTGCGTGCTAAAATTTATCTGATGAGTGAAGTCTAGCAGCTTCCGAAATGATATATAAGAAAAGCTATGGCGGTTGTCTCTAAAAATTTTCCTTTCTATTCAATTAAAAAATTTTAATAATTAAATAAAAATTATTAAAAACACAATAATAATATTCCCTGTAGAAAATTCATTCATAGTCAAGATACTTGAAAATTCAAAGGCCGTAAAAACCAACAAATTGTTGAAATAAAAAGCAATAATTAAAAAACCGTGAGCACCCGGTAGCAGGCTGTGACAACAAAGCAGCTCTGCAAAAAAATCCACCATGATCAAAAACTGACTGCCAGATGGCGGTTAGTCATGTATGGGGTAAAGAGAATAAGGGGAGTTAGAGGAGCGTATTGTTAGCTTAATGGTTAGCAGTGCTTGCCAAAATTTTTCTGATGAGTGAAGTCTAGCAGCTTCCGCAATGGATCTATGAGAAAAGCTATGGCGGTTGCCTCTAAAAATTGTTCCAATAATTAAAAAACTGTGAGCACCCGGTAGCAGGCCTTGTCAACAAAGCAGCTCTGTCAAAAAAATCCATCACGATCAAAAACTGACTGCCAGATGGCGGTGTTGGTCATGTATATGGTAAAGTGAATAAGGGGAGTTTAGCGGACAGAAAAACCAGCGTATTGTTAGCTTAATGGTTATCAGTGCGTGCCAAAATTTATCTGATGAGTGAAGTCTAGCAGCTTCCGCAATGGATCTATGAGAAAAGCTATGCCGGTTACCTCTAAAAATTGTTCCAATAATTAAAAAACTGTGAGCACCCGGTAGCAGGCCTTGTCAACAAAGCAGCTCTGTCAAAAAAATCCATCACGATCAAAAACTGACTGCCAGATGGCGGTGTTGGTCATGTATGTGGTAAAGTGAATAAGGGGAGTTTAGAGAACAGAAAAATTGTTAGCTCAATGGTTAGCAGTGCGTGCCAAAATTTCTCTGATGAGTGAAGTCTAGCAGCTTCCGAAATGATATATAAGAAAAGCTATGGCGGTTGTCTCTAAAAATTTTCCTTTCTATTCACTTTTAATAATTAAATAAAAATTATAGGCCGTGAAAACCAACAAATTGTTGAAATAAAAAGCAATAATTAAAAAACCGTGAGCACCCGGTAGCAGCCTGTGACAACAAAGCAGCTCCGCAAAAAAATCCATCATGATCAAAAACTGACTGCCAGATGGCGGTGTTGGTCATGTATATGGCAAAGTGAATAAAAGGAGTTTAGAGGACAGAAAAACCAGCGTATTGTTAGCCTAATGGTAGCAGTGCGTGCTAAAATTTATCTGATGAGTGAAGTCTAGCAGCTTCCGAAATGATATATAAGAAAAGCTATGGCGGTTGTCTCTAAAAATTTTCCTTTCTATTCACTTAAGAACTTTTAATAATTAAATAAAAATTATAGGCCGTGAAAACCAACAAATTGCTGAAATAAAAAGCAATAATTAAAAACCCGTGAGCACCCGGTAGCAGGCTGTGACAACAAAGCAGCTCTGCAAAAAAATCCACCATGATCAAAAACTGACTACCAGATGGCGGTGTTGGTCATGTATATGGCAAAGTGAATAAAAGGAGTTAAGAGGACAGAAAAACCAGCGTATTGTTAGCCTAATGGTAGCAGTGCGTGCTAAAATTTATCTGATGAGTGAAGTCTAGCAGCTTCCGAAATGATATATAAGAAAAGCTATGGCGGTTGTCTCTAAAAATTTTCCTTTCTATTCACTTAAAAACTTTTAATAATTAAATAAAAATTATAGGCCGTGAAAACCAACAAATTGTTGAAATAAAAAGCAATAATTAAAAAACCGTGAGCACCCGGTAGCAGGCTGTGACAACAAAGCAGCTCTGCAAAAAAATCCATCATGATCAAAAACTGACTGCCAGATGGCGGTGTTGGTCATGTATATGGCAAAGTGAATAAAAGGAGTTTAGAGGACAGAAAAACCAGCGTATTGTTAGCCTAATGGTAGCAGTGCGTGCTAAAATTTATCTGATGAGTGAAGTCTAGCAGCTTCCGAAATGATATATAAGAAAAGCTATGGCGGTTGTCTCTAAAAATTTTCCTTTCTATTCAATTAAAAAATTTTAATAATTAAATAAAAATTATTAAAAACACAATAATAATATTCCCTGTAGAAAATTCATTCATAGTCAAGATACTTGAAAATTCAAAGGCCGTAAAAACCAACAAATTGTTGAAATAAAAAGCAATAATTAAAAAACCGTGAGCACCCGGTAGCAGGCTGTGACAACAAAGCAGCTCTGCAAAAAAATCCACCATGATCAAAAACTGACTACCAGATGGCGGTGTTGGTCATGTATATGGCAAAGTGAATAAGGGGAGTTTAGAGGACAGAAAAACCAGCGTATTGTTACCTCAATGGTTAGCAGTGAAGTGAAAAAAAGAAGTTTAGAGGACAGAAAAACCAGCGTATTGTTAGCTCAATGGTTAGCAGTGCGTGCCAAAATTTCTCTGATGAGTGAAGTCTAGCAGCTTCCGAAATGATATATAAAAAAAGCTATGGCGGTTGTCCCTAAAAATGTTCCTTTCTATTCACTTAAAAACTTTTAATAATTAAATAAAAATTATAGGCCGTGAAAACCAACAAATTGTTGAAATAAAAAGCAATAATTAAAAACCCGTGAGCACCCGGTAGCAGGCTGTGACAACAAAGCAGCTCTGCAAAAAAATCCACCATGATCAAAAACTGACTACCAGATGGCGGTGTTGGTCATGTATATGGCAAAGTGAATAAGGGGAGTTTAGAGGACAGAAAAACCAGCGTATTGTTACCTCAATGGTTAGCAGTGAAGTGAAAAAAAGAAGTTTAGAGGACAGAAAAACCAGCGTATTGTTAGCTCAATGGTTAGCAGTGCGTGCCAAAATTTCTCTGATGAGTGAAGTCTAGCAGCTTCCGAAATGATAAATTAAAGAAGCTATGGCGGTTGTCTCTAAAAATTTTCCTTTCTATTCACTTAAAAACTTTTAATAATTAAATAAAAATTATAGGCCGTGAAAACCAACAAATTGTTGAAATAAAAAGCAATAATTAAAAAACCGTGAGCACCCGGTAGCAGGCTGTGACAACAAAGCAGCTCTGCAAAAAAATCCATCATGATAAAAAACTGACTGCCAGATGGCGGTGTTGGTCATGTATATGGCAAAGTGAATAAGGGGAGTTTAGAGGACAGAAAAACCAGCGTATTGTTACCTCAATGGTTAGCAGTGAAGTGAAAAAAAGAAGTTTAGAGGACAGAAAAACCAGCGTATTGTTAGCTCAATGGTTAGCAGTGCGTGCCAAAATTTCTCTGATGAGTGAAGTCTAGCAGCTTCCGAAATGATATATAAAAAAAGCTATGGCGGTTGTCTCTAAAAATTTTCCTTTCTATTCACTTAAAAACTTTTAATAATTAAATAAAAATTATAGGCCGTGAAAACCAACAAATTGTTGAAATAAAAAGCAATAATTAAAAACCCGTGAGCACCCGGTAGCAGGCTGTGACAACAAAGCAGCTCTGCAAAAAAATCCACCATGATCAAAAACTGACTACCAGATGGCGGTGTTGGTCATGTATATGGCAAAGTGAATAAGGGGAGTTTAGAGGACAGAAAAACCAGCGTATTGTTACCTCAATGGTTAGCAGTGAAGTGAAAAAAAGAAGTTTAGAGGACAGAAAAACCAGCGTATTGTTAGCTCAATGGTTAGCAGTGCGTGCCAAAATATTCACTTAAAAACTTTTAATAATTAAATAAAAATTATAGGCCGTGAAAACCAACAAATTGTTGAAATAAAAAGCAATAATTAAAAAACCGTGAGCACCCGGTAGCAGGCTGTGACAACAAAGCAGCTCTGCAAAAAAATCCATCATGATCAAAAACTGACTGCCAGATGGCGGTGTTGGTCATGTATATGGCAAAGTGAATAAAAGGAGTTTAGAGGACAGAAAAACCAGCGTATTGTTAGCCTAATGGTAGCAGTGCGTGCTAAAATTTATCTGATGAGTGAAGTCTAGCAGCTTCCGAAATGATATATAAGAAAAGCTATGGCGGTTGTCTCTAAAAATTTTCCTTTCTATTCAATTAAAAAATTTTAATAATTAAATAAAAATTATTAAAAACACAATAATAATATTCCCTGTAGAAAATTCATTCATAGTCAAGATACTTGAAAATTCAAAGGCCGTAAAAACCAACAAATTGTTGAAATAAAAAGCAATAATTAAAAAACCGTGAGCACCCGGTAGCAGGCTGTGACAACAAAGCAGCTCTGCAAAAAAATCCACCATGATCAAAAACTGACTGCCAGATGGCGGTTAGTCATGTATGGGGTAAAGAGAATAAGGGGAGTTAGAGGAGCGTATTGTTAGCTTAATGGTTAGCAGTGCTTGCCAAAATTTTTCTGATGAGTGAAGTCTAGCAGCTTCCGCAATGGATCTATGAGAAAAGCTATGGCGGTTGCCTCTAAAAATTGTTCCAATAATTAAAAAACCGTGAGCACCCGGTAGCAGGCCGTGTCAACAAAACAGCTCTGTCAAAAAAATCCATCACGATCAAAAACTGACTGCCAGATGGCGGTGTTGGTCATGTATATGGTAAAGTGAATAAGGGGAGTTTAGCGGACAGAAAAACCAGCGTATTGTTAGCTTAATGGTTATCAGTGCGTGCCAAAATTTATCTGATGAGTGAAGTCTAGCAGCTTCCGCAATGGATCTATGAGAAAAGCTATGCCGGTTACCTCTAAAAATTGTTCCAATAATTAAAAAACTGTGAGCACCCGGTAGCAGGCCTTGTCAACAAAGCAGCTCTGTCAAAAAAATCCATCACGATCAAAAACTGACTGCCAGATGGCGGTGTTGGTCATGTATGTGGTAAAGTGAATAAGGGGAGTTTAGAGAACAGAAAAATTGTTAGCTCAATGGTTAGCAGTGCGTGCCAAAATTTCTCTGATGAGTGAAGTCTAGCAGCTTCCGAAATGATATATAAGAAAAGCTATGGCGGTTGTCTCTAAAAATTTTCCTTTCTATTCACTTAAAAACTTTCAATAATTAAATAAAAATTATAGGCCGTGAAAACCAACAAATTGTTGAAATAAAAAGCAATAATTAAAAAACCTTGAGATCCCGGTAGCAGCCTGTGCCAACAAAGCAGCTCCGCAAAAAAATCCATCATGATCAAAAACTGACTGCCAGATGGCGGTGTTGGTCATGTATATGGCAAAGTGAATAAAAGGAGTTTAGAGGACAGAAAAACCAGCGTATTGTTAGCCTAATGGTAGCAGTGCGTGCTAAAATTTATCTGATGAGTGAAGTCTAGCAGCTTCCGAAATGATATATAAGAAAAGCTATGGCGGTTGTCTCTAAAAATTTTCCTTTCTATTCACTTAAGAACTTTTAATAATTAAATAAAAATTATAGGCCGTGAAAACCAACAAATTGCTGAAATAAAAAGCAATAATTAAAAACCCGTGAGCACCCGGTAGCAGGCTGTGACAACAAAGCAGCTCTGCAAAAAAATCCACCATGATCAAAAACTGACTACCAGATGGCGGTGTTGGTCATGTATATGGTAAAGTGAATAAGGGGAGTTTAGAGGACAGAAAAACCAGCGTATTGTTAGCTCAATGGTTAGCAGTGAAGTGAAAAAAAGAAGTTTAGAGGACAGAAAAACCAGCGTATTGTTAGCTCAATGGTTAGCAGTGCGTGCGAAAATTTCTCTGATGAGTGAAGTCTAGCAGCTTCCGAAATGATATATAAGAAAAGCTATGGCGGTTGTCTCTAAAAATTTTCCTTTCTATTCAATTAAAAACTTTTAATAATTAAATAAAAATTATAGGCCGTGAAAACCAACAAATTGTTGAAATAAAAAGCAATAATTAAAAACCCGTGAGCACCCGGTAGCCGGCTGTGTCAACAAAGCAGCTCTGCAAAAAAATCCACCATGATCAAAAACTGACTACCAGATGGCGGTGTTGGTCATGTATATGGCAAAGTGAATAAAAGGAGTTTAGAGGACAGAAAAACCAGCGTATTGTTAGCCTAATGGCAGCAGTGCGTGCTAAAATTTATCTGATGAGTGAAGTCTAGCAGCTTCCGAAATGATATATAAGAAAAGCTATGGCGGTTGTTTCTAAAAATGTTCCTTTCTATTCACTTAAAAACTTTTAATAATTAAATAAAAATTATAGGCCGTGAAAACCAACAAATTGTTGAAATAAAAAGCAATAATTAAAAACCCGTGAGCACCCGGTAGCAGGCTGTGACAACAAAGCAGCTCTGCAAAAAAATCCACCATGATCAAAAACTGACTACCAGATGGCGGTGTTGGTCATGTATATGGCAAAGTGAATAAGGGGAGTTTAGAGGACAGAAAAACCAGCGTATTGTTACCTCAATGGTTAGCAGTGAAGTGAAAAAAAGAAGTTTAGAGGACAGAAAAACCAGCGTATTGTTAGCTCAATGGTTAGCAGTGCGTGCCAAAATTTCTCTGATGAGTGAAGTCTAGCAGCTTCCGAAATGATATATAAGAAAAGCTATGGCGGTTGTCTCTAAAAATTTTCCTTTCTATTCACTTAAAAACTTTTAATAATTAAATAAAAATTATAGGCCGTGAAAACCAACAAATTGTTGAAATAAAAAGCAATAATTAAAAAACCGTGAGCACCCGGTAGCAGGCTGTGACAACAAAGCAGCTCTGCAAAAAAATCCATCACGATCAAAAACTGACTGCCAGATGGCGGTGTTGGTCATGTATATGGTAAAGTGAATAAGGGGAGTTTAGCGGACAGAAAAACCAGCGTATTGTTAGCTTAATGGTTATCAGTGCGTGCCAAAATTTATCTGATGAGTGAAGTCTAGCAGCTTCCGCAATGGATCTATGAGAAAATCTATGGCGGTTACCTCTAAAAATTGTTCCAATAATTAAAAAACTGTGAGCACCCGGTAGCAGGCCTTGTCAACAAAGCAGCTCTGTCAAAAAAATCCATCACGATCAAAAACTGACTGCCAGATGGCGGTGTTGGTCATGTATGTGGTAAAGTAAATAGGGGGAGTTTAGAGAACAGAAAAATTGTTAGCTTAATGGTTATCAGTGCGTGCCAAAATTTTTCTGATGAGTGAAGACTAGCAGCTTCCGAAATGGATCTATGAGAAAAGCTATGGCGGTTGCCTCTAAAAATTGTTCGTTCTATTCAACTAAAAAATTTTAATAATTAAATAAAAATTATTAAAAACACAATAATAATATTCCCTGTAGAAAATTCATTCATAGTCAAGGTACTTGAAAATTCAAAGGCCGTAAAAACCAACAAATTGTAGAAATAAAAAGCAATAACTAAAAACCCGTGAGCACCCGGTAGCAGGCTGTGACAACAAAACAGCTCTGCAAAAAAATCCACCATGATCAAAAACTGACTGCCAGATGGCGGTGTTGGTCATGTATATGGCAAAGTGAATAAGGGGAGTTTAGAGGACAGAAAAACCAGCGTATTGTTACCTCAATGGTTAGCAGTGAAGTGAAAAAAAGAAGTTTAGAGGACAGAAAAACCAGCGTATTGTTAGCTCAATGGTTAGCAGTGCGTGCCAAAATTTCTCTGATCAGTGAAGTCTAGCAGCTTCCGAAATGATATATAAGAAAAGCTATGGCGGTTGTCTCTAAAAATTTTCCTTTCTATTCACTTAAAAACTTTTAATAATTAAATAAAAATTATAGGCCGTGAAAACCAACAAATTGTTGAAATAAAAAGCAATAATTAAAAAACCGTGAGCACCCGGTAGCAGGCTGTGACAACAAAGCAGCTCTGCAAAAAAATCTATCATGATCAAAAACTGACTGCCAGATGGCGGTGTTGGTCATGTATATGGCAAAGTGAATAAAAGGAGTTTAGAGGACAGAAAAACCAGCGTATTTGTTAGCCTAATGGTAGCAGTGCGTGCTAAAATTTATCTGATGAGTGAAGTCTAGCAGCTTCCGAAATGATATATAAGAAAAGCTATGGCGGTTGTCTCTAAAAATTTTCCTTTCTATTCAATTAAAAAATTTTAATAATTAAATAAAAATTATTAAAAACACAATAATAATATTCCCTGTAGAAAATTCATTCATAGTCAAGATACTTGAAAATTCAAAGGCCGTAAAAACCAACAAATTGTTGAAATAAAAAGCAATAATTAAAAAACCGTGAGCACCCCGTAGCAGGCTGTGACAATAAAGCAGCTCTGCAAAAAAATCCACCATGATCAAAAACTGACTGCCAGATGGCGGTTAGTCATGTATGGGGTAAAGAGAATAAGGGGATTTTAGAGGAGCGTATTGTTAGCTTAATGGTTAGCAGTGCTTGCCAAAATTTTTGTGATGAGTGAAGTCTAGCAGCTTCCGCAATGGATCTATGAGAAAAGCTATGGCGGTTGCCTCTAAAAACTGTTGTTGTTGTTATTGTTAACAGTGCTTCGCCCTGCCCCAGATTGGACAGGGTTACACTGAAATAAATTGTTCGTTCTATTCAATTAAAAAATTTTAATACTTAAATAAAAATTATTAAAAAAATGAAAAAGCAATAATAATTTTCGCTATAGAAAAATTATTAGTGGCTTTGAGCTCAATAATAGTCAGGATACTTGAAAATGCATAGGCCGTAAAAACCAACAAATTGTTGAAATAAAAAGCAATAATTAAAAAACCGTGAGCACCCGGTAGTAGGCTGTTAAACAACAACGCAGCTCCGCAAAAAATCCAACATGATCAAAAACTGACTGCCAGATGGCGGTGTTGGTCATGTATATGGCAAAGTGAATAAGGGGAGTTTAGAGGACAGAAAAACCAGCGTATTTATAGCTCAATGGTTAGCAGTGCGTGCCAAAATTTCTCTGATGAGTGAAATCTAGCAGCTTCCGAAATTTATCTATAAGAAAAGCTATGGCGGTTGTCTCTAAAAACTTTCCTTTCTATTCAATTAAAAACTTTTAATAATTAAATAAAAATTATTAAAAAAATAA
Source organism: Merzomyia westermanni (assembly GCA_949987695.1). Classification (NCBI taxonomy): domain Eukaryota; kingdom Metazoa; phylum Arthropoda; class Insecta; order Diptera; family Tephritidae; genus Merzomyia; species Merzomyia westermanni. The sequence goes on along the minus strand of OX465288.1, from coordinate 101,658,989 downwards.
AAAAAACATAATAATTTTCGCTTTAGAAAAATAATTAGCGGCCTTGAGCTCATTCATAGTCATGATACTTGAGAATGCATAGGCCGTAAAAACCAACAAATTGTTGAAATAAAAAGCAATAATTAAAAAACCGTGAGCACCCGGTAGTAGGCTGTTAAACAACAACGCAGCTCCGCAAAAAATCCAACATGATCAAAAACTGACTGCCAGATGGTGGTGTTGGTCATGTATATGGCAAAGTGAATAAGGGGAGTTTAGAGGACACAAAAACCAGCGTATTGTTAGCAGTGCGTGCCAAAATTTTTCTGATGAGTGAAGTCTAGCAGTTTCCGCAATGGATCTATGAGAAAAGCTATGGCGGTTGCCTCTAAAAATTGTTCGTTCTATTCAATTAAAAAAATTTAATAGTTAAATAAAAATTATTAAAAACACAAAAATAATATTCCCTATAGAAAATTCATTCATAGTCATGATACTTGAAAATTCAAAGGCCGTAAAAACCAACAAATTGTTGAAATAAAAAGCAATAATTAAAAACCCGTGAGCACCCGGTAGCAGGCTGTGACAACAAAGCAGCTCTGCAAAAAAATCCACCATGATCAAAAACTTACTGCCAGATGGCGGTGTTGGTCATGTATATGGTAAAGTGATTAAAAGGAGTTTGGAGAACAAACAAACCAGCGTATTGTTAGCTTAATGGTTAGCAGTGCGTGCCAAAATTTTTCTGATGAGTGAAGTCTAGCAGCTTCCGCAATAGATCTATGAGAAAAGCTATGGCGGTTGCCTCTAAAAATTGTTCGTTCTATTCAATTAAAAAATTTTAATAATTAAATAAAAATTATTAAAAACACAATAATAATATTCCCTGTAGAAAACTCATTCATAGTCAAGGCACTTGAAAATTCAAAGGCCGTAAAAACCAACATATTGTTGAAATAAAAAGCAATAATTAAAAAACCGTGAGCACCCGGTAGCAGCCTGATATTTTTTGAATTATTAAAAGTTTTTAATTGAATAGAAAGGAAAATTTTCAGAGACAACCGCCATAGCTTTTCTTATAGATCCATTTCGGAAGCTGCTACACTTCACTTATCAGAAACATTTTGGCACGCACTGCTAACCATTGAGCTAACAATACGCTGGTTTTTCTGTGACAACAAAACAGCTCTGCAAGAAATCCATCATGATCAAAAACTGACTGCCAGAAAGCGGTGTTGGTCATGTATATGGTAAAGTGAATAAGAGGAGTTTAGAGGACAGAAAAACCAGTGTATTGTTAGCTTAATGGTTATCAGTGCGTGCCAAAATTTATCTGATGAGTGAAGTCTAGCAGCTTCCGCAATAGATCTATGAGAAAAGCTATGGCGGTTGCCTCTAAAAATTGTTCGTTCTATTCAATTAAAAAATTTTAATAATTAAATAAAAATTATTAAAAACACAATAATAATATTCCCTGTAGAAAACTCATTCATAGTCAAGGCACTTGAAAATTCAAAGGCCGTAAAAACCAACAAATTGTTGAAATAAAAAGCAATAATTAAAAACCCGTGAGCACCCGGTAGCAGGCTGTGACAACAAAACAGCTCTGCAAAAAAATTCACCATGATCAAAAACTCACTGCCAGATGGCGGTGTTGGTCATGTATATGGCAAAGTGAATAAAAGGAGTTTATAGGACAGAAAAACCAGCGTATTGTTAGCTCAATGGTTAGCAGGGCGTGCCAAAATTTTTCTGATAAGTGAAGTGTAGCAGCTTCCGAAAGGGATCTATAAGAAAAGCTGTGGCGGTTGTCTCTGAAAATTTTCCTTTCTATTCAATTAAAAACTTTTAATAATTAAATAAAAATTATTAAAAACACAATAATAATATTCCCTGTAGAAAATTCATTCATAGTCATTATACTTGAAAATGCATAGGCCGTAAAAACCAACATATTGTTCAAATAAAAAGCAATAATTAAAAAACCGTGAGCACCCGGTAGCTGCCTGAGACAACAAAACAGCTCTGCAAAAAATCCATCATGATCAAAAACTGACAGCCAGATGGCGGTGTTGGTCATGTATATGGTAAAGTGATTAAAAGGAGTTTGTAGGACAGAAAAACCAGCGTATTGTTAGCTCAATGGTTAGCAGGGCGTGCCAAAATTTTTCTGATAAGTGAAGTCTAGCAGCTTCCGAAATGGATCTATAAGTAAAGCTATGGCGGTTGTCTCTAAAAATGTTCCTTTTTATTCAATTAAAAACTTTTAATAATTAAATAAAAATTATTGAAAAAATAAAAAAAAAACAATAATGTTCGCTACAGAAAAATTATTAGTGGCTTTGAGCTCATTCATAGTCATGTTACTTGAAAATGTATAGACCGTAAAAAGCAACTAATTGTTGGAATAAAAAGCAATAATTAAAAAACCGTGAGGCTGTGACAACAAAACAGTTCTGCAAAAAATCCATCATGATCAAAAACTGACTGCCAGAGGGCGGTGTTGGTCATGTATATGGTAAAGTGAATAAAAGGAGTTTAGAGGACGGAAAAGCCAGCGTATTGTTAGCTTAATGGTTATCAGTGCGTGCCAAAATTTATCTGATGAGTAAAGTCTAGCAGCTTCCGAAATGGATCAATAAGTAAAGCTATGGCGGTTGTCTCTAAAAATGTTCCTTTCTATTCAATTTAAAACTCTTCATGCGTGCCAAAATTTCTCTGGTGAGTGAAGAAGTCTAGCAGCTTCCGAAATGGATTTTTAAGAAAAGCTATGGCAGTTGTCTCTTAAAATTTTCCTTTCTATTTAATTAAAAACTTTTAATAATTAAATAAAAATTATTAAAAAAATTGTGAGTTAAGAAGTCTAGCAGCTTCCGAAATGGATCTATAAGAAAAGCTATGGCGGTTGTCTCTTAAAATTTTCCTTTATATTTAATTAAAAACTTTTAATAAAGTTTTTAATTAAATAAAAATTATTAAAAAAATAAAAAAACAATAATAATTTTCGCTATAGAAAATTTATTACTGGCTTTGAGCTCATTCATAGTCATGATACTTGAAAATGTATAGGCCGTAAAAAGCAACAAATTGTTGGAATAAAAAGCAATAATTAAAAAACCGTGAGCACCCGGTAGCAGGCTGTCACAACAAAGCAGCGCTGCAAAAAATCCATCATGATCAAAAACTGACTGTCAGATGGTGGTGTTGGTGATGTATATGGTAAAGTGAATAAAAGGAGTTTAGAGGACAGAACAACCAGCGTATTGTTAGCTTAATGGTTATCAGTGCGTGCCAAAATTTATCTGATGAGTAAAGTCTAGCAGCTTCCGAAATGGATCTATAAGTAAAGCTATGGCGGTTGTCTCTAAAAATGTTCCTTTCTATTCAATTTAAAACTCTTAATAATTAAATAAAAACTATTAAAAAAAAAAAAAAAAACATTAACAATTTTCGCTATAGAAAAATTATAAGTGGCCTCGAGCTCATTCATAGTCATGATACTTGAAAATGTATAGGCCGTAAAAACCAACAAATTTTTGGAAAAAAAAGCAATAATTAACAAACCGTGAGCACCCGGTAGCAGGCTGTGACAACAAAGCAGCTCTGCAAAAAAGCCATCATGAACAAAAACTGACTGTCAGATGGTGGTGTTGGTCATGTATATGGTAAAGTGAATAGAAGTAGTTTATGGGCCAGAACAACCAGCGTATTTTTAGCTCAATGGTTAGCAGTGCGTGCCAAAATTTCTCTGATGAGTGAAGTCTACCAGCTTCCGAAATGGATCTATAAGAAAAGTTATGGCGGCTGTCTCTAAAAACTTTCCTTTCTATTCAATTTAAAACTCTTAATAATTAAATAAAAACTATTAAAAAAATAAAAAAAACAATAACAATTTTCGCTATAGAAAAATTATAAGTGGCCTTGAGCTCATTCATAGTCATGATACTTGAAAATGTATAGGCCGTAAAAACCAACAAATTGTTGGAAAAAAAAGCAATAATTAAGAAACTGTGAGCACCCGGTAGCAGGCTGTGACAACAAAGCAGCTCTGCAAAAAATGCATCATGAACAAAAACTGACTGTCAGATGGTGGTGTTGGTCATGTATATGGTAAAGTGAATAAAAGGAGTTTAGAGGACAGAACAACCAGCGTATTGTTAGCTTAATGGTTATCAGTGCGTGCCAAAATTTCTCTGATGAGTAAAGTCTAGCAGCTTCCGAAATGGATCTATAAGTAAAGCTATGGCGGTTGTCTCTAAAAATGTTCCTTTCTATTCAATTAAAAACTTTTATTTATTAAATAAAAATTATTAAAACAATAAAACAACATTAATAATTTTCGCTATAGAAAAATTATTAGTGGCTTTGAGCTCCTTCATAGTCATGATACTTGGAAATGTATAGGCCGTAAAAACCAGCAAATTATTGGAATAAAAAGCAATAATTAAAAAACCGTGAGCACCCGGTAGCAGGCTCTGACAACAAAGCAGTTCTGCAAAAAAAATCCATCATGATCAAAAACTGACTGCCAGATGGCGGTGTTGGTCATGTATATGGTAAAGTGAATAAAAGGATTTATTTTGTTGTGTTATATATATATATATATATACAGGAGTTAAAAACCAAGTTAGGCGTGGCATTCTACGCTAGATACGTGGATGACATCATCTGCATCCTAAATGACGATAACGAAGAGCAAATACTAGAGTTCCTCAACAGGCAACATAGCAACATAGATTTCACAATGGAAGTAGAAAAAGATGGAATAATGAACTACCTGGACCTAACTATAGGGATTGACAAAAATAACAAATAGGTTCAACTACGGCATTTATAGAAAACCGACTGCCACGGACACCATAATACACTCTACATCAAACCATCCGCAACAGCACAAAAATGCAGCATTGAGGCACTTAGTGGATAGGCTTCAGAGAACGCCGCTCACACAGGAAGCATACTGGAGAGAGCTTAATACAATATATAACATAGCGGCAAATAATGGATACAAGAAAGCACTTGTGGATAAACTCAGAAGTAGCCATGGAACACAAAAAAGAGTAAACGTAGAGGAAAATCCAATGGTTTGGACGGCAATGACATACACTGGAAAAACGACGTACAAATTAGCAAACTTCTTTAAAAGATATAACATCAACACAGCATTCAGAACATCTAACAACGTCGGACAAAAACTAAGAACCGACACTAATTCTGATGACCCATTCAACAGACACGGAGTGTATAGGCTTACTTGTGAATGTCAATACAGCTACATAGGACAAACAGGAAGAAAAATAAGCACACGATTCCGAGAGCATATCAGGGACTACAACAAAAAAACACGAAAACCCACCATAATACCAGAATCTAATTTCGCGAACCACATGTTCGAGAACAACTGCACCCCAGCTAACATAAAAACAACGGCTCGAATACTTCACGTACAAGGAAAAGGCCGGCGGCTTAATGTACTTGAGAACATGGAGATATACAAGTTAAAAACATTTGACGGCAGGATCATAAACGAACAAACCAACACTATCTCTGACGAAATATTTGAACCCTTAAAACTAGTTTACAAAAAACAGCACAAGCCAGCAGGTACAGCAACCAAACACGTAACAATGAACAAGCAAAAACGAAATATGAACCAAACTGCAAAAATCACCGATTTCTACCTACCTCAACCTACCGCTTAGCTAACAAGCGGTATGTCTACATACCTACAAAAACAACCCTTGGGACAGATAACAATTCGGACGTATCAATACCGCGCACACACACACGCATATTAACGTTACCTACCACGAACACATAGATTGACATTACCTGCCACAGCACCCACGGACTATAAAAACAACGCAGCGGATAGACACAGACCAGAACGAAACTAGGCATTGAAAATGGCAGAACGCCGAAACCGGTTTGTCACAAAACCAAACTTGACAAGGGATGACGGAAAATCGTTCCAACAAAAATCTGAATAAAAGGAGTTTAGAGGACAGAGAACCCAGCGTATTGTTAGCTTAATGGTTATCAGTGGGTGCCAAAATTTCTCAGATGGGTGAAGTCTAGCAGCTTGCGCAATGATATATAAGAAAAGCTATGGCGGTTGTCTCTAAAAATTTTCCTTTCCATTCAATTAAAAACTTTTGATAATTAAATAAAAATTATTAAAAAAACAAAAAACCAATAATAATTTTCGCTACAGAGTGGCCTTGAGCTCATTCATATTCATGATACTTGAAAATGTATAGGCCGCAAAACCCAGCAAATTGTTGGAATAAAAAGCAATAATTAAAAAACCGTGAGCACCCGGTAGGAGGCTGTGACAACAAAACAGCTCTGGAAAAAATCCATCATGATCAAAAACTGACTGCCAGATGGCGGTGTTGGTCATGTATATGGTAAAGTGAATAAACGGAGTTTAGGGGACAGAAAAACCAGCCTATTGTTAGCTTAATGGTTATCAGTGCGTGCCAAAATTTCTTTGATGAGTGAAGTCTAGCAGTTCCGAAATGGATCTATAAGAAAAGCTATGGCGGGTATCTCTAAAAATTTTCCTTTCTATGTAATTAAAAACTTTTAATAATTAAATAAAAATTATTAAAAAAAATAAAACAGCAATAATAATGTTCGCTATAGAAAAGTTGTTAGTGGCCTTGGGCTCATTCATGGTCATGATACTTGAAATGCATAGGCCGATAAAACCAACCAATTGTTGAAATAAAAAGCAATAATTAAAAAACCGTGAGCACCCGGTAGGAGGCTGTGACAACAAAACAGCTCTATAAAAAATCCATATGTACAAAAACTGACTGCCAGATGGCGGTGTTGGCCATGTATATGGTAAAGTGACTAAAGGAGTTAGAGGACAGAAAAGCCAGCGTATTGTTGGCTTAATGGTTAGCAGTGTGTGCCAAAATTTCTCTGGTGAGTGAAGTCTAGCAGCTTCCTAAATGGATCTATAAGAAAATCTATGGCGGTTGTCTCTTAAAATGTTCCTTTTTATTCAATTAAAAACTTTTAATAATTAAATAAAAATTATTAAAAAAATAAGAAAACAATAATAATGTTCGCTATAGAAAAATTATTAGTGGACTTGAGCTCGTTCATAGTCATGATACTTGAAAATGTATAGGCCGTAAAAACCAACAAATTGTTGGAATAAAAAGCAATAATTAAAAAACCGTGAGCACACGGTAGCAGGCTGTGACAACAAAGCAGCTGTGCAAAAAATCCATCATGATCAAAACTGACTACCAGATGGCGGTGTTGGTCTTGTATATGGTAAAGGGAATAAAAGGAGTTTAGAGGACAGAAAATCCAGCGTATTGTTAGCTTTATGGTTAGCAGTGCGTGCCAAAATTTCTCTGATGATTGAAGTCTAGCAGCTTCCGAAATTGATCTTTAAGAAAAGCTATGGCGGTTGTCTCTAAAAATTTTCCTTTCTATTTAATTAAAAACTTTTAATAGTTAAATAAAAATTATTAAAAAAATAAGAAAACAATAATAATGTTCGCTATAGAAAAATTATTAGTGGCTTTGAGCTCATTCATAGTCATGATACTTGAAAATGTACAGGCCGTAAAAAGCAACAAATTGTTGGAATAAAAAGCAATAATTAAAAAACCGTGAGCACCCGGTAGGAGGCTGTCACAACAAAACAGCTCTGCAAAAAATCCATCATGATCAAAAACTGACTGCCAGATGGCGGTGTTGGTCATGTATATGGTAAAGTGAATAAAAGTAGTTTAGAGGACGGAAAAGCCAGCGTATTGTTAGCTTAATGGTTAGCAGTGTGTGCCAAAATTTCTCAGGTGAGTGAGGAAGTCTAGCAGCTTTCGAAATGGATCTATGAGAAAATCTATGGCGGTTGTCTCTAAAAATTTTCCTTTCTATTCAATTAAAAACTTTTAATAATTAAATAAAAATTATTAAAAAAAAATAAAACAGCAATAATAATGTTCGCTGTACAAAAATTATAAGTGGCCTTGGGCTCATTCAAAGTCGTGATACTTGAAAATGTATAGGCCGTAAAAACCAACAAATTGCCAAAATTTCTCTGATGACTGAAGTCTAGCAGCTTCCGAAATTGATCTTTAATAAAAGCTATGGCGGTTGTATCTAAAAATTTTCCTTTCTATTTAATTAAAAACTTTTAATAATTAAATAAAAATTATTAAAAAAATAAAAAAACAATAATAATGTTCGCTATAGAAAAATTATTAGTGGCTTTGAGCTCATTCATAGTCATGATACTTGAAAATGTATAGGCCGTAAAAAGCAACAAATTGTTGGAATAAAAAGCAATAATTAAAAAACCGTGAGCATCCGGTAGGAGGCTGTGACAACAAAACAGCTCTGCAAAAAATCCATCATGATCAAAAACTGACTGCCAGATGGCGGTGTTGGTCATGTATATGGTAAAGTGAATAAAAGGAGTTTAGAGGATGGAAAAGCCAGCGTATTGTTAGCTTAATGGTTAGCAGTGTGTGCCAAAATTTCTCTGGTGAGTGAAGAAGTCTAGCAGCTTCCGAAATGGATTTATAAGAAAATCTATGGCGGTTGTCTCTAAAAACTTTCCTTTCTATTCAATTTAAAACTCTTAATAATTAAATAAAAACTATTAAAAAAATAAAAAAAACAATAACAATTTTCGCCATAGAAAAATAATAAGTGGCCTTGAGCTCATTCATAGTCATGATACTTGAAAATGTATAGGCCGTAAAAACCAACAAATTGTTGGAATAAAAAGCAATGATTAAAAAACCGTGAGCACACGGTATCAGGCTGTGACAACAAAGCAGCTCTGCAAAAAATCCATCATGAGCAAACCTGACTGCCAGATGGTGGTGTTGGTCATGTATATGGTAAAGGGAATAGAAGGAGTTTGGAGGACAGAAAACCCAGCGTATTGTTAGCTTAATGGTTATCAGCGGGTGCCAAAATTTCTCTGATGGGTGAAGTCTAGCAGCTTGCGCAATGATATATAAGAAAAGCTATGGCGGTTGTCTCTAAAAATTTTCCTTTCCATTCAATTAAAAACTTTTGATAATTAAATAAAAATTATTAAAAAAATAAAAAACCAATAATAATTTTCGCTACAGAAAAATTATTGGTGGCCTTGATCTCATTCATATTCATGATACTTGAAAATGTATAGACCGTAAAAAGCAACTAATTGTTGGAATAAAAAGCAATAATTAAAAAACCGTGAGGCTGTGACAACAAAACAGCTCTGCAAAAAATCCATCATGATCAAAAACTGACTGCCAGATGGCGGTGTTGGTCATGTATATGGTAAAGTGAATAAAAGGAGTTTAGAGGACGGAAAAGCCAGCGTATTGTTAGCTTATTTTTAGTTTAATGGTGCCAAAATTTCTCTGGTGAGTGAAGAAGTCTAGCAGCTTCCGAAATGGATTTATAAGAAAAGCTATGGCGGTTGTCTCTTAAAATTTTCCTTTCTATTTAATTAAAAACTTTTAATAATTAAATAAAAATTATTAAAAAAATGGTGAGTTAAGAAGTCTAGCAGCTTCCGAAATGGATCTATAAGAAAAGCTATGGCGGTTGTCTCTTAAAATGTTCCTTTATATTTAATAAAAAGCTTTTAATAATTAAATAAAAATTATTAAAAAAATAAAAAAACAATAATAATTTTCGCTATAGAAAATTTATTAGTGGCTTTGAGCTCATTCATAGTCATGATACTTGAAAATGTATAGGCCGTAAAAAGCAACAAATTGTTGGAATAAAAAGCAATAATTAAAAAACCGTGAGCACCCGGTAGCAGGCTGTGACAACAAAGCAGCTCTGCAAAAAATCCATCATGATCAAAAACTGACTGTCAAATGGTGGTGTTGGGCATGTGTATGGTAAAGTGAATAAAAATAGTTTAGAGGACAGAACAACCAGCGTATTGTTAACTTAATGGTTATCAGTGCGTGCCAAAATTTCTCTGATGAGTAAAGTCGAGCAGCTTCCGAAATGGATCTATAAGTAAAGCTATGGCGGTTGTCTCTAAAAATGTTCCTTTCTATTCAATTTAAAACTCTTAATAATTAAATAAAAACTATCAAAAAAATAAAAAAAACAATAACAATTTTCGCTATAGAAAAATTATAAGTGGCCTTGAGCTCATTCATAGTCATGACACATGAAAATGTATAGGCCGTAAAAGCCAACAAATTTTTGGAAAAAAAAGCAATAATTAAGAAACCGTGAGCACCCGGTAGCAGGCTGTGACAACAAAGCAGCTCTGCAAAAAAGCCATCATGATAAAAATCTGACTGCCAAATGGCGGTGTTGGTCATGTATATGGTAAAGTGAATAGAAGTAGTTTATGGGCCAGAACAACCAGCGTATTTTTAGCTTAATGGTTAGCAGTGCGTGCCAAAATTTCTCTGATGAGTGAAGTCTAGCAGCTTCCGAAATGGATCTATAAGAAAAGTTATGGCGGCTGTCTCTAAAAACTTTCCTTTCTATTCAATTTAAAACTCTTAATAATTAAATAAAAACTATTAAAAAAATAAAAAAAACAACAACAATTTTCGCTATAGAAAAATTATAAGTGGCCTTGAGCTCATTCATAGTCATGATACTTGAAAATTTATAGGCCGTAAAAACCAACAAATTGTTGGAAAAAAAGCAATAATTAAGAAACCGTGAGCACCCGGTAGCAGGCTGTGACAACAAAGCAGCTCTGCAAAAAATCCATCATGAACAAAAACTGACTGTCAGATGGTGGTGTTGCTCATGTATATGGTAAAGTGAATTAAAGGAGTTTAGAGGACAGAACAACCAGCGTATTGTTAGCTTAATGGTTATCAGTGCGTGCCAAAATTTCTCTGATGAGTAAAGTCTAGCAGCTTCCGAAATGGATCTATAAGTAAAGCTATGGCGGTTGTCTCTAAAAATGTTCCTCTTAGTAATTAAATAAAAACTATCAAAAAAATAAAAAAAACAATAACAATTTTCGCTATAGAAAAATTATAAGTGGCCTTGAGCTCATTCATAGTCATGACACATGAAAATGTATAGGCCGTAAAAGCCAACAAATTTTTGGAAAAAAAACCAATAATTAAGAAACCGTGAGCACCCGGTAGCAGGCTGTGACAACAAAGCAGCTCTGCAAAAAATCCATCATGAACAAAAACTGACTGTCAGATGGTGGTGTTGCTCATGTATATGGTAAAGTGAATAAAAGGAGTTTAGAGGACAGAACAACCAGCGTATTGTTAGCTTAATGGTTATCAGTGCATGCCAAAATTTCTCTGATGAGTAAAGTCTAGCAGCTTCCGAAATGGATCTATAAGTAAAGCTATGGCGGTTGTCTCTAAAAATGTTCCTCTTAGTAATTAAATAAAAACTATCAAAAAAATAAAAAAAACAATAACAATTTTCGCTATAGAAAAATTATAAGTGGCCTTGAGCTCATTCATAGTCATGACACATGAAAATGTATAGGCCGTAAAAGCCAACAAATTTTTGGAAAAAAAACCAATAATTAAGAAACCGTGAGCACCCGGTAGCAGGCTGTGACAACAAAGCAGCTCTGCAAAAAATCCATCATGAACAAAAACTGACTGTCAGATGGCGGTGTTGGTCATGTATATGGTAAAGTGAATAGAAGTAGTTTATGGGCCAGAACAACCAGCGTATTTTTAGCTTAATGGTTAGCAGTGCGTGCCAAAATTTCTCTGATGAGTGAAGTCTAGCAGCTTCCGAAATGGATCTATAAGAAAAGTTATGGCGGCTGTCTCTAAAAACTTTCCTTTCTATTCAATTTAAAACTCTTAATAATTAAATAAAAACTATTAAAAAAATAAAAAAAACAATAACAATTTTCGCTATAGAAAAATTATAAGTGGCCTTGAGCTCATTCATAGTCATGATACTTGAAAATTTATAGGCCGTAAAAACCAACAAATTGTTGGAAAAAAAAGCAATAATTAAGAAACCGTGAGCACCCGGTAGCAGGCTGTGACAACAAAGCAGCTCTGCAAAAAATCCATCATGAACAAAAACTGACTGTCAGATGGTGGTGTTGCTCATGTATATGGTAAAGTGAATTAAAGGAGTTTAGAGGACAGAACAACCAGCGTATTGTTAGCTTAATGGTTATCAGTGCGTGCCAAAATTTCTCTGATGAGTAAAGTCTAGCAGCTTCCGAAATGGATCTATAAGTAAAGCTATGGCGGTTGTCTCTAAAAATGTTCCTTTCTATTCAATTAAAAACTTTTATTTATTAAATAAAAATTATTAAAACAATAAAACAACATTAATAATTTTCGCTATAGAAAAATTATTAGTGGCCTTGAGCTCCTTCATAGTCATGATACTTGGAAATGTATAGGCCGTAAAAACCAGCAATTTATTGGAATAAAAAGCAATAATTAAAAAACCGTGAGCACCCGGTAGCAGGCTGTGACAACAAAGCAGTTCTGCAAAAAAAATCCATCATGATCAAAAACTGACTGCCAGATGGCGGTGTTGGTCATGTATATGGTAAAGTGAATAAAAGAAGTTTAGAGGACAGAGAACCCAGCGTATTGTTAGCTTAATGGTTATCAGTGGGTGCCAAAATTTCTCAGATGGGTGAAGTTTAGCAGCTTGCGCAATGATATATAAGAAAAGCTATGGCGGTTGTCTCTAAAAATTTTCCTTTCCATTCAATTAAAAACTTTTGATAATTATATAAAAATTATTAAAAAAACAAAAAACCAATAATAATTTTCGCTACAGAGTGGCCTTGAGCTCATTCATATTCATGAGCGTATTGTTGGCTTAATGGTTAGCAGTGTGTGCCAAAATTTCTCTGGTGAGTGAAGTATAGCAGCTTACTAAATGGATCTATAAGAAAATCTATGGCGGTTGTCTCTTAAAATGTTCCTTTTTATTCAATTAAAAACTTTTAATAATTAAATAAAAATTATTAAAAAAATAAGAAAACAATAATAATGTTCGCTATAGAAAAATTATTAGTGGCCTTGAGCTCATTCATAGTCATGATACTTGAAAATATATAGGCCGTAAAAACCAACAAATTGTTGGAATAAAAAGCAATAATTAAAAAACCGTGAGCACACCGTAGCAGGCTGTGACAACAAAGCAGCTGTGCAAAAAATCCATCATGATCAAAACTGACTACCAGATGGCGGTGTTGGTCATGTATATGGTAAAGGGAATAAAAGGAGTTTAGAGGACAGAAAATCCAGCGTATTGTTAGCTTTATGGTTAGCAGTGCGTGCCAAAATTTCTCTGATGATTGAAGTCTAGCAGCTTCCGAAATTGATCTTTAAGAAAAGCTATGGCGGTTGTCTCTAAAAATTTTCCTTTCTATTTAATTAAAAACTTTTAATAGTTAAATAAAAATTATTAAAAAAATAAGAAAACAATAATAATGTTCGCTATAGAAAAATTATTAGTGGCTTTGAGCTCATTCATAGTCATGATACTTGAAAATGTATAGGCCGTAAAAAGCAACAAATTGTTGGAATAAAAAGCAATAATTAAAAAACCGTGAGCACCCGGTAGGAGGCTGTGACAACAAAACAGCTCTGCAAAAAATCCATCATGATCAAAAACTGACTGTCAGATGGCGGTGTTGGTCATGTATATGGTAAAGTGAATAAAAGTAGTTTAGAGGACGGAAAAGCCAGCGTATTGTTAGCTTAATGGTTAGCAGTGTGTGCCAAAATTTCTCAGGTGAGTGAGGAAGTCTAGCAGCTTTCGAAATGGATCTATGAGAAAATCTATGGCGGTTGTCTCTAAAAATTTTCCTTTCTATTCAATTAAAAACTTTTAATAATTAAATAAAAATTATTAAAAAAATAAAACAGCAATAATAATGTTCGCTATAGAAAAATTATTAGTGGCCTTGGGCTCATTCAAAGTCGTGATACTTGAAAATGTATAGGCCGTAAAAACCAACAAATTGCCAAAATTTCTCTGATGATTGAAGTCTAGCAGCTTCCGAAATTGATCTTTAATAAAAGCTATGGCGGTTGTATCTAAAAATTTTCCTTTCTATTTAATTAAAAACTTTTAATAATTCAAACCGTGAGCACCCGGTAGCAGGCTGTGACAACAAAGCAGTTCTGCAAAAAATCCATCATGATCAAAAACTAACTGCCAGATGGCGGTGTTGGTCATGTATATGGTAAAGTGAATAAAAGGAGTTTAGAGGACGGAAAAGCCAGCGTATTGTTAGCTTAATGGTTAGCAGTGTGTGCCAAAATTTCTCTGGTGAGTGAAGAAGTCTAGCAGCTTCCGAAATGGATTTATAAGAAAATCTATGGCGGTTGTCTCTAAAAACTTTCCTTTCTATTCAATTTAAAACTCTTAATAATTAAATAAAAGCTATTAAAAAAATAAAAAAACAATAACAATTTTCGCCATAGAAAAATTATAAGTGGCCTTGAGCTCATTCATAGTCATGATACTTGAAAATGTATAGGCCGTAAAAACCAACAAATTGTTGGAATAAAAAGCAATAATTAAGAAACCGTGAGCACCCGGTAGCAGGCTGTGACAACAAAGCAGCTCTGCAAAAAATCCATCATGATCAAAAACTGACTGCCAGATGGTGGTGTTGGTCATGTATATGGTAAAGGGAATAAAAGGAGTTTAGAGGACAGAAAACCCAGCGTATTGTTAGCTTAATGGCTATCAGTGCGTGCCAAAATTTCATTGATGAGTGAAGTCTAGCAGTTCCGAAATGGATCTATAAGAAAAGCTATGGCGGGTATCTCTAAAAATTTTCCTTTCTATTCAATTAAAAACTTTTAAGAATTAAATACAAATTATTAAAAAAATAAAACACAATAATAATGTTCGCTATAGAAAAATTATTAGTGGCCTTGGGCTCATTCATGGTCATGGTACTTGAAATGCATAGGCCGTAAAAACCAACCAATTGTTGGAATAAAAAGCAATAATTAAGAAACCGTGAGCACCCGGTAGCAGGCTGTGACAACAAAGCAGCTCTGCAAAAAATCCATCATGATCAAAAACTGACTGCGAGATGGCGGTGTTGGTCATGTATATGGTAAAGTGAATAAACGGAGTTTAGAGTACAGAAAAACCAGCGTATTGTTAGCTTAATGGTTATTAGTGCGTGCCAAAATTTCTCTGATGAGTGAAGTCTAGCAGCTTCCGAAATGGATTTATAAGAAAAGCTATGGCGGTTGTCTCTTAAAATTTTCCTTTCCATTCAATTAAAAACTTTTGATAATTAAATAAAAATTAGTAAAAAAATAAAAAACCAATAATAATTTTCGCTACAGAAAAATTATTAGTGGCCTTGAGCTCATTCATAGTCATGATACTTGAAAATGTATAGGCCGTAAAAAGCAACAAATTGTTTGAATAAAAAGCAATAATTAAAAAACCGTTAGCACCCGGTAGGAGGCTGTGACAACGAAACAGCTCTGCAAAAAATCCATCATGATCAAAAACTGACTGCCAGATGGCGGTGTTGGTCATGTATATGGTAAAGTGAATAAAAGGAGTTTAGAGGACGGAAAAGCCAGCGTATTGTTAGCTTAATGGTTAGCATTGTGTGCCAAAATTTCTCTGGTGAGTGAAGAAGTCTAGCAGCTTCCGAAATGGATTTATAAGAAAAGCTATGGCGGTTGTCTCTAAAAACTTTCCTTTCTATTCAATTTAAAACTCTTAATAATTAAATAAAAACTATTAAAAAAATAAAAAAAACAATAACAATTTTCGCTATAGAAAAATTATAAGTGGCCTTGAGCTCATTCATAGTCATGATACTTGAAAATGTATAGGCCGTAAAAAGCAACAAATTGTTTGAATAAAAAGCAATAATTAAAAAACCGTTAGCACCCGGTAGGAGGCTGTGACAACGAAACAGCTCTGCAAAAAATCCATCATGATCAAAAACTGACTGCCAGATGGCGGTGTTGGTCATGTATATGGTAAAGTGAATAAAAGGAGTTTAGAGGACGGAAAAGCCAGCGTATTGTTAGCTTAATGGTTAGCATTGTGTGCCAAAATTTCTCTGGTGAGTGAAGAAGTCTAGCAGCTTCCGAAATGGATTTATAAGAAAAGCTATGGCGGTTGTCTCTAAAAATTTTCCTTTCCATTCAATTAAAAACTTTTGATAATTAAATAAAAATTATTAAAAAAATGAAAAACCAATAATAATTTCCGCTACAGAAAAATATAAGTGGCCTTGAGCTCATTCATAGTCATGATACTTCAAAATGTATAGGCCGTAAAAACCAACAAATTGTTGGAATAAAAAGCAATCATTAAAAAGTCGTGAGCACACGGTAGCAGGCTGTGACAACAAAGCAGCTCTGCAAAAAATCCATCATGATCAAAAACTGACTGCCAGATGGCGGTGTTGGTCATGTATATGGTAAAGTGAATAAAAGGAGTTTAGAGGACGGAAAAGCCAGCGTATTGTTAGCTTAATGGTTATCAGTGGGTGCCAAAATTTCTCTGATGGGTGAAGTCTAGCAGCTTGCGCAATGATATATAAGAAAAGCTATGGCGGTTGTCTCTAAATATTTTCCTTTCCATTCAATTAAAAACTTTTGATAATTAAATAAAAATTATTAAAAAAATAAAAAACCAATAATAATTTCCGCTACAGAAAAATATAAGTGGCCTTGAGCTCATTCATAGTCATGATACTTCAAAATGTATAGGCCGTAAAAACCAACAAATTGTTGGAATAAAAAGCAATCATTAAAAAGTCGTGAGCACACGGTAGCAGGCTGTGACAACAAAGCAGCTCTGCAAAAAATCCATCATGATCAAAAACTGACTGCGAGATGGCGGTGTTGGTCATGTATATGGTAAAGTGAATAAACGGAGTTTAGAGTACAGAAAAACCAGCGTATTGTTAGCTTAATGGTTATCAGTGCGTGCCAAAATGTCTCTGATGAGTGAAGTCTAGCAGCTTCCGAAATGGATTTATAAGAAAAGCTATGGCGGTTGTCTCTTAAAATTTTCCTTTCCATTCAATTAAAAACTTTTGATAATTAAATAAAAATTATTAAAAAAATAAAAAACCAATAATAATTTTCGCTACAGAAAAATTATTAGTGGCCTTGAGCTCATTCATAGTCATGATACTTGAAAATGTATAGGCCGTAAAAACCAACAAATTGTTGGAATAAAAAGCAATGATTAAAAAATCGTGAGCACACGGTAGCAGGCTGTGACAACAAAGCAGCTCTGCAAAAAATCCATCATGATCAAAACTGACTGCGAGATGGCGGTGTTGGTCATGTATATGGTAAAGTGAATAAACGGAGTTTAGAGTACAGAAAAACCAGCGTATTGTTAGCTTAATGGTTATCAGTGCGTGCCAAAATTTCATTGATGAGTGAAGTCTAGCAGTTCCGAAATGGATCTATAAGAAAAGCTATGGCGGGTATCACTAAAAATTTTCCTTTCTATTCAATTAAAAACTTTTAATAATTAAATAAAAATTATTAAAAAAATAAAACAGCAATAATAATGTTCGCTATAGAAAAATTATTAGTGGCCTTGGGCTCATTCATGGTCATGATACTTGAAATGCATAGGCCGTAAAAACCAACCAATTGTTGGAATAAAAAGCAATAATTAAGAAACCGTGAGCACCCGGTAGCAGGCTGTGACAACAAAGCAGCTCTGCAAAAAATCCATCATGATCAAAAACTGACTGCGAGATGGCGGTGTTGGTCATGTATATGGTAAAGTGAATAAACGGAGTTTAGAGTACAGAAAAACCAGCGTATTGTTAGCTTAATGGTTATCAGTGCGTGCCAAAATTTCTCTGATGAGTGAAGTCTAGCAGCTTCCGAAATGGATTTATAAGAAAAGCTATGGCGGTTGTCTCTTAAAATTTTCCTTTCCATTCAATTAAAAATTTTTGATAATTAAATAAAAATTATTAAAAAATAAAAAACCAATAATAATTTTCGCTACAGAAAAATTATTAGTGGCCTTGAGCTCATTCATAGTCATGATACTTGAAATGCATAGGCCGTAAAAACCAACCAATTGTTGGAATAAAAAGCAATAATTAAGAAACCGTGAGCACCCGGTAGCAGGCTGTGACAACAAAGCAGCTCTGCAAAAATCCTTCATGATCAAAAACTGACTGTCAGATGGTGGTGTTGGTCATGTATATGGTAAAGTGAATAAAAGGAGTTTAGAGGACAGAAAAACCAGCGTATTGTTAGCTTAATGGTTATCAGTGCGTGCCAAAATTTCTCTGATGAGTGAAGTCTAGCAGCTTCCGAAATAGATTTATAAGAAAAGCTATGGCGGTTGTCTCTTAAAATTTTAATTTCCATTCTATTAAAAACTTTTGATAATTAAATAAAAATTATTAAAAAAATATAAAACCAATAATAATTTTCGCTGGTGAGTGAAGAAGTCTAGCAGCTTCCGAAATGGATTTATAAGAAAATCTATGGCGGTTGTCTCTAAAAACTTTTCTTTCTATTCAATTTAAAACTCTTAATAATTAAATTAAAACTATTAAAAAAATAAAAAAAACAATAACAATTTTCGCTATAGAAAAATTATAAGTGGCCTTGAGCTCATTCATAGTCATGATACTTGAAAATGTATAGGCCGTAAAAACCAACAAATTGTTGGAATAAAAAGCAATGGTTAAAAAATCGTGAGCACACGGTAGCAGGCTGTGACAACAAAGCAGCTCTGCAAAAAATCCATCATGATCAAAACTGACTGCCAGATGGCGGTGTTGGTCATGTATATGGTAAAGGGAATAAAGGGAGTTTAGAGGACAGAAAACCCAGCGTATTGTTAGCTTAATGGTTATCAGTGCGTGCCAAAATTTCTCTGATGGGTGAAGTCTAGCAGCTTGCGCAGTGATATATAAGAAAAGCTATGGCGGTTGTCTCTAAAAATTTTCCTTTCCATTCAATTAAAAACTTTTTTAAATTAAATAAAAATTATTAAAAAAATAAAAAACCAATAATAATTTTCGCTACAGAAAAATTATTAGTGGCCTTGAGCTCATTCATATTCATGATACTTGAAAATGTATAGGCCGCAAAACCCAGCAAATTGTTGGAATAAAAAGCAATAATTAAAAAACCGTGAGAACCCGGTAGGAGGCTGTGACAACAAAACAGCTCTGCAAAAAATCCATCATGATCAAAAACTGACTGCCAGATGGCAGTGTTGGTCATGTATATGGTACAGTGGATAAACGGAGTTTAGAGGACAGAAAAACCAGCGTATTGTTAGCTTAATGGTTATCAGTGCGTGCCAAAATTTCATTGATGAGTGAAGTCTAGCAGTTCCGAAATGGATCTATAAGAAAAGCTATGGCGGGTATCTCTAAAAATTTTCCTTTCTATTCAATTAAAAATTTTTGATAATTAAATAAAAATTATTAAAAAACTAAAACAGCAATAATAATGTTCGCTATAGAAAAATTATTAGTAGCCTTGGGCTCATTCATGGTCATGATACTTGAAATGCATAGGCCGTAAAAACCAACCAATTGTTGGAATAAAAAGCAATAATTAAGAAACCGTGAGCACCCGGTAGCAGGCTGTGACAACAAAGCAGCTCTGCAAAAAATCCATCATGATCAAAACTGACTGCGAGATGGCGGTGTTGGTCATGTATATGGTAAAGGGAATAAAAGGAGTTTAGAGGACAGAAAACCCAGCGTATTGTTAGCTTAATGGTTATCAGTGGGTGCCAAAATTTCTCTGATGGGTGAAGTCTAGCAGCTTGCGCAATGATATATAAGAAAAGCTATGGCGGTTGTCTCTAAAAATTTTCCTTTCCATTCAATTAAAAACTTTTGATAATTAAATAAAAATTATTAAAAAAATAAAAAACCAATAATAATTTTCGCTACAGAAAAATTATTAGTGGCCTTGGGCTCATTCATATTCATGATACTTGAAAATGTATAGGCCGCAAAACCCAGCAAATTGTTGGAATAAAAAGCAATAATTAAAAAACCGTGAGAACCCGGTAGGAGGCTGTGACAACAAAACAGCTCTGCAAAAAATCCATCATGATCAAAAACTGACTGCCAGATGGCGGTGTTGGTCATGTATATGGTAAAGTGAATAAACGGAGTTTAGAGGACAGAAAAACCAGCGTATTGTTAGCTTAATGGTTATCAGTGCGTGCCAAAATTTCATTGATGAGTGAAGTCTAGCAGTTCCGAAATGGATCTATAAGAAAAGCTATGGCGGGTATCTCTAAAAATTTTCCTTTCTATTCAATTAAAAACTTTTAATAATTAAATAAAAATTATTAAAAAAATAAAACAGCAATAATAATGTTCGCTATAGAAAAATTATTAGTGGCCTTGCGCTCATTCATGGTCATGATACTTGAAATGCATAGGCCGTAAAAACCAACCAATTGTTGGAATAAAAAGCAATAATTAAGAAACCGTGAGCACCCGGTAGCAGGCTGTGACAACAAAGCAGCTCTGCAAAAAATCCATCATGATCAAAAACTGACTGCGAGATGGCGGTGTTGGTCATCTATATGGTAAAGTGAATAAACGGAGTTTAGAGTACAGAAAAACCAGCGTATTGTTAGCTTAATGGTTATCAGTGCGTGCCAAAATTTCTCTGATGAGTGAAGTCTAGCAGCTTCCGAAATGGATTTATAAGAAAAGCTATGGCGGTTGTCTCTTAAAATTTTCCTTTCCATTCAATTAAAAATTTTTGATAGTTAAATAAAAATTATTAAAAAAATAAAAAACCAATAATAATTTCCGCTACAGAAAAATTATTAGTGGCCTTGAGCTCATTCATAGTCATGATACTTGAAACGCATAGGACGTAAAAACCAACCAATTGTTGGAATAAAAAGCAATAATTAAGAAACCACGAGCACCCGGTAGCAGGCTGTGACAACAAAGCAGCTCTGCAAAAAATCCATCATGATCAAAAACTGACTGCTAGGTGGCGGTGTTGGTCATGTATATGGTAAAGTGAATAAACGGAGTTTAGAGGACAAAAAACCAGCGTATTGTTAGCTTAATGGTAATCAGTGCGTGCCAAAATTTCTCTGATGAGTGAAGTCTAGCAGCTTCCGAAATGGATTTATAAGAAAAGCTATGGCGGTTGTCTCTTAAAATTTTCCTTTCCATTCAATGAAAATTTTTGATAGTTAAATAAAAATTATTAAAAAAATAAAAAACCAATAATAATTTCCGCTACAGAAAAATTATTAGTGGCCTTGAGCTCATTCATAGTCATGATACTTGAAATGCATAGGACGTAAAAACCAACCAATTGTTGGAATAAAAAGCAATAATTAAGAAACCACGAGCACCCGGTAGCAGGCTGTGACAACAAAGCAGCTCTGCAAAAAATCCATCATGATCAAAAACTGACTGCTAGGTGGCGGTGTTGGTCATGTATATGGTAAAGTGAATAAAAGGAGTTTAGAGGACAGAAAAACCAGCGTATTGTTAGCTTAATGGTTATCAGTGCGTGCCAAAATTTCTCTGATGAGTGAAGTCTAGCAGCTTCCGAAATAGATTTATAAGAAAAGCTATGGCGGTTGTCTCTTAAAATTTTCCTTTCCATTCTATTAAAAACTTTTGATAATTAAATAAAAATTATTAAAAAAATAAAAAACCAATAATAATTTTCGCTACAGAAAAATTATTAGTGGCCTTGAGCTCATTCATAGTCATGATATTTGAAAATGTATAGGCCGTAAAAACCAACAAATTGTTGGAATAAAAAGCAATAATTAAAAAACCGTGAGCACCCGGTAGCAGGCTGTGACAACAAAACAGCTCTGCAAAAAATCCATCATGATCAAAAACTGACTGCTAGGTGGCGGTGTTGGTCATGTATATGGTAAAGTGAATAAACGGAGTTTAGAGGACAAAAAACCAGCGTATTGTTAGCTTAATGGTAATCAGTGCGTGCCAAAATTTCTCTGATGAGTGAAGTCTAGCAGCTTCCGAAATGGATTTATAAGAAAAGCTATGGCGGTTGTCTCTTAAAATTTTCCTTTCCATTCAATTAAAAATTTTTGATAGTTAAATAAAAATTATTAAAAAAATAAAAAACCAATAATAATTTCCGCTACAGAAAAATTATTAGTGGCCTTGAGCTCATTCATAGTCATGATACTTGAAATGCATAGGACGTAAAAACCAACCAATTGTTGGAATAAAAAGCAATAATTAAGAAACCACGAGCACCCGGTAGCAGGCTGTGACAACAAAGCAGCTCTGCAAAAAATCCATCATGATCAAAAACTGACTGCTAGGTGGCGGTGTTGGTCATGTATATGGTAAAGTGAATAAACGGAGTTTAGAGGACAAAAAACCAGCGTATTGTTAGCTTAATGGTAATCAGTGCGTGCCAAAATTTCTCTGATGAGTGAAGTCTAGCAGCTTCCGAAATGGATTTATAAGAAAAGCTATGGCGGTTGTCTCTTAAAATTTTCCTTTCCATTCAATTAAAAATTTTTGATAGTTAAATAAAAATTATTAAAAAAATAAAAAACCAATAATAATTTCCGCTACAGAAAAATTATTAGTGGCCTTGAGCTCATTCATAGTCATGATACTTGAAATGCATAGGACGTAAAAACCAACCAATTGTTGGAATAAAAAGCAATAATTAAGAAACCACGAGCACCCGGTAGCAGGCTGTGACAACAAAGCAGCTCTGCAAAAAATCCATCATGATCAAAAACTGACTGCTAGGTGGCGGTGTTGGTCATGTATATGGTAAAGTGAATAAAAGGAGTTTAGAGGACAGAAAAACCAGCGTATTGTTAGCTTAATGGTTATCAGTGCGTGCCAAAATTTCTCTGATGAGTGAAGTCTAGCAGCTTCCGAAATAGATTTATAAGAAAAGCTATGGCGGTTGTCTCTTAAAATTTTCCTTTCCATTCTATTAAAAACTTTTGATAATTAAATAAAAATTATTAAAAAAATAAAAAACCAATAATAATTTTCGCTACAGAAAAATTATTAGTGGCCTTGAGCTCATTCATAGTCATGATATTTGAAAATTAATAGGCCGTAGAAACCAACAAATTGTTGGAATAAAAAGCAATAATTAAAAAACCGTGAGCACCCGGTAGCAGGCTGTGACAACAAAACAGCTCTGCAAAAAATCCATCATGATCAAAAACTGACTGCTAGGTGGCGGTGTTGGTCATGTATATGGTAAAGTGAATAAACGGAGTTTAGAGGACAAAAAACCGGCGTATTGTTAGCTTAATGGTAATCAGTGCGTGCCAAAATTTCTCTGATGAGTGAAGTCTAGCAGCTTCCGAAATGGATCTATGAGAAAATCTATAGCGGTTGTCTCTAAAAATGTTCCTTTCTATTCAATTTAAAACTTTTAATAATTAAATTATTAAAAGAATAAAAAAACAATAATAATTTTCGCTATAGAAAAATTATTAGTGGCCTTGCCCTCATTCAAAGTCATGATACTTGAAAATGTATAGGCCGTAAAAACTAACAAATTGCCAAAATTTCTCTGATAAGTGAAGTCTAGCAGCTTCCGAAATGGATCTATGGGAAAATCTATGGCGGTTGTCTCTAAAAATGTTCCTTTCTATTCCATTAAAAACTTTTAATAATTAAATAAAAATTATTAAATAAATAAAAAAACAAAAATTATTTTCGCTATACAAAAATTATAAGTGGCCTTGAGCTCATTCAAAGTCATGATACTTGAAAATGTATAGGCCGTAAAAACCAAGAAATTGTTGGAATAAACAGCAATAATTAAAAACCCGTGAGCACCCGGTAGCAGGCTATGACAACAAAGCAGCTCTGCAGAAAATCCATCATGATACGAAAACTGACTGCCAGATGGCGGTGTTGGTCATGTGTATGGTAAAGTGAATAAAAGGAGTTTAGAGGACAGAAAAACCAGCGTATTGCTAACTTAATGGTTATCAGTACGTGCCAAAATTTCTCTGATGAGTGAAGTCTAGCAGCCTCCGAAATGGATCTATAAGCAAATCTATGGCGGTTGTCTCTAAAAATGTTCCTTATTATTCAATTAAAAACTTTTGATAATTAAATAAAAATTATTAAAAAACTAAAAAACCAATAATAATTTTCGCTACAAAAAAATTATTAGTGGCCTTGAGCTCATTCATAGTCATGATATTTGAAAATGTATAGGCCGTAAAAACCAACAAATTGTTGGAATAAAAATCAATAATTAAAAAACCGTGAGCACCCGGTAGCAGGCTGTGACAACAAAACAGCTCTGCAAAAAATCCATCATGATCAAAAACTGACTGCGAGATGGCAGTGTTGGTCATGTATATGGTAAAGTGAATGAACGGAGTTTAGAGGACAGAAAAACCAGCGTATTGTTAGCTTAATGGTTATCAGTGCGTGCCAAAATTTCTCTGATGAGTGAAGTCTAGCAGCTTCCGAAATGGATCTATGAGACAATCTATGGCGGTTGTCTCTAAAAATGCTCCTTTCTATTCAATTAAAAAATTTTAATAATTAAATAAAAATTATTAAAAAAATAAAAAAACAATAATAATTTTCGCTATAGAAAAATTATTAGTGGCCTTGAGCTCATTCAAAGTCATGATACTTGAAAATGTATAGGCCGTATAAACCAAGAAATTGTTGGAATAAACAGCAATAATAAAAAACCCGTGAGCACCGGGTAGCAGGCTGTGACAACAAAGCAGCCCTGCAGAAAATCCATCATGATCAAAAACTGACTGCCAGATGGCGGTGTTGGTCATGTATATGGTAAAGTGAATAAAAGGAGTTTAGAGGACAGAAAAACCAGCGTATTGTTAGCTTAATGGTTATCAGTGCGTGCCAAAATTTCTCTGATGAGTGAAGTCTAGCAGCTTCCGAAATGGATCTATAAGAAAATCTATGGCGGTTGTCTCTAAAAATGTTCCTTTTTATTCAATTAAAAACTTTTAATAATTAAATAAAAATTATTAAAAAAACAAAAATAATTTTCGCTATAGAAAAATTATTAGTGGCCTTAGGCTCATTCATAGTCATGATACTTGAAAATGTATAGGCCGTAAAAACCAACAAATTGTTGGAACAAAAAGCAATAATTAAAAAACCGTGAGCACACGGTAGCAGGCTGTGACAACAAAGCAGCTCTGCAAAAAATCCATCATGATCAAAAACTGACTGCTAAATGGCGGTGTTGGTCATGTATATGGTAAAGTGACTAAAAGGAGTTTAAATCACAGAAAAGCCAGCGTATTGTTAGCTTAATGGTTAGCAGTGTGTGCCAAAATTTCTCTGGTGAGTGAAGAAGTCTAGCAGCTTCTGAAATGGATCTATAAGAAAAGCTATGGCGGTTGTCTCTAAAAATTTTCTTTTCTATTTAATTAAAAACTTTTAGTAATTAAATAAAAATTATTAAAAAAATGAAAAAACAATAATAATTTTCGCTATAGATAATTTATTAGTGGCTTTGAGCTCATTCATAGTCATGATACTTGAAAATATATAGGCCGTAAAACGCAACAAAATGTTGGAATAAAAAGCAATAATTAAAAAACCGTGAGCACCCGGTAGCAGGCTGTGACAACAAAGCAGCTCTGCAAAAAATCCATCATGGTAAAAAACTGACTGCCAAATGGCGGTGTTGGTCATGTACATATATGGTAAAGTGAATAAAAGTAGTTTAGGGGCCAAAACAACCAGCGTATTTTTAGCTTAATGGTTAGCAGTGCGTGCCAAAATTTCTCTGATGAGTGAAGTCTAGCAGCTTCCGAAATGGATCTATAAGAAAAGTTATGGCGGCTGTCTCTAAAAACTTTCCTTCCTATTCAATTTAAAACTCTTAATAATTAAATAAAAACTATTAAAAAAATAAAAAAACAATAACAATTTTCGCTATAGAAAAATTATAAGTGGCCTTGAGCTCATTCATAGTCATGATACTTGAAAATGTATAGGCCGTAAAAACCAACAAATTGTTGGAATAAAAAGCAATAATTAAGAAACCGTGAGCACCCGGTAGCAGGCTGTGACAACAAATCAGCTCTGCAAAAAATCCATCATGATCAAAAACTGACCGCCAGATGGCGGTGTTGGTCATGTGCATGGTAAAGTGAATAAAAGGAGTTTAGAGGACAGAAAAACCAGCGTATTGTTAGCTTAATGGTTATCAGTGCGTGCCAAAATTTCTCTGATGAGTGAAGTCTAGCAGCTTCCGAAATGGATCTATAAGAAAATCTATGGCGGTTGTCTCTAAAAATGTTCCTTTTTATTAAATTAAAAACTTTTAATAATTAAATAAAAATTATTAAAAACATAAAAAAACAAAAAAAATGTTCGCTATAGAAAAATTATTAGTGGCCTTGAGCTCATTCATAGTCATAATACTTGAAAATGTATAGGCCGTAAAAACCAACAAATTGTTGGAATAAAAAGCAATAATTAAAAAACCGTGAGCACACGGTAGCAGGCTTTGACAACAAAGCAGCTCTGCAAAAAATCCATCATGATCAAAACTGACTGCCAGATGGCGGTGTTGGTCATGTATATGGTAAAGGAAATAAACGGAGTTTAGAGGACGGAAAAGCCAGCGTATTGTTAGCTTATTTTTAGTTTAATGGTGCCAAAATTTCTCTGATGAGTGAAGTCTAGCAGCTTCCGAAATGGATCTATGAGAAAATCTATGGCGGTTGTCTCTAAAAATTTTCCTTTCTATTCAATTAAAAACTTTTAATAATTAAATAAAAATTATTAAAAAAAAAAAAACAATAATAATTTTCGCTATAGAAAAATTATTAATGGCCTTGAACTCATTCAAAGTCATGATACTTGAAAATGTATAGGCCGTAAAAACCAACAAATTGTTGGAATAAAAAGCAATAATTAAGAAACCGTGAGCACACGGTAGCAGGCTGTGACAACAAAGCAGCTCTGCAAAAAATCCATCATGATCAAAACTGACTGCCAGATGGCGGTGTTGGTCATGTATATGGTAAAGGAAATAAAAGGAGTTTAGAGGACGGAAAAGCCAGCGTATTGTTAGCTTATTTTTAGTTTAATGGTGCCAAAATTTCTCTGATGAGTGAAGTCTAGCAGCTTCCGAAATGGATCTATGAGAAAATCTATGGCGGTTGTCTCTAAAAATTTTCCTTTCTATTCAATTAAAAACTTTTAATAATTAAATAAAAATTATTAAAAAAAAAAAAAACAATAATAATTTTCGCTATAGAAAAATTATTAATGGCCTTGAACTCATTCAAAGTCATGATACTTGAAAATGTATAGGCCGTAAAAACCAACAAATTGTTGGAATAAAAAGCAATAATTAAGGAACCGTGAGCACACGGTAGCAGGCTGTGACAACAAAGCAGCTCTACAAAAAATCCATCATGATCAAAACTGACTGCCAGATGGCGGTGTTGGTCATGTATATGGTAAAGGAAATAAAAGTAGTTTAGGGGCCAGAACAACCAGCTTATTTTTAGTTTAATGGTTAGCAGTGCGTGCCAAAATTTCTCTGATGAGTGAAGTCTAGCAGCTTCCGAAATGGATCTATAAGAAAAGTTATGGCGGCTGTCTCTAGAAACTTTCCTTTCTATTCAATTTAAAACTCTTAATAATTAAATAAAAACTATTAAAAAAATAAAAAAAACAATAACAATTTTCGCTATAGAAAAATTATAAGTGGCCTTGAGCTCATTCATAGTCATGATACTCGGAAATGTATAGGCCGTAAAAAGCAACAAATTGTTGGAATAAACTGCAATAATTAAAAAACCGTGAGCACCCGGTAGCAGGCTGTGACAACAAAGCAGCTCTGCAAAAAATCCATCATGATCAAAAACTGACTGCTAGGTGGCGGTGTTGGTCATGTATATGGTAAAGTGAATAAACGGAGTTTAGAGGACAAAAAACCGGCGTATTGTTAGCTTAATGGTAATCAGTGCGTGCCAAAATTTCTCTGATGAGTGAAGTCTAGCAGCTTCCGAAATGGATCTATGAGAAAATCTATGGCGGTTGTCTCTAAAAATGTTCCTTTCTATTCAATTTAAAACTTTTAATAATTAAATTATTAAAAAAATAAAAAAACAATAATAATTTTCGCTATAGAAAAATTATTAGTGGCCTTGCCCTCATTCAAAGTCATGATACTTGAAAATGTATAGGCCGTAAAAACTAACAAATTGCCAAAATTTCTCTGATCAGTGAAGTCTAGCAGCTTCCGAAATGGATCTATGGGAAAATCTATGGCGGTTGTCTCTAAAAATGTTCCTTTCTATTCCATTAAAAACTTTTAATAATTAAATAAAAATTATTAAATAAATAAAAAAACAAAAATTATTTTCGCTATACAAAAATTATAAGTGGCCTTGAGCTCATTCAAAGTCATGATACTTGAAAATGTATAGGCCGTAAAAACCAAGAAATTGTTGGAATAAACAGCAATAATTAAAAACCCGTGAGCACCCGGTAGCAGGCTATGACAACAAAGCAGCTCTGCAGAAAATCCATCATGATCGAAAACTGACTGCCAGATGGCGGTGTTGGTCATGTGTATGGTAAAGTGAATAAAAGGAGTTTAGAGGACAGAAAAACCAGCGTATTGCTAACTTAATGGTTATCAGTACGTGCCAAAATTTCTCTGATGAGTGAAGTCTAGCAGCCTCCGAAATGGATCTATAAGAAAATCTATGGCGGTTGTCTCTAAAAATGTTCCTTATTATTCAATTAAAAACTTTTGATAATTAAATAAAAATTATTAAAAAACTAAAAAACCAATAATAATTTTCGCTACAAAAAAATTATTAGTGGCCTTGAGCTCATTCATAGTCATGATATTTGAAAATGTATAGGCCGTAAAAACCAACAAATTGTTGGAATAAAAATCAATAATTAAAAAACCGTGAGCACCCGGTAGCAGGCTGTGACAACAAAACAGCTCTGCAAAAAATCCATCATGATCAAAAACTGACTGCGAGATGGCAGTGTTGGTCATGTATATGGTAAAGTGAATGAACGGAGTTTAGAGGACTGAAAAACCAGCGTATTGTTAGCTTAATGGTTATCAGTGCGTGCCAAAATTTCTCTGATGAGTGAAGTCTAGCAGCTTCCGAAATGGATCTATGAGACAATCTATGGCGGTTGTCTCTAAAAATGCTCCTTTCTATTCAATTAAAAAATTTTAATAATTAAATAAAAATTATTAAAAAAATAAAAAAACAATAATAATTTTCGCTATAGAAAAATTATTAGTGGCCTTGAGCTCATTCAAAGTCATGATACTTGAAAATGTATAGGCCGTATAAACCAAGAAATTGTTGGAATAAACAGCAATAATAAAAAACCCGTGAGCACCGGGTAGCAGGCTGTGACAACAAAGCAGCCCTGCAGAAAATCCATCATGATCAAAAACTGACTGCCAGATGGCGGTGTTGGTCATGTGTATGGTAAAGTGAATAAAAGGAGTTTAGAGGACAGAAAAACCAGCGTATTGTTAGCTTAATGGTTATCAGTGCGTGCCAAAATTTCTCTGATGAGTGAAGTCTAGCAGCTTCCGAAATGGATCTATAAGAAAATCTATGGCGGTTGTCTCTAAAAATGTTCCTTTTTATTCAATTAAAAACTTTTAATAATTAAATAAAAATTATTAAAAAAACAAAAATAATTTTCGCTATAGAAAAATTATTAGTGGCCTTAGGCTCATTCATAGTCATGATACTTGAAAATGTATAGGCCGTAAAAACCAACAAATTGTTGGAACAAAAAGCAATAATTAAAAAACCGTGAGCACACGGTAGCAGGCTGTGACAACAAAGCAGCTCTGCAAAAAATCCATCATGATCAAAAACTGACTGCTAAATGGCGGTGTTGGTCATGTATATGGTAAAGTGACTAAAAGGAGTTTAAATCACAGAAAAGCCAGCGTATTGTTAGCTTAATGGTTAGCAGTGTGTGCCAAAATTTCTCTGGTGAGTGAAGAAGTCTAGCAGCTTCTGAAATGGATCTATAAGAAAAGCTATGGCGGTTGTCTCTAAAAATTTTCTTTTCTATTTAATTAAAAACTTTTAGTAATTAAATAAAAATTATTAAAAAAATGAAAAAACAATAATAATTTTCGCTATAGATAATTTATTAGTGGCTTTGAGCTCATTCATAGTCATGATACTTGAAAATATATAGGCCGTAAAACGCAACAAAATGTTGGAATAAAAAGCAATAATTAAAAAACCGTGAGCACCCGGTAGCAGGCTGTGACAACAAAGCAGCTCTGCAAAAAATCCATCATGGTAAAAAACTGACTGCCAAATGGCGGTGTTGGTCATGTACATATATGGTAAAGTGAATAAAAGTAGTTTAGGGGCCAAAACAACCAGCGTATTTTTAGCTTAATGGTTAGCAGTGCGTGCCAAAATTTCTCTGATGAGTGAAGTCTAGCAGCTTCCGAAATGGATCTATAAGAAAAGTTATGGCGGCTGTCTCTAAAAACTTTCCTTCCTATTCAATTTAAAACTCTTAATAATTAAATAAAAACTATTAAAAAAATAAAAAAACAATAACAATTTTCGCTATAGAAAAATTATAAGTGGCCTTGAGCTCATTCATAGTCATGATACTTGAAAATGTATAGGCCGTAAAAACCAACAAATTGTTGGAATAAAAAGCAATAATTAAGAAGCCGTGAGCACCCGGTAGCAGGCTGTGACAACAAATCAGCTCTGCAAAAAATCCATCATGATCAAAAACTGACCGCCAGATGGCGGTGTTGGTCATGTGCATGGTAAAGTGAATAAAAGGAGTTTAGAGGACAGAAAAACCAACAACAAAGCAGCTCTGCAGAAAATCCATCATGATCGAAAACTGACTGCCAGATGGCGGTGTTGGTCATGTGTATGGTAAAGTGAATAAAAGGAGTTTAGAGGACAGAAAAACCAGCGTATTGCTAACTTAATGGTTATCAGTACGTGCCAAAATTTCTCTGATGAGTGAAGTCTAGCAGCCTCCGAAATGGATCTATAAGAAAATCTATGGCGGTTGTCTCTAAAAATGTTCCTTATTATTCAATTAAAAACTTTTGATAATTAAATAAAAATTATTAAAAAACTAAAAAACCAATAATAATTTTCGCTACAAAAAAATTATTAGTGGCCTTGAGCTCATTCATAGTCATGATATTTGAAAATGTATAGGCCGTAAAAACCAACAAATTGTTGGAATAAAAAGCAATAATTAAAAAACCGTGAGCACCCGGTAGCAGGCTGTGACAACAAAACAGCTCTGCAAAAAATCCATCATGATCAAAAACTGACTGCGAGATGGCGGTGTTGGTCATGTATATGGTAAAGTGAATGAACGGAGTTTAGAGGACAGAAAAACCAGCGTATTGTTAGCTTAATGGTTATCAGTGCGTGCCAAAATTTCTCTGATGAGTGAAGTCTAGCAGCTTCCGAAATGGATCTATGAGACAATCTATGGCGGTTGTCTCTAAAAATGCTCCTTTCTATTCAATTAAAAAATTTTAATAATTAAATAAAAATTATTAAAAAAATAAA
This sequence comes from Merzomyia westermanni, assembly GCA_949987695.1. Lineage (NCBI taxonomy): Eukaryota > Metazoa > Arthropoda > Insecta > Diptera > Tephritidae > Merzomyia > Merzomyia westermanni. Next base: position 101,627,486 of record OX465288.1, on the reverse strand, counting down.
AAAACAATAATAATTTTCGCTATAGAAAAATTATTAGTGGCCTTGAGCTCATTCAAAGTCATGATACTTGAAAATGTATAGGCCGTATAAACCAAGAAATTGTTGGAATAAACAGCAATAATAAAAAACCCGTGAGCACCGGGTAGCAGGCTGTGACAACAAAGCAGCCCTGCAGAAAATCCATCATGATCAAAAACTGACTGCCAGATGGCGGTGTTGGTCATGTGTATGGTAAAGTGAATAAAAGGAGTTTAGAGGACAGAAAAACCAGCGTATTGTTAGCTTAATGGTTATCAGTGCGTGCCAAAATTTCTCTGATGAGTGAAGTCTAGCAGCTTCCGAAATGGATCTATAAGAAAATCTATGGCGGTTGTCTCTAAAAATGTTCCTTTTTATTCAATTAAAAACTTTTAATAATTAAATAAAAATTATTAAAAAAAAAAAATAATTTTCGCTATAGAAAAATTATTAGTGGCCTTAGGCTCATTCATAGTCATGATACTTGAAAATGTATAGGCCGTAAAAACCAACAAATTGTTGGAACAAAAAGCAATAATTAAAAAACCGTGAGCACACGGTAGCAGGCTGTGACAACAAAGCAGCTCTGCAAAAAATCCATCATGATCAAAAACTGACTGCTAAATGGCGGTGTTGGTCATGTATATGGTAAAGTGACTAAAAGGAGTTTAAATCACAGAAAAGCCAGCGTATTGTTAGCTTAATGGTTAGCAGTGTGTGCCAAAATTTCTCTGGTGAGTGAAGAAGTCTAGCAGCTTCTGAAATGGATCTATAAGAAAAGCTATGGCGGTTGTCTCTAAAAATTTTCTTTTCTATTTAATTAAAAACTTTTAGTAATTAAATAAAAATTATTAAAAAAATGAAAAAACAATAATAATTTTCGCTATAGATAATTTATTAGTGGCTTTGAGCTCATTCATAGTCATGATACTTGAAAATATATAGGCCGTAAAACGCAACAAAATGTTGGAATAAAAAGCAATAATTAAAAAACCGTGAGCACCCGGTAGCAGGCTGTGACAACAAAGCAGCTCTGCAAAAAATCCATCATGGTAAAAAACTGACTGCCAAATGGCGGTGTTGGTCATGTACATATATGGTAAAGTGAATAAAAGTAGTTTAGGGGCCAAAACAACCAGCGTATTTTTAGCTTAATGGTTAGCAGTGCGTGCCAAAATTTCTCTGATGAGTGAAGTCTAGCAGCTTCCGAAATGGATCTATAAGAAAAGTTATGGCGGCTGTCTCTAAAAACTTTCCTTCCTATTCAATTTAAAACTCTTAATAATTAAATAAAAACTATTAAAAAAATAAAAAAACAATAACAATTTTCGCTATAGAAAAATTATAAGTGGCCTTGAGCTCATTCATAGTCATGATACTTGAAAATGTATAGGCCGTAAAAACCAACAAATTGTTGGAATAAAAAGCAATAATTAAGAAACCGTGAGCACCCGGTAGCAGGCTGTGACAACAAATCAGCTCTGCAAAAAATCCATCATGATCAAAAACTGACCGCCAGATGGCGGTGTTGGTCATGTGCATGGTAAAGTGAATAAAAGGAGTTTAGAGGACAGAAAAACCAGCGTATTGTTAGCTTAATGGTTATCAGTGCGTGCCAAAATTTCTCTGATGAGTGAAGTCTAGCAGCTTCCGAAATGGATCTATAAGAAAATCTATGGCGGTTGTCTCTAAAAATGTTCCTTTTTATTAAATTAAAAACTTTTAATAATTAAATAAAAATTATTAAAAACATAAAAAAACAAAAAAAATGTTCGCTATAGAAAAATTATTAGTGGCCTTGAGCTCATTCATAGTCATAATACTTGAAAATGTATAGGCCGTAAAAACCAACAAATTGTTGGAATAAAAAGCAATAATTAAAAAACCGTGAGCACACGGTAGCAGGCTTTGACAACAAAGCAGCTCTGCAAAAAATCCATCATGATCAAAACTGACTGCCAGATGGCGGTGTTGGTCATGTATATGGTAAAGGAAATAAAAGGAGTTTAGAGGACGGAAAAGCCAGCGTATTGTTAGCTTATTTTTAGTTTAATGGTGCCAAAATTTCACTGATGAGTGAAGTCTAGCAGCTTCCGAAATGGATCTATGAGAAAATCTATGGCGGTTGTCTCTAAAAATTTTCCTTTCTATTCAATTAAAAACTTTTAATAATTAAATAAAAATTATTAAAAAAAAAAAAACAATAATAATTTTCGCTATAGAAAAATTATTAATGGCCTTGAACTCATTCAAAGTCATGATACTTGAAAATGTATAGGCCGTAAAAACCAACAAATTGTTGGAATAAAAAGCAATAATTAAGAAACCGTGAGCACACGGTAGCAGGCTGTGACAACAAAGCAGCTCTTCAAAAAAATCCATCATGATCAAAACTGACTGCCAGATGGCGGTGTTGGTCATGTATATGGTAAAGGAAATAAAAGGAGTTTAGAGGACGGAAAAGCCAGCGTATTGTTAGCTTATTTTTAGTTTAATGGTGCCAAAATTTCTCTGATGAGTGAAGTCTAGCAGCTTCCGAAATGGATCTATGAGAAAATCTATGGCGGTTGTCTCTAAAAATGTTCCTTTCTATTCAATTTAAAACTTTTAATAATTAAATTATTAAAAAAATAAAAAAACAATAATAATTTTCGCTATAGAAAAATTATTAATGGCCTTGAACTCATTCAAAGTCATGATACTTGAAAATGTATAGGCCGTAAAAACCAACAAATTGTTGGAATAAAAAGCAATAATTAAGGAACCGTGAGCACACGGTAGCAGGCTGTGACAACAAAGCAGCTCTACAAAAAATCCATCATGATCAAAACTGACTGCCAGATGGCGGTGTTGGTCATGTATATGGTAAAGGAAATAAAAGTAGTTTAGGGGCCAGAACAACCAGCTTATTTTTAGTTTAATGGTTAGCAGTGCGTGCCAAAATTTCTCTAATGAGTGAAGTCTAGCAGCTTCCGAAATGGATCTATAAGAAAAGTTATGGCGGCTGTCTCTAGAAACTTTCCTTTCTATTCAATTTAAAACTCTTAATAATTAAATAAAAACTATTAAAAAAATAAAAAAAACAATAACAATTTTCGCTATAGAAAAATTATAAGTGGCCTTGAGCTCATTCATAGTCATGATACTCGGAAATGTATAGGCCGTAAAAAGCAACAAATTGTTGGAATAAACTGCAATAATTAAAAAACCGTGAGCACCCGGTAGCAGGCTGTGACAACAAAGCAGCTCTGCAAAAAATCCATCATGATCAAAAACTGACTGCTAGGTGGCGGTGTTGGTCATGTATATGGTAAAGTGAATAAACGGAGTTTAGAGGACAAAAAACCGGCGTATTGTTAGCTTAATGGTAATCAGTGCGTGCCAAAATTTCTCTGATGAGTGAAGTCTAGCAGCCTCCGAAATGGATCTATAAGAAAATCTATGGCGGTTGTCTCTAAAAATGTTCCTTATTATTCAATTAAAAACTTTTGATAATTAAATAAAAATTATTAAAAAACTAAAAAACCAATAATAATTTTCGCTACAAAAAAATTATTAGTGGCCTTGAGCTCATTCATAGTCATGATATTTGAAAATGTATAGGCCGTAAAAACCAACAAATTGTTGGAATAAAAATCAATAATTAAAAAACCGTGAGCACCCGGTAGCAGGCTGTGACAACAAAACAGCTCTGCAAAAAATCCATCATGATCAAAAACTGACTGCGAGATGGCAGTGTTGGTCATGTATATGGTAAAGTGAATGAACGGAGTTTAGAGGACAGAAAAACCAGCGTATTGTTAGCTTAATGGTTATCAGTGCGTGCCAAAATTTCTCTGATGAGTGAAGTCTAGCAGCTTCCGAAATGGATCTATGAGACAATCTATGGCGGTTGTCTCTAAAAATGCTCCTTTCTATTCAATTAAAAAATTTTAATAATTAAATAAAAATTATTAAAAAAATAAAAAAACAATAATAATTTTCGCTATAGAAAAATTATTAGTGGCCTTGAGCTCATTCAAAGTCATGATACTTGAAAATGTATAGGCCGTATAAACCAAGAAATTGTTGGAATAAACAGCAATAATAAAAAACCCGTGAGCACCGGGTAGCAGGCTGTGACAACAAAGCAGCCCTGCAGAAAATCCATCATGATCAAAAACTGACTGCCAGATGGCGGTGTTGGTCATGTGTATGGTAAAGTGAATAAAAGGAGTTTAGAGGACAGAAAAACCAGCGTATTGTTAGCTTAATGGTTATCAGTGCGTGCCAAAATTTCTCTGATGAGTGAAGTCTAGCAGCTTCCGAAATGGATCTATAAGAAAATCTATGGCGGTTGTCTCTAAAAATGTTCCTTTTTATTCAATTAAAAACTTTTAATAATTAAATAAAAATTATTAAAAAAACAAAAATAATTTTCGCTATAGAAAAATTATTAGTGGCCTTAGGCTCATTCATAGTCATGATACTTGAAAATGTATAGGCCGTAAAAACCAACAAATTGTTGGAACAAAAAGCAATAATTAAAAAACCGTGAGCACACGGTAGCAGGCTGTGACAACAAAGCAGCTCTGCAAAAAATCCATCATGATCAAAAACTGACTGCTAAATGGCGGTGTTGGTCATGTATATGGTAAAGTGACTAAAAGGAGTTTAAATCACAGAAAAGCCAGCGTATTGTTAGCTTAATGGTTAGCAGTGTGTGCCAAAATTTCTCTGGTGAGTGAAGAAGTCTAGCAGCTTCTGAAATGGATCTATAAGAAAAGCTATGGCGGTTGTCTCTAAAAATTTTCTTTTCTATTTAATTAAAAACTTTTAGTAATTAAATAAAAATGATTAAAAAAATGAAAAAACAATAATAATTTTCGCTATAGATAATTTATTAGTGGCTTTGAGCTCATTCATAGTCATGATACTTGAAAATATATAGGCCGTCAAAACGCAACAAAATGTTGGAATAAAAAGCAATAATTAAAAAACCGTGAGCACCCGGTAGCAGGCTGTGACAACAAAGCAGCTCTGCAAAAAATCCATCATGGTAAAAAACTGACTGCCAAATGGCGGTGTTGGTCATGTACATATATGGTAAAGTGAATAAAAGTAGTTTAGGGGCCAAAACAACCAGCGTATTTTTAGCTTAATGGTTAGCAGTGCGTGCCAAAATTTCTCTGATGAGTGAAGTCTAGCAGCTTCCGAAATGGATCTATAAGAAAAGTTATGGCGGCTGTCTCTAAAAACTTTCCTTCCTATTCAATTTAAAACTCTTAATAATTAAATAAAAACTATTAAAAAAATAAAAAAACAATAACAATTTTCGCTATAGAAAAATTATAAGTGGCCTTGAGCTCATTCATAGTCATGATACTTGAAAATGTATAGGCCGTAAAAACCAACAAATTGTTGGAATAAAAAGCAATAATTAAGAAACCGTGAGCACCCGGTAGCAGGCTGTGACAACAAATCAGCTCTGCAAAAAATCCATCATGATCAAAAACTGACCGCCAGATGGCGGTGTTGGTCATGTGCATGGTAAAGTGAATAAAAGGAGTTTAGAGGACAGAAAAACCAGCGTATTGTTAGCTTAATGGTTATCAGTGCGTGCCAAAATTTCTCTGATGAGTGAAGTCTAGCAGCTTCCGAAATGGATCTATAAGAAAATCTATGGCGGTTGTCTCTAAAAATGTTCCTTTTTATTAAATTAAAAACTTTTAATAATTAAATAAAAATTATTAAAAACATAAAAAAACAAAAAAAATGTTCGCTATAGAAAAATTATTAGTGGCCTTGAGCTCATTCATAGTCATAATACTTGAAAATGTATAGGCCGTAAAAACCAACAAATTGTTGGAATAAAAAGCAATAATTAAAAAACCGTGAGCACACGGTAGCAGGCTTTGACAACAAAGCAGCTCTGCAAAAAATCCATCATGATCAAAACTGACTGCCAGATGGCGGTGTTGGTCATGTATATGGTAAAGGAAATAAAAGGAGTTTAGAGGACGGAAAAGCCAGCGTATTGTTAGCTTATTTTTAGTTTAATGGTGCCAAAATTTCTCTGATGAGTGAAGTCTAGCAGCTTCCGAAATGGATCTATGAGAAAATCTATGGCGGTTGTCTCTAAAAATTTTCCTTTCTATTCAATTAAAAACTTTTAATAATTAAATAAAAATTATTAAAAAAAAAAAAACAATAATAATTTTCGCTATAGAAAAATTATTAATGGCCTTGAACTCATTCAAAGTCATGATACTTGAAAATGTATAGGCCGTAAAAACCAACAAATTGTTGGAATAAAAAGCAATAATTAAGAAACCGTGAGCACACGGTAGCAGGCTGTGACAACAAAGCAGCTCTGCAAAAAATCCATCATGATCAAAACTGACTGCCAGATGGCGGTGTTGGTCATGTATATGGTAAAGGAAATAAAAGGAGTTTAGAGGACGGAAAAGCCAGCGTATTGTTAGCTTATTTTTAGTTTAATGGTGCCAAAATTTCTCTGATGAGTGAAGTCTAGCAGCTTCCGAAATGGATCTATGGGAAAATCTATGGCGGTTGTCTCTAAAAATTTTCCTTTCTATTCAATTAAAAACTTTTAATAATTAAATAAAAATTATTAAAAAAAAAAAAAACAATAATAATTTTCGCTATAGAAAAATTATTAATGGCCTTGAACTCATTCAAAGTCATGATACTTGAAAATGTATAGGCCGTAAAAACCAACAAATTGTTGGAATAAAAAGCAATAATTAAGGAACCGTGAGCACACGGTAGCAGGCTGTGACAACAAAGCAGCTCGACAAAAAATCCATCATGATCAAAACTGACTGCCAGATGGCGGTGTTGGTCATGTATATGGTAAAGGAAATAAAAGTAGTTTAGGGGCCAGAACAACCAGCTTATTTTTAGTTTAATGGTTAGCAGTGCGTGCCAAAATTTCTCTGATGAGTGAAGTCTAGCAGCTTCCGAAATGGATCTATAAGAAAAGTTATGGCGGCTGTCTCTAGAAACTTTCCTTTCTATTCAATTTAAAACTCTTAATAATTAAATAAAAACTATTAAAAAAATAAAAAAAACAATAACAATTTTCGCTATAGAAAAATTATAAGTGGCCTTGAGCTCATTCATAGTCATGATACTCGGAAATGTATAGGCCGTAAAAAGCAACAAATTGTTGGAATAAACTGCAATAATTAAAAAACCGTGAGCACCCGGTAGCAGGCTGTGACAACAAAGCAGCTCTGCAAAAAATCCATCATGATCAAAAACTGACTGCCAGATGGCGGTGTTGGTCATGTGTATGGTAAAGTGAATAAAAGGAGTTTAGAGGACAGAAAAACCAGCGCATTGTTAGCTTAATGGTTATCAGTGCGTGCCAAAATTTCTCTGATGAGTGAAGTCTAGCAGCTTCCGAAATGGATCTATAAGAAAATCTATGGCGGTTGTCTCTAAAAACTTTCCTTTCTATTCAATTTAAAACTCTTAATAATTAAATAAAAACTATTAAAAAAATAAAAAAAACAATAACAATTTTCGCTATAGAAAAATTATAAGTGGCCTTGAGCTCATTCATAGTCATGATACTCGGAAATGTATAGGCCGTAAAAAGCAACAAATTGTTGGAATAAAAAGCAATAATAAAAAAACCGTGAGCACCCGGTAGCAGGCTGTGACAACAAAGCAGCTCTGCAAAAAATCCATCATGATAAAAACTGACTGCCAAATGGCGGTGTTGGTCATGTATATGGTAAAGTGAATAGAAGTAGTTTAGGGGCCACAACATCCAGCGTATTTTTAGCTTAATGGTTAGCAGTGCGTGCCAAAATTTCTCTGATGAGTGAAGTCTAGCAGCTTCCGAAATGGATCTATAAGAAAAGTTATGGCGGCTGTCTCTAAAAACTTTCCTTTCTATTCAATTTAAAACTCTTAATAATTAAATAAAAACTATTAAAAAAATAAAAAAACAATGACAAGTTTCACTATAGAAAAATTATAAGTGGCCTTGAGCTCATTCAAAGTCATGATACTTGAAAATGTATAGGCCGTAAAAACCAAGAAATTATTGGAATAAAAAGCAATAATTAAAAAACCGTGAGCACACGGTAGCAGGCTGTGACAAAACTGACTGCCAGATGGCGGTGTTGGTCATGTATATGGTAAAGGGAATAAAAGAAGTTTAGAGGACAGAAAAACCAGCGTATTGTTAGCTTAATGGTTATCAGTGCGTGCCAAAATTTCTCTGATGAGTGAAGTCTAGCAGCTTCCGAAATGGATCTATTAGAAAATCTATGGCGGTTGTCTCTAAAAATGTTCCTTTTTATTCAATTAACAACTTTTAATAATTAAATAAAAATTATTAAAAAAAAAAAAAACAATAATAATTTTCGCTATAGAAAAATTATTAATGGCCTTGAACTCATTCAAAGTCATGATACTTGAAAATGTATAGGCCGTAAAAACCAACAAATTGTTGGAATAAAAAGCAATAATTAAAAAACCGTGAGCACACGGTAGCAGGCTGTGACAACAAAGCAGCTCTGCAAAAAATCCATCATGATCAAAAACTGACTGCTAAATGGCGGTGTTGGTCATGTATATGGTAAAGTGACTAAAAGGAGTTTAAATCACAGAAAAGCCAGCGTATTGTTAGCTTAATGGTTAGCAGTGTGTGCCAAAATTTCTCTGGTGAGTGAAGAAGTCTAGCAGCTTCTGAAATGGATCTATAAGAAAAGCTATGGCGGTTGTCTCTAAAAATTTTCTTTTCTATTTAATTAAAAACTTTTAGTAATTAAATAAAAATTATTAAAAAAATGAAAAAACAATAATAATTTTCGCTATAGATAATTTATTAGTGGCTTTGAGCTCATTCATAGTCATGATACTTGAAAATATATAGGCCGTAAAACGCAACAAAATGTTGGAATAAAAAGCAATAATTAAAAAACCGTGAGCACCCGGTAGCAGGCTGTGACAACAAAGCAGCTCTGCAAAAAATCCATCATGGTAAAAAACTGACTGCCAAATGGCGGTGTTGGTCATGTACATATATGGTAAAGTGAATAAAAGTAGTTTAGGGGCCAAAACAACCAGCGTATTTTTAGCTTAATGGTTAGCAGTGCGTGCCAAAATTTCTCTGATGAGTGAAGTCTAGCAGCTTCCGAAATGGATCTATAAGAAAAGTTATGGCGGCTGTCTCTAAAAACTTTCCTTCCTATTCAATTTAAAACTCTTAATAATTAAATAAAAACTATTAAAAAAATAAAAAAACAATAACAATTTTCGCTATAGAAAAATTATAAGTGGCCTTGAGCTCATTCATAGTCATGATACTTGAAAATGTATAGGCCATAAAAACCAACAAATTGTTGGAATAAAAAGCAATAATTAAGAAACCGTGAGCACCCGGTAGCAGGCTGTGACAACAAATCAGCTCTGCAAAAAATCCATCATGATCAAAAACTGACCGCCAGATGGCGGTGTTGGTCATGTGCATGGTAAAGTGAATAAAAGGAGTTTAGAGGACAGAAAAACCAGCGTATTGTTAGCTTAATGGTTATCAGTGCGTGCCAAAATTTCTCTGATGAGTGAAGTCTAGCAGCTTCCGAAATGGATCTATAAGAAAATCTATGGCGGTTGTCTCTAAAAATGTTCCTTTTTATTAAATTAAAAACTTTTAATAATTAAATAAAAATTATTAAAAACATAAAAAAACAAAAAAAATGTTCGCTATAGAAAAATTATTAGTGGCCTTGAGCTCATTCATAGTCATAATACTTGAAAATGTATAGGCCGTAAAAACCAACAAATTGTTGGAATAAAAAGCAATAATTAAAAAACCGTGAGCACACGGTAGCAGGCTTTGACAACAAAGCAGCTCTGCAAAAAATCCATCATGATCAAAACTGACTGCCAGATGGCGGTGTTGGTCATGTATATGGTAAAGGAAATAAAAGGAGTTTAGAGGACGGAAAAGCCAGCGTATTGTTAGCTTATTTTTAGTTTAATGGTGCCAAAATTTCTCTGATGAGTGAAGTCTAGCAGCTTCCGAAATGGATCTATGAGAAAATCTATGGCGGTTGTCTCTAAAAATGTTCCTTTTTATTCAATTAACAACTTTTAATAATTAAATAAAAATTATTAAAAACATAAAAAAACAAAAAAAATGTTCGCTATAGAAAAATTATTAGTGGCCTTGAGCTCATTCATAGTCATAATACTTGAAAATGTATAGGCCGTAAAAACCAACAAGTTGTTGGAATAAAAAGCAATAATTAAAAAACCGTGAGCACACGGTAGCAGGCTGTGACAACAAAGCAGCTCTGCAAAAAATCCATCATGATCAAAACTGACTGCCAGATGGCGGTGTTGGTCATGTATATGGTAAAGGAAATAAAAGGAGTTTAGAGGACGGAAAAGCCAGCGTATTGTTAGCTTATTTTTAGTTTAATGGTGCCAAAATTTCTCTGATGAGTGAAGTCTAGCAGCTTCCGAAATGGATCTATGAGAAAATCTATGGCGGTTGTCTCTAAAAATTTTCCTTTCTATTCAATTAAAAACTTTTAATAATTAAATAAAAATTATTAAAAAAAAAAAACAATAATAATTTTCGCTATAGAAAAATTATTAATGGCCTTGAACTCATTCAAAGTCATGATACTTGAAAATGTATAGGCCGTAAAAACCAACAAATTGTTGGAATAAAAAGCAATAATTAAGAAACCGTGAGCACACGGTAGCAGGCTGTGACAACAAAGCAGCTCTGCAAAAAATCCATCATGATCAAAACTGACTGCCAGATGGCGGTTTTGGTCATGTATATGGTAAAGGAAATAAAAGGAGTTTAGAGGACGGAAAAGCCAGCGTATTGTTAGCTTATTTTTAGTTTAATGGTGCCAAAATTTCTCTGGTGAGTGAAGAAGTCTAGCAGCTTCTGAAATGGATCTATAAGAAAAGCTATGGCGGTTGTCTCTAAAAATTTTCTTTTCTATTTAATTAAAAACTTTTAATAATTAAATAAAAATTATTAAAAAAATGAAAAAACAATAATAATTTTCGCTATAGAAAATTTATTAGTGGCTTTGAGCTCATTCATAGTCATGATACTTGAAAATATATAGGCCGTAAAACGCAACAAAATGTTGGAATAAAAAGCAATAATTAAAAAACCGTGAGCACCCGGTAGCAGGTTGTGACAACAAAGCAGCTCTGCAAAAAATCCATCATGGTAAAAAACTGACTGCCAAATGGCGGTGTTGGTCATGTACATATATGGTAAAGTGAATAAAAGTAGTTTAGGGGCCAAAACAACCAGCGTATTTTTAGCTTAATGGTTAGCAGTGCGTGCCAAAATTTCTCTGATGAGTGAAGTTAGCAGCTTCCGAAATGGATCTATAAGAAAAGTTATGGCGGCTGTCTCTAAAAACTTTCCTTCCTATTCAATTTAAAACTCTTAATAATTAAATAAAAACTATTAAAAAAATAAAAAAACAATAACAATTTTCGCTATAGAAAAATTATAAGTGGCCTTGAGCTCATTCATAGTCATGATACTTGAAAATGTATAGGCCGTAAAAACCAACAAATTGTTGGAATAAAAAGCAATAATTAAGAAACCGTGAGCACCCGGTAGCAGGCTGTGACAACAAATCAGCTCTGCAAAAAATCCATCATGATCAAAAACTGACCGCCAGATGGCGGTGTTGGTCATGTGCATGGTAAAGTGAATAAAAGGAGTTTAGAGGACAGAAAAACCAGCGTATTGTTAGCTTAATGGTTATCAGTGCGTGCCAAAATTTCTCTGATGAGTGAAGTCTAGCAGCTTCCGAAATGGATCTATAAGAAAATTTATGGCGGTTGTCTCTAAAAATGTTCCTTTTTATTCAATTAAAAACTTTTAATAATTAAATAAAAATTATTAAAAACATAAAAAAACAAAAAAAATGTTCGCTATAGAAAAATTATTAGTGGCCTTGAGCTCATTCATAGTCATAATACTTGAAAATGTATAGGCCGTAAAAACCAACAAGTTGTTGGAATAAAAAGCAATAATTAAAAACCCGTGAGCACACGGTAGCAGGCTGTGACAACAAAGCAGCTCTGCAAAAAATCCATCATGATCAAAACTGACTGCCAGATGGCGGTGTTGGTCATGTATATGGTAAAGGAAATAAAAGGAGTTTAGAGGACGGAAAAGCCAGCGTATTGTTAGCTTAATGGTTAGCAATGTGTGCCACAATTTCTCTGGTGAGTGAAGAAGTCTAGCAGCTTTCGAAATGGATCTATGAGAAAATCTATGGCGGTTGTCTCTAAAAATTTTCCTTTCTATTCAATTAAAAACTTTTAATAATGAAATAAAAATTATTAAAAAAAAAAAAAACAATAATAATTTTCGCTATAGAAAAATTATTAATGGCCTTGAACTCATTCAAAGTCATGATACTTGAAAATGTATAGGCCGTAAAAACCAACAAATTGTTGGAATAAAAAGCAATAATTAAGAAACCGTGAGCACACGGTAGCAGGCTGTGACAACAAAGCAGCTCTACAAAAAATCCATCATGATCAAAACTGACTGCCAGTGGGCGGTGTTGGTCATGTATATGGTAAAGGAAATAAAAGTAGTTTAGGGGCCAGAACAACCAGCTTATTTTTAGTTTAATGGTTAGCAGTACTTGCCAAAATTTTTTTTGATGAGTGAAGTCTAGCAGCTTCCGAAATGGATCTATAAGAAAAGTTATGGCGGCTGTCTCTAGAAACTTTCCTTTCTATTCAATTTAAAACTCTTAATAATTAAATAAAAACTATTAAAAAAATAAAAAAAACAATAACAATTTTCGCTATAGAAAAATTATAAGTGGCCTTGAGCTCATTCATAGTCATGATACTCGGAAATGTATAGGCCGTAAAAAGCAACAAATTGTTGGAATAAACTGCAATAATTAAAAAACCGTGAGCACCCGGTAGCAGGCTGTGACAACAAAGCAGCTCTGCAAAAAATCCATCATGATCCAAAACTGACTGCCAGATGGCGGTGTTGGTCATGTGTATGGTAAAGTGAATAAAAGGAGTTTAGAGGACAGAAAAACCAGCGCATTGTTAGCTTAATGGTTAGCAATGTGTGCCACAATTTCTCTGGTGAGTGAAGAAGTCTAGCAGCTTTCGAAATGGATCTATGAGAAAATCTATGGCGGTTGTCTCTAAAAATTTTCCTTTCTATTCAATTAAAAACTTTTAATAATGAAATAAAAATTATTAAAAAAAAAAAAACAATAATAATTTTCGCTATAGAAAAATTATTAATGGCCTTGAACTCATTCAAAGTCATGATACTTGAAAATGTATAGGCCGTAAAAACCAACAAATTGTTGGAATAAAAAGCAATAATTAAGAAACCGTGAGCACACGGTAGCAGGCTGTGACAACAAAGCAGCTCTGCAAAAAATCCATCATGATCAAAACTGACTGCCAGATGGCGGTGTTGGTCATGTATATGGTAAAGGAAATAAAAGGAGTTTAGAGGACGGAAAAGCCAGCGTATTGTTAGCTTATTTTTAGTTTAATGGTGCCAAAATTTCTCTGATGAGTGAAGTCTAGCAGCTTCCGAAATGGATCTATGAGAAAATCTATGGCGGTTGTCTCTAAAAATTTTCCTTTCTATTCAATTAAAAACTTTTAATAATTAAATAAAAATTATTAAAAAAAAAAAAAACAATAATAATTTTCGCTATAGAAAAATTATTAATGGCCTTGAACTCATTCAAAGTCATGATACTTGAAAATGTATAGGCCGTAAAAACCAACAAATTGTTGGAACAAAAAGCAATAATTAAAAAACCGTGAGCACACGGTAGCAGGCTGTGACAACAAAGCAGCTCTGCAAAAAATCCATCATGATCAAAAACTGACTGCCAAATGGCGGTGTTGGTCATGTATATGGTAAAGTGAATAAAAGGAGTTTAAATCACAGAAAAGCCAGCGTATTGTTAGCTTAATGGTTAGCAGTGTGTGCCAAAATTTCTCTGGTGAGTGAAGAAGTCTAGCAGCTTCTGAAATGGATCTATAAGAAAATCTATGGCGGTTGTCTCTAAAAATTTTCTTTTCTATTTAATTAAAAACTTTTAATAATTAAATAAAAATTATTAAAAAAATGAAAAAACAATAATAATTTTCGCTATAGAAAATTTATTAGTGGCTTTGAGCTCATTCATAGTCATGATACTTGAAAATATATAGGCCGTAAAACGCAACAAAATGTTGGAATAAAAAGCAATAATTAAAAAACCGTGAGCACCCGGTAGCAGGTTGTGACAACAAAGCAGCTCTGCAAAAAATCCATCATGGTAAAAAACTGACTGCCAAATGGCGGTGTTGGTCATGTACATATATGGTAAAGTGAATAAAAGTAGTTTAGGGGCCAAAACAACCAGCGTATTTTTAGCTTAATGGTTAGCAGTGCGTGCCAAAATTTCTCTGATGAGTGAAGTTAGCAGCTTCCGAAATGGATCTATAAGAAAAGTTATGGCGGCTGTCTCTAAAAACTTTCCTTCCTATTCAATTTAAAACTCTTAATAATTAAATAAAAACTATTAAAAAAATAAAAAAAACAATAACAATTTTCGCTATAGAAAAATTATAAGTGGCCTTGAGCTCATTCATAGTCATGATACTTGAAAATGTATAGGCCGTAAAAACCAACAAATTGTTGGAATAAAAAGCAATAATTAAGAAACCGTGAGCACCCGGTAGCAGGCTGTGACAACAAATCAGCTCTGCAAAAAATCCATCATGATCAAAAACTGACCGCCAGATGGCGGTGTTGGTCATGTGCATGGTAAAGTGAATAAAAGGAGTTTAGAGGACAGAAAAACTAGCGTATTGTTAGCTTAATGGTTATCAGTGCGTGCCAAAATTTCTCTGATGAGTGAAGTCTAGCAGCTTCCGAAATGGATCTATAAGAAAATCTATGGCGGTTGTCTCTAAAAATGTTCCTTTTTATTCAATTAAAAACTTTTAATAATTAAATAAAAATTATTAAAAACATAAAAAAACAAAAAAAATGTTCGCTATAGAAAAATTATTAGTGGCCTTGAGCTCATTCATAGTCATAATACTTGAAAATGTATAGGCCGTAAAAACCAACAAGTTGTTGGAATAAAAAGCAATAATTAAAAAACCGTGAGCACACGGTAGCAGGCTGTGACAACAAAGCAGCTCTGCAAAAAATCCATCATGATCAAAACTGACTGCCAGATGGCGGTGTTGGTCATGTATATGGTAAAGGAAATAAAAGGAGTTTAGAGGACGGAAAAGCCAGCGTATTGTTAGCTTATTTTTAGTTTAATGGTGCCAAAATTTCTCTGATGAGTGAAGTCTAGCAGCTTCCGAAATGGATCTATGAGAAAATCTATGGCGGTTGTCTCTAAAAATTTTCCTTTCTATTCAATTTAAAACTTTTAATAATTAAATAAAAATTATTAAAAAAAAAAAAAACAATAATAATTTTCGCTATAGAAAAATTATTAATGGCCTTGAACTCATTCAAAGTCATGATACGTGAAAATGTATAGGCCGTAAAAACCAACGAATTGTTGGAATAAAAAGCAATAATTAAGAAACCGTGAGCACACGGTAGCAGGCTGTGACAACAAAGCAGCTCTGCAAAAAATCCATCATGATCAAAACTGACTGCCAGATGGCGGTGTTGGTCATGTATATGGTAAAGGAAATAAAAGGAGTTTAGAGGACGGAAAAGCCAGCGTATTGTTAGCTTAATGGTTAGCAATGTGTGCCACAATTTCTCTGGTGAGTGAAGAAGTCTAGCAGCTTTCGAAATGGATCTATGAGAAAATCTATGGCGGTTGTCTCTAAAAATTTTCCTTTCTATTCAATTAAAAACTTTTAATAATGAAATAAAAATTATTAAAAAAAAAAAAAACAATAATAATTTTCGCTATAGAAAAATTATTAATGGCCTTGAACTCATTCAAAGTCATGATACTTGAAAATGTATAGGCCGTAAAAACCAACAAATTGTTGGAATAAAAAGCAATAATTAAGAAACCGTGAGCACACGGTAGCAGGCTGTGACAACAAAGCAGCTCTACAAAAAATCCATCATGATCAAAACTGACTGCCAGTGGGCGGTGTTGGTCATGTATATGGTAAAGGAAATAAAAGTAGTTTAGGGGCCAGAACAACCAGCTTATTTTTAGTTTAATGGTTAGCAGTACTTGCCAAAATTTCTCTGATGAGTGAAGTCTAGCAGCTTCCGAAATGGATCTATAAGAAAAGTTATGGCGGCTGTCTCTAGAAACTTTCCTTTCTATTCAATTTAAAACTCTTAATAATTAAATAAAAACTATTAAAAAAATAAAAAAAACAATAACAATTTTCGCTATAGAAAAATTATAAGTGGCCTTGAGCTCATTCATAGTCATGATACTCGGAAATGTATAGGCCGTAAAAAGCAACAAATTGTTGGAATAAACTGCAATAATTAAAAAACCGTGAGCACCCGGTAGCAGGCTGTGACAACAAAGCAGCTCTGCAAAAAATCCATCATGATCAAAAACTGACTGCCAGATGGCGGTGTTGGTCATGTGTATGGTAAAGTGAATAAAAGGAGTTTAGAGGACAGAAAAACCAGCGCATTGTTAGCTTAATGGTTAGCAATGTGTGCCACAATTTCTCTGGTGAGTGAAGAAGTCTAGCAGCTTTCGAAATGGATCTATGAGAAAATCTATGGCGGTTGTCTCTAAAAATTTTCCTTTCTATTCAATTAAAAACTTTTAATAATGAAATAAAAATTATTAAAAAAAAAAAAAACAATAATAATTTTCGCTATAGAAAAATTATTAATGGCCTTGAACTCATTCAAAGTCATGATACTTGAAAATGTATAGGCCGTAAAAACCAACAAATTGTTGGAATAAAAAGCAATAATTAAGAAACCGTGAGCACACGGTAGCAGGCTGTGACAACAAAGCAGCTCTGCAAAAAATCCCTCATGATCAAAACTGACTGCCAGATGGCGGTGTTGGTCATGTATATGGTAAAGGAAATAAAAGGAGTTTAGAGGACGGAAAAGCCAGCGTATTGTTAGCTTATTTTTAGTTTAATGGTGCCAAAATTTCTCTGATGAGTGAAGTCTAGCAGCTTCCGAAATGGATCTATGAGAAAATCTATGGCGGTTGTCTCTAAAAATTTTCCTTTCTATTCAATTAAAAACTTTTAATAATTAAATAAAAATTATTAAAAAAAAAAAAAACAATAATAATTTTCGCTATAGAAAAATTATTAATGGCCTTGAACTCATTCAAAGTCATGATACTTGAAAATGTATAGGCCGTAAAAACCAACAAATTGTTGGAACAAAAAGCAATAATTAAAAAACCGTGAGCACACGGTAGCAGGCTGTGACAACAAAGCAGCTCTGCAAAAAATCCATCATGATCAAAAACTGACTGCCAAATGGCGGTGTTGGTCATGTATATGGTAAAGTGAATAAAAGGAGTTTAAATCACAGAAAAGCCAGCGTATTGTTAGCTTAATGGTTAGCAGTGTGTGCCAAAATTTCTCTGGTGAGTGAAGAAGTCTAGCAGCTTCTGAAATGGATCTATAAGAAAAGCTATGGCGGTTGTCTCTAAAAATTTTCTTTTCTATTTAATTAAAAACTTTTAATAATTAAATAAAAATTATTAAAAAAATGAAAAAACAATAATAATTTTCGCTATAGAAAATTTATTAGTGGCTTTGAGCTCATTCATAGTCATGATACTTGAAAATATATAGGCCGTAAAACGCAACAAAATGTTGGAATAAAAAGCAATAATTAAAAAACCGTGAGCACCCGGTAGCAGGTTGTGACAACAAAGCAGCTCTGCAAAAAATCCATCATGGTAAAAAACTGACTGCCAAATGGCGGTGTTGGTCATGTACATATATGGTAAAGTGAATAAAAGTAGTTTAGGGGCCAAAACAACCAGCGTATTTTTAGCTTAATGGTTAGCAGTGCGTGCCAAAATTTCTCTGATGAGTGAAGTTAGCAGCTTCCGAAATGGATCTATAAGAAAAGTTATGGCGGCTGTCTCTAAAAACTTTCCTTCCTATTCAATTTAAAACTCTTAATAATTAAATAAAAACTATTAAAAAAATAAAAAAAACAATAACAATTTTCGCTATAGAAAAATTATAAGTGGCCTTGAGCTCATTCATAGTCATGATACTTGAAAATGTATAGGCCGTAAAAACCAACAAATTGTTGGAATAAAAAGCAATAATTAAGAAACCGTGAGCACCCGGTAGCAGGCTGTGACAACAAATCAGCTCTGCAAAAAATCCATCATGATCAAAAACTGACCGCCAGATGGCGGTGTTGGTCATGTGCATGGTAAAGTGAATAAAAGGAGTTTAGAGGACAGAAAAACTAGCGTATTGTTAGCTTAATGGTTATCAGTGCGTGCCAAAATTTCTCTGATGAGTGAAGTCTAGCAGCTTCCGAAATGGATCTATAAGAAAATCTATGGCGGTTGTCTCTAAAAATGTTCCTTTTTATTCAATTAAAAACTTTTAATAATTAAATAAAAATTATTAAAAACATAAAAAAACAAAAAAAATGTTCGCTATAGAAAAATTATTAGTGGCCTTGAGCTCATTCATAGTCATAATACTTGAAAATGTATAGGCCGTAAAAACCAACAAGTTGTTGGAATAAAAAGCAATAATTAAAAACCCGTGAGCACACGGTAGCAGGCTGTGACAACAAAGCAGCTCTGCAAAAAATCCATCATGATCAAAACTGACTGCCAGATGGCGGTGTTGGTCATGTATATGGTAAAGGAAATAAAAGGAGTTTAGAGGACGGAAAAGCCAGCGTATTGTTAGCTTAATGGTTATCAGTGTGTGCCAAAATTTCTCTGGTGAGTGAAGAAGTCTAGCAGCTTTCGAAATGGATCTATGAGAAAATCTATGGCGGTTGTCTCTAAAAATTTTCCTTTCTATTCAATTAAAAACTTTTAATAATGAAATAAAAATTATTAAAAAAAAAAAACAATAATAATTTTCGCTATAGAAAAATTATTAATGGCCTTGAACTCATTCAAAGTCATGATACTTGAAAATGTATAGGCCGTAAAAACCAACAAATTGTTGGAATAAAAAGCAATAATTAAGAAACCGTGAGCACACGGTAGCAGGCTGTGACAACAAAGCAGCTCTACAAAAAATCCATCATGATCAAAACTGACTGCCAGTGGGCGGTGTTGGTCATGTATATGGTAAAGGAAATAAAAGTAGTTTAGGGGCCAGAACAACCAGCTTATTTTTAGTTTAATGGTTAGCAGTACTTGCCAAAATTTCTCTGATGAGTGAAGTCTAGCAGCTTCCGAAATGGATCTATAAGAAAAGTTATGGCGGCTGTCTCTAGAAACTTTCCTTTCTATTCAATTTAAAACTCTTAATAATTAAATAAAAACTATTAAAAAAATAAAAAAAACAATAACAATTTTCGCTATAGAAAAATTATAAGTGGCCTTGAGCTCATTCATAGTCATGATACTCGGAAATGTATAGGCCGTAAAAAGCAACAAATTGTTGGAATAAACTGCAATAATTAAAAAACCGTGAGCACCCGGTAGCAGGCTGTGACAACAAAGCAGCTCTGCAAAAAATCCATCATGATCAAAAACTGACTGCCAGATGGCGGTGTTGGTCATGTGTATGGTAAAGTGAATAAAAGGAGTTTAGAGGACAGAAAAACCAGCGCATTGTTAGCTTAATGGTTAGCAATGTGTGCCACAATTTCTCTGGTGAGTGAAGAAGTCTAGCAGCTTTCGAAATGGATCTATGAGAAAATCTATGGCGGTTGTCTCTAAAAATTTTCCTTTCTATTCAATTAAAAACTTTTAATAATGAAATAAAAATTATTAAAAAAAAAAAAAACAATAATAATTTTCGCTATAGAAAAATTATTAATGGCCTTGAACTCATTCAAAGTCATGATACTTGAAAATGTATAGGCCGTAAAAACCAACAAATTGTTGGAATAAAAAGCAATAATTAAGAAACCGTGAGCACACGGTAGCAGGCTGTGACAACAAAGCAGCTCTGCAAAAAATCCATCATGATCAAAACTGACTGCCAGATGGCGGTGTTGGTCATGTATATGGTAAAGGAAATAAAAGGAGTTTAGAGGACGGAAAAGCCAGCGTATTGTTAGCTTATTTTTAGTTTAATGGTGCCAAAATTTCTCTGATGAGTGAAGTCTAGCAGCTTCCGAAATGGATCTATGAGAAAATCTATGACGGTTGTCTCTAAAAATTTTCCTTTCTATTCAATTAAAAACTTTTAATAATTAAATAAAAATTATTAAAAAAAAAAAAAACAATAATAATTTTCGCTATAGAAAAATTATTAATGGCCTTGAACTCATTCAAAGTCATGATACTTGAAAATGTATAGGCCGTAAAAACCAACAAATTGTTGGAACAAAAAGCAATAATTAAAAAACCGTGAGCACACGGTAGCAGGCTGTGACAACAAAGCAGCTCTGCAAAAAATCCATCATGATCAAAAACTGACTGCCAAATGGCGGTGTTGGTCATGTATATGGTAAAGTGAATAAAAGGAGTTTAAATCACAGAAAAGCCAGCGTATTGTTAGCTTAATGGTTAGCAGTGTGTGCCAAAATTTCTCTGGTGAGTGAAGAAGTCTAGCAGCTTCTGAAATGGATCTATAAGAAAAGCTATGGCGGTTGTCTCTAAAAATTTTCTTTTCTATTTAATTAAAAACTTTTAATAATTAAATAAAAATTATTAAAAAAATGAAAAAACAATAATAATTTTCGCTATAGAAAATTTATTAGTGGCTTTGAGCTCATTCATAGTCATGATACTTGAAAATATATAGGCCGTAAAACGCAACAAAATGTTGGAATAAAAAGCAATAATTAAAAAACCGTGAGCACCCGGTAGCAGGTTGTGACAACAAAGCAGCTCTGCAAAAAATCCATCATGGTAAAAAACTGACTGCCAAATGGCGGTGTTGGTTTATTAAAAACATAAAAAAACAAAAAAAATGTTCGCTATAGAAAAATTATTAGTGGCCTTGAGCTCATTCATAGTCATAATACTTGAAAATGTATAGGCCGTAAAAACCAACAAGTTGTTGGAATAAAAAGCAATAATTAAAAAACCGTGAGCACACGGTAGCAGGCTGTGACAACAAAGCAGCTCTGCAAAAAATCCATCATGATCAAAACTGACTGCCAGATGGCGGTGTTGGTCATGTATATGGTAAAGGAAATAAAAGGAGTTTAGAGGACGGAAAAGCCAGCGTATTGTTAGCTTATTTTTAGTTTAATGGTGCCAAAATTTCTCTGATGAGTGAAGTCTAGCAGCTTCCGAAATGGATCTATGAGAAAATCTATGGCGGTTGTCTCTAAAAATTTTCCTTTCTATTCAATTTAAAACTTTTAATAATTAAATAAAAATTATTAAAAAAAAAAAAAACAATAATAATTTTCGCTATAGAAAAATTATTAATGGCCTTGAACTCATTCAAAGTCATGATACGTGAAAATGTATAGGCCGTAAAAACCAACGAATTGTTGGAATAAAAAGCAATAATTAAGAAACCGTGAGCACACGGTAGCAGGCTGTGACAACAAAGCAGCTCTGCAAAAAATCCATCATGATCAAAACTGACTGCCAGATGGCGGTGTTGGTCATGTATATGGTAAAGGAAATAAAAGGAGTTTAGAGGACGGAAAAGCCAGCGTATTGTTAGCTTAATGGTTAGCAATGTGTGCCACAATTTCTCTGGTGAGTGAAGAAGTCTAGCAGCTTTCGAAATGGATCTATGAGAAAATCTATGGCGGTTGTCTCTAAAAATTTTCCTTTCTATTCAATTAAAAACTTTTAATAATGAAATAAAAATTATTAAAAAAAAAAAAAACAATAATAATTTTCGCTATATAGTGAAGTCTAGCAGCTTCCGAAATCGATCTATAAGAAAAGTTATGGCGGCTGTCTCTAGAAACTTTCCTTTCTATTCAATTTAAAACTCTTAATAATTAAATAAAAACTATTAAAAAAATAAAAAAAACAATAACAATTTTCGCTATAGAAAAATTATAAGTGGCCTTGAGCTCATTCATAGTCATGATACTTGAAAATGTATAGGCCGTAAAAACCAACAAATTGTTGGAATAAAAAGCAATAATTAAGAAACCGTGAGCACCCGGTAGCAGGCTGTGACAACAAATCAGCTCTGCAAAAAATCCATCATGATCAAAAACTGACCGCCAGATGGCGGTGTTGGTCATGTGCATGGTAAAGTGAATAAAAGGAGTTTAGAGGACAGAAAAACCAGCGTATGGTTAGCTTAATGGTTATCAGTGCGTGCCAAAATTTCTCTGATGAGTGAAGTCTAGCAGCTTCCGAAATGGATCTATAAGAAAATCTATGGCGGTTGTCTCTAAAAATGTTCCTTTTTATTCAATTAAAAACTTTTAATAATTAAATAAAAATTATTAAAAACATAAAAAAACAAAAAAAATGTTCGCTATAGAAAAATTATTAGTGGCCTTGAGCTCATTCATAGTCATAATACTTGAAAATGTATAGGCCGTAAAAACCAACAAGTTGTTGGAATAAAAAGCAATAATTAAAAAACCGTGAGCACACGGTAGCAGGCTGTGACAACAAAGCAGCTCTGCAAAAAATCCATCATGATCAAAACTGACTGCCAGATGGCGGTGTTGGTCATGTATATGGTAAAGGAAATAAAAGGAGTTTAGAGGACGGAAAAGCCAGCGTATTGTTAGCTTATTTTTAGTTTAATGGTGCCAAAATTTCTCTGATGAGTGAAGTCTAGCAGCTTCCGAAATGGATCTATGAGAAAATCTATGGCGGTTGTCTCTAAAAATTTTCCTTTCTATTCAATTTAAAACTTTTAATAATTAAATAAAAATTATTAAAAAAAAAAAAAACAATAATAATTTTCGCTATAGAAAAATTATTAATGGCCTTGAACTCATTCAAAGGCATGATACGTGAAAATGTATAGGCCGTAAAAACCAACGAATTGTTGGAATAAAAAGCAATAATTAAGAAACCGTGAGCACACGGTAGCAGGCTGTGACAACAAAGCAGCTCTGCAAAAAATCCATCATGATCAAAACTGACTGCCAGATGGCGGTGTTGGTCATGTATATGGTAAAGGAAATAAAAGGAGTTTAGAGGACGGAAAAGCCAGCGTATTGTTAGCTTAATGGTTAGCAATGTGTGCCACAATTTCTCTGGTGAGTGAAGAAGTCTAGCAGCTTTCGAAATGGATCTATGAGAAAATCTATGGCGGTTGTCTCTAAAAATTTTCCTTTCTATTCAATTAAAAACTTTTAATAATGAAATAAAAATTATTAAAAAAAAAAAAACAATAATAATTTTCGCTATAGAAAAATTATTAATGGCCTTGAACTCATTCAAAGTCATGATACTTGAAAATGTATAGGCCGTAAAAACCAACAAATTGTTGGAATAAAAAGCAATAATTAAGAAACCGTGAGCACACGGTAGCAGGCTGTGACAACAAAGCAGCTCTACAAAAAATCCATCATGATCAAAACTGACTGCCAGATGGCGGTGTTGGTCATGTATATGGTAAAGGAAATAAAAGTAGTTTAGGGGCCAGAACAACCAGCTTATTTTTAGTTTAATGGTTAGCAGTACTTGCCAAAATTTCTCTGATGAGTGAAGTCTAGCAGCTTCCGAAATGGATCTATAAGAAAAGTTATGGCGGCTGTCTCTAGAAACTTTCCTTTCTATTCAATTTAAAACTCTTAATAATTAAATAAAAACTATTAAAAAAATAAAAAAAAACAATAACAATTTTCGCTATAGAAAAATTATAAGTGGCCTTGAGCTCATTCATAGTCATGATACTCGGAAATGTATAGGCCGTAAAAAGCAACAAATTGTTGGAATAAACTGCAATAATTAAAAAACCGTGAGCACCCGGTAGCAGGCTGTGACAACAAAGCAGCTCTGCAAAAAATCCATCATGATCAAAAACTGACTGCCAGATGGCGGTGTTGGTCATGTGTATGGTAAGGTGAATAAAAGGAGTTTAGAGGACAGAAAAACCAGCGCATTGTTAGCTTAATGGTTATCAGTGCGTGCCAAAATTTATCTGATGAGTGAAGTCTAGCAGCTTCCGAAATGGATCTATAAGAAAATCTATGGCGGTTGTCTCTAAAAACTTTCCTTTCTATTCAATTTAAAACTCTTAATAATTAAATAAAAACTATTAAAAAAATAAAAAAAACAATAACAATTTTCGCTATAGAAAAATTATAAGTGGCCTTGAGCTCATTCATAGTCATGATACTCGGAAATGTATAGGCCGTAAAAAGCAACAAATTGTTGGAATAAAAAGCAATAATTAAAAAACCGTGAGCACCCGGTAGCAGGCTGTGACAACAAAGCAGCTCTGCAAAAAATCCATCATGATAAAAACTGACTGCCAAATGGCGGTGTTGGTCATGTATATGGTAAAGTGAATAGAAGTAGTTTAGGGGCCACAACATCTAGCGTATTTTTAGCTTAATGGTTAGCAGTGCGTGCCAAAATTTCTCTGATGAGTGAAGTCTAGCAGCTTCCGAAATGGATCTATAAGAAAAGTTATGGCGGCTGTCTCTAAAAACTTTCCTTTCTATTCAATTTAAAACTCTTAATAATTAAATAAAAACTATTAAAAAAATAAAAAAACAATAACAATTTTCGCTATAGAAAAGTTATAAGTGGCCTTGAGCTCATTCATAGTCATGATACTTGAAAATGTATAGGCCGTAAAACGCAAGAAATTGTTGGAATAAAAAGCAACAATTAAAAAACCTTGAGCACACGGTAGCAGGCTGTGACAAAACTGACTGCCAGATGGCGGTGTTGGTCATGTACATATATGGTAAAGGGAATAAAAGAAGTTTAGAGGACAGAAAATCCAGCGTATTGTTAGCTTAATGGTTAGCAGTGCGTGCCAAAATTTCTCTGATGATTGAAGTCTAGCAGCTTCCGAAATTGATCTATAAGCAAAGCTATGGCGGTTGTCCCTAAAAATGTTCCTTACTATGTAATTAAAAACTTTTAATAATTAAATAAAAATTATTAAAAAAATAAAAAAACAATAATAATTTTCGCCATAGAAAAATTATTAGTGGCTTTAAGCTCATTCATAGTCATGATACTTGAAAATGTATAGGCCGTAAAAAGCAACAAATTGTTGGAATAAAAAGCAATAATTAAAAAACCGTGAGCACCCGGTAGGAGGCTGTGACAACAAAACAGCTCTGCAAAAAATCCATCATCATCAAAAACTGACTGCCAGATGGCGGTGTTGGTCATGTATATGGTAAAGTGAATAAAAGGAGTTTAGAGGACGGAAAAGCCAGCGTATTATTAGCTTAATGGTTTGCAGTGTGTGCTAAAATTTCTCTGATGATTGAAGTCTAGCAGCTTCCGAAATTGATCTATAAGAAAAGCTTTGGCGGTTGTCTCTAAAAATTTTCCTTACTCTTTAATTAAAAACTTTTAATAATTAAATAAAAATTATTAAAAAAATAAAAAAACAATAACAATTTTCGCTATAGAAAAATTATAAGTGGCCTTGAGCTCATTCATAGTCATGATACTTGAAAATGTATAGGCCGTAAAACGCAAGAAATTGTTGGAATAAAAAGCAACAATTAAAAAACCTTGAGCACACGGTAGCAGGCTGTGACAAAACTGACTGCCAGATGGCGGTGTTGGTCATGTATATGGTAAAGGGAATAAAAGAAGTTTAGAGGACAGAAAATCCAGCGTATTGTTAGCTTAATGGTTAGCAGTGCGTGCCAAAATTTCTCTGATGATTGAAGTCTAGCAGCTTCCGAAATTGATCTATAAGCAAAGCTATGGCGGTTGTCTCTAAAAATTTTCCTTACTATGTAATTAAAAACTTTTAATAATTAAATAAAAATTATTAAAAAAATAAAAAAACAATAATAATTTTCGCCATAGAAAAATTATTAGTGGCTTTAAGCTCATTCATAGTCATGATACTTGAAAATGTATAGGCCGTAAAAACCAACAAATTGTTGGAATAAAAAGCAATAATTAAGAAACCGTGAGCACACGGTAGCAGGCTGTGACAACAAAGCAGCTCTGCAAAAAATCCATCATGATCAAAAACTGACTGCCAGATGGCGGTGTTGGTCATGTATATGGTAAAGTGAATAAAAGGAGTTTAGAGGACGGAAAAGCCAGCGTATTGTTAGCTTAATGGTTTGCAGTGTGTGCCAAAATTTCTCTGATGATTGAAGTCTAGCAGCTTCCGAAATTGATCTGTAAGAAAAGCTTTGGCGGTTGTCTCTAAAAATTTTCCTTACTGTTTAATTAAAAACTTTTAATAATTAAATAAAAATTATTAAAAAAAATAAAAAAACAAAAATAATTTTCGCTATAGAAAAATTATTAGTGGCCTTGAGCTCATTCAAAGTCATGATACTTGAAAATGTATAGGCCGTAAAAACCAACAAATTGTTGGAATAAACAGCAATAATTAAAAAACCGTGAGCACGCGGTAGCAGGCTGTGACAACAGAGCAGCTCTGCAAAAAATCCATCATGATCAAAAACTGACTGTCAGATGGTGGTGTTGGTCATGTATATGGTAAAGTGAATAAAAGGAGTTTAGAGGACAGAAAAACCAGCGTATTGTTAGCTTAATGGTTATCAGTGCGTGCCAAAATTTCTCTGATGAGTGAAGTCTAGCAGCTTCCGAAATGGATTTATAAGAAAAGCTATGGCGGTTCTCTCTAAAAATGTTCCTTTTTATTCAATTAAAAACTTTTAATAATTAAATAAAAATTATTAAGAAAATAAAAAAACGAAAATAATTTTCGCTATAGAAAAATTATTAGTGACCTTGAGCTCATTCATAGTCATGATACTTGAAAATGTATAGGCCGTAAAAACCAACAAATTGTTGGAAAAAAAGCAATAATTAAAAAACCGTGAGCACACGGTAGCAGGCTGTGACAACAAAGCAGCTCTGCAAAAAATCCATCATGATCAAAAACTGACTGCCAGATGGCGGTGTTGGTCATGTATATGGTAAAGTGAATAAAAAGAGTTTAGAGGACAGAAAAGCCAGCGTATTGTTAGCTTAATGGTTAGCAGTGTTTGCCAAAATTTCTCTTGTGAGTGAAGAGTAGCAGCTTCCGAAATGGATCTATAAGAAAATCTATGGCGGTTGTCTCTAAAAATGTTCCTTTCTATTCAATTAAAAACTTTTAATAATTAAATAAAAATTATAAAAAAAATAAAACAGCAATAATAATGTTCGCTATAGAAAAATTATTAGTGGCCTTGGGCTCATTCATAGTCATGATACTTGAAAATGTATAGGCCGTAAAAACCAAAAAATTACCAAAATTTCTCTGACCAGTGAAGTCTAGCAGCCTCCGAAATGGATCTATGAGAAAATCTATGGCGGTTGTCTCTAAAAATGTTCGTTTCTATTCAATTAAAAACTTTTAATAATTAACTAAAAATTATTAAAAAAATAAAAAAACAAAAATAATTTTCGCTATGGAAAAATTATTAGTGGCCTTGAGCTCATTCAAAGTCATGATACTTGAAAATGTATAGGCCGTAAAAACCAACCAATTGTTGGAATAAACAGCAATAATTAAAAAACCGTGAGCACCAGGTAGAAGGCTGTGACAACAAAGCAGCTCTGCAAAAAATCCATCATGATCAAAAACTGACTGCCAGATGGCGGTGTTGGTCATGTGTATGGTAAAGTGAATAAAAGGAGTTTAGAGGACAGAAAATCCAGCGTATTGTTAGCTTAATGGTTATCAGTGAGTGCCAAAATTTCTCTGATGAGTAAAGTCTAGCAGCCTCCGAAATGGATCTATAAGAAAATCTATGACGGTTGTCTCTAAAAATGTTCGTTTCTATTCAATTAAAAACTTTTAATAATTAAATAAAAATTATTAAAAAAATAAAAAAACAAAAATAATTTTCGCTATGGAAAAATTATTAGTGGCCTTGAGCTCATTCAAAGTCATGATACTTGAAATGCATAGGCCGTAAAAACCAACAAATTGTTGAAATAAAAAGCAATAATTAAAAAACCGTGAGCACACGGTAGCAGGCTGTGACAACAAAGCAGCTATGCAAAAAATCCATCATGATCAAAAACTGACTGCCAGATTGCGGTGTTGGTCATGTATATGGTAAAGTGAATAAAAGGAGTTTAGAGGACAGAAAAGCCAGCGTATTGTTAGCTTAATGGTTATCAGTGAGTGCCAAAATTTCTCTGATGAGTAAAGTCTAGCAGCTTCCGAAATTGATCTATAAGAAAAGCTATGGCAGTTGTCTCTAAAAATTTTCCTTTCTATTTAATTAAAAGCTTTTAATAATTAAATAAAAATTATTAAAAAAATAAAAAAACAATAACAATAAAATAAAGAGCAATAATTAAAAAACCGTGAGCACCCGGTAGGAGGCTGTGAAAACAAAGCAGCTCTGCAAAAAATCCATCATGATAGAAAACTGACTGCCAAATGGCGGTGTTGGTCATGTATATGTTAAAGTGAATAGAAGTAGTTTAGGGGCCAGAACAACCAGCGTATTTTTAGCTTAATGGTTAGCAGTGCGTGGAAAATTTCTCTGATGAGTGAAGTCTAGAAGCTTCCGAAATGGATCTATACGAAAAGTTATGGCGGCTGTCTCTACAAACTTTCCTTTCTATTTAATTTAAAACTCTTAATAATTAAATAAAAACTATTAAAAAAATAAAAAAACAATAACAATTTTCGCTATAGAAAAATTATAAGTGGCCTTGAGCTCATACTTGAAAATGTATAGGCCGTAAAAACCAAAAAATTACCAAAATTTCTCTGATCAGTGAAGTCTAGCAGCCTCCGAAATGGATCTATGAGAAAATCTATGGCGGTTGTCTCTAAAAATGTTCGTTTCTATTCAATTAAAAACTTTTAATAATTAAATAAAAATTATTAAAAAAATAAAAAAACAAAAATAATTTTCGCTATGGAAAAATTATTAGTGGCCTTGAGCTCATTCAAAGTCATGATACTTGAAATGCATAGGCCGTAAAAACCAACAAATTGTTGAAATAAAAAGCAATAATTAAAAAACCGTGAGCACCCGGTAGCAGGCTATGCCAACAAAGTAGCTCTGCAAAAAATCCATCATGATCAAAAACTGACTGCCAGATGGCGGTGTTGGTCATATATATGGTAAAGTGAATAAAAGGAGTTTAGAGGACAGAAAAGCCAGCGTATTGTTAGCTTAATGGTTAGCAGTGTTTGCCAAAATTTCTCTGGTGAGTGAAGTGTAGCAGCTTCCGAAATGGATCTATAAGAAAATCTATGGCGGTTGTCTCTAAAAATTTTCCTTTCTATTCAATTAAAAACTTTTAATAATTAAATAAAAATTATTAAAAAAATAAAACAGCAATAATAATGTTCGCTATAGAAAAATTATTAGTGGCCTTGGGCTCATTCATAGTCATGATACTTGAAATGCATAGCCCGTAAAAACCAACAAATTGTTGAAATAAAAAGCAATAATTAAAAAACCGTGAGCACCCGGTAGCAGGCTGTGACAACAAAACAGCTTCGCAAAAAATCCATCATGATCAAAAACTGACTGGCAGATGGCGGTGTTGGTCATGTATATGGTAAAGTGAATAAAAGGAGTTTAGAGGACGGAAAAGCCAGGGTATTGTTAGCTTAATGGTTAGCAGTGCGTGCCAAAATTTCTCTGATGATTAAAGTCTACCAGCTTCCGGAATTGATCTATAAGAAAAGCTATGGCAGTTGTCTCTAAAAATTTTCCTTTCTATTTAATTAAAAACTTTTAATAATTAAATAAAAATTATTAAAAAAATAAAAAAACAATAACAATTTTCGCTATAGAAAAATTATTAGTGGCTTTGAGCTCATTCATAGTCATGATACTTGAAAGGTATAGGCCGTAAAAAGCAATAACTAAAAAACCGTGAGCACCCGGTAGGAGGCTGTGACAACAAAACAGCTCTGCAAAAAATCCATCATGATCAAAAACTGACTGGCAGATGGCGGTGTTGGTCACGTATATGGTAAAGTGAATAAAAGGAGTTTAGAGGACGGAAAAGCCAGGGTATTGTTAGCTTAATGGTTAGCAGTGCGTGCCAAAATTTCTCTGATGAGTGAAGTCTAGCAGCTTCCGAAATGGATTTATAAGAAAAGCTATGGCGGTTCTCTCTAAAAATGTTCCTTTTTATTCAATTAAAAACTTTTAATAATTAAATAAAAATTATTAAGAAAATAAAAAAACGAAAATAATTTTCGCTATAGAAAAATTATTAGTGACCTTGAGCTCATTCATAGTCATGATACTTGAAAATGTATAGGCCGTAAAAACCAACAAATTGTTGGAATAAAACGCAATAATTAAAAAACCGTGAGCACACGGTAGCAGGCTGTGACAACAAAGCAGCTATGCAAAAAATCCATCATGATCAAAAACTGACTGCCAGATTGCGGTGTTGGTCATGTATATGGTAAAGTGAATAAAAGGAGTTTAGAGGACAGAAAAGCCAGCGTATTGTTAGCTTAATGGTTATCAGTGCGTGCCAAAATTTCTCTGATGAGTGAAGTCTAGCAGCTTCCGAAATGGATTTATAAGAAAAGCTATGGCGGTTCTCTCTAAAAATGTTTCTTTTTATTCAATTAAAAACTTTTAATAATTAAATAAAAATTATTAAGAAAATAAAAAAACGAAAATAATTTTCGCTATAGAAAAATTATTAGTGACCTTGAGCTCATTCATAGTCATGATACTTGAATATGTATAGGCCGTAAAAACCAACAAATTGTTGGAAAAAAAGCAATAATTAAAAAACCGTGAGCACACGGTAGCAGGCTGTGACAACAAAGCAGCTCTGCAAAAAATCCATCATGATCAAAAACTGACTGCCAGATGGCGGTGTTGGTCATGTATATGGTAAAGTGAATAAAAGGAGTTTAGAGGACAGAAAAGCCAGCGTATTGTTAGCTTAATGGTTAGCAGTGTTTGCCAAAATTTCTCTGGTGAGTGAAGAGTAGCAGCTTCCGAAATGGATCTATAAGAAAATCTATGGCGGTTGTCTCTAAAAATGTTCCTTTCTATTCAATTAAAAACTTTTAATAATTAAATAAAAATTATTAAAAAAATAAAACAGCAATAATAATGTTCGCTATAGAAAAATTATTAGTGGCCTTGGGCTCATTCATAGTCATGATACTTGAAAATGTATAGGCCGTAAAAACCAAAAAATTACCAAAATTTCTCTGATCAGTGAAGTCTAGCAGCCTCCGAAATGGATCTATGAGAAAATCTATGGCGGTTGTCTCTAAAAATGTTCATTTCTATTCAATTAAAAACTTTTAATAATTAAATAAAAATTATTAAAAAAATAAAAAAACGAAAATAATTTTCGCTATAGAAAAATTATTAGTGACCTTGAGCTCATTCAAAGTCATGATACTTGAAAATGTATAGGCCGTAAAAACCAACCAATTGTTGGAATAAACAGCAATAATTAAAAAACCGTGAGCACCAGGTAGAAGGCTGTGACAACAAAGCAGCTCTGCAAAAAATCCATCATGATCAAAAACTGACTGCCAGATGGCGGTGTTGGTCATGTGTATCGTAAAGTGAATAAAAGGAGTTTAGAGGACAGAAAATCCAGCGTATTGTTAGCTTAATGGTTATCAGTGAGTGCCAAAATTTCTCTGATGAGTAAAGTCTAGCAGCCTCCGAAATGGATCTATAAGAAAATCTATGGCGGTTGTCTCTAAAAATGTTCATTTCTATTCAATTAAAAACTTTTAATAATTAAATAAAAATTATTAAAAAAATAAAAAAACAAAAATAATTTTCGCTATGGAAAAATTATTAGTGGCCTTGAGCTCATTCAAAGTCATGATACTTGAAATGCATAGGCCGTAAAAACCAACAAATTGTCGAAATAAAAAGCAATAATAAAAAACCGTGAGCACCCGGTAGCAGGCTGTGACAACAAAACAGCTTCGCAAAAAATCCATCATGATCAAAAACTGACTGGCAGATGGCGGTGTTGGTCATGTATATGGTAAAGTGAATAAAAGGAGTTTAGAGGACGGAAAAGCCAGGGTATTGTTAGCTTAATGGTTAGCAGTGCGTGCCAAAATTTCTCTGATGATTAAAGTCTCGCAGCTTCCGAAATTGATCTATAAGAAAAGCTATGGCAGTTGTCTCTAAAAATTTTCCTTTCTATTTAATTAAAAACTTTTAATAATTAAATAAAAATTATTAAAAAAATAAAAAAACAATAACAATTTTCGCTATAGAAAAATTATTAGTGGCTTTGAGCTCATTCATAGTCATGATACTTGAAAGGTATAGGCCGTAAAAAGCAATAACTAAAAAACCGTGAGCACCCGGTAGGAGGCTGTGACAACAAAACAGCTCTGCAAAAAATCCATCATGATCAAAAACTGACTGGCAGATGGCGGTGTTGGTCATGTATATGGTAAAGTGAATAAAAGGAGTTTAGAGGACGGAAAAGCCAGGGTATTGTTAGCTTAATGGTTAGCAGTGCGTGCCAAAATTTCTCTGATGATTGAAGTCTAGCAGCTTCCGAAATTGATCTATAAGAAAAGCTATGGCAGTTGTCTCTAAAAATTTTCCTTTCTATTTAATTAAAAGCTTTCAATAATTAAATAAAAATTATTAAAAAAATAAAAAAACAATAACAATAAAATAAAGAGCAATAATTAAAAAACCGTGAGCACCCGGTAGGAGGCTGTGAAAACAAAGCAGCTCTGCAAAAAATCCATCATGATAAAAAACTGACTGCCAAATGGCGGTGTTGGTCATGTATATGTTAAAGTGAATAGAAGTAGTTTAGGGGCCAGAACAACCAGCGTATTTTTAGCTTAATGGTTAGCAGTGCGTGCGAAAATTTCTCTGATGAGTGAAGTC
The DNA here is from genome assembly GCA_949987695.1 of Merzomyia westermanni. Classification (NCBI taxonomy): domain Eukaryota; kingdom Metazoa; phylum Arthropoda; class Insecta; order Diptera; family Tephritidae; genus Merzomyia; species Merzomyia westermanni. Next base: position 101,594,419 of record OX465288.1, on the reverse strand, counting down.
TAGAAGCTTCCGAAATGGATCTATACGAAAAGTTATGGCGGCTGTCTCTAAAAACTTTCCTTTCTATTTAATTCAAAACTCTTAATAATTAAATAAAAACTATTAAAAAAATAAAAAAACAATAACAATTTTCGCTATAGAAAAATTATAAGTGGCCTTGAGCTCATACTTGAAAATGTATAGGCCGTAAAAACCAAAAAATTACCAAAATTTCTCTGATCAGTGAAGTCTAGCAGCCTCCGAAATGGATCTATGAGAAAATCTATGGCGGTTGTCTCTAAAAATGTTCGTTTCTATTCAATTAAAAACTTTTAATAATTAAATAAAAATTATTAAAAAAATAAAAAAACAAAAATAATTTTCGCTATGGAAAAATTATTAGTGGCCTTGAGCTCATTCAAAGTCATGATACTTGAAATGCATAGGCCGTAAAAACCAACAAATTGTTGAAATAAAAAGCAATAATTAAAAAACCGTGAGCACCCGGTAGCAGGCTGTGCCAACAAAACAGCTTCGCAAAAAATCCATCATGATCAAAAACTGACTGGCAGATGGCGGTGTTGGTCATGTATATGGTAAAGTGAATAAAAGGAGTTTAGAGGACGGAAAAGCCAGGGTATTGTAGCTTAATGGTTAGCAGTGCGTGCCAAAATTTCTCTGATGATTGAAGTCTAGCAGCTTCCGAAATTGATCTATAAGAAAAGCTATGGCAGTTGTCTCTAAAAATTTTCCTTTCTATTTAATTAAAAACTTTTAATAATTAAATAAAAATTATTAAAAAAATAAAAAAACAATAACAATAAAATAAAGAGCAATAATTAAAAAACCGTGAGCACCCGGTAGCAGGCTGTGCCAACAAAACAGCTTCGCAAAAAATCCATCATGATAAAAAACTGACTGCCAAATGGCGGTGTTGGTCATGTATATGTTAAAGTGAATAGAAGTAGTTTAGGGGCCAGAACAACCAGCGTATTTTTAGCTTAATGGTTAGCAGTGCGTGGAAAATTTCTCTGATGAGTGAAGTCTAGCAGCTTCCGAAATGGATTTATAAGAAAAGCTATGGCGGGTGTCTCTAAAAATTTTCCTTTCCATTCAATTAAAAACTTTTGATAATTAAATAAAAATTATTAAAAAAATAAAAAACCAATAATAATTTTCGCTACAGAAAAATTATTAGTGGCCTTGAGCTCATTCATAGTCATGATATTTGAAAATGTATAGGCCGTAATAAGCAAGAAATTGTTGGAATAAAAAGCAATAATTAAAAAACCGTGAGCACCCGGTAGCAGGCTGTGACAACAATATAGCTCTGCAAAAAATCCATCATGATCAAAAACTGACTGCCAGATGGCGGTGTTGGTCATGTATATGGTAAAGTGAATAAACGGAGTTTAGAGGACAGAAAAACCAGCTTAATGGTTATCAGTGCGTGCCAAAATTTCTCTGATGAGTGAAGTCTAGCAGCTTCCGAAATGGATTTATAAGAAAAGCTATGGCGGTTCTCTCTAAAAATGTTCCTATTTATTCAATTAAAAACTTTTAATAATTAAATAAAAATTATTAAGAAAATAAAAAAACGAAAATAATTTTCGCTATAGAAAAATTATTAGTGACCTTGAGCTCATTCATAGTCATGATACTTGAAAATGTATAGGCCGTAAAAACCAACAAATTGTTGGAATAAAAAGCAATAATTAAAAAACCGTGAGCACACGGTAGCAGGCTGTGACAACAAAGCAGCTCTGCAAAAAATCCATCATGATCAAAAACTGACTGCCAGATGGCGGTGTTGGTCATATATATGGTAAAGTGAATAAAAGGAGTTTAGAGGACAGAAAAGCCAGCGTATTGTTAGCTTAATGGTTAGCAGTGTTTGCCAAAATTTCTCTGGTGAGTGAAGTGTAGCAGCTTCCGAAATGGATCTATAAGAAAATCTATGGCGGTTGTCTCTAAAAATTTTCCTTTCTATTCAATTAAAAACTTTTAATAATTAAATAAAAATTATTAAAAAAATAAAACAGCAATAATAATGTTCGCTATAGAAAAATTATTAGTGGCCTTGGGCTCATTCATAGTCATGATACTTGAAATGCATAGGCCGTAAAAACCAACAAATTGTTGAAATAAAAAGCAATAATTAAAAAACCGTGAGCACCCGGTAGCAGGCTGTGACAACAAAACAGCTTCGCAAAAAATCCATCATGATCAAAAACTGATTGGCAGATGGCGGTGTTGGTCATGTATATGGTAAAGTGAATAAAAGGAGTTTAGAGGACAGAAAAGCCAGCGTATTCTTAGCTTAATGGTTAGCAGTGCGTGCCAAAATTTCTCTGATGATTAAAGTCTAGCAGCTTCCGGAATTGATCTATAAGAAAAGCTATGGCAGTTGTCTCTAAAAATTTTCCTTTCTATTTAATTAAAAACTTTTAATAATTAAATAAAAATTATTAAAAAAATAAAAAAACAATAACAATTTTCGCTATAGAAAAATTATTAGTGGCTTTGAGCTCATTCATAGTCATGATACTTGAAAGGTATAGGCCGTAAAAAGCAATAACTAAAAAACCGTGAGCACCCGGTAGGAGGCTGTGACAACAAAACAGCTCTGCAAAAAATCCATCATGATCAAAAACTGACTGGCAGATGGCGGTGTTGGTCATGTATATGGTAAAGTGAATAAAAGGAGTTTAGAGGACGGAAAAGCCAGGGTATTGTTAGCTTAATGGTTAGCAGTGCGTGCCAAAATTTCTCTGATGAGCGAAGTCTAGCAGCTTCCGAAATGGATTTATAAGAAAAGCTATGGCGGTTCTCTCTAAAAATGTTCCTTTTTATTCAATTAAAAACTTTTAATAATTAAATAAAAATTATTAAGAAAATAAAACAACGAAAATAATTTTCGCTATAGAAAAATTATTAGTGACCTTGAGCTCATTCATAGTCATGATACTTGAAAATGTATAGGCCGTAAAAACCAACAAATTGTTGGAATAAAACGCAATAATTAAAAAACCGTGAGCACACGGTAGCAGGCTGTGACAACAAAGCAGCTATGCAAAAAATCCATCATGATCAAAAACTGACTGCCAGATGGCGGTGTTGGTCATGTATATGGTAAAGTGAATAAAAGGAGTTTAGAGGACAGAAAAGCCAGCGTATTGTTAGCTTAATGGTTAGCAGTGCGTGCCAAAATTTCTCTGATGATTGAAGTCTAGCAGCTTCCGAAATTGATCTATAAGAAAAGCTATGGCAGTTGTCTCTAAAAATTTTCCTTTCTATTTAATTAAAAACTTTTAATAATTAAATAAAAATTATTAAAAAAATAAAAAAACAATAACAATAAAATAAAGAGCAATAATTAAAAAACCGTGAGCACCCGGTAGGAGGTTGTGAAAACAAAGCAGCTCTGCAAAAAATCCATCATGATAAAAAACTGACTGCCAAATGGCGGTGTTGGTCATGTATATGTTAAAGTGAATAGAAGTAGTTTAGGGGCCAGAACAACCAGCGTATTTTTAGCTTAATGGTTAGCAGTGCGTGCGAAAATTTCTCTGATGAGTGAAGTCTAGAAGCTTCCGAAATGGATCTATACGAAAAGTTATGGCGGCTGTCTCTAAAAACTTTCCTTTCTATTTAATTTAAAACTCTTAATAATTAAATAAAAACTATTAAAAAAATAAAAAAACAATAACAATTTTCGCTATAGAAAAATTATAAGTGGCCTTGAGCTCATACTTGAAAATGTATAGGCCGTAAAAACCAACAAATTGTTGGAATAAACAGCAATAATTAAAAAACCGTGAGCACGCGGTAGCAGGCTGTGACAACAGAGCAGCTCTGCAAAAAATCCATCATGATCAAAAACTGACTGGCAGATGGCGGTGTTGGTCATGTATATGGTTAAGTGAATGAAAGGAGTTTAGAGGACAGAAAAACCAGCGTATTGTTAGCTTAATGGTTATCAGTGCCTGCCAAAATTTCTCTGATCAGTGAAGTCTAGCAGCTTCCGAAATGGATCTATGAGAAAATCTATGGCGGTTGTCTCTAAAAATTTTGCTTTCTATTCAATTAAAAACTTTTAATAATTTAATAAAAATTGTTAAAAAAATAAAATAATAAAACAATAATAATTTTCGCTATAGAAAAATTATTAGTGGCCTTGAGCTCATTCAAAGTCATGATACTTGAAAATGTATAGGCCGTAAAAACCAACAAATTGTTGGAATAAACAGCAATAATTAAAAAACCGTGAGCACGCGGTAGCAGGCTGTGACAACAGAGCAGCTCTGCAAAAAATCCATCATGATCAAAAACTGACTGTCAGATGGTGGTGTTGGTCATGTATATGGTAAAGTGAATAAAAGGAGTTTAGAGGACAGAAAAACCAGCGTATTGTTAGCTTAATGGTTATCAGTGCGTGCCAAAATTTCTCTGATCAGTGAAGTCTAGCAGCTTCCGAAATTGATCTATAAGAAAAGCTATGGCAGTTGTCTCTAAAAATTTTCCTTTCTATTCAATTAAAAACTTTTAATAATTTAATAAAAATTGTTAAAAAAAATAAAATAATAAAACAATAATAATTTTCGCTATAGAAAAATTATTAGTGGCCTTGAGCTCATTCAAAGTCATGATACTTGAAAATGTATAGGCCGTAAAAACCAACAAATTGTTGGAATAAACAGCAATAATTAAAAAACCGTGAGCACGCGGTAGCAGGCTGTGACAACAGTGCAGCTCTGCAAAAAATCCATCATGATCAAAAACTGACTGTCAGATGGTGGTGTTGGTCATGTATATGGTAAAGTGAATATAAGGAGTTTAGAGGACAGAAAAACCAGCGTATTGTTAGCTTAATGGTTATCAGTGCGTGCCAAAATTTCTCTGATGATTGAAGTCTAGCAGCTTCCGAAATTGATCTATAAGAAAAGCTATGGCAGTTGTCTCTAAAAATTTTCCTTTCTATTTAATTAAAAACTTTTAATAATTAAATAAAAATTATTAAAAAAATAAAAAAACAATAACAATAAAATAAAGAGCAATAATTAAAAAATCGTGAGCACCCGGTAGGAGGTTGTGAAAACAAAGCAGCTCTGCAAAAAATCCATCATGATAAAAAACTGACTGCCAAATGGCGGTGTTGGTCATGTATATGTTAAAGTGAATAGAAGTAGTTTAGGGGCCAGAACAACCAGCGTATTTTTAGCTTAATGGTTAGCAGTGCGTGCGAAAATTTCTCTGATGAGTGAAGTCTAGAAGCTTCCGAAATGGATCTATACGAAAAGTTATGGCGGCTGTCTCTAAAAACTTTCCTTTCTATTTAATTTAAAACTCTTAATAATTAAATAAAAACTATTAAAAAAATAAAAAAACAATAACAATTTTCGCTATAGAAAAATTATAAGTGGCCTTGAGCTCATACTTGAAAATGTATAGGCTGTAAAAACCAACAAATTGTTGGAATAAACAGCAATAATTAAAAAACCGTGAGCACGCGGTACCAGGCTGTGACAACAGAGCAGCTCTGCAAAAAATCCATCATGATCAAAAACTGACTGGCAGATGGCGGTGTTGGTCATGTATATGGTTAAGTGAATGAAAGGAGTTTAGAGGACAGAAAAACCAGCGTATTGTTAGCTTAATGGTTATCAGTGCCTGCCAAAATTTCTCTGATCAGTGAAGTCTAGCAGCTTCCGAAATGGATCTATGAGAAAATCTATGGCGGTTGTCTCTAAAAATTTTGCTTTCTATTCAATTAAAAACTTTTAATAATTTAATAAAAATTGTTAAAAAATAAAATAATAAAACAATAATAATTTTCGCTATAGAAAAATTATTAGTGGCCTTGAGCTCATTCAAAGTCATGATACTTGAAAATGTATAGGCCGTAAAAACCAACAAATTGTTGGAATAAACAGCAATAATTAAAAAACCGTGAGCACGCGGTAGCAGGCTGTGACAACAGAGCAGCTCTGCAAAAAATCCATCATGATCAAAAACTGACTGTCAGATGGTGGTGTTGGTCATGTATATGGTAAAGTGAATAAAAGGAGTTTAGAGGACGGAAAAGCCAGGGTATTGTTAGCTTAATGGTTAGCAGTGCGTGCCAAAATTTCTCTGGTGAGTGAAGAAGTCTAGCAGCTTCCGGAATTGATCTATAAGAAAAGCTATGGCGGGTATCTCTAAAAATTTTCCTTTCTATTTAATTAAAAACTTTTAATAATTAAATAAAAATTATTAAAAAAATAAAAAAACAATAACAATTTTCGCTATAGAAAAATTATTAGTGGCTTTGAGCTCATTCATAGTCATGATACTTGAAAGGTATAGGCCGTAAAAAGCAATAACTAAAAAACCGTGAGCACCCGGTAGGAGGCTGTGACAACAAAACAGCTCTGCAAAAAATCCATCATGATCAAAAACTGACTGGCAGATGGCGGTGTTGGTCATGTATATGGTAAACTGAATAAAAGGAGTTTAGAGGACGGAAAAGCCAGGGTATTGTTAGCTTAATGGTTAGCAGTGCGTGCCAAAATTTCTCTGATGAGTGAAGTCTAGCAGCTTCCGAAATGGATTTATAAGAAAAGCTATGGCGTTTCTCTCTAAAAATGTTCCTTTTTATTCAATTAAAAACTTTTAATAATTAAATAAAAATTATTAAAAAAATAAAAAAACAATAACAATTTTCGCTATAGAAAAATTATTAGTGGCTTTGAGCTCATTCATAGTCATGATACTTGAAAGGTATAGGCCGTAAAAAGCAATAACTAAAAAACCGTGAGCACCCGGTAGGAGGCTGTGACAACAAAACAGCTCTGCAAAAAATCCATCATGATCAAAAACTGACTGGCAGATGGCGGTGTTGGTCATGTATATGGTAAACTGAATAAAAGGAGTTTAGAGGACGGAAAAACCAGCGTATTGTTAGCTTAATGGTTAGCAGTGTTTGCCAAAATTTCTCTGGTGAGTGAAGTGTAGCAGCTTCCGAAATGGATCTATAAGAAAATCTATGGCGGTTGTCTCTAAAAATGTTCCTTTCTATTCAATTAAAAACTTTTAATAATTAAATAAAAATTATTAAAAAAATAAAACAGCAATAATAATGTTCGCTATAGAAAAATTATTAGTGGCCTTGGGCTCATTCATAGTCATGATACTTGAAATGCATAGGCCGTGAAAACCAACAAATTGTTGAAATAAAAAGCAATAATTAAAAAACCGTGAGCACCCGGTAGCAGGCTCTGACAACAAAACAGCTTCGCAAAAAATCCATCATGATCAAAAACTGACTGGCAGATGGCGGTGTTGGTCATGTATATGGTAAAGTGAATAAAAGGAGTTTAGAGGACGGAAAAGCCAGGGTATTGTTAGCTTAATGGTTAGCAGTGCGTGCCAAAATTTCTCTGATGATTAAAGTCTAGCAGCTTCCGAAATTGATCTATAAGAAAAGCTATGGCAGTTGTCTCTAAAAATTTTCCTTTCTATTTAATTAAAAACTTTTAATAATTAAATAAAAATTATTAAAAAAATAAAACAGCAATAATAATGTTCGCTATAGAAAAATTATTAGTGGCCTTGGGCTCATTCATAGTCATGATACTTGAAATGCATAGGCCGTGAAAACCAACAAATTGTTGAAATAAAAAGCAATAATTAAAAAACCGTGAGCACCCGGTAGGAGGCTGTGACAACAAAACAGCTCTGCAAAAAATCCATCATGATCAAAAACTGACTGGCAGATGGCGGTGTTGGTCATGTATATGGTAAACTGAATAAAAGGAGTTTAGAGGACGGAAAAGCCAGGGTATTGTTAGCTTAATGGTTAGCAGTGCGTGCCAAAATTTCTCTGATGAGTGAAGTCTAGCAGCTTCCGAAATGGATTTATAAGAAAAGCTATGGCGGTTCTCTCTAAAAATGTTCCTTTTTATTCAATTAAAAACTTTTAATAATTAAATAAAAATTATTAAAAAAATAAAAAAACAATAACAATTTTCGCTATAGAAAAATTATTAGTGGCTTTGAGCTCATTCATAGTCATGATACTTGAAAGGTATAGGCCGTAAAAAGCAATAACTAAAAAACCGTGAGCACCCGGTAGGAGGCTGTGACAACAAAACAGCTCTGCAAAAAATCCATCATGATCAAAAACTGACTGGCAGATGGCGGTGTTGGTCATGTATATGGTAAACTGAATAAAAGGAGTTTAGAGGACGGAAAAACCAGCGTATTGTTAGCTTAATGGTTAGCAGTGTTTGCCAAAATTTCTCTGGTGAGTGAAGTGTAGCAGCTTCCGAAATGGATCTATAAGAAAATCTATGGCGGTTGTCTCTAAAAATGTTCCTTTCTATTCAATTAAAAACTTTTAATAATTAAATAAAAATTATTAAAAAAATAAAACAGCAATAATAATGTTCGCTATAGAAAAATTATTAGTGGCCTTGGGCTCATTCATAGTCATGATACTTGAAATGCATAGGCCGTGAAAACCAACAAATTGTTGAAATAAAAAGCAATAATTAAAAAACCGTGAGCACCCGGTAGCAGGCTGTGACAACAAAACAGCTTCGCAAAAAATCCATCATGATCAAAAACTGACTGGCAGATGGCGGTGTTGGTCATGTATATGGTAAAGTGAATAAAAGGAGTTTAGAGGACGGAAAAGCCAGGGTATTGTTAGCTTAATGGTTAGCAGTGCGTGCCAAAATTTCTCTGATGATTAAAGTCTAGCAGCTTCCGAAATTGATCTATAAGAAAAGCTATGGCAGTTGTCTCTAAAAATTTTCCTTTCTATTTAATTAAAAACTTTTAATAATTAAATAAAAATTATTAAAAAAATAAAAAAACAATAACAATAAAATAAAAAGCAATAATTAAAAACCGTGAGCACCCGGTAGGAGGCTGTGAAAAAAAAGCAGCTCTGCAAAAAATCCATCATGATAAAAAACTGTCTGCCAAATGGCGGTGTTGGTCTTGTAAAAAAAGTTATGGCGCCTGTCTCTAAAAACTTTCCTTTCTATTTAATTTAAAACTCTTCATAATTAAATAAAAACTATTAAAAAAATAAAAAACAATAACAATTTTCGCTATAGAAAAATTATAAGTGGCCTTGAGCTCATTCATAGTCATGATACTTGAAATGCATAGGCCGTAAAAACCAACAAATTGTTGAAATAAAAAGCAATAATTAAAAAACCGTGAGCACCCGGTAGCAGGCTGTGACAACAAAACAGCTTCGCAAAAAATCCATCATGATCAAAAACTGACTGGCAGATGGCGGTGTTGGTCATGTATATGGTAAAGTGAATAAAAGGAGTTTAGAGGACGGAAAAGCCAGGGTATTGTTAGCTTAATGGTTAGCAGTGCGTGCCAAAATTTCTCTGATGATTAAAGTCTAGCAGTTTCGAAATTGATATATAAGAAAAGCTATGGCAGTTGTCTCTAAAAATTTTCCTTTCTATTTAATTAAAAACTTTTAATAATTAAAAAAAAATTATTAAAAAAATAAAAAAACAATAACAATTTTCGCTATAGAAAAATTATTAGTGGCTTTGAGCTCATTCATAGTCATGATACTTGAAAGGTATAGGCCGTAAAAAGCAAGAAATTGTTGGAATAAAAAGCAATAACTAAAAAACCGTGAGCACCCGGTAGGAGGCTGTGACAACAAAACAGCTCTGCAAAAAATCCATCATGATCAAAAACTGACTGGCAGATGGCGGTGTTGATCATGTATATGGTAAAGTGAATAAAAGGAGTTTAGAGGACGGAAAAGCCAGGGTATTGTTAGCTTAATGGTTAGCAGTGCGTGCCAAAATTTCTCTGATGATTAAAGTCTAGCAGTTTCGAAATTGATATATAAGAAAAGCTATGGCAGTTGTCTCTAAAAATTTTCCTTTCTATTTAATTAAAAACTTTTAATAATTAAAAAAAAATTATTAAAAAAATAAAAAAACAATAACAATTTTCGCTATAGAAAAATTATTAGTGGCTTTGAGCTCATTCATAGTCATGATACTTGAAAGGTATAGGCCGTAAAAAGCAAGAAATTGTTGGAATAAAAAGCAATAACTAAAAAACCGTGAGCACCCGGTAGCAGGCTATGCCAACAAAGTAGCTCTGCAAAAAATCCATCATGATCAAAAACTGACTGGCAGATGGCGGTGTTGGTCATGTATATGGTAAAGTGAATAAAAGGAGTTTAGAGGACGGAAAAGCCAGGGTATTGTTAGCTTAATGGTTAGCAGTGCGTGCCAAAATTTCTCTGATGATTAAAGTCTAGCAGCTTCCGAAATTGATCTATAAGAAAAGCTATGGCAGTTGTCTCTAAAAATTTTCCTTTCTATTTAATTAAAAACTTTTAATAATTAAATAAAAATTATTAAAAAAATAAAAAAACAATAACAATTTTCGCTATAGAAAAATTATTAGTGGCTTTGAGCTCATTCATAGTCATGATACTTGAAAGGTATAGGCCGTAAAAAGCAAGAAATTGTTGGAATAAAAAGCAATAACTAAAAAACCGTGAGCACCCGGTAGGAGGCTGTGACAACAAAACAGCTCTGCAAAAAATCCATCATGATCAAAAACTGACTGGCAGATGGCGGTGTTGGTCATGTATATGGTAAAGTGAATAAAAGGAGTTTAGAGGACGGAAAAGCCAGGGTATTGTTAGCTTAATGGTTAGCAGTGCGTGCCAAAATTTCTCTGATGATTGAAGTCTAGCAGCTTCCGAAATTGATCTATAAGAAAACCTATGGCAGTTGTCTCTAAAAATTTTCCTTTCTATTTAATTAAAAACTTTTAATAATTAAATAAAAATTATTAAAAAAATAAAAAAACAATAACAATAAAATAAAAAGCAATAATTAAAAACCGTGAGCACCCGGTAGGAGGCTGTGAAAAAAAAGCAGCTCTGCAAAAAATCCATCATGATAAAAAACTGTCTGCCAAATGGCGGTGTTGGTCTTGTAAAAAAAGTTATGGCGCCTGTCTCTAAAAACTTTCCTTTCTATTTAATTTAAAACTCTTCATAATTAAATAAAAACTATTAAAAAAATAAAAAACAATAACAATTTTCGCTATAGAAAAATTATAAGTGGCCTTGAGCTCATACTTGAAAATGTATAGGCCGTAAAAACCAACAAATTGTTGGAATAAAAAGCAATAATTAAAAAACCGGGAGCACCCGGTAGCAGGCTGTGACAACAAAGCAGGTCTGCAAAAAATCCATCATGATCAAAAACTGACTGTCAGATGGTGGTGTTGGTCATGTATATGGTAAAGTGAATAAAAGGAGTTTAGAGGACAGAAAAACCAGCGTATTGTTAGCTTAATGGTTATCAGTGCGTGCCAAAATATCTCTGATGAGTGAAGTCTAGCAGCTTCCGAAATGGATTTATAAGAAAAGCTATGGCGGTTCTCTCTAAAAATTTTCCTTTCCATTCAATTAAAAACTTTTAATAATTAAATAAAAATTATTAAGAAAATAAAAAAATGAAAATAATTTTCGCTATAGAAAAATTATTAGTGACCTTGAGCTCATTCATAGTCATGATACTTGAAAATGTATAGGCCGTAAAAACCAACAAATTGTTGGAATGAAACGCAATAACTAAAAAACCGTGAGCACCCGGTAGAAGGCTGTGGCAACAAAGCAGCTCTGCAAAAAATCCATCATGATCAAAAACTGACTCCAGATGGCGGTGTTGGTCATGTATATGGTAAAGTGAATAAAAGGAGTTTAGAGGACAGAAAAGCCAGCGTATTGTTAGCTTAATGGTTAGCAGTGTTTTCCAATATTTCTCTGGTGAGTGAAGTCTAGCAGCTTCGGAAATGGATCTATAAGAAAATCTATGGCGGTTGTCTTTAAAAATGTTCCTTTTTATTCAATTAAAAACTTTTAATAATTAAATAAAAATTATTAAAAAAATAAAAAAACAATAATAATGTTCGCTATAGAAAAATTATTAGTGGCCTTATGCTCATTCATAGTCATGATACTTGAAATGCATAGGCCGTAAAAACCAACAAATTGTTGCAATAAAAAGCAATAATTAAAAAACCGTGAGCACCCGGTAGCAGGCTATGCCAACAAAGTAGCTCTGCAAAAAATCCATCATGATCAAAAACTGACTCCAGATGGCGGTGTTGGTCATGTATATGGTAAAGTGAATAAAAGGAGTTTAGAGGACAGAAAAGCCAGCGTATTGTTAGCTTAATGGTTAGCAGTGTTTTCCAAAATTTCTCTGGTGAGTGAAGTCTAGCAGCTTCCGAAATGGATCTATAAGAAAATCTATGGCGGTTGTCTCTAAAAATGTTCCTTTTTATTCAATTAAAAACGTTTAATAATTAAATAAAAATTATTAAGAAAATAAAAAAACAAAAATAATTTTCGCTATAGAAAAATTATCAGTGGCCTTGTACTCATTCATAGTCATGATACTTGAAAATGTATAGGCCTTAAAAACCAACAAATTGTTGGAATAAAAAGCAATAATTAAAAAACCGTAAGCACACGGTAGCAGGCTGTGACAACAAAGCAAGTCTGCAAAAAATCCATCATGATCAAAAACTCACTGCCAGATGGCGGTGTTGGCCATGTATATGGTAAAGTGAATAAAAGGAGTTTAGAGGACAGAAAAGCCAGCGTATTGTTAGCTTAATGGTTAGCAGTGTGTGCCAAAATTTCTCTGGTGGGTGAAGTCTAGCAGCTTCCGAAAGGGATCTATAAGAAAATCTATGGCGGTTGTCTCTAAAAATTTTCCTTTTTATACAATTAAAAACTTTTAATAATTAAATAAAAATTATTAAGAAAATAAAAAAACAAAAATAATTTTCGCTATAGAAAAATTATTAGTGGCCTTGAGCTCATTCATAGTCGTGATACTTGAAAATGTATAGGCCTTAAAAACCAACAAATTGTTGGAATAAAAAGCAATAATTAAAAAACCGTAAGCACACGGTAGCAGGCTGTGACAACAAAGCAAGTCTGCAAAAAATCCATCATGATCAAAAACTCACTGCCAGATGGCGGTGTTGGTCATGTATATGGTAAAGTGAATAAAAGGAGTTTAGAGGACAGAAAAGCCAGCGTATTGTTAGCTTAATGGTTAGCAGTGCGTGCGAAAATTTCTCTGATGAGTGAAGTCTAGCAGCTTCCGAAATGGATCTATAAGAAAATCTATGGCGGTTGTCTTTAAAAATGTTCCTTTTTATTCAATTAAAAACTTTTAATAATTAAATAAAAATTATTAAAAAAAATAAAAAAACAATAATAATTTTCGCTATAGAAAAATTATTAGTGGCCTTATGCTCATTCATAGTCATGATACTTGAAATGCATAGGCCGTAAAAACCAACAAATTGTTGAAATAAAAAGCAATAATTAAAAAACCGTGAGCACCCGGTAGCAGGCTATGCCAACAAAGTAGCTCTGCAAAAAATCCATCATGATCAAAAACTGACTCCAGATGGCGGTGTTGGTCATGTATATGGTAAAGCGAATAAAAGGAGTTTAGAGGACAGAAAAGCCAGCGTATTGTTAGCTTAATGGTTAGCAGTGTTTTCCAAAATTTCTCTGGTGAGTGAAGTCTAGCAGGTTCCGAAATGGATCTATAAGAAAATCTATGGCGGTTGTCTCTAAAAATGTTCCTTTTTATTCAATTAAAAACGTTTAATAATTAAATAAAAATTATTAAGAAAATAAAAAAACAAAAATAATTTTCGCTATAGAAAAATTATCAGTGGCCTTGTACTCATTCATGGTCATGATACTTGAAAATGTATAGGCCTTAAAAACCAACAAATTGTTGGAATAAAAAGCAATAATTAAAAAACCGTGAGCACACGGTAGCAGGCTGTGACAACAAAGCAGCTCTGCAAAAAATCCATCATGACCAAAAACTCACTGCCAGATGGCGGTGTTGGTCATGTATATGGTAAAGTGAATAAAAGGAGTTTAGAGGACAGAAAAGCCAGCGTATTGTTAGCTTAATGGTTAGCAGTGTGTGCCAAAATTTCTCTGGTGGGTGAAGTCTAGCAGCTTCCGAAATGGATCTATAAGAAAATCTATGGCGGTTGTCTCTAAAAATGTTCCTTTTTATTCAATTAAAAACTTTTAATAATTAAATAAAAATTATTAAGAAAATAAAAAAACAAAAATAATTTTCGCTATAGAAAAATTATTAGTGGCCTTGAGCTCATTCATAGTCATGATACTTGAAAATGTATAGGCCGTAAAAACCAACAAATTGTTGGAATAAAAAGCAATAATCAAAAAACCGTGAGCACCCGGTAGGAGGCTGTGACAACAAAGCAGCTCTGCAAAATATCCATCATGATAAAAAACTGACTGCCAAATGGCGGTGTTGGTCATGTATATGGTAAAGTGAATAGAAGTAATTTAGGGGCCAGAACAACCAGCCTATTTTTAGCTTAATGGTTAGCAGTGCGTGCGAAAATTTCTCTGATGACTGAAGTCTAGCAGCTTCCGAAATGGATCTATAAGAAAATCTATGGCGGTTGTCTCTAAAAACTTTCCTTTCTATTCAATTTAAAACTCTTAATAATTAAATAAAAACTATTAAAAAAATAAAAAAACAATTACAATTTTCGCCATAGAAAAATTATAAGTGGCCTTGAGCTCATTCATAGTCATTATACTTGAAAATGTATAGGCCGTAAAAACCAACAAATTGTTGGAATAAAAAGCAATAATTAAGAAACCGTGAGCACCCGGTAGCAGGCTGTGACAACAAAGCAGTTCTGCAAAAAATCCATCATGATCAAAAACTGACTGTCAGATGGTGGTGTTGGTCATGTATATGGTAAAGTGAATAAAAGGAGTTTAGAGGACAGAAAAACCAGCGTATAGTTAGCTTAATGATTATCAGTGCCTGCCAAAATTTCTCTGATCACTGAAGTCTAGCAGCTTCCGAAATGGATCTATGAGAAAATCTATGGCGGTTGTCTCTAAAAATGTTCCTTTCTATTCAATTAAAAACTTTTAATAATTAAATAAAAATTATTAAAAAAATAAAAAAACAAAAATAATTTTCGCTATAGAAAAATTATTAGTGGCCTTGAGCTCATTCAAAGTCATGATACTTGAAACTGTATAGGCCGTAAAAACCAACAAATTGTTGGAATAAACAGCAATAATTAAAAAACCGTGAGCACCCGGTAGCAGACTGTGACAACAAAGCAGCTCTGCAAAAAATCCATCATGATCAAAAACTGACTGCCAGATGGCCGTGTTGGTCATGTGTATGGTAAAGTGCATAAATGGAGTTTAGAGGACAGAAAAACCAGCGTATTGTTAGCTTAATGGTTATCAGTGCGTTCCAAAATTTCTCTGATGAGTGAGCATCTTCCGAAATGGATCTATAAGAAAAGCTATGGCATTTGTCTCTAAAAATTCTCCTTTCTATTCAATTAAAAACTTTTAATAATTAAATAAAAATTATTAAAAAGTAAAAAAAACAATAATAATTTTTGCTATAGAAAAATTATTAGTGGCCTTGAGCTCATTCATAGTCATTATACTTGAAAATGTATAGGCCGTAAAAACCAACAAATTGTTGGAATAAAAAGCAATAATTAAGAAACCGTGAGCACCCGGTAGCAGGCTGTGACAACAAAGCAGTTCTGCAAAAAATCCATCATGATCAAAAACTGACTGTAAGATGGTGGTGTTGGTCATGTATATGGTAAAGTGAATAAAAGGAGTTTAGAGGACAGAAAAACCAGCGTATAGTTAGCTTAATGATTATCAGTGCCTGCCAAAATTTCTCTGATCACTGAAGTCTAGCAGCTTCCGAAATGGATCTATGAGAAAATCTATGGCGGTTGTCTCTAAAAATGTTCCTTTCTATTCAATTAAAAACTTTTAATAATTAAATAAAAATTATTAAAAAAATAAAAAAACAAAAATAATTTTCGCTATAGAAAAATTATTAGTGGCCTTGAGCTCATTCAAAGTCATGATACTTGAAACTGTATAGGCCGTAAAAACCAACAAATTGTTGGAATAAACAGCAATAATTAAAAAACCGTGAGCACCCGGTAGCAGACTGTGACAACAAAGCAGCTCTGCAAAAAATCCATCGTGATCAAAAACTGACTGCCAGATGGCCGTGTTGGTCATGTGTATGGTAAAGTGCATAAAAGGAGTTTAGAGGACAGAAAAACCAGCGTATTGTTAGCTTAACGGTTATCAGTGCGTGCCAAAATGTCTCTGATGAGTGAACTCTAGCAGCTGCCGAAATTTATCTATAAGAAAAGCTATGGCGGTTGTCTCTAAAAATGTTCCTTTCTATTCAATTAAAAACTTTTAATAATTAAATAAAAATTATTAAAAAAATAAATTAACAAAAATAATTTTCGCTATAGAAAAATTATTAGTGGCCTTGAGCTCATTCAAAGTCATGATACTTGAAACTGTATAGGCCGTAAAAACCAACAAACTGTTGGAATAAACAGCAATAATTAAAAAACCGTGAGCACCCGGTAGCAGGCTGTGACAACAAAGCAGCTCTGCAAAAAATCCATCATGATCAAAAACTGACTGCCAGATGGCGGTGTTGGTCATGTGTATGGTAAAGTGCATAAAAGGAGCTTAGAGGACAGAAAAACCAGCGTGTTGTTAGCTTAATGGTTATCAGTGCGTTCCAAAATTTCTCTGATGAGTGAGCATCTTCCGAAATGGATCTATAAGAAAAGCTATGGCATTTGTCTCTAAAAATTCTCCTTTCTATTCAATTAAAAACTTTTAATAATTAAATACAAATTATTAAAAAGTAAAAAAAACAATAATAATTTTTGCTATAGAAAAATTATTAGTGGCCTTGAGCTCATTCATAGTCATGATACTTGAAAATGCATAGGCCGTAAAAACCAACAAATTGTTGAAATAAAAAGAAATAATTAGAAAACCGTGAGCACCCGGTAGCAGGCTGTGACAACAAAGCAGCTCTGCAAAAAATCCATCATGATCAAAAACTGACTGCCAGATGGCCGTGTTGGTCATGTGTATGGTAAAGTGCATAAAAGGAGTTTAGAGGACAGAAAAACCAGCGTATTGTTAGCTTAACGGTTATCAGTGCGTGCCAAAATGTCTCTGATGAGTGAACTCTAGCAGCTGCCGAAATTTATCTATAAGAAAAGCTATGGCGGTTGTCTCTAAAAATGTTCCTTTCTATTCAATTAAAAACTTTTAATAATTAAATAAAAATTATTAAAAAAATAAAATAACAAAAATAATTTTCGCTATAGAAAAATTATTAGTGGCCTTGAGCTCATTCAAAGTCATGATACTTGAAACTGTATAGGCCGTAAAAACCAACAAATTGTTGGAATAAACAGCAATAATTAAAAAACCGTGAGCACCCGGTAGCAGGCTGTGACAACAAAGCAGCTCTGCAAAAAATCCATCATGATCAAAAACTGACTGCCAGATGGCGGTGTTGGTCATGTGTATGGTAAAGTGCATAAAAGGAGCTTAGAGGACAGAAAAACCAGCGTGTTGTTAGCTTAATGGTTATCAGTGCGTTCCAAAATTTCTCTGATGAGTGAGCATCTTCCGAAATGGATCTATAAGAAAAGCTATGGCATTTGTCTCTAAAAATTCTCCTTTCTATTCAATTAAAAACTTTTAATAATTAAATAAAAATTATTAAAAAGTAAAAAAAACAATAATAATTTTTGCTATAGAAAAATTATTAGTGGCCTTGAGCTCATTCATAGTCATGATACTTGAAAATGCATAGGCCGTAAAAACCAACAAATTGTTGAAATAAAAAGAAATAATTAGAAAACCGTGAGCACCCGGTAGCAGGCTGTGACAACAAAGCAGCTCTGCAAAAAAAATCCATCATGATCAAAAACTGACGGCCAGATGGCGGTGTTGGTCATGTATATGGCAAAGTGAATAAAAGGAGTTTAGAGGACAGAAAAACCAGCGTATTGTTAGCTTAACGGTTATCAGTGCGTGCCAAAATTTCTCTGATGAGTGAAGTCTAGCAGCTTGCGCAATGGATCTATGCGAAAAGATATGGCGGTTGTCTCTAAAAATTTTTCTTTCTATTCAATTAAAAACTTTAAATAATTACAATAACTATCTTCTAAAAATAGAAAAGAAGAATGTACAAAAACAAAGTCCAGCATGCATGATTTACATATAGACAGAATGTCTAAAATATTGTGTATACCGTTGGCAAGATAACAAACAACAATTTGAGGAAAACTTGCTAAACTACACGCAGCATAGCCTATGGGTTAGGCAGCTGCGCTGGCATTCAGAGTGAGTGGGTTCCTCTGAAGTAGCAAAAACTATACGAATTAGTCTGACGAGAAATCGTGGCTGTTTTCGAAATAGTACTATAACTATAGCCTGTATATGTTTGTTGCTTTAAATTTTTCCTCTAATCAAAAATAATAATAATTAACAAAGAATTATTATTAACTGGTCTTGAGCTCGTTATACTTACAAAAATATGTAAAATGAACAGACCGTAAAACCAACAACAAAATAAACTTTAAATAATTAAATAACAATTAATTGATATTAGAGGAAAAATTACAACGTTATGCAAAGCGATGGTATGGGATGACATGTTTCGAAGTGCCCAGCTTCTCATCAGACCCCTTCTCGGACACTGAGATACGAACCCAAGTGTCTGCACCAAAGCCGCTGTTAGAGTACTCTAACAACTAAGCTATGATGCCCTGTAGCGTTGTTAGCAGTGTGTGCCAAAATTTCTCTGGTGAGTGAAGTCTAGCAGCTTCCGAAATGGATCTATAAGAAAATCTATGGCGGTTGTCTTCAAAATGTTCCTTTTTATTCAATTAAAAACTTTTAATAATTAAATAAAAATTATTAAAAAAATAAAAAAACAATAATAATTTTCGCTATAGAAAAATTATTAGTGGCCTTGGGCTCATTCATAGTCATGATACTTGAAATGCATAGGCCGTACAAACCAACAAATGGTTGAAATAAAAAGAATTAATTAAAAAACCGTGAGCACTAGCAGGCTATGCCAACAAAGCAGCTCTGCAAAAAATCTATCATGATCAAAAACTGACTCCAGATGGCGGTGTTGGTCATGTATATGGTAAAGTGAATAAAAGGAGTTTAGAGGACGGAAAAGCCAGGGTATTGTTAGCTTAATGGTTAGCAGTGCGTGCCAAAATTTCTCTGATGATTAAAGTCTAGCAGTTTCGAAATTGATCTATAAGAAAAGCTATGGCAGTTGTCTCTAAAAATTTTCCTTTCTATTTAATTAAAAACTTTTAATAATTAAATAAAAATTATTAAAAAAATAAAAAAACAATAACAATAAAATAAAAAGCAATAATTAAAAAACCGTGAGCACCCGGTAGGAGGCTGTGAAAACAAAGCAGCTCTGCAAAAAATCCATCATAATAAAAAACTGACTGCCAAATGGCGGTGTTGGTCATGTATATGTTAAAGTGAATAGAAGTAGTTTAGGGGCCAGAACAACCAGCGTATTTTTAGCTTAATGGTTAGCAGTGCGTGCGAAAACTTCTCTGATGAGTGAAGTCTAGAAGCTTCCGAAATGGATCTATAAGAAAAGTTAGGGCGGCTGTCTCTAAAAACTTTCCTTTCTATTTAATTTAAAACTCTTAATAATTAAATAAAAACTATTAAAAAAATAAAAAAACAATAACAATTTTCGCTATAGAAAAATTATAAGTGGCCTTGAGCTCATACTTGAAAATGTATAGGCCGTAAAAACCAACAAATTGTTGGAATAAAAAGCAATAATTAAAAAACCGTGAGCACCCGGTAGCAGGCTGTGACAACAAAGCAGGTCTGCAAAAAATCCATCATGATCAAAAACTGACTGTCAGATGGTGGTGTTGGTCATGTATATGGTAAAGTGAATAAAATTAGTTTAGAGGACAGAAAAACCAGCGTATTGTTAGCTTAATGGTTATCAGTGCGTGCCAAAATATCTCTGATGAGTGAAGTCTAGCAGCTTCCGAAATGGATTTATAAGAAAAGCTATGGCGGTTCTCTCTAAAAATTTTCCTTTCCATTCAATTAAAAACTTTTAATAATTAAATAAAAATTATTAAGAAAATAAAAAAACGAAAATAATTTTCGCTATAGAAAAATTATTAGTGACCTTGAGCTCATTGATAGTCATGATACTTGAAAATGTATAGGCCGTAAAAACCAACAAATTGTTGGAATAAAACGCAATAACTAAAAAACCGTGAGCACCCGGTAGAAGGCTGTGGCAACAAAGCAGCTCTGCAAAAAATCCATCATGATCAAAAACTGACTCCAGATGGCGGTGTTGGTCATGTATATGGTAAAGTGAATAAAAGGAGTTTAGAGGACAAAAAAGCCAGCGTATTGTTAGCTTAATGGTTAGCAGTGTTTTCCAAAATTTCTCTGGTGAGTGAAGTCTAGCAGCTTCCGAAATGGATCTATAAGAAAATCTATGGCGGTTGTCTTTAAAAATGTTCCTTTTTATTCAATTTAAAACTTTTAATAATTAAATAAAAATTATTAAAAAAATAAAAAAACAATAATAATTTTCGCTATAGAAAAATTATTAGTGGCCTTATGCTCATTCATAGTCATGATACTTGAAATGCATAGGCCGTAAAAACCAACAAATTGTTGAAATAAAAAGCAATAATTAAAAAACCGTGAGCACCCGGTAGCAGGCTATGCCAACAAAGTAGCTCTGCAAAAAATCCATCATGATCAAAAACTGACTCCAGATGGCGGTGTTGGTCATGTATATGGTAAAGTGAATAAAAGGAGTTTAGAGGACAGAAAAGCCAGCGTATTGTTAGCTTAATGGTTAGCAGTGTTTTCCAAAATTTCTCTGGTGAGTGAAGTCTAGCAGCTTCCGAAATGGATCTATAAGAAAATCTATGGCGGTTGTCTCTAAAAATGTTCCTTTTTATTCAATTAAAAACGTTTAATAATTAAATAAAAATTATTAAGAAAATAAAAAAACAAAAATAATTTTCGCTATAGAAAAATTATCAGTGGCCTTGTACTCATTCATAGTCATGATACTTGAAAATGTATAGGCCGTAAAAACCAACAAATTGTTGGAATAAAAAGCAATAATCAAAAAACCGTGAGCACCCGGTAGGAGGCTGTGACAACAAAGCAGCTCTGCAAAAAATCCATCATGATCAAAAACTCACTGCCAGATTTCGGTGTTGGTCATGTATATGGTAAAGTGAATAAAAGGAGTTTAGAGGACAGAAAAGCCAGCGTATTGTTAGCTTAATGGTTAGCAGTGTGTGCCAAAATTTCTCTGGTGGGTGAAGTCTAGCAGCTTCCGAAATGGATCTATAAGAAAATCTATGGCGGTTGTCTCTAAAAATGTTCCTTTTTATTCAATTAAAAACTTTTAATAATTAAATAAAAATTATTAAGAAAATAAAAAAACAAAAATAATTTTCGCTATAGAAAAATTATTAGTGGCCTTGAGCTCATTCATAGTCGTGATACTTGAAAATGTATAGGCCGTAAAAACCAACAAATTGTTGAAATAAAAAGCAATAATTAAAAAACCGTGAGCACCCGGTAGGAGGCTGTGAAAACAAAGCAGCTCTGCAAAAAATCCATCATGATAAAAAACTGACTGCCAAATGGCGGTGTTGGTCATGTATATGGTAAAGTGAATAGAAGTAATTTAGGGGCCAGAACAACCAGCGTATTTTTAGCTTAATGGTTAGCAGTGCGTGCGAAAATTTCTCTGATGAGTGAAGTCTAGCAGCTTCCGAAATGGATCTATAAGAAAATCTATGGCGGTTGTCTTTAAAAATGTTCCTTTTTATTCAATTAAAAACTTTTAATAATTAAATAAAAATTATTTAAAAAAATAAAAAAACAATAATAATTTTCGCTATAGAAAAATTATTAGTGGCCTTATGCTCATTCATAGTCATGATACTTGAAATGCATAGGCCGTAAAAACCAACAAATTGTTGAAATAAAAAGCAATAATTAAAAAACCGTGAGCACCCGGTAGCAGGCTATGCCAACAAAGTAGCTCTGCAAAAAATCCATCATGATCAAAAACTGACTCCAGATGGCGGGGTTGGTCATGTATATGGTAAAGTGAATAAAAGCAGTTTAGAGGACAGAAAAGCCAGCGTATTGTTAGCTTAATGGTTAGCAGTGTTTTCCAAAATTTCTCTGGTGAGTGAAGTCTAGCAGCTTCCGAAATGGATCTATAAGAAAATCTATGGCGGTTGTCTCTAAAAATGTTCCTTTTTATTCAATTAAAAACGTTTAATAATTAAATAAAAATTATTAAGAAAATAAAAAAACAAAAATAATTTTCGCTATAGAAAAATTATCAGTGGCCTTGTACTCATTCATAGTCATGATACTTGAAAATGTATAGGCCGTAAAAACCAACAAATTGTTGGAATAAAAAGCAATAATCAAAAAACCGTGAGCACCCGGTAGGAGGCTGTGACAACAAAGCAGCTCTGCAAAAAATCCATCATGATCAAAAACTCACTGCCAGATGGCGGTGTTGGTCATGTATATGGTAAAGTGAATAAAAGGAGTTTAGAGGACAGAAAAGCCAGCGTATTGTTAGCTTAATGGTTAGCAGTGTGTGCCAAAATTTCTCTGGTGGGTGAAGTCTAGCAGCTTCCGAAATGGATCTATAAGAAAATCTATGGCGGTTGTCTCTAAAAATGTTCCTTTTTATTCAATTAAAAACTTTTAATAATTAAATAAAAATTATTAAGAAAATAAAAAAACAAAAATAATTTTCGCTATAGAAAAATTATTAGTGGCCTTGAGCTCATTCATAGTCGTGATACTTGAAAATGTATAGGCCGTAAAAACCAACAAATTGTTGAAATAAAAAGCAATAATTAAAAAACCGTGAGCACCCGGTAGGAGGCTGTGACAACAAAGCAGCTCTGCAAAAAATCCATCATGATAAAAAACTGACTGCTGGTCATGTATATGGTAAAGTGAATAGAAGTAATTTAGGGGCCAGAACAACCAGCGTATTTTTAGCTTAATGGTTAGCAGTGCGTGCGAAAATTTCTCTGATGAGTGAAGTCTAGCAGCTTCCGAAATGGATCTATAAGAAAATCTATGGCGGTTGTCTTTAAAAATGTTCCTTTTTATTCAATTAAAAACTTTTAATAATTAAATAAAAATTATTAAAAAAAATAAAAAAACAATAATAATTTTCGCTATAGAAAAATTATTAGTGGCCTTATGCTCATTCATAGTCATGATACTTGAAATGCATAGGCCGTAAAAACCAACAAATTGTTGAAATAAAAAGCAATAATTAAAAAACCGTGAGCACCCGGTAGCAGGCTATGCCAACAAAGTAGCTCTGCAAAAAATCCATCATGATCAAAAACTGACTCCAGATGGCGGTGTTGGTCATGTATAGGGTAAAGTGAATAAAAGGAGTTTAGAGGACAGAAAAGCCAGCGTATTGTTAGCTTAATGGTTAGCAGTGTTTTCCAAAATTTCTCTGGTGAGTGAAGTCTAGCAGCTTCCGAAATGGATCTATAAGAAAATCTATGGCGGTTCTCTCTAAAAATGTTCCTTTTTATTCAATTAAAAATGTTTAATAATTAAATAAAAATTATTAAGAATATAAAAAAACAAAAATAATTTTCGCTATAGAAAAATTATCAGTGGCCTTGTACTCATTTATAGTCATGATACTTGAAAATGTATAGGCTTTAAAAACCAACAAATTGTTGGAATAAAAAGCAATAATTAAAAAACCGTGAGCACACGGTAGCAGGCTGTGACAACAAAGCAGCTCTGCAAAAAATCCATCATGATCAAAAACTCACTGCCAGATGGCGGTGTTGGTCATGTATATGGTAAAGTGAATAAAAGGAGTTTAGAGGACAGAAAAGCCAGCGTATTGTTAGCTTAATGGTTAGCAGTGTGTGCCAAAATTTCTCTGGTGGGTGGAGTCTAGCAGCTTCCGAAATGGATCTATAAGAAAATCTATGGCGGTTGTCTCTAAAAATGTTCCTTTTTATTCAATTAAAAACTTTTAATAATTAAATAAAAATTATTAGGAAAATAAAAAAACAAAAATAATTTTCGCTATAGAAAAATTATTAGTGGCCTTGAGCTCATTCATAGTCATGATACTTGAAAATGTATAGGCCGTAAAAACCAACAAATTGTTGGAATAAAAAGCAATAATCAAAAAACCGTGAGCACCCGGTAGGAGGCTGTGACAACAAAGCAGCTCTGCAAAAAATCCATCATGATAAAAAACTGACTGCCAAATGGCGGTGTTGGTCATGTATATGGTAAAGTGAATAGAAGTAATTTAGGGGCCAGAACAACCAGCCTATTTTTAGCTTAATGGTTAGCAGTGCGTGCGAAAATTTCTCTGATGAGTGAAGTCTAGCAGCTTCCGAAATGGATCTATAAGAAAATCTATGGCGGTTGTCTCTAAAAACTTTCCTATCTATTCAATTTAAAACTCTTAATAATTAAATAAAAACTATTAAAAAAATAAAAAAACAATTACAATTTTCGCCATAGAAAAATTATAAGTGGCCTTGAGCTCATTCATAGTCATTATACCTGAAAATGTATAGGCCGTAAAAACCAACAAATTGTTGGAATAAAAAGCAATAATTAAGAAACCGTGAGCACCCGGTAGCAGGCTGTGACAACAAAGCAGTTCTGCAAAAAATCCATCATGACCAAAAACTGACTGTCAGATGGTGGTGTTGGTCATTTATATGGTAAAGTGAATAAAAGGAGTTTAGAGGACAGAAAAACCAGCGTATAGTTAGCTTAATGATTACACTGGATCACAAATTCCAACTTTTTTTCTGCACCAGAGACGCCATAGTGAAATTCCTATGTAAAATCACCTCCTAATTCCGAAAATCAAGGTTATTTTTACTTGAATGGTACCGTTTTTGAGATATTTACGATTTACCGTTATTTCAAAAAACAAAAAAGATGGCTCCACTTAATCGTGTATATCTCAAGAACAAACTGAGCTCTTCCAAGACGGTTTGAAAAATTTGAAAGCTTATAAAATTTACTATAATCAGTACATACAACACTTTTTGCTAGGTCCTGCAGATTCAAACATATTGAACAATCATTACGGATTTTTTTAATTTTTTTTGTAAAAATATAAAAAAATGTGTACTTTGCGAGGAAGCATCTCGAAAACTTTTTGTTTTTTTGCAGATATTTTTTCCCCCTCTAAGCTCTGTTTTATTACAGAAAAAATAAGCTATCAGTGAACAAAATCGATGAACTAATACAAAAGTTATAAGCATTTAAGTAAATATATCCATTTAATACTTAAGTACCCTACAAATAATAGCATATGTACATATGGTTCTGTCTTAACTCTATGATCTTATTTTATAATTGAAAAAGTTATGTGTCTTGTTTTGACGCTTATTTAGATTAGGATCGGTTTCTCTTATGAGAAACCAACAGTAGTCGCCCATCATAGCGACATCCCAGAATCCTTGATACCGACTTTCAATCACTTTCATTTGCTGGTGAAACCTTTCGCCATGCTCGTCACTTTCGTCGCCAAGATTTTGCGGGAAAAAATTTAAGTGGGAGTGTAAGAAATGAATTTTTAAAGACATATTTACTCCTGAAAGAAAATAAAAAAGTAAATTAGATAAATACATAAGTGACACATTAGTATATAATTTTCTTAGGCTGGATTTATCTTTCAATTCAGAACAAATTTTTTGTTTATATTTTTCCCGTTCTTGTTTGTTCGGAACTGGACGATGAATTCAGATTTATGGCTATATATTCTCATGTAAATTTATGTAATATATAATTTATTATAATATGTTTTTTTATTTACCCATTTCCGCATAGTTTTTGATTAAGTCGTTCACTATCATCTCGTAGTTAGGACTTTTGTGTTTGCCTAAAAAAGAAGTAACGACCTTTTCAAAAGAATCCCACGCTGCTGCCTCCACTGGTGACAATAGTTCTTTGAAATGGTTATTGGTCATCATTTTCCTTATTTGCGGTCCCACAAAAATCCCTTCCTTTATTTTTGCTTCTGAAATCTCTGGGAAGATTGTCTTCAAATGATGAAAAGCTTCGCCTTCTTTGTCCAAAGCCTTCACAAAGTTTTTGATAAGGCCGAGCTTGATGTGGAGCGGAGGTAGAATTATTTTTTCCTTCTTTATAAGTGGAGAGTATTTTATGTTATCTACCCCAACTTGAAACTCGATTCGTTCTGGCCAATCCTTTATGATGTAGTGGTCTTGACGAGCTCGGCTATCCCATTTGCATAGAAAGCAACAGTATTTTGTGTATCCACTTTGTAGACCACATAGCATTCCAACGATTTTAAGATCGGCACATATTTTCCAATCATGTTCTTCGTATTTGATTAACTTGATCAATTTTTGCATTATCTCATATGTTTCCTTCGTATTTACTGCATGCGCGATCGGCATAGATGGCTTTTGGTTGCCAATATGCAATAATACGGCCTTTAAACTTAATTTATTGCCGTCTATGAACAATCGCCACTCTTTTGAATCATATGGTTCACCAAATTGTTTGAATAGACCAGCAATGTCTTTGCAGTAACAAACACTGTCCTCCTTCGTATAGTGCTTGGAAAATTCTTCGTGACGAGTTCTATAATATGTTACCTTAACATCGGATGAAACAAATTTAAATTGTTGCATTCGAGAGGCGTGTAGTTCGGCCTTTTCCTTTGACAATTCCAAATCCCTTATCCAATCATTGAGTTGTGCTTGTGACAAAGAATTTCTTTCGTTTTCCGTTTGAAATTCAGTACAACATGATGCCGCGTAATCAGATACTACTGTTGACAATGAAACTGGAGCCGGAACTAAAGTTAAATTTGATTCTGGCAATGTCGCTTCTGTTGAAATTAGTTCTGGTAATGACACTGTAGATACGCTCGCATAGGTTACTTTTCTGGACTTTCCAACCCCAAGTACTTTTGTAGTACAAATATAGCAGTCCGTTGAATGGCAAGTTGGTTCCCTCCACTTCATTGGTGTAATAAATTTCACACGTCGCCTAAATAGATAGTTTCAGGAATTAGTCAGCTATGCATTAAAAGGGAACAAATTCCTAATTTTTACAACGTACCTTTTTGTTCCGGTTTCCGAAGAAATCAATTCGACTCGGCATGTGGTGCACACAGTGTTCGGTGTCCATGGTTTTTAGGCTCAATTCCAAAACACTTATAGTATGTAACTTTCAAAGGATTTGAAAACACACGTCTCATACTTTTAACAATAAATTGACCGCAGATGAAACAGAACATATCTGGATCATTTGTACACTCAAACTCTCTTATTTTAAGTAAATGACGGGTTATAAACTGCAATTATAAACTGAACAGTATCCGGCGAGCCTTGCAGATATTATGAAGGAACAAGGCGCATGTACTCTTATTTATACTTAGATCCAGTAAAAATCCAAGCCTACCTAAACAAAAAGGTTCCCTAGTTCTACAAAGTAAACACTACCTGCCTCAAAAATATGCTCTTGTTTAAAATGTACCTAGGTTTGAGAAAACGACACTAACAGCTTTTTGTATCTAATAACTTTTCGAAAATCTACCTGCTAACTAACTGATATACGAATACTAACACATATGTACCAGTAGGGTACTTAAGCATTAAATGGATATATTTACTTGAATGCTTATAACTTTTGTATTAGTTCATCGATTTTGTTCACTGATAGCTTATTTTTTTTGTAATAAAACAGAGCTTAGAGGGGGAAAAAATATCTGCAAAAAAACAAAAAGTTTTCGAGATGCTTCCTCGCAAAGTACAAATTTTTTTATATTTTTACAAAAAAAATTTAAAAAATCCGTAATGATTGTTCAATATGTTTGAATCTGCAGGACCTAGCAAAAAGTGTTGTATGTACTGATTATAGTAAATTTTATAAGCTTTCAAATTTTTCAAACCGTTTTGGAAGAGCTCAGTTTGTGCTTGAGATATACACGATTAAGTGGAGCCATTTTTTTGTTTTTTGAAATAACGGTAAATCGTAAATATCTCAAAAACGGTACCATTCAAGTAAAAATAACCTTGGTTTTCGGAATTAGGAGGTGATTTTACATAGGAATTTCACTATGGCGTCTCTGGTGCATTTTGGCTGTAAACCAGTGTTATCAGTGCCTGCCAAAATTTCTCTGATCACTGAAGTCTAGCAGCTTCCAAAATGGATCTATGAGAAAATCTATGGCGGTTGTCTCTAAAAATGTTCCTTTCTATTCAATTAAAAACTTTTAATAATTAAATAAAAATTATTAAAAAAATAAAAAAACAAAAATAATTTTCGCTATAGAAAAATTATTAGTGGCCTTGAGCTCATTCAAAGTCATGATACTTGAAACTGTATAGACCGTAAAAACCAACAAATTGTTGGAATAAACAGCAATAATTAAAAAACCGTGAGCACCCGGTAGCAGACTGTGACAACAAAGCAGCTCTGCAAAAAATCCATCATGATCAAAAACTGACTGCCAGATGGCCGTGTTGGTCATGTGTATGGTAAAGTGCATAAAAGGAGTTTAGAGGACAGAAAAACCAGCGTATTGTTAGCTTAATGGTTATCAGTGCGTTCCAAAATTTCTCTGATGAGTGAGCATCTTCCGAAATGGATCTATAAGAAAAGCAATGGCATTTGTCTCTAAAAATTCTCCTTTCTATTCAATTAAAAACTTTTAATAATTAAATAAAAATTATTAAAAAGTAAAAAAAACAATAATAATTTTCGCTATAGAAAAATTATTAGTGGCCTTGAGCTCATTCATAGTCATGATACTTGAAAATGCATAGGCCGTAAAAACCAACAAATTGTTGAAATAAAAAGAAATAATTAGAAAACCGTGAGCCCCCGGTAGCAGGCTATGACAACAAAGCAGCTCTGCAAAAAAAATCCATCATGATCAAAAACTGACTGCCAGATGGCGGTGTTGGTCATGCATATGGCAAAGTGAATAAAAGGAGTTTAGAGGACAGAAAAACCAGCGTATTGTTAGCTTAACGGTTATCAGAGCGTGCCAAAATTTCTCTGATGAGTGAACTCTAGCAGCTGCCGAAATTTATCTATAAGAAAAGCTATGGCGGTTGTCTCTAAAAATGTTCCTTTCTATTCAATTAAAAACTTTTAATAATTAAATAAAAATTATTAAAAAAATAAAAAAACAAAAATAATTTTCGCTATAGAAAAATTATTAGTGGCCTTGAGCTCATTCATAGTCATGATACTTGAAAATGTATAGGCCTTAAAAACCAACAAATTGTTGGAATAAAAAGCAATAATTAAAAAACCGTGAGCACACGGTAGCAGGCTGTGACAACAAAGCAGCTCTGCAAAAAAAATCCATCATGATCAAAAACTGACTGCCAGATGGCGGTGTTGGTCATGCATATGGCAAAGTGAATAAAAGGAGTTTAGAGGACAGAAAAACCAGCGTATTGTTAGCTTAACGGTTATCAGAGCGTGCCAAAATTTCTCTGATGAGTGAACTCTAGCAGCTGCCGAAATTTATCTATAAGAAAAGCTATGGCGGTTGTCTCTAAAAATGTTCCTTTCTATTCAATTAAAAACTTTTAATAATTAAATAAAAATTATTAAGAATATAAAAAAACAAAAATAATTTTCGCTATAGAAAAATTATCAGTGGCCTTGTACTCATTCATAGTCATGATACTTGAAAATGTATAGGCCTTAAAAACCAACAAATTGTTGGAATAAAAAGCAATAATTAAAAAACCGTGAGCACACGGTAGCAGGCTGTGACAACAAAGCAGCTCTGCAAAAAATCCATCATGATCAAAAACTCACTGCCAGATGGCGGTGTTGGTCATGTATATGGTAAAGTGAATAAAAGGAGTTTAGAGGACAGAAAAGCCAGCGTATTGTTAGCTTAATGGTTAGCAGTGTGTGCCGAAATTTCTCTGGTGGGTGAAGTCTAGCAGCTTCCGAAATGGATCTATAAGAAAATCTATGGCGGTTGTCTCTAAAAATGTTCCTTTTTATTCAATTAAAAACTTTTAATAATTAAATAAAAATTATTAAGAAAATAAAAAAACAAAAATAATTTTCGCTATAGAAAAATTATCAGTGGCCTTGTACTCATTCATAGTCATGATACTTGAAAATGTATAGGCCGTAAAAACCAACAAATTGTTGGAATAAAAAGCAATAATCAAAAAACCGTGAGCACCCGGTAGGAGGCTGTGACAACAAAGCAGCTCTGCAAAAAATCCATCATGATAAAAAACTGACTGCCAAATGGCGGTGTTGGTCATGTATATGGTAAAGTGAATAGAAGTAATTTAGGGGCCAGAACAACCAGCCTATTTTTAGCTTAATGGTTAGCAGTGTGTGCGAAAATTTCTCTGATGAGTGAAGTCTAGCAGCTTCCGAAATGGATCTATAAGAAAATCTATGGCGGTTGTCTCAAAAAACTTTCCTATCTATTCAATTTAAAACTCTTAATAATTAAATAAAAACTATTAAAAAAATAAAAAAACAATTACAATTTTCGCCATAGAAAAATTATAAGTGGCCTTGAGCTCATTCATAGTCATTATACCTGAAAATGTATAGGCCGTAAAAACCAACAAATTGTTGGAATAAAAAGCAATAATTAAGAAACCGTGAGCACCCGGTAGCAGGCTGTGACAACAAAGCAGTTCTGCAAAAAATCCATCATGACCAAAAACTGACTGTCAGATGGTGGTGTTGGTCATGTATATGGTAAAAAGAATAAAAGGAGTTTAGAGGACAGAAAAACCAGCGTATAGTTAGCTTAATGATTATCAGTGCCTGCCAAAATTTCTCTGATCACTGAAGTCTAGCAGCTTCCAAAATGGATCTATGAGAAAATCTATGGCGGTTGTCTCTAAAAATGTTCCTTTCTATTCAATTAAAAACTTTTAATAATTAAATAAAAATTATTAAAAAAATTAAAAAACAAAAATAATTTTCGCTATAGAAAAATTATTAGTGGCCTTGAGCTCATTCAAAGTCATGATACTTGAAACTGTATAGGCCGTAAAAACCAACAAATTGTTGGAATAAACAGCAATAATTAAAAAACCGTGAGCACCCGGTAGCAGACTGTGACAACAAAGCAGCTCTGCAAAAAATCCATCATGATCAAAAACTGACTGCCAGATGGCCGTGTTGGTCATGTGTATGGTAAAGTGCATAAAAGGAGTTTAGAGGACAGAAAAACCAGCGTATTGTTAGCTTAATGGTTATCAGTGCGTTCCAAAATTTCTCTGATGAGTGAACATCTTCCGAAATGGATCTATAAGAAAAGCAATGGCATTTGTCTCTAAAAATTCTCCTTTCTATTCAATTAAAAACTTTTAATAATTAAATAAAAATTATTAAAAAGTAAAAAAAACAATAATAATTTTCGCTATAGAAAAATTATTAGTGGCCTTGAGCTCATTCATAGTCATGATACTTGAAAATGCATAGGCCGTAAAAACCAACAAATTGTTGAAATAAAAAGAAATAATTAGAAAACCGTGAGCCCCCGGTAGCAGGCTGTGACAACAAAGCAGCTCTGCAAAAAAAATCCATCATGATCAAAAACTGACTGCCAGATGGCGGTGTTGGTCATGCATATGGCAAAGTGAATAAAAGGAGTTTAGAGGACAGAAAAACCAGCGTATTGTTAGCTTAACGGTTATCAGAGCGTGCCAAAATTTCTCTGATGAGTGAACTCTAGCAGCTGCCGAAATTTATCTATAAGAAAAGCTATGGCGGTTGTCTCTAAAAATGTTCCTTTCTATTCAATTAAAAACTTTTAATAATTAAATAAAAATTATTAAAAAAATAAAAAAACAAAAATAATTTTCGCTATAGAAAAATTATTAGTGGCCTTGAGCTCATTCAAAGTCATGATACTTGAAACTGTATAGGCCGTAAAAACCAACAAATTGTTGGAATAAACAGCAATAATTAAAAAACCGTGAGCACCCGGTAGCAGGCTGTGACAACAAAGCAGCTCTGCAAAAAATCCATCATGATCAAAAACTGACTGCCAGATGGCGGTGTTGGTCATGTGTATGGTAAAGTGCATAAAAGGAGCTTAGAGGACAGAAAAACCAGCGTATTGTTAGCTTAATGGTTATCAGTGCGTTCCAAAATTTCTCTGATGAGTGAGCAGCTTCCGAAATGGATCTATAAGAAAATCTATGGCGGTTCTCTCTAAAAATGTTCCTTTTTATTCAATTAAAAACTTTTAATAATTAAATAAAAATTATTAAAAAAATAAAAAAACAAAAATAATTTTCGCTATAGAAAAATTATTAGTGGCCTTGAGCTCATTCAAAGTCATGATACTTGAAAATGTATAGGCCTTAAAAACCAACAAATTGTTGGAATAAAAAGCAATAATTAAAAAACCGTGAGCACACGGTAGCAGGCTGTGACAACAAAGCAGCTCTGCAAAAAATCCATCATGATCAAAAACTCACTGCCAGATGGCGGTGTTGGTCATGTATATGGTAAAGTAAATAAAAGGAGTTTAGAGGACAGAAAAGCCAGCGTATTGTTAGCTTAATGGTTAGCAGTGTGTGCCAAAATTTCTCTGGTGGGTGAAGTCTAGCAGCTTCCGAAATGGATCTATAAGAAAATCTATGGCGGTTGTCTCTAAAAATGTTCCTTTTTATTCAATTAAAAACTTTTAATAATTAAATAAAAATTATTAAGAAAATAAAAAAACAAAAATAATTTTCGCTATAGAAAAATTATTAGTGGCCTTGAGCTCATTCATAGTCATGATACTTGAAAATGTATAGGCCGTAAAAACCAACAAATTGTTGGAATAAAAAGCAATAATCAAAAAACCGTGAGCACCCGGTAGGAGGCTGTGACAACAAAGCAGCTCTGCAAAAAATCCATCATGATAAAAAACTGACTGCCAAATGGCGGTGTTGGTCATGTATATGGTAAAGTGAATAGAAGTAATTTAGGGGCCAGAACAACCAGCCTATTTTTAGCTTAATGGTTAGCAGTGCGTGCGAAAATTTCTCTGATGAGTGAAGTCTAGCAGCTTCCGAAATGGATCTATAAGAAAATCTATGGCGGTTGTCTCTAAAAACTTTCCTATCTATTCAATTTAAAACTCTTAATAATTAAATAAAAACTATTAAAAAAATAAAAAAACAATTACAATTTTCGCCATAGAAAAATTATAAGTGGCCTTGAGCTCATTCATAGTCATTATACCTGAAAATGTATAGGCCGTAAAAACCAACAAATTGTTGGAATAAAAAGCAATAATTAAGAAACCGTGAGCACCCGGTAGCAGGCTGTGACAACAAAGCAGTTCTGCAAAAAATCCATCATGACCAAAAACTGACTGTCAGATGGTGGTGTTGGTCATGTATATGGTAAAGTGAATAAAAGGAGTTTAGAGGACAGAAAAACCAGCGTATAGTTAGCTTAATGATTATCAGTGCCTGCCAAAATTTCTCTGATCACTGAAGTCTAGCAGCTTCCAAAATGGATCTATGAGAAAATCTATGGCGGTTGTCTCTAAAAATGTTCCTTTCTATTCAATTAAAAACTTTTAATAATTAAATAAAAATTATTAAAAAAATAAAAAAACAAAAATAATTTTCGCTATAGAAAAATTATTAGTGGCCTTGAGCTCATTCAAAGTCATGATACTTGAAACTGTATAGGCCGTAAAAACCAACAAATTGTTGGAATAAACAGCAATAATTAAAAAACCGTGAGCACCCGGTAGCAGACTGTGACAACAAAGCAGCTCTGCAAAAAATCCATCATGATCAAAAACTGACTGCCAGATGGCCGTGTTGGTCATGTGTATGGTAAAGTGCATAAAAGGAGTTTAGAGGACAGAAAAACCAGCGTATTGTTAGCTTAATGGTTATCAGTGCGTTCCAAAATTTCTCTGATGAGTGAGCATCTTCCGAAATGGATCTATAAGAAAAGCAATGGCATTTGTCTCTAAAAATTCTCCTTTCTATTCAATTAAAAACTTTTAATAATTAAATAAAAATTATTAAAAAGTAAAAAAAACAATAATAATTTTCGCTATAGAAAAATTATTAGTGGCCTTGAGCTCATTCATAGTCATGATACTTGAAAATGCATAGGCCGTAAAAACCAACAAACTGTTGAAATAAAAAGAAATAATTAGAAAACCGTGAGCCCCCGGTAGCAGGCTGTGACAACAAAGCAGCTCTGCAAAAAAAATCCATCATGATCAAAAACTGACTGCCAGATGGCGGTGTTGGTCATGCATATGGCAAAGTGAATAAAAGGAGTTTAGAGGACAGAAAAACCAGCGTATTGTTAGCTTAACGGTTATCAGAGCGTGCCAAAATTTCTCTGATGAGTGAACTCTAGCAGCTGCCGAAATTTATCTATAAGAAAAGCTATGGCGGTTGTCTCTAAAAATGTTCCTTTCTATTCAATTAAAAACTTTTAATAATTAAATAAAAATTATTAAAAAAATAAAAAAACAAAAATAATTTTCGCTATAGAAAAATTATTAGTGGCCTTGAGCTCATTCAAAGTCATGATACTTGAAACTGTATAGGCCGTAAAAACCAACAAATTGTTGAAATAAACAGCAATAATTAAAAAACCGTGAGCACCCGGTAGCAGGCTGTGACAACAAAGCAGCTCTGCAAAAAATCCATCATGATCAAAAACTGACTGCCAGATGGCGGTGTTGGTCATGTGTATGGTAAAGTGCATAAAAGGAGCTTAGAGGACAGAAAAACCAGCGTATTGTTAGCTTAATGGTTATCAGTGCGTTCCAAAATTTCTCTGATGAGTGAGCATCTTCCGAAATGGATCTATAAGAAAAGCTATGGCATTTGTCTTTAAACATTCTCCTTTCTATTCAATTAAAAACTTTTAATAATTAAATAAAAATTATTAAAAAGTAAAAAAAACAATAATAATTTTCGCTATAGAAAAATTATTAGTGGCCTTGAGCTCATTCATAGTCATGATACTTGAAAATGCATAGGCCGTAAAAACCAACAAATTGTTGGAATAAACAGCAATAATTAAAAAACCGTGAGCACCCGGTAGCAGACTGTGACAACAAAGCAGATCTGCAAAAAATCCATCATGATCAAAAACTGACTGCCAGATGGCCGTGTTGGTCATGTGTATGGTAAAGTGCATAAAAATAGTTTAGAGGACAGAAAAACCAGCGTATTGTTAGCTTAATGGTTATCAGTGCGTTCCAAAATTTCTCTGATGAGTGAGCATCTTCCGAAATGGATCTATAAGAAAAGCTATGGCATTTGTCTCTAAAAATTCTCCTTTCTATTCAATTAAAAACTTTTAATAATTAAATAAAAACTATTAAAAAGTAAAAAAAACAATAATAATTTTCGCTATAGAAAAATTATTAGTGGCCTTGAGCTCATTCATAGTCATGATACTTGAAAATGCATAGGCCGTAAAAACCAACAAATTGTTGAAATAAAAAGAAATAATTAGAAAACCGTGAGCCCCCGGTAGCAGGCTGTGACAACAAAGCAGCTCTGCAAAAAAAATCCATCATGATCAAAAACTGACTGCCAGATGGCGGTGTTGGTCATGCATATGGCAAAGTGAATAAAAGGAGTTTAGAGGACAGAAAAACCAGCGTATTGTTAGCTTAACGGTTATCAGAGCGTGCCAAAATTTCTCTGATGAGTGAACTCTAGCAGCTGCCGAAATTTATCTATAAGAAAAGCTATGGCGGTTGTCTCTAAAAATGTTCCTTTCTATTCAATTAAAAACTTTTAATAATTAAATAAAAATTATTAAAAAAATAAAAAAACAAAAATAATTTTCGCTATAGAAAAATTATTAGTGGCCTTGAGCTCATTCAAAGTCATGATACTTGAAACTGTATAGGCCGTAAAAACCAACAAATTGTTGGAATAAACAGCAATAATTAAAAAACCGTGAGCACCCGGTAGCAGGCTGTGACAACAAAGCAGCTCTGCAAAAAATCCATCATGATCAAAAACTGACTGCCAGATGGCGGTGTTGGTCATGTGTATGGTAAAGTGCATAAAAATAGTTTAGAGGACAGAAAAACCAGCGTATTGTTAGCTTAATGGTTATCAGTGCGTTAAAAAATTTCTCTGATGAGTGAGCATCTTCCGAAATGGATCTATAAGAAAAGCTATGGCATTTGTCTCTAAAAATTCTCCTTTCTATTCAATTAAAAACTTTTAATAATTAAATAAAAATTATTAAAAAGTAAAAAAAACAATAATAATTTTCGCTATAGAAAAATTATTAGTGGCCTTGAGCTCATTCATAGTCATGATACTTGAAACTGTATAGGCCGTAAAAACCAACAAATTGTTGGAATAAACAGCAATAATTAAAAAACCGTGAGCACCCGGTAGCAGACTGTGACAACAAAGCAGCTCTGCAAAAAATCCATCATGATCAAAAACTGACTGCCAGATGGCCGTGTTGGTCATGTGTATGGTAAAGTGCATAAAAATAGTTTAGAGGACAGAAAAACCAGCGTATTGTTAGCTTAATGGTTATCAGTGCGTTCCAAAATTTCTCTGATGAGTGAGCATCTTCCGAAATGGATCTATAAGAAAAGCTATGGCATTTGTCTCTAAAAATTCTCCTTTCTATTCAATTAAAAACTTTTAATAATTAAATAAAAATTATTAAAAAGTAAAAAAAACAATAATAATTTTCGCTATAGAAAAATTATTAGTGGCCTTGAGCTCATTCATAGTCATGATACTTGAAAATGCATAGGCCGTAAAAACCAACAAATTGTTGAAATAAAAAGAAATAATTAGAAAACCGTGAGCACCCGGTAGCAGGCTGTGACAACAAAGCAGCTCTGCAAAAAAATCCATCATGATCAAAAACTGACTGCCAGATGGCGGTGTTGGTCATGTATATGGCAAAGTGAATAAAAGGAGTTTAGAGGACAGAAAAACCAGCGTATTGTTAGCTTAACGGTTATCAGTGCGTGCCAAAATTTCTCTGATGAGTGAACTCTAGCAGCTTCCGAAATTTATCTATAAGATAAGCTATGGCGGTTGTCTCTAAAAATTTTCATTTCTATTCAATTAAAAACTTTTAATAATTAAATAAAAATTATTAAAAAAATCAAAAAACAATAATAATTTTCGCTATAGAAAAATTATTAGTGGCCTTGAGCTCATTCATAGTCATGATACTTGAAATGCATAAGGCCGTAAAAACCAACAAATTGTTGGAATAAAAAGCAATAATTAGAAAACCGTGAGCACCCGGTAGCAGGCTGTGACAACAAAGCAGCTCTGCAAAAAAATCCATCATGATCAAAAACTGACGGCCAGTTGGCGGTGTTGGTCATGTATATGGCAAAGTGAATAAAAGGAGTTTAGAGGACAGAAAAACCAGCGTATTGTTAGCTTAACGGTTATCAGTGCGTGCCAAAATTTCTCTGATGAGTGAAGTCTAGCAGCTTGCGCAATGGATCTATGCGAAAAGATATGGCGGTTGTCTCTAAAAATTTTTCTTTCTATTCAATTAAAAACTTTAAATAATTGCAATAACTATCTTCTAAAAATAGAAAAGAAGAATGTACAAAAACAAAGTCCAGCATGCATGATTTACATATAGACAGAATGTCTAAAATATTGTGTATACCGTTGGCAAGATAACAAACAACAATTTGAGGAAAACTTGCTAAACTACACGCAGCATAGCCTATGGGTTAGGCAGCTGCGCTGGCATTCAGAGTGAGTGGGTTCCTCTGAAGTAGCAAAAACTATACGAATTAGTCTGACGAGAAATCGTGGCTGTTTTCGAAATAGTACTATAACTATAGCCTGTATATGTTTGTTGCTTTAAATTTTTCTTCTAATCAAAAATAATAATAATTAACTAAGAATTATTATTAACTGGTCTTGAGCTCGTTATACTTACAAAAATATGTAAAATGAACAGACCGTAAAACCAACAACAAAATAAACTTTAAATAATTAAATAACAATTAATTGATATTAGAGGAAAAATTACAACGTTATGCAAAGCGATGGTATGGGATGACATGTTTCGAAGTGCCCAGCTTCTCATCAGACCCCTTCTCGGACACTGAGATACGAACCCAAGTGTCTGCACCAAAGCCGCTGTTAGAGTACTCTAACAACTCAACTATGATGGCCTGGAGCGTTGTTAGCAGTGTGTGCCAAAATTTCTCTAGTGAGTGAAGTCTAGCAGCTTCCGAAATGGATCTATAAGAAAATCTATGGCGGTTGTCTTCAAAAATGTTCCTTTTTATTCAATTAAAAGCTTTTAATAATTAAATAAAAATTATTAAAAAAATAAAAAAACAATAATAATTTTCGCTATAGAAAAATTATTAGTGGCCTTGGGCTCATTCATAGTCATGATACTTGAAATGCATAGGCCGTACAAACCAACAAATGGTTGAAATAAAAAGCAATAATTAAAAAACCGTGAGCACTAGCAGGCTATGCCAACAAAGCAGCTCTGCAAAAAATCCATCATGATCAAAAACTGACTCCAGATGGCGGTGTTGGTCATGTATATGGTAAAGTGAATAAAAGGAGTTTAGAGGACAGAAAAGCCAGCGTATTGTTAGCTTAATGATTAGCAGTGTTTGCCAAAATTTCTCTGGTGAGTGAAGTCTAGCAGCTTCCGAAATGGATCTATAAGAAAATCTATGGCGGTTGTCTCTAAATGTTCCTTTTTATTCAATTAAAAACTTTTAATAATTAAATAAAAATTATTAAGAAAATAAAAAAACAAAAATAATTTTCGCTATAGAAAAATTATTAGTGGCCTTGTACTCATTCATAGTCATGATACTTGAAAACGTATAGGCCTTAAAAACCAACAAATTGTTGGAATAAAAAGCAATAATTAAAAAACCGTGAGCACACGGTAGCAGGCTGTGACAACAAAGCAGCTCTGCAAAAAATCCATCATGATCAAAAACTGACTGCCAGATGGCGGTGTTGGTCATGTATATGGTAAAGTGAATAAAAGGAGTTTAGAGGACAGAAACGCCAGCGTATTGTTAGCTTAATGGTTAGCAGTGTGTGCCAAAATTTCTCTGGTGAGTGAAGTCTAGCAGCTTCCGAAATGGATCTATAAGAAAATCTATGGCGGTTGTCTCTAAATGTTCCATTTTATTCTATTAAAAACTTTTAATAATTAAATAAAAATTATTAAGAAAATAAAACAACAAAAATAATTTTCGCTATAGAAAAATTATTAGTGGCCTTGAGCTCATTCATAGTCATGATACTTGAAAATGTATAGGCCGTAAAAACCAACAAATTGTTGGAATAAAAAGCAATAATTAAAAAACCGTGAGCACCCGGTAGAAGGCTGTGACAACAAAGCAGCCCTGCAAAAAATCCATCATGATCAAAAACTGACTCCAGATGGCGGTGTTGGTCATGTATATGGTAAAGTGAATAAAAGGAGTTTAGAGGCCAGAAAAGCCAGCATATTGTTAGCTTAACGGCTAGCAGTGTGTGCCAAAATTTCTCTGGTGAGTGAAGTCTAGCAGCTTCCGAAATGGATCTATAAGAAAATCTATGGCGGTTGTCTCTAAATGTTCCTTTTTATTCAATTAAAAACTTTTAATAATTAAATAAAA
The DNA here is from genome assembly GCA_949987695.1 of Merzomyia westermanni. Lineage (NCBI taxonomy): Eukaryota > Metazoa > Arthropoda > Insecta > Diptera > Tephritidae > Merzomyia > Merzomyia westermanni. The sequence continues at coordinate 101,554,742 of OX465288.1, read as the reverse complement.
ATTATTAAGAAAATAAAAAAACAAAAATAATTTTCGCTATAGAAAAATTATTAGTGGCCTTGAGCTCATTCATAGTCATGATACTTGAAAATGTATAGGCCGTAAAAACCAACAAATTGTTGGAATAAAAAGCAATAATTAGAAAACCGTGAGCACCCGGTAGAAGGCTGTGACAACAAAGCAGCTCTGCAAAAAATCCATCATGATAAAAAACTGACTCCAGATGGCGGTGTTGGTCATGTATATGGTAAAGTGAATAAAAGGAGTTTAGAGGACAGAAAAGCCAGCGTATTGTTAGCTTAATGGTTAGCAGTGTGTGCCAAAATTTCTCTGGTGAGTGAAGTCTAGCAGCTTCCGAAATGGATCTATAAGAAAATCTATGGCGGTTGTCTCTAAAAATGTTCCTTTTTATTCAATTAAAAACTTTTAATAATTAAATAAAAATTATAAGGAAAATAAAAAAACAAAAATAATTTTCGCTATAGAAAAATTATTAGTGGCCTTGAGCTCATTCATAGTCATGATACTTGAAAATGTATATGCCTTAAATACCAACAAATTGTTGGAATAAAAAGCAATAATTAAAAAACCGTGAGCACACGGTAGCAGGCTGTGACAACAAAGCAGCTCTGCAAAAAATCCATCATGATCAAAAACTGACTGCCAGATGGCGGTGTTGGTCATGTATATGGTAAAGTGAATAAAAGGAGTTTAGAGGACAGAAAAGCCAGCGTATTATTAGCTTAATGGTTAGCAGTGTGTGCCAAAATTTCTCTGGTGAGTGAAGTCTAGCAGCTTCCGAAATGGATCTATAAGAAAATCTATGGCGGTTGTCTCTAAAAATGTTCCTTTTTATTCAATTAAAAACTTTTAATAATTAAATAAAAATTATAAGGAAAATAAAAAAACAAAAATAATTTTCGCTATAGAAAAATTATTAGTGGCCTTGAGCTCATTCATAGTCATGATACTTGAAAATGTATAGGCCGTAAAAACCAACAAATTGTTGGAATAAAAAGCAATAATTAAAAAACCGTGAGCACCCGGTAGGAGGCTGTGACACCAAAGCAGTTCTGCAAAAAATCCATCATGATAAAAAACTGACTGCCAAATGGCGGTGTTGGTCATGTATATGCTAAAGTGAATAGAAGTAATTTAGGGGCCAGAACAACCAGCGTATTTTTAGCTTACTGGTTAGTAGTGCGTGCGAAAATTTCTCTGATGAGTGAAGTCTAGCAGCTTCCGAAATGGATCTATAAGATAAGTTATGGCGGCTATCTCTAAAAACTTTCCTTTCTATTCAATTTAAAACTCTTAATAATTAAATAAAAACTATTAAAAAAATAAAAAAACAATAACAATTTTCGCTATAGAAAAATTATTAGTGGCCTTGAGCTCATTCATAGTCATGATACTTGAAAATGTATAGGCCGTAAAAACCAACAAATTGTTGGAATAAAAAGCAATAATTAAGAAACCGTGACCACCCGGTAGCAGGCTGTGACAACAAAGCAGCTCTGCAAAAAATCCATCATGATCAAAAACTGACTGTCAGATGGTGGTGTTGGTCATGTATATGGTAAAGTGAATAAAAGGAGTTTAGAGGACAGAAAAAACAGCGTATTGTTAGCTTAATGGTTATCAGTGCGTGCCAAAATTTCTCTGATGAGTGAGCAGCTTCCGAAATGGATCTATAAGAAAAGCTATGGCGGTTGTCTCTAAAAATTTTTCTTTATATTCAATTAAAAAGTTTAAATAATTACAATAACTATCTTCTAAAAATAGAAAAAAAGAATGTACAAAAACAAAGTCCAGCATGCATGATTTACATATAGACAGAATGTCTAAAATATTGTGTATACCGTTGGCAAGATAACAAACAACAATTAGAGGAAAACTTGATTAAGCAGCTTGCAAAACTACACGCAGCATAGCCTATGGGTTAGGCAGCTGGGCTGGCAATCAGAGTGACTGGGTTCGATTCTCCACAAGATCCTCTGAAATAGCAAAAACTATACGAATTAGTCTGACGAGAAATCGTGGCTGTTTTCGAAATAGTACTATAACTATAGCCTGTATATGTTTGTTGCTTTAAATTTTTCCTCTAATCAAAAATAATAATAATTAACTAAGAATTATTATCAACTGGTATTGAGCTCGTTATACTTACAAAAATATGTTAAATGAACAGACCGTAAAACCAACAACAAAATAAACTTTAAATAATTAAATAACAATTAATTGATATTAGAGGAAAAATTACAACGTTATGCAAAGCGATGGTATGGGATGACATGTTTCGAAGTGCCCAGCTTCTCATCAGACCCCTTCTCGGACACTGAGATACGAACCCAAGTGTCTGCACCAAAGCCGCTGTTAGAGTACCTTAACAACTAAGCTATGATGCCCTGTAGCGCTGTTAGCAGTGTGTGCCAAAATTTCTCTGGTGAGTGAAGTCTAGCAGCTTCCGAAATGGATCTACAAGAAAATCTATGGCGGTTGTCTCTAAAAATGTTCCTTTTTATTCAATTAAAAACTTTTAATAATTAAATAAAAATGATTAAAAAAATAAAAAAACAATAATAATTTTCGCTATAGAAAAATTATTAGTGGCCTTGGGCTCATTCATAGTCATGATACTTGAAATGCATAGGCCGTAAAAACCAACAAATTGTTGAAATAAAAAGCAATAATTAAAAAACCGTGAGCACTAGCAGGCTATGCCAACAAAGCAGCTCTGCAAAAAATCCATCATGATCAAAAACTTACTCCAGATGGCGGTGTTGGTCATGTATATGGTAAAGTGAATAAAAGGAGTTTAGAGGACAGAAAAGCCAGCGTATTGTTAGCTTAATGGTTAGCAGAGTTTGCCAAAATTTCTCTGGTGAGTGAAGTCTAGCAGCTTCCGAAATGGATCTATAAGAAAATCTATGGCGGTTGTCTCTAAATGTTCCTTTTTATTTAATTAAAAACTTTTAATAATTAAATAAAAATTATTAAGAAAATAAAAAACAAAAATAATTTTCGCTATAGAAAAATTATTAGTGGCCTTGTACTCATTCATAGTCATGATACTTGAAAATGTATAGGCCTTAAAAACCAACAAATTGTTGGAATAAAAAGCAATAATTAAAAAACCGTGAGCACTGCCAACAAAGCAGCTCTGCAAAAAATCCATCATGATCAATAACTGACTCCGGATGGCGGTGTTGGTCATGTATATGGTAAAGTGAATAAAAGGAGGTTAGATGACAGAAAAGCCAGCGTATTGTTAGCTTAATGGTTAGCAGTGTATGCCAAAATTTCTCTGGTGAGTGAAGTCTAGCAGCTTCCGAAATGGATCTATAAGAAAATCTATGGCGGTTGTCTCTAAATGTTCCTTTTTATTCAATTAAAAACTTTTAATAATTAAATAAAAATTATTAAGAAAATAAAAAAACAAAAATAATTTTCGCTATAGAAAAATTATTAGTGACCTTGTACTCATTCATAGTCATGATACTTGAAAATGTATAGGTCTTAAAAACCAACAAATTGTTGGAATAAAAAGCAATAATTAAAAACCCGTGAGCACACGGTAGCAGGCTGTGACAACAAAGCAGCTCTGCAAAAAATCCATCATGATCAAAAACTGACTGCCAGATGGCGGTGTTGGTCATGTATATGGTAAAGTGAATAAAAGGAGTTTAGAGGACAGAAAAGCCAGTGTATTGTTAGCTTAATGGTTACCAGTGTGTGGCAAAATTTCTCTGGTGAGTGAAGTCTAGCAGCTTCCGAAATGGATCTATAAGAAAATCTATGACGGTTGTCTCTAAAAATGTTCCTTTTTATTCAATTAAAAACTTTTAATAATTAAATAAAAATGATTAAAAAAATAAAAAAGCAATAATAATTTTCGCTATAGAAAAATTATTAGTGGCCTTGGGCTCATTCATAGTCATGATACTTGAAATGCATAGGCCGTAAAAACCAACAAATTGTTGAAATAAAAAGCAATAATTAAAAAACCGTGAGCACACGGTAGCAGGCTGTGACAACAAAGCAGCTCTGCAAAAAATCCATCATGATCAAAAACTGACTGCCAGATGGTGGTGTTGGTCATGTATATGGTAAAGTGAATAAAAGGAGTTTAGAGGACAGAAAAGCCAGCGTATTGTTAGCTTAATGGTTAGCAGTGTGTGCCAAAATTTCTCTGGTGAGTGAAGTCTAGCAGCTTCCGAAATGGATCTATAAGAAAATCTATGACGGTTGTCTCTAAAAATGTTCCTTTTCATTCAATTAAAAACTTTTAATAATTAAATAAAAATTATTAAGAAAATAAAAAAACAAAAATAATTTTCGCTATAGAAAAATTATTAGTGCCCTTGAGCTCATTCATAGTCATGATACTTGAAAATGTATAGGCCTTAAAAACCAACAAATTGTTGGAATAAAAAGCAATAATTAAAAAACCGTGAGCACTAGCAGGCTATGCCAACAAAGCAGCTCTGCAAAAAATCCATCATGATCAAAAACTGACTCCAGATGGCGGTGTTGGTCATGTATATGGTAAAGTGAATAAAAGGAGTTTAGAGGACAGAAAAGCCAGCGTATTGTTAGCTTAATGGTTAGCAGTGTGTGCCAAAATTTCTCTGGTGAGTGAAGTCTAGCAGCTTCCGAAATGGATCTATAAGAAAATCTATGACGGTTGTCTCTAAAAATGTTCCTTTTTATTCAATTAAAAACTTTTAATAATTAAATAAAAATTATTAAGAAAATAAAAAAACAAAAATAATTTTCGCTATAGAAAAATTATTAGTGGCCTTGAGCTCATTCATAGTCATGATACTTGAAAATGTATAGGCCGTAAAAACCAACAAATTGTTGGAATAAAAAGCAATAATTAAAAAACCGTGAGCACCCGGTAGGAGGTTGTGACAACAAAGCAGCTCTGCAAAAAATCCATCATGATAAAAAACTGACTCCAGATGGCGGTATTGGTCATGTATATGGTAAAGTGAATAAAAGGAGTTTAGAGGACAGAAAAGCCAGCGTATTGTTAGCTTAATGGTTAGCAGTGTGTGCCAAAATTTCTCTGGTGAGTGAAGTCTAGCAGCATCCGAAATGGATCTATAAGAAAATCTATGACGGTTGTCTCTAAAAATGTTCCTTTTTATTCAATTAAAAACTTTTAATAATTAAATAAAAATTATTAAGAAAATAAAAAAACAAAAATAATTTTCGCTATAGAAAAATTATTAGTGGCCTTGTACTCATTCATAGTCATGATACTTGAAAATGTATAGGCCTTAAAAACCAACAAATTGTTGGAATAAAAAGCAATAATTAAAAAACCGTGAGCACTGCCAACAAAGCAGCTCTGCAAAAAATCCATCATGATCAAAAACTGACTCCGGATGGCGGTGTTGGTCATGTATATGGTAAAGTGAATAAAAGGAGTTTAGATGACAGAAAAGACAGCGTATTGTTAGCTTAATGGTTAGCAGTGTGTGCCAAAATTTCTCTGGTGAGTGAAGTCTAGCAGCTTCCGAAATGGATCTATAAGAAAATCTATGGCGGTTGTCTCTAAATGTTCCTTTTTATTCAATTAAAAACTTTTAATAATTAAATAAAAATTATTAAGAAAATAAAAAAACAAAAATAATTTTCGCTATAGAAAAATTATTAGTGACCTTGTACTCATTCATAGTCATGATACTTGAAAATGTATAAGCCTTAAAAACCAACAAATTGTTGGAATAAAAAGCAATAATTAAAAACCCGTGAGCACACGGTAGCAGGCTGTGACAACAAAGCAGCTCTGCAAAAAATCCATCATGATCAAAAACTGACTGCCAGATGGCGGTGTTGGTCATGTATATGGTAAAGTGAATAAAAGGAGTTTAGAGGACAGAAAAGCCAGCGTATTGTAAGCTTAATGGTTAGCAGTGTGTGCCAAAATTTCTCTGGTGAGTGAAGTCTAGCAGCTTCCGAAATGGATATATGAGAAAATCTATGGTGGTTGTCTCTAAAAATGTTCCTTTTTATTCAATTAAAAACTTTTAATAATTAAATAAAAATTATTAAAAAAATAAAAAAACAATAATAATTTTCGCTATAGAAAAATTATTAGTGGCCTTGGGCTCATTCATAGTCATGATACTTGAAATGCATAGGCCGTAAAAACCAACAAATTGTTGAAATAAAAAGCAATAATTAAAAAACCGTGAGCACACGGTAGCAGGCTGTGACAACAAAGCAGCTCTGCAAAAAATCCATCATGACCAAAAACTGACTGCCAGATGGTGGTGTTGGTCATGTATATGGTAAAGTGAATAAAAGGAGTTTAGAGGACAGAAAAGCCAGCGTATTGTCAGCTTAATGGTTAGCAGTGTGTGCCAAAATTTCTCTACTGAGTGAAGTCTAGCAGCTTCCGAAACGGATCTATAAGAAAATCTATGACGGTTGTCTCTAAAAATGTTCCTTTTTATTCAATTAAAAACTTTTAATAATTAAATAAAAATTATTAAGAAAATAAAAAAACAAAAATAATTTTCGCTATAGAAAAATTATTAGTGGCCTTGAGCTCATTCATAGTCATGATACTTGAAAATGTATAGGCTGTAAAAACCAACAAATTGTTGGAATAAAAAGCAATAATTAAAAAACCGTGAGCACCCGGTAGGAGGTTGTGACAACAAAGCAGCTCTGCAAAAAATCCATCATGATAAAAAACTGACTCCAGATGGCGGTGTTGGTCATGTATATGGTAAAGTGAATAAAAGGAGTTTAGAGGACAGAAAAGCCAGCGTATTGTTAGCTTAATGGTTAGCAGTGTTTGCCAAAATTTCTCTGTTGAGTGAAGTCTAGCAGCTTCCGAAATGGATCTATAAGAAAATCTATGGCGGTTGTCTCTAAATGTTCCTTTTTATTCAATTAAAAACTTTTAATAATTAAATAAAAATTATTAAGAAAATAAAAAAACAAAAATAATTTTCGCTATAGAAAAATTATTAGTGACCTTGTACTCATTCATAGTCATGATACTTGAAAATGTATAAGCCTTAAAAACCAACAAATTGTTGGAATAAAAAGCAATAATTAAAAGCCCGTGAGCACACGGTAGCAGGCTGTGACAACAAAGCAGCTCTGCAAAAAATCCATCATGATCAAAAACTGACTGCCAGATGGCGGTGTTGGTCATGTATATGGTAAAGTGAATAAAAGGAGTTTAGAGGACAGAAAAGCCAGCGTATTGTAAGCTTAATGGTTAGCAGTGTGTGCCAAAATTTCTCTGGTGAGTGAAGTCTAGCAGCTTCCGAAATGGATATATAAGAAAATCTATGGTGGTTGTCTCTAAAAATGTTCCTTTTTATTCAATTAAAAACTTTTAATAATTAAATAAAAATGATTAAAAAAATAAAAAAACAATAATAATTTTCGCTATAGAAAAATTATTAGTGGCCTTGGGCTCATTCATAGTCATGATACTTGAAATGCATAGGCCGTAAAAACCAACAAATTGTTGAAATAAAAAGCAATAATTAAAAAACCGTGAGCACACGGTAGCAGGCTGTGACAACAAAGCAGCTCTGCAAAAAATCCATCATGACCAAAAACTGACTGCCAGATGGTGGTGTTGGTCATGTATATGGTAAAGTGAATAAAAGGAGTTTAGAGGACAGAAAAGCCAGCGTATTGTCAGCTTAATGGTTAGCAGTGTGTGCCAAAATTTCTCTACTGAGTGAAGTCTAGCAGCTTCCGAAATGGATCTATAAGAAAATCTATGGCGGTTGTCTCTAAATGTTCCTTTTTATTCAATTAAAAACTTTTAATAATTAAATAAAAATTATTAAGAAAATAAAAAAACAAAAATAATTTTCGCTATAGAAAAATTATTAGTGACCTTGTACTCATTCATAGTCATGATACTTGAAAATGTATAAGCCTTAAAAACCAACAAATTGTTGGAATAAAAAGCAATAATTAAAAACCCGTGAGCACACGGTAGCAGGCTGTGACAACAAAGCAGCTCTGCAAAAAATCCATCATGATCAAAAACTGACTGCCAGATGGCGGTGTTGGTCATGTATATGGTAAAGTGAATAAAAGGAGTTTAGAGGACAGAAAAGCCAGCGTATTGTAAGCTTAATGGTTAGCAGTGTGTGCCAAAATTTCTCTGGTGAGTGAAGTCTAGCAGCTTCCGAAATGGATATATAAGAAAATCTATGGTGGTTGTCTCTAAAAATGTTCCTTTTTATTCAATTAAAAACTTTTAATAATTAAATAAAAATGATTAAAAAAATAAAAAAACAATAATAATTTTCGCTATAGAAAAATTATTAGTGGCCTTGGGCTCATTCATAGTCATGATACTTGAAATGCATAGGCCGTAAAAACCAACAAATTGTTGAAATAAAAAGCAATAATTAAAAAACCGTGAGCACACGGTAGCAGGCTGTGACAACAAAGCAGCTCTGCAAAAAATCCATCATGATCAAAAACTGACTGCCAGATGGCGGTGTTGGTCATGTATATGGTAAAGTGAATAAAAGGAGTTTAGAGGACAGAAAAGCCAGCGTATTGTCAGCTTAATGGTTAGCAGTGTGTGCCAAAATTTCTCTACTGAGTGAAGTCTAGCAGCTTCCGAAATGGATCTATAAGAAAATCTATGACGGTTGTCTCTAAAAATGTTCCTTTTTATTCAATTAAAAGCTTTTAATAATTAAATAAAAATTATTAAGAAAATAAAAAAACAAAAATAATTTTCGCTATAGAAAAATTATTAGTGGCCTTGAGCTCATTCATAGTCATGATACTTGAAAATGTATAGGCTGTAAAAACCAACAAATTGTTGGAATAAAAAGCAATAATTAAAAAACCGTGAGCACCCGGTAGGAGGTTGTGACAACAAAGCAGCTCTGCAAAAAATCCATCATGATAAAAAACTGACTCCAGATGGCGGTGTTGGTCATGTATATGGTAAAGTGAATAAAAGGAGTTTAGAGGACAGAAAAGCCAGCGTATTGTTAGCTTAATGGTTAGCAGTGTTTGCCAAAATTTCTCTGTTGAGTGAAGTCTAGCAGCTTCCGAAATGGATCTATAAGAAAATCTATGGCGGTTGTCTCTAAATGTTCCTTTTTATTCAATTAAAAACTTTTAATAATTAAATAAAAATTATTAAGAAAATAAAAAAACAAAAATAATTTTCGCTATAGAAAAATTATTAGTGACCTTGTACTCATTCATAGTCATGATACTTGAAAATGTATAAGCCTTAAAAACCAACAAATTGTTGGAATAAAAAGCAATAATTAAAAACCCGTGAGCACACGGTAGCAGGCTGTGACAACAAAGCAGCTCTGCAAAAAATCCATCATGATCAAAAACTGACTGCCAGATGGCGGTGTTGGTCATGTATATGGTAAAGTGAATAAAAGGAGTTTAGAGGACAGAAAAGCCAGCGTATTGTAAGCTTAATGGTTAGCAGTGTGTGCCAAAATTTCTCTGGTGAGTGAAGTCTAGCAGCTTCCGAAATGGATATATAAGAAAATCTATGGTGGTTGTCTCTAAAAATGTTCCTTTTTATTCAATTAAAAACTTTTAATAATTAAATAAAAATGATTAAAAAAATAAAAAAACAATAATAATTTTCGCTATAGAAAAATTATTAGTGGCCTTGGGCTCATTCATAGTCATGATACTTGAAATGCATAGGCCGTAAAAACCAACAAATTGTTGAAATAAAAAGCAATAATTAAAAAACCGTGAGCACACGGTAGCAGGCTGTGACAACAAAGCAGCTCTGCAAAAAATCCATCATGACCAAAAACTGACTGCCAGATGGTGGTGTTGGTCATGTATATGGTAAAGTGAATAAAAGGAGTTTAGAGGACAGAAAAGCCAGCGTATTGTCAGCTTAATGGTTAGCAGTGTGTGCCAAAATTTCTCTACTGAGTGAAGTCTAGCAGCTTCCGAAATGGATCTATAAGAAAATCTATGGCGGTTGTCTCTAAATGTTCCTTTTTATTCAATTAAAAACTTTTAATAATTAAATAAAAATTATTAAGAAAATAAAAAAACAAAAATAATTTTCGCTATAGAAAAATTATTAGTGACCTTGTACTCATTCATAGTCATGATACTTGAAAATGTATAAGCCTTAAAAACCAACAAATTGTTGGAATAAAAAGCAATAATTAAAAACCCGTGAGCACACGGTAGCAGGCTGTGACAACAAAGCAGCTCTGCAAAAAATCCATCATGATCAAAAACTGACTGCCAGATGGCGGTGTTGGTCATGTATATGGTAAAGTGAATAAAAGGAGTTTAGAGGACAGAAAAGCCAGCGTATTGTAAGCTTAATGGTTAGCAGTGTGTGCCAAAATTTCTCTGGTGAGTGAAGTCTAGCAGCTTCCGAAATGGATATATAAGAAAATCTATGGTGGTTGTCTCTAAAAATGTTCCTTTTTATTCAATTAAAAACTTTTAATAATTAAATAAAAATGATTAAAAAAATAAAAAAACAATAATTTTCGCTATAGAAAAATTATTAGTGGCCTTGGGCTCATTCATAGTCATGATACTTGAAATGCATAGGCCGTAAAAACCAACAAATTGTTGAAATAAAAAGCAATAATTAAAAAACCGTGAGCACACGGTAGCAGGCTGTGACAACAAAGCAGCTCTGCAAAAAATCCATCATGATCAAAAACTGACTGCCAGATGGCGGTGTTGGTCATGTATATGGTAAAGTGAATAAAAGGAGTTTAGAGGACAGAAAAGCCAGCGTATTGTCAGCTTAATGGTTAGCAGTGTGTGCCAAAATTTCTCTACTGAGTGAAGTCTAGCAGCTTCCGAAATGGATCTATAAGAAAATCTATGACGGTTGTCTCTAAAAATGTTCCTTTTTATTCAATTAAAAACTTTTAATAATTAAATAAAAATTATTAAGAAAATAAAAAAACAAAAATAATTTTCGCTATAGAAAAATTATTAGTGGCCTTGAGCTCATTCATAGTCATGATACTTGAAAATGTATAGGCTGTAAAAACCAACAAATTGTTGGAATAAAAAGCAATAATTAAAAAACCGTGAGCACCCGGTAGGAGGTTGTGACAACAAAGCAGCTCTGCAAAAAATCCATCATGATAAAAAACTGACTCCAGATGGCGGTGTTGGTCATGTATATGGTAAAGTGAATAAAAGGAGTTTAGAGGACAGAAAAGCCAGCGTATTGTTAGCTTAATGGTTAGCAGTGTTTGCCAAAATTTCTCTGTTGAGTGAAGTCTAGCAGCTTCCGAAATGGATCTATAAGAAAATCTATGGCGGTTGTCTCTAAATGTTCCTTTTTATTCAATTAAAAACTTTTAATAATTAAATAAAAATTATTAAGAAAATAAAAAAACAAAAATAATTTTCGCTATAGAAAAATTATTAGTGACCTTGTACTCATTCATAGTCATGATACTTGAAAATGTATAAGCCTTAAAAACCAACAAATTGTTGGAATAAAAAGCAATAATTAAAAACCCGTGAGCACACGGTAGCAGGCTGTGACAACAAAGCAGCTCTGCAAAAAATCCATCATGATCAAAAACTGACTGCCAGATGGCGGTGTTGGTCATGTATATGGTAAAGTGAATAAAAGGAGTTTAGAGGACAGAAAAGCCAGCGTATTGTAAGCTTAATGGTTAGCAGTGTGTGCCAAAATTTCTCTGGTGAGTGAAGTCTAGCAGCTTCCGAAATGGATATATAAGAAAATCTATGGTGGTTGTCTCTAAAAATGTTCCTTTTTATTCAATTAAAAACTTTTAATAATTAAATAAAAATGATTAAAAAAATAAAAAAACAATAATAATTTTCGCTATAGAAAAATTATTAGTGGCCTTGGGCTCATTCATAGTCATGATACTTGAAATGCATAGGCCGTAAAAACCAACAAATTGTTGAAATAAAAAGCAATAATTAAAAAACCGTGAGCACACGGTAGCAGGCTGTGACAACAAAGCAGCTCTGCAAAAAATCCATCATGACCAAAAACTGACTGCCAGATGGTGGTGTTGGTCATGTATATGGTAAAGTGAATAAAAGGAGTTTAGAGGACAGAAAAGCCAGCGTATTGTCAGCTTAATGGTTAGCAGTGTGTGCCAAAATTTCTCTACTGAGTGAAGTCTAGCAGCTTCCGAAATGGATCTATAAGAAAATCTATGGCGGTTGTCTCTAAATGTTCCTTTTTATTCAATTAAAAACTTTTAATAATTAAATAAAAATTATTAAGAAAATAAAAAAACAAAAATAATTTTCGCTATAGAAAAATTATTAGTGACCTTGTACTCATTCATAGTCATGATACTTGAAAATGTATAAGCCTTAAAAACCAACAAATTGTTGGAATAAAAAGCAATAATTAAAAACCCGTGAGCACACGGTAGCAGGCTGTGACAACAAAGCAGCTCTGCAAAAAATCCATCATGATCAAAAACTGACTGCCAGATGGCGGTGTTGGTCATGTATATGGTAAAGTGAATAAAAGGAGTTTAGAGGACAGAAAAGCCAGCGTATTGTAAGCTTAATGGTTAGCAGTGTGTGCCAAAATTTCTCTGGTGAGTGAAGTCTAGCAGCTTCCGAAATGGATATATAAGAAAATCTATGGTGGTTGTCTCTAAAAATGTTCCTTTTTATTCAATTAAAAACTTTTAATAATTAAATAAAAATGATTAAAAAAATAAAAAAACAATAATAATTTTCGCTATAGAAAAATTATTAGTGGCCTTGGGCTCATTCATAGTCATGATACTTGAAATGCATAGGCCGTAAAAACCAACAAATTGTTGAAATAAAAAGCAATAATTAAAAAACCGTGAGCACACGGTAGCAGGCTGTGACAACAAAGCAGCTCTGCAAAAAATCCATCATGATCAAAAACTGACTGCCAGATGGCGGTGTTGGTCATGTATATGGTAAAGTGAATAAAAGGAGTTTAGAGGACAGAAAAGCCAGCGTATTGTCAGCTTAATGGTTAGCAGTGTGTGCCAAAATTTCTCTACTGAGTGAAGTCTAGCAGCTTCCGAAATGGATCTATAAGAAAATCTATGACGGTTGTCTCTAAAAATGTTCCTTTTTATTCAATTAAAAACTTTTAATAATTAAATAAAAATTATTAAGAAAATAAAAAAACAAAAATAATTTTCGCTATAGAAAAATTATTAGTGGCCTTGAGCTCATTCATAGTCATGATACTTGAAAATGTATAGGCTGTAAAAACCAACAAATTGTTGGAATAAAAAGCAATAATTAAAAAACCGTGAGCACCCGGTAGGAGGTTGTGACAACAAAGCAGCTCTGCAAAAAATCCATCATGATAAAAAACTGACTCCAGATGGCGGTGTTGGTCATGTATATGGTAAAGTGAATAAAAGGAGTTTAGAGGACAGAAAAGCCAGCGTATTGTTAGCTTAATGGTTAGCAGTGTTTGCCAAAATTTCTCTGTTGAGTGAAGTCTAGCAGCTTCCGAAATGGATCTATAAGAAAATCTATGGCGGTTGTCTCTAAATGTTCCTTTTTATTCAATTAAAAACTTTTAATAATTAAATAAAAATTATTAAGAAAATAAAAAAACAAAAATAATTTTCGCTATAGAAAAATTATTAGTGACCTTGTACTCATTCATAGTCATGATACTTGAAAATGTATAAGCCTTAAAAACCAACAAATTGTTGGAATAAAAAGCAATAATTAAAAACCCGTGAGCACACGGTAGCAGGCTGTGACAACAAAGCAGCTCTGCAAAAAATCCATCATGATCAAAAACTGACTGCCAGATGGCGGTGTTGGTCATGTATATGGTAAAGTGAATAAAAGGAGTTTAGAGGACAGAAAAGCCAGCGTATTGTAAGCTTAATGGTTAGCAGTGTGTGCCAAAATTTCTCTGGTGAGTGAAGTCTAGCAGCTTCCGAAATGGATATATAAGAAAATCTATGGTGGTTGTCTCTAAAAATGTTCCTTTTTATTCAATTAAAAACTTTTAATAATTAAATAAAAATGATTAAAAAAATAAAAAAACAATAATAATTTTCGCTATAGAAAAATTATTAGTGGCCTTGGGCTCATTCATAGTCATGATACTTGAAATGCATAGGCCGTAAAAACCAACAAATTGTTGAAATAAAAAGCAATAATTAAAAAACCGTGAGCACACGGTAGCAGGCTGTGACAACAAAGCAGCTCTGCAAAAAATCCATCATGACCAAAAACTGACTGCCAGATGGTGGTGTTGGTCATGTATATGGTAAAGTGAATAAAAGGAGTTTAGAGGACAGAAAAGCCAGCGTATTGTCAGCTTAATGGTTAGCAGTGTGTGCCAAAATTTCTCTACTGAGTGAAGTCTAGCAGCTTCCGAAATGGATCTATAAGAAAATCTATGGCGGTTGTCTCTAAATGTTCCTTTTTATTCAATTAAAAACTTTTAATAATTAAATAAAAATTATTAAGAAAATAAAAAAACAAAAATAATTTTCGCTATAGAAAAATTATTAGTGACCTTGTACTCATTCATAGTCATGATACTTGAAAATGTATAAGCCTTAAAAACCAACAAATTGTTGGAATAAAAAGCAATAATTAAAAACCCGTGAGCACACGGTAGCAGGCTGTGACAACAAAGCAGCTCTGCAAAAAATCCATCATGATCAAAAACTGACTGCCAGATGGCGGTGTTGGTCATGTATATGGTAAAGTGAATAAAAGGAGTTTAGAGGACAGAAAAGCCAGCGTATTGTCAGCTTAATGGTTAGCAGTGTGTGCCAAAATTTCTCTACTGAGTGAAGTCTAGCAGCTTCCGAAATGGATCTATAAGAAAATCTATGACGGTTGTCTCTAAAAATGTTCCTTTTTATTCAATTAAAAACTTTTAATAATTAAATAAAAATTATTAAGAAAATAAAAAAACAAAAATAATTTTCGCTATAGAAAAATTATTAGTGGCCTTGAGCTCATTCATAGTCATGATACTTGAAAATGTATAGGCTGTAAAAACCAACAAATTGTTGGAATAAAAAGCAATAATTAAAAAACCGTGAGCACCCGGTAGGAGGTTGTGACAACAAAGCAGCTCTGCAAAAAATCCATCATGATAAAAAACTGACTCCAGATGGCGGTGTTGGTCATGTATATGGTAAAGTGAATAAAAGGAGTTTAGAGGACAGAAAAGCCAGCGTATTGTTAGCTTAATGGTTAGCAGTGTTTGCCAAAATTTCTCTGTTGAGTGAAGTCTAGCAGCTTCCGAAATGGATCTATAAGAAAATCTATGGCGGTTGTCTCTAAATGTTCCTTTTTATTCAATTAAAAACTTTTAATAATTAAATAAAAATTATTAAGAAAATAAAAAAACAAAAATAATTTTCGCTATAGAAAAATTATTAGTGACCTTGTACTCATTCATAGTCATGATACTTGAAAATGTATAAGCCTTAAAAACCAACAAATTGTTGGAATAAAAAGCAATAATTAAAAACCCGTGAGCACACGGTAGCAGGCTGTGACAACAAAGCAGCTCTGCAAAAAATCCATCATGATCAAAAACTGACTGCCAGATGGCGGTGTTGGTCATGTATATGGTAAAGTGAATAAAAGGAGTTTAGAGGACAGAAAAGCCAGCGTATTGTAAGCTTAATGGTTAGCAGTGTGTGCCAAAATTTCTCTGGTGAGTGAAGTCTAGCAGCTTCCGAAATGGATATATAAGAAAATCTATGGTGGTTGTCTCTAAAAATGTTCCTTTTTATTCAATTAAAAACTTTTAATAATTAAATAAAAATGATTAAAAAAATAAAAAAACAATAATAATTTTCGCTATAGAAAAATTATTAGTGGCCTTGGGCTCATTCATAGTCATGATACTTGAAATGCATAGGCCGTAAAAACCAACAAATTGTTGAAATAAAAAGCAATAATTAAAAAACCGTGAGCACACGGTAGCAGGCTGTGACAACAAAGCAGCTCTGCAAAAAATCCATCATGATCAAAAACTGACTGCCAGATGGCGGTGTTGGTCATGTATATGGTAAAGTGAATAAAAGGAGTTTAGAGGACAGAAAAGCCAGCGTATTGTCAGCTTAATGGTTAGCAGTGTGTGCCAAAATTTCTCTACTGAGTGAAGTCTAGCAGCTTCCGAAATGGATCTATAAGAAAATCTATGACGGTTGTCTCTAAAAATGTTCCTTTTTATTCAATTAAAAACTTTTAATAATTAAATAAAAATTATTAAGAAAATAAAAAAACAAAAATAATTTTCGCTATAGAAAAATTATTAGTGGCCTTGAGCTCATTCATAGTCATGATACTTGAAAATGTATAGGCTGTAAAAACCAACAAATTGTTGGAATAAAAAGCAATAATTAAAAAACCGTGAGCACCCGGTAGGAGGTTGTGACAACAAAGCAGCTCTGCAAAAAATCCATCATGATAAAAAACTGACTCCAGATGGCGGTGTTGGTCATGTATATGGTAAAGTGAATAAAAGGAGTTTAGAGGACAGAAAAGCCAGCGTATTGTTAGCTTAATGGTTAGCAGTGTTTGCCAAAATTTCTCTGTTGAGTGAAGTCTAGCAGCTTCCGAAATGGATCTATAAGAAAATCTATGGCGGTTGTCTCTAAATGTTCCTTTTTATTCAATTAAAAACTTTTAATAATTAAATAAAAATTATTAAGAAAATAAAAAAACAAAAATAATTTTCGCTATAGAAAAATTATTAGTGACCTTGTACTCATTCATAGTCATGATACTTGAAAATGTATAAGCCTTAAAAACCAACAAATTGTTGGAATAAAAAGCAATAATTAAAAACCCGTGAGCACACGGTAGCAGGCTGTGACAACAAAGCAGCTCTGCAAAAAATCCATCATGATCAAAAACTGACTGCCAGATGGCGGTGTTGGTCATGTATATGGTAAAGTGAATAAAAGGAGTTTAGAGGACAGAAAAGCCAGCGTATTGTAAGCTTAATGGTTAGCAGTGTGTGCCAAAATTTCTCTGGTGAGTGAAGTCTAGCAGCTTCCGAAATGGATATATAAGAAAATCTATGGTGGTTGTCTCTAAAAATGTTCCTTTTTATTCAATTAAAAACTTTTAATAATTAAATAAAAATGATTAAAAAAATAAAAAAACAATAATAATTTTCGCTATAGAAAAATTATTAGTGGCCTTGGGCTCATTCATAGTCATGATACTTGAAATGCATAGGCCGTAAAAACCAACAAATTGTTGAAATAAAAAGCAATAATTAAAAAACCGTGAGCACACGGTAGCAGGCTGTGACAACAAAGCAGCTCTGCAAAAAATCCATCATGATCAAAAACTGACTGCCAGATGGCGGTGTTGGTCATGTATATGGTAAAGTGAATAAAAGGAGTTTAGAGGACAGAAAAGCCAGCGTATTGTCAGCTTAATGGTTAGCAGTGTGTGCCAAAATTTCTCTACTGAGTGAAGTCTAGCAGCTTCCGAAATGGATCTATAAGAAAATCTATGACGGTTGTCTCTAAAAATGTTCCTTTTTATTCAATTAAAAACTTTTAATAATTAAATAAAAATTATTAAGAAAATAAAAAAACAAAAATAATTTTCGCTATAGAAAAATTATTAGTGGCCTTGAGCTCATTCATAGTCATGATACTTGAAAATGTATAGGCTGTAAAAACCAACAAATTGTTGGAATAAAAAGCAATAATTAAAAAACCGTGAGCACCCGGTAGGAGGTTGTGACAACAAAGCAGCTCTGCAAAAAATCCATCATGATAAAAAACTGACTCCAGATGGCGGTGTTGGTCATGTATATGGTAAAGTGAATAAAAGGAGTTTAGAGGACAGAAAAGCCAGCGTATTGTTAGCTTAATGGTTAGCAGTGTTTGCCAAAATTTCTCTGTTGAGTGAAGTCTAGCAGCTTCCGAAATGGATCTATAAGAAAATCTATGGCGGTTGTCTCTAAATGTTCCTTTTTATTCAATTAAAAACTTTTAATAATTAAATAAAAATTATTAAGAAAATAAAAAAACAAAAATAATTTTCGCTATAGAAAAATTATTAGTGACCTTGTACTCATTCATAGTCATGATACTTGAAAATGTATAAGCCTTAAAAACCAACAAATTGTTGGAATAAAAAGCAATAATTAAAAACCCGTGAGCACACGGTAGCAGGCTGTGACAACAAAGCAGCTCTGCAAAAAATCCATCATGATCAAAAACTGACTGCCAGATGGCGGTGTTGGTCATGTATATGGTAAAGTGAATAAAAGGAGTTTAGAGGACAGAAAAGCCAGCGTATTGTAAGCTTAATGGTTAGCAGTGTGTGCCAAAATTTCTCTGGTGAGTGAAGTCTAGCAGCTTCCGAAATGGATATATAAGAAAATCTATGGTGGTTGTCTCTAAAAATGTTCCTTTTTATTCAATTAAAAACTTTTAATAATTAAATAAAAATGATTAAAAAAATAAAAAAACAATAATAATTTTCGCTATAGAAAAATTATTAGTGGCCTTGGGCTCATTCATAGTCATGATACTTGAAATGCATAGGCCGTAAAAACCAACAAATTGTTGAAATAAAAAGCAATAATTAAAAAACCGTGAGCACACGGTAGCAGGCTGTGACAACAAAGCAGCTCTGCAAAAAATCCATCATGACCAAAAACTGACTGCCAGATGGTGGTGTTGGTCATGTATATGGTAAAGTGAATAAAAGGAGTTTAGAGGACAGAAAAGCCAGCGTATTGTCAGCTTAATGGTTAGCAGTGTGTGCCAAAATTTCTCTACTGAGTGAAGTCTAGCAGCTTCCGAAATGGATCTATAAGAAAATCTATGGCGGTTGTCTCTAAATGTTCCTTTTTATTCAATTAAAAACTTTTAATAATTAAATAAAAATTATTAAGAAAATAAAAAAACAAAAATAATTTTCGCTATAGAAAAATTATTAGTGACCTTGTACTCATTCATAGTCATGATACTTGAAAATGTATAAGCCTTAAAAACCAACAAATTGTTGGAATAAAAAGCAATAATTAAAAACCCGTGAGCACACGGTAGCAGGCTGTGACAACAAAGCAGCTCTGCAAAAAATCCATCATGATCAAAAACTGACTGCCAGATGGCGGTGTTGGTCATGTATATGGTAAAGTGAATAAAAGGAGTTTAGAGGACAGAAAAGCCAGCGTATTGTAAGCTTAATGGTTAGCAGTGTGTGCCAAAATTTCTCTGGTGAGTGAAGTCTAGCAGCTTCCGAAATGGATATATAAGAAAATCTATGGTGGTTGTCTCTAAAAATGTTCCTTTTTATTCAATTAAAAACTTTTAATAATTAAATAAAAATGATTAAAAAAATAAAAAAACAATAATAATTTTCGCTATAGAAAAATTATTAGTGGCCTTGGGCTCATTCATAGTCATGATACTTGAAATGCATAGGCCGTAAAAACCAACAAATTGTTGAAATAAAAAGCAATAATTAAAAAACCGTGAGCACACGGTAGCAGGCTGTGACAACAAAGCAGCTCTGCAAAAAATCCATCATGACCAAAAACTGACTGCCAGATGGTGGTGTTGGTCATGTATATGGTAAAGTGAATAAAAGGAGTTTAGAGGACAGAAAAGCCAGCGTATTGTCAGCTTAATGGTTAGCAGTGTGTGCCAAAATTTCTCTACTGAGTGAAGTCTAGCAGCTTCCGAAATGGATCTATAAGAAAATCTATGACGGTTGTCTCTAAAAATGTTCCTTTTTATTCAATTAAAAATTTTTAATAATTAAATAAAAATTATTAAGAAAATAAAAAAACAAAAATAATTTTCGCTATAGAAAAATTATTAGTGGCCTTGAGCTCATTCATAGTCATGATACT
Organism: Merzomyia westermanni; assembly: GCA_949987695.1. Taxonomy (NCBI): domain Eukaryota; kingdom Metazoa; phylum Arthropoda; class Insecta; order Diptera; family Tephritidae; genus Merzomyia; species Merzomyia westermanni. Next base: position 101,534,881 of record OX465288.1, on the reverse strand, counting down.
TGAAAATGTATAGGCTGTAAAAACCAACAAATTGTTGGAATAAAAAGCAATAATTAAAAAACCGTGAGCACCCGGTAGGAGGTTGTGACAACAAAGCAACTCTGCAAAAAATCCATCATGATAAAAAACTGACTCCAGATGGCGGTGTTGGTCATGTATATGGTAAAGTGAATAAAAGGAGTTTAGAGGACAGAAAAGCCAGCGTATTGTTAGCTTAATGGTTAGCAGTGTTTGCCAAAATTTCTCTGTTGAGTGAAGTCTAGCAGCTTCCGAAATGGATCTATAAGAAAATCTATGGCGGTTGTCTCTAAATGTTCCTTTTTATTCAATTAAAAACTTTTAATAATTAAATAAAAATTATTAAGAAAATAAAAAAACAAAAATAAATTTCGCTATAGAAAAATTATTAGTGGCCTTGTACTCATTCATAGTCATGATACTTGAAAATGTATATGCCTTAAAAACCAACAAATTGTTGGAATAAAAAGCAATAATTAAAAAACCGTGAGCACACGGTAGCAGGCTGTGACAACAAAGCAGCAAAAGAAGTTTAGAGGACAGAAAAGTAAGCGTATTGTTAGCTTAATGGTTAGCAGTGTGTGCCAAAATTTCTCTGGTGAGTGAAGTCTAGCAGCTTCCGAAATGGATCTATAAGAAAATCTATGGCGGTTGTCTCTAAATGTTCCTTTTTATTCAATTAAAAACTTTTAATAATTAAATAAAAATTATTAAGAAAATAAAAAAACAAAAATAATTTTCGCTATAGAAAAATTATTAGTGGCCTTGAGCTCATTCATAGTCATGATACTTGAAAATGTATAGGCCGTAAAAACCAACAAATTGTTGGAATAAAAAGCAATAATTAAAAAACCGTGAGCACTAGCAGGCTATGCCAACAAAGCAGCTCTGCAAAAAATCCATCATGATCAAAAACTGACTCCAGATGGCGGTGTTGGTCATGTATATGGTAAAGTGAATAAAAGGAGTTTAGAGGACAGAAAAGCCAGCGTATTGTTAGCTTAATGGTTAGCAGTGTGTGCCAAAATTTCTCTGGTGAGTGAAGTCTAGCAGCATCCGAAATGGATATATAAGAAAATCTATGACGGTTGTCTCTAAAAATGTTCCTTTTTATTCAATTAAAAACTTTTAATAATTAAATAAAAATTATTAAGAAAATAAAAAAACAAAAATAATTTTCGCTATAGAAAAATTATTAGTGGCCTTGTACTCATTCATAGTCATGATACTTGAAAATGTATAGGCCTTAAAAACCAACAAATTGTTGGAATAAAAAGCAATAATTAAAAAACCGTGAGCACTGCCAACAAAGCAGCTCTGCAAAAAATCCATCATGATCAAAAACTGACTCCGGATGGCGGTGTTGGTCATGTATATGGTAAAGTGAATAAAAGGAGTTTAGATGACAGAAAAGCCAGCGTATTGTTAGCTTAATGGTTAGCAGTGTGTGCCATAATTTCTCTGGTGAGTGAAGTCTAGCAGCTTCCGAAATGGATCTATAAGAAAATCTATGGCGGTTGTCTCTAAATGTTCCTTTTTATTCAATTAAAAACTTTTAATAATTAAATAAAAATTATTAAGAAAATAAAAAAACAAAAATAATTTTCGCTATAGAAAAATTATTAGTGACCTTGTACTCATTCATAGTCATGATACTTGAAAATGTATAAGCCTTAAAAACCAACAAATTGTTGGAATAAAAAGCAATAATTAAAAACCCGTGAGCACACGGTAGCAGGCTGTGACAACAAAGCAGCTCTGCAAAAAATCCATCATGATCAAAAACTGACTGCCAGATGGCGGTGTTGGTCATGTATATGGTAAAGTGAATAAAAGGAGTTTAGAGGACAGAAAAGCCAGCGTATTGTAAGCTTAATGGTTAGCAGTGTGTGCCAAAATTTCTCTGGTGAGTGAAGTCTAGCAGCTTCCGAAATGGATCTATAAGAAAATCTATGGTGGTTGTCTCTAAAAATGTTCCTTTTTATTCAATTAAAAACTTTTAATAATTAAATAAAAATGATTAAAAAAATAAAAAAACAATAATAATTTTCGCTATAGAAAAATTATTAGTGGCCTTGGGCTCATTCATAGTCATGATACTTGAAATGCATAGGCCGTAAAAACCAACAAATTGTTGAAATAAAAAGCAATAATTAAAAAACCGTGAGCACACGGTAGCAGGCTGTGACAACAAAGCAGCTCTGCAAAAAATCCATCATGACCAAAAACTGACTGCCAGATGGTGGTGTTGGTCATGTATATGGTAAAGTGAATAAAAGGAGTTTAGAGGACAGAAAAGCCAGCGTATTGTCAGCTTAATGGTTAGCAGTGTGTGCCAAAATTTCTCTACTGAGTGAAGTCTAGCAGCTTCCGAAATGGATCTATAAGAAAATCTATGACGGTTGTCTCTAAAAATGTTCATTTTTATTCAATTAAAAACTTTTAATAATTAAATAAAAATTATTAAGAAAATAAAAAAACAAAAATAATTTTCGCTATAGAAAAATTATTAGTGGCCTTGAGCTCATTCATAGTCATGATACTTGAAAATGTATAGGCTGTAAAAACCAACAAATTGTTGGAATAAAAAGCAATAATTAAAAAACCGTGAGCACCCGGTAGGAGGTTGTGACAACAAAGCAGCTCTGCAAAAAATCCATCATGATAAAAAACTGACTCCAGATGGCGGTGTTGGTCATGTATATGGTAAAGTGAATAAAAGGAGTTTAGAGGACAGAAAAGCCAGCGTATTGTTAGCTTAATGGTTAGCAGTGTTTGCCAAAATTTCTCTGTTGAGTGAAGTCTAGCAGCTTCCGAAATGGATCTATAAGAAAATCTATGGCGGTTGTCTCTAAATGTTCCTTTTTATTCAATTAAAAACTTTTAATAATTAAATAAAAATTATTAAGAAAATAAAAAAACAAAAATAATTTTCGCTATAGAAAAATTATTAGTGGCCTTGAGCTCATTCATAGTCATGATACTTGAAAATGTATAGGCCGTAAAAACCAACAAATTGTTGGAATAAAAAGCAATAATTAAAAAACCGTGAGCACTAGCAGGCTATGCCAACAAAGCAGCTCTGCAAAAAATCCATCATGATCAAAAACTGACTCCAGATGGCGGTGTTGGTCATGTATATGGTAAAGTGAATAAAAGGAGTTTAGAGGACAGAAAAGCCAGCGTATTGTTAGCTTAATGGTTAGCAGTGTGTGCCAAAATTTCTCTGGTGAGTGAAGTCTAGCAGCATCCGAAATGGATCTATAAGAAAATCTATGACGGTTGTCTCTAAAAATGTTCCTTTTTATTCAATTAAAAACTTTTAATAATTAAATAAAAATTATTAAGAAAATAAAAAAACAAAAATAATTTTCGCTATAGAAAAATTATTAGTGGCCTTGTACTCATTCATAGTCATGATACTTGAAAATGTATAGGCCTTAAAAACCAACAAATTGTTGGAATAAAAAGCAATAATTAAAAAACCGTGAGCACTGCCAACAAAGCAGCTCTGCAAAAAATCCATCATGATCAAAAACTGACTCCGGATGGCGGTGTTGGTCATGTATATGGTAAAGTGAATAAAAGGAGTTTAGAGGACAGAAAAGCCAGCGTATTGTTAGCTTAATGGTTAGCAGTGTGTGCCAAAATTTCTCTGGTGAGTGAAGTCTAGCAGCTTCCGAAATGGATCTATAAGAAAATCTATGGCGGTTGTCTCTAAATGTTCCTTTTTATTCAATTAAAAACTTTTAATAATTAAATAAAAATTATTAAGAAAATAAAAAAACAAAAATAATTTTCGCTATAGAAAAATTATTAGTGGCCTTGAGCTCATTCATAGTCATGATACTTGAAAATGTATAGGCTGTAAAAACCAACAAATTGTTGGAATAAAAAGCAATAATTAAAAAACCGTGAGCACCCGGTAGGAGGTTGTGACAACAAAGCAGCTCTGCAAAAAATCCATCATGATAAAAAACTGACTCCAGATGGCGGTGTTGGTCATGTATATGGTAAAGTGAATAAAAGGAGTTTAGAGGACAGAAAAGCCAGCGTATTGTTAGCTTAATGGTTAGCAGTGTTTGCCAAAATTTCTCTGTTGAGTGAAGTCTAGCAGCTTCCGAAATGGATCTATAAGAAAATCTATGGCGGTTGTCTCTAAATGTTCCTTTTTATTCAATTAAAAACTTTTAATAATTAAATAAAAATTATTAAGAAAATAAAAAAACAAAAATAATTTTCGCTATAGAAAAATTATTAGTGGCCTTGTACTCATTCATAGTCATGATACTTGAAAATGTATATGCCTTAAAAACCAACAAATTGTTGGAATAAAAAGCAATAATTAAAAAACCGTGAGCACACGGTAGCAGGCTGTGACAACAAAGCAGCAAAAGGAGTTTAGAGGACAGAAAAGTAAGCGTATTGTTAGCTTAATGGTTAGCAGTGTGTGCCAAAATTTCTCTGGTGAGTGAAGTCTAGCAGCTTCCGAAATGGATCTATAAGAAAATCTATGGCGGTTGTCTCTAAATGTTCCTTTTTATTCAATTAAAAACTTTTAATAATTAAATAAAAATTATTAAGAAAATAAAAAAACACAAATAATTTTCGCTATAGAAAAATTATTAGTGGCCTTGAGCTCATTCATAGTCATGATACTTGAAAATGTATAGGCCGTAAAAACCAACAAATTGTTGGAATAAAAAGCAATAATTAAAAAACCGTGAGCACCCGGTAGGAGGTTGTGACAACAAAGCAGCTCTGCAAAAAATCCATCATGATAAAAAACTGACTCCAGATGGCGGTGTTGGTCATGTATATGGTAAAGTGAATAAAAGGAGTTTAGAGGACAGAAAAGCCAGCGTATTGTTAGCTTAATGGTTAGCAGTGTTTGCCAAAATTTCTCTGGTGAGTGAAGTCTAGCAGCTTCCGAAATGGATCTATAAGAAAATCTATGGCGGTTGTCTCTAAATGTTCCTTTTTATTCAATTAAAAACTTTTAATAATTAAATAAAAATTATTAAGAAAATAAAAAAACAAAAATAATTTTCGCTATAGAAAAATTATTAGTGGCCTTGTACTCATTCATAGTCATGATACTTGAAAATGTATAGGCCGTAAAAACCAACAAATTGTTGGAATAAAAAGCAATAATTAAAAAACCGTGAGCACCCGGTAGGAGGTTGTGACAACAAACCAGCTCTGCAAAAAATCCATCATGATAAAAAACTGACTCCAGATGGCGGTGTTGGTCATGTGTATGGTAAAGTGCATAAAAGGAGTTTAGAGGACAGAAAAACCAGCGTATTGTTAGCTTAATGGTTATCAGTGCGTGCCAAAATTTCTCTGATGAGTGAGCAGCTTTCGAAATGGATCTATAAGAAAAGCTATGGCGGTTGTCTCTAAAAATTTCCCTTTCTATTCAATTTAAAACTTTTAATAATTAAATAAAAATTATTAAAAAAATAAAAAAACAATAATAATTTTCGCTATAGAAAAATTATTAGTGGCCTTGAGCTCATTCATAGTCATGATACTTGAAAATGCATAGGCCGGAAAAACCAACAAATTGTTGAAATAAAAAGAAATAATTAAAAAACCGTGAGCACCCGGTAGCAGGCTGTGACAACAAAGCAGCTCTGCAAAAAAAATCCATCATGATCAAAAACTGACTGCCAGATGGCGGTGTTGGTCATGTATATGGCAAAGTGAATAAAAGGAGTTTAGAGGACAGAAAAACCAGCGTATTGTTAGCTTAACGGTTATCAGTGCGTGCCAAAATTTCTCTGATGAGTGAACTCTAGCAGCTTCCGAAATGGATCTATAAGAAAAGCAATGGCGGTTGCCTCTAAAAATGTTCCTTTTTATTTAATTAAAAACTTTTAATAATTAAATAAAAATTATTAAAAAAATAAAAAAACAATAATAATTTTCGCTATAGAAAAATTATTAGTGGCCTTGGGCTCATTCATAGTCATGATACTTGAAATGCATAGGCCGTAAAAACCAACAAATTGTTGAAATAAAAAACAATAATTAAAAAACCGTGAGCACACGGTAGCAGGCTGTGTCAAAAAAGCAGCTCTGCAAAAAATCCATCATGATCAAAAACTGACTGCCAGATGGTGGTGTTGGTCATGTATATGGTAAAGTGAATAAAAGGAGTTTAGAGGACAGAAAAGCCAGCGTATTGTTAGCTTAATGGTTAGCAGTGTGTGCCAAAATTTCCCTGGTGAGTGAAGTCTAGCAGCTTCCGAAATGGATCTATAAGAAAATCTATGGCGGTTGTCTCTAAAAATGTTCCTTTTTATTCAATTAAAAACTTTTAATAATTAAATAATAATTATTAGAAAATAAAAAAACAAAAATAATTTTCGCTATAGAAAAATTATTAGTGGCCTTGAGCTCATTCATAGTCATGATACTTGAAAATGTATAGGCCGTAAAAACCAACAAATTGTTGGAATAAAAAGCAATAATTAAAAAACCGTGAGCACCCGGTAGGAGGTTGTGACAACAAAGCAGCTCTGCAAAAAATCCATCATGATAAAAAACTGACTCCAGATGGCGGTGTTGGCCATGTGTATGGTAAAGTGCATAAAAGGAGTTTAGAGGACAGAAAAACCAGCGTATTGTTAGCTTAATGGTTATCAGTGCGTGCCAAAATTTCTCTGATGAGTGAGCAGCTTCCGAAATGGATCTATAAGAAAATCTATGGCGGTTGTCTCTAAAAATGTTCCTTTTTATTCAATTAAAAACTTTTAATAATTAAATAAAAATTATTACGAAAATAAAAAAACAAAAATAATTTTCGCTATAGAAAAATTATTAGTGGCCTTGAGCTCATTCATAGTCATGATACTTGAAAATGTATTGGCCGTAAAAACCAACAAATTGTTGGAATAAAAAGCAATAATTAAAAAACCGTGAGCACCCGGTAGGAGGTTGTGACAACAAAGCAGCTCTGCAAAAAATCCATCATGAGAAAAAACTGACTCCAGATGGCGGTGTTGGTCATGTATATGGTAAAGTGAATAAAAGGAGTTTAGAGGACAGAAAAGCCAGCGTATTGTTAGCTTAATGGTTAGCAGTGTGTGCCAAAATTTCTCTGGTAAGTGAAGTCTAGCAGCTTCCGAAATGAAGCTATAAGAAAATCTATGACGGTTGTCTCTAAATGTTCCTTTTTATTCAATTAAAAACTTTTAATAATTAAAAAAAAATTATTAAGAAAAAAAAAAAAAAATAATAATTTTCGCCATAGAAAAATTATTAGTGGCCTTGTACTCATTCATAGTCATGATACTTGAAAATGTATAGGCCTTAAAAACCAACAAATAGTTGGAATAAAAAGCAATAATTAAAACACCGTGAGCACCCGGTAGCAGGCTGTGACAACAAAGCAGCTCTGCAAAAAAAATCCATCATGATCAAAAACTGACTGCCAGATGGCGGTGTTGGTCATGTATATGGCAAAGTGAATAAAAGGAGTTTAGAGGACAGAAAAACGGTTATCAGTGCGTGCCAAAATTTCTCTGATGAGTGAACTTTAGCAGCTTCCGAAATGGATCTATAAGAAAAGCAATGGCGGTTGCCTCTAAAAATGTTCCTTTTTATTTAATTAAAAACTATTAATAATTAAATAAAAATTATTAAAAAAATAAAAAAAACAATAATAATTTTCGCTATAGAAAAATTATTAGTGGCCTTGGGCTCATTCATAGTCATGATACTTGAAATGCATAGGCCGTAAAAACCAACAAATTGTTGAAATAAAAAGCAATAATTAAAAAACCGTGAGCACACGGTAGCAGGCTGTGACAACAAAGCAGATCTGCAAAAAATCCATCATGATCAAAAACTGACTGCCAGATGGTGGTGTTGGTCATGTATATGGTAAAGTGAATAAAAGGAGTTTAGAGGACAGAAAAGCCAGCGTATTGTTAGCTTAATGGTTAGCAGTGTGTGCCAAAATTTCTCTGGTGAGTGAAGTCTAGCAGCTTCCGAAATGGATCTATAAGAAAATCTATGGCGGGTGTCTCTAAAAATGTTCCTTTTTATTCAATTAAAAACTTTTAATAATTAAATAAAAATTATTAAGAAAATAAAAAAACAAAAATAATTTTCGCTATAGAAAAATTATTAGTGACCTTGAGCTCATTCATAGTCATGATACTTGCAAATGTATAGGCCGTAAAAACCAACAAATTGTTGGAATAAAAAGCAATAATTAAAAAACCGTGAGCACCCGTTAGGAGGTTGTGACAACAAAGCAGCTCTGCAAAAAATCCATCATGATAAAAAACTGACTCCAGATGGCGGTGTTGGTCATGTGTATGGTAAAGTGCATAAAAGGAGTTTAGAGGACAGAAAAACCAGCGTATTGTTAGCTTAATGGTTATCAGTGCGTGCCAAAATTTCTCTGATGAGTGAGCAGCTTCCGAAATGGATCTATAAGAAAAGCTATGGCGGTTGTCTCTAAAAATTTCCCTTTCTATTCAATTTAAAACTTTTAATAATTAAATAAAAATTATTAAAAAAATAAAAAAACAATAATAATTTTCGCTATAGAAAAATTATTAGTGGCCTTGAGCTCATTCATAGTCATGATACTTGAAATGCATAGGCCGTAAAAACCAACAAATTGTTGAAATAAAAAGCAATAATTAAAAAACCGTGAGCACACGGTGGCAGGCTGTGACAACAAAGCAGCTCTGCAAAAAATCCATCATGATCAAAAACTGACTGCCAGATGGTGGTGTTGGTCATGTATATGGTAAAGTGAATAAAAGGAGTTTAGAGGACAGAAAAGCCAGCGTATTGTTAGCTTAATGGTTAGCAGTGCGTGCCAAAATTTCTCTGGTGAGTGAAGTCTAGCAGCTTCAGAAATGGATCTATAAGAAAATCTATGGCGGTTGTCTCTAAAAATCTTCCTTTTTATTCAATTAAAAACTTTTAATAATTAAATAAAAATTATTAAGAAAATAAAAAAACAAAAATAATTTTCGCTATAGAAAAATTATTAGTGGCCTTGAGCTCATTCATAGTCATGATACTTGAAACTGTATAGGCCGTAAAAATCAACAAATTGTTGGAATAACAGCAATAATTAAAAAACTGTGAGCACCCGGTAGCAGGCTGTGACAACAAAGCAGCTCTGCAAAAAATCCATCATGATCAAAAACTGACTGCCAGATGGCGGTGTTGGTCATGTGTATGGTAAAGTGCATAAAAGGAGTTTAGAGGACAGAAAAACCAGCGTATTGTTAGCTTAATGGTTATCAGTGCCTGCCAAAATTTCTCTGATGAGTGAGCAGCTTCCGAAATGGATCTATAAGAAAAGCTATGGCGGTTGTCTCTAAAAATTTTCCTTTCTATTCAATTTAAAACTTTTAATAATTAAATAAAAATTATTAAAAAAATAAAAAAACAATAACAATTTTCGCTATAGAAAAATTATTAGTGGCCTTGAGCTCATTCATAGTCATGATACTTGAAATGCATAAGGCCGTAAAAACCAACAAATTGTTGGAATAAAAAGCAATAATTAAAAAACCGTGAGCACCCGGTAGGAGGCTGTAACGACAAAACAGCTCTGCAAAAAATCCATCATGATCAAAACTGACTGCCAGATGGCGGTTTTGGTCATGTATATGGTAAAGTGAATAAACGGAGTTTAGAGGACAGAAAAACCAGCGTATTGTTAGCTTAATGGTTATCAGTGCCTGCCAAAATTTCTCTGATCAGTGAAGTCTAGCAGCTTCCGAAATGGATCTATAAGAAGAGCTATGGATGTTGTCTCTAAAAATTGTCCTTTCTATTCAATTAAAAACTCTTAATAATTAAATAAAAATTAGTAAAAAAAATGAAAACTAAAAAATAATTTTCGCTATAGAAAAATTATTAGTGGCCTTGAGCTCATTCAAAGTCATGATACTTGAAAATGTATAGGCCGTAAAAACCAACAAATTGTTAGAATAAACAGCAATAATTAAAAAACCGTGAGCACGCGGTAGCAGGCTGTGACAACAAAGCAGCTCTGCAAAAAATCCATCATGATCAAAAACTAACTCCAGATGGAGGTGTTGGTCATGTATATGGTAAAGTGAATAAAAGGAGTTTAGAGGACAGAAAAGCCAGCGTATTGTTAGCTTAATGGTTAGCAGTGTTTGCCAAAATTTCTCTGGTGAGTGAAGTCTAGCAGCTTCCGAAATGGATCTATGAGAAAATCTATGGCGGTTGTCTCTAAATGTTCCTTTTTATTCAATTAAAAACTTTTAATAATTAAATAAAAATTATTAAGCAAATAAAAAAACAAAAATAATTTTCGCTATAGAAAAATTATTAGTGGCCTTGTACTCATTCATAGTCATGATACTTGAAAATGTATAGGCCTTAAAAACCAACAAATTGTTGGAATAAAAAGCAATAATTAAAAAACCGTGAGCACACGGTAGCAGGCTGTGACAACAAAGCAGCTCTGCAAAAAATCCATCATGATCAAAAACTGACTGCCAGATGGCGGTGTTGGTCATGTATATGGTAAAGTGAATAGAAGTAATTTAGGGGCCAGAACAACCAGCGTATTTTTAACTTAATGGTTAGCAGTGCGTGCGAAAATTTCTCTGATGAGTGAAGTCTAGCAGCTTCCGAAATGGATCTATAAGAAAAGTTATGGCGGCTGTCTCTAAAAACTTTCCTTTCTATTCAATTTAAAACTCTTAATAATTAAATAAAAACTATTAAAAAAATAAAAAAACAATAACAATTTTCGCTATAGAAAAATTATAAGTGGCCTTGAGCTCATTCATAGTCATTATACTTGAAAATGTATAGGCCGTAAAAACCAACAAATTGTTGGAATAAAAAGCAATAATTAAGAAACCGTGAGCACCCGGTAGCAGGCTGTGACAACAAAGCAGCTCTGCAAAAAATCCATCATGATCAAAAACTGACTGTCAGATGGTGGTGTTGGTCATGTATATGGTAAAGTGAATAAACGGAGTTTAGAGGACAGAAAAACCAGCGTATTGTTAGCTTAATGGTTATCAGTGCCTGCCAAAATTTCTCTGATCAGTGAAGTCTAGCAGCTTCCGAAATGGATCTATAAGAAGAGCTATGGATGTTGTCTCTAAAAATTGTCCCTTCTATTCAATTAAAAACTTTTAATAATTAAATAAAAATTAGTAAAAAAAATGAAAACTAAAAAATAATTTTCGCTATAGAAAAATTATTAGTGGCCTTGAGCTCATTCAAAGTCATGATACTTGAAAATGTATAGGCCGTAAAAACCAACAAATTGTTGGAATAAACACCAATAATTAAAAAACCGTGAGCACCCGGTAGCAGGCTGTGACAACGAAGCAGCTCTGCAAAAAATCCATCATGATCAAAAACTGACTCCAGATGGAGGTGTTGGTCATGTATATGGTAAAGTGAATAAAAGGAGTTTAGAGGACAGAAAAGCCAGCGTATTGTTAGCTTAATGGTTAGCAGTGTTTGCCAAAATTTCTCTGGTGAGTGAAGTCTAGCAGCTTCCGAAATGGATCTATAAGAAAATCTATGGCGGTGTTCTCTAAATGTTCCTTTTTATTCAATTAAAAACTTTTAATAATTAAATAAAAATTATTAAGCAAATAAAAAACCAAAAATAATTTTCGCTATAGAAAAATTATTAGTGGCCTTGTACTCATTCATAGTCATGATACTTGAAAATGTATAGGCCTTAAAAACCAACAAATTGTTGGAATAAAAAGCAATAATTAAAAAACCGTGAGCACACGGTAGCAGGCTGTGACAACAAAGCAGCTCTGCAAAAAATCCATCATGATCAAAAACTGACTGCCAGATGGCGGTGTTGGTCATGTATATGGTAAAGTGAATAGAAGTAATTTAGGGGCCAGAACAACCAGCGTATTTTTAGCTTAATGGTTAGCAGTGCGTGCGAAAATTTCTCTGATGAGTGAAGTCTAGCAGCTTCCGAAATGGATCTATAAGAAAAGTTATGGCGGCTGTCTCTAAAAACTTTCCTTTCTATTCAATTTAAAACTCTTAATAATTAAATAAAAACTATTAAAAAAATAAAAAAACAATAACAATTTTCGCTATAGAAAAATTATAAGTGGCCTTGAGCTCATTCATAGTCATTATACTTGAAAATGTATAGGCCGTAAAAACCAACAAATTGTTGGAATAAAAAGCAATAATTAAGAAACCGTGAGCACCCGGTAGCAGGCTGTGACAACAAAGCAGCTCTGCAAAAAATCCATCATGATCAAAAACTGACTGTCAGATGGTGGTGTTGGTCATGTATAATATGGTAAAGTGAATAAAAGGAGTTTAGAGGACAGAAAAACCAGCGTATTGTTAGCTTAATGATTATCAGTGCCTGCCAAAATTTCTCTGATCAGTGAAGTCTAGCAGCTTCCGAAATGGATCTATGAGAAAATCTATGGCGGTTGTCTCTAAAAACGTTCCTTTCTATTCAATTAAAAACTTTTAATAATTAAATAAAAATTATTAAAAAAATAAAAAAACAAAAATAATTTTCGCAATAGAAAAATTATTAGTGGCGTTGAGCTCATTCAAAGTCATGATACTTGAAACTGTATAGGCCGTAAAAACCAACAAATTGTTGGAATAAAAAGCAATAATTAAAAAACCGTGAGCACCTGGTAGGAGGCTGTAACAACAAAACAGCTCTGCAAAAAATCCATCATGATCAAAAACTGACTGCCAGATGGCGGTTTTGGTCATGTATATGGTAAAGTGAATAAACGGAGTTTAGAGGACAGAAAAACCAGCGTATTGTTAGCTTAATGGTTATCAGTGCCTGCCAAAATTTCTCTGATCAGTGAAGTCTAGCAGCTTCCGAAATGGATCAATAAGAAGAGCTATGGATGTTGTCTCTAAAAATTGTCCTTTCTATTCAATTAAAAACTTTTAATAATTAAATAAAAATTAGTAAAAAAAATAAAAACTAAAAAATAATTTTCGCTATAGAAAAATTATTAGTGGCCTTGAGCTCATTCAAAGTCATGATACTTGAAAATGTATAGGCCGTAAAAACCAACAAATTGTTGGAATAAACAGCAATAATTAAAAAACCGTGAGCACCCGGTAGCAGGCTGTGACAACAAAGCAGCTCTGCAAGAAATCCATCATGATAAAAAACTGACTCCAGATGGCGGTGTTGGTCATGTATATGGTAAAGTGAATAGAAGTAATTTAGGGGCCAGAACAACCAGCGTATTTTTAGCTTAATGGTTAGCAGTGCGTGCGAAAATTTCTCTGATGAGTGAAGTCTAGCAGCTTCCGAAATGGATCTATAAGAAAATCTATGGCGGTTGTCTCTAAATGTTCCTTTTTATTCAATTAAAAACTTTTAATAATTAGATAAAAATTATTAAGCAAATAAAAAAACAAAAATAATTTTCGCTATAGAAAAATTATTAGTGGCCTTGTACTCATTCATAGTCATGATACTTGAAAATGTATAGGCCTTAAAAACCAACAAATTGTTGGAATAAAAAGCAATAATTAAAAAACCGTGAGCACCCGGTAGCAGGCTGTGACAACAAAGCAGCTCTGCAAAAAAATCCATCATGATCAAAAACTGACTGCCAGATGGCGGTGTTGGTCATGTATATGGCAAAGTGAATAAAAGGAGTTTAGAGGACAGAAAAACCAGCGTATTGTTAGCCTAATGGTAGCAGTGCGTGCTAAAATTTATCTGATGAGTGAAGTCTAGCAGCTTCCGAAATGATATATAAGAAAAGCTATGGCGGTTGTCTCTAAAAATTTTCCTTTCTATTCAATTAAAAACTTTTAATAATTAAATAAAAATGTATAGGCCTTAAAAACCAACAAATTGTTGGAATAAAAAGCAATAATTAAAAAACCGTGAGCACCCGGTAGCAGGCTGTGACAACAAAGCAGCTCTGCAAAAAAATCCATCATGATCAAAAACTGACTGCCAGATGGCGGTGTTGGTCATGTATATGGCAAAGTGAATAAAAGGAGTTTAGAGGACAGAAAAACCAGCGTATTGTTAGCTTAATGATTATCAGTGCCTGCCAAAATTTCTCTGATCAGTAAAGTCTAGCAGCTTCCGAAATGGATCTATGAGAAAATCTATGGCGGTTGTCTCTAAAAACGTTCCTTTCTATTCAATTAAAAACTTTTAATAATTAAATAAAAATTATTAAAAAAATAAAAAAACAAAAATAATTTTCGCTATAGAAAAATTATTAGTGGCCTTGAGCTCATTCAAAGTCATGATACTTGAAACCAACAAATTGTTGGAATAACAGCAATAATTAAAAAACCGTGAGCACCCGGTAGCAGGCTGTGACAAAAAGCAGCTCTGCAAAAAATCCATCATGATCAAAAACTGACTGCCAGATGGCGGTGGTATTCATGTGTATGGTAAAGTGCATAAAAGGAGTTTAGAGGGCAGAAAAACCAGCGTATTGTTAGCTTAATGGCTATCAGTGCGTGCCAAAATTTCTCTGATGAGTGAGCAGCTTCCGAAATGGATCTATAAGAAAAGCTATGGCGGTTGTCTCTAAAAATTTTCCTTTCTATTCAATTTAAAACTTTTAATAATTAAATAAAAATTATTAAAAAAATAAAAAAACAATAATAATTTTCGCTATAGAAAATCTATTAGTGGCCTTGAGCTCATTCAAAGTCATGATACTTGAAACTGTATAGGCCGTAAAAACCAACAAATTGTTGGAATAACAGCAATAATTAAAAAACCGTGAGCACCCGGTAGCAGGCTGTGACAAAAAGCAGCTCTGCAAAAAATCCATCATGATCAAAAACTGACTGCCAGATGGCGGTGTTGGTCATGTGTATGGTAAAGTGCATAAAAGGAGTTTAGAGGACAGAAAAACCAGCGTATTGTTAGCTTAATGGTTATCAGTGCGTGCCAAAATTTCTCTGATGAGTGAGCAGCTTCCGAAATGGATCTATAAGAAAAGCTATGGCGGTTGTCTTTAAAAATTTTCCTTTCTATTCAATTTAAAACTTTTAATAATTAAATAAAAATTATTAAAAAAATAAAAAAACAATAATAATTTTCGCTATAGAAAATCTATTAGTGGCCTTGAGCTCATTCAAAGTCATGATACTTGAAAATGCATAGGCCGTAAAAACCAACAAATTGTTGAAATAAAAAGCAATAATTAAAAAACCGTGAGCACCCGGTAGGAGGCTGTAACAACAAAGCAGCTCTGGAAAAAATCCATCATGATCAAAAACTGACTGCCAGATGGCGGTGGTATTCATGTGTATGGTAAAGTGCATAAAAGGAGTTTAGAAGACAGAAAAACCAGCGTATTGTTAGCTTAATGGTTATCAGTGCGTGCCAAAATTTCTCTGATGAGTGAGCAGCTTCCGAAATGGATCTATAAGAAAAGCTATGGCGGTTGTCTTTAAAAATTTTCCTTTCTATTCAATTTAAAACTTTTAATAATTAAAGAAAAATTATTAAAAAAATAAAAAAACAATAATAATTTTCGCTATAGAAAATCTATTAGTGGCCTTGAGCTCATTCAAAGTCATGATACTTGAAAATGCATAGGCCGTAAAAACCAACAAATTGTTGAAATAAAAAGCAATAATTAAAAAACCGTGAGCACCCGGTAGGAGGCTGTAACAACAAAGCAGCTCTGCAAAAAATCCATCATGATCAAAAACTGACTGTCAGATGGTGGTGTTGGTCATGTATATGGTAAAGTGAATAAAAGGAGTTTAGAGGACAGAAAAACCAGCGTATTGTTAGCTTAATGGTTATCAGTGCGTGCCAAAATTTCTCTGATGAGTGAGCAGCTTCCGAAATGGATCTATAAGTAAAGCTATGGCGGTTGTCTCTAAAAATTTTCCTTTCTATTCAATTTAAAACTTTTAATAATCAAATAAAAATTATTAAAAAAATAAAAAAACAATAATAATTTTCGCTATAGAAAATCTATTAGTGGCCTTGAGCTCATTCAAAGTCATGATACTTGAAAATGTATAGGCCGTAAAAACCAACAAATTGTTGGAATAAAAAGCAATAATTAAGAAACCGTGAGCACCCGGTAGCAGGCTGTGACAACAAAGCAGCTCTGCAAAAAATCCATCATGATCAAAAACTGACTGTCAGATGGTGGTGTTGGTCATGTATATGGTAAAGTGAATAAACGGAGTTTAGAGGACAGAAAAACCAGCGTATTGTTAGCTTAATGATTATCAGTGCCTGCCAAAATTTCTCTGATCAGTGAAGTCTAGCAGCTTCCGAAATGGATCTATGAGAAAATTTATGGCGGTTTTCTCTAAAAACGTTCCTTTCTATTCAATTAAAAACTTTTAATAATTAAATAAAAATTATTAAAAAATAAAAAAACAATAATAATTTTCGCAATAGAAAAATTATTAGTGGATTTGAGCTCATTCATAGTCACGATACTTGAAAATGCATAGGCCGTAAAAACCAACAAATTGTTGAAATAAAAAGCAATAATTAAAAAACCGTGAGCACCCGGTAGCAGGCTGTGACAAAAAGCAGCTCTGCAAAAAATCCATCATGATCAAAAACTGACTGCCAGATGGCGGTGTTGGTCATGTATATGGTAAAGTGAATAGAAGTAATTTAGGGGCCAGAACAACCAGCGTATTTTTAGCTTAATGGTTAGCAGTGCGTGCGAAAATTTCTCTGATGAGTGAAGTCTAGCAGCTTCCGAAATGGATCTATAAGAAAAGTTATGGCGGCTGTCTCTAAAAACTTTCCTTTCTATTCAATTTAAAACTCTTAATAATTAAATAAAAACTATTAAAAAAATAAAAAAAACACTAACAATTTTCGCTATAGAAAAATTATAAGTGGCCTTGAGCTCATTCATAGTCATTATACTTGAAAATGTATAGGCCGTAAAAACCAACAAATTGTTGGAATAAAAAGCAATAATTAAGAAACCGTGAGCACCCGGTAGCAGGCTGTGACAACAAAGCAGCTCTGCAAAAAATCCATCATGATCAAAAACTGACTGTCAGATGGTGGTGTTGGTCATGTATATGGTAAAGTGAATAAAAGGAGTTTAGAGGACAGAAAAACCAGCGTATTGTTAGCTTAATGATTATCAGTGCCTGCCAAAATTTCTCTGATCAGTGAAGTCTAGCAGCTTCCGAAATGGATCTATGAGAAAATCTATGGCGGTTGTCTCTAAAAACGTTCCTTTCTATTCAATTAAAAACTTTTAATAATTAAATAAAAATTATTAAAAAAATAAAAAAACAAAAATAATTTTCGCTATAGAAAAATTATTAGTGGCCTTGAGCTCATTCAAAGTCATGATACTTGAAACTGTATAGGCCGTAAAAACCAACAAATTGTTGGAATAACAGCAATAATTAAAAAACCGTGAGCACCCGGTAGCAGGCTGTGACAAAAAGCAGCTCTGCAAAAAATCCATCATGATCAAAAACTGACTGCCAGATGGCGGTGTTGGTCATGTGTATGGTAAAGTGCATAAAAGGAGTCTAGAGGACAGAAAAATCAGCGTATTGTTAGCTTAATGGTTATCAGTGCGTGCCAAAATTTCTCTGATAAGTGAGCAGCTTCCGAAATGGATCTATAAGAAAAGCTATGGCGGTTGTCTCTAAAAATTTTCCTTTCTATTCAATTTAAAACTTTTAATAATTAAATAAAAATTATTAAAGAAATAAAAAAACAATAATAATTTTCGCTATAGAAAATCTATTAGTGGCCTTGAGCTCATTCAAAGTCATGATACTTCAAAATGCATAGGCCGTAAAAACCAGCAAATTGTTGAAATAAACAGCAATAATTAAAAATCCGTGAGCACCCGGTAGGAGGCTGTAAAATCAAAACAGCTCTGCAAAAAATCCATCATGATCAAAAGCTGACTGCCAGATGGCGGTTTTGGTCATGTATATGGTAAAGTGAATAAACGGAGTTTAGAGGACAGAAAAACCAGCGTATTGTTAGCTTAATGGTTATCAGTGCCTGCCAAAATTTCTCTGATCAGTGAAGTCTAGCAGCTTCCGAAATGGATCTATAAGAAGAGCTATGGATGTTGTCTCTAAAAATTGTCCTTTCTATTCAATTAAAAACTTTTAATAATTAAATAAAAATTAGTAAAAAAAATAAAAACTGAAAAATAATTTTCGCTATAGAAAAATTATTAGTGGCCTTGAGCTCATTCAAAGTCATGATACTTGAAAATGTATAGGCCGTAAAAACCAACAAATTGTTGGAATAAACAGCAATAATTAAAAAACCGTGAGCACCCGGTAGCAGGCTGTGACAACAAAGCAGCTCTGCAAAAAATCCATCATGATCAAAAACTGACTGCCAGATGGCGGTGTTGGTCATGTATATCGTAAAGTGAATAAAAGGAGTTTAGAGGACAGAAAAACCAGCGTATTGCTAGCTTAAGGGTTATCAGTGCCTGCCAAAATTTCTCTGATCAGTGAAGTCTAGCAGCTTCCGAAATGGATCTATAAGAAGAGCTATGGATGTTGTCTCTAAAAATTGTCCTTTCTATTCAATTAAAAACTTTTAATAATTAAATAAAAATTAGTAAAAAAAATAAAAACTAAAAAATAATTTTCGCTATAGAAAAATTATTAGTGGCCTTGAGCTCATTCAAAGTCATGATACTTGAAAATGTATAGGCCGTAAAAACCAACAAATTGTTGGAATAAACAGCAATAATTAAAAATCCGTGAGCACCCGGTAGCAGGCTGTGACAACAAAGCAGCTCTGCAAAAAATCCATCATGATCAAAAACTGACTGCCAGATGACGGTGTTGGTCATGTGTATGGTAAAGTGAATAAAAGGAGTTTAGAGGACAGAAAAACCAGCGTATTGTTAGCTTAATGGTTATCAGTGCGTGCCAAAATTTCTCTGATGAGTGAAGTCTTGCAACTTGCGCAGTGGATCTGAATGTACACACACAACACATGCACACACGTACACAAACAGACACCCATGCTGACGTTACCTGCTACCTACTATAAATACAAGACAAACGACCACAACAGATCAGAACGAAAATCGACACTGATGATGGCACAACGCCGAAACCGGTTTGTCTCAAAACCAAATTTGACAAGGGATGACGAAAAATCGTTCCAATATACATCAATCATTCACCCTGTCGGAAAAACAACAAAACAAAATAAAACCGTTAATGCTTGTCAGGCTTTTAACTTAAACGAAAACGGTCTTCTAATAGTTTACAAACGACGTTTACTGAAATTGCATACAACGAAGGCAAACATTTGGTTTAACAAACAATGCATAGAATTGAATGTGACACCAAAATTTGCAAAAATAACAATGAAAACAAACACCAATACAAGCATGAGGACAATTAGGAAGGCGGAAAGAGACTTCCTAAGATATGAGTTGAAAAACCAGTACGCCAGTACGCGGAATAAATGCCGAAATTCTATCCATCCATTTAAGGTTGGCTGAGCAATTACCTACCGATACGTTAATGGAATGCTTCGAGCGCATAAGGACTGAGGTCGAACATGAACTACAACAGAAATACAGGACGGTGAACCGGAAACTAGATAAGCTGACAGGACGTCGCGAACGGGACAACAACCAACAACTGCACCATTTCCATGCCAGGCTCGTAAACCTAACGACAGTGGCCATCACCGCGGCGGAAGAACAACTTCTTAAAAAGGGACTGAAACACAATATTATAGACCAAAACGCAAAAAGAAAAACGGAACAGGCGATCGTAGACGCAGAGGTCGCAATATCATTAATACCAGTTGAGGAACAAGAGCACGCAAGACGCATGTGCAGAGAAATAATAAACAAGGAAGTGAAAGCAAAGGAAGGACAGAAGAGAAACACGGAGCAAAAAACAGTCAAGAACCTACAACATAAACTCAGGATAAACAACATTGTCGCAACGAAGGCGGACAAAGGCAACACAACTGTGCTAATTGAAAAAGATGAGTATATAACAAAAACCGAAAAACTCATCGAGGATATGGAATGTCGTAGAATAAGAGTGAGCCCCACGGATGAATACCAGAAAGAAATCAAAGTGGCTATAAAAACTGCAACAAATATAATAGATACAAACTCGGCATATACATTAGTCCAAATGAACCCGTCAACTCCACCACTGATTGCGCTACCAAAAATCCACAAGCCAGGCAATCCAATGAGACCAATCATTAATTTTAAATCGGCACCATGCTATAAGCTATCTAAATATTTAAAAACAGTATTGAAGGACACACTGGAACTTAGCAACGAACACACCATAACTAATACATCTGAACTAATAAACAAACTTAGGACCGTTGAAGTGACAAAGGACAGCAAATTGGTATCTTTCGACATAAAAGATCTATACACATCAATACCACTAGCAGAGACATTGAACATAGTAAACTCTATAATACTACGTAAAACAAAAGATAAAGTAAAAAGTACGCAAATCACGAACACGGTAAGAACCACACTACGTCAAAACTATTTTCAATTCAACAATAAAATATACAGACAAACAAACGGACTTGCGATGGGAAACCCAACATCGGCTATTCTTATGGAAGCGTTTATGCAAAACCTGGAAAAAGAGTATATACAGGAGTTAAATTCCAAATTAGGAGTGTTATTTTACGCAAGGTACGTGGATGATATCATATGCGTTTTAACTACCAACAACGAAGAGCAAGTACTGGGGTACCTCAACAAGCAGCACGGGAACATAAAATTCACAATGGAAACCGAAAAAGACGGAGGAATCAATTATCTGGACCTCACAATAAGTATTGATAAAGCTAGCAATAAATTCAACTACGATATATATAGGAAACCAACGGCCACCGACACAATAATACATAATACCTCGAACCACCCACAACAACATAAAAATGCAGCGCTAAGGCAGTTAGTTTAAAGATTGGAAAGAACGCCTCTTACACAAGAAGCATATAGAAGAGAGCTTGGAATAATATATAACATCGCTACAAACAACGGATATAAAAAAGCACTAGTAGATAAACTCAGGAGAGACCTTAGAGAACAAAAAAGAAACAATGGAGAAAAAAGTACACAAACCTGGACGACAATGACATATACTGGAAGGGCAACATATAAATTAGCAAATTTCCTTAGAAAATACAACATCAACACAGCGTTCAAAACATCGAACAATTTGGGACGGAAGCTAAGAACCAAAACTAACTCAGAAGATCCGTTTAGCAGCCATGGTGTATACAAGCTCACTTGTGAATGCCAGCACAGTTACATAGGACAAACCGGACGACAAGTAAGAACGAGGTTCAGAGAACACATTAGAGATTACAACAAAAATATACGGAATCCAACCATCATACCAGAGTTCAACTTTGCGAATCACATGGCGGAGAATAAATGCCCCCCGGAAACATCAAAAAAACAGTCAAGGTCCTACATGTACAAGCAAAAGGCCGACGTCTGAACGTACTCGAAAACATGGAAATCTACAAACAAAAAACATTCGACGGTAGAATAATAAACGAACAGACAAACACTGTTTCCGACACAATATTCGAACCTTTAAAATTGGTTTACAAAAAACAAAGCAACCACACAGGTACCACAAACACACACGCACCGACAAATAAGCACAAAACAGCAAAAGATCAAAAACAACAAACAAGCAAAAAAGGTCAAACAACAAAAATTTCCAACTTTTACCTGCCTCAGTCAACCACACAAAAAACCGATCGATGCAAAACCACCCCCGTTTCTGAATGTACACACACAACACATGCAGACACGTACACAAACAGACACCCATGCTGACGTTACCTGCTACCTACTATAAATACAAGACAAACGACCACAACAGATCAGAACGAAAATCGACACTGAAAGCCGAAACCGGAAAGCCAGCGTATTGTTAGCTTAATGGTTAGCAGTGTGTGACAAAATTTCTCTGGTGAGTGAAGTCTAGCAGCTTCCGAAATGGATCTATAAGAAAAGCTATGGCGGTTGTCTCTAAAATTTTTGCTTTCTATTTAATTAAAAACTTTTAATAATTAAATAAAAATTATTAAAAAATAAAAAAACAATAATAATTTTCGCAATGGAAAAATTATTAGTGGCTTTGAGCTCATTCATAGTCACGATACTTGAAAATGCATAGGCCGTAAAAACCAACAAATTGTTGAAATAAAAAGCAATAATTAAAAAACCGTGTGCACCCGGTAGCAGGCTGTGACAACAAAACAGCTCCGCAAAAAATCCATCATGATCAAAAACTGACTGCCAGATGGCGGTGTTGGTCATGTATATGTTAAAGTGAATAAAAGGAGTTTAGAGGACAGAAAAGCCAGCGTATTGTTAGCTTAATGGTTAGCAGTGTGTGACAAAATTTCTCTGGTGAGTGAAGTCTAGCAGCTTCCGAAATGGATCTATAAGGAAAGCTATGGCGGTTGTCTCTAAAATTTTTGCTTTCTATTTAATTAAAAACTTTTAATAATTAAATAAAAATTATTAAAAAATAAAAAAACAATAATAATTTTCGCAATAGAAAAATTATTAGTGGCTTTGAGCTCATTCATAGTCACGATACTTGAAAATGCATAGGCCGTAAAAACCAACAAATTGTTGAAATAAAAAGCAATAATTAAAAAACCGTGAGCACCCGGTAGCAGGCTGTGACAACAAAACAGCTCCGCAAAAAATCCATCATGATCAAAAACTGACTGCCAGATGGCGGTGTTGGTCATGTATTTGGTAAAGTGAATAAAAAGAGTTTAGAGGATAGAAAAACCAACGTATTGTTAGCTTAATGGTTAGCAGTGCGTGCCAAAAGTTCTCTGATGAGTGAAGTCTAGCAGCTTCCGAAATGGATCTATAAGAAAAGCTATGGCGGTTGTCTCTAAAATTTTTGCTTTCTATTTAATTAAAAACTTTTAATAATTAAATAAAAATTATTAAAAAATAAAAAAACAATAATAATTTTCGCAATAGAAAAATTATTAGTGGCTTTGAGCTCATTCATAGTCACGATACTTGAAAATGCATAGGCCGTAAAAACTAACAAATTGTTGAAATAAAAAGCAATAATTAAAAAACCGTGAGCACCCGGTAGCAGGCTGTGACAACAAAACAGCTCCGCAAAAAATCCATCATGATCAAAAACTGACTGCCAGATGGCGGTGTTGGTCATGTACAGGGTGGCTGATGAAAGCCGCTACCAAAAAAAAATTAAATAACTTTTTTTCTATTTAATGAATCTGGTTAATTTTTTTTTTATTTTGCAGATTGACTTTTACATTTAACAAAAATGGATAACTGGGACACTGAAACAAGAATTTGGATTGTCCGCCGCTATCACGCACTGGAGTCCGTAGTTTCGGTTCAAAGAGAGTATAGGCGCACGTTTGGCGGCAATCCTCCGAGCAGATGGACCATAATAACACTTGTAAACAATTTTGCCGAGCATGGGACAGTCAACAGAAGACCTTACCATCGAAACCCTTCAGTCCGAACGGAGGAAACAATCGCTGCTGTAGCTGCTGTCATACAAAACAATCCACGTGTTTCGACAAGAAGCTTATCTGCTCAAATGGGTGTGAGCATACAGTCATTACAGTCAATTATGCACAAAGATTTGGACTTATTCCC
This sequence comes from Merzomyia westermanni, assembly GCA_949987695.1. NCBI lineage: Eukaryota > Metazoa > Arthropoda > Insecta > Diptera > Tephritidae > Merzomyia > Merzomyia westermanni. The sequence continues at coordinate 101,511,200 of OX465288.1, read as the reverse complement.
ATATAAAATTCAAATGGCCAACAAACTGAACGCTGCAGACTTGCCGATTCGCTTGGAATTTTGTCAGAAGATGCTTCAAATGGTGGAAGAGGATGGAAACATGTTGAACTGTCTTTTCATGTCTGACGAGGCTTATTTCCATTTAAACGGCAACATAAACAAACAAAATTGTCGAATATGCAGTGCTTCCAACCCACAGATACTCCATGAGACGGAATTGCATCCACTTCGTGTCACAGTGTGGTGTGCAGTTTCATCACGCCGCATTGTCGGGCCCTACTTCTTCGAAAAAAACGGTCACACCGTTACGGTTACTGGAGACCGTTACTTGAGCATGTTGAGAGAGTTTTTCTATCCAGAATTACGCCGAATGAGAATTTCTTTCAACTCTGTGTGGTTTCAGCAAGATGGTGCAGCTCCTCATATAGCCCAACCTGTTATGACAGAATTGCGACGAAAATTTCCCAATAAGCTGATATCCAGAAACTCCACATTCCGTTGGCCACCCAGGTCGCCTGACCTTACTGCACCTGACTTTTTCTTGTGGGGTTATTGCAAACAGGAAGTCTTCAAAGCAAAACCAACAAATTTGAATGAACTAAGGCAATCCATTCGAGAAACAATTGCGGCTATTCCTGTCTCAACTCTCCAAGCAGTAATGAACAACTTTTTGGTAAGATGCCGCACATGCATCGACGAGCAGGGGGGGCATTTAAATTCCATTATTTTTAAAACTAATTAAGCTATATTTAATAAAAGTTAATGAGCTTTAACATGAATAAAAGAAAAATGAATTCCATACACTGAAAAAAAAATTATTTGAGTTTCTTAATGTAGCAAAATTCATCAGCCACCCTGTATATGGTAAAGTGAATAAAAAGAGTTTAGAGGACAGAAAAACCAACGTATTGTTAGCTTAATGGTTAGCAGTACGTGCCAAAAGTTCTCTGATGAGTGAAGTCTAGCAGCTTCCGAAATGGATCTATAAGAAAAGCTATGGCGGTTGTCTCTAAAATTTTTGCTTTCTATTTAATTAAAAACTTTTAATAATTAAATAAAAATAAAAAAACAATAATAATTTTCGCAATAGAAAAATTATTAGTGGCTTTGAGCTCATTCATAGTCACGATACTTGAAAATGCATAGGCCGTAAAAACCAACAAATTGTTGAAATAAAAAGCAATAATTAAAAAACCGTGAGCACCCGGTAGCAGGCTGTGACAACAAAACAGCTCCGCAAAAAATCCATCATGATCAAAAACTGACTGCCAGATGGCGGTGTTGGTCATGTATATGGTAAAGTGAATAAAAAGAGTTTAGAGGACAGAAAACCCAACGTATTGTTAGCTTAATGGTTATCAGTGCGTGCCAAAATTTCTTTGATGAGTGAAGTCTAGCAGCCTCCGAAATAGATCTATGAGAAAAGCTATGGCGGTTGTCTCTAAAAATTTTCCTTTCCATTCAATTAAAAACGTTTAATAATTAAATAAAAATTATTAAAAAAATAAAAAAAACAATAATAATTTTCGCTATAGAAAAATTATTAGTGGCCTTGAGCTCATTCAAAGTCATGATACTTGAAAATGCATAGGCCGTAAAAACCAACAAATTGTTGAAATAAAAAGCAATAATTAAAAAACCGTGAGCACCCGGTAGCAGGCTGTGACAACAAAGCAGCTCTGCAAAAAATCCATCATGATCAAAAACTGACTGCCAGATGGTGGTGTTGGTCATGTACAATGGTTATCAGTGCGTGCCAAAATTTCTTTGATGAGTGAAGTCTAGCAGCCTCCGAAATAGATCTATGAGAAAAGCTATGGCGGTTGTCTCTAAAAATTTTCCTTTCCATTCAATTAAAAACGTTTAATAATTAAATAAAAATTATTAAAAAAATAAAAAAAACAATAATAATTTTCGCTATAGAAAAATTATTAGTGGCCTTGAGCTCATTCAAAGTCATGATACTTGAAAATGCATAGGCCGTAAAAACCAACAAATTGTTGAAATAAAAAGCAATAATTAAAAAACCGTGAGCACCCGGTAGCAGGCTGTGACAACAAAACAGCTCCGCAAAAAATCCATCATGATCAAAAACTGACTGCCAGATGGCGGTGTTGGTCATGTATATGGTAAAGTGAATAAAAAGAGTTTAGAGGATAGAAAAACCAACGTATTGTTAGCTTAATGGTTAGCAGTGCGTGCCAAAAGTTCTCTGATGAGTGAAGTCTAGCAGCTTCCGAAGTGGATCTATAAGAAAAGCTATGGCGGTTGTCTCTAAAATTTTTGCTTTCTATTTAATTAAAAACTTTTAATAATTAAATAAAAATTATTAAAAAATAAAAAACAATAATAATTTTCGCAATAGAAAAATTATTAGTGGCTTTGAGCTCATTCATAGTCACGATACTTGAAAATGCATAGGCCGTAAAAACCAACAAATTGTTGAAATAAAAAGCAATAATTAAAAAACCGTGAGCACCCGGTAGCAGGCTGTGACAACAAAACAGCTCCGCAAAAAATCCATCATGATCAAAAACTGACTGCCAGATGGCGGTGTTGGTCATGTATATGGTAAAGTGAATAAAAAGAGTTTAGAGGACAGAAAAACCAACGTATTGTTAGCTTAATGGTTAGCAGTACGTGCCAAAAGTTCTCTGATGAGTGAAGTCTAGCAGCTTCCGAAATGGATCTATAAGAAAAGCTATGGCGGCTGTCTCTAAAATTTTTGCTTTCTATTTAATTAAAAACTTTTAATAATTAAATAAAAATAAAAAAACAATAATAATTTTCGCAATAGAAAAATTATTAGTGGCTTTGAGCTCATTCATAGTCACGATACTTGAAAATGCATAGGCCGTAAAAACCAACAAATTGTTGAAATAAAAAGCAATAATTAAAAAACCGTGAGCAATCGGTAGCAGGCTGTGACAACAAAACAGCTCCGCAAAAAATCCATCATGATCAAAAACTGACTGCCAGATGGCGGTGTTGGTCATGTATATGGTAAAGTGAATAAAAAGAGTTTAGAGGACAGAAAACCCAACGTATTGTTAGCTTAATGGTTATCAGTGCGTGCCAAAATTTCTTTGATGAGTGAAGTCTAGCAGCCTCCGAAATAGATCTATGAGAAAAGCTATGGCGGTTGTCTCTAAAAATTTTCCTTTCCATTCAATTAAAAACGTTTAATAATTAAATAAAAATGATTAAAAAAATAAAAAAAAACAATAATAATTTTCGCTATAGAAAAATTATTAGTGGCCTTGAGCTCATTCAAAGTCATGATACTTGAAAATGCATAGGCCGTAAAAACCAACAAATTGTTGAAATAAAAAGCAATAATTAAGAAACCGTGAGCACCCGGTAGCAGCCTGTGACAACAAAGCAGCTCTGCAAAAAATCCATCATGATCAAAAACTGACTGCCAGATGGTGGTGTTGGTCATGTATATGGTAAAGTGAATAAAAAGAGTTTAGAGGACAGAAAAACCAACGTATTGTTAGCTTAATGGTTATCAGTGCGTGCCAAAATTTCTTTGATGAGTGAAGTCTAGCAGCCTCCGAAATAGATCTATGAGAAAAGCTATGGCGGTTGTCTCTAAAAATGTTCCTTTCCATTCAATTAAAAACGTTTAATAATTAAATAAAAATTATTAAAAAAATAAAAAAAACAATAATAATTTTCGCTATAGAAAAATTATTAGTGGCCTTGAGCTCATTCAAAGTCATGATACCTGAAAATGCATAGGCCGTAAAAACCAACAAATTGTTGAAATAAAAAGCAATAATTAAAAAACCGTGAGCACCCGGTAGCAGGCTGTGACAACAAAGCAGCTCTGCAAAAAAAATCCATCATGATCAAAAACTGACTGCCAGATGGCGGTGTTGGTCATGTATATCGCAAAGTGAATAAAAGGAGTTTAGAGGACAGAAAAACCAGCGTATTTTTAGCTTAATGGTTGGCAGTGCGTGCCAAAATTTTTCTGATGAGTGAACTCTAGCAGCTTCCGAAATTGATCTATAAGAAAAGCTATGGCGGTTGTCTCTTAAAATTTTCCTTTCTATTCAATTAAAAACTGTTAATAATTAAATAAAAATTATTAAAAAAATAAAACAACATTAATAATTTTCGCTGTTGAAAAATTATTAGTGCCCTTGAGCTCATTCATAGTCATGATACTTGAAAATGTATAGGCCGTAAAAATCCATAAATTGTTGGAATAAAAAGCAATAATTAAAAAACCGTGAGCACCCGGTAGCAGGCTGTGACGACAAAGCAGTTCTGCAAAAAAAAATCCATCATGATCAAAAACTGACTGCCAGATGGCGGTGTTGGTCATGTACAAGGTGACGCAAAAGTAAGCTTCCGATGTTCAGCATATCGGTTGTGGCACGTGCAGTGTGTGCTGTTGCGCCGTCTTGTTGGAACCACATGGTTTCCAATCCCAATTCATCAAGTTGCGGCAAAAAGAAATTGTTGATCATTGCTCTGTAGCGCTCACCATTCACAGTAACCGTGTGGCCCCGACCGATTATTGGTCAAATAAATAGTCAGCAATATTCCGCGTTCTGGAGCAGTGTAGCGTAACATTGTTTATTAACGTGTATTTCGCATGTGTTTACTACACAAGTGTCAAAACAGAACTGACTTTAGGGGCCAATCGCAAAATTTATAGCATTTTCTGATAGGAGGATTACTTTTGCGCCACCCTGTATATGGTAAAGTGAATAAAAGGAGTTTAGAGGACAGAAAAACCAGCGTATTGTTAGCTTAATGGTTATCAGTGCGTGCCAAAATTTCTCTGATGAGTGAAGTCTGAGCAAAGCTATGGCGGTTGTCTCTAAAAATTTTTATTTCTATTCAATTAAAAACTTTTAATAATTAAATAAAAATTATTAAAAAAATAAAAAAAACAATAATAATTTTCGCTATAGAAAAATTATTAGTGGCCTTGAGCTCATTCATAGTCATGATGATAATACAATTTTTCAATCTCTGAATACCTTCAGCTTTCTTGGGGACATAGCACAGATTCTAGAACACACTTAAGTTTATTTCCACTTTTGATAATACAATTTTTCAACTTCTGATTTCCATCCGCTTTCCAGGGGACACCGTACAGACTCTGCAACACACTTTAGTTTGTTTTCCCTTTGATAATACAATTTTTCAACCTCTGAATACCTTCATATTTCTTGGGGATATAGTACAGATTCTAGAACACAATTAAGGTTGTTTCCGCTTTTGATAATACAATTTTTCAACATTTGATTTCCATCAGCTTTCCAGGGGAGAGCGTACAGATTCTGCAACACACTTGCGTTTGTTTTCGCTTTTTATAATAAACTTTTTCAACCTATGAATACCATCAGCTTTCCAGGGGACACCCTACCGATTCTACGACACACTTTAGTTTGTTTTCCCTTTGATAATACAATTTTTCAACCTCTGAATACCTTCATATTTCTTGGGGATATAGTACAGATTCTAGAACACACTTAAGTTTGTTTCCGCTTTTGATAATACAATTTTTCTTTTTCTTTTTTTTTTTTGATTTCCATCAGCTTTCCAGGGGACAGCGTACAGATTCTGCAACACACTTGCGTTTGTTTTCGCTTTTTATAGTAAACTTTTTCAACGTCTGAATACGATCAGCTTTCTAGGGGACACGCTACCGATTCTAGATAACACTTAACTTTGTTTTCGCTTTTTGTAATAAAATTTTTCAATTTCTGAATACCATTAGCTTTCTAGGAGACACGCTACCGATTCTAGATTACACTTAAATTAGTTTTCGTTTTGAGAAAAAACTTTCTTTCATCTTCTGATTTCCATCAGCTTTTTAGGGAGCACGCTACAGATTCTACAACACACTTAAGTTTATTTTCGCTTTTGATAATACAGTTTTTCAACTTCTGATTTCCATCAGCTTTCTAGGGGACACGCTACCGATTCTAGATTACACTTAAATTTGTTTTCGGTTTTTGTAATAAAATTTTTCAACTTCTGAATACCATTAGCTTTCAGGGGACGCGATACCGATTCTAGATTACACTTAAATTTGTTATCGGTTTTGAGAAAAAAAATTGTTTCATCTTCTGATTTCCATCAGCTTTCTAGGGGACACCCTACAGATTCTAAAACAAACTTAAGTTTGTTTTCGCTTTTTATAATACAATTTTTCAACCTCTGAATACCAACAGCTTTCTCGGGGACAGGCTACCGATTCTAGATTACACTTAAATTTGTTTTCGCTTTTTGTAATAAAATTTTTCAACTTCTGAATACCATTAGCTTTTAGGGGACGCGATACCGATTCTAGATTACACTTAAATTTGTTATCGGTTTTGAGAAAAAAAATTGTTTCATCTTCTGATTTCCATCAGCTTTCTAGGGGACACCATACAGATTCTAAAACAAACTTAAGTTTGTTTTCGCTTTTTATAATACAATTTTTCAACCTCTGAATACCAACAGCTTTCTCGGGGACAGGCTACCGATTTTAGATTACACTTAAATTTGTTTTCGATTTTGAGAACCAAATTTCTTTAATCTTCTTATTTCTATCAGCTTTTTAGGGAACACGCTACAGATTCTACAACACACTTAAGTTTGTTTTCGCTTTTGATAATACAATTTTTCAACTTCTGATTTATATCAGCTTTCTAGGGGACACGCTACCGATTCTAGATTACACTTAAATTTATTTTCGATTTTTATAACAAAATTTTTTAACTTCTGATTTCCATCAGCTTTCTAGGGGATACGCTACAGATTCTACAACACACTTAAGTTTGTTTTCGCTTTTTATAACAAAATTTTTTAACGTTTGAATGCCATAAGCTTCTTAGGGGACACGCTACCGATCCCAGATTACACTTAAATTTGTTTTCGGTTCTGAATACCATTAGATACCGATTCTAGATTACACTTAAATTTCTTTTCGGTTTTAAGCAAACAACTTTTTTCATCTTCTGATTTCCATCAGCCTTCCAGGGGACACCCTACAGAATCTACAACACACTTAAGTTTGTTTTCGCTTTGATAATACAATTTTTCCAGCTCTGAATACCTTCAGCTTTCTTGGGGACATAGCACAGATTCTAGAACACACTTAAGTTTGCTTTCGCTTTTGATAATACAATTTTTCAACCTATGAATAAAATCAGCTTTCTAGGGGACACGCTAACGATTCTAGATTACACTTAAATTTGTTTTCGGTTCTGAGAAAAAAATTTCTTTCACCTTCTGATTTCCATCAGCTTTTTAGGGGACACCCTACAGCTTCTACAACACACTTAAGTTTGTTTTCGCTTTTGATAATACAATTTTTCCAGCTCTGAATACCTTCAGCTTTCTTGGGGACATAGCACAGATTCTAGAACACACTTAAGTTTGTTTCCGCCTTTGATAACACAATTTTTCAACCTATGATTAAAATCAGCTTTCTAGGGGACACGCTAACGATTCTAGATTACACTTAAATTTATTTTCGGTTCTGAGAAAAAAATTTCTTTCACCTTCTGATTTCCATCAGCTTTTTAGGGGACACCCTACAGCTTCTACAACACACTTAAGTTTGTTTTCGCTTTGATAATACAATTTTTCCAGCTCTGAATACCTTCAGCTTTCTTGGGGACATAGCACAGATTCTAGAACACACTTAAGTTTGTTTCCACCTTTGATAACACAATTTTTCAACCTCTGAATAAAATCAGCTTTCTAGGGGACGCGCTACCGATTCCAGATTACACTTAAATTTGTTTTCGCGTTTTTAATAAAATTTTTCAACTTCTGAATACCATTAGCTCTCTAGGGGACACGCTACCGATTCTAGATTACACTTAAATTTGTTTTCGGTTCTGAGAAAAAAATTTCTTTCATCTTCTAAATTCCATCAGCGTTTTAGGGAACACCCTACAGATTCTGCGACACACTTTATTTTGTTTCCGCCTTTGATAACACAATTTTTCAACCTCTGAATAACATCAGCTTTCTAGGGGACGCGCTACCGATTCCAGATTACACTTAAATTTGTTTTCGCTTTTTTAATAAAATTTTTCAACTTTTGAATACCATTAGCTTTCGAGGAGACACGCTACCGATTCTAGATTCCACTTAAATTTGATTTCGCTATTTGTAATAAAATTTTTCAACTTCTGAATACCATTACCTTTCTTGGGGACATAGCACAGATTCTAGAACACACCTAAGTTTGTTTCCGCTTTTGATAATACAATTTTTCAACCTCTGAATAAAATTAGCTTTCTAGGGGACACGCTACCGATTCTAGATTACACTTAAATTTGTTTTCGGATCTGAGAAAAAAGTTTCTTTCATCTTCTGATTTCCACCAGCTTTCTAGGAGACACCCTACATATCCTACAACACACTTAAGTTTGTTTTCGCTTTTTATAATAAACTTTTTAAACCTCTGAATTCTAACAGCTTTCTACGGGACACGCTACCGATTCTAGATAACACCTTAACTTGTTTTCGGTTCTGAGAAAAAAATGTCTTTCATATTCTGATTTCCATCAGATTTTTAGGGGACACCCTACAGATTCTGCGACACACTTAAGTTTTTTTCCGCTTTTGATAATACAATTTTTCAACTTCTGATTTCCATCCGCTTTCCAGGGGACACCCTACAGATTCTACGACACACTTGAGGTTGTTTCTGCTTTTTATAATACAATTTTGCAACCTATGAATAAAATCAGCTTTCTAGGGGACACGCTACCGATTCTAGATTACACTTAAATTTGTTTTCGGTTTTGAGAAAACATTTCTTTCATCTGCTGATTTCCATCAGCTTTCCAGGGGACACCCTACAGATTCTGCAACACACTTACATTTGTTTTCGCTTTTTGTAATAAAATTTTTCAACTTATGAATACCATTAGCTTACTAGGGCACACGCTACCGATTCTAGATTAGCCTTAAATATGTTTTCGGTTCTGAGAAAAAAATTTCTTCATTTTCTGATTTCCATCAGATTTTTAGGGGACACCCTACAGATTCTAAAACAGACTTAAATTTATTTTCGATTTTTATAACAAAATTTTTTAACTTCTAATTTCCATCAGCTTTCTAGGGGACACGCTACCGATCCCAGATTATTTTAAATTTGTTTTCGATTTGGAAAAAAAGTTTTTTTTCATCTTCTGATTTCCATCAGCTTTTTACAACACACTTAAGTTGGTTTTAGCTTTTGATAATACAGTTTTTCAACTTCTGATTTCCCTCAGCTTTCTAGGAGACACGCTACGGATTCTAGATTACACTTAAATTTGTTTTCGCTTTTTGTAATAAAAATGTTCAACTTTTGAATACCATTAGCTTTCTAGGGGACACGATAACGATTCTAGATTACACTTAAATTTGTTATCGGTCTTGAGAAAAAACATTTTTTCATCTTCTGATTTCCATCAGCTTTTTAGGGGACACCCTACAGCTTCTAGAACACACTTAAGTTTGTTTCCGCTTTTGATAATACAATTTTTCAACCTCTGAATAAAATCAGCTTTCTAGGGGACACGCTACCGATTCTAGATTACACTTAAATTTGTTTTCGGTTTTGAGAAAACATTTCTTTCGTCTGCTGATTTCCATCAGCTTTTCGGTGGACACCCTACAGATTCTGCAACACACTTACATTTGTTTTCGCTTTTTGTAATAAAATTTTTCAACTTATGAATACCATTAGCTTACTAGGGGACATGCTACCGATTCTAGATTAGACTTAAATATGTTTTCGGTTCTGAGAAAAAAATTTCTTCATTTTCTGATTTCCACCCTACAGATTCTAAAACACACTTAAATTTATTTTCGATTTTTATAACAAAATTTTTTAACTTCTGATTTCCATCAGCTTTCTAGGGGACACGCTACCGATCCCAGATTATTTTAAATTTGTTTTCGATTTTGAAAAAAAGTTTTTTTTCATCTTCTGATTTCCATCAGCTTTTTAGGGAACACGCTACAGATTCTACAACACACTTAAGTTGGTTTTAGCTTTTGATAATACAGTTTTTCAACTTCTGATTTCCCTCAGCTTTCTAGGAGACACACTACCGTTTCTAGATTACACTTAAATTTGTTTTCGCTTTTTGTAATAAAAATTTTCAACTTCTGAATACCATTAGCTTTCTAGGGGACACGATAACGATTCTAGATTACACTTAATTTTGTTTTCGGTTCTGAGAAAAACATTTCTTTCATCTTCTGATTTCCATCAGCTTTCCAGGGGACACCCTACGGATTCTAAAACACACTTAAGTTTGTTTTCGCTTTTTATAATACAATTTTTCAACCTCTGAATATCATCCGCTTTCTAGGAGACACTCTATCGATTCTAGATTACACTTAAATTTATTTTCGATTTTTATAACAAAATTTTTTACTTCTGATTTCCATCAGCTTTCTAGGGGACACGCTACAGATTCTACAACACAATTAAATTTGTTTTCGCTTTTTATAACAAAATTTTTCAACGCTTGAACGGCTTTAGCTTCTAGGGGATACGCTACCGATTCTAGATTACACTTAAATTGGTTATCGGTTTTGAGAAAAAAAATTGTTTCATCTTCTGATTTCCATCAGATTTTTAGGGGACACCCTACAGATTTTACGCTACCGATTCTAGATTACACCTTAATTTGTTTTCGGTTCTGGGAAAAAAATGTCTTTCATCTTCTGATTTCCATCAGATTTTTAGGGGACACGCTACCGATCCCAGATTATTTTAAATTTGGTTTCGATTTTGAAAAAAAGTTTTTTTTCATCTTCTGATTTCCATTAGCTTATTAGGGGACACCCTACAGATTCTACAACACACTTAAGTTTGTTTTCGCTTTTGATAATACAATTTTTCCAGCTCTGAATACCTTCAGCTTTCTTGGGGACATAGCACAGATTCTAGATTACACTTAAGTTTGTTTCCGCTTTTGATAATACAATTTTGCAACCTATGAATAAAATCAGCTTCCTAGGGGACACGCTACCGATTCTAGATTACACTTAAATTTGTTTTCGGTTTTGAGAAAACATTTCTTTCATCTGCTGATTTCCATCAGCTTTCCAGGGGACACCCTACAGATTATGCAACACACTTACGTTTGTTTTCGCTTTTTGTAATACAAATTTGCAACGTATGAATAAAATCAGCTTTCTAGGGGACACGCTCCCGATTCTAGATTACACTTAAATTTGTTTTCGCTTTTTGTAGTAAAATTTTTCAACCTCTGAATACCATCAGTTTTCTAGGGGACACAATACAGATTCTAGAACACACCTAAGTTAGTTTCCGGTTGCGATAAAAAAATTTTTCAACTTCTGAATACCAACATCTTTCTAGGGGACATGATACCTACCGATTCCAGATTACACTTAAATTTGTTTTCGGTTTTGAGAAAAAAATTTCTTTCATCTTCTGAATTCCATCAGCTTTCCAGGGGACACCCAACAGATTGTCCAACACACTTAAATTTCATTTCGCTTTTGATAATAAAATGTCTCAACCTCTGAATACTATCAGTTTTCTAGGGTACACGCTTCCGATTCTAAATTACACTTAAATTTGTTTTCGGTTTTGAGAAAAAAATTTCTTTCATCTTCTCATTTCCATCAGCTTTCCAGGGGACACCCAACAGATTGTCCAACACACTTAAATTTCATTTCGCTTTTGATAATAAAATGTCTCAACCTCTGAATACTATCAGTTTTCTAGGGTACACGCTTCCGATTCTAAATTACACTTAAATTTGTTTTCGCTTTTTGTAGTAAAATTTTTCAACCTCTGAATACCATCAGTTTTCTAGGGGACACAATACAGATTCTAGAACACACCTAAGTTAGTTTCCGGTTGCGATAAAAAAATTTTTTAACTTCTGAATACCAATATCTCTCTAGGGGACATGATACCTACCGATTCCAGATTACACTTTAATTTGTTTTCGGTTTTGAGAAAAAAATTTCTTTCATCTTCTGAATTCCATCAGCTTTCCAGGGGACACCCAACAGACTGTCCAACACACTTAAATTTCATTTCGCTTTTGATAATAAAATGTCTCAACCTCTGAATACTATCAGTTTTCTAGGGTACACGCTTCCGATTCTAAATTACACTTAAATTTGTTTTCGCTTTTTGTAGTAAAATTTTTCAACCTCTGAATACCATCAGTTTTCTAGGGGACACGCTCCCGATTCTAGATTACACTTAAATTTGTTTTCGGTTCTTAGAAAACATTTCTTTCATCTGCTGATTTCCATCAGCTTTCCAGGGGACACCCTACAGATTATGCAACACACTTACGTTTGTTTTCGCTTTTTGTAATACAATTTTGCAACGTATGAATAAAATCAGCTTTCTAGGGGACACGCTCCCGATTCTAGATTACACTTAAATTTGTTTTCGCTTTTTGTAGTAAAATTTTTCAACCTCTGAATACCATCAGTTTCCTAGGGGACACAATACAGATTCTAGATTACACTTAATTTTGTTTTCGGTTCTGAGAAAAAAATTTCTTTCATCTTCTGATTTCCATCAGCTTTCCAGGGGACACCCTACGGATTCTAAAACACACTTAAGTTTGTTTTCGCTTTTTATAATACAGTTTTTCAACCTCTGAATATCATCCGCTTTCTAGGAGACACTCTATCGATTCTAGATTACACTTAAACACCCTACAGATTGTCCAACACACTTAAATTTCATTTCGCTTTTGATAATAAAATGTCTCAACCTCTGAATACTATCAGTTTTCTAGGGTACACGCTTCCGATTCTAAATTACACTTAAATTTCTTTTCGCTTTTTGTAGTAAAATTTTTCAACCTCTGAATACCATCAGTTTTCTAGGGGACACAATACAGATTCTAGAACACACCTAAGTTAGTTTCCGGTTGCGATAAAAAAATTTTTCAACTTCTGAATACCAATATCCCTCTAGGGGACATGATACCTACCGATTCCAGATTACACTTAAATTTGTTTTCGGTTTTGAGAAAAAAATTTCTTTCATCTTCTGAATTCCATCAGCTTTCCAGGGGACACCCAACAGACTGTCCAACACACTTAAATTTCATTTCGCTTTTGATAATAAAATGTCTCAACCTCTGAATACTATCAGTTTTCTAGGGTACACGCTTCCGATTCTAAATTACACTTAAATTTGTTTTCGCTTTTTGTAGTAAAATTTTTCAACCTCTGAATACCATCAGTTTTCTAGGGGACACGCTCCCGATTCTAGATTACACTTAAATTTGTTTTCGGTTCTTAGAAAACATTTCTTTCATCTGCTGATTTCCATCAGCTTTCCAGGGGACACCCTACAGATTATGCAACACACTTACGTTTGTTTTCGCTTTTTGTAATAAAAATTTTCAACTTCTGAATACCATTAGCTTTCTAGGGGACACGATAACGATTCTAGATTACACTTAATTTTGTTTTCGGTTCTGAGAAAAAAATTTCTTTCACCTTCTGATTTCCATCAGCTTTCCAGGGGACACCCTACGGATTCTAAAACACTCTTAAGTTTGTTTTCGCTTTTTATAATACAATTTTTCAACCTCTGAATATCATCCGCTTTCTAGGAGACACTCTATCGATTCTAGATTACACTTAAATTTATTTTCGATTTTTATAACAAAATTTTTTACTTCTGATTTCCATCAGCTTTCTAGGGGACACGCTACAGATTCTACAACACAATTAAATTTGTTTTCGATTTTTATAACAAAATTTTTCAACGCTTGAACGGCTTTAGCTTCTAGGGGACACGCTACCGATTCTAGATTACACTTAAATTGGTTATCGGTTTTGAGAAAAAAAATTGTTTCATCTTCTGATTTCCATCAGATTTTTAGGGGACACCCTACAGATTTTACGCTACCGATTCTAGATTACACCTTAATTTGTTTTCGGTTCTGGGAAAAAAATGTCTTTCATCTTCTGATTTCCATCAGATTTTTAGGGGACACGCTACCGATCCCAGATTATTTTAAATTTGTTTTCGATTTTGAAAAAAAGTTTTTTTTCATCTTCTGATTTCCATTAGCTTATTAGGGGACACCCTACAGATTCTACAACACACTTAAGTTTGTTTTCGCTTTTGATAATACAATTTTTCCAGCTCTGAATACCTTCAGCTTTCTTGGGGACATAGCACAGATTCTAGATTACACTTAAGTTTGTTTCCGCTTTTGATAATACAATTTTGCAACCTATGAATAAAATCAGCTTTCTAGGGGACACGCTACCGATTCTAGATTACACTTAAATTTGTTTTCGGTTTTGAGAAAACATTTCTTTCATCTGCTGATTTCCATCAGCTTTCCAGGGGACACCCTACAGATTATGCAACACACTTACGTTTGTTTTCGCTTTTTGTAATACAAATTTGCACCGTATGAATAAAATCAGCTTTCTAGGGGACACGCTCCCGATTCTAGATTACACTTAAATTTGTTTTCGGTTCTTAGAAAAAAATTTTTTTCACCTTCTGCTTTCCATCAGCTTTTTAGGGGACACCCTACAGATTCTACAACACACTTAAGTTTGTTTTCGCTTTTGATAATACAATTTTTGCAGCTCTGAATACCTTCAGCTTTCTTGGGGACATAGCACAGATTCTAGATTACACTTAAGTTTGTTTCCGCTTTTGATAATACCATTTTTCCAGCTCTGAATACCTTCAGCTTTTTTGTGGACATATTCTAGATTACACTTAAGTTTGTTTCCGCTTTTGATAATACAATTTTGCAACCTATGAATAAAATCAGCTTTCTAGGGGACACGCTACCGATTCTAGATTACACTTAAATTTGTTTTCGGTTTTGAGAAAACATTTCTTTCATCTGCTGATTTCCATCAGCTTTCCAGGGGACACCCTACAGATTATGCAACACACTTACGTTTGTTTTCGCTTTTTGTAATACAATTTTGCAACGTATGAATAAAATCAGCTTTCTAGGGGACACGCTCCCGATTCTAGATTACACTTAAATTTGTTTTCGTTTTGAGGAAAAAATTTCTTTCATCTTCTGATTTCCATCAGCTTTCCAGGGGACACCCTACAGATTGTCCAACACGCTTTCCAGGGGACACCCAACAGACTGTCCAACACACTTAAATTTCATTTCTGAATACCAATATCTCTCTAGGGGACATGATACCTACCGATTCCAGATTACACTTAAATTTGTTTTCGGTTTTGAGAAAAAAATTTCTTTCATCTTCTGATTTCCATCAGCTTTCCAGGGGACACCCTACAGATTGTCCAACACACTTAAATTTCATTTCGCTTTTGATAATAAAATGTCTCAACCTCTGAATACCATCAGTTTTCTAGGGGACACGCTCCCGATTCTAGATTACACTTAAATTTGTTTTCGGTTCTTAGAAAACATTTCTTTCATCTGCTGATTTCCATCAGCTTTCCAGGGGACACCCTACAGATTATGCAACACACTTACGTTTGTTTTCGCTTTTTGTAATACAATTTTGCAACGTATGAATAAAATCAGCTTTCTAGGGGACACGCTCCCGATTCTAGATTACACTTAAATTTGTTTTCGCTTTTTGTAGTAAAATTTTTCAACCTCTGAATACCATCAGTTTTCTAGGGGACACAATACAGATTCTAGATTACACTTAATTTTGTTTTCGGTTCTGAGAAAAAAATTTCTTTCATCTTCTGATTTCCATCAGCTTTCCAGGGGACACCCTACGTATTCTAAAACACACTTAAGTTTGTTTTCGCTTTTTATAATACAGTTTTTCAACCTCTGAATATCATCCGCTTTCTAGGAGACACTCTATCGATTCTAGATTACACTTAAACACCCTACAGATTGTCCAACACACTTAAATTTCATTTCGCTTTTGATAATAAAATGTCTCAACCTCTGAATACTATCAGTTTTCTAGGGTACACGCTTCCGATTCTAAATTACACTTAAATTTGTTTTCGCTTTTTGTAGTAAAATTTTTCAACCTCTGAATACCATCAGTTTTCTAGGGGACACAATACAGATTCTAGAACACACCTAAGTTAGTTTCCGGTTGCGATAAAAAAATTTTTCAACTTCTGAATACCAATATCCCTCTAGGGGACATGATACCTACCGATTCCAGATTACACTTAAATTTGTTTTCGGTTTTGAGAAAAAAATTTCTTTCATCTTCTGAATTCCATCAGCTTTCCAGGGGACACCCAACAGACTGTCCAACACACTTAAATTTCATTTCGCTTTTGATAATAAAATGTCTCAACCTCTGAATACTATCAGTTTTCTAGGGTACACGCTTCCGATTCTAAATTACACTTAAATTTGTTTTCGCTTTTTGTAGTAAAATTTTTCAACCTCTGAATACCATCAGTTTTCTAGGGGACACGCTCCCGATTCTAGATTACACTTAAATTTGTTTTCGGTTCTTAGAAAACATTTCTTTCATCTGCTGATTTCCATCAGCTTTCCAGGGGACACCCTACAGATTATGCAACACACTTACGTTTGTTTTCGCTTTTTGTAATAAAAATTTTCAACTTCTGAATACCATTAGCTTTCTAGGGGACACGATAACGATTCTAGATTACACTTAATTTTGTTTTCGGTTCTGAGAAAAAAATTTCTTTCACCTTCTGATTTCCATCAGCTTTCCAGGGGACACCCTACAGATTGTCCAACACGCTTTCCAGGGGACACCCAACAGACTGTCCAACACACTTAAATTTCATTTCTGAATACCAATATCTCTCTAGGGGACATGATACCTACCGATTCCAGATTACACTTAAATTTGTTTTCGGTTTTGAGAAAAAAATTTCTTTCATCTTCTGATTTCCATCAGCTTTCCAGGGGACACCCTACAGATTGTCCAACACACTTAAATTTCATTTCGCTTTTGATAATAAAATGTCTCAACCTCTGAATACTATCAGTTTTCTAGGGTACACGCTTCCGATTCTAAATTACACTTAAATTTCTTTTCGCTTTTTGTAGTAAAATTTTTCAACCTCTGAATACCATCAGTTTTCTAGGGGACACAATACAGATTCTAGAACACACCTAAGTTAGTTTCCGGTTGCGATAAAAAAATTTTTCAACTTCTGAATACCAATATCTCTCTAGGGGACATGATACCTACCGATTCCAGATTACACTTAAATTTGTTTTCGGTTTTGAGAAAAAAATTTCTTTCATCTTCTGAATTCCATCAGCTTTCCAGGGGACACCGAACAGATTCTACAACACACTTAAATTTCATTTCGCTTTTGATAATAAACTTTTTCAACCTCTCAATACCATTAGCTTTCTTGGGGACACGCTACCGATTCCAGATTACACTTAAATTTATTTTCGATTTTTATAAAAAGTTTTTTAACTTCTGATTTCCATCAGCTTTCTAGGGGACACGCTACCGGTTCTAGACTGCACTTAAATTTGTTTTCGGTTTTGAGAAAAAAATTTCTTTCATCTTCTCATTTCCATCAGCTTTCCAGGGGACACCCAACAGATTGTCCAACACACTTAAATTTCTTTTCGCTGTTGGTAATAAAATGTCTCAACCTCTGAATACTATCAGTTTTCTAGGGGACACGCTTCCGATTCAAAATTACACTTAAATTTGTTTTCGGTTTTGAGGAAAACATTTCTTTCATCTTCTGATTTCCATCAGCTTTCCAGGGGACACCCTACAGATTGTCCAACACACTTAAATTTCATTTCGCTTTTGATAATAAAATGTCTCAACCTCTGAATACTATCAGTTTTCTAGGGGGCACGCTTCCGATTCTAAATTACACTTAAATTTGTTTTCGGTTTTGAGGAAAAAATTTCTTTCATCTTCTGATTTCCATCAGCTTTCCAGGGGACACCCTACAGATTGTCCAACACACTTAAATTTCATTTCGTTTTTGATAATAAAATATCTCAACCTCTGAATACTATCAGTTTTCTAGGGGACACGCTTCCGATTCTAAATTACACTTAAATTTGTTTTCGGTTTTGAGGAAAAAATTTCTTTCATCTTCTGATTTCCATCAGCTTTCCAGGGGACATCCTACAGATTCTGCAACACACTTACGTTTGTTTTCGCAATATAATTTTTTAACTTCTGATTTCCATCCGCTTTCCAGGGGACACCCTACAGATTCTACGACACACTTGAGTTTGTTTCCGCTTTTGATAATACAATTTTGCAACCTATGAATAAAATCAGCTTTCTAGGGGACACGCTTCCGATTCTAAATTACACTTTAACCCAGATATGCCCATTGTCCTTTTAAAAGTCCAACGGATACTTTTTAAAAATTCTCGGATAAGTCTTTTGCTAAATTTTGACACACAGATGACGCTACATGTAAGAACAGCTAAAAAGGGGAATAACCCAATACCGTTGAGTGATTTAGTTTACAAGTGATTTTGAGTAAGTGAGCACGTGTCAAAGATAGGCATAAAAAAAACATGGACACTGGCGTGAATTTTAGACTAGTTGGGTAAGTAATAATATATTCTCAGTGCAAATTTTTGAAGAATTATTCTCCTTATACTTCTAGTTAATTATGAAAGTAAAAATATGTTAGTAAAAATTATTTTGAATTCATTGTTTTTGCTCACAACGGCGATGTTCTGTTAAAAGGACAAAGGGAACAAAGGGGTACTTAAAATTTGTTTTTTTCAGCGGACTTACTCTACATGAATTGTTGACTTATCTCGAAGAGGATGACGATGGTGATAACACTCCAGTGGATATAACAATGATGCCACCGACAAATGCTTGCGATTACGTAACAGATGAAGACTCTGGTGACGAAGATTTTATGACTGCTAATAATTTTCCAGACTCACAGCTTATGACTGAAGCAGAAATTTCTGATCATTTTGTAGCCGAGGACGATATTCCCTTATCGGTTATTCAGTTAGGTCTTAAGAAATTAAAAAACTATGAGTGGATTGACGACGATATTGAATTGAATGAGGTACAGTGGCCAGTGTATTCGACTGTTAAAGATAACAAGTCTCCCGTGGAGCTGTTTAACAACTACCTCGATGACGAAATTGTTAATTTATTTGTCGAACAAAGTAATCGTTATGCTGCTAGGAAAAATAGAATTCCAGACATTACTTCTAATGAAATATGAACGTTTTTTGGCATTCTACTTTTAAGTGGATACGCAACTGTTCCCAGAAGAAGATTATATTGGGAAACGGTAAGTGATACCCACAATGAATTGGTTTCCAGAGCGATGTCCAGAAACAGGTTCGAATATATTATGAGCAACCTTCATTGCTGCGATAACCAGACTTTGGATCAATCGGATAAATTCGGTAAAGTAAGGCCATTTTTCGACGCCATAAACCGAAAATTTTTAGAATTCGCAAGCCCATAAGAAAATCATAGCATAGATGAATGCATGGTACCATATTTTGGGAAGCATGGATGCAAACAGTGTATTCTTAACAAACCAGTGAGATTCGGCTATAAAATGTGGATGGGCTGTACTAGCGAGGGCTATATAAATTGGTTTGAGCCTTATCAAGGTTCTAAGTCAGTAATAAAGAATGCCTATAAAGATTTTTGTTTGGGTCCATCCATCGTTTTGGAATATGCTGACGTAATATCTTCTACTGCCAAATTATCCTATCATTTTTATTTTGATAACTTTTTTACAACAATACCACTAATTGAAGCGCTTTCACAAAAAGGAATACGTAGCACAGGAACAATACGGGAGAATCGATCCGGAAATTGCCCAGTAAGAATCAAAAATGAAATGAAAAAGAAAGAACGGGGTTACTATGAGTACAAATCCATAAAAGATAGGAACATAATAGTCACAAAATGGTGCGATAACAATATCGTATCCATTGCTTCAAACGCCAACCCAGCAAATCCACCACATAGTGTTCGCAGGTATAGCCGTAAATTTAAGAAAAATATTATAGTCAAACAGCCGTACAATATTTACAAATACAACAAAAAAATGGGTGGAGTAGACCGTTGCGACCAGAATATAAGTTTGTATAGAACAAAAATAAGAGGAAAAAAATGGTACTTCTGCCTTATCGCCTTTGGCCTTGATTTGATGGAACAAAATACGTGGAATTTACACAAAAAACAAGGTGGCCAATTAGACCATCTAACATGCAGAAGGAGAATTGTCAATTCCATTTTGGCAGGAGCTGAGAACAGGAAGAGGGGAAGACCATCAAATATTGAAAATATAGATTCTCGGTTTGATAGAATGGATCACTTTGTAGGTCAACAGGAAAAACAAACCCGATGCAGAGTGTGCCATATGAAAGTGAAAACAATTTGTATAAAGTGCCAAGTGGCACTCCACATTCCTTGTTTTGCTTCCTACCATACCAAGTAGGAATACCACTTGAAATACGTTCGCTTAGAATATGTTCGTCCTTTACTGAAAAACTGAATTATTATATGTATTTGTAAAAATCATTTCTTTTCGTTTTTTTAATAAATTAGAATAAATATTGAACAGCCATTCCAAAGACTACGTTTTTTTTCAGAAGCCTATATGCCCATTGTCCTTTTAAAAGTACACTATAAACTAACTATGTCAAATTTGCAAATCACTAAAATGTTTACTTATTTGATAAAATATAGTAGTTTTAAAGATAAATACCAAGAAAAAAATCAGCGATTAAAGAAATAAAAATTCGGGCATATCTGGGTTAATTTGTTTTCGGTTTTGAGAAAAAAATTTCTTTCATCTTCTCATTTCCATCAGCTTTCCAGGGGCCACCCTACAGATTGTCCAACACACTTAAATTTCATTTCGCTTTTGATAATAAAATGTCTCAACCTCTGAATACTATCAGTTTTCTAGGGGACACGCTTCCGATTCTAAATTACACTTAAATTTGTTTTCGGTTTTGAGGAAAAAATTTCTTTCATCTTCTGATTTCCATCAGCTTTCCAGGGGACACCCTACAGATTCTGCAACACACTTGCGTTTGTTTTCGCTTTTTGTAATATAATTTTTTAACTTCTGATTTCCATCCGCTTTCCAGGGGACACCCAACAGATTCTACAACACACTTAAATTTCATTTCGCTTTTGATAATACAATTTTTCAACCTCTGAATACCATTAGCTTTCTAGGGGACACGCTACCGATTCCAGATTACACTTAAATTTATTTTCGATTTTTATAATAAAGTTTTTTAACTTCTGATTTCCATCAGCTTTCTAGGGGCCACGCTACCGATTCTAGATTACACTTAAATTTGTTTTCGGTTCCATCAGCTTTCCAGGGGACAACCTACAGATGGTCCAACACACTTAAATTTCATTTCGCTTTTGATAATAAAATGTCTCAACCTCTGAATACTATCAGTTTTCTAGGGGACACGCTTCCGATTCTAAATTACACTTAAATTTGTTTTCGGTTTTGAGAAAAAAATTTCTTTCATCTTCTCATTTCCATCAGCTTTCCAGGGGACACCCAACAGATTGTCCAACACACTTAAATTTCATTTCGCTTTTGATAATAAAATGTCTCAACCTCTGAATACTATCAGTTTTCGAGGGGACACGCTTCCGATTCTAAATTACACTTAAATTTGTTTTCGGTTCCATCAGCTTTCCAGGGGACACCCTACAGATTGTCCAACACACTTAAATTTCATTTCGCTTTTGATAATAAAATGTCTCAACCTCTGAATACTATCAGTTTTCGAGGGGACACGCTTCCGATTCTAAATTACACTTAAATTTGTTTTCGGTTTTGAGAAAAAAATTTCTTTCATCTTCTCATTTCCATCAGCTTTCCAGGGGACACCCAACAGATTGTCCAACACACTTAAATTTCATTTCGCTTTTGATAATAAAATGTCTCAACCTCTGAATACTATTAGTTTTCTAGGGGACACGCTTCCGATTCTAGATTACACTTAAATTTGTTTTCGGTTCCATCAGCTTTCCAGGGGACACCCTGCAGATTGTCCAACACACTTAAATTTCATTTCGCTTTTGATAATAAAATGTCTCAACCTCTGAATACTATCAGTTTTCTAGGGTACACGCTTCCGATTCTAAATTACACTTAAATTTGTTTTCGCTTTTTGTAGTAAAATTTTTCAACCTCTGAATACCATCAGTTTTCTAGGGGACACAATACAGATTCTAGAACACACCTAAGTTAGTTTCCGGTTGCGATAAAAAAATTTTTCAACTTCTGAATACCAATATCCCTCTAGGAGACATGATACCTACCGATTCCAGATTACACTTAAATTTGTTTTCGGTTTTGAGAAAAAAATTTCTTTCATCTTCTGAATTCCATCAGCTTTCCAGGGGACACCCAACAGACTGTCCAACACACTTAAATTTCATTTCGCTTTTGATAATAAAATGTCTCAACCTCTGAATACTATCAGTTTTCTAGGGTACACGCTTCCGATTCTAAATTACACTTAAATTTGTTTTCGCTTTTTGTAGTAAAATTTTTCAACCTCTGAATACCATCAGTTTTCTAGGGGACACGCTCCCGATTCTAGATTACATTTAAATTTGTTTTCGGTTCTTAGAAAACATTTCTTTCAACTGCTGATTTCCATCAGCTTTCCAGGGGACACCCTACAGATTATGCAACACACTTACGTTTGTTTTCGCTTTTTGTAATACAATTTTGCAACGTATGAATAAAATCAGCTTTCTAGGGGACACGCTCCCGATTCTAGATTACACTTAAATTTGTTTTCGCTTTTTGTAGTAAAATTTTTCAACCTCTGAATACCATCAGTTTTCTAGGGGACACAATACAGATTCTAGAACACACCTAAGTTAGTTTCCGGTTGCGATAAAAAAATTTTTCAACTTCTGAATACCAACATCTTTCTAGGGGACATGATACCTACCGATTCCAGATTACACTTAAATTTGTTTTCGGTTTTGAGAAAAAAATTTCTTTCATCTTCTGAATTCCATCAGCTTTCCAGGGGACACCCAACAGATTCTACAATACACTTAAATTTCATTTCGCTTTTGATAATAAAATTTTTCAATCTCTGAATACCATTAGCTTTCTTGGGGACACGCTACCGATTCCAGATTACACTGAAATTTATTTTCGATTTTTATAACAAAATTTTTTAACTTCTGATTTCCATCAGCTTTCTAGGGGACACGCTACCGATTCTAGATTACACTTAAATTTGTTTTCGCTTTTTGTAATAAAAATTTTCAACTTCTGAATACCATTAGCTTTCTAGGGGACACGATAACGATTCTAGATTACACTTAATTTTGTTTTCGGTTCTGAGAAAAAAATTTCTTTCATCTTCTGATTTCCATCAGCTTTCCAGGGGACACCCTACGGATTCTAAAACACACTTAAGTTTGTTTTCGCTTTTTATAATACAGTTTTTCAACCTCTGAATATCATCCGCTTTCTAGGAGACACTCTATCGATTCTAGATTACACTTAAACACCCTACAGATTGTCCAACACACTTAAATTTCATTTCGCTTTTGATAATAAAGTGTCTCAACCTCTGAATACTATCAGTTTTCTAGGGTACACGCTTCCGATTCTAAATTACACTTAAATTTGTTTTCGCTTTTTGTAGTAAAATTTTTCAACCTCTGAATACCATCAGTTTTCTAGGGGACACAATACAGATTCTAGAACACACCTAAGTTAATTTCCGGTTGCGATAAAAAAATTTTTCAACTTCTGAATACCAATATCCCTCTAGGGGACATGATACCTACCGATTCCAGATTACACTTAAATTTGTTTCCGGTTGCGATAAAAAAATTTTTCAACTTCTGAATACCAACATCTTTCTAGGGGACATGATACCTACCGATTCCAGATTACACTTAAATTTGTTTTCGGTTTTGAGAAAAAAATTTCTTTCATCTTCTGAATTCCATCAGCTTTCCAGGGGACACCCTACAGATTGTCCAACACACTTAAATTTAATTTCGCTTTTGATAATAAAATGTCTCAACCTCTGAATACTATCAGTTTTCTAGGGTACACGCTTCCGATTCTAAATTACACTTAAATTTGTTTTCGCTTTTTGTAGTAAAATTTTTCAACCTCTGAATACCATCAGTTTTCTAGGGGACACAATACAGATTCTAGAACACACCTAAGTTAATTTCCGGTTGCGATAAAAAAATTTCCAGGGGACACCCTAAGGATTCTAAAACACACTTAAGTTTGTTTTCGCTTTTTATAATACAATTTTTCAACCTCTGAATATCATCCGCTTTCTAGGAGACACTCTATCGATTCTAGATTACACTTAAATTTATTTTCGATTTTTATAACAAAATTTTTTACTTCTGATTTCCATCAGCTTTCTAGGGGACACGCTACAGATTCTACAACACAATTAAATTTGTTTTCGCTTTTTATAACAAAATTTTTCAACGCTTGAACGGCTTTAGCTTCTAGGGGACACGCTACCGATTCTAGATTACACTTAAATTTGTTTTCGGTTTTGAGAAAACATTTCTTTCATCTGCTGATTTCCATCAGCTTTCCAGGGGACACCCTACAGATTATGCAACACACTTACGTTTGTTTTCGCTTTTTGTAATACAAATTTGCACCGTATGAATAAAATCAGCTTTCTAGGGGACACGCTCCCGATTCTAGATTACACTTAAATTTGTTTTCGGTTCTTAGAAAAAAATTTTTTTCACCTTCTGCTTTCCATCAGCTTTTTAGGGGACACCCTACAGATTCTACAACACACTTAAGTTTGTTTTCGCTTTTGATAATACAATTTTTGCAGCTCTGAATACCTTCAGCTTTCTTGGGGACATAGCACAGATTCTAGATTACACTTAAGTTTGTTTCCGCTTTTGATAATACCATTTTTCCAGCTCTGAATACCTTCAGCTTTCTTGTGGACATATTCTAGATTACACTTAAGTTTGTTTCCGCTTTTGATAATACAATTTTGCAACCTATGAATAAAATCAGCTTTCTAGGGGACACGCTACCGATTCTAGATTACACTTAAATTTGTTTTCGGTTCTTAGAAAACATTTCTTTCATCTGCTGATTTCCATCAGCTTTCCAGGGGACACCCTACAGATTATGCAACACACTTACGTTTGTTTTCGCTTTTTGTAATACAATTTTGCAACGTATGAATAAAATCAGCTTTCTAGGGGACACGCTCCCGATTCTAGATTACACTTAAATTTGTTTTCGGTTTTGAGAAAACATTTCTTTCATCTGCTGATCTCCATCAGCTTTCCAGGGGACACCCTACAGATTATGCAACACACTTACGTTTGTTTTCGCTTTTTGTAATACAATTTTGCAACGTATGAATAAAATCAGCTTTCTAGGGGACACGCTCCCGATTCTAGATTACACTTAAATTTGTTTTCGGTTTTGAGAAAACATTTCTTTCATCTGCTGATCTCCATCAGCTTTCCAGGGGACACCCTACAGATTATGCAACACACTTACGTTTGTTTTCGCTTTTTGTAATACAATTTTGCAACCTATGAATAAAATCAGCTTTCTAGGGGACACGCTACCGATTCTAGATTACACTTAAATTTGTTTTCGGTTTTGAGAAAACATTTCTTTCATCTGCTGATTTCCATCAGCTTTCCAGGGGACACCCTACAGATTATGCAACACGCTTACGTTTCTTTTCGCTTTTTGTAATACAATTTTGCAACGTATGAATAAAATCAGCTTTCTAGGGGACACGCTCCCGATTCTAGATTACACTTAAATTTGTTTTCGGTTCTTAGAAAAAAATTTCTTTCACCTTCTGATTTCCATTAGCTTTTGATAATACAATTTTTCCAGCTCTGAATACCTTCAGCTTTCTTGGGGACATAGCACAGATTCTAGATTACACTTAAGTTTGTTTCCGCTTTTGATAATACAATTTTGCAACCTATGAATAAAATCAGCTTTCTAGGGGACACGCTCCCGATTCTAGATTACACTTAAATTTGTTTTCAGTTTTGAGAAAAAAATTTCTTTCATCTTCTGATTTCCATCAGCTTTCCAGGGGACACCCTACAGATTCTGCAACACACTTACGTTTGTTTTCGCTTTTTGTAATATAATTTTTTAACTTCTGATTTCCATCCGCTTTCCAGGGGACACCCTGCAGATTCTACGACACACTTGAGTTTGTTTCCGCTTTTGATAATACAATTTTGCCACCTATGAATAAAATCAGCTTTCTAGGGGACACGCTACCGATTCTAGATTACACCTAAATTTGTTTTCGGTTTTGAGAAAACATTTCTTTCATCTGCTGATTTCCATCAGCTTTCCAGGGGACACCCTACAGATTATGCAACACACTTACGTTTGTTTTCGCTTTTTGTAATACAATTTTGCAACCTATGAATAAAATCAGCTTTCTAGGGGACACGCTACCGATTCTAGATTACACTTAAATTTGTTTTCGGTTCTTAGAAAACATTTCTTTCATCTGCTGATTTCCATCAGCTTTCCAGGGGACACCCTACAGATTATGCAACACACTTACGTTTGTTTTCGCTTTTTGTAATACAATTTTGCAACGTATGAATAAAATCAGCTTTCTAGGGGACACGCTCCCGATTCTAGATTACACTTAAATTTGTTTTCGGTTTTGAGAAAACATTTCTTTCATCTGCTGATCTCCATCAGCTTTCCAGGGGACACCCTACAGATTATGCAACACACTTACGTTTGTTTTCGCTTTTTGTAATACAATTTTGCAACCTATGAATAAAATCAGCTTTCTAGGGGACACGCTACCGATTCTAGATTACACTTAAATTTGTTTTCGGTTTTGAGAAAACATTTCTTTCATCTGCTGATTTCCATCAGCTTTCCAGGGGACACCCTACAGATTATGCAACACGCTTACGTTTCTTTTCGCTTTTTGTAATACAATTTTGCAACGTATGAATAAAATCAGCTTTCTAGGGGACACGCTCCCGATTCTAGATTACACTTAAATTTGTTTTCGGTTCTTAGAAAAAAATTTCTTTCACCTTCTGATTTCCATTAGCTTTTGATAATACAATTTTTCCAGCTCTGAATACCTTCAGCTTTCTTGGGGACATAGCACAGATTCTAGATTACACTTAAGTTTGTTTCCGCTTTTGATAATATCATTTTTCCAGCTCTGAATACCTTCAGCTTTCTTGTGGACATAGCACAGATTCTAGAACACACTTAAGTTTGTTTCCGCTTTTGATAATACCATTTTTCCAGCTCTGAATACCTTCAGCTTTCTTGTGGACATATTCTAGATTACACTTAAGTTTGTTTCCGCTTTTGATAATACAATTTTGCAACCTATGAATAAAATCAGCTTTCTAGGGGACACGCTACCGATTCTAGATTACACTTAAATTTGTTTTCGGTTCTTAGAAAACATTTCTTTCATCTGCTGATTTCCATCAGCTTTCCAGGGGACACCCTACAGATTATGCAACACACTTACGTTTGTTTTCGCTTTTTGTAATACAATTTTGCAACGTATGAATAAAATCAGCTTTCTAGGGGACACGCTCCCGATTCTAGATTACACTTAAATTTGTTTTCGGTTTTGAGAAAACATTTCTTTCATCTGCTGATCTCCATCAGCTTTCCAGGGGACACCCTACAGATTATGCAACACACTTACGTTTGTTTTCGCTTTTTGTAATACAATTTTGCAACCTATGAATAAAATCAGCTTTCTAGGGGACACGCTACCGATTCTAGATTACACTTAAATTTGTTTTCGGTTTTGAGAAAACATTTCTTTCATCTGCTGATTTCCATCAGCTTTCCAGGGGACACCCTACAGATTATGCAACACGCTTACGTTTCTTTTCGCTTTTTGTAATACAATTTTGCAACGTATGAATAAAATCAGCTTTCTAGGGGACACGCTACCGATTCTAGATTACACTTAAATTTGTTTTCGGTTTTGAGAAAACATTTCTTTCATCTGCTGATTTCCATCAGCTTTCCAGGGGACACCCTACAGATTATGCAACACGCTTACGTTTCTTTTCGCTTTTTGTAATACAATTTTGCAACGTATGAATAAAATCAGCTTTCTAGGGGACACGCTCCCGATTCTAGATTACACTTAAATTTGTTTTCGGTTCTTAGAAAAAAATTTCTTTCACCTTCTGATTTCCATTAGCTTTTGATAATACATTTTTTCCAGCTCTGAGTACCTTCAGCTTTCTTGTGGACATAGCACAGATTCTAGATTACACTTAAGTTTGTTTCCGCTTTTGATAATACCATTTTTCCAGCTCTGAATACCTTCAGCTTTCTTGTGGACATATTCTAGATTACACTTAAGTTTGTTTCCGCTTTTGATAATACAATTTTGCAACCTATGAATAAAATCAGCTTTCTAGGGGACACGCTACCGATTCTAGATTACACTTAAATTTGTTTTCGGTTCTTAGAAAACATTTCTTTCATCTGCTGATTTCCATCAGCTTTCCAGGGGACACCCTACAGATTATGCAACACACTTACGTTTGTTTTCGCTTTTTGTAATACAATTTTGCAACGTATGAATAAAATCAGCTTTCTAGGGGACACGCTCCCGATTCTAGATTACACTTAAATTTGTTTTCGGTTTTGAGAAAACATTTCTTTCATCTGCTGATCTCCATCAGCTTTCCAGGGGACACCCTACAGATTATGCAACACACTTACGTTTGTTTTCGCTTTTTGTAATACAATTTTGCAACCTATGAATAAAATCAGCTTTCTAGGGGACACGCTACCGATTCTAGATTACACTTAAATTTGTTTTCGGTTTTGAGAAAACATTTCTTTCATCTGCTGATTTCCATCAGCTTTCCAGGGGACACCCTACAGATTATGCAACACACTTACGTTTCTTTTCGCTTTTTGTAATACAATTTTGCAACGTATGAATAAAATCAGCTTTCTAGGGGACACGCTCCCGATTCTAGATTACACTTAAATTTGTTTTCGGTTCTTAGAAAAAAATTTCTTTCACCTTCTGATTTCCATTAGCTTTTGATAATACAATTTTTCCAGCTCTGAATACCTTCAGCTTTCTTGGGGACATAGCACAGATTCTAGATTACACTTAAGTTTGTTTCCGCTTTTGATAATATCATTTTTCCAGCTCTGAATACCTTCAGCTTTCTTGTGGACATAGCACAGATTCTAGAACACACTTAAGTTTGTTTTCGCTTTTGATAATACATTTTTTCCAGCTCTGAGTACCTTCAGCTTTCTTGTGGACATAGCATAGATTCTAGAACACACTTAAGTTTGTTTCCGCTTTTGATAATACAATTTTGCAACCTATGAATAAAATCAGCATTCTAGGGGACACGCTCCCGATTCTAGATTACACTTAAATTTGTTTTCAGTTTTGAGAAAAAAATTTCTTTCATCTTCTGATTTCCATCAGCTTTCCAGGGGACACCCTACAGATTCTGCAACACACTTACGTTTGTTTTCGCTTTTTGTAATATAATTTTTTAACTTCTGATTTCCATCCGCTTTCCAGGGGACACCCTGCAGATTCTACGACACACTTGAGTTTGTTTCCGCTTTTGATAATACAATTTTGCCACCTATGAATAAAATCAGCTTTCTAGGGGACACGCTACCGATTCTAGATTACACCTAAATTTGTTTTCGGTTTTGAGAAAACATTTCTTTCATCTGCTGATTTCCATCAGCTTTCCAGGGGACACCCTACAGATTATGCAACACACTTACGTTTGTTTTCGCTTTTTGTAATACAATTTTGCAACCTATGAATAAAATCAGCTTTCTAGGGGACACGCTACCGATTCTAGATTACACTTAAATTTGTTTTCGGTTTTGAGAAAACATTTCTTTCATCTGCTGATTTCCATCAGCTTTCCAGGGGACACCCTACAGATTATGCAACACACTTACGTTTCTTTTCGCTTTTTGTAATACAATTTTGCAACGTATGAATAAAATCAGCTTTCTAGGGGACACGCTCCCGATTCTAGATTACACTTAAATTTGTTTTCGGTTCTTAGAAAAAAATTTCTTTCACCTTCTGATTTCCATTAGCTTTTGATAATACAATTTTTCCAGCTCTGAATACCTTCAGCTTTCTTGGGGACATTGCACAGATTCTAGATTACACTTAAGTTTGTTTCCGCTTTTGATAATACCATTTTTCCAGCTCTGAATACCTTCAGCTTTCTTGTGGACATAGCACAGATTCTAGAACACACTTAAGTTTGTTTTCGCTTTTGATAATACATTTTTTCCAGCTCTGAATACCTTCAGCTTTCTTGTGGACATAGCATAGATTCTAGAACACACTTAAGTTTGTTTCCGCTTTTGATAATACAATTTTGCAACCTATGAATAAAATCAGCATTCTAGGGGACACGCTACGGATTCTAGATTACACTTAAATTTGTTTTCAGTTTTGAGAAAAAAATTTCTTTCATCTTCTGATTTCCATCAGCTTTCCAGGGGACACCCTACAGATTCTGCAACACACTTACGTTTGTTTTCGCTTTTTGTAATATAATTTTTTAACTTCTGATTTCCATCCGCTTTCCAGGGGACACCCTGCAGATTCTACGACACACTTGAGTTTGTTTCCGCTTTTGATAATACAATTTTTCAACCTATGAATAAAATCAGCTTTCTAGGGGACACGCTACCGATTCTAGATTACACCTAAATTTGTTTTCGGTTTTGAGAAAACATTTCTTTCATCTGCTGATTTCCATCAGCTTTCCAGGGGACACCCTACAGATTATGCAACACACTTACGTTTGTTTTCGCTTTTTGTAATACAATTTTGCAACGTATGAATAAAATCAGCTTTCTAGGGAGCACGCTCCCGATTCTAGATTACACTTAAATTTGTTTTCGGTTCTTAGAAAAAAATTTCTTTCACCTTCTGATTTCCATTAGCTTTTGATAATACAATTTTTCCAGCTCTGAATACCTTCAGCTTTCTTGGGGACATAGCACAGATTCTAGATTACACTTAAGTTTGTTTTCGCTTTTGATAATACTTTTTTTCCAGCTCTGAATACCTTCAGCTTTCTTGTGGCCATAGCATAGATTCTAGAACACACTTAAGTTTGTTTCCGCTTTTGATAATATAATTTTTCAACTTCTGATTTCCAGCCGCTTTCCAGGGGACACCCTACAGATTCTACGACAAACTTGACTTTGTTTCCGCTTTTGATAATACAATTTTGCAACCTATGAATAAAATCAGCATTCTAGGGGACACGCTCCCGATTCTAGATTACACTTAAATTTGTTTTCAGTTTTGAGAAAAAAATTTCTTTCATCTTCTGATTTCCATCAGCTTTCCAGGGGACACCCTACAGATTCTGCAACACACTTACGTTTGTTTTCGCTTTTTGTAATATAATTTTTTAACTTCTGATTTCCATCCGCTTTCCAGGGGACACCCTACAGATTCTACGACACACTTGAGTTTGTTTCCGCTTTTGATAATACAATTTTGCAACCTATGAATAAAATCAGCTTTCTAGGGGACACGCTTCCGATTCTAAATTACACTTTAATTTGTTTTCGGTTTTGAGAAAAAAATTTCTTTCATCTTCTCATTTCCATCAGCTTTCCAGGGGACACCCAACAGATTCTACAACACACTTAAATTTCATTTCGCTTTTGATAATACAATTTTTCAACCTCTGAATACCATTAGCTTTCTAGGGGACACGCTACCGATTCCAGATTACACTTAAATTTATTTTCGATTTTTATAATAAAGTTTTTTAACTTCTGATTTCCATCAGCTTTCTAGGGGCCACGCTACCGATTCTAGATTACACTTAAATTTGTTTTCGCTTTTTGTAGTAAAATTTTTCAACCTCTGAATACCATCAGTTTTCTAGGGGACACAATACAGATTCTAGAACACACCTAAGTTAGTTTCCGGTTGCGATAAAAACATTTTTCAACTTCTGAATACCAATATCTCTCTAGGGGACATGATACCTACCGATTCCAGATTACACTTAAATTTGTTTTCGGTTTTGAGAAAAAAATTTCTTTCATCTTCTGAATTCCATCAGCTTTCCAGGGGACACCGAACAGATTCTACAACACACTTAAATTTCATTTCGCTTTTGATAATAAAATGTCTCAACCTCTGAATACTATCAGTTTTCTAGGGGGCACGCTTCCGATTCTAAATTACACTTAAATTTGTTTTCGGTTTTGAGGAAAAAATTTCTTTCATCTTCTGATTTCCATCAGCTTTCCAGGGGACACCCTACAGATTGTCCAACACACCTAAGTTAGTTTCCGGTTGCGATAAAAACATTTTTCAACTTCTGAATACCAATATCTCCCTAGGGGACATGATACCTACCGATTCCAGATTACACTTAAATTTATTTTCGATTTTTATAATAAAGTTTTTTAACTTCTGATTTCCATCAGCTTTCTAGGGGCCACGCTACCGATTCTAGATTACACTTAAATTTGTTTTCGCTTTTTGTAGTAAAATTTTTCAACCTCTGAATACCATCAGTTTTCTAGGGGACACAATACAGATTCTAGAACACACCTAAGTTAGTTTCCGGTTGGGATAAAAACATTTTTCAACTTCTGAATACCAATATCTCTCTAGGGGACATGATACCTACCGATTCCAGATTACACTTAAATTTGTTTTCAGTTTTGAGAAAAAAATTTCTTTCATCTTCTGAATTCCATCAGCTTTCCAGGGGACACCGAACAGATTCTACAACACACTTAAATTTCATTTCGCTTTTGATAATAAAATGTCTCAACCTCTGAATACTATCAGTTTTCTAGGGGAGACGCTTTTGATAATAAAATTTTTCAACCTCTGAATACCATTAGCTTTCTTGGGGACACGCTACCGATTCCAGATTACACTGAAATTTATTTTCGATTTTTATAAAAAGTTTTTTAACTTCTGATTTCCATCAGCTTTCTAGGGGACACGCTACCGGTTCTAGACTGCACTTAAATTTGTTTTCGGTTTTAAGAAAAAAATTTCTTTCATCTTCTCATTTCCATCAGCTTTCCAGGGGACACCCTACAGATTGTCCAACACACTTAAATTTCATTTCGCTTTTGATAATAAAATGTCTCAACCTCTGAATACTATCAGTTTTCTAGGGGACACGCTTCCGATTCTAAATTACACTTAAATTTGTTTTCGTTTTGAGGAAAAAATTTCTTTCATCTTCTGAATTCCATCAGCTTTCCAGGGGACACCCAACAGATTCTACAATACACTTAAATTTCATTTCGCTTTTGATAATAAAATTTTTCAACCTCTGAATACCATTAGCTTTCTTGGGGACACGCTACCGATTCCAGATTACACTGAAATTTATTTTCGATTTTTATAAAAAGTTTTTTAACTTCTGATTTCCATCAGCTTTCTAGGGGACACGCTACCGGTTCTAGACTGCACTTAAATTTGTTTTCGGTTTTGAGAAAAAAATTTCTTTCATCTTCTCATTTCCATCAGCTTTCCAGGGGACACCCAACAGACTGTCCAACACACTTAAATTTCATTTCGCTTTTGATAATAAAATGTCTCAACCTCTGAATACTATCACTTTTCTAGGGGACACGCTTCCGATTCTAAATTACACTTAAATTTGTTTTCGTTTTGAGGAAAAAATTTCTTTCATCTTCTGATTTCCATCAGCTTTCCAGGGGACACCCTACAGATTGTCCAACACACTTAAATTTTATTTCGCTTTTGATAATAAAATGTCTCAACCTCTGAATACTATCAGTTTTCTAGGGGACACAATATAGATTCTAGAACACACCTAAGTTAGTTTCCGGTTGCGATAAAAAAAATTTTTCAACTTCTGAATACCAACATCTTTCTAGGGGACATGATACCTACCGATTCCAGATTACACTTAAATTTGTTTTGGGTTTTGAGAAAAAAATTTCTTTCATCTTCTGAATTCCATCAGCTTTCCAGGGGACACCCAACAGATTCTACAATACACTTAAATTTCATTTCGCTTTTGATAATAAAATTTTTCAACCTCTGAATACCATTAGCTTTCTTGGGGACACGCTACCGATTCCAGATTACACTGAAATTTATTTTCGATTTTTATAAAAAGTTTTTTAACTTCTGATTTCCATCAGCTTTCTAGGGGACACGCTACCGGTTCTAGACTGCACTTAAATTTGTTTTCGGTTTTGAGAAAAAAATTTCTTTCATCTTCTCATTTCCATCAGCTTTCCAGGGGACACCCAACAGACTGTCCAACACACTTAAATTTCATTTCGCTTTTGATAATAAAATGTCTCAACCTCTGAATACTATCACTTTTCTAGGGGACACGCTTCCGATTCTAAATTACACTTAAATTTGTTTTCGTTTTGAGGAAAAAATTTCTTTCATCTTCTGATTTCCATCAGCTTTCCAGGGGACACCCTACAGATTGTCCAACACACTTAAATTTTATTTCGCTTTTGATAATAAAATGTCTCAACCTCTGAATACTATCAGTTTTCTAGGGTACACGCTTCCGATTCTAAATTACACTTAAATTTCTTTTCGCTTTTTGTAGTAAAATTTTTCAACCTCTGAATACCATCAGTTTTCTAGGGGACACAATACAGATTCTAGAACACACCTAAGTTAGTTTCCGGTTGCGATAAAAACATTTTTCAACTTCTGAATACCAATATCTCTCTAGGGGACATGATACCTACCGATTCCAGATTACACTTAAATTTGTTTTCGGTTTTGAGAAAAAAATTTCTTTCATCTTCTGAATTCCATCAGCTTTCC
This sequence comes from Merzomyia westermanni, assembly GCA_949987695.1. Classification (NCBI taxonomy): domain Eukaryota; kingdom Metazoa; phylum Arthropoda; class Insecta; order Diptera; family Tephritidae; genus Merzomyia; species Merzomyia westermanni. Next base: position 101,476,398 of record OX465288.1, on the reverse strand, counting down.
AGGGGACACCGAACAGATTCTACAACACACTTAAATTTCATTTCGCTTTTGATAATAAACTTTTTCAACCTCTCAATACCATTAGCTTTCTTGGGGACACGCTACCGATTCCAGATTACACTTAAATTTATTTTCGATTTTTATAAAAAGTTTTTTAACTTCTGATTTCCATCAATTTTCTAGGGGACACGCTACCGGTTCTAGACTGCACTTAAATTTGTTTTCGGTTTTGAGAAAAAAATTTCTTTCATCTTCTCATTTCCATCAGCTTTCCAGGGGACACCCAACAGATTGTCCAACACACTTAAATTTCATTTCGCTGTTGATAATAAAATGTCTCAACCTCTGAATACTATCAGTTTTCTAGGGGACACGCTTCCGATTCTAAATTACACTTAAATTTGTTTTCGGTTTTGAGGAAAACATTTCTTTCATCTTCTGATTTCCATCAGCTTTCCAGGGGACCCCCTACAGATTGTCCAACACACTTAAATTTCATTTCGCTTTTGATAATAAAATGTCTCAACCTCTGAATACTATCAGTTTTCTAGGGGGCACGCTTCCGATTCTAAATTACACTTAAATTTGTTTTCGGTTTTGAGGAAAAAATTTCTTTCATCTTCTGATTTCCATCAGCTTTCCAGGGGACACCCTACAGATTGTCCAACACACTTAAATTTCATTTCGCTTTTGATAATAAAATGTCTCAACCTCTGAATACTATCAGTTTTCTAGGGGACACGCTTCCGATTCTAAATTACACTTAAATTTGTTTTCGGTTTTGAGGAAAAAATTTCTTTCATCTTCTGATTTCCATCAGCTTTCCAGGGGACACCCTACAGATTCTGCAACACACTTACGTTTGTTTTCGCTTTTTGTAATATAATTTTTTAACTTCTGATTTCCATCCGCTTTCCAGGGGACACCCTACAGATTCTACGACACACTTGAGTTTGTTTCCGCTTTTGATAATACAATTTTGCAACCTATGAATAAAATCAGCTTTCTAGGGGACACGCTTCCGATTCTAAATTACACTTTAATTTGTTTTCGGTTTTGAGAAAAAAATTTCTTTCATCTTCTCATTTCCATCAGCTTTCCAGGGGACACCCTACAGATTGTCCAACACACTTAAATTTCATTTCGCTTTTGATAATAAAATGTCTCAACCTCTGAATACTATCAGTTTTCTAGGGGACACGCTTCCGATTCTAAATTACACTTAAATTTGTTTTCGGTTTTGAGGAAAAAATTTCTTTCATCTTCTGATTTCCATCAGCTTTCCAGGGGACACCCTACAGATTCTGCAACACACTTACGTTTGTTTTCGCTTTTTGTAATATAATTTTTTAACTTCTGATTTCCATCCGCTTTCCAGGGGACACCCAACAGATTCTACAACACACTTAAATTTCATTTCGCTTTTGATAATACAATTTTTCAACCTCTGAATACCATTAGCTTTCTTGGGGACACGCTACAGATTCTAGAACACACCTAAGTTAGTTTCCGGTTGCGATAAAAAAATTTTTCAACTTCTGAATACCAACATCTTTCTAGGGGACATGATACCTACCGATTCCAGATTACACTTAAATTTGTTTTCGGTTTTGAGAAAAAAATTTCTTTCATCTTCTGAATTCCATCAGCTTTCCAGGGGACACCCAACAGATTCTACAATACACTTAAATTTCATTTCGCTTTTGATAATAAAATTTTTCAACCTCTGAATACCATTAGCTTTCTTGGGGACACGCTACCGATTCCAGATTACACTGAAATTTATTTTCGATTTTTATAAAAAGTTTTTTAACTTCTGATTTCCATCAGCTTTCTAGGGGACACGCTACCGGTTCTAGACTGCACTTAAATTTGTTTTCGGTTTTGAGAAAAAAATTTCTTTCATTTTCTCATTTCCATCAGCTTTCCAGGGGACACCCAACAGACTGTCCAACAAACTTAAATTTCATTTCGCTTTTGATAATAAAATGTCTCAACCTCTGAATACTATCACTTTTCTAGGGGACACGCTTCCGATTCTAAATTACACTTAAATTTGTTTTCGTTTTGAGGAAAAAATTTCTTTCATCTTCTGATTTCCATCAGCTTTCCAGGGGACACCCTACAGATTGTCCAACACACTTAAATTTCATTTCGCTTTTGATAATAAAATGTCTCAACCTCTGAATACTATCAGTTTTCTAGGGTACACGGTTCTGATTCTAAATTACACTTAAATTTCTTTTCGCTTTTTGTAGTAAAATTTTTCAACCTCTGAATACCATCAGTTTTCTAGGGGACACAATACAGATTCTAGAACACACCTAAGTTAGTTTCCGGTTGCGATAAAAACATTTTTCAACTTCTGAATACCAATATCTCTCTAGGGGACATGATACCTACCGATTCCAGATTACACTTAAATTTGTTTTCGGTTTTGAGAAAAAAATTTCTTTCATCTTCTGAATTCCATCAGCTTTCCAGGGGACACCGAACAGATTCTACAACACACTTAAATTTCATTTCGCTTTTGATAATAAACTTTTTCAACCTCTCAATACCATTAGCTTTCTTGTGAACACGCTACCGATTCCAGATTACACTTAAATTTATTTTCGATTTTTATAAAAAGTTTTTTAACTTCTGATTTCCATCAGCTTTCTAGGGGACACGCTACCGATTCTAGACTGCACTTAAATTTGTTTTCGGTTTTGAGAAAAAAATTTCTTTCATCTTCTCATTTCCATCAGCTTTCCAGGGGACACCCAACAGACTGTCCAACAAACTTAAATTTCATTTCGCTTTTGATAATAAAATGTCTCAACCTCTGAATACTATCACTTTTCTAGGGGACACGCTTCCGATTCTAAATTACACTTAAATTTGTTTTCGTTTTGAGGAAAAAATTTCTTTCATCTTCTGATTTCCATCAGCTTTCCAGGGGACACCCTACAGATTGTCCAACACACTTAAATTTCATTTCGCTTTTGATAATAAAATTTTTCAACCTCTGAATACCATTAGCTTTCATGGGGACACGCTACCGATTCCAGATTACACTGAAATTTATTTTCGATTTTTATAAAAAGTTTTTTAACTTCTGATTTCCATCAGCTTTCTAGGGGACACGCTACCGGTTCTAGACTGCACTTAAATTTGTTTTCGGTTTTGAGGAAAAAATTTCTTTCATCTTCTGATTTCCATCAGCTTTCCAGGGGACACCCAACAGACTGTCCAACAAACTTAAATTTCATTTCGCTTTTGATAATAAAATGTCTCAACCTCTGAATACTATCACTTTTCTAGGGGACACGCTTCCGATTCTAAATTACACTTAAATTTGTTTTCGTTTTGAGGAAAAAATTTCTTTCATCTTCTGATTTCCATCAGCTTTCCAGGGGACACCCTACAGATTGTCCAACACACTTAAATTTCATTTCGCTTTTGATAATAAAATGTCTCAACCTCTGAATACTATCAGCTTTCTAGGGTACACGCTTCCGATTCTAAATTACACTTAAATTTCTTTTCGCTTTTTGTAGTAAAATTTTTCAACCTCTGAATACCATCAGTTTTCTAGGGGACACAATACAGAATCTAGAACACACCTAAGTTAGTTTCCGGTTGCGATAAAAAAATTTTTCAACTTCTGAATACCAACATCTTTCTAGGGGGCATGATACCTACCGATTCCAGATTACACTTAAATTTGTTTTCGGTTTTGAGAAAAAAATTTCTTTCATCTTCTGAATTCCATCAGCTTTCCAGGGGACACCCAACAGATTCTACAATACACTTAAATTTCATTTCGCTTTTGATAATACAATTTTTCAACCTCTGAATACCATTAGCTTTCTTGGGGACACGCTACCGATTCCAGATTACACTGAAATTTATTTTCGATTTTTATAAAAAGTTTTTTAACTTCTGATTTCCATCAGCTTTCTAGGGGACACGCTACCGGTTCTAGACTGCACTTAAATTTGTTTTCGGTTTTGGGAAAAAAATTTCTTTCATCTTCTCATTTCCATCAGCTTTCCAGGGGACACCCAACAGACTGTCCAACAAACTTAAATTTCATTTCGCTTTTGATAATAAAATGTCTCAACCTCTGAATACTATCACTTTTCTAGGGGACACGCTTCCGATTCTAAATTACACTTAAATTTGTTTTCGTTTTGAGGAAAAAATTTCTTTCATCTTCTGATTTCCATCAGCTTTCCAGGGGACACCCTACAGATTGTCCAACACACTTAAATTTCATTTCGCTTTTGATAATAAAATGTCTCAACCTCTGAATACTATCAGTTTTCTAGGGTACACGCTTCCGATTCTAAATTACACTTAAATTTCTTTTCGCTTTTTGTAGTAAAATTTTTCAACCTCTGAATACCATCAGTTTTCTAGGGGACACAATACAGATTCTAGAACACACCTAAGTTAGTTTCCGGTTGCGATAAAAACATTTTTCAACTTCTGAATACCAATATCTCTCTAGGGGACATGATACCTACCGATTCCAGATTACACTTAAATTTGTTTTCGGTTTTGAGAAAAAAATTTCTTTCATCTTCTGAATTCCATCAGCTTTCCAGGGGACACCGAACAGATTCTACAACACACTTAAATTTCATTTCGCTTTTGATAATAAACTTTTTCAACCTCTCAATACCATTAACTTTCTTGGGGACACGCTACCGATTCCAGATTACACTTAAATTTATTTTCGATTTTTATAAAAAGTTTTTTAACTTCTGATTTCCATCAGCTTTCTAGGGGACACGCTACTGGTTCTAGACTGCACTTAAATTTGTTTTCGGTTTTGAGAAAAAAATTTCTTTCATCTTCTGATTTCCATCAGCTTTCCAGGGGACACCCAACAGATTGTCCAACACACTTAAATTTCATTTCGCTGTTGATAATAAAATGTCTCAACCTCTGAATACTATCAGTTTTCTAGGGGACACGCTTCCGATTCTAAATTACACTTAAATTTGTTTTCGGTTTTGAGGAAAACATTTCTTTCATCTTCTGATTTCCATCAGCTTTCCAGGGGACACCCTACCGATTGTCCAACACACTTAAATTTCATTTCGCTTTTGATAATAAAATGTCTCAACCTCTGAATACTATCAGTTTTCTAGGGGACACGCTTCCGATTCTAAATTACACTTAAATTTGTTTTCGGTTTTGAGGAAAACATTTCTTTCATCTTCTGATTTCCATCAGCTTTCCAGGGGACACCCTACAGATTCTGCAACACACTTACGTTTGTTTTCGCTTTTTGTAATATAATTTTTTAACTTCTGATTTCCATCCGCTTTCCAGGGGACACCCTACAGATTCTACGACACACTTGAGTTTGTTTCCGCTTTTGATAATACAATTTTGCAACCTATGAATAAAATCAGCTTTCTAGGGGACACGCTTCCGATTCTAAATTACACTTTAATTTGTTTTCGGTTTTGAGAAAAAAATTTCTTTCATCTTCTCATTTCCATCAGCCTTCCAGGGGACACCCAACAGATTGTCCAACACACTTAAATTTCATTTCGCTTTTGATAATAAAATGTCTCAACCTCTGAATACTATTAGTTTTCTAGGGGACACGCTTCCGATTCTAGATTACACTTAAATTTGTTTTCGGTTCCATCAGCTTTCCAGGGGACACCCTACAGATTGTCCAACACACTTAAATTTCATTTCGCTTTTGATAATAAAATGTCTCAACCTCTGAATACTATCAGTTTTCTAGGGGACACGCTTCCGATTCTAAATTACACTTAAATTTGTTTTCGCTTTTTGTAGTAAAATTTTTCAACCTCTGAATACCATCAGTTTTCTAGGGGACACAATACAGATTCTAGAACACACCTAAGTTAGTTTCCGGTTGCGATAAAAAAATTTTTCAACTTCTGAATACCAACATCTTTCTAGGGGACATGATACCTACCGATTCCAGATTACACTTAAATTTGTTTTCGGTTTTGAGAAAAAAATTTCTTTCATCTTCTGAATTCCATCAGCTTTCCAGGGGACACCCAACAGATTCTACAATACACTTAAATTTCATTTCGCTTTTGATAATAAAATTTTTCAACCTCTGAATACCATTAGCTTTCTTGGGGACACGCTACCGATTCCAGATTACACTGAAATTAATTTTCGATTTTTATAAAAAGTTTTTTAACTTCTGATTTCCATCAGCTTTCTAGGGGACACGCTACCGGTTCTAGACTGCACTTAAATTTGTTTTCGGTTTTGAGAAAAAAATTTCTTTCATCTTCTCATTTCCATCAGCTTTCCAGGGGACACCCAACAGATTGTCCAACACACTTAAATTTCATTTCGCTTTTGATAATAAAATGTCTCAACCTCTGAATACTATCAGTTTTCGAGGGGACACGCTTCCGAATCTAAATTACACTTAAATTTGTTTTCGGTTTTGAGAAAAAAATTTCTTTCATCTTCTCATTTCCATCAGCTTTCCAGGGGACACCCAACAGATTGTCCAACACACTTAAATTTCATTTCGCTTTTGATAATAAAATGTCTCAACCTCTGAATACTATTAGTTTTCTAGGGGACACGCTTCCGATTCTAGATTACACTTAAATTTGTTTTCGGTTCCATCAGCTTTCCAGGGGACACCCTACAGATTGTCCAACACACTTAAATTTCATTTCGCTTTTGATAATAAAATGTCTCAACCTCTGAATACTATCAGTTTTCTAGGGGACACGCTTCCGATTCTAAATTACACTTAAATTTGCTTTCGCTTTTTGTAGTAAAATTTTTCAACCTCTGAATACCATCAGTTTTCTAGGGGACACAATACAGATTCTAGAACACACCTAAGTTAGTTTCCGGTTGCGATAAAAAAATTTTTCAACTTCTGAATACCAACATCTTTCTAGGGGACATGATACCTACCGATTCCAGATTACACTTAAATTTGCTTTCGGTTTTGAGAAAAAAATTTCTTTCATCTTCTGAATTCCATCAGCTTTCCAGGGGACACCCAACAGATTCTACAATACACTTAAATTTCATTTCGCTTTTGATAATAAAATTTTTCAACCTCTGAATACCATTAGCTTTCTTGGGGACACGCTACCGATTCCAGATTACACTGAAATTTATTTTCGATTTTTATAAAAAGTTTTTTAACTTCTGATTTCCATCAGCTTTCTAGGGGACACGCTACCGGTTCTAGACTGCACTTAAGTTTGTTTTCGGTTTTGAGAACAAAATTTCTTTCATCTTCTCATTTCCATCAGCTTTCCAGGGGACACCCAACAGACTGTCCAACACACTTAAATTTCATTTCGCTTTTGATAATAAAATGTCTCAACCTCTGAATACTATCACTTTTCTAGGGGACACGCTTCCGATTCTAAATTACACTTAAATTTGTTTTCGTTTTGAGGAAAAAATTTCTTTCATCTTCTGATTTCCATCAGCTTTCCAGGGGACACCCTACAGATTGTCCAACACACTTAAATTTCATTTCGCTTTTGATAATAAAATGTCTCAACCTCTGAATACTATCAGTTTTCTAGGGTACACGCTTCCGATTCTAAATTACACTTAAATTTCTTTTCGCTTTTTGTAGTACAATTTTTCAACCTCTGAATACCATCAGTTTTCTAGGGGACACAATACAGATTCTAGAACACACCTAAGTTAGTTTCCGGTTGCGATAAAAAAATTTTTCAACTTCTGAATACAAATATCTCTCTAGGGGACATGATACCTACCGATTCCAGATTACACTTAAATTTGTTTTCGGTTTTGAGGAAAAAATTTCTTTCATCTTCTGAATTCCATCAGCTTTCCAGGGGACACCGAACAGATTCTACAACACACTTAAATTTCATTTCGCTTTTGATAATAAACTTTTTCAACCTCTCAATACCATTAGCTTTCTTGGGGACACGCTACCGATTCCAGATTACACTTAAATTTATTTTCGATTTTTATAAAAAGTTTTTTAACTTCTGATTTCCATCAGCTTTCTAGGGGACACGCTACCGGTTCTAGACTGCACTTAAATTTGTTTTCGGTTTTGAGAAAAAAATTTCTTTCATCTTCTCATTTCCATCAGCTTTCCAGGGGACACCCAACAGATTGTCCAACACACTTAAATTTCATTTCGCTGTTGATAATAAAATGTCTCAACCTCTGAATACTATCAGTTTTCTAGGGGACACGCTTCCGATTCTAAATTACACTTAAATTTGTTTTCGGTTTTGAGGAAAACATTTCTTTCATCTTCTGATTTCCATCAGCTTTCCAGGGGACACCCTACAGATTGTCCAACACACTTAAATTTCATTTCGCTTTTGATAATAAAATGTCTCAACCTCTGAATACTATCAGTTTTCTAGGGGGCACGCTTCCGATTCTAAATTACACTTAAATTTGTTTTCGGTTTTGAGGAAAAAATTTCTTTCATCTTCTGATTTCCATCAGCTTTCCAGGGGACACCCTACAGATTGTCCAACACACTTAAATTTCATTTCGTTTTTGATAATAAAATATCTCAACCTCTGAATACTATCAGTTTTCTAGGGGACACGCTTCCGATTCTAAATTACACTTAAATTTGTTTTCGGTTTTGAGGAAAAAATTTCTTTCATCTTCTGATTTCCATCAGCTTTCCAGGGGACACCCTACAGATTCTGCAACACACTTACGTTTGTTTTCGCTTTTTGTAATATAATTTTTTAACTTCTGATTTCCATCCGCTTTCCAGGGGACACCCTACAGATTCTACGACACACTTGAGTTTGTTTCCGCTTTTGATAATACAATTTTGCAACCTATGAATAACATCAGCTTTCTAGGGGACACGCTTCCGATTCTAAATTACACTTTAACCCAGATATGCCCATTGTCCTTTTAAAAGTCCAACGGATACTTTTTAAAAATTCTCGGATAAGTCTTTTGCTAAATTTTGACACACAGATGACGCTACATGTAAGAACAGCTAAAAAGGGGAATAACCCAATACCGTTGAGTGATTTAGTTTACAAGTGATTTTGAGTAAGTGAGCACGTGTCAAATATAGGCGTAAAAAAAACATGGACACTGGCGTGAATTTTAGACTAGTTGGGTAAGTAATAATATATTCTCAGTGCAAATTTTTGAAGAATTATTCTCCTTATACTTCTAGTTAATTATGAAAGTAAAAATATGTTAGTAAAAATTATTTTGAATTCATTGTTTTTGCTCACAACGGCGATGTTCTGTTAAAAGGACAAAGGGAACAAAGGGGTACTTAAAATTTGTTTTTTTCAGCGGACTTACTCTACATGAATTGTTGACTTATCTCGAAGAGGATGACGATGGTGATAACACTCCAGTGGATATAACAATGATGCCACCGACAAATGCTTGCGATGACGTAACAGATGAAGACTCTGGTGACGAAGATTTTATGACTGCTAATAATTTTCCAGACTCACAGCTGATGACTGAAGCAGAAATTTCTGATCATTTTGTAGCCGAGGACGATATTCCCTTATCGGTTATTCAGTTAGGTCTTAAGAAATCAAAAAACTATGAGTGGATTGACGACGATATTGAATTGAATGAGGTACAGTGGCCAGTGTATTCGACTGTTAAAGATAACAAGTCTCCCGTGGAGCTGTTTAACAACTACCTCGATGACGAAATTGTTAATTTATTTGTCGAACAAAGTAATCGTTATGCTGCTAGGAAAAATAGAATTCCAGACATTACTTCTAATGAAATAAGAACGTTTTTTGGCATTCTACTTTTAAGTGGATACGCAACTGTTCCCAGAAGAAGATTATATTGGGAAACGGTAAGTGATACCCACAATGAATTGGTTTCCAGAGCGATGTCCAGAAACAGGTTCGAATATATTATGAGCAACCTTCATTGCTGCGATAACCAGACTTTGGATCAATCGGATAAATTCGGTAAAGTAAGGCCATTTTTCGACGCCATAAACCGAAAATTTTTAGAATTCGCAAGCCCAGAAGAAAATCATAGCATAGATGAATGCATGGTACCATATTTTGGGAAGCATGGATGCAAACAGTGTATTCTTAATAAACCAGTGAGATTCGGCTATAAAATGTGGATGGGCTGTACTAGCGAGGGCTATATAAATTGGTTTGAGCCTTATCAAGGTTCTAAGTCAGTAATAAAGAATGCCTATAAAGATTTTTGTTTGGGTCCATCCATCGTTTTGGAATATGCTGACGTAATATCTTCTACTGCCAAATTATCCTATCATTTTTATTTTGATAACTTTTTTACAACAATACCACTAATTGAAGCGCTTTCACAAAAAGGAATACGTAGCACAGGAACAATACGGGAGAATCGATCCGGAAATTGCCCAGTAAGAAGCAAAAATGAAATGAAAAAGAAAGAACGGGGTTACTATGAGTACAAATCCATAAAAGATAGGAACATAATAGTCACAAAATGGTGCGATAACAATATCGTATCCATTGCTTCAAACGCCAACCCAGCAAATCCACCACATAGTGTTCGCAGGTATAGCCGTAAATTTAAGAAAAATATTATAGTCAAACAGCCGTACAATATTTACAAATACAACAAAAAAATGGGTGGAGTAGACCGTTGCGACCAGAATATAAGTTTGTATAGAACAAAAATAAGAGGAAAAAAATGGTACTTCTGCCTTATCGCCTTTGGCCTTGATTTGATGGAACAAAATACGTGGAATTTACACAAAAAACAAGGTGGCCAATTAGACCATCTAACATGCAGAAGGAGAATTGTCAATTCCATTTTGGCAGGAGCTGAGAACAGGAAGAGGGGAAGACCATCAAATATTGAAAATATAGATTCTCGGTTTGATAGAATGGATCACTTTGTAGGTCAACAGGAAAAACAAACCCGATGCAGAGTGTGCCATATGAAAGTGAAAACAATTTGTATAAAGTGCCAAGTGGCACTCCACATTCCTTGTTTTGCTTCCTACCATACCAAGTAGGAATACCACTTGAAATACGTTCGCTTAGAATATGTTCGTCCTTTACTGAAAAACTGAATTATTATATGTATTTGTAAAAATCATTTCTTTTCGTTTTTTTAATAAATTAGAATAAATATTGAACAGCCATTCCAAAGACTACGTTTTTTTTCAGAAGCCTATATGCCCATTGTCCTTTTAAAAGTACACTATAAACTAACTATGTCAAATTTGCAAATCACTAAAATGTTTACTTATTTGATAAAATATAGTAGTTTTAAAGATAAATACCAAGAAAAAAATCAGCGATTAAAGAAATAAAAATTCGGGCATATCTGGGTTAATTTGTTTTCGGTTTTGAGAAAAAAATTTCTTTCATCTTCTCATTTCCATCAGCTTTCCAGGGGCCACCCTACAGATTGTCCAACACACTTAAATTTCATTTCGCTTTTGATAATAAAATGTCTCAACCTCTGAATACTATCAGTTTTCTAGGGGACACGCTTCCGATTCTAAATTACACTTAAATTTGTTTTCGGTTTTGAGGAAAAAATTTCTTTCATCTTCTGATTTCCATCAGCTTTCCAGGGGACACCCTACAGATTCTGCAACACACTTGCGTTTGTTTTCGCTTTTTGTAATATAATTTTTTAACTTCTGATTTCCATCCGCTTTCCAGGGGACACCCAACAGATTCTACAACACACTTAAATTTCATTTCGCTTTTGATAATACAATTTTTCAACCTCTGAATACCATTAGCTTTCTAGGGGACACAATACAGATTCTAGAACACACCTAAGTTAGTTTCCGGTTGCGATAAAAAAATATTTCAACTTCTGAATACCAACATCTTTCTAGGGGACATGATACCTACCGATTCCAGATTACACTTAAATTTGTTTTCGGTTTTGAGAAAAAAATTTCTTTCATCTTCTGAATTCCATCAGCTTTCCAGGGGACACCCAAAAGATTGTCCAACACACTTAAATTTCATTTCGCTTTTGATAATAAAATGTCTCAACCTCTGAATACTATCAGTTTTCGAGGGGACACGCTTCCGATTCTAAATTGCACTTAAATTTGTTTTCGGTTTTGAGAAAAAAATTTCTTTCATCTTCTCATTTCCATCAGCTTTCCAGGGGACACCCAACAGATTGTCCAACACACTTAAATTTCATTTCGCTTTTGATAATAAAATGTCTCAACCTCTGAATACTATCAGTTTTCGAGGGGACACGCTTCCGATTCTAAATTACACTTAAATTTGTTTTCGGTTTTGAGAAAAAAATTTCTTTCATCTTGTCATTTCCATCAGCTTTCCAGGGGACACCCAACAGATTGTCCAACACACTTAAATTTCATTTCGCTTTTGATAATAAAATGTCTCAACCTCTGAATACTATCAGTTTTCGAGGGGACACGCTTCCGATTCTAAATTACACTTAAATTTGTTTTCGGTTTTGAGAAAAAAATTTCTTTCATCTTCTCATTTCCATCAGCTTTCCAGGGGACACCCAACAGATTGTCCAACACACTTAAATTTCATTTCGCTTTTGATAATAAAATGTCTCAACCTCTGAATACTATTAGTTTTCTAGGGGACACGCTTCCGATTCTAGATTACACTTAAATTTGTTTTCGGTTCCATCAGCTTTCCAGGGGACACCCTACAGATTGTCCAACACACTTAAATTTCATTTCGCTTTTGAAAATAAAATGTCTCAACCTCTGAATACTATCAGTTTTCTAGGGGACACGCTTCCGATTCTAAATTACACTTAAATTTGTTTTCGCTTTTTGTAGTAAAATTTTTCAACCTCTGAATACCATCAGTTTTCTAGGGGACACAATACAGATTCTAGAACACACCTAAGTTAGTTTCCGGTTGCGATAAAAAAAATTTTCAACTTCTGAATACCAACATCTTTCTAGGGGACATGATACCTACCGATTCCAGATTACACTTAAATTTGTTTTCGGTTTTGAGAAAAAAATTTCTTTCATCTTCTGAATTCCATCAGCTTTCCAGGGGACACCCAACAGATTCTACAATACACTTAAATTTCATTTCGCTTTTGATAATAAAATTTTTCAACCTCTGAATACCATTAGCTTTCTTGGGGACACGCTACCGATTGCAGATTACACTGAAATTTATTTTCGATTTTTATAAAAAGTTTTTTAACTTCTGATTTCCATCAGCTTTCTAGGGGACACGCTACCGGTTCTAGACTGCACTTAAATTTGTTTTCGGTTTTGAGAAAAAAATTTCTTTCATCTTCTCATTTCCATCAGCTTTCCAGGGGACACCCAACAGATTGTCCAACACACTTAAATTTCATTTCGCTTTTGATAATAAAATGTCTCAACCTCTGAATACTATCAGTTTTCGAGGGGACACGCTTCCGATTCTAAATTACACTTAAATTTGTTTTCGGTTTTGAGAAAAAAATTTCTTTCATCTTCTCATTTCCATCAGCTTTCCAGGGGACACCCAACAGATTGTCCAACACACTTAAATTTCATTTCGCTTTTGATAATAAAATGTCTCAACCTCTGAATACTATTAGTTTTCTAGGGGACACGCTTCCAATTCTAGATTACACTTAAATTTGTTTTCGGTTCCATCAGCTTTCCAGGGGACACCCTACAGATTGTCCAACACACTTAAATTTCATTTCGCTTTTGAAAATAAAATGTCTCAACCTCTGAATACTATCAGTTTTCTAGGGGACACGCTTCCGATTCTAAATTACACTTAAATTTGTTTTCGCTTTTTGTAGTAAAATTTTTCAACCTCTGAATACCACCAATGGCGGCCGCCGTGGTGTGAAGGTAGTGTTGCCGGCCTACCACACCGAAGGTCCATGGTTCGAGCCCTGGTACAGGTAACATCAAAAGTGATTTGAAAAAAAGTTTTTCAAAACGGGGTCGCCCCTCGGCAGTGGTTTGGCAAACTCTCCGAGTGTATTTCTGCCATGACAGGCTTCTCAGCAAAAATTCGTCTCCTTTGTAGATGCCGTTCGGAGTCGGCAAAAAACTGTAGGTCCCACCAATTTGTAGGGAAAATTCAAATCGGCACACCACAAATTGGAAGAGAAGCTTGGCGCAAAAATCTCTTAGGAGGTTTATGATGATATACCTGTTGTATATCGCGCCATAGAGATAGAGATAGAATACCATCAGTTTTCTAGGGGACACAATACAGATTCTAGAACACACCTAAGTTAGTTTCCGGTTGCGATAAAAAAATTTTTCAACTTCTGAATACCAACATCTTTCTAGGGGGCATGATACCTACCGATTCCAGATTACACTTAAATTTGTTTTCGGTTTTGAGAAAAAAATTTCTTTCATCTTCTGAATTCCATCAGCTTTCCAGGGGACACCCAACAGATTCTACAATACACTTAAATTTCATTTCGCTTTTGATAATAAAATGTCTCAACCTCTGAATACTATCAGTTTTCGAGGGGACACGCTTCCGATTCTAAATTACACTTAAATTTGTTTTCGGTTTTGAGAAAAAAATTTCTTTCATCTTCTCATTTCCATCAGCTTTCCATGGGAAACCCAACAGATTGTCCAACACACTTAAATTTCATTTCGCTTTTGATAATAAAATGTCTCAACCTCTGAATACTATCAGTTTTCGAGGGGACACGCTTCCGATTCTAAATTACACTTAAATTTGTTTTCGGTTTTGAGAAAAAAATTTCTTTCATCTTCTCATTTCCATCAGCTTTCCAGGGGACACCCAACAGATTGTCCAACACACTTAAATTTCATTTCGCTTTTGATAATAAAATGTCTCAACCTCTGAATACTATTAGTTTTCTAGGGGACACGCTTCCAATTCTAGATTACACTTAAATTTGTTTTCGGTTCCATCAGCTTTCCAGGGGACACCCTACAGATTGTCCAACACACTTAAATTTCATTTCGCTTTTGAAAATAAAATGTCTCAACCTCTGAATACTATCAGTTTTCTAGGGGACACGCTTCCGATTCTAAATTACACTTAAATTTGTTTTCGCTTTTTGCAGTAAAATTTTTCAACCTCTGAATACCATCAGTTTTCTAGGGGACACAATACAGATTCTAGAACACACCTAAGTTAGTTTCCGGTTGCGATAAAAAAATTTTTCAACTTCTGAATACCAACATCTTTCTAGGGGACATGATACCTACCGATTCCAGATTACACATAAATTTGTTTTCGGTTTTGAGAAAAAAATTTCTTTCATCTTCTGAATTCCATTAGCTTTCCAGGGGACACCCAACAGATTCTACAATACACTTAAATTTCATTTCGCTTTTGATAATAAAATTTTTCAACCTCTGAATACCATTAGCTTTCTTGGGGACACGCTACCGATTCCAGATTACACTGAAATTTATTTTCGATTTTTATAAAAAGTTTTTTAACTTCTGATTTCCATCAGCTTTCTAGGGGACACGCTACCGGTTCTAGATTACACTGAAATTTATTTTCGGTTTTGAGAAAAAAATTTCTTTCATCTTCTCATTTCCATCAGCTTTCCAGGGGACACCCAACAGATTGTCCAACACACTTAAATTTCATTTCGCTTTTGATAATAAAATGTCTCAACCTCTGAATACTATCAGTTTTCGAGGGGACACGCTTCCGATTCTAAATTACACTTAAATTTGTTTTCGGTTTTGAGAAAAAAATTTCTTTCATCTTCTCATTTCCATCAGCTTTCCAGGGGACACCCAACAGATTGTCCAACACACTTAAATTTCATTTCGCTTTTGATAATAAAATGTCTCAACCTCTGAATACTATTAGTTTTCTAGGGGACACGCTTCCGATTCTAGATTACACTTAAATTTGTTTTCGGTTCCATCAGCTTTCCAGGGGACACCCTACAGATTGTCCAACACACTTAAATTTCATTTCGCTTTTGAAAATAAAATGTCTCAACCTCTGAATGCTATCAGTTTTCTAGGGGACACGCTTCCGATTCTAAATTACACTTAAATTTGTTTTCGCTTTTTGTAGTAAAATTTTTCAACCTCTGAATACCATCAGTTTTCTAGGGGACACAATACAGATTCTAGAACACACCTAAGTTAGTTTCCGGTTGCGATAAAAAAATTTTTCAACTTCTGAATACCAACATCTTTCTAGGGGACATGATACCTACCGATTCCAGATTACACTTAAATTTGTTTTCGGTTTTGAGAAAAAAATTTCTTTCATCTTCTGAATTCCATCAGCTTTCCAGGGGACACCCAACAGATTCTACAATACACTTAAATTTCATTTCGCTTTTGATAATAAAGTTTTTTAACTTCTGATTTCCATCAGCTTTCTAGGGGACACGCTACCGGTTCTAGACTGCACTTAAATTTGTTTTCGGTTTTGAGAAAAAAATTTCTTTCATCTTCTCATTTCCATCAGCTTTCCAGGGGACACCCAACAGATTGTCCAACACTCTTAAGTTTGTTTTCGCTTTGATAATACAATTTTTCAACCTCTGAATACCATCAGTTTTCTAGGGAACACAATACAGATTCTAGAACACACTTAAGTTAGTTTCCGGACAACCTACAGATTCTACAACACACTTAAATTTGTTTTTGCTTTGATAATACAATTCTTCAAACTCTGAATACCATTAGCTTTCTAGCGGACACAATACAGATTCTAGAACACACCTAAGTTAGTTTCCGGTTGCGATAAAAAAATTTTTCAACTTCTGAATACCAACATCTTTCTAGGGGACATGATACCTACCGATTCCAGATTACACTGAAATTTATTTTCGATTTTTATAAAAAGTTTTTTAACTTCTTATTTCCATCAGCTTTCTAGGGGACACGCTACCGGTTCTAGACTGCACTTAAATTTGTTTTCGGTTTTGAGAAAAAAATTTCTTTCATCTTCTCATTTCCATCAGCTTTCCAGGGGACACCCAACAGACTGTACAACACACATAAATTTCTCTGAATACTATCAGTTTTCTAGGGTACACGCTTCCGATTCTAAATTACACTTAAATTTGTTTTCGCTCTTTGTAGTAAAATTTTTCAACCTCTGAATACCATCAGTTTTCTAGGGGACACAATACAGATTCTAGAACACACCTAAGTTAGTTTAGGGTTGCGATAAAAAAATTTTTCAACTTCTGAATACCAATATCTCTCTAGGGGACATGATACCTACCGATTCCAGATTACACTTAAATTTGTTTTCGGTTTTGAGAACAAAATTTCTTTCATCTTGTGAATTCCATCAGCTTTCCAGGGGACACCCAACAGATTCTACAACACACTTAAATTTCATTTCGCTTTTGATAATAAAATTTTTCAACCTCTGAATACCATTAGCTTTCTTGGGGACACGCTACCGATTCCAGATTACACTTAAATTTATTTTCGATTTTTATAAAAAGTTTTTTAACTTCTGATTTCCATCAGCTTTCTAGGGGCCACGCTACCGGTTCTAGACTGCACTTAAATTTGTTTTCGGTTTTGAGAAAAAAATTTCTTTCATCTTCTCATTTCCATCAGCTTTCCAGGGGACACCCAACAGATTGTCCAACACACTTAAATTTCATTTCGCTTTTGATAATAAAATTTTTCAACCTCTGAATACCATTAGCTTTCTTGGGGACACGCTACCGATTCCAGATTACAATTAAATTTATTTTCGATTTTTATAAAAAGTTTTTTAACTTCTGATTTCCATCAGCTTTCAAGGGGACACGCTACCGGTTCTAGACTGCACTTAAATTTGTTTTCGGTTTTGAGGAAAAAATTTCTTTCATCTTCTGATTTCCATCAGCTTTCCAGGGGCCACCCTACAGATTGTCCAACACACTTAAATTTCATTTCGCTTTTGATAATAAAATGTCTCAACCTCTGAATACTATCAGTTTTCTAGGGTACACGCTTCCGATTCTAAATTACACTTAAATTTGTTTTCGCTTTTTGTAGTAAAATTTTTCAACCTCTGAATACCATCAGTTTTCTAGGGGACACACAATACAGATTCTAGAACACACCTAAGTTAGTTTAGGGTTGCGATAAAAAAATTTTTCAACTTCTGAATACCAATATCTCTCTAGGGGACATGATACCTACCGATTCCAGATTACACTTAAATTTGTTTTCGGTTTTGAGAAAGAAATTTCTTTCATCTTCTGAATTCCATCAGCTTTCCAGGGTACACCCAACAGATTCTACAACACACTTAAATTTCATTTCGCTTTTGATAATAAAACTTTTCAACCTCTCAATACCATTAGCTTTCTTGGGGACACGCTACCGATTCCAGATTACACTTAAATTTGTTTTCGGTTTTGAGGAAAAAATTTCTTTCATCTTCTGATTTCCATCAGCTTTCCAGGGGACACCCAACAGATTGTCCAACACACTTAAATTTCATTTCGCTTTTGATAATAAAATGTCTCAACCTCTGAATACTATTAGTTTTCTAGGGGACACGCTTCCGATTCTAGATTACACTTAAATTTGTTTTCGGTTCCATCAGCTTTCCAGGGGACACCCTACAGATTGTACAACACACTTAAATTTCATTTCGCTTTTGATAATAAAATGTCTCAACCTCTGAATACTATCAGTTTTCCAGGGGACACGCTTCCGATTCTAAATTACACTTAAATTTGTTTTCGCTTTTTGTAGTAAAATTTTTCAACCTCTGAATACCATCAGTTTTCTAGGGGACACAATACAGATTCTAGAACACACCTAAGTTAGTTTCGGGTTGCGATAAAAAAACTTTTCAACTTCTGAATACCAACATCTTTCTAGGGGACATGATACCTACCGATTCCAGATTACACTTAAATTTGTTTTCGGTTTTGAGAAAAAAATTTCTTTCATCTTCTGAATTCCATCAGCTTTCCAGGGGACACCCAACAGATTCTACAATACACTTAAATTTCATTTCGCTTTTGATAATAAAATTTTTCAACCTCTGAATACCATTAGCTTTCTTGGGGACACGCTACCGATTCCAGATTACACTAAAATTTATTTTCGATTTTTATAAAAAGTTTTTTAACTTCTGATTTCCATTAGCTTTCTAGGGGACACGCTACCGGTTCTAGACTGCACTTAAATTTGTTTTCGGTTTTGAGAAAAAAATTTCTTTCATCTTCTCATTTCCATCAGCTTTCCAGGGGACACCCTACAGATTGTCCAACACACTTAAATTTCATTTCGCTTTTGATAATAAAATGTCTCAACCTCTGAATACTATCAGTTTTCTAGGGTACACGCTTCCGATTCTAAATTACACTTAAATTTGTTTTCGTTTTGAGGAAAAAATTTCTTTCATCTTCTGATTTCCATCAGCTTTCCAGGGGACACCCAACAGATTGTCCAACACACTTAAATTTCATTTCGCTTTTGATAATGAAATGTCTCAACCTCTGAATACTATCAGTTTTCTAGGGTACACGCTTCCGATTCTAAATTACACTTAAATTTGTTTTCGCTTTTTGTAGTAAAATTTTTCAACCTCTGAATACCATCAGTTTTCTAGGGGAGACACAATACAGATTCTAGAACACACCTAAGTTAGTTTAGGGTTGCGATAAAAAAATTTTTCAACTTCTGAATACCAATATCTCTCTAGGGGACATGATACCTACCGATTCCAGATTACACTTAAATTTGTTTTCGGTTTTGAGGAAAAAATTTCTTTCATCTTCTGAATTCCACTAGCTTTCCAGGGTACACCCAACAGAATCTACAACACACTTAAATTTCATTTCGCTTTTGATAATAAAATTTTTCAACCTCTCAATACCATAAGCTTTCTTGGGGACACGCTACCGATTCCAGATTACACTTAAATTTGTTTTCGGTTTTGAGGAAACAATTTCTTTCATCTTCTGATTTCCATCAGCTTTCCAGGGGACACCCTACAGATTGTCCAACACACTTAAATTTCATTTCGCTTTTGATAATAAAATGTCTCAAGCTCTGAATACTGTCAGTTTTCCAGGGGACACGCTTCCGATTCTAAATTACACTTAAATTTGTTTTCGCTTTTTGTAGTAAAATTTTTCAACCTCTGAATACCATCAGTTTTCTAGGGGACACAATACAGATTCTAGAACACACCTAAGTTAGTTTCGGGTTGCGATAAAAAAATTTTTCAACTTCTGAATACCAACATCTTTCTAGGGGACATGATACCTACCGATTCCACATTACACTTAAATTTGTTTTCGGTTTTGAGAAAAAAATTTCTTTCATATTCTGAATTCCATCAGCTTTCCAGGGGACACCCAACAGATTCTACAATACACTTAAATTTCATTTCGCTTTTGATAATAAAATTTTTCAACCTCTGAATACCATTAGCTTTCTTGGGGACACGCTACCGATTCCAGATTACACTGAAATTTATTTTCGATTTTTATAAAAAGTTTTTTAACTTCTGATTTCCATCAGCTTTCTAGGGGACACGCTACCGGTTCTAGACTGCACTTAAATTTGTTTTCGGTTTTGAGAAAAAAATTGCTTTCATTTCGCTTTTGAAAATAAAATGTCTCAACCTCTGAATGCTATCAGTTTTCTAGGGGACACGCTTCCGATTCTAAATTACACTTAAATTTGTTTTCGCTTTTTGTAGTAAAATTTTTCAACCTCTGAATACCATCAGTTTTCTAGGGGACACAATACAGATTCTAGAACACACCTAAGTTAGTTTCCGGTTGCGATAAAAAAATTTTTCAACTTCTGAATACCAACATCTTTCTAGGGGACATGATACCTACCGATTCCAGATTACACTTAAATTTGTTTTCGGTTTTGAGAAAAAAATTTCTTTCATCTTCTGAATTCCATCAGCTTTCCAGGGGACACCCAACAGATTCTACAATACACTTAAATTTCATTTCGCTTTTGATAATAAAGTTTTTTAACTTCTGATTTCCATCAGCTTTCTAGGGGACACGCTACCGGTTCTAGACTGCACTTAAATTTGTTTTCGGTTTTGAGAAAAAAATTTCTTTCATCTTCTCATTTCCGTCAGCTTTCCAGGGGACACCCAACAGATTGTCCAACACTCTTAAGTTTGTTTTCGCTTTGATAATACAATTTTTCAACCTCTGAATACCATCAGTTTTCTAGGGAACACAATACAGATTCTAGAACACACTTAAGTTAGTTTCCGGACAACCTACAGATTCTACAACACACTTAAATTTGTTTTTGCTTTGATAATACAATTCTTCAAACTCTGAATACCATTAGCTTTCTAGCGGACACAATACAGATTCTAGAACACACCTAAGTTAGTTTCCGGTTGCGATAAAAAAATTTTTCAACTTCTGAATACCAACATCTTTCTAGGGGACATGATACCTACCGATTCCAGATTACACTGAAATTTATTTTCGATTTTTATAAAAAGTTTTTTAACTTCTTATTTCCATCAGCTTTCTAGGGGACACGCTACCGGTTCTAGACTGCACTTAAATTTGTTTTCGGTTTTGAGAAAAAAATTTCTTTCATCTTCTCATTTCCATCAGCTTTCCAGGGGACACCCAACAGACTGTCCAACACACATAAATTTCTCTGAATACTATCAGTTTTCTAGGGTACACGCTTCCGATTCTAAATTACACTTAAATTTGTTTTCGCTTTTTGTAGTAAAATTTTTCAACCTCTGAATACCATCAGTTTTCTAGGGGACACAATACAGATTCTAGAACACACCTAAGTTAGTTTAGGGTTGCGATAAAAAAATTTTTCAACTTCTGAATACCAATATCTCTCTAGGGGACATGATACCTACCGATTCCAGATTGCACTTAAATTTGTTTTCGGTTTTGAGAACAAAATTTCTTTCATCTTGTGAATTCCATCAGCTTTCCAGGGGACACCCAACAGATTCTACAACACACTTAAATTTCTTTTCGCTTTTGATAATAAAATTTTTCAACCTCTGAATACCATTAGCTTTCTTGGGGACACGCTACCGATTCCAGATTACACTTAAATTTATTTTCGATTTTTATAAAAAGTTTTTTAACTTCTGATTTCCATCAGCTTTCTAGGGGCCACGCTACCGGTTCTAGACTGCACTTAAATTTGTTTTCGGTTTTGAGAAAAAAATTTCTTTCATCTTCTCATTTCCATCAGCTTTCCAGGGGACACCCAACAGATTGTCCAACACACTTAAATTTCATTTCGCTTTTGATAATAAAATTTTTCAACCTCTGAATACCATTAGCTTTCTTGGGGACACGCTACCGATTCCAGATTACAATTAAATTTATTTTCGATTTTTATAAAAAGTTTTTTAACTTCTGATTTCCATCAGCTTTCAAGGGGACACGCTACCGGTTCTAGACTGCACTTAAATTTGTTTTCGGTTTTGAGGAAAAAATTTCTTTCATCTTCTGATTTCCATCAGCTTTCCAGGGGCCACCCTACAGATTGTCCAACACACTTAAATTTCATTTCGCTTTTGATAATAAAATGTCTCAACCTCTGAATACTATCAGTTTTCTAGGGTACACGCTTCCGATTCTAAATTACACTTAAATTTGTTTTCGCTTTTTGTAGTAAAATTTTTCAACCTCTGAATACCATCAGTTTTCTAGGGGACACACAATACAGATTCTAGAACACACCTAAGTTAGTTTAGGGTTGCGATAAAAAAATTTTTCAACTTCTGAATACCAATATCTCTCTAGGGGACATGATACCTACCGATTCCAGATTACACTTAAATTTGTTTTCGGTTTTGAGAAAGAAATTTCTTTCATCTTCTGAATTCCATCAGCTTTCCAGGGTACACCCAACAGATTCTACAACACACTTAAATTTCATTTCGCTTTTGATAATAAAACTTTTCAACCTCTCAATACCATTAGCTTTCTTGGGGACACGCTACCGATTCCAGATTACACTTAAATTTGTTTTCGGTTTTGAGGAAACAATTTCTTTCATCTTCTGATTTCCATCAGCTTTCCAGGGGACACCCTACAGATTGTCCAACACACTTAAATTTCATTTCGCTTTTGATAATAAAATGTCTCAAGCTCTGAATACTATCAGTTTTCTAGGGTACACGCTTCCGATTCTAAATTACACTTAAATTTGTTTTCGCTTTTTGTAGTAAAATTTTTCAACCTCTGAATACCATCAGTTTTCTAGGGGAGACACAATACAGATTCTAGAACACACCTAAGTTAGTTTAGGGTTGCGATAAAAAAATTTTTCAACTTCTGAATACCAATATCTCTCTAGGGGACATGATACCTACCGATTCCAGATTACACTTAAATTTGTTTTCGGTTTTGAGAAAAAAATTTCTTTCATCTTCTGATTTCCATCAGCTTTCCAGGGGACACCCAACAGATTGTCCAACACACTTAAATTTCATTTCGCTTTTGATAATGAAATGTCTCAACCTCTGAATACTATCAGCTTTCTAGGGTACACGCTTCCGATTCTAAATTACACTTAAATTTGTTTTCGCTTTTTGTAGTAAAATTTTTCAACCTCTGAATACCATCAGTTTTCTAGGGGAGACACAATACAGATTCTAGAACACACCTAAGTTAGTTTAGGGTTGCGATAAAAAAATTTTTCAACTTCTGAATACCAATATCTCTCTAGGGGACATGATACCTACCGATTCCAGATTACACTTAAATTTGTTTTCGGTTTTGAGGAAAAAATTTCTTTCATCTTCTGAATTCCACTAGCTTTCCAGGGTACACCCAACAGAATCTACAACACACTTAAATTTCATTTCGCTTTTGATAATAAAATTTTTCAACCTCTCAATACCATAAGCTTTCTTGGGGACACGCTACCGATTCCAGATTACACTTAAATTTGTTTTCGGTTTTGAGGAAACAATTTCTTTCATCTTCTGATTTCCATCAGCTTTCCAGGGGACACCCTACAGATTGTCCAACACACTTAAATTTCATTTCGCTTTTGATAATAAAATGTCTCAAGCTCTGAATACTGTCAGTTTTCCAGGGGACACGCTTCCGATTCTAAATTACACTTAAATTTGTTTTCGCTTTTTGTAGTAAAATTTTTCAACCTCTGAATACCATCAGTTTTCTAGGGGACACAATACAGATTCTAGAACACACCTAAGTTAGTTTCGGGTTGCGATAAAAAAATTTTTCAACTTCTGAATACCAACATCTTTCTAGGGGACATGATACCTACCGATTCCACATTACACTTAAATTTGTTTTCGGTTTTGAGAAAAAAATTTCTTTCATATTCTGAATTCCATCAGCTTTCCAGGGGACACCTAACAGATTCTACAATACACTTAAATTTCATTTCGCTTTTGATAATAAAATTTTTCAACCTCTGAATACCATTAGCTTTCTTGGGGACACGCTACCGATTCCAGATTACACTGAAATTTATTTTCGATTTTTATAAAAAGTTTTTTAACTTCTGATTTCCATCAGCTTTCTAGGGGACACGCTACCGGTTCTAGACTGCACTTAAATTTGTTTTCGGTTTTGAGAAAAAAATTGCTTTCATTTCGCTTTTGAAAATAAAATGTCTCAACCTCTGAATGCTATCAGTTTTCTAGGGGACACGCTTCCGATTCTAAATTACACTTAAATTTGTTTTCGCTTTTTGTAGTAAAATTTTTCAACCTCTGAATACCATCAGTTTTCTAGGGGACACAATACAGATTCTAGAACACACCTAAGTTAGTTTCCGGTTGCGATAAAAAAATTTTTCAACTTCTGAATACCAACATCTTTCTAGGGGACATGATACCTACCGATTCCAGATTACACTTAAATTTGTTTTCGGTTTTGAGAAAAAAATTTCTTTCATCTTCTGAATTCCATCAGCTTTCCAGGGGACACCCAACAGATTCTACAATACACTTAAATTTCATTTCGCTTTTGATAATAAAGTTTTTTAACTTCTGATTTCCATCAGCTTTCTAGGGGACACGCTACCGGTTCTAGACTGCACTTAAATTTGTTTTCGGTTTTGAGAAAAAAATTTCTTTCATCTTCTCATTTCCGTCAGCTTTCCAGGGGACACCCAACAGATTGTCCAACACTCTTAAGTTTGTTTTCGCTTTGATAATACAATTTTTCAACCTCTGAATACCATCAGTTTTCTAGGGAACACAATACAGATTCTAGAACACACTTAAGTTAGTTTCCGGACAACCTACAGATTCTACAACACACTTAAATTTGTTTTTGCTTTGATAATACAATTCTTCAAACTCTGAATACCATTAGCTTTCTAGCGGACACAATACAGATTCTAGAACACACCTAAGTTAGTTTCCGGTTGCGATAAAAAAATTTTTCAACTTCTGAATACCAACATCTTTCTAGGGGACATGATACCTACCGATTCCAGATTACACTGAAATTTATTTTCGATTTTTATAAAAAGTTTTTTAACTTCTTATTTCCATCAGCTTTCTAGGGGACACGCTACCGGTTCTAGACTGCACTTAAATTTGTTTTCGGTTTTGAGAAAAAAATTTCTTTCATCTTCTCATTTCCATCAGCTTTCCAGGGGACACCCAACAGACTGTCCAACACACATAAATTTCTCTGAATACTATCAGTTTTCTAGGGTACACGCTTCCGATTCTAAATTACACTTAAATTTGTTTTCGCTTTTTGTAGTAAAATTTTTCAACCTCTGAATACCATCAGTTTTCTAGGGGACACAATACAGATTCTAGAACACACCTAAGTTAGTTTAGGGTTGCGATAAAAAAATTTTTCAACTTCTGAATACCAATATCTCTCTAGGGGACATGATACCTACCGATTCCAGATTACACTTAAATTTGTTTTCGGTTTTGAGAACAAAATTTCTTTCATCTTGTGAATTCCATCAGCTTTCCAGGGGACACCCAACAGATTCTACAACACACTTAAATTTCTTTTCGCTTTTGATAATAAAATTTTTCAACCTCTGAATACCATTAGCTTTCTTGGGGACACGCTACCGATTCCAGATTACACTTAAATTTATTTTCGATTTTTATAAAAAGTTTTTTAACTTCTGATTTCCATCAGCTTTCTAGGGGCCACGCTACCGGTTCTAGACTGCACTTAAATTTGTTTTCGGTTTTGAGAAAAAAATTTCTTTCATCTTCTCATTTCCATCAGCTTTCCAGGGGACACCCAACAGATTGTCCAACACACTTAAATTTCATTTCGCTTTTGATAATAAAATTTTTCAACCTCTGAATACCATTAGCTTTCTTGGGGACACGCTACCGATTCCAGATTACAATTAAATTTATTTTCGATTTTTATAAAAAGTTTTTTAACTTCTGATTTCCATCAGCTTTCAAGGGGACACGCTACCGGTTCTAGACTGCACTTAAATTTGTTTTCGGTTTTGAGGAAAAAATTTCTTTCATCTTCTGATTTCCATCAGCTTTCCAGGGGCCACCCTACAGATTGTCCAACACACTTAAATTTCATTTCGCTTTTGATAATAAAATGTCTCAACCTCTGAATACTATCAGTTTTCTAGGGTACACGCTTCCGATTCTAAATTACACTTAAATTTGTTTTCGCTTTTTGTAGTAAAATTTTTCAACCTCTGAATACCATCAGTTTTCTAGGGGACACACAATACAGATTCTAGAACACACCTAAGTTAGTTTAGGGTTGCGATAAAAAAATTTTTCAACTTCTGAATACCAATATCTCTCTAGGGGACATGATACCTACCGATTCCAGATTACACTTAAATTTGTTTTCGGTTTTGAGAAAAAAATTTCTTTCATCTTCTGAATTCCATCAGCTTTCCAGGGTACACCCAACAGATTCTACAACACACTTAAATTTCATTTCGCTTTTGATAATAAAACTTTTCAACCTCTCAATACCATTAGCTTTCTTGGGGACACGCTACCGATTCCAGATTACACTTAAATTTGTTTTCGGTTTTGAGGAAAAAATTTCTTTCATCTTCTGATTTCCATCAGCTTTCCAGGGGACACCCAACAGATTGTCCAACACACTTAAATTTCATTTCGCTTTTGATAATAAAATGTCTCAACCTCTGAATACTATTAGTTTTCTAGGGGACACGCTTCCGATTCTAGATTACACTTAAATTTGTTTTCGGTTCCATCAGCTTTCCAGGGGACACCCTACAGATTGTCCAACACACTTAAATTTCATTTCGCTTTTGATAATAAAATGTCTCAACCTCTGAATACTATCAGTTTTCCAGGGGACACGCTTCCGATTCTAAATTACACTTAAATTTGTTTTCGCTTTTTGTAGTAAAATTTTTCAACCTCTGAATACCATCAGTTTTCTAGGGGACACAATACAGATTCTAGAACACACCTAAGTTAGTTTCGGGTTGCGATAAAAAAACTTTTCAACTTCTGAATACCAACATCTTTCTAGGGGACATGATACCTACCGATTCCAGATTACACTTAAATTTGTTTTCGGTTTTGAGGAAAAAATTTCTTTCATCTTCTGAATTCCATCAGCTTTCCAGGGGACACCCAACAGATTCTACAATACACTTAAATTTCATTTCGCTTTTGATAATAAAATTTTTCAACCTCTGAATACCATTAGCTTTCTTGGGGACACGCTACCGATTCCAGATTACACTAAAATTTATTTTCGATTTTTATAAAAAGTTTTTTAACTTCTGATTTCCATTAGCTTTCTAGGGGACACGCTACCGGTTCTAGACTGCACTTAAATTTGTTTTCGGTTTTGAGAAAAAAATTTCTTTCATCTTCTCATTTCCATCAGCTTTCCAGGGGACACCCTACAGATTGTCCAACACACTTAAATTTCATTTCGCTTTTGATAATAAAATGTCTCAACCTCTGAATACTATCAGTTTTCTAGGGTACACGCTTCCGATTCTAAATTACACTTAAATTTGTTTTCGTTTTGAGGAAAAAATTTCTTTCATCTTCTGATTTCCATCAGCTTTCCAGGGGACACCCAACAGATTGTCCAACACACTTAAATTTCATTTCGCTTTTGATAATGAAATGTCTCAACCTCTGAATACTATCAGTTTTCTAGGGTACACGCTTCCGATTCTAAATTACACTTAAATTTGTTTTCGCTTTTTGTAGTAAAATTTTTCAACCTCTGAATACCATCAGTTTTCTAGGGGAGACACAATACAGATTCTAGAACACACCTAAGTTAGTTTAGGGTTGCGATAAAAAAATTTTTCAACTTCTGAATACCAATATCTCTCTAGGGGACATGATACCTACCGATTCCAGATTACACTTAAATTTGTTTTCGGTTTTGAGGAAAAAATTTCTTTCATCTTCTGAATTCCACTAGCTTTCCAGGGTACACCCAACAGAATCTACAACACACTTAAATTTCATTTCGCTTTTGATAATAAAATTTTTCAACCTCTCAATACCATAAGCTTTCTTGGGGACACGCTACCGATTCCAGATTACACTTAAATTTGTTTTCGGTTTTGAGGAAACAATTTCTTTCATCTTCTGATTTCCATCAGCTTTCCAGGGGACACCCTACAGATTGTCCAACACACTTAAATTTCATTTCGCTTTTGATAATAAAATGTCTCAAGCTCTGAATACTGTCAGTTTTCCAGGGGACACGCTTCCGATTCTAAATTACACTTAAATTTGTTTTCGCTTTTTGTAGTAACATTTTTCAACCTCTGAATACCATCAGTTTTCTAGGGGACACAATACAGATTCTAGAACACACCTAAGTTAGTTTCGGGTTGCGATAAAAAAATTTTTCAACTTCTGAATACCAACATCTTTCTAGGGGACATGATACCTACCGATTCCA
The DNA here is from genome assembly GCA_949987695.1 of Merzomyia westermanni. Classification (NCBI taxonomy): domain Eukaryota; kingdom Metazoa; phylum Arthropoda; class Insecta; order Diptera; family Tephritidae; genus Merzomyia; species Merzomyia westermanni. The sequence goes on along the minus strand of OX465288.1, from coordinate 101,447,592 downwards.
CATTACACTTAAATTTGTTTTCGGTTTTGAGAAAAAAATTTCTTTCATATTCTGAATTCCATCAGCTTTCCAGGGGACACCCAACAGATTCTACAATACACTTAAATTTCATTTCGCTTTTGATAATAAAATTTTTCAACCTCTGAATACCATTAGCTTTCTTGGGGACACGCTACCGATTCCAGATTACACTGAAATTTATTTTCGATTTTTATAAAAAGTTTTTTAACTTCTGATTTCCATCAGCTTTCTAGGGGACACGCTACCGGTTCTAGACTGCACTTAAATTTGTTTTCGGTTTTGAGAAAAAAATTGCTTTCATCTTCTCATTTCCATCAGCTTTCCAGGGGACACCCAACAGACTGTCCAACACACTTAAATTTCATTTCGCTTTTGATAATAAAATGTCTCAACCTCTGAATACTATCAGTTTTCTAGGGTACACGCTTCCGATTCTAAATTACACTTAAATTTGTTTTCGTTTTGAGGAAAAAATTTCTTTCATCTTCTGATTTCCATCAGCTTTCCAGGGGACACCCTACAGATTGTCCAACACACTTAAATTTCATTTCGCTTTTGATAATAAAATGTCTCAACGTCTGAATACTATCAGTTTTCTAGGGTACACGCTTCCGATTCTAAATTACACTTAAATTTGTTTTCGCTTTTTGTAGTAAAATTTTTCAACCTCTGAATACCATCAGTTTTCTAGGGGACACAATACAGATTCTAGAACACACCTAAGTTAGTTTAGGGTTGCGATAAAAAAATTTTTCAACTTCTGAATACCAATATCTCTCTAGGGGACATGATACCTACCGATTCCAGATTACACTTAAATTTGTTTTCGGTTTTGAGAAAAAAATTTCTTTCATCTTCTGAACTCCATCAGCTTTCCAGGGGACACCCAACAGATTGTCCAACACACTTAAATTTCATTTCGCTGTTGATAATAAAATGTCTCAACCTCTGAATACTATCAGTTTTCTAGGGGACACGCTTCCGATTCTAAATTACACTTAAATTTGTTTTCGGTTTTGAGGAAAAAATTTCTTTCATCTTCTGATTTCCATCAGCTTTCCAGGGGACACCCTACAGATTGTCCAACACACTTAAATTTCATTTCGCTTTTGATAATAAAATGTCTCAACCTCTGAATACTATCAGTTTTCTAGGGGACACGCTTCCGATTCTAAATTACACTTAAATTTGTTTTCGGTTTTAAGGAAAAAATTTCTTTCATCTTCTGATTTCTATCAGCTTTCCAGGGGACACCCAACAGATTGTCCAACACACTTAAATTTCATTTCGCTTTTGATAATAAAATGTCTCAACTTCTGAATACTATCAGTTTTCTAGGGGACACGCTTCCGATTCTCTCTCTCTCTCTATGGCGCGATATACAACAGGTATATCATCATAAACCTCCTAAGAGATTTTTGCGCCAAGCTTCTCTTCCAATTTGTGGTGTGCCGATTTGAATTTTCCCTACAAATTGGTGGGACCTACAGTTTTTTGCCGACTCCGAACGGCATCTAGGAGACGAATTTTTGCTGAGAAGCCTGTCATGGCAGAAATACACTCGGAGAGTTTGCCAAACCACTGCCGAGGGGCGACCCCGTTTTGAAAAACTTTTTTCAAATCACTTTTGGTGTTACCTGTACCAGGGCTCGAACCATGGACCTTCGGTGTGGTAGGCCGGCAACACTACCTTCACACCACGGAGGCCGCTTCCGATTCTAAATTACACTTAAATTTGTTTTCGGTTTTGAGGAAAAAATTTCTTTCATCTTCTGATTTCCATCAGCTTTCCAGGGGACACCCTACAGATTGTCCAACACACTTAAATTTCATTTCGCTTTTGATATTAAAATGTCTCAACCTCTGAATACTATCAGTTTTCTAGGGGACACGCTTCCGATTCTAAATTACACTTAAATTTGTTTTCGGTTTTGAGGAAAAAATTTCTTTCATCTTCTGATTTCCATCAGCTTTCCAGGGGACACCCTACAGATTGTCCAATACACTTAAATTTCATTTCGCTTTTGATAGTAAAATGTCTCAACCTCTGAATTCCATCAGCTTTCCAGGGGACACCCAACAGATTGTCCAACACACTTAAATTTCATTTCGCTTTTGATAATAAAATTTTTCAACCTCTGAATACCATTAGCTTTCTTGGGGACACGCTACCGATTCCAGATTACACTTAAATTTATTTTCGATTTTTATGAAAAGTTTTTTAACTTCTGATTTCCATCAGCTTTCTAGGGGACACGCTACCGGTTCTAGACTGCACTTAAATTTGTTTTCGGTTTTGAGAAAAAAATTTCTTTCATCTTCTCATTTCCATCAGCTTTCCAGGGGACACCCAACAGATTGTCCAACACACCTAAGTTTGTTTTCGCTTTGATAATACAATTTTTCAACCTCTGAATACCATCAGTTTTCTAGGGGACACAATACAGATTCTAGAACACACTTAAGTTAGTTTCCGGACAACCTACAGATTCTACAACACACTTAAATTTGTTTTTGCTTTGATAATACAATTCTTCAAACTCTGAATACCATTAGCTTTCTAGGGGACACGCTACCGATTCTAGATTAAACTTGAATTGGTTTTCGGTTCTGAGAAAAAAATTTCTTTCATCTTCTGATTTCCAACAGCTTTCCAGGGGACACCCTACAGATTGTCCAACACACTTAAATTTCATTTCGCTTTTGATAATAAAATTTCTCAACCTCTGAATGCTATCAGTTTTCCAGGGGACACGCTTCCGATTCTAAATTACACTTTAATTTGTTTTCGGTTTCGAGAAAAACATTTCTTTCATCTTCTGATTTCCATCAGCTTTCCAGGGGACACCCTACAGATTGTCCAACACACTTAAATTTGTTTTCGCTTTGATAATACAATTTTTCCAGCTCTGAATACCTTCAGCTTTCTTGGGGACATAGCACAGATTCTAGAACTTACTTAAGTTTGTTTCCGCTTTTGATAATACAATTTGTCACCTCTGAATAACTTCATCTTTCTTGGCGACACGCTACCGATTCTAAATTACACTTTAATTTGTTTTCGGTTTCGAGAAAAACATTTCTTTCATCTTCTCATTTCCATCAGCTTTCCAGGGGACACCCTACAGATTCTACAACACACTTAAGTTTGTTTTCGCTTTGATAATACAATTTTTCCAGCTCTGAATACCTTCAGCTTTCTTGGGGACATAGCACAGATTCTAGAACTTACTTAAGTTTGTTTCCGCTTTTGATAATACAATTTGTCACCTCTGAATAACTTCATCTTTCTTGGCGACACGCTACCGATTCTAAATTACACTTAAATTTGTTTTCGGTTCTGAGAAAAAATTTCTCATCTTCTGATTTCCATCAGCTTTCCAGGGGACACCCTACAGATTCCACAACACGCTTTAGTTTGTTTTCGCTTTGATAATACAATTTTTCAACCTCTGAATACCTTGAAATTTCTTTCGATTTTTAAATTTATTTTCGATTTTTATAATAAAGTTTTTCAACTTCTGATTTCCACCAGCTTTATAGGGGACACGCTACCGATTCTAGATTGCACTTAAATTTGTTTTCGCTTTTTGTAGTCAAAATTTGCAACTTCTGAATACCATCAGCTTTCTAGGGGACACGCTACCGATTCTAGATTAGACTTAAATTTGTTTTCGGTTGTGAGAAAAAAATTCTTTCATCTTCTGATTTCCATCAGCTTTCCACGGGACACCCTACGGATTCTACAACACACTTCAGTTTGTTTTTGTTTTGATAATACAATTTGTCACCTCTGAATACCAACAGCTTTCTTGGGGACACGCTACCGACTCTAAATTACACTTAAATTTGTTTCCGGTTCTGAGAAAAAAATTTCTTTCATCTTCTGATTTAAATCAGCTTTCCAGGGGACACCCTACAGATTCCACAACACGCTTTAGTTTGTTTTCGGTTTGATAATACAATTTTTCAACCTCTGAATACCTTCAACTTTCTTTCGATTTTTAAATTTATTTTCGATTTTTATAATAAAGTTTTTCAACTTCTGATTTCCATCAGCTTTCTAGGGGACATGCTACCGATCCTTGATTATACTTAAATTTGTTTTCGCTTTTTATAACAAAATTTTTCAACGTTTGAATACCATCAGCTTTCTAGGGGACATGCTACCGATTCTAGATTACACTTAAATTTGTTTAAATTAAATTTGGCGGCCGCCGTGGTGTGGAGGTAGTGTTGCCGGCCTACCACACCGAAGGTCCACGGTTCGAGCCCTGGTACAGGTAACATCAAAAGTGATTTGAAAAAAGTTTTTCAAAAACGGGGTCGCCCCTCGGCAGTGGTTTGGCAAACTCTCCGAGTGTATTTCTGCCATGACAGGCTTCTCAGCAAAAATTCGTCTCCTTTGTAGATGCCGTTCGGAGTCGGCAAAAAACTGTAGGTCCCACCAATTTGTAGGGAAAATTCAAATCGGCACACCACAAATTGGAAGAGAAGCTTGGCGCAAAAATCTCTTAGGAGGTTTATGATGATATACCTGTTGTATATCGCGCCATAAAGAGAAAAGAGAAATACAATTTTTCAACTTCTGAATACCTTCAACTTTCTTTCGATTTTTAAATTTATTTTCGATTTTTATAATAAAGTTTTTCAACTTCTGATTTCCACCAGCTTTCTAGGGGACACGCTGCCGATTCTAGATAAGACTTAAATTTGTTTTCGGTTTTGAGAAAAAAAATTCTTTCATCTTCTGATTTCCATCAGCTTTCCAGGGGACACCCTACAGATTCCACAACACACTTTAGTTTGCTTTCGCTTTGATAATACAATTTTTCAACCTCTGAATACCTTCAACTTTCTTTCGATTTTTAAATTTATTTTAGATTTTTATAATAAAGTTTTTCAACTTCTTATTTCCATCAGCTTTCTAGGGGACATGCTACCGATCCTTGATTATACTTAAATTTGTTTTCGCTTTTTATAACAAAATTTTTCAACGTTTGAATACCATCAGCTTTCTAGGGGACACTCTACCGATCTTAGATTACACTTAAGTTTGTTTTCGCTTTTTATAACAAAATTTTTCAACGTTTGAATACCATTAGCTTTCTAGGGGACATGCTACCAATTCTAGATTACACTTAAATTTGTTTTCGCTTTTTGTAGTAAAATTTTTCAACCTCTGAATAAAATCAGCTTTCTAGGGGACACGCTACCGATTCTAGACTGCACTTAAATTTGTTTTCGGTTTTGAGAAAAAAATTTCTTTCATCTTCTCATTTCCATCAGCTTTCCAGGGGACACCCAACAGATTGTCCAACACACTTAAGTTTGTTTTCGCTTTGATAATACAATTTTTCAACCTCTGAATACCATCAGTTTTCTAGGGGACGCAATACAGATTCTAGAACACACTTAAGTTAGTTTCCGGACAACCTACAGATTCTACAACACACGTAAATTTGTTTTTGCTTTGATAATACAATTCTTCAAACTCTGAATACCATTAGCTTTCTAGGGGACACGCTACCGATTCTAGATTAAACTTGAATTGGTTTTCGGTTCTGAGAAAAAAATTTCTTTCATCTTCTGATTTCCAACAGCTTTCCAGGGGACACCCTACAGATTGTCCAACACACTTAAATTTCATTTCGCTTTTGATAATAAAATTTCTCAACCTCTGAATGCTATCAGTTTTCCAGGGGACACGCTTCCGATTCTAAATTACACTTTAATTTGTTTTCGGTTTCGAGAAAAACATTTCTTTCATCTTCTGATTTCCATCAGCTTTCCAGGGGACACCCTACAGATTCTACAACACACTTAAGTTTGTTTTCGCTTTGATAATACAATTTTTCCAGCTCTGAATACCTTCAGCTTTCTTGGGGACATAGCACAGATTCTAGAACTTACTTAAGTTTGTTTCCGCTTTTGATAATACAATTTGTCACCTCTGAATAACTTCATCTTTCTTGGCGACACGCTACCGATTCTAAATTACACTTAAATTTGTTTTCGGTTCTGAGAAAAAATTTCTCATCTTCTGATTTCCATCAGCTTTCCAGGGGACACCCTACAGATTCCACAACACGCTTTAGTTTGTTTTCGCTTTGATAATACAATTTTTCAACCTCTGAATACCTTGAAATTCTTTCGATTTTTAAATTTATTTTCGATTTTTATAATAAAGTTTTTCAACTTCTGATTTCCACCAGCTTTCTAGGGGACACGCTACCGATCCTAGATTACACTTAAATTTGTTTTCGCTTTTTGTAATAAAATTTTTCAACCTCTGAACACCATTAGCTTTATAGGGGACACGCTACCGATTCTAGATTGCACTTAAATTTGTTTTCGCTTTTTGTAGTCAAAATTTTGCAACTTCTGAATACCATCAGCTTTCTAGGGGACACGCTACCGATTCTAGATTAGACTTAAATTTGTTTTCGGTTGTGAGAAAAAAATTCTTTCATCTTCTGATTTCCATCAGCTTTCCACGGGACACCCTACGGATTCTACAACACACTTCAGTTTGTTTTTGTTTTGATAATACAATTTGTCACCTCTGAATACCAACAGCTTTCTTGGGGACACGCTACCGACTCTAAATTACACTTAAATTTGTTTCCGGTTCTGAGAAAAAAATTTCTTTCATCTTCTGATTTAAATCAGCTTTCCAGGGGACACCCTACAGATTCCACAACACGCTTTAGTTTGTTTTCGGTTTGATAATACAATTTTTCAACTTCTGAATACCTTCAACTTTCTTTCGATTTTTAAATTTATTTTCGATTTTTATAATAAAGTTTTTCAACTTCTGATTTCCACCAGCTTTCTAGGGGACATGCTACCGATCCTAGATTACACTTAAATTTGTTTTCGCTTTTTATAATAAAATTTTCCAACGTTTGAATACCATTAGATTTCTAGGGGACACGCTTCCGATTCTAGATTACACTTAAATTTGTTTTCGTTTTCTGTAATAAAATTTTTCAACCTCTGAATACCAGTAGCTTTCTAGGGGACACGCTACCGATTCTAGATTACACTTAAATTTGTTTTCGCTTTTTGTAGTAAAATTTTTCAACCTCTGAATACCATCAGCTTTCTAGGGGACACGCTGCCGATTCTAGATAAGACTTAAATTTGTTTTCGGTTTTGAGAAAAAAAATTCTTTCATCTTCTGATTTCCATCAGCTTTCCAGGGGACACCCTACAGATTCCACAACACACTTTAGTTTGCTTTCGCTTTGATAATACAATTTTTCAACCTCTGAATACCTTCAACTTTCTTTCGATTTTTAAATTTATTTTCGATTTTTATAATAAAGTTTTTCAACTTCTGATTTCCATCAGCTTTCTAGGGGACATGCTACCGATCTTTGATTATACTTAAATTTGTTTTCGCTTTTTATAACAAAATTTTTCAACGTTTGAATACCATCAGCTTTCTAGGGGACACTCTACCGATCTTAGATTACACTTAAGTTTGTTTTCGCTTTTTATAACAAAATTTTTCAACGTTTGAATACCATTAGCTTTCTAGGGGACATGCTACCGATTCTAGACTGCACTTAAATTTGTTTTCGGTTTTGAGATAAAAATTTCATTCATCTTCTGATTTCCATTAGCTTTCTAGGGGACACGCTACCGATTGTAGTTTACACTTAAATTTGTTTTCGCTTTTTGTAGTAAAGGTTTTCAACGTTTGAATACCATTAGCTTTCTAGGGGACACGCTACCGATTGTGGTTTACACTTAAATTTGTTTTCGCTTTTTGTAGTAAAATTTTTCAACCTCTGAATAAAATCAGCTTTCTAGGGGACACGCTACCGATTCTAGACTGCACTTAAATTTGTTTTCGGTTTTGAGAAAAAAATTTCTTTCATCTTCTCATTTCCATCAGCTTTCCAGGGGACACCCAACAGATTGTCCAACACACTTAAGTTTGTTTTCGCTTTGATAATACAATTTTTCAACCTCTGAATACCATCAGTTTTCTAGGGGACACAATAGAGATTCTAGAACACACTTAAGTTAGTTTCCGGACAACCTACAGATTCTACAGCACACTTAAATTTGTTTTTGCTTTGATAATACAATTCTTCAAACTCTGAATACCATTAGCTTTCTAGGGGACACGCTACCGATTCTAGATTAAACTTGAATTGGTTTTCGGTTCTGAGAAAAAAATTTCTTTCATCTTCTGATTTCCAACAGCTTTCCAGGGGACACCCTACAGATTGTCCAACACACTTAAATTTCATTTCGCTTTTGATAATAAAATTTCTCAACCTCTGAATGCTATCAGTTTTCCAGGGGACACGCTTCCGATTCTAAATTACACTTTAATTTGTTTTCGGTTTCGAGAAAAACATTTCTTTCATCTTCTGATTTCCATCAGCTTTCCAGGGGACACCCTACAGATTCTACAACACACTTAAGTTTGTTTTCGCTTTGATAATACAATTTTTCCAGCTCTGAATACCTTCAGCTTTCTTGGGGACATAGCACAGATTCTAGAACTTACTTAAGTTTGTTTCCGCTTTTGATAATACAATTTGTCACCCCTGAATAACTTCATCTTTCTTGGCGACACGCTACCGATTCTAAATTACACTTAAATTTGTTTTCGGTTCTGAGAAAAAATTTCTCATCTTCTGATTTCCATCAGCTTTCCAGGGGACACCCTACAGATTCCACAACACGCTTTAGTTTGTTTTCGCTTTGATAATACAATTTTTCAACCTCTGAATACCTTCAAATTTCTTTCGATTTTTAAATTTATTTTCGATTTTTATAATAAAGTTTTTCAACTTCTGATTTCCACCAGCTTTCTAGGGGACACGCTACCGATCCTAGATTACACTAAAATTTGTTTTCGCTTTTTGTAATAAAGTTTTTCAACCTCTGAACACCATTAGCTTTATAGGGGACACGCTACCGATTCTAGATTGCACTTAAATTTGTTTTCGCTTTTTGTAGTCAAAATTTGCAACTTCTGAATACCATCAGCTTTCTAGGGGACACGCTACCGATTCTAGATTAGACTTAAATTTGTTTTCGGTTGTGAGAAAAAAATTCTTTCATCTTCTGATTTCCATCAGCTTTCCACGGGACACCCTACGGATTCTACAACACACTTCAGTTTGTTTTTGTTTTGATAATACAATTTGTCACCTCTGAATAACTTCATCTTTCTTGGGGACACGCTACCGACTCTAAATTACACTTAAATTTGTTTCCGGTTCTGAGAAAAAAATTTCTTTCATCTTCTGATTTAAATCAGCTTTCCAGGGGACACCCTACAGATTCCACAACACGCTTTAGTTTGTTTTCGGTTTGATAATACAATTTTTCAACTTCTGAATACCTTCAACTTTCTTTCGATTTTTAAATTTATTTTCGATTTTTATAATAAAGTTTTTCAACTTCTGATTTCCACCAGCTTTCTAGGGGACATGCTACCGATCCTAGATTACACTTAAATTTGTTTTCGCTTTTTATAATAAAATTTTCCAACGTTTGAATACCATTAGATTTCTAGGGGACACGCTTCCGATTCTAGATTACACTTAAATTTGTTTTCGCTTTCTGTAATAAAATTTTTCAACCTCTGAATACCAGTAGCTTTCCAGGGGACACGCTACCGATTCTAGATTACACTTAAATTTGTTTTCGCTTTTTGTAGTAAAATTTTTCAACCTCTGAATACCATCAGCTTTCTAGGGTACACGCTGCCGATTCTAGATAAGACTTAAATTTGTTTTCGGTTTTGAGAAAAAAAATTCTTTCATCTTCTGATTTCCATCAGCTTTCCAGGGGACACCCTACAGATTCCACAACACACTTTAGTTTGCTTTCGCTTTGATAATACAATTTTTCAACCTCTGAATACCTTCAACTTTCTTTCGATTTTTAAATTTATTTTCGATTTTTATAATAAAGTTTTTCAACTTCTGATTTCCATCAGCTTTCTAGGGGACATGCTACCGATCCTTGATTATACTTAAATTTGTTTTCGCTTTTTATAACAAAATTTTTCAACGTTTGAATACCATCAGCTTTCTAGGGGACACGCTACCGATCTTAGATTACACTTAAGTTTGTTTTCGCTTTTTATAACAAAATTTTTCAACGTTTGAATACCATTAGCTTTCTAGGGGACATGCTACCGATTCTAGATTACACTTAAATTTGTTTTCGCTTTTTGTAGTAAAATTTTTCAACCTCTGAATAAAATCAGCTTTCTAGGGGACACGCTACCGATTCTAGATTACACTTAAATTAGTTTTCGGTTCCATCAGCTTTCCAGGGGACACCCTACAGGTTCTACAACACACTTAAATTTGTTTTTGCTTTGATAATACAATTCTTCAAACTCTGAATACCTTCATCTTTCTTGGGGGCACGCTACCGATTCTAAATTACACTTAAATTTGTTTTCGTTGTTGAGAAAAAAATTTCTTTCATCTTCTGATTTCCATCAGCTTTCCAGGGGACACCCTATAGATTCTAGAACACACTTAAGTTTGTTTTCGGTTTTGAGAAAAAAATTTCTTTCATCTTCTGATTTCCATCAGCTTTCCAGGGGACACCCTATAGATTCTAGAACACACTTAAGTTTGTTTTCGGTTTTGAGAAAAAAATTTCTTTCATCTTCTGATTTCCATCAGCTTTCCAGGGGACACCCTATAGATTCTACAACACACTTAAATTTGTTTTCGGTTTTGAGAAAAAAATTTCTTTCATCTTCTGATTTCCATCAGCTTTCCAGGGGACACCCTATAGATTCTACAACACACTTAAATTTGTTTTCGGTTTTGAGACAAAAATTTCTTTCATCTTCTGATTTCCATCAGCTTTCCAGGGGACACCCTACAGATTCTACAACACACTTAAATTTGTTTTTGCTTTGATAATACAATTCTTCAAACTCTGAATACTTTCATCTTTCTTGGGGACATAGCACAGATTCTAGAACTTACTTAAGTTTGTTTCCGCTTTTGATAATACAATTTTTCAACCTCTGAATAAAATCAGCTTTCTAGGGGACACGCTACCGATTCTAGAGTACACTTAAATTAGTTTTCGGTTCCATCAGCTTTCCAGGGGACACCCTACAGATTCTACAACACACATTTAAGTTTGTTTTCGCTTTGATAATACAGTTTTGCAGCTCTGAATAAACTCAGCTTTCTTGGGGACATAGCACAGATTATAGAACACACTTAAGGTTGTTTCCGCTTTTGAAAAAACAATGTTTCAACTTCTGAATAAAATCAGCTTTCTAGGGACACAATACCGATTCTAAATTACACTTGAATTTGTTTCCGGTTCTGAGAAAAAAATTTCTTTCATCTTCTGATTTAAATCAGCTTTCCAGGGGACACCCTACAGATTCCACAACACGCTTTAGTTTGTTTTCGCTTTGATAATACAATTTTTTAACCTCTGAATACCTTCAACTTTCTTTCGATTTTTAAATTTATTTTCGATTTTTATAATAAACTTTTTCAACTTCTGATCTCCACCAGCTTTCTAGGGGACATGCTACCGATCCTAGATTACACTTAAATTTGTTTTCGGTTTTTATAACAAAATTTTCCAACGTTTGAATACCATTAGATTTCTAGGGGACACGCTACCGATTCTAGATTACACTTAAATTTGTTTTCGCTTTCTGTAATAAAATTTTTCAACCTCTGAATACCAGTAGCTTTCTAGGGGACACGCTACCGATTCTAGATTACACTTAAATTTGTTTTCGCTTTTTGTAGTAAAATTTTTCAACCTCTGAATACCATCAGCTTTCTAGGGGACACGCTGCCGATTCTAGATTACACTTAAATTTGTTTTCGCTTTTTATAACAAAATTTTCCAACGTTTGAATACCATTAGATTTCTAGGGGACACGCTACCGATTCTAGATTACACTTAAATTTGTTTTCGCTTTCTGTAATAAAATTTTTCAACCTCTGAATACCAGTAGCTTTCTAGGGGACACGCTACCGATTCTAGATTACACTTAAATTTGTTTTCGCTTTTTGTAGTAAAATTTTTCAACCTCTGAATACCATCAGCTTTCTAGGGGGCACGCTACCGATTCTAGATTACACTTAAATTTGTTTTCGCTTTTTGTAGTAAAATTTTTCAACCCCTGAATACCATCAGCTTTCTAGGGGACACGCTGCCGATTCTAGATAAGACTTAAATTTGTTTTCGGTTTTGTGAAAAAAATTTCTTTCAGCTTTCCAGGGGACACCCTACAGATTCTACAACACACTTAAGTTTGTTTTTGTTTTGATAATACAATTTGTCACCTCTGAATAACTTCATCTTTCTTGGGGACACGCTACCGATTCTAGATTACACTTAAATTTGTTTTCGCTTTTTGTAGTAAAATTTTTCAACCTCTGAATACCATCAGCTTTCTAGGGGACACGCTACCGATTCTAGATTACACTTACATTTGTTTTCGCTTTTTGTAGTAAAATTTTTCAACCCCTGAATACCATCAGCTTTCTAGGGGACACGCTGCCGATTCTAGATAAGACTTAAATTTGTTTTCGGTTTTGTGAAAAAACTTTCTTTCATCTTCTGATTTCCATCAGCTTTCCAGGGGACACCCTACAGATTCCACAACACACTTTAGCTTGCTTTCGCTTTGATAATACAATTTTTCAACCTCTGAATACCTTCAACTTTCTTTCGATTTTTAAATTTATTTTCGATTTTTATAATAAAGTTTTTCAACTTCTGATTTCCATCAGCTGTCTAGGGGACACGCTACCGATCCTAGATTACACTTAAATTTGTTTTCGCTTTTTATAACAAAATTGTTCAACGTTTGAATACCATTAGCTTTCTAGGGGACACGCTACCGATTCTAGATTACACTTAAATTTATTTGCGATTTTTATAATAAAGTTTTTCAACCTCTGATTTCCATCAGCTTTCTAGGGGACACTGTTTCGTTTCGCTTTGATAATACAATTTTTCAACCTCTGAATACCTTCAACCCTCTTGGGGGCACGCTACCGATTATAGATTACACTTAAATTTGTTTTCGCTTTTTGTAGTAAAATTTTTCAACCTCTGAATACCTTCATCTTTCATTCTGTTCTTAAATTTATTTTGGATTTTTATAATAAAGTTTTTCAACTTCTGATTTCCATCAACTTTCTAGGGGACACGCTACCGATCTTAGATTACACTTTAATTTGTATTCTGTTTTGAGAAAAAAATTTCTTTCATCATCTGATTTCCATCAGCTTTCCAGGGGATACCCTACAGATTCCACAACACACTTTAGTTTGTTTTCGCTTTGATAATACAATTTTTCAACCTCTGAATACCTTCAACTTTCTTTCGATTTTTTAATTTATTTTCGATTTTTATAATAAAGTTTTTCAATTTCTGATTTCCATCAGCTTTCTAGGGGACACGCTACCGATCCTAGATTACACTTAAATTTGTTTTCGCTTTTTATAACAACATTTTTCAACGGTTGAATACCATTAGCTTTCTAGCGGACACGCTACCGAGCCTAGATTACACTTAAATTTGTTTTCGCTTTTTATAACAAAATTTTTCAACGTTTGAAGACCATTAGCTTTCTAGGGGACACGCTACCGATTCTAGATTACACTTAAATTTGTTTTCTGTTTTGAGAAAAAAATTTCTTTCATCTTCTGATTTCCATCAGCTGTCCAGGGGACAGCCTACACTTTAGTTTGTTTTCGCTTTGATAATACAATTTTTCAACCTCCGAATACCTTCAACTTTCTTTCGATTTTTAAATTTATTTTCGATTTTTATAATAAAGTTTTTCAACTTCTGATTTCCATCAGCTTTCTAGGGGACACGCTACCGATCCTAGATTACACTTAAATTTGTTTTCGCCTTTTATAACAAAATTGTTCAACGTTTGAACACCATTAGCTTTCTAGGGGACACGCTATCGATTCTAGATTACACTTAAATTTGTTTTCGGTTTTGAGAAAAAAATTTCTTTCATCTTCTGATTTCCATCAGCTTTCCAGAGGACACCCTACGGATTCTACAACACACTTCAGTTTGTTTTTGTTTTGATAATACAATTTGTCACCTCTGAATAACTTCATCTTTCTTGGGGACACGCTACCGATTCTAAATTACACTTAAATTTGTTTCCGGTTCTGAGAAAAAAATTTCTTTCATCTTCTGATTTAAATCAGCTTTCCAGGGGACACCCTACAGATTCCACAACACGCTTTAGTCTGTTTTCGCTTTGATAATACAATTTTTCAACCTCTGAATACCTTCGACTTTCTTTCGATTTTTAAATTTATTTTCCATTTTTATAATAAACTTTTTCAACTTCTGATTTCCATCAACTTTCTAGGGGACACGCTACCGATCTTAGATTACACTTTAATTTGTATTCTGTTTTGAGAAAAAAATTTCTTTCATCATCTGATTTCCATCAGCTTTCCAGGGGATACCCTACAGATTCCACAACACACTTTAGTTTGTTTTCGCTTTGATAATACAATTTTTCAACCTCTGAATACCTTCAACTTTCTTTCGATTTTTTAATTTATTTTCGATTTTTATAATAAAGTTTTTCAATTTCTGATTTCCATCAGCTTTCTAGGGGACACGCTACCGATCCTAGATTACACTTAAATTTGTTTTCGCTTTTTATAACAACATTTTTCAACGGTTGAATACCATTAGCTTTCTAGCGGACACGCTACCGAGCCTAGATTACACTTAAATTTGTTTTCGCTTTTTATAACAAAATTTTTCAACGTTTGAAGACCATTAGCTTTCTAGGGGACACGCTACCGATTCTAGATTACACTTAAATTTGTTTTCTGTTTTGAGAAAAAAATTTCTTTCATCTTCTGATTTCCATCAGCTGTCCAGGGGACAGCCTACACTTTAGTTTGTTTTCGCTTTGATAATACAATTTTTCAACCTCCGAATACCTTCAACTTTCTTTCGATTTTTAAATTTATTTTCGATTTTTATAATAAAGTTTTTCAACTTCTGATTTCCATCAGCTTTCTAGGGGACACGCTACCGATCCTAGATTACACTTAAATTTGTTTTCGCCTTTTATAACAAAATTTTTCAACGTTTGAAGACCATTAGCTTTCTAGGGGACACGCTACCGATTCTAGATTACACTTAAATTTGTTTTCTGTTTTGAGAAAAAAATTTCTTTCATCTTCTGATTTCCATCAGCTGTCCAGGGGACAGCCTACACTTTAGTTTGTTTTCGCTTTGATAATACAATTTTTCAACCTCTGAATACCTTCGACTTTCTTTCGATTTTTAAATTTATTTTCCATTTTTATAATAAACTTTTTCAACTTCTGATCTCCACCAGCTTTCTAGGGGACATGCTACCGATCCTAGATTACACTTAAATTTGTTTTCGCTTTCTGTAATAAAATTTTTCAACCTCTGAATACCAGTAGCTTTCTAGGGGACACGCTACCGATTCTAGATTACACTTAAACTTGTTTTCGCTTTTTGTAGTAAAAAAAATTTCTTTCATCTTCTGATTTCCGTCAGCTTTTCAGGGGACACCCTACAGATTCCACAGCACACTTTAGTTTGTTTTCGCTTTGATAATACAATTTTTCAACATCTGAATACCACTAGCTTTCTAGGGGACACGCTACCGGTTCTAGATTGCACTTAAATTTGTTTTCGGTTTTGAGAAAAAAATTTCTTTCATCTTCTGATTTCCATCAGCTTTCCAGGGGACACCCTACAGATTCCACAACACACTTTAATTTCTGTTCGCTTTGATAATACAATTGTTCAACCTCTGAATACCTTCAACCCTCTTGGGGACACGCTTCCGATTCTAGATTACACTTAAATTTATTTTCAATTTTTATAATAAAGTTTTTCAACCTCTGATTTCCATCAGCTTTCTAGGGGACACGCTACCGATCCTAAATTACACTGAAATTTGTTTTCGCTTTTTGTAGTAAAATTTTTCAATTATTTAAATTATTGAGCTCTAGGCCACCCAAATATGTATGTATGATTTCAATTAAAACAATTGGTTTATATCATAATAATATTTGTTTATTTATATTTATCGATATTGCGACATCAATTTGAAATCATCATCAGGATCTAAAAGAAAATATACACATTTATACAAACAAAAATCTACAAAACATTTTCATACACTTACACTATTGACTGCACCTTATCGACTAATTTAACATTTGTACTAGAAAACAATGCAAAGGCATAACATGAAAAAAATAAACAATTTAAAAACAGTAATCATAAACAAAACTTCTTCTTTACTAACAACCATACATGAGAATATGCAAGAGCTTAAATAATATTGTGGTTGTTAACACTCTCTCTATGCTAGGTGTTCCCCTTTTTTTCTCCTATCAATTTTCGGTATGCGGGAGCACAATTACCTAAATCGCTCTTGAAATTTATGCGTATATCGCTAGGTGTGTTTATGATATGCAGCATCTCCAAAATATAGCGCTTTTTATAATTTGTTTCTTGTTGTAGTATAGCTACGTTATCTAAGTTGGGAGAGTGTCCAGTGGTTATGCAGTATTGTGATAGAGCCGTTTTGTGTTCATTAGAGTGGTCACGATTTTTGATATTTGATTTATGAGCGGAAATCCTTGTCTTTAGTTGTACCCACATATACTTTATTGCACAAGTGGGACCCGTCCCCGTTACAGTTGATTTGGTAAATTAAGTCCGCTTTCTCTAATTTTTCTATTTTACTTTTCGTGTTACTAAATATTTGTTGTAGTGTGTTAGTGTATTTAAATGCCATTTGAAACTTTTCCTTGTCGTACATAGTCGAATGTTTAATTCGGTTTGATAGGCCTGGTATGAATATTGCAGTCTTGTATATTTTGGTAGCGTTATTCTTGTTGTTGCACTGTTTGGTGTGATATTCATGTATATATCCGTTAACTGAGTGGGTGGGAAACTCATTGTCCGAGAGGATTCTTTTAATAATGCCAATATTTTTCTTATGGTAAATGTCGTCGCTAATTGAAAGCACTTTTCTTACAAAATTCCTTGCTGTGTTAACTATCGTTGTCTTGTCATGTTTCGAATTAAAATTTATTAACCTACCGGACGCAGTAGGCTTTTTATACCCGTCGAAGGTTAAGTGATTGTTTTTCTTTATCACCATCGTATCCAGGAACGGTAATTGCCCATTATTTTCGCCATTAATGAAATGCTGACTATTTTAAATTCGTATCATAAAACTATCAAATTTACATTAGAAATCTAAAATAATGGGCAATTACCGTTCCTGGATACGATGGTGATAAAGAAAAACAATCACTTAACCTTCGACTGGTATAAAAAGCCTACTGCGTCCGGTAGGTTAATAAATTTTAATTCGAAACATGACTAGACAACGATAGTTAACACAGCAAGGAATTTTGTAAGAAAAGTGCTTTCAATTAGCGACGACATTTACCATAAGAAAAATATTGGCATTATTAAAAGAATCCTCTCGGACAATGAGTTTCCCACCCACTCAGTTAACGGATATATACATGAATATCACACCAAACAGTGCAACAACAAGAATAACGCTACCAAAATATACAAGACTGCAATATTCATACCAGGCCTATCAAACCGAATTAAACATTCGACTATGTACGACAAGGAAAAGTTTCAAATGGCATTTAAATACACTAACACACTACAACAAATATTTAGTAACACGAAAAGTAAAATAGAAAAATTTGAGAAATCGGACTTAATTTACCAAATCAACTGTAACGGGGACGGGTCCCACTTATGCAATAAAGTATATGTGGGTACAACTAAATCTAAACTAAAGACAAGGATTTCCGCTCATAAATCAAATATCAAAAATCGTGACCACTCTAATGAACACAAAACGGCTCTATCACAATACTGCATAACCACTGGACACTCTCCCAACTTAGATAACGTAGCTATACTACAACAAGAAACAAATTATAAAAAGCGCTATATTTTGGAGATGCTGCATATCATAAACACACCTAGCGACATACGCATAAATTTCAAGAGCGATTTAAATAATTGTGCTCCCGCATACCGAAAATTGATAGGAGAAAAAAAGGGGAACACCTAGCATAGAGAGAGTGTTAACAAAAACAACCTTATTTAAGCTCTTGCATATTCTCATGTATGGTTGTTAGTAAAGAAGAAGTTTTGTTTATGATTACTGTTTTTAAATTGTTTATTTTTTTCATGTTATGCCTTTGCATTGTTTTCTAGTACAAATCTTAAATTAGTCGATAAGGTGCAGTCAATAGTGTAAGTGTATGAAAATGTTTTGTAGATTTTTGTTTGTCTAAATGTGTATATTTTCATTTAGATCCTGAAGATGATTTCAAATTGAAGTCGAAATATCGATAAATATAAATTAAACAAATATTATTATGATATAAACCAATTGTTTTAATTGAAATCATACATACATATTTGGGTGGCCTAGAGTTCAATAATTTAAATAGTTGTCAATTCAAACGCCAATAAACACGAAAGTAAAATTTTTCAACCTCTGAATACCATCAGCTTTCTAGGGGACACGCTACCGATTCTAGATTAGACTTAAATTTGTTTTCGGTTTTGAGAAAAAAATTTCTTTCATCTTCTGGTTTCCATCAGCTATCCCTACAGATTCCACAACACACCTTAGTTTGTTTTCGCTTTGATAATACAATTTTTCAACCTCTGAATACCTTCATCTTTCTTTCGATTCTTAAATTTATTTTCGAATAACTTCATCTTTCTTCGGGACACGCTACCGATTCTAAATTACACTTAAATTTGTTTTCGCTTTTTATAACAAAATTTTTCAACGTTTGAATACCATAAGCTTTCTAGGGGACACGCTACCGATTGTAGATTACACTTAAATTTGTTTTCGCTTTTTGTAGTAAAATTTTTCAACCTCTGAATACCATAAGCTTTCTAGGAGACACGATACCGAATCGGGATTAGACTTAAATTTGTTTTCGGTTTTGAGAAGAAAATTTCATTCATCTTCAGATTTCCATCAGCTTTCCAGGGGACACCCTACAGATTTTACAACATACTTAAGTTTGTTTTCGCTTTGATAATACAATTCGTCACCTCTGAATAACTTATATATAAAGCTTTTCATCAGCTTTCTAGGGGACACGCCACCGAACCTAGATTACACTTAAATTTGTTTTCGCTTTTTATAACAAAATTGTTCAACGTTTGAATACCATAAGCTTTCTAGGGGACACGCTACCGATCCTAAATTACACTGAAATTTGTTTTCGCTTTTTGTAGTAAAATTTTTCAACCTCTGAATACCATCAGCTGTAGTAAAATTTTTCAACCTCTGAATACCATCAGCTTTCTAGGGGACACGCTACCGATTCTAGATTAGACTTTAATTTGTTTTCGGTTTTGAAAAAAAAATTTCTTTCAGCTTTTGATTTCCATCAGCTTTCCAGGGGACACACTACAGATTCCACAACACACTTTAGTTTGTTTTCGCTTTGATAATACAATTTTTCAACCTCTGAATACCACTAGCTTGGTTTTGAGAAAAAAATTTCTTTCATCTTCTAATTTCTATCAGCTTTCCAGGGAACACCCTACAGATATTACAACACACTTAAGTTTGTTTTCGCTTTGATAATACAATTTTTCAACCTCTGAATACCAACAGCTTTCTCGGCGACACTCTACCTACCGATTCTAGATTACATTTAAATTTGTTTTTGGTTCTGAGAAAAAAATATCTTTCATTATCTGATTTCCGTCAGCTTTTCAGATTCCACAACACACTTTAATGTCTGTTCGCTTTGATAATACAATTTTTCAACCTCTGAATACCTTCAACCCTCTTGGGGACACGCTATCGATTCTAGATTACATCAAGACAGACGCCATTAATGAAATGCTGACTATTTTAAATTCGTATCATAAAACTATCAAACTTACATTAGAAATCGAAAATAATGGGCAATTACCGTTCCTGGATACGATGGTGATAAAGAAAAACAATCACTTCAATCCTTCGACTGGTATAAAAAGCCTACTGCGTCCGGTAGGTTAATAAATTTTAATTCGAAACATGACTAGACAACGATAGTTAACAAAGCAAGGAATTTTGTAAGAAAAGTGCTTTCAATTAGCGACGACATTTACCATAAGAAAAATATTGGCATTATTAAAAGAATCCTCTCGGACAACGAGTTTCCCACCCACTCAGTTAACGGATATATACATGAATATCACACCAAACAGTGCAACAACAAGAATAACGCTACCAAAATATACAAGACTGCAATATTCATACCAGGCCTATCAAACCGAATTAAACATTCGACTATGTACGACAAGGAAAAGTTTCAAATGGCATTTAAATACACTAACACACTACAACAAATATTTAGTAACACGAAAAGTAAAATAGAAAAATTTGAGAAATCGGACTTAATTTACCAAATCAACTGTAACGGGGACGGGTCCCACTTATGCAATAAAGTATATGTGGGTACAACTAAATCTAAACTAAAGACAAGGATTTCCGCTCATAAATCAAATATCAAAAATCGTGACCACTCTAATGAACACAAAACGGCTCTATCACAACACTGCATAACCACTGGACATTCTCCCAACTTAGATAACGTAGCTATACTACAACAAGAAACAAATTATAAAAAGCGCTATATTTTGGAGATGCTGCATATCATAAACACACCTAGCGACATACGCATAAATTTCAAGAGCGATTTAAATAATTGTGCTCCCGCATACCGAAAATTGATAGGAGAAAAAAAGGGGAACACCTAGCATAGAGAGAGTGTTAACAAAAACAACCTTATTTAAGCTCTTGCATATTCTCATGTATGGTTGTTAGTAAAGAAGAAGTTTTGTTTATGATTACTGTTTTTAAATTGTTTATTTTTTTCATGTTATGCCTTTGCATTGTTTTCTAGTACAAATCTTAAATTAGTCGATAAGGTGCAGTCAATAGTGTAAGTGTATGAAAATGTTTTGTAGATTTTTGTTTGTCTAAATGTGTATATTTTCATTTAGATCCTGAAGATGATTTCAAATTGAAGTCGAAATATCGATAAATATAAATTAAACAAATATTATTATGATATAAACCAATTGTTTTAATTGAAATCATACATACATATTTGGGTGGCCTAGAGTTCAATAATTTAAATAGTTGTCAATTCAAACGCCAATAAACACGAAAGTAAAATTTTTCAACCTCTGAATACCATCAGCTTTCTAGGGGACACGCTACCGATTCTAGATTAGACTTAAATTTGTTTTCGGTTTTGAGAAAAAAATTTCTTTCATCTTCTGGTTTCCATCAGCTATCCCTACAGATTCCACAACACACCTTAGTTTGTTTTCGCTTTGATAATACAATTTTTCAACCTCTGAATACCTTCATCTTTCTTTCGATTCTTAAATTTATTTTCGAATAACTTCATCTTTCTTCGGGACACGCTACCGATTCTAAATTACACTTAAATTTGTTTTCGCTTTTTATAACAAAATTTTTCAACGTTTGAATACCATAAGCTTTCTAGGGGACACGCTACCGATTGTAGATTACACTTAAATTTGTTTTCGCTTTTTGTAGTAAAATTTTTCAACCTCTGAATACCATAAGCTTTCTAGGAGACACGATACCGAATCGGGATTAGACTTAAATTTGTTTTCGGTTTTGAGAAGAAAATTTCATTCATCTTCAGATTTCCATCAGCTTTCCAGGGGACACCCTACAGATTTTACAACATACTTAAGTTTGTTTTCGCTTTGATAATACAATTCGTCACCTCTGAATAACTTATATATAAAGCTTTTCATCAGCTTTCTAGGGGACACGCCACCGAACCTAGATTACACTTAAATTTGTTTTCGCTTTTTATAACAAAATTGTTCAACGTTTGAATACCATAAGCTTTCTAGGGGACACGCTACCGATCCTAAATTACACTGAAATTTGTTTTCGCTTTTTGTAGTAAAATTTTTCAACCTCTGAATACCATCAGCTGTAGTAAAATTTTTCAACCTCTGAATACCATCAGCTTTCTAGGGGACACGCTACCGATTCTAGATTAGACTTTAATTTGTTTTCGGTTTTGAAAAAAAAATTTCTTTCAGCTTCTGATTTCCATCAGCTTTCCAGGGGACACACTACAGATTCCACAACACACTTTAGTTTGTTTTCGCTTTGATAATACAATTTTTCAACCTCTGAATACCACTAGCTTGGTTTTGAGAAAAAAATTTCTTTCATCTTCTAATTTCTATCAGCTTTCCAGGGAACACCCTACAGATATTACAACACACTTAAGTTTGTTTTCGCTTTGATAATACAATTTTTCAACCTCTGAATACCAACAGCTTTCTCGGCGACACTCTACCTACCGATTCTAGATTACATTTAAATTTGTTTTTGGTTCTGAGAAAAAAATATCTTTCATTATCTGATTTCCGTCAGCTTTTCAGATTCCACAACACACTTTAATGTCTGTTCGCTTTGATAATACAATTTTTCAACCTCTGAATACCTTCAACCCTCTTGGGGACACGCTATCGATTCTAGATTACATCAAGACAGACGCCATTAATGAAATGCTGACTATTTTAAATTCGTATCATAAAACTATCAAATTTACATTAGAAATCGAAAATAATGGGCAATTACCGTTCCTGGATACGATGGTGATAAAGAAAAACAATCACTTCAATCCTTCGACTGGTATAAAAAGCCTACTGCGTCCGGTAGGTTAATAAATTTTAATTCGAAACATGACTAGACAACGATAGTTAACAAAGCAAGGAATTTTGTAAGAAAAGTGCTTTCAATTAGCGACGACATTTACCATAAGAAAAATATTGGCATTATTAAAAGAATCCTCTCGGACAATGAGTTTCCCACCCACTCAGTTAACGGATATATACATGAATATCACACCAAACAGTGCAACAACAAGAATAACGCTACCAAAATATACAAGACGGCAATATTCATACCAGGCCTATCAAACCGAATTAAACATTCGACTATGTACGACAAGGAAAAGTTTCAAATGGCATTTAAATACACTAACACACTACAACAAATATTTAGTAACACGAAAAGTAAAATAGAAAAATTTGAGAAATCGGACTTAATTTACCAAATCAACTGTAACGGGGACGGGTCCCACTTATGCAATAAAGTATATGTGGGTACAACTAAATCTAAACTAAAGACAAGGATTTCCGCTCATAAATCAAATATCAAAAATCGTGACCACTCTAATGAACACAAAACGGCTCTATCACAACACTGCATAACCACTGGACATTCTCCCAACTTAGATAACGTAGCGATACTACAACAAGAAACAAATTATAAAAAGCGCTATATTTTGGAGATGCTGCATATCATAAACACACCTAGCGACATACGCATAAATTTCAAGAGCGATTTAGATAATTGTGCTCCCGCATACCGAAAATTGATAGAAGAAAAAAAGGGGAACACCTAGCATAGAGAGAGTGTTAACAACAACAACATTATTTAAGCTCTTGCATGTTCTCATGTATGGTTGTTAGTAAAGAAGAAGTTTTGTTTATGATTACTGTTTTTAAATTGTTTATTTTTTTCATGTTATGCCTTTGCATTGTTTTCTAGTACAAATGTTAAATTAGTCGATAAGGTGCAGTCAATAGTGTAAGTGTATGAAAATGTTTTGTAGATTTTTGTTTGTCTAAATGTGTATATTTGCTTTTAGATCCTGATGATGATTTCAAATTTAAGTCGAAATATCGATAAATATAAATTAAACAAATATTATTATGATATAAACCAATTGTTTTAGTTGAAATCATACATACATATTTGGGTGGCCTAGAGCTCAATAATTTAAATAATTGTCAATTCAAAGGCCAATAAACACGAAAGTAAAATTTTTCAAACTCTGAATACCATCAGCTTTCTAGGGGACACGCTACCGATTCTAGATTAGACTTAAATTTGTTTTCGGTTTTGAGAAAAAAATTTCTTTCATCTTCTGGTTTCCATCAGCTATCCAGGGGACACCCTACAGATTCCACAACACACCTTAGTTTGTTTTCGCTTTGATAATACAATTTTTCAACCTCTGAATACTTTATCTTTCTTTCGATTCTTAAATTTATTTTCGAATAACTTCATCTTTCTTCGGGACACGCTACCGATTCTAAATTACACTTAAATTTATTTTCGATTTTTATAATAAAGTTTTTCAACTTCTGATTTCCATCAGCTTTCTAGGGGACACGCTACCGATCCTAAATTACACTGAAATTTGTTTTCGCTTTTTGTAGTAAAATTTTTCAACCTCTGAATACTATCAGCTGTAGTAAAATTTTTCAACCTCTGAATACCATCAGCTTTCTAGCGGACACGCTACCGATTCTAGATTAGACTTAAATTTGTTTTCGGTTTTTGTAGTAAAATTTTTCAACCTCTGAATACCATCAGCTTTCTAGGAGACACGATACCGAATCTGGATTAGACTTAAATTTGTTTTCGGTTCTGAGAAGAAAATTTCATTCATCTTCAGATTTCCATCAGCTTTCCAAGGGACACCCTACAGATTTTACAACATACTTAAGTTTGTTTTCGCTTTGATAATACAATTCGTCACCTCTGAATAACTTCATCTTTCTTTCGATTCCTAAATTTATTTTCGATTTTTATAATAAAGCTTTTCAACTTCTGATTTCCATCAGCTTTCTAGGGGACACGCTACCGATCCTAAATTACACTGAAATTTGTTTTCGCTTTTTGTAGTAAAATTTTTCAACCTCTGAATACCATCAGCTTTCTAGGGGACACGCTACCGATTCTAGATAAGACTTAAATTTGTTTTCGGTTTTGAGAAAAAAATTTCTTTCATCTTTGTTTTCGCTTTTTATAACAAAATTTTTCACCGTTTGAATACCATTAGCTTTCTAGGGGACACGCTACCGATTGTAGATTACACTTAAATTTGTTTTCGCTTTTTATAGTAAACATTTTCAACCTCTGAATACCATCAGCTTTCTAGGGGATACGCTACCGATTCTAGATTAGACCTAAATTTGTTTTCGGTTTTGAGAAAAAAATTTCTTTCATCTTCTGGTTTCCATCAGCTATCCAGGGGACACCCTACAGATTCCACAACACACTTTAGTTTGTTTTCGCTTTGATAATACAATTTTTCAACCTCTGAATACCTTCAACCCTCTTGGGGACACGCTATCGATTCTAGATTACACTTAAATTTATTTTCGATTTTTATAATAAAGTTTTTCAACCTCTGATTTCCAACAGCTTTCTAGGGGACACGCTACCGATCCTAAATTACACTGAAATTTGTTTTCCCTTTTTGTAGTAAAATTTTTCAACCTCTGAATACCATCAGCTTTCTAGGGGACACGCTACCGATTCTAGATAAGACTTAAATTTGTTTTCGGTTTTGAGAAAAAAATTTCTTTCATCTTTGTTTTCGCTTTTTATAACAAAATTTTTCACCGTTTGAATACCATTAGCTTTCTAGGGGACACGCTACCGATTGTAGATTACACTTAAATTTGTTTTCGCTTTTTATAGTAAACATTTTCAACCTCTGAATACCATCAGCTTTCTAGGGGATACGCTACCGATTCTAGATTAGACTTAAATTTGTTTTCGGTTTTATGAAAAAAATTTCTTTCATCTTCTGATTTCCATCAGCTTTCCAGGGAACACCCTACAGATTTTACAACACACTTAAGTTTGTTTTCGCTTTGATAATACAATTTTTCAACCTCTGAATACCAACAGGTTTCTCGCCGACACTCTACCTACCGATTCTAGATTACACTTAAATTTGTTTTTGGTTCTGAGAAAAAAATTTCTTTCATCTTCTGATTTTCGTCAGCTTTTCAGGGGACACCCTACAGATTCCACAGCACACTTTAGTTTGTTTTCGCTTTGATAATACAATTTTTCAACCTCTGAATACCACTAGCTTTCTAGGGGACACGCTACCGGTTCTAGATTACACTTAAATTTGTTTTCGGTTTTGAGAAAAAAATTTCTTTCATCTTCTAATTTCCATCAGCTTTCCAGGGAACAAGCTACAGATTTTACAACACACTTAAGTTTGTTTTCGCTTTGATAATACAATTTTTCAACCTCTGAATACCAACAGCTTTCTCGGCGACACTCTACCTACCGATTCTATATTACACTTAAATTTGTTTTTGGTTCTGAGAAAAAAATTTCTTTCATCTTCTGATTTTCGTCAGCTTTTCAGGGGACACCCTACAGATTCCACAGCACACTTTAGTTTGTTTTCGCTTTGATAATACAATTTTTCAACCTCTGAATACCACTAGCTTTCTAGGGGACACGCTACCGGTTCTAGATTACACTTAAATTTGTTTTCGGTTTTGAGAAAAAAATTTCTTTCATCTTCTAATTTCCATCAGCTTTCCAGGGAACAAGCTACAGATTTTACAACACACTTAAGTTTGTTTTCGCTTTGATAATACAATTTTTCAACCTCTGAATACCAACAGGTTTCTCGCCGACACTCTACCTACCGATTCTAGATTACACTTAAATTTGTTTTTGGTTCTGAGAAAAAAATTTCTTTCATCTTCTAATTTCCATCAGCTTTCCAGGGAACAAGCTACAGATTTTACAACACACTTAAGTTTGTTTTCGCTTTGATAATACAATTTTTCAACCTCTGAATACCAACAGCTTTCTCGGCGACACTCTACCTACCGATTCTATATTACACTTAAATTTGTTTTTGGTTCTGAGAAAAAAATTTCTTTCATCTTCTGATTTTCGTCAGCTTTTCAGGGGACACCCTACAGATTCCACAGCACACTTTAGTTTGTTTTCGCTTTGATAATACAATTTTTCAACCTCTGAATACCACTAGCTTTCTAGGGGACACGCTACCGGTTCTAGATTACACTTAAATTTGTTTTCGGTTTTGAGAAAAAAATTTCTTTCATCTTCTAATTTCCATCAGCTTTCCAGGGAACAAGCTACAGATTTTACAACACACTTAAGTTTGTTTTCGCTTTGATAATACAATTTTTCAACCTCTGAATACCAACAGGTTTCTCGCCGACACTCTACCTACCGATTCTAGATTACACTTAAATTTGTTTTTGGTTCTGAGAAAAAAATTTCTTTCATCTTCTGATTTTCGTCAGCTTTTCAGGGGACACCCTACAGATTCCACAGCACACTTTAGTTTGTTTTCGCTTTGATAATACAATTTTTCAACCTCTGAATACCACTAGCTTTCTAGGGGACACGCTACCGGTTCTAGATTACACTTAAATTTGTTTTCGGTTTTGAGAAAAAAATTTCTTTCATCTTCTAATTTCCATCAGCTTTCCAGGGAACAAGCTACAGATTTTACAACACACTTTAGTTTGTTTTCGCTTTGATAATACAATTTTTCAACCTCTGATTTCCATCAGCTTTCCAGGGAACACCCTACAGATTTTACAACACAATTAAGTTTGTTTTCGCTTTGATAATACAATTTTTCAACCTCTGAATACCAACAGCTTTCTCGGCGACGCTCTACTTACCGATTCTAGATTACACTTAAATTTGTTTTTGCGTCTGAGAAAAAAATTTCTTTCATCTTCTGATTTCCGTCAGTTTTCAGGGGACACCCTACAGCTTCCACAGCACACTTTAGTTTGTTTTCGCTTTGATAATACAATTTTTCAACCTCTGAATACCACTAGCTTTCTAGGGGACACGCTACCGGTTCTAGATTACACTTAAATTTGTTTTCGCTTTTGAGAAAAAACTTTCTTTCATCTTCTAATTTCCATCAGCTTTCCAGGGAACACCCTACAGATTTTATAACACACTTAAGTTTGTTTTCGCTTTGATAATACAATTTTTCAACCTCTGAATACCAACAGCTTTCTCGGCGACACTCTACCTACCGATTCTAGATTACACTTAAATTTGTTTTTGGTTCTGAGAAAAAAATTTCTTTCATCTTCTGATTTCTTTCAGCTTTTCAGATTCCACAACACACTTTAATTTCTTTTCGCTTTGATAATACAATTTTTCAACCTCTGAATACCTTCATCTTTCTTTCGATTCCTAAATTTATTTTCGATTTTTATAATAAAGCTTTTCAACTTCTGATTTCCATCAGCTTTCTAGGGGACACGCCACCGAACCTAGATTACACTTAAATTTTTTTTCGCTTTTTATAACAAAATTTTTCAACGTTTGAATACCATAAGTTTTCTAGGGGACACGCTACCGATTGTAGATTACACTTAAATTTGTTTTCGCTTTTTGTAGTAAAATTTTTCAACCTCTGAATACCACTAGCTTTCTAGGGGCCACGCTACCGGTTCTGGATGAGACTTAAAATTGTTTTCGGTTTTGAAAAAAAAATTTCTTTCAGCTTCTGATTTCCAGGGGACACACTACAGATTCCACAACACACTTTAGTTTGTTTTCGCTTTGATAATACAATTTTTCAACCTCTGAATACCTTCATCTTTCTTTCGATTCTTAAATTTATTTTCGATTTTTATACAGGGTGGCTGATGAATTTTGCTACATTAAGAAACTCAAATAATTTTTTTTCAGTGTATGGAATTCATTTTTCTTTCATTCCTGTTAAAGCTCATTAAATTTTATTAAATATAGCTTAATTAGTTTTAAAAATAATGGAATTTAAATGCCCCCCCTGCTCGTCGATGCATGTGCGGCATCTTGCCAAAAAGTTGTTCATTACTGCTTGGACAGTTGAGACAGGAATAGCCGCAATTGTTTCTCGAATGGATTGCCTTAGTTCATTCAAATTTGTTGGTTTTGCTTTGAAGACTTCCTGTTTGCAATAACCCCACAAGAAAAAGTCAGGTGCAGTAAGGTCAGGCGACCTGGGTGGCCAACGGAATGTGGAGTTTCTGGATATCAGCTTATTGGGAAATTTTCGTCGCAATTCTGTCATAACAGGTTGGGCTATATGAGGAGCTGCACCATCTTGCTGAAACCACACAGAGTTGAAAGAAATTCTCATTCGGCGTAATTCTGGATAGAAAAACTCTCTCAACATGCTCAAGTAACGGTCTCCAGTAACCGTAACGGTGTGACCGTTTTCTTCGAAGAAGTAGGGCCCGACAATGCAGCGTGATGAAACTGCACACCACACTGTGACACGAAGTGGATGCAATTCCGTCTCATGGAGTATCTGTGGGTTGGAAGCACTCCATATTCGACAATTTTGTTTGTTTATGTTGCCGTTTAAATCGAAATGGGCCTCGTCAGACATGAAAATACAGTTCAACATGTTTCCATCCTCTTCCACCATTTGAAGCATCTTCTGGCAAAATTCCAAGCGAATCGGCAAGTCTGCAGCGTTCAGTTTGTTGGCCATTTGAATTTTATATGGGAATAAGTCCAAATCTGTGTGCATAATTGACTGTAATGACTGTCTGCTTACACCCACTTGAGCAGATAAGCTTCTTGTCGAAACACGTGGATTGTTTTGTATGGCAGCAGCTACAGCAGCGATGGTTTCCTCCGTTCGAACTGAAGGGTTTCGATGGTAAGGTCTTCTGTTGACTGTCCCATGCTCGGCAAAATTGTTTACAAGTCTTATTATGGTCCATCTGCTCGGAGGATTGCCGCCAAACGTGCGCCTATACTCTCTTTGAACCGAAACCACGGACTCCAGTGCGTGATAGCGGCGGACAATCCAAATTCTTGTTTCAGTGTCCCAGTTATCCATTTTTGTTAAATGTAAAAGTCAATCTGCAAAATAAAAAAAAAATTAACCAGATTCATTAAATAGAAAAAAAGTTATTTAATTTTTTTTTGGTAGCGGCTTTCATCAGCCACCCTGTAATAAAGCTTTTCAACTTCTGATTTCCATCAGCTTTCTAGGGGACACGCCACCGAACCTAGATTACACTTAAATTTGTTTTCGCTTTTTATAACAAAATTTTTCAACGTTTGAATACCATAAGTTTTCTAGGGGACACGCTACCGATTGTAGATTACACTTAAATTTGTTTTCGCTTTTTGTAGTAAAATTTTTCAACCTCTGAATACCACTAGCTTTCTAGGGGACACGCTACCGGTTCTGGATTAGACTTAAAATTGTTTTCGGTTTTGAGAAAAAAATTTCTTTCATCTTCTGATTTCCATCAGCTTTCCAGGGAACACCCTACAGATTTTACAACACACTTAAGCTGGTTTTCGCTTTGATAATACAATTTTTCAACCTCTGAATACAACAGCTTTCTCGGCGACACTCTACCTACCGATTCTAGATTACATTTAAATTTGTTTTTGGTTCTGAGAAAAAAATTTCTTTCATCTTCTGATTTCCGTCAGCTTTTCAGATTCCACAACACACTTTAATTTCTTTTCGCTTTGATAATACAATTTTTCAACCTCTGAATACCTTCAACCCTCTTGGGGACACGCTATCGATTCTAGATTACACTTAAATTTATTTTCGATTTTTATAATAAAGTTTTTCAACCTCTGATTTCCATCAGCTTTCTAGGGGACACGCTACCGATCCTAAATTACACTGAAATTTGTTTTCGCTTTTTGTAGTAAAATTTTTCAACCTCTGAATACCATCAGCTTTCTAGGGGACACGCTACCGATTCTAGATAAGACTTAAATTTGTTTTCGGTTTTGAGAAAAAAATTTCTTTCATCTTTGTTTTCGCTTTTTATAACAAAATTTTTCACCGTTTGAATACCATTAGCTTTCTAGGGGACACGCTACCGATTGTAGATTACACTTAAATTTGTTTTCGCTTTTTGTAGTAAACATTTTCAACCTCTGAATACCATCAGCTTTCTAGGGGATACGCTACCGATTCTACTTAGACTTAGATTAGACTTAAATTTGTTTTCGGTTTTATGAAAAAAATTTCTTTCATCTTCTGATTTTCATCAGCTTTCCAGGGAACAACCTACAGATTTTACAACACACTTAAGTTTGTTTTCGCTTTGATAATACAATTTTTCAACCTCTGAATACCAACAGCTTTCTCGGCGACACTCTACCTACCGATTCTAGATTACACTTAAATTTGTTTTTGGTTCTGAGAAAAAAATTTCTTTCATCTTCTGATTTCCGTCAGTTTTTCAGGGGACACCCTACAGATTCCACAGCACACTTTAGTTTGTTTTCGCTTTGATAATACAATTTTCAACCTCTGAATACCACTAGCTTTCTAGGGGACACGCTACCGGTTCTAGATTAGATTCCACAACACACTTTAATTTCTGTTCGCTTTGATAATACAATTTTTCAACCTCTGATTTCCATCAGCTTTCCAGGGAACACCCTACAGATTTTACAACACAATTAAGTTTGTTTTCGCTTTGATAATACAATTTTTCAACCTCTGAATACCAACAGCTTTCTCGGCGACGCTCTACTTACCGATTCTAGATTACACTTAAATTTGTTTTTGGGTCTGAGAAAAAAATTTCTTTCATCTTCTGATTTCCGTCAGTTTTCAGGGGACACCCTACAGCTTCCACAGCACACTTTAGTTTGTTTTCGCTTTGATAATACAATTTTTCAACCTCTGAATACCTTCATCTTTCTTTCGATTCTTAAATTTATTTTCGATTTTTATAATAAAGCTTTTCAACTTCTGATTTCCATCAGCTTTCTAGGGGACACGCCACCGAACCTAGATTACACTTAAATTTGTTTTCGCTTTTTATAACAAAATTTTTCAACGTTTGAATACCATAAGTTTTCTAGGGGACACGCTACCGATTGTAGATTACACTTAAATTTGTTTTCGCTTTTTGTAGTAAAATTTTTCAACCTCTGAATACCATCAACTTTCTAGGAGACACGATACCGAATCTAGATTAGACTTAAATTTGTTTTCGGTTTTGAGAAAAAAATTTCTTTCATCTTCTAATTTCCATCAGCTTTCCAGGGAACACCCTACAGATTTTACAACACACTTAAGTTTGTTTTCGCTTTGATAATACAATTTTTCAACCTCTGAATACCAACAGCTTTCTCGGCGACACTCTACCTATCGATTCTATATTACACTTAAATTTGTTTTTGGTTCTGAGAAAAAAATTTCTTTCATCTTCTGATTTCCGTCAGCTTTTCAGGGGACACCCTACAGATTCCACAACACACTTTAATTTCTGTTCGCTTTGATAATACAATTTTTCAACCTCTGATTTCCATCAGCTTTTCAGGGGACACCATACAGATTCCACAACACACTTTAATTTGTTTTCGCTTTGATAATACAATTTTCCAACCTCTGAATACCAACAGCTTTCTCGGCGACACTCTACCTACCGGTTCTAGATTACACTTAAATTTGTTTTTGGTTTTGAGAAAAAAATTTCTTTCATCTTCTGATTTCCGTTAGCTTTTCAGGGGACACGATACCGATTCTAGATTACACTTAAATTTATTTTCGATTTTTATAATAAAGTTTTTCAACCTCTGATTTCCATCAGCTTTCTAGGGGACACGCTACCGATCCTAAATTACACTGAAATTTGTTTTCGCTTTTTGTAGTAAAATTTTTCAACCTCTGAATACCATCAGCTGTAGTAAAATTTTTCAACATCTGAATACCATCAGCTTTCTAGGGGACATGCTACCGATTCTAGATTAGACTTAAATTTGTTTTCGGTTTTGAAAAAAAATTTCTTTCATCTTCTGATTTCCATCAGCTACCCTACAGATTTTACAACACACTTAAGTTTGTTTTCGCTTTGATAATACAATTTTTCAACCTCTGAATACCAACAGCTTTCTCGGCGACACTCTACTTACCGATTCTAGATTACACTTAAATTTGTTTTCGCTTTTTGTAGTAAAAATTTTCAACCTCTGAATACCATCAACTTTCTAGGAGACACGATACCGAATCTAGATTAGACTTAAATTTGTTTTCGGTTTTGAGAAAAAAATTTCATTCATCTTCTGATTTCCATCAGCTTTCCAGGGGACACCCTACAGATTTTACAACATACTTAAGGTTGTTTTCGCTTTGATAATACAATTTTTCAACCTCTGAATACCACTAGCTTTCTAGTGGTCACGCTACCGATTCTAGATTAGACTTAAATTTGTTTTCGCTTTTTGTAGTAAAATTTTTCAACGTTTGAATACCATTAGCTTTCTAGGGGACACGCTACCGATTCTAGATTACACTTAAATTTGTTTTCGCTTTTTGTAGTAAAATTTTTCAACCTCTGAATACCATCAGTTTTCTAGGGGACACGCTACCGATTCTAGATTAGACTTAAATTTGTTATCGGTTTTGAGAAAAAAATTTCTTTCATGTTCTGATTTCCATCAGCTTTCCAGGGGACACCCTACAGATTTTACAACACACTTAAGTTTGTTTTTGTTTTGATAATACAATTCGTCACCTCTGAATAACTTCATCTTTCTTGGGGACACGCTACCGATTCTAAATTACACTTTAATTTGTTTTCGGTTTTGAAAAAAAAATTTCTTCCAGCTTCTGATTTCCATCAGCTTTCCAGGGGACACACTACAGATTCCACAACACACTTTAGTTAGTTTTCGCTTTGATAATACAATTTTTCAACCTCTGAATACCTTCATCTTTCTTTCGATTCTTAAATTTATTTTCGATTTTTATAATAAAGCTTTTCAACTTCTGATTTCCATCAGCTTTCTAGGGGACACGCCACCGAACCTAGATTACACTTAAATTTGTTTTCGCTTTTTATAACAAAATTTTTCAACTTTTGAATACCATAAGCTTTCTAGGGGACACGCTACCGATTGTAGATTACACTTAAATTTGTTTTCGCTTTTTGTAGTAAAATTTTTCAACCTCTGAATACCACTAGCTTTCTAGGGGACACGCTACCGGTTCTAGATTAGACTTAAATTTGTTTTCGGTTTGGAGAACAAAATTTCTTTCATCTTCTGATTTCCAGGGAACACCCTACAGATTTTACAACACACTTAAGCTGGTTTTCGCTTTGTTAATACAATTTTTCAACCTCTGAATACCAACAGCTTTCTCGGCGACACTCTACCTACCGATTCTAGATTACACTTAAATTTGTTTTCGGTTTTGAGAAAAAAATTTCTTTCATCTTCTGATTTCCATCAGCTATCCAGGGGACAGCCTACAGATTCCACAACACACTTTAGTTTGTTTTCGCTTTGATAACACAATTTTTCAACCTCTGAATACCTTCATCTTTCTTTCGATTCTTAAATTTATTTTCGATTTTTATAATAAAGCTTTTCAACTTCTGATTTCCATCAGCTTTCTAGGGGATACCCTACCGATCTCAAATTACACTGAAATTTGTTTTCGCTTTTTGTAGTAAAATTTTTCAACCTCTGAATACTATCAGCTGTAGTAAAATTTTTCAACCTCTGAATACCATCAGCTTTCTAGGGGACACGCTACCGATTCTAGATTAGACTTAAATTTGTTTTCGGTTTTGAAAAAAAATTTCTTTCATCTTCTGATTTCCATCAGCTTTCCAGGGGACACCCTACAGATTGTACAACATACTTAAGTTTGTTTTTGCTTTGATAATACAATTTTTCAACCTCTGAATACCTTCATCTTTCTTTCGATTCTTAAATTTATTTTCGATTTTTATAATAAAGCTTTTCAACTTCTGATTTCCATCAGCTTTCTAGGGGACACGCTACCGATCTCAAATTACACTGAAATTTGTTTTCGCTTTTTGTAGTAAAATTTTTCAACCTCTGAATACTATCAGCTGTAGTAAAATTGTTCAACCTCTGAATACCATCAGCTTTCTAGGGGACACGCTACCGATTCTAGATTAGACTTAAATTTGTTTTCGGTTTTGAAAAAAAATTTCTTTCATCTTCTGATTTCCATCAGCTTTCCAGGAGACACCCTACAGATTTTACAACATACTTAAGTTTGTTTTTGCTTTGATAATACAATTTTTCAACCTCTGAATACCATCAGCTTTCTAGGGGACACGATACCGAATCTAGATTAAACTTAAATTTGTTTTCGCTTTTTGTAGTAAAAATTTTCAACGTTTGAATACCATTGGCTTTCTAGGGGACACGCTACCGATTCTAGATTACACTTAAATTTGTTTTCGCTTTTTGTAGTAAAATTTTTCAACCTCTGAATACCATCAGTTTTCTAGGGGACACGCTACCGATTCTAGATTAGACTTAAATTTGTTATCGTTTTTGAGAAAAAAATTTCTTTCATCTTCTGATTTTCATCAGCTTTCCAGGGGACACCCTACAGATTTTACAACACACTTAAGTTTGTTTTCGCTTTGATAATACAATTCGTCACTTCTGAATAATTTCATCTTTCTTGGGGACACGCTACCGATTCTAAATTACACTTTAATTTGTTTTCGGTTTTGAAAAAAAAATTTCTTTCAGCTTCTGATTTCCATCAGCTTTCCAGGGGACACACTACAGATTCCACAACACACTTTAGTTTGTTTTCGCTTTGATAATACAATTTTTCAACCTCTGAATACCTTCATCTTTCTTTCGATTCTTAAATTTATTTTCGATTTTTATAATAAAGCTTTACAACTTCTGATTACCATCAGCTTTCTAGGGGACACGCCACCGAACCTAGATTACACTTAAATTTGTTTTCGCTTTTTATAACAAAATTTTTCAACGTTTGAACACCATTAGCTTTCTAGGGGACACGCTACCGATTGTAGATTACACTTAAATTTGTTTTCGCTTTTTGTAGTCAAATTTTTCAACCTCTGAATACCACTAGCTTTCTAGGGGACACGCTACCGGTTCTAGATTAGACTTAAATTTGTTTTCGGTTTTGAGAAAAAAATTTCTTTCATCTTCTGATAACCATCAGCGTTCCAGGGAACACCCTACAGATTTTACAACACACTTAAGCTGGCTTTCGCTTTGATAATACAATTTTTCAACCTCTGAGTACCAACAGCTTTCTAGGAGACACGATACCGAATCTAGATTAGACTTAAATTTGTTTTCGGTTTTGAGAAGAAAATTTCATTCATCTTCAGATTTCCATCAGCTTTCCAGGGGACACTCTACAGATTTTATAACACACTTAAGCTGGTTTTCGCTTTGATAGTACAATTTTTCAACCTCTGAATACCAACAGCTTTCTCGGCGACACTCTACCTACCGATTCTAGATGAAATTTAAATTTGTTTTTGGTTCTGAGAAAAAAATTTCTTTCATCTTCTGATTTCCGTCAGCTTTTCAGATTCCACAACACACTTTAATTTCTGTTCGTTTTGATAATACAATTTTTCAACCTCTGAATACCTTCAACCCTCTTGGGGACACGCTACCGATTGTAGATTACACTTAAATTTGTTTTCGCTTTTTGTAGTAAAATTTTTCAACCTCTGAATACCACTAGCTTTCTAGGGGACACGCTACCGGTTCTAGATTAGACTTAAATTTGTTTTCGGTTTTGAGAAAAAAATTTCTTTCAACTTCTGATTTCCATCAGCTTTCCAGGGAACACCCTATAGATTTTATAACACACTTAAGCTGGTTTTCGCTTTGATAGTACAATTTTTCAACCTCTGAATACCACTAGATTTCTCGGCGACACTCTACCTACCGATTCTAGATGACATTTAAATTTGTTTTTGGTTCTGAGAAAAAAATTTCTTTCATCTTCTGATTTCCGTCAGCTTTTCAGATTCCACAACACACTTTAATTTCTGTTCGTTTTGATAATACAATTTTTCAACCTCTGAATACCTTCAACCCTCTTGGGGACACGCTACCGATTGTAGATTACACTTAAATTTGTTTTCGCTTTTTGTAGTAAAATTTTTCAACCTCTGAATACCACTAGCTTTCTAGGGGACACGCTACCGGTTCTAGATTAGACTTAAATTTGTTTTCGGTTTTGAGAAAAAAATTTCTTTCAACTTCTGATTTCCATCAGCTTTCCAGGGAACACCCTATAGATTTTATAACACACTTAAGCTGGTTTTCGCTTTGATAGTACAATTTTTCAACCTCTGAATACCACTAGATTTCTCGGCGACACTCTACCTACCGATTCTAGATGAAATTTAAATTTGTTTTTGGTTCTGAGAAAAAAATTTCTTTCATCTTCTGATTTCCGTCAGCTTTTCAGATTCCACAACACACTTTAATTTCTGTTCGTTTTGATAATACAATTTTTCAACCTCTGAATACCTTCAACCCTCTTGGGGACACGCTATCGATTTTAGATTACACTTAAATTTATTTTCGATTTTTATAATAAAGTTTTTCAACCTCTGATTTCCATCAGGTTTCTAGGGGACACGCTACCGATCCTAAATTACACTGAAACTTGTTTTCGGTTTTATGAAAAAAATTTCTTTCATCTTCTGATTTCCATCAGCTTTCCAGGGAACACCCTACAGATTTTACAACACACTTAAGTTTGTTTTCGCTTTGATAATACAATTTTTCAACCTCTGAATACCAACAGCTTTCTCGGCGACACTCTACCGACCGATTCTAGATTACACTTAAAGTTGTTTTTGGTTCTGAGAAAAAAATTTCTTTCATCTTCTGATTTCCGTCAGCTTTTTAGGGGACACCCTACAGATTCCACAGCACACTTTAGTTTGTTTTCGCTTTGATAATACAATTTTTCAACCTCTGAATACCACTAGCTTTCTAGGGGACACGCTACCGGTTCTAGATTACACTTAAATTTGTTTTCGGTTTTTGTAGTAAAAATTTTCAACCTCTGAATACCATCAGCTTTCTAGGGGATACGCTACCGATTCTAGATTAGACTTAAATTTGTTTTCGGTTTTATGAAAAAAATTTCTTTCATCTTCTGATTTCGATCAGCTATCCAGGGGACACCCTACAGATTCCACAACACACTTAAATTTGTTTTTGCTTTGATAATACAATTTTTCAACCTCTGAATACCACTAGCTTTCTAGGGGACACGATACCGAATCTAGATTAGACTTAAATTTGTTTTCGGTTTTGAGAAAAAAATTTCATTCATCTTCTGATTTCCATCAGCTTTCCAGGGGACACCCTACAGATTTTACAACATACTTAAGTTTGTTTTTGCTTTGATGATACAATTTTTCAACCTCTGAATACCATCAGCTTTCTTTCGATTCTTAAATTTATTTTCGAATAACTTCATCTTTCTTGGGGACACGCTACCGATTCTAAATTACACTTAAATTTATTTTCGATTTTTATAATAAAGTTTTTCAACTTCTGATTTCCATCAGCTTTCTAGGGGACACGCTACCGATCTCAAATTACACTGAAATTTGTTTTCGCTTTTTGTAGTAAAATTTTTCAACCTCTGAATACCATCAGCTGTAGTAAAATTTTTCAACCTCTGAATACCATCAGCTTTCTAGGACACACGATAACGATTCTAGATTAGACTTAAATTTGTTTTCGGTTTTGAAAAAAAATTTCTTTCATCTTCTGATTTCCATCAGCTACCCTACAGATTTTACAACACACTTAAGTTTGTTTTCGCTTTGATAATACAATTTTTCAACCTCTGAATACCATCAGCTTTCTAGGGGACACGATACCGAATCTAGATTAAACTTAAATTTGTTTTCGCTTTTTGTAGTAAAAATTTTCAACCTCTGAATACCATCAGCTTTCTAGGGGACACGATACCGAATCTAGATTAGACTTAAATTTGTTTTCGGTTTTGAGAAAAAAATTTCATTCATCTTCTGATTTCCATCAGCTTTCCAGGGGACACCCTACAGATTTTACAACATACTTAAGTTTGTTTTTGCTTTGATAATACAATTTTTCAACCTCTGAATACCACTAGCTTTCTAGGGGACACGATACCGAATCTAGATTAGACTTAAATTTGTTTTCGGTTTTGAGAAAAAAATTTCATTCATCTTCTGATTTCCATCAGCTTTCCAGGGGACACCCTACAGATTTTACAACATACTTAAGTTTGTTTTTGCTTTGATAATACAATTTTTCAACCTCTGAATACCACTAGCTTTCTAGGGGACACGATACCGAATCTAGATTAGACTTAAATTTGTTTTCGGTTTTGAGAAAAAAATTTCATTCAACTTCTGATTTCCATCAGCTTTCCAGGGGACACCCTACAGATTTTACAACATACTTAAGTTTGTTTTTGCTTTGATAATACAATTTTTCAACCTCTGAATACCATCAGCTTTCTAGGGGACACGATACCGAATCTAGATTAAACTTAAATTTGTTTTCGCTTTTTGTAGTAAAAATTTTCAACGTTTGAATACCATTGGCTTTCTAGGGGACACGCTACCGATTCTAGATTACACTTAAATTTGTTTTCGCTTTTTGTAGTAAAATTTTTCAACCTCTGAATACCATCAGTTTTCTAGGGGACACGCTACCGATTCTAGATTAAACTTAAATTTGTTATCGTTTTTGAGAAAAAAATTTCTTTCATCTTCTGATTTTCATCAGCTTTCCAGGGGACACCCTACAGATTTTACAACACACTTAAGTTTGTTTTCGCTTTGATAATACAATTCGTCACCTCTGAATAATTTCATATTTCTTGGGGACACGCTACCGATTCTAAATTACACTTTAATTTGTTTTCGGTTTTGAAAAAAAAATTACTTTCAGCTTCTGATTTCCATCAGCTTTCCAGGGGACACACTACAGATTCCACAACACACTTTAGTTTGTTTTCGCTTTGATAATACAATTTTTCAACCTCTGAATACCTTCATCTTTCTTTCGATTCTTAAATTTATTTTCGATTTTTATAATAAAGCTTTTCAACTTCTGATTACCATCAGCTTTCTAGGGGACACGCCACCGAACCTAGATTACACTTAAATTTGTTTTCGCTTTTTATAACAAAATTTTTCAACGTTTGAATACCATTAGCTTTCTAGGGGACACGCTACCGATTGTAGATTACACTTAAATTTGTTTTCGCTTTTTGTAGTAAAATTTTTCAACCTCTGAATACCACTAGCTTTCTAGGGGACACGCTACCGGTTCTAGATTAGACTTAAATTTGTTTTCGGTTTTGAGAAGAATTTTTCATTCATCTTCTGATTTCCATCAGCTTTCCAGGGAACACCCTACAGATTTTACAACACACTTAAGCTGGTTTTCGCTTTGATAATACAATTTTTCAACCTCTGAATACCAACAGCTTTCTAGGAGACACGATACCGAATCTGGATTAGACTTAAATTTGTTTTTGGTATTGAGAAGAATTTTTCATTCATCTTCAGATTTCCATCAGCTTTCCAGGGGACACCCTACAGATTTTACAACATACTTAAGTTTGTTTTTGCTTTGATAATACAATTTTTCAACCTCTGAATACCACTAGCTTTCTAGGGGACACGATACCGAATCTAGATTAGACTTAAATTTGTTTTCGGTTTTGAGAAAAAAATTTCATTCATCTTCTGATTTCCATCAGCTTTCCAGGGAACACCCTACAGATTTTACAACACACTTAAGCTGGTTTTCGCTTTGATAATACAATTTTTCAACCTCTGAATACCAACAGCTTTCTAGGAGACACGATACCGAATCTGGATTAGACTTAAATTTGTTTTTGGTATTGAGAAGAATTTTTCATTCATCTTCAGATTTCCATCAGCTTTCCAGGGGACACCCTACAGATTTTACAACATACTTAAGTTTGTTTTTGCTTTGATAATACAATTTTTCAACCTCTGAATACCATCAGCTTTCTAGGGGACACGATACCGAATCTAGATTAAACTTAAATTTGTTTTCGCTTTTTGTAGTAAAAATTTTCAACGTTTGAATACCATTGGCTTTCTAGGGGACACGCTACCGATTCTAGATTACACTTAAATTTGTTTTCGCTTTTTGTAGTAAAATTTTTCAACCTCTGAATACCATCAGTTTTCTAGGGGACACGCTACCGATTCTAGATTAGACTTAAATTTGTTATCGTTTTTGAGAAAAAAATTTCTTTCATCTTCTGATTTTCATCAGCTTTCCAGGGGACACCCTACAGATTTTACAACACACTTAAGTTTGTTTTCGCTTTGATAATACAATTCGTCACCTCTGAATAATTTCATCTTTCTTGGGGACACGCTACCGATTCTAAATTACACTTTAATTTGTTTTCGGTTTTGAAAAAAAAATTTCTTTCAGCTTCTGATTTCCATCAGCTTTCCAGGGGACACACTACAGATTCCACAACACACTTTAGTTTGTTTTCGCTTTGATAATACAATTTTTCAACCTCTGAATACCTTCATCTTTCTTTCGATTCTTAAATTTATTTTCGATTTTTATAATAAAGCTTTTCAACTTCTGATTTCCTACAGCTTTCTAGGGGACACGCCACCGAACCTAGATTACACTTAAATTTGTTTTCGCTTTTTATAACAAAATTTTTCAACGTTTGAATACCATTAGCTTTCTAGGGGACACGCTACCGATTGTAGATTACACTTAAATTTGTTTTCGCTTTTTGTAGTAAAATTTTTCAACCTCTGAATACCACTAGCTTTCTAGGGGACACGCTACCGGTTCTAGATTAGACTTAAATTTG
Organism: Merzomyia westermanni; assembly: GCA_949987695.1. Lineage (NCBI taxonomy): Eukaryota > Metazoa > Arthropoda > Insecta > Diptera > Tephritidae > Merzomyia > Merzomyia westermanni. The sequence goes on along the minus strand of OX465288.1, from coordinate 101,405,932 downwards.
TTTTCGGTTTTGAGAAAAAAATTTCTTTCATCTTCTGATAACCATCAGCTTTCCAGGGAACACCCTACAGATTTTACAACACACTTAAGCTGGTTTTCGCTTTGATAATACAATTTTTCAACCTCTGAATACCAACAGCTTTCTAGGAGACACGATACCGAATCTGGATTAGACTTAAGTTTGTTTTCGGTTTTGAGAAGAAAATTTCATTCATCTTCAGATTTCCATCAGCTTTCCAGGGGACACCCTACAGATTTTACAACATACTTAAGTTTGTTTTCGCTTTGATAATACAATTCGTCACCTCTGAATAACTTCATCTTTCTTTCGATTCTTAAATTTAATTTCGATTTTTATAATAAAGCTTTTCAACTTCTGATTTCCTACAGCTTTCTAGGGGACACGCCACCGAACCTAGATTACACTTAAATTTGTTTTCGCTTTTTATAACAAAATTTTTCAACGTTTGAATACCATAAGCTTTCTAGGGGACACGCTACCGATCCTAAATTACACTGAAATTTGTTTTCGCTTTTTGTAGTAAAATTTTTCAACCTCTGAATACCATCAGCTGTAGTAAAATTTTTCAACCTCTGAATACCATCAGCTTTCTAGGGGACACGCTACCGATTCTAGATTAGACTTTAATTTGTTTTCGGTTTTGAAAAAAAAATTTCTTTCAGCTTCTGATTTCCATCAGCTTTCCAGGGGACACACTACAGATTCCACAACACACTTTAGTTTGTTTTCGCTTTGATAATACAATTTTTCAACCTCTGAATACCTTCATCTTTCTTTCGATTCTTAAATTTATTTTCGATTTTTATAATAAAGCTTTTCAACTTCTGATTTCCATCAGCTTTCTAGGGGACAAAATTTTTCAACGTTTGAATACCATAAGCTTTCTAGGGGACACGCTACCGATTGTAGATTACACTTAAATTTGTTTTCGCTTTTTGTAGTAAAATTTTTCAACCTCTGAATACCACTAGCTTTCTAGGGGACACGCTACCGGTTCTAGATTAGACTTAAATTTGTTTTCGGTTTTGAGAAAAAAATTTCTTTCATCTTCTGATTTCCATCAGCTTTCCAGGGAACACCCTACAGATTTTATAACACACTTAAGCTGGTTTTCGCTTTGATAGTACAATTTTTCAACCTCTGAATTTCAACAGCTTTCTCGGCGACACTCTACCTACCGATTCTAGATGACATTTAAATTTGTTTTTGGTTCTGAGAAAAAAATTTCTTTCATCTTCTGATTTCCGTCAGCTTTTCAGATTCCACAACACACTTTAATTTCTGTTCGTTTTGATAATACAATTTTTCAACCTCTGAATACCTTCAACCCTCTTGGGGACACGCTATCGATTTTAGATTACACTTAAATTTATTTTCGATTTTTATAATAAAGTTTTTCAACCTCTGATTTCCATCAGGTTTCTAGGGGACACGCTACCGATCCTAAATTACACTGAAATTTGTTTTCGGTTTTATGAAAAAAATTTCTTTCATCTTCTGATTTCCATCAGCTTTCCAGGGAACACCCTACAGATTTTACAACACACTTAAGTTTGTTTTCGCTTTGATAATACAATTTTTCAACCTCTGAATACCAACAGCTTTCTCGGCGACACTCTACCGACCGATTCTAGATTACACTTAAATTTGTTTTTGGTTCTGAGAAAAAAATTTCTTTCATCTTCTGATTTCCGTCAGCTTTTCAGGGGACACCCTACAGATTTTACAACACACTTAAGTTTGTTTTCGCTTTGATAATACAATTCGTCACCTCTGAATAATTTCATCTTTCTTGGGGACACGCTACCGATTCTAAATTACACTTTAATTTGTTTTCGGTTTTGAAAAAAAAATTTCTTTCAGCTTCTGATTTCCATCAGCTTTCCAGGGGACACACTACAGATTCCACAACACACTTTAGTTTGTTTTCGCTTTGATAATACAATTTTTCAACCTCTGAATACCTTCATCTTTCTTTCGATTCTTAATAATAATAAAGCTTTTCAACTTCTGATTACCATCAGCTTTCTAGGGGACACGCCAAAGAACCTAGATTACACTTAAATTTGTTTTCGCTTTTTATAACAAAATTTTTCAACGTTTGAATACCATTAGCTTTCTAGGGGACACGCTACCGATTGTAGATTACACTTAAATTTGTTTTCGCTTTTTGTAGTAAAATTTTTCAACCTCTGAATACCACTAGCTTTCTAGGGGACACGCTACCGGTTCTAGATTAGACTTAAATTTGTTTTCGGTTTTGAGAAAAAAATTTCTTTCATCTTCTGATAACCATCAGCGTTCCAGGGAACACCCTACAGATTTTACAACACACTTAAGCTGGTTTTCGCTTTGATAATACAATTTTTCAACCTCTGAATACCAACAGCTTTCTAGGAGACACGATACCGAATCTGGATTAGACTTAAATTTGTTTTTGGTTTTGAGAAGAAAATTTCATTCATCTTCAGATTTCCATCAGCTTTCCAGGGTACACCCTACAGATTTTACAACATACTTAAGTTTGTTTTCGCTTTGATAATACAATTCGTCACCTCTGAATAACTTCATCTTTCTTTCGATTCTTAAATTTAATTTCGATTTTTATAATAAAGCTTTTCAACTTCTGATTTCCATCAGCTTTCTAGGGGACACGCCACCGAACCTAGATTACACTTAAATTTGTTTTCGCTTTTTATAACAAAATTTTTCAACGTTTGAATACCATAAGCTTTCTAGGGGACACGCTACCGATCCTAAATTACACTGAAATTTGTTTTCGCTTTTTGTAGTAAAATTTTTCAACCTCTGAATACCATCAGCTGTAGTAAAATTTTTCAACCTCTGAATACCATCAGCTTTCTAGGGGACACGCTACCGATTCTAGATTAGACTTTAATTTGTTTTCGGTTTTGAAAAAAAAATTTCTTTCAGCTTCTGATTTCCATCAGCTTTCCAGGGGACACCCTACAGATTTTACAACATACTTAAGTTTGTTTTTGCTTTGATAATACAATTTTTCAACCTCTGAATACCATCAGCTTTCTAGGGGACACGATACCGAATCTAGATTAAACTTAAATTTGTTTTCGCTTTTTTTAGTAAAAATTTTCAACGTTTGAATACCATTGGCTTTCTAGGGGACACGCTACCGATTCTAGATTACACTTAAATTTGTTTTCGCTTTTTGTAGTAAAATTTTTCAACCTCTGAATACCATCAGTTTTCTAGGGGACACGCTACCGATTCTAGATTAGACTTAAATTTGTTATCGTTTTTGAGAAAAAAATTTCTTTCATCTTCTGATTTTCATCAGCTTTCCAGGGGACACCCTACAGATTTTACAACACACTTAAGTTTGTTTTCGCTTTGATAATACAATTCGTCACCTCTGAATAATTTCATCTTTCTTGGGGACACGCTACCGATTCTAAATTACACTTTAATTTGTTTTCGGTTTTGAAAAAAAAATTTCTTTCAGCTTCTGATTTCCATCAGCTTTCCAGGGGACACACTACAGATTCCACAACACACTTTAGTTTGTTTTCGCTTTGATAATACAATTTTTCAACCTCTGAATACCTTCATCTTTCTTTCGATTCTTAAATTTATTTTCGATTTTTATAATAAAGCTTTTCAACTTCTGATTACCATCAGCTTTCTAGGGGACACGCCACCGAACCTAGATTACACTTAAATTTGTTTTCGCTTTTAATAACAAAATTTTTCAACGTTTGAATACCATTAGCTTTCTAGGGGACACGCTACCGATTGTAGATTACACTTAAATTTGTTTTCGCTTTTTGTAGTAAAATTTTTCAACCTCTGAATACCACAAGCTTTCTAGGGGACACGCTACCGGTTCTAGATTAGACTTAAATTTGTTTTCGGTTTTGAGAAAAAAATTTCTTTCATCTTCTGATAACCATCAGCGTTCCAGGGAACACCCTACAGATTTTACAACACACTTAAGCTGGTTTTCGCTTTGATAATACAATTTTTCAACCTCTGAATACCAACAGCTTTCTAGGAGACACGATACCGAATCTGGATTAGACTTAAGTTTGTTTTCGGTTTTGAGAAGAAAATTTCATTCATCTTCAGATTTCCATCAGCTTTCCAGGGGACACCCTACAGATTTTACAACATACTTAAGTTTGTTTTCGCTTTGATAATACAATTCGTCACCTCTGAATAACTTCATCTTTCTTTCGATTCTTAAATTTAATTTCGATTTTTATAATAAAGCTTTTCAACTTCTGATTTCCATCAGCTTTCTAGGGGACACGCCACCGAACCTAGATTACACTTAAATTTGTTTTCGCTTTTTGTAGTAAAATTTTTCAACCTCTGAATACCACTAGCTTTCTAGGGGACACGCTACCGGTTCTAGATTAGACTTAAATTTGTTTTCGGTTTTGAGAAAAAAATTTCTTTCATCTTCTGATAACCATCAGCGTTCCAGGGAACACCCTACAGATTTTACAACACACTTAAGCTGGTTTTCGCTTTGATAATACAATTTTTCAACCTCTGAATACCAACAGCTTTCTAGGAGACACGATACCGAATCTGGATTAGACTTAAGTTTGTTTTCGGTTTTGAGAAGAAAATTTCATTCATCTTCAGATTTCCATCAGCTTTCCAGGGGACACCCTACAGATTTTACAACATACTTAAGTTTGTTTTCGCTTTGATAATACAATTCGTCACCTCTGAATAACTTCATCTTTCTTTCGATTCTTAAATTTAATTTCGATTTTTATAATAAAGCTTTTCAACTTCTGATTTCCATCAGCTTTCTAGGGGACACGCCACCGAACCTAGATTACACTTAAATTTGTTTTCGCTTTTTATAACAAAATTTTTCAACCTCTGAATACCATCAGCTGTGGTAAAATTTTTCAACCTCTGAATACCATCAGCTTTCTAGGGGACACGCTACCGATTCTAGATTAGACTTTAATTTGTTTTCGGTTTTGAGAAAAAAATTTCTTTCATCTTCTGATTTCCATCAGCTTTCCAGGGAACACCCTACAGATTTTATAACACACTTAAGTTGGTTTTCGCTTTGATAGTACAATTTTTCAACCTCTGAATACCAACAGCTTCTGATTTCCATCAGCTTTCCAGGGGACACACTACAGATTTCACAACACACTTTAGTTTGTTTTCGCTTTGATAATACAATTTTTTAACCTCTGAATACCTTCATCTTTCTTTCGATTCTTAAATTTATTTTCGATTTTTATAATAAAGCTTTTCAACTTCTGATTACCATCAGCTTTCTAGGGGACACGCCACCGAACCTAGATTACACTTAAATTTGTTTTCGCTTTTTATAACAAAATTTTTCAACGTTTGAATACCATAAGCTTTCTAGGGGACACGCTACCGATCCTAAATTACACTGAAATTTGTTTTCGCTTTTTGTAGTAAAATTTTTCAACCTCTGAATACCATCAGCTTTTTAGGGGACACGCTACCGATTGTAGATTACATTAAAATTTTTCAACCTCTGAATACCACTAGCTTTCTAGGGGACACGCTACCGGTTCTAGATTAGACTTAAATTTGTTTTCGGTTTTGAGAAAAAAATTTCTTTCATCTTCTGATTTCCATCAGCTTTCCAGGGAACACCCTACAGATTTTATAACACACTTAAGCTGGTTTTCGCTTTGATAGTACAATTTTTCAACCTCTGAATACCAACAGCTTTCTCGGCGACACTCTACCTACCGATTCTAGATGACATTTAAATTTGTTTTTGGTTCTGAGAAAAAAATTTCTTTCATCTTCTGATTTCCGTCAGCTTTTCAGATTCCACAACACACTTTAATTTCTGTTCGCTTTAATAATACAATTTTTCAACTTCTGAATACCTTCAACCCTCTTGCGGACCCGCTATCGATTTTAGATTACACTTAAATTTATTTTCGATTTTTATAATAAAGTTTTTCAACCTCTGATTTCCATCAGCTTTCTAGGGGACACGCTACCGATCCTAAATTACACTGAAATTTGTTTTCGGTTTTATGAAAAAAATTTCTTTCATCTTCTGATTTCCATCAGCTTTCCAGGGAACACCCTACAGATTTTACAACACACTTAAGGTTGTTTTCGCTTTGATAATACAATTCGTCACCTCTGAATAATTTCATCTTTCTAGGGGACAAAATTTTTCAACGTTTGAATACCATAAGCTTTCTAGGGGACACGCTACCGATTGTAGATTACATTAAAATTTTTCAACCTCTGAATACCACTAGCTTTCTAGGGGACACGCTACCGGTTCTAGATTAGACTTAAATTTGTTTTCGGTTTTGAGAAAAAAATTTCTTTCATCTTCTGATTTGCATCAGCTTTCCAGGGAACACCCTACAGATTTTATAACACACTTAAGCTGGTTTTCGCTTTGATAGTACAATTTTTCAACCTCTGAATACCAACAGCTTTCTCGGCGACACTCTACCTACCGATTCTAGATTACATTTAAATTTGTTTTTGGTTCTGAGAAAAAAATTTCTTTCATCTTCTGATTTCCGTCAGCTTTTCAGATTCCACAACACACTTTAATTTCTGTTCGCTTTAATAATACAATTTTTCAACTTCTGAATACCTTCAACCCTCTTGCGGACCCGCTATCGATTTTAGATTACACTTAAATTTATTTTCGATTTTTATAATAAAGTTTTTCAACCTCTGATTTCCATCAGCTTTCTAGGGGACACGCTACCGATCCTAAATTACACTGAAATTTGTTTTCGGTTTTATGAAAAAACTTTCTTTCATCTTCTGATTTCCATCAGCTTTCCAGGGAACACCCTACAGATTTTACAACACACTTAAGGTTGTTTTCGCTTTGATAATACAATTCGTCACCTCTGAATAATTTCATCTTTTTTGGGGACACGCTACCGATTCTAAATTACACTTTAATTTGTTTTCGGTTTTGAAAAAAAAATTTCTTTCAGCTTCTGATTTCCATCAGCTTTCCAGGGGACACACTACAGATTCCACAACACACTTTAGTTTGTTTTCGCTTTGATAATACAATTTTTCAACCTCTGAATACCTTCATCTTTCTTTCGATTCTTAAATTTATTTTCGATTTTTATAATAAAGCTTTTCAACTTCTGATTACCATCAGCTTTCTAGGGGACACGCCACCGAACCTAGATTACACTTAAATTTGTTTTCGCTTTTTATAACAAAATTTTTCAACGTTTGAATACCATAAGCTTTCTAGGGGACACGCTACCGATCCTAAATTACACTGAAATTTGTTTTCGCTTTTTGTAGTAAAATTTTTCAACCTCTGAATACCATCAGCTGTAGTAAAATTTTTCAACCTCTGAATACCATCAGCTCTCTAGGGGACACGCTACCGATTCTAGATTAGACTTTAATTTGTTTTCGGTTTTGAAAAAAAAATTTCTTTCAGCTTCTGATTTCCATCAGCTTTCCAGGGGACACCCTACAGATTTTACAACATACTTAAGTTTGTTTTTGCTTTGATAATACAATTTTTCAACCTCTGAATACCATCAGCTTTCTAGGGGACACGATACCGAATCTAGATTAAACTTAAATTTGTTTTCGCTTTTTGTAGTAAAAATTTTCAACGTTTGAATACCATTGGCTTTCTAGGGGACACGCTACCGATTCTAGATTACACTTAAATTTGTTTTCGCTTTTTGTAGTAAAATTTTTCAACCTCTGAATACCATCAGTTTTCTAGGGGACACGCTACCGATTCTAGATTAGACTTAAATTTGTTTTCGGTTTTGAGAAAAAAATTTCTTTCATCTTCTGATAACCATCAGCGTTCCAGGGAACACCCTACAGATTTTACAACACACTTAAGCTGGTTTTCGCTTTGATAATACAATTTTTCAACCTCTGAATACCAACAGCTTTCTAGGAGACACGATACCGAATCTGGATTAGACTTAAGTTTGTTTTCGGTTTTGAGAAGAAAATTTCATTCATCTTCTGATTTTCATCAGCTTTCCAGGGGACACCCTACAGATTTTACAACGCACTTAAGTTTGTTTTCGCTTTGATAATACAATTCGTCACCTCTGAATAATTTCATCTTTCTTGGGGACACGCTACCGATTCTAAATTACACTTTAATTTGTTTTCGGTTTTGAAAAAAAAATTTCTTTCAGCTTCTGATTTCCATCAGCTTTCCAGGGGACACACTACAGATTCCACAACACACTTTAGTTTGTTTTCGCTTTGATAATACAATTTTTCAACCTCTGAATACCTTCATCTTTCTTTCGATTCTTAAATTTATTTTCGATTTTTATAATAAAGCTTTTCAACTTCTGATTACCATCAGCTTTCTAGGGGACACGCCACCGAACCTAGATTACACTTAAATTTGTTTTCGCTTTTAATAACAAAATTTTTCAACGTTTGAATACCATTAGCTTTCTAGGGGACACGCTACCGATTGTAGATTACACTTAAATTTGTTTTCGCTTTTTGTAGTAAAATTTTTCAACCTCTGAATACCACTAGCTTTCTAGGGGACACGCTACCGGTTCTAGATTAGACTTAAATTTGTTTTCGGTTTTGAGAAAAAAATTTCTTTCATCTTCTGATAACCATCAGCGTTCCAGGGAACACCCTACAGATTTTACAACACACTTAAGCTGGTTTTCGCTTTGATAATACAATTTTTCAACCTCTGAATACCAACAGCTTTCTAGGAGACACGATACCGAATCTGGATTAGACTTAAGTTTGTTTTCGGTTTTGAGAAGAAAATTTCATTCATCTTCAGATTTCCATCAGCTTTCCAGGGGACACCCTACAGATTTTACAACATACTTAAGTTTGTTTTCGCTTTGATAATACAATTCGTCACCTCTGAATAACTTCATCTTTCTTTCGATTCTTAAATTTAATTTCGATTTTTATAATAAAGCTTTTCAACTTCTGATTTCCATCAGCTTTCTAGGGGACACGCCACCGAACCTAGATTACACTTAAATTTGTTTTCGCTTTTTATAACAAAATTTGTCAACGTTTGAATACCATAAGCTTTCTAGGGGACACGCTACCGATCCTAAATTACACTGAAATTTGTTTTCGCTTTTTGTAGTAAAATTTTTCAACCTCTGAATACCATCAGCTGTAGTAAAATTTTTCAACCTCTGAATACCATCAGCTTTCTAGGGGACACGCTACCGATTCTAGATTAGACTTTAATTTGTTTTCGGTTTTGAAAAAAAAATTTCTTTCAGCTTCTGATTTCCATCAGCTTTCCAGGGGACACACTACAGATTCCACAACACACTTTAGTTTGTTTTCGCTTTGATAATACAATTTTTCAACCTCTGAATACCTTCATCTTTCTTTCGATTCTTAAATTTATTTTCGATTTTTATAATAAAGCTTTTCAACTTCTGATTTCCATCAGCTTTCTAGGGGACAAAATTTTTCAACGTTTGAATACCATAAGCTTTCTAGGGGACACGCTACCGATTGTAGATTACACTTAAATTTGTTTTCGCTTTTTGTAGTAAAATTTTTCAACCTCTGAATACCACTAGCTTTCTAGGGGACGCGCTACCGGTTCTAGATTAGACTTAAATTTGTTTTCGGTTTTGAGAAAAAAATTTCTTTCATCTTCTGATTTCCATCAGCTTTCCAGGGAACACCCTACAGATTTTATAACACACTTAAGCTGGTTTTCGCTTTGATAGTACAATTTTTCAACCTCTGAATACCAACAGCTTTCTCGGCGACACTCTACCTACCGATTCTAGATGACATTTAAATTTGTTTTTGGTTCTGAGAAAAAAATTTCTTTCATCTTCTGATTTCCGTCAGCTTTTCAGATTCCACAACACACTTTAATTTCTGTTCGCTTTAATAATACAATTTTTCAACTTCTGAATACCTTCAACCCTCTTGCGGACCCGCTATCGATTTTAGATTACACTTAAATTTATTTTCGATTTTTATAATAAAGTTTTTCAACCTCTGATTTCCATCAGCTTTCTAGGGGACACGCTACCGATCCTAAATTACACTGAAATTTGTTTTCGGTTTTATGAAAAAAATTTCTTTCATCTTCTGATTTCCATCAGCTTTCCAGGGAACACCCTACAGATTTTACAACACACTTAAGGTTGTTTTCGCTTTGATAATACAATTCGTCACCTCTGAATAATTTCATCTTTCTTGGGGACACGCTACCGATTCTAAATTACACTTTAATTTGTTTTCGGTTTTGAAAAAAAAATTTCTTTCAGCTTCTGATTTCCATCAGCTTTCCAGGGGACACACTACAGATTCCACAACACACTTTAGTTTGTTTTCGCTTTGATAATACAATTTTTCAACCTCTGAATACCTTCATCTTTCTTTCGATTCTTAAATTTATTTTCGATTTTTATAATAAAGCTTTTCAACTTCTGATTACCATCAGCTTTCTAGGGGACACGCCACCGAACCTAGATTACACTTAAATTTGTTTTCGCTTTTTATAACAAAATTTTTCAACGTTTGAATACCATTAGCTTTCTAGGGGACACGCTACCGATTGTAGATTACACTTAAATTTGTTTTCGCTTTTTGTAGTAAAATTTTTCAACCTCTGAATACCACTAGCTTTCTAGGGGACACGCTACCGGTTCTAGATTAGACTTAAATTTGTTTTCGGTTTTGAGAAAAAAATTTCTTTCATCTTCTGATAACCATCGGCGTTCCAGGGAACACCCTACAGATTTTACAACACACTTAAGCTGGTTTTCGCTTTGATAATACAATTTTTCAACCTCTGAATAACTTCATCTTTCTTTCGATTCTTAAATTTAATTTCGATTTTTATAATAAAGCTTTTCAACTTCTGATTTCCATCAGCTTTCTAGGGGACACGCCACCGAACCTAGATTACACTTAAATTTGTTTTCGCTTTTTATAACAAAATTTTTCAACGTTTGAATACCATAAGCTTTCTAGGGGACACGCTACCGATCCTAAATTACACTGAAATTTGTTTTCGCTTTTTGTAGTAAAATTTTTAAACCTCTGAATACCATCAGCTGTAGTAAAATTTTTCAACCTCTGAATACCATCAGCTTTCTAGGGGACACGCTACCGATTCTAGATTAGACTTTAATTTGTTTTCGGTTTTGAAAAAAAAATTTCTTTCAGCTTCTGATTTCCATCAGCTTTCCAGGGGACACACTACAGGTTCCACAACACACTTTAGTTTGTTTTCGCTTTGATAATACAATTTTTCAACCTCTGAATACCTTCATCTTTCTTTCGATTCTTAAATTTATTTTCGATTTTTATAATAAAGCTTTTCAACTTCTGATTTCAATCAGCTTTCTAGGCGACAAAATTTTTCAACGTTTGAATACCATAAGCTTTCTAGGGGACACGCTACCGATTGTAGATTACACTTAAATTTGTTTTCGCTTTTTGTAGTAAAATTTTTCAACCTCTGAATACCACTAGCTTTCTAGGGGACACGCTACCGGTTCTAGATTAGACTTAAATTTGTTTTCGGTTTTGAGAAAAAAATTTCTTTCATCTTCTGATTTCCATCAGCTTTCCAGGGAACACCCTACAGATTTTATAACACACTTAAGCTGGTTTTCGCTTTGATAGTACAATTTTTAAACCTCTGAATACCAACAGCTTTCTCGGCGACACTCTACCTACCGATTCTAGATGACATTTAAATTTGTTTTTGGTTCTGAGAAAAAAATTTCTTTCATCTTCTGATTTCCGTCAGCTTTTCAGATTCCACAACACACTTTAATTTCTGTTCGCTTTAATAATACAATTTTTCAACTTCTGAATACCTTCAACCCTCTTGCGGACCCGCTATCGATTTTAGATTACACTTAAATTTATTTTCGATTTTTATAATAAAGTTTTTCAACCTCTGATTTCCATCAGCTTTCTAGGGGACACGCTACCGATCCTAAATTACACTGAAATTTGTTTTCGGTTTTATGAAAAAAATTTCTTTCATCTTCTGATTTCCATCAGCTTTCCAGGGAACACCCTACAGATTTTACAACACACTTAAGGTTGTTTTCGCTTTGATAATACAATTCGTCACCTCTGAATAATTTCATCTTTCTTGGGGACACGCTACCGATTCTAAATTACACTTTAATTTGTTTTCGGTTTTGAAAAAAAAATTTCTTTCAGCTTCTGATTTCCATCAGCTTTCCAGGGGACACTACAGATTCCACAACACACTTTAGTTTGTTTTCGCTTTGATAATACAATTTTTCAACCTCTGAATACCTTCATCTTTCTTTCGATTCTTAAATTTATTTTCGATTTTTATAATAAAGCTTTTCAACTTCTGATTACCATCAGCTTTCTAGGGGACACGCCACCGAACCTAGATTACACTTAAATTTGTTTTCGCTTTTTATAACAAAATTTTTCGACGTTTGAATACCATTAGCTTTCTAGGGGACACGCTACGTATTGTAGATTACACTTAAATTTGTTTTCGCTTTTTGTAGTAAAATTTTTCAACCTCTGAATACCACTAGCTTTCTAGGGGACACGCTACCGGTTCTAGATTAGACTTAAATTTGTTTTCGGTTTTGAGAAAAAAATTTCTTTCATCTTCTGATAACCATCAGCGTTCCAGGGAACACCCTACAGATTTTACAACACACTTAAGCTGGTTTTCGCTTTGATAATACAATTTTTCAACCTCTGAATAACTTCATCTTTCTTTCGATTCTTAAATTTAATTTCGATTTTTATAATAAAGCTTTTCAACTTCTGATTTCCATCAGCTTTCTAGGGGACACGCCACCGAACCTAGATTACACTTAAATTTGTTTTCGCTTTTTATAACAAAATTTTTCAACGTTTGAATACCATAAGCTTTCTAGGGGACACGCTACCGATCCTAAATTACACTGAAATTTGTTTTCGCTTTTTGTAGTAAAATTTTTCAACCTCTGAATACCATCAGCTTTCTAGGGGACACGCTACCGATTCTAGATTAGACTTTAATTTGTTTTCGGTTTTGAAAAAAAAATTTCTTTCAGCTTCTGATTTCCATCAGCTTTCCAGGGGACACACTACAGATTCCACAACACACTTTAGTTTGTTTTCGCTTTGATAATACAATTTTTCAACCTCTGAATACCTTCATCTTTCTTTCGATTCTTAAATTTATTTTCGATTTTTATAATAAAGCTTTTCAACTTATGATTTCCATCAGCTTTCTAGGGGACAAAATTTTTCAACGTTTGAATACCATAAGCTTTCTAGGGGACACGCTACCGATTGTAGATTACACTTAAATTTGTTTTCGCTTTGATAATACAATTTTTCAACCTCTGAATACCACTAGCTTTCTAGGGGACACGCTACCGGTTCTAGATTACACTTAAATTTGTTTTCGGTTTTTGTAGTAAAAATTTTCAACCTCTGAATACCATCAGCTTTCTAGGGGATACGCTACCGATTCTAGATTAGACTTAAATTTGTTTTCGGTTTTATGAAAAAAATTTCTTTCATCTTCTGATTTCCATCAGCTTTCCAGGGAACACCCTACAGATTTTACAACACACTTAAGTTTGTTTTCGCTTTGATAATACAATTTTTCAACCTCTGAATACCACTAGCTTTCTAGGGGACACGCTACCGGTTCTAGATTACACTTAAATTTGTTTTCGGTTTTTGTAGTAAAAATTTTCAACCTCTGAATACCAACAGCTTTCTAGGGGACAGGCTACCGATTCTGGATAAGACTTAAATTTGTTTTCGGTTTTGAGAAAAAAATTTCTTTCATCTTTGTTTTCGCTTTTTATAACAAAATTTTTCACCGTTTGAATACCATTAGCTTTCTAGGGGACTCGCTACCGATCCTAGATTACACTTAAATTTGTTTTCGCTTTTTGTAGTAAAAATTTTCAACCTCTGAATACCATCAGCTTTCTAGGGGATACGCTACCGATTCTAAATTAGACTTAAATTTGTTTTCGGTTTTATGAAAAAAATTTCTTTCATCTTCTGATTTCCATCAGCTTTCCAGGGAACACCCTACAGATTTTACAACACACTTAAGTTTGTTTTCGCTTTGATAATACAATTTTTCAACCTCTGAATACCACTAGCTTTCTAGGGGACACGCTACCGGTTCTAGATTACACTTAAATTTGTTTTCGCTTTTTGTAGTAAAAATTTTCAACGTTTGAATACCATTGGCTTTCTAGGGGACACGCTACCGATTCTAGATTACACTTAAATTTGTTTTCGCTTTTTGTAGTAAAATTTTTCAACCTCTGAATACCATCAGTTTTCTAGGGGACACGCTACCGATTCTAGATTAGACTTAAATTTGTTATCGTTTTTGAGAAAAAAATTTCTTTCATCTTCTGATTTTCATCAGCCTTCCAGGGGACACCCTACAGATTTTACAACACACTTAAGTTTGTTTTCGCTTTGATAAAACAATTCGTCACCTCTGAATAACTTCATCTTTCTTGGGGACACGCTACCGATTCTAAATTACACTTTAATTTGTTTTCGGTTTTGAAAAAAAAAATTCTTTCAGCTTCTGATTTCCATCAGCTTTCCAGGGGACACACTACAGATTCCACAACACACTTTAGTTTGTTTTCGCTTTGATAATACAATTTTTCAACCTCTGAATACCTTCATCTTTCTTTCGATTCTTAAATTTATTTTCGATTTTTATAATAAAGCTTTTCAACTTCTGATTTCCATCAGCTTTCTAGGGGACACGCCACCGAACCTAGATTATACTTAAATTTGTTTTCGCTTTTTATAACAAAATTTTTCAACGTTTGAATACCATAAGCTTTCTAGGGGACACGCTACCGATCCTAAATTACACTGAAATTTGTTTTCGCTTTTTGTAGTAAAATTTTTCAACCTCTGAATACCACTAGCTTTCTAGGGGACACGCTACCGGTTCTAGATTAGACTTAAATTTGTTTTCGGTTTTGAGAAAAAAATTTCTTTCATCTTCTGATAACCATCAGCGTTCCAGGGAACACCCTACAGATTTTACAACACACTTAAGCTGGTTTTCGCTTTGATAATACAAATTTTCAACCTCTGAATACCAACCGCTTTCTAGGAGACACGATACCGAATCTGGATTATACTTAAATTAGTTTTCGGTTTTGAAAAAAAAATTTCTTTCATCTTCTGATTTTCATCAGCCTTCCAGGGGACACCCTACAGATTTTACAACACACTTAAGTTTGTTTTCGCTTTGATAATACAATTCGTCACCTATGAATAACTTCATCTTTCTTTCGATTCTTAAATTTATTTTCGATTTTTATAATAAAGCTTTTCAACTTCTGATTTCCATCAGCTGACTAGGGGACAAAATTTTTCAACGGTTGAATACCATAAGCTTTCTAGGGGACACGCTACCGATTGTAGATTACACTTAAATTTGTTTTCGCTTTTTGTAGTAAAATTTTTCAACCTCTGAATACCACTAGCTTTCTAGGGGACACGCTACCGGTTCTAGATTAGACTTAAATTTGTTTTCGGTTTTGAGAAAAAAATTTCTTTCATCTTCTGATTTCCATCAGCTTTCCAGGGAACACCCTACAGATTTTATAACACACTTAAGCTGGTTTTCGCTTTGATAGTACAATTTTTCAACCTCTGAATACCAACAGCTTTCGCGGCGACACTCTACCTACCGATTCTAGATGACATTTAAATTTGTTTTTGGTTCTGAGAAAAAAATTTCTTTCATCTTCTGATTTCCGTCAGCTTTTCAGATTCCACAACACACTTTAGTTTGTTTTCGCTTTGATAATACAATTTTTCAACCTCTGAATACCTTCATCTTTCTTTCGATTCTTAAATTTATTTTCGATTTTTATAATAAAGCTTTTCAACTTCTGATTTCCATCAGCTTTCTAGGGGACAAAATTTTTCAACGGTTGAATACCATAAGCTTTCTAGGGGACACGCTACCGATTGTAGATTACACTTAAATTTGTTTTCGCTTTTTGTAGTAAAATTTTTCAACCTCTGAATACCACTAGCTTTCTAGGGGACACGCTACCGGTTCTAGATTAGACTTAAATTTGTTTTCGGTTTTGAGAAAAAAATTTCTTTCATCTTCTGATTTCCATCAGCTTTCCAGGGAACACCCTACAGATTTTACAACACACTTAAGTTTGTTTTCGCTTTGATAATACAATTTTTCAACCTCTGAATACCAACAGCTTTCTCGTTGACACTCTACCTACCGATTCTAGATGACATTTAAATTTGTTTTTGGTTCTGAGAAAAAAATTTCTTTCATCTTCTGATTTCCATCAGCTTTCCAGGGAACACCCTACAGATTTTACAACACACTTAAGTTTGTTTTCGCTTTGATAATACAATTTTTCAACCTCTGAATACCAACAGCTTTCTCGGCGACACTCTACCGACCGATTCTAGATTACACTTAAATTTGTTTTTGGTTCTGAGAAAAAAATTTCTTTCATCTTCTGATTTCCGTCAGCTTTTCAGGGGACACCCTACAGATTCCACAGCACACTTTAGTTTGTTTTCGCTTTGATAATACAATTTTTCAACCTCTGAATACCACTAGCTTCCTAGGGGACACGCTACCGGTTCTAGATTACACTTAAATTTGTTTTCGGTTTTTGTAGTAAAAATGTTCAACCTCTGAATACCATCAGCTTTCTAGGGGATACGCTACCGATTCTAGATTAGACTTAAATTTGTTTTCGGTTTTATGAAAAAAATTTCTTTCATCTTCTGATTTCCATCAGCTTTCCAGGGAACACCCTACAGATTTTACAACACACTTAAGTTTGTTTTCGCTTTGATAATACAATTTTTCAACCTCTGAATACCACTAGCTTTCTAGGGGACACGCTACCGGTTCTAGATTACAATTAAATTTGTTTTCGGTTTTTGTAGTAAAAATTTTCAACCTCTGAATACCATCAGCTTTCTAGGGGACAGGCTACCGATTCTAGATAAGACCTAAATTTGTTTTCGGTTTTGAGAAAAAAATTTCTTTCATCTTTGTTTTCGCTTTTTATAACAAAATTTTTCACCGTTTGAATACCATTAGCTTTCTAGGGGACACGCTACCGATCCTAGATTACACTTAAATTTGTTTTCGCTTTTTGTAGTAAAAATTTTCAACCTCTGAATACCATCAGCTTTCTAGGGGATACGCTACCGATTCTAAATTAGACTTAAATTTGTTTTCGGTTTTATGAAAAAAATTTCTTTCATCTTCTGATTTCCATCAGCTTTCCAGGGAACACCCTACAGATTTTACAACACACTTAAGTTTGTTTTCGCTTTGATAATACAATTTTTCAACCTCTGAATACCAACAGCTTTCTCGGCGACACTCTACCTACCGATTCTAGATTACACTTAAATTTGTTTTTGGTTCTGAGAAAAAAATTTCTTTCATCTTCTGATTTCCGTCAGCTTTTCAGGGGACACCCTACAGATTCCACAGCACACTTTAGTTTGTTTTCGCTTTGATAATACAATTTTTCAACCTCTGAATACCACTAGCTTTCTAGGGGACACGCTACCGGTTCTAGATTACACTTAAATTTGTTTTCGGTTTTGAGAAAAAAATTTCTTTCATCTTCTAATTTCCATCAGCTTTCCAGGGAACACCCTACAGATTTTACAACACACTTAAGTTTGTTTTCGCTTTGATAATACAATTTTTCAACCTCTGAATACCAACAGCTTTCTCGGCGACACTCTACCTACCGATTCTAGATTACACTTAAATTTGTTTTTGGTTCTGAGAACAAAATTTCTTTCATCTTCTGATTTCCGTCAGCTTTTCAGGGGACACCCTACAGATTCCACAACACACTTTAATTTCTGTTCGCTTTGATAATACAATTTTTCAACCTCTGATTTCCATCAGCTTTCCAGGGAACACCCTACAGATTTTACAACACACTTAAGTTTGTTTTCGCTTTGATAATACAATTTTTCAACCTCTGAATACCAACAGCTTTCCCGGCGACGCTCTACCTACCGATTCTAGATTACACTTAAATTTGTTTTTGGTTCTGAGAAAAAAATTTCTTTCATCTTCTGATTTCCGTCAGCTTTTCAGGGGACACCCTACAGATTCCACAGCACACTTTAGTTTGTTTTCGCTTTGATAATACAATTTTTCAACCTCTGAATACCACTAGCTTTCTAGGGGAACGCTACCGGTTCTAGATTACACTTAAATTTGTTTTCGGTTTTGAGAAAAAAATTTCTTTCATCTTCTAATTTCCATCAGCTTTCCAGGGAACACCCTACAGATTTTACAACACACTTAAGTTTGTTTTCGCTTTGATAATACAATTTTTCAATCTCTGAATACCAACAGCTTTCTCGGCGACACTCTACCTACCGATTCTCGATTACACTTAAATTTGTTTTTGGTTCTGAGAAAAAAATTTCTTTCATCTTCCGATTTCCGTTAGCTTTTCAGGGGACACGATACCGATTCTAGATTACACTTAAATTTATTTTCGATTTTTATAATAAAGTTATTCAACCTCTGATCTCCATCAGCTTTCTAGGGGACACGCTACCGATCCTAAATTACACTGAAATTTGTTTTCGCTTTTTGTAATAAAATTTTTCAACCTCTGAATACCATCAGCTTTCTAGGGGGCACGCTACCGATTCTAGATTAGACTTAAATTTGTTTTCGGTTTTGAGAAAAAAATTTCTTTCATCTTCTGGTTTCCATCAGCTATCCAGGGGACAACCTACAGATTCCACAACACACTTTAGTTTGTTTTCGCTTTGATAATACAATTTTTCAACCTCTGAATACCTTCATCTTTCTTTCGATTCTTAAATTTATTTTCGAATAACTTCATCTTTCTTCGGGACACGCTACCGATTCTAAATTACACTTAAATTTATTTTCGATTTTTATAATAAAGTGTTTCAACTTCTGATTTCCATCAGCTTTCTAGGGGACACGCTACCGATCCTAAATTACACTGAAATTTGTTTTCGCTTTTTGTAGTAAAATTTGTCAACCTCTGAATATCATCAGCTGTAGTAAAATTTTTCAACCTCTGAATACCACTAGCTTTCTAGCGGACACGCTACCGATTCTAGATTAGACTTAAATTTGTTTTCGGTTTTGAAAAAAAATTTCTTTCATCTTCTGATTTCCATCAGCTACCCTACAGATTTTACAACACACTTAAGTTTGTTTTCTCTTTCATAATACAATTTTTCAACCTCTTAATACCAACAGCTTTCTCGGCGACACTCTACTTACCGATTCTAGATTACACTTAAATTTGTTTTCGCTTTTTGTAGTAAAATCTTTCAACCTCTGAATACCATCAGCTTTCTAGGGGACACGATACCGAATCTAGATTAGACTTAAATTTATTTTCGGTTTTGAGAAAAAAATTTCATTCATCTTCTGATTTCCATCAGCTTTCCAGGGGACACCCTACAGATTTTACAACATACTTAAGTTTGTTTTTGCTTTGATAATACAATTTTTCAACCTCTGAATACCACTAGCTTTCTAGGGGTCACGCTACCGATTCTAGATTAGACTTAAATTTGTTTTCGCTTTTTGTAGTAAAATTTTTCAACGTTTGAATACCATTAGCTTTCTAGGGGACGCGCTACCGATTCTAGATTACACTTAAATTTGTTTTCGCTTTTTGTAGTAAAATTTTTCGACCTCTGAATACCATCAGTTTTCTAGGGGACACGCTACCGATTCTAGATTAGACTTAAATTTGTTATCGTTTTTGAGAAAAAAATTTCTTTCATCTTCTGATTTTCATCAGCTTTCCAGGGGACACCCTACAGATTTTACAACACACTTAAGTTTGTTTTTGTTTTGATAATACAATTCGTCACCTCTGAATAACTTCATCTTTCTTGAGGACACGCTACACTTTAATTTGTTTTCGGTTTTGAAAAAAAAATTTCTTTTAGCTTCTGATTTCCATCAGCTTTCCAGGGGACACCCTACAGATTCCACAACACACTTTAATTTCTGTTCGCTTTGATAATAAAATTTTTCAACCTCGGAATACCTTCAACCCTCTTGGGGACAGGCTACCGATTCTAGATTACACTTAAATTTATTTTCGATTTTTATAATAAAGTTTTTTTTTTTTTTTTTGGTTCTGAGAAAAAAATTTCTTTCATCTTCTGATTTCCGTCAGCTTTTCAGGGGACACCCTACAGATTCCACAACACACTTTAATTTCTGTTCGCTTTGATAATACAATTTTTCAACCTCTGAATACCTTCAACCCTCTTGGGGACACGCTACCGATTGTAGATTACACTTAAATTTATTTTCGATTTTTATAATAAAGTTTTTCAACCTCTGATTTCCATCAGCTTTCTAGGGGACACGCTGCCGATCCTAAATTACACTGAAATTTGTTTTCGCTTTTTGTAGTAAAATTTTTCAACCTTTGAATACCATCAGCTTTCTAGGGGACACGCTACCGATTCTAGATAAGACTTAAATTTGTTTTCGGTTTTGAGAAAAAAATTTCTTTCATCTTCTGATTTCCATAAGCTATCCAGGGGACACCCTACAGATTCCACAACACACTTTAGTTTGTTTTCGCTTTGATAATACAATTTTTCAACCTCTGAATACCTTCATCTTTCTTTCGATTCTTAAATTTATTTTCGAATAATTTCATCTTTCTTGGGGACACGCTACCGATTCTAGATTACACTTAAATTTATTTTCGATTTTTATAATAAAGTTTTTCAACTTCTGATTTCCATCAGCTTTCTAGGGGACACGCTACCGATCTCAAATTACACTGAAATTTGTTTTCGCTTTTTGTAGTAAAATTTTTCAACCTCTGAATACCATCAGCTGTAGTAAAATTTTTCAACCTCTGAATACCATCAGCTTTCTAGGGGATACGCTACCGATTCTAGATTAGACTTAAATTTGTTTTCGGTTTTATGAAAAAAATTTCTTTCATCTTCTGATTTCCATCAGCTTTCCAGGGAACACCCTACAGATTTTACAACACACTTAAGTTTGTTTTCGCTTTGATAATACAATTTTTCAACCTCTGAATACCACTAGCTTTCTAGGGGACACGCTAACGGTTCTAGATTACAATTAAATTTGTTTTCGGTTTTTGTAGTAAAAATTTTCAACCTCTGAATACCATCAGCTTTCTAGGGGACAGGCTACCGATTCTAGATAAGACCTAAATTTGTTTTCGGTTTTGAGAAAAAAATTTCTTTCATCTTTGTTTTCGCTTTTTATGACAAAATTTTTCACCGTTTGAATACCATTAGCTTTCTAGGGGACACGCTACCGATCCTAGATTACACTTAAATTTGTTTTCGCTTTTTGTAGTAAAAATTTTCAACCTCTGAATACCATCAGCTTTCTAGGGGATACGCTACCGATTCTAAATTAGACTTAAATTTGTGTTCGGTTTTATGAAAAAAATTTCTTTCATCTTCTGATTTCCATCAGCTTTCCAGGGAACACCCTACAGATTTTACAACACACTTAAGTTTGTTTTCGCTTTGATAATACAATTTTTCAACCTCTGAATACCAACAGCTTTCTCGGCGACACTCTACCTACCGATTCTAGATTACACTTAAATTTGTTTTTGGTTCTGAGAAAAAAATTTCTTTCATCTTCTGATTTCCGTCAGCTTTTCAGGGGACACCCTACAGATTCCACAGCACACTTTAGTTTGTTTTCGCTTTGATAATACAATTTTTCAACCTCTGAATACCACTAGCTTTCTAGGGGACACGCTACCGGTTCTAGATTACACTTAAATTTGTTTTCGGTTTTGAGAAAAAAATTTCTTTCATCTTCTAATTTCCATCAGCTTTCCAGGGAACACCCTACAGATTTTACAACACACTTAAGTTTGTTTTCGCTTTGATAATACAATTTTTCAACCTCTGAATACCAACAGCTTTCTCGGCGACACTCTACCTACCGATTCTAGATTACACTTAAATTTGTTTTTGGTTCTGAGAACAAAATTTCTTTCATCTTCTGATTTCCGTCAGCTTTTCAGGGGACACCCTACAGATTCCACAACACACTTTAATTTCTGTTCGCTTTGATAATACAATTTTTCAACCTCTGATTTCCATCAGCTTTCCAGGGAACACCCTACAGATTTTACAACACACTTAAGTTTGTTTTCGCTTTGATAATACAATTTTTCAACCTCTGAATACCAACAGCTTTCCCGGCGACGCTCTACCTACCGATTGTAGATTACACTTAAATTTATTTTCGATTTTTATAATAAAGTTTTTCAACCTCTGATTTCCATCAGCTTTCTAGGGGACACGCTGCCGATCCTAAATTACACTGAAATTTGTTTTCGCTTTTTGTAGTAAAATTTTTCAACCTTTGAATACCATCAGCTTTCTAGGGGACACGCTACCGATTCTAGATAAGACTTAAATTTGTTTTCGGTTTTGAGAAAAAAATTTCTTTCATCTTCTGATTTCCATAAGCTATCCAGGGGACACCCTACAGATTCCACAACACACTTTAGTTTGTTTTCGCTTTGATAATACAATTTTTCAACCTCTGAATACCTTCATCTTTCTTTCGATTCTTAAATTTATTTTCGAATAATTTCATCTTTCTTGGGGACACGCTACCGATTCTAGATTACACTTAAATTTATTTTCGATTTTTATAATAAAGTTTTTCAACTTCTGATTTCCATCAGCTTTCTAGGGGACACGCTACCGATCTCAAATTACACTGAAATTTGTTTTCGCTTTTTGTAGTAAAATTTTTCAACCTCTGAATACCATCAGCTGTAGTAAAATTTTTCAACCTCTGAATACCATCAGCTTTCTAGGGGATACGCTACCGATTCTAGATTAGACTTAAATTTGTTTTCGGTTTTATGAAAAAAATTTCTTTCATCTTCTGATTTCCATCAGCTTTCCAGGGAACACCCTACAGATTTTACAACACACTTAAGTTTGTTTTCGCTTTGATAATACAATTTTTCAACCTCTGAATACCAACAGCTTTCCCGGCGACGCTCTACCTACCGGTTCTAGATTACACTTAAATTTGTTTTTGGTTCTGAGAACAAAATTTCTTTCATCTTCTGATTTCCGTCAGCTTTTCAGGGGACACCCTACAGATTCCACAACACACTTTAATTTCTGTTCGCTTTGATAATACAATTTTTCAACCTCTGATTTCCATCAGCTTTCCAGGGAACACCCTACAGATTTTACAACACACTTAAGTTTGTTTTCGCTTTGATAATACAATTTTTCAACCTCTGAATACCAACAGCTTTCCCGGCGACGCTCTACCTACCGGTTCTAGATTACACTTAAATTTGTTTTCGGTTTTGAGAAAAAAATTTCTTTCATCTTCTGATTTCCGTCAGCTTTTCAGGGGACACCCTACAGATTCCACAGCACACTTTAGTTTGTTTTCGCTTTGATAATACAATTTTTCAACCTCTGAATACCACTAGCTTTCTAGGGGACACGCTACCGGTTCTAGATTACACTTAAATTTGTTTTCGGTTTTGAGAAAAAAATTTCTTTCATCTTCTAATTTCCATCAGCTTTCCAGGGAACACCCTACAGATTTTACAACACACTTAAGTTTGTTTTCGCTTTGATAATACAATTTTTCAACCTCTGAATACCAACAGCTTTCTCGGCGACACTCTACCTACCGATTCTAGATTACACTTAAATTTGTTTTTGGTTCTGAGAACAAAATTTCTTTCATCTTCTGATTTCCGTCAGCTTTTCAGGGGACACCCTACAGATTCCACAACACACTTTAATTTCTGTTCGCTTTGATAATACAATTTTTCAACCTCTGATTTCCATCAGCTTTCCAGGGAACACCCTACAGATTTTACAACACACTTAAGTTTGTTTTCGCTTTGATAATACAATTTTTCAACCTCTGAATACCAACAGCTTTCCCGGCGACGCTCTACCTACCGATTGTAGATTACACTTAAATTTATTTTCGATTTTTATAATAAAGTTTTTCAACCTCTGATTTCCATCAGCTTTCTAGGGGACACGCTGCCGATCCTAAATTACACTGAAATTTGTTTTCGCTTTTTGTAGTAAAATTTTTCAACCTTTGAATACCATCAGCTTTCTAGGGGACACGCTACCGATTCTAGATAAGACTTAAATTTGTTTTCGGTTTTGAGAAAAAAATTTCTTTCATCTTCTGATTTCCATAAGCTATCCAGGGGACACCCTACAGATTCCACAACACACTTTAGTTTGTTTTCGCTTTGATAATACAATTTTTCAACCTCTGAATACCTTCATCTTTCTTTCGATTCTTAAATTTATTTTCGAATAATTTCATCTTTCTTGGGGACACGCTACCGATTCTAGATTACACTTAAATTTATTTTCGATTTTTATAATAAAGTTTTTCAACTTCTGATTTCCATCAGCTTTCTAGGGGACACGCTACCGATCTCAAATTACACTGAAATTTGTTTTCGCTTTTTGTAGTAAAATTTTTCAACCTCTGAATACCATCAGCTGTAGTAAAATTTTTCAACCTCTGAATACCATCAGCTTTCTAGGGGATACGCTACCGATTCTAGATTAGACTTAAATTTGTTTTCGGTTTTATGAAAAAAATTTCTTTCATCTTCTGATTTCCATCAGCTTTCCAGGGAACACCCTACAGATTTTACAACACACTTAAGTTTGTTTTCGCTTTGATAATACAATTTTTCAACCTCTGAATACCACTAGCTTTCTAGGGGACACGCTAACGGTTCTAGATTACAATTAAATTTGTTTTCGGTTTTTGTAGTAAAAATTTTCAACCTCTGAATACCATCAGCTTTCTAGGGGACAGGCTACCGATTCTAGATAAGACCTAAATTTGTTTTCGGTTTTGAGAAAAAAATTTCTTTCATCTTTGTTTTCGCTTTTTATGACAAAATTTTTCACCGTTTGAATACCATTAGCTTTCTAGGGGACACGCTACCGATCCTAGATTACACTTAAATTTGTTTTCGCTTTTTGTAGTAAAAATTTTCAACCTCTGAATACCATCAGCTTTCTAGGGGATACGCTACCGATTCTAAATTAGACTTAAATTTGTGTTCGGTTTTATGAAAAAAATTTCTTTCATCTTCTGATTTCCATCAGCTTTCCAGGGAACACCCTACAGATTTTACAACACACTTAAGTTTGTTTTCGCTTTGATAATACAATTTTTCAACCTCTGAATACCAACAGCTTTCTCGGCGACACTCTACCTACCGATTCTAGATTACACTTAAATTTGTTTTTGGTTCTGAGAAAAAAATTTCTTTCATCTTCTGATTTCCGTCAGCTTTTCAGGGGACACCCTACAGATTCCACAGCACACTTTAGTTTGTTTTCGCTTTGATAATACAATTTTTCAACCTCTGAATACCACTAGCTTTCTAGGGGACACGCTACCGGTTCTAGATTACACTTAAATTTGTTTTCGGTTTTGAGAAAAAAATTTCTTTCATCTTCTAATTTCCATCAGCTTTCCAGGGAACACCCTACAGATTTTACAACACACTTAAGTTTGTTTTCGCTTTGATAATACAATTTTTCAACCTCTGAATACCAACAGCTTTCTCGGCGACACTCTACCTACCGATTCTAGATTACACTTAAATTTGTTTTTGGTTCTGAGAACAAAATTTCTTTCATCTTCTGATTTCCGTCAGCTTTTCAGGGGACACCCTACAGATTCCACAACACACTTTAATTTCTGTTCGCTTTGATAATACAATTTTTCAACCTCTGATTTCCATCAGCTTTCCAGGGAACACCCTACAGATTTTACAACACACTTAAGTTTGTTTTCGCTTTGATAATACAATTTTTCAACCTCTGAATACCAACAGCTTTCCCGGCGACGCTCTACCTACCGGTTCTAGATTACACTTAAATTTGTTTTCGGTTTTGAGAAAAAAATTTCTTTCATCTTCTAATTTCCATCAGCTTTCCAGGGAACACCCTACAGATTTTACAACACACTTAAGTTTGTTTTCGCTTTGATAATACAATTTTTCAATCTCTGAATACCAACAGCTTTCTCGGCGACACTCTACCTACCGATTCTAGATTACACTTAAATTTGTTTTTGGTTCTGAGAAAAAAATTTCTTTCATCTTCTGATTTCCGTTAGCTTTTCAGGGGACACGATACCGATTCTAGATTACACTTAAATTTATTTTCGATTTTTATAATAAAGTTATTTAACCTCTGATCTCCATCAGCTTTCTAGGGGACACGCTACCGATCCTAAATTACACTGAAATTTGTTTTCGCTTTTTGTAGTAAAATTTTTCAACCTCTGAATACCATCAGCTTTCTAGGGGGCACGCTACCGATTCTAGATTAGACTTAAATTTGTTTTCGGTTTTGAGAAAAAAATTTCTTTCATCTTCTGGTTTCCATCAGCTATCCAGGGGACACCCTACAGATTCCACAACACACTTTAGTTTGTTTTCGCTTTGATAATACAATTTTTCAACCTCTGAATACCTTCATCTTTCTTTCGATTCTTAAATTTATTTTCGAATAACTTCATCTTTCTTCGGGACACGCTACCGATTCTAAATTACA
Organism: Merzomyia westermanni; assembly: GCA_949987695.1. NCBI lineage: Eukaryota > Metazoa > Arthropoda > Insecta > Diptera > Tephritidae > Merzomyia > Merzomyia westermanni. The sequence continues at coordinate 101,379,247 of OX465288.1, read as the reverse complement.
CTTAAATTTATTTTCGATTTTTATAATAAAGTGTTTCAACTTCTGATTTCCATCAGCTTTCTAGGGGACACGCTACCGATCCTAAATTACACTGAAATTTGTTTTCGCTTTTTGTAGTAAAATTTTTCAACGTTTGAATACCATTAGCTTTCTAGGGGACACGCTACCGATTCTAGATTACACCTAAATTTGTTTTCGCTTTTTGTAGTAAAATTTTTCAACCTCTGAATAGCATCAGTTTTCTAGGGGACACGCTACCGATTCTAGATTAGACTTAAATTTGTTATCGGTTTTGAGAAAAAAATTTCTTTCATGTTCTGATTTCCATCAGCTTTCCAGGGGACACCCTACAGATTTTACAACACACTTAAGTTTGTTTTTGTTTTGATAATACAATTCGTCACCTCTGAATAACTTCATCTTTCTTGGGGACACGCTACCGATTCTAAATTACACTTTAATTTGTTTTCGGTTTTGAAAAAAAAATTTCTTCCAGCTTCTGATTTCCATTAGCTTCCAGGGGACACACTACAGATTCGACTACACACTTTAGTTTGTTTTCGCTTTGATAATACAATTTTTCAACCTCTGAATACCTTCATCTTTCTTTCGATTCTTAAATTTATTTTCGATTTTTATAATAAAGCTTTTCAACTTCTGATTTCCATCAGCTTTCTAGGGGACACGCCACCGAACCTAGATTACACTTAAATTTGTTTTCGCTTTTTATAACAAAATTTTTCAACGTTTGAATACCATAAGCTTTCTAGGGGACACGCTACCGATTGTAGATTACACTTAAATTTGTTTTCGCTTTTTGTAGTAAAATTTTTCAACCTCTGAATACCACTAGCTTTCTAGGGGACACGCTACCGGTTCTAGATTAGACTTAAATTTGTTTTCGGTTTTGAGAAAAAAATTTCTTTCATCTTCTGATTTCCATCAGCTTTCCAGGGAACACCCTACAGATTTTGCAACACACTTAAGCTGGTTTTCGCTTTGATAATACAATTTTTCAACCTCTGAATACCAACAGCTTTCTCGGCGACACTCTACCTACCGATTCTAGATTACACTTAAATTTGTTTTTGGTTCTGAGAAAAAAATTTCCTTCATCTTCTGATTTCCGTCAGCTTTTCAGGGGACACCCTACAGATTCCACAACACACTTTAATTTCTGTTCGCTTTGATAATACAATTTTTCAACCTCTGAATACCTTCAACCCTCTTGGGGACACGCTACCGATTCTAGATTACACTTAAATTTATTTTCGATTTTTATAATAAAGTTTTTCAACCTCTGATTTCCATCAGCTTTCTAGGGGACACGCTACCGATCCTAAATTACACTGAAATTTGTTTTCGCTTTTTGTAGTAAAATTTTTCAACCTTTGAATACCATCAGCTTTCTAGGGGACATGCTACCGATTCTAGATAAGACTTAAATTTGTTTTCGGTTTTGAGAAAAAAATTTCTTTCATCTTCTGATTTCCATAAGCTATCCAGGGGACACCCTACAGATTCCACAACACACTTTAGTTTGTTTTCGCTTTGATAATACAATTTTTCAACCTCTGAATACCTTCATCTTTCTTTCGGTTCTTAAATTTATTTTCGAATAACTTCATCTTTCTTGGGGACACGCTACCGATTCTAAATTACACTTAAATTTATTTTCGATTTTTATAATAAAGTTTTTCAACTTCTGATTTCCATCAGCTTTCTAGGGGACACGCTACCGATCTCAAATTACACTGAAATTTGTTTTCGCTTTTTGTAGTAAAATTTTTCAACCTCTGAATACCATCAGCTGTAGTAAAATTTTTCAACCTCTGAATACCATCAGCTTTCTAGGGGACACGCTACCGATTCTAGATTAGACTTAAATTTGTTTTCGGTTTCGAAAAAAAATTTCTTTCATCTTCTGATTTCCATCAGCTACCCTACAGATTTTACAACACACTTAAGTTTGTTTTCGCTTTGATAATACAATTTTTCAACCTCTGAATACCAACAGCTTTCTCGGCGATACTCTACCTACCGGTTCTAGATTACACTTAAATTTGTTTTCGCTTTTTGTAGTAAAATTTTTCAACCTCTGAATACCACTAGCTTTCTAGGGGACACGCTACCGGTTCTAGATTACACTTAAATTTGTTTTCGGTTTTGAGAAAAAAATTTCTTTCATCTTCTAATTTCCATCAGCTTTCCAGGGAACACCCTACAGATTTTACAACACACTTAAGTTTGTTTTCGCTTTGATAATACAATTTTTCAACCTCTGAATACCAACAGCTTTCTCGGCGACACTCTACCTACCGATTCTAGATTACACTTAAATTTGTTTTTGGTTCTGAGAACAAAATTTCTTTCATCTTCTGATTTCCGTCAGCTTTTCAGGGGACACCCTACAGATTCCACAACACACTTTAATTTCTGTTCGCTTTGATAATACAATTTTTCAACCTCTGATTTCCATCAGCTTTCCAGGGAACACCCTACAGATTTTACAACACACTTAAGTTTGTTTTCGCTTTGATAATACAATTTTTCAACCTCTGAATACCAACAGCTTTCCCGGCGACGCTCTACCTACCGATTCTAGATTACACTTAAATTTGTTTTTGGTTCTGAGAAAAAAATTTCTTTCATCTTCTGATTTCCGTCAGCTTTTCAGGGGACACCCTACAGATTCCACAGCACACTTTAGTTTGTTTTCGCTTTGATAATACAATTTTTCAACCTCTGAGTACCACTAGCTTTCTAGGGGAACGCTACCGGTTCTAGATTACACTTAAATTTGTTTTCGGTTTTGAGAAAAAAATTTCTTTCATCTTCTAATTTCCATCAGCTTTCCAGGGAACACCCTACAGATTTTACAACACACTTAAGTTTGTTTTCGCTTTGATAATACAATTTTTCAATCTCTGAATACCAACAGCTTTCTCGGCGACACTCTACCTACCGATTCTAGATTACACTTAAATTTGTTTTTGGTTCTGAGAAAAAAATTTCTTTCATCTTCCGATTTCCGTTAGCTTTTCAAGGGACACGATACCGATTCTAGATTACACTTAAATTTATTTTCGATTTTTATAATAAAGTTATTCAACCTCTGATCTCCATCAGCTTTCTAGGGGACACGCTACCGATCCTAAATTACACTGAAATTTGTTTTCGCTTTTTGTAATAAAATTTTTCAACCTCTGAATACCATCAGCTTTCTAGGGGGCACGCTACCGATTCTAGATTAGACTCAAATTTGTTTTCGGTTTTGAGAAAAAAATTTCTTTCATCTTCTGGTTTCCATCAGCTATCCAGGGGACAACCTACAGATTCCACAACACACTTTAGTTTGTTTTCGCTTTGATAATACAATTTTTCAACCTCTGAATACCTTCATCTTTCTTTCGATTCTTAAATTTATTTTCGAATAACTTCATCTTTCTTCGGGACACGCTACCGATTCTAAATTACACTTAAATTTATTTTCGATTTTTATAATAAAGTGTTTCAACTTCTGATTTCCATCAGCTTTCTAGGGGACACGCTACCGATCCTAAATTACACTGAAATTTGTTTTCGCTTTTTGTAGTAAAATTTGTCAACCTCTGAATATCATCAGCTGTAGTAAAATTTTTCAACCTCTGAATACCATCAGCTTTCTAGCGGACACGCTACCGATTCTAGATTAGACTTAAATTTGTTTTCGGTTTTGAAAAAAAATTTCTTTCATCTTCTGATTTCCATCAGCTACCCTACAGATTTTACAACACACTTAAGTTTGTTTTCGCTTTCATAATACAATTTTTCAACCTCTTAATACCAACAGCTTTCTCGGCGACACTCTACTTACCGATTCTAGATTACACTTAAATTTGTTTTCGCTTTTTGTAGTAAAATCTTTCAACCTCTGAATACCATCAGCTTTCTAGGGGACACGATACCGAATCTAGATTAGACTTAAATTTATTTTCGGTTTTGAGAAAAAAATTTCATTCATCTTCTGATTTCCATCAGCTTTCCAGGGGACACCCTACAGATTTTACAACATACTTAAGTTTGTTTTTGCTTTGATAATACAATTTTTCAACCTCTGAATACCACTAGCTTTCTAGGGGTCACGCTACCGATTCTAGATTAGACTTAAATTTGTTTTCGCTTTTTGTAGTAAAATTTTTCAACGTTTGAATACCATTAGCTTTCTAGGGGACGCGCTACCGATTCTAGATTACACTTAAATTTGTTTTCGTTTTTGAGAAAAAAATTTCTTTCATCTTCTGATTTTCATCAGCTTTCCAGGGGACACCCTACAGATTTTACAACACACTTAAGTTTGTTTTTGTTTTGATAATACAATTCGTCACCTCTGAATAACTTCATCTTTCTTGAGGACACGCTACACTTTAATTTGTTTTCGGTTTTGAAAAAAAATTTCTTTCAACTTCTGATTTCCATCAGCTTTCCAGGGGACACCCTACAGATTCCACAACACACTTTAATTTCTGTTCGCTTTGATAATAAAATTTTTCAACCTCTGAATACCTTCAACCCTCTTGGGGACAGGCTACCGATTCTAGATTACACTTAAATTTATTTTCGATTTTTATAATAAAGTTTTTTTTTTTTTTTTTTGGTTCTGAGAAAAAAATTTCTTTCATCTTCTGATTTCCGTCAGCTTTTCAGGGGACACCCTACAGATTCCACAACACACTTTAATTTCTGTTCGCTTTGATAATACAATTTTTCAACCTCTGAATACCTTCAACCCTCTTGGGGACACGCTACCGATTGTAGATTACACTTAAATTTATTTTCGATTTTTATAATAAAGTTTTTCAACCTCTGATTTCCATCAGCTTTCTAGGGGACACGCTGCCGATCCTAAATTACACTGAAATTTGTTTTCGCTTTTTGTAGTAAAATTTTTCAACCTTTGAATACCATCAGCTTTCTAGGGGACACGCTACCGATTCTAGATAAGACTTAAATTTGTTTTCGGTTTTGAGAAAAAAATTTCTTTCATCTTCTGATTTCCATAAGCTATCCAGGGGACACCCTACAGATTCCACAACACACTTTAGTTTGTTTTCGCTTTGATAATACAATTTTTCAACCTCTGAATACCTTCATCTTTCTTTCGATTCTTAAATTTATTTTCGAATAATTTCATCTTTCTTGGGGACACGCTACCGATTCTAGATTACACTTAAATTTATTTTCGATTTTTATAATAAAGTTTTTCAACTTCTGATTTCCATCAGCTTTCTAGGGGACACGCTACCGATCTCAAATTACACTGAAATTTGTTTTCGCTTTTTGTAGTAAAATTTTTCAACCTCTGAATACCATCAGCTGTAGTAAAATTTTTCAACCTCTGAATACCATCAGCTTTCTAGGGGACACGCTACCGATTCTAGATTAGACTTAAATTTGTTTTCGGTTTTGAAAAAAAATTTCTTTCATCTTCTGATTTCCATCAGCTACCCTACAGATTTTACAACACACTTAAGTTTGTTTTCGCTTTGATAATACAATTTTTCAACCTCTGAATACCAACAGCTTTCTCGGCGACACTCTACCTACCGGTTCTAGATTACACTTAAATTTGTTTTCGCTTTTTGTAGTAAAATTTTTCAACCTCTGAATACCATCAGCTTTCTAGGGGACACGATACCGAATCTAGATTAGACTTAAATTTGTTTTCGGTTTTGAGAAAAAAATTTTATTCATCTTCTGATTTCCATCAGCTTTCCAGGGGACACCCTACAGATTTTACAACATACTTAAGTTTGTTTTTGCTTTGATAATACAATTTTTCAACCTCTGAATACCACTAGCTTTCTAGGGGTCACGCTACCGATTCTAGATTAAACTTAAATTTGTTTTCGCTTTTTGTAGTAAAATTTTTCAACGTTTGAATACCATTGGCTTTCTAGGGGACGCGCTACCGATTCTAGATTACACTTAAATTTGTTTTCGCTTTTTGTAGTAAAATTTTTCAACCTCTGAATACCATCAGTTTTCTAGGGGACACGCTACCGATTCTAGATTAGACTTAAATTTGTTATCGTTTTTGAGAAAAAAATTTCTTTCATCTTCTGCTTTTCATCAGCTTTCCAGGGGACACCCTACAGATTTTACAACACACTTAAGTTTGTTTTTGTTTTGATAATACAATTCGTCACCTCTGAATAACTTCATCTTTCTTGAGGACACGCTACCGATTCTAAATTACACTTTAATTTGTTTTCGGTTTTGAAAAAAAAATTTCTTTCAGCTTTCCAGGGGACACCCTACAGATCCCACAACACACTTTAATTTCTGTTCGCTTTGATAATAAAATTTTTTAACCTCTGAATACCTTCAACCCTTTTGGGGACACGCTACCGATTCTAGATTACACTTAAATTTATTTTCGATTTTTATAATAAAGTTTTTTTTTTTTTTGTGGTTCTGAGAAAAAAATTTCTTTCATCTTCTGATTTTCATCAGCTTTCCAGGGGACACCCTACAGATTTTACAACACACTTAAGTTTGTTTTTGTTTTGATAATACAATTCGTCACCTCTGAATAACTTCATCTTTCTTGAGGACACGCTACCGATTCTAAATTACACTTTAATTTGTTTTCGGTTTTGAAAAAAAAATTTCTTTCAGCTTTCCAGGGGACACCCTACAGATCCCACAACACACTTTAATTTCTGTTCGCTTTGATAATAAAATTTTTCAACCTCTGAATACCTTCAACCCTCTTGGGGACACGCTACCGATTCTAGATTACACTTAAATTTATTTTCGATTTTTATAATAAAGTTTTTTTTTTTTTTGTGGTTCTGAGAAAAAAATTTCTTTCATCTTCTGATTTTCATCAGCTTTCCAGGGGACACCCTACAGATTTTACAACACACTTAAGTTTGTTTTTGTTTTGATAATACAATTCGTCACCTCTGAATAACTTCATCTTTCTTGAGGACACGCTACCGATTCTAAATTACACTTTAATTTGTTTTCGGTTTTGAAAAAAAAATTTCTTTCAGCTTTCCAGGGGACACCCTACAGATCCCACAACACACTTTAATTTCTGTTCGCTTTGATAATAAAATTTTTCAACCTCTGAATACCTTCAACCCTCTTGGGGACACGCTACCGATTCTAGATTACACTTAAATTTATTTTCGATTTTTATAATAAAGTTTTTTTTTTTTTTGTGGTTCTGAGAAAAAAATTTCTTTCATCTTCTGATTTTCATCAGCTTTCCAGGGGACACCCTACAGATTTTACAACACACTTAAGTTTGTTTTTGTTTTGATAATACAATTCGTCACCTCTGAATAACTTCATCTTTCTTGAGGACACGCTACCGATTCTAAATTACACTTTAATTTGTTTTCGGTTTTGAAAAAAAAATTTCTTTCAGCTTTCCAGGGGACACCCTACAGATCCCACAACACACTTTAATTTCTGTTCGCTTTGATAATAAAATTTTTCAACCTCTGAATACCTTCAACCCTCTTGGGGACACGCTACCGATTCTAGATTACACTTAAATTTATTTTCGATTTTTATAATAAAGTTTTTTTTTTTTTTGTGGTTCTGAGAAAAAAATTTCTTTCATCTTCTGATTTTCATCAGCTTTCCAGGGGACACCCTACAGATTTTACAACACACTTAAGTTTGTTTTTGTTTTGATAATACAATTCGTCACCTCTGAATAACTTCATCTTTCTTGAGGACACGCTACCGATTCTAAATTACACTTTAATTTGTTTTCGGTTTTGAAAAAAAAATTTCTTTCAGCTTTCCAGGGGACACCCTACAGATCCCACAACACACTTTAATTTCTGTTCGCTTTGATAATAAAATTTTTCAACCTCTGAATACCTTCAACCCTCTTGGGGACACGCTACCGATTCTAGATTACACTTAAATTTATTTTCGATTTTTATAATAAAGTTTTTTTTTTTTTTGTGGTTCTGAGAAAAAAATTTCTTTCATCTTCTGATTTTCATCAGCTTTCCAGGGGACACCCTACAGATTTTACAACACACTTAAGTTTGTTTTTGTTTTGATAATACAATTCGTCACCTCTGAATAACTTCATCTTTCTTGAGGACACGCTACCGATTCTAAATTACACTTTAATTTGTTTTCGGTTTTGAAAAAAAAATTTCTTTCAGCTTTCCAGGGGACACCCTACAGATCCCACAACACACTTTAATTTCTGTTCGCTTTGATAATAAAATTTTTCAACCTCTGAATACCTTCAACCCTCTTGGGGACACGCTACCGATTCTAGATTACACTTTAATTTATTTTCGATTTTTATAATAAAGTTTTTCTAGAGGACACGCTACCGATCCTAAATTACACTGAAATTTGTTTTTGTAGTAAAATTTGTCAACCTCTGAATACCATCAGCTTTCTAGGGGACACGCTACCGATTCTAGATAAGACTTAAATTTGTTTTCGGTTTTGAGAAAAAAATTTCTTTCATCTTCTGATTTCCATCAGCTATCCAGGGGACACCCTACAAATTCCACAACACACTTTAGTTTGTTTTCGCTTTGATAATACAATTTTTCAACCTCTGAATACCTTCATCTTTCTTTCGATTCTTAAATTTATTTTCGAATAACTTCATCTTTCTTGGGGACACGCTACCGATTCTAAATTACACTTAAATTTATTTTCGATTTTTATAATAAAGTTTTTCAACTTCTGATTTCCATCAGCTTTCTAGGGGACACGCTACCGATCCTAAATTAAACTGAAATTTGTTTTCGCTTTGATAATACAATTTTTCAACCTCTGAATACCTTCATCTTTCTTTCGATTCTTAAATTTATTTTCGATTGTTATAATGAAGCTTTTCAACTTCTGATTTCCATCAGCTTTCTAGGGGACGCGCTACCGATTCCAGATTAGACTTAAATTTGTTTTCGGTTTTGAGAACAAAATTTCTTTCATATTCTGATTTCCATCAGCTATCCAGGGGACACTCTACAGATTCCACAACACACTTTAGTTTGTTTTCGCTTTGATAATACAATTAGTCAACCTCTGAATACCTTCAACCCTCTTGGGGACACGCTACCGATTCTAGATTACACTTAAATTTATTTTCGATTTTTATAATAAAGTTTTTCAACCTCTGATTTCCATCAGCTTTCTAAGGGACACGCTACCGATCCTAAATTACACTGAAATTTGTTTTCGCTTATTGTAGTGAAATTTTTCAACATCTGAATACAATGAAGCTTTTCAACTTCTTCGATTTTTATAATGAAGCTTTTCAACTTCTGATTTCCATCAGCTTTCTAGGGGACGCGCTACCGATTCCAGATTAGACTTAAATTTGTTTTCGGTTTTGAGAACAAAATTTCTTTCATCTTCTGATTTCCATCAGCTATCCAGGGGACACTCTACAGATTCCACAACACACTTTAGTTTGTTTTCGCTTTGATAATACAATTAGTCAACCTCTGAATACCTTCAACCCTCTTGGGGACACGCTACCGATTCTAGATTACACTTAAATTTATTTTCGATTTTTATAATGAAGCTTTTCAACTTCTGATTTCCATCAGCTTTCTAGGGGACGCGCTACCGATTCTAGATAAGACTTAAATTTGTTTTCGGTTTTGAGAAAAAAATTTCTTTCATCTTCTGATTTCCATCAGCTTTCCAGGGGACACCCTACAGATTTTACAACACACTTAAGTTTGTTTTCGCTTTGATAATACAATTTTTCAACCTCTGAATACCAACAGCTTTCTCGGCGACACTCTACCTACCGATTCTAGATTAGACTTAAATTTGTTTTGGCTTTTTGTAGTAAAATTTTTCAACGTTTGAATACCATTAGCTTTCTAGGGGACACGCTACCGATTCTAGATCTCACTTAAATTTGTTTTCGCTTTTTGTAGTAAAATTTTTCAACCTCTGAATACCATCAGTTTTCTAGGGGACACGCTACCGATTCTAGATTAGACTTAAATTTGTTATCGGTTTTGAGAAAAAAATTTCTTTCATCTTCTGATTTCCATCAGCTTTCCAGGGGACACCCTACAGATTTTACAACACACTTAAGGTTGTTTTTGTTTTGATAATACAATTCGTCACCTCTGAATAACTTCATCTTTCTTGGGGACACGCTACCGATTCTAAATTACACTTTAATTTGTTTCCGGTTTTGAAAAAAAAAATTTCTTTCAGCTTCTGATTTCCATCAGCTTTCCAGGGGACACACTACAGATTCCACAACACACTTTAGTTTGTTTTCGCTTTGATAATACAATTTTTCAACCTCTGAATACCTTCATCTTTCTTTCGATTCTTAAATTTATTTTCGATTTTTATAATGAAGCTTTTCAACTTCTGATTTCCATCAGCTTTCTAGGGGACACGCTACCGAACCTAGAATACACTTAAATTTGTTTTCGCTTTTTATAATACAATTTTTCAACGTTTGAATACCATTAGCTTTCTAGGGGACACGCTACCGATTGTAGATTACACTTAAATTTGTTTTCGCTTTTTGTAGTAAAATTTTTCAACCTCTGAATACCATTAGCTTTTTCTGATTTCCATCAGCTTTCCAGGGGACACCCTACAGATTCCACAACACACTTTAGTTTGTTTTCGCTGTGATATAACAATTTTTCAACCTCTGAATACCACTAGCTTTCTAGGGGGCACGCGACCGGTTCTAGATTAGACTTAAATTTGTTGTCGGTTTTGAGAAAAAAATTTCTTTCATCTTCTGATTTCCATCAGCTTTCCAGGGGACACCCTACAGATTTTACAACACACTTAAGTTTATTTTCGCTTTGATAATAAAATTTTTCACCTCTGAATAACTTCATCTTTCTTGGGGACACGCTACCGATTCTAAATTACACTGAAATTTGTTTTCGCTTTTTGTAGTACAATTTTTCAACTTCTGAATACCGTCAGCTTTCTAGGGGACACGCTGCCGATTCTAGATTAGACCTAAATTTGTTTTCGGCTTTGAGAAAAAAATTTCTTTCATCTTCTGATTTCAATTAGCTTTCCAGGGGACACGCTGCCGATTCTAGATTAGACTTAAATTTATTTTCGGTTTTGAGAAAAAAATTCCTTTCATCTTCTGATTTCAATTAGCTTTCCAGGGGACACCCTACAGATTCTATAACACACTTAAGTTTGTTTTTGTTTTGATAATACAATTTTTCAACCTCTGAATACCAACAGCTTTCTCGGCGACACTCTACCTACCGATTCTAGATTAGACTTAAGTTTGTTTCGGTTCTGAGAAAAAAATTTCTTTCATCTTCTGATTTCCATCAGCTATCCAGGGGATACTCTACAGATTCCATAACACACTTTAGTTTGTTTTCGCTTTGATAATACAATTTGTCACCTCTGAATAACTTCATCTTTCTTGGGGACACGCTACCGATTCTAAATTACACTTTGATTTGTTTTCGGTTTTGAGAAAAAAATTTCTTTCATCTTCTGATTTCCATAAGCTTTCCAGGGGACACCCTACAGATTCCACAACACACTTTAGATTATTTTCGCTTTGATAATACAATTTTTCAACCTCTGAATACCTTCATCTTTCATTCGGTTCTTAAATTTATTTTGGATTTGTATAGTAAAGTTTTTCAATTTCTGATTTCCATCAGCTTTCTAGGGGACACGCTACCGATCCTAGATTACACTTAAATTTATTTTCGATTTTTATAATAAAGTTTTTCAATCTCTAATTTCCATCAGCTTTCTAGGGGACACGCTACAGATTTTATAACACACTTAAGTTTGTTTTCGCTTTGATAATACAATTTTTCAACCTCTGAATACCTTCATCTTTCTAGGGGACATGCTACCGATCCTAGATTACACTTAAATTTGTTTTCGCTTTTTGTAATAAAAATTTTCAACCTCTGAATACCACTAGCTTCCTAGGGGACACGCTACCGATTCCAGATTAGACTTAAATTTCTTTTCGGTTTTGAGAACAAAATTTCTTTCATCTTCTGATTTCCATCAGCTTTCCAGGGGACACCCTACAAATTTTATAACACACTTAAGTTTGTGTTCGCTTTGATAATACAATTTTTCAACCTCTGAATACCAACAGCTTTCTCGGCGACACTCTACCTACCGATTCTAGATTACACTTAAATTTGTTTTCGCTTTTTATAACAAAATTGTTCAACGTTTGAATACCATTAGCTTTCTAGGGGACACGCTGCCGATTCTAGATTACACTTAAATTTGTTTTCGCTTTTTGTAATAAAAATTTTCAACCTCTGAATACCATTAGCTTTCTAGGGGACACGCTACCGATTCTAGATTACACTTAAATTTGTTTTCGCTTTTTGTAATACAAATTTTCAACCTCTGAGAAAAAAATTTCTTTCATCTTCTGATTTCCATAAGCTTTCCAGGGGACACTCTACAGATTCCACAACACACTTTAGTTGTTTTTCGCTTTGATAATACAATTTTTCAACCTCTGAATACCTTCAACTTACTTTCGATTTTTAAATTTATTTTCGATTTTTATAATGAAGCTTTTCAACTTCTGATTTCCATCAGCTTTCTAGGAGACACGCTACCGATTCTAGATTACACCTAAATTTGTTTTCGCTTTTTATAACAAAATTGTTCAACGTTTGAATACCATTAGCTTTCTAGGGGACACGCTACCGATTCTAGATTACACTTAAATTTGTTTTCGCTTTTTGTAATAAAAATTTTCAACCTCTGAATACCAGTAGCTTCCACGCTACCGATTCCAGATTAGACGTAAATTTGTTTTCGGTTTTGAGAACAAAATTTCTTTCAACTTCTGACTTCCATCAGCTTTCTAGGGGACGCGCTACCGATCCTAGATTACACTTAAATTTGTTTTCGCTTTTTATAACAAAATTGTTCAACGTTTGAATACCATTAGCTTTCTAGGGGACACGCTGCCGATTCTAGATTACACTTAAATTTGTTTTCGCTTTTTGTAATAAAAATTTTCAACCTCTGAATACCAGTAGCTTCCACGCGACCGATTCCAGATTAGACTTAAATTTGTTTTCGGTTTTGAGAACAAAATTTCTTTCATCTTCTGATTTCCATCAGCTTTCCAGGGGACACCCTACAGATTTTACAACACACTTAAGTTTGTTTTTGTTTTGATAATACAATTCGTCACCTCTGAATAACTTCATCTTTTTTGGGGACACGCTACCGATTCTAAATTACACTGAAATTTGTTTTCGCTTTTTGTAGTAAAATTTTTCAACTTCTGAATACCGTCAGCATTCTATGGGACACGCTGCCGATTCTAGATTAGACTTAAATTTGTTTTCGGTTTTGAGAAAAAAATTTCTTCCATCTTCTGATTTCAATTAGCTTTCCAGGGGACACCCTACAGATTGTATAACACACTTAAGTTTGTTTTTGTTTTGATAATACGATTTGTCACCTCACCTCTGAATAACTTCATATTTCTTGGGGACACGCTACCGATCCTAGATTACACTTAAATTTGTTTTCGCTTTTTGTACCAAAATTGTTCAACTTCTGAATACCGTCAGCTTTCTAGGGACACGCTGCCGATTCTAGATTAGACTTAAATTTGTTTTCGGTTTTGAGAAAAAAATTTCTTCCATCTTCTGATTCCAATTAGCTTTCCAGGGGACACCCTACAGATTCTATAACACACTTAAGTTTGTTTTTGTTTTGATAATACAATTTGTCACCTCTGAATAACTTCATCTTTCTTGGGGACACGCTACCGATTCTAGATTACACTTAAATTTGTTTTCGCTTTTTGTAGTAAAATTTTTCAACTTCTGAATACCGTCAGCTTTCTAGGGGACACGCTGCCGATTCTAGATTAGACTTAAATTTGTTTTCGGTTTTGAGAAAAAAATTTCTTCCATCTTCTGATTTCAATTAGCTTTCCAAGGGACACCCTACACATTCTATAACACACTTAAGTTTGTTTTTGTTTTGATAATACAGTTTGTCACCTCTGAATAACTTCATCTTTCTTGGGGACACGCTACCGATTCTAAATTACACTTTAATTTGTTTTCGGTTTTGAGAAAAAAATTTCTTTCATCTTCTGATTTCCATCAGCTTTCCAGGGGAACCCCTACAGATTTTACAACACACTTGAGTTTGTTTTCGCTTTGATAATACAATTTTTCAACCTCTGAATACCAACAGCTTTCTCGGCGACACTCTACCTACCGATTCTAGATTACACTTAAATTTGTTTTTGGTTCTGAGAAAAAAATTTCTTTCATCTTCTGATTTCCGTCAGCTTTCCAGGGGACACCCTACAGATTCCACAACACACTTTAATTTCTGTTCGCTTTGATAATACAATTTTTCAACCTCTGAATACCTTCAACCCTCTTGGGGACACGCTACCGATTCTAGATTACACTTAAATTTATTTTCGATTTTTATAATAAAGTTTTTCAACCTCTGATTTCCATCAGCTTTCTAGGGGACACGCTACCGATTACAGATTAGACTTAAATTTGTTTTCGGTTTTGAGAACAAAATTTCTTTCATCTTCTGATTTCCATCAGCTTTCCATGGGACACCCTACAGATTTTACAACACACTTAAGTTTGTTTTTGTTTTGATAATATAATTTTTCAACCTCTGAATACCAACAGCTTTCTCGGCGACACTCTACCTACCGATTCTAGATCACACTTAAATTTGTTTTCTCTTTGATAATACAAATTTTCAACCTCTGATTTCCATCAGCTTTCTAGGGGACACGCTACCGATTACAGATTAGACTTAAGTTTGTTTTCGGTTCTGAGAAAAAAATTTCTTTCATCTTCTGATTTCCATCAGCTATCCAGGGGACACTCTACAGATTCCACAACACACTTTAGTTTGTTTTCGTTTTGATAATACAATTTTTCAACCTCTGAATACCTTCATCTTTCTTTCGATTCTTAAATTTATTTTCGATTTTTATAATGAAGCTTTTCAACTTCTGATTTCCATCAGCTTTCTAGGGGACGCGCTACCGATTCCAGATTAGACTTAAATTTGTTTTCGGTTTTGAGAACAAAATTTCTTTCATCTTCTGATTTCCATCAGCTATCCAGGGGACACTCTACAGATTCCACAACACACTTTAGTTTGTTTTCGCTTTGATAATACAATTTTTCAACCTCTGAATACCTTCATCTTTCTTTCGATTCTTAAATTTATTTTCGATTTTTATAATGAAGCTTTTCAACTTCTGATTTCCATCAGCTTTCTAGGGGACGCGCTACAGATTTTACAACACACTTAAGTTTGTTTTTGTTTTGATAATATAATTTCAACTTCTGAATACCGTCAGCTTTCTAGGAGGCACGCTACCGATTCTAGATTACACTTAAATTTGTTTTCGCTTTTTGTAGTAAAATTTTTCAACCTCTGAATACCACTAGCTTACTAGGGGACACGCTACCGATTACAGATTAGACTTAAATTTGTTTTCGGTTTTGAGAACAAAATTTCTTTCATCTTCTGATTTCCATCAGCTTTCCATGGGACACCCTACAGATTTTACAACACACTTAAGTTTGTTTTTGTTTTGATAATATAATTTTTCAACCTCTGAATACCAACAGCTTTCTCGGCGACACTCTACCTACCGATTCTAGATCACACTTAAATTTGTTTTCTCTTTGATAATACAAATTTTCAACCTCTGATTTCCATCAGCTTTCCAGGGGACACCCTACAGATTTTACAACACACTTAAATTTGTTTTTGTTTTGATAATACAATTCGTCACCTCTGAATAATTTCATCTTTCTTGGGAACACGCTACCGATTCTAAATTACACTTTAATTTGTTTTCGGTTTTGAAAAAAAAATTTCTTTCATCTTCTGATTTCCATCAGCTTTCCAGGGGACACACTACAGATTCCACAACACACTTTAGTTTGTTTTCGCTTTGATAATACAATCTTTCAACCTCTGAATACCTTCAACTTTCTTTCGATTCTTAAATTTATTTTCGATTTTTATAATGAAGCTTTTCAACTTCTGATTTCCATCAGCTTTCTAGGGGACGCGCTACCGATTCCAGATTAGACTTAAATTTGTTTTCGGGTTTGAGAACAAAATTTCTTTCATCTTCTGATTTCCATCAGCTATCCAGGGGACACTCTACAGATTCCACAACACACTTTAGTTTGTTTTCGCTTTGATAATACAATTTTTCAACCTCTGAATACCTTCATCGTTCTTTCGATTCTTAAATTTATTTTCGATTTTTATAATGAAGCTTTTCAACTTCTGATTTCCATCAGCTTTCTAGGGGACGCGCTACAGATTTTACAACACACTTAAGTTTGTTTTTGTTTTGATAATATAATTTCAACTTCTGAATACCGTCAGCTTTCTAGGAGGCACGCTACCGATTCTAGATTACACTTAAATTTGTTTTCGCTTTTTGTAGTAAAATTTTTCAACCTCTGAATACCACTAGCTTACTAGGGGACACGCTACCGATTACAGATTAGACTTAAATTTGTTTTCGGTTTTGAGAACAAAATTTCTTTCATCTTCTGATTTCCATCAGCTTTCCATGGGACACCCTACAGATTTTACAACACACTTAAGTTTGTTTTTGTTTTGATAATATAATTTTTCAACCTCTGAATACCAACAGCTTTCTCGGCGACACTCTACCTACCGATTCTAGATCACACTTAAATTTGTTTTCTCTTTGATAATACAAATTTTCAACCTCTGATTTCCATCAGCTTTCCAGGGGACACCCTACAGATTTTACAACACACTTAAATTTGTTTTTGTTTTGATAATACAATTCGTCACCTCTGAATAACTTCATCTTTCTTGGGGACACGCTACCGATTCTAAATTACACTTTAATTTGTTTTCGGTTTTGAGAAAAAAATTTCTTTCATCTTCTGATTTCCATCAGCTATCCAGGGGACACTCTACAGATTCCACAACACACTTTAGTTTGTTTTCGCTTTGATAATACAATTTTTCAACCTCTGAATACCTTCATCTTTCTTTCGATTCTTAAATTTATTTTCGATTTTTATAATGAAGCTTTTCAACTTCTGATTTCCATCAGCTTTCTAGGGGACACCCTACAGATTCTATAACACACTTAAGTTTGTTTTTGTTTTGATAATACAATTTGTCACCTCTGAATAACTTCATCTTTCTTGGGGACACGCTACCGATTCTAAATTCCACTTTAATTTGTTTTCGGTTTTGAGAAAAAAATTTCTTTCATCTTCTGATTTCCATCAGCTTTCCAGGGGACCCCTTACAGATTCCACAACACACTTTAGTTTATTTTCGCTTTGATAATACAATTTTTCAACCTCTGAATACCAACAGCTTTCTCGGCGACACTCTACCTACCGATTCTAGATTACACTTAAATTTGTTTTTGGTTCTGAGAAACAAATTTCTTTCATCTTCTGATTTCCGTCAGCTTTTCAGGGGACACCCTACAGATTCCACAACACACTTTAATTTCTGTTCGCTTTGATAATACAATTTTTCAACCTCTGAATACCTTCAACCCTCTTGGGGACACGCTACCGATTCTAGATTACACTTAAATTTATTTTCGATTTTTATAATAAAGTTTTTCAACCTCTGATTTCCATCAGCTTTCTAGGGGACACCTAAAACCGATCCTAAATTACACTGAAATTTGTTTTCGCTTTTTGTAGTAAAATTTTTCAACCTCTGAATACCATCAGCTTTCTAGGGGACACGCTACCGATTCTAGATTAGACTTAAGTTTGTTTTCGGTTCTGAGAAAAAAATTTCTTTCATCTTCTGATTTCCATCAGCTATCCAGGGGACACTCTACAGATTCCACAACACACTTTAGTTTGTTTTTGTTTTGATAATATAATTTTTCTACCTCTGAATACCAACAGCTTTCTTTCGATTCTTAAATTTATTTTCGATGTTTATAATGAAGCTTTTCAACTTCTGATTTCCATCAGCTTTCTAGGAGACACGCTACCGATTCTAGATTACACTTAAATTTGTTTTCGCTTTTTGTAGTAAAAGTTTTCAACCTCTGAATACCACTAGCTTACTAGGGGACACGCTACCGATTCCAGATTAGACTTAAATTTGTTTTCGGTTTTGAGAACAAAATTTCTTTCATCTTCTGATTTCCATCAGCTTTCCAGGGGACACCCTACAGATTTTACAACACACTTAAGTTTGTTTTTGTTTTGATAATATAATTTTTCTACCTCTGAATACCAACAGCTTTCTCGGCGACACTCTACCTACCGATTCTAGATCACACTTAAATTTGTTTTCTCTTTGATAATACAAATTTTCAACCTCTGATTTCCATCAGCTTTCCAGGGGACACCCTACAGATTTTACAACACACTTAAATTTGTTTTTGTTTTGATAATACAATTCGTCACCTCTGAATAACTTCATCTTTCTTGGGGACACGCTACCGATTCTAAATTACACTTTAATTTGTTTTCGGTTTTGAAAAAAAAATTTCTTTCATCTTCTGATTTCCATCAGCTTTCCAGGGGACACACTACAGATTCCACAACACACTTTAGTTTGTTTTCGCTTTGATAATACAATCTTTCAACCTCTGAATACCTTCAACTTTCTTTCGATTTTTATCTTTATTTTCGATTTTTATAATGAAGCTTTTCAACTTCTGATTTCCATCAGCTTTCTAGGGGACGCGCTACCGATTCCGGATTAGACTTAAATTTGTTTTCGGTTTTGAGAACAAAATTTCTTTCATCTTCTGATTTCCATCAGCTATCCAGGGGACACTCTACAGATTCCACAACACACTTAAGTTTGTTTTCGCTTTGATAATACAATTTTTCAACCTCTGAATACCTTCATCTTTCTTTCGATTCTTAAATTTATTTTCGATTTTTATAATGAAGCTTTTCAACTTCTGATTTCCATCAGCTTTCTAGGGGACGCGCTACCGATCCTAGATTACACTTAAGTTTGTTTTTGCTTTTTATAACAAAATTGTTCGACGTTTGAATAGCATTAGCTTTCTAGGGGACGCGCTACCGATCCTAGAATACACTTAAATTTGTTTTCGCTTTTTATAACAAAATTGTTCGACGTTTGAATACCATTAGCTTTCTAGGGGACACGCTACCGATTCTAGATTAGACTTAAGTTTGTTTTCATCTTCTGATTTCCATACGCTTTCCAGGGGACACCCTACAGATTCCACAACACACTTTAGGTTATTTTCGCTTTGATAATACAATTTTTCAACCTCTGAATACCTTCATCTTTCATTCGGTTCTTAAATTTATTTTGGATTTGTATAGTAAAGTTTTTCAATTTCTGATTTCCATCAGCTTTCTAGGGGACACGCTACCGATCCTAGATTACACTTAAATTTATTTTCGACTTTTATAATAAAGTTTTTCAACCTCTGATTTCCATCAGCTTTCTAGGGGACACGCTACAGATTTTACAACACACTTAAGTTTGTTTTCGCTTTGATAATACAATTTTTCAACCTCTGAATACCTTCATCTTTCTAGGGGACACGCTACCGATCCTATATTACACTTAAATTTGTTTTCGCTTTTTGTACCAAAATGTTTCAACTTCTGAATACCACTAGCTTCCTAGGGGACACGCTACCGATTCCAGATTAGACTTAAATTTGTTTTCGGTTTTGAGAACAAAATTTCTTTCATCTTCTGATTTCCATCAGCTTTCCAGGGGACACCCTACAAATTTTATAACACACTTAAGTTTGTTTTCGCTTTGATAATACAATTTTTCAACCTCTGAATACCAACAGCTTTCTCGGCGACACTCTACCTACCGATTCTAGATTACACTTAAATTTGTTTTCGCTTTTTGTAGTAAAATTTTTCAACCTCTGAATACCATTAGTTTTCTAGGGGACACGCTACCGATTCTAGATTAGACTTAAATTTGTTTTCGCTTTTTGTACCAAAATTTTTCAACTTCTGAATACCGTCAGCTTTCTAGGGGACACGCTGCCGATTCTAGATTAGACTTAAATTTGTTTTCGGTTTTGAGAAAAAAATTTCTTTCATCTTCTGATTTCCATCAGCTATCCAGGGGACACTCTACAGATTCCACAACACACTTTAGTTTGTTTTCGCTTTGATAATACAATTTTTCAACCTCTGAATACCTTCATCTTTCTTTCGATTCTTAAATTTATTTTCGATTTTTATAATGAAGCTTTTCAACTTCTGATTTCCATCAGCTTTCTAGGGGACGCGCTACCGATCCTAGATTACACTTAAATTTGTTTTCGCTTTTTGTACCAAAATTTTTCAACTTCTGAATACTGTCAGCTTTCTAGGGGACACGCTGCCGATTCTAGATTAGACTTAAATTTGTTTTCGGTTTTGAGAAAAAAATTTCTTTCATCTTCTGATTTCAATTAGCTTTCCAGGGGACACCCTACAGATTCTATTACACACTTAAGTTTGTTTTTGTTTTGATAATACAATTTGTCACCTCTGAATAACTTCATCTTTCTTGGGGACACGCTACCGATTCTAGATTACACTTAAATTTGTTTTCGCTTTTTGTAGTAAAATTTTTCAACTTCTGAATACCGTCAGCTTTTTAGGGGACACGCTACCGATTCTAGATTAGACTTAAATTTGTTTTCGGTTTTGAGAAAAAAATTTCTTTCATCTTCTGATTTCAATTAGCTTTCCAGGGGACACCCTACAGATTCTATAACACACTTAAGTTTGTTTTTGTTTTGATAATACAATTTGTTACCTCTGAATAACTTCATCTTTCTGGGGGACACGCTACCGATTCTAAATTACACTTTAATTTGTTTTCGGTTTTGAGAAAAAAATTTCTTTCGTCTTCTGATTTCCATCAGCTTTCCAGGGGACCCCCTACAGATTTTACAACACACTTGAGTTTGTTTTCGCTTTGATAATACAGTTTTTCAACCTCTGAATAGCAACAGCTTTCTCGGCGACACTCTACCTACCGATTCTAGATTACACTTAAATTTGTTTTTGGTTCTGAGAAGAAAATTTCTTTCATCTTCTGATTTCCGTCAGCTTTTCAGGGGACACCCTACAGATTCCACAACACACTTTAATTTCTGTTCGCTTTGATAATACAATTTTTCAACCTCTGAATACCTTCAACCCTCTTGGGGACACGCTACCGATTCTAGATTACACTTAAATTTATTTTCGATTTTTATAATAAAGTTTTTCAACCTCTGATTTCCATCAGCTTTCTAGGGGACACCTAAAACCGATCCTAAATTACACTGAAATTTGTTTTCGCTTTTTGTAGTAAAATTTTTCAACCTCTGAATACCATCAGCTTTCTAGGGGACACGCTACCGATTCCAGATTAGACTTAAATTTGTTTTCGGTTCTGAGAAAAAAATTTCTTTCATCTTCTGATTTCCATCAGCTATCCAGGGAACACTCTACAGATTCCACAACACACTTTAGTTTGTTTTCGCTTTGATAATACAATTTTTCAACCTCTGAATACCTTCATCTTTCTTTCGATTCTTAAATTTATTTTCGATTTTTATAATGAAGCTCTTCAACTTCTGATTTCCATCAGCTTTCTAGGGGACGCGCTACCGATCCTAGATTACACTTAAATTTGTTTTCGCTTTTTGTAGTAAAATTTTTCAACCTCTGAATATCATTAGCTTTCTAGGGGACACGCTACCGATTCCAGATTAGACTTAAATTTGTTTTCGGTTTAGAGAACAAAATTTCTTTCATCTTCTGATTTCCATCAGCTTTCCAGGGGACACCCTACAGATTTTACAACACACTTAAGTTTGTGTTTGTTTTGATAATATAATTTTTCAACCTCTGAATACCAACAGCTTTCTCGGCGACACTCTACCTACCGATTCTAGATCACACTTAAATTTGTTTTCGCTTTGATAATACAAATTTTCAACCTCTGATTTCCATCAGCTTTCCAGGAGACACCCTACAGATTTTACAACACACCTAAATTTGTTTTTGTTTTGATAATACAATTCGTCACCTCTGAATAACTTCATCTTTCTTGGGCACGCTACCGATTCTAAATTACACTTTAATTTGTTTTCGGTTTTGAAAAAAAATTTCTTTCATCTTCCGATTTCCATCAGCTTTCCAGGGGACACACTACAGATTCCACAACACACTTTAGTTTGTTTTCGCTTTGATAATACAATCTTTCAACCTCTGAATACCTTCAACTTTCTTTCGATTTTTATCTTTATTTTCGATTTTTATAATGAAGCTTTTCAACTTCTGATTTCCATCAGCTTTCTAGGGGACGCGCTACCGATTCCAGATTAGACTTAAATTTGTTTTCGGTTTTGAGAACAAAATTTCTTTCATCTTCTGATTTCCATCAGCTATCCAGGGGACACTCTACAGATTCCACAACACACTTTAGTTTGTTTTCGCTTTGATAATACAATTTTTCAACCTCTGAATACCTTCATCTTTCTTTCGATTCTTAAATTTATTTTCGATTTTTATAATGAAGCTTTTCAACTTCTGATTTCCATCAGCTTTCTAGGGGACGCGCTACCGATCCTAGATTACCCTTAAATTTGTTTTCGCTTTTTATAACAAAATTGTTCGACGTTTGAATACCATTAGCTTTCTAGGGGACGCGCTACCGATCCTAGATTACACTTAAATTTGTTTTCGCTTTTTATAACAAAATTGTTCGACGTTTGAATACCATAAGCTTTCTAGGGGACACGCTACCGATTCTAGATTAGACTTAAGTTTGTTTTCGGTTCTGAGAAAAAAATTTCTTTCATCTTCTGATTTCCATAAGCTTTCCAGGGGACACCCTACAGATTCCACAACACACTTTAGGTTATTTTCGCTTTGATAATACAATTTTTCAACCTCTGAATACCTTCATCTTTCATTCGGTTCTTAAATTTATTTTGGATTTGTATAGTAAAATTTTTCAATTTCTGATTTCCATCAGCTTTCTAGGGGACACGCTACCGATCCTAGATTACACTTAAATTTATTTTCGATTTTTATAATAAAGTTTTTCAACATCTGATTTCCATCAGCTTTCTAGGGGACACGCTACAGATTTTATAACACACTTAAGTTTGTTTTCGCTTTGATAATACAATTTTTCAACCTCTGAATACCTTCATCTTTCTAGGGGACAAGCTACCGATCCTATATTACACTTAAATTTGTTTTCGCTTTTTGTAATAAAAATTTTCAACCTCTGAATACCACGAGCTTCCTAGGGGACACGCTACCGATTCCAGATTAGACTTAAATTTGTTTTCGGTTTTGAGAACAAAATTTCTTTCATCTTCTGATTTCCATCAGCTTTTCAAGGGACACCCTACAGATTTTACAACACACGTAAGTTTGTTTTTGTTTTGATAATACAATTCGTCATCTCTGAATAACTTCATCTTTCTTGGGGACACCCTACCGATTCTAAATTACACTTTAATTTGTTTTCGCTTTTTGTAGTAAAATTTTTCAACCTCTGAATACCATTAGCTTTCTAGGGGACACGCTACCGATTCTAGATTGCACTTAAATTTGTTTTCGCTTTTTGTAATAAAAATTTTCCACCTCTGAATACCACTAGCTTCCTAGGGGACACGCTACCGATTCCAGATTAGACCTAAATTTGTTTTCGGTTTTGAGAACAAAAATTCTTTTATCTTCTGATTTCCATCAGCTTTCCAGGGGCACACTACAGATTCCACAACACACTTTAGTTTGTTTTCGCTTTGATAATACAATTTTTCAACCTCTGAATACCTTCATCTTTCATTCGGTTCTTAAATTTATTTTGGATTTTTATAATAAAGTTTTTCAACTTGTGATTTCCATCAGCTTTCTAGGGGACACGCTACCGATCCTAGATTACACTTGAATTTCTGTCCGCTTTTGATAATACAATTTTTCAGCCTCTGAAGAAAATCAGCTTTCTAGGGGACACGCTAGCTACCGATTCTAGATTACACTTAAATTTGTTTTCGGTTTTGAGAAAAAAATTTCTTTCATCTTCTGATTTTCATCAGCTTTCCAGGGGACACCCTACAGATTCCACAACACAGCTTAGGTTGCTTTCGCTTTGATAATAGAATTTTTCCACCTCTGAATACCTTCAACTTTCTTTCGATTTTTAAATTTGTTTTCGCTTTTTATAATAAAGCTTTTCAACTTCTGATTTCCATTAGCTTTCTAGGGGACGCGCTACCGATCCTAGATTACACTTAAATTTGGTTTCGCTTTTTATAACAAAATTTTTCAACCTCTGAATACCATCAGCTTTCTAGGCGACACGCTGCCGATTCTAGATTAGACTAAAATTTGTTTTCGGTTTTAAGAAAAAAATTTCTTTCATCTTCTGATTTCCATCAGCTTTCCAGGGGACACCCTACAGATTTTACAACACACTTAAGTTTGTTTTCGCTTTGATAATAGAATTTTTCAACCTCTGAATAAGTTCATCTTTCTTGGGGACACGCTACCGATTCTAAATTACACTTTAATTTGTTTTCGGTTTTGAGAAAAAAAATTCCTTCATCTTCTGATTTCCATCAGCTTTCCAGGGAACACCCTACAGATTCCACAACACACTTTAGTTTATTTTCGCTTTGATAATACAATTTTTCAACCTCTGAATACCTTCATCTTTCATTCGGTTCTTAAATTTATTTTGGATTTTTATAATAAAGTTTTTCAACTTCTGATTTCCATCAGCTTTCTAGGGGACACGCTACCGATCCTAGATTACACTTAAATTTATTTTCGATTTTTATAATAAAGTTTTCGAACCTCTGATTTCCATCAGCTTTCTAGGGGACACGCTACCGATCCAAGATTACACTTAAATTTATTTTCGATTTTTATAATAAAGTTTTTCAACCTCTGATTTCCATCAGCTTTCTAGGGGACACGCTACCGATCCTAGATTACACTTAAATTTGTTTCCGCTTTTGATAATACAATTTTTCAACCTCTGAATAAAATCAGCTTTCTAGGGGACACCCTACAGATTCTACAACACACTTTAAATTGTTTTCGCTTTGATAATACAATTTTTCAACCTCTGAATACCTTCATCTTTCTAGCGGACACGCTACCGATCCTAGATTACACTTAAATTTGTTCTCGCTTTTTGTAATAAAAATTTTCAACCTCTGAATACCACTAGCTTGCTAGGGGACACGCTACCGATTCCAGATTAGACTTAAATTTGTTTTCGGTTTTGAGAACAAAATTTCTTTCATCTTCTGATTTCCATCAGCTTTCCAGGGGACACCCTACAGATCTTACAACACACTTAAATTGGTTTTCGCTTTGATAATATAATTTTTCAACCTCTGAATACCAACAGCTTTCTCGGCGACACTCTACCTACCGATTCTAGATCACACTTAAATTTGTTTTCGCTTTGATAATACAATTTTTCAACCTCTGAATAGCACTAGCTTTCTAGGGGTCACGCTACCGATTCTAGATTAGACTTAAATTTGTTTTCGCTTTTGGTAGTAAAATTTTTCAACGTTTGAATACCATTAGCTTTCTAGGGGACACGCTACCGATTCTAGATTACACTTAAATTTGTTTTCGCTTTTTGTAGTAAAATTTTTCAACCTCTGAATACCATCAGTTTTCTAGGGGACACGCTACCGATTCTAGATTAGACTTAAATCTGTTTTCGGTTTTGAGAAAAAATTGCTTTCATCTTCTGATTTCCATCAGCTTTTCAGGGGACACCCTACAGATTTTACAACACACTTAAATTTGTTTTTGTTTTGATAATACAATTCGTCACCTCTGAATAACTTCATCTTTCTTGGGGACACGCTACCGATTCTAAATTACACTTTAATTTGTTTTCGGTTTTGAAAAAAAAATTTCTTTCATCTTCTGATTTCCATCAGCTTTCCAGGGGACACACTACAGATTCCACAACACACTTTAGTTTGTTTTCGCTTTGATAATACAATCTTTCAACCTCTGAATACCTTCAACTTTCTTTCGATTTTTATCTTTATTTTCGATTTTTATAATAAAGTTTTTCAACTTCTGATTTCCATCAGCTTTCTAGGGGTCACGCTACCGATCAAAGATTACACTTAAATTTGTTTTCGCTTTTTATAACAAAATTTTTCAACGTTTGAATACCATTAGCTTTCTAGGGGACACGCTACCGATCCTTGATTACACTTAAATTTATTTTCGATTTTTATAATAAAGTTTTTCAACCTCTGATTTCCACCAGATTTCTAGGGGACATGCTACCGATCCTAGATTACACTTAAATTTGTTTCCGCTTTTGATAATACAATTTTTCAACCTCTGAATAAAATCAGCTTTCTAGGGGCCACCCTACAGATTCTAGAACACACTTGAGTTTGTTTCCACTTTTGATAATAAAGTTTTTCAACCTCTGATTTCCATCAGCTTTCTAGGGGACACGCGACCGATTCCAGATTAGACTTAAAGTTGTTTTCGGTTTTGAGAACAAAATTTCTTTCATCTTCTGATTTCCATCACCTTTCCAGGCGACACTCTACAGATTTTACAACACACTTAAGTTTGTTTTCGCTTTGATAATACAATTTTTCAACCTCTGAATACCAACAGCTTTCTCGGCGACACTCTACCTACCGATTCTAGATTACACTTAAATTGGTTTTTGCTTTTTGTAGTAAAATTTTTCAACCTCTGAATACCATCAGCTTTCTAGGGGACACGCTACCGATTCTAGATTAGACTTAAATTTGTTTTCGGTTTTGAGAAAAAAATTTCTTTCATCTTCTGATTTCCATCAGCTTTCAAGGGGACACACTACAGATTCCACAACACACTTTAGTTTGTTTTCGCTTTGATAATACAATTTTTCAACCTCTGAATACCTTCATCTTTCTTTCGATTTATAAATTTATTTTCGATTTTTATAATAAAGCTTTTCAACTTCTGATTTCCTAGATTACACTCAAATTTGGTTTCGCTTTTTATAACAAAATTTTTTACCGTTTGAATACCATTAGCTTTCTAGGTGACACGCTACCGATTGTAGATTACACTTAAATTTGTTTTCGCTTTTTGTAGCAAAATTTTTCAACCTCTGAATACCATCAGCTTTCTTGGGGACACGCTACCGATTCTAGATTAGACTTAAATTTGTTTTCGGTTTTGAGAAAAAAATTTCTTTCATCTTCTGATTTCCATCAGCTTTCCAGGGGACACACTACAGATTCCACAACACACTTTAGTTTGTTTTCGCTTTGATAATACAATTTTTCAACCTCTGAATACCTTCATCTTTCTTTCGATTTATAAATTTATTTTCGATTTTTATAATAAAGCTTTTCAACTTCTGATTTCCTAGATTACACTCAAATTTGGTTTCGCTTTTTATAACAAAATTTTTCACCGTTTGAATACCATTAGCTTTCTAGGGGACACGCTACCGATTGTAGATTACACTTAAATTTGTTTTCGCTTTTTGTAGCAAAATTTTTCAACCTCTGAATAAAATCAGCTTTCTTGGGGACACGCTACCGATTCTAGATTAGACTTAAATTTGTTTTCGGTTTTAAGAAAAAAATTTCTTTCATCTTCTGATTTCCATCAGCTTTCCAGGGGACACCCTACAGATTTTACAACACACTTAAGTTTGTTTTCGCTTTGATAATAGAATTTTTCAACCTCTAAATAACTTCATCTTTCTTGGGGACACGCTACCGATTCTAAATTACACTTTAATTTGTTTTCGGTTTTGAGAAAAAAATTTCTTTCATCTTTTTATTTTGTTGTGTTGATCTTCGAAACTAGGCATTGAAAATGGCAGAACGCCGAAACCGGTTTGTCACAAAACCAAACTTGACAAGGGATGACGGAAAATCGTTCCAACAAAAATCTTCTTTCATCTTCTGATTTCCATCAGCTTTCCAGGGGACACCCTACAGATTTTACAACACACTTAAGTTTGTTTTCGCTTTGATAATACAATTTTTCAACCTCTGAATACCAACAGCTTTCTCGCCGACACTCTACCTACCGATTCTAGATTACACTTAAATTTGTTTTTGCTTTTTGTAGTAAAATTTTTCAACCTCTGAATAAAATCAGCTTTCTTGGGGACACGCTACCGATTCTAGATTAGACTTAAATTTGTTTTCGGTTTTAAGAAAAAAATTTCTTTCATCTTCTGATTTCCATCAGCTTTTCAGGGAACACCCTACAGATTCCACAACACACTTTAGTTTATTTTCGCTTTGATAATACAATTTTTCAACCTCTGAATACCTTCATCTTTCATTCGGTTCTTAAATTTGTTTTGGATTTTTATAATAAAGTTTTTCAACTTCTGATTTCCATCAGCTTTCTAGGGGACACGCTACCGATCCTAAATTACACTTAAATTTATTTTCGATTTTTATAATAAATTTTTCAAACCGCTGATTTCCATCAGCTTTCTAGGGGACACGCTACCGAACCTAGATTACACTTAAATTTGTTTTCGCTTTTTGTAATAAAAATTTTCAACCTCTGAATACCACTAGCTTCCTAGGGGACACGCTGCCGATTCCAGATTAGACTTAAATTTGTTTTCGGTTTTGAGAAAAAAACTTCTTTCATCTTCTGATTTTCATCAGCTTTCCAGGGGACACCCTTCTGATTCTACAACACACTTAAGTTTGTTTTCCCTTTTGGTAATACAATTTTTCAACCTCTGATTTCCATCCGCTTTCCAGGGGACACCCTACAGATTCTAAATTACACTTAAATTTGTTTTCGCTTTTTGTAATAAAATTGTTCAACCTCTGAATACCATTAGGTTTCTAGGGGACACGCTACCGATTCTAGATTGCACTAAAATTTAATTTCGATGTTTATAATAAAGTTTTTCAACTTCTGATTTCCATTAGCTTTCTAGGGGACACGCTACCGATCCTAAATTACACTTAAATGTTTTTTCTGTTTTGAGAAAAATTTCCTACAGATTCCACAACACACTTAAGTTTGTTTTCGGTTTGATAATACAAGTTTTCAACCTCTGAATATCTTCAACTTTCTTGGGGACACGCTACCAATTCTAGATTACACTAAAATTTATTTTCGATTTTTATAATAAAGTTTTTCAACTTCTGATTTCCATTAGCTTTCTAGGGGACACGCTACCGATCCTAAATTACACTTAAATGTTTTTTCTGTTTTGAGAAAAATTTCCTACAGATTCCACAACACACTTAAGTTTGTTTTCGGTTTGATAATACAATTCTTCAACCTCTGAATACCTTCAACTTTCTTGGGGACACGCTACCGATTCTAGATTACACTAAAATTTAATTTCGATGAGAAAAATTTCCTACAGATTCCACAACACACTTAAGTTTGTTTTCGGTTTGATAATACAAGTTTTCAACCTCTGAATATCTTCAACTTTCTTGGGGACACGCTACCAATTCTAGATTACACTAAAATTTATTTTCGATTTTTATAATAAAGTTTTTCAACTTCTGATTTCCATCAGCTTTCTAGGGGACATGCTACCGATTCTAGATTACACTTAAATTTGTTTTCGCTTTTTGGAATAAAATTTTTCAACTTCTGATTTCCATCAGCTTTCTAGGGGACACGCTACCTACCGATTCTACATTACACTTAAATTTTTTTTCGGTTTTGAGAAAAATTTCCTACAGATTCTACAACACACTTAAGTTTGTTTTCCCTTTTGGTAATACAATTTTTCAACCTCTGATTTCCATCCGCTTTCCAGGGGACACCCTACAGATTCTAAATTACACTTAAATTTGTTTTCGCTTTTTGTAATAAAATTGTTCAACCTCTGAATACCATTAGGTTTCTAGGGGGCACGCTACCGATTCTAGATTGCACTAAAATTTAATTTCGATGTTTATAATAAAGTTTTTCAACTTCTGATTTCCATTAGCTTTCTAGGGGACACGCTACCGATCCTAAATTACACTTAAATGTTTTTTCTGTTTTGAGAAAAATTTCCTACAGATTCCACAACACACTTAAGTTTGTTTTCGGTTTGATAATACAAGTTTTCAACCTCTGAATATCTTCAACTTTCTTGGGGACACGCTACCAATTCTAGATTACACTAAAATTTATTTTCGATTTTTATAATAAAGTTTTTCAACTTCTGATTTCCATCAGCTTTCTAGGGGACATGCTACCGATTCTAGATTACACTTAAATTTGTTTTCGCTTTTTGTAATAAAATTTTTCAACTTCTGATTTCCATCAGCTTTCTAGGGGACACGCTACCTACCGATTCTACATTACACTTAAATTTTTTTTCGGTTTTGAGAAAAATTTCCTACAGATTCTACAACACACTTAAGTTTGTTTTCGCTTTTGATAATACAATTTTTCAACCTCTGAACTCCATCAGCTTTCTAGGGGACACCCTACAGATTCTAGAACACACTTGAGTTTGTTTCCACTTTTGATAATACAATTTCTCAACCTCTGAATCAAATCAGCTTTCTAGGGGACACCCTACAGATTCTAGAACACACTTGAGTTTGTTTCCACTTTTGATAATACAATTTTTCAACCGCTGAATAAAATCAGCTTTCTAGGGGACACGCTACCGATTCTAAATTACACTTAAATTTTTTTTCGGTTTTGAGAAAAAAATTTCCTTCATCTTCTGATGTCCATCAGTTTTTCAGGGGGCACCCTACAGATTCTACAACACACTTAAGTTTGTTTTCGCTTTTGATAATACAATTTTTCAACCTCTGAATTCCATCAGCTTTCTAGGGGACACCCTACAGATTCTAGAACACAATTGAGTTTGTTTTCCCTTTTGATAATACAATTTTTCAACTTCTGAATAAAATCAGCTTTCTAGGGGACACGCTACCGATTCTAAATTACACTTAAATTTTTTTTCGGGTTTGAGAAAAAAATTTCCTTCATATCAGGTTTTCATCAGTTTTCGAAGGACACCCTACACATTCTACAACACACTTAAGGTTGTTTTCCCTTTTGATAATACAATTTTTCAACTTCTGATTTCTATCAGCTTTTCAGGGGACACCCTACAGATTCCACAACACACTTTAGTTTGTTTTCGTTTTGATAATACAATTTTTCAACCCCTGAATACCTTCAACTTTCTTTCGATTTTTAAATTTATTTTCGATTTTTATAATATAGTTTTTCAACTTCTGATTTCCATCAGCTTTCTAGGGGACACGCTACCGATCCTAAATTACACTTAAATTGGTTTTTTTGCTTTTTATAACAAAATTTTCCAACGTTTGAATACCATTAGCTTTCTAGGGGACACGCTACCGATTTTAAATTACACTTAAATTTGTTTCCGGTTTTGAGAAAAAAATGTCTTTCATATCTGATTTCCACCAGCTTTCCAGGGGACACCCTACATACTCTACAACACACTTAAGTTTGTTTTCACTTTTGATAATATAATTTTTCACCCTCTGAATTCCATCAGCTTTCTAGTGGACACCCTACAGATTCTAGAACACACTTGAGTTTGTTTCCACTTTTAATAATACAATTTTTCAACCTCTGAATAAAATCAGCTTTCTAGGGGACGCGCTACCGATTCTAAATTACACTTAAATTTTTTTTCGGTTTTGAGAAAAAAATGTCCTTCATTTTCTGATTTTCATCAGTTTTCCAGGGGGCACCCTACAGATTCTACAACACACTTAAGTTTATTTTCGCTTTTGATAATACAATTATTCAACCTCTGCATTAAATCAGCTTTCTAGGGGACACGCTACCTATCGATTCTAGATTACACTTAAATTTATTTTCGGTTCTGAGAAAAAAATTTCTTTCATCTTCTGATTTCCAACAGCTTTCCAGGGGACACCCTACAGATTCTACAACACACGTAAGTTTGTTTTCCCTTTGGATAATACAATTTTTCAACCTCTGAATACCATCCGCTTTCTAGGGGACACCCTACAGATTCTTTTCCGTTTTTGATAAAAAAAATGTCCAGCTTTGGAATACCATCAGCTTTCTAGAGGACTCGATACTAATTCTAGAATTCTAATTCTAGAACACAACTAAGTTGGTTTCCGTTTGCGATAAAAAAGGTTTCAACTTCTGAATACCATCAACTTTCTAGGACCACCCGACTACATACTATTGAGAAGCACCTGACCAATTTTGATTGAAATATCTTGTTGAAACTACAAACAATCGTCTTTGAAAATAGCTGAATTTGTATGCTGAAGTGTGGGCGGGTCCACGCTCACTTTACCAAAATCCACAAAATTTTTTTGCGGTCGAGTTTTGCCTAAAAGGCTTATTATGTGTACAAGATCTTATTGATATATTTGATAAATCAATTTTTGCCGGAGTTATGGAATGAAAAGTTTTGTGGAATAATCCACTATAAAAGGGGCGGGCCACGCCCATTTTGAAAATTTATATTTTTCCACTTTCTTCGTTCACGGATACTTTGAAAGTAAAATAGAAATGATATCCGGCTTCTGTACGCAAAGTTTTTGCCTATTAAATATATCTATGATTCTTTTCAAAATCTTTCGTATAAAAGTGGGCGTGAACCTTACCGATTTCGAACATTTTTTTCGGGAACATTCCTTCTCTTAATATAAATATGTGTGCTAGATTTCGTTCGACATCTTGAACGGTTATTGATGAATGATTGATGACTTCACCACGCCCATTTTCAAAAATTTCTCGAAACATTTATTTCCTGCCTTAAAGTTAATGTACACGCCAAATTTTATCTTTATAAGTGTATCATTTACTGAATAATCACTTCTTTTGTATTTTTGAAAATATTCTATACATAAAAAGTGGGCGTGGCTATTATCTGATTTCGCCCATTTTAAATAGCGCTCGGAGATGAGTGCCAAGGAACTTGCATTTCATTGAGATATCTCAAAATTTACTCAATTTATCGTGTTAACAGACGGACGGACGGACGTGGCTTAATCAATTTCTCTTTTCGTCCTGAAAATTTAATATATATAAGGCAATATCTATCTCGATCCGTTTATGCCGTTACGTACTGCCGTTAGACGACTAAAGTTAATATACCTTGTGTGCCTAGCACAGGTAACATCAAAGGTGGTTTGAAAAAGTTTTTCAAAACGGGGTCGTCCCTCGGCAGTGGGATGCCGTCCGTTCAATTTGTAGGAAAAAATTCAAAATGGCACACCACAAAGAATTTCTTATGAGGTTTATGATGATATACCTGCTGTATATCGCGCCATACATTTATATTTTTTAAAAATTAATTACATAAACTCATAAGAGAAGTGCTTTTATTGAAAACAATCAGCTGGCTTTTTAATACGAACTGACCTGCGTAAATTGGTATGCCATAATAGATCAGTACTAGGTATATAATGTTCGAACTTAGACTTCCCTACTTGTTTTTGATTATTTTGGGTATTCCCTGTAAAAAACAATGGAGCATCAGAGTACCCTAACACTTATCCTCATAGCGATGCCCGGTGATTGGATCACGCAATCCTACTGGGAGTACCATTTACTTTGCTTCCGAATAGTCTATAGAGCACCTACGTTGGAGTACTTTGAAAATGCTGCCAAAAGATTACTCTATAGAGTATTCTAGACGAAAGCGAGAAGGGAGTATGTGTTATTTTGAGGACCACCTACTCCCACTCTGGCTTTGCTGTTGAATACCCATGGGAGTATTTTGAGAGTACTCTCACGTAGGTGGTCTATAGAGTATTCAAAATCAAAGAAACGGAGTACGCCGAGATGGATTAGGTGATCCAATTACGGGACATTGCGATGTAAATTGGACCACCTTTTTTATATGAATGAGGATATGTGTTGGAGTACCCTGATACTCCTTTATGAGTATTATTTAGAGTATAAAACGGAGTATTTCCGTTATTTGCAGGGTTGTTTCAGACAAACATAAGCACATACATGGAAATATGTATTAGCTATGTATAAGGTTCGTGTTTATACAAGTTTTGATCAAATTAAGAATATACTTATGTACAATAAGGTACATACATACTCGTATGTAATAGTCATTGTGTAAATGAAAAATTAATATATTTTAGTTTTCAAAATTTATTAAATATCAATAAAATTACAATATGAATGAAAGTTGAATCAAAACTCCCCTCTATCCAAAAACTCCATTCTCTTTTTATAATTTTTTTTTTGATTACAGTTTCTTTAAGAAATGTTATCTTTGATTATTCTAAAAACTATTTAAGTATTATTTTAGAATACTTTTCAAAGTATTTATTTGAAATAATTTATTTATATCAATTAAATTGACCATATATTACCTACTCCCCCTCTTCAAATCGGAACGTCCCGGTTTCGACAAATACTTAAATAATCTTTAAAAATCAAGTTCTGAAAAGCTAAAGATGTGTAAGATTAATATTTTAATAACATTTCAATTTTTAGAAAAAAAAAAAAAAATTTTATTTTAAGTAAATCATTATCAACGAATGTTATCTTTATGGATTTTTGTTCCATTCATTAAAACTTTTGTTCCAAGATCTTTTTGTACAATATTTTGTTCATATACCTTATTTAGTTTATTAACTAAACGTTTATTTCTACGTACGAAAACTAATTCTCCTTCTTTAAAACTCCTTCTTTCATTTGACCGTTTCAAAATATTGTTCTGTGATAAGCTTAGTAATGCTTTTATAGAACTTAAGTGCTCCTTTGAAAACGAGTTAATTACATCAATAGGTTTTGCCTGTATCACTGAATGAATTGTGTTATTATAATGATATGTTGCTAAAAGAACTATATCAGTTACATCAGTAATATTTTTTTCTATCTTCAAACACCTTGCTATTTCAATTAATGTAGAATGAAGCCGTTCTATTTGTCCATTACTCTTACTATGAAGAGGTGGTATAAAAAATTGATCCAGTCCAATCCAAGTGATTCTTTAACATGTTACTTATTGTATTTGACTGAAACGACTTTTCATTATCAGAAACAATAAGGTTAGTTTTTTTAAAATGATTTAATAATACAAATAATGCAGGTTTTATATCTATTATCGATCTAGATGAGATAGGTACTACTTGAACAAATTTCGAAAATTTATCAATACAAGTTAAAAAATGTTGTTTATCAATTGAAAAAATATCAATATGTAAAATTTCTCCAGGGTATTCAGGAATTGGAGTTTCCCCGATTTCAAGCTCTGCAGGACGCCTGTTATATTTATTTTCCAAACATATTCTACAATTTTTCGTAATGGGTTTAAGGGTATTTTTCATATCAGGAAAGTAATATGCTCTATTAACTGCTTGTAATTTTCCTGTAAAGCACGATGTGCCCTATTATGTTCCATCGTTGCGGTTTCTATTTGATCAGCTTTATTCGTTCAATCTATTACTAATTTCTCAGAATGAATAAATTTTGTGCCTGGAAAATTCGATAAAAGAATAGATTGAATTTTTGCCAAAGTTTCTAAATTGCAGCAAACTCCATTAACAACCATCTGTATTAACACAGTGCCCAAGTGCTTGCAGGAGATATTCAGCGGTTTTGAAATTAATGGTACGAGGTGTGTTCAAAAAGTATCGCGAATTTTGAGTTTTTTCAAAAATTATTTATTTATTCATGAATATCTATTTTGTCCCCTTCAAAGTAATCCCCATGAGATATTATATACTTGTGCCAACGGGTTTTCCAATCTTCGAAGCACTTCAAAAAATCATTTTTTTGTATCTTGTTCAGCTCCTCCTTCGATGCCGTCTTTATATCGTCAAGAGAAGCGTAACGTCGTCCTTTCATGGGCCTCTTCAGTTTAGGGAACAAGAAAAAGTCACAGGGGGCCAGATCTGGGGAATACGGTGGCTGCGGCATCATTAGTGTGTTGTTTTTTGGCCAAAAAGTCGCGCACAAGCAACGATGCGTGAGCAGGGGCGTTATCGTGGTGCAAAAACCAATTTTTGTTCTTCCACAAATCCGGGCGTTTCTGGCGAATTGCTTCGCGCAAATTGCGCATAACTTGCAGGTAATATTCCTTATTGACCGTTCTTCCCTGTGGCAAGAACTCATGATGCACCACGCCCCTGCAATCGAAGAAAACTGTCAGCAAAACTTTCACATTCGACCGAACTTGGCGCGCTTTTTTCGGTCTTGGTTCGTGCGGCAGCTTCCATTGAGATGATTGAGCTTTGGTTTCCACGTCATAACCATAAACCCACGATTCGTCACCAGTTATGACCCTCTGGAGCAAATTTGGGTCGTCGCGGACAGAGTTTAACATCTCATTAGCAATGTTCATGCGATGCTGTTTTTGGCCACAATTGAGCAATTTTGGTAAAAAAATAGGTAAAAATCGAAGGCGATCCAAAACACGTGCAAGCAAAGCAGCTGTCAACAATTAACTGAACATTCAAAATGGCATAAGTGAAAGACATGAGTACCAACATAACGCCACAAAAAATTCGAAATTCGAATATACGTAACCAGCGAAAATTCAAAATTCGCGATACTTTTTGAACACACCTCGTATGTCTTGTAAAATTTTTGAAAGTAGTTTTCGAAGATTTGCTGTTATGATTAGAAGTGAAAAGAATAAGTTGATTTTTAAATTGATTAACTGGAGTTTTATTGATTTTATTGCATCTGAATA
Organism: Merzomyia westermanni; assembly: GCA_949987695.1. Lineage (NCBI taxonomy): Eukaryota > Metazoa > Arthropoda > Insecta > Diptera > Tephritidae > Merzomyia > Merzomyia westermanni. The sequence continues at coordinate 101,342,554 of OX465288.1, read as the reverse complement.
GGAAATTTCACTATGAACTGTTTGATTACTTATAGAATTTCCAAAACTATGAATATACTGTGGGGAAAGAGCATCAGCAACCTTAATGTCTCTACCAGGTTTATAAAAGAATTTTGGAGCATACGAATTTATAAAAGCCATCCATCTTTTAATTTTTGAATTCGGGTTTTGTCAGAAATTGCAAATGTAAGTGGTTGACGGTCAGTATATATATGAATATTTTTTATACCGTACAAATAATGGCGCAGTTTTTGAATTGCCCAAACAATTGCAAGGATTTTTTTTTTTTTCAGTGGAGAAAGCATCGAAAGCCTTAAAGTCAGTGTGGGACTTGAACCTAAGCACTAAAACTCCAACCGTCATGTACCGATCCCCCCGGTACTACCGTTAAGTATTCCGTCGGGAGGTGGTTTGAGCACTAGTCTCAACGTCTGTTGGTCGGCGTAACCGTCCGTTTCAGTTCTTAACTGGGGATCTTTTTACTAGATTTTTCATTCTACTAGTCGGGAGTGGTGTTGAGAAGGTCGGTCTTGTCCACCAACACAAATATATGTATAAATATAACTACATACCTACTCTATGTATATATATGTAAACATGTTTACTCCGTTGGCAATGATTTATCGACACTTACATTTACCTCTTTGCTACTTCCGAAGCTAGGTGGTTGGACAGGCAGTGGTTCCAATCCGCCTCTATGAATATAACGCATCTCTTTGATCAAAAACTTACACTTACTTACACGATGGCTATAATGACAAGCCCAGGCAGTTCTAATGAAACGCTTGGCCTATAGCGGCTCTAAGTGTGAGCCCAGATAGTTGGACGGGCCGTGGGTCCAAAACTGTCCTCAGTGGGCAGTGGTGGACCCGGCGGTGGAAGGGCCGTGGCTCCAATCCGCTTCAAATCTACTCACCCATGTTTCCAATAAAACACTTACTCGTTGTGGGCCAAGACAGTTGGACAGGCCGTGGGTCCAAAACTGTCCGTAATTCCAGTGTCATTATCTGGCCGTTAGGGAGGCCATGTCTCTAAACCGCTTATCACTCGTACGATGCCCCATCTCCTATTCAGAGACTCCCGCCAAGCCGGCTTGCAACTCGGACGGATTGGAGACATCGTCTCTCCAACCGTCCGAGTTGCAGACTAGCTCGGCAAAAATCTCCAAACAAGAGACAAAGCATCGCACGAGCTACAAACAGTTCGGAGACATGGCCCGCCTCGTTCTTAGTTTAGTTCTCCCTCATGCGCCGCAGCCTTTCCTGGCTTCTTCGCCACTTCATGGTTTCTGCAATTACGTCGCACGCTGCAGTCCATTTTAGTTTGTTTTGTAGCATGTGCCCCACTAGTGTTTCCGGAGTGTAATCCTCATCGATAATGCTGCGTAGCCTTCTTCTAAAGCTAATCGATCTAGGGCATTCGAAGAATACGTGATAGACGTCCTCAGCCGCTCCGCCACCACAGTGGTCGCATAGGTTGTTTTGCTCGTGTTTGAATCGGTGAAGATATTCCTTGAAGCATCCGTGGCCGCTTAAGAACTGGGTCAAGTAGAAGCCTACTTCCCCGTGTGCTCTCGTTACCCAGCTTTTGATATCTGGGATACAGCGGTACGTCCAGCGCCCCTTTGTGGATGTATTCCATCTGTGCTGCCACTTTTGCACGCTAGTCTCGTGTGCTTCGGTCCGCGAGTTTCTGTCCTCAGAAATCATCGCTGCTTCCTTTGCCAAAATGTCAATAGGGCACATTCCTGCGATTACCAGTGCAGCATCGTCTGAGACCGTTCTAAAGGCACTACAGACTCGAAGAGCACAGAGTCGGTAGGTCGACTTTAGCCCGCGGAAGTACGACTGATACTCCGTGGCGTGATGCCAAACTGGAGCCCCGTAGAGTAGCTGGCTCTTTACGACGCCTGCAAGAAGCTGGCAGCGGCCTTGCTTTGGCCCTCGCGCATTTAGCATTATCCTCGATAACGATGATCCTGTTTTAGATGCCTTTTCATTAGCATACTCTAGCTGTGTTTTGAACGATAGCCTCCTGTCTATCATAATCCCCAGATACTTGACTGCTGGTAGAGTGTCGATGTCATGGCTGCCGATTCGAATCGTGACATGCTCTACCTTCTTTCTACTTGATATGAGTACCGCCTCTGTTTTGTGCTCCGCCAGCTGTAATCCGTGTTCCATCAGCCATGATTGAACGCTGGCTATGCTTGTATTAGCTTTGCCGCATATGTCGCTAAGGTGTTTGGCCGTAACAACCAATGCGATGTCATCCGCGAACCTATAATTTGTACTCCGTGTGGTAGTTTGAGCTGTAATACCCCATCGTACATAATGTTCCATAGCAGCGGGCCGAGCACGGACCCTTGAGGAACGCCACCTGTAACGTGGAGGGTTTCCGTGCCATCTGACGTTTCGTACTCAAGTAGCCTGCCGTCAAAATAGCTACGTATGATCCTTCTCAGGTAGTAGGAGACGGCTTTCCGATTCAGTATATCGAGAATTTTTGCCCAATTAGCACTGCTAAATGCGTTCTTTACGTCTAAGGTCACGATAAGGCAGTACTCCTTAGATCCTGCGAGCCATCTAGTGCCGCTTATTGCCTCTTGAGCCGCCTTTTTTGCCATGTTCACAGCGTGAATGGTGGATCTTCCTTTCCTGAACCCAAACTGGTTTTCTGATATGCCCCCTACCTCTTCTATTTCTTTTTCGAGGCGGTCATAGATGATTCGCTGAAAAACTTTTCCAGCAGAGTCGAGCAGACATATTGGTCTGTAGCTGGATGGCTCCGCCGGGTTTTTACCAGGCTTTGGCAACAGAACCAGCGTCTGGCGTTTCCAGATTGAAGGGAATGTCCCCTCCGCTAGGCATGAATTGAACAGACTTGCGAATGTTGACGGTCTATACGTAACTGCCACTTTCAGTACTTTGTTAGGCACGCAGTCTGGCCCGGGAGACTTGGTGTCCTCAAGTCGGTTAACCGCATGAACAACATCGTCGACGGTCACTTCCTCGAATTCGTAGGTTGGAACGTTTGATATGGACGACACCAACTGCCGTTGCGTGGGAAAAAGAGTATCGACCACGTTTTTAAGGAAGGACGGGCATGTCGGCATGGCTTTCCGCTGTTTCAACTTTTTCAAGACGACTTTGTAAGCTCTACCCCAGGGGTCATTCTCCGCGTCATCGCAAAGGTTCAGGAAGCATTGTCGCTTGCTGTTTGATATTGCCACTTTCAATGCGTGGCGCGCAGCCTTGTAGGTAGCCCTGCATTCTAGGAAATTCGGCCTCCCTCTCGCTCGCTGAAATCGCCTCCTGGCCTGAATGCATTCTCGCCTTACCAATTGTATGCCTTCGTTCCACCAATAGGTGGAATTGGGTTCTTTATGTGTGGACTTTCTGGCCATCGACGCGTCACATGCTGCTTTTATGTCCGCCATTACTTTAGTGGCTATTTCGTTCGCGCTTCCTGTGTACTCAGATGTCGGCAACATTACCTTACAAACATCCGGGTCGAATGTTGTGAGCTTCCACCCCCGACGCTTAAGTACAATTTCTTTGGATGGCCTCCTTCCACCGTCTATTTTGATATCCACGATGATCGCTGAGTGATCGCTTTGAGTATAGCACTCGCTAATCTTCCACTCACACAGTCTGTAAATATTGGCACTTACGAAAGTAATGTCGATAATGGAACCGAAGCCATTTCTAGAAAATGTGTGTCGCCCGCCTGTGTTGAGGAGCGCTATGTCCAGGCATGCGAACGCTTCAAGCAAAGCTCTCCCTTTCGGTGACGTTCGCTGTGAGCCCCACTCGACTGCCCATGCGTTGAAGTCGCCAGCTATAATGAACCGCTGCCTAGAGGTCGCATCTGTGGAGAGTTCCAATGGAGTGCTAGGTGGTATGTAGCAACTATATACGAAAATATCGCCTATCTTACCGCACAAAACAATTGCAAGGAGCTCACGTTCATTTGTGGCATAATTTTCTTCAGCTCTTGAGAGAGTTCTAGATATTGTAATAGGTCTACCATTTTGGGATAATACAGCTCCTAAGGCAACTGAAGAAGCATCTGTTGCAATTTCAAATGGCTTTGAATAATCAGGATACTGGAGAAGTACTCTTCAGAAGCCAAAATTTACTTTAATTTTTTAAAAGATTTTCTTGCTTCATCATCCAAAGAGATTTTTACACACTTAGATTGTTTTATATGACCATCCTATCAGAAAATGCTATAAATTTTGCGATTGGCCCCTAAAGTCAGTTCTGTTTTGACATTTGTGTAGTAAACACATGCGAAATGCACGTTAATAAACAATGTTACGCTACACTGCTCCAGAACGCGGAATATTGCTGACTGTTGGAGACATGAACTCCAATTTGATTGAATTTTAAAACAAAATTTTCCCTAATTACTCAATTACAATTTAATAAATGAATTTACACTTATATACTTACCTTAGAATAACTTATCTTGTAAAATTTAGCTTAAATCATTTTGCTAAACCACATATGTACTTACCTTAAATTCCTTAAATCTACTTACATCATTTTGCCAAAATACTTACCTTTGTTAAAATACCCTAAATAAACTAAATACTTAAATTTACTTAAATTAATTTGCAAAAAATACTTACGATTCCCGCACCCTGTAAACAAAATAATTTATAATTTGCTCATTTTTTTACCATTTATTTACTTACCGTTTGCTCTATTTTGTACATTTTACATACATATATACATACTTGCTTACCGTTTCCTTGCTGTGCAGGAGACTTAGAAAATTGTTAAGTTCAGTTCGATTACACCCGTCGCGCTAATACCACCGCTTGTACGATCAAAAATACGTTAAATATACAGTGAATAAAGTATTTGTACCGATATAGTGAAAACAAGAGTGCGTTTTATTTAGTGGAAGTGACCCATAATCCCTCCAGATTTATACAGTGACCCGATCGTTACCCCAAAAAATATACATAGTCCTTTTGAAGCCATAAGAGAGATAGTGACCTAAAGCTAGTACAGAAAAAAAATCGAGGTGAAAAGAGTGTACTTACCTGTGAAAAAGCACTAAAAATTTTTAAAAACCAATTTCAAATCTGCGGCGTGCTAAAGTACAAAGTGTAAAGAATAAAAATAAAGTACAAATACGCATAAAAACAACAAAAAACAAAAAATAGAAAATAAAATTTTTTAATAAATACATACCCGGTACGCAGCGCGGTAAACACAAAGAAAAAAAATATTAGAAAAAATTGCAAACTAAAATAAATATTACAACAACAAAGCGCTGAAACAAAGAAATTACATAAAGTGGAAAGTTCAGTGATAAATTGAATTTTAAACAACAAAACCGTGACTAAGTACTAACAAATAAAAAAAATAAAAAAATTTATATTTACATAAATTTAATAAAAAGTGCAAAACAAATTTGGGGAAAAAACAAAATTTTTTTTAAAAAAAAAAAAAAAAAAAAAACACCGCGAGCAGTATACCTGTAAAAAGCGGCACACCCTAGAGTTAATTCCACTTCCATATACATATGTATACATTCGCACATTTAAAGTGGAAAAAGTGAACATAACAGTGGAAAATTATACGGTCATTGGACCGTCCATAAAAATATTTAAACAACAATATTTGTAATTTTCATTTATTACCACGAGCAGTAGACCTGCACAAGTCAAGTGGTACACCAGCAACCAACAACAAAGCGACCCCAACAACATCAACATCAAAATCAACAAACAACAACAGCACGCCCACAGGAATCTACAAACAAGGCACCCAGAGCTACAAACACAAAACAACAAAAAGGTGGTAATACAAAAAGGATGCCAAAGTAAGTACATCCTGTACAAAAATTTCACATATATACATAAGTACAGCAAACCACGATCGGTATTTTAAACCGTTCCGTCACCCAAAAAACCCGCATATCCACTCTGGTTAGATAAAACCCATAAAAGGTACAGTCAAACCTTAACCCAATAGTTCGTACATAGGTACATAATATAAACTGCAATCGAAGCAAAAGTTTGTCTGCCATCTCATAGCGGTAACCTTTTAAAAGCTGTACTTATACTCATATATATACGTATATTTCACACTCGCCCATATAAATACCCAAACTCATACCCTTTCCCATACATATAATTGATTCTCACCATTTGGCTCTCTCACCCAAATTTAGTTGCTACCCAAAATATATATAATCCGTTGCATATATTTTTCGCAACATAGGCAAAATCTCCAAAAAAAAAAAAAAAAAAAATTCAATTTAGCACTAAACTCAGTTGCATAAATAAACTCCGCCCATAACTCCAACAACAAAAAAAAAACCCCCAACCCATATAATAAAGTTGTTTTTATTGGACCCAACGAAAAAAGAAATAAAATTAAAAAGTTAAACACCCTAATACGCACTTCTTTTAAAATAAGCCTTCACTAAATACGCAAATTAGAACTCAACTTTGTAAAATAATTGCATCTCAAAGCAATTATAACTCCACCCACTTTTTTTCCATTTTCCACTGTGATACTCATTTATACATACATACACACATACTTGTACTTAGACGCGCTAAGACAAGTGATCTCCCACATAACAAAAGCCGGTCATCGCCACTTGTGTTAAACAAATTCCGCTACATAAATAGCACAGTGGGCCTGAGCACATAAAATTTTGAGTAAAATTACCGTGGGAAAAAAATCTCGAAATCGAAGAACATTTTAGACTCAAATTTCAAGATGACTGATAAACAGGAGAAACCCAAGACCCTACTGCCACAGGCAGGACCCGTTACCCGGTCAAGATCCCAGTCCGAGGAGGAATATGGACCTTTTGGAAAAAAATTCCTATTCGAAATAAATAAATTGGAAAAATTCTGCGAAAAATGGTGGAACATAGCAGAGACGGACCACTCCGAGACCAGTCTCAAACTGTATCTCGATGAACTCAACAAACGTGTAGACGCAGTGGAATCAGCATATGAAGCAGCACATCTCAACATACCGGAGGAAAGATCCAGCGCGGCATGCGAGGAAACATACGACACATCACTGGACACGGCAATGAGCACCAAACTCAGGATTATCGAGATGATTAACACCCTGCAGCCTATTCAACTCAACGTTAACCCAACACAACGGAACCATACCCCCTCGCAACAAGAACCCTATCTCAAAGTCCCCGCATGTGACACGGAGGTCTTCTATGGCGGTTATGAAGACTGGCCGTCATTCCGGGACATGTTCACTGCGGTCTACATTAATCACCCAAAATTATCTCAGGCCCAAAAACTCTATCACCTGAGAGCAAAAACTCGAGGCAAAGCAGCTCTGATCATTAAAAAATACCCACTCAATGATCAAAATTTCGAGTTGGCATGGGGAGCACTCAAATCCCGATACGAGAATCGGAGAATTCTCGTAGATAACCAATTAAAGACCCTATTTAATATGCCCACAGTTTATTCTGAAAATGGTGAAAGAATTCAAGAAATTCAAACAACCATAAATAACTGTATATCGACCCTAAATGCGAACGATGTCCCCACCGAGAACTGGGACCCAATCCTCATATATTTATGTTCATCAAAACTCCCTGATGAAACCCTCGCTCTATGGGAGCAATCGCTCGACTCCAGAAAAGAGCTACCACTTTGGTCGGAGATGGACAAATTTCTCACGACAAGATACGAAGTGGTGGAACGACTCGGTACATATAGACCCAATAAACCCCGAAACCCTAACTCTAGCTTCACCCACAGATCTTCGACTCCACAAAACCAGTCGAATTTCAGGAATAAAACCCAAACATTCCATGTGGACTCAAGGAAGCAACCCTCTTGCAAACTGTGCAATCTGAATCACTCATTGATGAGTTGCATAAAATTCAGAAATCTCTCGACTCAAGAGCGAAGCAAATTTGTGAAAGAAAACAATTACTGCACAAATTGTTTAGCTTGCTCCCACTTGGAAAAGGATTGTCGTAGCAATTTCACATGCGTCTATTGCCAAAAACGACATCACTCTCTACTCCATTTCCAAGCAAAACCCCATACTCAAAACCCGGTACAGAGGCAACAAAGTAGCAAGGCGTATACCACACCCCACGTGGCGCCACCCACAGTTGAAGACCCAGACAGGCCATCAACCTCAAAAGATGCCAGTCGAACCCAATCAAAGCAAAACCCTAGTGCGAAAAACACAACATTGACCCACTTTGCGAGTAGTAGCGAAACTACTCTTTTACCCACAGCTTTGGTCACAGTGTCAGCTCACGGCGAGTATCACAAAATTCGTGCACTGATAGACCAAGGCTCCGAAAAAACCTTTGTAGCCTCAAGAATACAGGCACTCTTACAACTACCGACCAAAGAAACCCATTATAAAATATCCGGAATGGGAGGTTCGGTAGTTCAAAACTCAAATAGGATCTGCGAGATAACCCTCTGCTCGTCTGATCTAAAGACCCAAATAAATACCCAGGCAATTTTACTGCCAAAATTGGCTCACTTCCTGCCTAGCGTTAAAGTGTCGACAGTAAATTTGAAGGAATTTGCAACATTGCCACTCGCTGACCCTCAATGTTTCACTCCCTCGAAAATTGACATGGTTATAGGCAGCGATCTCACCCCACAAGTACTACTCCACGGACTACATTCCGATGTAAGTGGTTCTTTATTAGCCCAAAATACTATATTTGGGTGGATACTCAGCGGACCCATTAAAGAGACTGTAAATACATTCTCAACTCAAGTACTCGAGAGTCCGGATGGTACTCTCAGTACAATACTCCAGCAGTTCTGGCGACAGGAAGAGCTACCCATGACTCAAGCTATTTCGGAAGATGACAAAGTTTGCGAGGAACTCTACCGCAAAACCACCCACCGCCAAGAAGATGGTAGATATGTTGTGAAACTACCATTCAAAAGGGAATTTCCAAGCACACTCGCCCTGGGACACTCACGTATTACTGCACAGCAACAATACCTCAGCGTTGAGAGATCCCTCGAAAGAAGCCCAGAACTAAGAGAAAAATACTCGGAAGTTTTGGAAGAATATATCACCCTTAACCATATGGAGCCAACCTCATCCCGCGAGGTCATCGATAAAGGAAAGTATCTTATCTTCTATCTCCCCCATCATGCTGTCTTAAAACCCGACAGCAAAACAACAAAGGTGCGCGTTGTCTTCAACGCATCTAGAACCACTCATTCTGGAAACTCCTTGAATGACGCTCTACACTCAGGCCCTATACTCCAAAACGACTTAATGCTCGTCCTACTCAAATGGCGATTTTTTAAGTATGTATTCAATGGCGACATCGAAAAGATGTATCGCCAAATTCTCGTTCACGAAGAGGATCAGGATTTTCAAAGAATTCTCTTCCGAAGATCCCCACAGCAGCCAATGGAGGACTTCAAATTAAAGACAGTGACGTTTGGCGTCAACTGTGCCCCGTATCTCGCGATACGTACTCTGCATCAACTCGCAGAAGACACAAAGCCCACCCACCCACTCGCCCATGATATATTGCTACACGAAACCTACGTAGACGATATACTTTCGGGCGCACACAGTATACAGTCCGCTCACGACTCTCTAAACCAGGTTATCGAAGCGTTGAAATCAGCCGGCTTTCCACTCAAGAAAATAACGGCAAATCACTCAGAATTATTGCAATCCATTCCAGAATCTGATCTCCTAGATGCAGATTTTCTCAAATTTCATGATGCCAGCTCAACGAAGACTCTCGGCATAAAATGGAATGCCATAAACGACTCTTTCTCATACTCTTACGACCCTCTACCTGCAGCAAACTCTAACACAAAGAGGCAAATTTTATCGGCGGTTGCGAAATTGTTTGACCCGGCAGGGTGGCTATCGCCAATAATTATACGAGCCAAGACTCTCCTCCAGGAACTCTGGTTAGAAGGAACAGATTGGGACGAACAAGTCAAACCCAGCGCTTTCCACAAATGGAATACATTTCGCGAAAATCTCTCCGCGATAAATGAAATTAAAATCCCTCGATGGGTTGAATTTTCACCCAATAAACCCTTTCAGATGCATGGATTCTCAGATGCATCCGAAAAAGCATTCTGCGCTTGTGTGTACCTGCGAGTGCAGAATAGCGATAACACATTCTCAACTCACTTACTCGTGGCGAAAAGCAAAGTGGCTCCATTGAAAACCGTGAGCCTGCCGCGTCTAGAACTCTGTGGAGCAGTACTACTCACCAAATTGGTAAAACAAATTCGCTCCCACCTAACCCTAACTCCACATGACCTGTTGCTCTGGTCGGACTCCGCCATCGTACTAGCATGGCTGGAAAAACCCCCACACACTTGGAAGACCTACGTGGCAAATAGAACCTCACAAATTCTGGAGAACGTGAGTAACGCCACTTGGAGACACGTACCCAGTGGAGATAATCCAGCAGATCTTGGCACCCGTGGATGCACACCCAAAGATCTAGCCGAATGCTCCCTTTGGTGGAAGGGCCCAGAGTGGTTGGCCAAATCCCCAACGTCCTGGCCGAAACCAATGACACAAACCCCTACTCCACCGGAACAAAAGCGCACTCAAGCATTTCATGCGGCAGATAGGCCTGATCTACTCGAACGCTTTTCTTCCTACTCAAGAGCTCTACGAGTCCTTGCTTATATGTACCGTTTTATAAACAGGGCACAAGGACTCGATACTCTAAAAACGATCACGCTAACCCATGAAGAAGTGCATCAGGCAAAGGTTCGTTTGATCGTGTTGACGCAACAGAAATATTTCTCTGCCGAAATCGCGGGTCTACAGTCCAACAAACCACTCCACAAAAAGAGTTCACTATTAACTCTGAACCCTGTGCTAGACGAAACAGGCATAATGCGAAATCGCGGGTCTACAGTCCAACAAACCACTCCACAAAAAGAGTTCACTATTAACTCTGAACCCTGTGCTAGACGAAACAGGCATAATGCGAGTGAAGGCCAATCTTAGTTACAACGAGCGATATCCCATTATTATTCCCGATAATTCTCGTTTTTGCTCTTTACTCTTAGAGTTTGTTCACTCTACCTTGTTGCATGCCGAAAAACAACTGATGATCCGCATGATACAACAGGAATACTGCATCCCTAGACTCAAACAAAAGGTGAAGAAGTGCATATTTCATTGTAAGACGTGCACTATCTATAAACAACAGGCTAAATCTCAAATAATGGCCGCACTCCCTCCGGAAAGGTCCACATACTCTCTCCCATTTCACACGACCGGTATCGACTTTGCTGGACCTTTTCTAGTTAAAACATCAATCTTACGGAAGGCATCTTACTCTAAGGCATACGTTTGTGTGTTCGTATGTTTCTCAACAAAAGCGGTCCATCTTGAAGTCTGCTCAGATCTGACGACCGCTGCGTGTAAAGCAGCATTTGCTCGGTTTGTTAGTCGTCGTGGACTCCCACACAAAATAATGTCAGACAATGGAAAAACCTTTATTGGAGCAAGTCGTGCCATTCAAAAGGAGCTTTCTTCTTTTCTCAAGGAAGCCGCAACTGACATAGCTCAAAAATATGCTACTCATGGACTGTCCTGGCAATTCATCCCACCATATGCTCCTCACATGGGCGGACTATGGGAAGCGGCAGTTAAAAGCTTTAAAACCCATTTCCTTAAAGTTGCAGGCGGTCAAAAATTCACATTTGAAGAATTTACTACCCTACTCACTCGAATCGAAGCGGTTCTCAACTCTAGACCGCTATCTCCGATGTCGCAAGATCCAAGTGATTTACTCGCTCTAACTCCTGGACATTTCCTCCGTGGTGCTCCACTACTCGCGTTACCCGAACCCAACTCCGAGAATCTTTCGCTCATCAACAAATGGCAAAAATTACAAGTTCTACACCATCAATTTAGTACGCGCTGGAAAAACGAATATCTCAAAGAACTTCATAAGCGTACTAAATGGAAAACGCAGCAGCCAAACATCAAAGAAGGTGATTTAGTCGTCGTTAAGGATGACCTTTTCCCCCCGAATGAGTGGCGACTCGGACGCGTTACTCATCTCCATCCCGGCTCGGACGAAAAGGTTCGAGTGGTAGATGTCCGCACTCAAAGCGGAATATACACACGACCCATTGCAAAACTTTGCGCACTTCCCCCAGCCGAATAAGATCTCCACCCTCACTCTACAAATCTCTCCGTAGCATGTAAACTCTAGGATATCCATCAGACCCTACTGTTAGCACCCGTACTCACCTCATAAAATCTTTATCTTTATATTCTCATTACAGACGCTACGAGAGTTTCAGCACTTGTCGGCTCTGTTGCCAAAAACACTCGTTGCGCTATTGCAACGCCTTTATGGCTATGACCCCGGACGAACGCTATGAGTCGGTGCGGGCTCATAAATATTGTATAAATTGTTTGGCAACCTCCCACGTAACGGGCGCATGCGACTCCCCGGACAGTTGCCACAAATGCGGCCTTGCACACCACACGCTGCTACATAGACAGCAAGAGAAACCTCCGAAAAGGCAGAAGAATAGACGCAGTGTAATCAAACCGAAGGAGAAACCCACTACTCGCCGAGTGGTTACTGTAGAACCCAAGAAGAAGAAGAGGGGAGAACGTAAGGATACTCAGCGGCGTTTGAAGACCCTGTTCTCCACAGCAGTGTCCACCTTGGCAGAGATGCAGGAGTTGCTGCTTCCCTCATCGGAGCAGGCCGGCCGCCATGTTGGAGACATGAACTCCAATTTGATTGAATTTTAAAACAAAATTTTCCCTAATTACTCAATTACAATTTAATAAATGAATTTACACTTATATACTTACCTTAGAATAACTTATCTTGTAAAATTTAACTTAAATCATTTTGCTAAACCACATATGTACTTACCTTAAATTCCTTAAATCTACTTACATCATTTTACCAAAATACTTACCTTTGTTAAAATACCCTAAATAAACTAAATACTTAAATTTACTTAAATTAATTTGCAAAAAATACTTACGATTCCCGCACCCTGTAAACAAAATAATTTATAATTTGCTCATTTTTTTACCATTTATTTACTTACCGTTTGCTCTATTTTGTACATTTTACATACATATATACATACTTGCTTACCGTTTCCTTGCTGTGCAGGAGACTTAGAAAATTGTTAAGTTCAGTTCGATTACACCCGTCGCGCTAATACCACCGCTTGTACGATCAAAAATACGTTAAATATACAGTGAATAAAGTGTTTGTACCGATATAGTGAAAACAAGAGTGCGTTTTATTTAGTGGAAGTGACCCATAATCCCTCCAGATTTATACAGTGACCCGATCGTTACCCCAAAAAATATACACTGACTATTTATTTCGGTCGGTGAAAAACAAGTAATCCTCCTATCAGAAAATGCTATAAATTTTGCGATTTTTTCACTACATGTACGTATGCCTTTTCCCGAAATAATAAATCCTAAAAAATCTACCTCAGACTTAAAGAATTTTGATTTTCAAGCAACACACGCATGCCTGCCTTTTCTATTTTTTAAGAATAAAATCAACATGCTGAAAATTCGAGCGTTCATCAGATGAAAATATGATAATATCATCAGATTTTGCCAATGCTGTCACGTAAAATATCATCAATGGCTCTCTGAAATATGCTTCGAGCATTTTTTAGTCCGAAAGGCAATCGACAGAATTCATATTTGCCATTGTTAATACTGAATGCAGTTTTATGTCTGTCTTTTTCCGCAAGAGAAATTTGATGAAAACCAGATTTAAGATCCAAAGTAGTAAAAAAATTTGACTGTCCTAAATTTGCTAAAATTACCGAAATATCCGGATTGGGATACCTATCTGAAGTAGTGTGTTCATTAAGCTTTCGAAAATCAATTACCATTCTTAGTTTTCGATTGCCTTCATCGTCTAACCCTTTTTAAGTAACTACATGTACCGGTGAATTATACGCAGAATATGATTTTCGAATTATACCATCAATAAGCAGAGATTCTATTTCCTCATTTATGAATCTTGCTGCAGATATGGGATAAGGATAGCTTCTAGAAAAAATTGGCTTATCTATGGTTGTATCTATTGTAGCCTCAACACGAGTATTATCAGGTAAGGCTCTATTAGGTTGCGCAAATGCATTGATAGGCAACTCCTCATTGTTTAGCGTATTTACTTGTTGACATTCAAAATGACTAATTTTCTCCTTTCCTAACTTGTGATAGAGAAACCCTTCTTTGATATTTATTTGAGCCTCAATTTCACTCAAAAAATCATAACCAATGATTGCGTCGAAGGTATTCAATTTTGATAAAATATAAAATGTTGTGGTCATACCTAATATATTAATCCGACATTTTTCCGAAATATTATTTAATCCATTTATGGATTTTATTTGAAAAGGTAAATCTACTTTTTTTATACCTTTTAAAAAGTCAAAAGGTTTAATATACTTTTTTGATGTTCCGTTATCAATAAGAATTTTAAGAACTTGTCCATTCGGAAGTGTTCGAGTAATGAATGGCAAGTTCGATAAGCTCAGAACAGTTCCGCGGTCAACCATAGTTAAACAGCGAAAACAAAACAAAAAAAAATAAAAAATTCCATCGGGTCCTGGGGCTTTACCAGCCCTCATGCTACGAAGGGCTCTTTTTAGCTCTTCTTCATTGAAAGGTACCACGTTGCGGTCATCTCGTGCTGCATGTTCCTCTTCTCTAGTAGGTTGCGTAAGGAATAGCGCTTCCACGATGTTCTTCATGTCATCTTCGTCCATCGTCTGATTTGGTCGTCGAAGTTTCTTCATAACTATTTTGTACCCTTGTCCCCAGCGGTCTTGATCCACTTCCTTACAGAGCTCTTTCCCGCATCTTAGTTTGTTTGCTTTTATGGCGGCGCCGAGAGTTGTACGCCTCCGCCCTTTCAAGAGCCTCGGATCTGCCACGTGAGCGCGTCGCCAGTCTTCGCATTCTGTGACATGTTTTCCGGAGTTCCGCGATTTCGCTATTCCACCAATATACCTGCTTCTTGCCTCGCCACGTTTCTATTCGTGGCATAGAGACGTTGCAAGCATGGCGCATGCATTGCATGGTTTCTTCAACCGCCGCATGTGGCGTATTGTTGCCGTCGGTTATCCGTCTGGCTTTCGCCAGCACTGTTCCGGTGAACCTGGTGGCGGCAACTTTAGCTGCATCCCATCTACGGGTTTTGTATGACGCGTTCGCTGCCGGTCTCTGACCAGGATGGTCGAGTTGGAAGGTGATGTAGTTGTGGTCGCTGCCAGTAAGGTCCTCCATCACTCTCCACCCAACCGCGTTTGGCAGGGTCTCTCCGAGACGAGCGTTATGTCGGGGATCGAGTACCCAAAGCCCGGGCGCCTGTATGTCGGGGTCGTGCCCGTATTCAGTACGACCACACCGAGTCGGGCTGCCATTTCCAGAATTAGCTTTCCCCTGGTATTAGTTTGAGGCATGCCCCATTCTATTGCTCTAGCGTTGAAGTCTCCAGCGATGACCAGGTTGCCCGTTTGGTCCCGTAGGTCGTCTTCTAATAACTCCAGCTTTTCTTTGAACCTCTGAATGGGGTCATTTGGGGACAGGTAGCAGCTAACAAGAGTTGTTCGCGCTGCAGTTACACGGACGTAGCCATGTCCGGCAGCACGATTAGTAACATTGGTATTGGCGTCCACTATCCAGATAGCAGCAGCGACAGATTCGTCGATGTACCAGTTGTCTCTGGCCTTGTAAGGTTCGCTGATGATTGCATAGTTGATTTGGTGATCAAGCACCAGTTGGTCTAGCAGTTCATCAGCTAACCTGCATCGATTCAAATTTCCTTGAATCACGCTGGTCATTGGGGCGACAGTTTGGCTTTCAGCGAAGCAAGTGCTTCTCTAAACGTGCTGCATGCTCCAGACCCGGGAAGATGGTCGAGGTTTCCCGTGGTGCACAGGTAGCATTTTGCCTTTTCAGTGCAGGATGAGGATTTGTGGCCAGAGTTCCCACACTTCCAGCACGCGTCCCTCCTGACGGGCGCATTGCAGCCAGCCTGTTGGTGTCCGTAGCCGAGACACCTGAAGCAGCGTTGCACTTCCGCACGCTGTCTGATCCTACATTGGATCCAGCCGATGGGAATTTTTCCTTTTTTGAGCAGTTGGCTTCCGGGACCTTCGTCCACTTCGACAACAGCCTTCTTTTGCTCTCTTTGATTTACGGCGAAAAGAGAGATACGGATTTGGCCTGAGCTTTCTCCGATCTCTCTTCGAACGGCCTCTTCTATTTCCTCAGCCGTTGTGAGACAGTCCATGCCCAATACCTCTAGCTTTATACGCTTAGAGATTTGTTGTGCATCGCCAACTTCTCCTACCGCGCTACCAATGGCTTCTCTAAAGGCCGGTTGGTCGTTACACTGCGCCGTTTCTATTAGTACGCTACCAGCCTTGGTCTTGCGCACTGACCGTAACACCGTTCCGGTTTCGGCAGGCCGGAGCTGACCTCGGATTGCCCCTAGAACTTCGGCGTAGCTTTTGCCTTCGGCCGGTTTCACCAGAATCGTTACGGCTCTGCTTTTCCTCTTGTTCTTTTTGACTGCCTTCGGGGCTTGAGCCGGCGGCTTCTTTTTTGCTTTAGGACGCTCTTGCCGTCTCCGACCTACTGCTTTGGACCAAGCCTCTTCGGACTGGGTATTCTCCGATTCCTCGTCCCTTTTCTTCTTGGCTTCGGAGTCTATGAGTTGAGGGTCGGAGTTCGTCCGAGCCCTCTTATTTGATGGGCCCGGTTCGTCACCCTCTTCTTCATTTGGGCTCAATGAGCTCATATAGCTCAACACCTCTTCGAGAAGAGCCATTCCGTTTTTATGTCCATGGACACGGTCTTCTGTCTCTGTGCGGCTGTTTGCATTGTACGCAGCACCGTTAGCGCATGGTCCAAACACTGGCCTTGGGTTTTCCCCTTAAGGCTAAAAAGTGTCATTGCGCTTTTTAAGGTGCTTGCCTTCTCGTGGGTGGGATCTAGCTTTCCGCCGGTAGCAGTGGGTGTTGACTGGCCGGGCGTTTTAGTGCCGAATCCCACTGGTGTGTTTCGTGCCGGTCCAGAGCCTCGCGAAGGCATAACTGGAGTGGCCACTCTAGCCGGGGTTTTAGAACCGGCGATCTTAGCAGTTTACTGCTTTTTCTGAATGCGACCTCGTCGCCGCTTTCGTTCTCCATTCGTTCTTCGTTGTTTTGATTTTGTTTGTTCATTTCTATTGGGTCTCCGCTTCAAGCCGCTATCTCAGCACGATGTGATTTTCAATTATTTAGAATTATAATCCTTTATGGATGTATAAAGTCTCTAGTTATCCTTTCGAAAGGATTTTTATTTTCCAATAGTTTTTATATATAATAAGTTTATAAGATCTTTTTATACTAATTGTGATCCTTATCCTTATATAAAGATTTTTTTACACTAATTAGTTTCTTTTTAGTAAAGTCCGCTAATTTTTTTTCTGTAGCCTTTGATATGGATTGGTTCACACAAGACTTTTTAATATTATCCTATTATAAGGATATTTTTTACACAATTATTAAAATTGTATACTCTTGTAAGGATTTTAGTTTTATCCTTTTATAAGGATTTTTAAATTCACAGTTTTTTTTGCTGTTGGGCGCCAATGAAAAATTAATATATTTTTCTTTTCAAAATTGATTTAAACTAAAAATTAATATATTTTTTTTTTCAAAATTTATTTAATATCAATAAAATTACAATATGAATGAAAGTTGAATCAAAACTCCCCTCTATCCAAAAACTCTATTCTCTTTTTTACATTTTTTTTTTTATTACAGTTTCTTCAAGAAATGTTATCTTTGATTATTCTACAAACTATTTAAGTATTTTTTTAGGATATTTTTCAAAGTATTTATTTGAAATAATTCATTTATATCAATTAAATTGACCATATATTAACTTCTATAAGTACAAGTGTGATATGTTATCTGTCAAACGTTTGACAGGCACATCAAAAATTAAGTCCATTGTTTACATCTGAGGCACTTCAATATGGATGCCATTGCCGAACAGTGGCGGATCTAGGCTGATTTGGGGGGATGTCGATTTCAGTCAGTAATTGTTTCTCCCAATAGCTGATTTGTTTTGAACAAAGTTCACATCAAGATACTTTATACGTGAAAATGCAAGATAAAACAACAAGGGAAACGTAACAGACCGTTATTTTTTATGGGTAAATTTATTAGTATTTTTTTATATTGTTTAATAATTTCTTACACATATTTGGTTTCATTTAGTTATTCAAATTAACAATAGTACATCCAATTTTTCGACATCATTTTTATCTTCTGCATAGTTAATATTCACACAGTAAATTTAGTTTTATGCTTCCCTTTTTTTACATTTCTTTCAATTATATGATCAATATCAATCTCAAAAATCTCTGAAACATGTGTAGAATGAGAGTGAAGATTCTGGATAAACTTTATTCAATAAAGTAAGGTTTGATTCAGCATGTTATCAACAGCGCAAATATATCTGATTTGCATGAGCATTCTTACTGTTGAGCGCTAATATTATTTGAAAATTGATACTCAATTAAAGCATGCATACAAAAACTGCATTATGAAATTTCAAGATCAAATATCCATCATTATATTTATACAAATACTGCATATAAACAGTGGGTTTCTGGGACTTCGTGAAAAAAATTTTGTTCCGAATAAATTTTGAAAAAAAAAAATTTTTGTCTGGGGGTGGGTCCCCCCCTCAAATCCGCTACTGTTGCCGAATACTGGGTTGATAGTGCTGTTTTCGTAGACTTCGGCAAACTAGGGTTTTGTGCAGGAGCGTAAAAAAATGAAACAGGGTTCATGTTTGCACAAAAGCCTTGCATTGTTGCACACAGTTTTAATTTAAATTCTTTTAAAAATATTTTAACATGGAACTTTTAGCTTATAATTTTAATATATTTCGCATTAAAGACGATAAAGAAACAAAATAAAAGAACATTGGGGCCGTTTGTCAAGTAAACTTTAAAATGTAGAATGTCCCGCTAAGACGCCAAATACACCGCACAAATTTACTTGCGCCAATGACTGGTTTGCACAAGTATTTGCGTGATGTATGTCGTGGTTGTGCTATTTGCGCAGAGATGTGCCAAAATCAAAAGAATTTAGATTTTTACGCAAGCCCGCATGCTTTTTCTTCGTGTGTGGTAATTATTACTCAGTTCACCTGTATTTGCTGAGAATGAAACATTGCTTTCGGTACCATAAATTTGTGTAGGGGAAGCGTTATCATCATATATATTATTTCTGTAAGGTCTTTTTGTGTTAGTTCCTAATTTTCTGCTCTCATTTGGAACCAATATTAAAAAATAAGGTATCGTTTTAGCTCTACATGCGAAACCATGTTTTAATTAACGGAGTGCTTTTGTTTAAGCGTATTTTATAAAAATGAATTCTTTAAAATAAACGATTGTAAATGCACAAAAAAATCAATTTGTACTGCAACGCTGTGACTGTGACATTCACATGCCTCGCGACATCTAACTTTGAATACTAAGACTGAACAGTGCTAGAATAATTAAAGGCATTGCGAATATCACAGCGCTCAACCCACTGCGAGCGCGTCATCTACACTTGAACATTGCTAAAATAAGTGAATAAGACTGCGTTCACATTGGGTCATAAACTCGAGTTAAAGGGACATTTTTTGAGTTAATTCATATTAATGTTGTCAATCAACTCAAGTTTATGGCTCAATGTCAATCTTATAACTTTAAACGAGTTATTCTTGTATATTTGTACTCGTATAGTTGTATATTTGTATATTTGTATATCCACTACTATCTCACGAACGACTTAAGCGATTTGGCTAAAATTTGGTATGTGATATATATTTGTTTCAAGATTTTCTACTTTGGTGTTGCCACTTGAGGTGGTTCACAGGGTTGCCACCTATATCATTTTTTTAAATATTAAGCAATATATGGGAATATGGGTATCAAACGGAAGGTATTTGAGGCCGTATACCAACCAGAATATTTTTAAGTAGGATTGCCACCTAGGGTTGCCACCTGACTGCATTTTATTTATTCCTTCAGATATCGACCACTATCTCGGGAACTGCTAAACCGATTTCGATGAAATTTGGTAAATGGATAGTATGCTTCCTTCTAAGATTTTCTACTTGGATGTTTCCACTAAAGGAAGCTTAGAGGGTTGCCACCTCTCCGATTTTTTTTTAAATATTAAGCAATATATGGCAATATGAGTATCAAACGGAAGGTATTTGAGGCCGTATACTAACCAGAATATTTTTAAGTAGGATTGCCACCTAGGGTTGCCACCTGACTGCATTTTAATTATTCCTTCTTATATCGACCACTATCTCGGGGACGGTTTAACCAAATCCTACCAAGGATTCGCGTTTACTTTTTGTGGTTAGTGTTCGATATTTTGGAAATCTATTTTGGAAATTTATGCTCTTGGTAAGTAAGACAAATTCGACAAATTCGAAAAATACCAAGCAAGGCTCGGTCACCCAGGTACTGTAATATACTCGTAAGTGGTGGAATTTCAAACAGCTGTTTGCTCATATTTGTATAATTTTTTGTGGTCTCACAACAAGTGTAGCTGAAAATCTTTTTTTATAATTTGGGAAAAAGGTTTGAAAAAGACCTGGACTAATAAAAGGTTTCAAAGTATATGTTCATTCCCACAACAGCCGGTTCTACGTACCGGAATGACTCGGATTTTTACATCCGACCAAGGGCTGTTATTTCGACTCTACCCTGTCTAACCTGTCACCTTTTTCACTAATATTGTCATCCTCCGAGCAGCTCCTTGCAGCAGGGCTGCTCAAAACCCTTCTTATCCGGGCTGGGGTCGAATCCAACCCGGGTCCAGGAGAATGGATCTGCTGCGTCTGCTGGAAGAAAATCTACGTTAAGCGTTCACACTCCGTCCAATGCAATTCTTGCAAAAGATGGTTGCACAAAACCAGGTGCTCCGGGCTAAATCCCTCCACACATAGGCCCCCTAGTTTCTACAAAACTTTCGTGGCCCCTTGCTGCTCACGCCCTCGGACGTCCCGTGGCCAACGACGATCTAGTATCGCACCGTCACAAGCTTCTGTAACAGTCTGCACGACTAATAGCACAAACAACGCCCAGCAAGTAGTGTGTAACACCCGCTGCCGCTCACGCCCACAGGCGCCAACACCTCACACAGCCGCTCACAGCTACTTTCTACGTAGCACCTCTGTTTCAGAAGTGAGCAATGCCGAGCGACAGCCTACCCCCCGCCCACTTTCAACTTCCCCTTCTTCTTCCAGCACTAGTACAAATGTAAGTCAAAGCCACCAGCTCCTGGTCCCTTACACCTTGTGCTCTGTTTGTCGGTTGAGATTATATACACCTGCGACATCAGTCAAATGCAACTCTTGCCTTGGCCTGTGTCACCTGCTTATATGTTCTCAACTTGGAAACAGGAACCTATGGACTGATACGTACGTTGCACCATGTTGTCGAGCTACGCAACCTACAACGTCAACTGATTCGCCACCTTCTGGTGCTTCGGATCCCTCGACTTCTAGAGTGCGACGTAGTGTGCGACCCAGCCTGCTTCCACCAAGGCATACGCACCAGTCCCTGACTCCCAGCGTGAATATTTCTCCCCCTTCGCACTTTCGCGTCCTACAACTAAACTGCAACGGCCTAACTGGGAAAGTGAGTGAAATAGTGAACTTCATGAAGCGTCAGAACATCAACATCGCTGCCATTCAGGAGACGAAGTTAAACGCCCGATCAAGTCTTCGGACTTGTGACGGCTATAACATCCACCGACGTGACCGAGAGAGGGGACTTGGGGGCGGACTCGCCTTCATCACCCACCAATCCGTGCAATATCGTACATTTGAGCCTGACGTCGACCCGAGGGACAACCTCCTGGAACGTCAAGGAATGGTTGTCCGGACAGGAGACGTCGACCTTGAAATTATAAACATTTATATACCTCCTGCCACCTGCTGTCCGGGAGATTACCACCCTGACATCAGTGCGTTACTCAGGGGCGATAACCGTGTAATTATCGGAGACTTCAACGCACACCACGATCTGTGGCACTCAAGCCTACAAGCCGATGGTAGGGGACAGGAATTGGCTGAACAAATAGACGATTCGACGTTTTGCACTGTGAACGGGGACGCCCCCACGAGAGTTGCGGCAAATTGTTCCAGTTCGCCAGACCTCACAATTGTCAGCGCAGGTCTCATAAACTGCGTTGAATGGCGACCAATGCTCACTCTTGCATCTGACCATCTGCCGATAGTCCTCTCAATCGATCGCCCCAATGACTTCGTCACTTCTGAGAAGCGCACCTTCACTAACTTCAACAAAGCTGACTGGGTTGGTTTTCTTGGTTTCACTGAGAGCACCTTCGCTGCTCTTCCCATCCCGTCTGATGTACGAGAAGGGGAAAAAGCGTTTCGCATGGTCATAGCTTCAGCCTCCAATCAATACATTCCGTCAGGCAGAATTAAGGAGATACGTCCGTACTTCCCCGCAGAGGCAGCGGCCCTGGCTAATGAACGTGACCACGTGCGACGCTTGAACCCTACGGATCCCCAAATTCAAGATCTCAATGCGGAGATCAGACGGCTAGTCGATCAACACAAACGCGCCAAATGGGAGGAGCACCTAAGGTCCTGCAACCTCTCTGCTGGTGTTGGCAAATTATGGTCCACTGTCAAATCCTTGTCTAATCCGACCAAACCTAACGACAAAATATCCATCACCTTTGGTGATAAGGTACAGTCGAAACCAAAGAGATGCGCGAGCGCTTTCTGCCGGCAATTCGTACTGCATCCTCCGGTTGACAAGGAAATCAGGCGCGCCATCAGGGAAGCGCACAAACGCAAAAACAACCAAGCGCCCATTGTCATCACCACCACAGAGGTTCGGGAGGCCATACGGAGGTCCAAAAATTCTAAATCCATTGGGCCAGACGGTATATCGATGCTGATGCTAAAACATCTCGGCGATGAGGGAGTAAGGTACCTAACAACCGTCTTCAATCTGTCCATGACCACCTTTGTCATTCCAGAAAGATGGAAACAGGCAAAGGTGGTGCCACTACTAAAGCCCGGCAAGCCGGCTAACGTGGGGGAGTCATATCGACCGATATCACTCCTCTCGCCAGTAGTGAAGACCTTGGAGGCGGTCTTGCTCTCTTACTATACCGCTAACCTGCGATTAGCCGAACATCAGCATGGTTTCCGCAAAATGCATAGCACTACCACCGCGCTAAACGCCATCACCACACAGATAGGTGACGGTCTCAACCAATCTCGCCCAAATGACAGGACCGTGCTAGTTGCGCTTGATCTGTCGAAAGCTTTCGACACTGTTAATCACGCACAACTCATTAACGACCTGGAAGATTCAAACCTTCCCCCCTGTCTAAAGCGTTGGACCGCCAACTATCTGAGTGGCCGGCAGTCATCGGTTGAATTTAGAGGCGAAAGATTAAAACCACGTATAATTAAGCAGGGGGTGCCACAGGGTGGTGTCCTATCCCCGCTTCTGTTTAATTACTACATATCGAGGCTCCCTTCCCCACCAGAAGGCGTCTCGATCGTCTCCTACGCCGATGACTGCACGATCCTGGCGACTGGACCCTCCGTTGATGAGCTCTGCTCGAGACTAAACTCATACCTTCCAACCCTTTCCAGTTTCTTCGCTGCACGGAACCTGACACTGTCACCGACCAAATCCTCGGCCACCCTATTTACGACGTGGACAGCGCAGGCGAACATGGAATTAAACGTCTACGTCGACGGCATCAAGCTTCCGACTGTCACACACCCCAAAATCTTAGGGGTCACGTTTGATAACATGTTCAAATACGGTGCTCATGTAGCCGCGATTGCCACCAAAGTACAAAGCCGTAACAAAATCCTCAAGTCAATAGCTGGCAGTACTTGGGGGAAAGACAAAGAAACGTTACTGGCAACGTACAAGGCAATCGGCCAGCCGGTTCTGAGCTACGCGACGCCAATATGGTCGCCGGGGTTAGCAGACACACATTGGAGGAGGTTGCAGGCCTGCCAAAACACCGCACTCAGAACCGCCACGGGGTGCCTCCTTATGTCTCCTGAGCATCACCTTCATAATGAGGCAAAAATGCTCAATGTCAAAGAGCATTGCGAGATGTTGTCCAGACAATTCCTGTTCAACTGCCATAATCAGCAGCATCCGAACAGGAACCTGCTCAACGCAAATCCGCCTCCCAGGAGAATAAGGAGTCACCTCCGCAAGCACTATGATGAGATCCGGCATCACATCTCCTCGCCGTTTGATCCAGAGGTGCACCGGCGGGCCCTCAACCTCATCCACACGGAGTCGGTAAACTCCTTTGTCAGGTCTCGTCCAGTGAATGTGGTCCTACAGGCACAAGCGCCACCTGTTGCCGCCGAGGAACGCGAACTGCCCAGGGAGACAAGAGTCACGCTGGCTCAACTTCGTTCTGGATATTGTAACAGACTAAACTCTTACTTATCCAGACTGAACCCCGACATGCCAAATGTCTGCCCGGCATGCGGCGTGTCTCCCCACGATACTAACCATCTGTTCCTCTGCTCAACCGAGCCCACTCTTCTAACTCCAATCTCACTCTGGTCTACCCCTGTTGAAGCCGCGAGGTTTGGTTGGGGGTGACACCCTGGACAGGTTAAGTAGTCGCTACAACAACAACAACAACAACAATAAAAGGTTTCAAACCATTTTTTTTGTTTTTTTTTTATTGCGCAAGGCGCGCACGGCTCCAGCTAGTCATCTCTTAATTAAAAAAAGCAAAAAGTAAAGCCGCACTTACTTTTTTAATACAATTGGAGAACATGTTTCTTTTCCTGTGCTAGATCAGAAATAAATTGTGTGCAATCTTTTTGTGTTGTGTATGTCAAAATTCTTATTTGCACCAATTTATGAATTGGGGACTTGTGCAAGGACTTTGTGTGGTGTGTTTGGGGCTTAACGCTAATCGGCAGTCTAATTGTAAAACATAGTGAAGCTTATACTACACTGCACCAAATGCTTCATTTTGGGCGAAAAAATCCAACAGCTTTTAGTAGAACCTTTTAAAATTGTATGCAAATGTTAAAAGTGAAAAGGCAAAAATTTGGTTATCTTTCTGTTTTTACCACTTATATATTAAGACTATTTATTAGTGACAGGACACAGAGAGTAGTGCTTAAAAATTTAGTATGCGATGTCATTTTTGTCCCTTTAGGAGTTCCTCAAGTAAGACATTCTGGCCCGATTCTGTTCTTTTTGTTTATAAATAATATTTCTAAAAAAATAAAATTTTCAAAAATGCTAATGTATGCTAACGACGTAAAGCTTTTCATGTAATTCGCGTCATTTGAAGATAGAAATAAGCTACAATCAGATCTAGATACACTAGTTACTTGGTGCGATTTAAATTATATGCCACTTAACCTTAAAAAATGTAAATACATGTGTTTTTCGCGTGGAATTTCTCAGCCGGCTTCCTATACAATTAAAAATTATAGTGTATGATTTTGTTCACTTTCAACTTCCCCTTCTTCTTCCAGCACTAGTACAAATGTAAGTCAAAGCCACCAGCTCCTGGTCCCTTACACCTTGTGCTCTGTTTGTCGGTTGAGATTATATACACCTGCGACATCAGTCAAATGCAACTCTTGCCTTGGCCTGTGTCACCTGCTTATATGTTCTCAACTTGGAAACAGGAACCTATGGACTGATACGTACGTTGCACCATGTTGTCGAGCTACGCAACCTACAACGTCAACTGATTCGCCACCTTCTGGTGCTTCGGATCCCTCGACTTCTAGAGTGCGACGTAGTGTGCGACCCAGCCTGCTTCCACCAAGGCATACGCACCAGTCCCTGACTCCCAGCGTGAATATTTCTCCCCCTTCGCACTTTCGCGTCCTACAACTAAACTGCAACGGCCTAACTGGGAAAGTGAGTGAAATAGTGAACTTCATGAAGCGTCAGAACATCAACATCGCTGCCATTCAGGAGACGAAGTTAAACGCCCGATCAAGTCTTCGGACTTGTGACGGCTATAACATCCACCGACGTGGCCGAGAGAGGGGACTTGGGGGCGGACTCGCCTTCATCACCCACCAATCCGTGCAATATCGTACATTTGAGCCTGACGTCGACCCGAGGGACAACCTCCTGGAACGTCAAGGAATGGTTGTCCGGACAGGAGACGTCGACCTTGAAATTATAAACATTTATATACCTCCTGCCACCTGCTGTCCGGGAGATTACCACCCTGACATCAGTGCGTTACTCAGGGGCGATAACCGTGTAATTATCGGAGACTTCAACGCACACCACGATCTGTGGCACTCAAGCCTACAAGCCGATGGTAGGGGACAGGAATTGGCTGAACAAATAGACGATTCGACGTTTTGCACTGTGAACGGGGACGCCCCCACGAGAGTTGCGGCAAATTGTTCCAGTTCGCCAGACCTCACAATTGTCAGCGCAGGTCTCATAAACTGCGTTGAATGGCGACCAATGCTCACTCTTGCATCTGACCATCTGCCGATAGTCCTCTCAATCGATCGCCCCAATGACTTCGTCACTTCTGAGAAGCGCACCTTCACTAACTTCAACAAAGCTGACTGGGTTGGTTTTCTTGGTTTCACTGAGAGCACCTTCGCTGCTCTTCCCATCCCGTCTGATGTACGAGAAGGGGAAAAAGCGTTTCGCATGGTCATAGCTTCAGCCTCCAATCAATACATTCCGTCAGGCAGAATTAAGGAGATACGTCCGTACTTCCCCGCAGAGGCAGCGGCCCTGGCTAATGAACGTGACCACGTGCGACGCTTGAACCCTACGGATTCCCAAATTCAAGATCTCAATGCGGAGATCAGACGGCTAGTCGATCAACACAAACGCGCCAAATGGGAGGAGCACCTAAGGTCCTGCAACCTCTCTGCTGGTGTTGGCAAATTATGGTCCACTGTCAAATCCTTGTCTAATCCGACCAAACCTAACGACAAAATATCCATCACCTTTGGTGATAAGGTACAGTCGAAACCAAAGAGATGCGCGAGCGCTTTCTGCCGGCAATTCGTACTGCATCCTCCGGTTGACAAGGAAATCAGGCGCGCCATCAGGGAAGCGCACAAACGCAAAAACAACCAAGCGCCCATTGTCATCACCACCACAGAGGTTCGGGAGGCCATACGGAGGTCCAAAAATTCTAAATCCATTGGGCCAGACGGTATATCCATGCTGATGCTAAAACATCTCGGCGATGAGGGAGTAAGGTACCTAACAACCGTCTTCAATCTGTCCATGACCACCTTTGTCATTCCAGAAAGATGGAAACAGGCAAAGGTGGTGCCACTACTAAAGCCCGGCAAGCCGGCTAACGTGGGGGAGTCATATCGACCGATATCACTCCTCTCGCCAGTAGTGAAGACCTTGGAGGCGGTCTTGCTCCCTTACTATACCGCTAACCTGCGATTAGCCGAACATCAGCATGGTTTCCGCAAAATGCATAGCACTACCACCGCGCTAAACGCCATCACCACACAGATAGGTGACGGTCTCAACCAATCTCGCCCAAATGACAGGACCGTGCTAGTTGCGCTTGATCTGTCGAAAGCTTTCGACACTGTTAATCACGCACAACTCATTAACGACCTGGAAGATTCAAACCTTCCCCCCTGTCTAAAGCGTTGGACCGCCAACTATCTGAGTGGCCGGCAGTCATCGGTTGAATTTAGAGGCGAAAGATCAAAACCACGTATAATTAAGCAGGGGGTGCCACAGGGTGGTGTCCTATCCCCGCTTCTGTTTAATTACTACATATCGAGGCTCCCTTCCCCACCAGAAGGCGTCTCGATCGTCTCCTACGCCGATGACTGCACGATCCTGGCGACTGGACCCTCCGTTGATGAGCTCTGCTCGAGACTAAACTCATACCTTCCAACCCTTTCCAGTTTCTTCGCTGCACGGAACCTGACACTGTCACCGACCAAATCCTCGGCCACCCTATTTACGACGTGGACAGCGCAGGCGAACATGGAATTAAACGTCTACGTCGACGGCATCAAGCTTCCGACTGTCACACACCCCAAAATCTTAGGGGTCACGTTTGATAACATGTTCAAATACGGTGCTCATGTAGCCGCGATTGCCACCAAAGTACAAAGCCGTAACAAAATCCTCAAGTCAATAGCTGGCAGTACTTGGGGGAAAGACAAAGAAACGTTACTGGCAACGTACAAGGCAATCGGCCAGCCGGTTCTGAGCTACGCGACGCCAATATGGTCGCCGGGGTTAGCAGACACACATTGGAGGAGGTTGCAGGCCTGCCAAAACACCGCACTCAGAACCGCCACGGGGTGCCTCCTTATGTCTCCTGAGCATCACCTTCATAATGAGGCAAAAATGCTCAATGTCAAAGAGCATTGCGAGATGTTGTCCAGACAATTCCTGTTCAACTGCCATAATCAGCAGCATCCGAACAGGAACCTGCTCAACGCAAATCCGCCTCCCAGGAGAATAAGGAGTCACCTCCGCAAGCACTATGATGAGATCCGGCATCACATCTCCTCGCCGTTTGATCCAGAGGTGCACCGGCGGGCCCTCAACCTCATCCACACGGAGTCGGTAAACTCCTTTGTCAGGTCTCGTCCAGTGAATGTGGTCCTACAGGCACAAGCGCCACCTGTTGCCGCCGAGGAACGCGAACTGCCCAGGGAGACAAGAGTCACGCTGGCTCAACTTCGTTCTGGATATTGTAACAGACTAAACTCTTACTTATCCAGACTGAACCCCGACATGCCAAATGTCTGCCCGGCATGCGGCGTGTCTCCCCACGATACTAACCATCTGTTCCTCTGCTCAACCGAGCCCACTCTTCTAACTCCAATCTCACTCTGGTCCACCCCTGTTGAAGCCGCGAGGTTTCTTGGACTTCCGTTAGAAGAGCCTGATGACAATGTTGGTTGGGGGTGACACCCTGGACAGGTTAAGTAGTCGCTACAACAACAACAACAACAACAATAAAAGGTTTCAAACCATTTTTTTTGTTTTTTTTTTATTGCGCAAGGCGCGCACGGCTCCAGCTAGTCATCTCTTAATTAAAAAAAGCAAAAAGTAAAGCCGCACTTACTTTTTTAATACAATTGGAGAACATGTTTCTTTTCCTGTGCTAGATCAGAAATAAATTGTGTGCAATCTTTTTGTGTTGTGTATGTCAAAATTCTTATTTGCACCAATTTATGAATTGGGGACTTGTGCAAGGACTTTGTGTGGTGTGTTTGGGGCTTAACGCTAATCGGCAGTCTAATTGTAAAACATAGTGAAGCTTATACTACACTGCACCAAATGCTTCATTTTGGGCGAAAAAATCCAACAGCTTTTAGTAGAACCTTTTAAAATTGTATGCAAATGTTAAAAGTGAAAAGGCAAAAATTTGGTTATCTTTCTGTTTTTACCACTTATATATTAAGACTATTTATTAGTGACAGGACACAGAGAGTAGTGCTTAAAAATTTAGTATGCGATGTCATTTTTGTCCCTTTAGGAGTTCCTCAAGTAAGACATTCTGGCCCGATTCTGTTCTTTTTGTTTATAAATAATATTTCTAAAAAAATAAAATTTTCAAAAATGCTAATGTATGCTAACGACGTAAAGCTTTTCATGTAATTCGCGTCATTTGAAGATAGAAATAAGCTACAATCAGATCTAGATACACTAGTTACTTGGTGCGATTTAAATTATATGCCACTTAACCTTAAAAAATGTAAATACATGTGTTTTTCGCGTGGAATTTCTCAGCCGGCTTCCTATACAATTAAAAATTATAGTGTATGATTTTGTTCACATGGGAGTTACTATGAACTATAAACTCAGTTTCAACCGCCATATTAACACAACAGTCAATAAGGCTAGAGGTGTCTAGCATTCGTTAAACGATGGTCTAAAGAATTAAGCGATCCTTATGTAACTAAAGCCCTCTTCACTACATTAGTCAGACCGATACTTGAATACGGCTCTATAGTTTGGAACCCGCGTTACCAGGTTCATGTAGATCGCCTAGTGTCTAAGCTTTATGGAGGGCGAGTAGTTTTTTTGAGTAATTTTTTTATTTTATTTTATTATTTATATTATATTATTGGTTTAGAGAGGAAAAGGGGGTGTGCGGTGCACATGTTTACTATAGGGAGCCCTTTTCTAATATGTATTTAATTATTATTTTATTTATTAAATTATTTGTTCTATATAGAACGGGGTGCAGTGCACCTGTTACACCTTGTATTTATTAATTGGGGGCGAGCACTGTTGGCTCTGAGGCATTGCATGGGATTGGCTTCTTCATTTTCGTTCTGAAAAACCCCCGCTTGGGATTACAAAACATAAACTATATATTTGGGATATTTTATAAGCTGCTTGCGAATTACAAGAGAGTGCAGCGCAAATAAAATAGACGAAGTAAATCGTTATAGCTTATGTCGCTTAAACACCTAGAATCAGTTCAAAAACAATTTTTACTATTTGCCTTAAGAGATTTGCATTGGGATCCCTTGTATAATCTGCCACCCTATACAAATCGTTTAAAACTCATTAATCTGCACACACTTTCTAGTCGGAGGGAAATGCTTGGAATTGTTTTTATGATTAAATTGCTAAATCGTTCACTCTCCAGCCCATTTCTTCTAAGTGAAGTGAACTTCAATGTACCATCTCGTCCTTCAAGGCATTTTAAACCTCTAGCCTTAAAAAACAGCCTTTTCGGTCACGGTTCGCCTGAACCAAGTTTAAATAAAAATTTAAAGCACATCAATTTTTTTTTTTGTGTTTTTGAATCTTTACCCTTTTTCAGATACTTGAGAAAAAAAATGAAAATAATCCCCCGAGCACTTTTCGAAAAATATACACTTAAAGAAATTAGTTTTGATTTTTCAATTTTTTTTTTTAATTCCTGTAAAACAGAAATAAAATATTGTACATATTGATTCAATATACATAAGTGAGATTTATCCATTGATTATGGAAGTTATAATGATTTTTCATATTTTTAAATAAGCTAAATAGCTTAATATTAAAAGCTAAACATTTATTTACACAAAATGCTTAAAACAAATATAGGTATTTCCAGGTCTTGCTTTCTCAAAGCTTTAAATATGACGACTGTTGTACACTTGCACAGCATTAAGAATTCTTTGAGCATATTCCGAATGACTAGGCAACACTTTATAATAATTCCATGTCTCGTTAAAGTCGTGGTGTACTGATTCTACGCTTTGTTCGCTGTAGAAGCCAAGTCTTTCTTCCTTTTCCTTGCAAAAGTCAGGAACGTGGAAAAACACGGCATGAAATTTTGGAGTGATACTAATATTAAGTTCATTGTAGCTTTCCTTGAATTTTGAAATAGTGTGCTGGTAGTTGTCTTTTATCTCAGAAGAGAAACAAGATTTTACAACTGCTTGAAAATTTGTCAAGCATTCCACATATATATGACACTTGTCATCGGAAACAAAAGCGATTCTTTATTTAATAGTGTTTTGCAGGGGTTACCATTAAAAGCAGGCGAACCGTGTGTCATTTCTGGACTGACATTGTAATTTTTGGTCCACTTTTCACTCTCGTTCCTATATTCGGAATGCATATGCTTATATATATACATATCATTAAATGTAACTCTGGAGGTGGTATTAAATCAATTATTTTGGTATTCGCATCAGATGATATAATCGGAGGATTTACGCAACACTTATAATCTTTAGCTTTCTCCTTTTGTGCTCCACTTTCACACCAATTAGAATAATTACTCATGCATTCACCAACAGTTCTATATCCACAGCATACACCAAGATTATCTTTAGATGCTGTACACCAAGTGCAAGGATAAGTACTTGCATGCGTCATTAAACCGACTAAAATGTTTGCTAGCTTTAAATCGGTGGCAATTGTACAATTAAATTGATTTATATTTACTGAAGACCACAATTTAAAAACGTTGTCGTAATTTTCTGGAACCCCTGCAACTAATCCTATGAGAAACAACTTTTTAACGCCTGAGTCTTTGAACTGTTTTGCTGCAATACCTTCGTTGTAAATTTGCCATTTATTTTTATTTATCGTTACGGAGTCTGCCACCGCCTGCACCGAAAGGCAATCTTTCACAAAACCTCCTGCTCCGTCAATACCAAACTTCAAATGTGTGTTGTTTACGGCCCTTTTTTCTTGAATAAAATCAACAAGATTCTTAACATTGTTACAAAAAACTGTAACCTCTTCAGAAGTGGTTGTCGTATTGGCTTTAGTTTTAGTGAATTCAAATTGGTTTACTTGGAAATAAGAACCAAGACTGTGACTAGATGCGGTTAGTTTAGCTTTTAGATTTCGCTCAATTATTTTTCGATTTCTGGTAGCCACCCTGAAAGCTGAAGCGATATGATACGTTTTGTTTAACGATACTCCGACAATTGTTTGTAGCTTCGCAACATCTTCAACCGATATGAGAGGCCGTTTCAGGTTTTCTCTGCTTTTGTTTCCCTTCCCCTTTAAATTTATTTTTAATGGCTTGCCGTGAATCTGAGATAAACACAGTTCTTCATCCGACTTTTCCTTTTCGACAGTTGTTGAAGTGCTGGCTACATCTTTTATTAAATTGCAAATCAAGTGCTCTTTCAGCACAGGCGAACATGAATTTTGTATGTGATTTTTGAGGTTAACTAGCCATGTTAGTTACGTCGAGCTACATCGATACGTTTTTCCTTTAGATACGTCTGAAAAACACTTCATACACTTTTTAAGCGTAGACTATTTCTTCTTATTGAAACTGTTAGTAGATCGCTTGCTCGTGCTCTGGGAATTTGATGTCACTTATGTATATTGAATCAATATGTACAGTACTTTTTTTCTGTTTTACAAGAATTAAAAAAAAATGGATAAATCAAAACTAATTTCTTTAAGGGTATTTTTTTCGAAAAGTGCTTGGGGGATTATTTTTCATTTTTTTTCTCAAGTATCTGAAAAAGGGTAAAGATTCAAAAAAACAAAACAAATTTGATGTGCTTTCAATTTTTATTTAAACTTGGTTCAGGTGAACCGTGCGCTGTTTGGTTCAATCTTATAACTCTCTTTATGGTAGAATTGATATTTCAGACTCGCTTTTCAGCATAAAAATTTCAATTCTTTCTATCCTAAATACATAGCTACTAATTGTTTCTTATTCTTTTACTGCTATATTAACTTCTAACAATAATTTTGCTCTGTTAACTAGTTATTTCTTAATGTATAATCTATCTTATATCTACTTTACTTAGCTGATGAGGTTTTCTCTGTAGCTGAGCAGTTTTAGATCTCGACGATTAACAAACCAAAGCCTTTCAACGACGCGGCACAAACGAATAATCCGCGCGTTATGCGGATGCGCCCTTCGCGCCGGTCGGGCGGGATATGGTGGGTAATCCGTTTGGGAATTATTATTATTATAGATAGAGTTACCATTGAATATGAAATTGGTACAAGGAAACTTCATAATTTTGCAATTTCAACTTTTGGCTTGATTTTGCAACATTTTTATCTAAACACATTTACCTGTATTGATAACATCATTGGGCATAGACATAATCAAATTTAAATTTAGTTGCAGCTGTTATTTTTTTGTTTGCAAAGAGGCTTTAACTATGTAATAGTGCTCATACTCAGAAAAGTCTTCAAACTACAACTTTTTTCAAAAAGTTGTCCTTTGTTTTATACAAATGTTTGTTAGCACACTTCAAAGTGTTATTTTGTTAAATAATTTTGATGTGTTCGGTTGAAATTCCAGTAACAATTACCCAGCAAAGAGATTATCGAGATTTTTTAATATTTTCTCTAAATGAGGGATTTTACGGGAACGAAAATTTGCAGTCAGTGACATGGTTGAATGTCAGCTTACTGCCAAAATGCAGCTGAGAAACCAAATTGCAACAATTGGAGAACAAAAATATTTTTCCATTTTAGTATTATGCATTTTACCCAAACTATAGATAAAAATTAAAAACATATTCAAAACAAAACATTTTTTTTTGTTAAAACCCAACAATTTTCAAAATCGCCTGATTTCCTTGATTGCAAATTCTTACTGGACGAAATTTATCCAGCATGAAATTGCCATTTCTTAAACTAAATGTCATTTGCTCCTTCCATTTTTCTCAGGTGCAAATTTTTTAGACATCAGGAACGCAATCCATATAAAAATCATGATAATTTGTAACAATTATTTGCATCACGTACGGATCTATGGTTAGTCTTTGTAAAATTAGAAAGTTGCCAAATAGCCAAACTTATTTCTATGTTTTAGCGAACTACTTTTTTATGCAACCTGCCTTGTGCATATCCACAAAATTAGAAAAATTGATTACAAACATTTTCTAAGTTTATTGTTTTTTGTTTGTTTTTAACAGCAAAAACGCTTACCGAAGGTTCTGGGGAGTGTTGTAGAATTGAGTCCTTGGTCGGAAATGTACCCAGTACGCTGCTGGGCTACCTTGCGGTACTGCCCCACTGTCAAGGTAGCAAAACCTCCTAAACCATGTCACTCCTCTTTCCGTAAGGACACCAAATGGAAGTTGCAAGATTGCCAAAACACCGCCATCAGAACTGCCACGGGACGTCTTTTTTGGCATCTGAGTGCCATCTCCATTAAAGACTAAAATGCTTAATGTTCATGAGCATGCGGAACTGGTGAGCAGACAGTTTTTACTGAACTGCCACAAACCTAGTCATCCAAACCGTCTTCTATTGGATGAAGCTCCACCCTCCTATATCTGCGTAACCACAGGCAGGCTCTAAACGACCTTCACACCGATTTGGTATACAGTTCCTCAGATCTCCGTCTGTGAACCCCGTAAATGACATTAAGCCACCTAAAAGAGCTGAAGAGGAGCGCGATCTTCCGGTGGTAAATATAATAAATAAACTCAACCCCACCATACCTGTATGTGGTGTGCCCTTTTATGATACTAAACATCTCTATCCCTGTTCGATTAAACCTACCCTCCTCCTTGGACTTCCGTTAGAAGAGCTTGAAGACGATTCTCAGAGTTATCGTGCCCATTAGGCAGGGCGAAGCATTGCTAATAAAAACAAAGGCAAGTATGCACCCCAAAAGATGGGTAACGCACCTACCTTGCTACCTACTGGGTTGTGTGGAATAGCAATAAAAAAGTTACATATTTTTTAAGACATAATATTTGAACATTTTTTTATTATATTATTTATAAATTCAGTTATCAGTATGTGCAACATGATCAACAATTTGCTATAATACTATATTTTCATGAACAAGACAGTTTTCAAAAATTGAAATTTTTACAAAAATAATTACTTCGATTAAAAGAAACTATATTGATTAGAAAAGTAATTAACTTATGCTTCTATATAAGTGCACAAACCATAAAAATAATGTAACATTTTTGTAAAAATTAGACTGTCCTTACATATACTTGAAATTTGCTCATGTGCAAAACCTTTAATAAAAATTGAATTTAAAAAATTTGAATTAAAAATTTTCTAGAAATTCTGCCAAAAAATATGAAGATTGTGATGGCCATTTTGTTAAGCTTAGTTAACATTTTCCTGAATTTTGTGTAATTTTTTAAATTTCTTTTTCTGCGGTTTCTGTAGTGAAATTCGCCATATTTTAACTGAAAATTAAATTAAAATCACAGCTTCTTTTTATTTCGTCGAATGATATCCATTTTAATTTCACTACTATTATATTGAACACAGCGAATATACATAGTGGGCAGTCAAACAAAAAATAAATCAGTCCGCCATTCTTACAAAATTACATTTCATCTATAAAAAAAAACACTAAAACTAAATTTCGCTAATTTAGACCTCATCGTGTCCCTCATCTTCATCTTTTTGTGACAAGTAACCACCATCCCCTTCGCTGCCAGCAACACCAGGGGATTCATCACCGTCATCACCATCATCAGCCCCCTCATTATCATCCAAATCAACTTGCTTGTACACCCAATGATTGTCGCATCATTTTCTCAATTGTATCCGCAAAATCGGATGTCTCATAACATCCATTTTCTTAGCAGTGCTATCACTTTCGTCAACTTCTACACGACGTAACAGTTCACGTATGAGCGGATGGCATGGATTGATTTCTGAATTCGGGTAATGCTGAAATGCAATATTCGTCAACAGCTTCAACGAGATATAAAACTTCATAGTCTTTCCTACTATATACCTATACTTCAGCACGATTTGCTTCAGCAAGGAAATAGATATGGCTCTGTATCCACTGAAGTGACCGATTTCTGGGATCTTCCATGATACCGAGTTTAATGCTGAAGTAACAGTAAAGGAAAAATTTAATAATCATATAAAAATTCGTCATTATATAAAATAGCATGATATTAGTATCAATATAAAGAGAATCCGTACTAAGAAAAAACACAAGAAAGAAAACAAACATGCTGTACTTACTTTGTTAAGTATTCCTTCCAGATCTTCTCTCTCTCCCGATATTTTTGGACGTATCCTAAAGGAAACAATTACCTCAATTGCCAGTACCATTTAGTTTTTGATACCTTTTTGGTTTTAGGCTTGCTCGAATCTTCAGCTGCCTCCTCAACTTTTGGATCTTCATCACCATCCTCTATACTATCTTCATCATCTGAGGATTTCTCAGCTGATTCTGCTGTTGCCTCTTCTTTAATTGGCACTTCTTCTTCTAAAGCTTTGCTAGACCACATCAATATAGGGATATTGATGAATTGGGAATATTTCCGAATGAATTCGAGTACTGTATCTTCTTCAAGGATATCTTGCGCCTCGCCTTGCAAATGTAATGACTCAATTGAACCGCGCCTGAGTGTATCGCCGTGTGGATCCTCAACTATACTGAAACTATTCGCATCTGACTCCCAAATATATTATCAGCATTATGTTTGGTTGTTACAACAACAGGATCTGCTACCAAGAAAGAAAGAAACCAACACCAAGTTACCCAATCATATAGTTCAAATCTAGGCCAGATTCATTTTTTGTGACATGTTGCATTTTTGATAATAATTTCGCAGTACCAGATTTGGCGATTGTACCCAGATTATAAATAAGATCCTTATGTGTCATACCAATGCCGGTATCCGTAATATGCAGCACCTTATTCTCTTTAATGCGTATGTTGAGTTCGGTATTACTATCCAATTCGCCTTTGCTTGTGAGCGCCAATAGCTCCAGCATCTAAAAAGCAATATTAAAAGATAAGAAGGTACTGTTCTACCAGACGGTTCAATGCCTAATTTTCATAAAAAAATTTTGATAGGGGTGTCAGGACACGCTAGTATCATTAATACGAAGTCGAAAATTTAAAATTTCATTAATATTAAGTGATATTTGCAATCCAATTTGCCAATGTTCATGCGGTTGTGATTATGAAATAGAGGGCACTCCGACAGGTGCAGAATGGGATCTGCGCAGAAATACTGGGGATGGCGCAGCTGGTGCTGGACCGGCTAAGGGTTATTTTTTGAAGCGCGGTCGAAGGCCGGGTTTGGACCGATTTAGAGAAATTTTTTTATTTTTTGCCGATACATTTCATTCACATTTCAGATTCTTTATACCGCCGTCAATACGCTTCTTTTGATACCTCTAAATTTTTGATGAAAATTTGGCATTCAACCGTGTTGTAAAAAAACCACCTAATTGGCCGAATTCATGAATTAAATCAATAAGCTATCCGCAGGGACTTTTAAACTGGTGATGATTTGGCAAACATTTTGCTGCTATCCGCCCGATTGACGTGCCGCATTAAATGTTTTACATTTATTTTCTAGATGAAATATTAATGCAAGAAATCCAATGAATAAGGATTATCACGTTGCATATTTCTGGCAATAAATGCAGCAATTTTCCACAGCACAAAAAATGCAATGATGGATAATATTGTACTCCATGTATTTACGCTAAAATCACCATTCTACATAAATAATTATTCACTTTTCACTAATTTTCACAATTTTTCATATTTTATTGTTTACATACGAAGAACCATCGGAATATGGTAACAAAGTTGTCGGCCAAAACACATTGTTGCATTTTGCAGTACGATCTTAAAATTTAAAAAAAGACTAAGAAGTATTAGCAACAACTTTGTAAAAAGTGACTGTGACATGTTCAAAATTTAAAATAAGCTTCAAAAAATAAAGGTGAACCTCATAAATTGTAATTTTCTCAAGTATTCCGTTGTTATTTTTCCTTTTTTTTTTAAATGTACTCAACCATTTCACCTGTATGTACTACTAATTTCTTTGAAGTAATCGCATACAGCTCAGCTTAAAGTAGATGGCTCCTACGCCAAAAAAACACCTCTAACGATCAGGTGTTAATTTTGAATTTTTTTTTGACGTCTATGCCAAAGATTTCACACTTGATATGGTACACAATGGTAATAGTAGCACGTGAACGCTGAACCGGATCCGGAAAAAAAATCGTGTAGGCGATTATAGGAAATAAAGGAATCGGCGGCAACGTTGCTTGTCGCACTGGTTTGAGTACAGAAAAATTACATTATGATAAGGTCGTTTTTCAAAAAACATAGCCATCTTTTTAAAAGGTTGTCTCTTATGGCGACTATAACCTCACGCGCGATAAAGTCTTTACAGCAAACTAACATTTCTCAAGTGTTTTATTATAAAGAATGCACGCACATTAGGCTGAGCCGGAAAATGAATTTTTCTGGAATCCGAATGGGAAATAGAAATACTGACCATATACAATTTACATAGCAATATGTTATAACAGCACTCCCTACTCTTGTTGTTTCTGAGTACTACAAAATCTGTTACTCCATAGAAAGTACTATCCAAAGGGAAGTACTATCCAAACTACTACCTATGAACCAATTGCGCGATTTCATTATTTTTATACCTAGCGTGTACTAGCACACAGGGTATTGTAGTTTTGATCATATAACTGTGGTTTGTAACGGTACAAAATAATAGAGATAGATATGGAGTTCCATATATCAAAGTTCTTAGAATGAACCGAGACATTAAGACATGTCCGTCCGTCCGTGGACACGATAACTTGAGTAAAAATTTTGATATTTGAATGAAATTTGGCACACAGGTTTGCTTTCCGACCAAGGTAGGTTGCTATTTGAAATGGACTAAATCGAACCATAACCACGCCCCTTTTCGGTATCGAAAATTTCGAAAAACGTATAAAATGGTACTCAGAAAAAAACTTCTCTGGGTTGAAGAAAAACAGCAATTAAAACGAAGAAAAATGGTAACGAAACAGCACTAAAGACGTTTCTTTAAAATGAAGAAAAAATATTTGTTTGTTTCAGAGAAGAAATTGCTTAAAATATATAACCTTTTATTAAGTTGGAGTAAATTTTGTATTCGAAATAAGTAATACTTTTCTTTGAACTAAATATTTGTTTTCTGAAAATAGGTAAAAAATTTATTTGGTCTATATAAATTTTATATATAATCAGAGCAAATGTTATATTCAAAACAAGTAATGTTTTCCTAGTAAAATATAATATTTACCTCTTATTAAAGATAATATTATATTTCTTTTTTTGTGTATTCAATAAATCTCTCATAAATCTTAGTTTTTCATGAAACAAATGTTTATTATTAAAAAAAGAATTTTGGTCGCAAAGAATGTTTGATTGTTTACAATGTACGTGTGGATGGTGGATATTTCAATTCATTAGCATCTATAAGTTTAAAGATATTGCTTT
This sequence comes from Merzomyia westermanni, assembly GCA_949987695.1. Lineage (NCBI taxonomy): Eukaryota > Metazoa > Arthropoda > Insecta > Diptera > Tephritidae > Merzomyia > Merzomyia westermanni. The sequence continues at coordinate 101,302,773 of OX465288.1, read as the reverse complement.
TAAAATCTACCTGATAAGACAAATAGTGACCGATATACATCATTGAAATATTAATTAATACACAAAATAAAAATACTTCGTCATTTATAACTAAAATTTCCAATTCCTGATATGGTACAAAAGTTGGGTTGTTAAAAAATATAAAGTAGTTTTTTTTATATGCTGTTCCATATAGTTTAAAACATGAGTGGCAAATACAATGTTTAATACTGTTTTCAGATAGTACATCTTTGACTTTATCGAAGTATTTTGAAGAATACACTTCATACCTGTCGCTGCTTAATGTGTAATTAATTTCCTTAAAATTAAAAATTATTTCAGAAAAGGTCACACAAAATTTCAAAGCCAAAGACAATCTCCAATTTATTCTTAAAGTAATATTTTTCGAATATGACTTCAGTTCTCTATGTTTGGACTCCAATAGGAGCGTCCACAAATATTTTAGAGGACCTGACATTTGAATAATTCTACAATAGTGGTTAAGCAGGTGATGCTTTGGTTTAAGCATGTCGTTGATATGTTTAGTATATTCTTTGTTATGAAATGTAATATGTTCTCTTAAAGATGTCATGAAGCAATTCGACAGAGAAGTTTTCCGTTACGTGGAAATTATTGACATTATTAAAAATGGAAAACTCTTAGCAATAATGTTTTGAGTTTCCTCATCATCAGCGAGAAAATCCAAGAATTTGGTTAAGCGCTAGTTTTCTCCAATTATCAATCCTAGACATAAATAAACTATCTTTATGGTGTTTTAATTTCAATACCATTGATTTCCAAATCATTTAATATTTCTATTAGCCTATAAAATGATTTTCAATTACCAAATTGTTTAACATCTTGTTACTTGAAAAGAGCTGCTATCAAAATACTTTGAAGCTTATATTTAATAGAAGTTGGTGATGTCGGAAAGGAATAATATACTGCTAAAACTGACGAAATATCCCTGCTAGACATGTATCAGTCAATTGGGGAATCAATTGACAGATATGGCTGATGGAAATATATGTCAGCCTGTAGAGCAAAATTTCCATAAATTTTTTGAGAGCAACATGACAAAACTGTATAAACAGTTCGTATACGTGTATTGTTGTGCGTTTCGCTCTTACTAATGAAGTTTTGCATAAGGCTGTCCTTGTCTTTGACTGCCCGATTTTCACTCAACCCTGTTATAGATATCAGTCAGCTTTGAGTAAATAAAGCTGAAGCAGAAACCTATCACGCCTGTATAAATAAAATTAGACCTGATTTAAAATTCATTCACATATTTATTTAAATATGTATTTTTAATTACGTGTAGAACGTACCATGTACTAAGGTAATATAATAATATAATACAGTTTGATAATATGTGTGGCATTGTGTTAAAGTAGCGCATACACATTGTTTAATTAACTTCATTCAATATAATAATAGAATATATAATATATCGAGTGAGACTTGTATGAGCGATATGGAATGTAGAATCTTGTAGTTGTAGCTGTGAAATGTGCTCAACAATAAATTATATACAATCATACAAAGCTGCGTTGCCATTGTGGCGATGTTAATTTGAGTGCGTTAGTTTAAGGAGTATTTCTTGTTTATTTTCTTCTTTATAATTATTAAATTGATGCACCTACATGTTGTTGTTGTTCAACATCATTTATTAATATATATATAATTATGTGTGGCTTGTTCTTGTATACTGTGCATTGTTTTATACACATATTTTTTTGTTTTGTACACGTTCGTTTAGCGCTTGCCGCCAGTGTGTTTCATCGTGCACGAAAACATCTCCTCTTTGACCATCAGCCATCAAGTCTCGACAACCAGTTGCAAGTTCAGCAAGTTGTGTGAAAGGCGCTTCGCCCTGTTTACAATATGCATCCTGATCATGTTGTGGTTGTTGTTGTAGAAAATCATTGACTAAACGATATTGCTCAACTACCCTTTCTTCCGTTTGTTGCAAATCGGAGATGGCTGAGTTAGTTACTAGAGCTGACCTGGTTAATGGAGTTTACAAATTAGTATTAAAGAAACCCTCCGTGATGGCTGCGACAGCACTAGTAAGCGCGGAGCTTTGGCACAGACGCTTAGCACATATTAACAGTTGTAACTTGAACAAAATGAGAAATGGAGTTGTTGATGGTGTACATTACTCTTCTGTCAGTGACATCAAGAAAAGTTCATGTGTTATCTGCTGTGAAGGTAAACAAGCAAGATTGCCGTTTCAACGCAAAGAGCATAAAAGCAATGATGTGTTGCAAATAGTACATGCTGATCTTTGCGGTGCAATGGAAACGAGCTCTATTGGAGGAGCGAGGTACATCCTGTTATTCGTGGACGACTATGGTCGCATGACATTTATATATTTTTTAAAAGAAAAAAGTGAAACTTTTGAGATGTTCAAATGTTTTAAAGCAGTGGTCGAAAAACAGCACAATAAAAGAGTTAAGACACTCCGTACTGATAATGGTGGCGAGTTTTGCAATAAAAGATTTGATCAATATCTCCTACAGGAAGGAATCGTACATCAAACAACATGCCCATATACTCCTGAGCAGAATGCGGTCTGCGAAAGGGCTAACAGCACCGTAATTGAAAAAGCAAAATGTTTATTGTTTGATGCAAAATTGCCCAAAAAGTTCTGGGCGGAAGCTGCAAATACAGCTGTTTACATAAAAAATAGATCCATTTGTTAAACGTTGGGGGGCAAACCCCCATTGAAGTGTGGTTTCAGGAAAACCCAAATCTTGATCACATTCGCCTATTCGGAAGCCCAGTTATGGTGCACGTTCCAAAAGAAAAAGTGGGACAAAAGAGCCGAGAAACATATTCTTGTTGGGTTTTCCGAAAATGTTAAAGGGTATCGTGTCTACGATCCGAAAAAAAAATTTATTATTGTGAGTCAAGATGTTATCATAATGGAAAATTATTCAAAAAACACAGAAGGAAATAGATCTATATGGATTCAAAGTTCAGGTTCTGCAATCGAAGAAGAGGAAATTAAAGATGCCGCAGAAAGTACATTGTCCATGGAAGAAAACGTAAACAGAGATTCAGTGGGGGAGTGTACATTAAATGAATCTCTGAACATATCACCCTCAGCCAACCCTGTTTACACAGATCCAGACGGCAGTATTGATGGTAACATACCGATTATGCCATGTGAAGAAATTCAAGAGCCTGCTGTTGTTGATGGTAAAAGATTGAGGAAAGCTCCAGATCGTTTTGGTTTTTCTAATATGTGTGTTTCGAATATCGTGTCAGAACACATCGACTTTGCAGAGGCATTGTCAGGTCCAGAAGCAAAACAGTGGTCCATATCTATGCAAGATGAGCTTCAATCATTCGAAGACAACGATGCATGGGAGATTTCGGAAATGCCATATGGGGCATCAATAGTGGGTCCTTAACAAAAAGCTTGACGTAGATGGCAAAGTACATTTCCGTGCTCGACTTGTGGCGAAAGGCTTTACCCAGAAATATGGTATAGATTACCATGAGACCTTCTCCCCAGTTGTAAGAACCTCTACGTTGAGAATGTTGCGATGAATATCACGCACTTAGATGTCACTACAGCTTTTTTAAATGGTCACCTGAAGGAAGAAGAGAAGGGTTTAAGAGTAAAACTATCGGGAAAGTTTTAAAGCTAAAAAGAGCTATTTATGGCCTGAAACAGTCTTCCTTGGTTTGGTATGAAAGAGTTAAAGAATATTTATGCAAATTAGGTTTTAATGAACCATGTCTTTTTACAAAAATTTAAAATAATGTTAAGACTATAGTAACAGTCTACGTGGATGATTTTTTGATATTTTCAAATGATGTAAAAGAAACAAAAAGATTGAAAAATGTGTTAAGTTCGCAATTTAAAATAAAAGATCTTGGATATGTAAAACGTTACTTAGGTATGAGAATTCAAACGAATACAGATTGCGACACTATTACCATAGATCAGCAAGAATATATCGAACAATTATTATGCAAATTTAATATGTCTAGTTGTAAACCAATCGATGTTCCTTATCAAAAACTTATAGGCTCTATGATGTATCTAGCTGTTCTTTCAAGACCAGATATTGCATATTCAGTAAGTTATCTTAGTAAATTCAATAACTGTTATAAAGAAATCCATTATACTTATGCAAAAAGAGTTTTGAAATATTTACAAAAAACTAAAGGTTACTGTTTAAAATATACGAAAGAATGTAATGAAAGTTTGACAGGTTTCGTTGATGCTGACTGGGCGAGTGACATTATAGAAAGAAAATCATATAGCGGTTACTGTTTCACCATGTTCGGTTCTGTTATTTCTTGGAAAAGTAAAAAACAGAAATCAATTTCTTTGTCCAGTACTGAATCAGAGTACGTGGCTCTCTCAGAGGCATCAAGAGAAGGTGTTTACTTAAGTAATGTATTGTATGATATTACCAAAGAATGGTATAAAATTCCTATATATTGCGATAACCAAAGTGCTTTGAAACTTGCAACAAATCATCAGTCGCATAATAGAACTAAACATATAGATGTTCGTCATCACTTCGTAAGAGATGTTGTTAAAAATAATTCAGTTTCTCTTGGATATGTACCAACTGCAGAAATGCCTGCTGATTTGTTGACAAAGGGCCTTATGCCAACCAAGCATTATAAATTTATGAAAATGTTAGGAGTTAGCACTGCACTTATTTTGATAAGTGGGGGTGTTAATTTATTTCAAAATAAGTATACTAGGTATGTATATATATAAACGCTGAATAAAAAAGGTCATTTGAAGTACGACTGTCAATAAGTATTCACGTGTTCTTATTAATAGGAATAAGTCTAGGTCATGCGGATATGATGGAATTTCTAGCCAAGTTCTTAAATATGTGGCTTTAAACTTAGTACACGTCTTAACTCATTTGTTCAATACAAGTATTTTGGCAAATCGGATGACACACAAGTAAAATATCAGGGCAAGTTTTTAATACCCCACTGCAACAGGGAAGTTATATATATATTTTTATTTTTATACCTTTAATGAACAGGAAATGTTTGTAAGTATGATAAGAAGAATAGATTGGCCCATCAATGAGTAAACTGAAATAATAAGGACGATGAGCTGAGTCGATTTAGTCATGTCCGTCTCCCCGTCCGTCTGTCTGTCTGCCCGTCTCTCTGCCCGTCTGTCTGTTTGAAGGCTAATTTTTCAAACATAAAATGTGCATGTGATATTTTGAAAAAACTTGGTTAGAAGTTGTTGGTAGGTAAGCTATTTATATACAAATAAATTAATGGCGGCCGCCGTGGTGTGGCGGTAGTGTTGCCGACCTAACAGACTGAAGGTGTAAGGTTCGAGTCCTGGGACAGGTAATCATTACTTAACAGGTCTGCTACGCATATTCGCCTACTCAATCATCTCATGTTGATCCCTTTCTGGTCGATTTAGCGTCGCACAGTGGCTCCTTTTGAGTTTTTTCTTTGCAAAAATCATAACTTTTGAACCAATGAAGATATTTTAAAAATTTTAAATGCAAATGAAAGATAATTATTTGAAGTTTTATTGTATGAAAGCTCAGAATGTCACAGATACAGGGTGCTTCTGAAAAATTCGTCAAAGTCGAAAATTTTTAGAAAAATGCAAAAACAAAATGTTTTTAGTAAAAAATAAAACGAGATTTGTCTTATAATGACGTATTTAAGCATTAAATAAGATAAACTATTGATTTTGATAAGATAGCGTGGCACTGCCCACTTATGACAAAAAGTTGTATCTAAGTAGTCACGTAATCAATAACTACCAAAATCGATAGACGTATTGTTTCTTTTAAATGGCAATACTCTTATAAAACTCAAATGTCCGTTTTTGGTGCCACAATAACAAGATGCTTCAAAATTCATCGTAAAATTTTACATGTTTTCTTTTTTTAATTTACAAGCCAAATATGTATTTTATTAATAACTAAAAGTTATTGTAAGTGGTTCAACGAAATTTTATTTGAGCTAAAGATTAAACAGCCAACGAATTTTGGAAAAGGGGAGTGGCACTGCCCATTTATGCTAAAAAGTTTGATCTTAGTAACCGATTTACCAATTTGTACCAAACTCGATAGACGTATTGATTTCTATAAAAATTAATTACTCGTTTGAAGGCGAAATGCCTAAGCTTTAAAATAAAATTGATAAACTTTAGAGAAATGCAATAACGAAAAGTATGTATTTATAAATTACTAAATTAATTAATTCTTTTATTTGAAATAAAAAATTTATTTGTACATAGATATCTTATTTTTCAATAAAGTAACAAAATTGATAGTAAATCTCTTTTTCATTGTTGTGATAAGAAGTGAGAAACTTATTTTAGCTTAACATAGTCATCGTCACTGGAACATATATCTAACAAAGCAACGATTTCTGAGCTATACGCATCTGTAAGATCTTTTTGTGTTCTTACATACCTCATAGATGATATGACTGGATCAGAAGAGATAGCTAACATGTTGAAAAGGTATTCGTTTTGTCTAACTCGTGATACTTTGCAGGTGTTCATGCATCTATATCTTTTGTAGTCCTTGTTCTTAGATTCTTGAGCTTCATCAGACAATTCTCCTTATGGTAAGCACCGGTACTCTATTAAATCTTTTTCATGTGCTAAAATTTTATGTACCGTTGGTGTAAGTTTCTTCTCAGGATACTTTTGATGCAGCAACTCTGTAGTTTTAGATGCATATTCTTCAAATTTGGGTCCATTAACTGGTTCATGGCAGTTTAAAGTATTTAAAATTACTCCCAATCTTTTCACAATATCTCTATCAACTCCTGTTATGCGAGCAGTCACTTCATCGTTTTCAAAAAATCTTCTTGAGGAGAATATAGTTGATGACGGACGTGGATTTTTCCAATATTCTGAAGCTTCATCTTTTAGTCGTAATGGAACAATAGAAGCCATAAACATATTACTATCTGTAATTGTTTCATCGTCTAAATTTATTCTTTGTTTATATGCGCTTTGTCCTGATGATCCATCACATCCCCACTTAGTTATCAATGCTAGCTCCTTTGGCAGTGATTTCAACTTTTCTTCAGTAAAACTTTGAAGGAGTCGTGTAGTAGTATGATCCATTAGGTTTTGTAGCTCAATTTCAGCTGATACTTCGGTTATTTTGGGACTTAGAGGAACTGCTTCTTTCTTGGTTTGAGCAATTTTTTTGTATCCAGGTAAAATATCGGCATTACGTTGCAATAATGACTTACGCAATATAATATACTTTTTCTTCGTTAAACCGAGATCTATAAACAGCGCCAAAGCTTCTTCGGGAGTGTATTTCCTAGGTAGCGCATTTGGTGGTGTGGGAATGCTGTTTTTGATCCTCATCAGTCGCACTGGACTTGCTACCGCAACTGCTTCTGTTATATGAGACTTGACGTTTTCTTCGTCTTTTTTATATTTAATAGCCAGTGCTTCTGAAAGATGAGTCGTGGCCATAGCTTTTGTGGTATCAGACAGCTTCCTTTTCCTTGTGTAGGTAGAACACTCTTCTATGGGTTTTGTTGGTCTGCCTATAGTTGGATTGGTTGACATGCTAGGCGTTTCTTCGTCCAAAAAAGTTTTGTCAGCTAGCCACTTTTCATGCTTGCTTAGAAATTTTAAATTGTTACGATAGACGTCCTTCCATTTTTTTTCTATCATAATGTATTGTAAACCAATTTTTTCTTCCAGGCCTTCCTTTTCTTTAATGCTTGTTTCACTCGCTAATTCTCTCATAATAGCCTCAACGAAGTCCCGTCTTGACTTTGTAGATTTAAACACCGCAAATAGATTCGAGTTTTCTAGATACATATTAGAATTGGCTTCGAGTGTATCTGACTAAATATTAAACTGTGAACTATATCTAAAAATACTATTCACTTTATTTATGTAAACAGAATACTAAGTTCCTTAATCTCCAAAAGACGAATGATAATGTGCATTGTATGATGGATAGCTTTATATACCTACTCAAATTAGTAAAATGAATTTCAGGTATACAATTCGTAACTAAAAAAATGTATGTTGTTAACAAGTTCCAATAACAAAAACGACCTTACGGCCGTACTGAATTATATATACGTGTTCAGGCGCGTATTTATGCCCAAGGTTGTTTAACTTTATTTGATGTAAAAAGTGAAGTTGCAGCTGGACGCAGGTAGACTTTATGAATTTAGGTAACTGAATATTTCACAAATAACTACTGTTAATTTAACATTTTTTTTTATTTTCCATCAAAGTTTTAAAAAGGGCCTAAAAATAGGTATTTCGAAAAACAGGTATATCCGCCAACTTTTAACAAAAAAACAAACAATTTTTTTTTGTTTCGTTCCTAAATTAAATTATCTTTAATTGCTATACAAGAAAACGACAACCGGCCGAGTTATTTACTCACAAAACCATTTTAAATGCAACAAAAAAGAAGAAAAATTTCAAATTTTTCCCAATGTTGAAAATTGGTTAACTTTGAGCGGCTCTACCTGGTAAACTATAATTTTCTGTGAAAAAACAGTTGTATATTCTTGATCCCTGGAAAATTCTCTATTAGAAACATGTATTAAATTTAGCGAACGCTTTCATGATTTTTTTTATTTTTGCCATGCTTTAACGGCAGAGGCGCCACTGTGCGTCGTTCAGTTGCTGGTGTACTAACAATTTATTCATTTTTAACAGCTCTATATATAAGCAAATGGTATTTTATCTAATAAAGACAGTCTTGATGTCAATTTGAAGCGTATTTTTGCCGCTCCTGCTATAACGTCGAGACATATCTACCTTTTCATGTGCCTACTCATTTGCCGTCAAAACTTTATCAGTATTCAGTTTTCATTTATCACTTTACATAATGAAATCCTTACTTACCTGGTGTTTGGCAGTTTCTTGGCTGGTCATCTCCTGAGCTGTTCGGAATCAGTTATTGACGCACGAAACACCGCCGGGGTAAAAGTGACAACTGTCAATCATTTGATCACTCCTTTCTCTCCACAAAAATAGGACTTGTATCACGTTTTTCCAAGTCAAAGCTTCAATAGCTTCTTGTCGGTGTAGAAATTGGAGACCGAACACCATCGCCGCAAATAGCAATATACTGACTAAAAAACAATACAGCAGCAGGCGCAGGTGAGCTTTTGAAACATAATCCACAAGATCGCGTGTAAGACTGACACTGAGCAACCACCGGCTCATTCGGAATGGGAACGACCCTTCCGAGCCGTTCGAAACTGAACGATATTCCAGAAACGGTGCCGTCCCATGGTGCGATCTCTTTTATTTGATGCTAGACAACATAGTTGCGCTAGAACAATATTTTATAAGAGTGCGTAATTCTTGACATATGCCGACGACGCTGACATGATAAGTCACTTATCAAACCTGTTCTACTGTGTGGTGCAGAAGCTTTGTCACTGACAACCGCTGCTGATGCAGCTCTGGGAGTATTCGAGAGAAATGTTCTTCGAAAGATTTATGGAACCTTATACGTACGCGACGGCCAATACCAAAGAAGAATTTATTCTTATTGGCATCTGCCGTTGCAAGCAGAGGCATAGGAGACCGCCACTTCAATTCCAGGACAGACTTGTGATCCCGTGGTGTTGTCGATAGACCCACCTCGATTGCCGCAGGCATCAAAAAGATGAGAAATTTATGACCTGCCACCTAATATTTATAGGCAAATTTGAAGGAACAGCCATACAACGGGATTGGACCCGTAAGAAAAGTAGAGGAAGTAACGAAGTCTGTCAACGAATGAGCAACGAGCTGGTGATGCAAGCCCGCATGAAAGAAAACTAAAAGAAACCTGGCAATGCTTTAAATTAAATTTTAGAGAACATATAAAGTGGTCGGTAAATTTACCTGCCCAATAAATTAAATGATCTAGAGCAAAACAAACAAAAAATACTAGTATATGCTGAATAATATGGCTTTTAACATTTAATTTTAAAGTTAAAGCATCGTTTAGGGCAAATGATATAACTCGTTGAAACAAACCAATCTGGGGGTTCTTTCAATATGAAAACGAGTTTATTATTACAATTAAATGAATCACGTCAAAACAGTTTTTGATAAAATCGGATATCGGTTGGTACTATTATTATTTTAATATTTGTAGCATACAAAATTTCTAAAATGATCCTGGTTCTCTGCATCGAAGTACGTGTGCATACGATAACATGAGTATGCATTGAGAAAAAATTAGATTTCCGCTTTCGGATCTTTGACACCGATGTCGAAACCCCTCCTTTCGGAAAGATCTGAGTTGTTAAAGCATTAGTTTTATGCAGGCACTTGGTTACGCATTCCAGTGAGAAGGTATCTGATGACTAGTTTTTGACCTCGAAGCATGTTAGCCCATACCATAGCAATGCACATCGTTGTAATTTTTCTCTAAATGAATAAATTTTTTTTGCTCATTTCTGATTTTTCTTACTCAAAGAATTTTCTTTTTTACAGGAAGTTCTCTGCAGTTATTCGGCAGAAGTAATTTCAAAATATCGGATGTTATGGCTTAATTTAAGCGAACTTTTACAATCTTTGGGAAATGCTTATGCCAGAACATACTCTACCTATTGCATTTTTATGTGAGTAACATTTATTTCTATGCAGTTTCTTTCTATGGGTTACACAAACATCTCTTTGAAATTTTTAGGTATACAACTTATTTACGCCTTTATTTTATTCAATGAAAGTCACAGTTAATTTCGCGTGTAAATCTTGAGGGCCATATAAATCTGTTTTTGCAAATATTTTCCACAGTTCGGCTTAGCCGCGATTTGTAGTCATCACACTGTTGTAGTCCACGTAATTCTCTGCGCTCAACCATTTCTGAGCAGCGTCATAGCATATCAGTTATAAATAAGTAATTTCGTACGTTTTGTATTGGGAATAAAATAAGGTGCGCTAATTCGCTTCTTCCCTCTTCTAGCCAATGCCAATTGGAAACATAAGAGGATGTCGAACCACTCTCCAGTTGGTCTTTCAGTCAGAGTCGTAGTCTCCTCCTTCCGCTGTTTTGGTGCGGGCAAAACAGGACCTATACAATAAAGCCGTTGGATTTAAAACTTTGTATTATGACGATGTCTGTATACAACCCACATAATATTCTCCAGTACACGTCGTCTAGGGGATTTCTCCTGTAGCCCGTGGGACACCTCATTAGTCTATACGATGCTTTAATTGACTCATGGAGTGTTATTTTCGATGGTCGAGTAGCAAAAGCGATTGTTCGTTGGATTTATACAGTGGATGCTTTTCATATTTATATATTTACCAGCGGACCCGCCGATCGTTGTCCTGGCTAAAACTTTACTTGCCTACATATAACAAATTTTACTCTTTTCGCTCCCCACTTGGCTCTTCTTCTACATTTATCCTTATATATTCCTTTTTCTTTCTACTTTTGCTTTTCCCCACTCTTATATACTGTTACTCTTTTTTACCTTCTTCATTACCTCTAACGCCACTCTACGAGGTGTGTTTAAAAAGTATCGCGAATTTTGTGTTTTTTCAAAAATTATTTATTTATTCATGAATATCCATTTTGTCCCCTTCAAAGTAATCCCCATGAGATATTATACACTTGTGCCAACGGTTTTTCCAATCTTCGAAGCACTTCAAAAAATCATTTTTTTTGTATCTTGTTCAGCTCCTCCTTCGATGCCGTCTTTATTTCGTCAAGAGAAGCGAAACGTCGTCCTTTCATGGGCCTCTTCAGTTTAGGGAACAAGAAAAAGTCACAGGGGGCCAGATCTGGGGAATACGGTGGCTGCGGCATCATTAGTGTGTTGTTTTTGGCCAAAAAGTCGCGCACAAGCAACGATGCGCGAGCAGGGGCGTTATCGTGGTGCAAAAGCCAATTTTTGTTCTTCTTTGCACATCTTCTCGGCCTTCTGAGAACATTTTGTACCACCGATAAACGTTGCTTCGGTCCAAGGAGAAGCGTATGCCACAGTCAACATTCGGAATGCATCCGCGCACTTAATTTCGTTTTCCACACAAAATTTTATACAGGTTCTTTGATCCATTTTTCTTAATAGGTAAAAATCGAAGACGATCCAAAACACGTGCAAGCAAAGCAGCTGTCAACAATTAACTGAACATTCAAAATGGCCGAGCTTGTCGGCATAAGTGAGAGACATGAGTACCAACATAACGCCACAAAAAATTCGAAATTCGAATATACGTAACCAGCTAAAATTCAAAATTCGCGATACGTTTTGAACACACCTCGTATATCTCAAATCTCTATATCGAATTGCTCCTTTAAATAAGCTGGCGGCTTTCCAAAAAGTATATATGGCCTGTGCCGTCTCCAGCGAACTCCTAAACAAACAGTGAAAGTTTCATTGAGATCAACAATAATGAAGGACAAACAACACAAAATTATGAGTAAAGAACACATATATCCAAATATAATTATTTTGGACCAAATACGCCCACAGTTATAACGAGTTGGAATTTTATACAGCCTGGCGGCGTGGCACCGCCCACTTTTTCAAAAAATATATATATATACTCGTATATCGTACCAACCAAACTTCTGAACCTATCGTAAAGGTTTCAAAGAGACCGACTCTAAACTTTGGACATTAATGATGCACAAACAAAACAAAAAAATGTGGGCGTGACATCGCCAACTTTTCCAAAATTATGTAAATCTTGACTAAAGGACACATATATCTAAATATCATCGTTTTAGACCAAATAAGTTCAGAGTTATGACGAATTGTAATTTTATATACCCTTGGGGCGTGGCGCCGCCCGGCAAACTATATATAGCCTATGCTGAAACCAGTGATCCAAAGAATATACTAAGAAAATTTCATAAAGACAACACAGACCCACATTCATTTTCATTTATAAGATTGAAAATAAATAAAAGTTGCATTCCCAGAGAAAGTCAAAATCATCATGACAATGCATCACATCGGTTTACGTTTAGCAGTGTTACATTGCAAACTGATGTTTAGGAAGTCAGCCTATGCCTGCATCGGCAATTTCCCCAATGGTAACAGCTTTGTACTAAAAACGGCGAACGTTTCAGAGTTTGGGAAAATTTTTCTAAAGAACCCTACGACAATTGTGGGAAAACATTCAAAGAAGCAGACCAAAAATGGGTACAGCAAATAGTTTTAACTTTTTTCTACTTCTGCACATGACGCGTAACGGATCCACGTGCACAAATATGGCTGACTTCCTAAACGACAGTTGCTTTGCATAAGTACTGTAACGAATTCGTCGATTCCTCGATTATTTACTCTGGGTTCTATCACTATAAAGTCAAATAAATAAACTAGCCAATACTGATTACAAACAGCTAGATTTATTACTGGATAACCGAAATATAAAAATAAATAAAATGATGTCAATTTTTAACTCTGCAAAGCTACTCAACACTATTAATTGAGTCGGCTATTGCTTGAGCAATTTCAACTTAAACCGCTTATGATAACGTGGTAGCTTATTTTTTGTTGTTCCTTCCCATGTATTTTCATAACCTGCTCAACGATCTTTTATATGTTGCTAACAATAGATTACAACTAGTACATATAATTTACTTAAAAATATTTACAGGTTTTTTAATAAATGTGAATGTAGTACAGTCAGGTCATTAGAATTTCAAGCGTCCTCGTCTTTATGTAGTGTGATATCTAAGGCATAGACGTCAAAAATCCGAAGAGACTTGGTCACCTGTGTTTTAATATTCTATATTGATCTCATCCTGCATCACTTTCTATCATTCGTTAGAAAATAGGAGTTCGCTATGTTCCGGATGAGCCGCCATATTGCAGTGCCTTGGATGCAAACAATGACTCCATGTCAGGGGTCAGAATATGCCCGAGGTAAGCATACCGGTCGTAAGAGGCGACTAATATGCACAAAGGTAATGACGTGCAACTCAATGGTTGATCTACGGATATGATGCCTCTCACCTCTCATTACCCATCTCATCCTTCCTTACGGAGGGGCGACATGACCTAGAAGGTTTCACTGGTCATAAATCGCTACCACGACAGTCGGGCAGTACCGGAGCGTACCGGGTTCAAATCCGGCCAAGGACTGTTAATTCGACAACCATCCCCAAAACCTTCGGGGAGTGTTTTTGTCGTTACCACAACAACAGCAACTCCATGTTGATGGGCCTTCGATAGGTAACATATCACACTTCTTTTGATACACAATGGTTAGATTTTCCTATGTTGTTGTTGTTGTTAACAGTGCTTCGCCCTGCCCAATGGGCTCGATCACTCTAAATTGTCATCAGGCTCTTCTAACGGAAGTCCGAGGAAATGCGCAGTTTCCACAGGGTTGGACCAGAGTGATGTGGGTGTTAGAAGAGTGGGTTCAACTGAACAGGAAAAGAGATGTATGGTATCATGAGGGGTCATACCACATGCAGGGCATGTATTTGGTATGTTGGGGTTCAGTCTGCATAAGTAAGAGTTTAACCTATTACAATATCCAGAGCGAAGTTGTGCTAGTATGACTCTAGTCTCCCTCGGAAGTACACGCTCCTCTTCAGCCAATTCAGGTGGTTGAGTATTAATAACGGGATTCACAGGCCGAGATCTGAGGGATCTGTCTACCGACTCAGTGTGGAGGTCATTTAGAGCCCGTCTATGGTTCCGCAGATCAAACGGCAAAGATATATGATGCCGGATCTCATCGTAATGCTTACGGAGATGTCTCCTTATGTCTCTGGGGGGCGGTCCTACATCCAAAAGATGTCGGTTTGGATGACTAGGTTTGTGACAGTTCAGAAGGAACTGTCTACTCAAGAGTTCCGCGTGCTCTTGAACATTAAGCAATTTCGCCTCTTGATGGAGGTGAGACTCAGATGACATAAGCAGGCATCCCGTAGCAGTTCTGATGGCAGTGTTTTGGCAGACTTGCAATTTCCTCCAATTGGTGTCAGAAAGGTTGGGCGACCATATAGGCGCAGCATAGTCAATAACCGGCCGGCCAATAGCCTTATATGTAGCAAGCAATGTTTCTTTGTCTTTTCCCCAAGTACTGCAGGCCAGTGACTTGAGGATCTTATTGCGGCTCTGTACCTTTGAGGCTATTGCGGCGGCATGACCAGCGAAGGTGAGGCCGTTGTCAAATGTCACACCCAAGATTTTCGGGTGGTTGACAGTAGGTAGAGGTACTCCGTCTACGTGGACATTTAACTCTTGCCCCATCTGCGCATTCCATGTAGTAAACAGGGTCGCCGTCGATTTAGTCGGAGACAGGGTCAGATTACGCTCGGTGAAGAAGCTGGAAAGGTCATGGAGGTAACTGTTGATTCTAATACAGAGTTCATCAATGGAGGGACCCTTGCCCGAGGCCATTATCGTGCAGTCGTCAGCGTAGGAAACAATGGAGACTCCCTCTGGTGGGGGGGGAAGTCTCGAAATATAGAAATTAAACAAGAGGGGAGAGAGAACACCACCTTGCGGCACCCCTTGTTTTATTCTTCGTGGTCTAGATTTCTTGTTCCTAAATTTGACTGTTGCCTGTCGACCATTGAGGTAATTAGCGGTCCACCTCTTAAGGCCGGCAGGGAGCGGTGTCTCATCCAGGTCTCGGAGGAGAGTGGCGTGATTGACCGTGTCGAATGCATTTGACAGATCAAGTGCCACGAGAACCGTCCTATGGTTTGGTGGATTTTGATTCAAACCGTTGTTAATCTGCGTTGTAATGGCGTTCAAAGCGGATGTCGTGCTGTGATTTTTGCGAAAACCATGTTGATGATCGGCCAATTTTAGATTTGTAACGAAGTAAGGAAGCAGAATGGACTCTAGCAATTTCGCTACCGGTGAAAGGAGGGATATCCGACGATATGACTCTCCTAGGTTCGCCGGCTTCCCTGGTTTTAATAGGGGAACTACAATCGCTTGTTTCCATATCTCAGGTATAACGAAGGTAGTTAGAGAGAGATTGAAGAGAGCCGCTAAATAATTCTGTCCTTCATGGCCAAGGTGTTTGATCATCTTCATGGCAATTCCGTCGGGTCCGATGGATTTTGAGGGTTTGGCCTTCATTATGGCTTCCTTAACCTCTGCGGCTGAGACGGCAATGGGCGCAGTAGAGTGTTTGTGTTTGCGCGCACGTCGGAAGGCTCTTCTCTTAGTCCTATCCGCAGGTGGATGCATTATAAACAGCCGGCAAAAGGAGCTCGCGCATTCCGTCCGATTTGACTCTGTCGCCGAAAGCAATGGCGACCTTGTCTTTGTGTTTGGTCGGATTGGATAGGGCCTTGACAGTCGACCATAGTTTGCCGACTCCGCCGGAGAGGTTGCATGTCTCAAGGTGTTGTTTCCACTTGGTCAGCTTGTGTTCGTTGACAATCCTACGGATTTCGGCATTGAGATCTTTTATTCAGGGATCTGCGGGATTGATAAGTCTCACTTGGTCACGTTCTCTTGCCATCGCCGCAGCTTCTGCCGGGAAATTCGGACGAATTTCTGGTATTCTGCCAGCAGGAATAAAACGGCTTGAGGCTGAATCGATGATTTTGCGAAACTCTCGTTCGCCTTTGCGTACGTCCGTTGGAGTGGGTAAGGCAGCGAAGGAGCGCTCTGTATATTCAGTAAAGCGGTCCCAGTCCGCTTTGGTGAAGTTGATGTATGTTATTTTATCAGTCGTTATGAAGTCGGTCGGTCGTTCAACAGAGAGTAAAATGGGTAGGTGGTCTGAAGCTAATGTAAGCATCGGTCGCCAGATGACAAAGTTAATAAGGCCCGCGCTCGTTATGGAGATGTCTGGCGAGCTGTGACAGTTACCTGCCACCCTGGTGGGGGCATCTCCATTGACTGTACAGAATGCTGAGTTATCTATTTGGTCTGCAATTGCCTGTCCTCTACTGTCTGCTGGCAAGTTGGAGTGCCAGAGATCGTGATGTGCGTTGAAGTCGCCTAGGATTAGGCGGTTATCGCCCCTTAGCAACGCACTAATGTCGGGATGATAATCTCTAGGACAACACGTGACAGGAGGAATATAGATGTTTATGATTTGCAGGTCGGCGTCTCCTGACCGGACTGCTATGCCTTGGCATTCTAAGGTAGAGTCCCTGGGGTCGACGTCAGGGGAAAATAGATTGTATTGTACAGAGTGATGTGTAATGAACGCAAGGCCACCCCCAAGACCGCTGGGACGGTCTTTACGATGTACATTACACCCATCACAAGTTCGTAAGTCCGATCTCGTGTTCAGTTTTGTCTCTTGTATCGCGGCGATTTTGATGTTATGCGTCTTCATAAAGTCAGTTATCTCCGCGATCTTTCCAGCTAACTTTTCCTATGTTGATATATGTCAACCAAATCCTTAGAGGTGAATGGTTCCTTTGGGTCCTTTGTCCTTTTAAGCCTTAAAATTGGTGCCAGTTAAGAATTGTGTTTCTTATTCTGATTTATTGATAGGGATACGACTCGCATCTTTCACATCAATTGATTCCTTAAAACTAAATGCTTCTTACTCTAAGCTTCTTGAACCATTTACTAATAGTTGTTATTATTGTTGCTGCGAATGGAGTGTATCTGATGAGGTACACTGGAATAAAAAAGATGAAAGTGCACATTGAAAGTAACATATAAAAACCACTTTCAAAGCGATTGATGGTAATACTGTAAATATTACAGTATTTACTGTAAAATTGGCAATAAAAACATGTGATTTTTGCAATGTCTACTTTCAGTTTGTACTTTCATTCTTCGGTACGCACTTTTCTGCTGTTCGCATTTCACGATATAAAAATTTTACAGTACTACTATCAATTTGACAGTAGGTACTGTCAATAGAAAAGCAAAAGAAAGAAAGAAATTAAAATAAAGCAAAAGAAACGACTGCATGATCTCGCTCGTGCATGTTGGTATGTGCATAGCAATAAAAATTATTAAAAGAATCGATCACTGCAGTGTTAGAAGTGAATCAGTGCAGTCCGTAAGTGTTATGTGAGTGTTGTATTTGTTAATCTTCGGATGTTTTAAAATGGCAGACGATGATATTTTTGCAAACGAATTAATTATAGAAAACGGCGAATTGTTTACAATTTTATCAGAAATTGGTATGCCAAATGCATATGAAAAATTAAATAGTTAGTATTGTGAGTATTGTGTTGTTATAGAACTGTGTGTTATAGAATTTTTTTTGTACAGAGTGCGGATTTAATGAAACAAATTTGAAGTACATAACTGAACGCGACTTGGAGAACATTTATTCAGATATAGAAAGCATTGCCTTTAGAGCGGAATTACGAGAAAACCTTTCATTATGGAAAATTAAAAAGGTATGTACTAGTGAAAATACTTAAGGTTTGGCCACATGTTCGCAAAAATTTTACGTTGCAAAAATTATATTTCTCTCTTCAAAAATAACGGGACTTAAAATGCCGCTATCTTGTATATATATATATATATATTTCTAGCATGTGCTCAGTTCGTGTTCATGAAAAAAAAACGTTAAAGCTACCGGGCAACCCACAAATTCTGCTTGATCTAACCATAGCAACGGGTGGTTGTGTGCGTGTCGGGTGATTGTCGCTTGCCCGCCAACACACAATCTGAAAGCATCAAGCGCCAGTTGTATTGTGCGGACGTAAACATGTCGTCATCGGATGACGATTTTTTATTGCTTTCTTCCCTCTCAGTTTCCCCTTTCCTTTAATATGAACTTTTATTCAATTAAAAAATATATTCAGTCAGCGTAAAAATAAATATAAAACAAAGGCATAGTTCCTTGTGAAATAATAATACTGGTTTTAAAAATATGAACTATAGTGCGTATCAATAGCAACATAGACAACTTTTAACCATTTATGTATTTTTTTTTTTTTGGATTTACTCAACTTATCAAAGTTGAAAAGATGGGCGTAGATTTATGTATTTTGTATGAAACTTCGCTTAATTTTGTTGATAAATATAGTTTAAGTTGGAATAATTGACTTAGATGGCATGTACACGCACACAACCACCCGTTGCTATGGTTATATCAAGCCGAATTTGTGTATTGCCCGGTAGCTTAACAACGAGCGTGGTTTGCCAAAAGAAAACCAAAAGCAATTTCGGTGTACTGCTTCGCTCTCATTTTCGGTTTTCGCCAAGATTCGTAAAATTACACACATGCTGTTTCTTCGCTTTTAATTTCGCGCACACAAATTAAATTTCTCACTCATATGATTCAAATATATTGATAATAGCCCCAATTAAAAGTTAGATGATTTCCTTTGATTTTACCTCTAGTTTCCTGAGGATGCAACAACAGTTTCTGATAATTCAAAAGTGCTTGATTGGATGAAGTCACAATATCCATCTCCGTGCAGCACTGTTAAATCGTCAACGAATATCATAACATACTCATCAGCGCCTATTGTAAGTTTTTTGTTTAATAAAAAGTGAGTTTTTTTTTATATATTAAAAATTCATTTATATTCAGGTCGTCAGTGAAGTTTTGCAGTCTACTGCACTTGGAAAAGGTGTGCTCAGTTATTATGATGAGAAAAAAGATAATTAACTGCGTTGTAAATTATTTGTATGATGCAACAGCAAAGAAATATTGTATCCCGAATCCGGTACAAACTGAAGCAATAGCGTCACAAATTTCAGAAATTTTTCCATCTGAAGATCCAAAAATTTATTACATTTCTCGAAAGGAAGGAAAAAAAATAACCCCAGCGGGATTTTATTTAATCGCTTCAATAATTTAAATCGAAAACGGGGGAATTTGTCTAAGCAATTTGATGACGAAGTGGTGGAAAATCAACAAAGGCTACCAACGCCAGAAGCTTCCGAAATCGCTGCAGTAAAGTACAAAATGCACCACATGTCTTGCAATGATAACCAGGCAATGCAGTTATGGATGGAATCGTATAATTTGCGGAATTCCGAATTGAAATCGTGTAACTTGGAAACCATTTTGGAAAACTGACCATTTTATATGCAGTCAGCAGGAGAAAAATTTGTAAGCATCAATATAGCAATTGGAATTCATGTATTAATTAACATTTTGCTATAATATTAACAGATTGATTATGACTTTGGCGAAACTTTGACTGATTTTTTTGCGCAATATTCGAAAGACAAGCGATCAATTAAACTTTTCAGTATAGCAAAGATACCAACAATCGATAGTAGTAAGTCTCTTGTATGAGAAATAATATAAAAAAATGTATTGATTTTGTTTTTTTTTTAAGATTCGAAAGCGTGCTTATTAACGCAGTAGTGAAACCGACTTCAAGAATGGCATCCCAATCTGCAAATGGTAAGACAGTTACACAAAAAGCAACTATAAATGACGGTATTCATAGCCGTTTCGTGCATATTAAAAACATCAATGAATTGGAAGCAGAGCGGGAAAGGAAAGTTGAAAAATCACTTTTAAACAAAGAAAAGGTTCAACCTTACATGATTTTAGTTGGCCGTAAATTATCAGAATTAAATGAGTTTTATGTCAGTTTCCACAGAACGCTTCTCAAATTTACAAGTCTTTCATGTTTTCAGTTTGAAGTATCCAAGGGAATCTCTTTTGATGTGGACATTTCTACAACAAGAAATTTATCAAATTAATACTCCTTTTGACGTAGTAAGCTCCTCCATAGTTGAATTCTCACATAATCTTTCCTTAATTGCAAGAAAATGAATTTTCAATGTTTTGTTTGTAACGAAAATTTTGCAGAAATGCATGAGTTATTCAGACTCTTCAAATTAGTTCATGGGCTTAAGTCAACAAGTGAATATCATGTAATTTTGAGAATTGCTTGCAGCTTTTTTCAAACTCTTCAGCATATCAAAAACATTTCAAAAAGCATTTCGAACATGAGCCACCAACTAAAAAATTTAAAAATGGTTTTTCAATCTTCATATCCAGAGCGGACAGACACAATAATTTCAGAATTAGTTTCCGATGACTTAAGCTTACCATCCACAAGCAATAATTTACAAATAAATTCGTTTGACTTTTCAATTTACCAAAAAAAAATTATTTCTATATGTGAAAATTTTATAATAGATTTGCATTCTAAAGCTAACTTAAGCAGAAAAGACGTTTTGAGCATCCAAAACAATGTTTCTTCAATTTTAAAAAGTGTAATTGAACCTATTAAAATTCCGAATATAAACTCCAAACTTGACAGCAACTTAACAAATTATTTAAATTTTTGTGAAAATCCGTTCAAAGAAATAAGCACAGAATACAGATTCTTTAAAAGTATTGTGGAATCCAATAAATTTGCTAAGCCTATTTTTTTCGATGTAAACAATGAAATAACTGGAATAATTTGGAATGGAAACCCAACTTTAGGCCCAAGTAAGATTGGACATTGTGTTAATTCACTTTTATACAAGCGTAAGATTGCTACGTGTAAAGACAAAATAGTCATACCATTCTACATTTACTTGGACGACTTCGAAATAAACAACCCGTTGGGAAGTCACGCTGTTGTTGATTCGATATGTGGTATTTATTATAATTTTCCGACTTTGCCACAACACATATTGTCCAAACTCGACTTCATTTTTGTAGCTGCATATTTCAAAAGTAAGGAGAAAAAAATTTACGGTAATGATCTTTTTTTTCGACCGTTAATCGAAGAATTACAAAAGCTTGAAGAAGGAATTGTTATTGAAACCCAGGATGGTTCACGCAGAATTAATTTTTTTTCTTTCGAACATATTAGGGGACAACTTAGGTCTGAATGTAGTTTTGGGATTGACGGCTTCCTTTAATTAACTACTGCAGGTTTTGTAATAGAACTAAAGCTGAAATGCAATATGATGCAGTGGAGCATTCGAATGCATTAAAGAATATAGAAAATTACTCAGCTGCTTTAGAAACAAATGGCATTCAACTAACGGGAATTAAATGTTACTGCTTGTTCAATGATCTAATTTTTTTTCATAGCACTGAAAATTTATCTGCAGATATTGCGCATGATCTGTATGAAGGAGTATGCAATTACGACTTATGCGAAATTCTACTTCATTTCATATCCAAAAAATATTTCACTATCGACAATTTTAACCACAGGAAACAAATGTTAAATTACGGCGCTACCGAAATATATCATTTCTCCCCACCTTTGGATTTACAAAATTTGAAAAATACGAAAATAAAAATGTCAGCCAGCGAAATGAAGACATTTGTGCACCTTCTTCCTATTATGATAGGTGACCTTATTCCCGTAAATGATGAAGTTTGGATTTTTTTGCTCAATTTATTGAAAATTATTGATATTGTTAATTCAAGTGCTTTTGATGATGCTTTGCTCGAGAAACTCAGTTCTACAATAAAAAGACATAATGAACAATTTGTTATTTTATTTAAAAAGCCGTTAAAACCAAAATTTAATTTTTTAACGCACTATACTATTATCAAAAATTCAGGGCCACTGAAACACCTACAAAGTCTTCGATTTGAATCTAAACATAAAAAATCGAAAACATATGCAAAAAATATAACTTCAAGAAAGAATATTACTTTTGCGTTAAGTTTAAAAGGCTCATTACAGTTTACATCATTCTTAAACAAATATAGAGACGGTCTGCCAAACGATATAGAAATTCGAAACATGTTCAAATTTAGTATCGAAAAAAGTGAATTTTTTAATAAAAATCTGAATTACAAAACTATCAAACATAAATTCACTAATAATTTATCAATGCAATCTTTAGTTTACAAAGGTACTCAATATAAAAGTGCTTATTTTGTTACGCAAACTTCTAAACATCAGGTTGAATTATTTAAAATTAACAAAAATCTGCTTAGCAATGAAAAAATTCCATACGTTATAGCAACAAAGTATGATTTAATTAGTTCCTATCTAATTGTAATATCCAGCTTTTATGAAATTATTAGAAGAATTTCTAAGACATGAGCTTTTATGAACGTTATTTAATTATAGTTACCGATTACCTTTAAAACAGAGAACAATTTTACTTGAAGCAAATTTAAAGTTTGATAGGTTTTTGATAGAGCTTTTGAAGTAGAAGCAGTTATAAAGCTATTATGTTCCGCTCAAATGACATATTCATTATCATTATATTTTCCCATTGGGGCAAACTTGCTTACCTTTTTTGATTTATGTACATGTTACAAATACTATACATTTATAAAAATTCCATTTATAATAATTCCATTTATAAAAATTTAATTCAAATGAAGTTTTATATTATATCTTTAAATATATTATTATACATTAAAAACAAATTATATAAAAATTGCATTGAAATAAAAATGACATATGTATGTACATTCGGGCGGGTCGATTTAAAAATCGCTCATTGCTCTGTGAAAATCGTATTCTAGGGATCAAAATAAGAAACTTTGCCGAAGGAACCATACCTCTAAAACGAATTCTGATGTCCCCCAATTTGGGTCGAACTTTTGCGTAGGGGCAAATTTTGAAAAACCCCACTTTGACCCATTTAGAGTGCTCCAATCGAGTCCAAATGTATGACCGACCCCCACTAACTTTTCAGGCCCGACCCACCGATGCCAGTGGCACACCCCCTGGGGGTTCACCATACAAACATTTCAAAAAATTTACAATGAACTTTACATGAAAAAATTAGCGAAATGCCTATGTTTTTTCTTTATTTTTATTTATTTATTTGTAATAATACTTATTATTTATTTATAATAATTGTAAATTCGAGCGTGGTGCTAATTGGGAGCGGCGGTGGCTCAAAAGCACGGCGGTCGAATTTGTGCTCGAAATAGAAAAGAAAAAAGAAACGAGAATTCTCGTTATAAAACTGTGGCCGTATATTTATAAAAAATATAATTTATACACAATTAGTTTACCTTGGTGCGGGCGAAAAATCCTGGGCTGGCCGTGATGTGGTCGTGTCGACTGTCTCTGGAAAAGTAGACGGTTTTTCAATCGAGGACAACCGTTGAACCTGAAAATCATCCTCCGGTTTTAAGGGGAGGTGAACCCACACATGCACACCCCCATGCATGTATATGTGTGCTGACAAAACACGAATATGCATGCATGCCCACACAGGTGGGTGGGTTGGTGTGAGTGATTGGAAGGGCGCTAAAGTTACATTAGGGTGGCCCATTTTTTAAGACTTTAGGCATCTCGCCTAAACATGCCGGCCCCCTTGCGATCCGCAACATCTTACCCCGCCACACGATTTCCCACCACGCATCCTCTTAAGCTTAGGACTTAAACTATCCTAGTGAGTGCCGGCTGGCGCTGTCCCAGTCGTATGCCTCCGAAATGCCGTTTGAAGTTTGGCGGCTCCATCGTATCGCACCTAGCTAAGGGATAGGAGGAAGAAACTTTAGAAAATAAGAACGCTGTATATTTCTTGCCAGGAAATAATTAGTAGTATTTATTTTAAATAAAAAACAAGAAAAAAAATAAAAATTTAAAAAAGAAATGTTATTTTAGCTTACATCTAACCTTACATGCTAACGGCTCCCGATAGCACAAATCCAAAAATTGTGCTTTGGGCAAGCAGTGGCCCAAACGACGGTGGAAGCGTGCCCGCTGTTATGACGTCGGCATAGACGTCCCCACCTAGTACGAGGTGGATCGGCGTTGAAATAAAAAACTGCGGATCAGCCAGCCGAATATGCTCATAAGGAGCGGCGACTCGGGCGTCGACGTTCTGGGCTGGGCTGATCCGCTGTAGATTGGACACGCATAACGCGTGCGCCGTTATACTTTTCGGGTTTCCATGGTTCCCGCGGACTCGGAGGAAGCAGCCGCGTTCTCCGCCCGAGTGGGTCGTATGCAGCCCTAACTCTTCCGCCAAGCTGCGATCGATCACTGTGCGGGGGGAGCAGGCATCAATGATCGCCCGGATGCGGAGCAATCCCCCACCGACTTCCAGCTTCACAATCGCAGTAGGCGAGAGAGTGGTCATGGGGCGCAACGGAGGGCCCACCTGGGAAAGGACACGGCTGAGACCGTCGCGGAAGCCGGAAACCCGTGGTAGCTGGCGCGGCTGAAGGGCCAGTCTACCGTCGAAATTCGTGTTGATGCGTAGCTGGCGCGGCTGGGAGGCCAGTCTACGCTCGTCTGTATTTGTGCGGCGATGATTAATGGGCTGTCGCTGGCGCGGCTGAGTGGCCAGTCGCCGTTTGCCGCTATTTCGGTGGGCGCGTCGTGGGGTCCGGTTGGATGTGTTGTTGTGATGGCTGGCGTTGTGGGTGTTGCGTTGCGGTGACCGCGGGGTGCGCCGTTGGAAGGCGCGCCGCTCGTGAGCTAGAAGGGGCCGGAACGGCAGTGAGTCCGATACCCCTTCGACCGGTCGGAACGGCCGTGGTTCCGGTACCGGCTCGGTGATCTCGCCATCTTCTGGCGACCAGGCTGTCTCTGATGCGTGGAGTGACAGCATCTCCTCTTCCATCGCGTCCACTGTAGCTGCTTCCAGTTCGGCCTCTTCTACTTGTTGGGCCCAGCTCTTGTAGGGCGTAGGCGCGCGTGGTGGATCGTCCATGGGCAGATGGAGGGTGGTGTGATGTTTTCCACCACATCGTCGGCATCTGACGTCGCTTGTGCAGTCCCTGGCAATGTGGACCATCGACAAACAATTGTCACAGTAGCCCGCCCGGATAACCTCCTTAAGGCGCTGCAGAGGCTCCATCCCCTGGTATCGGGTGCACGCACGCAGTGGGTGGCTATCGCCACACAGCGGGCATGGCTTTGGGTACCGGGCGGCTAGGCGTTCGGCCCTCTTGCGCAAGGATGCGTAGCGAGTCATACTGCATATGACCGAAAAAGAAAGAAAAAAAAAACAGAAAAATCCCCTTGAATATTGGTATATTGGTGTGGACGCCCATATACGTGGGTGGCGAGCGACCTCGTTCGGGGTTTATCCATGCCATATAATGTGGCATTATTCTAATCTATGATGAAATTCTAGAATTACAATGCATATTACCCGTACATGGGAATTGGTTATTTTTTTCCCGCACGGCACGGTAGCGACAAGTTGATTACGTTGATCGCCTTGTATTTCGATTCGCCACTGGCCCTCATGCAGAGATTTATTCTTACTTGCATGGTCGCCGTCATAAGTGGCGTCAGTGCCGTGCACACAGCGACATTTTCGCTTTTTTCGGTACTTGGTTTCGGTACCGAACTGGGTAGAGAGTGCGAATGTGGTGACTGTTAGGGTTTATTTTTTGTTGTTTTGTGGGCAAAACAGTCCTGCCCCTCCGAAAACAACAAAACAAAAACGAAACCCCGAGAAAAAATGAATAACAAAAAACAAACAAAAAAAATTTTCGTAGTTCGAAAAAACCAATTTTCCAAATTTTTGTTTGAAAATTTATTATTTATAGGTTATTTCCTATTTTACTAGAAGCGGGATCTTCGCCGATCAGGTACGAACGTAGATTTCGTTACCCTATTGATCCCGCAGTGAATGGTACCGATTTTGGCAGATCGGGATTTCGGTACCCGGTGACTAAAACACAGCATCACTAGCATGATGGTAAAATTATGCATATATACATATTTACATATGCTAGCAAATTTTTTTTTGCGAGTAAATGCGAGCTCGCATGGCGTGATGGTTGAAGATTTGCACACATACATATATGTGCGTACTCACGCCTTGCAAAATCGTGAAAAAGAAACAAAGAAATTCATTGTTCCAATTTTCTCTGCCCTAGCGTAGCAGAAAGAATTGGAACAATTCATTATTTTCTTGTTTCCGGCACGCGTGGGCAGCAGCAGTAGCAGAGGTAAGTAAAATTGCATTTTATTGTAAAATGTATTAAATCTAATTTTTTTCTTTTATTTTCAGGTGCACATGGACAAATGGAGATGCGGCTGTGGAAGATCGCCTGGCCGGCGCATGGGCATAAGTATCTGGAGAAGGTAAGTATTTGTTAGCGCTGCCCGAAATTTTGTATCGATTCGGTAGCAGCGCAAATTACTTAGGAACCAAAAAATCTGTAAACATATATGTGCATATAGTTTGTATGCAAATATTAATCGTTTTCTTTCTTTTCAGGTCACGATTCAATTTTTAGTGCTACTTAAAATGGGGAAATTTCGTTCGAAACTAAAGCGGCATACCAAGGGTAAAACATGGAGTAAAGGGCAGTCATCCACTTCTAATCCAGAGCAAATGAAGCATTGGTTAAAGGCAGCTCCTTTATGAAGCCAGCTAAGGAAGTCGCAGACGCGATAGAACCGCCAAAAGCAAAAAACCATCCGGCCAGTAATCTCATTACCAAATTTTGTCGAAGCCAATTCAAACCTGAAGTTTTGACTAACTCCCAGACAACGGTTCTGCATACACTTACGCTCCTCAAAGACATTTTAAGTGGCTTTAAAACCGAAGATATACGGTCAGTTTGTGAAAGTTTACTTTCTATAATGACCGCTGCTAATGTACTCATACGCACTAATTGCTTTCAAACGTTGCACGCTCTCTTTGCCTCACGCACAACCAATTTAACTGGCCAATTGTGCGCCAAACTGTTGGCCGCAATACATGAATATCGTCCTGACCGTGTTGATGTGCGTCAAACCATTGCTTGGGTTACGGTATCCCAATTGTGCGCATAATTACTTCGCTGGAAAATGTGTCAAATGCACCGTTCGGCGAAATGGCTAAACATGTTATACTCATATTTTCTATTGTTTTCGAAGTTTGTGGCAAACATTTTAGCAAAGAACTCTCATCTTCACTGCTAACGCTTTCAAAACGCTACGATACTCAAAGTTCATTACGCATACAAATAGAGCCCTCAATAATTGCAGCAATACAATCAAAAACCAAATGGTACATATGAAGCGGATCTGCGGAAAGAGGCATTGGATGTTATAAAGTTGTACTTAACAAGAACACCGGAAGCGGTATTGAAAGAGCTCTTCGACACAGCAAAAACACAACTGTTCAACACAGCTGTTGGTACATTCGAATATGATGCTATTTTCGATATCAATGCAGCCTTATTGCTTTTCCAAAGCAGCGAAGTTATACGCCAATTCTTTGAAACATTTATTGTACCAGTTTTGAAGAATGAAAAAACCAAATTGGTATCCAAAGATGAGCAAAACCTAAAAAAAAACAACAGCGACGTACATACGAACTTCTACGTGATATACTCGTCTCAGAGTCTACGTCTTGTCAGAAATCTGGCCGTAAAAACAGCATTGCTCTGCAAAAATTGCTTTGAGATGCGTTTGAAACAAGTTGTGCTGTATGTCAGGCTGCGCGTTTGAGATGCTTGAAAATAATTATTGAAAATCGCAAAACTCGAACTGTGAACGATAAAATTGTAATGAAAACAATACCGGCATTGGTTAAAATTTTTCAAACTTCTTGTAAATGAGCTGGCTTATTTAAAGGAAGCAAATCTAGCTGATTGTGAAGAAGATTCTGATGAAGATGACGATCATTCTGGTGACAAGCCTTCTACAACTTCACCGCCTAAACCTCGTTTCGTATCTGACTTGCTTTTCAATGAAGATGATGAAGAAAATACAGACGACGACGGTCTTGGGTGAGTAACTTATAAAAAATCTTCTATTTCAGACAAATATGGAGGAAAGTTTAACTAAATTTTTACACAACTTTTCTAGTAATGAACATTTCGGTATGTTTGTGAGCCATTTAAACGATTCTGAAAAGCAGGTACTGATGGCCATACAAGTCGATGTTGCCTGAAAAACATTGTCCAGCAAACTAAATTTGTATACTCATTCATTATCAACTAGAAACCGTATCAGATATTTATATGGTAAAGATCTCTGATCACTTGATCAATCTTGTTTTGGTTGTTTTTGGGCCAGTGCACGAGAAGGTTGCTATGCAACTTCAAAGAAATAACCCTTAGTCGGTCCAACACCGGCCACGCGGTACACAGTATTTCTGCGCAGAACATACCTTTTGCACCTTTCAACAACAACCATATGAGATGACAGAAATCTTCCAACTTTGATTTCCAATATCTCTTCACTGATACCAAAACTCGAGAGTCCGCTTCCTGATTATTGTTACCAAGGTCAAAACGCGGCTTTTGATACCTTTCCCGATAATTTCGGACGTGTTTTAGTAGTTGTCCCCTCAAGGTAAAAATTACCAAAATTCACTTCACGTTCGCCATATCCTGGTTTACCTAACGATTTTGGCGGCTGAAGATGAATATTGACTTTGTTGGTGCATAGATAGATGTCCATCCCCTTGGAATATACTAATGTTTGTCCTACTTCCAGGTACGGGAGCAGTTGCGGTACAGAGGGTGGCTGTGAGCGGTAAAACTCCAGCGCGCTACTCGACAATATGGGATTGGAGCTAGAGCCGAGATTCCAAGGATAGGGGTGAGAAAATATTTGTTTGTCATATGTATATTTGAAAGATATGAACGTATAGGTATATGTATATGTATACGAGGGTGGGACCATCTGCTACCAACTTGTCGTGGCAGATGGATAGATTTTCAGTGGCAGATTGGTCCGCCTTTCTGCGATAGGTTTTCTTGGGCCTCGATATCGAGTGCAATCGCGTTTTCTGTGGCAGAATGGATCGCCCTTCTGCGGTAGGCTTTCTGGTGTCCTCGTTAAGGGTAGCGAGTGAAGGGTGGAATTTTGGGAAAGGGGAGGTCAAAACGGTTGGGAGGTGATGAAAGGGGATGGTTAAGATGAGGCCCCCGGCCTCTCGCCAGCCATTCCCTCCATAGGGAGCAGAATCAGTTTGACCAACGGTCTTCTGATCTGCCCCTTCTCGGTCATGAGGTCCACTACACGCACTCGGTTATCTTCGCCGGGGTGTACGTGGGTAACTCGGCCGAGCCTCCATTCATTGGGAGACAAGTTGTCTTCTTTGATGACAACGAGATCCCCCACCTTAATATTTTGTTTCGGATGCTTCCACTTCACTCGTTTGTGAAGTTCGGATAAGTATTCCACCTTCCATCGCCGGCAGAAGGTTTGATGAAGAGCCTTGAGCTTCTGCCACCTATTAATAATGGAGGCAGGGCTCTCATTCACCTCGGGTTCTGGCGGAGCCAGGAGATGACTTCCAGTCAAGAAGTGCCCAGGGGTCAAGGGTTCCAGGTCCCCGGGCTCATTTGAGGCTGGACTAAGTGGCCGCGAGTTGAGGCATGCCTCAATCCGGCACAATAGCGTATGGAATTCCTCATGCGTGAATTTATGAGGCGAGGCTAACTTCTTGAAGTGGCTTTTGAAGCTCTTCACTCCCGCCTCCCAGAGTCCCCCCATATGTGGAGCCCCGGCTGGAATGAAATGCCATGTCATGGCTTGATGGCTATATTTGGAGATAGCCTTGTCTCGGGCTTCCGAGATAAATGCTTTAAATTCAGATCTCAAAGATCGTGAAGCGCCGACAAAGTTGGTACCATTGTCGGAGTAAATGTTTCTCGGACATCCTCGTCTAGCGATAAAACGTGAAAACGCTGCTAGAAAGGATGGGGTGCTAAGATCACTGGTCGCTTCCAGATGGATCGCTTTAGTCGTGAAACAAACAAAGAGGCAAACGTAGCCCTTTGATAATCGACATCCTCTACCGCGGTATTTTTTAATGTCGAAAGGCCCGGCAAAGTCTACCCCAGTATTGGTAAACGCGCGGGTGAACGTAGTGCGTTCGCAAGGAAGGGTACCCATAAGTTGGGTTTGCGCTCTTTTTTTTATAAATGGTGCAGACCTTACAGTTATGGATGGTGGCCCTAATCATGTTCTTAACATTCGGAATCCAATATTGGGTGCGGATGAGACGGAGCATCAGTTGGTTTTCCCCATGGAGAGAGATTTGATGTATCATTTGTATCGTCAGACGCGTCAACCTACAATTGTATGGCAGTATGATTGGGTGGCGCTCGTTATAAGCGAGGTCTTGAGACGCTCCAAGACGACCACCCGCCCTAATAATATCATCTTTGTCGATGAATGGGTTGAGTGGCAATATCTCGCTTTTCCTATCGATTACCTGTCCCTTCTTCAAGTTTACATATTCCTCCTTATAATGTTGCTTCTGATAGAGTTTAATCAAGAGTTGCGTCGTGGTCTTGATCTCACCGGATGAGATTAGGCACGATTTTTCCTGAAAGGAAGCTTTTGTCTTGGGATGAGTTCTTCGAAAGAATCTCATAATATATGATAGTACCCTCAAAGCCCTCGGTAAATTCGAAAACCGGTCAAGAATCTCGATCTCTTTTTGCGTTGATATTGCGTAGGCCTGCGCTCTCTTTTCCTCCACGGATGTACTATACTCCTTTTCTTGTACTGGCCATTGGGAATTGTCTTCTTGTAGCCAAGAAGGTCCCTGCCACCACAAAGAATTGTTGACCAAATCCGATGCCGGTAGTCCTCTGCTTCCTAAGTCTGCTGGATTCGTTTCTGAGTTGACATGAAGCCAGTTCTTGCTGCCGACTAGGTCGATGATCTTTGTAATCCTGTGTGCGACGAATGTTGACCAGGAACAGGGTGGTTTCCTTATCCATGCCAAAACGATGGTGGAATCTGTCCATAGATACTGTTTCACTGGTCCAAGTTTGATGTTTCGGAATATTGATTCCATCATTTCCGCTAACAGTACTGCTCCGCAAAGTTCCAAACGCGGAAGTGAGATGGTCTTCACTGGTGCTACTCTGGTTTGGCCAGAAGTAGATTTACGAAGATATCATCATTCCTTTTGACTCGCATGTAGACAGCTGCAGCGTATGCCTTTTCCGAAGCATCGCAGAATCCATGTATTTCGACATCATCTTCTGGTGAAAAGTTTACCCATCGTGGTATCTTTATGTTGTCGATTTCGTGGTATTGATGTCTGAAGTTTTCCCATCGTTCCACTGTATTGGACGAAACTGGTTCATCCCAATCGGTGCCCTCTAACCAGATGTTCTGCATCAAAATTTTTGCCACAATGACCATTGGTGCAAGCCATCCTAAAGGGTCGAAGAGTCTGGCGATGGCGGATAGAATCGCTCGCTTTGTTAACTTTTCACTTTCTTCTAGTGACCCTGCTTTAAAGTAAAACAGGTCTGAATGGGCATTCCATCTTATGCCCAATGCCTTAACGGTGCTGGTATCTTCGAATGCCAGAAAGTCCTCGGTCAGCCGATCCGATATTGGGATGTCGTTGAGAATTTCCTCAGTATTCGAAGTCCATTTTCGTAGTGGGAAGCCCGCGGAGAGTAAGACTTGTCGAATCTCATTCCTCGCGTTAATGGCCGATGCGAGTGTGTGTCCCCCCGCTAGTACGTCATCTACGTACATGCCTTCCCTTAATATGCTAGATGCTGTAGGGTGAGAACTCTCTACTTCATCTGCTAGTTGTAAAAGGGTTCTAATTGCCAGATAAGGCGCACAATTAACCCCGAAAGTGACCGTTTTCAGCTCGTAAAGGCTTATGGGTTCTTGAGGCGATGTTCGGTAAATAATCCGTTGGAATTTGACGTGATCATCGCTCATCCAAATTTGCCTATACATCTTTTCGATGTCACTATTGAAAACGAAGCGATATAGTCTCCATCGCAGTATAAGTACTGGAAGATCTGATTGTAGTACTGGGCCTGGCAAGAGAATGTCGTTCAAACTTGTGCCATTTGCCGTTGGGCTCTACGCATTGAATACGACGCGTACCTTAGTGGTGGTACTCTCCGCCTTTACTACGGCGTGATGGGGCAAAAAGTAATTGTCCGCCGAATCGGCTGGTACAATGGCAGTAACTTTTCGCATATGCCCTAATGTCTCGTATTCAGACAGGACCCTTATATATTCTTTCCCTAATTCCGGGTTCTTTGCTAACCGTGTCTCATTTCTAAAAAATTGTGAGCACGCCCGCCTAAGAGACCCTCCTATGTTTATCTGATCTGGGTAGTCCTGTCTGAATGGAAGAGAGACGACATATCTTCCATCCTCTCTACGACTCGTAGTTTCTCTATATAAATCTTCGCAGTACTTGTCATCTGCGTTTGGGCTTTTAATTCTTGGAAGATTTTCCAACTCCCAGAATGCTGTAAGCTTTTTGTCCAAAGCAACTTCGCTGTAAAAGGACACTATATTTCTGGTTGGATTCGGTGCCTCTATGCGCCCGGTTAATATCCAACCGAACACCGTTTCTTGGGCGAGAAGTGTACTAAGTACATTCTTTTTCAGCCCACTCAATATAATTTGCGGATATACGTCTCCGCCAAGTATAATATCAACTTCCTCGTTGATGTAGAATCGCTTATCTGCCAAGACTAAGTCTGGGAAAGCCTGCATAGTCGTAGCATCGATATGGCAGGATGGCAGATTCCCAGTTAGTTTGGCTAGAATTAGAACTGATGTTGTTAAGCTGAAGCAAGGGTCCACTGGTGAACGGAGTTCAATATTGGAGGCCTCCTTGACTTGAGCGGACACGGCATTAGTGATGCCCGAAACTTGAGCATGCATCCTCTTTGCCGGTAAATTGATTCTGCGTTTGAGTCGTTCTGTCATAAACGAGCACTCTGAACCAGAATCAATCAGTGCTCTTGCTGGGAAGTCTGTACCATTATGATGAATGGTTACTCGAGCTGTCCCTAGCAGCACACCTGCACTTGAATGAACATGGCAGGATTTAACATTTCTGTTTATGGCCGAAACAGATTTTTCAGCTTCCCGTCTCTCTTGTGCCTGCTTTGAAGTTGAGGCAGCATTATCAGCATGATACTGATTAGGGCTGGTGGTTGCCTGCGCCTGAAGAGACTCCGCATGCAGGAGCGTATTATGTCGAGAGTGGCACTTGTTGCAGTCATAAGAACTGGTGCACTTCGACACAGTATGTCCTGGGGATAGGCAGTTCAAACAGCCCTTGGTGGATTTGACAAAGTTAATTCTCTCCACCGGAGTTAATTTGAGAAAACTGGGACAGTTTCGTAATCTGTGGGTATTCGATTTGCACTTTGTGCACAGTAGTTTAGTCACGTTTGCTTGGTATGTACCAAGTCTTTTTGCAGGGGTTTCGTTGGCAATCCGCGTACTTTGCGGCTTTTGCACTTTCGAAGAACTCCCTATGAACCCAGACACTGTTTCGAGTGTCTGGAAGCGGTTGGACAAAAATTTGTCCATATCCTCCCACTTGGATATTTCCACTTTGTGGTCTATGCTTTGCTCCCATAGACCAAGCGTACTTTCCGGCAATTTCGTCGAACACAAATACGTTATAATTGCGTCCCAGTTCGAAGTGTCAATTTTATGACTTCGCAGGGACGAAAGGCAATTATTTATTTCGCGCTGAAGTGTTTTAATCGCGCTACCACATTCACTCTCTACCTTTTTCAAGTTGAATAAAATTTGGAGTTGCGAGTTTACTAAGATACGTTTGTTTTCGTATCGCTCGCATAAATTTCTCCAGGCCGTATCAAATCCCTCATTCGTGAGCGGACATTTTTTCACGATATCTTTTGCCTCACCTTGTGTCTTATTGTTCAGATGGAACAATTTCTCCACTGGTGTTAGGCGTTTATTTAAGATGTATATAGCCGTGAACATGTCACGAAATGTTGGCCATGACAGATAATCGCCCTTGAAAACTTCAGTATCACATGGAGGCAGGCGGATACTGTGTTCAAATTCGGGCTTTTCTTCAGATTTATTTTCTGGTTTGTTGTAGCGTGTAGCCATGTCTGACATGCAGCGTAAATATACTGCATATGCCCTCTTATATTTCTGTTTGACAGAAACTATACCAGTGGCCTCTAACTTATCTGAATTTAGTAAGTCGTCATAAGCCGTTCTGGTTTTCCTCCACATTGCCTTCAAGTCCTCTTGTTGAAGCCCAAGAGTGTACTTGCTGTGGACTGAATCCTCTAATTCATTGTAGTCTGATTCGAATTCAAAAATCGAATCAGCCAGCCTAATGAAACTTTCCATATTTTGGACTTAGAGGATCTGGAGAATCAAAACAAAACCGAAAAAATAAAGCTGAAGGTACGATGAAATGCTCAACCGTACAAGAAAGATGCTGAATAGAAAAGGTAAAGGCAGTATTTTACCCAGGAAAAACAAAACAACCTCAATAAAATTGTAATAAACTCAATTAATGTATAATTTAATTCAATTATTTTTATTTATTGTTAATTTTTGAATTATATTGCAGACTTGGCCGATTTGTCTGACGAATATTTGTTTGCTACAAACGCAAAAAATGTAAACAAAATCTTTGTGACTTACTCGCCACCCACACGTATAAGGGGAATATGTATATATAAATGTGTGTATGTGTTGCCGCAATAAGGAAATACACAACAAACACAGATTAAGTGCGCGGTGTATCAAACGAGCGAAAGTGAATAATAAATGAAAAAATGTGAAAACAAAGAAAAGTGCTATAAAAATAGTGAATTTTATCAGAAAATAATAACTAGCCTTCGATTAAAATTCTGTTCTATATATTACGAAAAAAAAGTGGAAAGAACAAAAAACAAACTGAAGATCGAAAGGCTAAGTGAACTTATTTGTGAAAATGAGGTTATGTTACCTCTTGCCTTGCGCTGTGTCCAAAAAACCTTACCACTGGTGGGAGGATAATCCGGATAGACACAAGGGTTTTTAAGCGTTTAATTTAATTTAAAATTTAAAGAAAAATAAAGCACGTAACTGACCAAAAAAATCACTATTGTAAAATATTCAGTAAACGCACTTACGTTTGATTACACTCGCGGGCGGCACTTTTATACAATTGTATGCAACACACAAAAAAACTAAGTGGCAAGAAATATACAACTTACGTGCTTTGATGTGGTGATCGGCCGAATTTGTTGTATAAAGTTGGTGTTGTTTGTTGTGGTATGTGGCAGAGTGTATGGCAGAGTTGTTCGCTTTTTGTAATTGCACAGAGTGTATGGCAGAGTTGTGTGTAATTTGTGATTGCGGCAGAGTGTGAACAATATTGAGTATTTTCTCCTTTATTGTGTGGCAGCTTCTGGTAATACAAATTAGATTCTTTGAAATTATTACTCCAATTGTTGTTGTTGTGGACTGTATGCTGGTGTCTCTAGACGGGGAGATGGACCATGTAAATTCGAGCGTGGTGCTAATTGGGAGCGGCGGTGGCTCAAAAGCACGGCGGTCGAATTTGTGCTCGAAATAGAAAAGAAAAAAGAAACGAGAATTCTCGTTATAAAACTGTGGCCGTATATTTATAAAAAATATAATTTATACACAATTAGTTTACCTTGGTGCGGGCGAAAAATCCTGGGCTGGCCGTGATGTGGTCGTGTCGACTGTCTCTGGAAAAGTAGACGGTTTTTCAATCGAGGACAACCGTTGAACCTGAAAATCATCCTCCGGTTTTAAGGGGAGGTGAACCCACACATGCACACCCCCATGCATGTATATGTGTGCTGACAAAACACGAATATGCATGCATGCCCACACAGGTGGGTGGGTTGGTGTGAGTGATTGGAAGGGCGCTAAAGTTACATTAGGGTGGCCCATTTTTTATTATTTATTTATAATAATATCTATTTTTTCTCTTAAGAAATTTATTTAGTCAGAACATATGTAAATGAAAAAATTACTTTAAGTGAGTTATAGAAAAGAAACTAAAAATATTATTGTTGAAGTCTTTTTTACTTTCAAGTCTGGGCAATTTCGCACGGCTCTCTAATGTCGTCGCCATAACAGCCTCTACATTTTCGGTATAACCCGTTTGGAAACGCTAGCTAGCAATTGAACATGTCGTTCCGTTCCTTGTATGTGTGATGGAATTTTTGGATCATTAAACGGTGGATCATCTTGATTTAAATATTCTTTCAATGTGTCGTACGGAATGCTTCGCGTGAATGGTGGTTCAAATACGATATTTAAATCATTCAAATTGATCATTTCCGTATAACTTGTGCAATCTGGTTTTTTATAAACTCTAGGTTCCATTGGCTCGTCAACATCGGTTCGATAGCCTAGAATTTTCTTGATGGCACAGTCGCGCTTTTCTTTCCTATCATCAAACAACATTGATAACAAGATATTTTCCGAATGCGCATAATATGAATTATCTTTAATTACTTGATTGACAATTTTGCGTAAACGAGGTTGTAGAAATCGTGACCAACCAATGAACTTGAAAAGTAATGCACTGCCGTACACGACAGAGCTGTAATACTTGATATTGAAGTACATTGGCACATAACATTTAATTGTAAATTCAACCAGAATTCTTAAATTTGCATCTGGATTTTCCGTTGTCACATATAATGGCAATAATCTAGCGGCCTTGGTGAGCCACCGAGAATGTACAATTTTCCCTGCTTTGATGTTAGCCAGATCCACCGGAACCACGCCGCTAGAAATTGCATGGGCCATGTCGTATAAGTACTTGGAATCGGTGGAAAATTCTATTTTTTCTGGAGCAGGGGGCATATTTTGCAACTCAATTTTCTGGAAGCCGTCCACCACCTGAAAATATATAATAATAAAATAATTAAAAATGGTTGACAATTATAATAAATGAGTGATAGCAATAAATTACCGGAAGAGTTTCAAAAGTTTCGATTTAACGGCTCAGTTTTCCGGTTGCCGATCTTGGTCCAGTGCTAGTTGATTTATCCAAAGCTTCAAACAAATACCGAAACGGAAGTTCGTTGAAGTGTAGAAGGCAAACGAACCAATGCAATGGTCTTTTTAACAGCAATTCGAATCGTCGTATAATTCCACCGTGTGGGCCAGTGTTTGTTACCTCACCGTCAGTGCATATTCCAATTAATGCATCCGGTGATATATTTTTATCGTTAAAAAAACCATTTAATTTGGTTGTTTTGTATTCAGCGGTTTCATGTTCCAGTCTTACGTAACCAATCAATTCAGAATTGGGTTCTCTCAAAATAACAAGATGAGGTTCTTTTACCATCCTAGTATGATACTTCATCAATTTTATCTATCGTTAAAGTATCATCTTTTCTGCCATCGAATGAAAACGCTAACAAATTGGTACCATCTAACCTTTTGCGAAGCACTTCTTGTCTGCATTTCTCTTTTTCTCTGCGAACTTTCGATTTATCCATGATGAGAGGTTTCCCATGCTTAGCTTTAATTTTAAAATCTTGCAAAAGAGCGGTTCCCAATGCTGATGCTACTCTGTCAGGCACATCAAATCTGTCACATACCAAGGCAAAGTTAAAACAATCGTATCTCTCTGTGTATTGTGAACTCGTGCTTCTATCCATATCTTCCTGAACCGATGGCAGTGCGTATGTTGAATCGTCGGGATCTTGGTACATATGTTGGCATTGATGACATAGATGCTGCTCCTTGCTCTTCAGTTTCCATTATAAATGCATCCATTGTTAGTCTTCTCTGATTATGTTGATCGTGCATGAACTCTTTGAGGCGTTCGGGAACTCAGCCGCATGCACATGGAGCTGCCTTCAAATCGCATTTACATGTTCCAATGTAAAAAATTGTTTCCAGAGATTTTACATACTCTGTAAATTGTTGGGTGTTGTTTCTTCTCTTGATTTGCTCTTGATACTTGTCAACCAATTTATTCAATTTATTAAATACACTTTTTTTCAGCATTATTTCCATACCAAGTTTTTCCCAAATTCCAATCAACTTATCTTGTACTTGAATAGTGAATGATTTATGCGAAAACTTTTTTTGTTCTGTTTTAGCACGTTCGCTTAAGTAAAAATAATATCTCAAGATATCCAGATGGGTTGGTAAATTAAGATCAGTTAAATCAGTAGACACACCAAAAACAGTAACATCATGCTTGGGTATATGACTCATTTGGTTTTCGATAGTTGTTGATGTAGTTGCTTCATCTTGCGGTGTAGAGGATGGTGGATTCATTGTAAACTTTTTGATTTGGAATGGTCACTTCACTTATTATTTGTTTTTAAATATTTTTTTATCTGAAATTAGCACTTCACACTTTCAGTTCTTCACAACGACTTAATGCATTCACAAAAACTATTGCGTTATATATGGTCTACGAGACGAGGTAATAAGAATGAAATGGTAATTTCAATTCTACCTGCTGTGTCTTGTGGTGGCTTAAAAAAAACAACACAAGCAATTTTACGATCTGCAATTGTGTCACAGTGATACCTTCATTTTTTAAAACGGTTGAACAAAAAACCCACACAACTATGTTTCCGACATGCAAATGCACCACAGTGATGCCTTCATTTTAAAAGGGTTGTAAAGACGCGAATTTCTAATAATTTTTTTTAATTTCTTTTCTATTACTAAGTTAAATTCATTTTTTCTTTTACATATGTTCTAACTAAATAAATTTCTAAAGAGAAAAATAAACTCCAAAAAGAACCCCCAGGAGGGTTTCAGGGGGTGTGCCACTGGCATCGGTGGGTCGGGCCTCCAAAGTTAGTGGGGGTCGGTCATTTTTTTGCCTCCCCAAATCGATAATCGTAATGTACATACTACAAATTGGATTTTATATTTTATTTTACATATTTATACATTGAAAGTAAAATATTGTGGGATTGATAGTGGCAATATCAATTAATGAAAGTAAAATATGGTGGGATTGATAGTGGCCATATCAAATAATGAAAGTAAAATACTGTGGGATTGATAGTGGCAATATCAATTAATGAAAGTAGAATACAATGGGATTGATAGTGGCAATATCAATTAATGATATGAGTCCACTTTCAAATTTACAGTAATTCATGGCAGTATGATAGTATATTCGAAGAATGATAGGAGGTCACTTTCAAGATTGATATTACCCACTGTTGGACGAAAAATGACAGGGTTTACTGTCAATTTGACGGCCGTTTACTGTAGATTTTTATTTGAGTGTAGGCTTAGTTACAGTAATTGTGCATTGGTGTTGGATGGGCGAAGGCTTGTTTTTTGTAACAGTATAGTGATGACTGGGCAGGACGATGGCATTGTTACAAGTCGGTGCTGCAACGGCTAAGGGTTATTTTATATAATTATTTGTGTTTTTATGTGACCTGCCACTTTTTCTACACTCATGTAATGTCGTATGACTTTCAACACTTCCAACTGTTCAATTTATCTGATTAATTAAACTCAGTAAGTAAATAGCTCCAAAAAAAATTTAATCAACAAATTAAAGAACAGCTGATTCTAAATGTAAGTCAGACGAAAATAGAAACATTTCTATTCCGTATGTGCGTTTTTTTGACTTGTGCAAAAGTAAATTTTAATTTTCCTTTACACGTTATGTTGGTTTTCATACGTAAAATGTGACATATACACATGACAACACCATATCGTGTAAAAGGCCTTCTAAGGCCGCTCACACAGAAGGAGGTTGTGCTGACATAAATGGACTATCTCCAGAAAATTGTGTTTGGGATTATGTCTTTTTTTTTAATTGGGACTATGACACACTCTCCAGTGGCTTACTTGTAGAATAGGATATATTTTGTTGAAATTGAGAATACTAAGCCTAATAATTTCTTAGCAACTGCAGGTGTGCCACAAGGTAGCATCCTTGGTCTTAGTTTATTTATAATTTTAACTAATGATGTTGGCTTATGCCTAAACCACTCAAACTGTCTACTATATGCAGATGACTTATAACTCTTTAGTAGGATCGCTTGCACCTCAAATGCGTTGTGTTTGCAAGAAGATTTGAACGTCATTAATGCATGGGCTATCCAAAATCAATTACGTCTCAATATTAGCAAATGCTGCCATACGACGTTTTCTAAATTAATGAATTCTCCTCACCATATTTTGTTTCAAACGTTGCTTTTGCCTCAGTTAAAGAGTTTCGCTATCTTTGTGCAATTTTTGACTCATGTTTTACCTTCGGAAACCATGTAAACTTTCTTATTCCGAAATCTTATTCTAACCTAGCTTTTTTGCGCCGTTATGCGAAAGACTTCAAGGACCCATACACTAGAAAATTAGAATATGCCTCGGTTATTTGGAATCTGATTTACTTCTCACACTCTCTAAGAATTGAAAGGGTTCAACGAAAATTTGTAAGTTTTTTTGATAATCACCTGCCGACTTACAATGCTAGGTGCATGCTTATCAATGTCGTCACTCGAGGTTAGATGCTTTGTTCAAAACATAACGTTTATTTATGACATAATCATCGGTGCCATTGATTGCCCAGATCTTCTTGGCCAGATAACTTTCAATGTCCCAAATAGAGCTCTCCGCTCTCATATTCCATTTCGCATTGAAGTTCTGCGATCTTGTAAGAGGGCTTGCAGAATTTAATAGGTATCTAAGAGTCTTGATCTTGACTATGGCATGCCTAGGTCTATATTCAAGTCACGCATTGAGTCATTTTGCTTAGCACATTAAGTAAATCTGTAAATCTAGTCAGTAAGGTTATTGTTACCATAAAGAACAATATATAGGAGGAATCATTATTGAGCCAAAAGAATCCAAGTCAACAGTTTTTGGAATTTTTGTCGAATGGAATTTGCGGCACGTCACGTCTGTTTAAAATTTAAGATATCCTTTGATTCGATATCTCGACCGGTTTCGGAGTTATCGACCAATATGTGTACCAGGGTGACCCAAAATATATATATACAGGGTGGCGCAAAAGTTATCCTCCTATCAGAAAATGCTATAAATTTTGCGAGTGGCCCCTAAAGTCAGTTCTGTTTTGACATTTGTGTAGTAAACACATGCGAAATACACGTTAATAAACAATGTTACGCTACACTGCTCCAGAACGCGGAATATTGCTGACTATTTATTTCGGTCGGTGAAAAACGGTTACTGCGCAAAAGTAATCCTCCTATCAGAAAATGCTATAAATGTTGCGATTGGCCCCTAAAGTCAGTTCTGTTTTGACATTTGTGTAGTAAACACATGCGAAATACACGTTAATAAACAATGTTACGCTACACTGCTCCAGAACGCGGAATATTGCTGACTATTTATTTGACCAATAATCGCTCGGGGCCAAACGGTTACTGTGAATGGTGAGCGCTACAGAGCAATGATCGAGTTCTTTTTGCCGCAACTTGATGAATTGGGATTGGAAAACATGTGGTTCCAACAAGACGGTGCAACAGCACACACTGCACGTGCCACAACCGATATGCTGAACATCGGAAGCTTACTTTTGCGCCACCTTGTATATAGCGGCTTCACCTGTGCCCATTTGTTTGTATGTGCATATGCCGTTCTTACCTTTATATATTTCTTGCCTACTCGTTATTTCATGGGGTATCCATGATTTGTTAAAATTTAAACAATTAAGTGACTGTATTTTTTAATTAATTAGTGTGTAATCCAGTTGTTTTGTGAAAGTTTATAATGTATAACTTCTTCATTGTTTCATACTTCAGTTTACTACAGTTTTATATCACGAAGTGCGAAAATAACACTCTGGACACTGAAGCTACATGCTTGAAGATTCTAACTAGATTTGTATTGGTTCTTTTTGATTTCACTTTCCATGTCGTTTGCATCTTTTTCACAAGTTCTGAACAATTTTTCAAAGTATTGTTCGACGGAACGAATACGTCGTAACTCCAGTCTAAGTCCTTTGCGAAATCCACTACGAGCCCTAAGTCTATCTTTATTGGTTGAAGATTAA
The DNA here is from genome assembly GCA_949987695.1 of Merzomyia westermanni. Classification (NCBI taxonomy): domain Eukaryota; kingdom Metazoa; phylum Arthropoda; class Insecta; order Diptera; family Tephritidae; genus Merzomyia; species Merzomyia westermanni. The sequence continues at coordinate 101,260,338 of OX465288.1, read as the reverse complement.
CAAACAAAGGCCGAACGCATTGTGTTAACAAAGATGCTAAAAGACTGCATTTATTATTTAAAAAATAATACTTTTTAATGTTGGCCTAAGAATTTTATAATACTAAGCAATAGAGAAAATATTTAAATTTTTAAATTTTGAACCTTTCACATAACAAAACTGTTACCATAAATTTATCAATAAATGCCCATAATTGGCACTATTTTCTACCAGCTTCACTTTATTATAAATGGGTGGTTCCATATCATTTTTACAACTAAAATTTAGATTGGCCTGACTTAGTTAAAAAAACAAAACGTGTTTTTACTTAAATTTATATTTTTTATAGATTTTGGTATACTGAATTTTATTATGTTAAAAAAAATATCAACTCATACATTGGTCTTAGGTACAATTTATATGAGCTATAAACAATTAGCTGTGGGGCGGAAACTACTCAACTACTCAACTTATTCTAAAAAAATAAAACAAACAAAAAAATTTGTTTTCTACCTAAAGAGTATAACGATTATTAACCTAAGAATTCTTTTAGAAACTATAATGCTTTAAAATATCTCTAAATTTTCGTACTTTTTCGTAAATAAAAAGTTTGAAAAAAAATTACTTGAGAATTTCGCATATTATGCGAAAGTTTATAAGAAAAATTGTTTCAGGCCAATCTAAATTTTAGTTACAAAAATGACATAAAACGACCCAAATACTAAAATTTAATGGTCATAAAACTGCAAATCCAATTTTTTAATAAAAATTCGGATTAAAAGTGTAGAATTTTGATAAAACTTGGTTAAGTTTTCTTATGTTTTGCTTGTTTTGTATTAGATAACACAAGTTTACAAATTCAGGTCAACTTTTGGATCTGAGCAGATAAGAACGATTCTTAACTATATTTGATATGCTGAATTCGAATCTGCATTCAGTTTTTCAAGATTGATTCTAGTTTCCGAGTTCTCGCATGATAGCACCATTGTGCTGTTATAGCAGCTTTTAAATCGTGGCACTGCGTGATAAGTAAGTGGCACTGCGTGATAAAGTAAGTAAAAATGACATTTCACTTTGCGAGAAGCTGCTAATTCTTGCTGGATAAATTTCAGCCAGCACAAATTAGCAAGCCCGGAAATCAGCTGATTTTGGCACATGATCAAAGCAAATGTAAACAATAGAATCAGGTGGCAGCTAAATTTGCAAATTTTTGGTCATATCGCGTTCGCGTAAAAATTAATAATATATATAAAAATAAAAATGCAGAGACAGTGTTGCAGAGTTGATTCAAAGTGTTTTTGTTACGTTTGTGGTTGTTATATGATAAAAAAAAGTGGCAAAATAATAACAAATGCGCTCAAAGATGCGTATCTGCACTACTTTGGTTTCAGAGTAGCAGACACTCATAAGTCATGGATACCGAAATTTATTTGTAACGCATGCAACACAAAGCTGCATAAGTGGTCATTGCGAGAACGTGAGTACTTTTCCTTTTCAATGCCAGCGCTCTGGAGAGAACCTAAAAACCATGTAGATGATTGCTACTTTTGTTTGATAAAAGTTACGGGTATAAATGCAAATTAGCAAAATATAAATATCCTGATGTATCATCAGTATCCACCCCCGAGCAGTGAAAGCGACTTTCTCATGGAAGCGACACATTTAATTTCGCAAGATGAACTAAGCGATTTGATTCGTGATTTGAATTTGTCCAAATAAAAAGCAGAGTTGCTAACATCACGGCTGCAGCAATGGAAATATCTAGACTCTCGAACACAAGTTACTGTATACAGAAACAGAAATAAGGCACTTCGACCGTTCTTCAAAAAAGAAGACAACATAAGTTTCTGTAACGATATTAATGGTTTATTTAATTAAATGAATACACCGTACGATCGAAACGAATGGCGTTTATTCATTGATGGTTCCAAATACAGCCTAAAAACTGCTCTTCTCCACAATGGGAATAACAAACCATCTATTCCGATTGCTCATGCACTACAAACGAAGGAATGCTACGAAACAGTGCGGAAGATCCTGTGCTTCATCAAATACAATGATCATAAATGGAAAATATGTGGTGATCTAAAGGTTTAAACATTAATTCCAATTATATCGAAAACACTTATTTTTTATATTATTTCAACAGGTTATTGGCATCTTACCTGGGATGCAATCTGGATTCACCAAATTATGTTGTTTTTTATGCTTGTGGGATAGCCGCGCAACTGAACATCATTATGTGAGGAAAGAATGGCAAAGTCGTACTCAATATGAGCCTGGACAGCAAAACGTCTCCGCTGAACCACTTGTAAATCCACAAGACATTTTCCTGCCACCTCTTCACATTAAACTTAGCCTTATAAAGAACTTCGTCAAAGCATTAAACCGTGAAGGACCGGCTTTTCAGTACTTAGTCAAGTTGTTTCCTAAATTGTCATATGCAAAAATCAAAGAAGGAATATTTGTCGGACCTGATATTAGAAAACTAATGGCTGATAAAAAATTTACAAAATGTTTAACGCCCGATGAAGCAGCCGCATGGGCATCTTTTCAAAATATCGTTCACCACTTTCTTGGTAATCAAAAATCCCCTAATTTTAAGGAAATTATTGGCAATATGTTGGAAAATTATCGAAAGATTGGAGCTAGGATGTCTCTAAAAATGTATTTTCTGCATTCCCATCTCGATTTTTTCCCCGAAAACTTGGGTGATACGAGCGACGAACAGGGAGAGCGGCTACGCCAAGATCTAGCCAACATTGAAAGACGATACCAAGGATTTTGGGATGAAGGCATGATGAGCGACTATTGTTGGACTCTAATACGCGAAACAGATACTAAACAATACAAAAGGCAAAGTTCCACCAATCTTCATTTCTGATTTGTTACTTTTTAGTTAATAAAATACATACTATTTGACAAAAATCTTTAAAAATTAATTTATTGACTGTATTAAAAACTAGAATCAATGTTAAAAAACGGAATAAAGAATCGGATTCAGCGTCATAAATTGACTTAAAAACCACTTTTAGTTGCCTAGATCCAAAACCGTGTATACTTCTGTAACGGTCTACACTTTTATAAAAAATGTATAACAAATTCTAGGCGGTATCTATTTTTCCCATTGTGTGCTCTGATTAAATTAATGAGCCTGCACACACTAATATTTTTAGACCGTCTGAATTCGGATTTTTAAAGACGTGAGAAATAAGGGAGTAGAGTTTCAGATCTCTAAAATTACGGTATTACTTCGGTCTGTTACTACTTGAACCAATGTGTACGCATACCTCGAAATCGGTCTGAAAAGAAAAGTATGTGGACATATATAGGCTTTATATTCAAACGCATAATCTACTAACGGAAAATTTCATATAAAATGAGAAAATTATAAGTCGGAAGCATAAAATGGTATTGTGTTGTTAAATCAAAAGTGAAAAAATAGTAGATCATTGAAGAAGTACGCGACTGGGTCCCATATCTCAACTGTTGGAGAAACAATTATTATGGCCGGATACAGTCTATTATAAGTTCTGAAACGCAGCCAAGCTTGGGCGGGCTGCAAGTAGACTAGCAACGTCTCATTATTTCTTCCCCAATCGCAAGTCTTTTTGTAGTTATTTGTAACGACAAAAACACACCCCGAAAGCCGGATATGAACCCGGTACGCTCCGGTACTCCCTTGCGGTACTGCCCGACTGTCGTGGTAGCGATTTGGTATTACCAGTTTAACCTTCTATGTCATGTTACCCCTCCTTCCTTAAGCAAGGAGAAGATGGGTAATGAGAGGCATCATATCCGTAGATCAACCATCGAGTTTTTGCGGGTCTGTAGCTTTGTGATCATTGTCTTTCACATATTTACATAGAGCTACCGTATATTCTAACTAGGCAAACTTGTTGTATTCACTAGTTATATTTTTTTATTTAAAATTCTACTATTAGATTTATCAATATAGTAATAGCAATTTACGGAACATTTGCTGAAACATTCGACTACGTTGAAGTAAACAGAGATTCATATAAGGAGATTGGCTTGATTGTTGATGGGCTATACTGTTCAATGCTTTTATTTATTTTCTGTGACTGCTCACATAACGCCAGTTTAAGTGTAGCAAACGGCATTCAAAAAGTATTACTTGAAATCGATGTGAGAAACATTGATAAGAAAGCGAAATCTGAAATCGATTTGTTTGTTTTTGCGATCGAAATGAACCCTGCAATCGTAAACTTGAAAGGTTATGTCAACGTTGATCGTGAACTGCTAACTTCGGTAAGTAAAGACTTTTATAGCTCTGCGCAAAATGCATGCGTGTATATTATATCGTACCACCTTTCATTATATATAGTTTAAAAAAACTTTAAAATGCGTATTATCATATCAAATATATGAACCAGAATAATGTATTAAAGTAGTAGTCAAAAGGAAAAAACGGCAAAAAATTGCTTACTTAACTCGGCTTGTCAAATGTCTGAGTAGCAAAAAGCGTTGAACTTTAATACCAGCGCGTGTTCGCACTCAACACCTCGAGAGGTAATAGATGAGAAAAGTTAGGAAACTTCGACATATGTTTTTTTCCATTTTCCATTTTTTTTTTATGAATATATAGGGTGTTTTTTTTAGGGGTATAGAACTTCGAATTGAAATAAAACACAAGAAAATCGTTTTAAGGTCCATCAATTTGGCTTTATTGGAAGGATAATTTTATGCCATTAATGTTTAAATATGATTTCGGGCATGTGGCCGCCGCGGCTGGCTCGAATAAAGCCAATTCTACAGGTCCAATTTTCAACCACTTTTTCGAGCATATGGGGCCGTATGTCGGCAATAACGCCACGAATATTGGCTTCCAATTCCCCTAACGTTTCGGGTTTGTTGGTGTAGACGAGCGACTTCACATATCCCCAAAGAAAATAATCCAATGGTGTCAAATCACACGACCTTGGTGGCCAATTGACAGGTCCATTCCGCGAAATTATGCGCTCATCGAATGTTTCCTTCAATAAATCGATTGTGACGTGCGCTGTGTGGCATGTAGCGCCGTCTTGTTGGAACCACAACTCATCCACATTCATGCCATCCAATTCGGGAACAAAATAGTCGGTTATCATGGCTCTATACCGGTCTCCATTAACGGTAGCTGCCTCTCCAGCATTATTGCGGAAGAAGTATGGCCCAATGACTCCACCAGCCCATAGAGCACACCAAACAGTCAGTTTTTGTGGATGTAATGGCGTTTCAAGGGTCTCATGTGGATTCTCTTCACTCCAAATGCGGCAATTTTGCTTGTTGACGTAGCCATTCAACCAAAAATGAGCCTCATCACTGAACAAAATTTTGCGATGAAAATCAGCATCGAAATCAATCTCATTTTCGGCCCATACACCAAAATCACGACGCATTGCATGGTCTCGCGGCTTTAATTCTTGCACAAGCTGGATCTTGTAAGGTCGCAAGCCAAGATCTTTGCGCAAAATCTTCCATAAAGTTGATGGACAAAGCTCCAATTGCTGTGTACGGTGGCGAATCGATTCATTCGGGTCCTCTTCAACACTTTGCTCTACAGCGGCAATTGTTTCTTCGGTGCGAACTGTTCGACGTCTCTGCGGATGCGTATTATCACATAGAGTAAACGTAGTGCGAAAACGATCCATGGTTAACCGAATTAATTGCTCTGATGGACGATTATGTCGACCATAAAATGGACGGAGCTCACGGTAAACTTCGCGAACTGAACCATTATTTTCGAAATAAATTTGCACGATTTGCAAGCGTTGTTCTTTTGTCAACCTGTTCATGATGAAATGGCAAACCAAACTGAACATAAATGACATTAGAGTTGCCAGATTTGACCACAAAATGCCAGTTTTATCTCTATTCGAAAAACAAACCTGTAAAAAAAACACCCTGTAGATCTATCTCTTTGTAACTGAGGAAGCACCTCTACCTTTATTTTCTCTAGCGACGCTACTTTTAGTGGTTGGCAGGAAGTTTTCGATGTTAGTTAGCGGTAACAACAATATTCGGGTAGACAATTGGAGGGTATCAGTACCCAGTCAAGCCAAAATTTGTTTAACCCAGTAATGATGCAATTAAAAAAATGTGTGCTGGAAATACATGCAGTGCTTAATTAATGCAACATTTTTGTTTAAATACTACTTATTCATTACATTTATGCTGATTCATACAGATGTTTTGCAAATTTCTGCAACAAACAAGAAATAATTCAAGACGATCGGGTTTTTAACACAAAAATATTTATGTTTAAAAATACGCAGTTAATACAGTTGTTACGACAGGTTAAAAAGCGGTGAGCAACTACTATTTATTAACATATATTTATAGCTTACGCCTAATAAGCTCGTCATAGCATGAAATTGCGCTTTGTGTATGACCGTTAAGTGGGTATTGATCTGCTAATCAGCTCAGCAATACGATATTGAGTGTATTTGAATAGCTATGTTCCGACATGGCTCATTCTATATTGCAGTATTATACAGGTAGGTAGGTTTTAGCCGTTTACTCAATGTCTGATTAGGAACAATTCGTTGATTATCTTCTGATAAAAGTTATCAAAGGATAGACCTCTGATTACGTGCTTACCAAAACAAAAAGTGACAGCTGAAAGTAAAAATCTGATTTTGTGATAAATTGTTCTGCTAACAAATTCTGCTAGTAATGGAGTTTAAAAATGAAATAATATCCATATAAACAAAAATCACAATCGAAAATTCTTCTTCTTCTTTGAATGGTAATCTAACCGCCTGGGCGATTTTGACCGTCCAACATAGCTCGCCAGTCGTTTCTTCGTTGCGCCAACGCAAATCGGTCTCCACTTGGTCCTTCCATCGGAGTGGTGGTCTCCCTCTTCCTCTGCTTCCACCGGCGGGTGCCGATAAGAATACCTTCTGGGCTGGAGCATCTTCGCTCATTCGCACTACGTGGCCTAGCCAGCGAAACCGCCGGGTTTTAATTCGCTGAACTATGTCGGCGTCTGCGTAAAGTTCATACAGCTCATCATTAAATCTTCTTCGGTACTCGCTGTCGCCAACGCGTAGAGGTCCACAAATCTTTCGAAGAACCTTTCTCTCGAATACTCCCAGAGCCGCCTCATCAGATATTGTTAGTGTCCACGCTTCTGCACCATATAGCAGGACGGGTGCGATGAGTGACTTGTAGAGTGTTATTTTCGTTCGTCGAGAGAGGACTTTACTTTTCAATTGCCTACTCAGTCCGAAGTAGCATTTGTTTGCAAGAGTAATTCTTCGTCGGATTTCTAGGCTAACATTACTGTTGGTGTTAATGCTGGTTCCCAGGTAAACGAAGTCCTTTACTATTTCGAAATTATTGCTGCCAACAGTGGCTTGGTTGCCAAGGCGCGAATGCGCTGACTCTTTGCATGATGACAGAAGGTACTTCGTTTTGCCCTCGTTCACCACCAATCCCATTTTCTCCGCTTCTTTTTCTAATTTGGAGTAAGCAGAAGTTACGGCGCGGTTGTTAAGGCCAATGATATCAATATCGTCAGCTCCTTTTCGTGCTATCGAAAGCGGCTTTAAAATCAACAAAGAGATGATGTGTGTCGATTCTCTTTTCACGAGTTTTTTCCAAGATTTGGCGTATTGTAAAATTTGGTCGATGGTAGATTTACCAGGTCTGAAGCCACACTGATAAGGTCCAATCAGTCTGTTCACATCAGGCTTCAGTCTTTCGCACAATACGCTTGATAGGACCTTATATGCGATATTCAAAAGGCTGATTCCGCGATAGTTGGCGCAGTTTGCAGGATCGCCCTTCTTGTGGATTGGGCAGAGAACACTTAGATTCCAATCTTCAGGCATGCATTCATCCGACCATATTCTGCATAGAAGCTGATGCATGCGCCTTACCAGCTCCTCGCCTCCGTGTTTGAATAACTCAGCAGGCAAACCATCAGCGCCAGCTGCTTTATTGTTTTTCAATCGGGATATTGCTATTCGCACCTCATTATAGTCGGGTTGTGGAACGTCAATTCCATCATCTTCGATTGTGGGCTCGGGTTCGGCATCTTCTCTGGTTTCTTGCTCAGTTTCTCTATTTAAAAGGGCAGAGAAGTGATCCCTCCATATTCTGAGTGCTCTCTGAACATCGGCCACCAGGTCGCCGTTCTCATTCTTACAGGAGTTTGCCCCGGGTTTAAAACCTTCTGTCATTCGCCGAATTTTTTGATACAATTTTCGGGCATTATTCCCTTTGGCCAGCATCTCAAGCTCCTTTATTTCACGCTTTTCTGCCTCTCTTTTTTTCGCCCGGAAAAGCCGCCTCGCTTCCCTCTTCAACTCGCGGTAGTGTTCACACACACTCCTCGTTGCATTCGATCTCAGCGTTGCCTTGTAGGCTTCGTCCTTTCTTTTCGTTGCAGCGCGGCACTCTTCATCATCATACCAGTTGTTTCTTGCCGGAATCCAATTACTTCTTCGGCTGCGGTACGGAGTGCTCCTGAGATATGATCCCACTGCTCATGCATTCCACTAGGTTGAATTGTGCTCTGGGAGAGCAGGTGTGAGAGGCGATCTGCGAAATAATTGGCGGTCTGTTGCGATTGCAGCTTTTCGACGTCCAGCTTTCCCTGCGTTTTTTGTTGCACCTGTTTTGTCGTACAGAGGCGGGTACGAATCTTGGCTGCTACTAGGTAGTGATCAGAGTGGATGTTAGGTCCTCGTATTGTGCGAACATCTAAAGCTGGAAACATGCCGTCCGTCTATCACAACGTGGTCGATCTGGTTGCGTGTTTTTCGATCGGGGGACAGCCATGTAGCTTGATGGATCTTCTTCTGCATAAACCTAGTGCTGGATATGACCATGTTTCGGGCACCGGCGAAGTCGATCAGCCTGAATCCATTTGGCGAAGTCTGATCGTGTAGACTGAACTTCCCGACAGTGGGGCCGAATACACCCTCCTTACCCACCCTGGCGTTAAAGTCGCCAAGCACGACTTTGATATCATGACGGGGGCAGCGCTAGGATGCTTCTTCCAGGCGCTCGTAGAATGCATCCTTTTCCACGTCGTCCTTCTCTTCCGTTGGTGCATGAGCGCAGATAAACGATATCGTGAAAAATCGTACTTTTATGCGGATTGCAGCGAGACGCTCGTTCACGGGTGTGAACGACAGTACTCGGTGACGGAGTCTCTCTCCCACCACAAATCCAACGCCGAATCTGCGCTTGTCTTCATGCCCACTCCAGTAGATGTTACATGGTGTTCTGATCGTATTTCCTCGCCCCGTCCATCGCATCTCTTGTATGGCGGTGATGTCAGCTTTTGCTTTCCTCAGGACCTCAACCAGCCGGGCAGCGGCACCTTCCCCATTAAGGGACCGGACATTCCAGGTACATGCCCTTATCTCATAATACTTATTTCGTTTGCGGGTGTTGTCATCTAAAAAAGGGGTTCTCATATCCGAGGCTTTGTTGTTGAATTTCATTGGAACGTTGTTTTATGTGGTGGGTCCCAAACCCAACGCACAACCCGTTTCACGGAAAGTTGAATTTTATTACACGTTTGTATAGCGAGCCGCTTGATCCAACATAGACGCCCGCTTGCAGCCGCACCACATGGGGATCAGACGCTGCTGTTTGAACCCCCCAGCAAGCCCTTAAACCGATTATGTCGGAGTGGCCTTACCAGGTTGTCGCCTTCTCACGTTTAGCTCACCACCAAACGGGTGTTCGGCGGTTACCCAGAGGATACTTGGGCGCAAAGCCCGGAAGTAGTGAGCTGCTTGAACCGCATGCAAAATAATCGCTCTGGCCATTCCCAGGTGAATGGCGATCAGAAACTTTCCCCACTTGCGTGGACTTCTGCACACGGCCCCATCCTCCATCCTCGAAAATTGTACGCCAAAATAATTCGTTTAAAATGTAAAGAAGAACATCACTTTTTATGCGTTCACAATGCAACTTTTGTGAATTTTTTCCCAAAAACGTCCACAATGACCAACTTTATCAAGCTAAACTAATCAGACCTTTGTGTAAACGAAAATGTCATTCTGAGGCAAACCATGATTAAGTTATAATGTGATAAAGGTTATTATACAAACTGAAGTTTGAGAGGAGTACAACCTTCTAGGTCATGTCATCACATCCGTACATCAACCGTCGAGTTGCACGCCATTACCTTTATGCATTTTAGTCTCCTCTTACGGCCGGTATGCCTACCTCGGGCATATTCTAAGCCTATAACCCGCAGGGGGGTCAGTTAATGTAGCCAAAATTTGATGGAACACCTCCACTGCATTAGCCCTAGTATATGGCGCTTCTATTGCCTTTATTGATGTCAGAAAGCATCGTTACTTTAGTAGAAGCACTCCTCTCAAACTTCAGTTTGTGAGGATAATAATATCTTACGGTATTAATTATACCCAAACCTGAGCCTATTTTCCCTCTGCTAGAGTACCCCCAGAAACTCAGAACCGATCAGCAGCAGAAACGTTCGGCTTTTTCGCTGTGGTTCTTCTATTTTTAAAAATTACCAGTAGCTTTGATGAATGCTGTGGTTTTTAATGTTGTTGTTGAGCCACAGGCTTAGTAGTAACGGCAGCCTTTGAACACTGCTTCGTACTTCACCTTTTCCTCGGCATCTCGCTCGTGGACCTGACCACTTCTTTCGTTTTCGGGAATCTCCGAAGGATGTATATCGCCCTCTGGTACCTTTAACCGGACAAAGAAACCCCTTTGTCCATTCTCAGTTCAAAAAATATTTCTGAAACACATTACTTGAGTAAAACCTTCCTCACCTCTGTAACGTTCGCCTTTTTGGCTGTGTTTAAGTACCATATTTGTAATAAAAGACTGTATACTAAACGTGCTAGCGTGTGCCAACAGAATTCTCCACAATCACCTAGGAACTCTATATGTTGCTTAGTGAATATAATATGTGTATTTACCAAAAATGTCTCACTATCTTTTTGGTGCAAGCCCGCTTCTCGTCCAGAGACACGCACATACAGTAACTCTGAAAGCGTTCACGATCGCATGACAGGAGTATGCAAAAGTTGTGAGGAGCATATATAAGGGGGTTATCCAAAATAACCACCAATTACATTTGATATTAGTCAACTATTTTTATTTCATAATAAGGATTATGACGGAAGTTTATTCAACAACAAATATCGGTCTCGGTGGCACGCAATTACCACCAAGCCAACTAAAACAACAAATAGGTTCTGCCATCAGTTCACGCACCCAACCGCGGCATACAGCCAGCAGGGGTGGTGGTATCACAGCGAACAGCGCTCGTATTCACGCCAATGGAACTATTGGCACAACGTTCACGCCAGCTACATTTAATGCTCTAGCAAGACAGAGTACTGTTTTTCAGAGTACGTCAGCCAACAATTGTCATAAACCGTGATGTGCTATACGTTGTGCAAGACTTGAGTGATCGAGAAGAATCTATATGTGCCCTTGGGTGTAGTAGCTAATCGTTTCGATTTATGAAGACTGGCATTTGTAATAAGGCGAATGTGCCATTACTCGATTGTTATATGACATTGGAAAATTAAGGCTAAAAAGGAAATTTGCACTTGTGGCCAAGCATTTGCCCGCACCAGTATGAAGTTGGTACGTTACTTTTTTTATTAGTGAGACGCCCATACAAGCCCAAAACAACACCAATACCTCAACAAAATCTACCAGTAATGCTGACACGTATTCGACTACTGACTCGGCTGAGGATATGGAAATGGCTAATGGGGAAGATAGTCTCAGTTTCACTACCACAATGAGGTACTACTCGAAGCGGCGCACGACCAAATCTGCAAAGGTATACAACTGCTGGGTAATAAGGTATTTGGCATGAAATCCAGTTAGCGTAAAATAAAAATATAAGCGTGGTAATGATTTGTGTGTGCAGGTGTCAATTTTCTTTAACGCTTGTGAATATAATGCTTAAGAAAAGGTTTATTGTATCGATTGGCTGCGTGAATGGAAAAATGGAAGTCCATAAAGCTCTTTGAATTGTGTTGAAGCAGATAGTGAGCGGTAATCAATTTCTGTACATATTTGAAAAGTAACTGAAATTACTATTAAGTATCTGCAAATGCAAATCACTTTCATCCCTAACATGTGACACCAGGACATTCGTAGCGCCTTTGTGTTTGATCCCAGGTGTCGGTGTATCATCACAAACATACTCCATCGCAATGAATGCAAATTTTACATCTTCCTCTGTGGAGGTGTCTTATAGACTTACCGGTATTTTTGCCACAAGCGCTTGACTCTGGAGTGGATTTCTCGATTGTGTTCGCACCCCGTCGAACTTGAACTCGAGTATATCGAGCTTTTTCTATCATACTATCTGATGTGCTGTTCACTCACGAATTTTCAAGCGGAAGTGGTACCAGTTAATTCGCCAGGGCCATATCCTTTGAACAACGACTCTCTCTCTACTTTTTCTTGGCGACACATTGCGACAGTATTTATTTGAATAAAAAAAGTTGCATTTGCTGACAAATAAATTTTACAATTCATATTTGGCAGCTAAAATTGTTCACAAAGCTCGAAAGTTTTGAGCAAACATTTATGCAGTTGCGCAGCGCACGGATATCTAGAGCTCTACTCTGTAGTATGGAAATCCTTTTTTTTTGTTTAAATCATCCTCACTACCGATTTCCTATCCACCATTGTATCCAAGAGTACTTTCGTGGCCTGTCCATCGGCATCAGCCGCATCATTTTGCCTTTGCTGTTCAATTATTGGACTGATTAATGCAGATGACTGCAAGCAATGCATAACGTTATTGTGGTGTGGCGGCGATAGCAATATGCCCTTACCATTGTCTATCGTTTTCACATTTATCCAGGCATTCATTTGTGAGTGCGACAGCGCCTAGTTTCGATTATTAATCGACTTTCGCGAAATTTTGTTGTCATTCGCCGTCGAAAATTGCGCCACACTCAAGGACTTTATAAGGTACTGAATGACATATTTTTGAATGGAGAACAAAGACGTACAGGGAACAGAACCCTCCACATCGGATTAACGAGAGTACGACAATGGCACGGCCTGTGCTGGCAACGGTAAAAATAATATATTTCTGTTTCCGAGGTAGAGCAGTGCTATACATTTGTATGACTTCACCACTGGCACCAGCTCTATCTATCTCGAAAATACCATGTGCCTCACACGACGAGCCCGAGGACCGGAGCTTTTACGAAGTGTTACTTTTAAGTCAAACCCTCAAAGCGAGCCAGAGGATGTATAGTTTAAATATGCAGTTCTAGTCCTCAATGGAAATTTCACGCGCTGAGACCGAGGGTTTTTTTCTGGTTTTGAAGCTCTGACGGAAAACCATTCAAATTTTATGCGGTGAGGGATGCGGGCCTGAGTTATTTGTGACTCTAGCGAGTGCCTGGGGCCCTCTTGAGGGAGCTTGGTTTGGAAAATCTGAGAATAAAAACTAATACTTAAGGAAGGAGGTAAAGATCGTGATACTCTGACAAAGTTAGTACCATTATTGGAGTAATTGCGTGTGAGGCATCCTCTTCTGGCGATGGGGTAGTCAGATCGCTAGTCGCTTCTAGATGTATCGCTTTTGTGGTAAAACACACAAAGAGGCACACGTAGCCTTTGGGTATTCGGCACCCCCTACCGCGATAATTTTTGATATCGAAAGGTCCGGTCGTGAACGCACGGGTAAATGAAGTCCAATAATTTGGTGCGGATATAGCAAGAATTGGTCTTCTCCAGGAGTTCTGCAGTGTTATCTGGCAAAGCATTAGTACAGTCAGACAAGATTACCTGCAGTTGTATGGGAGAATAATTGGATGAAGCTCATTATATGCCAAGTCCAGTGAGGCTCTTATAATACCGTCTTTGTCAACGAATATGTTAAGTGGAAGTATTTCACTTTTCCCTTCAATGCCTCGACCAGTTTTCAAATCCCGATATTTTTAGTTGTAATGTTGTTGTTGATAGATTCTGATTAAAATTTGCGTTGTTGTGAGATTAAGTGCGACTTTACTTGAAACGACGCGTTTGAGTGAGAAATTCGGTAGAATCTGATGACAAACGATAACTCTCTCAAAGCCCGAGGTAAATCATAAAAACGGTCTAGAGTACAGGTATTATTAACTTTTGTCGTCGCGTCTGTTTGCGCTCCTTTTATTGTTCTTATTGGTATTGTAATCAGTTTCTTGTAGTGGCCATTGGGAGTTGTCTTCTTGTAGCCAAGAAGGTCCTTGCCATCACAACAAACTGTTGACTAACTCCAACGCAGTTAGTCCTCTGCTACCTAAATCCGCTGGGTTAGATTCTGACTTCACGTGGAACCAGTCATAATTACAGACCATTTCGACGATGTTCGGGATCCGATGTGCGTCGAAAGTGGGTCAGGAACAATGCGGTCTCCGTATCCATGCCAGTACGATAGTTGTACTTTCACTGGTCTTAATTTGATGCTCCTGAAGACTGATTCCATGATTTCTGCAAGTAGGACAGCTCCACACAGTTCTAAACGTACGATCGATAAAGTCTCAACTGGGGCTACGCGGGTTTTACCTAGTAGGAGATTCACGAAGATGTGGTCATTCCTCTTGATGGGTATGTACACTGTTGCCGCATAATCTTTTTCGGATGCGTCATGTGTCTTATGGAGGACGAGAAGTTTTTTTTAAGTTATTTTATTTCTATATTCTATTGTTTACGAGGTGTGTATATTATATTATTTGTTTAGAGAGGAAAAGGGGGAGTGCGGAGCACATGTTAAATAGGTACCCTTTCAGTAATATTTATTTAATTATTTTATTTATTTATATTATTTGTTCTATGTAGAACGTGGAGTGCGGGACACCTTTATACCTTGTATGCATTAATTGGGGGCGACCACTATTGGATTTTGGGATTACAAAACATTAACTATATGTTTGGAATATTTCATAAGCTGGTAGCGAATTACAAGAGAGTGCAGTGCAAATGAAATAGACGAAGTAAATCGTTATATCTTATGTCGCTCAAACATTCTCGCAGGTCGTGTAGTGATATTCATAAGTCGCCGGTTTGAATCCGGCTCGAAGGACCATGTCTAAGCTTTAGGGAGGGCGAGAACTTTTTTTTAGGCTACTGTATTTGTATATTTTATTATTTATATTACATTATTGGTTTAGAGAGGAAAAGGGGGAGTGCGGAGCACATGTTTAATAGGGACCCTTTCAGTAATATTTATTTAATTATTTTATTTATATTAGTTGTTATATGTAGAACGTGGGGTGCGGGGCACCTTTACCTCTTGTATGCATTAATTGGGGGCGGGATTGGCTTCCTCATTTTCGCTGTGAAAACCCCCGCTTCGGGATTATAAAATATTTGGAATATTTCATAAGCTGGTTGCGAATTACAAGAGAATGCAGCGCAAATGAAATAGATTTGGTGTGATTTTCGTTCATATAAAACTGTCTATACATCTTTTCGATGTCGCCGTTGAAGACAACCCGGGATAGTCTCCAACGGAATATAAGTATGGGATGATCTGATAGGAGTATTGGACCCGGGAGGAGTACATCGTTCCAGCTAATGCCGTTTGCCGCAGGGCTTGAGGCTTTGAAGATGACACGTACCTTGGTAGTGGTACTTTCCGTCTTTACAATGGCGTGGTGAGGCAGGAAATAATTATTGGAATCATCAGACGAGATGTTGTTTTTTATTTTTCTCATATGTCCGAGTGTTTCGTATTCAGACAGCACCTTAATATGTTCATTGCCTAAATCTTGGTTTTTTACCAGTCGCGACTCATTCCTAAGGAATTGAGAGCATGCCCGTTTAAGGGACCCTATTAAATGTTTATTTCTTTCCGTCATGAAAGAGCATTCCAACTCCGAATGAATTAATGCCCGTGCGGAGAAATTGGTACCAATGTGGTGTATGAGTACGTGCGCGGTCCCCAACAGCACATCTGTGTTCGTGTTGACGTGGCAGGATGTAAATTTCTGGTTTCCCTTAAACCCAAGAAATCTTCCGGTATTTGGAGGGGAGTTGTGATAATTGTGCCGTGGTATGGCAGCAAGAAGCAGAGCCTGAATATCACCAAATGGGCATTCACAATTGCATGTGTTCATGTATGTATATATATATGTAGCTCGTGTAATACACGAAGTAAATTAAATCACAAGGCCTTTTTTATGACATCGCTGTGTAACACACAATAATAAGCTGCAGAAATAAAAATTGTAAAACATTAACGTTTATGTATTTTACTGGGCATCCAAGCTTATTACATGGTGTCAGAAGTGAAAGCAAACAGAGTCGGTGATAAAAAAACTTAAAAGCAATTGGGATTGCAAAAATAAAATTGGATTTTCCACCAAAGAATTGTAACAGCGTGCACATCACAAATTGTCGTATAATAAAGTTAAGTAGCGGACATCTCACGTTTGCGTGCCGAGTGTATATGATCACATATTGTAAAAGTAAAGTATAGTACACAAATTTAAATTGAGTAGTGGACAGAATTCGACCGCTGCTGCCTATTGATGCGTTTAGTCATTGATTTTAATAACCAAGCAAAATGGCTGATGATGGTCATAATCGCACGCCTCGCCCGTTGGAGAGTACAAATATAGCAACAGAGTGGCCTAAATGGAAGCAACAATTTGTAGTATGGATGATAGCTAATGGGAAAATGGAAAAACCAGAAAAGGAGAAAATAGCAATATTCATTTGGTTATTGGGTGAAAAAGGAGTGGCGATTTACAATAGCCTGTACTCAAATAATGGGTCAGAACTGTCGATGCTGGGTGTCAATATACCAGCACCAACGGAAGCTAACCCAAATGCAGTACGGCAACGAAAATTAGACGAAGTAATTAAAGCGTTTGAAGAATATTGTGTACCAAGGAAAAATCTCGCAATGGAGGCGTATAAATTCAATATGATAACGCAAAAGGAAAAAAAATCATTTGCTGAGTTTGAAACCGAGTTGCGGAAGCAAATACAACATTGTGAGTACAGCTGCAGTTGTGGAATAAAGTATGATGACAGGATGTTGCGTGATCGCATCATTGTGGGAATTCATGACAAAAAGTTGCAACTAAAATTATTAGATGGTCGTGATGAAACCTTAGCTCGAAGCAAAACAAGTTGTGGCGACTATAGCAACGGAGAACGAAGTAAATGTTATTAATCAACCAAAACGCATCTGTTTTAATTGTGGTCAGCAATGGGATGTTCAGCATAAGTTGGTGTGCATAGCAAAGGACAACTTGTGTCGAAATTGTGCAAAAAATGGCCATCTTGCCAGCATGTGTAGGCAAAGAGGGAAGAGTACACAACAGAAAGGTGTCAACAACAATAAGGGCAGATCAACCGTTAACAGCGTGCCATGGGGTGATATATCAGGTAAAGTAGACTGTTGTTATATTATGTTGAATCACACGCTTAGTAGTAAACCCAATTATAGAATAAACTCTGTTGAAGTGAATAGGAGAGATTGGACGAAAGAATATCAGATAGAATGTCAAATAGTGAAGTTCAAGATCGATACAGGAGCGGATGTTAATTGCATTCCATTAAAGTTAGTTGAAAGAATGAATATTGAATTAAAAGATAAAAAGAATTGTTTGCCAGTATTTGATTATAGTAATAACAGAGTAAAAATTTTTGGTTCAGTAACATTGAAGTGTATGGATTTAAAAACTAAAATAAAGCGAGATATATTATTTTTAGTTGTTGATAATACATTTGAACCGATACTGGGATTGAACGCTTGTCTAGAAGGGGGAATTGTTAAACGGGTTGATATCAATGCAGTTATATTGCCGAAAATAGCTGAAACATTTGCTGAAAAGTTTAAAGATGTATTCATGGGATTTGGTAAATTCCCGGGTGAGTATAAAATATACACAAAGGAAAATTCTAAACCAGTACTGCACTATAAGAAGAGAATACCACATTCACTAATAGGTAAATTGAAAATAGAACTTAATAAAATGTTACAAGATGAAATTATTTCGCCAGTTGACTACCCAACTGACTGGGTCAATAATGTGCAAGTTGTTGAAAAACCAAACGGTGCTCTACGCGTTTGTCTTGATCCAAATCCACTCATACATTCATTAAAGCGAGAGCATTTTTTGATTCCCACGGTAGAGAACCTTATAGCTGGTCTGGCAAGGTCCAAAGTGTTTTCAGTGATGGATTTGAAAAGTGGTTATTGGCACATGTCACTTGATAAGGCCACGTCAGACCTAACAACATTCATGACTCCGTTTGGGCGATTTAAATTTAATCGCTTGCCCTTTGGCCTTAATTGTGCACCAGAGATGTTTCAAAGAACAATGATACAAATATTTGGAGATATCCCGGGAACGTGTATATACTTTGATGACATTTTAGTACACGCAGAGAGTTTGGAAGAGCATGATACAATTTTGAATACAGTTATAGAACGTGCCCGGGAGTATCATGTCAAATTTAATGCGGAAAAAATTCAATATAGGAAAGATTCAGTTAAATTCATGGGTATTCTAGTTTCACATAATCAACTTAAAGTGGACCACAAGTACTGTGAAGCGATTCTTAGCATGGAAAGGCCAAAGGACAAATCAGGGGTTTTGCGTTTTCTAGGATTGTTAAAATATTTAGCTAGGTTTATTGGAATTTAAAAAGTTATTGGGTGTTGTATCATCGGAGCCGGTGTTGTCACTTTATGATCCGGGGTTGCCTGTGATTGTCCAAACGGATGCATCCAAAGATGGATTAGGTTGTGTGTTAGTACAGAATGGACATCCAATTGGGTTCGCGTCTCGAACATTAACAAAGAGTGAACAGAAATGGGCACAAATAGAAAAGGAACTCTTAGCCATTGTGTTCGCTTGTCAACGGTTCCATTATTTACTATATGGTCGTGAGTTCACAGTTGAAAGTGATCACAAACCATTGGAAACGCTAATTAAGAGGGATATTGATGATGTAACGATGCGTCTTCAGCGCATGTTCATGTTTCTATTGAAGTACCCACAGATGAATGTGATTTATTAGCCCGGAAAGGAGATGTTAATTGCTGACTGTCTATCACGGGCTCAGTTAAAAGATGATGAGGAATTATAAGGTCTCTCGGGAGTTATACATTCAGTTATTAAATCGATTTGCGTATCGGAAGAGAATCTCAATTATTATCGGGGAGTGTTAAAGACAGATGAAAGCTATAAGAAGATTTGTAACTATGTTGAGCGTGGCTGGCCAAGCTTCCACCAATTAAGTGAGTTGGGTCAACATTTTCACAAATTGAAAGCAGAACTGCATGTGGAACAGGGATTGTTATTTTTAAATCACAGGCTTGTAATACCAACAAGTTTTGCAGGGCAAGCTGACAAAATGGTTACATGATCCACACTTAGGTATTGAGAAAACGCTGGCCCGAGCAAGAAAGTTGTATTATTGGCCTGGGATGAATGGCCACATAAAAGATGTAGTTCAATCGTGTAAGGTGTGTGAAAAATTTCATAGGAACAATCAGAAGGAAATGTTGACTCAGGAAGAATCACCAAAATACCCGTTCCACATAGTGGCAATGGATTTATTAGAATATGCGGGACGTGATTTCGTTGCACTTATTGACTCTTATTCCAATTATCTTATTGCTATTGCGCTTAAAAATAAAACATCAGGACAGATCATTGCGGAGATTAATAAAGTATTTTTCAAAGTGGGGTTTCCAACAGTTCTCAAAAGTGATAACAGTTCTTTTGGATCTCGCGAATTTGATAACTATGCTAGTGAATTTAACATTAGGTTAAAATTTTCCAGTCCTCATTACCCCCAAAGTAATGGGCTAGCGGAAAAAGGGGTAGCTATTGCAAAAAACATTTTAAAAAGGTGCTATGAGGCGAATGATGTGGAGTCATATCAGTATAGAATATTAGAATATAATACAACGCCGGTGGCGAGCATACAACTGTCTCCTGTGGAACTATTTTTTGGGCGGTTAGTCAAGACAAAATTACCAGTATCGTAATCATTGTTGTTGAGAAACAAAGTGCATGAAGAGTTAATTAGAAAAAAAATGTAAAAGAAAAGCAAAAATGTTACTATAATCAACATGCTAAAACATTACCAGAAGTAAGGATGGGGGAGTTAGTTATATTCAAAAAGAACGCAAAAGACTGGCACTATGGCACTATAGTTAAAAGAGTTAATGACCGATCGTACATAATTCGTAATCATTTTGATAACTATTTTAGACGCAATCGTCGGTTGATAGCAAAAACAAAAAATTCAGATTTCAATGCCAGTGATGCAATATGTGAGGAAAGCATGCAACGTAGCTCAGAAAAAAACGGTCCTGACAGGAATATAGTGACAAGCGAAGAAAGTACTATAGAGTTAAAGTAATCTTGTAGATGAGGGAGATAGTGTTCAAGAATCCCTATTACCAGCTGTCTCGTCAGATGAATCCGCGTCAGACGATAACTATGCAACTGCTGGTAGTAGTGAGTCGGAAACAAGCTATGATAGTGAAGGTAGTCCTGTTATGCCTATGCGAGATTTCAAAACAACAAGAAGTGGCAGGGTCGTCCGGCCACCACGGAAATATTGGTTTGATGACATCGCTGTGTAACACACAATAATAAGCTGCAGAAATAAAAATTGTAAAACATTAACGTTTATGTATTTTACTGGCATCCAAGCTTATTACAGGAGTTACACCCACACATCTGCACCGACGTGTATGTGTTTGTGCGCTGACAAACTGCTCATCTATGCATGCGTGTACATACATGTGGGTGACTGGAATAGAGTAATTACTCACTGCACTAGGGTGATGCACAATTGCAGAAAAGTTTGGCATCTGGCCTAAACACTCTTTGTCACTGCTTTCGGTTCGGTGTAGTCTTGTCTACTGAGTAAGGTAAAGATAATAACTTGAAGAAGAAACTAAGGTGAGTGTAAATTCGCCTGTATTGATTCTTTGGGAGCGGTCTGTCTCGAAAGCACCGCGGTCGAATTTTATTTGAACAGAAATATAAAAGAAAAGAGAGTTCTCGTTATACGGTGGCCGTGTATTTGGTATACAAATATAATTACAAAGTTATATCTACCTTTTTTCATTAATGATGGCATGGTTGAAAATTCTGGGCTGAGATGTGGTTCCGGTGACTATCGCTGGAAAAGTAAACTGTTCCCGGGTCTCCTCAAGTTGATCCCTGGTTGGTGGTCGGCCGTGCCCTTCGTTCCAGCCGTCTTCTTGCTCGGCTTCCTCTACCTGCTGTTCCCAGCTTTTGTAGGTCGTCGGTAGACATGGCGGATCGTCCATCGGAAGATGGAGGGTGGTGTCGTGTTCTCCGCCACATCGGCGGCACCTGGCGTCGCTAGTGCACTCCTGCACGCAATGGACGACTGACAAGCAGTTGTCGCAATAGCCTGCCCGAATAACCTTCTTAAGGCGCTGGAGTGGTGCCATCCCGTGGAATTCGACGCACGCACCGAGGGGGTGGCTTCCGCCGCACAGACATGGCTGTGGATACCAGAGGGCTAATCGTTCGGCCCGTTGACGTAGGGGGCGTAGCGAGTCATGCTGCAGATGACGGAAAGGAAAGGGAAAAAATTGGTTTGAAATATGTCTACGGATGCCCGTATTGCTTTGGTGGCGAGTAGCCCCCTGCCCTTGGATAACTATAAATAATTTATCAATACATTTTTTCGGGGCGTTAGTGCCGTAAACACAGATACATTTTCGCTTTTTCGATACCGAGCCGGAAAAAATTCCTACCTTGCCATTCCTAACTTCAGCTTGTGGGCTGTATGTTATTATAATTTGCGTCTTATATTAATTGACAATCTCTTCCTTCACTCCAAAGTGATCTAATAGCTCCTCTTCAGCCAAATGTATTGTGCCAGACATCTCCAAATTCGATTCCTGATCCTTGTTTTCATCGATTTTCGGAGAATCTTTAATTCAACTTAAAAAGTCACCACATTATTTTTACTTTTACATACTCAATTTCATAAATATATTTCTGCAATTTTAAAAGCCATCTCTGGGGGCGCTGTGAAAATTCCATTCCTTTGTATTTATTATTCAGATACATGATTGGGCAGTGGTCAGTAACTATTTTGAATTTACTCCCGCATATGTAAGGTCTAAAGTAGGGGGCGGTATACATTATTTGTCAGTAGTAGCATAGCTATGCTCATGATTGTTCAGGGTTCGAGAAATGTAGCACACTGGCTGTATCTGTTGAGACAATACTGCCCCAATGGCGTAATCACTTGCATCCGTTGTGATTCAAAATTCCTTATCATACTCCTGGTACTTAAGGATCGGATGAGAGGAAATCAGTGATTTGAGATTCTCAAAATTAGAAATATATTGTGGGTCATTAGGATTTATTTTGCACCCCTTCTTTTAATACGCAATTATTGGATAAGCAATTCTAGAATAAGATTTCACAAACTTCCTGTAGTAACCGGTAGCTCCCAGAAAACTTCTTAACTGTCTTTCAGTTCTTGGTACCTTTAAATTTAGAATAACTTCAATTTTTTCTTTGTCGAGCTTTATTCCCTCTTTAGTTAATGTGTGGCCCAAGAATTTTGTTTCCCTCCTTAGGAAACTGCATTCGTCAGCCTGAATTTTCAAATTGTGCTCTTGCAATTTTGAAAAAAATTTCTAGTGAACCTCCAATGATGTGGAAAACACCAATATGTCGTCCAAATAGACAACACATATGTTATTTAGCATCTCATTCATTAGTCTTTGAAACATAGCCGGGGCATTGTTAAACCCAAACGACATCCTGACATATTCATACAAGCCCAGTGGAGAATCAAAGGCAGTTTTTTCAATATCCTTGTTGTTGTTGTCGCTGTTAACAGTATTTCGCCCTGCCGAATGGGCTCCGAGGAAACGCGCAGTTTTCACAGGATTGGACCAGAGTGATGTAGGTGTTAGAAGAGTGGGTTCTACTGAACAGTCAATATCCTTAGTTGCCATTAGAATCTGATGGTAACCCTTCGCGAGGTCAAGAGTGCTAAAGTACTGTGCTTTGTCCAACTTGTCCAAAATTCCATCGATGTTTGGCAAGGGATACTTGTCGTCAGTGGTTATTTGATTAAACCTCCAGTAATCGACCACCAAACGAAACCGTTTATTTCCCGAACTATCCTCCTTTTTGGGTACTATAATGATAGGAGGACTACACTTACTCCTACTTTTTTGAATTATGTCCTGCTTTCCAGGTCTTTAATTTGTCGGATAGCCTCCTCCTCATGCTTTGGAGGTAGTCTATATATCCTTGAATTTATTTGTTGATTTGTGGTAGTCTTTAGTTCGTGGACTACCGTTTCCGTATCTGTCATGTTATCCCCCTCTTTATATATTAACCTCTCATACTTCTTTAGCAATTTTTCAACTCTTTTCGTTCATCTGATTTTAGATGATTAAGTTTGATATTTTGCAATTCCCCCGAATCTAAAGCATAAACTTGCTCCTGTATTGTCCGTGGTATTCGACGCACGCACCGAGGGGGTGGCTTCCGCCGCACAGACATGGCTGTGGATACCAGAGGGCTAATCGTTCGGCCCGTTGACGTAGGGGGCGTAGCGAGTCATGCTGCGGATGACCGAAAGGAAAGGAAAAAAATTGGTTTGAAATATGTCTACGGATGCCCGTATTGTGATGCTTTGGTGGCGAGTAGCCCCCTGCCCTTGGATAAATATTAATAATTTATCAATACATTTTTTCGGGGCGTTAGTGCCGTAAACACAGATAAATTTACGCTTTTTCCATACCGAGCCGGATAAAGAGTGTGTGGTATTGGTTAGTACTTTGGGTTTTTTTTGTTGTTCTGCGGGCAAAACAGTCCTATTCCCCGAAATACACACAGAAAAACCAAACAAAAAACAAAACAAAAAACAATGATTTAAAAAAAAAAATTTTAAAGCGAACGAAAAAATTTTCTAATCAAATTTTTTTTTGCCTCTGAAAACAAACAAAATTTGTGTTATTATTTGTTTTTGTATAGTAATATATCCGCATCTTCGCCGCTCGGGTATGAACGCAAATTTCGTAACACTATTTAGCCCGCAGTTAAGCGGTACCGATTTTGCACATCGGGTTTTCGGTACCCGTTGACCAGAAACATTACATGACTAACGCTGTGGTGGTTCGTTTATGCACACATATACATTCTCACCATTGGCGATGACAGAATCGTGAGAAAGGAACTAAAAAAAGATTCATTGTTCCTTTATCTCTGCACTAGCGTAGTGGAGAAAAATAGAACTTATTCATAATTTCCTGGTTTCCGGCATAGATAAATAGATTTGAGACTCTTTGTTTCGAAAATGCACATTTTTTATAACATTTGTCATTGGTACCACTCCGCGAAAAATGAATAAAACTGAGTATGAGTATTTTTAACATACATTTTGGGGATTTCGAAGGTTTAGTATTTAACTCGACTTATATAGCGATAAATAAATTTTTTGCAACTTATTTTTCAAAAATATGTAAAAAAAAAGTAAGTGAACTCATAAATAAAGAAAAATATACGTATAGATGAAGGTTGCAAATAATATATAACACTGTCATGAGCTGATACTGAAATATTGAATTTATTGAGAAATATGGATCGATTGGATCAAAATCACTATGCCAGCCTTCATTTGGAGGATGCGCGGCATCGTACAACCAATCGTTTTGTTTGCAATATGTTTTTCAAGTTAAACCAAATAAACTATCATGTTTCCGATCTGGTTGTGCGAACGGCCGGTGCTTGGTTGGTGACTTATTGCACATTTTCATGCAATGTATGCAAGCACGACGGCGAGTACCGAAGAAGATTTAATGATGAGCTGTATGAACTTTACGCAGACGCCGACATAGTTCAGCGAATTAAAACACAGCGGCTTCGCTGGCTAGGCCACGTAGTGCGAATGAGCGAAGATGCTCCAGCCCAGAAGGTATTCTTATCGGCACCCGCCGGTGGAAGCAGAGGAAGAGGGAGACCACCACTCCGATGGAAGGACCAAGTGGAGACCGATTTGCGATCCCGCGGTGTTTCCAATTGGCGCCAGTTGGCGCAACGAAGAAACGACTGGCGAGCTATGTTGGACGGTCAAAATCGCCCAGGCGGTTAGATGACCATTTAAAGTAAGTAAGTATGCAAGCATGAATTATGTTTATCCACTAAGATAAACTAGGGCAGGAGGAAGAGTTTCGATTAAAACATTTGAGAACAACCCAAAAGGATTCACGGATATAGAGTTTACACTAAAGTTGTACTTTATTTAAAGATAGTTTTTATATTTTTCTTTTGGGAATACACTATCAATACAATCACTATTACTAACAGAACTAACAGAATTATTACAATGCTCATCCCATAAGAAACATTTTTATGGTATAAAAGTTCTTCAATATTTTCAACATCTTTTATATCAATTCCTCAATTTCATAGCTTTGGTTCAATATCTTAGCTGGGTAATGGAATTTTTCAGTAAATTCAGTTTTCTTATTTTCAAAAACTTGATTTCCATTTATTTTCAATTCTCTAGTGTCACAATTCTGAACTAGGTCTTCTTGGTGTGAATTAGTTATTAACAATGTATCATCTTCCAAAACAGTTATCCTAGTTTTTTATTTAATTTAAATATACAATTAGTTCTGAATACACAGTGTTGGCTTCTTTTTAAATCTTTTAATGCGGTATCCTTTTCGTATCGAAAATTTTCATTATTTATTGTAAAAATCAATTCTTTTTCGGTTTCAACTTCTAAATCATTTACATTTGGTAATGGTACTATCAATTTTAAATCCGTTTGGATGTAACTATTTGGAATTTTTATTGCAATTACAATTTATTGGTTTTTGTATGCCAACACCCCTATTTTAGAGAGTTTTAATTTATAAAAATCTATTTTAAAATAATTTATTTCTTCTTTTGTTAAAATTCCGGGATGAATTAAATTATATTTGGCTGCTACTATATTATTTTGTATGCCATCTATTTTAGCTTTTACAAATCGTATCTTATTCATTATATAATCAAACAACGGTTGATTTAAAATGTCTACATTTTGTTGACTCATGTTTAGAGTTTACTAATTTTTCCTCTATCTTATGTTATAGTATCCTTGATTAAGTGCAAGGTATCATTGAATTGTCTATTTTTTGATATTGGTTGAATAAAGTTTTTTATTATATTGTGATCATTTTTCTGTTGAGCGTCTAGGTAACCCAGGATCTCCTGCCTATCGTCGTCCTCCAACAAAATTTATCAGGCCCATTTATTCTTACTAGCTTTTTCTGGCTGTATTGTTCTTACTCTGGATAGAAATATTTCTATTTCATTGAAAAGGAACTCAATTGATATAATACTTCCAATATTTCTTGAGGTTGGATAACATGTAATATAGTAGTGGTTCTATTGACTATACCCACCTGTCCCATATGAATCATTGTATTCCCTGCTTCATCCAGTATTGGTGTCACTTGAAGTTGTCTCTTTACTAGCCCTGTAGCCGACTGCATTCGGCCCACCATAACCAAAAATATCATGAAAAGCATAATCTGAAATGGTGACAATAAACTGCATGTTAGTAGACCTCTATTTTTGTAGGGATTAAAGTCTTATAATGTACACCTACCACACCTATTCAGCTAATTATCTTCTTATATCAGTATTATTATATATATATTTTTTTCCCTTTTTCTTCTTTTTTTTTTTAGGTATCACCATTGTGAGCTGAGCCTATCATCTGCTGAATTTTCATTAACCATTTTGCCTTGTGCACATTTTGCACATTTGGATTTATTCTTAAGTATCTTTCATCCTTGTGCCTAACCCGTTAGTTCTTTATTGGCCCTGTTGATCTAATGTCCTTATACTGGTCTCTGGTTCTATTTACTTTATCTATGGTGCGTTTCTTTATCTGGTCTATTCTATTTTTGATAATTGTTGGGTCTAAACTTTCTTTTGTATACTTTATAAATTCCAGCTTACTATTACAGGAAACATTCACATCAACAGTAACTGTGCCTTGTGATAATCGTGTTCCTATACTTCGGAAAAAATTCCTACCTTGCCATTCCTAACTTCAGCTTGTGGGCTGTATGTTATTATAATTTGCGTCTTATATTAATTGACAATCTCTTCCTTCACTCCAAAGTGATCTAATAGCTCCTCTTCAGCCAAATGTATTGTGCCAGACATCTCCAAATTCGATTCCTGATCCTTGTTTTCATCGATTTTCGGAGAATCTTTAATTCGGCTTAAAAAGTCACCACATTATTTTTACTTTTACATACTCAATTTCATAAATATATTTCTGCAATTTTAAAAGCCATCTCTGGGGGCGCTGTGAAAATTCCATTCCTTTGTATTTATTATTCAGATACATGATTGGGCAGTGGTCAGTAACTATTTTGAATTTACTCCCGCATATGTAAGGTCTAAAGTAGGGGGCGGTATACATTATTTGTCAGTAGTAGCATAGCTATGCTCATGATTGTTCAGGGTTCGAGAAATGTAGCACACTGGCTGTATCTGTTGAGACAATACTGCCCCAATGGCGTAATCACTTGCATCCGTTGTGATTCAAAATTCCTTATCATACTCCTGGTACTTAAGGATCGGATGAGAGGAAACCAGTGATTTGAGATTCTCAAAATTAGAAATATATTGTGGGTCATTAGGATTTATTTTGCACCCCTTCTTTTAATACGCAATCATTGGATAAGCAATTCTAGAATAATATTTCACAAACTTCCTGTAGTAACCGGTAGCTCCCAGAAAACTTCTTAACTGTCTTTCAGTTCTTCTCTCTCTCTTTGGCGCGATATACAACAGGTATATCATCATAAACCTCCTAAGAGATTTTTGCGCCAAGCTTCTCTTCCAATTTGTGGTGTGCAGATTTGAATTTTCCCTACAAATTGGTGGGACCTACAGTTTTTTGCCGACTCCGAACGGCATCTACAAAGGAGACGAATTTTTGCTGAGAAGCCTGTCATGGCAGAAATACACTCGGAGAGTTTGCCAAACCACTGCCGAGGGGCGACCCCGTTTGGAAAAACTTTTTTCAAATCACTTTTGATGTTACCTGTACCAGGGCTCGAACCATGGACCTTCGGTGTGGTAGGCCGGCAACACTACCTTCACACCACGGCGGCCGTTCTTGGTACACATAAAGGTTATTATACAAACTGAAGTTTGAGAGGAGTACAACCTTCTAGGTCATGTCATCACATCCGTACATCAACCGTCGAGTTGCACGCCATTACCTTTATGCATTTTAGTCTCCTCTTACGGCCGGTATGCCTACCTCGGGCATATTCTAAGCCTATAACCCGCAGGGGGGTCAGTTAATGTAGCCAAAATTTGATGGAACACCTCCACTGCATTAGTCCTAGTACAGGGTGTTTTTTTTACAGGTTTGTTTTTCGAATAGAGATAAAACTGGCATTTTGTGGTCAAATCTGGCAACTCTAATGTCATTTATGTTCAGTTTGGTTTGCCATTTCATCGTGAACAGGTTGACAAAAGAACAACGCTTGCAAATCGTGCAAATTTATTTCGAAAATAATGGTTCAGTTCGCGAAGTTTACCGTGAGCTCCGTCCATTTTATGGTCGACATAATCGTCCATCAGAGCAATTAATTCGGTTAACCATGGATCGTTTTCGCACTACGTTTACTCTATGTGATAATACGCATCCGCAGAGACGTCGAACAGTGCGCACCGAAGAAACAATTGCCGCTGTAGAGCAAAGTGTTGAAGAGGACCCGAATGAATCGATTCGCCACCGTGCACAGCAATTGGAGCTTTGTCCATCAACTTTATGGAAGATTTTGCGCAAAGATCTTGGCTTGCGACCTTACAAGATCCAGCTTGTGCAAGAATTAAAGCCGCGAGACCATGCAATGCGTCGTGATTTTGGTGTATGGGCCGAAAATGAGATTGATTTCGATGCTGATTTTCATCGCAAAATTTTGTTCAGTGATGAGGCTCATTTTTGGTTGAATGGCTACGTCAACAAGCAAAATTGCCGCATTTGGAGTGAAGAGAATCCACATGAGACCCTTGAAACGCCATTACATCCACAAAAACTGACTGTTTGGTGTGTTCTATGGGCTGGTGGAGTCATTGGGCCATACTTCTTCCGCAATAATGCTGGAGAGGCAGCTACCGTTAATGGAGACCGGTATAGAGCCATGATAACCGACTATTTTGTTCCCGAATTGGATGGCATGAATGTGGATGAGTTGTGGTTCCAACAAGACGGCGCTACATGCCACACAGCGCACGTCACAATCGATTTATTGAAGGAAACATTCGATGAGCGCATAATTTCGCGGAATGGACCTGTCAATTGGCCACCAAGGTCGTGTGATTTGACACCATTGGATTATTTTCTTTGGGGATATGTGAAGTCGCTCGTCTACACCAACAAACCAGAAACGTTAGGGGAATTGGAAGCCAACATTCGTGGCGTTATTGCCGACATACGGCCCCATATGCTCGAAAAAGTGGTTGAAAATTGGACCTGTAGAATTGGCTTTATTCGAGCCAGCCGCGGCGGCCACATGCCCGAAATCATATTTCAACATTAATGGCAAAAAATTATCCTTCCAATAAAGCCAAATTGATGGACCTTAAAACGATTTTCTTGTGTTTTATTTCAATTCGAAGTTCTATACTCCTAAAAAAAACACCCTTTATATGGCGCTTCTATTGCCTTTATTGATGTCAGAAAGCATCGTTACTTTAGTAGAAGCAGTCCTCTCAAACTTCAGTTTGTGAGGATAATAATATCTTACGGTATTAATTATACCCAAACCTGAGCCTATTTTCCCTCTGCTAGAGTACCCCCAGAAACTCAGAACCGATCAGCAGCAGAAACGTTCGGCTTTTTCGCTGTGGTTCTTCTATTTTTAAAAATTACCAGTAGCTTTGATGAATGCTGTGGTTTTTAATGTTGTTGTTGAGCCACAGGCTTAGTAGCAACGGCAGCCTTTGAACACTGCTTCGTACTTCACCTTTTCCTCGGCATCTCGCTCGTGGACCTGACCACTTCTTTCGTTTTCGGGAATCTCCGAAGGATGTATATCGCCCTCTGGTACCTTTAACCGGACAAAGAAACCCCTTTGTCCATTCTCAGTTCAAAAAATATTTCTGAAACACATTACTTGAGTAAAACCTTCCTCACCTCTGTAACGTTCGCCTTTTTGGCTGTGTTTAAGTACCATATTTGTAATAAAAGACTGTATACTAAACGTGCTAGCGTGTGCCAACAGAATTCTCCACAATCACCTAGGAACTCTATATGTTGCTTAGTGAATATAATATGTGTATTTACCAAAAATGTCTCACTATCTTTTTGGTGCAAGCCCGCTTCTCGTCCAGAGACACGCACATACAGTAACTCTGAAAGCGTTCACGATCGCATGACAGGAGTATGCAAAAGTTGTGAGGAGCATATATAAGGGGGTTATCCAAAATAACCACCAATTACATTTGATATTAGTCAACTATTTTTATTTCATAATAAGGATTATGACGGAAGTTTATTCAACAACAAATATCGGTCTCGGTGGCACGCAATTACCACCAAGCCAACTAAAACAACAAATAGGTTCTGCCATCAGTTCACGCACCCAACCGCGGCATACAGCCAGCAGTGGTGGTGGTATCACAGCGAACAGCGCTCGTATTCACGCCAATGGAACTATTGGCACAACGTTCACGCCAGCTACATTTAATGCTCTAGCAAGACAGAGTACTGTTTTTCAGAGTACGTCAGCCAACAATTGTCATAAACCGTGATGTGCTATACGTTGTGCAAGACTTGAGTGATCGAGAAGAATCTATATGTGCCCTTGGGTGTAGTAGCTAATCGTTTCGATTTATGAAGACTGGCATTTGTAATAAGGCGAATGTGCCATTACTCGATTGTTATATGACATTGGAAAATTAAGGCTAAAAAGGAAATTTGCACTTGTGGCCAAGCATTTGCCCGCACCAGTATGAAGTTGGTACGTTACTTTTTTTATTAGTGAGACGCCCATACAAGCCCAAAACAACACCAATACCTCAACAAAATCTACCAGTAATGCTGACACGTATTCGACCACTGACTCGGCTGAGGATATGGAAATGGCTAATGGGGAAGATAGTCTCAGTTTCACTACCACAATGAGGTACTACTCGAAGCGGCGCACGACCAAATCTGCAAAGGTATACAACTGCTGGGTAATAAGGTATTTGGCATGTAATCCAGTTAGCGTAAAATAAAAATATAAGCGTGGTAATGATTTGTGTGTGCAGGTGTCAATTTTCTTTAACGCTTGTGAATATAATGCTTAAGAAAAGGTTTATTGTGTCGATTGGCTGCGTGAATGGAAAAATGGAAGTCCATAAAGCTCTTTGAATTGTGTTGAAGCAGATAGTGAGCGGTAATCAATTTCTGTACATATTTGAAAAGTAACTGAAATTACTATTAAGTATCTGCAAATGCAAATCACTTTCATCCCTAACATGTGACACCAGGACATTCGTAGCGCCTTTGTGTTTGATCCCAGGTGTCGGTGTATCATCACAAACATACTCCATCGCAATGAATGCAAATTTTACATCTTCCTCTGTGGAGGTGTCTTATAGACTTACCGGTATTTTTGCCACAAGCGCTTGACTCTGGAGTGGATTTCTCGATTGTGTTCGCACCCCGTCGAACTTGAACTCGAGTATATCGAGCTTTTTCTATCATACTATCTGATGTGCTGTTCACTCACGAATTTTCAAGCGGAAGTGGTACCAGTTAATTCGCCAGGGCCATATCCTTTGAACAACGACTCTCTCTCTACTTTTTCTTGGCGACACATTGCGACAGTATTTATTTGAATAAAAAAAGTTGCATTTGCTAACAAATAAATTTTACAATTCATATTTGGCAGCTAAAATTGTTCACAAAGCTCGAAAGTTTTGAGCAAACATTTATGCAGTTGCGCAGCGCACGGATATCTAGAGCTCTACTCTGTAGTATGGAAATCCTTTTTTTTTTGTTTAAATCATCCTCACTACCGATTTCCTATCCACCATTGTATCCAAGAGTACTTTCGTGGCCTGTCCATCGGCATCAGCCGCATCATTTTGCCTTTGCTGTTCAATTATTGGACTGATTAATGCAGATGACTGCAAGCAATGCATAACGTTATTGTGGTGTGGCGGCGATAGCAATATGCCCTTACCATTGTCTATCGTTTTCACATTTATCCAGGCATTCATTTGTGAGTGCGACAGCGCCTAGTTTCGATTATTAATCGACTTTCGCGAAATTTTGTTGTCATTCGCCGTCGAAAATTGCGCCACACTCAAGGACTTTATAAGGTACTGAATGACATATTTTTGAATGGAGAACAAAGACGTACAGGGAACAGAACCCTCCACATCGGATTAACGAGAGTACGACAATGGCACGGCCTGTGCTGGCAACGGTAAAAATTATATATTTCTGTTTCCGAGGTAGAGCAGTGCTATACATTTGTATGACTTCACCACTGGCACCAGCTCTATCTATCTCGAAAATACCATGTGCCTCACACGACGAGCCCGAGGACCGGAGCTTTTACGAAGTGTTACTTTTAAGTCAAACCCTCAAAGCGAGCCAGAGGATGTATAGTTTAAATATGCAGTTCTAGTCCTCAATGGAAATTTCACGCGCTGAGACCGAGGGTTTTTTTCTGGTTTTGAAGCTCTGACGGAAAACCATTCAAATTTTATGCGGTGAGGGATGCGGGCCTGAGTTATTTGTGACTCTAGCGAGTGCCTGGGGCCCTCTTGAGGGAGCTTGGTTTGGAAAATCTGAGAATAAAAACTAATACTTAAGGAAGGAGGTAAAGATCGTGATACTCTGACAAAGTTAGTACCATTATTGGAGTAATTGCGTGTGAGGCATCCTCTTCTGGCGATGGGGTAGTCAGATCGCTAGTCGCTTCTAGATGTATCGCTTTTGTGGTAAAACACACAAAGAGGCACACGTAGCCTTTGGGTATTCGGCACCCCCTACCGCGATAATTTTTGATATCGAAAGGTCCGGTCGTGAACGCACGGGTAAATGAAGTCCAATAATTTGGTGCGGATATAGCAAGAATTGGTCTTCTCCAGGAGTTCTGCAGTGTTATCTGGCAAAGCATTAGTACAGTCAGACAAGATTACCTGCAGTTGTATGGGAGAATAATTGGATGAAGCTCATTATATGCCAAGTCCAGTGAGGCTCTTATAATACCGTCTTTGTCAACGAATATGTTAAGTGGAAGTATTTCACTTTTCCCTTCAATGCCTCGACCAGTTTTCAAATCCCGATATTTTTAGTTGTAATGTTGTTGTTGATAGATTCTGATTAAAATTTGCGTTGTTGTGAGATTAAGTGCGACTTTACTTGAAACGACGCGTTTGAGTGAGAAATTCGGTAGAATCTGATGACAAACGATAACTCTCTCAAAGCCCGAGGTAAATCATAAAAACGGTCTAGAGTACAGGTATTATTAACTTTTGTCGTCGCGTCTGTTTGCGCTCCTTTTATTGTTCTTATTGGTATTGTAATCAGTTTCTTGTAGTGGCCATTAGGAGTTGTCTTCTTGTAGCCAAGAAGGTCCTTGCCATCACAACAAACTGTTGACTAACTCCAACGCAGTTAGTCCTCTGCTACCTAAATCCGCTGGGTTAGATTCTGACTTCACGTGGAACCAGTCATAATTACAGACCATTTCGACGATGTTCGGGATCCGATGTGCGTCGAAAGTGGGTCAGGAACAATGCGGTCTCCGTATCCATGCCAGTACGATAGTTGTACTTTCACTGGTCTTAATTTGATGCTCCTGAAGACTGATTCCATGATTTCTGCAAGTAGGACAGCTCCACACAGTTCTAAACGTACGATCGATAAAGTCTCAACTGGGGCTACGCGGGTTTTACCTAGTAGGAGATTCACGAAGATGTGGTCATTCCTCTTGATGGGTATGTACACTGTTGCCGCATAATCTTTTTCGGATGCGTCATGTGTCTTATGGAGGACGAGAAGTTTTTTTTAAGTTATTTTATTTCTATATTCTATTGTTTACGAGGTGTGTATATTATATTATTTGTTTAGAGAGGAAAAGGGGGAGTGCGGAGCACATGTTAAATAGGTACCCTTTCAGTAATATTTATTTAATTATTTTATTTATTTATATTATTTGTTCTATGTAGAACGTGGAGTGCGGGACACCTTTATACCTTGTATGCATTAATTGGGGGCGACCACTATTGGCTCTGAGGCATTGCGCGGGATTGGGTTCCTCATTTTCGCTGTTAAAAAATCCCGTTTTGGGATTACAAAACATTAACTATATGTTTGGAATATTTCATAAGCTGGTAGCGAATTACAAGAGAGTGCAGTGCAAATGAAATAGACGAAGTAAATCGTTATATCTTATGTCGCTCAAACATTCTCGCAGGTCGTGTAGTGATATTCATAAGTCGCCGGTTTGAATCCGGCTCGAAGGACCATGTCTAAGCTTTAGGGAGGGCGAGAACTTTTTTTTAGGCTACTGTATTTGTATATTTTATTATTTATATTACATTATTGGTTTAGAGAGGAAAAGGGGGAGTGCGGAGCACATGTTTAATAGGGACCCTTTCAGTAATATTTATTTAATTATTTTATTTATATTAGTTGTTATATGTAGAACGTGGGGTGCGGGGCACCTTTACCTCTTGTATGCATTAATTGGGGGCGGGATTGGCTTCCTCATTTTCGCTGTGAAAACCCCCGCTTCGGGATTATAAAATATTTGGAATATTTCATAAGCTGGTTGCGAATTACAAGAGAATGCAGCGCAAATGAAATAGATTTGGTGTGATTTTCGTTCATATAAAACTGTCTATACATCTTTTCGATGTCGCCGTTGAAGACAACCCGGGATAGTCTCCAACGGAATATAAGTATGGGATGATCTGATAGGAGTATTGGACCCGGGAGGAGTACATCGTTCCAGCTAATGCCGTTTGCCGCAGGGCTTGAGGCTTTGAAGATGACACGTACCTTGGTAGTGGTACTTTCCGTCTTTACAATGGCGTGGTGAGGCAGGAAATAATTATTGGAATCATCAGACGAGATGTTGTTTTTTATTTTTCTCATATGTCCGAGTGTTTCGTATTCAGACAGCACCTTAATATGTTCATTGCCTAAATCTTGGTTTTTACCAGTCGCGACTCATTCCTAAGGAATTGAGAGCATGCCCGTTTAAGGGACCCTATTAAATGTTTATTTCTTTCCGTCATGAAAGAGCATTCCAACTCCGAATGAATTAATGCCCGTGCGGAGAAATTGGTACCAATGTGGTGTATGAGTACGTGCGCGGTCCCCAACAGCACATCTGTGTTCGTGTTGACGTGACAGGATGTAAATTTCTGGTTTCCCTTAAACCCAAGAAATCTTCCGGTATTTGGAGGGGAGTTGTGATAATTGTGCCGTGGTATGGCAGCAAGAAGCAGAGCCTGAATATCACCAAATGGGCATTCACAATTGCATGTGTTCATGTATGTATATATATATGTAGCTCGTGTAATACACGAAGTAAATTAAATCACAAGGCCTTTTTTATGACATCGCTGTGTAACACACAATAATAAGCTGCAGAAATAAAAATTGTAAAACATTAACGTTTATGTATTTTACTGGGCATCCAAGCTTATTACATGGTGTCAGAAGTGAAAGCAAACAGAGTCGGTGATAAAAAAACTTAAAAGCAATTGGGATTGCAAAAATAAAATTGGATTTTCCACCAAAGAATTGTAACAGCGTGCACATCACAAATTGTCGTATAATAAAGTTAAGTAGCGGACATCTCACGTTTGCGTGCCGAGTGTATATGATCACATATTGTAAAAGTAAAGTATAGTACACAAATTTAAATTGAGTAGTGGACAGAATTCGACCGATGCTGCCTATTGATGCGTTTAGTCATTGATTTTAATAACCAAGCAAAATGGCTGATGATGGTCATAATCGCACGCCTCGCCCGTTGGAGAGTACAAATATAGCAACAGAGTGGCCTAAATGGAAGCAACAATTTGTAGTATGGATGATAGCTAATGGGAAAATGGAAAAACCAGAAAAGGAGAAAATAGCAATATTCATTTGGTTATTGGGTGAAAAAGGAGTGGCGATTTACAATAGCCTGTACCCAAATAATGGGTCAGAACTGTCGATGCTGGGTGTCAATATACCAGCACCAACGGAAGCTAACCCAAATGCAGTACGGCAACGAAAATTAGACGAAGTAATTAAAGCGTTTGAAGAATATTGTGTACCAAGGAAAAATCTCGCAATGGAGGCGTATAAATTCAATATGATAACGCAAAAGGAAAAAAAATCATTTGCTGAGTTTGAAACCGAGTTGCGGAAGCAAATACAACATTGTGAGTACAGCTGCAGTTGTGGAATAAAGTATGATGACAGGATGTTGCGTGATCGCATCATTGTGGGAATTCATGACAAAAAGTTGCAACTAAAATTATTAGATGGTCGTGATGAAACCTTAGCTCGAAGCAAAACAAGTTGTGGCGACTATAGCAACGGAGAACGAAGTAAATGTTATTAATCAACCAAAACGCATCTGTTTTAATTGTGGTCAGCAATGGGATGTTCAGCATAAGTTGGTGTGCATAGCAAAGGAGTTGACGTGTCGAAATTGTGCAAAAAATGGCCATCTTGCCAGCATGTGTAGGCAAAGAGGGAAGAGTACACAACAGAAAGGTGTCAACAACAATAAGGGCAGATCAACCGTTAACAGCGTGCCATGGGGTGATATATCAGGTAAAGTAGACTGTTGTTATATTATGTTGAATCACACGCTTAGTAGTAAACCCAATTATAGAATAAACTCTGTTGAAGTGAATAGGAGAGATTGGACGAAAGAATATCAGATAGAATGTCAAATAGTGAAGTTCAAGATCGATACAGGAGCGGATGTTAATTGCATTCCATTAAAGTTAGTTGAAAGAATGAATATTGAATTAAAAGATAAAAAGAATTGTTTGCCAGTATTTGATTATAGTAATAACAGAGTAAAAATTTTTGGTTCAGTAACATTGAAGTGTATGGATTTAAAAACTAAATTAAAGCGAGATATATTATTTTTAGTTGTTGATAATACATTTGAACCGATACTGGGATTGAACGCTTGTCTAGAAGGGGGAATTGTTAAACGGGTTGATATCAATGCAGTTATATTGCCGAAAATAGCTGAAACATTTGCTGAAAAGTTTAAAGATGTATTCATGGGATTTGGTAAATTCCCGGGTGAGTATAAAATATACACAAAGGAAAATTCTAAACCAGTACTGCACTATAAGAAGAGAATACCACATTCACTAATAGGTAAATTGAAAATAGAACTTAATAAAATGTTACAAGATGAAATTATTTCGCCAGTTGACTACCCAACTGACTGGGTCAATAATGTGCAAGTTGTTGAAAAACCAAACGGTGCTCTACGCGTTTGTCTTGATCCAAATCCACTCATACATTCATTAAAGCGAGAGCATTTTTTGATTCCCACGGTAGAGAACCTTATAGCTGGTCTGGCAAGGTCCAAAGTGTTTTCAGTGATGGATTTGAAAAGTGGTTATTGGCACATGTCACTTGATAAGGCCACGTCAGACCTAACAACATTCATGACTCCGTTTGGGCGATTTAAATTTAATCGCTTGCCCTTTGGCCTTAATTGTGCACCAGAGATGTTTCAAAGAACAATGATACAAATATTTGGAGATATCCCGGGAACGTGTATATACTTTGATGACATTTTAGTACACGCAGAGAGTTTGGAAGAGCATGATACAATTTTGAATACAGTTATAGAACGTGCCCGGGAGTATCATGTCAAATTTAATGCGGAAAAAATTCAATATAGGAAAGATTCAGTTAAATTCATGGGTATTCTAGTTTCACATAATCAACTTAAAGTGGACCACAAGTACTGTGAAGCGATTCTTAGCATGGAAAGGCCAAAGGACAAATCAGGGGTTTTGCGTTTTCTAGGATTGTTAAAATATTTAGCTAGGTTTATTGGAATTTAAAAAGTTATTGGGTGTTGTATCATCGGAGCCGGTGTTGTCACTTTATGATCCGGGGTTGCCTTTGATTGTCCAAACGGATGCATCCAAAGATGGATTAGGTTGTGTGTTAGTACAGAATGGACATCCAATTGGGTTCGCGTCTCGAACATTAACAAAGAGTGAACAGAAATGGGCACAAATAGAAAAGGAACTCTTAGCCATTGTGTTCGCTTGTCAACGGTTCCATTATTTACTATATGGTCGTGAGTTCACAGTTGAAAGTGATCACAAACCATTGGAAACGCTAATTAAGAGGGATATTGATGATGTAACGATGGGTCTTCAGCGCATGTTCATGTTTCTATTGAAGTACCCACAGATGAATGTGATTTATTAGCCCGGAAAGGAGATGTTAATTGCTGACTGTCTATCACGGGCTCAGTTAAAAGATGATGAGGAATTATAAGGTCTCTCGGGAGTTATACATTCAGTTATTAAATCGATTTGCGTATCGGAAGAGAATCTCAATTATTATCGGGGAGTGTTAAAGACAGATTAAAGCTATAAGAAGATTTGTAACTATGTTGAGCGTGGCTGGCCAAGCTTCCACCAATTAAGTGAGTTGGGTCAACATTTTCACAAATTGAAAGCAGAACTGCATGTGGAACAGGGATTGTTATTTTTAAATCACAGGCTTGTAATACCAACAAGTTTGCAGGGCAAGCTGACAAAATGGTTACATGATCCACACTTAGGTATTGAGAAAACGCTGGCCCGAGCAAGAAAGTTGTATTATTGGCCTGGGATGAATGGCCACATAAAAGATGTAGTTCAATCGTGTAAGGTGTGTGAAAAATTTCATAGGAACAATCAGAAGGAAATGTTGACTCAGGAAGAATCACCAAAATACCCGTTCCACATAGTGGCAATGGATTTATTAGAATATGCGGGACGTGATTTCGTTGCACTTATTGACTCTTATTCCAATTATCTTATTGCTATTGCGCTTAAAAATAAAACATCAGGACAGATCATTGCGGAGATTAATAAAGTATTTTTCAAAGTGGGGCTTCCAACAGTTATCAAAAGTGATAACAGTTCTTTTGGATCTCGCGAATTTGATAACTATGCTAGTGAATTTAACATTAGGTTAAAATTTTCCAGTCCTCATTACCCCCAAAGTAATGGGCTAGCGGAAAAAGGGGTAGCTATTGCAAAAAACATTTTAAAAAGGTGCTATGAGGCGAATGATGTGGAGTCATATCAGTATAGAATATTAGAATATAATACAACGCCGGTGGCGAGCATACAACTGTCTCCTGTGGAACTATTTTTTGGGCGGTTAGTCAAGACAAAATTACCAGTATCGTAATCATTGTTGTTGAGAAACGAAGTGCATGAAGAGTTAATTAGAAAAAAAATGTAAAAGAAAAGCAAAAATGTTACTATAATCAACATGCTAAAACATTACCAGAAGTAAGGATGGGGGAGTTAGTTATATTCAAAAAGAACGCAAAAGACTGGCACTATGGCACTATAGTTAAAAGAGTTAATGACCGATCGTACATAATTCGTAATCATTTTGATAACTATTTTAGACGCAATCGTCGGTTGATAGCAAAAACAAAAAATTCAGATTTCAATGCCAGTGATGCAATATGTGAGGAAAGCATGCAACGTAGCTCAGAAAAAAACGGTCCTGACAGGAATATAGTGACAAGCGAAGAAAGTACTATAGAGTTAAAGTAATCTTGTAGATGAGGGAGATAGTGTTCAAGAATCCCTATTACCAGCTGTCTCGTCAGATGAATCCGCGTCAGACGATAACTATGCAACTGCTGGTAGTAGTGAGTCGGAAACAAGCTATGATAGTGAAGGTAGTCCTGTTATGCCTATGCGAGATTTCAAAACAACAAGAAGTGGCAGGGTCGTCCGGCCACCACGGAAATATTGGTTTGATGACATCGCTGTGTAACACACAATAATAAGCTGCAGAAATAAAAATTGTAAAACATTAACGTTTATGTATTTTACTGGCATCCAAGCTTATTACAGGAGTTACACCCACACATCTGCACCGACGTGTATGTGTTTGTGCGCTGACAAACTGCTCATCTATGCATGCGTGTACATACATGTGGGTGACTGGAATAGAGTAATTACTCACTGAACTAGGGTGATGCACAATTGCAGAAAAGTTTGGCATCTGGCCTAAACACTCTTTGTCACTGCTTTCGGTTCGGTGTAGTCTTGTCTACTGAGTAAGGTAAAGATAATAACTTGAAGAAGAAACTAAGGTGAGTGTAAATTCGCCTGTATTGATTCTTTGGGAGCGGTCTGTCTCGAAAGCACCGCGGTCGAATTTTATTTGAACAGAAATATAAAAGAAAAGAGAGTTCTCGTTATACGGTGGCCGTGTATTTGGTATACAAATATAATTACAAAGTTATATCTACCTTTTTTCATTAATGATGGCATGGTTGAAAATTCTGGGCTGAGATGTGGTTCCGGTGACTATCGCTGGAAAAGTAAACTGTTCCCGGGTCTCCTCAAGTTGATCCCTGGTTGGTGGTCGGCCGTGCCCTTCGTTCCAGGCGTCTTCTTGCTCGGTTTCCTCTACCTGCTGTTCCCAGCTTTTGTAGGTCGTCGGTAGACATGGCGGATCGTCCATCGGAAGATGGAGGGTGGTGTCGTGTTCTCCGCCACATCGGCGGCACCTGGCGTCGCTAGTGCACTCCTGCACGCAATGGACGACTGACAAGCAGTTGTCGCAATAGCCTGCCCGAATAACCTTCTTAAGGCGCTGGAGTGGTGCCATCCCGTGGAATTCGACGCACGCACCGAGGGGGTGGCTTCCGCCGCACAGACATGGCTGTGGATACCAGAGGGCTAATCGTTCGGCCCGTTGACGTAGGGGGCGTAGCGAGTCATGCTGCAGATGACGGAAAGGAAAGGGAAAAAATTGGTTTGAAATATGTCTACGGATGCCCGTATTGCTTTGGTGGCGAGTAGCCCCCTGCCCTTGGATAACTATAAATAATTTATCAATACATTTTTTCGGGGCGTTAGTGCCGTAAACACAGATACATTTTCGCTTTTTCGATACCGAGCCGGAAAAAATTCCTACCTTGCCATTCCTAACTTCAGCTTGTGGGCTGTATGTTATTATAATTTGCGTCTTATATTAATTGACAATCTCTTCCTTCACTCCAAAGTGATCTAATAGCTCCTCTTCAGCCAAATGTATTGTGCCAGACATCTCCAAATTCGATTCCTGATCCTTGTTTTCATCGGAGAATCTTTAATTCAACTTAAAAAGTCACCACATTATTTTTACTTTTACATACTCAATTTCATAAATATATTTCTGCAATTTTAAAAGCCATCTCTGGGGGCGCTGTGAAAATTCCATTCCTTTGTATTTATTATTCAGATACATGATTGGGCAGTGGTCAGTAACTATTTTGAATTTACTCCCGCATATGTAAGGTCTAAAGTAGGGGGCGGTATACATTATTTGTCAGTAGTAGCATAGCTATGCTCATGATTGTTCAGGGTTCGAGAAATGTAGCACACTGGCTGTATCTGTTGAGACAATACTGCCCCAATGGCGTAATCACTTGCATCCGTTGTGATTCAAAATTCCTTATCATACTCCTGGTACTTAAGGATCGGATGAGAGGAAATCAGTGATTTGAGATTCTCAAAATTAGAAATATATTGTGGGTCATTAGGATTTATTTTGCACCCCTTCTTTTAATACGCAATTATTGGATAAGCAATTCTAGAATAATATTTCACAAACTTCCTGTAGTAACCGGTAGCTCCCAGAAAACTTCTTAACTGTCTTTCAGTTCTTGGTACCTTTAAATTTAGAATAACTTCAATTTTTTCTTTGTTGAGCTTTATTCCCTCTTTAGTTAATGTGTGTCCCAAGAATTTTGTTTCCCTCCTTAGGAAACTGCATTCGTCAGCCTGAATTTTCAAATTGTGCTCTTGCAATTTTGAAAAAAATTTCTAGTGAACCTCCAATGATGTGGAAAACACCAATATGTCGTCCAAATAGACAACACATATGTTATTTAGCATCTCATTCATTAGTCTTTGAAACATAGCCGGGGCATTGTTAAACCCAAACGACATCCTGACATATTCATACAAGCCCAGTGGAGAATCAAAGGCAGTTTTTTCAATATCCTTGTTGTTGTTGTCGCTGTTAACAGTATTTCGCCCTGCCCAATGGGCTCCGAGGAAACGCGCAGTTTTCACAGGATTGGACCAGAGTGATGTAGGTGTTAGAAGAGTGGGTTCTACTGAACAGTCAATATCCTTAGTTGCCATTAGAATCTGATGGTAACCCTTCGCGAGGTCAAGAGTGCTAAAGTACTGTGCTTTGTCCAACTTGTCCAAAATTCCATCGATGTTTGGCAAGGGATACTTGTCGTCAGTGGTTATTTGATTAAACCTCCAGTAATCGACCACCAAACGAAACCGTTTATTTCCCGAACTATCCTCCTTTTTGGGTACTATAATGATAGGAGGACTACACTTACTCCTACTTTTTTGAATTATGTCCTGCTTTCCAGGTCTTTAATTTGTCGGATAGCCTCCTCCTCATGCTTTGGAGGTAGTCTATATATCCTTGAATTTATTTGTTGATTTGTGGTAGTCTTTAGTTCGTGGACTACCTTTTCCGTATCTGTCATGTTATCCCCCTCTTTATATATTAACCTCTCATACTTCTTTATCAATTTTTCAACTCTTTTCGTTCATCTGATTTTAGATGATTAAGTTTGATATTTTGCAATTCCCCCGAATCTAAAGCATAAACTTGCTCCTGTATTGTCCGTGGTATTCGACGCACGCACCGAGGGGGTGGCTTCCGCCGCACAGACATGGCTGTGGATACCAGAGGGCTAATCGTTCGGCCCGTTGACGTAGGGGGCGTAGCGAGTCATGCTGCGGATGACCGAAAGGAAAGGAAAAAAATTGGTTTGAAATATGTCTACGGATGCCCGTATTGTGATGCTTTGGTGGCGAGTAGCCCCCTGCCCTTGGATAAATATTAATAATTTATCAATACATTTTTTCGGGGCGTTAGTGCCGTAAACACAGATAAATTTACGCTTTTTCCATACCGAGCCGGATAAAGAGTGTGTGGTATTGGTTAGTACTTTGGGTTTTTTTTGTTGTTCTGCGGGCAAAACAGTCCTATTCCCCGAAATACACACAGAAAAACCAAACAAAAAACAAAACAAAAAACAATGATTTAAAAAAAAAAATTTTAAAGCGAACGAAAAAATTTTCTAATCAAATTTTTTTTTGCCTCTGAAAACAAACAAAATTTGTGTTATTATTTGTTTTTGTATAGTAATATATCCGCATCTTCGCCGCTCGGGTATGAACGCAAATTTCGTAACACTATTTAGCCCGCAGTTAAGCGGTACCGATTTTGCACATCGGGTTTTCGGTACCCGTTGACCAGAAACATTACATGACTAACGCTGTGGTGGTTCGTTTATGCACACATATACATTCTCACCATTGGCGATGACAGAATCGTGAGAAAGGAACTAAAAAAAGATTCATTGTTCCTTTATCTCTGCACTAGCGTAGTGGAGAAAAATAGAACTTATTCATAATTTCCTGGTTTCCGGCATAGATAAATAGATTTGAGACTCTTTGTTTCGAAAATGCACATTTTTTATAACATTTGTCATTGGTACCACTCCGCGAAAAATGAATAAAACTGAGTATGGGTATTTTTAACATACATTTTGGGGATTTCGAAGGTTTAGTATTTAACTCGACTTATACGAGGTGTGTTCAAAAAGTATCGCAAATTTTGAATTTTCGCTGGTTACGTATATTCGAATTTCGAATTTTTTTGTGGCGTTATGTTGGTACTCATGTCTCTCACTTATGCCGACAAGCTCGGCCATTTTGAATGTTCAGTTAATTGTTGACAGCTGCTTTGCTTGCACGTGTTTTGGATCGTCTTCGATTTTTACGCGAAATTCGTACCAAAATTGCTCAATTGTGACCAAAAACAGCATCGCATGAACATTGCTAATGAGATGTTAAACTCTGTCCGCGACGACCCAAATTTGCTCCAGAGGGTCATAACTGGTGACGAATCGTGGGTTTATGGTTATGACGTGGAAACCAAAGCTCAATCATCTCAATGGAAGCTCCCGCACGAACCAAGACCGAAAAAAGCGCGCCACGTTCGGTCGAATGTGAAAGTTTTGCTGACAGTTTTCTTCGATTGCAGGGGCGTGGTGCATCATGAGTTCTTGCCACAGGGAAGAACGGTCAATAAGGAATATCACCTGCAAGTTATGCGCAATTTGCGCGAAGCAATCCGCCAGAAACGCCCGGATTTGTGGAAGAACAAAAATTGGCTTTTGCACCACGATAACGCCCCTGCTCACGCATCGTTGCTTGTGCGCGACTTTTTGGCCAAAAACAACACACTAATGATGCCGCAGCCACCGTATTCCCCAGATCTGGCCCCCTGTGACTTTTTCTTGTTCCCTAAACTGAAGAGGCCCATGAAAGGACGA
Organism: Merzomyia westermanni; assembly: GCA_949987695.1. NCBI lineage: Eukaryota > Metazoa > Arthropoda > Insecta > Diptera > Tephritidae > Merzomyia > Merzomyia westermanni. The sequence continues at coordinate 101,215,721 of OX465288.1, read as the reverse complement.
CGTTACGCTTCTCTTGACGAGATAAAGACGGCATCGAAGGAGGAGCTGAACAAGATACAAAAAAATGATTTTTTGAAGTGCTTCGAGGATTGGAAAAACCGTTGGCACAAGTGTATAATATCTCATGGGGATTACTTTGAAGGGGGCAAAATAGATATTCATGAATAAATAAATAATTTTTGGAAAAACACAAAATTCGCGATACTTTTTGAACACACCTTGTATAGCGATAAATAAATTTTTTGCAACTTATTTTTCGAAAATATGTAAAAAAAAGTAAGTGAACTCATAAATAAAGAAAAATATACGTATAGATGAAGGTTACAAATAATATATAACACTGTCATGAGCTGATACTGAAATATTGAATTTATTGAGAAATATGGATCGATTGGATCAAAATCACTATGCCAGCCTTCATTTGGAGGATGCGCGGCATCGTACAACCAATCGTTTTGTTTGCAATATGTTTTTCAAGTTAAACCAAATAAACTATCATGTTTCCGATCTGGTTGTGCGAACGGCCGGTGCTTGGTTGGTGACTTATTGCACATTTTCATGCAATGTATGCAAGCACGACGGCGAGTACCGAAGAAGATTTAATGATGAGCTGTATGAACTTTACGCAGACGCCGACATAGTTCAGCGAATTAAAACACAGCGGCTTCGCTGGCTAGGCCACGTAGTGCGAATGAGCGAAGATGCTCCAGCCCAGAAGGTATTCTTATCGGCACCCGCCGGTGGAAGCAGAGGAAGAGGGAGACCACCACTCCGATGGAAGGACCAAGTGGAGACCGATTTGCGATCCCGCGGTGTTTCCAATTGGCGCCAGTTGGCGCAACGAAGAAACGACTGGCGAGCTATGTTGGACGGTCAAAATCGCCCAGGCGGTTAGATGACCATTTAAAGTAAGTAAGTATGCAAGCATGAATTATGTTTATCCACTAAGATAAACTAGGGCAGGAGGAAGAGTTTCGATTAAAACATTTGAGAACAACCCAAAAGGATTCACGGATATAGAGTTTACACTAAAGTTGTACTTTATTTAAAGATAGTTTTTATATTTTTCTTTTGGGAATACACTATCAATACAATCACTATTACTAACAGAACTAACAGAATTATTACAATGCTCATCCCATAAGAAACATTTTTATGGTATAAAAGTTCTTCAATATTTTCAACATCTTTTATATCAATTCCTCAATTTCATAGCTTTGGTTCAATATCTTAGCTGGGTAATGGAATTTTTCAGTAAATTCAATTTTCTTATTTTCAAAAACTTGATTTCCATTTATTTTCAATTCTCTAGTGTCACAATTCTGAACTAGGTCTTCTTGGTGTGAATTAGTTATTAACAATGTATCATCTTCCAAAACAGTTATCCTAGTTTTTTATTTAATTTAAATATACAATTAGTTCTGAATACACAGTGTTGGCTTCTTTTTAAATCTTTTAATGCGGTATCCTTTTCGTATCGAAAATTTTCATTATTTATTGTAAAAATCAATTCTTTTTCGGTTTCAACTTCTAAATCATTTACATTTGGTAATGGTACTATCAATTTTAAATCCGTTTGGATGTAACTATTTGGAATTTTTATTGCAATTACAATTTATTGGTTTTTGTATGCCAACACCCCTATTTTAGAGAGTTTTAATTTATAAAAATCTATTTTAAAATAATTTATTTCTTCTTTTGTTAAAATTCCGGGATGAATTAAATTATATTTGGCTGCTACTATATTATTTTGTATGCCATCTATTTTAGCTTTTACAAATCGTATCTTATTCATTATATAATCAAACAACGGTTGATTTAAAATGTCTACATTTTGTTGACTCATGTTTAGAGTTTACTAATTTTTCCTCTATCTTATGTTATAGTATCCTTGATTAAGTGCAAGGTATCATTGAATTGTCTATTTTTTGATATTGGTTGAATAAAGTTTTTTATTATATTGTGATCATTTTTCTGTTGAGCGTCTAGGTAACCCAGGATCTCCTGCCTATCGTCGTCCTCCAACAAAATTTATCAGGCCCATTTATTCTTACTAGCTTTTTCTGGCTGTATTGTTCTTACTCTGGATAGAAATATTTCTATTTCATTGAAAAGGAACTCAATTGATATAATACTTCCAATATTTCTTGAGGTTGGATAACATGTAATATAGTAGTGGTTCTATTGACTATACCCACCTGTCCCATATGAATCATTGTATTCCCTGCTTCATCCAGTATTGGTGTCACTTGAAGTCGTCTCTTTACTAGCTCTGTAGCCGACTGCATTCGGCCCACCATAACCAAAAATATCATGAAAAGCATAATCTGAAATGGTGACAATAAACTGCATGTTAGTAGACCTCTATTTTTGTAGGGATTAAAGTCTTATAATGTACACCTACCACACCTATTCAGCTAATTATCTTCTTAATTTAGTATTATTATATATATATTTTTTTCCCTTTTTCTTCTTTTTTTTTTTAGGTATCACCATTGTGAGCTGAGCCTATCATCTGCTGAATTTTCATTAACCATTTTGCCTTGTGCACATTTTGCACATTTGGATTTATTCTTAAGTATCTTTCATCCTTGTGCCTAACCCGTTAGTTCTTTATTGGTCCTGTTGATCTAATGTCCTTATACTGGTCTCTGGTTCTATTTACTTTATCTATGGTGCGTTTCTTTATCTGGTCTATTCTATTTTTGATAATTGTTGGGTCTAAACTTTCTTTTGTATACTTTATAAATTCCAGCTTACTATTACAGGAAACATTCACATCAACAGTAACTGTGCCTTGTGATAATCGTGTTCCTATACTTCGGAAAAGATTCCTACCTTGCCATTCCTAACTTCAGCTTGTGGGCTGTATGTTATTATAATTTGCGTCTTATATTAATTGACAATCTCTTCCTTCACTCCAAAGTGATCTAATAGCTCCTCTTCAGCCAAATGTATTGTGCCAGACATCTCCAAATTCGATTCCTGATCCTTGTTTTCATCGATTTTCGGAGAATCTTTAATTCGGCTTAAAAAGTCACCACATTATTTTTACTTTTACATACTCAATTTCATAAATATATTTCTGCAATTTTAAAAGCCATCTCTGGGGGCGCTGTGAAAATTCCATTCCTTTGTATTTATTATTCAGATACATGATTGGGCAGTGGTCAGTAACTATTTTGAATTTACTCCCGCATATGTAAGGTCTAAAGTAGGGGGCGGTATACATTATTTGTCAGTAGTAGCATAGCTATGCTCATGATTGTTCAGGGTTCGAGAAATGTAGCACACTGGCTGTATCTGTTGAGACAATACTGCCCCAATGGCGTAATCACTTGCATCCGTTGTGATTCAAAATTCCTTATCATACTCCTGGTACTTAAGGATCGGATGAGAGGAAACCAGTGATTTGAGATTCTCAAAATTAGAAATATATTGTGGGTCATTAGGATTTATTTTGCACCCCTTCTTTTAATACGCAATCATTGGATAAGCAATTCTAGAATAATATTTCACAAACTTCCTGTAGTAACCGGTAGCTCCCAGAAAACTTCTTAACTGTCTTTCAGTTCTTCTCTCTCTCTTTGGCGCGATATACAACAGGTATATCATCATAAACCTCCTAAGAGATTTTTGCGCCAAGCTTCTCTTCCAATTTGTGGTGTGCCGATTTGAATTTTCCCTACAAATTGGTGGGACCTACAGTTTTTTGCCGACTCCGAACGGTATCTACAAAGGAGACGAATTTTTGCTGAGAAGCCTGTCATGGCAGAAATACACTCGGAGAGTTTGCCAAACCACTGCCGAGGGGCGACCCCGTTTGGAAAAACTTTTTTCAAATCACTTTTGATGTTACCTGTACCAGGGCTCGAACCATGGACCTTCGGTGTGGTAGGCCGGCAACACTACCTTCACACCACGGCGGCCGTTCTTGGTACCTTTAAATTTAGAATAACTTCAATTTTTTCTTTGTTGAGCTTTATTCCCTCTTTAGTTATTGTGTGGCCCAAGAATTTTGTTTCCCTCCTTAGGAAACTGCATTTGTCAGCCTGAATTTGCAAATTGCGCTCTTGCAATTTTGAAAAAAATTTCTAGTGAACCTCCAATGATGTGGAAAACACCAATATGTCGTCCAAATAGACAACACATATGTTATTTAGCATCTCATTCATTAGTCTTTGAAACATAGCCGGGGCATTGTTAAACCCAAACGACATCCTGACATATTCATACAAGCCCAGTGGAGAAGCAAAGGCAGTTTTTTCAATATCCTTGTTGTTGTTGTCGCTGTTAACAGTATTTCGCCCTGCCCAATGGGCTCCGAGGAAACGCGCAGTTTTCACAGGATTGGACCAGAGTGATGTAGGTGTTAGAAGAGTGGGTTCTACCGAACAGTCAATATCCTTAGTTGCCATTAGAATCTGATGGTAACCCTTCGCGAGGTCAAGAGTGCTAAAGTACTGTGCTTTGTCCAACTTGTCCAAAATTCCATCGATGTTTGGCAAGGGATACTTGTCGTCAATAGTTATTTGATTAAACCTCCGGTAATCGACCACCAAACGAAACCGTTTATTTCCCGAACTATCCTCCTTTTTGGGTACTATAATGATAGGAGGACTACACTTACTCCTACTATTTTGAATTACGTCCAGGTCTTTAATTTGTCGGATAGCCTCCTCCTCATGCTTTGGAGGTAGTCTATATATCCTTGAATTTATTTGTTGATTTGTGGTAGTCTTTATTCCGTGGACTACCGTTTCCGTATCTCTCATGTTATCCCCCTCTTTATATATTAACCTCTCATACTTCTTTAGCAATTTTTCAACTATTTTTCGTTTATCTAATTTTAGATGATTAAGTTGGATATTTTGCAATTCCCCCGAATCTAAAGCATAAACTTGCTCCTGTATTGTCTTTGAATAAAGTGGAATCCTAATTCCACTACGGAGCACAATTTCCTCCTTTTTTATGTCTATTATATTCACAGTTTTTAATATCAAATCATTTCCCAACAGAAGGTCATATGGTTTATCAAAGTTTATTTTTAACCATTTCATTTTGGCAATGTCAACAAATTGAAATTCTGAAGGACAAGAAGTGCTAGCTCTCTTGGTTGGTCCCTTTATGTTGTCATGCAGTGTACTCACTATTACACCATGCTCCTCAATCACCGGGAGGTGATTATACTTATGGTAGATCCCGGATCTACCAACGTCAACCATTTTTTATTAAATAGCATTAGAGTAATAAAATTTTATTTTGGGTTTCCGAACCTAATTTGTAAAAACCCCTTGGAGGTATGGGTTGACGCCCATTTGAACGTCTTGTTTGTTGAGACACACTCTGTCTATTTGTATTGTTATTGTTACTAGTATTGTTGTAACGAGTCGACTCATTTCGTAGTCGAGCATTCACTTGGGTATTACCCTGCCTATTAGAGGAATTGTACTGGCCCGATTTATACCGATAAGCACCATTCGCCTGTTGCGAATTTTTATGCCTATTTGGGTTATAATAATTTCGTGACGAATTTGTTACCTGCCAATTATTTTGGCCCGTATTGACTTGCGAACGATTGCTATATCGACCAGAACCACGATCAACCCTGTTAGCATTTTGGTATCCAGAATTGCATTGCCTTGCATTGGATTCAGATTTCCCGAATCAAATCCCATAAAATTATGAATGTTACTTTCCATTTGTGGCCAAGCAACAATATTTCTTATAGCACAGGCAAAGGTACCTGCTGCCAACTGTTTTATTCTTTGGATCAACATCCCTGTTAATATCTCTTTTATTACATCACCCTTCTCGTTCAGAGCGCTTAATTCGGTAATGTTATCTATTATATCCCTAGTTTTTCTACCGAGTTCTATCATATTGGATCCTCTTAAATTTGTGATGGCGTTCGTTATCGACATCTGGTCTTTTGGAGACCGTAAATGCTGTTTAAGCCTGGCCTTGCAACCCTACCAGATTTCACTGATCTCGATATTTTTAAATCATACACAATTTAATACACTAGGTCCCCTTGACCAGTGTATTCTCCCAAAATCATATCTATAGTTTGTATAAATGAGGGCAACTTCCCAGTGTTACCCTCGAAAGGCAGTAAATATTTCAGATCTTTCTCCGCCCTTTGTCTCAGGGTGACCATATGCTGCAACAGCTGTGTTATGGCCGCCAAACAGGCCTTTATATTTTGTGCCATTTTCCATATATTTTCTTAATTAAGCAGCTGAAAGCCTAAATTGTCTACCCCACAATGCTCTCGAGAAACAATTATAAACGTCTTTTCCTTTTTGTGGCTTCTAGCCTCTTCCGTATTTAATTTATTTGCACCAGAAACAAAAGCAAAGAAAAACTTAAATGTCCAACGATGAAAAAAGAAAAAAAAATCAATATATTTCAAATTCAATTTCAGCTTAAGTTTACGTTCTTAATTGTAATTGTCACTAAAAAAAACAACTACTACTGCGACCTCCTTCCACTTACTCGGTTCATTCCGCAACGCACCAGCAGGAACACGCAATGAATTGTTGTTGATCTTTCACTCGATTATACCGCTCCTTGGTAGCCTGGATTATTCCACTTCAATTATACCGCTCCTTCGTAGCTCGGATTATTCCACTTTAATTACACCGCTCCTCCTTGGTAGCTTGGCTTACAATATTTATGCAGGCAAGTGGTGAGCTGTTGCAATGCCAATCAATTTTTTTTTAATTTTTTTTGTAATCTTTTTTGTAATATTATTTAATTTTATTTATTTATCACTTTAAACGTAATGTTCGTGCCGCGACTACGCCAGGTATGTTTATCCACTAAGATAAACTGGGGCAGGAGGAAGAGTTTAGATTAAAACAATTGAGAACAACCAAAAAGGATACACGGATTTAGAGTTTACACTGAAGTTGTACTTTATTTAAAGATAATTGGTGGTTCGAATCGTAGCTTAAATGCTAGACCGAGTGATTGGAGGGATTTTCAGCAACTGATCTTTCAAGATCCAAATCCGTCCTCACTATTGTGGGCTACATAGTCTAAAATACATAACCCATTTTCTTAGTCTAAAGTATATAAGCTATTTGTCCTTACTCAGCATTCCCCCAAATATTGTATGCTAGTACATTCGAGTATGCAAGACATACTTGAATGTTTATGTGAGTTTGTATGCATGTATATAGAACAGACATTTGAATACGGCGAACATACTCAAATGCTTATATGAGTCTGTTTGCATGTATATATGTATAAAAAATAACATACGATTGAGGAAAAAACCAATGTTACTTCCAAAAGTATGCCCCACTATAGATTTGGCTAATTTATTTATACAAAGTATGGAATGCCGAGTATCGTCTTACTTCTAGTTATGGTAAACAAACATATCTTAAAATATGCTCATTTTCCCTTTATTGTGCTGTATGGGTTGGGAGTCTTTCCACATAACTCATGCGCTTACCCCGATATTATATATATATTATTCCATATGAACTGCAGTTCAAATAATATGTCTTGCATGTGGATGAGGTTCTCTTGATGGCATTGCCGCACCACTGGGTACAACAACAACGGTGTTATCTGCAGTGCTGCTATTGTAACTGCACCAGTGGAAGAGTCAATACAACAAACGACTATTTTAACGCAAACTATCGACCTGGAAGCAGATACATCACAACTCGACGCGCCTACATTTACCACAATTTCACGTGAAGATGGGATCACAAAGTCCCTTTGATAGGCGAAAAGTATTAAATCCAATTCTACATAGCTTCGGTCAATGCGACAAATCCATTCTATTGTAAGGACACATAATACCATGTAAACATGTTTTCTCTTTGAAAAGCGCTATTCCGAACCAATTTAAATTTGCCCACTTTGAAATGATAAAGCGTTACGTGTAGAATCCATAGCTCGCTTCATTGTTGGCACAAAAAACCTTTGTATTGTGTGGTAACTGGCAATTGTTCTTGTCAATCTTGTTGTGCAATATGTTAAGATTTTTGAATACTTTTACTAGGTGATTCCATCCAATCAAATAGTAATCGGTGCGGATTGTTGTGCTTCAGTTGGGATCAATGTTTGACCTGCTTCACCTCCGAGGTTCAGTACCGGAGTTGGTCATACTCGTATGATCGTCAATGTTAACCGTGTATGTTGTAGACTAGAACCTTAAATTATTCAGACGTGTCGAACGTCGTTTTTTGATATTCTACGTTTTGAAGACCAAACCAATGCCTCAGTTACAAATTAACATATCTATATAACTCGTAACTAGCAAATCTATATCATGGATCGGAGAAGAAGTCAATCAGCATTCATAAATCTATTTGCAAAACTACCTTGTATGGCGAATACCGGTGCAGCAGCACCTGCAGCTGGCAATAATGATGTAAAGGGTTTCATCGCTGGTGGCATTACCGGCGGAATTGAATTTTGTATTACCTTCCCAGAGAGTACGTGAAGACACAGTTGCAGTTGAATGTAAAAGGGGCCAACAAAAAGTACAATGGTATAGCTGACTGCGTTAACTGCGTTAAGAAGACTGTAAAATTGAACGATCTTTCATGCTTGAAGCTCAATGCTGTGGAAAATTAGGATACTGTAAAGGTGGTAAGTATTTTCCAACGCCAGTGCTAACTTAAGTTATACAGTGGTTGGACTTTTGTCAAATCGGTACAGGTGATGCTTCGGTTCTATGCTATATTATTATCACCGAATTCGATCCACTTGCAGAACAAATCGGATCAACAAAATTTTTTCATGTAAGCTAGTTATGTTTTATATATACAAATTGAGCCCTGCTGTGTTAATGATTCTGAACTGACCGACAACAAAAATACGATTTCAATTTTAAGTTTGGTTTCCTTACGCCCTTTTGTACTGACTAAAGTTTAAGTTTTTCTGCTCATTTGATAACAGTTCCGATGACACGCAGTGTCTTGGAAGCGGGTGTGCTTACGGTAGTCATTTCTGCATATGACTGCAACTGCATACAAAAGTAATGTTGGAGATACCCCTTAAACAAGGTATTCCGCTAGTTAAATATCCCAACAAGAAAAGTAAACTTAAGTTAAATTGTGTAAATAGCTTTCTGAGATACCTACTAAGCTTACAAAATTCGGATTCTTGGCTTGTAAAAACGTTTGGAAATATGCGTTATATAATCAGTCAGCACGTTGATAAAAACTTATTGATGTAAGACTGTAAATTTCAGACAAAAGCGTTTTTGATGTGTTTTTTTTCTGCAACTTTATTCAAACCATTTTTTATTATATTATATTTGTTGCAACAGAATGATTAAGCCTAGAATGCTGCACCTTAAACTTTTTTCTTTTTCTACTTTGGCTTGTCGCCCTCATTATAATGTGAAGTGTTTATTGAAAGGAATTTGAAATATTTTAAGTTGAAAGGAGCAAAATAAATAGTTTTTTTTTGGATTTTGTAACCATATGTATTTCACTTTACAAGTGAAATTACTTATAAAAGCTCGTTCTTGAAGTTTATAAAAAGTTTTATTTACCATCAAATAAATAAACCTCGCAAGTTTACTTCAAATTCTTATTATTTTTTAATCGTTTACGGAAATGCTTGCTGGGATTTAACATCAATGTACGTATAAGGATGTATCATGGGGGTATGTAAGTTAACACCACGTACACACAAATTGGTTTGCATAATTTCCCACATATAAATACGTAAGGTAATATGCGAACAAGAAGGTCCGTTCTACGCATATCGCCAGGCTCTCAGAAAAAATTAGGGTGTAGCAATTGTGTCCTATTTATGTGCTAATTTGTTTCCAAAATTAAAAATTTTGTGCTAAATTTGTAAGCACTTTTTTAAAACCTCAAAAGTAGGGAGTCGAGCTGGACGTCGGGCTAGACAAGTCCCACAGAAGCGATAGTTTTGAAATAAAATTGGTATGTGGAAATTATGTGCTATTTATGTGCTCCAAGAAAAGCTGTCGAACGCCAGGAAAAACAGACACTGTGGCCAAGGGGATGGGAGGCGATATTCCCAATCAGTGGACCTGAAATTGGATGAGCCTATAATTATGTGCTCAACAGTTCCAAAAGAAGTTCTGTTGCTGTTCAAATTTGAAGTGCTTTTTTTAATCTTCAAAAGTAGGGGATTGGCGAAACGACATGCCGGCGACCCCCCATAGAAGCGATAGGTTTTGAAATAAAATTGGTATATGGGAATTATGTGCTATTTATGTGATCCAAGAAAATCTGTCGACTGCCCGGAAAAACAAAGACTGTGGGCAAGGGGGGAGGGGGGCGATATCCCCAATAATTATCCCCATATAATTATGTGCTCAACAGTTCCAAAAGGAGTTCAGTTGCTGTTCAAATTTGAAGTGTTTTTTTTAATCTTCAAAACTAGGGGATTGGCGAAACGTCAAGCTTGACCCTCCCATAGAAGTAATAGGTTTTGAAATAAAATTGGTATGTGGGAATGATGTGCTATTTATGTGCTCCAAGAAAAGCTGTCGACCTCCAGGAAAAACCAAGACTATGGCCAAGGGGGTGGAGGGCGATATTCCCAATCAGTGGATCTGAAATTGGATGAGCCTATAATTATGTGCTCAACAGTTCCAAAAGAAGTTCTGTTGCTGTTCAAATTTGAAGTGCTTTTTTTAATCTTCAAAAGTAGGGGATTGGCGAAACCCCCATAGAAGCCATAGGTTTTGAAATAAAATTGGTATGTGGGACTTATGTGCTATTTATGTGCTCCAAAAAAACTGTCGACCACCAGGAAAAACAAAGACTGTGGGCAAGGGGGTGGGGGGGGGGGGGATGTCCCCAATCAGTGGATCTGAAATTGGATGAGTCTATAATTATGTGCGCAACAGTTCCAAAAGGAATTTAGTTTTGGTTCAAATTTTAAGTGCCTTTTTTTTAAACTTCAAAAGTGGAGGGTCCAGCTGGACGCCGAGCTAAACTCCCCCCCCCCCCCCCCCCCCCCACAGAAGCGATAGGTTTTGAAATATAATTGGTATGTGGGAATTGTGTGCTACTTATGTGCTCCAAGAAAAGCTGTCGACCGCCAGGAAAAACAGAGACTGTAGGCAATGAGGTGGGGGAACGATATCTCCAATCAGTGGATCTGAAATTGGATGAGCCCGTAATTATATGCTATTTATGTGCTCAACACTTGCAAAAGGAATTTTGTTGTTGTTCAAATTTTAAGTCCTTTTTTTATCTTTAAAAGTAGGGGCTTGGCGAAAACTCAAGCTAGACCCCCCCACAGAAGCGATAAGTTTTGAAATAAAATTGGTTTGTGGGAGTTATGTGCTCCAAGATGTAGTGTATCACAACATACATATACATTTCAAGTGCCAACAGCACATTTTCTCTAATTATGACGCCGGTTTTGTTACATTAAAATATTACTAAAAGCAACGCCAGCGTTTCTCACGCTTAGCTAAATATTTACACTAAAACATTTCTCACGCTTGGAGAAATGTTTACGTTTGTACTAATGCACATACATCGGCTTGCATGCGCTGCATATAATAAATATGTACGTATGTGTTGACGGCACATGTAATATGTATGTATGTTAGTATATAAGAATATTGGTAAATATGTATTGTAGTAAATATGGAAATGTTTAGAATAATTTGTTATCAATAAGTTAAACATATTTTAATAAAGACAATCATTTTCCATTGTGCTTGATATCAGCACCAAGCCAAACTCCAGTATTTTAATATAATACTTCATGGCGATCTTGCCAGGTCATGCTTTAGTGATTGCTAGCAGCAAATTGCTTCTTGTGGCAACTTGCCTTTAAATCTAAAGATGCAGGACATCTTCAATCCAAAGCGGAGGAACATCTTTACATCCCAAATCTGCAGGATATATTTAATACAAATCTACAGGATATATTTAAGCCCGAAGCTGCGGGACACCAAATCACTATCTAAATCTCAGGAAGAAGAGAAAAATTTAAGGCAACATAATAATTTGAAGCAGTAACAAGCAGCGGAAAAGGCAAGAGGGTTCACTATCGAAATCTGAGGCAGAAGAAGAAAATTTAAGGCAGCAGAATAATTCGAATCAGTAACAAGCAGCGGAAGAGTAAAGAGCGGTTCAAGGCGGTAACAAGCAAAACAGAAATTATTATTTATAAATATTAAATCTTGTGGCAGCCTCACGGCTGCCTGTAAACTGGCAAAACTTACAGTTTTGCCGATAGCTAACATATATATATATAATTTTTAAGAATTTAACATTAAGAAAATCTTGTGGCAAGCTCACGGCTGCCTGTAAACTGGCAAAACTTAAAAGTTCCGCCGATTATTATTGTCAAAAATTATTAAGAGTTAACTACCCCATGGTCTCCCAGGAGACAGTATACGATGTTTATAATAGGTGAGAAAAATTCTTTATAGAAAAGAAAGTACCTCCTCTTCAAGAAAATACTAGACAGGGCCCATTGCCGATAACGATAGAAGAGTATCGGCGTAGGCAAAATAAAAATACTAATGTAGAGGAACCAAAGGTTCCAAAACCATTTAAGTTCAAGGGGAAAAGAGGCGGATAAAATTATAATAAGAGAAAAAAAAATGGCCAAAACATATGAAAAAATTATTTTCACAACTAATATTGAAGAAAGGCAACAACTAAAAAGAAAACTAAAAGAAATACCAAATTGTAAAACAAATTATATAAAAAAAAATTTTATCTCATAAGAAAAATTCAAAAATCAAAAAATATAATAAATTGGCTCGAAAATACAGTTGAAGAAAGAGATTTTGAAAGGGAATTAGAATTTTATTAAATTTTCAGGAAATCCATAGGAATTAAAGAAGATATAAAATACCCAACAACTTGTGAGGATGAAATTAATTTGATGTTGGAAAAGATATTCCCAAAAAGGCATGATTAAATAAAGAAAGTTTTAGTTTGAAAAATTTTCTTTGAAATTTATTTTGAAATGGGTTCCGAACAATCCAAAATTGAAAAGCCAAACGCTAACGTTATCAACTTTATTAAGATAATCGACCACACTGAAGCTCTAGACTTCATTAAAGTATTGCTCCTAATTTTAACTATCTGTGCTTGTCTGGGTTTATTTGTGAAAACATACTCAGCAGACAATACATTTTTAAGAAAAAGATACCAGAGCCGGTCAGACGCTCTGGACAAAATTTAAATGTAGGTTTTTTTGCTATTACTTTCCACCGTTCAATGAATAAATGGGATGAAATTGTTAAAACATTTGTAGAAGAAAAGATTACAGCAGAAAAATCTTACAAATGCATAAGCAAAAATATTAGAATAAAAAAGGAAACAACAGTCAAGCATTTGACAATAATAACACAATCCTTTAACAGATTAGGTAAAGCAATTCACGCCATATATAGCCAACTCACTAGTAATCACCAAAGAGAGCCAATAGAGATATTTTCAAGTGTCAGAGACAAGTTGGTATCATCGTTATCCAGGTATAACATAAAACTGATAGTACCGAATTCATTAACAGGAAATAAAAATTGATCAAAAGCTATTAGACTTTTTGTTGGAGTCTACTTCCGACATCGGAGAAGAACAAAGGGAACAGGAAGATCAAAAACAGGCTTTTCCAGATACAGAGCCCAAAATGGTGCAGACAACAGTAGAATTCATTAAAACGGCGTCGTCGATCTTACCCGAGTTTGACGGCAAACCGGAAAACTTGCCTAGTTTTCTGGATGCCCTTGACATCCTTGAACAAATCAAAGACAGTTACGAGGCCATAGCAGTGTTCATGATAAAAACAAAGTTAAAAGAAACGGCTAGAAACTTTATCAGTAGTGAAAGTCTATCCAGGATATAAAGCAAAAGTTGAAGTTGTGACAGTAAAACAACTAATCAGTATACTGCGGAAATAAAAAAACTTGCAAAATCGTTAGAAGGAGCATACATATCTGATGGTTTAACCCCAGAAACAGAAACTAAATATGCTACACAATCGGCTGTAAAAGCTATATGTAAGAATTGCTCTAATGCAAAGGTAAAAACGATGATGCAAGCTGGAGCCACTTCAATAAACGAAGCCATTTCTAAATTTACAAATAGTTGTACGTAATATATAAATTTTAGTAAACAATCGCGAACAAATACGCGCAATGTACGTAATTTCACCCAGCAGGAAAACCAGCAAACTCCACTTCAACAGTAAATAACAAAAAAGTACCTATACTTAATTTACACCTAAACAGCTACACATCTTCCAAGACTTCTCTAAATAATTCAGTTTCAACCCTTTTGATAGACACAGGAGCAGATATATCAATTACAAAAAAGCGACAAATTGATAATCATATCACAATTAATAATTCACAAATCACAGATTTAAAAGGCACTGGCCAGGGAATAACAAGCACACTAGGAACAGTTATAACAGACTTAAAAGAAGATGATCCCTTAATAAAACACAAATTTCACATAGTACATAACAATTTCCCAATCCCATGTGACGAAATTTTAGGGTTAGATTTTACAAAGAAATATATTTGTATTTTAAATTATAGCAAACACGGGGATCGATTAATATTAAGACCCTATGGGCCGGTTTCACCAGCTCGACTTAACTTAGTTAAGTCGAGTTTTTCACTTTTTCAGTTTCACCATCTAACTTAACTAAGTCACAATTTAGTCAGCCTGCCAGCTGACTTATTCTCGACTAAGTCAGTGTTGATGTCGCTAAATTGTTTTGTACAATGTCCCAGCAGCAAAATTCGTCAAGCATGCCTTTAACGGCGTATGCGTAGATGCATGTGAACGCTTGTTGTCTAGCATGCAACCATTACGAAACTATCGTTTTCAACTAAGCGCTAATTTTAGTACCTTCCAATTAAAGAGAAATGGGTGTAAGAACAATACATTCCTTCGTGTATGGCCATACATTCCCATTTCGCACTGGGGTATTGGGATGCGCAGAGTTGTCTGGTATGAAAAAATACTACTATGCATAAAACAGCTGATCGGGTTGTTGTGTTAAAAATTATTTAAGTCGCTCAGTTGGTGAAAGCCAAAATTAAGTTAGTCTCGAATCTGTGCTAACTTAAGTCACGACTTAGTTTTAGTCTTAACCGCGTTGGTGAAACCGGCCCTATGACTTTCCAGATAATATTATAATCCAAATGACAAATAGACCAAATATCAATACAATTACAGTACCCGCTAGATCTGAAGTAATCGTCAAATTAACGTTAAATCTAATAATCATGAACTTTTTATTCCCCATAAAAAGTTAACAGACGGCATCTTTATCGCTAATACCATAACAAGTGTAGATCAACCTTTTGTCAGAATAATAAACACCACAGATAAAAACGCTATTATTCAGAACTACAATGTTAACCACAGAAATTTTAAATGATTACATATTGATTAATGAGACTATAGATAATAACACTAACAGTATAGAAAAATTAGAGAGCTTAAAACAGCATTTTCCAAATTTTGTTAGCAAACAATTAAATTCATTGTGTTCAGAATACACAGACATACTTGCATTAGAAACAAAACCTATAACTGCCAATAATTTTTAAAAGAAAAAATTACATATGAAAGATGAAAACCCAGTCTGACCACAAGCACACAAGAGTGAAATAAACAAACAAGTCAGTAAATTAATAAAGGATGACAAAATAGAACCCTCTATGTCAGAATACAATAGCCTAATTCTAATGATGACTTTAGCGTTTGAAGGTCTTAAACCATCCCAATCATTCCTATATATGGATGATTTAGTAGTATTAGGATGCTCAGAAAAACATATGATGACAAATTTGATAGATATATTTGCAACCTGCAGAAAATATAATTTAAAGTTACACCCCGATAAATGTTAATTTTTTAGTCAAGAAGTTACTTATCTTGGACATAAATGCACAAGCAAAGGGATTCTGCCAGACCCAAATAAATTTAAAATTGTTTAAAAATACCCAACGAATGCTGATGAAGTAAAACGATTTGTTGCATTCTGCAATTACTACCGAAGATTTTTGCAACATATTCCAGAATCTTAACAAGATTATGTAACAAGAATGTTTTCTTTGATTGGACAGAGGAATGTCAAAAGACTTCTGTGTATTTAAAGGAGGCATTAATAAGTCCAAATATATTACAGTCTCCAGAATTTGGTAAAGAATTTTGTATAACAAGGGATGCTAGTCGCTTTGCCTGCGACGCAGTTCTTAGTCAAGAATATGAAGGCAAAGAATTTCCAATTGCCCATGCGTCAAGATCGTTTACAAAAGGCGAAATTAATAAAGCAACAATAGAAAAATAATTAGCAGCAATTCACTGGGCTATCACTTACTTTAGACCATACGTTTATAGCAGAAATTTTTTTAATTAAAACAGACCATCGACCATTAACATACCTTTTCTCGATGAAAAATGTTTCATCAAAATTAACTAGAGTTAGATTAGATTTGGAAGAATATGACTTTGAGGTGGAGAATATAGCTGGAAAAGAAAATTATATAACTGATGCACTATCGCGCATTAATATAAACTAGTATCTCCCGTGATCGAAATTCGACCAATTTAAATTAGTTTAACTTGTTAAATCCTCTGTTCATATATTTCTCCAGCATTGTCTAGAGGCCGAAATGGTTGAAAAATATTTCTTACTTCAATTTATTATGTATAGTTGAGTTATTTAGAGCTACATTCATAAAATTCGGTTCACAATAAACAGTGGATAATTTGACAGCTAACCGAACAAAATCAGTCAATTAAACGCCGGTAACCGTTAATAGGAGATGGTGAAAACGCCCCATGGGAATGTTTGAAAGTGCTACCACTCCTTTCAGATTAGTTCGATATTTCAAACGCTTACGCATAAAAAACATTGGATTTAATAGACATATACCAACAACATAGTCAGACTAATAATATATACTAGTATATCCCGTGGTCGAAATTCGACCACCTTAAATTAGTTTAAGTAATTAAGGGCCGCTTTCATAAATGCCAGTAACTGCTAACCGGAGTTTAATTGACGTATTTTATTTATTTATTTATTTATTTATTTAATAGTCTATGAACATATTAATTATTCTTACAGACTAAGAGAAAAACACAAAATAAAAGTTGACAAACTTACATACATACAATTAAATTAGGGAAGAGAGTTTATAATATTAACAATATATGATTTCGATACAGAAAAATCAAGATCGATAGAATTTGAGATCGCGTTGAATTCATTCATGACCCGTAACAGAGGAGCATTTCGCGCATAATTTGTCCTAAGATTTTCGAAGTAGAAAATATTTGCATATCGAAGTGCTCTTTGGGGTACATTAAAATAAATCCGCTCCAAGAGGTAAGAACAATCAACAGTTCCTTGGATAATACAAAAGGCAAAAGTCAGGGAGAGTACAGACCTTCTCTTTTCTAAGGATTTAAGATTAATAAGTAGTAATCTGGAGTTATAAGATGGAACTGGGTCCGAAAAACGAAGGCAGTGTAAAGCATATTTTAGAAAAATTGTTTAAATTTTTTTTTGTACGGTTAGCTGTTAAATTAATCGCCGATTAGGCTTAACCGGCCTTTATGAAAGTGGCCCTAAATCCTCTGTCTATATTTTTTCCAGCATTGCCTAGAGGCCGAAATGTTTGACAAATTTTTGTTACTGAAATTAATTATATATAGTTGAGTAATTTAGGGCCGCTTTCATAAAAGTATATTCACACTAAACGGCGGGTAATTTGACAACCAACCGAAAAAAATCAGTCCATTAAAGACCGGTAATCATTAATAGGAGATGGCAAAAACAGTCCTTAGGAATGTTTGAAAGTCAGAGATCAGAGCCACCACTCCTTTCAGATTCGGTGAATATTTCAACAAAAAAATTTGGATTTGATGGACATATATGTCAACAACATAGTTAGACTTATAATATATATAATGGTTACTCTAACTCAATGTGCTCAGTTAGTAAAAATATGTCCACCGTTTAGACATGGTTGCCATATTGTAATTTTTTTGTTATTAGTATATAGGCAGTACTTTTTTGTAATCCATTAAGTAAAAACAATAATAATTTTCATAAAAATTTAAAAAAGTGAAAAATTATTATTCTTGGCCTTGAGCTCGTTTCATGAATACTTGAAAATGTACAGGCCGTAAATCAACAAAATTGTTGGTATAAAAAAAGCAATAACAAAAACCGAGAGCACACGGAAAGGCAGTTCTGATGATAAAACAGATCTGTCGAAAATCCATCATGATCACACTACTAACTGTCAAATGGCGGAAGTGGTTCATGCATATGGTAAAAAGAAGAATAGAAGTAGGAGTTTAGATGACATCAAAACCAGCGTATTGTTAGCTTAATGGTTAGCAATGCGTGCCAAAATTTCTCTGATGAGTGAAGTCTAGCAGCTTCCGAAATGGATCTATAAGAAAAGCTATGGCAGTTGTCTCTAAACATTTTTCCTACTCTATTCAATCAAAAAACTTTTAATAATTAATTAAAATGATTATTAATAAGTAAAAACAATAATAATTTTCATAAAAATTTAAAAAAGTGAAAAATTATTATTCTTGGCCTTGAGCTCGTTTCATGAATACTTGAAAATGTACAGGCCGTAAATCAACAAAATTGTTGGTATAAAAAAAAAGCAATAACAAAAACCGAGAGCACACGGAAAGGCAGTTCTGATGATAAAACAGATCTGTCGAAAATCCATCATGATCACACTACTAACTGTCAAATGGCGGAAGTGGTTCATGCATATGGTAAAAAGAAGAATAGAAGTAGGAGTTTAGATGACATCAAAACCAGCGTATTGTTAGCTTAATGGTTAGCAATGCGTGCCAAAATTTCTCTGATGAGTGAAGTCTAGCAGCTTCCGAAATGGATCTATAAGAAAAGCTATGGCAGTTGTCTCTAAACATTTTTCCTACTCTATTCAATCAAAAAACTTTTAATAATTAATTAAAATGATTATTAATAAGTAAAAACAATAATAATTTTCATAAAAATTTAAAAAAGTGAAAAATTATTATTCTTGGCCTTGAGCTCGTTTCATGAATACTGGGAGAAATTACAAATTCAATTTAGCAATTCCGACTCAACGACGCACCTTCCTATTTTTACTCGGCTTTATTTTTGATCTGAAATTTTGAATTATAAGGCGGCCATGGCTGGTTTGGAATCCCGTTTTAATATTGGAGTTTTATGAACAGCATAAAAAAAAATTGAGTTAATTGATCAGGGGGCAACTATGGATGTTTTTGAACCTAATTTTTGCAATGGAGTAAAAATTTTAATTTTGAACTATTGTTTGCAATAAAACGTGCGAGATACGAGTATGTTGAAAGCAAATATTTTACGATGCATCTAAATAACCGATCAAAAATAGTGGCCATGAATACCTTTGAATATCATTTTCATTATAGAATTTTACAAAAAATAAAAGTTTGATTGCGTTTTTAGAAAAAATTTAAATGTGGAATTATGTGAACAGCAGCGACTTTGGATGCTTTTGAATCTTATTTTTATAATATTGGTATTTTTTTTTTTTAAGATTTTGGTACAGTTCAGTGTAGGGGAGGGCAACTCTCGATCAAAATCAAATTGGACAGACGCGCCGACGCGATGTATACTTTAACTCGATTTGCTTAATGAGTAAGAGAATGAAAATATTTCTACCTTTTGAAAAGCAAATGAAATATGAGTTGGACGCACCGACGCCACTACTTTAACTCAGTATGCTCAATGAGTGAGAGAATGAAAATATTTCACCGTTGGAGTGTGCCCACATATACATATTTGGATTGAAAATAAATTTAGCGTTTATTTTGAAGCTCCTTAAATTTCTCAATATGAGCATGACGCAGGTTTCCATTTGGTTTTTTTGTTTTGGATATACAGACAGTGCCGTCAATTTAGCAATTTTCCTTTATATCTGGCTTTTTGGGAACCCATTTAGCAGGGGAAAATTACAACTTCAGTATATGGTTTTCTGGTTTTTTTTCCTTAACCACAATTAGACATGTATAAAGACATTTCATATTGACTTTTATAGCATTGCAATAATATTTTGTGATGTATATGTATATGACCTGAACTTATTATTTCTTATGGATGTGCGTATAAGTTTACCTTAAGTCATTTTTCAATCAGAAAATTAATTCTTTAAAACCACATTTATAAAACTATGTAACTATGTAAAATTGGTTTTAAGAAAAGATTGCTTTAAAAACTTAAAAAATTCAAGTCAAGATAAGAAATTCAATTTTATAAAAAAAAAATAGTTATTGTCCGGAACCTGGGCTCGAACCATGGAACGCACGCTTCTCACCCGAGACGCTTATGCCTGCTTCAGAAAATATAATTAGGAGTATTTCCATATTGTTTTTTTTATATACGGGCAGTTTTCTCTTTCCTTTACATTGGTTAAAAATATAATAAATTTAAAAAAATCATTATAAGAAGTTTTCATATACATATCTAAAAACAAATAAATGAAGCATTATTTCTTTCTTCTTTTATGGCGCGATATACAACAGGTATATCATCATAAACCTCCTAAGAGATTTTTGCGCCAAGCTTCTCTTCCAATTTGTGGTGTGCCGATTGGAATTTTCCCTACAAATTGGTGGGACCTACAGTTTTTTGCCGACTCCGAACGGCATCTACAAAGGAGACGAATTTTTGCTGAGAAGCCTGTCATGGCATTTATCAAGCATTATTTGTTGAACATAATATGCACTGCTCCTGACCCATACGAAGCAATTTGGCTTTATTGGAAGGATAATTTTATGCCATTAATGTTTAAATATGATTTCGGGCATGTGGCCGCCGCGGCTGGCTCGAATAAAGCCAATTCTACAGGTCCAATTTTCAACCACTTTTTCGGCTTCCAATTCCCCTAACGTTTCTGGTTTGTTGGTGTAGACGAGCGACTTCACATATCCCCAAAGAAAATAATCCAATGGTGTCAAATCACACGACCTTGGTGGCCAATTGACAGGTCCATTCCGCGAAATTATGCGCTCATCGAATGTTTCCTTCAATAAATCGATTGTAACGTGCGCTGTGTGGCATGTAGCGCCGTCTTGTTGGAACCACAACTCATCCACATTCATGCCATCCAATTCGGGAACAAAATAGTCGGTTATCATGGCTCTATACCGGTCTCCATTAACGGTAGCTGCCTCTCCAGCATTATTGCGGAAGAAGTATGGCCCAATGACTCCACCAGCCCATAGAGCACACCAAACAGTCAGTTTTTGTGGATGTAATGGCGTTTCAAGGGTCTCATGTGGATTCTCTTCACTCCAAATGCGGCAATTTTGCTTGTTGACGTAGCCATTCAACCAAAAATGAGCCTCATCACTGAACAAAATTTTGCGATGAAAATCAGCATCGAAATCAATCTCATTTTCGGCCCATACACCAAAATCACGACGCATTGCATGGTCTCGCGGCTTTAATTCTTGCACAAGCTGGATCTTGTAAGGTCGCAAGCCAAGATCTTTGCGCAAAATCATAAAGTTGATGGACAAAGCTCCAATTGCTGTGCACGGTGGCGAATCGATTCATTCGGGTCCTCTTCAACACTTTGCTCTACAGCGGCAATTGTTTCTTCGGTGCGCACTGTTCGACGTCTCTGCGGATGCGTATTATCACATAGAGTAAACGTAGTGCGAAAACTATCCATGGTTAACCGAATTAATTGCTCTGATGGACGATTATGTCGACCATAAAATGGACGGAGCTCACGGTAAACTTCGCGAACTGAACCATTATTTTCGAAATAAATTTGCACGATTTGCAAGCGTTGTTCTTTTGTCAACCTGTTCATGATGAAATGGCAAACCAAACTAAACATAAATGACATTAGAGTTGCCAGATTTGACCACAAAATGCCAGTTTTATCTCTATTCGAAAAACAAACCTGTAAAAAAACACCCTGTAGATACTATAAACATAAGTTTAGAAATAAAATTTAGGTATTTGGTTTTTGTTATAAACATGGAAAATCTAATTATTTTCATTGCGAAAAAATGCTATTCAATAGATCGGTCATACTTTCAGTCACTGTATACATGTAATAGCTTAAACATTTATCAGTACAGTAGTATTTAAGTGATAACAAAACTAAACTCATCATATAAAATGTATAATTCTTATACAAAACTTTCTGATTTTTTATAAATTTTGTACAAAGCTTGATAGATTGATTTATATATGTAAGTGTTTATTTTTAAATAAATGAAATCAAATCAAGCAAAGTACCGATGTTCAGGTACTGCGGATTATAAATTGTGTTCGCTTTTTGAATAAATTTCCTTCTTCGAATATGATACAAAAAATATCACCTTCATTATAAGAACCAGCTGCTGCTTCCGAAGACAAAGAAATTGAAGGGGGAAGGAAATGGTGCTGTACGTAAAGAGGAATATTAGGTGACTGTGGTGTCTGCGTGCTGTTGAGAAGAGAAGTAAACAAATTTTCTGTGTTTTTATGCGATTTTTTTTCAATAAATGTTCAACGTTTCTTAAATGGGTTTCATCTTGTTTCTTCATAGCGCCAATCAAGTTATCATGCGTTATCTTCCACTCATTTGTAAAAGATTCCATAACTTTAAAATAAGATGCTTTTTCTGAAAGTAGTATGTATAAAAAAAATTTTTTACTTTTACTTAAAGATTAACTGTTGAGCTACAAGCTTTTTTGCAGCTATAAAAATCCTAATTATAAAATGCACCTGTTGAACGGCAAACCTTATTGCCACTATAAAAGCCCAAACGAAAGAATGTACGCTGCAAACCTTTTTAAAAGCTACACGAATCCAATGAAAAAACGCACTTTGATTTTGGAACCTTGTGGTTTGTAATATTAATTAAACTTTATTCAATTTGCTGAATTTATTGTACAAATAATATTTGGCCGCGGAAATGGCTACGAACAATAAATTGTGCTTGATTTTTTATTCCTTCTCTTTTTGATGTCTAGCAGCAAGTGTCAAAAACCAAAACGAATTGCACTCGATCACCCATATGTTTGTATGTATGTGTAGGTATGCGTGACGGAGGAGTGATGACAATAGAAACTGCAAGAGTAATTTATGTAATAGATTGAGATCAAATGCATGAATTATGGTGACCATATGATCATAATTACGTAGCGGGAAGACATAAATATTAAATAGCTAGTTTCCAACTACCACACAGGGCCGTCGATATAAGAGCGCTGAAAATAAATGTTCGTTAGTTAGTTGTCAGCTGCTGCTCCGAACCTCCTCCCCCCGTTGAAACTTTAGTGCTTTCAACACAATCTTTGACTGGAAGCGTCCTTCTGCTTATTTACTGCTCGACGCACGGTACCTGCAGCGGTACGTAGAATGGCAACTCTCACAGCACCATCCTTCCCAGTGATTACCTCAGTTACACGGCCCAGAGGCCATTTTAAGGGTGCAGAATGTTCATCCTTGATGCAGACAATATCGTTTATTTGAATGTTGGTATGTGGAGTGCGCCACTTGGCGCGCTGCTGGAGAAGACTCAGATATTCTTCACTCCACTTCTTCCAAAATATTTGTTGCAGATAGGTAACGCGGTGCCAACGATCAAGTCGATTGTAGTTTAGCGGCGTAAGGTCAGGTACTGGGAGGGCTGTGAAGGGACCACCGATAAGAAAATGGACTGGCGTCAATACGTCGAGATCGTCCGGATTTTCGGAAATTGGTACTAGAGGACGAGAGTTGATCACTGCCGAAATTTCTCACACTAAGGTGCGTAATTCATCGAAGCCAAGAAGTGCAGATCCTATTGTGGGATACAAATGCTGTTTGGCCATCTTCACTGCGGCCTCCTATAGCGCGTGAACATCTTTGTGATGCCTTTCACTGAGCACCTACAAAATTAGTCGCATTGTCAGACCAAATGCAGCTTGGTGTACCGTGAGTAGCAACGAATCGTTTTAAAGCGTCGAGAAAGGCACTTGTTGAAAGATCCTTCACTAACTCCATCCAAACAGCTTTTGTCGCAAAACAAATGAAGAGACTGATGTAACATTTTTGAGGCGATTTATTGCGCGCTTCGGGCTTATAATAAAAAGGCCCGCAGTAGTCAATTCCAGAAATGGTAAAGGGGCGCGAGGCTTCAATGCGCTCCTTTTGTAAATCTGCCATGATATGCTCGACGAGTCGTGGTTTTGATCTACAGGAGATGATACATTTTCGTAGGGTGCGGGCCACAGTCTTTCTTCCACCTATGGGCCAATACTGCATGCGAATCGTAGCTAGAAGTGATTGGGGACCTGCACGATGATATTTACGATGAAAATGCATAATGATAGCAAACGTTAGTGGATGATATTTTGGTGGAATGCTTGGATGTTGTGATTCGAAGCCGAGAGTTGAATTCCGGAGTCTGCCACCAACTCTAATTATTCCCAAATCATCCAAAAATGGTGCTAATGAAGCGATGCTGCTCGAAGGGTGAACATTTTCCCGATTCTTGAGTACAGCATACTCAGGCCAAAGTTGTGCCCTTTGAACCATGCGAATTAAAATTTGAGTTCCTTGATGAATGTTTGCATATGTTAGTTGCGATGTTCCTCTGGCTTTTCGTATGTTTAGAAACTTGTGAACATATCCAAATATGCGCTGCATCTTGCTGAATGAGTTGATATACTTAAAAGATAGCGACAAGTCGATTTGATTATTTGAAATAACCAGAGCCTTGTGACGAATTTCAGGGAGATTAGGGTTGGACGCATTGGCGTGCGGCCAATCATGCTCCTCTGCTTCCAAGAAAGGGGGACCATGAATCCAAAGCGTTGGTAGAGACAGCTCAGTTGGTGAAGCTCCCTTTGACAAAATATCAGCTGGGTTGACGGACGTAGGGACGTAACGCCATTGCATTCCCTTTGTACGCTGCTGTATGGTACAAATACGGTTAGCTACGAATACGTTGAATTTGGAGGGCTCATCACGTAGCCATGACAAAACCACAGTTGAATCGGACCAACAGTAATAAGAACAATCGAAAAGCTTAATTTTAGCGATTTCGGCCCTTAGCTGAGCTAGTAAATCAGCAGCGCAGAGCTCAAGTTTTGGTACAGTGAGCGTCTTTAATGGTGCAACGCGAGCTTTTGAACATAATAATTGAACATGAAAATTATTATCTATGATTGAGCGTACGTAAATGCAAGCGCCATATGCCTCAAGGCTGGCGTCGCAAAATGAGTGAATTTCGTGTGCAGTTCCGATGTAACGTGGGAATGACAAATAATGAATGTCTGGAAAGGCTGTGCAGAATGCAGACCACGCTGTGTCTAGAGATTGTGGTAGGCTCTCATCCCAATCAAGTTTGTCGCTCCACATTCGCTGCAATATAATTTTCGCTTTAGTCAAGGTCGGGCCAATGAGCCCAAGCGGGTCGTAACAGCGAGCTATGGCGGACAATACGGAACGCTTCGAATTTTTCCCAGGCGTGATTAGGGGAGTGAAAGCAAATAAAAAAGTATCCTTGAGCGGATCCCATATAAAACCCAATGCCTTAGTAATGTTGCTGCTGTTATCGAATTTCAAAAAACTTTCACGGCCCGCATCAGGAATACCATGCAAAACGTTCGGATCATTGGAACACCACTTACGCAAGCGAAAGTTGCCTCGAGAGGAGATTTGTTGTTTGCTTCCTGATTTCGATAGCTTCTTCTACAGTTTTCCCACCAGATATCAGGTCATCAACGTAGAAGTCCCGCATAACGATTTTGGCGCCTAAAAGAAATGATGAGGATTCGTCCTCAGCAAGCTGATGCATTGCCCGAATGGCAAGAAAGGCTGCTGGCTTGGTTCCATAAGTAACTGTGTCTAGTGCATAAACGCTAAGATCACCCCCTGGAGAGTCACGCCACAAAATGCATTGGAGCCGGTTATCAGGAGGCGATACCTTGACACAGCGATACATTTTACAGATATCGCCAGTAAGCGCTACAGGAAACGAACGAAATCTAATAAGGATGTTGAATAATTTGGGCTGAATTGTTGGTCCTGTCATAAGAATATCATTTAATGATAAGCCCAAGGTTGTAGCAGCTGAGCCGTCAAATACAACTCTAAGCTTCGATTTAGAACTATCTTCCTTGAAGACGCAGTGATGTGGAAGAAAGTATTTACACTCATCCACAGCTGTCGTGGGGACTAATGACATGTGCTTCAAATCGAGGTATTCTTTTATGAAGGCGCGATAGCTTTCCATAACATTAGGGTTCCGAAGTAGTTTGCGCTCAAGAGTTACAAATCGCCGTTTAGCCTGCATGTATGAGTCGCCTAACGATTGCGGATCAAGCTTTGTTGGTAAGCGAACCGAATATTCGCCCGAAGGCAAGCGCGAAAAGTGTTGTGCAAAATGGGACTCGCAATCGAGCTCCTCCTTTGTGGTCTTAGATATGGGTTCAGGAATGTGTTCTACTTCCCAAAATCGGGATTTTTGATTTACGACGAAAGACGAAAGTTTTGAGTTGTGCTGCGCACCCCCTGACAAAACCCATCCGAAGAGAGTCTTTTGAAGCACCGGCAATCCCGAAGCTAAATGGATTTGCCCCACGCAAAGCAATTCAAAGAATAGATTGGCTCCGATGAGCAAGTCAATACGCTGCGTTATGTTGAAATTAGGATCAGCCAGTGGGATATTGGATGGGACGTTCCAGTCAGCGGTATTCAAAGAAAAACTAGGTTGATTATCTGTAATTGTTTGCACTACAACAGCAGTGATTTGCGTTACGAATTCTAAAGTCCGCGACTTCAGGTCAATATCAACAGAACATCCTTCTGTCAAAAAGTTGGCATCTCCAATGCCAGAAACTGCTGCCGAGCATTTCATTCTACGAAGCTGAAGCTGATTGGCAAGGCGATTAGTCACAAAATTAAGTTGCGAGCCCGAGTTCAAAAGAGCACGGCAGGGCACGAAGGTTCCAGCACGATTTTTTAAGAGTATGATGGCAGTAGCGAGAAGCACAGCATCAGAACGAGACCTTGTTGGAAGGGCATGGACAAGGACAGAGGAAGTTACCACCATCGCGTTTGACAGCGAGCTGATAGATTGCGAAGCTGGCAATTGAATGGTAGATGTAGATGTGGGTATGCGATCAAAGTGCAGAAGGGTATGGTGCCTCGTTTGGCAGGTCCGACAATTACCAGATTTACAATCCTTCAGTTGGTAGCCTTTCCTCAGCCTTTCCTGCCGAAGTTTGGTGATAAATTTGTAAAACGTTGACAGTGCTGAATTTGATGCTCTGAGCTATCGCAAAACATACACCTTGCTGCCGAAGCATTCGAAGCTACAAATGATTTTCTTTCATTTGTACTTACAGGTTTTTCGGCTCGGTTAGCTTGACCCTTGTGCATTTGCATCCCATGCTCCACATTCTCTAAAGTTCGACACCGTTATTCTAAAAATGCAGCCAGCTGGTCTCACGAAGGCAGCTCGTTGCTTGATGAATGTTCTTCCCATTTGGCTTGAGTTACCTTGTCTAATCTCCGTAATATTAGATGTACAATACGCAATCTGCTATTTGCTCCCGTGGTCCGAGTGTTTGTAACGCTCGAATATGCGATGTGACCTTGTCCGTTAAATCACGCAACTTATTTACCTCTACCTTGTCCAGCCCGAATATCTCTCTGATGTGTGCCTGAAATATAAGTCTCTTATTATCAAAACGTTTATGAAGTAAATCTAATGCAGTTTTGTAATTAGCTTCGTTTATTTCCAGTGATCTGATGGTGTATGACGCTGCACCACTCAGACAGGAACGCAAATGCTGCAGCTTGTCGACTTGTGTGAGGTCAGCATCCTTGTCGATAACGGAAGTGAACATAGAAAAAAAGTTGGTCCACTCGGTGTAGACCCCACTGAATTTTGGCAATGTAAGCAACGGCAACCTAGAGCGATTTGCATTGACGGCGTGTCGTTGGTACTCATCTTGAACGTTGAACAATGTTGAGATACACCACGCTTACTAATTTCTCGTTGCAAAGTTGCTTTGAGGCTTACTAGCTTATCATGAAACTTATATGGTAAATCACTGTTCAAGCTTTCGACATCTAGTTCCACAAGACTATTGTGCGCTGCTGAGAATGTTGACTTCAATTCGCCCAATGATTCGATCATTGCCGACAGTGCATACTCATCCATGTTTTGCAGCTTATCACCATCAATATCTGCCGCTATACGCGCGAGACGACCAAATATGGCCATAGCTTTTAATTTTAAGAAAGTAACTCCATCAGGAAATACCGCTGCAGCATCTCCCCCATTGGAAGAATCTTCAGCCATTTTTAGACTTTTAAATCAAATGAAAAAAGACTTGCGCAAAAATCAAAGCGATTGAAAAAAAATTTAAGACGAAGTTGTTTTTGGTAGCAGTACTATTCAAGTATGTATATGGTTTTCAAAAAAACGTGTACGAGTATATATGAAATGCGATTTGTAGTTAGGTACGACACAGGCCGATTATTCACTGGAAGTTACAGTTCTAACAGTTTATAGCCATGCTACAAAAACTCTAATATGCATGTGTGCACGAGAAAATGCGCCAGAACCAAAATGAAAGAACTTTAGCACAGTTATTGTTGAAAAGCAAAAACGAATTGCCTATAGCTTTATTTTTGCAGTACCACACTCCCGCGGCTATCACGTCGGGGTCACCAAAAAATGTTGAGCTACAAGCTTTTTTGCAGCTATAAAAATCCAAATTATAAAATGCACCTGTTGAGCGGCAAACCTTATTGCCACTATAAAAGACCAAACGAAAGAATGTACGCTGCAAACCCTTTTAAAAGCTACACGAATCCAATGAAAAAACGCACTTTGATTTTGGAATCTTGTGGTTTGTAATATTAATTAAACTATATTTAATTTGCTGAATTTATTGTACAAATAATATTTGGCCGCGGAAATGGCTACGAACAATAAATTGTGCTTGATTTTTTATTCCTTCTCTTTTTGATGTCTAGCAGCAAGTGTCAAAAACCAAAACGAATTGCACTCGATGACCCATATGTTTGTATGTATGTGTAGGTATGCGTGACGGAGGAGCGATGACAATAGAAACTGCAAGAGTAATTTATGAATAGATTGAGATCAAATGCATGAATTATGGTGACCATATGATCATAATTACGTAGCGTGAAGACATAAATATTAAATAGCTAGTTTTAAACTACCACACAGGGCAGTCGATATAAGAGCGCTGAAAATAAATGTTCGTTAGTTAGTTGTCAGCTGCTGCTCCGAACAATTAACGTTTAACGGCTTTGGTAAGTATCCAACCAGAATCGTGTCAAAATCATTATAGCAATAAAAATGAGGGTTCCATACCAAAATCCAATAAGTCGCTTCTGATAATTGTGTGTGTCTCTTTCCAATTAGTAGTTAGTGGATATCTGTTTCCAATTAATAGTTATGCCATTATGGCAGTTATATAAGAAGACTTACATTCCCACCAATTGCGTATTGGTTTGCAACTCCGCAAATATGCATTTACTACGATTTTTGAAAGTTCCTTTAGAATTGAAGACGAAGAAATACTAATACAAGGTGGCGCAAAAGTAAGCTTCCGATGTTCAGCATATCGGTTGTGGCACGTGCAGTGTGTGCTGTTGCACCGTCTTGTTGGAACCACATGTTTTCCAATCCCAATTCATCAAGTTGCGGCAAAAAGAACTCGTTGATCATTGCTCTGTAGCGCTCACCATTCACAGTAACCGTTTTTCACCAACCGATTATTGGTCAAATAAATAGTCAGCAATATTCCGCGTTCTGGAGCAGTGTAGCGTAACATTGTTTATTAACGTGTATTTCGCATGTGTTTACTACACAAATGTCAAAACAGAACTGACTTTAGGGGCCAATGGCAAAATTTATAGCATTTTCTGATAGGAGGATTACTTTTGCGCCACCTTGTATCTTTTGACGTCATATCCCTTTTTACCAATACGCATTCAGCTCGTAATCTGGGCAATTATACCAAAATGGCCAATGCTCGAAAATAAATCCACAATTAGGGGGACACCATTTTTCATCTATTCTTGACTTCTGCTTGAAAGGGAACTACTACTTTGCTAGTAATGAAACAATATATGGACATAAAAACAAACTGGTACGCGAAATATGTGGCCTCATCGAGGGTGAATAATTTCAACTGAAATCATCCGTGAACACAGAAGAGGAATACTGCGCTTAACCTACTTAATAGAAAAAGAATATAAACTCAGCGACCAAGAATTCAGAAAAGAGAACAACACGAAAATTAAACACATCTTATTCAAAAATGGATACTCAAACGCAGTGATGAGGAAACAACAAGAATTAGCAAAATTTAACAATCCGACAAAAAAAAAAATAACCAAGACAAAATTTTTACTGTTATATCATAAGTACCAGGATTAACGGACAACAAAACTTTAAGCACGTATATACAGATCACCAGAATATCTTTTGCCCACTGCCCGCACCACACACTTAATTCCATGTAAACAAAAACCAAAGGAAGGAAAAGAAAGGAACTACAACACAACGGGATTTATGAAATTAAATGCAATGGTAATATATATAGGAACAACGAAGCGAGCTCTGGCACTCCAACTTGCCAGCAGACAGCAGAGGACACGCAATTGCAGATCAAATAGACAACTCAGCATTCTGTACAGTCAATGGAGATGCCCCCACCAGGGTGGCAGGTAACTGCATAACGACTGATAAACTAACATACATTAACTTCTCCGAAGTGGACTGGGACCGCTTTACGGACTATACAAAGCGCTCCTTCCCTGCCTTACCCACTCTGACAGACGTACGCAAAGGCGAAAGAGAGTTTCGCAAGGTCATTGATTCAGCCTCAGGCCGCTTTATTCCTGCTGGTAGAATACCAGAAATTCGTCCGAATTTTCCTGCAGAAGCTGCGGCGATGGCAAGAGAACGTGACCAAGTAAGACTCATCAATCCCGCAGATCCCAAAATCAAAGATCTCAATGCGGAAATTCCTAGGACAGTCAACGAACACAAACTGACCAAGTGGAAACAACACCTTGAGCCATGCAACCTCTCGGGCGGAGTCGGCAAATTCATTCGGCGCCAGTGTCAAATCGGACGCCAGGAAATGCGCGAGCTTCTTTTGCTGGCTGTTGATAATGCATCCACCTGCAGACAGGACTAAGAGAAGAGTCATCCGACGTGCACACAAACACAAACACTCCACTGCGCCCATTGCCGGCTTAGTCGAAGAGGTCAAGGAAGCCATAATGAAGGCCAAACCCCCAAAATCCATCGGACCCGACGGAATCGCCATGAAAATGATTAAACATCTAGGCCACGAGGGACAGAGTTATTTAGCGGCTCTTTTCAACCTCTTTCTAACTACTTTCGTCATACCTTAGATATGGAAACAGGCGATTGTAGTTCCCCTACTGAAACCAGGGAAGCCGGCAAACCAAGGAGATTCTTATCGTCCGACATCCCTCCTCTCGCCGGTTGCGAAACTACTAGAGACCATTCTGCTCCCTTACTTTAATGCAAATCTGAAATGGGCCGATCGCCAGCATGGTTTCCGCAAATCTCACAGCTCTACATCCGCTTTGAATGCCATTACAACACAAATAAATCATGGTTTAAATCAACACCCACCAAACCATAACTTTACCTATCAAATGCATTTGATACGGTCAACCACGCCACCCTAATCGAGACCTGGAAGAGACACCGCTCCCTGCCGGCCTTGAAAGGTGGACCGCTAACTACCCCAATGGTCGACAGGGATCAGTCAAATTCAGGAACAAGAAATCTAGGCCCAGAAGAATAAAACAAGGGGTGCCGCAAGGTGGTGTTCTCTCTTCCCTTTTGTTTGATTTCTATATTTCGAGACTTCCCTTTCCCGTCATATGTTTATTTTCTCTTTGTTTTCCATTTTGATTTGCAACAAATATTTAATTATTTCTAATTTACTTGTAAATAAACAAGCGAATCGCGTCCTCCAAGGCAGCTGCTTTTCCATTCGCTTCGAATATGAGAGGTGTTTATAAAATCTGTCATTGCGTATGTAGATATTAACGACCGATTTGAAAATGAGTTTAGGTCAAAACACTTTGTACTTTCAATGCGAATTGAAATTATGTTTATACATGCGTTTTGAATGAAAACGGTCAAATTGAAACAACGTATGCATTAGACTGGCCCTTACTTTGTATGAAAAATTTAAAATGCATGAATCCAAAGGTATTCGCACGGAATAATGTGAGGTTGGGTATACAAATTAATATGAGATAAGTTTTCTAGCCATTTGCAGACTATAAATTGACCCAAATTAGCCCTTTATCAGCCCGTTTGTCTAAGTTACAACAATTTTTTTAATACGGCATTTTATTGTTTTACTATGCGCCAGAAAAACTCTACAATATTCCTCAAATAAAAATTACTTGAGTTAGTCTTTCCAAAGAGTCCTTGAGTAAATAACTCAACTATTTAATATTATTTATTTTAAACTTTTTTTTGCATAAGGCACAATTTTTGATGAGATGGATACTTTTGACGATAGTTTTCTACAACTTGAGGTAAATATTGCTTGTCTTCTTCGTCGTAAGTTAAGGCACGGTTAAAATCTGTTATTAGTTTCACAGCTCTTTCTGCAGGATCATTTACAACAGTCAAGTTTTGACACATACGCTGTCCCTTACTATAACTTTCTTTAAGTGGCCAAGTTGAAGGATCAAATTTTAAAAATTCCATAGCGATATTGAAACGATTAAAAAACCGCCATGTACGTGGTGTGAAAAAATCGCTTATGTCATTGTTCGCGAATGCTTTCATTTGTTTTGGAATATCAATCTCGTTGTATTCGCCATCTAAGCTACTAAGAGCTTGTACCATTTTTCGCTTTATTGCAAAGGAAATGGTGTCGTCAAAAAATCCAAGTGCTATAGCTTCTTCTGATAAATACCACAAATGATTTTTAATTTTACACAGAAGGGCATTCGAAACATTTTCGTCGAAATATGCGATCGTGTCTTGAATAAATGGCAGATCTAATAGTGATGCATTAATAGCATTCACACATCCGAACCACTAACGAACGAACATACGTGTCAAAAAAAACAAATGTTTTGAAGACCTTTTAGTTCCGCTTCCGTCATTTCAAACTGGTCCCGAAACAAAAAACTTTTGTAACAGTAAATATCTTTAGACATGAACCTTGCATGCGATGTAGCTCCAGGTAAACGAATCTGCGTAAAATTTGGAACTTTCTCTCCAATGAAGAGCAGCGATAACTGTAACAACTCCTTGTAATCCCCTCGAGCGTGCTTCGATTTTAATGCTTCAATACAAAAGTTTTTATGCATATCAATTTCGGCTGCAGAGAATTTCGATTTTACTTCTTCGTCCACTATTCCACTTTTAAAGTTATCAGTATTCATGTTATTCCAGTTTTTGAAGAAACGGTTGAAAATAAGAACTTCAGATGACGTTGTTTTGCCGAAATTCAACTCAAACACAGCTTTAACCAGCAGTTCGCTTATGTGATGACGACATGGTAGAAAAAGTAGATCCCGGCCCAATTTTGCTTCAAGTAAATGTGCAGCACCTTTTACAGCGCCAGTATTTACCGAAGTTGTATCAAATGCAACGACTTCAATCAAATTATCCATTTTCCACTTACATAAAAAACTAATAATATTATTTCCCCACGAGATTCTTCAAGCTTTGCAATACCAATTAGTTTTTCTACTTTATCCTTGCCTTTCATTTCAAGGAGTATCTTGCTGTCCCGGTGAAATACAAATACGTCAGGAATCTATGTATGCAGACATTATTTATTCGTTTAACGTAATATACATATTTGTATACCAACTCTTCTATTCTTCGATTAAAATGAATACTAACCTGAAATGTATCGATGATCTCTTGAGCTCTTTCACGACGATGTTCTTTCCGTATTCTTTGAAGCGTTGTTCGGTTGAGAATGAAATCTTCTACTTTGATATCAATCGTGTCAGGCTTGATTTCATGTATTTTTGCTAATACTGCCGAGAGTGTTGCGGATGTCATATGTAGTGCTTCACGATCACTGATACGGCATTTGTCCATGCTAGCGAGCATACGATCATCTATGAAGCTAATTTTTCCGCGAGACATTAAACCTCCTTTTTGTAATTGGCAATCACCGTTGGGAGTAGAATATTGCATTTCTGATTCATTATCGCTCAAGAAGTCTCTTTTCAATTCGAATGAACCTAGGTAAATAATTAAACGATCAACAGATATGACATAAAATGTCAGTTTTGTTCTTATTTACAACTTACTGTGCTTGCATCTCTTCTTGATATTTTTTTTCGTCTTTCCTCTTCATCTAATCTTTTGGATTTGCGTTTTCGTTTTCGCTCCAAGGAAGTATCAATTCCACCCATACCTCCGGTTGACCTTTTTGTCTTTGTAGCATAAGAAAAGTTTTGTCTTCCTCTATTTATATTGTGTCCAGTGCATTCGTAGCCGCAATGTCAACTATGAAGTTTTCTATTTTTTCACAGAATGCTTCTCTATTTTTTCTTCCTGTCATAACAGGAATACCTAAGCTTACACAAAACCTTCCACTCTTCATAAAGTTTATAAAATTTGTTCACATAGTTTTTTTCGGTCCACGTAGGAATGTTTGCCTTTTCATAAAATGTTATTGCAGCATTAATTGTACTGGTCACAGCTACTTTAACCGACTTTTTTCCACGGGTGTTAGATAAAAGAATAACTGCAGAACTTGTTTCATACTCGGCAATTTTGCTCCTTTAAGTTCTGCTTCACAATTCCCACCTTGACGATGTATAAGCCATTTCCCTAATAAAATTAACAATTTTTCCTTGCTAAGTTGACTTTATTCTTTATAAAAAACTTCCGCAAACACTTGGGACTCTTTCGACCTTAGTTTCCACTGAAATACACAAAAACTTTTATTAGCATTCAATGATTCCACAAAATCTAGGATAACTAGATTTGAGACGCTTTGTTTCGTGAGAGCGCTGTCAAAATGCACATTTTTTATAACATTTTCGAATATTACCTTTCCCTTGAGATGTGAAAGTGGGCATTTTTGGAATACGTTTTGAAGATTTCATTGGTTCCTTATAAAGTTGGAAAAATATTGTATGACTTCAATTTTTAATAGATTCGTTCTCAAAAATATAACGAAAGAGAGTAAAAAAATAAATAATTTGTCTTTTATTTTCTTTTACAATGATATGTATTTTCGCTCAATTGCAAAATACTCTGCTTTTACCAAATATTGTGACGGATTCGCTGTGGTAATCGGTATTTACTGTGTGTTGATGCTGGCAACACCCAGCTTATTTTTCCAGGATTGTTGCCAGCATCAAAAAATAGATACCAGGATAACCAAAATTTGAGCATATTCTCAGAGATTAAAAAGAGTCTGGTATCTAGCAATCTTTGACAAAATTCTGCATTGAATAAAGCCAGCATCTTGGTGTCGAACGTACCATTCAGGTGGGTGTGGCTAGGTGAACGAAAATATTATTTTCATATATTTAAGAAAGCATTATTTGCGTTAAATAAAATCAGGTTAAAAAAACGACACAAAAAAAAACCGTTAAAGCTTAAAAAATATGACAAATTTGCGTAATTTCGTCACTTTTTGTCATTTTTCGGCTCGATTTGGGCCACTTAAACGTCATCTGAATGCTTTAAAAGTAATATCCTATTTATTTTTGTATATATTTTACCGTGCGAATAACTTTGATTTTCGATAAAAAGTTAATAAGGGCCACTCTAGTATGCATGCGTATAAACATAGTATATATCCGTTTTGTTGACACAATAATCTTCATTTAACCGTAGCCCAAATTTCTCAAAACTTTTTCGGATATGTATTTGTATTTTTGAATTTATATCTCTTTCCGCAACTTTCTTTACCTCTCTCAAATGTTGGCGGTTTCTACGTTTATTGTTTGCCCTTTCCTTCTACTTTTGTCTAAATTAAATTCTTGTATAGTTTTATTTGTTTTAGCTTTTAAGTGCATTGGTATAAAAACCCTTGTTATTTAGCAGAAACTTGAGTCTTTGTACGCCCCTTAGTGTTCTTATTGTGTTGTTTGATTATGTAGCAAGTGTAAAACTAAAAGAGAACCTGATATATTTAGCCTGAGATATTAGAATTGAAGACGAAGAAATACTAATAAGACTATAAATTGACCCAAATTAGCCCTTTATCAGCCCGTTTGTCTAAGTTACAACAATTTTTTTAATACGGCATTTTATTGTTTTACTATGCGCCAGAAAAACTCTACAATATTCCTCAAATAAAAATTACTTGAATTAGTCTTTCCAAAGAGTCCTTGAGTAAATAACTCAACTATTTAATATTATTTATTTTAAACTTTTTTTTGCATAAGGCACAATTTTTGATGAGATGGATACTTTTGACGATAGTTTTCTACAACTTGAGGTAAATATTGCTTGTCTTCTTCGTCGTAAGTTAAGGCACGGTTAAAATCTGTTATTAGTTTCACAGCTCTTTCTGCAGGATCATTTA
This sequence comes from Merzomyia westermanni, assembly GCA_949987695.1. Lineage (NCBI taxonomy): Eukaryota > Metazoa > Arthropoda > Insecta > Diptera > Tephritidae > Merzomyia > Merzomyia westermanni. Next base: position 101,179,155 of record OX465288.1, on the reverse strand, counting down.
CAACATTCAAGTTTTGACACATACGCTGTCCCTTACTATAACTTTCTTTAAGTGGCCAAGTTGAAGGATCAAATTTTAAAAATTCCATAGCGATATTGAAACGATTAAAAAACCGCCATGTACGTGGTGTGAAAAAATCGCTTATGTCATTGTTCGCGAATGCTTTCATTTGTTTTGGAATATCAATCTCGTTGTATTCGCCATCTAAGCTACTAAGAGCTTGTACCATTTTTCGCTTTATTGCAAAGGAAATGGTGTCGTCAAAAAATCCAAGTGCTATAGCTTCTTCTGATAAATACCACAAATGATTTTTAATTTTACACAGAAGGGCATTCGAAACATTTTCGTCGAAATATGCGATCGTGTCTTGAATAAATGGCAGATCTAATAGTGATGCATTAATAGCATTCACACATCCGAACCACTAACGAACGAACATACGTGTCAAAAAAAACAAATGTTTTGAAGACCTTTTAGTTCCGCTTCCGTCATTTCAAACTGGTCCCGAAACAAAAAACTTTTGTAACAGTAAATATCTTTAGACATGAACCTTGCATGCGATGTAGCTCCAGGTAAACGAATCTGCGTAAAATTTGGAACTTTCTCTCCAATGAAGAGCAGCGATAACTGTAACAACTCCTTGTAATCCCCTCGAGCGTGCTTCGATTTTAATGCTTCAATACAAAAGTTTTTATGCATATCAATTTCGGCTGCAGAGAATTTCGATTTTACTTCTTCGTCCACTATTCCACTTTTAAAGTTATCAGTATTCATGTTATTCCAGTTTTTGAAGAAACGGTTGAAAATAAGAACTTCAGATGACGTTGTTTTGCCGAAATTCAACTCAAACACAGCTTTAACCAGCAGTTCGCTTATGTGATGACGACATGGTAGAAAAAGTAGATCCCGGCCCAATTTTGCTTCAAGTAAATGTGCAGCACCTTTTACAGCGCCAGTATTTACCGAAGTTGTATCAAATGCAACGACTTCAATCAAATTATCCATTTTCCACTTACATAAAAAACTAATAATATTATTTCCCCACGAGATTCTTCAAGCTTTGCAATACCAATTAGTTTTTCTACTTTATCCTTGCCTTTCATTTCAAGGAGTATCTTGCTGTCCCGGTGAAATACAAATACGTCAGGAATCTATGTATGCAGGCATTATTTATTCGTTTAACGTAATATACATATTTGTATACCAACTCTTCTATTCTTCGATTAAAATGAATACTAACCTGAACAATTAACGTTTAACGGCTTTGGTAAGTATCCAACCAGAATCGTGTCAAAATCATTATAGCAATAAAAATGAGGGTTCCATACCAAAATCCAATAAGTCGCTTCTGATAATTGTGTGTGTCTCTTTCCAATTAGTAGTTAGTGGATATCTGTTTCCAATTAATAGTTATGCCATTATGGCAGTTATATAAGAAGACTTACATTCCCACCAATTGCGTATTGGTTTGCAACTCCGCAAATATGCATTTACTACGATTTTTGAAAGTTCCTTTAGAATTGAAGACGAAGAAATACTAATACAAGGTGGCGCAAAAGTAAGCTTCCGATGTTCAGCATATCGGTTGTGGCACGTGCAGTGTGTGCTGTTGCACCGTCTTGTTGGAACCACATGTTTTCCAATCCCAATTCATCAAGTTGCGGCAAAAAGAACTCGTTGATCATTGCTCTGTAGCGCTCACCATTCACAGTAACCGTTTTTCACCAACCGATTATTGGTCAAATAAATAGTCAGCAATATTCCGCGTTCTGGAGCAGTGTAGCGTAACATTGTTTATTAACGTGTATTTCGCATGTGTTTACTACACAAATGTCAAAACAGAACTGACTTTAGGGGCCAATGGCAAAATTTATAGCATTTTCTGATAGGAGGATTACTTTTGCGCCACCTTGTATCTTTTGACGTCATATCCCTTTTTACCAATACGCATTCAGCTCGTAATCTGGGCAATTATACCAAAATGGCCAATGCTCGAAAATAAATCCACAATTAGGGGGACACCATTTTTCATCTATTCTTGACTTCTGCTTGAAAGGGAACTACTACTTTGCTAGTAATGAAACAATATATGGACATAAAAACAAACTGGTACGCGAAATATGTGGCCTCATCGAGGGTGAATAATTTCAACTGAAATCATCCGTGAACACAGAAGAGGAATACTGCGCTTAACCTACTTAATAGAAAAAGAATATAAACTCAGCGACCAAGAATTCAGAAAAGAGAACAACACGAAAATTAAACACATCTTATTCAAAAATGGATACTCAAACGCAGTGATGAGGAAACAACAAGAATTAGCAAAATTTAACAATCCGACAAAAAAAAAAATAACCAAGACAAAATTTTTACTGTTATATCATAAGTACCAGGATTAACGGACAACAAAACTTTAAGCACGTATATACAGATCACCAGAATATCTTTTGCCCACTGCCCGCACCACACACTTAATTCCATGTAAACAAAAACCAAAGGAAGGAAAAGAAAGGAACTACAACACAACGGGATTTATGAAATTAAATGCAATGGTAATATATATAGGAACAACGAAGCGAGCTCTGGCACTCCAACTTGCCAGCAGACAGCAGAGGACACGCAATTGCAGATCAAATAGACAACTCAGCATTCTGTACAGTCAATGGAGATGCCCCCACCAGGGTGGCAGGTAACTGCATAACGACTGATAAACTAACATACATTAACTTCTCCGAAGTGGACTGGGACCGCTTTACGGACTATACAAAGCGCTCCTTCCCTGCCTTACCCACTCTGACAGACGTACGCAAAGGCGAAAGAGAGTTTCGCAAGGTCATTGATTCAGCCTCAGGCCGCTTTATTCCTGCTGGTAGAATACCAGAAATTCGTCCGAATTTTCCTGCAGAAGCTGCGGCGATGGCAAGAGAACGTGACCAAGTAAGACTCATCAATCCCGCAGATCCCAAAATCAAAGATCTCAATGCGGAAATTCCTAGGACAGTCAACGAACACAAACTGACCAAGTGGAAACAACACCTTGAGCCATGCAACCTCTCGGGCGGAGTCGGCAAATTCATTCGGCGCCAGTGTCAAATCGGACGCCAGGAAATGCGCGAGCTTCTTTTGCTGGCTGTTGATAATGCATCCACCTGCAGACAGGACTAAGAGAAGAGTCATCCGACGTGCACACAAACACAAACACTCCACTGCGCCCATTGCCGGCTTAGTCGAAGAGGTCAAGGAAGCCATAATGAAGGCCAAACCCCCAAAATCCATCGGACCCGACGGAATCGCCATGAAGATGATTAAACATCTAGGCCACGAGGGACAGAGTTATTTAGCGGCTCTTTTCAACCTCTTTCTAACTACTTTCGTCATACCTTAGATATGGAAACAGGCGATTGTAGTTCCCCTACTAAAACCAGGGAAGCCGGCAAACCAAGGAGATTCTTATCGTCCGACATCCCTCCTCTCGCCGGTTGCGAAACTACTAGAGACCATTCTGCTCCCTTACTTTAATGCAAATCTGAAATGGGCCGATCGCCAGCATGGTTTCCGCAAATCTCACAGCTCTACATCCGCTTTGAATGCCATTACAACACAAATAAATCATGGTTTAAATCAACACCCACCAAACCATAACTTTACCTATCAAATGCATTTGATACGGTCAACCACGCCACCCTAATCGAGACCTGGAAGAGACACCGCTCCCTGCCGGCCTTGAAAGGTGGACCGCTAACTACCCCAATGGTCGACAGGGATCAGTCAAATTCAGGAACAAGAAATCTAGGCCCAGAAGAATAAAACAAGGGGTGCCGCAAGGTGGTGTTCTCTCTTCCCTTTTGTTTGATTTCTATATTTCGAGACTTCCCTTTCCCGTCATATGTTTATTTTCTCTTTGTTTTCCATTTTGATTTGCAACAAATATTTAATTATTTCTAATTTACTTGTAAATAAACAAGCGAATCGCGTCCTCCAAGGCAGCTGCTTTTCCATTCGCTTCGAATATGAGAGGTGTTTATAAAATCTGTCATTGCGTATGTAGATATTAACGACCGATTTGAAAATGAGTTTAGGTCAAAACACTTTGTACTTTCAATGCGAATTGAAATTATGTTTATACATGCGTTTTGAATGAAAACGGTCAAATTGAAACAACGTATGCATTAGACTGGCCCTTACTTTGTATGAAAAATTTAAAATGCATGAATCCAAAGGTATTCGCACGGAATAATGTGAGGTTGGGTATACAAATTAATATGAGATAAGTTTTCTAGCCATTTGCAGACTATAAATTGACCCAAATTAGCCCTTTATCAGCCCGTTTGTCTAAGTTACAACAATTTTTTTAATACGGCATTTTATTGTTTTACTATGCGCCAGAAAAACTCTACAATATTCCTCAAATAAAAATTACTTGAGTTAGTCTTTCCAAAGAGTCCTTGAGTAAATAACTCAACTATTTAATATTATTTATTTTAAACTTTTTTTTGCATAAGGCACAATTTTTGATGAGATGGATACTTTTGACGATAGTTTTCTACAACTTGAGGTAAATATTGCTTGTCTTCTTCGTCGTAAGTTAAGGCACGGTTAAAATCTGTTATTAGTTTCACAGCTCTTTCTGCAGGATCATTTACAACAGTCAAGTTTTGACACATACGCTGTCCCTTACTATAACTTTCTTTAAGTGGCCAAGTTGAAGGATCAAATTTTAAAAATTCCATAGCGATATTGAAACGATTAAAAAACCGCCATGTACGTGGTGTGAAAAAATCGCTTATGTCATTGTTCGCGAATGCTTTCATTTGTTTTGGAATATCAATCTCGTTGTATTCGCCATCTAAGCTACTAAGAGCTTGTACCATTTTTCGCTTTATTGCAAAGGAAATGGTGTCGTCAAAAAATCCAAGTGCTATAGCTTCTTCTGATAAATACCACAAATGATTTTTAATTTTACACAGAAGGGCATTCGAAACATTTTCGTCGAAATATGCGATCGTGTCTTGAATAAATGGCAGATCTAATAGTGATGCATTAATAGCATTCACACATCCGAACCACTAACGAACGAACATACGTGTCAAAAAAAACAAATGTTTTGAAGACCTTTTAGTTCCGCTTCCGTCATTTCAAACTGGTCCCGAAACAAAAAACTTTTGTAACAGTAAATATCTTTAGACATGAACCTTGCATGCGATGTAGCTCCAGGTAAACGAATCTGCGTAAAATTTGGAACTTTCTCTCCAATGAAGAGCAGCGATAACTGTAACAACTCCTTGTAATCCCCTCGAGCGTGCTTCGATTTTAATGCTTCAATACAAAAGTTTTTATGCATATCAATTTCGGCTGCAGAGAATTTCGATTTTACTTCTTCGTCCACTATTCCACTTTTAAAGTTATCAGTATTCATGTTATTCCAGTTTTTGAAGAAACGGTTGAAAATAAGAACTTCAGATGACGTTGTTTTGCCGAAATTCAACTCAAACACAGCTTTAACCAGCAGTTCGCTTATGTGATGACGACATGGTAGAAAAAGTAGATCCCGGCCCAATTTTGCTTCAAGTAAATGTGCAGCACCTTTTACAGCGCCAGTATTTACCGAAGTTGTATCAAATGCAACGACTTCAATCAAATTATCCATTTTCCACTTACATAAAAAACTAATAATATTATTTCCCCACGAGATTCTTCAAGCTTTGCAATACCAATTAGTTTTTCTACTTTATCCTTGCCTTTCATTTCAAGGAGTATCTTGCTGTCCCGGTGAAATACAAATACGTCAGGAATCTATGTATGCAGACATTATTTATTCGTTTAACGTAATATACATATTTGTATACCAACTCTTCTATTCTTCGATTAAAATGAATACTAACCTGAAATGTATCGATGATCTCTTGAGCTCTTTCACGACGATGTTCTTTCCGTATTCTTTGAAGCGTTGTTCGGTTGAGAATGAAATCTTCTACTTTGATATCAATCGTGTCAGGCTTGATTTCATGTATTTTTGCTAATACTGCCGAGAGTGTTGCGGATGTCATATGTAGTGCTTCACGATCACTGATACGGCATTTGTCCATGCTAGCGAGCATACGATCATCTATGAAGCTAATTTTTCCGCGAGACATTAAACCTCCTTTTTGTAATTGGCAATCACCGTTGGGAGTAGAATATTGCATTTCTGATTCATTATCGCTCAAGAAGTCTCTTTTCAATTCGAATGAACCTAGGTAAATAATTAAACGATCAACAGATATGACATAAAATGTCAGTTTTGTTCTTATTTACAACTTACTGTGCTTGCATCTCTTCTTGATATTTTTTTTCGTCTTTCCTCTTCATCTAATCTTTTGGATTTGCGTTTTCGTTTTCGCTCCAAGGAAGTATCAATTCCACCCATACCTCCGGTTGACCTTTTTGTCTTTGTAGCATAAGAAAAGTTTTGTCTTCCTCTATTTATATTGTGTCCAGTGCATTCGTAGCCGCAATGTCAACTATGAAGTTTTCTATTTTTTCACAGAATGCTTCTCTATTTTTTCTTCCTGTCATAACAGGAATACCTAAGCTTACACAAAACCTTCCACTCTTCATAAAGTTTATAAAATTTGTTCACATAGTTTTTTTCGGTCCACGTAGGAATGTTTGCCTTTTCATAAAATGTTATTGCAGCATTAATTGTACTGGTCACAGCTACTTTAACCGACTTTTTTCCACGGGTGTTAGATAAAAGAATAACTGCAGAACTTGTTTCATACTCGGCAATTTTGCTCCTTTAAGTTCTGCTTCACAATTCCCACCTTGACGATGTATAAGAACATGTATAAGAACAAGAAAATTAACAATTTTTCCTTGCTAAGTTGACTTTATTCTTTATAAAAAACTTCCGCAAACACTTGGGACTCTTTCGACCTTAGTTTCCACTGAAATACACAAAAACTTTTATTAGCATTCAATGATTCCACAAAATCTAGGATAACTAGATTTGAGACGCTTTGTTTCGTGAGAGCGCTGTCAAAATTCACATTTTTTATAACATTTTCGAATATTACCTTTCCCTTGAGATGTGAAAGTGGGCATTTTTGGAATACGTTTTGAAGATTTCATTGGTTCCTTATAAAGTTGGAAAAATATTGTATGACTTCAATTTTTAATAGATTCGTTCTCAAAAATATAACGAAAGAGAGTAAAAAAATAAATAATTTGTCTTTTATTTTCTTTTACAATGATATGTATTTTCGCTCAATTGCAAAATACTCTGCTTTTACCAAATATTGTGACGGATTCGCTGTGGTAATCGGTATTTACTGTGTGTTGATGCTGGCAACACCCAGCTTATTTTTCCAGGATTGTTGCCAGCATCAAAAAATAGATACCAGGATAACCAAAATTTGAGCATATTCTCAGAGATTAAAAAGAGTCTGGTATCTAGCAATCTTTGACAAAATTCTGCATTGAATAAAGCCAGCATCTTGGTGTCGAACGTACCATTCAGGTGGGTGTGGCTAGGTGAACGAAAATATTATTTTCATATATTTAAGAAAGCATTATTTGCGTTAAATAAAATCAGGTTAAAAAAACGACACAAAAAAAAAACCGTTAAAGCTTAAAAAATATGACAAATTTGCGTAATTTCGTCACTTTTTGTCATTTTTCGGCTCGATTTGGGCCACTTAAACGTCATCTGAATGCTTTAAAAGTAATATCCTATTTATTTTTGTATATATTTTACCGTGCGAATAACTTTGATTTTCGATAAAAAGTTAATAAGGGCCACTCTAGTATGCATGCGTATAAACATAGTATATATCCGTTTTGTTGACACAATAATCTTCATTTAACCGTAGCCCAAATTTCTCAAAACTTTTTCGGATATGTATTTGTATTTTTGAATTTATATCTCTTTCCGCAACTTTCTTTACCTCTCTCAAATGTTGGCGGTTTCTACGTTTATTGTTTGCCCTTTCCTTCTACTTTTGTCTAAATTAAATTCTTGTATAGTTTTATTTGTTTTAGCTTTTAAGTGCATTGGTATAAAAACCCTTGTTATTTAGCAGAAACTTGAGTCTTTGTACGCCCCTTAGTGTTCTTATTGTGTTGTTTGATTATGTAGCAAGTGTAAAACTAAAAGAGAACCTGATATATTTAGCCTGAGATATTAGAATTGAAGACGAAGAAATACTAATACAAGGTGGCGCAAAAGTAAGCTTCCGATGTTCAGCATATCGGTTGTGGCACGTGCAGTGTGTGCTGTTGCACCGTCTTGTTGGAACCACATGTTTTCCAATCCCAATTCATCAAGTTGCGGCAAAAAGAACTCGTTGATCATTGCTCTGTAGCGCTCACCATTCACAGTAACCGTTTTTCACCAACCGATTATTGGTCAAATAAATAGTCAGCAATATTCCGCGTTCTGGAGCAGTGTAGCGTAACATTGTTTATTAACGTGTATTTCGCATGTGTTTACTACACAAATGTCAAAACAGAACTGACTTTAGGGGCCAATGGCAAAATTTATAGCATTTTCTGATAGGAGGATTACTTTTGCGCCACCTTGTATCTTTTGACGTCATATCCCTTTTTACCAATACGCATTCAGCTCGTAATCTGGGCAATTATACCAAAATGGCCAATGCTCGAAAATAAATCCACAATTAGGGGGACACCATTTTTCATCTATTCTTGACTTCTGCTTGAAAGGGAACTACTACTTTGCTAGTAATGAAACAATATATGGACATAAAGACAAACTGGTACGCGAAATATGTGGCCTCATCGAGGGTGAATAATTTCAACTGAAATCATCCGTGAACACAGAAGAGGAATACTGCGCTTAACCTACTTAATAGAAAAAGAATATAAACTCAGCGACCAAGAATTCAGAAAAGAGAACAACACGAAAATTAAACACATCTTATTCAAAAATGGATACTCAAACGCAGTGATGAGGAAACAACAAGAATTAGCAAAATTTAACAATCAGACAAAAAAAAAAATAACCAAGACAAAATTTTTACTGTTATATCATAAGTACCAGGATTAACGGACAACAAAACTTTAAGCACGTATATACAGATCACCAGAATATCTTTTGCCCACTGCCCGCACCACACACTCAATTCCATGTAAACAAAAACCAAAGGAAGGAAAAGAAAGGAACTACAACACAACGGGATTTATGAAATTAAATGCAATGGTAATATATATAGGAACAACGAAGCGAGCTTTGGGAGTTAGAATAGGCGACTTCAGCGCACATCACGATCTCTGGCACTCCAACTTGCCAGCAGACAGCAGAGGACACGCAATTGCAGATCAAATAGACAACTCAGCATTCTGTACAGTCAATGGAGATGCCCCCACCAGGGTGGCAGGTAACTGCATAACGACTGATAAACTAACATACATTAACTTCTCCGAAGTGGACTGGGACCGCTTTACGGACTATACAAAGCGCTCCTTCCCTGCCTTACCCACTCTGACAGACGTACGCAAAGGCGAAAGAGAGTTTCGCAAGGTCATTGATTCAGCCTCAGGCCGCTTTATTCCTGCTGGTAGAATACCAGAAATTCGTCCGAATTTTCCTGCAGAAGCTGCGGCGATGGCAAGAGAACGTGACCAAGTAAGACTCATCAATCCCGCAGATCCCAAAATCAAAGATCTCAATGCGGAAATTCCTAGGACAGTCAACGAAGACAAACTGACCAAGTGGAAACAACACCTTGAGCCATGCAACCTCTCGGGCGGAGTCGGCAAATTCATTCGGCGCCAGTGTCAAATCGGACGCCAGGAAATGCGCGAGCTTCTTTTGCTGGCTGTTGATAATGCATCCACCTGCAGACAGGACTAAGAGAAGAGTCATCCGACGTGCGTACAAACACAAACACTCCACTGCGCCCATTGCCGGCTTAGTCGAAGAGGTCAAGGAAGCCATAATGAAGGCCAAACCCCCAAAATCCATCGGACCCGACGGAATCGCCATGAAGATGATTAAACACCTAGGCCACGAGGGACAGAGTTATTTAGCGGCTCTTTTCAACCTCTTTCTAACTACTTTCGTCATACCTTAGATATGGAAACAGGCGATTGTAGTTCCCCTACTAAAACCAGGGAAGCCGGCAAACCAAGGAGATTCTTATCGTCCGACATCCCTCCTCTCGCCGGTTGCGAAACTACTAGAGACCATTCTGCTCCCTTACTTTAATGCAAATCTGAAATGGGCCGATCGCCAGCATGGTTTCCGCAAATCTCACAGCTCTACATCCGCTTTGAATGCCATTACAACACAAATAAATCATGGTTTAAATCAACACCCACCAAACCATAACTTTACCTATCAAATGCATTTGATACGGTCAACCACGCCACCCTAATCGAGACCTGGAAGAGACACCGCTCCCTGCCGGCCTTGAAAGGTGGACCGCTAACTACCCCAATGGTCGACAGGGATCAGTCAAATTCAGGAACAAGAAATCTAGGCCCAGAAGAATAAAACAAGGGGTGCCGCAAGGTGGTGTTCTCTCTTCCCTTTTGTTTGATTTCTATATTTCGAGACTTCCCTTTCCCGTCATATGTTTCTTTTCTCTTTGTTTTCCATTTTGATTTGCAACAAATATTTAATTATTTCTAATTTACTTGTAAATAAACAAGCGAATCGCGTCCTCCAAGTCAGCTGCTTTTCCATTCGCTTCGAATATGAGAGGTGTTTATAAAATCTGTCATTGCGTATGTAGATATTAACGACCGATTTGAAAATGAATTTAGGTCAAAACACTTTGTACTTTCAATGCGAATTGAAATTATGTTTATACATGCGTTTTGAATGAAAACGGTCAAATTGAAACAACGTATGCATTAGACTGGCCCTTACTTTGTATGAAAAATTTAAAATACATGAATCCAAAGGTATTCGCACGGAATAATGTGAGGTTGGGTATACAAATTAATATGAGATAAGTTTTCTAGCCATTTGCAGACTATAAATTGACCCAAATTAGCCCTTTATCAGCCCGTTTGTCTAAGTTACAACAATTTTTTTAATACGGCATTTTATTGTTTTACTATGCGCCAGAAAAACTCTACAATATTCCTCAAATAAAAATTACTTGAATTAGTCTTTCCAAAGAGTCCTTGAGTAAATAACTCAACTATTTAATATTATTTATTTTAAACTTTTTTTTGCATAAGGCACAATTTTTGATGAGATGGATACTTTTGACGATAGTTTTCTACAACTTGAGGTAAATATTGCTTGTCTTCTTCGTCGTAAGTTAAGGCACGGTTAAAATCTGTTATTAGTTTCACAGCTCTTTCTGCAGGATCATTTACAACATTCAAGTTTTGACACATACGCTGTCCCTTACTATAACTTTCTTTAAGTGGCCAAGTTGAAGGATCAAATTTTAAAAATTCCATAGCGATATTGAAACGATTAAAAAACCGCCATGTACGTGGTGTGAAAAAATCGCTTATGTCATTGTTCGCGAATGCTTTCATTTGTTTTGGAATATCAATCTCGTTGTATTCGCCATCTAAGCTACTAAGAGCTTGTACCATTTTTCGCTTTATTGCAAAGGAAATGGTGTCGTCAAAAAATCCAAGTGCTATAGCTTCTTCTGATAAATACCACAAATGATTTTTAATTTTACACAGAAGGGCATTCGAAACATTTTCGTCGAAATATGCGATCGTGTCTTGAATAAATGGCAGATCTAATAGTGATGCATTAATAGCATTCACACATCCGAACCACTAACGAACGAACATACGTGTCAAAAAAAACAAATGTTTTGAAGACCTTTTAGTTCCGCTTCCGTCATTTCAAACTGGTCCCGAAACAAAAAACTTTTGTAACAGTAAATATCTTTAGACATGAACCTTGCATGCGATGTAGCTCCAGGTAAACGAATCTGCGTAAAATTTGGAACTTTCTCTCCAATGAAGAGCAGCGATAACTGTAACAACTCCTTGTAATCCCCTCGAGCGTGCTTCGATTTTAATGCTTCAATACAAAAGTTTTTATGCATATCAATTTCGGCTGCAGAGAATTTCGATTTTACTTCTTCGTCCACTATTCCACTTTTAAAGTTATCAGTATTCATGTTATTCCAGTTTTTGAAGAAACGGTTGAAAATAAGAACTTCAGATGACGTTGTTTTGCCGAAATTCAACTCAAACACAGCTTTAACCAGCAGTTCGCTTATGTGATGACGACATGGTAGAAAAAGTAGATCCCGGCCCAATTTTGCTTCAAGTAAATGTGCAGCACCTTTTACAGCGCCAGTATTTACCGAAGTTGTATCAAATGCAACGACTTCAATCAAATTATCCATTTTCCACTTACATAAAAAACTAATAATATTATTTCCCCACGAGATTCTTCAAGCTTTGCAATACCAATTAGTTTTTCTACTTTATCCTTGCCTTTCATTTCAAGGAGTATCTTGCTGTCCCGGTGAAATACAAATACGTCAGGAATCTATGTATGCAGGCATTATTTATTCGTTTAACGTAATATACATATTTGTATACCAACTCTTCTATTCTTCGATTAAAATGAATACTAACCTGAAATTTATCGATGATCTCTTGAGCTCTTTCACGACGATGTTCTTTCCGTATTCTTTGAAGCGTTGTTCGGTTGAGAATGAAATCTTCTACTTTGATATCAATCGTGCCAGGCTTGATTTCATGTATTTTTGCTAATACTGCCGAGAGTGTTGCGGATGTCATATGTAGTGCTTCACGATCACTGATACGGCATTTGTCCATGCTAGCGAGCATACGATCATCTATGAAGCTAATTTTTCCGCGAGACATTAAACCTCCTTTTTGTAATTGGCAATCACCGTTGGGAGTAGAATATTGCATTTCTGATTCATTATCGCTCAAGAAGTCTCTTTTCAATTCGAATGAACCTAGGTAAATAATTAAACGATCAACAGATATGACATAAAATGTCAGTTTTGTTCTTATTTACAACTTACTGTGCTTGCATCTCTTCTTGATATTTTTTTTCGTCTTTCCTCTTCATCTAATCTTTTGGATTTGCGTTTTCGTTTTCGCTCCAAGGAAGTATCAATTCCACCCATACCTCCGGTTGACCTTTTTGTCTTTGTAGCATAAGAAAAGTTTTGTCTTCCTCTATTTATATTGTGTCCAGTGCATTCGTAGCCGCAATGTCAACTATGAAGTTTTCTATTTTTTCACAGAATGCTTCTCTATTTTTTCTTCCTGTCATAACAGGAATACCTAAGCTTACACAAAACCTTCCACTCTTCATAAAGTTTATAAAATTTGTTCACATAGTTTTTTTCGGTCCACGTAGGAATGTTTGCCTTTTCATAAAATGTTATTGCAGCATTAATTGTACTGGTCACAGCTACTTTAACCGACTTTTTTCCACGGGTGTTAGATAAAAGAATAACTGCAGAACTTGTTTCATACTCGGCAATTTTGCTCCTTTAAGTTCTGCTTCACAATTCCCACCTTGACGATGTATAAGCCATTTCCCTAATAAAATTAACAATTTTTCCTTGCTAAGTTGACTTTATTCTTTATAAAAAACTTCCGCAAACACTTGGGACTCTTTCGACCTTAGTTTCCACTGAAATACACAAAAACTTTTATTAGCATTCAATGATTCCACAAAATCTAGGATAACTAGATTTGAGACGCTTTGTTTCGTGAGAGCGCTGTCAAAATGCACATTTTTTATAACATTTTCGAATATTACCTTTCCCTTGAGATGTGAAAGTGGGCATTTTTGGAATACGTTTTGAAGATTTCATTGGTTCCTTATAAAGTTGGAAAAATATTGTATGACTTCAATTTTTAATAGATTCGTTCTCAAAAATATAACGAAAGAGAGTAAAAAAATAAATAATTTGTCTTTTATTTTCTTTTACAATGATATGTATTTTCGCTCAATTGCAAAATACTCTGCTTTTACCAAATATTGTGACGGATTCGCTGTGGTAATCGGTATTTACTGTGTGTTGATGCTGGCAACACCCAGCTTATTTTTCCAGGATTGTTGCCAGCATCAAAAAATAGATACCAGGATAACCAAAATTTGAGCATATTCTCAGAGATTAAAAAGAGTCTGGTATCTAGCAATCTTTGACAAAATTCTGCATTGAATAAAGCCAGCATCTTGGTGTCGAACGTACCATTCAGGTGGGTGTGGCTAGGTGAACGAAAATATTATTTTCATATATTTAAGAAAGCATTATTTGCGTTAAATAAAATCAGGTTAAAAAAACGACACAAAAAAAAACCGTTAAAGCTTAAAAAATATGACAAATTTGCGTAATTTCGTCACTTTTTGTCATTTTTCGGCTCGATTTGGGCCACTTAAACGTCATCTGAATGCTTTAAAAGTAATATCCTATTTATTTTTGTATATATTTTACCGTGCGAATAACTTTGATTTTCGATAAAAAGTTAATAAGGGCCACTCTAGTATGCATGCGTATAAACATAGTATATATCCGTTTTGTTGACACAATAATCTTCATTTAACCGTAGCCCAAATTTCTCAAAACTTTTTCGGATATGTATTTGTATTTTTGAATTTATATCTCTTTCCGCAACTTTCTTTACCTCTCTCAAATGTTGGCGGTTTCTACGTTTATAACTTGTGCTAAAAATTTATTTTCTATTGTTTGCCCTTTCCTTCTACTTTTGTCTAAATTGAATTCTTGTATAGTTTTATTTGTTTTAGCTTTTAAGTGCATTGGTATAAAAACCCTTGTTATTTAGCAGAAACTTGAGTCTTTGTACGCCCCTTAGTGTTCTTATTGTGTTGTTTGATTATGTAGCAAGTGTAAAACTAAAAGAGAACCTGAAAGATATTAGAATTGAAGACGAAGAAATACTAATACAAGGTGGCGCAAAAGTAAGCTTCCGATGTTCAGCATATCGGTTGTGGCACGTGCAGTGTGTGCTGTTGCACCGTCTTGTTGGAACCACATGTTTTCCAATCCCAATTCATCAAGTTGCGGCAAAAAGAACTCGTTGATCATTGCTCTGTAGCGCTCACCATTCACAGTAACCGTTTTTCACCAACCGATTATTGGTCAAATAAATAGTCAGCAATATTCCGCGTTCTGGAGCAGTGTAGCGTAACATTGTTTATTAACGTGTATTTCGCATGTGTTTACTACACAAATGTCAAAACAGAACTGACTTTAGAGGCCAATGGCAAAATTTATAGCATTTTCTGATAGGAGGATTACTTTTGCGCCACCTTGTATCTTTTGACGTCAGATCCCTTTTTACCAATACGCATTCAGCTCGTAATCTGGGCAATTATACCAAAATGGCCAATGCTCGACAATAAATCCACGATTAGGGGGACACCATTTTTCATCTATTCTTGACTTCTGCTTGAAAGGGAACTACTACTTTGCTAGTAATGAAACAATATATGGACATAAAAACAAACTTGTACGCGAAATATGTGGCCTCATCGAGGGTGAATAATTTCAACTGAAATCATCCGTGAACACAGAAGAGGAATACTGCGCTTAACCTACTTAATAGAAAAAGAATATAAACTCAGCGACCAAGAATTCAGAAAAGAGAGCAACACGAAAATTAAACACATCTTATTCAAAAATGGATACTCAAACGCAGTGATGAGGAAACAACAAGAATTAGCAAAATTTAACAATCAGACGAAAAAAAAAATAACCAAGACAAAATTTTTACTGGTATATCATAAGTACCAGGATTAACGGACAACAAAACTTTAAGCACGTATATACAGATCACCAGAATATCTTTTGCCCACTGCCCGCACCACACACTCAATTCCATGTAAACAAAAACCAAAGGAAGGAAAAGAAAGGAACTACAAGACAACGGGATTTATGAAATTAAATGCAATGGTAATATATATAGGAACAACGAAGCGAGCTTTGGGAGTTAGAATAGGCGACTTCAGCGCACATCACGATCTCTGTCACTCCAACTTGCCAGCAGACAGCAGAGGACACGCAATTGCAGATCAAATAGAAAACTCAGCATTCTGTACAGTCAATGGTGATGCCCCCACCAGGGTGGCAGGTAACTGCATAACGACTGATAAACTAACATACATTAACTTCTCCAAAGTGGACTGGGACCGCTTTACGGACTATACAAAGCGCTCCTTCCCTGCCTTACCCACTCTGACAGACGTACGCAAAGGTGAAAGAGAGTTTCGCAAGGTCATTGATTCAGCCTCAGGCCGCTTTATTCCTGCTGGTAGAATACCAGAAATTCGTCCGAATTTTCCTACAGAAGCTGAGGCGATGGCAAGAGAACGTGACCAAGTAAGACTCATCAATCCCGCAGATCCCAAAATCAAAGATCTCAATGCGGAAATTCCTAGGACAGTCAACGAACACAAACTGACCAAGTGGAAACAACACCTTGAGCCATGCAACCTCTCGGGCGGAGTCGGCAAATTCATTCGGCGACAGTGTCAAATCGGACGCCAGGAAATGCGCGAGCTTCTTTTGCTGGCTGTTGATAATGCATCCACCTGCAGACAGGACTAAGAGAAGAGTCATCCGACGTGCGCACAAACACAAACACTCCACTGCGCCCATTGCCGGCTCAGTCGCAGAGGTCAAGGAAGCCATAATGAAGGCCAAACCCCCAAAATCCATCGGACCCGACGGAATCGCCATGAAGATGATTAAACACCTAGGCCACGAGGGACAGAGTTATTTAGCGGCTCTTTTCAACCTCTCTAACTACTTTCGTCATACCTTAGATATGGAAACAGGCGATTGTAGTTCCCCTACTAAAACCAGGGAAGCCGGCAAACCAAGGAGATTCTTATCGTCCGACATCCCTCCTCTCGCCGGTTGCGAAACTACTAGAGACCATTCTGCTCCCTTACTTTAATGCAAATCTGAAATGGGCCGATCGCCAGCATTGTTTCCGCAAATCTCACAGCACTACATCCGCTTTGAATGCCATTACAACACAAATAAATCATGGTTTAAATCAACACCCACCAAACCATAACTTTACCTATCAAATGCATTTGATACGGTCAACCACGCCACCCTAATCGAGACCTGGAAGAGACACCGCTCCCTGCCGGCCTTAAAAGGTGGACCGCTAACTACCCCAATGGTCGACAGGGATCAGTGAAATTCAGGAACAAGAAATCTAGGCCCAGAAGAATAAAACAAGGGGTGCCGCAAGGTGGTGTTCTCTCTCCCCTTTTGTTTGATTTCTATATTTCGAGACTTCCAGACTGCCCCCCCCCCCCCCCCCCCCCACCACCAGAGGGAGTCTTCATTGTTTGCTACCCTAACGACTGTAGGAGTAAGAGAATGGCATCGGGTTCCTCCATTTACAAACTCTGAACTAGAAGCAACAGTTACTTCCGTGACCTCTCCAGCTTCTTTACCGAGCGAAATCTGACCCTATCTCCGACTAAATCGACGGCGACCCTGTTTACGACATGGAATGCGCAGTTGGGGCAGGAATTAAATGTCCACGTAGACGGAGTACCTCTACCTGCTGCCAACCACCCGAAAATCTTGGGTGCGACATTTGACAACGGCCTCCTTCGCTCGTCATGCCACCGCAATAGCTTCAAAGGTACAGAGCACTGGCCGGCAGTTCTTGGGGGAAAGACAAAGAAACATTGCTTGCTACATATAAGGCGTCCATATGGTCGCCCAACCTTGCTGACATCAATTGGAGGAAATAGCAAGTCTGCCCAAACACCGCCATCAGAACTGCTACGGGATGTCTGCTTATGTCATCTGAGTCTCACCTCCATCAAGAGGCAAAATTGCTCAATGTTCAGGAGCACGCGGAACTCTTGAGTAGACAGTTCCTTCTGAACTGTCATAACCACCAGTCATCTAAATTGACGTCTATTGGATGTAGCCCCGCCCCCCACAGACATCTTTGTAAGCACTACGATAAGATCCGGCATCACATCTCTTTGCCGTTTGATCTGCGGAGCCATGTGCAGGCTCTAAATGACCTCCACACTGAGTCGGTAGATAGATCTCTAAGATCTCGCCCTGTGAATCCCGTTATCAGTACTCAGCCACCTGAATTGGCTAAAGAGGAGCGTGTACTTCCGAGGGAGACTAGAGTCATGCTAGCACAACTTTATTCTGGATATTGTACTCTTACTTATCCAGACTGAACTCAACATACCAAAGACATGCCCTGAATGTGGTATGTCCCCTCATGATACCAAACATCTCTTCTCCTGTTCAGTCGAACCTACCCTTCTAACACCTGCATCACTTTGGTCCAACCCTGTGGAAACCGCGCGTTACCTCGGACTTCCGTTAGAAGAGCCTGAGGACTATTTAGAGTGATCGAGCCCATTGGGCAGGGCGAAGCACTGTTAACAACAACAACAGTTAGAATAGGCGAACATAAAACAGACGAAAAAAATAAAAACATGATAACTGTACTAGCATAACACCTCATAAAAACCCATCATGCAGCTGATTTCGACAATGCGAGCATAATAGACGTAGAAAACAAAACAAACTCATGTTGTACTACCGACTGTTTTTATGTGACTTGAGTTGTAGAAAATCGGGCTTTCAGTCGAGTTTTATTAGAAAAACGCCTTTTTTATTTTATAATATGCCGACGTTGTAGAAAATCGAGCTTTCAGTCGAGTTTTATTAGAAAAACACCCTTTTTATTTTATAAACGTCGGCATATTATAAAATAAAAAAGGCGTTTTTCTAATAAAACTCGACTGAAAGCCCGATTTTCCACAACTCAAAAGAAAATAAAGAATAGATTAATATTGGAAGGGCTGCGAATTCAGCAACAAGACACCACGCAATGAACTACAAAGAAGACGTAGACAATATTAGCTGCGCTTATAAAAACATAATAACAAATACTTGACGAACAGCTGTAATAGAGTAGATTTGCTAAGTTTAAATGTGAAAATATGTAAACTTTGTGATTAGTTCACAATTGTCAAATATTTGTAAGGTATGTATAGTTGTGCTAAATTAATGGAAAATTGTCTTAGTAATTATGTTTTCTTGTCCAATTAAAATTAAAGAACTTCCTGAAGAAGACACAGTAACGTTTCGAAACGCGTCGGAGACGAAAAAAAAATCAGATGTTTTTGATTTAAATTACCCGACCAAAAAGCTCTTAGTACTACAAAATTAATCAATTTCCGTGGTCTACTAATTACACTATAAAATTATTTTTGTTTTTATACTGCGAACTCGGCCCATCAGATGACAACAAAGTTTTTCATACGAAATTCACCGCTTCATGCCAAATGGATGAATTGTTGCCTGACTGCATATATGTAATACTTCTTGTTACGAGTATGCCAGCAGTGTCTTTTGAAATCGAGATCAAAGGGAGACAGCGAAACTAAATTTGTGAGATTGTATTGTATACGTGTATTTTTGTTAGCTATGAAATATACTGAAAAGTAAAATCGTTACAGGAGCGGTTCAAGCTTATATAAATAGATTCAAGAATTTTATGAAAAACCCCCATCTTTTTCGAAATTTAGCACTGTAGGCCACCCTCATTACGTCGCTTTGACGCTGTTAAAGATAATAGTAGTAATTTGGCGCAATATACGTCGGAGAAAATTAAAGATGTGCGTTTCTTTTCTCCAATTGAGGTTTGGTTGTATTTGATGTTTCTAATTATTTTCTAAAAATAAAATGCAGGTCCCACATATTTTAACTCCGAACGGTTGCTGCTAAACCCGCTGAAATTTCGATAGAATCTCTCCATGGCAAAAAAACACTAGAAGAGTGGTGACCCCACTTGAAAAAGCCGTAGTCCTGCAATTGCACCTAGAATCTTTAGACACTCCCCCATACCACGGCCGATATTGAAAAAAAATTGTTGAAAAATGGCAATAGAAATTTGTATTACACAAACTACCACAAGAATCAGTGGCAATAAGAACTAATATCGGAGTGGATGAAACATGGAATAATGGTTAACAAGGTTACTTACAATAATAATTCTCAAAGGTCAGCCCGTGGTCAGAAATATTTGTCAGCTTGCCCTATCAACAACTTAACTGTTCTCTACCCTTAGATATGGTCACGGCTCAGTCAACTAGAATCTGTTGCTAGGCTTGCGTTATTTTAAGTTTATACAAATCTACTACAAGATTACAGTTTTGTATCTTATCCAAAAATATTTTTCAATTAAAGTAAAATACGCTTATGGATTTTTCCAAACGAAATGTGTTATTTTCGGACGTTCGTTTCCTATATATGTTCACTCTGATGTTGGCGAGTGTACTGAGTATTTTCTAGCAATATAGAAGTACCACATATATGCCTGACTGTTATTCCAGGGAATTCCTTGAGCAGCATTTTGCACGACAAATGCATAGTTTTGTGAAAAATCACAGATAACGATACATTCATCTTTTAGTAAGGATTCTTGCGTGTCGCTTATAAACTCATTTTAGCTTTTCACTAGTATAAATGCAACCCTTAATATTTTTAAACTGAACTCCAATTTTTGCAAGTATTCATCAACTGGGGATATCATTAGTTGCAAAGTGGTTCTACCGACGTTCACCCATTGTCTGTAAGTTATTTCATTAATGAAGCTCCAAATAGCTTACAAAATTAGTTTTATTTCGTCGATCACATTTGTTGCACCAGGGCACTGAGGACATTTTCCGAAACAACAATTTGTTCATGCTTCAGCATGTTTTAACAGTCTTGATAGCTTTTTGTTGGGTGCACACACTCGGGAGTCAGATGTTTGATTTTAGGTCCTATGACCAATAATTTGAAGTTTTATAGTGGATGTTTGATTTTGGGTCCTATGACTAATAATTTGACGTTTTATAGTGGAAACACATACTGAAAGAGTAGCACTTGAACCTGCTGCAACACAATGTTTTGGTCGCGAGGAAGCAAATTTTGAAAACTACACTTAATCTTAGAGTAATTCTTTTTTAACCAAGTGATGAAGTTCCCTTAAATTTATTAACAAAGCCTTTGCATGTGAATGCGTTCGTTACGGAGACAAATTCTTTTTTCCCGGGCATCACGGAAAAAACAGCTGTAAGGATAGAATTATGAAACAAAATTTTAAGCGGTGGCGAAAAGTACTCTTGGCTATACTTATACTCTTGGCTTACTTACTGGTTTCCTCAAACGCTTCTTCCAGTGCATGAATATAAAACGCACCTCGTTTTTCCATAGCAATTATAAATTTTATTTGTTTTATAATTTTTTAGTGTTTTTCGAACCGACAAATTTTAAAGGTTGGATTTTCTGGCTGTTAAATTTGTCGGAGGTAAAAACACAACAGGCACTATAGAAAACCAAATTTTTATATAGAAGAGATCAATTTAAGCACGCAGTCGAGAAAACGGCCCGACCGAAATTTTAAAACTTTTTTACCGCGTTAAGGCTTCGGCATTTTCCTAATCCTTTTTGACCCAATAGTGCCCACTGCAACGGATTTTAATTTTTAAATAGCTGTAAGTCGTAGCATGTTTTGCAAATTCACGTTATTTCTTTTCCAAGAAATATAATTAGACATTGAAGACCGTGCCAATCAAGCACTAAGTTACATTTTTAATTTCTTAGCGTTGAATGGCTGTTTAAAGACGGTTTTTCTTAAGTGCCGAAACAGACAATATGACAACACGACGAAGGTAAGAACATTCCTACAACAGCCGGTTCTATCGTATCGGAATGACCCGCGTTTTTTTTACCGAGCCAAGGGATTTAATTTCAGTGTAACCCTGTACTTTACTTTATTTAGTACTTTCGAAGTACCCTGTTGTCACGCGGTACGGCGTCCCGCAGTACACGTTGCTGTAGCGCACCCCCACCGCCCCTACCATCTTCACGCGGCCACAATGATGGTCCAGTCTCCACGTCTGCTGCAATGCCCGCTTCACCCACTTCCGACTCTAGCTCACGCTCAACAGCGTTTCCATCTCGCACTGCCGAGCGTAAGTCCCCTCTCTCTCTGCCTCCAATGTGCCTCCCTACTTCCAGCATGCACATAGGTCAGGACCACCATCTCTTTGTGCCTTTCACAATGTCCACTGTTTATTGGCAAAGATTATATGTGCCTGCGGCATCGATCAAGTGCAATAATTGACTTGGCCAGTGTCACGTTCTTTTGTGCTCTGGGCTCGCGAACAGAAACCGCTGGACGGATACATTCATAGCGCCTTGTTGCAATACATAGCAGCCTCTCTAACTAATGTTCAAGGCTCTTCACCTTCTAGACTGCGACACAGCTTAGGTCTCAGCCTACCGTCACCGTCCCTCACGCCTAGTATTATTATTATTATTATTTATTTAAAGTCGACCATAAATCGCGGTCGACTGACACAAAATACAAAGTAAAGTAACTTAAAGATAAGTACAGAAATAAACTTAACTAAAACTTAACAAATGCATCTAACATTACTCAAAGAGTAAAAAAATAAATTTAAAATATCAGCTTAGACCAAGAAGTATTGCATTATGTAAGACAGCAAACGAACATTCAATACCAATACATTTGTACAAGTCATAATAGTACGAGCACCAAACACGCAAAGGATCACTTTTTTCAAAATTTAGACGACAAAGGGGTAAATAGAATTGCAAAGTTTAGTCGGCTTAGCAGCACAGAGGAATCGACCTCGCCAAGAATCAGCTTATGCAGGAACATTACCCCGAGCAATATTCTACGATTTTTCAAAGTTGGCAAATCAATAAGAAGAAGCCTGCTTCTATAAGGTGGTAGATGAAGATTTGAGTCCCAATGAAGGGCCCGTAGAGCAAATAACAAAAATTGTTTCTGCACTGACTCGATGAGCTTTATATGAGTAATATATCCTGGACACCAACCACACGAGGAATACTCAAGTATTGGACGGACCAACGAAGTATAAAGGACCTTGGTGAGATAAGGATCCTTAAACTCTTTAGCCCAGCGTTTAACAAAACCAAGAGTACCCATGGCTTTATTTGTAATAGCAGAGATATGTGAATTGAAACTCAATTTCGAGTCGAACAGAACACCTAAGTCGTTAACCGTAGATATACGCTCCATAGGAGTGCCATAAAGTACATAAGATGACAGATCAGGCTTCACACAGTGAAATGTCATAAACTTACATTTAGAACAGTTTACAACTAGTTCATTTATTTTGCACCAACGTTGAAATGAATTTAAATCAACTTGAAGTAGATTTGAGCGAGAAAAGTCTGAGGGCGAGTATGTATAACAAATTTTTACATCGTCCGCATACATTAGAGCTCGGGAATGAGACAAAATCTGTGGCAAGTCATTTATAAAAAGGGTGAAAAGCAGTGGGCCTAAATGACTGCCTTGCGGTACACCAGAGGTAACATTAATCGATTTAGAAATAGTATTTTTATATAGCACCTTTTGAGTTCTATTAGAAAGATAGCTTGTGAGCCATAAAACCGAATCAAAGGCTTTACTAAAATCAGTATAAATCACATCAGTTTGCTTTTTAGCCAAAAAACCATCTGGAACTAAAGAAGTAAACTCAAGTAGGCTTGTGGTGGTTGATCTACTTCTCACGAAACCATGCTCACCCTGTCAGCATAGTATAGAAATACACGAATATTGAAGTTGACTGGTAATTATTTGTTCAAAAGATTTAGGAATCGCTGAAAGCTTAGCAATTCCTCTGTAGTTCTCAATGTTAGATCTACTACTTTTTTTGTGCAGAGATATGATAAATGACTGTTTCCAAATTGATGGGAATGACGCCGATTGCAAAGATAAATTAAACAATTTTAATATCGGTTCCGTCAAGTTCACGGCACAGAACTTAAGCACACAACCAGGAATACCATCAGGCCCTGGCGAAAAATTCGGTTTCAGAGCCAGAAGACTCTGAAGTAAAGTGTCACTGTATATGACTGGATTAAGAATACAGTTAGAACTAACTAATTCGTACGCATAGGTACCGGCTTGGGCACAGGTTGACGAATAGGTCAATTTAAAAAAGTCTGCAAATAAATCTGCAATTTCATGGTCTAGGCTAGAATTCTTACCACCCAAAGATAAAGAAGATGGAAATCCCGAAGATTTTCGTTTTGAATTAACAAAACCATAACATTTTTTTGGATTATTGAAAAATTCCATTTTGCATCTAGTTAAATAGGACTTGTAGCAATTTTGACTCAGACACTGGAAATTGGAACGGGCAACTAAATATTTAGAAAAATCTACAGAAGAACCAGATCTTTTAAAACGCTTATAGTGTTTAGATTTAATTTTATTAAGGTTGGCAAGTTGTCTTGAGAACCAAGGTGGCTTACTACTTTTAGCCTTAATAAAATGAACCGGAACGCAAAGATTAATGAAGCCATCAAGGTAACTGTAAAAAATAGATGTGGCAGCCCCAACATCTTTACATGCATAAAGATCAGACCAATCATGGGTAGCTATCATTTGGTTGAGCATGTCAAAGTTCGCCTTGATAAAGCATCTCGAACAAGAACGAGTGGGGGTGGCCCACCAGAGTGTCAGGCAACTGCCGAAGCTTGCCAGACATCTCAATCGTGAGCGCAGGACTCATAAACTGCGTCAACTGGCGACCGGTTCTGATTTTGGGATCAGACCACCTGCCAATTATACTCCCCATCGAGTGACAGGTGGACTTCATAACCTCAGAACGACGCACTTTCATCAGCTTTAGCAAAGCGGACTGGGACCGTTTTATGGACTATACAATGCGCTCCATTAATTCCCTATCCACACCGACAGACGTACGCCAAGGTGAACGAGATCTTAGCAAGGTTATCGATTCAGCTAGAAGAATACCGGAAATTCGACCGAATTTCCCTGCGGAAGCAGCATCTCTGGCAAGAGAACGTGATCAAGTGAGACTCATCAATCCCGCAGATCCCAGAATTAAAGATCTCAACGCGGAAATCCGACGGACAGTCAACGAAAATAAATCGACTAAGTGGAAACAACACCAAGAGGCATGGAACCTCAAATCCGACCAAATACAATGACAAGGTCGCCCCTACATTTGGTGACATCGTCAAATCTGACCACAGACGATGAGCGAGTTTATAAGGCATCCACCTCCTTACAGGGCCAAGAGACGAGCCATCGATGCCTATTGCTGTTACAGTCGTCGAGGTCGACGAAGCCATAGTGAAGGCCAAGCCCTCAAGATCAAGCGGATCCGACGGTATTACCACGAAGATGTGGAAACACCTAGGCCACGAGAGCAAAGCTATTTATCGCCTCCCTTCACCCTCTCGCTACCACTTTCGTCACTCCAGAGACTTGGAAATAAGCTATTGTGGAGAACCAAGGAGAATCATATCGTCCGATATCTCTCCTGTCGCCGGTTGCGAAGTTATTGTAGACCACTCTGCTTCCATATTACACTGCAAACCTGCACTTGGCCAAACACCAAAGTGGCTTCCGGAAGACACACAGCACAACATCTGCTTTCAATGCCATAACGTCGCAGATAAACTATGGTTTCAACCAACATAATTCAAACCATAAGACGGTGGCCGTGGCACTTGACCTTTCTGAAGCCTTGGACACGATCAATCACGCTACAATTCTAAGAGACCTGGAAGAGACACAGCTCTGACCCTGTCTCCGACTCATTCGACGGCGAATCTTTTTGCGACGTAGAATGCGTAGATGGGGAAAGAGTTAAACGTCCAAGTAGATAGAGTACCTCTACCTACTGTCAATCACCCCAAACTCTTGGGCGTGACGTTTGACAAAGGCCTCACCTACACTAGTCATGCCACCGCTATTGCCTCAAAGGTACTGAGCCGCAATAAGATTCTCAATTCGGCCGGCAGTGCTTACGGAAAAGATAAAGAAACGTTGCTTGCTACATATCAATTTGAAAGTTGAAATCGTAGTGTAAATGTTTGGAATTGAGATATAGTTGTGTCCATAAACTTTTGAGCAAAAGCCGTGAAGTTTTGTGCGATTATAGATCCTAGGACAAAGAACACAATGGTGGTACTATCTCATTTTCTACCAAACTTGAGTCTGGTTTTTTTCGCATTCATCAAAAGTCGGCTATTGGATGAAGCTCCGCCTCCTAGATACATAAGTAAATATTTCCCTAAGCACTATGATGAAATCCGGCCCCACATTACCTTGCCGTTTGATTTGCGTAACCATAGGCGGATCAGATCTCGGCCTGTGAGCCCAGTTATTGACACCCAACAACCTGAAATAGCTGAAGAGGAGCGCGTGCTTCCGAAGACTAGGGCCATGCAAGCACAACTTTATTCTGGATATTGTAATAAATTAAACTCTTATTTATCCAGACTGAACCCCACCATACCACCATGAAACTGCGCGTGACAATTCTTAAGGGATTCTCAAGGGATCGTGCTCATTAGGAAGGCGCTCTGCTACTGTTAATAACAACACAAACCACAAAAACTAATATATTTAAAAGTACCTTTAACCAAACATGTTTTATGCTAATTAATTTATAGTTAGTTAAATTAAATGATACTAAAGCGAAAATATTTGATTGGTATCGGTAGACTAGGGACAGTTTCCGCTGGGTTTAGGATAGTAAGCAATCCTACATGATTTTACTTTCAGATATTTTTTAAAATTAACTGGTCGATTTTTTTCTTTTGAAAGATGCAGTATATCTACTGCAACTGCAGCATAGTCCCCCCCCTGTCGTTGCATCGCGCAAGTTATATTCGGTTAAAATTGAAAAAAAGAGGGTGGCGCCCAGAGGTCGATCTCTGACAGGATTGAGGTAGTAGATAGCAATCAATTATAAAAAGCAAAATTAGACAAACAACACCTAAGCGTACTTAACACATAGTTTACAAAGGAATGTGGAATGCATTCCTTTTGGTATGCAATCCAAGGAATGCAGGCCAGTGAATGAAAAGAAAAGAATAAAAAGTAGAAATAATTATTCTGGAATACAAAAAGGAATAAAGGCTACAATCAAAAATTCTGCAATCCAAGGAATAATTATTTCAAAAGTAATGCATTCTTTAACAACTCAGGTAGCTTCTGGTATACATGGCAAACTTCCAGTGAAATCCATTGGAAGATACTCTCGTATCGACAAAAAAAAACGAATTATGCATTGCAACACATGGGTGGAAAGGACATCTAATATATAAAAATCAATTCCATTTTTCTTCGGGGCAAATGATCTCAGAAACGGCCAAAGCGAGTTAATTGATATTTACAGGATATATTTAGAATTGATCAAGGATGGTTCGTGGACTGGCTCAAGAAAGTTACCTGAAGATGGCGCTGTGCACTGATCGGTTAAACTCAAAAAATCGTTTTTTCATGCTTCTTCCCCTTCTAATGGACAAAGTCACATGCTTTAAGCGAGATGGCGTCCAAAGTAATGAACCGATCTTTATGAAATTTTAACAGCAGCTTTTTTAAACTGCAAAGTATAGTGTAGGCTATACACAGTTTTGGAAAAGTGGGCGGTGCCCCGCCCCCAAGTGAAAAAGAGCCACCATTTTTCAATACTCCGACTCTACATAAGAGAATTTGTGCATATTTGATGAATATGTGCGTATATCTAGCTGGAAAACATTGAATCCCTCGATTTTATTGTTAACATCACTGGGTGCGCAGTTTCAGAGCACATTACTCATCGACGATTCACCACATTCACCGTTTGTGCGCGTACGCAAAGGCGCCACCAGTTATAAGCACGTTCACCAACGACGAAATTTGATCACATTCAGCGGTTGTGTTGCCTAATGAGCCATATCCACCAATTGTGAGTAAATCCACCAACGAAGAAAATTGGGTTCATTCATCAATTTTGTTGTATTTCCTGCCTCCCTCAATTGTGATCACATACAAATTCAATGCAATCATCAATTTTGTTGCACTCATCAGATCCAGCCAACAAATTTTAATAACACCGGAAGCTTTCTTTTACATACATATGTGTAGGTATACTCGTATACACATAAAAGCTGACGATTAACATGGCTGTATGGTAACGTTTGGAATGCCAATGATGTAATAGCGGAACTTCCGTATATGGAAATGGATAATACCCAACAAAATGGCAGAGATCATTTTCAATCGAAAGAATTTTATAGTTTTACTTCTGAAGTCATCATATTGGATGCGCGAGTGCAACTTTTTATTAGAATACAAATAATTCTTTACGCATCCTTTTAAGAGTTTTAAGCGAACATAAAAATTAAAAGAATATACAAAACATTGCTGGTATTTAAATCAAAAATATATCAGTGTTTACTTCAATTCATAGTTAAAATGTTTACATTTAATAACAACAAAATATAAATGGGATGATAGCTTCTTTTATGAAACCAAACATAAGTGACAAAGGAAATTATCTCTATCCTTATGTAAAATCATTAAATTGGGCACACTCCAAAGCACAAAGTTGAGCAAACAGTTGAATCCAATTTGGAACGTCAGTTGAGTGTGCTGTAGAAATGATACGTTGACCCGGCTGTCAACAACTAATCGAAAAGCTTTGTACAAAATCCCGAGAAAAATCTGCAAATTTTGGCCTAAAATGTGAACTTTTCACCTGGGCTCTTTAGAAAAGTACTGGGTATGCAGCCTTGTATCCCATTCAATTTGAGTATAACAAAATATAAGTCTCAAGTCTCTGCGAAAGCGCACTGAATTTTGAGAATTATTTTTTCACACTAACGTTTGCACTTTTCCCTCAGAAAAAAAGGTTTGATTTCGTTGGATGAAGAAAAAACTTATATAAAAATTTCCAAAGACTTGATTTGCTTTACTAGCAAATTGAAAGGGATACAAAACTGCATACCCAAAATTTTTCTAGAGAAACCAGGTAAAAACTTCAAACTTTGGTCAAAATATGCAGATTTTTTCTGAATTTTTCACAAAATATTAAAAACCCTATTTATGACCTTCACTAGAACATAAGTGGTATTTGTAAACAAAATTAGGAAAAATGTTATGTGAATGATAGTAATAGATTAAACGCCTGATTATAATTGGTTGCAAATTATATGCCCACCACTGTATGTCGCTGGAGATATATTTTATTTCAATTATTGAAAAAGTTTTCATAATTATGTTTAGGCAACTTGCAACATTCTGCACACGTCAACACAACACCTAGCTTTAAATCTAATCATTTAGTCGAATAAAGAACTATTTCCCACCTGATAATGACACCAATAAAAAAAATACGATTTTTATTTTATTTCTATAAAAGATAAATCGTCTGGCGTACTCTTACCAGAAAATGGGCTTTCCCAGATTTCAAACATTTGTCTCCTTTACCTTCTCACCATGCACTCCCTCTCCCTATTTTTCCGCCACATATACATACATTACTTATCAATGCAGCTGCTCCTTACAATATTCTGCACTATGCAGCATAAATAAACCCAAATATGACTCCTCTAAGTCGAACATCAATATACATAGACATACATATGGGAAAGTCCGTGCAACGCCGGAAAACGGGTAGCTAGTAATGAATAAAAAGTTTAAGGGACCCACCGAAAATTATGCCAATAAAGTCGAATGGGGTATCAAAAGACGCGTATTCACGTCTAAATTCAGAATCAGGCGGAGTACAATTTTGTTTAACCGTTCAAAAGTTATAAACAAAATACTAATTGAGCGGAAACACTTTGCTAATACACTTCTTGTGTTACTTTAAGCACAAAAAACTTTCATTTATATATTTACTATCACTATTTTACACGGTGAAACCGGACTGAAGGTAAACCGACGAGAAAACTTAATAATTTTAGCGTATTTAGGCCAAAAAATATTCACGAAGCAACCGAATTAGTTGTAGTAAAAACATTAAGCATTGCCAGATATAAGGTAGTCATAATGATACACTATGATGCCAGTTCGGTTAAAATGTACATTCAATATTGAGCAACCACTTGTTGCTGGAATAAAATACTTGTGTTTTAAACACAAATCAATTAGGTTGCGTTAATATATACTGCCATTCCACACCACCCGGGAGGTTGCAATGAAGGAGCGTTACCGATTTTTTTTAGGTGTTCGGTTCCCCTGTAGGCCTATTTTCACCTTTCAATGGTCACCTAGGGTGACATGATATTCCAAAGTATACCGCAATCTGTTTAAATAATCACAAATTATTGATGTTAAAACGAATAATAAACATATATACTAAACTTACATATGTGAATACCGCATTCTTACAAAAATTAAAAAATGGTCAATCTATAATAAAGAATAAAATTTCTTAGATAATTATTCAATTTAAAAATAAATGTCTATATGTCTACTTACATGACATTGTACTATTCGCGTTTTGGATTATATAATGAACCAATGGCTTTAAATATGTGGTGTATGCGCTCCCTTTGCGTAGTGAACTTTCGGAGGAGCCCTCAAAATGCTCCTCCACTCTTCCATACCGGGGAACCTTCGCCCGAAGCTCACGCCAATGCCGCTCAATGTTTTGTGTATGAGCACCTGTTGATGGGTCCACAAAATTTTCGCTGTGGTTTACATTGGCGTGTATAAAACCGTGGTCCTCCAACCGGTCATATGCCTTCCAACAGTCCGTATATATCGTCGTACCCGGTGCGATCTTTCGCTTGATGATCTCAAGCAATGTTTCTCGAGATCGATCTGCGACCGGGACCACAAACATATTTTTCGACCCGCGCTCTATCCCACCAAAAACCCATTGACCCTCTACATACCTTCCGCGGTTGTATTTTCGGCGTCCCATTTTTGCTTCGTCTATTTCCACCACCTTACTCTCTCCACCGATCACACTGTCGCTATTAGTGATGCACCATTCCATAAGAACTTCTCTTATGAAGCTGGTCCAGTCAATAACCGTATGGTGCGCAATGCCCACCGCTTCTTCCAAATACGCGGTTTTAGGGTGCGGTGTTACTACGAAATACGTGACGAATCGGCAAATTTGGTCGACGATCAAATGGGAGCCGCAAAAAAATGTATTGTTATACACACTTTGTTTGAATGAACATTTTTTTTATATTTTTTTTTTAGTAAAATTTTTCCCAGCCACAACGCACTGTTTTTTACACGTTGGACACATTTTAGAATCACTAATTACACCATGTTTAATTAGAAAATCGTGCAAACGATC
The DNA here is from genome assembly GCA_949987695.1 of Merzomyia westermanni. Classification (NCBI taxonomy): domain Eukaryota; kingdom Metazoa; phylum Arthropoda; class Insecta; order Diptera; family Tephritidae; genus Merzomyia; species Merzomyia westermanni. Next base: position 101,148,038 of record OX465288.1, on the reverse strand, counting down.
TTCGTCCATTCTTAAAAATGTTGTAACATTTTCACAGCAATTTTCACACGAATTCATTTTTAAAGCACTTGAAATCACATCCGATACGAACCGCTCGCGGAAAAACTATTAATAATTTGTAACTGTTTTTTTCATAAGCAGTTATTTTCAATTAATATTTACTGTTATTCAAACTAGTGCTTGAAAGTATATCTATCTCTTTCATGCTAATAGTTTCTTAACTAAACTTAAAAGGAGCAACTGATACGAAAAAAGTTGGCAACACTACTTCCTGTCCCAGCGATGCCAGACCGCTATAAATGGATGTTACTTCTTTTTAAGTTTAGCTTAGCCTGCGTAGAATAGTAAAGAACTTGCCTTCGTCGTTTTTTAAATAAAACGTTATCATTTCATATTACAGTAGAAAATGAAAATTTGGAATAAAAAATGGCGCGATTTTTTATTCCAAATTTTCGCCTGCGGCGCTTTTTAAATAAAACGTTATCTATCATTTCATAACACAGTAGAAAATGAAAATTTGGAATAAAAAATCGCGCTTTGAAATCAAACTCAATTTTTCCATCGTTTAATTTATTCTGAACTTTCGTCTATAGCGCTTTTTAAATAAATGGTAAATTATCATTGTTTTATATTTTAGGTAATTCTATACGACAGCACGTAACTGCTAATATACGTCCAAAAATATCGGGAAATGTATCAAACGACTGGTTTTAACCTCCGTATCAATAATCCGAAAGCGGAAATTCGATATTTTATGTCTGTTTAGAGATATTTGCAATCAAAGTTGAAAATTTTCTGTTATGCACATAAATACCTTGGATCAAGCCCCCTATTACTAACTTTTCACTGAAACAAATTATTTAATTTCCGCTTTCGGATTATTGATACAGAGATCAAAACGCGTCGTTTAATACCTTTCCCGAGATTTTTGGACGTATTTTAGCAGTTACGTGCTGTCGTATAGAATTACCATATTTTATTTTTTGGTATTAACAATTCTAGATACTGTTGCAATATTTGTCTTAAAACGAATTGAGGTTTATGATTATATGGATTGTGTAAGCAGTAACTTAAGAAGTTCTTCATAAGTGGTTAAGGTTTGTTTTTCATATATACTGGCACCACTGTTAAACTTTATTTGTAATGGTATGTTGGCAACGCTCAAAATCTCAATGTTTTTACTACAAGTAATTCGCACGGTTAGGGGTAGTATTTTTAATATTAAATACGGTTTAATAATGAGTTTGCGGGTCGGTTTCTTTTCAGATTGGCTTTATTATGTAAATTAATAATAGAAGATATAATAAAAAAAGATTATTGTGCTCTGAAAGTAATGTAAAAAGTGTAGTAACAAAGTATGTCCGTTCAAACAGTATTTTGCTTATAACTTTTGAACGGTTGAAAAAAATTTAGCTGCGACTTCAGATTCTCAATCTAGGCGTGAATACGCGTATTTTGACACCCCACTCGATTTTTTGGGTCTAAATTTGGGTGGGTCCCGTAAACTGCACTTTTACCAATGTAAATGTCTATAGAATTGGTACGCGTAGTAGGAAATCTTGGCATTCAATATTCACTTTTCTCATAGACTTGTCAATTTAAAATGCCTGGATTTTACACAGGAAAGGAGGAGAAAACCTTAGTCAACTGGTATTCCGGATAGCCATTGCGTTGCGTTATTGCAAAACTTATGGTGTAATAAAGACCCCTCAAAGTCATCTCCACGTCGGTATAGGTAAATTTCGATATTCTACCTGTTTCGACGACCTTAATCATTTTGTAGCCGAGACTGAAAAAATTACCCGTCCGTCTATATATAAAATGTTTCGAAAAATATCGTTATTTCAATGGTAACTAAAACTGAAAATCCAAATTATGTTTATAACTACTAACATTTATTATAATTAAATTCTGTGAATTAAATGAATTTGTTTATTTCTTCTATATATATGTACTAGCAGACCCATCAGACGTTGTTCTGCCACCACACTTGGCGCTTCTTCTGCATTTATCCTCTTATCTTCCTTTTTCTTTCAACTTTTGTTACTTGTTACCGTTACTCTTCTTTACCCTCTTCATTTTCATCTAACACCTCTACATCTAAAATTTTTATTCCTAATCCGCTTCTTCCTCCATTTTATTGATCCTTTACGGCTTACTTTTTCTAAGGTTTTTCTGATATATAGAACACATATCTACAAGTATATTTAAAATATCAATAACTTGTACGTTGGAAATTAAGAAAGCACATACCAAACAAAAAAATATGTTAGCGTGGCACCGCCGATATTTCCAAAATTATGTAAATCTTGACTAAAGGACACATATATCCAAATACGATCAGAGGTACGAGAAATTGAAATAGTATGTAGCCTGGAAGGGTGGCACTGTCCACCTTTTCAAGGAAGCGAGGTGCCTTTTCCGTAAGAAACAAAGAGAGGGCGTGCGAAGAATACGCTCGAAAATTCTATAAAAAAATCCTTCACATGACGGAAGGATTTAAGGCCGGAGCGAACACGCGCAAGGACGAAAATGGCGACCTAGTGACCAATGTACAGAGAGTGCTTAGATTATGTAGGGAGCACTACTTTACCCTCCTAAATGGAGCAACCGAGCAACTACACAGAGAAGAACCCGTCCTAACAATTGAAGATGATGGAGTTAGTGTTTCCCCACCCGACCCTAACGAGATATAAGTAATAATATCGCGATTAAAAAACAACAAAGCCACGGGCGCTGACGGATTGCCGAAGCCCACCGTTGACCAACTGATTGGACCTTATCAGTGCGGCTTCAGACCTGGTAAAGCTACCATCGACCAGATGTTCACTATGGGCCAAATCTTGGAAAAAACCCTCGGAAAGAGAATCGACACGCATCACCGCTTTGTTGATTTTAAAGCCGCTTTCGATAGTATGGAAAGGCACTGCTTGTATGCCGCTATGTCTGAAATTGGGTTCCCAGCAAAACTTATACGGCTGTGCAAAATGACGTTGAGCAACACCACGAGCTCAGTCAGAATCGAGAGGGACCTCTCCGAGCCGTTGGAAACTAAACGAGGTTTCAGACAGGGTGACCCCCTATCGTGCGATTTCTTTAACTTGATGCTGGAGAAAATAATACAAGCCGCAGAACTACAACGCTCAGGTACCATCTATGTTACTTTGGACTGAGCAGGCAATTGAGAAGCAAAGTCCCCTCTCGATGAACAAAACCCACGCTCTAAAAGTCGCTCATAATACCGGTCCTGCAATATGGAGAAGAAGAATGGACGATGTGAGGTATGCCTTATCGTAATCATCTCGTTTCTTATATCGTTTATTTTGATCTAACTACTTTGCATTTTTCAAACCTGCATGTTTTTACAAAACATCTGAAAAGTTTAAGCAACCTTTGAACTTTTTTTTTTCGCAAGGCAAGCATTTCCATATAGCGTTGAAAATCGTCAGTTTTGTCTGAAAGTTTTTTAGAGTACAGATGTTTTGTACGGTTATTAAATCGAGTGTGATTTAAGCAATTTTATAATTAAATTCTACAGAGTTAAAAGTGGATAAAACTATAATTTTTATTTAATTGTCATAATTAATTAAATTTAGTGCAATAAAGTAAAACAAACCCGTATTTTCTAAATTGTTTCGCAAACTAGGGACTCTACAAAGTAAGCCGCGTAAAAAGGGGTGCTCCGCAATTCAATGAGCTCTGCAAAAGAACCCAAGTTGGAACAACGTCTCCTCAAAGCTTTCACCACTTTATTTGGATGTAATTGGTACGTATAGCTATCCTACCACTCCCAAACCTATTTTCTACGGTCCACTTATATATGCATATATTATATATATTACAGTCGATACCCTTCAGGCGCACTTCCTCAGAACTGACTCAACCTAAATCGAATTTGCGTTCCTGATTTCAAGATTCGTCTACCATTTTTAGTCGGGATTGTTCGCACAGACCAAATTGCCAATATAAAACATAAAAATAAGAAGTGAATTTTGTCCGAATATTTTTCTTTTGTTCCTTTTCAACCGTACATCAACTTTAAGTTTCCGGTGGTACAAGTAAAGTAGTTAATTTGATTCGGAATTTGTTTTGTAAAAGCGATACTAAAAAGTGCACATAGAACCCTATTAAAATACTTACCTAGACACCAGCCTGAAGCTATCATCGTGTGTTTGCGCAAACATCGAGGGATCGCCTAAAGGATAAGGTATGTAATTGACCGAAAGTGTCAATAATAATAACTATACACGTATATTGTCGCTTATATTAACTACATTTGTTTACGTATTAATTCATCTGTTTTATATATATATAGGGTGTTTTTTTTACAGGTTTGTTTTTCGAATAGAGATAAAACTGGCATTTTGTGGTCAAATCTGGCAACTCTAATGTCATTTATGTTCAGTTTGGTTTGCCATTTCATCATGAACAGGTTGACAAAAGAACAACGCTTGCAAATTGTGCAAATTTATTTCGAAAATAATGGTTCAGTTCGCGAAGTTTACCGTGAGCTCCGTCCATTTTATGGTCGACATAATCGTCCATCAGAGCAATTAATTCGGTTAACCATGGATCGTTTTCGCACTACGTTTACTCTATGTGATAATACGCATCCGCAGAGACGTCGAACAGTGCGCACCGAAGAAACAATTGCCGCTGTAGAGCAAAGTGTTGAAGAGGACCCGAATGAATCGATTCGCCACCGTGCACAGCAATTGGAGCTTTGTCCATCAACTTTATGGAGGATTTTGCGCAAAGATCTTGGCTTGCGACCTTACAAGATCCAGCTTGTGCAAGAATTAAAGCCGCGAGACCATGCAATGCGTCGTGATTTTGGTGTATGGGCCGAAAATGAGATTGATTTCGATGCTGATTTTCATCGCAAAATTTTGTTCAGTGATGAGGCTCATTTTTGGTTGAATGGCTACGTCACCAAGCAAAATTGCCGCATTTGGAGTGAAGAGAATCCACATGAGACCCTTGAAACGCCATTACATCCACAAAAACTGACTGTTTGGTGTGCTCTATGGGCTGGTGGAGTCATTGGGCCATACTTCTTCCGCAATAATGCTGGAGAGGCAGCTACCGTTAATGGAGACCGGTATAGAGCCATGATAACCGACTATTTTGTTCCCGAATTGGATGGCATGAATGTGGATGAGTTGTGGTTCCAACAAGACGGCGCTACATGCCACACAGCGCACGTCACAATCGATTTATTGAAGGAAACATTCGATGAGCGCATAATTTCGCGGAATGGACCTGTCAATTGGCCACCAAGGTCGTGTGATTTGACACCATTGGATTATTTTCTTTGGGGATATGTGAAGTCGCTCGTCTACACCAACAAACCAGAAACGTTAGGGGAATTGGAAGCCAACATTCGTGGCGTTATTGCCGACATACGGCCCCATATGCTCGAAAAAGTGGTTGAAAATTGGACCTGTAGAATTGGCTTTATTCGAGCCAGCCGCGGCGGCCACATGCCCGAAATCATATTTAAACATTAATGGCATAAAACTATCCTTCCAATAAAGCCAAATTGATGGACCTTAAAACGATTTCCTTGTGTTTTATTTCAATTCGAAGTTCTATACCCCTAAAAAAACACCCTTTACTTGGGGTTTTTCCCAATCAATCGTTTGTGCCATAAGTGCGTTTAAAAGGAATCAATTTTTGTCTGTTTTTGATTTTGTATTTGGATTTGGTTTCGGAAATCGAAAAAATAATTTAGCCTTTTTGCTTTAATGATTATAACAGTGGTATGATAATGAAAATCAGCAAATGGGTTGAACTACTCACTCTAGAACAACAAACTTGTTTAATGTAACAAAAATGAATTTTAACATGAATAAAGAGTAAGACTATTTGTAATGTGATCCACTAGTTGACTTCTGCTATGTTAGGCGGGTTGGGAGAGACAAATATGTACTCTCACATACGGTTGGGAAGGGAGTGAGGAGGAGAGAAATAACAACTAGGTCTCCTCAAAGGTGTTCTGTTTCTGCGTGGTTTTGTTTTGGTTTTCATTTCGCTAAATTTGCACATCCAACCACTTAGGAAATGCTACCCATACGTTTGTCCGTTTAATGTTGGCTAGATTAGCCACAACACTAGCAGGTGCAACCCTGCCGCCCACATTCACCACATCGCACACCCACACTTTCACAGTCACGCACGCATAATTTGTCAACACTAAACACACACGCATTTGTAAACATAAACACGATTTGTAAAAATATTGAGCAGGACGGTCACGTAGCACCTGAGCAAAGCGAAATACATACAATTTTTAAACTTAAATCTATTATTATATTATTTATTTTATCCGAGCAAGTTCCGAGCCGAGGTGAGTGAAAGTGCCGTGCAGTGCCCTAAAGTATATATGGTCCTTCGAGCAAGACGGACACTTAGTGCCTGAGCCAAACAAATAATTAGTGCTAACATTTCAAAGTAAATCAATTTCGTCTTTTCCTTTTATTAAGCGAGTTCCGTATCGAGCTGAGTGCAGTGAAAAGTGCATAAGTGCAGTACCCGTATATATATAGGCCTATATCGCCACAAAGAAAGACCCTATGGACAGTAAAAAATAATGTAAAAAAAAACTACAGTCCACAAAAAAAAAAAAAAAAATATTCAAGTTTTGCTTGCAAATTTACCCGGCAAACCCCCTCTGCTTGCATTCCCTTACATATATAAGTCAAGCAGAGGCAGGATTGTAGCAATAAATAAGCAGAAACTAACAAGCAAAAGAAATAAGACACTAAAATAACCAACAAGCTATTTACTGACATCCCATCATAACCATCTGCATTTTTATTATATTCACGGGAAAAATATTAACAAAGACGAAAGCGAAAAGGCTGCTGTCCAGCACGAAAAAAAGGGTAAACAAACAAAAGCTCCTTGCACTAAATTGTATTGAACTTAGAATTGCATAGGCAGAAGAAAAGGAAAACATTGTTTACCGGCATTTTTATTGTCCACTGCTTACATTTAGCCAAACACACAAACTTGTCCCAAAAATAGGGTACATACAAACATACATATATACGTTAAATTTAATAACTTGACCGTAGTCAAAGGGCGTAACCCAACAAACTTTTTGTGCACAAAAGCATAAAAGAAAGTACACACAATTAAGCATATTTTTTATATTTAACTTAATAAATATAATCAAACCCGACTTTGAAATTACAGTCGCGAGTAAAATAAAAGCAGTCATACGTATAAAATCGCGGTACACTACCAATTAATATATTCTAATAGAAATATATATATATACCCATATTTTTAATTTAAAAAATAAAATTAGTAAAGACTGACAAACCACAGTCGCGCGCAAAACATAAGCACCGGTAAGTTTAAAAGCTCGGTAAAATAAAAACCACACAAAAACCAAATATACGAGGTGTGTTCAAAAAGTATCGCGAATTTTGTGTTTTTTCAAAAATTATTTATTTATTCATGAATATCTATTTTGTCCCCTTCAAAGTAATCCCCATGAGATATTATATACTTGTGCCAACGGTTTTTCCAATCTTCGAAGCACTTCAAAAAATCATTTTTTTGTATCTTGTTCAGCTCCTCCTTCGATGCCGTCTTTATCTCGTCAAGAGAAGCGTAACGTCGTCCTTTCATGGGCCTCTTCAGTTTAGGGAACAAGAAAAAGTCACAGGGGGCCAGATCTGGGGAATACGGTGGTTGCGGCATCATTAGTGTGTTGTTTTTGGCCAAAAAGTCGCGCACAAGCAACGATGCGTGAGCAGGGGCGTTATCGTGGTGCAAAAGCCAATTTTTGTTCTTCCACAAATCCGGGCGTTTCTGGCGGCTTGCTTCGCGCAAATTGCGCATAACTTGCAGGTAATATTCCTTATTGACCGTTCTTCCCTGTGGCAAGAACTCATGATGCACTACGCCCCTGCAATCGAAGAAAACTGTCAGCAAAGCTTTCACATTCGACCGAACTTGGCGCGCTTTGTTCGGTCTTGGTTCGTGCGGCAGCTTCCATTGAGATGATTGAGCTTTGGTTTCCACGTCATAACCATAAACCCACGATTCGTCACCAGTTATGACCCTCTGGAGCAAATTTGGGTCGTCGCGGGCAGAGTTTAACATCTCATTAGCTGATTTTTGTTGGAACGATTTTCCGTCATTTGTCAAGTTTGGTTTTGTGACAAACCGGTTTCGGCGTTCTGCCATTTTCAATTCGAGAACGAAACTAGGCATTGAAAATGGCAGAACGCCGAAACCGGTTTGTCACAAAACCAAACTTGACAAGGGATGACCGAAAATCGTTCCAACAAAAATCAGCTTACTACCCTGTCGGAAGATCAACACAACAAAATAAATCTCATTAGCAATGTTCATGCGATGCTGTTTTTGGTCACAGTTGAGCAATTTTGGTACGAATTTCGCGTAAAAATCGAAGACGATCCAAAACACGTGCAAGCAAAGCAGCTGTCAACAATTAACTGAACATTCAAAATGGCCGAGCTTGTCGGCATAAGTGAGAGACATGAGTACCAACATAACGCCACAAAAAAGTCGAAATTCGAATATACGTAACCAGCGAAAATTCAAAATTCGCGATACTTTTTGAACACACCTCGTATATCTACATACATAAATATACCGATAATTTTATTTATAAAAGCGGTTCAGTTTCCGACTTTTAATGTCAACGGACCCTAAAGCAACTCATCAATTATTAGATGTACCCAAAATGGGTGAAGAAGAAAAGCCTCAAGGCAGCCCTGCTGAAAGCACCCGTTCAAAACAGGGTGCAAAGAAAAAAAGGGCAAAGATTTTTCAGCTGCAAAATTCATTGCAGATTGTGACAGTATTATAAGATACTGCACTAGATTTTCCTCAATCCCTATAGAGGAAAATACAGAATCGGTTCTGGAAGTGAAAGAAAAATCACTTGATAGATTTTGGATACAACCCCAATCGGCATATGACGCAATCATCGAAACTTTAAAAACTTGGCATATGCAAAATACGAAAACTGCGTAGACCAATATGAAGAAACTAAGGGGTTGGTCTCCGACCAATTAAAACTTTTAAAGCCTGTAACTGCACCTACGCCACCCCGAGTAGAGTTGCTCCAAACAAAAATAAACGAAGCAAGTTCCGGTATATATCTCAAAGTGCCAGCCAGTGATACTGAAGTATTTCATGGGGGTTATGAACAATGACCGTCCTTCCGGGATATGTTGTCAGCCATGCACACACACAAGCGCAAAAACTATATCACTTGCGAAATAAAACAAGAGGTCAAGCAGCGGCAATAGTCAAACAGTTCGCACTTAACGATGACAATTTTAATCTGGCTTGGGAAGCGTTAAAAGCTAGGTATGAAAATGAAAGAGTCTTGGTCGATAAACAAATAACGACCTTAATGAATTCACCAAAAATTCAAAACGAAACCAGTGAGGAATTTCTAAAATTACCGTCAACAGTTACAAACTGTTTGTCGGTTCTATCAACACAAAACGTCCCCATTGAAAACTATGGCCCCATTCTTGTCAATATCTGTGCTGCCACATTACCAGAAAAATCATTAATTTTGTGGGAGCAATCGCTCTCATCCCGTAAAAAATTCCCAACGTGGCAACAAACGAAAGATATCCTCACTACCCAGTTCGAAATCGCAGAACGGGTAGATAATAAAGTATCAAAGCCGAAAAATATACACCAAGACCATAAAAGAAGCTTCTTTAAACCCCAAGCCACTAAAAATAATTCAATTAAAAAGAGTTTCAATATGTCTCAATCGTTCACCTCTGAACAACTAAGACATATGTCATGCGAACTGTGCAGCGGAGGTCATTAACTACGGTGTTGCGAGAGATTTAAAAATTTAGCAATAAACGAATGAAATAACTTAGTCAGAACTAAGAAACTCTGCAACAACTGAAAGTCACCTAGTCACACTGGACAGGCATGTGCGAGTAAATATAGTTGCTTATATTGCCGTAGGAGACATCATTCGATGCTCCATAATAACCCAAACAGCGATCATTTATAGCAGCTAAGGTCCAAAAAAGTTTAAATCTGCCAACCAAACAAGCCAATTTCGAAATTTCAGGAATGGGCGGAAGAGTTGTTCAAAACTCAAATATAATCTTCTTCATGACCCTGGTTTCAACTGGCAATAGTCCGATCCTGCATATTTTTGGGAAGCGATTTAATCCCCCGTATAATACTTCAGGGTGTTGAGAAAATCTCCAATAACCTACTAGCCCAAATTACCATCTTTGGACACTCGCCTTGGGTCACCCCCGAACCTCAGCGCTACAGCAGTTTTAAAGTATGAAAAGAAACTTACTTAAAAAAGGCGAGCTTAAAACCTCATACGACAACGTCCTTGAGGAATACATAAAATTGGATCATATGGAATCAGTAAATTCCTATGAGAAAATAACAAAAGGCAAACACGCATCCTTTTATCTACCACACCACGCGGTTATCAAACCGGAAAAACTTACAACAAAAGTACGAGTGGTATTCAATGCATCTAAATGCATTAGCTCAGGTAATAACGTGTTATACACGGGTCCAACAATATAACCCGATTTAATGCTACTTATCCTACAGTGGCTTATGTATAAATACGTATTCAATGGTGACGTCGAAAAAATGTACAGGCAAATCCTAGTACATGAAGACGACCAAGACTATCAGCGCATTATATTCCGCAATTCACCTAGTAGTCCAATCTGCGACTACAAACTAAAAACGGTGACATTTGGCGTGAACTGCGCTCCGTTTCTAGCCATTCGAACATTACACGAACTGGCAAAAGACACTAAAGCAAAACTACCACTAGCCACCCCGGTGCTAAGCTCTCAAACATACGTAGACGATATACTGTCTGGAAGCAACAGCCTGCCTCTAGCAAGCGAGTCACTAGCTCAAGTTATCGAAGCCCTGGATTCAGCAGTGTTCCCATTAAAAAAGATAACTTCTAACCACCCAAAAATACTGGCAAATATAAATAAAGAATACTTGCTAGATACCAGCTTTCTAAAGTTTGAAAAGGAGAGCACCACCAAAACTCTGGGCATAAAATGGAACGCAATATCACACCAATTTTCATACACTCTTGAGTCGATATCTGCAAAATCCGCAAAAAACGGAAAGGCGAATTTTGTCATCTGTGGCAAAACTTTTCCACCCCGCCGGATGTCTTGCACCAATTACGATACAAGCAAAAATCCTCATTCAAGAATTAGGGCTAGATGGAAGCGATTGGGACCTAGTGGTTAAGCCACTCCGCTTAATAAACTGGTCCCAATTTGCAAGCAACTTGCACACTATATCCGAGATACAGATACCTCGGAGGGTGAATTTCTCACCCGACCATTAAGTCGAAATCCACGGCTTCTACGATGCTTCTGATAAGCATACTGCGCAGCTATTTATGTGTGAACCCATCACAACGGCAAGATTACAAGTCACCTATTAGTGACAAAAGGCAAGGCCGCACCTCTCAAGACCGTAAGCCTCCCACGGCTCGAGCTATGCGGCGTACGCCTGCTGGCAAAACTAGTCTCGGCCGTACAAAGACATTTAAACCTGAGCAATCGGAAATTATATCTGTGGTTCGATTCAGAAATCGTGCTAGGCTGGCTAGAAAAGCTACCACATGCATGGAAAACATACGTGTCAAACCGCACAACTCAAATCATTGACCTAGTTGGGCCAGCAACTTAGCGACACGTTACCAGTGCTGATAATCCTTGGCATAAGAGGATGCAAACCCCTGCACCTTACAACCACCACACTATGGTGGAATGGCCCTAACTGGCTGGTAGAATCACCAGACGCATGGCCAAAGTCCCCTGCAAGCAATATCATAGGCTTCCATACAACACTGGAGGACACAGACATCCTCGAGCGATTTTCGTCGTTCCCCCGAACTTTAAGAGTAATAGCATATATGTTTCCATTTGTAAATCACTTAAAGAATAAGGTGAAAGGAATACCCAATAACGCAAGCTATGCACTAACGCATCAAGACTTGCAACGGGCCAAAATAACCCTAATCGAGTCCACGCAGACTGCTTCGCCCCAATGGCAGGCTAGCGAACTCCAGTCTGAGCTACAATGAGCGGCACCCTATAATAATACCGGAAAAATCCACATTTGCCACAATCTTTATTAATTATCTCCACGACTTAATGCTACACGCCGAGCACAGGCTACTGTAGCAAATGATCCGACAAGAGTTTTATGTTCCTCTACCACCCAAACGCTGCAATTTTTCTAAGCCTTTCAAATTTGCCGGACCTTTCCAGCTAAAGGCCTCAATGTTAAGGTCTTCTACCACAATGAAGGGTTACGTGGCGGTTTTTGTATGCTTTACGACAAAAGCCGTACACTTAGAATTATGTTCATCAGGCTTTGTCGGACGGCGAGGTTTCCCCTCTAAAATCATGAGCGACAGTGGCAAAACCTTCATCGGGGCCCAACGGGCTACCGAAAAGGAGTTCATGCAGTTCGCCAAAGAAGTCTCGCCGCATATCATTGAAAAATATGCACCTCAAGGCATTAATTGGCAATTTATTCCTCCTATGGGAATCAGCTATGATAAGCTTTAAATCCCAGTCCAGGAAACCCGCTTGCAATAATAAATTTACATTCGAAGAGTTCACTAACCCTGGTCATTTTCTTAGAGAAGCTCCACTCCTGGCTATACCAAAACCGAACGTGGACTCACTTTCCCTCATAAATCGATGGGAACGAATCAAAATTCTCCATCATGAATTTAGTCGCCGATGGAGGGAAGAATATCTTAAAGACCTTTACAAACGATATCGGTGGAAAAACTTCAAGAAGCACCAAAAATTGGAGCATGCGTCTTAATTCATGACGAATGCCTCCCTCCTACTAGCTAGCCCCCATCGAAAAGGACAGGTTTCTACCAACCGAGTCTAATACCGGTAATACCGATCGCGCAAATACTTAAAATCAATATAAAATTAAAAATGGAGCAATTCATCCATCAAACCGATGTTGCTATTCGAAATAAATACCTCACTCCTAAAGACGTAGCTCGAAGAACTCTCCTCTCCTCGAACTAAACGGGAAATTATACCGCAAATAAAAGCCGCATAAAATATTCAATAACAAAATCACATTTGAAAAACGTGTGTCGATAAAGTTCTTAAATCAAGAACTCCTATACTTTATAAAACACTAAAGTCTTTAACTTCTTTCCATACAGGATCATGAACATGGAATTTGAGGAAGTCGCCCCAACACCAGCCATTCGTTCGGCGGTTACCTCGCCACGAACACGATCAGTACCCATTGCAGTACCTCGCGTAAATGCTCCACGAGCAGCAACCACGGGGTCGCCAACACCTCGTCGCGCTCCACCCAGGTCCGATGCAGCGGTCACCGATGAGCCTTCTTCAAGGGACCCTGTCGCGGCCCATGGCGTGCGATACCCGCTATGTTGCCGTCCACATGCACTACGGCCATGCTGCATATTTAAAAACATGCAACCTCTTCAGCGTCAGCAGGTAGCCCAAGCAAACGGCTACTGCCTTAATTGCTTGGCACTGTGGCATGCCACTCAAGCATGTACCTCCAGCGCCTTATTCCAGCTGTGCGACAGACCACACCGCACTCTCTCGCATCGAACCTCCAGGCGTAACGCCCCCGTGGCCCCACCTTCACGCAACAACATGCGACCCAGATCGCAACCACCTTGCGTCACACAACCCATCGCACTACCTGGCCATAGCAACAACCACGCACCTGGAACCAGTTATCGCCCACCAGCAGCATCAAAATAGCAGCGATAGCCAGCAAGTCCAGGCCGACGTCACCCAACCGGACTTAGCAACGTGGTGGAGACCCTACAGCAGCTGCAACGTTTGCTAGGCGGATGACTCGCCTAGGGGGGCCGGGATGGCTAGATTAGCCACAACACTGGCGTGTGCAACCCGTCCGCCCACATTCACCACATCACACACCCACACTTACACAGTCACACATGCTTAATTTGTCAACACCAAACACACACACCTTGTAAACATAAACCCAATTCGTAAAAATATTGAACAAGACGGTCACGTAGCACCTGAGGCAAGCGAAATACATACAATTTTTAAACTTAAATCTATTATTATATTATTTAGTTTATCCGAGCAAGTTCCGAGCCGAGGTGAGTGAAAGTGAAAAGTGCCGTGCAGTGCCCTAAAGTATATAAATGTGATAGTCAAGTGCCCTTATTTAAGTTTTTTATGATTGTTGAAAGTTATCAGTGCATGAAGTAAATGTTTATGTATGTATGCAGTGGAAAAGTTTCATACAAGAATCCTCCCCCATCCAAAGAGCTTAGACCTGGAAACACTAGCATGCACTAACTTGTATGATTTTTCACTGCCCCTAGACCAACTTAGCGAACTTACAGGAACGTACATTACAACGATGACAGCCACAGATGGGTCGTCCCTTGGAGTATTCGAGAGAGAGGTTCTTCGAAGGATTTATGGGCTACTACGCGACGCCGACGGTGTTTACCGAAGAAGATTTAATGATGAGTTGTATGAGCTCTAAGCAGTCATCGACATCGGTTAAACAAACAGCTATTAAGGACTGTTGACCTATATATGTATGTATGTAGGCAACGTTCACGCATATAGAACACACACAGACACATTTATTTTATTTTAAATACGAAAAATTGAAATGAATTGCTCGTTAAGCTCAATAAAATGTGCTTTTTTGAGTAATGAAGCAGTTCAACTATACTGAACGGTTCCCACTGTTAAGCATGGTACTCAGATCAAAAGACAAGCAAAAACTCCATATAAAAAGGCGCTCAAGAAAATTTCTTGTCCTAAATATTTTTGAGTACGCAGTTCTCAAGAAATTTAATACGAAAGTTTGATACTTTTTTTTCTTGAAATTTGAGTACGGCAACAATTTTTTCCGCAAAAAAAATACCAAGTGTCTTTCATATTCCTTGAAGAAAAAAAGTAAACAAAACGAGAGAAGGAAGTAAGCGCGTGGTTTTTTTTAATATTTATTCCATAAGTAATTATGAGTTTTTATACCAACAATTTTTGTCTGTACATTTTCAATTATTGATGAAACGAGCTCAAAGCCAAGAATAATAATTTTTCACTTATCGCTTTATTTTTTAATAATCAATTAATTACTAAAAGTTTTTTAATTGAAAGGAAAAATGTTTAGAGACAACCGCCATAGCTATTCTTACAGATCCATTTCGAAAGCTGCTAAGCTTCTTCATCAGAGAAATTTTGGCAAGCATTGCTAACCATTAAGCTAACAATACGCTGGTTTTGATGTCATCTAAACTCCTAGTTCTATTCTTCTTTACCATATGCATGAACCACTTCCGCCATTTGACAGTTAGTATTGTGATCATGATGGATTTTTTGACAGATCTGCTTTATCAGCAGAACTGTCTTACCGCGTGCTCTCGGTTTTGTTATTGCTTTTTTATACCAACAATTTTTTGTGATTTACGGCAGGATCAGACACATTGCCCCAACCAAATGCAGCTAGCCTTTCCAGATGGACAACCTTTATCTTATTCCTTGCCCTTTCAATAGTTTGTATGCGATAGATAACATCGTTTACCCATTTTATGATTTTTTATGGGCCTTCCCAGTTACACTGCAATTTCGAGGGCAAACTTTTCTTACGTTGTGGGTTGTATAGCAGCACTAAATCTCAAGTTCAAGTTATCCGGATGCCCAAAGTCTTGCACATTTCCTGGAACACAGTTGATTCGAAATTCGTGCCTTGGTCAGAGTGTAGCTCTAAAATTCAACAAAGTTAAAAATTATTATTCTTGGCCTTGAGGTCGTTTCGTGAATACTTAAATAATTATTATTTTATTCCACCAATGGATGTAACAATGCGAAACGCAAGAAGCGCGTCGTGAATGCCACTGAGGAGGAGAAACGCGCACTCATAATGGGGGAGCGATTTGACCACAGTAGCAATAATCCGAATGCGGATTTTCGATTTTTTGTTTCAGTGAAAAGTTATTGGCAAAAAACCGGCTAAGGGTTAGTTTTATAAAGCGCGGCCGAATATTTGGTTTTTTCTGCCAATTACTTTTCACTGAAAGAAAAATCCGAAATCCGCATTCGGATTATGGATACCGAGGTCAAAACGCGTCCTTGATATTCCTCCCGACATTTTTGGAAGAGTTTTAGCAGTTGTCTCATAAAGGAAACAATTACCATACTTTACTTTAGCTAAAAATTGCCAAAACACGTCCAAAAATGTCAGGAGATAGAGGAGATTGAAAGACGTGTTTTGACCTCGGTATCAATATTCCTAAGGAGAAGCTATTATCACAGTTTTTTTACATTTAAAATATGCACATTTCTTTGGTTTAATTTTCTTTTGTTTATGTTCTCTTCTTCTCGCTTGGTTCACTATTCACCATGGATTTTAATACGTCAAAATTACTTCCCTACTACCATTTTTCACGCAAGAAAAATGGCTAAATTTTTTTTCAGAAATTACTTGTGATCTGCGTACCGCTCTTTACACATATGTAACATCTCAAGATGTAAAACCTGTTAAGGTGTTTTTCCACATTGGTCATATACGATCCTATAAATAATAGTTTCGAAGTTACATGCTCCTTACCCATCTGGATCCCTAAGGGGACTAATGGGTTAATTCACGATGTTTGAACTTTAATATCATATTTTATTATGTTTCTGTTTTATTTACAATGTTACATCTACTTATACTAGTTCTGTTTTTTTACAAGCATATACATCTCCGTCTGCGACTAAAAATAAAAGGGTCAGCACAAAATGTCAAATGTCAAACAAATATTTGTTTATGAAGTAAAGCAACGCTCAGTCTTACACATATTTCCTCTGTTGACATTTCGGTTATTATTAGGGGATGGTAAAACAGATTACTTAAAGTCGGTAAAACAGTTTGCAAAATGTAGAGAAAACTACATCGCAAAACTTGGGAGTACTGATTTTATGCGCCACTATTTCATAGTTCTACACAAAACAGTGCTACTAATTCCAAGGTGATGGTTCCCAGGCCAATTTTATGCGTATTACCAATGCATATGTAATTGTGATCGTAAATATGTGATAGCATAGTTACTAGGCACACTATTAATGATCGTCCTGGGTCTTAAATACATACTATTATCTATTTTACTACACCTTTCAAGCGCAAAATGATGTTATTGTTACGAATTCGATGATTCCTTGAGTATTAATCCTAGGTTCGATCACTGTAAAGTTAAATAAACGCACGCATAAATACTGTAACAAATAGCTAGTTTTATTTACTAGTAATAAGACAGTACAAATTTAAGAGTTTGGTAACTTCACAGAAGTTTACTGAACAACACTTGAAAATAAAATAATCAAGCGGCTTGCTTGGTCACTGCCTTTTATAGTCCAACAGGGTAGCTACACACCCAGAAGTTTCTTGGTTGTTCCTTCTTCGTGGTCGCGAAGGGTTGGTGTTATGTATCGACATCTCCTCTTCGCCTCGCATTTGCAAACATTCGCACCATCTATATTTCCCTTGCTAAAATTGCTAAAACACGTCCAGAAATGTCAGGAGATAGAGGAGATTGAAAGACGTGTTTTGACCTCGGTATCAATATTCCTAAGGAGAAGCTATTATCACAGTTTTTTTACATTTAAAATATGCACATTTCTTTGGTTTAATTTTCTTTTGTTTATGTTCTCTTCTTCTCGCTTGGTTCACTATTCACCATGGATTTTAATACGTCAAAATTACTTCCCTACTACCATTTTTCACGCAAGAAAAATGGCTAAATTTTTTTTCAGAAATTACTTGTGATCTGCGTACCGCTCTTTACACATATGTAACATCTCAAGATGTAAAACCTGTTAAGGTGTTTTTCCACATTGGTCATATACGATCCTATAAATAATAGTTTCGAAGTTACATGCTCCTTACCCATCTGGATCCCTAAGGGGACTAATGGGTTAATTCACGATGTTTGAACTTTAATATCATATTTTATTATGTTTCTGTTTTATTTACAATGTTACATCTACTTATACTAGTTCTGTTTTTTTACAAGCATATACATCTCCGTCTGCGACTAAAAATAAAAGGGTCAGCACAAAATGTCAAATGTCAAACAAATATTTGTTTATGAAGTAAAGCAACGCTCATTCTTACACATATTTCCTCTGTTGACATTTCGGTTATTATTAGGGGATGGTAAAACAGATTACTTAAAGTCGGTAAAACAGTTTGCAAAATGTAGAGAAAACTACATCGCAAAACTTGGGAGTACTGATTTTATGCGCCACTATTTCATAGTTCTACACAAAACAGTGCTACTAATTCCAAGGTGATGGTTCCCAGGCCAATTTTATGCGTATTACCAATGCATATGTAATTGTGATCGTAAATATGTGATAGCATAGTTACTAGGCACACTATTAATGATCGTCCTGGGTCTTAAATACATACTATTATCTATTTTACTACACCTTTCAAGCGCAAAATGATGTTATTGTTACGAATTCGATGATTCCTTGAGTATTAATCCTAGGTTCGATCACTGTAAAGTTAAATAAACGCACGCATAAATACTGTAACAAATAGCTAGTTTTATTTACTAGTAATAAGACAGTACAAATTTAAGAGTTTGGTAACTTCACAGAAGTTTACTGAACAACACTTGAAAATAAAATAATCAAGCGGCTTGCTTGGTCACTGCCTTTTATAGTCCAACAGGGTAGCTACACACCCAGAAGTTTCTTGGTTGTTCCTTCTTCGTGGTCGCGAAGGGTTGGTGTTATGTATCGACATCTCCTCTTCGCCTCGCATTTGCAAACATTCGCACCATCTATATTTCCCTTGCTTGAATGCATAAGCGTAGCCATCGTTACCTCTGTTGTGTTTAACTAGTGGTGGAAGTGTTATTGAGTTAGGGAAGGTAAATGCTTGAGAATATGCGCCACACTGCCCTCCACCTAAGCCCGATCGGGCCGATCAGACAAATTGCCCTAACCAAATGCAGCTAGCCTTTCCAGATGGACTACCTTTATCTTATTCCTTGGCCTTTCAATAGTTTGTATGCGATAGACAACATCGTTTATCCATTTTATGATTTTGTATGGGCCTTTCTTGTTAAACTGCAATTTCGAGAACAAACTTTTCTTACGTTGTGAGTTGTATAGCAGCACTACATCTCCATCCATAAAACCTTCTGAGTTTATTGCTTTGTCGTACCTGGCTTTAATTTTATCACTCATGATCTTGGTCCGTTGTCTCGTAAGGTCGTGTATTTCTCTCATTTCCTCTTCTAAGACGGTAGTCGGTTTCCGAGCGATTATTCCTGCATCAGCATTTATCCAAAACTTCAAGTCAGCTGGCAACCGAAGATCATTCCCAAAAATAAACTTTGCAAAAGTCTGACCTGTTGTCTTATGTCGATAAGCATAAGGTATGGAACATGCACCACTTTCCTTAAGTGTTCTCTCAAGATTCTATTGAATCGTTCTACCATGCCATCTGACTGAGGATGCAGTGCAATTCTTCGAGTTTTCCGGATTCCCAATGTCTTGCACATTTCCTGGAATACAGCTTGGTCAGAGTGTAGCTCTATCGGTACACTTCTGGACATTTGTTGAAATAATCCATAACTACTTGCACATATTTATTGCCGAGTTTGCAAGTAGGAAATGGGCAAGCTACATCCATGGCAGTCCTCTCAAATGGTGTACCTGAGTTATACTGTTTCATTTGCCTATGGCTCCCCGATTTCGATCCTTTTGCTTTTATGCACATCTCCCAGTTGGCAACCCACTCCAGACCCACTGACGGCAACCAACCCAATAGAATCTCTCCAAGATGACCTCCGCTCGGACCGTTATGTAATTCATTGAGAACATCAGGCATTTTCTTCCTTGGGACGACTATCAGCTTACGAATACATTGAGCATCCTTACACTCCCATACTCGATGCAAACAACCGTATTCCAATTGTAAACTGTACAACTATGCCCTATATCACTTAACAATAAGACTTTCTGCTGACATCTCTTCTGTTGTTGTTGTTGTGGTAGCGACAAAAACACTCCCCGAAGGTTTTGGGGAGTGTTGTCGAACTAACAGTCCTTGGCTGGATTTGAACCCGGTACGCTCCGGTACTCCCTTGCGGTACTGCCCGACTGTCGTGGTAGAGATTTATGACCAGTGAAACCTTCTAGGTCATGTCACCCCTCCTTCCGTAAGGAAGGATGAGATGGGTAATGAGAGGTGAGAGGCATCATATCCGTAGGCGCCTCTTACGACCGGTATGCCTACCTCGGGCATATTCTAAACCCCTGACCTGCAGGGTCTTGACAACTCTTCTCTTGATGGTCGCTCGTTTCGCTCGATTCCTTGCATCAAAAGTTTAATGTCTGGATTTTCGTGCTGACACTTCCTTAATTGATCCATGTCCCATTCGTCCGTAGATGTTATAGTCATCAACCGCACATCTATAATGTTTTTCTTGGCTCCAGCTTTGGAACAATGTTACATGGGTGCTACCTTTGCGATGATGGAAAAATCATAACTTTGCAGTCGCTCTATCCACCGTGCCAGTTGAACTTCCGGATTACGGAACTGCAAGAGCCATGGTCTGGCCTGACGTGGAATCGCTGCCCGTAGAGATACTTGTGGTAATGTTTCACGACCTGTACTCCTTGTTACGCAATAGTTCCTTTCAGGCTTCCCGATTGTTCGGCTATAGCAGGCCACTACCTTCTCAAGTCCATCGACAATCTGGGACAAAAGACCTCCTATGGTATAACCACTGGCATCTGTATCCAGAATAAACTTTGAACCTAGGATTGGATATACTAACATTGGGGCAGTGCACAGTCGCTCCTTCAAGATTTGGAAAGCCTCCTCATGTTTCTCATTCCATATTTTCCTAGTAAGCTCATGAAGACTACTAGCTACGCTGGCGAAACTCGATATAAATCGACGATAATACGTGCACAGACCAAGAAAACTTCGGAGCTCATGCAAATTTCTCGGTCTTGGCCAATCTTTTACAGCTTCGATCTTTTCCCTAGCAGTGCAGATGCTCTCCGTCGTTAGCTTCTGACCAAAATGTCTTACTTCCTTACTGCCAACCTGTCGACGTCCGACCCGAATTCCTGCAAAGTCTCATTATCCTGCTGAAATCAACTCTGCAGCTCTATGTGGTATATCTGCTTCCAATGTTCGCTACCATAGCGTCTCTGAACTGCACTTCATAATTGCTGGAATAGTTGGAATAGTCTGTTAGATTTCAGCTGCAGATCCCTTCAATGTCACGAATAGTGCACCAACTTTGTCTTCAGTGCCCCAATTGTTCACCTCCGCTGTTTTTTTTTTTCTTTCAAACTGCAGCTTCAATACCTGGGAAGGAACAGAACCATCAAATGACGGGATTTTACCTTGGGAGTCTTCGCTGAACCAGATGGACGGTTCAGTTGCAACTCCTGCATACGGCCTTTCAAAGCATCTACTTCGGCCTCAATTTTGTACTGAAATTTTGCATCTTGCTCTTTTAGTTTTGACCCTCTCCTCCTGCGAAAACATTTGTGCCACCTGCATGGATATACGCTCCTCCAGTTTTTCCACATTCGCGTCTCGTGCTCTTCCAGTCGAGAAGTAATACGTGTCTCTTTTTCCTCCAGTTAAGCTGAAATGTCAACATCTGGGTCAAAAGAGCCAATATCATGTTTGTGTCCGCATTGCCACTGGATTCGGAGAGTCCCTTTTCTCATCCTTTTTGTCGATGTCTCCTCCACAATATGAAACACATGATCATCAACATTAATTCCTTCAGCTTCCATAGCCTCTCGCAATCGTGACTGTAACTGTGATTTATTGCCTGTTGTATTTAATTTATGCTGTTCCAGCTCATTTTTGTGTTGCTAGATCTTCAGCTTATTCAACTTTGCCATATCTTTGTTATCCTTGCTATCACTGGTATTTTTTTAAAACTTCTGACATCAGTTGTGACGAATTCTATGATTCCTTGATTATTAATCCTAACTGCTATAACGACATTCGCAATCGACAATTTGTCGTAACGATATCTATAAAGATATTGGTATTCACTAACTATTTCTTATCGATATTCGTTTATTCGCGATCAGCTGTGTCGTTAAGTAAACAACACACAATTTGAAGTTGTTATATGTGTCGTTAGGTAAGCAACACATAATTTCGTGTTTAGTGAAAATTAAAAAAATATTACTATTGTGACGAATTCGATGATTCCTTTATTATCAATCCTGAGTTCGATTATATAAAGTCGAATGAACACACGCACAGATAATGTAACTAATAGCTAGTTTTATTTACTAGTAATAAACGCAATACAAATTTAAGAGGTTGGTAACTTCGCAGTAGTTCACTATTGAACGCTTGAAAATAAACTGAACAACCTGCCTTGCTTGGTCACCGCCTTATATAGTCCAACAGGGTGCTTGCCTACGCACCGAGAACTTTCTTGGTTGTTCGCTTTTCGTGTTCTGGAAGGGTCGGTGTTATTTATTGGCATCTCCTCTTTCCATCGTATTCGCAAACACTCGCGACATCTATCTTCCTCTTCCTAGTTACACGCTTGCATGCATAAGCGTAGCCTTCGTTATCTCTGTTGTGTGTTAACTAGTGCTGGGATTGTTATTGAGTTAGGGATGGTACATGCTTGAGAATAATCGCCACACTATTATATCAATATTATTATCAAAAAAAGGGCATTTGAGTACTTAGCCTACGTTTTATCGCTTATTTAAGTTTTGATGTTTGTTGAAAGTTATCAGTGCATGAACTAAACGATTATGTATGTATGCAGTGGAAAAGTTTCGTGCAAGAATCCTCCCCTATCCAAAGAGCTTAGACCTGGAAACACTAGCATGCACTAACTGTATGATTTTTCACTGCCGCTAGAACAACTTAGCGAACTTACTGGAAGGTACATTACAACGATGACAGCCGCAAATGGGTCGGCCCTTGGAGTATTCGAGAGAAAGGTTCTTCGAAGGATTTATGGGCTACTACGCGACGCCGACGGTGTTTACCGAAGAAGATGAGTTGTATGAGATCTAAGCAGACATCGACATTGTCCAACGAATTAAAACCCAGCGGATAAATTGACTTGGCCATGTAATTCGAATGGAAGAAGATGCTCCGGCCCGTAAGGTATTCTTGTCGGAAATCACCTATGGAAGAAGAGGAAGAGGGAGGCCCCCACACCGTTGGAAAGACCAAGTGGAGAACAATCTGCGATCCCTTGGTGTTTCTAATTGGCGTCAACTGGCAAAGGATAGAGTCAGGTCGCGCGATTCTTTGGAAGGTCAAAATCGTTTAGACGGTTAAACAAACAGCTATTAAGGAGTGTTGACCTATATATGTATGTATGTAGGAAACTTTCACGCCTATAAAACACACACATACAGAATTATTTGATTTTAAATACGAACAATTGAAATGAATTGCTCGTAAAGCTCAATAAAATTTGCTTTTTTTGAGTAATGAAGAAGTTCAACTATACTGAACGGCTCCCACTGTTAAGCATGGTACGCAGATTCAAAGAAAAGCAAAAACTCCATATAAAAAGACGCTCAAGAAAATTTCTTGTGTTAAATATTCTTGAGTACGCAGTTCTGAAGAAATTTAATACGAAAGTTTGATACTATTTTTTCTTGAAATTTGAGTACGGAGAAAAAAGTAAACAAAACGAGAAAAGTAAGTAAACGCGTGGTATTTTTTTAATATTTATTCAATAAATAATTATTATTGCTTTTTTATACCAACAATTTTTGCCTAGCCAAGAATAATAATTTTTCACTTTTTTGAATTTTTATGAAAATTATTATTGTTTTCTGTTTTTTAATAGTGATTTAATTAATTATTAAAAGTTTTTTAATTGAATAGAGTAGGAAAAATGTTTAGAGACAACCACCATAGCTTTTCTTATAGATCCATTTGGGAAGCTGCTTAACTTCTTCATCAGAGAGCTCGTTTCATGAATACTTAAATAATTATTATTTTATTCCACCAATGGATGTAACAATGCTGCGCCATCGAAACGTTGTGAATTTCACTCAGGAGGAGAAACGCGCACTCATAATGGGGGAGCGATTTGACCACAGTATCAATAACCAAATGCGGATTTTCGATTTTTTGTTTCAGTGAAATGTTATTGGCAAAAAACCGGCTAAGGGTTATTTTTATAAAGCGCGGCCGAATATTTGGTTGTTTTTGCCAAATACTTTTCACTGAAAGAAAAAATCCGAAATCCGCATTCGGATTATTGATACCGAGGTCAAAACGCGTCTTTCCTATTCCTCCCGACATTTTTGGAAGTGTTTTGGCAGTTGTCTCATAAAGGAAAGAATTACCATACTTTACTTTAGCTAAAAATTTCTAAAACACGTCCAAAAATGTCAGGAGATTGAAAGACGTGTTTTGACCTCGGTATCAATATTCCAAAAGCGAAGCTATTATTACAGTTTTTTTTATATTTAAAATATGCACATTTCCGTGGTTTAATTTTCTTTTGTTTATGTGATCTTCTTCTCGCGGTTTCACTATTCACCATGGATTTTAATACGTCAAAATTACTTCCCTACTACCATTTTTCACGCAAGAAAAATGGCTAAATTTTTCTTCAGAAATTACTTGTGATCTGCGTACCGCTCTCACACATATGTAGCATCCCAAGCATGTAAAACCTGTTGAGGAGTTTTTCCACATTGGTCATATACGATCATATAAATAATAATTCCTTACCCATCTGGATCCCTATGGGGACTAATGGGTTAATTCACGATGTTTGAACTTTAATATAATTTTTTATTGTATTTCTGTTTTATTTACAATCTTACATCTACTTTTACTAGTTCTGTGTTTTTACAAGCACATGTCCGTCTGCGACTAAAAAAAGGGGTCGGCACAAAATGTCAAATGTCAGACAAACAAATATTTGTTTATGAAGTAAAGCAACGCTCATTCTCACACATATTTCCTCTGTTGACATTTCGGTTAATATTAGGGGATGGTCCTTGGTCGTAAATACATACATGGTTGTATTATCTATTTTACTACACCTTTTCTAGTGCAAAATGATGTTATTGTTACGAATTGGATGATTCCTTGAGTATTAATCCTGGGTTCGATCACTGTAAAGTTAAATAAACGCACGCATTAATACTGTAACAAATAGCTAGTTTTATTTACTAGTAATAGGACAGTACAAATTTAAGAGTTTGATAACTTCACAGAAGTTTACTGAAGAACACTTGAAAATAAAATAATCAAGCGGCTTGCTTGGTCACTGCCTTTTATAGTCCAACAGGGTAGCTACACACCCAGAAGTTTCTTGGTTGTTCCTTCTTCGGGGTATCGAAGGGTTGGTGTTATGTATCGACATCTCCTCTTCGCCTCGCATTTGCAAACATTCGCACCATCTATATTTCCCTTGCTTGACTGCATAAGCGTAGCCATCGTTATCTCTGTTGTGTTTAACTATTGGTGGAAATGTTATTGAGTTAGGGAAGGTAAATGGTTGAGACTATGCGCCACAGTGTCCTCCACCTAAGTCTGATCGGCTCGATCAGGCACATTGCCCTAACCAAATTCAGCTAGCCTTTCCAGATGGACTACCTTTATCTTATTCCTTGGCCTTTCAATAGTTTGTATGCGATCGACAACATCGTTTATCCATTTTATGATTTTGTATGGGCCTTCCCAGTTACACTGCAATTTCGAGGACAAACTTTTCTTACGTTGTGGGTTGTATAGCAGCACTAAATCTCCATCCATGAAACTTCTGAGTTTATTGCTTTGTCGCACCTGGCTTTCATTTATCACTCATCATCTTGGTACATTGTGATTTCCTCTTCTAAGACGCTAGTCGATTTCCGAGCGTTTATTCCTGTATCAGCATTTATCCAAAACTTCAAGTCAGCTGGCAACCGAAGATCATTCCCAAAAATAAACTTTGCAAAAGTCTGACCTGTTGTCTTATGTCGATAAGCATAAGGTATGGAACATGCACCACTTTCCTTAAGTGTTCCCTCAAGATTCCATTGAATCGTTCTACCATGCCATCTGACTGAGGATGCAGTGCAATTGTTCGAGTTTTCCGGATCCCCAATGTCTTGCACATTTCCTGGAATACAGCTTGGTCAGAGTGTAGCTCTATCGGTACACTTCTGGATATTTGCTGATATAGTCCATAACAACTTGCACATATTTATTGCCGAGTTTGCAAGTAGGAAATGGGCGAGCTACATCCATGGCAATCCTCTCAATTGGTGTACCTGAGTTATACTGTTTCATTTGCCTATGGCACACCTCTCAGTTGGTAATCCACTCCAGAACCCACTGACAGGTTGGTCAGAGTGTAGCTCTATCGGTACATTTCTGAACATTTGCTGAAATAATCCATAACAACTTGCCCATATTTATTGCCGAGTTTGCAAGTAGGAAATGGGCCAGCTACATCCATGGCAATCTTCTCAATTGGTGTACCTGAGTTATACTTTTTCATTTGCCTATGGCACACCTCACAGTTGGTAATCCACTCCAGAACCCACTGACGGCAACCAACCCAATAGAATCTCTCTAAGATGACCTCCGCTCGGACCGTTATGTAATTCATTGAGAACATCAGGCATTTTCTTCCTTGGGACGACTATCAGCTTACGAATACATTGAGCATCCTTACACTCCCATATTCGATGCAAACAACCATATTCCAATTGTAAACTGTTCGACTATGCCCTATATCACTTAACAATAGGACTTTCTGCTGACATATCTTCTGTTGTTGTTGTTGTGGTACCGACAAAAATACTCCCCTAAGGCCCTGGCTAACACACGTGCCGCTGAGTAAGCATAATTACATTTCTCACGTAGAACTGCCATGCATTGCAGCCTAACACTTTAATTTAAGGCCATGGTGGGTAGCAGCGACTAAAACTTGGTTACTATAATTCTCCAGACGCATCGTCAGCATAATTCTATTTCACACGATTGTGCAATGGAACCAACTCATAAAGCACCTGTGGGAAACCTTAAAGATATATTATTTACAATGCATCTTTTTTAACAGTTAATTATTTCAAGGATTATTTACAAAAGTGGTACTATTTACAATATACATATTTTATTGTCAATTCACGATAATATAATAAGTATTTATAAAGAATCGATTAAAACTAGTTTAAGATAATTATATAGGATATACATTATTTGGTCAA
This sequence comes from Merzomyia westermanni, assembly GCA_949987695.1. NCBI lineage: Eukaryota > Metazoa > Arthropoda > Insecta > Diptera > Tephritidae > Merzomyia > Merzomyia westermanni. Next base: position 101,120,754 of record OX465288.1, on the reverse strand, counting down.
ACACTATCAGTGGGTGACTAAATACTACTTTGCCGATGTTGTATATCCTTTAGCGGATATTTTCAATCTCAGTTGTTAATATACTCGTACATGTCCCAAAACAGTTTCAACGACTTATAAAAAAATAAGTCACTAAAAATTCTATCCAAAAAAAAAATTGGAGCATTGATGTCAACATCCAATATTTCAAGCATTCGCTAAAAGACATACAAGATTGACATATGTATTTTGGGATCACTCGATAGAGTTTGACTCACTATAAAAATGAAAAGAATGCAGTCTTAAAATGCATACGTAATAAGCACTTTATGACTGCATTCTTTTCTTTTTTAAAACAACCTGCTTATGCCGGTTATGGCTAAGGGCGACAAACTTCCGTATGTCGTCGATTAGTACGTTTTTAGGCGTAATAGCAAAAGGATCTGTAAGGAAAATATAACATTATAATTTGCATAGAAGCTGTACTTATAAATACTTACCGAAGACTAGGTCCATAATCCTCAACCCCAATAATGCTGCCTTCTTCCCTCTCCCTTCATAGGTGTAGTGGAAGGTGTCGTCCAAATGCAATGGTGGATCGTGTTCTGTAATAGAATGAAATTATGTTTATGCTTTAATGATATGTTTAAGCATTGATGGATGTTATAGTATGTATGCATTGACGTGTTTTGGAGCTAATTATCATTTTCGAGGCAAAGCATGCTGGAAACCGCTGTTTCGCCTTGTTATAGCTGGAGTTATTAGTGCGTTTGTCTGATCGCTGTAGTCGTATCCTTAACTTTAGAGAACAACCTAAATGCAATTGGTCTGTAAGGTACGTTGCGGATATCGAATTACTATGTAGCACCAATAATCGATTTAATTGTTTATCATAAGGTTGGTCAAATCAGCTGTTTTGGAAAGGATCGCGTGGCCGGTGTTGGACCGGCTAACGGTTTTTTTGAGGTGTTCTGCACATAAATACCATGGATTTCGCCCCCCATTTGAAATCGGACCTAGATCATTTCTTAGTTTTTTGCCAATAACTTTTCACTAAAACAAAATATTTATTTTCCCCCTTCGGATTATTAATGCTGAGGTCAAACCCCGTCTTTTTACATAGCTCCCGACAACCATAGGGTTGCTAGATCGCTGTCATGTGCAGATATGAACGCACTTGTATTATGTGAAGGGTTTTTTACGAAAACAGGCATTTTATGCTGTAGTGTGTACCTAGTCTTACATAACTAGTGCATAAATCCGACTAATTAGCAGACGTTATCGATACCTTTTCAACAGATCGATAAACACATTCCACCACATAACAAACAGCTGCTTGATTTGATGACTTTGTTTTGATTTGCTGCAAGCGTTGGAAAACTTTTTAAGAGACACTGAACATTCGGCTCAAGAAAGATTTTTGTTCATTAATTGTATTAAGGTAATTCTATACGAACGCGCCTAACTGCTAAAACATGTCCGAAGAGATAGTGTACATAAATACCGTGGTTAACGCCTCCCATTAGTGTTGATTTATAAAGAGGTAAACAAGTCTTTTGAGAAATTTTTTGATATTTTTGGACGTGTTCTATCAGTTATGTGCTGTCGTATAGAATTACCTATCTCTCTCTATGGCGCGATATACAACAGGTATATCATCATAAACCTCCTAAGAGATTTTTGCGCCAAGCTTCTCTTCCAATTTGTGGTGTGCCGATTTGAATTTTCCCTACAAATTGGTGGGACCTACAGTTTTTTGCCGACTCCGAACGGCATCTACAAAGGAGACGAATTTTTGCTTAGAAGCCTGTCATGGCAGAAATACACTCGGAGAGTTTGCCAAACCACTGCCGAGGGGCGACCCCGTTTTGAAAAACTTTTTTCAAATCACTTTTGATGTTACCTGTACCAGGGCTCGAACCATGGACCTTCGGTGTGGTAGGCCGGCAACACTACCTTCACACCACGGCGGCCGCCGTATATAGAATTACCAAATGCACTAAAAATGTCGGTATTGGTAACCAGAGAGGCGTTACGTTCCCAGGAACCATAATCTTATGGAGGAAACCCAATTTTTTTGGTCTCTTTGTACCAATATCGACATTGTTAGTGCAGTTATTACAGTTGACGTTGGAAGTAAAGTTTTTCTACCAAATTGTACCTTTTCCTAATAAAAAGTGGTATAAACTATTAGAAAAAAAAAAGATTAAATTGTAAAAGCTTTTTTTTTCGTGCTATTTTTTTTAATGTTAGCCCAAAGCAACTTATAAAGTAAGGAGTTCAACGCCGAAAATTTATAAGTGCCGAAGATAATACGGTAATTCTATACGACAGCACGTAACTGCTAATATACGTCCAAAAATCCCGGGAAAGGTATCAAACGACGCGTTTTGATCTCTGTATCAATAATCCGAAAGCGGAATTTAAATAATTTGTTTCAGTGAAAAGTTATTAGCAAAAACCCCAAAAATTGCCTAGGTCCGATCTCAAATAGGGGGCTTTATCCAAGGTATTTATGTGCACAACACCTTTCTGCGTTGTTGTTGTTGTAGGCGTAGGCGGCTTCGGTCGCGCTTCAAAAAAAGAACCCTTGCCGGTCTAGAAATGTACGAAAATGTGTCCTTATTCTTCTGCGATGCGGATTTTCGTTGAGTAGACGTCTGTTCGGGTGATGCGGTTTGCAGCACTTGAACAGGAATTGCCTGGTCAACATCTTGCGATGCTCTTTAACACAGACCATTTTAGCCTCGCTGTGTAATCGGGTTCAGATGACATAAGGAGGCATCCAGCAGTTATGAGTGCGGTGTTTTGGCAGTCCTGCAACATCCTCCAATGTTTGTCTGCTATCCCTGGCGACCATATTGGCGTCGTGTAGCTCAGAACCGGCTAGCCAATTGCCTTTTACGTTGCCAGTAACATTTCTTTCTTGGCTGTTCCCCCCACCCTTTTCCCGCCAGCCAGTGATTTGAGAACTTTGGACTTTATTGGCAATTGGGGCTACATGAGCGCTGTAGTTGAACATTTTATCAAACGTGCTGTAGTTTTGCTGGCTTGCCAGGCTTTAGTAGTGGCACCATCTTTGCCTGCCTCCTGACGCTCTGTAGTTTTGACTTACATTCGTGCAAGTGCTGAAAGAAAAATGGCAATTTATAGCACTCCACATTCATGGTGGAAGTGCTACGTAAAAGGTAGTTGTGAGCGGGCGTGTGAGGTGGTTGCGCCAAGGGACGCTAGCGCCAGTTCTATCGCACCGGAATGACCCGGGTTTTTTCACCCGGCCAAGGGCTGTTATTTCAGTGTAACCCTGTCCAATCTGGGGCAGGGCGAAGCGCTGTTAACAACAACAACAACGCGAGCGCCAGCGGGAATTGCACACTTCTTGCGGAGCAGTGCTAGTGATGCTAGTCGTGGAGACTGTATCTGGAATATGTGGAGGTGCCATACTAGATCGACGTTAGGCACGGGATTTCCTGGGTCGTGAACAGCAAGTGGACACAAAAGTATTGAAGAAACTATAGGGTCTGTGTGTTGAGGAAATTAGCTCGGAGAAGCTTGTTTTGTGCAGCCATCGTTTACATACGAAACATTGAACGGGGTAGACGCAGTAGATCCGGTCAATGTGGTACGATAGAACCGGCTGTTGTGGGAATGCTGATGTAGTAGGTGAATGAGAACCTTAAGTGGTATTTGGTAGCAATATAATGGATGACTCCAGTGCATTTATCGCAACAGCTACATTGTTATTGCTATTGATAAATGCTCAAATCAAATTACCATTTATTCTATACGAAATGACGCAACTGGTAAACAACGCACAAAAAGCTGTGTAAAAATACGCGTTTTGACCTCGGCATCAATAATCCAAAATGGGAAATTGAATTTTTTATTTATGTCAAAGTATTTCTGGGCAGAACACCTTTCTGCATAGGCGACCTTCAGCGGCGCTTCAAAAAAAAGAACCCTTAGCCGATCAAAAATTAACTTTTGCAAGTTTCGGAATAACAAAATGTGGGCTTACAAGAACTTAATAAAATGGCAGAAATTTTTTAACTTTGATTACAAATACATCTTAACATAAATATAAAATCTAATTTCCGCTTTTGGATCATTGATGCGGAGGTCAAAATGTGTCTTTTGACACCTCTCCAGAAGAATTAGTCTTTTAATCTTCAGCCAATATTGTTGGCTAAATATTAAATTCATGGTAAAAACTTAATAACATACCTTGTTTGCTGCCGCTTGCCCTTTTCTGCAAATTGTTGGAATATTTTGTTATTTTAAATAAAATTTTGCTTCAAAAGTTTTTCTCTGAATTTGTGGTTTTCGAATCAATTGAAAATTTTTTTCAACAAATGGCGCTGAATTTGGTTTTTGGGATATTTTACAATACCTCATGCTTTTTCATTCGCACTCATAAAATAATGAATGTTACAAAATCAGCAAGGTTTACTTTTTTTCACAAATCTTGTGCAAATTAACCCTAGAATAGATATTTGGTACTTTGGCACTTTTTTTAATGTAACTTAGAACAATTTTTTTTGGTCGCTTAAGGTTAAAAAAAACATTCCAATATTTTGGAAACTTGTGAAACTAAAAATGCGTATGTGTTGGTATTTTTGGAAAATGTGGTTAGCAGTGGTTTGTAGGGGTTTGTGGGGTATATTGCTTATTAATTCTTGTAAACTAGTATGTGTTAAGAATTTGCGGCATTTTCTGTCCACAAAAATATTTACAAAACAAGTGTAATTTTTCGCGGTTACGCGATGTAACCACCTATTTTGGTGGTTACGAAATTGAACTACAACTTAAGCCGGCAGAGTACCAAAAGGGTGTAAAAGTTTCCAAACTATTTATTTGCCGGTTAAATGAATGTTGTTACCACACTAGAATCAGGCCGTAAGGATCTTCTTCTACACAAACAGGAGAGAAGAAACTCAAGGAATAATGGAATAATTAAACTCGCTCACTCCCCGCAGTTTTAATGACTGCGAAGAACTGTTCACCCCTAACTGACAAATTAAAGCCAAACAAAAGCCGCCCTACACAAAAGAATCCGTCGCCGGAAATAGAAATTCGACTATTTTCACGCAAAGTGGAAAAAAGTTCCACAAATCGGACATAAAAAATGTTTGAAAAAGGAAAACTCTAAGTATACTGAACAAATCGTTCCAAAAATGTTGGCATAAAAGAAGAATTACAACAAGAAAACAAAAGTAACTGGACAAGTCGTCCCAAAAATAATGATAGCATTGTCCAGAAGACAAAAAAACTTATGCATAGATCGATGTATATTGGAACAATTTTCCGTCATCCATTGTCAAATTTGGTTTTGTAACAAACCGGTTTCGGCGTTTCGCCATCCTCAGCGTTAAGTTTCGTTCTGATCTTTGTCCATCCGTTGTCTTGTATATGTAGTCTGTGGATGCTGTAGCAAGTTTGTTACAAAACCAAATTTGACAAGGGATGACGGAAAATCGTTCCAATATACATCAACTTTCCACCCTGTCGAAAATTCAACAAACCAAAATAAATCAATTATGCAAAAATCACTAAGCCCCAGCGGGCTGGGTAGAAGTAAATTTTTGTATTCGATCTGTCGCATTGGTTCAACTCCAATTCACTCGGCGGTAGAGGCCATATCAATCGAAGTGGTTCAACTCTACCTTGGGACTGTTGCCTTTATTTTACTCGTGCCATGAGTATGCCATTTGCAATTATAAGCGCCTTCCTTAAGCTGGGTTTAGCGCCTCTATTTCAATGCAAATAAGAAACGAAAGAAACAAATATGAACAATTTTACTTACATGCATAATAAATTTCTTAAGATTTTGCATGCATGCAAAACAAGCCCTCGAGGTTTCACAAAAGAAAAACAAAAAAGGGAAGCATGATCTGCATAAAGCAAAAATAAGAGAAAATACTAACACAACTAACTAAATAACTAACAAAAAAAAGCAACAATTTAAATAAATAACAAAAAATCTAACAAAAACCTACTAATATCTTCTAACACAAATAATCATTACTAACTGTCAGTAAACTCTACTCTTAACATCACTCCTGGATCCTCGTGTAACCCTTTTCCAAACCGGACTCCAGTCGCTAGTTACAGCATGAGTTAGCATATAAGCCACAAACATTAGATTAGAACTTACAATTTGGAATAGCTGTTTAGCTAGTTGAAATTTTACTTAAATTTTAGATACTTAAATATTAATGTTAATAAAAAATTTGGAAATCCCTAGAATAGCACTGAGATTGAAATTTAAATTTTTCAATACTTAAAACAATAGAATATTATTAAGACTATGAAATGTAACTTTTTCATGAATTGTTGTGCATCCGCACAAGCATTCGTCTTACTCGACCTGTACTCACCCGTGGTAACCGTACGAGATGACCATGGCTGGATAATAAACGGAAACTTCAAGTTAATTCACGCAATCAACATAGCCCGCTATAAAGAAATCGTAGGTCGTCTGGAGATCGAAGTCACCAAATTGAATACAAGCCATGATATGACAGACGTCGTCGCCTATCACTTGGAGACAATTCAAACTCAGATGGATGAGCTAAAAGGGCCGAAGCAGAGTTAAACGCGCAATCAATTGGCTATGATCGGCTTGGATATGGATTGCCGGCTCTCCTAACGCCTCCGATTGGGATGAGATTTTGCAAGCCCAGGATTCGTTAGCGCTTAATACAAGGTAAACAATGAAATATTTAAAACAAGTAAGGAAGTCAAAGTTCGGGTGGAACCGAACATTATATACCTAGTAGTGATCTATTATGGCATACCAATTGAAACAGGCCTATTTTAATACTTTTTAGTTCGTATTATAAAGCCAGCTAGTTGTTTTGAATAAAAACACTTCTGAGTTTTGAGGGGTGAATTAATTTTAAAAAAAATATATCTATATAAATATATATATAAACCGGCCGCCATTAATTTATTTGTATATAAATCAGTGCCGAGATCTTAGTACAAATAATATGTGTGCACTTAGTCATGAGACATAACAATTAGTGCAAATGTGTACTTAGTCAAGCACAGACTAATAACTACGACTAACTCACACACAAATACCGAAAACAAACGAGCACTTGACACATACTTGTGCCACACACATGTAACTATGTTCACCGTGAACTAATAACCAATTTCACTATTTGTACTTAGCGCACTAAGTTTTGTGTAAGTACTATGTTTTTGGTGTGTACTATGCGTACTTTGTATACTTTGTGTGTAGAAAACTGGTTAGTTCAGTTATCCTTAAGTGGGATTATTTTGGAACACTTTTGGATAATTTTGATATCATTTTGGGATCATTTTACGATCATTTTGCGGTCATTTTGGGATGACTTTTAGATCATTTTGGGATGATTTTGCGATCCTTAAGGGATCACTTTGCAATCATTTTAAGATCATTTTGGGATCCTTTAGTGAACATTCGGGGGGCATTTTGGGAACCCTTGGGATCATTTTGAGATAATTTCGGGATCGTTTTGGGCAATTTTTTATCACTTTGGGATCTTTCTGGAGTGATTTTGGGACCATTTTGAGAACATTCTGGGATAATTTTGCGATCATCCCAAAATAATCGCAAAATGTTCCCCAAATGATGATATTTTTGCTTATTTGTATTAACGTAAGTATTAAATAAATTAAAATACGCATCGAAGACATGGTTTTAAGAGTTTTTATTCAAAGAAAATTCATTTTTGTAATCTTAGAACTATTTAATTAAAAATAAACAAATTTTTTGGTTAGTTAACTAAGTACTTAAAAATATGAATAATTGCAGGTCACTGATATAAATACTATGCTTATCGCCCTTATTATTCCAGTTTACTTATTAATGGGCCCATCTCTTCTTCTTCTCATACTTACAAACATTTCATGTTCATTAAAGGTATGAAAATCAAAAAAAGTATATAACTTCCCTATTGCAGTTGGGTATTAACAACTTGCCCGGATATTTTACTTTTGTTATCCGATTTGCTTAATTTTTGGCAGGAATACATTATATACTATTGAGAAGCAGCAGACCAATTTTGATTGAAATATCTAGTTCAAACTATAAGCAACCGCCTTAGAAAATAGCGGAATTTTTTGCTGAAAAGTAAGCGCCACGCCTACTTCCACAAAATTTTTTTGCGGTTGAGTTTTGCTTAAAAAGCTTGTAATGTGTGCAAGATCTTATTGATATAGCTTGCATGGCTATAAAAATATCGCGTTTTACATTTTACAAACAAATTTTTCAGAACTATGTTATAAAAACTGCGCGGGATTGTTAACCGATTTTGCCCATTTTTACAACAAACATTTACCCTTATATGTACAACATTTCGTTTCGATAAACCAATTTTTGCCGGAGTTATGGCATAAAAAGTGTTGTGGAATAATCCAAATCAAAAATTTATATTTTTTCACTTTCTTCGTTCGCGGACACTTTGAAAGTGAAATAGAAATGATATAAAGCGTTTGTACGTAAAGGTATCGCCTATTAAATATACCTTTGATCCTTTTCAAAACCTACCTTCACACCACGGCGGCCGCCGTATATAGAATTACCAAATGCACTAAAAATGTCGGTATTGGTAACCAGAGAGGCGTTACGTTCCCAGGAACCATAATCTTATGGAGGAAACCCAATTTTTTTGGTCTCTTTGTACCAATATCGACATTGTTAGTGCAGTTATTACAGTTGACGTTGGAAGTAAAGTTTTTCTACCAAATTGTACCTTTTCCTAATAAAAAGTGGTATAAACTATTAGAAAAAAAAAAGATTAAATTGTAAAAGCTTTTTTTTTCGTGCTATTTTTTTTAATGTTAGCCCAAAGCAACTTATAAAGTAAGGAGTTCAACGCCGAAAATTTATAAGTGCCGAAGATAATACGGTAATTCTATACGACAGCACGTAACTGCTAATATACGTCCAAAAATCCCGGGAAAGGTATCAAACGACGCGTTTTGATCTCTGTATCAATAATCCGGAAGCGGAATTTAAATAATTTGTTTCAGTGAAAAGTTATTAGCAAAAACCCCAAAAATTGCCTAGGTCCGATCTCAAATAGGGGGCTTTATCCAAGGTATTTATGTGCACAACACCTTTCTGCGTTGTTGTTGTTGTAGGCGTAGGCGGCTTCGGTCGCGCTTCAAAAAAAGAACCCTTGCCGGTCTAGAAATGTACGAAAATGTGTCCTTATTCTTCTGCGATGCGGATTTTCGTTGAGTAGACGTCTGTTCGGGTGATGCGGTTTGCAGCACTTGAACAGGAATTGCCTGGTCAACATCTTGCGATGCTCTTTAACACAGACCATTTTAGCCTCGCTGTGTAATCGGGTTCAGATGACATAAGGAGGCATCCAGCAGTTATGAGTGCGGTGTTTTGGCAGTCCTGCAACATCCTCCAATGTTTGTCTGCTATCCCTGGCGACCATATTGGCGTCGTGTAGCTCAGAACCGGCTAGCCAATTGCCTTTTACGTTGCCAGTAACATTTCTTTCTTGGCTGTTCCCCCCACCCTTTTCCCGCCAGCCAGTGATTTGAGAACTTTGGACTTTATTGGCAATTGGGGCTACATGAGCGCTGTAGTTGAACATTTTATCAAACGTGCTGTAGTTTTGCTGGCTTGCCAGGCTTTAGTAGTGGCACCATCTTTGCCTGCCTCCTGACGCTCTGTAGTTTTGACTTACATTCGTGCAAGTGCTGAAAGAAAAATGGCAATTTATAGCACTCCACATTCATGGTGGAAGTGCTACGTAAAAGGTAGTTGTGAGCGGGCGTGTGAGGTGGTTGCGCCAAGGGACGCTAGCGCCAGTTCTATCGCACCGGAATGACCCGGGTTTTTTCACCCGGCCAAGGGCTGTTATTTCAGTGTAACCCTGTCCAATCTGGGGCAGGGCGAAGCGCTGTTAACAACAACAACAACGCGAGCGCCAGCGGGAATTGCACACTTCTTGCGGAGCAGTGCTAGTGATGCTAGTCGTGGAGACTGTATCTGGAATATGTGGAGGTGCCATACTAGATCGACGTTAGGCACGGGATTTCCTGGGTCGTGAACAGCAAGTGGACACAAAAGTATTGAAGAAACTATAGGGTCTGTGTGTTGAGGAAATTAGCTCGGAGAAGCTTGTTTTGTGCAGCCATCGTTTACATACGAAACATTGAACGGGGTAGACGCAGTAGATCCGGTCAATGTGGTACGATAGAACCGGCTGTTGTGGGAATGCTGATGTAGTAGGTGAATGAGAACCTTAAGTGGTATTTGGTAGCAATATAATGGATGACTCCAGTGCATTTATCGCAACAGCTACATTGTTATTGCTATTGATAAATGCTCAAATCAAATTACCATTTATTCTATACGAAATGACGCAACTGGTAAACAACGCACAAAAAGCTGTGTAAAAATACGCGTTTTGACCTCGGCATCAATAATCCAAAATGGGAAATTGAATTTTTTATTTATGTCAAAGTATTTCTGGGCAGAACACCTTTCTGCATAGGCGACCTTCAGCGGCGCTTCAAAAAAAAGAACCCTTAGCCGATCAAAAATTAACTTTTGCAAGTTTCGGAATAACAAAATGTGGGCTTACAAGAACTTAATAAAATGGCAGAAATTTTTTAACTTTGATTACAAATACATCTTAACATAAATATAAAATTTAATTTCCGCTTTTGGATCATTGATGCGGAGGTCAAAATGTGTCTTTTGACACCTCTCCAGACATTTTTGGACATTGTTCAGCGGTTGCGTCCTCTCGTAGAGAATTAGTCTTTTAATCTTCAGCCAATATTGTTGGCTAAATATTAAATTCATGGTAAAAACTTAATAACATACCTTGTTTGCTGCCGCTTGCCCTTTTCTGCAAATTGTTGGAATATTTTGTTATTTTAAATAAAATTTTGCTTCAAAAGTTTTTCTCTGAATTTGTGGTTTTCGAATCAATTGAAAATTTTTTTCAACAAATGGCGCTGAATTTGGTTTTTGGGATATTTTACAATACCTCATGCTTTTTCATTCGCACTCATAAAATAATGAATGTTACAAAATCAGCAAGGTTTACTTTTTTTCACAAATCTTGTGCAAATTAACCCTAGAATAGATATTTGGTACTTTGGCACTTTTTTTAATGTAACTTAGAACAATTTTTTTTGGTCGCTTAAGGTTAAAAAAAACATTCCAATATTTTGGAAACTTGTGAAACTAAAAATGCGTATGTGTTGGTATTTTTGGAAAATGTGGTTAGCAGTGGTTTGTAGGGGTTTGTGGGGTATATTGCTTATTAATTCTTGTAAACTAGTATGTGTTAAGAATTTGCGGCATTTTCTGTCCACAAAAATATTTACAAAACAAGTGTAATTTTTCGCGGTTACGCGATGTAACCACCTATTTTGGTGGTTACGAAATTGAACTACAACTTAAGCCGGCAGAGTACCAAAAGGGTGTAAAAGTTTCCAAACTATTTATTTGCCGGTTAAATGAATGTTGTTACCACACTAGAATCAGGCCGTAAGGATCTTCTTCTACACAAACAGGAGAGAAGAAACTCAAGGAATAATGGAATAATTAAACTCGCTCACTCCCCGCAGTTTTAATGACTGCGAAGAACTGTTCACCCCTAACTGACAAATTAAAGCCAAACAAAAGCCGCCCTACACAAAAGAATCCGTCGCCGGAAATAGAAATTCGACTATTTTCACGCAAAGTGGAAAAAAGTTCCACAAATCGGACATAAAAAATGTTTGAAAAAGGAAAACTCTAAGTATACTGAACAAATCGTTCCAAAAATGTTGGCATAAAAGAAGAATTACAACAAGAAAACAAAAGTAACTGGACAAGTCGTCCCAAAAATAATGATAGCATTGTCCAGAAGACAAAAAAACTTATGCATAGATCGATGTATATTGGAACAATTTTCCGTCATCCATTGTCAAATTTGGTTTTGTAACAAACCGGTTTCGGCGTTTCGCCATCCTCAGCGTTAAGTTTCGTTCTGATCTTTGTCCATCCGTTGTCTTGTATATGTAGTCTGTGGATGCTGTAGCAAGTTTGTTACAAAACCAAATTTGACAAGGGATGACGGAAAATCGTTCCAATATACATCAACTTTCCACCCTGTCGAAAATTCAACAAACCAAAATAAATCAATTATGCAAAAATCACTAAGCCCCAGCGGGCTGGGTAGAAGTAAATTTTTGTATTCGATCTGTCGCATTGGTTCAACTCCAATTCACTCGGCGGTAGAGGCCATATCAATCGAAGTGGTTCAACTCTACCTTGGGACTGTTGCCTTTATTTTACTCGTGCCATGAGTATGCCATTTGCAATTATAAGCGCCTTCCTTAAGCTGGGTTTAGCGCCTCTATTTCAATGCAAATAAGAAACGAAAGAAACAAATATGAACAATTTTACTTACATGCATAATAAATTTCTTAAGATTTTGCATGCATGCAAAACAAGCCCTCGAGGTTTCACAAAAGAAAAACAAAAAAGGGAAGCATGATCTGCATAAAGCAAAAATAAGAGAAAATACTAACACAACTAACTAAATAACTAACAAAAAAAAGCAACAATTTAAATAAATAACAAAAAATCTAACAAAAACCTACTAATATCTTCTAACACAAATAATCATTACTAACTGTCAGTAAACTCTACTCTTAACATCACTCCTGGATCCTCGTGTAACCCTTTTCCAAACCGGACTCCAGTCGCTAGTTACAGCATGAGTTAGCATATAAGCCACAAACATTAGATTAGAACTTACAATTTGGAATAGCTGTTTAGCTAGTTGAAATTTTACTTAAATTTTAGATACTTAAATATTAATGTTAATAAAAAATTTGGAAATCCCTAGAATAGCACTGAGATTGAAATTTAAATTTTTCAATACTTAAAACAATAGAATATTATTAAGACTATGAAATGTAACTTTTTCATGAATTGTTGTGCATCCGCACAAGCATTCGTCTTACTCGACCTGTACTCACCCGTGGTAACCGTACGAGATGACCATGGCTGGATAATAAACGGAAACTTCAAGTTAATTCACGCAATCAACATAGCCCGCTATAAAGAAATCGTAGGTCGTCTGGAGATCGAAGTCACCAAATTGAATACAAGCCATGATATGACAGACGTCGTCGCCTATCACTTGGAGACAATTCAAACTCAGATGGATGAGCTAAAAGGGCCGAAGCAGAGTTAAACGCGCAATCAATTGGCTATGATCGGCTTGGATATGGATTGCCGGCTCTCCTAACGCCTCCGATTGGGATGAGATTTTGCAAGCCCAGGATTCGTTAGCGCTTAATACAAGGTAAACAATGAAATATTTAAAACAAGTAAGGAAGTCAAAGTTCGGGTGGAACCGAACATTATATACCTAGTAGTGATCTATTATGGCATACCAATTGAAACAGGCCTATTTTAATACTTTTTAGTTCGTATTATAAAGCCAGCTAGTTGTTTTGAATAAAAACACTTCTGAGTTTTGAGGGGTGAATTAATTTTAAAAAAAATATATCTATATAAATATATATATAAACCGGCCGCCATTAATTTATTTGTATATAAATCAGTGCCGAGATCTTAGTACAAATAATATGTGTGCACTTAGTCATGAGACATAACAATTAGTGCAAATGTGTACTTAGTCAAGCACAGACTAATAACTACGACTAACTCACACACAAATACCGAAAACAAACGAGCACTTGACACATACTTGTGCCACACACATGTAACTATGTTCACCGTGAACTAATAACCAATTTCACTATTTGTACTTAGCGCACTAAGTTTTGTGTAAGTACTATGTTTTTGGTGTGTACTATGCGTACTTTGTATACTTTGTGTGTAGAAAACTGGTTAGTTCAGTTATCCTTAAGTGGGATTATTTTGGAACACTTTTGGATAATTTTGATATCATTTTGGGATCATTTTACGATCATTTTGCGGTCATTTTGGGATGACTTTTAGATCATTTTGGGATGATTTTGCGATCCTTAAGGGATCACTTTGCAATCATTTTAAGATCATTTTGGGATCCTTTAGTGAACATTCGGGGGGCATTTTGGGAACCCTTGGGATCATTTTGAGATAATTTCGGGATCGTTTTGGGCAATTTTTTATCACTTTGGGATCTTTCTGGAGTGATTTTGGGACCATTTTGAGAACATTCTGGGATAATTTTGCGATCATCCCAAAATAATCGCAAAATGTTCCCCAAATGATGATATTTTTGCTTATTTGTATTAACGTAAGTATTAAATAAATTAAAATACGCATCGAAGACATGGTTTTAAGAGTTTTTATTCAAAGAAAATTCATTTTTGTAATCTTAGAACTATTTAATTAAAAATAAACAAATTTTTTGGTTAGTTAACTAAGTACTTAAAAATATGAATAATTGCAGGTCACTGATATAAATACTATGCTTATCGCCCTTATTATTCCAGTTTACTTATTAATGGGCCCATCTCTTCTTCTTCTCATACTTACAAACATTTCATGTTCATTAAAGGTATGAAAATCAAAAAAAGTATATAACTTCCCTATTGCAGTTGGGTATTAACAACTTGCCCGGATATTTTACTTTTGTTATCCGATTTGCTTAATTTTTGGCAGGAATACATTATATACTATTGAGAAGCAGCAGACCAATTTTGATTGAAATATCTAGTTCAAACTATAAGCAACCGCCTTAGAAAATAGCGGAATTTTTTGCTGAAAAGTAAGCGCCACGCCTACTTCCACAAAATTTTTTTGCGGTTGAGTTTTGCTTAAAAAGCTTGTAATGTGTGCAAGATCTTATTGATATAGCTTGCATGGCTATAAAAATATCGCGTTTTACATTTTACAAACAAATTTTTCAGAACTATGTTATAAAAACTGCGCGGGATTGTTAACCGATTTTGCCCATTTTTACAACAAACATTTACCCTTATATGTACAACATTTCGTTTCGATAAACCAATTTTTGCCGGAGTTATGGCATAAAAAGTGTTGTGGAATAATCCAAATCAAAAATTTATATTTTTTCACTTTCTTCGTTCGCGGACACTTTGAAAGTGAAATAGAAATGATATAAAGCGTTTGTACGTAAAGGTATCGCCTATTAAATATACCTTTGATCCTTTTCAAAATCTTTTGTATAAAAGTGAGCGTGGACCTTGACCGATTACGCCCTTTTTCCGGAACATACCTTGTATAAATATAAATATGTTTGCTAAATTTCGTTTCAATATCTTGAACGGTTTTTGATTTATGATAACGCTCGGAGATAAGTGCCAAGGAACCTTCATACCAAATTTCATTAAGATATCTCAAAATTTAAATTTTGATATATATAACTCAATATCTATCTCGATCCGGTTATGCTGTTACATACCATCATCACGCGACTAAAGTTAATATACTTTGTGTGCGTAGCACTACTAGATGCAAAAAAACTCATTAGTTATTGCAAGTGGTCAACGGCATGACCATTTCTTTTAAACGAAGTTCCTTAATATACCGTCCTGAGCTTCAGGACCGTTCAAACATATTCTTCTGAAGCAATGCAGGACCAATTTTCAATACAACCTTGTCAGTGTTTGTGCGAAAACTATAACTCTCATTCAGGTAAATTTGATATTTTGGACTCGCGCTTTTAAACAAAAAAACTGTTCTCTCCTCTCTCAACAAATGATTTATATGTGTTTATGTAACCTAATCTTTTATGCATGCACCTTAGTCAGTTGATGAAAAATTTTCTGTAGCTGAGCAGTTTCGACGCTTAACAAACCTCCGCCTTTAAAGCACTCGGGATTTGATTTGATTTGATTTATTGAACAGAATATTAGTACAATAAGATTTTTCATCTTTTAAAGATATAACATTACAGATTACAAAACATGAGTATTAACAAATAAATATGAGAACACTGTTAAGACTTACATATGTATATTGAAGAGTCATGTTATTCGTATCGGTAGTAGGTCGTTCAAACGGACAGATCTGGTAAATTTAAGTTTATTGTAAGGGTAACCCGTTGGGCTTATTATTATTAAATAATGAGAACATGTAACATTATAATGAAAAAGTATAAATTTAAATGAGAAATTTGAACAGAGATATGTAAATTGAAAATGAGACAATGTAATCCAAAATGGGAACGTACAATTTTTTATTGAGAATATATAAGTTGATATTGAGAAATATAAAATCATATTGGGATTACGTACATTCAAAATGAGAAAAAGTACCTTCAAAGTGATAATGTGTAATGTAAAAATGAGATAATATGAATTTAAAATAAGATGTTCAGAAAACAGTAGGTAATAATTTTTTTATTCATTATTTCGATTTTTCGAAATTAAATACTTCTTTAACGCAGCTATAAAGTAAATATTATTACCTTCAAAATAAAACAAAAATTAATATGAGTGATTTGGATATAGGCTTATTGACCAAAATATTTGCCGCAGTGCAAGACAATAAAACTCCACTGTTACACGGAGAAAAATTTTTTTCTCAAATCGAGAAAAATATTTGCTTATTCTCAAATTAGTAAATAATTGGTCAAATAATCAAAAGTGACTTGATTTTAACTGAAATTAATAAAACGGCCGCCGTGGTGTGAAGGTAGTGTTGCCGGCCTACCACACCGAAGGTCCATGGTTGGAGCCCTGGTACAGGTAACATCAAAAGTGATTTGAAAAAAGTTTTTCAAAACGGGGTCGCCCTTCGGCAGTGGTTTGGCAAACTCTCCGAGTGTATTCCTGCCATGACAGGCTTCTCAGCAAAAATTCGTCTCCTTTGTAGATGCCGTTCGGAGTCGGCAAAAAACTGTAGGTCCCAACAATTTGTAGGGAAAATTCAAATCGGCACACCACAAATTGGAAGAGAAGCTTGGCGCAAAAATCTCTTAGGAGGTTTATAATGATATACCTGTTGTGTATCGCGCCATAGAGAGAGAGAATAAAACGAGCGTACTTGAAATAAGAAAGTTTTTTTCTTGTTAAATAACAAAAACTAAGAAGAAAAAATGCTTACAAAAAAGTTTAAGTAAACAAGAAAATATTTCCTGAAATGTACTTAATTTGAGAAAAGATTTTTTCAAATATCGAGAAAAAATTAAGAAAGTTATTTTCTTGACGAACAACAACAAACACTGTGAGGAAACCCCGTTACAAAATTATCAAGAAAACATGTTCTTGAAAATGCTTAGCTGGGAACAGCGTGCAAATAATTAAGAAAATGTTTTCTTCAATAAAGTAAAATGTTTTTTGCTGAATTCGCAGCGCCTACCATGTTTCATGGGCTGTCATTGGCTGTTGAAGCCATCGAAAGCAGACACAATAACGGAATTTTTTAAGAACTTAATAGTATTGCTACAATCTTCAGTTGGTTTTGCTGTGCAGTTTGAGAAGACATATTTCATCGGGCATAATTAACAATAACAAGTAAGGAAGTCTAAGTTTGGGTGGGACCGAACATTATATACCTAGTAGTGATTTTTACGGCATCTCAATTTACGCAGGTCTATTTTAATACTTTCAGTTCGTATTTGCGCTCAAATAGGCAGACGGACAGACAGATAGACGTATCGAGAGACTGACATGCCTACATCGACTCAGCTCATCCTCCTGATCATTTCAGTATACGTACAAACATTTCATGTTCATGAAAGGTATCGAAAATCAAAAAAGATATACAACTTCGCTTTTGCGGTGGGGTATTAACTACTTGCCCGGATATTTTACTTTTATACTTGGGTTCACTGGGTACAGCATAGAGAATATATAGTATATTGATTTTTGTTGGAACGATTTTCCGTCATCCCTTGTCAAGTTTGGTTTTGTGACAAACCGGTTTCGGCGTTCTGCCATTTTCAATGCCTAGTTTCGTTCTGGTCTGTGTCTATCCGCTGCGTTGTTTTTATAGTCCGTGGGTGCTGTGACAGGTAATGTCAATCTATGTGTTTGTGGTAGGTAACGTTAATATGCGTGTGTGTGTGCGCGGTATTGATACGTCCGAATTGTTATCTGTCCCAAGGGTTGTTTTTGTAGGTATGTAGCGTTACCTACCACAAACACATAGATTGACATTACCTGTCACAGCACCCACGGACTATAAAAACAACGCAGCGGATAGACACAGACCAGAACGAAACTAGGCATTGAAAATGGCAGAACGCGGAAACCGGTTTGTCACAAAACCAAACTTGACAAGGGATGACGGAAAATCGTTCCAACAAAAATCAGCTTACTACCCTGTCGGAAGATCAACACAGCAAAATAAATCATATAGTATATTAGTTAATATCTACATCATTTTTCAAAAGTGGGCGGTGCCACGCCCACATATTTTGTGTTTTGTTTTGCTCTTGAACTTTCACGATAAGTTAAGGAGTTTGCTGGGCACGACACAGTCTGTATATAGCTTTTGGAAAATCCCCCAGGTCATATAAAGATGCAGTTCGGTATAGTTAGGAGTTTATTTGGTTCAAGTGAATGAAATTTTATATATAGATGTGTTCTATATATCCAAACGTTAAAACAACGTCTATCGGGTTTGCTAGTATATATTATAAAACGGCCAAAGCAAACCACGAATTTCAGCATTCTTTTGTGAAACTGAGAGACTAGTTTGCGTTCAAATAGACTGACGGACAGACAGACAGACGGACGGAGAGACGGGCATGGCTAAATCGACTCTGCTCATCGTGCTGATCATTTTAGTGAACTTTTCTCTTCTTGTTCTCATACTTACATACATTTAATGTTTATGAAAGTTATGAAAATCAAAAAAGATATATAACTTCGCTATTGCAGTGGGCTATTAAGTACGTGCCCGAATATTTCGCTTGTGTGTTTCCCGATTTGGCTAATTTTTGGCAGGAGTATAATACATACTACTGAGAAGCAGCTGACCAATTTTCATTGAAATATCAAAATCGAATTATAAGCGATTGCCTTTGAAAATAGCAGAAATTTTATGCTGAAAATTGGGCGGCGCCACGCCTACTTCTTCGAAATTAAAAAAAAATTTTTTGCTGCCGACTTTTTCTTAAAAAGCTTTTTATGTGTGCAAAATCTAATTGATATAACTTGCTTAGTTGTAGAAATATCGCTCTTTAAATTAAAAAAAAAATTTTCAGAACTATGTTACAAAACTGGGCGCGGACATTAACCGATTTCGTCCAATTTTACAGCAAACAGCTACCTTTATATATAGAACATTATCACCAAATTTCGTTTCCACAAATCAATTTTTGGCGGAGTAAGGGCAATAGTTTTGGGGAATAGTCCACTATAAAAAGGGCGGGGCCACTCCCATTTTAGAAAATTTTAAGTTTTTGGATTTTTTTCTTTACGGAAACTTTAAAACTGAAATATAAGTGATGTAAAGCTATTTTACGCAAAGTTATTGCCTATTTAATATATCTACGATCCTTTTCAAAATCTTTCATATAAAAGTGGGGTAGACCTTAACCGATCCCGCCCATTTTTTCCTAGAACATTCCTTGCATACCTGCAAACCTGCGTTCTGAATTTCGTTTCGATATCTTGAACGGTTTCTGATTTATGATTAATATTATTTCTAAACTTGACTTAATCAAAAGTGGGCGGTGCCATGCCCATTTTCAAACATTTCTTGAAAATTTTATTTTATGCATCAATCTCAATTTATTCACCATATTTTATCCTTATAGGTGTATTATGTACTGAGTAATCACTTTTTTTGTGTTTTCGAAAATATTATATACATAAAAAGTGGGCGTGGCTATCATCCGATTTCGCCCATTTTAAATAGCGCTCGGAGATGAGTGCCAAGGAGCCCGCATACCAAATTTCAGTAAGAAATCTCAAAATTTGCTCAAGTAATCGTGTTCGCTGACGGACGGACGGACGGACGGACATGGCTTAATCAATTTCTCTTTTCGTCCTGAACATTTTGATATACATAAGTCAATATCTATCTCGATTCGTTAATGCCGTTACGCGACTAAAGTTAATATACCTTGTTTGCGGTGCCACGCCCACATATTTTCTGTTTTGTTTTGCTCTTGTACTTTCACGATGGGTTCAGGAGTTCGCTGGGCTGGACACAGTCTGTACATAGCTTTTGGAAAAGCCCCCAGGTTATATAAAGCTGCAGTTCGGTATAGTTAGGAGTTTATTAGGTTCAAGTTAATAACATTTTATATATAGATGTGTTCTATGTATCAAAACGTCAAAATAACGTCTACCGGGTTTGCTAGTATCATCATATATATTATTTCTGTAAGGTCTTTTTGTGTTATTTCCTAATTTTCTGCTCTCATTTGGAACCAATATTAATAAATAAGGTATCGTTTTAAAGGCGGGGGTTAGCTCTACATGCGAAGCCATGTTTTAATTAGCGGTGTGCTTTTGTTTAAGCGTATTTTATAAAAATAAATTCTTTAAAATAAACGATTATGAATGCACAAAAAAATCAATTTGTACTGCAACGCTATTGTGACTGTGACATTCATATGCCTCGCGACATCTACATTTGAATAGTAAGACTGAACAGTGCTAGAATAATTAAAGGCGAGCGCGCCATCTACACTTGAACATTGCTAAAATAAGTGAATAAGACTGCGTTCACACTGGGTCATAAACTCGAGTTAAAGGGACATTTTTTGAGTTAATTCATATTGATGTTGGCAATCAGCTCGAGTTTCTGGCTCAATGGGAATGTAATATAAGTGGTGGAATTTCAAATAGTTGTTTGCGCATATTTGTATAATTTTTTGGGTAATTCTATACGACAGCACGTAACTGCTAATATAGGTTCAAAAATATCGGGAAAGGTATCAAACGACGGGTTTTAACCTTCGGATCAATAATCCGACAGCGGAAATTCGATATTTTATGTCTGTTCAGGATATTTGCAATTAAAGTTGAAATTTTTCTGTCATTTTCATGTGGTTGTTGTAATCACAGATTAGGGTGTACCGAAAAGTGCAGAAATGTGTTCTGTGCACAAATATTGTGGACCGCGTAGCCGGTGTTGGACCGGCTAAGGTTACTTTTTTGAAGCCTACGCAGAAAGGTGTTGTGCACATAAATACCTTGGATCAAGTCCCCTATTTGGGATCGGACCTAGGCAATTTTTGGGTTTTTTACTAATAACTTTTCACTGAAACAAATTATTTAATTTCCGCTTTCGGATTATTGATGCAGAGATCAAAACGCGTCGTTTGATACCTTTCCCGAGATTTTGGGACCTATATTAGCAGTTACGTGCTGTCGTATAGAATTGCCATTTTTTGTGGTCTCACAACAAGTGTAGCTGAAAATCTTTTTTATAATTTGAGAAAAAGGTTTGAAAAATCCTGAACCTGGACTAACAAAAGGTTTCAAACCATTTTGGTTTTTTTTTGTTTGCGCAAGGAGCGCACGGGTCCAGCTAGTATATATTATTTCTGTAAGGCCTTTTTGTGTTAGTTCCTAATTTTCTGCTCTCATTTGGAACCAATATTAACAAATAAGGTAACGTTTTAAAGGTGGGGGTTAGCTCTACATGCGAAACCATGTTTTAATCAGCGGAGTGCTTTTGTTTTAGCGTATTTTATAAAAATGAATTCTTTAAAATAAACGATTGTAAATGCACAAAAAAATCAATTTGTAGTGCAACGCTATGTGACTGTGACATTCACATGCCTCGCGACATCTAACTTTGAATACTAAGACTGAACAGTGCTAGAATAATTAAAGGCATCGCGAATATCACAGCGCTCAACCCACTGCGAGCGCGCCATCTACACTTGAACATTGCTAAAATAAGTGAATAAGACATCGTTCACATTGGGTCATAAACTCGAGGTAAAGGGACATTTTTTGAGTTAATTCATATTGATGTTGTCAATCAACTCAAGTTTATGGCTCAATGTGAATGTGGTGGAATTTTAAGTAGCTGTTTGCGCATATTTGTCAAATTTTTTGTGGTCTCACAACAAGTGTAGCTGAAAATCTTTTTTTATAATTTGAGAAAAAGGTTTGAAAACCCCTGGACCTGGACTAATAAAAGGTTTCAAACCATTTTTGTTTTTTTTTTTGCGCAAGGAGCGCACGGGTCCAGCTAGTATTATAAAATGGTGAAAGCAAACAACGAATTTCAGCATTATTTTGTAAAACTTAGAGACTAGTTTGCGTTCAAACATGCAGACGGACAGACAGACAGACGGACGGAAAGACGGGCATGGCTAAATCGACTCCGCTCATCGTGCTGACCATTTTAGTGAACTTTTCTTTTCTTGTTCTCATACTTACATACATTTAATGTTTATGAAAGGTATGAAAATCAAAAAAGATATATAACTTCGCTATTGCAGTGGGCTATTAACTACGTGCCCGAATATTTTGCTTGTGTGCTTCCCGAATTGGCTAATTTTTGGCAGGAGTATAACACATACAATTTTCATTGAAATATCAAGATTGAATTATAAGCGATTGCCTTTGAAAATATCAGAAATTTTATGCTGATAAGTGGGCGGCGCCACGCCTACTTCAAAATTGACAAAATTTTTTTGCGGCCATAAAAGCTTATTATGTGTGCAAAATCTGATTGATATAACTTGCTTAGTTGTAGAAATATCGCCTTTTAAATTAAAAAAAAAAAAATTTTCAGAACTATGTTAAAAAACTGGGCGTGGACATTTACCGATTTTGCCCATTTTTACAGCAAACAGTTACCTTTATATATTTATATACATATTTCTTTTTGACAAATCAATTTTTGGCGGAGTTATGGCATAAATAGTTTTGTGGAATAGTCCACTATAAAAGGGGCGGGGCCACGCCCATTATCGAAAATTTTAAGTTTTTGGATTTCTTTGTTTACGGAAACTTTAAAAGTGAAATATAAATGATGTGAAGCTATTTTACACAAAGTTATTGCCTATTTAATATATTTACGATCCTCTTCAAAATCTTTCATATAAAAGTGGGCGTAGACCTTAACCGACACCGCCCATTTTTTCCTGGGCGGTGCCACGCCCATTTTCAAAAATTTCTTCAAAAATGTATTTTATGCCTCAATCTCAATGTAGTCACCAAATTTTATCCTTATAGGTGTATTATGTACTGAGTAATCACTTTTCTTGTTTTCGAAAATATTATATATATAAAAAGTGGGCGTGGCTGTGGTCAGATTTCGCCCATTTTAAATAGCGTTCGGAGATGAGTGCCAAGGAACCCGCATACCAAATTTCATTAAGATATTTCAAAATTTACTCAAGTTATCGTGCTCACAGACGGAAGGACGGACGCACGGACGGACAGACATGGCTTAATCAATTGCTCTTTTCGCTTAATCAAGTTATTGGGATCTATGCATAGCAGTTAGTAAAATATACACTTCACCGGTTCCTTTCAAAAAAGCATAAATAATATATTGTAGAGGTCATAATGCTTTTACTCCTTTTTTCAAAAAATTCTAAACAAGCAAACTGAAAAGTTATTTTAGGATTGCGGGGAATCTTTGCCTCTTGAAGAAATTTGTTGCAATATTATTATTTATGCAATTTAGGTGGAGGCCGTACTTTCAACATAATTACTTACAATTTAAATGTTCAAACTCAGTTTGCAATTTCCACTCGCTTAGAGTTTTTAACAAAAGATCTGCCATTTCTTTTACTATACCTAGTAGTGTTACGCACACAAGGTATATTAACTTTAGTCACCTAACGGCAGTACGTAACGGCATAAACGGATCGAGATAGATAGTGACTTATATATATCAAAATGTTTAGGACGAAAAGAGCAATTGATTAAGCCATGTCCGTCCGTCTGTGAACACGATAACTTGAGTAAATTTTGAAATATCTTAATGAAATTTCGTATGCGGGTTCCTTGGCACTCATCTCCGAACGCTATTTAAAATGGGCGAAATCTGACCACAGCCACGCCCACTTTTTATATATATAATATTTTCGAAAACAAAAAAAGTGATTAGTCAGTACATAATACACCTTTAAGGATAAAATTTGGTGACTACATTAAAATTGAGGTATAAAATAAATTTTTGAAGAAATTTTTCAAAATGGGCGTGGCACCGCCCGGGAAAAAATGGGCGGTATCGGTTAAGGTCCATGAAAGATTTTGAAGAGGATAGTAAATATATTAAATAGGCAATAACTTTGTGTAAAATAGCTTCACATCATTTATATTTCACTTTTAAAGTTTCCGTAAACAAAGAAATCCAAAAACTTAGGGAAGCAACTCTCCGAGCCGTTCGAAACTAAACGAGGTTTCAGACAGGGTGACCCCCTATCGTGCGATTTCTCTAATTTAATGCTGGAGAAAATAATACAAGCTGCAGAACTTAACCGCGCTGGAACAATATTTTATAAAAGCGTGCAACTGTTGGCATATGCTGACGATATTGATATCATTGGCCTTAACAACCGCGCCGTAACTTCTGCTTACTCCAAATTAGAAAAAGAAGCGGAGAAAATGGGATTGAGGGCAAAACGAAGTACCTTCTGTCATCATGCAAAGAGTCAGCGCATTCGCGCTTTGGCAACCAAGCCACTGTTGGCAGCAATAATTTCGAAATAGTAAAGGACTTCGTTTACCTGGGAACCAGCATTAATACCAACAATAATGTTAGCCTAGAAATCCGACGAAGAATCACTCTTGCAAACAAATGCTACTTCGGACTGAGTAGGCAATTGAAAAGTAAAGTCCTCTCTCGACGAACGAAAATAACACTCTACAAGTCACTCATCGCACCCGTCCTGCTATATGGTGCAGAAGCGTGGACACTAACAACATCTGATGAGGCGGCTCTGGGAGTATTCGAGAGAAAGGTTCTTCGAAAGATTTGTGGACCTCTACGCGTTGGCGACGGCGAGTACCGAAGAAGATTTAATGATGAGCTGTATACGCAGACGCCGACATAGTTCAGCGAATTAAAACACAGCGGCTTCGCTGGCTAGGCCACGTAGTGTGAATGAGCGAAGATGCTCCAGCCCAGAAGGTATTCTTATCGGCACCCGCCGGTGGAAGCAGAGGAAGAGGGAGACCACCACTCCGATGGTAGGACCAAGTGGAGACCGATTTGCGATCCCGCGGTGTTTCCAATTGGCGCCAGTTGGCGCAACGAAGAAACGACTGGCGAGCTATGTTGGACGGTCAAAATCGCCCAGGCGGTTAGATGACCATTTAAAGAAGAAGATATAAAAGTAACTGTTTGCTGTAAAAATGGGCGAAATCGGTAAATGTCCACGCCCAGTTTTTTAACATAGTTCTGAAAATTTTTTTTTTTTTTAATTTAAAAGGCGATATTTCTACAACTAAGCAAGTTATATCAATCAGATTTTGTACACATAATAAGCTTTTATGGCCGCAAAAAAATTTTGTCAATTTTGAAGTAGGCGTGGCGCCGCCCACTTATCAGCATAAAATTTCTGATATTTTCAAAGGCAATCGCTTATAATTCAATCTTGATATTTCAATGAAAATTGTATGTGTTATACTCCTGCCAAAAATTAGCCAATTCGGGAAGCACACAAGCAAAATATTCGGGCACGTAGTTAATAGCCCACTGCAATAGCGAAGTTATATATCTTTTTTGATTTTCATACCTTTCATAAACATTAAATGTATGTTAGTATGAGAACAAGAAAAGAAAAGTTCACTAAAATGGTCAGCACGATGAGCGGAGTCGATTTAGCCATGCCCGTCTTTCCGTCCGTCTGTCTGTCTGTCCGTCTGCATGTTTGAACGCAAACTAGTCTCTAAGTTTTACAAAAGAATGCTGTAATTCGTTGTTTGCTTTCACCATTTTATAATACTAGCTGGACCCGTGCGCTCCTTGCGCAAAAAAAAAAAACAAAAATGGTTTGAAACCTTTTATTAGTCCAGGTCCAGGGGTTTTCAAACCTTTTTCTCAAATTATAAAAAAAGATTTTCAGCTACACTTGTTGTGAGACCACAAAAAATTTGACAAATATGCGAAAACAGCTATTTAAAATTCCACCACATTCACATTGAGCCATAAACTTGAGTTGATTGACCACATCAATATGAATTAACTCAAAAAATGTCCCTTTACCTCGAGTTTATGACCCAATGTGAACGATGTCTTATTCACT
Organism: Merzomyia westermanni; assembly: GCA_949987695.1. Taxonomy (NCBI): domain Eukaryota; kingdom Metazoa; phylum Arthropoda; class Insecta; order Diptera; family Tephritidae; genus Merzomyia; species Merzomyia westermanni. The sequence continues at coordinate 101,094,652 of OX465288.1, read as the reverse complement.
TATTTTAGCAATGTTCAAGTGTAGATGGCGCGCTCGCAGTGGGTTGAGCGCTGTGATATTCGCAATGCCTTTAATTATTCTAGCACTGTTCAGTCTTAGTATTCAAAGTTAGATGTCGCGAGGCATGTGAATGTCACAGTCACATAGCGTTGCAGTACAAATTGATTTTTTTGTGCATTTACAATCGTTTATTTTAAAGAATTCATTTTTATAAAATACGCTAAAACAAAAGCACTCCGCTGATTAAAACATGGTTTCGCATGTAGAGCTAACCCCCGCCTTTAAAACGATACCTTATTTATTAATATTGGTTCCAAATGAGAGCAGAAAATTAGGAACTAACACAAAAAGGCCTTACAGAAATAATATATACTAGCTGGACCCGTGCGCTCCTTGCGCAAAAAAAAAAAAAACAAAATGGTTTGAAACCTTTTGTTAGTCCAGGTTCAGGATTTTTCAAACCTTTTTCTCAAATTATAAAAAAGATTTTCAGCTACACTTGTTGTGAGACCACAAAAAATGGTAATTCTATACGACAGCACGTAACTGCTAATATAGGTCCCAAAATCTCGGGAAAGGTATCAAACGACGCGTTTTGATCTCTGCATCAATAATCCGAAAGCGGAAATTAAATAATTTGTTTCAGTGAAAAGTTATGAGTAAGAACCCCAAAAATTGCCTAGGTCCGATCCCAAATAGGGGACTTGATCCAAGGTATTTATGTGCACAACACCTTTCTGCGTAGGCTTCAAAAAAATAACCTTAGCCGGTCCAACACCGGCTACGCGGTCCACAATATTTGTGCACAGAACACATTTCTGCACTTTTCGGTACACCCTAATCTGTGATTACAACAACCACATGAAAATGACAAAAAATTTCAACTTTAATTGCAAATATCCTGAACAGACATAAAATATCGAATTTCCGCTGTCGGATTATTGATCCGAAGGTTAAAACCCGTCGTTTGATACCTTTCCCGATATTTTTGAACCTATATTAGCAGTTACGTGCTGTCGTATAGAATTACCCAAAAAATTATACAAATATGCGCAAACAGCTATTTGAAATTCCACCACTTATATTACATTCCCATTGAGCCATAAACTCGAGTTGATTGCCAACATCAATATGAATTAACTCAAAAAATGTCCCTTTAACTCGAGTTTATGACCCAGTGTGAACGCAGTCTTATTCACTTATTTTAGCAATGTTCAAGTGTAGATGGCGCGCTCGCCTTTAATTATTCTAGCACTGTTCAGTCTTACTATTCAAATGTAGATGTCGCGAGGCATATGAATGTCACAGTCACAATAGCGTTGCAGTACAAATTGATTTTTTTGTGCATTCACAATCGTTTATTTTAAAGAATTTATTTTTATAAAATACGCTTAAACAAAAGCACACCGCTGATTAAAACATGGTTTCGCATGTAGAGCTAACCCCCACCTTTAAAACGATACCTTATTTATTAATATTGGTTCCAAATGAGAGCAGAAAATTAGGAAATAACACAAAAAGACCTTCCAGAAATAATATATATGATGATACTAGCAAACCCGGTAGACGTTATTTTGACGTTTTGATACATAGAACACATGTATATATAAAATGTAATTAACTTGAACCAAATAAACTCCTAACTATACCGAACTGCAGCTTTATATAACCTGGGGGCTTTTCCAAAAGCTATGGACAGACTGTGTCCTGCCCAGCGAACTCCTGAACCTATCGTGAAAGTACAAGAGCAAAACAAAACACAAAATATGTAGGCGTGGCACCGCAAACAAGGTATATTAACTTTAGTCGCGTAACGGCAGTACGTAACGGCATTAACGGATCGAGATAGATATTGACTTATGTATATCAAAATGTTCAGGACGAAAAGAGAAATTGATTAAGCCATGTCCGTCCGTCCGTCCGTCCGTCAGCGAACACGATTACTTGAGTAAATTTTGAGATATCTTAATGAAATTTGGTATGCGGGCTCCTTGGCACTCATCTCCGAGTGCTATTTAAAATGGGCGAATTCGGATGATAGGCACGCCCACTTTTTATATATATAATATATTCGAAAACACAAAAAAAGTGATTACTCAGTACATAATACACCTATAAGGATAAAATATGGTGAATAAATTGAGATTGATGCACAAAATAAATGTTTCAAGAAATTTTTGAAAATGGGCGTGGCACCGCCCACTTTTGATTAAGTCAAATTTAGAAATAATATTAATCATAAATCAGAAACCGTTCAAGCTATCGAAACGAAATTCAGCATGCAGGTTTGCAGGTATGCAAGGAATGTTCCAGGAAAAAATGGGCGGGATCGGTTAAGGTCTACGCCTACTTTTATATGAAAGATTTTGAAAAGGATCGTAGATATATTAAATAGGCAATAACTTTGCGTAAAATAGCTTTACATCATTGTTTAAGCGACATAAGCAGTAGTCATTTCTTTCGTTTATTTCATTTGTATTGCATGAAATTCGCAATCAGCTAATGAAATATTCGAAAGATATAGTTTATGCTTTGCGATCCCAAGTCGGGGTTTTTCACAACGAAAATGAGGAAGCCAATCCCGCGCAATGCCTCAGAGCCAACAGTGCTCGCCCCCAATTAATAAATACAAGGTGTAACAGGTGCAACGCACCCCACTTCTATATAGAACAAATCATAATATATAAATAAAGTAATTAAATAAATATTACTCAGTGCTCGCCCCCAATTAATAAATACAAGGTGTAACAGGTGCAACGCACCCCACTTCTATATAGAACAAATCATAATATATAAATAAAGTAATTAAATAAATATTACTCAAAGGTTGCCCCTTATGCAACATGTGCTCCGCACCCCCCGTTCTACTCTCTGAACAAATAATAAAATAATATACAAAAAAATAACTCAAAAAAAACTACTCGCCCTCCATAAAGCTTAGACAATCATTTATATTTCAGTTTTAAAGTTTCCGTAAAATCCAAAAACTTAAAATTTTCGAAAATGGGCGTGGCCCCGCCCTTTTTATAGTGGACTATTCGCCAAAGCTATTGCCCTTACTCCGCCAAAAATTGATTTGTGGAAACGAAATTTGGTAATAATGTTCTATATATAAAGGTAACTGTTTGCTGTAAAATTGGGAGAAATTGGTTAATGTCCGCGCCCAGTTATGTAACATAGTTCTGAAATTTTTTTTTTTAATTTAAAGAGCGATATTTCTACAACTAAGCAAGTTATATCAATTAGATTTTGCACACATAAAAAGCTTTTTAAGAAAAACTCGGCCGCAAAAAATTTTTTTTTCAGCATAAAATTTCTGCTATTTTCAAAGGCAATCGCAATCAAAGAAAATTGGTCAGCTGCTTCTCAGTAGTATGTTATACTCCTGCCAAAAATTAGCCAAATCGGGAAACACACAAGCGAAATATTCGGGCACGTACTTAATAGCCCACTGCAATAGCGAAGTTATATATCTTTTTTGATTTTCATAACTTCCATAAACATTAAATGTATGTAAGTATGAGAACAAGAAGAGAAAAGTTCACTAAAATGATCAGCACGATGAGCAGAGTCGATTTAGTCATGCCCGTCTCTCCGTCCGTCTGTCTGTCTGTCCGTCTGTCTATTTGAACGCAAACTAGTCTCTCAGTTTTACAAAAGAATGCTGAAATTTGTGGTTTGCTTTGGCCGTTTTATAATATACTAGCAAACCCGGCGGCCGCCGTGGTGTGAAGGTAGCGTTGCCGGCCTACCACACCGAAGTTCCATGGTTCGAGCCCTGGTACAGGTAACATCAAAAGTGATTTGAAAAAGTTTTTCAAAACGGGGTCGCCCCTCGGCAGTGGTTTGGCAAACTCTCCGAGTGTATTTCTGCCATGACAGGCTTCTCAGCAAAAATTCGTCTCCTTTGTAGATGCCGTTCGGAGTCGGCAAAAAACTGTAGGTCCCACCAATTTGTAGGGAAAATTCAAATCGGCACACCACAAATTGGAAGAGAAGCTTGGCGCAAAAATCTCTTAGGAGGTTTATAATGATATACCTGTTGTATATCGCGCCATAGAGAAAGAAAGAAAGCAAACCCGATAGACGTTGTTTTGACGTTTTGATATATAGAACACATCTATATATAAAATTTCATTCACTTGAACCAAATAAACTCCTAACTATACCGAACTGCATCTTTATATGACCTGGGGGATTTTCCAAAAGCTATATAAAGACTGTGTCGTGCCCAGCAAACTCCTGAACTTATCGTGAAAATTCAAGAGCAAAACAAAACACAAAATATGTGGGCGTGGCACCGCCCACTTTTGAAAAATGATGTAGATATTAACTAATATACTATATATTGTCTATGCCGTACCCAGTGAACCCAAGTATATATTGTGAAAATTTCATAAAGATCGGTTGAGTTCTTTGGCGCCTATAAAAGACACAGTTTTTTATATTTATTTTTGTTACACACACAGGTGACCCTGTTTTTAGTACAGAACACTACGGATCTAGACCCGGAGGGTGTCGATCTTACCCTCCCTCCTAACCCAAGGTGTTAAGCGTGTCCGTGCCTACTGGGTGGTTTGCAGTCAGGGGCTTCCGACTGTATTCTAATGGAGCCTCCCGGATACCGGCCTACCCCTGGGAGTAACGGTGCACTTGCTACGGTATGGGGCGCTGCCGTAGTCGACCGTTCCCTATAGCTTATCACCGTGATAGTAGTAGCTGTATAGGGGTATACACCCTAATGTGGATCATTTGGTGGCAAGTGCAAGATGGCGTGCATGCATTCGTTCCGGCTACTGTCTCGTCGGCTAATGGGGTGGTGATCTTGCCGCCTGCAACCTGCTTCGCTCTGCTACCACAAGCTAAAATAAACTTTAATTATCCGCATGCATGGTGCTGAATTATAGAGGATAGATGAGTAGGTAAAGCTAAAGAATAAAAGTATCCGCCTTCCCATATCGTTTGCCAGGCTGGTTTGGATAGAGTTACCAACCTTTATTGCCCCCCCAACCGTGATCGTCCACCAAACCACTTGAAACCATTCTGGGAGATCCCTTCTCCTATCACAACCCGCTACTATCGATAGTTCGTAATCAAAATCTTTATGTTTACTCCATGTTTAGAAATTTATTGCATACTTGAATTAATAATTTCTCAGTAAGAACTTTTAAATTCGTTCAAAAGACTATGAAGCAAAAAAAAACCCAAAACCTGAATTACAATAAGTAAAAGTTGCAAAGAAATTCACGTATACATATATGAGTAAAATAAGTATACATAACTTGCTCGTATTGTCAACACTAACTTCTTATACGTATGAAACATACATGTTTATAATCAAATAAAAAGTTGCATCACTTACAAATTGTTGCGCTGCTCCCACGATGAAAGATCTTTCATAGTGTTCGGAGGTACAATGCTGCTAGATATGTTGCCAGAATAGCCAACGACGCTGTTAATTCCGCTGTTAAGGAGTGTTGCTGCTAAGTTCAGAGTTAATGTTGCCAATAGCAATCGAGCACTAATGATCATTATCTTATAAGGATTTTCGAGAATTCAAAACTTTATGTTATTTATGTTGATAATTAACCTAATTAACCACTATTTAAGCACATCGAAGTAATTTTTGACTCTTCTCTACATATTAATATTTCAAGACTTAAAATTTTCTCTCGTGAGATTTCTTTAATCTATTTAAATACTTCTTTGTTTTTCTTGGTATCAAAATCGTAACGGGGCGTTGTGTTTGTGCAAAATCACTTAGTTTTCAATTTTCACTTTACACCCTATTCTTATGTATGTACTCTATTTTACAAATATGCATAGAAAAAAAATGTAAAAATGATTTTTAATATTCGCAAATTTCAATCAAATATTTTTGCGATTCTGGGAAATGTGTTTATTTTTGGCTATTTACCGATTTTCATGTAATCGATGGATGTAAATGGGAATCACGCTATATAATTATGTCAATTTAATAAACTTAATTATTGCATTTTTACGCCTGACTGCATTATTAAAATGGCATATTCTTATGCAGCCCGTTTCAAAATGTCTCCCTAATCTTTCCTAGCTACATCTTCAATAATTCACTATAGTTTTCACAAAATTGACACAAAAAAACTATTCACTCAAAACTTCGATTAATTATTTTTCTCTTTTTTTTTATTTTCGTCCACGAAAACCGCATTGAAAACGTCTGATCTCTACGCACGCCACGCAAAACTGGTTATTGCTGACATATCCTAGCCTGTCGATCGCTTTTGATGTGAAGTCATCACGATATTAAGTATGTACATTAGGCATTTAGGTATGATTTGAGTACCGGTGCAGTTATGAAAATTTCATATACAAAGTGCCAAATCTATGTTAAATGGATGGTATATATTTTATTATTACCTATAAGCATATATGTGGTAGGGATTAAGAGGGAGATTATTTTATTTACCCGAATTGGACTTGGCACTGAAGTCACGTAGGTTATATCTAATGGATTGAACAGGATGCAGATTGAACAGGAATATATTTTCGAATTGATTATTCCCCTTGATTAGGAGTATCCTCCTGCAATCTAGAGTTAAATGAAGTTAGGAATTCATTTCCTGTTTCTTTTTTTTTCTACATAGGTATGTATGTATTTAGATGGGCTTACCTTAGCACGATCAGGTTCACAAAAAAAAATATGTTAAACTTTAAATTAATTTGCCGATGCTTACTGGTCTGCGTCTTGCAAATGAAAGGCCGAAAATAGTCGGTGTTCGTATCGAGAAACCTAATACATACAATTCATATGAAAAGCGAAATTTCGATGAGTTCGGGTTCCCTTTGGAAAACTACATATGTAATTGTGCAAAAAGGTAATGGGCATAATTTTAGAACTAACTGTGTTTAGTGACTAGGTACAGGGCGTCAACCGGAAGTGGTGCGAATTTATTGGTGTTTTGGAATTCAACTTATATGTTAGCTAGAAAACTATCTAGGCTACGAGCGCCATTACATCTCCCCCCAACCAAAATCAGACTTGCGGGATAGAAGACCGGAAGTTTGATGCCGCTTGTAGCTTGACGTGCTGTTACTGACGGATGTCCTTGGCATGATACGTACCGAGGAGATTCCCTTGCAGATCTGCAATTTCATAATAACAATTGCCGAGCTTTCTCCTAATTCTCGATTTTATAAAATAAGGTGCTAGTTTGGAACTAAATCCCTTTTCAAAGTTGCTTTGTTGAAAGTTCCTTCAGTAAACTTCTTGTCCTACTTGATAATTAGTTTCGTTTGCTCGCAAGTTATATCGTTTTTCATTTCGATCATGCTGTTTTCTCATTTGATCACTGGCTCTATTTCTTATCAGCTCCAAAGAGTCTTCCCTCGTAAAGTTCACTTGCCTATCTTCCAGTAGTTCTAGTTTCCGTAAAAGGTCATATGCCTTGCCGTTAGTTACCATATGTTGGCCGAAAGCCATGAAATATGGAGACGGTCCAACTGCTGAGTGGGTGGCTGACCGTAAGGCACAGGAGATGCTGCTGAGTTGGTCATCCCAGTTCTTCTGATTTGGTTTGACATAAGCTTTGATAGCTGCTAGGGCTGAGCGGTTAAGGCGCTCCGAAGCATTGGCTTGAGGTGCATGCACGGCTGTAAGCACATGCTTTATTCCATACTTTTGGAGAAGAGTCTTAAAGGTTTGAGATCTAAATTGAGATCCATTATCAGAAACAATGGTTTCTGGAATACCAAAAGTGTGGAAAAGTTCTTCAACCCAAACAAACAGATCGTCATGAAGTTGGTCACCAGTGGCATGTTCCATCCGCCTATATATATAGCCATCAACTAGTTTAATATCGGGGAGTTTGCTTTTATTTTCGGTAAACTTCTGTATCAGACCTTTATAGTCCTCTGATCGGAAATGTGCCGAATCAAGGTCAACGAAAAGTCCGCTGTCAATAGCGGATAGATCGGTAGTATTGACTCGCGAAAGCGCATCCGGTACCACATTCTCACTACCCTTTCTATGCTGTATTTTGAAACAAAATCCTTGTAATTTTAAGGCCCATCGAGCGAGTCTTGAGCTAAGGTCAGTCTGGGACATGAGCCACTTTAACGATGCATGATCCGTTATCATGGTAAACTCATGCCCCTCCACGTAAGCTCGAAACTTTTTGATGCTTACTATGGCTGCCAAACACTCTTGTTCTGTCACAGAATAATTGCGTTGAGCTTGGTTAAGTTTCTTGGACATAAAATTTGGTATCTCCTCGCCGTCTGAATTTAACTGAACCAATACACTTCCAATGCCGATCTTACTTGCATCGCAATGGATATAAAATGGTTGAGAAAAATCTGGGCTGTGCAAAACTGGAGCAGAACTCAAAATGGTTTTCAACTCAACAAAGGACCTCTGTGCTTCCTCGTTCCATACAAATTTCCGATTGGATTTAAGTAAATCGGTTAGGGGACTGGTAACTGCCGCGTAGTTCTTGATGAACTTCCGGTACCACCCTGACATTCTAAAAATCGCCGAAGCTGTTTTACCGATCGCGGTTGTGGAAATTCTGTGATCGCACCTACTTTTTCTGGATCAGTTTGTATAGTTCCATTACCGACAATGTGACCTAAATAGCGTACCTCTCTTAAACAAAATTTACTCTTAGACACATTTATTGTCAGTCCTGACACCCGAAGACATTTAGCGACTTCACGCAATACGTCGAGGTGATTGTCAAAGGAGTTTGAGACTATCAAAAGATCATCGAGGTAGACAAAAACTTGTGACTAGAGATGGGCAGGTATGACTTTATCCATGAGTCGCGACATAGTTTGTGGCGCATTGCACAAGCCGAATGGCATAACCTTATAGTGGTACAATGGCCTTCCTGGCACAGTGAATGCGGTCTTGTCTCTAGATGCAGGATCCAGTGGTATTTGCCAGAACGCGTCCTTGAGATCAAGGCTAGAAATAATTTCTGCTTTTGGCAAACGCGATAAGATACCATCTATGTTGGGCAGTTTATATGCATCTTTCACTGTGACCGAATTTACCTTTCGACTGTCCAGGCAAAGTCTTACTTTTCCTGGCTTTCGTACCAATACAATGGGAGACGACCATGCGCTCTCTGATTCTTCTATTATACCGAGCTCTATTTTTAAGTAATCGATGGATGTAAATGGGAATCACGCTATATAATTATGTCAATTTAATAAACTTAATTATTGCATTTTTACGCCTGACTGCACTTTTAAAATGGCATATTCTTATGCAGCCCGTTTCACAATGTCGCCCTAATCTTTCCTAGCTACATCTTCAATAATTCACTATAGTTTTCACAAAATTTACACAAAAAAACTATTCACTCAAAACTTCGATTAATTATTTTTCTCTTTTTTTTTATTTTCGTCCACGAAAACCGCATTGAAAACGTCTGATCTCTACGCACGCCACGCAAAACTGGTTATTGCTGACATATCCTAGCCTGTCGATCGCTTTTGATGTGACGTCATCACGATATTAAGTATGTACATTAGGCATTTAGGTATGATTTGAGTACCGGTGCAGTTATGAAAATTTCATATACAAAGTGCCAAATCTATGTTAAATGGATGGTATATATTTTATTATTACCTATAAGCATATATGTGGTAGGGATTAAGAGGGAGAAGTCACGTAGGTTATATCTAATGGATTGAACAGGATGCAGATTGAACAGGAATATATTTTCGAATTGATTGATTCCCCTTGATTAGGAGTATCCTCCTGCAATCTAGAGTTAAATGAAGTTAGGAATTCATTTCCTGTTTCTTTTTTTTTCTACATAGGTATGTATGTATTTAAATGGGCTTACCTTAGCACGATCAGGTTCACAAAAAAAAATATGTTAAACTTTAAATTAATTTGCCGATGCTTACTGGTCTGCGTCTTGAAAATGAAAGGCCGAAAATAGTCGGTGTTCGTATCGAGAAACCTAATACATACAATTCATATGAAAAGCGAAATTTCGATGAGTTCGGGTTCCCTTTGGAAAACTACATATGTAATTGTGCAAAAAGGTAATGGGCATAATTTTAGAACTAACTGTGTTTAGTGAGTAGGTACAGGGCGTCAACCGGAAGTGGTGCGAATTTATTGGTGTTTTGGAATTCAGCCAATATGGCTGAAATCGGTTCAGCTACGAATGTGTACCCATATAGGTATTGGCAATAATGCTGGTCGCCAGTAATTTACAGAATGAAAAAAATTATAAGTTAACACAAAATATGAAATATGCTGTGAGGAAAGTTATCAGTTCACGACAATACATGTATAAATGGATACATTTAATCTAAATTTATGCACAGACCATTTAGCAATAACTAAACTAATACACAAATTGAAAAACCTCGCACCATTTCTCCCTTTTTTACCCCATTTTACAAACAAATTTTACAGTTCGGGCTCCTACGAGTTACTACTCTTAACATTATGCACTATGTTCTGGGGTTTGCAGGAACTTGTCAGCTGTGACAAAGCTACCAGACAGAAAGGAATTTGTTTCCATTTGAATAACGCGATAATGCGTTACACAAAATTAAAACCTTAATACTTCATAAAGAATCTTATGAATATGCCAAACCGAAGTACAGGAACTGTGCTTCAATTATGCATACAAGCCACCCAACCGCCCAAAAAACCCATACTAATACCCTAATAATGGGTTTATATTCTAGAATGACTCGTTTTACGGCCACACGAGCAAAAACAGAGGAGCGGACCAAAACCTTTGCCATACCATGTCGGTTATGCAACAAAAACCATGGCATACGTTTTTGCCAGCAGTACCGGGGGATGTCGGCGGAGGAACGATTGCGGGTGGTACTCATCCACAAATATTGCCCCAATTGTTTGTCCCCGTTTCACCGCCCGGAGATTTGTCCAAGTAAGGACCGTTGCTATCGGTGCCACGAACCCCACCACACGTCCCTTCATATGGACGAAAACATAGTTACTCGACAGTCTACCGACATCATCGAAGACGAAGGCGAAATATCTGATGATGCGCTATCCATAGCCATCACAGAAAATACAAAGTCTTGGGCAGAGCAGGTAGAAGAAGAAGAAGAAGAAATGAGGGCTGCTGCAACACCAACTCCACAGCTCGGCGGCTCGGAAACACGTCCTTTCCGACCGCTACTACGACACGAGCAACGGAAGAAGCGCGCGTCGGACACACCTCAAGGGCCAGTCCCAACATCTAAACTACGCAAGGGTGGCGCGGAAACACGTTCTTTCCGCCCATCCCCGCGGTCTGTCAAGGTGAATCGTGGTGGCTCGGCAACACGTCCTTTCCGACCATCTCACAGTCCCACTGATGTCCGTCGGGGTGACGCGGAAACACGTCCTTTCCGCTCATCACGACGCACAGCGGGTCGGACGGCACCTTACCAGGCCCGCGGACTTACCAACACTACCACCGTCGTCCGCCACAACGCAACCGCTACAACTTTCCGCACCGGTAGAGCGGCCAACGCCCCTGCTACAGCCATCATTATGCGATCGTTTGTCGCCATCGCACCAACGGCTTTGGTGTGCATCGAGTCCGGTGGCGCACTGCACTTCGTCCGTTCCCTGGTCGACCCGTGCTCACCAACTACGGTCATTGACGGTGAGCTCGCTACCAATCTTCACCTAGAACGTGTTGGTGGGACCCGGCCGATCAGGTGTACACTTGTACTTCGGGGAAAGTACGGAGTAACCAGAAAGGTCACCACCCAAGCTACGGTCCTTGCGCACCATCATCGTATGAGCCCGGTCTCTAATATTGATGCGACGGTTGCTGCACCTTTCCAGCTTATGAGGCTGGCGGATCCCGAATTTTTCCGTGCCTCTCCTGTGCGCCTGACGCTAGGCGCCGACGTTTATGCCAGCCTGATGCTGAGCGGCACTCCACCGTCAACCATCAATGGGTTGCTGGCACAAGCCACAATTTTCGGCCTTGTAATTTCGGGGGCCCACCAACAATAAAAATACAAAAAAAATAAGGTGCAATGAGCTAAGCAAAACCACGTACATGTATATTAACCTTTATTTTCTCACCCACAACAGGTGTCAAGCGGCGACTGGCAGAGCAAGGGCCCATGGGTGGCCCACCATAATTTTAATAGTTTAAGACTAGTTCAACCGGAAACTTGAATTGTGCATTTATCTGGGGTTGGCTGCTACACTATTTGTTCTTTTTGAAGGTTGCTCGCCGCAAGGGGGCCGGCATGTTTAGGCCACCGGCCTAAATATATCGGCCGCCCCTTGTAGGGTGAAATTATTCATATTTGCACCTTTATGGCCTGTAGCTTTCAACCGATAACAGCGCTTACCTCTCCGAACCTGACGAAAGTAGGCATTCGGCAGGGGTATCGAGCTAAAATCCTAAGATATGCTCGGCCACTTGTTTTTCGAGAGTACGCGAGTTACGAGCAGCCAATCCAGAGGTAAATATAGTTTTTCCCTATTAATTCCATACCATATTCAAAATTTCACGCCATTTGTTATCCTATTAATTATAATAGTGTTCAAACATATTCCTAATAAACACCTGTGGATTCTTTACTTAGCGAAAGCAATCCTTGTTTGTTTATTTACTAATTCGGTGCTTTTTATTGTTTGTCTCCCTTTATTACGTGCGAGCGCGCCACCGTCATTGCCACGATCCCGCCGTAACAACTTATATGTTAGCTAGAAAACTATCTAGGCTACGAGCGCCATTACATCAGTTCCCCTTTTTACTTTTATAATCGTCGAAAGGACTCGTCTAAGTAGGTGACCAACGAAACAGACATGTTTAAACCAAACTCCGTCTCGGATCCCTGCACGGGTAAAAATGCCGCCTCTGGACTAGGCGCTAAAGCAGTCCAAAAACCTAATACCACCAGGACTAACAACCCGAGAACCGCATCGACGGGGTCGGGTAGGCCTTCACGGCCAACGTCCTCTTTTCGGTCGTCTGCACAAAGTGGTGCGGCCAAACCCTTTGAGGGAAAGCCGTTACCACGCGAAACCGTGCCAACCAAACCCCTAGAGGGTAAGGCAAACACGGGGAGCAATGGGCAGACGGCCAGTCTCCATAGGCCCGATCAGGGCAATATTAAATTGCAGTCCACGGGAGGAGGGACAGCCCCCAGAGCTGCCGTTAGAGCTAGGCAGCCCGAGACAAAAAATGGGCACAAAATTTCCCCCTCGGTCAGAGCACAGCGTGACCGCAGATCCGCGGCCAAGATAATAGCTCGACTGGAAAACGTGTCTCCCAGCGCACTGACGGAGGACCAAAAGGCCTCCTTAGCCTGGGCAACCAAACTTCTCGCCGCGAGACAGGAGCGTACAGATAATCCTAGGGCCGGGCCAAAAGCACTAGCCTCTAAGAGACAGCGTTCTCAGGAAAGCACCGCGAGTGAATCCAAGAGACATAGACCTCTGGCGGCGGCCACGAGAACCTCTGCGGCAAACCCATCCAGGCCGTTCAGTGAAGTGGCCAAAGAGCACCTCACTCTCGCGGTGCTCGACAAGGGACACCCAGACGGCAACATCACTCCCGACAACTGGAAGTTGGTGTTAATAGGTCTGTGCAGGGTATACAAAGAAGTCCTAGAGAAACACCCGGGCCCTGCACCAGTCATCCGTGATGCCGGCTGGCATCAGCGGCGAATAAATTTGGTTTCTTGCGCGGATGAGCGCTCGGCGATGTTGTATAAGAAAGCTATTTCCGCGTTAGGCGAGCTGTGGTCTGGGGCAGACTTAGTAGCGGTGCACAGGAACGAGATTCCTTGCAGGCTACGAGCCTGGGCCAGGATACCAGCAGCCGAACCGTCGTCGCCAGAGTCCATTCTGAAGAACATCCAGAACGGAAACGCACGCCTGCCCACTAGTGAATGGAGGGTAGTGAGGGTTAGCGAGGTCAGGGAGAAACAACGTTATGTGACCTTGGTCATTAGCGAGGATTCTCTCCCTGCTCTGGAAGCCTGTGGTGGAGTCATCAGCTACTGCTTTTACTCCATCACCCTGCGGATCGCGAAGAAGGGTGAAATCGCCACTGATGAACCCGGAACGGAGGAAGCAGGAATCACCTTGAGTGGACCTGGGCCCACCAAGGAAGCCAGCGTGGAGGACAGACCAACCGAAAACGCCGTGAGCGAAGCGGATGCTGCCTCCACAGTCCCACAAACCGCTTCAGGTGGTGATGGTCCCATAGGCAGCACCATAAGTGAACCTACCGGAAAGGCGCACTTACTGGTCGGATACGACACCGCGAACGACTCCGAGAGCGACACGGCCTCGGTGTCGGGTTACGTCGGGTCGACCTTCGGTCGGTGGGTGCACCAGTCTGAGAGCCAGCTACTGGACTCTGACGTGGAGGAAGCGGCAAATGACACTACAGTCATAGCCGCTCCCAACCACGAGGAGGCAGTAGCAATGGACGAGGGCTCAGACACCGACCTGTAAATTTTCTGATGATGCGGGTCCTTCAAATTAACTTGCATCACTCCAAGGTAGCCTCGGCTGCCCTTCTCTTGCGCCTCGGCGACAAAGCCGAGGACCTGGTGCTGATCCAAGAACCCTGACAAGGTTTGCGGACTAACCTCTGATGCCTACCAGGTGGTGAAGACCCCAGTTACAGGTAGGACCAGAGCGTGTATTCTTATAAAAAAGACTTTCTCTTACTTTCTATTATGAATTTCAGTGACGCAGATACGGTGACCATCAGTCTTGATCTGGAAGGCAGACAGTTTTGGCTGATTGCAGCCTACATGGCGCATGACGCCCAACAATTTCCAACCACCTGCTTAGTCAACGCAGTGAATGAGGCAAACCGAAGGAAGCTGCCGATTGTAATAGGAGCCGACGCCAACTCGCACAACGTAGTGTGGGGTTCTACAGACACTAACCCTAGAGGTGAGTGCCTTTTAGACTTTATTCTATCTCAAAACCTATATATAAGTAACTCTGGTAATGAACCAACGTTTGTTACCGCAAATAGGAAGGAAGTTCTTGATATCACGCTAGTCTCTGACCCGATACTGGGCCAAATCGAGGACTTGCATGTATCAAGGGACAACTCCTTCTCTGACCACAGATACATATGTTTCTGTCTCCACGTGAGACCACCTACTCTTGCAGCCTACAGAAACAAAAAGCGAATGTGTTCAAAAACGTTATATCACGGTCGTTCTATGTGCACGCTTCTCACGGTAGGTTAAGCGTACCGCTAAGACCTGATGAAGCGCACACAGATTCTGAAATCGAGTCACCTTCGATCGGTGAGCTAGACTCATCGTCTAAAATTGAGAAAGCAGTAGACTTGATCACAGAGTCCTGTAATGCTGCTTTTAAAACCTCCTGCCCTGTTACCAGACCGAGGAATAAGAAGAAACCACCATGGTGGAACTCCGAAATTTCCCGGCTCAGGAAAGACAGTAGGAGACTTTTTTAATCAAGCTAAACGGACTGGCTCTTGGCACGAATATAAAGAAGCCCTAAAAACTTTCAAAAAACCAGTCAACAAAGCCAAGAGGGATTCATGGAGAGACTTCTGTAACAACATTGAAGCCAACTCGGAGGCAAATAGACTGCGTAAAGTTCTATCAAAAAGTCCAACTGTTCGGAGTTTCATTCAGAAACCTGGTGGAGATTGGACATCATCTAGCGGCGAAATGGTCGAACTTCTAATGGACACGCACTTTCCGGGCTGTTCCACGGAGCCACCAACAGCCGACTACATTGAAAGGAATTACCACTCTATGGAGAAGTTAGTTACTCCTCAAAAAGTCGAATGGGCCATCACAACCTTCGACCCATTTAAATCTCCGGGACCCGATAACATCTTCCCCGCCGAACTTGAAATGGCGGGAGACATCCTCTGCCCTGTGCTGTCTAAAATCTACACAGCATGTCTAAGGCTATGCTACGTCCCACAGAGATGGACCGAAGCGAAGATAATCTTCATACCCAAAGGAGGAAGAGCTTCACACTCAAATCCAAAGGACTTCAGGCCTATAAGCCTTACATCTTTTCTTCTCAAGGTCTTGGAAAGAATATTGGATGCGCAAATTAGATATAATCTGCGCTCGCAAAGCCTCTCGAAGGCTCAACACGCATACTCCAAGGGCAAGTCAGTGGAAACAGCACTCCATGCTATCACCGCAAAGATAGAAAAAGGACTTGCCCTCAAGGACTACACTCTGGGTATCTTTCTCGACATTGAAGGTGCCTTCAATAACGTAGATCCTCAGGCGGTCATCGAGTCCCTTCTGAGACTGAGACTGGAGCCACCGCTAGTGGAATTCGTCAGTCAGCTCCTGTCAAGGAGAACTATCCAAGCCAATCTGGGAGAGGCCTCAATAGTGCGATACGCATTCAGGGGCACTCCTCAAGGAGGAGTTTTATCTCCTCTTTTGTGGAACCTACAGTCAACACCCTACTTCTAAAGCTGGAAAACACCGGCTGCCAAATCATTGCGTATGCGGATGACATCGCTCTTACGGCGACTGGAAAACATCCTCAGATCCTAAGCGAACTACTTCAAACCGCCTTGAACCTCGTGGAGGACTGGACCCTGGAAAGTGGCCTTAAAGTTCATCCGTCTAAAACGGAAATGATCCTTTTCACCAGGAAGTACAAAATACCAGTTTTTGAACCACCACGCCTGAACAGGGTCAGGCTCAAACTCTCTCCAGAGGTCAAGTACCTCGGCGTAGTCCTAGATAGTAAACTCAACTGGAACAAACATGTTAAGGACAGATCCAGGAAGGCTATTACTGCCCTATACGCATCCAAAGCAGCCGTGGGGAAGAGATGGGGTTTCAGCCCCCGGATCATGCACTGGCTGTACATCGCGGTAGTTAGACCCATCCTCTTCTATGGCGTTGCCGTGTGGTGGCCTGCACTCGAGCGTAGCAGCAACATAGGCAGGTTGGGCAGAGTACAGCGATCGGCGGCGATACTTATCACGGGGCACTACCATCAACGCCCACAAAAGCTTTGGAGATCATGCTCAACCTACTTCCGGTTGACTTGTACGGTAAACTCCAGGCAAGCTATAGCGCAGTGCGACTGAATGCCGTTCAACACTGGAGCGACACCAGATTCGGACACACAAGCATTCTGGAGACCATACCCAAAAATCTGAAGGCGGTGGACTACACCACGCCTACCGGCTCTGAGCCAAACACCAGGTTCTCCACCAGAATCCCTACGAGGCACGAATGGGAGGACTGGCACACTCTAAACCCACAATCAACCTCCATCTTCACAGACGGCTCAAAGCTCAAAGGCAAGGTAGGCAGCGGCGTCTACTCGGAGGAACTTTCACTCTTCTTAGGCATCAGACTACCTAGCCACTGCAGCGTATTCCAGGCTGAACTTACAGCCATAGAGGAGGCTGCGCGCTGGCTGCTCTCAGAAAACTGTACATCAGTGTCTATATACAGCGACAGCCAAGCAGCGATCAAAGCCCTTCAGGGTTGCAACACTGCATCGAAGGTAGCACTCGACTGCAGGTAATCGCTCAATGAACTGGCCTCGAAGTGCCCCACAGCAGTGATATGGGTCCCTGGGCACAGAGACATACCTGCAAACTGCGCTGCTGATGAGCTGACAAGGAAGGCCACAGAGCAATCAGAGGTGAACCTAACAAGGAACCTCTCCACCCCTCTTGCCACGACTAAGCTCTGGCTCCTACGCGAATTCGAAGAAAAAGCTAATTCTAGATGGACTAGGGAGACGACATGTGAGGTGTCCCGGCAAACGTGGCCCTGCATATGTAGGAAACGGACCGAGTCCATACTCAATCTAAAACGATCCTTCTTAGCCCCCTTGATCGGGGTACTCACCGGACATTGTCTAATGGGAAAACATGCTGAACGCATGGGGGCCCCTTCAAATGACTTCTGTCGCAGCTGTAGGGACGAGGAGGAAATAGAAAGTGTTGAACACTTCCTCTGCAGCTGCCCTGCACTAGCCAGGACCCGTTCGGAGTGCCTTAACAAGTGCATACTCGCTAGTTTAGCAGAGCTGGGCTCTGCCGAAATCGGAGACATTCTGCGCTTTATTAAGCGGACAGGGTGGTTCGACTTTATGAATTTTTAACAAAGCAGGAAGGGTCGCAACCCGTTCAGTGGTATCACAATGGGAATAAGTGCGCTTCTCGGCGATGCAGAGAGGCATCCACCTTCACCTAACCTAACCTAACCTAACCTAACCTAACCTAACCTAACCTACACACACAAGGTATATTACTTCATTCGGCATAAACGAATCGAGATATATATTTATTAATGTATTTCAAAACCTTCAGGATGAAAAGTAAAATATCCGTGCAAGTAGTTAATACCCCACTGAAAAAGCGAAGTTGTATATCTTTTTTGATATTCATTCCTTTCATGAACATGAAATGTTTGTACGTATACTGAAATGATCAGGAGGATGAGCTGAGTCGATGTAGGCATGTCAGTCTCTCGATACGTCTATGTGTCTGTCCGTCTGCCTATTTTAGCGCAAATACGAACTGAAAGTATTAAAATAGACCTGCGTAAATTGAGATGCCGTAAAAATCACTACTAGCTATATAATGTTCGATCCCAACCAAACTTAGACTTCCTTACTTGTTGTTGTTAATTATGCGCGATGAAATATGTCTTCTCAACCTGCACAGCAAAACCAACTGAAGATTGTAGCAATACTATTAAGTTCTTAAAAAATTCCGTTATTGTGTCTGCTTTCGATGGCTTCAATAGCCAATGACATCCCATGAAACATGGTAGGCGCTGCGAATTCAGCAAAAAACATTTTACTTCATTGAAGAAACCATTTTCTTAATTATTTGCACGCTGTTCCCAGCTAAGCATTTTCACGAACATGTTTTCTTGATAATTTTGTAACGGGTTTTCCTCACAGTGTTTATTGTTGTTCGTCAAGAAAATAACTTTCTTAATTTTTTCTCGATATTTGAAAAAATCTTTTCTCAAATTAAGTACATTTCAGGAAATATTTTCTTGTTTACTTAAACTTTTTTGTAAGCATTTTTTCTTCTTAGTTTTTGTTATTTAACAAGAAAAAAACTTTCTTATTTCAAGTACGCTCGTTTTATTCTCTCTCTCTATGGCGCGATATACAACAGGTATATCATCATAAACCTCCTAAGAGATTTTTGCGCCAAGCTTCTCTTCCAATTTGTGGTGTGCCGATTTGAATTTTCCCTACAAATTGTTGGGACCTACAGTTTTTTGCCGACTCCGAACGGCATCTACAAAGGAGACGAGTTTTTGCTGAGAAGCCTGTCATGGCAGGAATACACTCGGAGAGTTTGCCAAACCACTGCCGAGGGGCGACCCCGTTTTGAAAAACTTTTTTCAAATCACTTTTGATGTTACCTGTACCAGGGCTCGAACCATGGACCTTCGGTGTGGTAGGCCGGCAACACTACCTTCACACCACGGCGGCCGTTTTATTAATTTCAGTTAAAATCAAGTCACTTTTGATTATTTGACCAATTATTTACTAATTTGAGAATAAGCAAATATTTTTCTCGATTTGAGAAAAAAATTTTTCTCCGTGTAACAGTGGAGTTTTATTGTCTTGCACTGCGGCAAATATTTTGGTCAATAAGCCTATATCCAAATCACTCATATTAATTTTTGTTTTATTTTGAAGGTAATAATATTTACTTTATAGCTGCGTTAAAGAAGTATTTAATTTCGAAAAATCGAAATAATGAATAAAAAAATTATTACCTACTGTTTTCTGAACATCTTATTTTAAATTCATATTATCTCATTTTTACATTACACATTATCACTTTGAAGGTACTTTTTCTCATTTTGAATGTACGTAATCCCAATATGATTTTATATTTCTCAATATCAACTTCTATATTCTCAATAAAAAAGTGTACTTTCCCATTTTGGATTACATTGTCTCATTTTTAATTTACATATCTCTGTTCAAATTTCTCAGTTAAATTTATCCTTTTTCAATATAATGTTACATGTTCTCATTATTTAATAATAATAAGCCCAACGGGTTACCTTTAAATAAACTTAAATTTACCAGATCTGTCCGTTTGAACGACCTACTACCGATACAAATAGTATGATTCTTCAATATACATATGTAAGTCTTAACAGTGTACTCATATTTATTTGTTAATACTCATGTTTTGTAATCTGTAATGTTATATCTTTAAAAGATGAAAAATCTTATTGTACTAATATTCTGTTCAATAAATCAAATCAAATCAAATCCCGAGTGCTTTAAAGGCGGAGGTTTGTTAAGCGTCGAAACTGCTCAGCTACAGAAAAATGTTCATCAACTGACTAAGGTGCATGCATAAAAGATTAGGTTACATAAACACATATAAATCATTTGTTAAGAGAGGAGAGAACAGTTTTTTTGTTTAAAAAAGCGAGTCCAAAATATCAAATTTACCTGAATGAGAGTTATAGTGTATGAAGGTTCCTTGGCACTCATCTCCGAGCGTTATCATAAATCAAAAACCGTTCAAGATATTGAAACGAAATTTAGCAAACATATTTATATTTATACAAGGTATGTTCCAGAAAAAGGGCGTAATCGGGCAAGGTCCACGCCCACTTTTATACAAAAGATTTTGAAAAGGATCAAAGATATATTTAATAGGCGATACCTTTACGTACGAAAGCTTTATATCATTTCTATTTCACTTTCAAAGTGTCCGCGAACGAAGAAAGTGAAAAAATATAAATTTTTGATTTGGATTATTCCACAAAACTTTTTATGCCATAACTCCGGCAAAAATTGGTTTATCGAAACGAAATGTTGTACATATAAGGGTAAATGTTTGTTGTAAAAATGGGAAAAATCGGTTAACAATCCCGCCCAGTTTTTATAACATAGTTCTGAAAAATTTGTTTGTAAAATGTAAAACGCGATATTTTTATAGCCATGCAAGCTATATCAATAAGATCTTTCACACATTACAAGCTTTTTAAGCAAAACTCAACCGCAAAAAAATTTTGTGGATTTTGTGGAAGTAGGCGTGGCGGCGCCCACTTTTCAGCAAAAAATTCCGCTATTTTCTAAGGCGATTGCTTATAGTTCGAACTAGATATTTCAATCAAAATTGGTCGGCTGCTTCTCAATAGTATATTCCTGCCAAAAATTAAGCAAATCGGATAACAAAAGTAAAATATCCGGGCAAGTTGTTAATACCCAACTGCAATAGGGAAGTTATATACTTTTTTTGATTTTCATACCTTTAATGAACATGAAATGTTTGTAAGTATGAGAAGAAGAAGAGATGGGCCCATTAATAAGTAAACTGGAATAATAAGGGCGATAAGCATAGTATTTATATCAGTGACCTGCAATTATTCATATTTTTAAGTACTTAGTTAACTAACCAAAAAATTTGTTTATTTTTAATTAAATAGTTCTAAGATTACAAAAATGAATTTTCTTTGAATAAAAACTCTTAAAACCATGTCTTCGATGCGTATTTTAATTTATTTAAAACTTACGTTAATACAAATAAGCAAAAATACCATCATTTGGGGAACATTTTGCGATTATTTTGGGATGATCGCAAAATTATCCCAGAATGATCTCAAAATGGTCCCAAAATCACTCCAGAAAGATCCCAAAGTGATAAAAAATTGCCCAAAACGATCCCGAAATTATCTTAAAATGATCCCAAGGGTTCCCAAAATGCCCCCCGAATGTTCACTAAAGGATCCCAAAATGATCTTAAAATGATTGAAAAGTGATCCCTTAAGGATCGCAAAATCATCCCAAAATGATCTAAAAGTCATCCCAAAATGACCGCAAAATGATCGTAAAATGATCCCAAAATGATATCAAAATTATCCAAAAGAGTTCCAAAATAATCCCACTTAAGGATAACTGAACTAACCAGTTTTCTACACACAAAGTATACAAAGTTCGCATAGTACACACCAAAAACATAGTACTTACACAAAACTTAGTGCGCTAAGTACAAATAGTGAAATTGGTTATTAGTTCACGGTGAACATAGTTACATGTGTGTGGCACAAGTATGTGTCAAGTGCTCGTTTGTTTTCGGTATTTGTGTGTGAGTTAGTCGTAGTTATTACCCTACCAACCATACGCAGATAAAAAAGTGGATAAAATATAGGTCGCGCTATCCACAAATGAAGATAAAAAAATGGATAGTTTTGTATGGGCGGCGTGCAGATATTATCCACTTTCCCCATGTACATTTCGTGTACGTCCCTACCAACCATGGCTATCCAGTTTTTATCAATTTCTTATCGATTTGAAAAACCATCTCTATTTTTTTCTCCGTCATACCAATACCAACGCATTTTTTAGGGATATTTTTCAGGGTTGTAAAAAAATTGAATGAGTGCGAATGAGACAGTAAGATGCTCATTACTGAAATGAAAAAAAAAAAATTACTTTCGGCGCCATTTGAACAAGAAATTCGAAGAGTTTGTGCGAGTTTTGGAGTATTTTAAAGATTTCAAGTTTTTAACAATCAAAACGATTTAACTATATATTCGGAGAAGAATATTTCATTTGGTAAGTATACATTTTTAATAAGTTGGAAGTGAAACATATGTATTTACATACATTTTGTGATGTATTTTGCTGTAGCCATAAAATTCAAATGTACATGCGCTTGTGCATTTGCTTTTTGTGGCTATTAGTAAAGTGAGTCGAATGCTAGGTACCTGACCAAAATCAGGCCAATGTTATGGTGTCACCATAATATACAAATGTATATGCGCAAGTACATTTGTTTTCTATGGCTGTTGCCAAAGTGAGTTTAGTGTACCTGAACAAGATCAGGAAAATTTTATAGTGTCACCACAATATACAAATGTACATGCGCATGTACATTTGTTGATTATAGTTGTGGCCAAAGTGTGTTTAGTTTAGTGTACCTGACCAAGATCAGGATATAGTTATGGTATCACCATAATATGCAATTGTACAAGCGCTTGTACATTTGTTTGTTATAG
Source organism: Merzomyia westermanni (assembly GCA_949987695.1). NCBI lineage: Eukaryota > Metazoa > Arthropoda > Insecta > Diptera > Tephritidae > Merzomyia > Merzomyia westermanni. The sequence goes on along the minus strand of OX465288.1, from coordinate 101,071,660 downwards.
TTGTGGGCAAAGTGAGTTCAGTGTAGTGTACCTGACCAAGATCAGGATATAGTTATGGTGTCACCATAATATGCAATTGTACAAGCGCTTGTACATTTGTTTGTTATAGTTGTGGGCAAAGTGAGTTCAGTGTAGTGTACCTGACCAAGATCAGGATATAGTTATGGTGTCACCATAATATGCAATTGTACAAGCGCCTGTACATTTGTTTGTTATAGTTGTGGACAAGCGCTTGTACAATTGCATATTATGGTGACACCATAACTATATCCTGATCTTGGCCACAACTATAATCAACAAATGTACATGCGCATGTACATTTGTATATTGTGGTGACACTATATATGCAATTATATTTTTTAATAAAATCCAAACCCAGTATTCCATCACATGGGATTGGAAAATTGTCTTCTACTACATGAAACTTGTGTCTAATCAATAGGTAATCGTCCTTTAAATCTGTTTTAACTGTGCCAATAGTGCTTGTTATGCCTTGACCAATTCCTCTTAAATCTGTTTTTTGTGAATTATTAATAGTGACATGACTGTCAATTTGACCCTTTTTTATAATTGATATATCCGCTCCTGTATCGATTAGGAGGGTTGAAATGGAATCATTCAGAGTTGTTTTGGAAGTTATGTAGCTATTTAGGTGTAAATTGAAAACATATAACTTTTTATTTACTGAGGTGGAGTTTTCTGGTTTTCCTGTTGGGTAACATTCCTTACATTTCTGGTATTATTCCGGTTATAACCTCTTGATCCAAAGTTTCGACCAGATCCTTGATTATTTGCTCGGTTATTATTATTATTATTGTTATTGCCGTAATTGTTAAATGTACGCCTCTGATTTCTTCTATAGGAAATGATTTTGTTGGCGAATATGTAACAGTGAATTTTGATTTCCAGTTACTTCTGTGCAACTGTTAGTGAATTTTGATATAGCTTCGTTCATCGTGGTGAACGTTCCAGCCTGCATTATAGTTTTTACTTTATCGTTGGAGCAATTTTTACACATAGCTTTTACAGCTGACTGTGTAGCATACTTGGTAGCTAACTCCGGTGTTAGTCCGTCAGATATGTATGCTCCTTCCAACGATTTTGTGAGTTTTTCAATCTCAGCAGTGTATTGATTTGCAGTTTTACTGCGTTGTTGGATGTTCAGGAGTTTTGCCGACAAAACTTCTACTGATTCACCCTTAACTTGTGACTTCAATCTTTGTTTAATTTCCTGAATAGAGGATTCAGTACTTATTATGTTTCTAGCTGTCCCTTTGAGTTTTGTTTTTATCTTGGATACCGCGATAGCCTCGGGACTATCCTTGATTTGCTCCAGTATATCAAGGGCTCGAGAAAACTAGACAGATTTTCTGATTTTCCATCAAAATCTGGTAAGATCGATGATGCAGTTTTAATGAAATCTACATCTGTCAGTGGCATTTTGGCGTTTTCTGTTTGTGATTCTTTTTCAGTAATTTAAATTTTTACGGCTTCCTCCAGATTGGGTTGAGCCTCCGGCAATAAGATGGCAAAATCTAGTTCTATTTCTTTTTCAAATGAATTTGGGACCAATGCCTCAATGTTATATCTAGCTATTAAGGATACCAATTTATCCCTGACACTGGAAAATATTTGTTGTACCTCTAGCTGGTGCTTAGCTGTCAACTTGCTATACACCTTTTGTGTGGATTTTCCTATATTATTCAATGACTGTAATATTGCCGTGAGATGTTTCAATACCGTTACTCTTTGTATGGGTATACTTTTGTTAATACACTTATATGACTTTTCCGCCAAAATTTTCTCTTCCACCAGTGTATTCAGAATGGTTTCCCATTTGTCCATTGGGGTATATAATTTTCCTTTGGGTTTAGACCTTGTCTAGACCATCTGCTCGGCTCATGTATTTTTTCTTTAAAAATTTGTTGTGAGCCGAGTATAATTTGAGAAACAAATTGAGGCAAGTGCAGATTGCCAATATTATTAACAAGATTTTAATAAACTCTAATGCCTCAGTGTGGTCGCCTATTAGGATTGAGTTAATCACATTAGCATTAGGCTCTTCCACTTTGGATTCTTGGCCTCCCATCGTAAGAAAAACTATAAATGCAATGATTTATTTTATTTTTGGTATTTTCTTTATTTAAAAAAAAAATTTCCTCTTTACATATATTTTTCCCACTTTCATTTACAGTTCTTTTAGACCAAATTTTATTAGAGCTCGGACTGCTACTTCTTCCATTGCTGTGTTATACCTAACATCTTCAAGGGTTGGTTCCCTAGCCATTCCTATATATTCCCAATGACTTTTAAGCCAAACTAGTGTTTTCCTTTTCTCCTCACTGTAAGGTCTTAATCTTTCTTTTTCTCTACGGGCCCCAATTGCGCTTTCACTTTCCAAATTATTAACGACACTGTTGATAGCCTCGTAATCAAGGTCATTAGGCAAAGCGCTCTCCATAGAGAAAAAAATTTTAGCACTGCAATGGAAAAGTCTGTTTTTTTTTTTTTTTTTTTTTTTATATATCTTTGATCTTTTTTATTTCGTTTTTTAAACGGATTCTTTCCTCCGTGTTTGTAGTTAGCTTAATTTGTTGGTACAGTATTGCTACTGCCCTTCTGTAGTTAAATCTTTTTCCTCCTCTCTTTCTTTTGCTCCTAATAGGTTTGGGAATCTTAGGTTCCTCTACCTTTATTGGTTTCGTCCTACGCCTATATTCCTCTATGGTAATTGCTTTAGGGCCTTGTTTAATTGTTTCTGCAGCTTCTATCCTTACTATTTGACCTACTTCTTTTGTTTTTATCTCTATTTCCACTTTATCTTTCTCTTCTACTATCAATTTGCTGTAACGCGTCAAATTCTGCCTGACTTATGATATCTAACTCCTAATTCATTTGAAAAAAAAAACTAAAGTACAGAAAGAGAAAAAAAAAATTCTTATTTTACAAGCAAAAATCTACTTTTTGCCCTTAATGGCAGCAGCCGTTAGGTTGCTATATGCTGCTAAATATATAGTAAAATACTTAATATAAGTCTCCCTTGCTGCGGGATTAGTGCTCAGAAAGGTTTTGTAAGGAGGCTGCCATGAATTGATGCCATGAATGGATCGCTATGTAAAGGGAAATGTTTAAAATGAAATAGGTTTGAGTAGTGCCATCATTCGGCACCAAACAGAATTAATTTATTCAACATATTTTCCTTCTATTTATACAATAAATTCCTATATAATACTTATTTACCATAATACATATTTACCTAAATTCTAAGCTCAACCAAAGTATGCCCTACCAACCATGGCTATCCAGTTTTTATCAATTTCTTATCGATTTGAAAAACCATCTCTATTTTTTTCTCCGTCATACCAATACCAACGCATTTTTTAGGGATATTTTTCAGGGTTGTAAAAAAATTGAATGAGTGCGAATGAGACAGTAAGATGCTCATTACTGAAATGAAAAAAAAAAATTACTTTCGGCGCCATTTGAACAAGAAATTCGAAGAGTTTGTGCGAGTTTTGGAGTATTTTAAAAATTTCAAGTTTTTAACAATCAAAACGATTTAACTATAAATTCGGAGAAGAATATTTCATTTGGTAAGTATACATTTTTAATAAGTTGGAAGTGAAACATATGTATTTACATACATTTTGTGATGTATTTTGCTGTAGCCATAAAATTCAAATGTACATGCGCTTGTGCATTTGCTTTTTGTGGCTATTAGTAAAGTGAGTCGAATGCTAGGTACCTGACCAAGATCAGGCCAATGTTATGGTGTCACCATAATATACAAATGTATATGCGCATGTACATTTGTTTTCTATGGCTGTTGCCAAAGTGAGTTTAGTGTACCTGAACAAGATCAGGAAAATTTTATAGTGTCACCACAATATACAAATGTACATGCGCATGTACATTTGTTGATTATAGTTGTGGCCAAAGTGTGTTTAGTTTAGTGTACCTGACCAAGATCAGGATATAGTTATGGTGTCATCATAATATGCAATTGTACAAGCGCTTGTACATTTGTTTGTTATAGTTGTGGGCAAAGTGAGTTCAGTGTAGTGTACCTGACCAAGATCAGGATATAGTTATGGTGTCACCATAATATGCAATTGTACAAGCGCTTGTACATTTGTTTGTTATAGTTGTGGGCAAAGTGAGTTCAGTGTAGTGTACCTGACCAAGATCAGGATATAGTTATGGTGTCACCATAATATGCAAATGCACAAGCGCATGTACATTTGAATTTTATGGCTACAGCAAAATACATCACAAAATGTATGTAAATACATATGTTTCACTTCCAACTTATTAAAAATGTATACTTACCAAATGAAATATTCTTCTCCGAATATATAGTTAAATCGTTTTGATTGTTAAAAACTTGAAATCTTTAAAATACTCCAAAACTCGCACAAACTCTTCGAATTTCTTGTTCAAATGGCGCCGAAAGTAATTTTTTTTTTTCATTTCAGTAATGAGCATCTTACTGTCTCATTCGCACTCATTCAATTTTTTTACAACCCTGAAAAATATCCCTAAAAAATGCGTTGGTATTGGTATGACGGAGAAAAAAATAGAGATGGTTTTTCAAATCGATAAGAAATTGATAAAAACTGGATAGCCATGGTTGGTAGGGCATACTTTGGTTGAGCTTAGAATTTAGGTAAATATGTATTATGGTAAATAAGTATTATATAGGAATTTATTGTATAAATAGAAGGAAAATATGTTGAATAAATTAATTCTGTTTGGTGCCGAATGATGGCACTACTCAAACCTATTTCATTTTAAACATTTCCCTTTACATAGCGATCCATTCATGGCAGCCTCCTTACAAAACCTTTCTGAGCACTAATCCCGCAGCAAGGGAGACTTATATTAAGTATTTTACTATATATTTAGCAGCATATAGCAACCTAACGGCTGCTGCCATTAAGGGCAAAAAGTAGATTTTTGCTTGTAAAATAAGAATTTTTTTTTTCTCTTTCTGTACTTTAGTTTTTTTTTTTCAAATGAATTAGGAGTTAGATATCATAAGTCAGGCAGAATTTGACGCGTTACAGCAAATTGATAGTAGAAGAGAAAGATAAAGTGGAAATAGAGATAAAAACAAAAGAAGTAGGTCAAATAGTAAGGATAGAAGCAGCAGAAACAATTAAACAAGGCCCTAAAGCAATTACCATAGAGGAATATAGGCGTAGGACGAAACCAATAAAGGTAGAGGAACCTAAGATTCCCAAACCTATTAGGAGCAAAAGAAAGAGAGGAGGAAAAAGATTTAACTACAGAAGGGCAGTAGCAATACTGTACCAACAAATTAAGCTAACTACAAACACGGAGGAAAGAATCCGTTTAAAAAACGAAATAAAAAAGATCAAAGATATATAAAAAAAAAAAAAAAAAAAAAAAAACAGACTTTTCCATTGCAGTGCTAAAATTTTTTTCTCTATGAAGAGCGCTTTGCCTAATGACCTTGATTACGAGGCTATCAACAGTGTCGTTAATAATTTGGAAAGTGAAAGCGCAATTGGGGCCCGTAGAGAAAAAGAAAGATTAAGACCTTACAGTGAGGAGGAAAGGAAAACACTAGTTTGGCTTAAAAGTCATTGGGAATATATAGGAATGGCTAGAGAACCAACCCTTGAAGATGTTAGGTATAACACAGCAATGGAAGAAGTAGCAGTCCGAGCTCTAATAAAATTTGGTCTAAAAGAACTGTAAATGAAAGAGGGAAAAATATATGTAAAGAGGAAATTTTTTTTTTAAATAAAGAAAATACCAAAAATAAAATAAATCATTGCATTTATAGTTTTTCTTACGATGGGAGGCCAAGAATCCAAAGTGGAAGAGCCTAATGCTAATGTGATTAACTCAATCCTAATAGGCGACCACACTGAGGCATTAGAGTTTATTAAAATCTTGTTAATAATATTGGCAATCTGCACTTGCCTCAATTTGTTTCTCAAATTATACTCGGCTCACAACAAATTTTTAAAGAAAAAATACATAAGCCGAGCAGATGGTCTAGACAAGGTCTAAACCCAAAGGAAAATTATATACCCCAATGGACAAATGGGAAACCATTCTGAATACACTGGTGGAAGAGAAAATTTTGGCGGAAAAGTCATATAAGTGTATTAACAAAAGTATACCCATACAAAGAGTAACGGTATTGAAACATCTCACGGCAATATTACAGTCATTGAATAATATAGGAAAATCCACACAAAAGGTGTATAGCAAGTTGACAGCTAAGCACCAGCTAGAGGTACAACAAATATTTTCCAGTGTCAGGGATAAATTGGTATCCTTACTAGCTAGATATAACATTGAGGCATTGGTCCCAAATTCATTTGAAAAAGAAATAGAACTAGATTTTGCCATCTTATTGCCGGAGGCTCAACCCAATCTGGAGGAAGCCGTAAAAATTTAAATTACTGAAAAAGAATCACAAACAGAAAACGCCAAAATGCCACTGACAGATGTAGATTTCATTAAAACTGCATCATCGATCTTACCAGATTTTGATGGAAAATCAGAAAATCTGTCTAGTTTTCTCGAGCCCTTGATATACTGGAGCAAATCAAGGATAGTCCCGAGGCTATCGCGGTATCCAAGATAAAAACAAAACTCAAAGGGACAGCTAGAAACATAATAAGTACTGAATCCTCTATTCAGGAAATTAAACAAAGATTGAAGTCACAAGTTAAGGGTGAATCAGTAGAAGTTTTGTCGGCAAAACTCCTGAACATCCAACAACGCAGTAAAACTGCAAATCAATACACTGCTGAGATTGAAAAACTCACAAAATCGTTGGAAGGAGCATACATATCTGACGGACTAACACCGGAGTTAGCTACCAAGTATGCTACACAGTCAGCTGTAAAAGCTATGTGTAAAAATTGCTCCAACGATAAAGTAAAAACTATAATGCAGGCTGGAACGTTCACCACGATGAACGAAGCTATATCAAAATTCACTAACAGTTGCACAGAAGTAACTGGAAATCAAAATTCACTGTTACATATTCGCCAACAAAATCATTTCCTATAGAAGAAATCAGAGGCGTACATTTAACAATTACGGCAATAACAATAATAATAATAATAACCGAGCAAATAATCAAGGATCTGGTCGAAACTTTGGATCAAGAGGTTATAACCGGAATAATACCAGAAATGTAAGGAATGTTACCCAACAGGAAAACCAGAAAACTCCACCTCAGTAAATAAAAAGTTATATGTTTTCAATTTACACCTAAATAGCTACATAACTTCCAAAACAACTCTGAATGATTCCATTTCAACCCTCCTAATCGATACAGGAGCGGATATATCAATTATAAAAAAGGGTCAAATTGACAGTCATGTCACTATTAATAATTCACAAAAAACAGATTTAAGAGGAATTGGTCAAGGCATAACAAGCACTATTGGCACAGTTAAAACAGATTTAAAGGACGATTACCTATTGATTAGACACAAGTTTCATGTAGTAGAAGACAATTTTCCAATCCCATGTGATGGAATACTGGGTTTGGATTTTATTAAAAAATATAATTGCATTTTAGATTACCAAAAAGATGGGATACCCTAATATTAAGACCATATGATTATCCAGAAAATATAATAATTCAAATTACTAATAAAACGACAATAAATAGTATATCAATTCCCGCAAGATCGGAAGTAGTCCGACAAATCCACATTAAAAATAAAAATTCTGATTTACTAATTCCACAACAAGAATTGTCTGAAGGCATATTTGTTGCAAATACCCTAGTAGATTCACAGCAAACGTTCGTCAGAATTATAAGTACGACAGATGAAAATGTAATACTTCATGATTTTAATATAAAAACAGAAAATTTGGATAATTATTCAATAGTTAAATATAATAATCTAGAAAATGAGCTGAACAGTAAAGAAAAATTAAAAAGATTAAATAAAAATTTTCCACACTTTGCCCATGAATCACTTAATGCATTATGTGCAGAATTCATTGACATTTTCTCATTAGAAACAGAACCAGTTACCACTAATAATTTTTACAAACAAAAACTTCATATGAAGGACAATAACCCAGTTTACGTAAAAAACTACAGAATACCAGAAGCCCACAAGAGCGAAATAAATAAATAAGTAAATAAATTAATTAAAGACGACATAATAGAACCTTCAATGTCAGAATTTAATAATACAATTTTGTTAGTACCCAAAACATCACTCCCTAATCACCAAGAAAAAAGATGGAGAATGGTTGTCGACTACAGGCAAGTAAATAAACCATTAACCGCAGATAAATTCCCGCTGTCAAGAATTGATGACATACTAGATCAATTAGGAAGAACTAAATATTTCTCGTGCTTGGATTTAATGTCCGGTTTTCATCAAATAGAACTCAGTTCAGAGTCAAGGCATATCACATCCTTTACAGCAGATAATGGCACCTATCGATTTAAAAGACTACCTTATGGCCTTAAGGTTGCCCCAAATTCATTTCAGAGAATGATGACATTGGCATTCTCAGGCTTAAAACCTTCACAAGCATTTCTATACATGGACGATTTAGTCGTATTAGGATGCTCCGAAAAACATATGATTAAAAACTTACCGGATGTATTCGAAACTTTTAGGAAGTATAATTTAAAATTACATCCGGATAAATGCATATTTTTCAATCAAGAAGTAACATACCTTGGTAATAAGTGTACAAGCAAAGGAATTTTGCCAGATCCCAGTAAGTTTGAAACTGTTAAAAATTATCCAACTCCTAAAAATGCGGATGAAGCGAAACGATTCGTCGCATTTTGCAATTATTACAGAAGATTTATTCCAAACTTTGCAGAATATTCTAGGATAATAACAAGGCTTTGCAAGAAAAATGTAGTTTTCGACTGGACAGAGGATTGTAAAAAATTCTTTGACTATTTGAAGGCTGCATTAATAAGCCCTAATATCTTACAATACCACGATTGCAGTAAACAATTTTGTATAACAACTGACGCAAGTGGTTATGCTTGCGGAGCAGTGCTAAGCCAAGAGTATGAAGGAAAACAATTGCCAATTGCCTATGCATCAAGATCATTCACAAAAGGAGAAATTAACAAAGCAACAATTGAAAAATAATTAGCGGCCATTCATTGGGCCATAACATATTTTAGACCATACGTTTATGGTAGAAAATTTTTAGTCAAGACAGACCATAGACCTATTTTCGATGAAAAACCCCTCATCAAAATTAACTAGAATCAGACTAGACTTGGAAGAATATGACTTCGAGGTGGAGTATATAGCAGGAAAACAAAATTATGTAGCAGACGCATTATCACGCATAGATATCAAAGATCTTAAAGAAATTTCAGTAGAAGCGTGCAAAATATAAAAGGTTACAACCAGATCTGAAACAAAACAAAAACCCAGTAATATAGCAAGTAATAATACAAAAGAAAAACAAAGTCACAATGAGAACCCCATAATATATGAAGCGCTTAATAAAAATGAAGTTAAAAGACATGTCAAGCTCGTTTTCAATCCTCCAAAATTATATTTCAAAAAAGGAAAGAAAATACTTAGTGAAATAAATATAAAAAACCAAATTGTTGAGGCGAAGATTGACTTAGGACAATTCTTTGCCAGGCTAATGGTAGAAGCCGGCAATTTGAAAATTGTAAAAATACAGTTGTCCTTAGGAGACAAATTGTTTAAAGATAACTATACTCGAGTAGATGAATTTAAAGAAATAGGTACCAAAGTTCTCAAAAATCTAACTATAGCATTAACTCCGGAATAACAAAGAAATTAAAGAAATTCTTTATAAATATCACGACGATCCTGTTTTTGGTGGCCACCCCAGGAATAAATCGTACGTCAAATAAAATAAGACAAAAGTATTACTGGAATAATATGAAAAATGACATAAGAAAACATATCAAAAATTGCATTCATTGCAATAAAAATAAAACCTATAAACACCTGCAAGAACGAATGACTACAACGGAGACGCCACCAAAGGCTTTCGATATAAAGGGTGTTTTTTTTACAGGTTTGTTTTTCGAATAGAGATAAAACTGGCATTTTGTGGTCAAATCTGGCAACTCTAATGTCATTTATGTTCAGTTTGGTTTGCCATTTCATCATGAACAGGTTGACAAAAGAACAACGCTTGCAAATCGTGCAAATTTATTTCGAAAATAATGGTTCAGTTCGCGAAGTTTACCGTGAGCTCCGTCCATTTTATGGTCGACATAATCGTCCATCAGAGCAATTAATTCGGTTAACCATGGATCGTTTTCGCACTACGTTTACTCTATGTGATAATACGCATCCGCAGAGACGTCGAACAGTGCGCACCGAAGAAACAATTGCCGCTGTAGAGCAAAGTGTTGAAGAGGACCCGAATGAATCGATTCGCCACCGTGCACAGCAATTGGAGCTTTGTCCATCAACTTTATGGAAGATTTTGCGCAAAGATCTTGGCTCGCGACCTTACAAGATCCAGCTTGTGCAAGAATTAAAGCCGCGAGACCATGCAATGCGTCGTGATTTTGGTGTATGGGCCGAAAATGAGATTGATTTCGATGCTGATTTTCATCGCAAAATTTTGTTCAGTGATGAGGCTCATTTTTGGTTGAATGGCTACGTCAACAAGCAAAATTGCCGCATTTGGAGTGAAGAGAATCCACATGAGACCCTTGAAACGCCATTACATCCACAAAAACTGACTGTTTGGTGTGCTCTATGGGCTGGTGGAGTCATTGGGCCATACTTCTTCCGCAATAATGCTGGAGAGGCAGCTACCGTTAATGGAGACCGGTATAGAGCTATGATAACCGACTATTTTGTTCCCGAATTGGATGGCATGAATGTGGATGAGTTGTGGTTCCAACAAGACGGCGCTACATGCCACACAGCGCACGTCACAATCGATTTATTGAAGGAAACATTCGATGAGCGCATAATTTCGCGGAATGGACCTGTCAATTGGCCACCAAGGTCGTGTGATTTGACACCATTGGATTATTTTCTTTGGGGATATGTGAAGTCGCTCGTCTACACCAACAAACCAGAAACGTTAGGGGAATTGGAAGCCAACATTCGTGGCGTTATTGCCGACATACGGCCCCATATGCTCGAAAAAGTGCTTGAAAATTGGACCTGTAGAATTGGCTTTATTCGAGCCAGCCGCGGCGGCCACATGCCCGAAATCATATGTAAATAAGTCTTTTGAGACATTTTTTGATATTTTTGGACGTGTGCTATCAGTTATGTGCTGTCGTATAGAATTACCAAATGCACTAAAAATGTCGATATTGGTAACCAGAGAGGCGTTACGATCGCAGGAATCATAATCTTATGGAGGAAACCCAATGTTTTTAGTCTCTTTGTACCAATATCGACATTGTTAGTGCAGTTTTTACTGTTGACGTTGGAAGTAAAGTTTTACCACCAAATTGTACCTTTTCCTAATAAAAAGTGGAATAAATTATTAGAAAAAAAAAAGATTAAATTGTAAAAGCTTTTTTTTCGTGTTATTTTTTTTAATGTTAGCCCAAAGCAACTTATAAAGTAAGGAGTTCAACGCCGAAAATTTATAAGTGCCGAAGATAATACGGTAATTCTATACGACAGCACGTAACTGCTAATATACGTCCAAAAATCCCGGGAAAGGTATCAAACGACGCGTTTTGATCTCTGTATCAATAATCCGAAAGCGAAAATTAAATAATTTGTTTCAGTGAAAAGTTATTAGCAAAAAACCCAAAAATTGCCTAGGTCCGATCTTAAATAGGGGGCTTTATCCAAGGTATTTATGTGCACAACACCTTTCTGCGTTGTTCTTGTTGTAGGCGTAGGCGGCTTCGGTCGCGCTTCAAAAAAAGAACCCTTGCCGGTCTAGAAATGTACGAAAATGTGTCCTTATTCTTCTGCGATGCGGATTTTCGTTGAGTAGACGTCTGTTCGGGTGATGCGGTTTGCAGCACTTGAACAGGAATTGCCTGGTCAACATCTTGCGATGCTCTTTAACACAGAGCATTTTAGCCTCGCTGTGTAATCGGGTTCAGATGACATAAGGAGGCATCCAGCAGTTATGAGTGCGGTGTTTTGGCAGGCCTGCAACATCCTCCAATGTTTGTCTGCTATCCCTGGCGACCATATTGGCGTCGTGTAGCTCATAACCGGCTAGCCAATTGCCTTTTACGTTGCCAGTAACATTTCTTTCTTGGCTGTTCCCCCCACCCTTTTCCCGCCAGCCAGTGATTTGAGAACTTTGGACTTTATTGGCAATTGGGGCTACATGAGCGCTGTAGTTGAACATTTTATCAAACGTGTTGTAGTTTTGCTGGCTTGCCAGGCTTTAGTAGTGGCACCATCTTTGCCTGCCTCCTGACGCTCTGTAGCTTTGACTTACATTCGTGCAAGTGCTGAAAGAAAAATGGCAATTTATAGCATTCCACATTCATGGTGGAAGTGCTACGTAAAAGATAGTTGTGAGCGGGCGTGTGAAGTTGCGCCAAGGGACGCGAGCGCCAACGGGAATTGCACACTTCTTGCGGAGCAGTGCTAGTGATGCTAGCCGTGGATACTGTATCTGGAATATGTGAAGGTGCCATACTAGATCGACGTTAGGCACGGGATTTCCTGGGTCGTGAACAGCAAGTGGACGCAAAAGTATTGAAGAAACTATAGGGTCTGTGTGTTGAGGAAATTAGCTCGGAGAAGCTTGTTTTGTGCAGCTATCGTTTACATACGAAACATTGAACGGGGCAGACGCAGCAGATCCGGTCAATGTGGTACGATAGAACCGGCTGTTGTGGGAATGCTGATGTAGTAGGTGAATGAGAACCTTAAGTGGTATTTGGTAGCAATATAATGGATGACTGCTGTCACCAATTCAAACTTTCAAAACTATCCTTATAAGCTACACGGGACAAATTCAATTAATTCACCAATTATATGCGCCAAAGATGTTCTAATTTACCTTAAAACCTTAAAAGAATCTTTTAAATATGGTCCTGATAGGATTCCTACATGTTTCTTGAAAAAGTGTGCGAACCATATTTACCAACCCCTTACCAATTTGTTCAATCTATCACTAAAGTGTGGTGTTTTTCCAACTGCGTGGAAAGAATCGTTTCTTCTACCGCTGCATAAAAGCGGGAGTAGGTCTTCTATAGAGAACTATCGTGGCATCGCAAAGCTTTCTGCCATCCCAAAATTGTTTGAAGCTATTGTTACAAATCAACTTACGGGTCCGATCTCTACTTTGATAGCTGACTGCCAACACGGGTTCAGTAAGGGAAAGTCCACAGTTACGAATTTACTTGAGTTTACCAGTCATGTCTCAAATGGCTTTAGAAAAAATCTGCAAACCGACGTTATTTATACGGATTTCAGCAAAGCTTTTGGCAAAGTGTGTCACTCAATACTTATTCATAAACTCGATCAGTTGGGCTTCCAGTCGGGTCTCAATCGCTGGATCTCTTCTTACCTTAGTGACAGGACACAAAGAGTAATGTTTAAAAATTTAGTATCCGATGTCATTTATGTCTCTTCGGGGGTTCCTCAAGGAAGCCATCTTGGCCCGATTCTGTTTTTGTTGTTTATAAATGATATTTCAACAATAATAAAATTTTCAAAAATGTTAATGTATGCCGACGACGTAAAGCTTTGAAGATAGAAATAAGCTACAATCAGATCTAAATGCACTAGTTACTTGGTGCGATTTAAATTTTATGCCACTTAACCTTAAAAAGTGTAAACACATGGGTTTTTCGCGTGGAATTTCTCAGCCGGCTTCCTATACAATTAAAAATTATAGTCTTGAGCAAGTGTATGATTTTGTTGACCTGGGGGTTACTATGGGCTATAAACTCAGTTTCAACCGCCATATTAACACAACAGTCAATAAGGCTAGAGGTGTCCTAGCATTCGTTAAACGATGATCTAAAGAATTTAGCGACCCTTATGTAACTAAAGCCCTCTTCACTACATTAGTCAGACCGATACTTGAATATGGTTCTATAATTTGGAACTCGCGTTACCAGGTTCATGCCTTGAATCAGTTCAAAAATAATTTTTACTATTTGCCTTAAGAGATTTTCATTGGGATCCCTTGTACAATCTTCCACCCTATACGAATCGTTTAAAACTCATTAATCTACACACACTTTCTAGTCGGAGGGAAATGCTTGGAACTATTTTGATGATTAAATTGCTAAATGGTTCACTATCCAGCCCATTTCTTCTTAGTGAAGTGAACTTCAATGTACCGTCTCGTCCTTCAAGGCATTTTAAATCTCTAATCTTAAAACATTGCCGAACCAATTTTCAGTTAAATGAGCCTTTTCGCTGTTTGTGTCATGATTATAACTCTCTTTCTGGTAGATTTGATATTTCAGACTCGCTTTTCAGCATAAAAAATCCATTCTTTCTATCTTAAATTCATAGCTACTAATTGTTTCTTATTCTTTGACTTGTATTTTAACTTTTAACAATAATTTTATTCTGTTAACTAGTTATTTCTTAATGTATAATCTATCCTATATCTACTTTACTTAGCTGATGAGGTTTTCTCTGTAGCTGAGCAGTTTTAGATCTCGACGATTAACAAACCAAAGCCTTTCAACGAATCGGCACGAACGAATAATCCGCGCGTTATGCGGATGCGCCCCTCGCGCCGGTCAGGGGGGGATATGGTGGGTAATCCGTTGGGAATTATATTATTATTATTAAAATGACGTAAACAACGCACAAAAAGCTGTGTTAAAATACGCGTTTTGACCTCGGCATCAATAATCCAAAATGGGAAATTGAATTTTTTATTTATGTCAAAGTATTTCTGGGCAGAACACCTTTCTGCATAGGCGACCTTCAGCCGCGCTTCAAAAAAAAGAACCCTTAGCCGATCAAAAATTAACTTTTGCAAGTTTCGGAATAACAAAATGTGGGCTTACAAGAACTTAATAAAATGGCAGAAATTTTTTAACTTTGATTACAAATACATCTTAACATAAAAATAAAATCTAATTTCCGCTTTTGGATCATTGATGCGGAGGTCAAAATGTGTCTTTTGACACCTCTCCAGACATTTTTGGACATTGTTTAGCGGTTGCGTCCTCTCGTAGAGAATTAGTCTTTTAATCTTCAGCCAATATTGTTGGCTAAATATTAAATTCATGGTAAAAACTTAATAACATACCTTGTTTGCTGCCGCTTGTCCTTTTCTCCAAATTGTTGGAATATTTTGGTATTTTAAATAAAATTTTGCTTAAAAAGTTTTTCTCTGAATTTTTGGTTTTCGAATCAATTGAAATTTTTTTTCAACAAATGGCGCTGAATTTAGGTTTTGCGATATTTTACAATATCTCATGCTGTTTCATTCGCACTCATAAAATAATGAATGTTACAAAATAAGCAAGGTTTTCTTTTTTTCACAAATCTTGTGCAAATTAACCCTAGAATAGATATTTGGTACTTATGGGCACTTTTTTTAATGCAACTTGAACAATTTTTTTTGGTCGCTTAAGGTTAAAAAAAACATTCCAATATTTTGGAAACTTCCCTACAAACCACTGCTAACCACATTTTCCAAAAATACCAATACATATGAAATTTTAGTTTCCCAAATTTCCAAAATATTGGAATGATTTCGTTAACCTTAAGCGATCAAAAAAAAATTGTTCTGAGTTATATTGAAATATGTGCCCATAAGTTCCAAATGTCTATTCTAGGGTTAATATGCATAAGGTTTGTGAAAAAGAGAAAACCTTGCTGATTTTATAACATTCATTATTTTATGAGTGCGACCGGAACAGCATCACTTTTGTTAAAATATCCCAAAATCCAAATTTTAACGCCATTTGTAAAAAAAATTTCAATTATTTTCAAATCTTCAAATAAAATTGCGGAAACAATTTTAAGCAAAACCAAAAAAAAATAAATAAAATTGAGGAAAGATCTGTAATCAAACCCAAAGCAATAAGCGGCAGCAAAAAGGATAAGTAAATAAGTTTTTAACATTTATTTTATATTTCGCCACAAATTTTGGATGCAGATCAAATTACCATCCGGTAAGTTTCTGCTACACTTTCAACCAAGTCCAAAATGTCGGGAGCGCGTTTTGAACTCGGCATCAATAATCCAAAATGGGACAGTGAATTTTATATTTATGTTAAGATATATTTACAATAAAAGTATTCCTTTGCAGGCCATCTTTCTGCATAAACAGCCTTCGGCCCAGCTTCCAAATAATAACCCTTAGCCGATTCCACTCCGGCTATCATCCACAGTTTTTCTGGGCAGAACACACTTTTTGCACTTTCGGTAAAAATGCTCTGTGTTAAAGAGCATCGCAAGATGTTGACCAGGCAATTCCTGTTCAACTGCTGCAAACCGCATCACCCGAACAGGCGTCTACTCAACGAAAATCCGCATCGCAGGAGAATAAGGACACATTTTCGTAAGCACTATGATGAAGTCCACCTAGATATTTCCTCGCCGTTTCATCCAAAGGTAAGCGGGACTTATTTTACCCAATTTTTCAAATAAACAGCCTAGCGGGTAATTGTTTCCTTTAGGATACAACTGCCAAAAAACGTCCGAAATTATCGGGAAAGGTATCATAAGACGCGTTTTGACCTCGGTAACTATAATGTGGAAGCGGATTTTCGAGTTTTTTTTTCAGTGAAGAGAAATTTGAAAAGTTGAAAATTTTCTGTAATTTTCATGTGCTTATTGTAATCACAATTAAAGTGTACCGAAAGTGCAAAAAGTGTGTTCTGCGCAGAGATACTGTGGACCGCGTAGCCGATGTTGGACCGGCTAAGGGTTATTTTTTTGAAGCGCGGCCAAAAGCCGCCTACGCAGAAAGGTGTTCTGCACATAAATACCTTGGATCAAACCCCCTATTTGGAATCGGACCTGGGTAATTTTTTAGGTTTTTTGCGAATAACTTTTCACTGAAACAAAAAATTGGAAATCCGCTTTCGGATTGTTGATACCGAAGTCAAAGCGCGTTGTTGGCTACTTCTCCCGATATTTTTGGACGTGTTTTAGCAGTTGTCTCCTAAAGGAAACAATTACCGCCTAGCGTATTCGAAAATGTATTATCTTCGGTACTTATAAATTTTCGGCGTTGAACTCCTTACTTTATAAATTGCTTTGGGCTAAGATTAAAAAAAATAACATGAAAAAAGCTTTTACAATTTAATATTTTTTTCTTCTAATAATTTATCCCACTTTTTATTAGGAAAAGGTACAATTTGGTAGTAAAACTTTACATCCAACGTCAACTGTAAAAACTGCACTAAAAATGTCGATATTCAATTCAATTCAGAGACTAAAAATATTGGGTTTCATCCGAATCATTCATCCGGGAACGTAACGCATTTTTGGGTACCAATATCGACATTTTTAGTGCAGTTGTTACAGTTGACGTTGGATGTAAAGTATTACCAATTTGGTTTAAAACAATTAACAACAATACAACAGGCAAACTCGCATAATAAAGCATTTGGTAGTTCTATACGACAGCACATAACTGATTCAACACGTCCAAAAATATCAAAAATGCTTCAAAAGACTTGTTTACCTCTTTATAAATCAACACTAATGGGAAGCGTTAACCACGGTATTTATATACACTATCTCTTCGGACATGTTTTAGCAGTTAGGTGCTGTCGTATAGAATTACCTCAATACAATTAATGAACAAAAATCTTTCTTGAGCCGAATGTTCAGTGTCTCTTAAAAACTTTTCCAACGCTTGCAGCAAATCAAAACAAAGTCATCAAATCAAGCAGCTGTTTGTTATGTGATGGAATGTGTTTATCGATCTGTTGAAAAGGTATCGATAACGTCTGCTAATTAGTCGGATTTATGCACTAGTTATGTAAGACTAGGTACACACTACAGCTTCGTATAAAACCCTTCACATAATACAAGTGCGTTCATATCTGCACATGACAGCGATCTAGCAACCCTATGGTTGTCGGGAGCTATGTAAAAAGACGGGTTTTGACCTCAGCATTAATAATCCGAAGGGGGAAAATAAATATTTTGTTTTAGTGAAAAGTTATTGGCAAAAAACTAAAAAATTATCTAGGTCCGATTTCAAATGGGGGGGCGAAATCCATGGTATTTATGTGCAGAGCACCTCAAAATAACCGTTAGCCGGTCCAACACCGGCCACGCGATCCTTTCCAAAACAGCTGATTCGACCAACCTTATGATAAACAATTAAATCGATTATTGGTGCTACATACAATTGCATTTAGGTTTTTCTCTAAAGTTAAGGATACGACTACAGCGATAAGACAAACGCACTAATAACTCCAGCTATAACAAGGCGAAACAGCGGTTTCCAGCATGCTTTGCCTCGAAAATGAAAATTAGCTCCAAAACACGTCAATGTATACATACTAAACATCCATCATATGTCAACTGCTAAAACACCTCAAACATATCATTAAAGCATAAACATAACTTCATTCTATTACAGAATACGATCCACCATTGCATTTGGACGACACCTTCCACTACAACTATGAAGGGAGAGGGAAGAAGGCAGCATT
The DNA here is from genome assembly GCA_949987695.1 of Merzomyia westermanni. Lineage (NCBI taxonomy): Eukaryota > Metazoa > Arthropoda > Insecta > Diptera > Tephritidae > Merzomyia > Merzomyia westermanni. The sequence goes on along the minus strand of OX465288.1, from coordinate 101,053,083 downwards.
ATTGGGGTTGAGGATTATGGACCTAGTCTTCGGTAAGCATTTATAAGTACAGCTTCTATGCAAATTATAATGTTATATTTTCCTTACAGATGCTTTTGCTCTTCTTCTTTAAATGGTCATCTAACCGCCTAGGCGATTTTGACCGTCCTACATAGCTCGCCAGTCGTTTCTTCGTTGCGCCAACTGGCGCCAATTGGAAACACCGCTTGATCGCAAATCGGTCGCCACTTGGTCCTTCCATCGGAGTGGTGGTCTCCCTCTTCCTCTGCTTCCACCGGCGGGAGCCGATAAGAATACCTTCTGGGCTGGAGCATCTTCGCTCATTCGCACTAAGTGGCCTAGCCAGCGAAGCCGCTGTGTTTTAATTCGCTGAACTATGTAGGCGTCTGCGTAAAGTTCATACAGCTCATCATTAAATCTTCTTCGGTACTCGCCGTCGCCAACGCGTAGAGGTCCACAAATCTTTCGAAGAACCTTTCTCTCGAATACTCCCAGAGCCGCCTCATCAGATGTTGTTAGTGTCCACGCTTCTGCACCATATAGCAGGACGGGTGCGATGAGTGACTTGTAGAGTGTTATTTTCGTTCGTCGAGAGAGGACTTTACTTTTCAATTGCCTACTCAGTCCGAAGTAGCATTTGTTTGCAAGAGTGATTCTTCGTCGGATTTCTAGGCTAACATTATTGTTGGTATTAATGCTGGTTCCCAGGTAAACGAAGTCCTTTACTATTTCGAAATTATTGCTGCCAACAGTGGCTTGGTTGCCAAGGCGCGAATGCGCTGACTCTTTGCATGATGACAGAAGGTACTTCGGTTTGCCCTCGTTCACCACCAATCCCATTTTCTCCGCTTCTTTTTCTAATTTGGAGTAAGCAGAAGTTACGGCGCGGTTGTTAAGGCCAATGATATCAATATCGTCAGCATATGCCAACAGTTGCACGCTTTTATAAAATATTGTTCCAGCGCGGTTAAGTTCTGCAGCTTGTATTATTTTCTCCAGCATTAAATTAAAGAAATCGCAAGATAGGGGGTCACCCTGTCTGAAACCTCGTTTAGTTTCGAACGGCTCGGAGAGGTACTTCCCAATTCTGACCGAGCTGGCGGTGTTGCTCAAGGTCATTTTGCATAGCCGTATAAGTTTTGCGGGGAAACCAAATTCAGACATAGCGGCATATAGGCAGCTCCTTTTCGTGCTATCGAAAACGGCTTTAAAATCAACAAAGAGATGATGCGTGTCGATTCTTTTTTCACGGGTTTTTTCCAAGATTTGGCGTATTGTAAAAATCTGGTCGATGGTAGATTTACCAGGTCTGAAGCCACACTGATAAGGTCCAATCAGTCTGTTTACATCAGGCTTCAGTCTTTCGCACAATACGCTTGATAGGACCTGATATGCGATATTCAAAAGGCTGATTCCGCGATAGTTGGCGCAGTTTGCAGGATCGCCCTTCTTGTGGATTGGGCAGAGAACACTTAGATTCCAATCTTCAGGCATGCATTCATCCGACCAAATTCTGCATAGAAGCTGATGCATGCGCCTTACCAGCTCCTCGCCTCCGTGTTTGAATAGCTCAGCAGGCAAACCATCAGCACAAGCTGCTTTATTGTTTTTCAATCGGGATATTGCTATTCGCACCTCATTATAGTCGGGTTGTGGAACGTCAATTCCATCATCTTCGATTGTGGGCTCGGGTTCGGCATCTTCTCTGGTTTCTTGTTCAGTTTCTCCATTTAAAAGGGCAGAGAAGTGATCCCTCCATATTCTGAGTGTTCTCTGAACATCGGTCACCAGGTCGCCGTTCTCATTCTTACAGGAGTTTGCCCCGGGTTTGAAACCTTCTGTCATTCGCCGAATTTTTTGATAGAATTTTCGGGCATTATTCCCGTTGGCAGGCATCTCAAGCTCCTTTATTTCACGCTTTTCTGCCTCTCTTTTTTTCGCCCGGAAAAGCCGCTTCGCTTCCCTCTTCAACTCGCGGTAGTGTTCACACACACTCCTCGTTGCATTCGATCTCAGCGTTGCCTTGTAGGCTTCGTCCTTTTTTTTCGTTGCAGCGCGGCACTCTTCATCATCATACCAGTTGTTTCTTCGCGTTCGCCGGAATCCAATTACTTCTTCGGCTGCGGTACGGAGTGCTCCTGAGATATGATCCCACTGCTCATGCATTCCACTAGGTTGAATTGTGCTCTCGGAGAGCAGGTGTGAGAGGCGATCTGCGAAATAATTGGCGGTCTGTTGCGATTGCAGCTTTTCGACGTCCAGCTTTCCCTGCGTTTTTTGTTGCACCTGTTTTGTCGTACAGAGGCGGGTACGAATCTTGGAAGCTTTTGCTATTACGCCTAAAAACGTACTAATCGACGACATACGGAAGTTTGTCGCCCTTAGCCATAACCGGCATAAGCAGGTTGTTTAAAAAAAAAAAAGAAGCAGTCATAAAGTGACTATTACGTATGCATTTTAAGACTGCATTCTTTTCATCTTTATAGTGAGTCAAACTCTATCGAGTGATCCCTAAAATACTACTATGTCAATCTTGTATATCTTTTAGCGAATACTTGAAATATTAGATGTTGACATCAATGCTCCAATTTTTTTTTTTCGGATAGAATTTTTAGTGACTTATTTTTTTATAAGTCGTTGAAACTGTTTTGGGACATGTATATTAACAACTGAGATTGCAAATATCCGCTAAAGGATATACAACATCGGCAAAGTAGTATTTAGTCACCCACTCTATAGTGTTTGACCAAATAATGTATATCCTATATAATTATCTTAAACTAGTTTTAATCGATTCTTTATAAATACTTATTATATTATCCTGAATTGACAATGAAATATGTATATTGTAAATAGTACCACTTTTGTAAATAATCTTTGAAATAATTAACTGTTAAAAAAGATAAATAATATATATTTAAGTTTTATTGCATTGTTAATAATACATCTTTACTTTTTTTAGTACAATGAACGACAATAAAATCTGAATAATGTAAATAGTACCGCTTTTGTAAATAAACCTAGTAATGATAATAGATTTAAAATATTGTAAATATTATCTTCTATTATATTTAAAAAGCATATTATAATGTTAGCAATGTTTTTAATCCAAAATAAACAAAAAATATATTACTAAATACTTAGGGTCCTATCCTTTTCTACTCTAAATTAATGTTTATATACTTTACAAATGTAAATAAATACTAGTTATGATATCCTCATGGTACTCTAAATTAATTTTTATAAACTCCAACAATGTAAATAAGTCCTAGTCTTATTAATAATCGAATAACACTACTTAAATACAAAATTATAATAAAGTTTTAATATTAATAGTGGTAAAATAAAAGACTATTTATTATTTATAACAATTATAATAATTAACTATTTATTTTTACTTTTTCCCACAAACTATTCGAATTTGTAAAATATTGAAAAATTTAGTTTTAATATGATTTATTCGAATGTATTAAAAAACAATTTCAATAAAATATATAAATATTTAATAAAAATGATGAACTTTTGTGCAATTTATTTAGAAAAAATGTGTAGGTATCTCCATTTGACAATAACCACTATAACTGGTATTTCATTAACCAATTCAGCACAAAAATTAACCATATGTTAGCTACTTTGGTAACCGATTCAGCCAATAATTTTCACCACATGTTAGCCAAAACAATAACTAACTGAACGAATATTTTTCACCACAATTTAGCCAAAACAAAAACCAATTGAGGAAATATTTTTAACTACATGTTAGCCAAAACATTAACTGGTTTTGGAAAGGGAAATTTATTAAAACTGGAAGTATTGAAAAGTGCAGATATAGTTTTTGTCAATGGGAGAGTTCTATGTGTGCAAGGGAGATGCGAAGGCACACATATGGTTAAAATCTTTACGTCGCCTGAACAAAAATAGCCACTTCGTAGACCATATGAGAAATTAATGAAACCAAGCATTTAGCTACATTGGTAACCGGTATGTGGTTTGTAGGGTAAGCACTATTTTACACGAAGTTTCGTTGGCGTTTGCATTTGATTCTCTATTGCGCATTGTTTGTTTTTGACAGCGTTGCCATTTACGCTAGAATCGCGGTTACATGAACTGCGTTCCAGGTACAAAATTACCGCTTACCCAATTGACCCGTTAATGTTGTCATTTGTACGTTCCCTAAAGTTTGCCAGATCCTGGTAATTTATTCCAGCTGCCCTGTTTAAGAAAACATCAGCGGGCTTCCGTTTTATAACCGAATGAATAGTATTATTGTACCTATCTACAGTTATCGCTACGCGCTCCTCAGGTGTTAATCTCGGAAACTTTGCGCGAAGGCAGCGATATATTTCAATCAATGTAGAGTGTAATCTCTCCACCTGGCCGTTGGCCTCGCTTCGCTGCGTCGGCGTTTTATATATTTCTATGCCTAAGGATCTGATGTAGTTTAACACAATCGGTGTTAGAAACCCGCGGATATTGTCCATGACCAGGGCCCGTGGTACTGTAAAATAATGTAGCGCAACCGTTAGTTTCATCCGTAAATGAGTGGACGATTTGTTTTTGAGCGGAAATAATCTAGCAAATTTGGTAAATTTGGCTATGCAGCTTAAGTCTTTTTGCTTTTCTATCTTGAATAAGTCTATGTGCAAGAACAAATTGAGCAATTCCAAAACGGCTAAAAAATTTAATTTTGCTATAAACAAGCATACAAAACTTTTCACTAGGCCCTGTAGGTTCGAAAATAATGAACAATCAATACGGATTTTTACCTTTTTTTTGTAAAAATATAAAAAAAATTTGTACTTTGCGAGGAAGGATATCGAAAACTTTTTATTTTTTTTCAGATATTTTTTTTCTCTGCAAACAGTGTTTTATTACAAAAAAATAAGCTTTCATCCAATAAAATCGATGGACTTATACAAAAGTTATAAGCATTCAAATAAATATAGCCATATTCTCATTCTGTATCAGAAAAGTGGAAAAAGAACGAGTAAAATTTGCTCGGAACTGAACGATGAATGCAGCCTAAAAACACAAATGTGTCACTTATTTATCTAATTTACTTATTTATTTTCTTTCCAGGAGTAAATATGTTTTTAAAAATTCATTTCATGGTTTCATCAGCAAATGAAGTTAATTGAAAATCGGTATCAAGTATTCTGGGATGTCGCAATGATGGGTGACTACTGTTGGTTTCTCATAAGGGAAACCGATCCTAATCTAAATAAGCGTCAAAACAAAACTATAACCAAATTTGTTCAAGTATAAAATAAGATCATAGAGTTAAGAGAAAACTTACATACATTGTTATCGTCGCATAGGTACATATGCTAATACAAGGTGGCGCAAAAGTAATCCTTCTATCAGAAAATGCTATAAATTTTGCGATTGGCCCCTAAAGTCAGTTCTGTTTTGACATTTGTGTAGTAAACACATGCGAAATACACGTTAATAAACAATGTTACGCTACACTGCTCCAGAACGCGGAATATTGCTGACTATTTATTTGACCAATAATCGGTCGGGGCCAAAGGGTTACTGTGAATGGTGAGCGCTACAGAGCAATGATCAACGAGTTCTTTTTGCCGCAACTTGATGAATTGGGATTGGAAAACATGTGGTTCCAACAAGACGGTGCAACAGCACACACTGCACGTGCCACAACCGATATGCTGAACATCGGAAGCTTACTTTTGCGCCACCTTGTATTTGTAGGGTACTTAAGTATTATATGGCTATATTTATTTAAATGCTTATAACTTTTACAAAAAAAAAAAGGTAAAAGTCCGTATTGATTATTCATTATCTTCTAACCTACAGGACCGAGCGAAAAGTTTGGTATACATTTTATTAGCTTTGTTATTTTTCAAACCGTTTTGGAATTGGTCAATTTGTTCTTGAGATATACATGATTAAGTGGAGCCATTTTTGGCTGTAGACCAGTGTTATTAACGTAAGCGGTTTGCAGACTATGAAGGTTATCTTCTGGAATTTTAATGCCATTTATGACATTGTTGACATTTAATAAGGCCATCGTAAGGAAGTACCTTCTGTATCCCCTATGGGGCTATGCATTCGCAACTTGCCCCCCCCCCCCCCCGCCTAAAGATTATTTGGTTTCTAAACACATTTATGGATGCCTCAACGTGTGGTATGAGGTCTGAGCTATTTTGCTCGGCGGAGTGCATGGTATCCTCTGACGCAGCATCTATTCCATATGCAGTGTCTGCTGCAGTACTCGATGGTTGAATGATTGTGGGGTTAGTGAGTGCGTTCACTTCCGTCTCGAGACGGGAGAGTGCATCGGCAGCCACGTTCGTTCTACCTGGCTTGTAAATTAACTCACAATTATATTCCTCTATTCTTGCTTTCCACCGTTTGAGCTTTGCATTGTAATTGCGATTACTCATGGAAAATGTCAGAGGTTGGTGATCAGTGTAAATCTGAATTTTCTCTGCGCCATACAGGTAGGAGCGCTTTGTTTAGGTAGCGGGGTATTTTAGCTATAGGCTTATCCTCGCCTATAGGTCCTAGTACCGCGCCAATAGCGTCTGTCGTCAGATTAATAGGTTTAGTGAAATCGGGGAATGCCAGGATATCCGCCGATACCAAGAGTCATTTTTTAATAATAATAATAATTCCCAACGGATTACCCACCATATCCCGCCCGACAGGCGCGAGGGGCGCATCCGCATAACACGCGGATTATTCGTTCGTGCCGAGTCGTTGAAAGGTTTTGGTTTGTTAATCGTCGAGATCTAAAACTGCTCAGCTACAGAGAAAACCTCATCAGCTAAGTAAAGTAGATATAGGATAGATTATACATCAAGAAATAACTAGTTAACAGAATAAAATTATTGTTAGAGGTTAATATAGAAGTCAAAGAATAAGAAACAATTAGTAGCTATGAATTTAGGATAGAAAGAATTGATTTTTTTATGCTGAAAAGCGAGTCTGAAATATCAAATATACCAGAAAGGTTCCCTTATAGAGAGTAGTTTAGCAAACTAATTAGGGTTAGATGGCCCCAGAAAAGAGCTTTGCCTACAATGGACCGGCGACATAACTCAGAATGAACTAGAATCGAAGACAGTCAAAGTGAAAATATCTTCACAAGATAGAGGAGCGCGAGGCTTCTATATAGAGAATGCTCGTACAGTGTCAAAACTAAATTTGCCACTACAATCTCTTGAGCGAAAAGATATATCTCAACGTGAATATTTAAAGAATACACCGGTGTACCCTTACGAAGCTGTACAAGTTCGGATTCTGATTGGTTTAGACAATATTAAGCTTTGCGTGCCTAGAGAGATTCGGCAATCGGAGAAAGATAACGTCATTGCAGTTAGGTGCGTGCTGGGATGGTCAGTATTTGGCAAAGATGATAACAACGAAAGTACCATGCAAAGAGTAATGCATGTTTGCGAGTGCGGTAGCAACATCCGTTTAGAGGAGCTCCTAAAATCTTACTTTTCGTTAGATTCGGAAGGCATTAGAGCAGTTAAACCCCTCGTCTCTGCGGAAGACGAACGTTCTCTTCGTATTATGGAGTCTACCACCAGATATCTTCTTGAGCAAAAAAGATGGGAGACGGGTATTTTGTGGAATGCCGATAACGTTAAGCTACCCGACTCACTTCAAATGGCACGTCGCAGGCTTCAGTGCCTGGAGGCGAAAATGGCACGTGGTCCTGATTTGAAACAGTTTCTTTTGACTACCATGGCGGATTACGAGCGCAAAGGCTACGTGAGAAGTCATGGTATATTCCAATTTTTACGGTCACTAACACCAACAAGAACAAAACTCGGCTGCGCTGGGACGCGGCCGCAACTGTTAATAATATGTCACTAAATTCCTTTCTTATGCAAGGTCCGGACTTTACAAAGTCTCTTGTGGGTATTCTAATTTGCTTTAGGGAAAAACCAATCGCCTTATGTGGCCATATTCGTGAGATGTACCATCAGGTACTAGTAAATAAGGGCGATCAAGCTGCGCAAAAGTTTCTATGGCGTGGAGGAGAGACAAGAAGGGAACCAGATACCTATGTTATGCAGGTAATGACATTTGGAGCCTCTTGCTCACCTTCGTCAGCCAATTACGTGAAAAATAAAAACGCTGAGCGATTCCGAGTCCAACATCCTGCCGCGGTAGATGTAATCATAAAAAACACCTTCGTAGATGACTGGCTTCAAAGCGCGCATAATGAGGAAGAAATGATTCGCCTTGGTTTAACTTGGAGCATCCATGCCAGCGGAGGCATTGAAATGAGAAGCTGGAAATCAAATTCGGCAGCCTTGTTACGTGCCCTAAGCGGACAATCCCAGCAGGAGGACAAACGTATTGAAAATCCGAGCACATACCAAGAGAAAGTCTTGGGAATGTGGTGGTACCCGGTAGAAGATGTGTTGACGTTTTCTGAAAACTTTTCGAAGGAACTTTTGTACGAGGACAAAACTCCAACCAAACGCCAAGTACTTCGAGTAATAATGACCGTATTTAACCCGCTAGGGCTTTTGGGATTCTATTCCGTTTTCGCGAAGGTACTAATGCAAGAGATTTTGCGATCAGGTATCTCTTGGGATGAGACTATAAAAGCGGAACAAGAGGAAAAGTGGCGGACGTGGTTACGTCACATACGATTAATACCGACTGTGCGAATTCCTGGCTGCTATCCTTTAGTCAACTACGCCTTAAGCCTCCAGCTGCACGTATTCGTCGACGCTAGCATTGACGCCTACGCGGCGGTGGCATATTTACGTGCCGAAGGGAGTGACGTATTTTCTTGTAGTCTGGTGGCCTCAAAAACAAGGGTAGCGCCTTTGAAGCCTATTTCCATTCCCAGGATGGAGTTAATGCCCGCGATTCTTGGCTTGCGGTTAGCAAAATTTTTATCAAAAGAGCTTTCGGCTTCCGTTCAGCGCAGGGTATTCTGGTCCGACTCGAAAAATGTGTTGTACTGGATCCGTTCGGATGCAAGAAAGTTCTAGAAGTTTGTAGCTGTAAGGGTAGGCGAAATATTACAAGATTCTTCAGTAGAAGAATGGAGACGGGTTCCGACGGGCCGACGAAGCCACCAAATGGTCGAAGGTACCGCTCTTCCACTCGGATACACGATGGTTTATAGGCCCATACTTTTTGACACTCTCAGAAAATGAGTGGCCGAAGGCAAGCCTGGGCGGAGAGTCGGTGATGGCATTGCATATCGAGTTGAAACGAAAATTGTAAAATTGAAAAATTTAAAAGTTATTAGCCCTGACTCCCAGAGGCTGCGAAGCGCACAAGAAGAAATATATTGCGACGAAATCTTGAATATCCTTGCAGGTGAAAATATATCCAGCAATAGTACCATGCACAAATGCTCTCCCTATTTAGACGAATATGGGATTCTAAGAATGCGAGGAAGAATAGATGCGATAGAGGGTGGAAGTTTTTCGGTAAAGCGCCCTATCATTTCGCCTCGCCATCATCAGGTGACACGTCTCATAACGGACTTTTATCATCGTAAGTTTCATCACCACCATAATGAAATCGTAGTGAACGAAATGCGACAAAGGTATTGGATACAAGGCTTGAGGGCATTAATAAGGGACACCGCGAAAAACTGCCAACTCTGCCGCAACAGTCGCGCAACCCCGTATCCGCCGGAAATGGGAGCCTTGCCAGCAGAGAGACTTGATTCCTTTACCTATCCAATAACCGGTGTCGACTACTTCGGTCCAATTGAAGTGGCAGTTGGATGGCGCCGAGAGAAACGTTGTGGAGTTCTCTTCACATGTTTGACAGTCCGTGCCGTGCATATCGAGCTGGTTTCATCACTCTCGACTGATTGCTTCTTACTTGCGCTGAAACAATTTGTTTCGCGTGGTGGTGTGCCGGCATGCATATGGTCAGACAATGGTACAAATTTTCGCGGGGCCAGTCGCATACTCGTGGACGAAATCAAGGAATTATAATCCGAAGAACTCGAAGGCCGCCGTCCGGACATCAAATGGAAATTTATACCGCCTGAATCTCCTCATATGGGGGGCTGTTGGGAAAGAATGGAGCGCTCCGTTAAATCGTTCTTATGGACATTCTACCGCCGGCTAATTTGCGAGAAGATATACTTAGAGCGGCTTTAGCAGAGCTGGAATTCATTTTAAACTCCAGGTCACTTACATACGTTCCGCTTGATTCGCCGGAAGCTGAGGCGATAACACCCAACCATTTTCTTCTTGGTAGTTCAAACGGAGAGAAGAAATTCAGCTTTGGTGGGGTTAATTATTCAACGCTAAATAAAAACCTTCGAGTGTCCGAAAAAATAGCTGACTATTTTTGGAGAAGGTGGTTGCGAGAATATTTGCCGTGGTTAACGAGGAGGACAAAATGGTTCGACAAGACCGTTGATCCCATGCGTGCAGGAGATATTGTTATAATCGTTGACGAAAACGTCAAACGAAATACGTGGAAAAGAGGGATCGTTGTAGACGTTACTCAGTCAGCCGATGGCGGAGGTCGGAGTCCTAGTGAAGGATTATATACCAGGCCAGTTGTAAAGCTTGCCAAGCTTGATGTTCGAACTGAACCACGTACAGCGAAGCAGCACGAAGTTCAAGCCAAGCTTATCGGCGCTGCATTTCTAAGTTCTCATTACGCTGCTTTGTTTATGCTGTGTATTGCACACATGCACAATAGAATTTCTTCTTTTGTGCTGCTTCGTTTTTACATAGCTGTCAAATAAACTTCGTTTTACTTACTTTATAATTCGCTCTTTTGGATTCTAACGTGATTGGAGAAAGGTGCCTTTTAGCGCGAAGAAATATAAGTGTAAGAATTTTCATCTTTGTCTCTACAATCATACTTATATATATATATATATATGTCCGAATTCAAAACTAATAAAATAAATATAGATTTTAGCAATTACTACCAGCGACTGGATTAGCTGAAAATACGTTTTTTCATTTGGTTCGCACCTTCTTCAATAACCATGAAACATTGTTGTATTTGAAATTAAAATTTCAATCGAAACTGAAACAATTACAGATACAAAACGTAAGATTTTGAAGCCTAACAATTTCTGTCGACTTAATAACAATTTATCATATAATTAACACTTTTAGGAAAAGTCCGAGATAAAAAATATACTTTTACGTATAGAAAACCAGCTTCAGAAGTTTTTGGGTGCTACCACTTCCTAGGGAATCTCATATAGGGGCTGCTGACTTTGTAAGTATAAAATTATAAAAAGCATTTCAATTGTTAATTATTTTTTGATATTTTACTTTCAAGAATTTGGAAATTTATTTATCTACTAAGACTGAAAGTTTATTAAAGCACTTCGTTGTAGAAACCGATCCATCGATGTTAACCCAAAGAGGCAGAGCAAATATTATTGAAAGTGCCGTTGAATTTTATACCTCTAAATCTAAATTAATGCGAGAACGAGAATTTCTATGAGTGACAAACCAGATTTCTGCCAAATTTCCTGGAGAGATAGTGGTAATGTAAATTCCAAAATTTAATACATATATGCATACACAGTAGAGCTTTTGAAACTGATTATATCTGTTCTCGTAACCACAAGTCGATTTAAGACAATTTTGAGTGACGGTATTATGGGGTTTCACGGTTTTAAGTTTGCCGCAAATAGAGTTTTAAGTTTTAAATTCATATTTGAAAAAACTTGAAACAGATACGGAAACCGAAGCGATTTATGCAAACGTTAGTTGCTACAATTCCGAGTTTGGGGATTATGCACATATGAACAGCTTTAAACCGCGAATACCGTAGCCCCTTAACCAAAATATGATAAACTCGACTTAAGCGGTTATTGCAGGAGACCATAGAAAGTGCCTATATCTGCCTAAGAATCATTGTAAATAGTTATTTAAGTTGCATAATATGCCTATTTCGAGATGAGCAGCTTTGCAAACTTTTTTACATATTGGCTAATTTGAAATCTCTTTAGACGACTTATGTGAATATTTGCGACTTTCAATATAAACCTAAGTAGATACAGCTGTATTTTGGATTAAACTTATATCTGCAATTAACGCTTGGGTCGATCTGCGGTCTGCTTAGTAATCTTTCAGGGTTTGCAATAACCGACTAAGTTTGAATGCAAATATTTATTTAGGTACTAAATATTTTTAACTTTTTTCAAATATGGATTTAAAACTTAAACTTTATTTGCGGTAAGCTAATATTTAAGACTTAAGTGGTTATTGCAAATCGGCACAGATATGTACCTGTTACAAATTATATTTTGAAAGAACTATAATTACAGGAGGTTTATTACAACAAGAGCAGTAAATATCCCAGTGGAAAATTGTACCATTTCTATAAAAACTCAATTGCACGTTTACGCAAGGAAAGTTTGTTTCCCGCAAAAAGAAATTCTTTTCAGTCGCAAATTGATTATTTGCCTCAAGACATCGAACCAATTTCAAGCTCTTCAGTAGCTGCTTTCGAGGAGGACAAGGAATGGCTTCGATACTTTTGTGAGCCGTGGGAGGAGGTACAAAGACGTTGGGTAGATACTATAGATTATCGTAGAATCTGCTTGGAAAAGAGTAAAGACAACCCACTGATTGACGTACTTTTGGAGTGGCCTTCTTACAAGAAAGATTTTGGAAAAACTTTGGTAAGTACATCCACTTGCTTTAACTTTAAACAATTAATGCATTAAACACTTTTTCTAAAATATTGACTGTCCGAACAGAAATGTTTTCATTTTGTTATTTAATATGTTTTTGTAAAGTTCAGAATCTTATAAAAGATAAGCCCAACTTGGAAGTTTATTCAACACTTTGTGATATAAAAAACAAAGGTAATAAGATTATTGCATTTCTATTTCCTTTTTACATAATTTCTCTTATTGCCTAGACCTACGCGATGCGGCCATATTTGATTTGTTGTCAGCTGTAATGCCTTCAACGGGAGTTGTTCTCTATCTCTATGGCGCGATATACAACAGGTATATCATCATAAACCTCCTAAGAGATTTTTGCGCCAAGCTTCTCTTCCAATTTGTGGTGTGCCGATTTGAATTTTCCCTACAAATTGGTGGGACCTACAGTTTTTTGCCGACTCCGAACGGCATCTACAAAGGAGACGAATTTTTGCTGAGAAGCCTGTCATGGCAGAAATACACTCGGAGAGTTTGCCAAACCACTGCCGAGGGGCGACCCCGTTTTGAAAAACTTTTTTCAAATCACTTTTGATGTTACCTGTACCAGGGCTCGAACCATGGACCTTCGGTGTGGTAGGCCGGCAACACTACCTTCACACCACGGCGGCCGCCAGTTGTTAGATCGAAAAATAAACAGTTTAGGAAGCCGTCAATCAGCGATTCCCAACGACAATTTTTACTAAGAGTCAACAGTGTACACGATTTACAGACATCTTTAGGGAACCTTTCCATGCAGTTAAAAAAAAATGGATTACAATTACAGCCACTAGTAGTATTGATTTGTAATGAAGACCCTTGCAATTTACAGATAATTGGATTACTTGACAATATTAAATACTCTTACACGTCTGTTATTGAAGCAGTATCAAATATTTTTAAATTGCAATATATATTTAATATTCAATATCAGAAACAATGTGTTCAGGTACAAAATTTCAAAATCAAATTTGTACAAAAAAACTTTTTTGAGATAGACTCAAACAATATTTCTGCTTGTGTAAATGTAACGATACCAGAATTTTCATAATGTTTATTTGCTTTGTGTGTAATGACTGCTTAAAAACTGTTAATGATTTAATCATACATTTAAAATATGTTCACCGTAATAAACCATATGGATTATTTAGGTGTAATTAAGACCAATGTATACAATCATTTTTGAGTTTAAAAACCCTAAAAAGACATTTAAGCGTTGGTAATAGAAATACCGAAAAGGCCAGCTCATCAAAAAATAAACTTTCAACAGTTGTACTTTCTGAGAATATTAGTAATTCAAATGGCATTCCAAATAGAAGCCAATTAACAAACGAAACTAAACTATGTGTAGATATTGAAAATCAAAACGCGTCAAAACCATATGTACTGGATTTTACTGTTTTAATTGAATCGATTACGCTAAAGCTTCTACAATTTTTATCAAATTTACATGCTCAAGGCGACTTAACTACAAAACATATTCAGGAAATAATTTATAACGTTACCACTATTTTGGAGTTTACACTAAACCCAATATTAAATGTTTCGAAAACTATTGCTGAAAATGATGTTAGAGAAAGTCTGGAAAGTTTTATACATCACTTACTCAGTACGATTAATTTGTTTAAAAGTGAATATAAATTAACGAACTACTTAGTACAAAACGATTTGTTGCAAAATCCAACACAATTCAATTTTGAATCTGTAGTAACAGAGATCATTTCAAATGGGATTGCGTCTGTTGGAAATAAAACATATGGGGGAACTATTCTTCCGATACGTTTTCAGTTGAACAAATTTTTTGAGTTACCTAATGTCTTAAAGAGCACTTTGGATAGAATTGAAATGCTTAGTCAGTATAATACCAGACTTATCTATAATTTCTTTCAAGGCGATTTGTGGAAGGAAAAGGTATTAAAATTTCCTAACAAAAAAAGTGATTCCCTTTTTTTGTACTACGATGACTTTGAAACAAATGATCCAATAGGAAGTCATCCCGGTACTCAAAGTATATCAGCATTTTACTACTCTTTCCCTTCTGCAACTGAAGGGGAAGCTTCAAAACTTTCATCTATTTTTCCTGCAATGTTTCTTAAAGCGAAATATTTAAAAGAATTTGACATTAATACTGTATTATGTCCGCTAGTTAAAGAGCTTAAGTCTTTAGAGGAAGATGGACTTCGAATTAGCGTCAATTCCACATATGAAACGATTCATTTTGTACTAGGGTTAAGAATCGGTGACAATTTAGCCTTGAATACACTATTAGGATTTTCTACATCTTTTTCACATAATTTTTTCTGTCGGTTTTGTACAATGCCAAAAACAGTTATTAAAAGTGCAGTTAATGAAAACGAGTTACTATTGCGTTTAAAAAATGACTTTGGTAGAGATTTCACCAACGAGTGGTACAGCGAAACAGGAATCAAATTTGATTCAATTTTTAACAAATTACTTTCATTTCATGCAGTAGATAACTTTTCTGTTGATGTAATGCACGACGTTTTCGAAGGTGTAACCAAATATGGATTGAATAATGCTATTAAATATTTTGTTTACAATAAGTTTTTTTTTTTACAAGACCTTAATAATCGCTCAACTTTCTTTGATTACGGAAATATTGCCGGAAAAAATAAACCGAAGGAAGTTTCTCCTCAAAACTTGAAAAATGGAAAATTAAACATGACGGCCAGTGAATCGCTATTGTACTTAAAATATTTTACTTGCTTCATAGGCGATTTCGTTCCAACAGGGAATGATGTGTGGAAATATGTTTGCATACTTGAAGAAATGATTCGTCTAATTTTATCAAATAAATTCACTTTTTACGACATAAGAAAGTTGAAAGACACTCAATATACTAATGTGTTCGATGACTCTTTGAAACCAAAACACCATATATTGGTTCATTATCCGTCAATTGTCCTACAAGGGATGAACGTTATATGTGCTATTACATAAGTAACCATACTACCTTATCGAGAAAAATTAACATAGATATGCCAGAATGTAAGCCATTACAAAAATTTCGTTTGCTTAGTGGTAAAGCGGCATTCAAACCTAATATGTTTTGAAATAACTAATTTAATCCATAAACATAACATTTTTATAAGTAATATGCATTTGTTAGCGTACGTAACTACTAGTACTGTAAAAATGAATTTACTAGTCAAATAAAAAAATATAATAAAATTGTATAAACCCTGGCAGCACAGGTGGGTATAAACATATGTCTGTGTTTTATTGAGAAAAGGACTTACTAAATTTAAGAAAATATTTTCCCGGGTATTTCAGTCCGTCTTAAGGAAATTTTTACTTAATTAAAGAAAGCGCTTACTTACTGCAAGAAAGCCATTTCTTAAAAAGTAAGGAAATTCTTACTTAATTAAAGAAAAAGTTTACTTACTGCAAGAGACGCATTTATTGAAAAGTAAGGAAATTCTTATTTAATTAAAGAAAAAGTTTACTCACGGCAAAAAAGGCATTTCTTAAAAATTATTTAATTCAAGTAAATACTTTCTTATTTTTTGCACTAGATCAGGAAAAACTTTACCTATTTTAAATAAAAAGTTTCTTATTTATTTAAATGATTATCAAGACAGAATTAGGAAAATATTTTCTTGTTTGTTAAAAAAAAACAAAAATTTATATTCTTAGATTTTCTTAATAGCAAGAAAATATTTTCTAAGTTCAAAAACATGCCTCGGTTTTATTGTTTCTGCTTTGGTTTAAGTAAAAAATTCTCTGCGTGTACGGCCCAATGTTTCGCTAAGCACCTTACCTTCATCAGCGGCGAAGCTGATTTTTATTTATTTTATGAACAACAACAGGAAAATTTTGGAAAATGTAAAATTGATACAAATAATAATAACAAAATTCCAATGAAACTTCCAATTAACACTTACATTTATATGTTAAATTGTGTTTTTTAATTACATGTCCGTGATATGAATTTAGCTTAAAAGAATTACTCTAAATTAAAAGTTTTATATAATTATTTATACCCGCTGTGTTGGGTACACTTGTCAGAAAATTTTTACCTATTTTAAATAAAATATGGGTGTCAAACGAAAGGGCATGGCCACAACTTTCATTTAAACTTTTCGATGTTTCGATATTTTTATCGATAAATGTGTTATCGGTAAAAATGTGGTTCCCATAAATTTTTTATGTATGCGCTCAATATGGGTGTCAAACGAAAGGGCATCGCTACAGCTTTCATTTGAACTTTTCAATATTTCGATATATTTATCTATAAGTGTTTTATCGGTCCAAATGTGGTTCCCGCAAAACCTTGATGTATGCATTCAATATGGGTGTCAAACGAAGGGGCATGGCCATTGCTTTCATTTGAACTTTTCGATATTTCGATATATTTATCCATAAATGAGTTATCGGTCAAAATGTGGTTCCATAAAACTTTGATATATGCGTTCAATACAGGTGCTGTGTTGGGTACACTGGTCAGACTGCACTTTGACCGTCCGGCTTTCCTATGCTTACATATACATATGTATAGGTGTAACACAATAATAATAAAAACAAAATATGACCAAAGCTCAAAGACATAAAAGGTAAGCAGAAATGTCAGTAGTATCCTCTATTCTGTTTACGTTTTTATTCCTCTTTTTCATATTCTCAGGCTTTCCATATTTCTCGCAGTTCGCTATCCAATGTTTTTGCATTTTTAAGATCAGTTGTGTGGCCTGTTGTTGTAGTGTGCTGCGCTAGTGCTGTATTGTTTTTATACCTAGTAGGGCTACGCACACAAGGTATATTAACTTTAGTCGCCTAACGGCAGTACGTAACGGCATGAACGGATCGAGATAGATATTGACTTATACATATCAAAATGTTCAGGACGAAAAGAGAAATTGTGTGAAATGTAGATATTGACTAAGTGACACATATATCCAAACTTCATTAATTTAGACCAAACAAGTTCGCAGTTATGACGAATTAAAACTTTATATAGCCTGGGGGCGTGGCTCCGCCTACTTTTCCAAAACTATATATTGTGAACCCAAGTAAAATTTCATAAAGATCGGTTAAGTTCTTTGGCGCCTATAAAAGACACAGATTTGTTATATCCATTTTTGTTCCGCACACAAGGTATATTACTTCATTCACCATAAACGAATCGAGATATATAGTAAAATATATGTAAGTAAAATATCCGGGCAAGTAGTTAATACCCCACTGCAAAAGCGAAGTTGTATGTCTTTTTTGATATCCATACCTTTCATAACCATGAAATGTTTGTACGTATACTGAAACGATCAGGAGGATGAGCTGAGTCGATGTAGCCATGTCCGTCTCTCGATACGTCTATCTGTATATCCGTCTGTCTATTTGAACGCAAAAACGAACTGAAATTTTTAAAATAGACCTGCGTAAATTGGGATGACATAAAAGATCACTTCTAGGTATATAATGTTCGGTTCCACTCGAACTTAGACTTCCTTACTTGTTTTGTTTGCTTATGTCCGCGTCGTATTCCTTTAGTCGAATGACTAAAGCACGCTTTGTTGTTCCTACGTATATTTTATAGCAATTTCAATTTTCTGTTCCTTTACATGTAACTTCATATGCTAGGTTTTTTTTCTGTGAGGTTGGAACTGATGTTTGGATGGATCTATATGCCAAGCATATCCCAATTGTTCCATAGGTTTACGACTAGGCTTGAGAGTTCTTATACTCGCTGTGTCAGGGACTGGTTCCTCGCCCAACCAAAAGCAATGTATTTTGTACGCCCTTTTAACATTAGCATGTCATTGCAAGGGGCATCCTGCCACACACTGCAGACTATATGCCCTGAGTATTCTCAAAGCCAAAAGGACGACTTAAGGGCAACCTGCCAGACAATGCAGACTTTATACCTTGAGAATTCTCAAACACAAAACGGAGACTTGACGGCAACCTGCCAGATACTGCAGACTTTATGCCTTGAGAATTCTCAAACCCAAAAGGGAGACTTTAGGCCAACCCGCCATATACCGCCCATTTTAGGCCTTGAGAATTATCACACCCGAATTGTAGGCTTCTTGACAACCTGGCCGGTACTTCGTTTGGTACTGCGAATTAGCGGTCCGGGAGGGTAACTTTTTCGAAACATTCACTAACAAATAAGTTTAAAACTTATGAGAACAAAGTTTGTACTACATAATGTTGTATTTCTTATAAATATATTTTATTTAAATGCTTTTCGTTTACATACAATATGTGCATATATAAATGTAATCAGTCGTATTTATATATAAAATAACTGGTTTATTCGGTATCCAAAATTTTGCACTAGGAGTTCATGCACATTAGATTAACAGCTGTAGCAGTAGCGCTAAATCAGCTTTACATTTATACTTTTGGTTATTAGTTTTAATACTTGAAATAATAATAGATTAACAGAAGTTAGTATGTATTCTAATTTTTTATATTAGCAGAGGTGAGCATGGTATAAATATAAGTTTGCAAACAAATCGCATATGTAGTTGCGGTCATAATACACATAACTATATTTAACTGGCTTCAGGTAGAATACAAGTAATAAACAAATAATATGTGATGGGTTTAGCAATTAAGAATGCATAATATTATATAACTAAATAAAAACAACTTATAATCGAACTGGTATCCCTACGCACCACAAGCATGTACATAGATACTAATTATGTGTGAAACAATTTTTGGTATAAAATTTTCATTTAATTTGTGTTTGCTGCTTGGTATGTTTTAGCGGCACGGTTTTTTTGTAACTGCAATGCCTTCCGTAGCTGTTCTTTCGGAGTTCCAGCATCTCCAAACGAAATATACTCTGAAAAAAGAATATAAGTATTACGTATATATTATTCTACATTATATCAGCCTATCAACAACTAACTAATGTGAAAATTTCCCGAATTTAATCAACAGCTCGCTAGATTAATCATTAAATTCCTATGTTTGATGAAAACCCCGTACACTGTGTGTACAAGGAAACCCAAACATGTACAAGGTGGCGCAAAAGTAAGCTTCCGATGTTCAGCATATCGGTTGTGGCACGTGCAGTGTGTGCTGTTGCACCGTCTTGTTGGAACCACATGTTTTCCAATCCCAATTCATCAAGTTGCGGCAAAAAGAACTCGTTGATCATTGCTCTGTAGCGCTCACCATTCACAGTAACCGTTTGGCCCCGACCGATTATTGGTCAAATAAATAGTCAGCAATATTCCGCGTTCTGGAGCAGTGTAGCGTAACATTGTTTATTAACGTGTATTTCGCATGTGTTTACTACACAAATGTCAAAACAGAACTGACTTTAGGGGCCAATCGCAAAATTTATAGCATTTTCTGATAGGAGGATTACTTTTGCGCAGTAACCGTTTTTCACCGACCGAATATTGGTCAAATAAATAGTCAGCAATATTCCGCGTTCTGGAGCAGTGTAGCGTAACATTGTTTATTAACGTGTATTTCGCATGTGTTTACTACACAAACGTCAAAACAGAACTGACTTTAGGGGCCAATCGCAAAATTTATAGCATTTGCTCATAGGAGGATTACTTTTGCGCAGTAACCGTTTTTCACCGACCGAATATTGGTCAAATAAATAGTCAGCAATATTCCGCGTTCTGGAGCAGTGTAGCGTAACATTGTTTATTAACGTGTATTTCGCATGTGTTTACTACACAAACGTCAAAACAGAACTGACTTTAGGGGTCAATCGCAAAATTTATAGCATTTGCTCATAGAAGGATTACTTTTGCGCCACCTTGTAGAAATATCAGTTAACTGAGCGAGAAAAAATAACTGTATTGATTTTTTAAAAACAAACTTTTAACTTTGATTTCTCACCATTTTAATTTAAGCACATTGACGCTATTGGCAAGAGCGCGTCTTTCTTTTTGTTTGGCATTCCGCAAAGAACATAGCAGCTGAATTCCCAAACTTCCACACATTAACTTAATAATTAAATAATTTCTTATGCAAAATATGGTCGGGCCAGCGCATGCCTCAAGGTTGGAACTTAAGTGTGCTCCGTCCAATAAACAAGAAATGCAGCAAATTGCAACAAAATTGGGGAAACAGTCCCCTTAATATCGCAATACCAGCACCTTCTTCAGGATTATAAAGGAGAAGTCTTTGAAGCAAAACGAGTCTTCAAACAAGGCGACTCCGTATCGTGGAATTTTTCCAATTTGAAGTTGGAAAAGATAATTCGAGTAGTGTACCACAACCGCACTGGTACAATTTATTACAAAGGCATGCAATTGCTGGCATGTGCTGATGATATTGATATTATCGGCCTCATCAAGCGCAGCGTGGGTTTCGCCTTTCCTGGTCTTGATAAGTGGGTCTGAAGTGTGCGACGATAAGACGAAGTATTTTCATCAAAGAATCTTTCAATGCTCAGGGATTAACGAAGTTCAGTTTAACAGATTATATAATATTGTAATTGAATTACTTTTGATTAGGGTTGACTATAATATATAGCATTGCACTATTTTTTGGACTGTCTACATAATGACATAATGTCAAAAAAGTTAAATAGTGGCTCACTTGCACATAATGAAATTCTTTGCTTATCTGTATCTATACTAATAATATATTCTGAAAGCCGTTTTTTTCCTGGCCGCAAAGCTCGAGAACGGCTCAACCGATGATATTTGAAACATAAACTCTCTAGGTGAACAACATGGTTATAGGCTGAAATAATTTAAAAACTTTCCCTGTTTTCCAGATATCGGTCAAAATGCGCACCGGGGTTACACTAAAAGGTGTTATTGCCATATGCACTGATGGCAAGAATAAGTTCAACAAATATGGGCAGAAAAAGTGTGAATGAGGTGTTGTCTGGGACTATCCCAAATATCTCACTTTAACCCTTTTGGAGCTCCAAAATGATACATTTGACCAAAAAATCTTTTCAAAAATAGCTTTTGTATGTTTGTTGCTTTAGACGGTTTCTATTACTCACATAAATTGACAAAAGTCACACTTTTTAAAAAAATTGCAAAACTACTACTAAATAAAATTAAATATACATATTTGGGGCATTAGTTACAGGACCCTGTATTTGTAATGCAGACATAGTTATGGGTGATTTGCTAAACGAGACTAAATCGGAGCTTAAGCTGAAACATAACATCGAAATAAAATTCTTGGTAAAATATGTGGACGATATTTTTGCCACAATAAAAAAGAAGGATCTAGACATAACGCTAGATACATTAATCAAACGGAGAAAGACGGCATTCCCTTCCTGGATACAAAAATACATAGACTTAACACAAAACTTATTATCGTCGGCACGTCTGATTAATTTTCTTTCATCCCAGCCTTTCAAATATAAAAGCAACACAGCAGCTAACCTAATCGATAAGGTGCTAAAAATCATCCACAACCTTTTTTTGAACAAAAATATCAGTAAAGTTAGAAACTTTTAAAAAAACAATAACTAATACACAATAATAATATCAACCCTAATACAAAATCTAATACAAT
This sequence comes from Merzomyia westermanni, assembly GCA_949987695.1. NCBI lineage: Eukaryota > Metazoa > Arthropoda > Insecta > Diptera > Tephritidae > Merzomyia > Merzomyia westermanni. The sequence continues at coordinate 101,030,957 of OX465288.1, read as the reverse complement.
CAAAGAGAGCGAAAATCGAAAACGAAAATAGCAACAAACGCAGCAAAAACAGAAAGACAATACTTTAGTGTTACATATATACAGTGTATGTTACAACAACAGGACACCACAGCTGATCTTAAAAATGCAAAAATATTGGATAGCGAATGGCGAGAAAAGGTTTGATACACTATGGAAAGCCTGAGAATTATGCAAAAGAGAAATAAAACCGTAAACAGAAAAGAGAATACTAATGACAGTTCTGCTGCTTACCATTTATGTCTTTGAGCTTTGGTCAAATTTTGTTTTTATTATTATTGTGTTACGCCTACATATACATATGTCGGTCAAAGTTCAGTCTGAAAAGTGAACCCACCACAGAGGGTATAAAAAATTATCTAAAAGTTTTAGTTAATAGTAATTTTTTTAAGCTAAACTCATATCACGGGCATGTAATTAAATTACACAATTTAACATACAGATGTAAGTTTCATTAGTATTTTCTTGTTATTATTTGCCTTTATTTTACATTTTCCTTAACTTTCATGTTGTTGTTGTTCATAAAATAAATAAAAGTCAGCTAAGATGCTTAGCGAAACGTTGGGATGCCACAGTGAAGTTTTATTGACTTACACTGTAGCAAATATTTTGGTCAATAAGCCTATATCCAAATCACTCATTACAAAAACCATTAACCAGCTACAATGCAAAAATGAATATGATACAAGTGGAACCAAGGATATAGAAATTTGAATGTGGACAAGTTTGCTTCGATAGTAAGAATCTGAAAACCTTTTAGCTAGTTCCCACTTATTGGATTACTGTTAATTGAAAGGTTTGTATTCAAATATTTTGCAATTTCATTATAAGAGGGGTAGGGGGTTGGTACAATATTGTACCATCAGTACTTTCTCTAGCGACAATAGTAAACTAAGGATTAAATTTAATTTTTATATCATTTAATGGCAAAAAATTAAAGTTATAAAAAAAATAGTATTCACTTTCAAAAGGATTTTATTTTAAATAAAAGTTTAATGCTCTAATTTACGAAATCTACTGATTTTCAGTATGATAAATGGCAAAGAAAAGTGGTACTCGTATATTCATACATTGCTGACAAATTTGTTTTGTTCTGGTTTTTTTCTAGCGCACATTTGGAGCAACGTCTTCGAGTTTGAATTGGCACCGGCAAGTGCAAAGATACGTTTCCCAGCTGTCTCTGTTGTTTAGGCAAAGGACCTGCTGGTTGGGATCTGCGCAATGTTGCAGTTTTCCAATCTTCTGATATTAATGACTCAGCTAGTAATATAAGGAATTCAATGAAAGGAAGTTTTTCTTCTTTCAGGCATTTACTGCGAAAAACATTTGTATACGGTAAAAGCCCCTTTTCCACCATTTTGTCGACTTTCTATCGTATTCGTTAATTCCTGCCATTTGGTCGGCGCGAACTACTCCTCACATTGCTTCTCGGTTGAATTTTATAGATTCAGGGCATGGTACTACTATTTTCTCCCCATCTTTCAACATTTTAATAACTGTTGTCATTGTTGGCGTATGACAGTTGCTTAGTACTAGAACTTACTTTGTATATTGCCACTTAACGTAAATAAGGCCAGATGTGCTGACGCTGAATGAAGACTCACTTCGCATGCATGCTCCTAAAGCTGAGAACTCTTCAGTCTCAAGTAGATTCACAGAAGTAAAGAATCTATCGAAACATACCGTCACATCGCGTTCTCTAATTGTAATTGCTAAGGCTTTAACCACACGTTTTCATGAAGTACCATCGCACTGATTTTGTTCCCTTCCAGTATATACATTAACATCATATGTTAACCCGGCCTCAGAGTCGCATCGCAGCCACATTTTTATTTCATGTTTTACTGACTTGAGTAGCATATATTGTTTTAAGGATGATCTTCCTTTGAATTTTGTCATTGATTCATAAATACTATGCCTTATACTACATATATAAATATATTTTTCAGACACTCGACAACATCATCTATATAGTAGGATTTGCTAGAGTGCCTTGGCTGGACGATATACATTCATAGGCTACGACGAAAAATTTCGATTGCCGAAGAAGTAGATGAATTTTTGGATTAATATTACACTCACAATGGTCACTTACAAAATGCTTAGGAATAAAATTTTTTTCAGGATAAGACCATAATCTGATTTCTAAAGAGCTGACATTATCAATATTTCCTTGTTCTTGATGGGATTCTTCAAATTCATCCATCGAAATGGTGCTTTCCACTCCTGGCAGTTCACTTTTCGAAGATAGAGATGACCAAGATTCCTCATCCTGCAAACGCGATTCCAGCTCATAATTCTCATCACTTCCGCTGGAAAAATCACTTTCTGTATTTTCGGCATCTGAATCCAGTATTTCATCAAGCAGCATTTCAATTCATCTGCCCTTAGTTTTTTTGACGTGGTATTACTTTATAAAAAAAGTGGTCACTGCTGATACACATAGGTACCGCCAGAAAAGCTAGTGGTACGTACAAGTACCAAGTTTTTAAAACCCCACAAGAATATGAAAATCAAAATAGTCGTTTCATTAATTATACTTACATTCAAAGAGGCAATAATTATATCCAAGGCGGATTTATACCAGGTGATATCAGGGCGAGTTCATTGCTGCATACACATACCTACTTCATGTGTTTTGTTTCGGCTTTCGCTTTTTCGCTTTTGTCTATTTCTGAAATCAAATTCACACATTCTGAATTCCAATTGCCTATTCTGAAATCCAATTGACACATTCTGAAATCCAATTGCCTATTCTGAAATTCAATTGACATGTTCCTAAATCCAATTGCCAAATCTGAAATTCAACTGTCGTTTTCTGAAATATAATTGGAATTTTCTGAATTCAATCTGGAAAAGGTGTAGACGCCGCTGCTCATATGTTCTTACGATATCACCTGTGATTGATCGCCTTGATTATATCCAATTTTATTAATTTTTTTGGTACCTCACACCTTCTTTCATAACATTTTTTAGCAAAAACGTGTCTGAAACCTTCGCTGTTTCACTCAAATCTGTGCATGCGACGCAAGAAAAAATTAACTAAAGTTTCCAAGTACCGTTAGAAAATAAAAAAGCCTGCTTTGGTACATTTTATATTGAGTTCGAATTCGATTTTTAGGATTTAGATCTTTATAAACATCAAGTGATACATATGGTGTACCAGGAGATTCAAGAGGGTTAAGAAAGTGAAAATTTTGTCTTCAAATCCGTACGATTTGTAAAATAATGTCCCACATATGTATATAAACGTTCATACCACACAACCTTTTATAGTTAAAGTATTGTCGGTACAGTATGTATTATCTAAGTTATTTTTGAATCATAGTCTGTAAGGATTGCACTTCATAGACTTAGGGCCGCTCTCATAAAAGCCAGTAACTGCTAACTGGAGTTTAATTGACGTATTTTGTACGGTTAGCTGTCAAATTAGTCGCCGATTAGGCTGAACAGGCCTTTATGAAAGTGGCCCTTAATTATAAAAAAGTGATAGAGCTCGTGGTATCAATTCATAAAGTATCCCTGCATAGAGTAGAAGGGTCAGTATGGTAGTTTATAATTTAAGTTAAGTTATGTACCTACAGTCATATTCATACTTGTGATGCTACTATAAAGCGCCCTTACATAACTAAGTACATAAACGCACAAACTTCAGAAAATTAAAAAGAAAATGTGATTACGTGAGAAAACTTCGCACGGGAGTGTGGGTACAAAATTCTTTTTACAGAAAAATAAATAATGTGGTAACTACACCTTTCTGTTATTCTGCCGGCTTAAGTTATAAATATGTTTGTGGACATAAAATAACAAAAAATTTGTACACATACTAGTTAACAATAATTAATAAAAATATAAGCACTTTCATTTTAGTCTCTATACCGCATTTTTCGTTTTTGACAGTTTCCCTGTACGCCATAATCGCGGTTACATCAACTGCGTTACCTACAAAATTATCGGTTACGCTCAAAACCGGCGGTTAGAATATTTACGAGAAGACCTTGGTCCGGCGTTGGAATTTGAACTAAATAGGTGGGGTTCAGAGGAAGAGCGCCTCCATAGAAAATCAGCAAAAATTAAATTGTAAAAAATCAACTAGAATCCTAAATTTGGGAGTGATCTAAGCGGTTTGCGGTGCAATTCACCATTTGTGAGTTTCAAAATGTATACGCGAAATTGTGTACATTTACGAATTTCAATTTACTCACAATGAGTTCTAATGTTATATATGAAAGTTTTTTACACTGTTATGAAAAATCACAGCATTTTACTCGGTTAAAATGTACTTTTTTATTTTTTAAAATTCTTATGAAGTTTTCACAAAATGTAAATGTTATTGTCGTTGTTGTTTTTAGCGACAAAAATACTCCCCCAATTTGGAGATACTAGTTAGGTATCTAACTTTCCCATAGCAGAGATGTTTTAATATCAGTATCGATCCCATGAATTTCAAGCATGGGGGTCAATTCTGGTTTTGCGTTATCGTGAAGTAAAAAAAATCTTTAGTTATCACTTGATGTTTTCCTTTTTCACGTCACTGAGCTCTAAAATGCGATTCTGATATGTGCGGTGAGAACTATTTGCTGAAGAACATTTTGAGTTCAGTTGACACAAGTTGTTCTTGCTGAATGATAGTTTATTATAAAATTGTAATAATAAGTCATTTTTGTCACTTAAAACCTTTAAATTTGTAAAAAGGCGATGTAGGAATTTTTTTTAATTTTGACTTTAACACCAAATTTATATTGGAGTTAACTTTTTCACTTCACTTAAAATCGAAAAATTTAAGTGAAACAAGAATCGGAAGCCGTGGGGAATTGGGCATTTACTTTTCACTGCACGGTGCCGCAAAACTAGAACTGACCCCCTGGCCAGTTTAATGGCTTGGTGGTGAACATAGCCATGTTAAGCTCAACATTTTCACTAGGCAAGGAGATATATTTCAATTAAGTTAAGCTTCGATAAATTTGGTTGTTTTCGGCTAACCAACTTTTGGTTTCCCAGGCCTCTAGATGAAGTATAAAATTACCATTATTTAGCGGCTACCAGAAGGGCCCTAAATCTGTATTACGACAGTGACAATTTATAAGGCTCATTTTCTGTGTGCCGCAATCATAGGGATCAAAAACTTCAAGAAAGCGGATTAAAGTTTTCAGTATACGTTATTTACCTCAGTAGATCGTACTTTAAATTGTACTTTTGTAGCTGTAGCTTAACTATTTTCTTTTCTGTTCATTGCAGGTCGTTGCAACTGTGAGTGTATACTTACTTGTCTTGATACAATTCAAGTTTACGTTAAATTAAAGTGAAAGTACCGTCGTTTGAGAAGACTGAAGGAAATTATATGTAAACGGATAAACAGCTCTACTTAACAGTATTAGCATCATTTATTTTGTGTAATAAAGGAAAACTTTGATTTGGGTTATAACCTTTGATTCATTTCCTAGAAACAAAACGGATCTACAACATTGGACGACAAAATCGAAGCGTTAATGAGAGAATATATTTACTTTTTCAGGCGAAAAATTAAAATGCTATGGTGGAGTTTGGTGCAATTACAGTAGATCTGGTACATTTTTTAGACGAAAAACAAAAATTTACTGCCTTATGAGTTTGAGTCCAGATGTTTTTCTCTTGTTCAATAATTTTTATGTCCTGTTAGTAATGATATTTCAAAATGTAACTACATAAAGGAAAATAAAGTGTTCAGTATGCGAAATAAGCACCTCTTTGAAAGATAAATGGATTGATTTGGTCTTGCGACCCAAACCTTCATTTCAAGGCACTTTAGTCATAGCTTTTTAGATATAACTCACTCCAAATGGAAGCGTCAAGGGAGGTCAAGTCATCCTGCACCTGTATTCTCCATCTTCAAGAAGAACTTTGTCTCTCGAAAACCCCAAAGGCCACCTAAATTTTTTCCAGGATGGGTATGATCAAATGAATCTTTGATCTTTGAAGCGTGATCTTTGTTCGTCGATGAAAGATTTTTCGTAAAGTGTGCAACCGATTAAAATAAACGTTCCAGTTTCGGTTCTGGTTTCGCTCTTCAACATTTTTTTCGGTTTCGTTCCGTTTTCGGTTTCAAAATGAAAAATTAACACACGTGTTTTAAGTTTTTTAGTAAGCTACAAAGTTCAAGTGACTTAAAATAGGCCTGCTGAAATTTTCTCCAATATAATAATAAATATTGTCCATGCAATGTATGTATAAAATTAGCGAAAATAAGTCCGACCCGTTTTGATTCGGTTCCGCGTTTTGAAACAGTTTCGTCCTTTCTCAGTCTAGCTATCTATTAGTAGACAAAAATGTGGATATATCCCTAATCCTTTCTTTAAAAAGATCAACTTCAATCATTGAGCTATTAACGAACGTTAGGTACGCGTATGCATGTATGCAAAATATGTGTGTTGTTCACCTTATGTACTCCTAACCAAGTTTTTATATAACACTGGTCTACAGCCAAAAAACACCAGAGACGCGAATATGAAATTCGTATGTAAAACCACCCCCTGATTCCGAAAATCGATTCTATACAGTTTCTGAGATATTTGCGATTTACCGTTATTTCAAAAAAAAAAATGCCTCCACTTAGGCCCAGTTTCTCCGTGCTTGGTTAAGCTCAGTTTAAACTAAGTTTGCTTAAACTCGGCATAAATTTAAACTCCAGTTAAACTGCAGAGCGGTTCTGCAGTGAGAGTTTAAGGCCGCTTTTAAGGTTTGCTTTTTATACGGCAACATTGGTTTTTCTTTGTCTAGATACGGCAACAGATGACGTTTGTTTACATATTCAACGCCATTGCTTCGGCTCAGTATTGTAATAGTTAGGATTTCGCTAATTTCTGCATCACTATAATCACTTTCGTCAGATGATATATCCGTTATTTAATTAAATATAAAAATATCGTCCTTTTTTAATTGGGTTCAGTTTATTGTTTCACAACCAAAACCATCAAATATGCAAACAGCTCACAGGTTAACTAGAGTTTAACCCTGCCAAATTGGCCGCTTAAGCTACGTTTAAACTTCGTTCAAAGTTGACTGGAAAACTGCGTAACAAGTTTAAGCTTAGTTTAACTGACAAATTGAGTTGAACTTGTACTGAAAAACCGGGCCTTAATCGTGTATATCTCAAGAACAAATTTAGCAATTCCAAAACGGTTTGAAAAAGCTAATAAAATTTGCTATAAACAATGCATACAAAACTTTTCGCTAGGCCCTGTAGGTTCGAAGATAATGAACAATCAATACGGATTTTTACCTTTTTTTTGTAAAAATATAAAAAAATGTGTACTTTGCGAGAAAGGCTATCGAAAATGTTTTATTTTTTTCAGATATTTTTTTTCTCTGCAAACTCTGTTTTATTACAAAAAAATAAGATTTCATCCAATAAGATCGATGGACTAATAAAAAAGTTATAAGCATTCAAATAAATATAGCCATAAATACTTAAGTACCCTACAAATATTAGCATATGTACATATGAGACAAAAACAATGAATGTAAGCTATCGAATATATATGAATGAGGCTATCGAAAATTTTTTATTTTTTTTCAGATATTTTTTTTCTCTGCAAACTCTGTTTTATTACAAAAAAATACGCTTTCATCCAATAAAATGGATACAAAAGTTATAAGCATTCAAATAAATATAGCCATATAATACTGAAGTACCCTACACGTAAAGGGTGTTTTTTTTAGGGGTATAGAACTTCGAATTGAAATAAAACACAAGAAAATCGTTTTAAGGTCCATCAATTTGGCTTTATTGGAAGGATAATTTTATGCCATTAATGTCTAAATATGATTTCGGGCATGTGGCCGCCGCGGCTGGCTCGAATAAAGCCAATTCTACAGGTCCAATTTTCAACCACTTTTTCGAGCATATGGGGCCGTATGTCGGCAATAACGCCACGAATGTTGGCTTCCAATTCCCCTAACGTTTCTGGTTTGTTGGTGTAGACGAGCGACTTCACATATCCCCAAAGAAAATAATCCAATGGTGTCAAATCACACGACCTTGGTGGCCAATTGACAGGTCCATTCCGCGAAATTATGCGCTCATCGAATGTTTCCTTCAATAAATCGATTGTGACGTGCGCTGTGTGGCATGTAGCGCCGTCTTGTTGGAACCACAACTCATCCACATTCATGCCATCCAATTCGGGAACAAAATAGTCGGTTATCATGGCTCTATACCGGTCTCCATTAACGGTAGCTGCCTCTCCAGCATTATTGCGGAAGAAGTATGGCCCAATGACTCCACCAGCCCATAGAGCACACCAAACAGTCAGTTTTTGTGGATGTAATGGCGTTTCAAGGGTCTCATGTGGATTCTCTTCACTCACCATAATAAAGATATCACTTGGATCAATCCATCAAAATCAAGCTATTTGGGACAATATTTTTCGTCACTGCCGCTGCTGCATAATCAACCGGCCATATCATACACAGCATCAACAAAAGGTTTCAATAAGATAGGAAAACACTCTATAATTTCATCCCCACACAGTCCATAAAAAATTCAAAGTTTATATATTATAATAACATCACCATACTCTGCCACAAAAAAGCTGCCACACAAGTTATTTGCAACACCAACATAATACAACACACAAGTTATTTACAACAAACATCAGCCGATCACCACATCAAAGCACATAAGTTGTATATTTCTTGCCACTTAGTTTTTTTCATGTTGCAACCAATTTGTTTTAAAGTGCTGCCCGCGAGTGTATTCAAAACATAAGTGCGTTAAGTGAAATAAGAGTGATTTTAGTTCCAGTTAACTAATTTTTTTTCCTTTAATTTTTTAAAGTAAATTAAACGTTTGGAATACCCTTGTGACTATCTGGATTATCCCCCCACCAGTGGTAAGGTTTTCTGGACACAGCGCAAGGCAAGAGGTAATATAACCTCACTTTCATAAAATTCACTGAGTCTTTCGATCTTTAGTTGGTTTTTGATTTTCACTTTTTTTAGCACATACCAATCGAAGACTAGTTTTTATTTTTTTAGTAAAGTCACTACGTTTTAACACGATTTGCATTTATTTGCACATTTTTTATTAAATATTCAGTTTATCGCTCGTGCGCGGTGTACTTTATTTGTGTAACGTACGTTTACGTATCCCGCACGTACGTACGTTTGAGGGAATCTTATGCCCGTGGCGTCAACGGAGAAATCAGCCATTTTTTGTTGTTTACATTCAATACCATGTTGCCATTGATCAGTTTTCATGCATGCTAACTCAAACGTGCACTTTTGAAACAATTATTTTTCATTTTATAAGTGTCCGAAATTAATATATCATCAGCTACGTACGTGCGTCGGTTATTGGACTATCAGCCAAAGAGTGTTATTGTTGTACAAACATATTAGACATACAAAGCGGCCAAGTCTGCAATAAATAAATAAAATTGAATTGAATTAAAAATACATTATTTGAGTTGATTTGAAATTTTATTGAGTTGGGTTTTTTAAATTTCCTGAGTAAAATACTGCCTTTACCCTTTCTATTCAGCATTTGTCTTGTACGGTTCAGCATTTCATCGTACCTTCAGCTAATTTCTTCTGTTTTGATACGGTACATCTTCATCCAAAGTTATGGACAGTTTCATTAGACTAGCTGATTCGATTGGTGAATACGAATCAGACTACAATGAACTAGAGGATTCAGTCCACAGCAAGTACACTCTTGGGCTTCAACAAGAGCAATGCGGAGGAAAACCAGAACGGTTTATGACGACTTATTTAATTCAGATAAGTTAGAAGCCACTGGTATAGTTTCTGTCAAACAGAAATATAAGAGATATTTACGCTGCACGCCAAGGGACATACAATAAACCAGAGTAAAAAATTGAAGAAAAGCCCGAATTTGAACACAGTATCCGCCTGCCTCCATGTGATACTGAAGTTTTCAAGGGCGATTATGTGTCAAGGCCAACATATCGTGACATGTTCATGGCCATATATATCTTGAAGAAACGCCTAATACCTGTTGAGAGATTGTTCCATCTCAACAATAAAACACAAGGTGAGGCAAAAGTTATCAGCCAAAAGTGCCCACTCACGAATGAGGGATTCGATACGGCCTGGAGAAACTTATGCGAGAGATACGAATACAAACGTATCTTAGTAAACTCCAACTCCAGATTTTGGCGTTTGTTCTTAACGAAAATGCGATTCTGTAACTCTCCTTTAACGCCGCTAAACAGCTGACTCTTGATAGTGATAAAATATGGAAATACTGGTGTTCAGACGTATTTAGCCCTAAATTACATGCAAAAAACTCAAAACTTACTTTTTTACCTTTTCCAAACGCTAAAACACTTGTAAATATATTAACGCGATCGTTAACACCTCGAAAATAATTCGTGACAGCTAACCACACAAAAAGTGTTAGCTAACACTCTTTGACAGCAGATACTAGCTCTGAATAGTTATTTAATTCAATATCAAAAAAATAAAAATTATTTGGATTGGAATAAGCTCATTGGACTACGACAGCGTATATCATCGGCAACGAGTTTAGCTAGAAAGCTCTAGAAAAAAATTCTGCAATGTTTAGTACAGATTGTATTATTCATAAGAACATTTTTGATTCCAAGTTTGATTCCAGGGTTCTACCATGAGGATTGTGAACTACATGACAAGTTAGAGAGTGAGTGTGGTAGCGCGATTAAAACCCTTTATCGCGAAATATATAAATTCTTTTCGTCCCTTGGAAGCCATAAAATTTACACTTCGAACTGGGATGTAATTATTACATACTTGTGTTCGACGAAATTGCAGGAAAGTACGCTTGGTCTATGGGAGCAAAGCATAGACCAAAAAGTGGAAATATCCAAGTGGGAGGATATGCACAAATTTTTGTCCAACCGGTTCCAGACACTCGAAACAGTGCCTGGGTTCATAGGGTGTTCTTCGAAATCGCAAAAACCGCAAAGTACGCGGAATGCCAACGAAACCCCTGCAAAAAGACTTGGTACATACCAGGCAAACGGGACTAAATTACTGTGCACAAAGTGCAAATCGAATGCCCACAGATTCCAAACTGTCCTCGTTTTCTCAAACTAACTCCGGTGGAGAGAATTAGTTTTGTCAAATCCACCAAGGGTTGTTTGAACTGCCTATCCCCAGGACATACTGTGTCGAAGTGCACTTCTTACGACTGCAACAAGTGCCACTCTCGACATAATACGCTCCTGCATGCGGAGTCCATTCAAACGCAGGCAACCACCAGCCCTAATCAGCATGATGCTGATAATGCTGCCTCAACTTCAAAACAGGCACACGAGATACGGGAAGCTGAGAAGTCAAGTTCGGTTTCAAATAAAAATGTTAAATCCTGCCATGTGCATTCAAGCGCAGGTGTGCTGCTAGGGACAGCTCGAGTAACCATTCATCATAATGGTACAGACTTTCCAGCAAGCGCACTGATTGATTCTGGTTCAGAGTGCTCGTTTATGACAGAACGACTCAAACGCAGAATCAATTTACCGGCAAAAAGGATGCATGCTAAGTTTCGGGCATCACTAATGCCGTCTCGGCTCAATTCAAGGAGGTATCCAACATTGAACTCGGTGCACCGGTGGAACCTTGCTTCAGCTTCACAACTTCTGTTCTAACTCTAGCTAAGCTAACTGGGAATCTGCCATCCTGACATATCGACGCTACGACTATGCAGGCATTCCTAGACTTTGTCTTGGCAGATAAACAATTTTACATCCACGAGGAAGTTGATATCGTACTTGGCGGAGATGTATATCCGCAAATCATACTGAGTGGGCTGAAAAATTTCTGGCCCACGAAACCCTGTCCGGTTGGATATTAACCGGTCGTATAGAATCACCGAATCCAACCAGAAATATAGTGTCCTTTTACAGCGAAGTTGCTTTGGACAAACAGCTTACAGCATTCTGGGAATTAGAAAATCTGCCTAGAAACAAAAGTCTAAACGCAGATGACAAGTACTGCGAAGATCTATAGAGGAAAACTACGAGTCGTAGAAAGGATGGGAGATATGTCGTCTCTCTTCCATTCAGACAGGAAAACTCAGATAGGAGAAATATAGGAAGCTCCCTTAGGCGGGCGTGTTCGCAAATCTTCCGGAATGAAACGCGTTTAGCAAAGAACCCGGAATTAGGGAAAGAATACGAGACATTAGGGCATATGCGAAAAGTTAATACCATTGTACCAGCCGATTCGGCGGACAACTACTTTTTGCCCCATCACGTCGTAGTAAAGGTACGCGTCGTTTTTAATGCGTCAAGCCCAACGGCAAATGGGAAAAATTTAAATGACATTCTCCTGCCATGCCCAGTACTACAATCAGATCTTCCAGTACTTATACTGCGATGGAGACTGTATCGGTACGTTTTCAATAGTGACATCGAAAAGATGTATAGGCAATTTTGGATGAGCGATGATCACGTCAAATTCCAGCGGATTGTTTACCGAACATCGCCTCAAGAACCCAGCTGAAAACGGTCACTTCCGGGTTCAATTGTGCGCCTTATCTGGCAATTAGGAACCTTTGCAACCAGCAGATGAAGTAAAAAGTTCTCACCCTACAGCATCTAGCACACATAAGATGACGTATTAGCGGGGGGACATACACTCGCATCGACCATTAATGCGAGGAATGAGATTCGCCAAGTCTTACTCTCCGCTGGCTTCCCACTCCGGAAATGGTGAGGAAATTCTCAACGACATCCCAAAATCGGATCGGCTGACCGAGGACTTTCTGGCATTCGAAGATACCAGCACCGTTAAGGCTTTTGGCATGTTTTACTTTAAAGCAGGGTCTCTGGAAGAAAGTGAAAAGCTGACAAAACGAGCGATTCTATCCGCCATCGCCAGGCTTTCCGACCCTTTAGGATGGCTTGCACCAATAGTCATTGTGGCTAAAATTTTGATGCAGAACATCTGGTTAGAGGGCACCGATTGGGATGAGCCAATTTCGTCCTATACATTGGAACGATGGCAAAACTTCAGACATCAATACCACGAAATCGACAAAATAAGGATAAACTTTTCACCAGAAGATGATGTCGAAATACATGGATTCTGCGATGCTTCGGAAAAGGCATACGCTGCAGCTGTCTACATGCGAGTCAAAAGGAATGATGATATCTTCGTGAATCTACTCCTTACCAAAACCAGAGTAGCACCAGTGAAGACCATCTCATTTCCGCGCTTGGAACTTTGCGGAGCAGTCCTGTTAGCGGAGATGATGTAATCAATATTCCGAAACATCAAACTGGGACCAGTGAAACAATATCTATGGACGGATTCCACCATCGTTTTGACATGAATAAGGAAGCCACCGTGTTCCTGGTCAACATTCGTCGCACACAGGATAACAAAAATCATCGACCTAGTCGGCACTAAGGACTGGCTTCATGTCGCCCCGGGATACGAATCCAGCAGACTTTGGAAGCAGAGGACTACCGGCATCGGATTTGGTCAACAATTCTTTGTGGTGGCAGGGACCTTCTTGGCTGCAGAAGACAATTCCCAACGGCGAGTAAAAGAAAAAGAGTATAATACATCCGTGGAGGACAAGAGAGCGCAGTTCAACGCAATATCAACGCAAAAAGAAATCGAGGTCCTCTACCGGTTTTCGGATTTACCGAGGGCTTTGAGGGTACTATCATATATTATGAGATTCTTTCGAAGAACTCATCCCAAGACAAAAGCTTCCTTTCAAGAAAAATCGTGCTTAATCCCATCCAATGAGATCAAGACCACAAGGCAACTCTTGATTCAACTGTACCAGAAGCAATATTAAGGTGAGAAATATGTAAACTTGAAGAAGGGACAGGTAATCGATAGGAAAATCGAGGTATTGCCATTTAACCCGTTCATCGACAAAGACGATATTATTAGGGCAGGTGGTCGTCCTGGAGCGTCTCAAGACCTTGCGTATAACGAGCACCACCCAATCATACTGCCGTACAATTGTAGGTTGATGCGTTTGACTGTACAAATGATACATAAAATCTCCCTTCATGGGGAAAACCAACTCATGCTCCGTCTAATTCGCACCCAATACTGGATTCCGAATGTCAAGAACATCATTAGAGCCACCATCCACAACCCAACTTATGGGGACCCTTCCTTGCGAACGCATTACTTTCACCCGCGCGTTTACCAATACCAATTACCAATAAAAGTTACCGCGGTAGAGGATGCTTCCAAAGGGCTACGTTTGCCTCTTTGTTTGTTTCACTACTAAAGCGATCCATCTGGAAGCGACCAGTGATCTTAGTACCCCATCCTTTCTAGCAGCTTTTTCGCGTTTTATCGCTAGACGAGGATGTCCGAAAAACATTTACTCCGACAATGGTACTAATTTTGTCGGAGCGTCACGATCTTTACGATCTAAATTTAAGGTATTTATCTCGGAAGCCCGAGATACGACTCTTTCCAAATATAGCCATCAAGCCATGACATGGCATTTTATTCCGGCCGGGGCTCCACATATGCGGGGACTCTGGGAGGCGGGAGCGAAGAGCTTTAAAAGCCACTTCAAGAAGATAGTCTCGCCTACGCTAATGTGCCGGATTGAGGCATGCCTCAATTCATGGCCACTTAGTCCATCCTCAAATGAGCCTGCAGACCTAGAGGTATTGAGCCCTGGGCACTTCCTAACTGGAAGTCATCTCCTGGATCCGCCAGAACCAGAGGTGAATGAGAGCCCTGCCTTCATTATCAATAGGTGGCAGAAGCTCAAGGCTCTTCATCAAACCTTCTGCAGGCGATGGAAAGTGGAATACTTATCCGAACCTCAAAAACGATTGAAGTGGAAGTATCTGAAATAAAATATTAAGGTGGTGGATCTCGTTGTCATCAAAGAGGACAACTTTTCTCCAACCGAATGGAGGCTCGGTCGAGTTACCAACGTACACCCCGGCGAAGATAACCAAGTGCCTGTAGTTGACCTCATGGCCGAGAAGGGTCAGATCAGAAGACCGTTTGGTCAAACTGATTCTGCTCCCGACATCGGGGGCGGATGGCGAGAGGCCCGCTGCCTCCTCCTAACCATCCCCTCCATTGTTGTCCCAACCTTTTTCAACCCCGTATCCCAAAATTTTCCACCCTTCACTCGCCACCTTTAATGAGGACACCTAACGCAAAAGGACGAACCATTCTGCCACAGAAAACAACTACACTCGCAACCCAGACCAAATAAAACCTAACGCAGAAAGGCGAGCCAAAAGGCCACGGAAAAACTATCCATCTGCCACGACAAGTTGGCAGCAGATGGTTCCACCCTCGTATACATATCCCCTTACAAACATATAATTACAGGCAAATAACAAGTAGAACATTCTGTCAACACCCAACAAGCAAAATAAACTTCTATTAAATTATATCAAACTCTCATTCAAACCACAATTTGATTATTATTTACTTACTGTAATGAAATAAATAACCCAGTCCTAATCATGCATTGATGCTGCAACTTCAAACAAAAAAAAATAAAAAATTGCGGAAGTGGTTAAGATGCAGCCATGATTTAGCCGATTTATACTCATCCTCGTGTAAAACCGGTTAAAAAAGGAAGTTCACTTTCAACTATCAAATCCATTCAGAGTGGAGAGGCTTACATATTGCTAGCCATTTACTATAAATCATTTGAAATCTTTACCAAAAAGGCTTGTTGGGTCGACAGATTTAGAAATTTGGTTTGTTTTTTGTTTCCAAATATATAAAAAAAAATATACCAATGTCACTCACCCCCTTTCCTTGGAGTCTCGCACCTTATCCCATATGGTCTAGTGGCGTTCACAGCCACCCTCTGTACCGCAATTGTGCACGTACCTGAAAGTAGGACAAAATTAGTATGTTCCAAGGGGTATAGAAATCTATTTATGAAACAACAAGATATGTATCTACATAACGATGCCGAAGGGGGGCATTGCTTCAAAGTAGTAAAAGCAAGACGTAAAACAATCGGAGGAAGCCAAAATACAAAAATAAAATTGTGCAAAATGGCAAAACAGTCAAGAAAGAAATATTTAAACTTATTCTAGTGGGATATTATTTATTGTATAAAATATTTTCCAAAATCGAAAATGGGGGCATGCTTTCTTTACTTCTTGGAAACTTTCAAAAATACGCCTTTGCATATCAACTATAATTCTTAGCCAAGAGTGATATTATTACTATAATAATTGCAACAAATGTTAGCATTAATGAATGCATATATCGGGTCTTACAAAAAAAGGAATAGGCCTTCCCTATTATATTTAATTCTACAAAGTGCATACACAGACCTTGGGTATATTATGTGAGCTTTTCCTATAACTATAATAGCCTCTAAGTGGATTGTAAACTAAAACAATATACATATGACACAAAACAAAATTTAGAAGTAGAGTTTAATAGCAAGCAAAAATGTTTGCGCTGCTATGCGGGCTTTTGCCGCTGCCGTCGTTCCTCCTGGAACAGGAGTAGTTGCGATGGTGACAAGTCCAATAGCTCACAAACTGAAGCAGGATAAAGCGGCAAGGCACTGCTTGTGAGTTGCTGCTGCTTAACAGACATCTTTTGCATTTTTTGTGCAATGTGGATAGCAGATTTAGCTTTTTCGCAATTCTCAGCATCTTCTTCGACTTTAATGGGGTTCCACTTGGCTAGCAGATACAAGTCACTTCCAAGTCTTGTATAAAAGGATAAATGTGAAACAAAAATTGGGCAAAAATGAACAACTAAACATAAAGTGATAGTGATTAGCTTGACCTGGTATGTGAAAAAATAGTAATCTTGTTCAAATCGAGTAGCCGCTGAAGCAGTAGCTCTTCTCACTTTGCGTGCTAGTCTCCTTTTTAGTCTATTACACTACTGTACCATAAAATCAGGTTCAAAATCGAGTACATAAAATGGGTATAAATATCTCGACTCTCGCGCATTTTTGGTTTTATAATTCGCAAACAATCTGTGCACTACACTTGACTCACCCTCATTCAAGCTAACCGGTAGCTGCTCCAAATCAATCTCATCAGAAAGGTCGGTAACATTTATGACATAAAAGATATTATAGCCAAAATAGTCGGAAAAGCTACTAAAAGGAAGGGTATCAACGATTTTACAGTCGATATCCAGGTGTATAAAGCTTCGCTTAACGCCAAACGTTACTAAGGAACAATTGCAGTTATATCCGCTTCCGAATATAACATGACCCTAATAAAACTTGGGTTAAACCTTGGCCGTTAATTTCGCCTGTGTTCTATTCAATTACGACAAAGACCACATCAGCAAACCACCGAGGAGCTTGACAAAACAAAACCCATTTGCACACGTAATCCAGATGATATCTCATAGGAAGAATATGGTGAATTCTACAAATCACTCACCAATGATTGGGAAGATCATTTAGCTGTAAAGCATTTCTCTGTGGAAGGTCAATTGGAGTTCCGTGCTTTGCTTTTCATTCCACGCCGTACACCCTTCGACTTGTTCGAGAACCAAAAGAAGCACAGTAACATCAAATTATACGTACGACGTGTATTTATTATGGACAATTGCGAAGAGCTCATACCAGAGTATTTGAACTTTATCAAGGGTGTGGTGGACTTTGAGGATTTGCCATTGAACACTTCTAGTGAAATGTTATAACAAAACAAAGTATTGAAAGTTATTCGCAAGAATTTGGTGAAGAAGACCATGGAACTGATTGAAGAACTTACCGCAGACAAGGAATTGTATAAGAAGTTCTACGATCAATTTGCAAAGAATTTGAAATTGGGCGTACATGAACACAGCCATAACCGTGCCAAACTTGCCGATTTTCTTCGTTATCCAACCTCTGCATCGGGTGATGATGCCTCATCTCTTGCTGAGTATGTATCACGTATGAAGGAGAATCAGAAGCACATCTATTTCATCACCGGTGAATCAAAGGAGGAAGTTAGCAACTCTGTTTTTGTTGAACGTGTCGAAGCTCGTGGTTTCGAAGTTATTTATATGACTAAACCAATTGGTGAATACGTTGCAATGATGATGTGGTAACTACGACTTTCAGGGAGCCAGTTGAAAACAAATTAATTAATGCTAAAGAGTGATCACCTGAAAAGAAAAAAAAAAACCATTAGTACATTCGCATCGACCTATACATATATGCATTTACACGCGCCGGCCGCCACAGCGTTTGAGACATGTTTTGTGGTTATGTAAACTGCGCTGCTACCGAACCGATACAGTATTTCGGTTAGCGCTAATAAATACTTACCATGTCCCCCACAGCAGCATCTCAATTTGTCCATGTTCATCTGAAAAAGAAAAGAATTTAGGTTATATACTGTCATCAAATCATATCGACTGCGTATACTCATGTAATATCTTATTTTATTATTTTCTGGCATCACTGAATTTCTGATATTTGCCTTTTTATGTTTCCTTATACCTTTGCTTTTAATATAACCTGGAGAGAATTTGAATTTGGAAGTGAGTGTGGATAAGCTTTTAATAAAGAAAGATATCAAATAAATACTGAGTGTATTGTCTAAATTTAATTATTGGAAATCCTGACAGAACTCAGAAGGGGGTAATAAAACCCATACACACTGTGAAAAAAAAAAAAATAATAATAAATTGGTAATAGCGCCGCGCGGGTATGAATGTAGAACAACTCACAATTGTTCAGTTGAAAGAAGTATTGCTTCAAGCGGGCAGTAAAACGACGGGAAAAAAGCGCAACTAGTTACACAAGTACAGCAGCTTCAATTCGAAGGCAGCATAAGTTCAGCGAAAAACGTGCAAACGATGGACGATAGCATAATCATCGATATGGAGAACACGGAGGCACATGGACAGCAGGCAGTGGACAGGCCAGCAACGCATGAGGACACTGAGGTGACGAAATTGCGCAACGAGGTAAGCGAGCTGCAACGTACAATGCATACGTTATCTTGTCAATTTCAGAAAGTGTTAGACGCGTCGACGCTGGTAAGCCACACGACAGCAGTGCAGCAGTTGAGTCCAGAAAATTCTTTTGTATACACACAGAATTCTGTTACGCCAACGCAGGCGCAAGCATGTAAGCAGATGCATGGTATTTCGCAATATAATAATCCACCCTTAGTGTATATGAGTGGAACGTCGACAGCATGTAGTATGCCAATATGTGCAACGAGCAGCATTAACGAAGCGAATTTCACGAAAGGTACAACAACAAATAATGTGTTTTCAACAGCAGTGCTAACGCCAAGCGCAAATCGTTTTGAATGTGTCGTTAGACCAACATATGGTGAAAATATTCAAATGGTGCATGGTGAAACGGATGGTAGTGTAGGCATAAACGGCAATAACATATACGAATATGGGAGAAGTGCGGTACGTAAGATGATTGACATTTTACCAGACTTTAACCCGTGTAATGATGAAATGACATCGGTACAATTTGTAGAACGTGTTGAACAACTAAGCGAAGCATATAAATGGAATGACGGCGTGTTACTATTTGCTATACAAAGTAAGTTTAAAGGTGTTGCAAAAATGTGGGTCGATTCGCAACCCATATTTAAACAGTGTCAACAATTTGTAGCTTTGTTTTTAAAAGATTTTCCGTGCATAGCAAATAGTGCGGACATTCACATACAAATGATGAATACGCGCATAAATAAAACAGAATCGGTGACTGAATATTATTTTAAAATGTTAGCTCTAGGACGTCGCGAAAACCTAGAAGACAATGCAATAATTCGGTAATATATCAATCGTTTAAGTAATGATGGCTTACGGAAAACTTTAACAGCCATGCATTTTGTGAAGTGCTCTGATGTGTTGCAAGCACTGAATAACACAGTAGTGAATGTGAGAAAAAACCAGTAGCCCGATTCTGTAACTTTTAACCACGCGCCGAGCGTTAACCTAAACGCCAAATTTTGGCGTTTGTTCATAACGAAAATGCGGTTCTGTAACTCTCTTGATGGTGATAAAATATCGCAATACTTCTCTTTTCGCCGTTTTTTACACTAACTTACATGCAAAAAACTCAAAACTAATTTTTTACTTTTTCCAAACGCTAAAACACTTGCAAATATATTAACGCTATTGTTAACACCTCGAAAATAATTCGCGACAGTTAACAGTGTTAGCTAACACTTTTTGTGTGGTTAAAAGTTAGTGAATAGGGGAAAGCGTTAAAGATGGTGCTAAGCGAAGTTAACGCTAACACCTGGCGTTAAAATAGTTACAGAATCGACCTACGGACAACAAATATGTGGAAGAATAACAATACTCGTATAGGTAAAGTTGACGTGAAAAGTAATGTTGCAAATGGGCCAGTGTGTTACAATTGTGGGGAACGGGAGCATATTTCTCGAAATTGCCAGAAGCCCCAAAAGAAAAGGCGGTGTGATCATTGTGCTGCATTTACTCATGAAACAAAGGCTTGGCCCACAGTAAATAACTCACGTATCCATGCAGTTGGAGACAGCGAGCAAGTGGACCAAAAGGTGAATAACAATGAACAATGATTAACGTCATTGAAGGTTGTGTTCAAGTAAGCCGAAATTTGACCAAAACTATTTTAATAAATCGGGTTGAATGTGAAGCATTAATAGAGTCTGCCAGTTGCAAGTCGCTTGTAAAACGTAATATTGCCGTAAATACCGAATGTAAGCTAGTGTCGTGTGATAAGAAGTTGCAGGGCTTTGCTGGCGGTGAGTTTAATGCCGTGAGCTAATAAGTATACTGGTTAAGATTGATAACAAAGATTTTGAGTGCGAACTTTCAGTTGTTGATAATGAACTAATGGCGTACGATGCCATAATCGGGACTGATGTTTTGTCAAAAAGTCGTGTTGTGATTGAAAATGGGCAATGTCATATTGGTGTTATTGATGAAGATAAAGTGAATGTTGGTAATCAACTTACAAGCAACGAACCAAAAGAGCTAAAAGAAATGTTTAATAAATATGCAAATTGCTTTGGTGAAGAATTACGCGAAATAGGTGAATGTAGTTCATCTAAGATGCAAATATCGGTAACATCAACAAAACCGGTAGTGCGAAACCCGTATCCGATACCTATCCCGAAACAGAAAATCGTGGACGATATAATTAATGAGTTGTTAGCTCTAAACATTATTCGGCGGTCGAATTCGATGTATGCATCTCCCATAGTGCTGGTTCCTAAAACAAATGGGGAGCAACGATTATGCGTTGATTACAGGGAGTTGAATGCAATTACACAAAAGCAGCCATGGCCAATGCCAACAGTAGGTGGGACATTGTCGATATTGGCAGGTAAGAAATATTTTACCACACTAGACATGATGTCGGGATACTATCAGATAGAGATTTAAGAAGAGTCAAAGGGGTTAACAGCTTTCATAACTCATAATGGGCATTACGAGTTTAGCCGAATGCCATTTGGGCTACGCAATGCGCCGAGTACATTCCAGAAAATGATGCTGCGTCTCATTAAGCCCATAAAATTAAAGGTGGTAAGTTATGTTGATGAGGTTATTGTTGCATCCAACAATTTTGATGAAGGCTTGCAGAACCTTGAAGAGTTTTTACGTATTATCCAACGAGAAGGCTTAACGCTTCGGTTGTCGAAGTGCGCTTTTATGCAGAACAACGTCACGTTCTTAGGTCATGAGTTAAACGAGAATGGCCTAACCCCAGGTCGAATAAAAACTGCGGCAATACAACAATATCCTACACCCACGAATGTTACGGAGGTGCGACGTTTCCTAGGCCTCACCAGATTTTTCCGGAAATTTGTTGCAAACTATGCTCAGATTGCTGCTCTTCTAACGCGTTTAACGAGGAAAGCCGTTTCTTTTGATTGCTCACGGGAATGCCAAGAAGCATGTGAAAGGTTAATCCATCTGTTGACCAAAGAACCTATTTTGG
Organism: Merzomyia westermanni; assembly: GCA_949987695.1. Classification (NCBI taxonomy): domain Eukaryota; kingdom Metazoa; phylum Arthropoda; class Insecta; order Diptera; family Tephritidae; genus Merzomyia; species Merzomyia westermanni. The sequence continues at coordinate 101,009,068 of OX465288.1, read as the reverse complement.
GAATATTTGATGGGTCGAAAAATCATCAGATGCATACTGATGGAAGCAGTCATGGCATTGCAGCCATGTTATTACAAGAGGAAGATAGTGGTCTTAAACCAATTGCCTACTATAGGTGTAGGTGTAATGATGCTGAAAGCAAGTATCATGGGTATGAGTTAGAGGTGTTAGCCTTGGTCGAGGGATGCCAACGGTTTCGAATCTATGTCCTTGGTAAGCCTTTCGTCGTGGTAACAGATTGCAACGCTATCTCCACTTTGAAGTCGAAGAAACTAATAATACCGCGGGTGGCTAGATGGTTGTTGAAGTTACTTGAATACGATTATACGGTCATACATCGTCCTAGGAAGACCATGAGCCACGTTGATGCTATGAGTCGAGCCCCCGTTGAAGCCGCAAGTCATCCAGAAGATGTGACTTTGAATATAATGCCTGTTTCCATTAGTGTAGAAGACTGGATTCTTACTATGCAAAACCAGATCCACATTTGAATGACATTATAAATATCCTCACAAAACAAACCCAATCAGATCAATTTAAAGTGTACACGAAAGAGTATACTATCAAACATCATCGACTGTATAAGAAGTGCGGCGAGAAATTACTTCTGGTCATTCCACGTGGCATGCGTTGGAGAATTGTTTAATTATGTCATGATGAAGTGGGCCACCCAGGGGTTGATGGCACCCTTGAGCAAATCGCACAACACTTTTGGTTTCCTCGGAGCCGCAATTTTGTAAAAGGGTATCTTAAGGGTTGCATCGAGTGTTGCTTCTCTCGCGAGCCTGCGAAGAAGGAATGTCAATTATACGGGATGGATGTTCCAAAACTGCCATTCGAGGTGCTGCATACGGATAATCTGGTGCCGTTTATAAAAAGCCGACGAGGAAATGAACACATCCTGGTTATTGTCGATGCACTGACTCGGTGCACAATAATTGTTGCTGTTAAGAGTACCAAGACGAAGCCAGTCGTCGATGCGTTAAATCAACTGACATTGTTTTTCGGGTTACCAAAGAAGATTATAACCGATCGTGGTACCTCTTTTACTTCATCGGCGTCCCACGAGTTCTGCAGCACCAATGACATCGAACATATCAAATTAGCTGTAAGAACACCACGAGCGAATGGTCTGGCTGAACGAGTCAACCAGTCAGTCCTGGGATTCCTAAAGACTACCACAACCAATCCGAAGACTTGGGATGACCACTTGCGACCTCTCCAATGGACTATCAATACACACATGAATACAACTACGAAGTTTTCAGCTATGGATTTAATTTATGATTTTCCGCTGCGTGAAATTAGTGGAAATAAAATCTTTACTACATTGCATGATGCCCATATTAATCTTGAACACTTATCAATGAATCAACGACGTTCACAAGCTATTGCAAATATTGAGACAGCACGTGCTTCTTGGCAACGTATATTTAATGCTAAGCATAAACCGCCACACATATATGAAGAAGGTGATCTTGTCCTGGTCGAAGTACCGGTGAATCACGCAAACTAGAGCACAAGTATCGAGGACCTTAAGTTATTGACAAAGTTCTCAGGTTTGATCGCTACGTTATCAAAGATGTTGAGGGTGCTCAGCTCAAACAACGAAAATTTAGCACAGTGGTCAGCAGTGATAAATTGAAACTTTGGTGCAAACTGTTCCCCGAAATAGACGATCTACCAGAGGATGACAATGATGACTCTTTAAGTGACACATAAAGGGCCGAACTGTCATCAAATCATATCGACTGCGTATACTCATGTAATAACTTATTTTATTATTTTCTGGCATCACTGAATTTCTGACATTTGCCTTTTTATGTTTCCTTATACCTTTGCTTTTAATGTAACCTGAAGAGAATTTGAATTTTGAAGTGAGTGTGGATAAGCTTTTGATAAAGAAAGATATCAAATAAATACTGAGTGTATTGTCTAAATTTAATTCTTGGAAATCCTGACAATACAACATATAACAGAAAATTCACAATTTACTTACCCTTCTGACCACGCCTGCCGGAAACAAGAAAATTATGAATTGCTCCAATTTAATGAATTTTCTTTGTTTCTTTCTGGCAAAATCGTGAGTACACACATATATGTATGTGTGCAAATAATTAACCACCACTCCATGCTACCCTCATTCACTCGCATAATTTGCGAGTATATGTATATATGCATAATTTTACCACCACGCTAGTGATGCTATATTTTTGGTCAACGGGTACCGAAAATCCGATGTGCCAAAATCGGTACCACTCACTGCGGGGTAAATAGGGCGACGAAATCTACGTTCGTACCCGATCGGCGAAGATGCCGATTATATTAAAATACAAAAGTAATAAGGCTGAATAAATTTTCAAAAAATATGAAAAAACAATACATTTTTTTTGTTTCACGCTAAGAAAACATTTTTTGTTAATAATTTTTTCTCGGGTTTTGTTTGTTTTCGGAAGGGGCAGGACTGTTTTGCCCACAAAACAACAAAAAAAAATAAACCCGAACATTCACCACATACGCACTTTCTACCCAGCTCGGTACCGAAACCAAGTACCGAAAGAGCGAAAATGTCGCTGTGTGCACGGCACTAACGCCACTTATGAGAAATAAATCTCTGCATGGGGGCCAGTACCGAAACGAAATACAAGGTGATCAACGCAATCAACTTGTCGCTACCGTGCCGTGCGGGAAAACAAATAACTAATTAAGGTAGAATAATATAATATTATTAGACATATAAGTTGGCATTGTTACTATTCACAAAGCTTTTTGTTTTTCTTTTTTCGGTCATCCGCAGTATGACTCGCTACGCCTCCTCTAGCCGCCCGGTATACGAAGCCTTCGCCCTACAAGAGCTGGACCCAACAAGTAGATGAGGCCGAGCAGGAAGAAGCTTGGACCGAGGGTAACGCGCGCCCATCTACCCTGGACACGATTGAGGAGGAGACGCTGTCACTCCCACTGCTGTTCGGACCCACTGCTGTTCCGACCCCTGTTAGCCCACGAGCGGCGTAACCGCGAACGGTACATCGCGCGCTCACCACAACGCAACACCCGCGACGCCAGAGATCATAGCAATACGTCCAACCGTACTCCACGACGCGCCCACCGAAATAGCGGCAAACGTCGACTGGCCACTCAGCCGCTCCAGCGACGTCTCACCCCCAATCGAAGCACACCTGCTACGCACCAACGCGCACTTCGACGGTAGATTGGCCCTCCATCCGCGCCAGCTACCACGGGTTTCAGGCTTCCGCGACGGTCTCAGCCGTGTTCTCTCCCAGGTGGACCCTCCGTTGCGCACCGTGACCACTCTTGCGCCAACTGCGATCGTAAAGCTGAAAGCCGGGAACGGTTCGGAACGTTGCTGGCCCAAAACACAATCTTTGGGTGTGTGCTTTCGGGCGCAACGAATATGTAGACGTAGAGTTAGGCTTAAGTAATTAAATAAAAATAAAAAAATTAAACCAAGAAAATTGAACATTTTTTCTCGTTCCTTTTTTTCATTCACATATATAGAAATATACAATATTTTTCTTTCAAAATTTCTCCCTCTCCTAGCTCTAGGTACGGGACGGTGGGCTACCAAAGGCCACAACTTCAAACCTCAGCAGGCCGGTCGAGGGCAGACGGCACTCATCATACTAGTTTAAGTCCGTAGGTTAAAAGAAGGCATGGCTGGAAATCCTGGGGCAGGTGAAAATGTTGCGTATCGCAAGGGGGCCGGCATGTTTAGGCAAGATGCCTAAATTCCAAAAAAATGTGCCACCTTAATGTAATTTTAGCGCCCTTCCAATCACCCACACCAAGCCACCCACCTGTGTGTGCATGCATGTATATTCGTGTTTTGTCAGCACACATATACAAGCTTGGGGGTGTGCATGTGTGGGATCACCTCCCCTTAAAACGGGACGATAATTTTCGGGTTCAACGGTTGTCCTCGATTGGACACAATTCAACCTAGTGGAATGCATGAGCAGTGGGATCATATCTCAGGAGCACTCCGTACCGCAGCCGAAGAAGTAATTGGATTCCGGCGAACGCGAAGAAACAACTGGTATGATGATGAAGAGTGCCGCGCTGCAACGAAAAGAAAGGACGAATCCTACAAGGCAACGCTGAGATCGAATGCAACGAGGAGTGTGTGTGAACACTACCGCGAGTTGAAGAGGGAAGCGAGGCGGCTTTTCTGGGCGAAAAAAGAGAGGCTGAAAAGCGTGAAATAAAGGAGCTTGAGATGCTGGCCAACGGGAATAATGCCCGAAATTCTATCAAAAAATTCGGCGAATGACAGCAGGTTTTAAGCCCGGGGCAAACTCCTGTAAGAATGAGAACGGCGACCTGGTGGCAGATGTTCAGAGAGAACTCAGAATATGGAGGGATCACTTCTCTGCCCTTTTAAATGGAGAAACTGAGCAAGAAACCAGAGAAGATGGCGAACTCGAGCCCACAATCGAAGATGATGGAATTGACGTGCCTTAAGATTGGAATCTAAGTGTTCTCTGCCCAATCCACAAGAAGGGCGATCCTGCAAACTGCGCCAACTATCGCGGAATCAGCCTTTTGAATATCGCATATAAGGTCCTATCAAGCGTATTGTGCGAAAGACTGAAGCCTGATGTGAACAGACTGATTGGACCTTATCAGTGTGGCTTCAGACCTGGTTAATCTAAAATCGACCAGATTTTTACACAACGCCAAATCTTAGAAAAAACCCGTTAGAAAAGAATAGACACACTCTTTGTTGATTTTAAAGCCGCTTTCGATAGCACGAAAAGGAGCTGCCTATATGCCGCTATGTCTGAATTTGGTTTCCCCGCAAAACTTATACGGCTATGCAAAATGGCCTTGACCAACACCGCCAGCTCGGTCAGAATTGGGAAGCACCTCTCCGAGCCGTTCGAACCTAAACGAGGTTTCAGACAGGGTGACCCCCTATCGTGCCATTTCTTTCATTTAATGCTGGAGAAAATAATACAAGCTGCAGAACTTAACCGCGCTGGAACAATATTTTATAAAAGCGTGCAACTGTTGGCATATGCTGACGATATTGATATCATTGGCCTTAACAACCGCGCCGTAACTTCTGCTTACTCCAAATTAGAAAAAGAAGCGGAAAAAATGGGTTTGGTGGTGAACGAGGGCAAAACGAAGTACTTTCTGTCATCATGCAAAGAGTCAGCGCATTCGCGCCTTCGCAACCAAGACACTGTTGGCAGCAACAATTTTGAAAAAGTAAAGGATTTCGTTTACCTGGGAACCAGCACTAACACCAACAATAATGTTAGCTTAGAAATCCGACGAAGAATTACTCTTGCAAACAAATGCTACTTTGGACTGAGTAAGCAATTGAAAAGTAAAGTCCTCTCTCGACGAACGAAAATAACACTCTACAAGTCACTCATCGCACCCGTCCTGCTATATGGTGCAGGAGCGTGGACACTAACAACATCTGATGAGGCGGCTCTGGGAGTATTCGAGAGAAAGGTTCTTCGAAAGATTTGTGGACCTCTACGTGTTGACGACGGCGAGTACCGAAGAAGATTTAATGAGACGCAGACGCCGACATAGTTCAGCGAATTAAAACACAGCGGCTTCGCTGGCTAGGCCACGTAGTGCGAATGAGCGAAGATGCTCCATCCCGGAAGGCACCCGCCGGTGGAAGCAGAGAAGAGGGAGACCACCACTCCGATGGAAGGACCAAGTGGAGGCCGATTTGCGATCCCGCGGTGTTTCCAATTGGCGCCAGTTGGCGCAACGAAGAAACGACTGGCGAGCTATGTTGGACGCTCAAAATCGCCCGGGCGGTTAGATGACCATTTAAAGAAGAAGAGTAAAATTTGAGAATTTGCTACTTTTTAATGCAAATCTGACTAATTTCTGAAACTATCTACTTAGGCCACATATGAAATTTAGTACACCAATGCAGTGCTACAAAAGTATTTGGGGTTGGGAAGTCAAGAAAAGTAACGCATGCAAGCATATCTACAGCGTCATTGCCAGTACCAAATTCAACGGAAGTTGCTCATCTAACTACATTGCCATTGCCACATTCAACTTTAGTTCCGGGTCCAGTTTCATTGTCAACAGCAGCATCTGATTACGCGGCATCAAGTTGTACTGAATTTCGCACGGAAAAGGAAGAAACGCTTTGTCACAAGCACAGCTCAGTGATTGGATAAGAGATTTGGAATTGTCCAAGGTAAAGACCGAGCTACAAGGCTCTCGTATGCAACAATTTAAATTCCTTTTGTTGAAAAATATCAATTTGAGTCGGTATCGCTGATTATACTTTACGTATATTTATACTTTGTCTATATGAATACTTTGAAATTAATTTTTTTATGTGATCTTGATATTCATTGGATTCTAGGTTTTGATATTGTGAAAAATATTTTGTCATTCGTTTGTGAGAAATAAAACGTTTCAATAGGTTATGGGCCCAGACACAAGGGCTCCGCGGTTTTAAATCTGGTGGTGATAGACGGACAGAGGACAGATGCAGACGTGGACAGCTGGAATGCAGTGGATCAAAAGGCCCTGGCAATGATTACGCTAAGCGTGAAACCATCGCAGTTATGCTATTTAAAGAATTGCACGAATGCAGCGAATGCTTGGCAGAAGCTCAAAGATGTACATCGACCCAGTGGACCAGTAAGGAAGGTATCTCTGTATAAACAGCTGCTCGGTTTGAAGATGATAGATGATGCTTTTATGTGTAGTCATATAAATAAGTTTTGTTCAACCATAGATAAGCTCTCGGAAGTGGATATTAAGCTTGATGAGGAGCTGGCAGTTATAATATTGCTTTCAAGTCTGCCTAAGCAATATGAAAATTTTGTGATAGCTATGGAAACACGCGACAATTTGCCTTCTCTAGAAGCCTTGAAGATAAAGTTGCTAGAAAAAGGGGAGCGCAGAGGGACTGAATACAAACCGATGCACTGCAGCGAACAGCAAGCGTTCCAGGCTAAGACAAAACCGATCCAGAAGAAGTGCGTAGAAAAGAAAGATGCCCAGTGTTATAGATGCGGCCATCGTGGGCATTACAGAAATCAATGCAAAAATAAGGCAAAGGAGGAATCGACGAAAACTCACCATCAGCAACATCGTTCATTCACAGTTTTAGGGTCAGCAGATGTGGGTAATTTAAATACATCGATCTGGTGTGTGGACAGTGGTGCAACAGCGCATATGTGTTGCGAGCGTCGTTTTTTTTCAAATTACTTGTTACAAGAAGAGGATGTAGTATTGGCTGATAACAAGGTAATACGTGCAGTAGGCAGAGGTGACGTTGTACTTCAAACCGATTTGTGTGAGCTTGAATTGCAGAACGTTTTGCATGTCCCAGATATGAGGGGCAATTTCGTTTCGGTAAGTCGAGCCGTTGAGCATGGTTGTACAGTAAATTTCAACGACAAATACGCTATTGTGACCCAGCAAGGTACACAGATTTTGAAAGCGAAAAAAATCACGAAGTTATTCTTGTTTAACAGCAACGGTAATATGTGTCATAGTGCAGTACAGGGTAATGGAGTAGTATGGCATAACAGGTATGGCCATTTGAATTATGAAAGTTTGACAAATCTCGTAAAAAATAAGATGGTGGTCGGCATAGAAAATGTCGATTTCTCTGACAGATCTCAGTGCAGAACGTGTATGAAGTGTAAGATACACACACAGTCATTTCCAGCTGCGTCAGAAAATCGTGCAAAGACATTGCTGGAGTTAGTACATACCGATGTATGTGGCCCTTTTGAGAAGCGTTCTTTAGGTGGATCAGCTTATTTTTTAATTTTCATTGATGACATGTCTCGGCGCATATTTACATTTTTCCTTAAGTCAAAGGATGAGGTTTTTGAAAAATTTGTAGAATTTAAGAATATGGTGAGCGTCAAACTGGTCGGAAGATCAAGGTCAGTGATAATGGCCGAGAATATATCAACAAACGTTTTGACGATTTCGGTACCATATAGCCCACAACAAAATGGTGTTGCAGAACGAGCAAATCGGACCCTTGTTGAAATGGCAAGAAGTTTGCTTGTGCATTCTAATATGCCAGAGTTTCTTTGGGCTGAGGCAGTTCAGATGGCATGTTATATACGAAATAGATCACCAACTTCGGCACTGGTTGGTATGACACCATACGAAGCGTGGAGTGGCAAGAAGCTTAATGTAAAGAATATGCGTACTTTTGGGTCAGTGGCTATAGGTTTAGATAAGACACGTCATGGTAAATTTCAGTCGAAAGGCAAAGAGTATCGCCTGGTAGGGTACTCTTTGGTATCAAAAGCATACCGACTATATGATAAGGAAAAACGACTGATTGTAGAAAAACGTGATGTTCTATTTGATGAATCTTCTTATTCTGAAGGTGATGACCAGATTTGTTTTGATCTACCATTTGAAATTTCACAAGGTGATGTGTCAAGTCATGATTCAGTCAAGTATTCTCCATGCTCAGTTATATCTAATCCGTCCGAAGGTATGAGTGGGGAAGACGATGTGGAAAGTGATGAGTTCGAGAGTGCAGAGGAACCAGACATCATAGATCCCAGATCAGATGTGAAGATTGGACCAGGCAGGCCGAAGTTGATTCGTACAGGCTTGAGAGGGCGTCCAAAGAAGAGTTACAATGTCTTACATGCAATAAAAGCTGAGGAGATAACGTTGCCACAAACATTTCAAGAAGCAAGTGGTAGTAAGAACTCGTCATTTTGGAAGGCAGCTATGGACTCAGAATATGAGGCGCAAATTGCAAAGGGTACGTGGACGCTGACAGATTTACCAAAGGGTCAGAAGGCCATCGGCTGTAAATGGGTGTATACTGTCAAAACGGATGGAAACGGTGATGTGGTGCGCTATAAAGCTCGTTTAGTTGCCAAAGGGTGTTCACAGAAATTTGGAGTGAATTACAGTGATACGTTTTCACCAGTATGTCGGTACGAAACGATAAGATTAATGCTTGCTTTGTCAGTTGAGCTTAAGCTTTACCTACATCAAATGGATGTTTGCACGGCTTATCTCAATAGCGAGCTTAAAGATGTGGTCTATATGAGGCAGCCTGAGGGGTATGAAAACAAGACCTGTGGTGAAAAAGTTTTGAGACTTAACAAAGCAATTTATGGTTTAAAACAAGCTGGTAGGGAGTGGAATTCTAAACTGAACGCCGCGCTTTGTGAAATTGGATTTTCGCAGTGTAAGACTGAACCATGCTTGTATAAACAGGACTTAAATGGTAGCCTTTGTTTGATACTAATCTATGTGGATGATTTACTTATAGCATGCCAGAGTAAAACGCATTTGGTGAAAATAAAGTCGATGATTTCAAGGAAGTTTGAGTGTGTTGATAAAGGTCAACTGAAGTTGTTTTTGGGCATGCAGATACAACGGGATGGAGAATTAGGTGACATATCGATGAATCAGTCACTTTACATCAAAGATATGTTACAACGGCACAGAATGCAGCAATGTAGAGTTGTTTCCACGCCATTAGATGCAGGTTTCCAAGTGACGTGTGATAGCGCAAAATGTATTTTTGAAGACCCAACGGCATATCAGTCAATGATCGGTGAGTTGATGTGGTTAGCATTGACTTCGAGACCAGACATTTATCATTCAGTTGTAAAATTAGCACAAAGGAACAATACTCCGCATAGCGAACATGTTGCGGGCGTGAAGCATGTGATGCGGTATCTAGCAGCCACAAAAGATCTAAAGCTAAATTATGTTGCATGTGGTCAGGCACTTGAAGGTTTTGTTGACGCGGACTGGGGTGGTGATACGAGCAATCGTAAGTCATACACCGGATACGTTTTCTTTCTATCTGGTGGACCCATTTCTTGGAAGTCAGAAAAGCAGAGCTGTGTGGCTTTGAGCAGCACAGAAGCCGAGTATATGGCTTTATCATCAGCTGCCAAAGAAGCTTTACATTTGAGACGTTTAATTATTGAGATTGGGTGTGGCGATGTCAATACACCAACTGTATTATATGGCGACAATCTAAGTGCACAGAATCTGGCGAAAAACCCCGTTTACCATTCTAGATCGAAGCATATCGACATAAGGCATCATTTTGTACGTGAGGTTATTCAAAATGGTCATGTGGAATTAAAATACGTTTCAACTGACAATATGGTAGCAGATATATTAACTAAGAATCTTGCAAAAACAAAGCATTCATTTTTTGTCAAGTTAATGAGTTTAGACTAGTTAATGTAAACAGATTCTCATTGAGGGAGAGTGTTGAAAAATATCAATGTGAGTCTGTATCGCTGATTATACTTTACGTATATTTTTACTTTGTCTATATGAATACTTTGAAATTAATTTTTTTATGTGATCTTGATATTCATTGGATTCTAGGTTTTGATATTGTGAAAAATATTATGTCATTCGTTTGTGAGAAATAAAACGTTTCAATACCTTTCATCCGATGTTAAGGTAACATATTATAGAACTACTCTCGAACCATTTTCCAAGTTCTATACGAAGTAGGACAGTGTTTGTTACTGCAAAGACATTACTGGCTTATTCAAACAGTTTGGTGAACCATATGATTCCAAAGATTGGCGATTGTTGATAGACGGCAATAAACTAAGTTTAAAGGCCGTATTATTACATAGTACCTGGGTGACCGAGCCTTGCTCGGTGGCAACACTAAGTGGCAATCCTACTTAAAAATATTCTGGTTGGTATACGGCGTCAAATACCTTCCGTTTGATACCCATATTGCCATATATTGCTTAGTATTTAAAAAAAAATCGGAAAGGTGGCAACCCTCTAAGCTTCTTTTAGTGGCAACATCCAAGTAGAAAATCTTAGAAGGAAGCATACTATCCATCTACCAAATTTCATCGAAATCGGGTTAGCCGTCCCCGAGATAGTGGTCGATATCTTAACGAATAAATAAAATGCGGGCAGGTGGCAACCCTAGGTGGCAACCCTACTCGAAAATACTTTGGTTGGTATACGGCCTAAAATACCTTTCATTTGATACCCATATTCCCATATATTGCTTAATATTTTAAAAAAAATTGATATAGGTGGCAACCCTGTGAACCACCCCAAGTGGCACCACCAAAGTAGAAAATCTTAAAATCAAGGATACCCATATACCAAATTTCATCCAAATCGCTTAAGTCGTTCCTGAGATAGTAGTGGATATACAAATAAACAAATATACAAAAATAACTCGTTTAAAGTTATAAGATTGGCAACCAAAAGCCATCACGCATGCAGTAAATACGAAGGAAACCTACGAGATAATGCAAAAATTACTTAAACTTACAAAATATGAAGAGCATGATTTGAAAATATGTGCCGATCTTAAAGTCGTTGGAATGCTATTCGGTCTACAAAGTGGGTACACAAATGACTGTTGCTTTTTCTACAAATGGGATAGCCGAGCTCGTCAAGACCACTACATCTAAAGGATTGGCCAGACCGAATCGAATTTAAAGTTGGTGTGGATAACATAAAATATTCCCCTCTTATAAAGAAGCAAAAAATTATTTTACCCCCGCTCCACATCAAGCTCGTCCTTATCAAAAACTTTGTTAAGGCTTTGGACAAAGAAGACGAAGCCTTCCGTCATTTAAAAACCATCTTTCCAGAGATTTCAGAAGCCAAGATAAAGGAAGGCATTTTGGTTGGGCCGCAAATAAGAAAGATGCTTAAAAATAACCAATTAAAAGAAGTATTGTCACCAGTGGAGGCAGCAGCGTGGGATTCTTTTTAAAAGGTATTTGCTTCTTTTTTAGGCAAACGGAAAAGTCGTAACTACGACATGATAGTGAACGACTTAATCAAGAACCATGCAAAAATGGGTAAATAAAAAAACATATTCATTCATTCATTCCTTTATTGATTGTTAGTATTAGCACAATAAGATCCTGGTTGATCTTTTATAGTGCAACAATGATTACATAAAATTGGGTATAATTCTTAAGACTGAAAACTTAAAAATTTATATACTATTACATGTACAATATTGAAAACAAAAACAAGAAAGAATAAAGTATTAACAGTATTAATATAAGGGTAACAATAGCTACAAGGACACATAACAACAATATTTTACAACAATGATTGACTAGGCTATAAGTAGCTAAACTCAGTTTTTAATTTGCATACACCTTACCGAAGAAAGAAAATATAACATTCTTGAAATTGCCTTTACTTAAGCTATTGCGAACCGAATTGGGGATAGAGTTCCATGCGGATAGCATTGACGAAGAAAAGTCTTCCAGAGTTTAGATAATTCTAGCTGGGCACGATCAAATCTTAAAGGCCGTTTTCTAAAGTAAACTTTAAAACCTATCTGCCCGATAAACAAACAATTTTTATGAAGATTTTAGGGTTTACATGAGAAAACTGAAGCTGAATTCATCGTTCAGTTCCGAACAAATTTTTTCTTTACATTTTGCTCGTTCTCTTCTCATTCTGTATCAAAAAAGTGGAAAAAGAACGAGTAAAATGTAAACAAAAAATTTGTTCGGAACTGAGCGATGAATCCAGTCTAAGAAAATTACGCACAAATGTGTCACTTATTTATCTAATTTACTTATTTATTTTCTTTTCAGGAATAAATATCTTTTCTTCTTGGTGTCGCAATGATGGGTGACTACTGTCCTAATCTAAATAAGCGTCAAAACAAAACCAATAACTTTTTGAAGTATAAAATAAGATCATAGAGTTAAAACATAACTTACATTCATTGTTTTTGTCTCATATGTACATATGCTAATATTTGTAGGGTACTTAAGTATTATATGGCTATATTTATTTGAATGCTTATAACTTTTTTATTAGTCCATCGATTTTATTGGATGAAAGCTTATTTTTTTTGGAATAAAACAGAGCTTACAGAGAAAAAAATACCTGGAAAAAAATATAAAGTTTTCGATATCCTTCCTCGCAAAGTACATATTTTTTTATATTTTTACAAAAAAACAGGTAAAAATCCGTATTGATTGTTCATTATCTTCGAACCTGCAGGGCCTAGCGAAAAGTTTTGTATGCATTGTTTACAGCAAATTTTATTAAGTTTTAAATTTTTCAAACCGTTTTGGAATTGCGTTCCGGCAACCGTGTATTTGTAATTTTATTTGAGAAAAAAGTTTTTGAGAAATGACGTCACGATTTTGAAGTTTTTAGTTGGTTTAACTGACTTTTCCCTTCACACTTTCATTGAGGTTTTTTTTGAGATTTGAATTTAAATTTCATACACATTAATACGTTTCGTCGCGATTTTCAAGTTTTATTTGAAAAAAAATTTAGTGTTTTGTGAGTGGCTGTAAAAATAGTTACGAAAAAAACAGATTCGTCCATTTGTTTGGTCTCCCGAGAAATGCGGGAAAAGTGGGTGCTGTTTTGTAGCCAGAACGATTACCAAAACATCCTTCTATCCTCCGTTTGCATTTCGGACATTTAAAATCAATCAGACATGTTTTCAAAAGCGTGACGTAACAGCCAGATATTTACATTTTTAATGCGAGATCATGGTTTTGATGTATGAACAATGTGCCTAACAGCTCTGCCGTCCTACTGAAGAATGTGGGTATCTACATATATTTTCGAAAATTAGTTAATTATATAGGTGTACTCGTATTGAAAATCCAAATTTATTCATGCAAAAAAAATTGTAAGTTGCAAGGGAATATGAAGTTATTGCTAATTTAAATTCCTTCTTTTGCAGTATCTACATACATTTTTCAGAAATCCTAATAAAAAATGTGGGTATCTACAAAACTTCTGCCGTATCTACACTTTTAATAGGAAACAGATGGAAATAAAAGCCGGTTTCCTGATCAAAGGCTACGTATCTGCTCTATCAATTGTAGATATTGCGTTATTAAAAAGTATTCGCAGCTTTTTGATGATGGGGCTCCTATTATTAATTGCAGTATGTACATACCCACGTTCTTTGGAAGGCTCGTATCAATTTTTGGTGTTCAAAAGTAACGTATCTGCATGCTCTGCTTAATAATTAATTATTATTATTATAGTTTATGTTAATAATTCCCTAACGGCGTGTTAAGGGAACTTGTTTTAAGGCTTTTAGCTTCTGTATACCTGCAATTCTCGATACCTGCTATTCTTGCAAACCCTATTGCTGCCAAAAACACCAGTACACCTTTTTATAGGAGTCAAAAATATACATACATATGTATAAAATATTTTATTCAATATCGAAAATAGGAAGGAATCGTAAACAGATAGTTTTTTATTGAAGAATTTTAAATATCAACATGGATATTACCTTAAACGAAGACACAGGCAGTAAGCTGATAATATTTTAAAAACTGCTTTATATTCACGGAGACTTTTTAAAAGATCGCGGAAAAGAATTGATTAAAACATATGGTGATATTTTTGTTACCGAAGAAGACGATTATATCTTGTGATCATATCAAGTGAAACCCAAATAAGTACAGAAAAGCGTAATCCTTCGAGTTCAAACAGTTGTTCCAGTTTTTTGTCCACTGACAATCCAAAGTCCGATTTCGCTTTAGTTAACTCTTCAAACAATCATTATTCAATGCAAGGATTTCCAAATGTTACACCTTCGACATCCCAAAATCACAAAAACGTTGATTTCGACAACGAAACTTCTTTCCAAAGCCGTAGTAGTGCTAATTTTGAACAAGGTAGGATTTAGTAGAATTAAAAGATAAAGCAACGGTAGTAGGTTTACGTACTTGTTTACTTTATGTACAGGAATTTTTATATATTATATTTACTAGTAGATCAATTTGAAACATCGGGAACTGTGAGTAACAATACATGAATAACATAAAAAATGTAATTTGGTAATTCTTTCTATTTAACGTCAACTGCTAAAACACGTCCAAAAATGTCGGGAGAGGTATCAAAAATCAAGCTTTGACCGGTATCAAGCGGAAATTCGATTTTTTGTTTCAGTGAAAAGTTATTGCCAAAAAACGAAAAGGAGACCCGCTTCTGATCCCAAATAGGGAGGGGGGGTGTGATCCAAGGCATTTTTGTGCAGAACACCTTCCTGCGGCCGCGCTTCAAAAAATAACCCTTAGCCGATCCAACACTGGCTAAGCGATCCGACATTTTGTAACACCTAATATGTGTGATTACAACAACCAAATGAAAATGACAGAAAAATGTCAACTTTTATTGCAAATAACTCTTGACAGAAATATTAAATCGAGTTTCCGCTTTCAGATTATTGATACCGAGGTCAAAACGCATCGTTTGATACCCCTCCCGTCGTGTTTGGACGTGTTTTACCAGTTGTATCCCAAAGGAAACAATTGCCGAATTTTCTACTCACCAAAGCAATTTTTTACTCCATTTTCCTTGATGGCAGATGGTACAATATCTGCTATTAAAAGGTTGAGGATGAATTTGTTATATTTTGTGCTGACTCGAGCTACTTTTGCATATATTTACACACAACATAATTGTGTAATAAATACTCCACTAAATAAACAAATTAAAATTTTGCAATTAAAAAAATCTCTGCTTGCCACAACTTTGTTTACGTATTAGCAGCCCTGGATTTACACTAGGTGCTCTCGGAGCACTGGCACAGGGCGGCAGATTTCGAAACATAAATTAAAATTTTTACAAATATTTTTGATAATGGGCTCAATTTTTGTTTCTGTACGAATCAAAAGCTTTACGTTTGTGTTTAGAAATCAATAGGAACTACTAACTCAAAGTGATGCGGTTATTCACCGTAGAAAGTGCCTAAAACTGTGCCACAAACACTATTTTATGTAAACTGTATTACCCTTTTATTCTGTTTAGCTCTTTCCAGCAGCAGGGTTAGAACTACTGGAGAACAATCGTAGTAAATAACGAAATAAATCTTAGTAAAAATCATAATTCCGTAGTAGATTGATTTAAAGTATATTTTTTCAAAATCCGCAGTCACCTAAAATTTGTACCTTTTACCTCTTAATAGTTTTTATTTGGTATTTTCACTATTAATCTTTTTTGCCAACATTTTTATTACTTTTTACTTAGATCACTCCTCTCTTAAAAGTCTATGGTATATTTTGAAATATATCGTGAACATTTTCGTAATATTAAAATTTCCGATGTAACAGCTCTGACAGCTATTCTGGTTTAATTTTTCGATTTCCCTGTCGAAGTGAAATGGAAATTATTAGGGAGTCCAAGGCGATTACCAGAATAGTAAATGTCCAACCAGGGGTTGTTTACTTCAAGTTGATTTGAATATTTTTTGGGACCCTCTTGCTTTACTTGAGTACTGGATGCTCCGGAAAACTGTAAACATTCTCTTGGGTAGGCTTCCTTCAGTATATCTTTCGTGAAAAACATACAATTTTTCCAAAATTTTTAAGGCTTTAGTTATTCTTACTAAGCTTTGCGTAACATATGTAGTCGGGAAACATGAGTAACACGGCCTTAACTACTTACAGAATACCTATCACTCTTTTTTCAAATCTAAGAAAGCGTAGTAGATTATGAGTAAGGCGTAGAGGCGAAGTAGATTTCCATTTTTCCAAAAAAGTAGTAAGCCCGCTACAATCGTAATAAAGTTCTAACCCTGGTCAGCACTGATCAGCTGTGATTTTATTAGCAATTAACTCTGAAGTTTTTATAATTTCAATCGATAATAATCCTTTTGGGTGAAATAGTTTCTTTATATTTTGAAAATATGAGTGAAAGCGCAAAAGATTAAGCGGTGCTGCATATAAAAAGCGAGCTTTGGACAAAACTCAAAAATAAGTGGAAATTTCGAGCAAAACTCCGAAGTTACATCATTTTTTTCATTAAAGGAGGTATGTTCCAATAATTTTGGTAATTTTTGCAGGGATTTTTTAGGGATTTAGTTACTTATATACAAATATTTTAGTTGTGAATTGCATACGTAATACATGAAGATAAAACGGCGGCATTTTTAACAGGGCACAGAGCGGTATTCCAAGTAAATCTGGCCCTGCGTATTAGGAAACAATGGCATAGCAAATACGAATATCAACAAAACGCAATGCCAAAAGGTATATGCACATGGTGGTATTTGCCATCATTCAAAACCGTGCTTTTTACGAGACGAATTGTGGCATTTAAAAAGAGTTTCATTCCTTTGCGATCAACAAAATTGGGAAATAGACCAGTCGCTGTATTATGGACTGAAGTTGTCTCTGGTCGAAAGAAAGAAGACATTATCAGTGCCTTTCACCAGTTTCTACTCTACTGTCGTGACAGAAGCCATGTCATAATTTGGTTTGATAACTGCTCGGCCCAGAATAAAAACTGGAGATTTTTAACTTTTTTAGTTTATATAATAAATTCGAATGAAATTGTAACAAGTGCAATTGATATATATTACATTGAACCAGGACACACCGTCATGTCGGCCGATAGCTTCCACCATCAGGCGGAATCCTCAATGAAAAAAGGTAAAAACACGTATGATTTTATGGACTTTGAAAATGCGGTACGCGAAGCAAACGCCCGAAGCATTGTAAAATCTATGATTTATTCGGATTTTTCCGAATGGCAAAATTACATTTATAAGGCAAAGTTAAAAAGCGACTCAAGACATCCCCACCTTAACGACATAAAGCAGTTACGGGCATGCAGAGGAAACATGACCGTTGAATATAAACTTAGCTATAAAGATGCAGAACATTTTAAGGTACTTGATTTTCTACATGTTAAAATTATGAAATCGGGGATTCCAGATGGGTTCAAAACGAAAAAAAGAAGGATATTATAAAAAAGTTGGTGCCGTTGATGCCAGAAACTCGAAGGAAATATTGGAAAGATTTACCTGAAGATGATGTGCCTGACCTGACTGTCAATAACGATGACGATTAAAACCGTAATAAATTTTGGCTTTCCTTTGGCAATGCAGTGTTATTTTTCGAACATTGTACTAAATAAATGTAATCCTGGAAGCGAAAGCTCCCTAACACCAAAAATTTGTTTTATTGAAAACGTACTAAATCTGTAGATACCCTAGTTCATCAGTAGGAAACTTTTTATTTTTAGTGTGCCTTTCCCACTAAAAGGCAGTATCTGCGTATATACTGCTATTGAGTGGGTTTTCTAAAAAATTTTTCGTTAAATAGAGTGCAGTATCTACAGTTTCGCATATAGAGAAGCCGAAGTCAAAAATTTGTTTTGCATTCATAGAAAGATCACACCCAAAATAGTCTAAAATGGTTGCAAAAATAACATACAGGGTGGCCGATGAATTTTGCTACATTAAGAAACTCAAATAATTTTTTTTTCAGTGTATGGAATTCATTTTTCTTTTATTCATGTTAAAGCTCATTAAATTTTATTAAATATAGCTTAATTAGTTTTAAAAATAATGGAATTTAAATGCCCCCCCCCTGCTCGTCGATGCATGTGCGTCATCTTACCAAAAAGTTGTTCATTACTGCTTGGAGAGTTGAGACAGGAATAGCCGCAATTGTTTCTCGAATGGATTGCCTTAGTTCATTCAAATTTGTTGGTTTTGCTTTGAAGACTTCCCCACAAGAAAAAGTCAGGTGCAGTAAGGTCAGGTGACCTGGGTGGCCTACGGAATGTGGAGTTTCTGGATATCAGCTTATTGGGAAATTTTCGTCGCAATTCTGTCATAACAGGTTGGGCTATATGAGGAGCTGCACCATCTTGCTGAAACCACACAGAGTTGAAAGAAATTCTCATTCGGCGTAATTCTGGATAGAAAAACTCTCTCAACATGCTCAAGTAACGGTCTCCAGTAACCGTAACGGTGTGACCGTTTTCTTCGAAGAAGTAGGGCCCGACAATGCAGCGTGATGAAACTGCACACCACTTTGTGACACGAAGTGGATGCAATTCCGTCTCATGGAGTATCTGTGGGTTGGAAGCACTCCATATTCGACAATTTTGTTTGTTTATGTTGCCGTTTAAATCGAAATGGGCCTCGTCAGACATGAAAAGACAGTTCAACATGTTTCCATCCTCTTCCACCATTTGAGGCATCTTCTGGCAAAATTCCAAGCGAATCGGCAAGTCTGCAGCGTTCAGTTTGTTGGCCATTTGAATTTTATATGGGAATAAGTCCAAATCTTTGTGCATAATTGACTGTAATGACTGTCTGCTTACACCCATTTGAGCAGATAAGCTTCTTGTCGAAACACTTGGATTGTTTTGTATGGCAGCAGCTACAGCAGCGATTGTTTCCTCCGTTCGAACTGAAGGGTTTCGATGGTAAGGTCTTCTGTTGACTGTCCCATGCTCGGCAAAATTGTTTTCAAGTCTTATTATGGTCCATCTGCTCGGAGGATTGCCGCCAAACGTGCGCCTATACTCTCTTTGAACCGAAACTACGGACTCCAGTGCGTGATAGCGGCGGACAATCCAAATTCTTGTTTCAGTGTCCCAGTTATCCATTTTTGTTAAATGTAAAAGTCAATCTGCAAAATAAAATAAAAATTAACCAGATTCATTAAATAGAAAAAAAGTTATTTAATTTTTTTTTGGTAGCGGCTTTCATCAGCCACCCTGTATGTTAAAAAGCCCAGATATAAACACATTTTGTTGAATATTTCAGTTTGAGCTAGAATGTAGATACCCACATTTTTCAGTAGGACGGCAGAGCTCAACCACATAAAAACGCACAACGTGAATTTTTTGTCAAAAATGTCTCATGCCAATAGAAATTGTATGAGATCAACCTAAATTGAATTCTGTGCGTTTCAGCCAATTCAAAACTTTTAAGCGTCGGCAAACGATGTGCGTTTATATATGGTTGAGCTGTAAGCCTATTTTGTAGAGCTAATAAAGCTACAAAACTTTTCATAAAAAGTTATGGGTTTCAGAAATTTGGCAATTTTCGACCTTTTAATAATTTTGTAAGTAAAATGCTTTTTATAGAGCGTTTGATTTCCTGTAAGTAAATACGAGCTTTACACAACAGACAACATGAGCGTTCAGTTAAACAACATGTATAATTGCTTTCTCCTACTAGTTTGGCATCTTCTTTTGCGAATCGGAGTGGAAGATTGTGGATAAAGGTACTCCGAGAGAGTGGAATGCAGGAAAGAATTATGTTTGTAAACATGTTGAACGGGCAAACTGTTTTGCTTGTCCGACGGCAAAACGCATTTGGCTTGTCCGACGGCAAAAACGCTGAACCGAATAAAGAATAAAACCGTGTGTTCCATTTGGAATTCAATAACGAACTATTTTATTTGCCCGTCATATTAATTTGATCATACATATGTAAATCAATGCTTCTGCTCGAAATCCCTATATTAAAGTACAAGTTATTTACTAATCTCAGTAGCGAAAAAATGTATGAAAGACAATAGCCAATTATATGTTCATAATTGTAGACAAATATATGTGCATGAAGATGTACATACATACATATGTAATTGTGCACCAAAACGCAGTTCAAGGCCAAGTAGCCAGCGCCTGCTTAGACCATTGTCATCATATGTTTTGTGCATGCCGATGTACGTAAATATATTTGCCTACCGGAACATTGACTTCACAAAGCAAGGAGCGGCTGACTTAGATCACCTGATTTTGTCTGAGAAATACTGTAAAACGGTTTGCGGAATTATTACAGGAGCGTAGTCAAGGTAAGTTATACGGGGGCGAATCACAGTATGCTGGCAATTAAGGCCGTAGGGTATGTGATCCAACATCCCGGCCCCCTTGAAATGTATTTCAAGCAGGAAGTACTGCCAATTTGTGTATTGGTCGACGCAATATTCCCTTCGTAGTCTTAACATCGACGACTCTTATGCGACCATCTTTTCCGGGAATGCCCTTGATGACACGTCCCATGGACCAGTGTTGTGGAGGCGCGTTATCCTCATGAATTATTACCATGCTGCCTTCAACCACATTAGGGTAATCCTTTGTCCATTTGGTTCGTGCCTGCAGACTGTTAATATAGCCCCTTGACCACCTTCGCCAAAATAGTTGCCTTATAGCCGCAACACGAGCCCATTTAGTAGTTTGATCTAAGTTGTCTGGTTGTTCGCGTTCTGGGATTGCCAGTAGGGAGCTTCCAATCAAAAAATGTCCTGGCGTCAGCGCCTCAAGATCACTTGGATCTGCCGATAGAGGTGTTATTGGCCGAGAGTTTAATATCGCTTCGATGTTTATCATTACTGTGTTCAATTCTTCAAAGGTAAGCCGAGAGGTTGCCATGCTTCGATTCAAATGTCCCTTTGCCGATTTCACAGCGGCTTCCCACAGACCACCGAAGTGTGGAGCCCTAGGTGGGATGAAATGAAAGTTTATAAATTGGTTAGTGCAAAAATTGGTTATTGATTCTGGATGAGGTTTGGCGAATAGAAACTCCTTCAATTCCTGAAGCTTTCTGTTCGCGCCTACAAAATTTGTCGCGTTGTCACAATATATATCGGTTGGTAATCCTCGTGTACCAATCATACGCTTAAGAGCACCCAGAAATGCATATGTTGACAAGTCAGACACTATTTCTATGTGAACCGCTTCGTTGAAAAACATACGAATATTGCCACATATGTCTTGTACGGCGTCTTCCCTCTGATGCGCAAGTAAGAATCGAATGGTCCACAAAAGTCTATACCACAACGTGAAAATGGTCTTGATGTCGTAAGCCTTTCTACGGGAAGATTGCCCATCGTCTGCTGAAGTTACCTTGGCTTATATTTTACGCAATGAACGCAAGATCTCACGATACGCCGTGCCACATCTCTAGCATTTACCACCCAAAATTGAAGGCGTAGAAGTGCCACGAGTGCTTTTGCGCCTGCATGATAGTGTACCTTGTGCAAATGTCGCATATACAGCTCAGTGAAATGCGATTTTCCTGGAAGAATGATCGGATGTTTATGCGTGTCTTCCGAGTCTGCTAAATCCAAACGTCCACCCACTTTTAGAAGATTGAATCCCCCATGAAGTTGGATAAACGTGTTGAGGAATTTTAGTGCTCCAGATACTACTTTGCCTTGTTTGATTGCGTAGATTTCATCAGCGAAATGCAGTTGCTGTACATTCCAGACAATGCACCACGATGCTTGTTGCAAATTTTGGGGGAATAAAAGTCCTTTTTCAAATTTAATGCTAAACAATTTGCTAGTAAGTTGATGAAAGCGAAACATCCAGGCTATTACGCGCAAGCAATGCGTATATGAGCTGTATTGCTCAAGTACCTTCAAAATGTAGTTTTCGTTAGAGGTTACTTTGAATGTTGACTTACTTTTTTCTCGAGCAACTTCTTCCATATCGACTACACCTTGGTTCCTTGGCCAATATTCGGATTCAAGCTTGAGAAACGATGGACCCGAAAACCAATCGGAGCTGTTGAGTTCTAGTGCGGGACATCCTCGTGCTCCTGTTGTGAGATCTTGAATCTCTGATACCCTGTTACCTACGAAAGTTGAAAGGGTAGCCGAGTGCATTTTCAGCCAATGAAGTACAATCTGTGAGTCAGACCACAGAAACACAGGGGTATCAGAATTGAATAGTGGTTTGATTTTCGCGAAAAGCCTTGCCAGTAGTAAGGCGCCACACAATTCCAGTTTAGGTAAGGATTGTTTTTTTATCGGTGCTACTCGTGATTTAGCTGTTAGTAAAGTGACCATAGGTTTCTATCTCTATCTCTATGGCGCGATATACAACAGGTATACCATCATAAACCTCCTAAGAGATTTTTTCGCCAAGCTTCTCTTCCAATTTGTGGTGTGCCGATTTGAATTTTCCCTACAAATTGGTGGGACCTACAGTTTTTTGCCGACTCCGAACGGCATCTACAAAGGAGACGAATTTTTGCTGAGAAGCCTGTCATGGCAGAAATACACTCGGAGAGTTTGCCAAACCACTGCCGAGGGGCGACCCCGTTTTGAAAAACTTTTTTCAAATCACTTTTGATGTTACCTGTACCAGGGCTCGAACCATGGACCTTCGGTGTGGTAGGCCGGCAACACTACCTTCACACCACGGCGGCCACCATAGGTTTGCCATTTGTATTAATGGATCTAACGTAGATACAGCAGCCGTATGCTCGAATAGACGAGTCGCAAAACCCATGGATCTGTGTAGACTGCTGATTTGTTGTGCCACAGTACCTTGTTATAGAAAGCGTGCTGAGATTACGTATGTTTTCGATGAAGAGTTTCCAAGCCGTTTCTAGGTTTTGAGGAACAGACTCATCCCAATTGAGCTTCAACAACCATAGCTCTTGTAAAATGATTTTAGCGACAATAATGACTAATGCGATTAGTCCCAACGGATCAAACAGTGCTGATGCAATGGATAGGATTGAGCGTTTAGTTATCCGCCCATTCACAGGTTGCTTAGGCTGAAACGAAAACAAGAAAACATCGTGAAATTTATCCCATTTTATACCTAAGGTGCTCGTCGTCAAATCCTCATCCATATTTAGATCTGTCATAGTAATATCGTTTCGGAAGGTTGGGTGGTTTGAATGCCTCTTGGCCAACGTGAAACAACCACCTCTCAGCACCTCAGTAACTTCATGCTTGATTCGAGAAAGCTCGTCCAGAGTATCAGCGCCACACAGTAAATCATCCACATAAAATTAGCACCAATTGGATATTTTGATTCGTATGTATCAGCGATGTAGTTGAGGCTTTGTACAGCAAGGTAAGGGGCCGATGCAGTCCCGTACGTTACTGTATTTAATTGATAAGTGCGGATCTCGTGGTTGGGTGCACTTCTCCACAAGATGTACTGGAATTTGCGATCATCTAGGTCCACCAGGATTTGACGATACATCTTTACTATGTCTGCCGTAAGTGCGTAGCGAAAAAAGCGAAAACGCAAAAGCAAGATGTATGGCTCATTCTGTAGAGTAGGCCCGACGGCTAACAAGTCATTAAGCTACTTTTAACGTGGTTTTGCATGATGCGTCGAAGACAACTCTGAGCTTCGTCGTAGTGCTAGTTGGTTTCAAAACGTGATGATGAGGTATGTAATAGTGTGGAGCGTCAAGGTCAATTTTTTCTACTGCGCTCATATGCCCCAAGTTCCGATATTCTTCCATAAATTCTATGTATTGTTGTTGTAGATCAGGGCAGCGAGACAGTCGCCGCTCCTGAGCAAGAAATTTTCGCCCAAGGTTGTTAATGCCCTCTTTGAAAGGCAGCTGGACAACAACTCTGCCATCGGTGTTTCTGTATACGGTTTTCTTGTACTCTAAACACAATTTCTTTGCTCAGTAGTTAAAACATCAGCCGTTGGTGATTCATCGAGCTTCCAAAGTCGTTGTAAATTTGCATCCACCGATTCTTCCACAGAAAGCATGCATATTGGTTGGGAAGATGTTTTTGGTTTTTTGTACCGCCCAGAGATGGATAGGGTCTTTTGCAGCGTTGGCAAATCTGAAGCTAACTTTATCTGGCCGACAGACAAGATATCGAAGAAGATTTCTGTGCCGATTAGTAGATGCACCCTTTTTGACCTGAAGAATTCGTTATCAGCAAGTTGGATGTTGGAAGGTAGGTTCCAAGATGTAACATCGACTTCGGTGTATGGCTGGTAGGCGATGTGTGACGTGACGTAAAACGACATAGGTATCTCATATGCTGACACCCTCGACTTGACAGTAGTTGATGTTTTATGCTTTATATTGGTGACCGAATCTCCGATGCTTTGGATCTCAATAATAATAATAATAATAATAATAATTGCCAACGGATTACCCACCATATCCCGCCCGACCGGCGCGAGGGGCGCATCCGCATAACGCGCGGATTATTCGTTCGTGCCGAGTCGTTGAAAGGCTTTGGTTTGTTAATCGTCGAGATCTAAAACTGCTCAGCTACAGAGAAAACCTCATCAGCTAAGTAAAGTAGATATAGGATAGGTTATACATTAAGAAATAACTAGTTAACAGAATAAAATTATTGTTAGAAGTTAATATAGAAGTCAAAGAATAAGAAACAATTAGTAGCTATGAATTTAGGATAGAAAGAATTGATTTTTTTATGCTGAAAAGCGAGTCTGAAATATCAAATCTACCAGAAAGAGAGTTATAATCTTGACACAAACAGCGAAAAGGCTCATTTAACTGAAAATTGGTTCGGCACTGTTTTAAGACTAGAGGTTTAAAATGCCTTGAGGGACGAGACGGTACATTGAAGTTCACTTCACTTAGAAGAAATGGGCTGGATAGTGAACCATTTAGCAATTTAATCATAAAAATAATTCCAAGCATTTCCCTCCGACTAGAAAGTGTGTGCAGATTAATGAGTTTTAAACGATTCGTATAGGGTGGCAGATTGTACAAGGGATCCCAATGAAAATCTCTTAAGGCAAATAGTAAAAATTGTTTTTGAACTGATTCAAGGCCATCTACATGAACCTGGTAACGCGGGTTCCAAATTATAGAACCGTATTCAAGTATCGGTCTGACTAATGTAGTAAAGAGGGCTTTAGTTACATAAGGGTCGCTAAATTCTTTAGACCATCGTTTAACGAATGCTAGGACACCTCAAGCCTTATTGACTGTTGTGTTAATATGGCAGTTGAAACTGAGTTTATAGTCCATAGCAACCCCCAGGTCAACAAAATCATACACTTGCTCAAGACTATATTTTTCAATTGTATAGGAAGCCGGCTGAGAAATTCCACGCGAAAAACCCATGTGTTTACATTTTTTAAGGTTAAGTGACACATAATTTAAATCGCACCAAGTAACAAGTGTATCTAGATCTGATTGTAGCTTATTTCTATCTTCAAAAGACGCGAATGACATGAAAAGCTTTACGTCGTCGGCATACATTAACATTTTTGAAGATTTTATTATTGTAGAAATATCATTTATAAACAACAAGAACAGAATCGGGCCAAGATGGCTTCCTGGAGGAACCCCCGAAGAGACATAAATGACATCGGATACTAAATTTTTAAACATTACTCTTTGTGTCCTGTCACTAAGGTAAGAAGAGATCCAGCGATTGAGACCCGGCTGGAAGCCCAACTGATCGAGTTTATGAATAAGTAATGAGTGACACACTTTGTCAAAAGCTTTGCTGAAATCCGTATAGATAACGTCGGTTTGCAGATTTTTTCTAAAGCCATTTGAGACATGACTGGTAAACTCAAGTAAATTCGTAACTGTGGACTTTCCCTTACTGAACCCGTGTTGGCAGTCAGCTATCAAAGTAGAGATCGAACCCGTAAGTTGATTTGTAACAATAGCTTCAAACAATTTTGGGATGGCAGAAAGCTTTGCGATGCCACGATAGTTCTCTATAGAAGACCTACTCCCACTTTTATGCAGCGGTAGAAGAAACGATTCTTTCCACGCAGTTGGAAAAACACCACACTTTAGTGATAGATTGAACAAATTGGTAAGGGGTTAGTATATATGGTTCGCACACTTTTTCAAGAAACATGTAGGAATCCTATCAGGACCATATTTAAAAGATTCTTTTAAGGTTTTAAGGTAAATTAGAACATCTTTGGCGCATATAATTGGTGAATTAATTGAATTTGTCCCGTGTAGCTTATAGGGATAGTTTTTAAAGTTTGAATTGGTGACAGCAGAATAGTTAGAAGTGAAAAATTGAGCAAAAAAATTTGCGATACATTGATTATCGCTAGATATAATGATACTTTACGTTTAGAATTTACGAAACCATAAAATGACTTTGGATTGAGAATAATGTCTCTTTTGGTTTTAGAGATATAAGCTTTATAGCACTTTTTATTTAAATCTATGTACTTCTGACGTAGAATGGAATACAGTAGGTAATGTTTATTTAATCCGGATTTCTTATATAAATTAAATGATCGCGTTTTCCTATTTTTAAGAGCCTTAAGCTCTTTAGTAAACCAAGCTTGCGTAGGATGATCATAAGTTACTTTACGTTTAGGAATAAACTTCTCAAATAGGCAGTAAATAGTTTGATTGAAATGTGAGACGTTTAGATCGATATCACAACCAAGTTCAGGCCAAGTTAATTTAGACAGTTCTTTATTTAATTTCTTGTAGTTTGCTTTGGAAAAGTTATAATCAAAGCTACTACATGAGTAGCATTGAGTGCCTTGGGCATTACTTATGGTTTCGTAGACTATTTCCATAGAAGGGTGGTAAAGGTCTTCTGGTAAAACCAACGGATCACAACGATTTACAGAAAATTGGTTTATATCATTAACATACACTAAATCTAAGACTTTCCCAAACTTGTTAGCGGTAACATTTATTTGATTAAGGCAAAGATCGGAAATGCCATCTAAAAAGTTATTGAACCCCAGTTTGGACGGATTTGGAATAATGTTACCATCAGATATGTTCCACGATATATGAGGTAAGTTAAAATCACCCAAAACAATAATTTAATCTGAAGCTTTAGTCATAAGGTTAACAGTTTTGAGCAGAGAGACATGTTGCATGTAGACTGAAAAATCTGATGCTGGGGGGATGTAGCAAACATATAAGTACGATGTTAGGAATATTAACCTCTTCTGAAGGGATGGAGGAATGAACGGCAAGTAGAACACCACCCCCGACTCTGTTCAAGCGATCATTTCTATATACTTGATATTCATTACATAAAAACTCTGAATTGAAAACATGTGGTTTTAGCCAAGTTTCGGTAAAAGCAATTACGTTATAATTACAATGAAAAGATTTCAAAAAGAGATCAGTTAATTTGGTATTTAGACCTCTGACATTTTGATAAAAGATATTCACGGATTTAGTGCTCAGTTTTTTGACTCAACGTTATTACGAGAAATTTCCGCTACATTTTGAACATTCCTATTCGGTCTGTATTCAAACTCCCGCACAAGAGCCCCGGGACGCCAAAAAGAGCTGTCCAAAAGAGTATCGAAATCTTTCCCAGATACATAAATCTTAAACGAAGACATACTTCTTTGATATGTGAAATTACATTTTCTAACAGTTACGCTTTGATCTTTAACTTTAGAAGAAATATGGTACAACAAATCATCCTCGGTAGTGTCTGGATGGAACCTTGACACAAAAATTGATTTTTTGCGAGGAACCACAACCAGCTTACCAACGATTGGTTCAGACTCCATTGCAATAGTTGGAATTTCCTGGTTTTTCCTAGTGGACATTTTTGAAGGGGCGTTCTTCGACGTTGCTCGGACAACCGTACTAGGAATTGGAGAAGCCAAATCTATAAGTTCAAGGGGTTGAGGCAAGTTCGGGACTGTTGAGGTAGTAGGCCGATCATCCGTACGCCTGCGCTTGTTTTCGCGATTATCAGGGCATTCCAAATGAGGCGAATTCTCCAAAGTTTCCAAGGTTTAGAAAATATTTTCATATTTTTGGAACTTTTCAGTCAGCAATGAAAAATCTTTGCTTATTTCAGAAAAACCGTTTCTGATATGCCTAAAGATTTTACACAGATCAACTTCCGTCGACCGGCATTTGGAACAAGACCAGCGCAGGCCTTTTCCTTCGTTAAGCAGGTCAGCTATTCTACCGGTTAACCCAGTGCACTTGGCGTGGACAAGTCCATCACACAGCCAGCAAGCTACAAAGCGTTCGGACTCGCTTTTTAACTGGCAGTTTGCTATCATGCACGACATTTTCGTATAAATACTTATATAAATTTAAAATAAAAATTATAAGTTAAGAAAAAAATTTAGCGGATTAAAGAAAAACAACCCTGACAGTTTAAATGACACAGTACTGAGCGAACAGTTTTAAACACACTGTATCTGACGTTCAACAAACCACGCAAAACAGCTGTAACGAAAAAGAAATAAGAAAAGCAAGTCAGAGCACAACAAGAATTGCAATATGAAATAAAGCCTTTCAATAGCAACAAATAAAATATGCAAAGAACTCGGCACACACAAATTCAACAAAATGAATTTATAATAATGAATCACTATCAAAACTTTTTAACACTATTCACACCAAGTAGTGAAGCACAATTAGATATTTATCTCTATTAACTTTAATTTTAACTTTAGAATATAAAAGATATTATTAATTTATTAAATATAATCACAGAGAAAAATATAAACAGAACTACACAGCTTGACGTTTGTGATGCCTTTCTCTTGACAGACGTAATTTTTGGACAAACTCTTCGCTAATAAAGTTTACCTGTGAGCATGAGTCGAGTAGTGCTCTACCCAACTGATAGCAACCAGATGCATCTCGTATGAGGACGACAGCCGTTGCAAGAATGACTTGGTCTTGTGCCGATTTCTCTCTATGAGTATGTGTAGCTGCTGTACTTACTGGTTGTGTTGGTTGCTCGACCAACGTTGTGGAGGATGTTGCTGACTCTGCAGTATTTGACGAGGTAGGACGATGAAGGAGACTATGGCGTGAGCGTGAGCAATGTTTGCACTTAAATGTTGAAGAACAATGCGCTAATTGATGCTTTTGCGACAAACAGTTTAGGCACAACCCAAGACGTTTCACCTCTTTAAAGCGATCTACAACCTCCATCTGCCTAAAGCGTGGGCAGCTGGTAATAAAATGTTCGTTGCTTGAACATACGATGCACGAGCGTTTCGTGCACGAGAACGAGTATCCCTTTCGTGACGATTTGTTTTTAGTTTCGGTTTTGTTACCTGATTTAGCAGTGTCTCCAAAGGCTAGTGGGCCAGATGCCGATTCCAAAAATTGGCAGCGTCGCTCAAGTACCTTTGCACAATCTTCCCATGTTGGTAACGATGTGAAATCCAACGACTCCTTCCACTTGGTTTGCGTTGCTTCGTCAACCTTGTCCATTACAAGGTGGATGAGTAAAAGATGTGCTATATTTTTGTCCGAGCCAATTGATAATAGGGAACCATACAGAGCTGACACGTTATCGATCAAACTTCGTAATTGTGACGCATTCTGTTTTGCAGCTGATGGAAGCTCAAATAATGACTTGATAGTTTCCATGAAGATCATTGTACTGTTACCGTAGCGGGGCTTTAGCCTCTCCAGCGCCTTAGAGTAATTTTCGCTGGTTACTTGGAACGCCTTCACAGTCTCCAAAGCCTGTCCTTGTAAACAATTGATCAGATGGTTGAATTTCTCGATATTGGTGAGAGCGGCTTCTTTGTCGATGAGGTTTATAAAAGATGAGATAAAGTTATTATATTCCGAGTATTTCCCAGAGAATCTGGGCAACTTTAGAGCTGGTAATTTTGAACGGGTGTAGTGCAAAGGTAATGGGGCTTCACGAAATGATAAATTATTAAGGTCTTCACCGAGCTGCATTTGAATCGCTGATTCAATGGTGACGTAAGGGTCTTCCAAGTCACCACGGCCATTGTCGTCAGGATCGAGTTTCTCAATTTGTGTCTGATAACCTTGAAGTAGGATTCCAAGTCGGCACTTTAATTCAATTGATGAGAGTATTTTGCCGGACTTGTTACCGCTGGCTTCCACAATTGTCTTAATGCGAGACATGTTCTTGCGCGTTAGTGAGCGCTGCTGCTTCAAATCTTCCAGTGTCATGTTGACTAGGCTCTTTATAGTGGCTGATGCGAAAAGTTTGAATTTGCGGCTTTCGTACTAGCGAAATGTTGATGCGAAAAAAGTAATGAAAGGTTGATTGATGAACCACTCCGCCAAATTCCAGGTAGGTGCCACTCAAAGAAGGTTTGCACAGTATGCGGTAGCGTGAAAAACTTTTGCGAAAAAAACAAGACTTTTTTTTCCAGCTATTACCGACTCAATGCAATGCACTTTAATTTATTACAAAGTGCCCCACGTTGGGCGCCAAAAAATGAACGGGCAAACTATTTTGCTTGTCCGACGGCAAAACGCTGAAAACTTACACGGGCCAACTATTTGGTTTGTCCGACGGCAAAACGCATTTGGCTTGTCCGACGGCAAAGACGCTGAACCGAATAAAGAATAAAACCGTGTGTTCCTTTTGGAATTCAATAACGAACTATTTTATTTGCCCATCATATTAATTTGATCATACATATGTAAATCAATGCTTCTGCTCGAAATCCCTATATTAAAGTACAAGTTATTTACTAATCTCAGTAGCGAAAAAATGTATGAAAAACAATAGCCAATTATATGTTCATAATTGTAGAGAAATATATGTGCATGAAGATGTACATACATACATAAGTAATTGTGCACCAAAACGCAGTTCAAGGCCAAGCAGCCAGCGCCTGCTTAGACCATTGTCATCATATGTTTTGTGCATGCCGATGTACGTGCATAAATATATTTGCCTACCGGAACATTGACTTCACAAAGCAAGGAGCGGCTGACTTAGATCACCTGATTTGGTCTGAGAAATACTGTAAAACGGTTTGCGGAATTATTACAGGAGCATAGTCAAGGTAAGTTATACGGGGGCGAATCACAGTATGCTGGCAATTAAGGCCGTATGGTATGTGATCCAACACATGTGAACATTGACAAAAAGGCTCTCTCTTGCTATGCGTTGATCAAAAAAGAAGAGTCAGTAGAGAATTATACACGTGTAAATTTCAAATTGGGTGTTCTATCGTGTGATTTTCATAGTATACTAGATGCGAAAATTTGGCCTATGATCGTAAGAGTCAAACCATTAATTTTTTTTCGCAAAAGGGAGGACAAACCCAAAAGTCCGAATGCATACCGAGAGAATTACTTCTCCTGAATCTAGCGCTGAGCTAAATATATTAAAAGAATAAAATCATATAGCTTTCTATATGTATTGGCTTCTTATATTCCACCTAATAGTAACTTTGAGTTATACAAAACTCACGTGGATAATGTAATTGCGCTATCGCTTGATCCTAATAGTGACCATATATGTGTTCTGGGTGAATAAAATGGTGCAGAAACTCTGCGACTTGAATATCCGCAGTTGCTATTCAACTTTTAAATGGAAACTAAATGAATTCTGTTTTATCAACATACCCCTAAAAAGTAAACGATCTTAAAAGTCACCTTGATATAATAGAGCCTTAATGCATTTAAAAAACATTAAAAACTAATACCTTAAAAAGTTCAAGAATCTAATTATTCTTGTAAAATTTCAACAATATCACAAGGAATTTAAGTCATTAAATAACCTTCTTTACGCAAAATATATTAGGAAAAAGGTTTGTTCTAGTGTACCCAGTTCAATGTTTTTAGACATTAAATCGGCTTATGCTCCTGTCAGTTTTGCGGATAGATCGTCAATGAACTTCTACTTTTTTACTTTCGATTGAATAACACAATACCATTTGATGCCTAGGATTTATAATTTTCTTATTTTAGACTAATGACAAAGTGTAATTTTATGAATATTTGAAATTATCGGTTAGTGGATTATGCGTTTGAATATTAAGCCTATATACGTATACTAGCCTTTTTAGACCTTCAGACCTTTCAAGGTGGTAAAACCGGTTTCGAGGTATGCGTACACATTGGTTCTGGTAGTAATAAAATAACAGATCGAAATAATACCGTAATTTTTCTGAGCTAAAACTCTACTCCCTTATCTCTCGTCTTTAAAAATCCGAATTCAGGCGGTCTGAAAATACTAGAGTAGGCAGGGTCAATAATTTAATCAGAGCACACAACGCGGAAAAGCAGATAGCGACGAGAATTGTTTACACGTTTTTTTTAAAGTATAGCGCATTATCTAATAAAAAAACATTCAAGAACAAATTTCAAACTTTGTTCAAAAGCAAGGAAAATTTAACCAAGTTTTATCAAAATTCTACACTTTTAATCCGAATTTTTATATAAAAATTGGATTTGCAGTTGTATGACCTATTAAATTTTAGTATTTATAAAAAAGTGCTATGGTGAAGTTGGCAGAAAATAGTGCCAGTTATGGGCATTTATTGATAAATTTATGGTGTCAGTTTTGTTATGTGAAAGGCTCAAAATTTAAAAAATTTCAACTTTTTCTCTATTGCTTAGTATTATAAAACTCTTAGGTCAACATTAAAAAATATTGTTTCTATGCTTCTGCCTTTGTGTAATAAACTTCAACTAATAAAGATAGACTAAGGGGTTGTATTGGGTACTTGAGTTACGTTGTTGAGAACTTAAGACATGGATATTAAAAACCAAATAGAACCGATTCAAATTTAGTCAAAGTCTGCTAGATGGTTATTTCAAAATTTCTGTTTTTATCCATTCATGTATTGATCATATAATAATGGAAACAGATAGTCGATTCACTCAACATAAAATTATCTTTAGAGATTTCGCTTCGGGTTTTCAACAAACCACAGAAAAGAAAATGACAAGAATTTATTTAAGTTTGCCGAATTTTATGAACAACTTGTTCGAAACCAAAATATAGTGGCCGAAACCAATTTATGGAGAAGGTCTTTAAAATTGACATAATCTTCCGCAAAAAACGGCGTTTAACTAACCGTCTTAGCCATTTTGGCCTTTTATCATAGCTCGCCATTTGTTACGCCTTTCTGGCAATTGAAAACATCATCAGATGTTGTCAGTGTCCAAGCTTTTGCACAATAAGCCACGACGGGTTCGACAAGTGACTTATTTGTTTTCGTTCTTCGAGAGAGGACTTTACATCTTAATTGCCAACTCAGTCAGAAGTATCACTTGTTTGCGCGAGTTATTCTTCGTTGGATTTCTTTTCTGACATTATTGTTGGTGTTAATGCTGGTTCCCAGATAAAAAACTCCAAAGAAGTTCAAAACTTATCTACGTAACTCTACCTGTTGATATGTACATCATGCTCCATTGATATTTATGCTTTACAATTGTTGAATATCCTATCTTATGTATCTCTTTTCTTCATACAAAAAGATTTAAACTCGCTTTATAAATAATATTTTCTTGGGAATTTCTTTATTTTCCTCAATACAATACAATATTAAAGCAATTTTTTTTTTATATGAAAGAGAACAGTTTGGCTCTTTGGAAGAAAAAATGTGACACGACCTTAAGATTGACCCATTACTAATTTAAAATTGAATGAACTACACAACTGCATAGTCCAAAAAATTCCAAAAATTCTTAAAAAATGTACATTTTTAAAACAAAGTTTATTGTGTGTTTCAAATTTCAGGTTCCGATAAAAGAAAATTTTAATCCCACCTTCCCAAAATCCTGGCTATGGCAATGTACCCTATACATTTAATTTTCATTAAGTCCTTTGCTTCGGATAATTTTAATGAGGATTGGAAGGTTACAACAATTACGCCTCTTTTCAAAATGTTATAAAAGCAACGTTGGTAATTACAGACCAATTTCGAAACTACCTAACTTTTATAAACTTTTTGAAAGTGTTGTTCAGGACAAAGTCTATTTCATTGTAAAGTCTTTAATTAGCCCATACCAGCACGGATTTATATGTGGGCGCTCGACAGTCTCCAATTTAATGGTATTTAGTGAATTTTTCACCTCGGCGTATTCGGTTGGCTTGCAAGTTGATTGCATATATACCGACTTTTCAAAGGCGTTCGACAGAGTATCTCATAGGATTCTGATCAGTAAGTTAGCTTGCCTCGGCTTCCATTCGTCCGTTTTGCAATGGATAACTTCATATTTGTCCAATTTGTGCTTTTTATTAATGACATCGGTAATTGTTTCTCCTTTTCAAATTATCTCCTTTTTGTTGATGATTTGAAGTTTTTGCGATGATGCATAATCCGGAGGATGCAAGTAAGCTTCAACGTGATTTGAACAATATCTATTTATGGTGTACAAAGTAGCGGATATCGTTAAACATTGGCAAGTGTTTGCATTCAACTTACACTAGGCGTCTTAATGCTACTCCTACCTGTTACTATATTGATAACAGTATTTTACACAAAGTTTCAGAAACTAAAGATTTTGGAGCGGATTTCGAGGAAAATATATCTTTTAATAGTCACATTTATTTCATTCTTTTAAAAGCTTATTCGGTGTTGGGATTTATGAGACGCAATTCCGCAGAGTTTTCTGATCCATACACCTTTAAACTTTTTTTACCTCTCTTGTACGCTCTAACTTAGAAAATGCAGTAGTTATCTGGCGATCATACGATCAACAATCCATAATTACGATTCAGAGGGTTCAAAAAATCTTCCTAAAACATGCATTGCGTTCATTGCGGTTCGAGAATTCAATGCCAGCGTAACAACTTTAGATAACAGTAGGTCCGACAGGGAGGCCTGTCTTTTATATTCAATATAATTAACGGCACAGTCGATTGCCCAACTCTCCTAGAGCGGATAGACTTTAATGTTTCGCAAAGAAGACTGCGTAGCTTTCTTCCGTTCTATGTGGATAGTTGCAGAACTAATTTCGAAAGTAATGCACCTATTACGCGTGCCTTAAAGGAATTTAGTGACCTATATTCTCACAAGTTAATTGACTTTTCCCTATCGAGATCTACTTTTGTTTTGATCTTAAATTCTATTATTTCATAAGCATTAATTATAAGTACAAAGTTACCATATGTCAACAAACGCTGCCACAACCCAAATGCTATTTTTTAAGAGCACTAATTATACAATAAATCGTTTAGTAAGTCAACAATTCAATTACACAGCTTGCTTACAAAAGCTAAGCCTCAAGCCTTTACAAAATTTGATAGGTTTGTCTTTAGTTAAGCATTTCGTAAAAATATCTGCCACATTCTCCGAAGTTGGTTTATATTGGATGTCAATCTGCTTAGCAAAGATACTTTTCACGGATGTAATGGAATTTGATGTGTATGTGTTTACTACGTTTATGCGCATTTGGATTCTTCACTAAAAAATGCGCACCATGGTTATCGCATAGAATTTTTGTAGAACGATCAACATAAACGTCAAACTTCATTTATCTACGAAACGAAATCTTTTGAGGCCTTGGCAAATAGCTATATACTCCACTTCCATAGAACTAAGCGAAAAAACATTTTACTTTTTCCCAGGAAAAAAAGGCAGAGCATCAGTTACCGATAAGGGATTCTCGCAAATGCTACCCAAAGTTTCAGTTGACTGCTCAGTAATACATTTTTTACTTTCCAGGCTTTCCGTACGAATAAAATTGGATTTCAACTTCGGGTGACCGCTCCGCAATAGGTAGTTCGGCAAATGAATTTTGGTGTTACTTGTCATCGCATTTGAAAAACTCTTTAAACTCGTCATTAATACACGGGTGATAAACTCAGCGAATACCGAAAATGCCTTTGATTTTTGTTGTAAAAATTAGTTTCCGTGTATCTCGAATAATCATCTATAATGTGATGAAATATTTCAAACCGCCTTGAGAGTATACCCGCATTGGCTCACAAATTTCACTATGCACCACCTCAAGGATTGTTTTAGATTGCACATTGTCATATCGTCTGAAAGGCTTCCTACTTATCTAGAAAACCGCACAATTCATACAATCAAAATTATTAGGCTTTTGTCAAATGCTTTTTATAAGTCATATTTTATCAGCTAATTTGCATAAATCTCCGACATTCAAATGTCCGTACCTACGATGCCATAACCTTATCTTATTATTTATTAGACTTGCACTGATAAGTTTATTGCCTTCTTTTCAGGGAAAATTCGCATAAAATGTACTATCCACCATTTTAGCAGAGAAGAGTTGTTTATCTGGTATTGTTTTTACATAACCTGCATTTTTGGCAAACTGTACCGTATGAGCATT
Organism: Merzomyia westermanni; assembly: GCA_949987695.1. Classification (NCBI taxonomy): domain Eukaryota; kingdom Metazoa; phylum Arthropoda; class Insecta; order Diptera; family Tephritidae; genus Merzomyia; species Merzomyia westermanni. The sequence continues at coordinate 100,972,569 of OX465288.1, read as the reverse complement.
GCTAATTATTTTACTCACTGATAAAAAATTTGAATGCAAACTCGGCACATATAAAACAACACACATATTACAGTTATGTGACTTTATTATCACATTACCAATTTCCACTACATTCACCCCTTCGCCCGATGCAAGTGCAAGGTGGCGCAAAAGTAAGCTTCCGATGTTCAGCATATCGGTTGTGGCACGTGCAGTGTGTGCTGTTGCACCGTCTTGTTGGAACCACATGTTTTCCAATCCCAATTCAGCAAGTTGCGGCAAAAAGAACTCGTTGATCATTGCTCTGTAGCGCTCACCATTCACAGTAACCGTTTGGCCCCGACCGATTATTGGTCAAATAAATAGTCAGCAATATTCCGCGTTCTGGAGCAGTGTAGCGTAACATTGTTTATTAGCGTGTATTTCGCATGTGTTTACTACACAAATGTCAAAACAGAACTGACTTTAGGGGCCAATCGCAAAATTTATAGCATTTTCTGATAGGAGGATTACTTTTGCGCCACCTTGTACGACTTTCCGCGTACGACTCTTCATTTCAGTGAAACAACTCTAATCTCGGCAATTATGTCACGATGGCCCACTGTCCAGTATCCAGATATTCTGATTGGACGACCTGCATTCAGACTGGCCGCATGCGTAACACCTTATATTTCTATTATTTGAAATGTTTCCTTTTCCGCTTTGACCTGTTTGTTCTTCACAGCAAATACAGTTTCTCCGTTCATCCCCTTCCGCTCCCCGCGTAGTTGCTCTTCCTCTAATATCTTGACTTTCAAATGTTCCAACTTCGATAGTGTCCCGACTTTCCATGGCAACAATAAAACTGTAAATATTATCCGGTAGCCTGCATAGAGGTAAAATGGTGAGTAATTTCTCCGGTACCTCCACTCCAATCAGATCATCTGCCGATTGAAAAAATAACTTTGAAAAAAAAATACGAAACACGTGTTATAATATTATAGCTCTGGGCCCCAACCAGTGTTGCCGTTTTATATATTTTTAACCAGGTCAAGCCTTCACTACATTGTATGTAGTTTGTCTGCTCCCATTGGAACTGCTTCCTTTTTACCTAGGACTATTGGGTATATTTAATGGGGGTGTCTGCGCCTTGCACACACCAGCGCCACACGAAACCGTCGACTCGTAGGTGCATACACCCTCCTCCTCCACGCGGGGGAGGACCCTCCTCGTGGTGATACCTGGCAACGCTACGGCGTGTGATTCGAGCGGCGACCTTTCACCCCCATCAACAAGGAGTCTATCTCTATCTCTATGGCGCGATATACAACAGGTATATCATCATAAACCTCCTAAGAGATTTTTGCGCCAAGCTTCTCTTCCAATTTGTGGTGTGCCGATTTGAATTTTTCCCTACAAATTGGTGGGACCTACAGTTTTTTGCCGACTCCGAACGGCATCTACAAAGGAGACGGATTTTTGCTGAGAAGCCTGTCATGGCAGAAATACACTCGGAGAGTTTGCCAAACCACTGCCGAGGGGCGACCCCGTTTTGAAAAACTTTTTTCAAATCACTTTTGATGTTACCTGTACCAGGGCTCGAACCATGGACCTTCGGTGTGGTAGACCGGCAACACTACCTTCACACCACGGCGGCCACCAACAAGGAGTCTGACTCTCCGAATAACAAGTCAGCAGGAGCTCGCTTCGCTAAGATGGTCACGGTGAAACCGGACCAAAACAAAAATACAAAAGCCGAGAGGACACCCCGGCGATTCAGTGCTGCAGCGGCAGCTAGACGTGATAGGGCTGAGTGCAAAACCGGTCCGTGTAGTCCGATGACCGGTGCCTCTTCCAGGGCTGCCGATCGGGAGCCCAGCAACGCGGCTACCACCAATCCGGTAGCTTACACCAGTGGCTTTGCCATTCAGCGCATAGCGTCTGGCGAGTCCGTGGCTGGGGGCTCCAAGAGTGAGGGGGCTGCTGGCGAAAGGGCCAAGGACTCGGTGCCTAGGCAACCCACGAAGGCGACCTCACCGACAAGGGAGGAAGATGTTTCGGCGGAGGTTTGGGCGAAGCTCCAACGAGACCTGGCGTGGGCTCGGCGGGTAGTGCCGGACTTCAAACTGGAGTTGTATGGCGCAAACAAAGGGGAAACCTCTAAGCGCAATCGCTCAGTGGAGGTGACTACCCCAACGGCACCGAAAAGGGCCAAAACGCAGGGAAGCTATGTACGGCCTTTCGCAGCAGTAGCCAAGGATCGCAAGATCATTGGCATAATCGATGAGGGCAGTGTAGATGGCAGGATGCCGAAACAACAATGGAAGTGGATCGAGGCCGCGCTCGCTAAAGTTGCCGTCCAGGTGAAGAGGGAGAACCCGGGACCGCCACCAACCTATACCGATGCAGGATGTGGAGACGCTAGGTCCGTGGACCTATATAAGATCGGCGTGCAGCGAATAGGGGAAGTGTACCCTGGTGCGCGCCTAAAAGCAGTGGATGCGTGTGACATACCGCAACGGCCAAGAGCTAGAGCCTGGGTTCCAGTGACGCCAACGGAGCCAGATTAAATCCTAGAGCAATTGAAGGAGTTCAACCCGGGGCTATCGACCCAAAACTGGAAGGTGGTTAGCGTGGACAAAGCAGCCGGACAAGCAACGATGCAGATAGTTCTGCTGTTAGACCAGGCAAGCATCGAGGCCCTGGACCGGTGCGACTACCGTGTGAGCTATGGCTTCAAAAATATTAGCTTGAAGGTGTATAAGGCTGACGCCGAAGCCCTTGCTAATTTGTCATCTCTTGCGGAGGTGAAGCCTCCCCCCAGCGATAACGAGATGGAGGTTGATGACAATGGGTCGGATGTGCGGAGCGGCTATGCTTCGTCCAGCTTGGACGGTAGCGGGACTCTCAGGAGGCTTTACTCCGAGAGTCGGCTTCGGAGCGAGGACGACGCGGACGCGACGCTCACGGAGGAGAGTGCAAAAAAGCAAGATGATGAGGGTCCTCCAAATCAACCTTCATCACAGTAAAGCAGCATCAGCTGCACTTCTACTCCAACTTTCAGCAGGTGAAGTAGATATCGTTCTAGTTCAAGAACCGTGGATCACTGGTAATAGGATCTGTGGTTTGAGGACTCCCACTTACAAGCTCTACAACGCTCAAGATAAGGATAAGGATCGTACGTGTATTTTAGCTAAGTTGAATATTAACGCTTTTCTTTTACCCCAATTTAGTGACGGAGATCTGACAGCGATTAGCGTCGAGGGGTTAGGTAGAAGTTGTAGATTTGCCTCTTTCTATCTGGCCCATCATCACGAAGGTTCACTACCGCCACATAACTTCAGAGAGCTCGTGAGTTCCGCTAGACCACGAAACAACCTAATTGTGCTTGGAGGCGATGCGAATGCCCATCACACTCCATGGAGCAGCACTGACACAAACGACCGAGGTGAGTCACTATATAACTACTTATTAGGCACTAATCAAAGTTTATGCAACAGGGAACAACAAGGAACCGCGAGGAAGTCCTTGATATTACATTGGTCAGCGACTCCTTCAGCGACCTCATAGAATCATGGAGGGTTCTAATAGAACACTCCTACTCAGACCATAGATATATTAGTTTCTCAATAGCAGATACGCACACAAGTCCAAAATTCATACAAAATATAAAAAGAACCAACTGGGGCTATTACAAGAAGCTCATTGATAGAAATCTAGAAATGATAAGGAACTAGACGAGCTAGTCAACACCTTTAATCAACAATGCAAGCTTGCTTTAGATAAGGCTTGTCCGACCAAAAAGGTAACGGAAACCCATAAGCCACCTTGGTGGTCGTCTGATCTAGATAGACTCAGAAAGGCATGTAGGGTTGCTTTTAATAAAGCCAAACAGGATGGGCGCGAGCTATCCTGGGCTGTTTACAAAACTAAGCTAAAAACGAGCCTCCTGAGTGGACTTCTGCAGTGAAATTGAATCTACATCTGCTGCCTCCCGCTTGAGGAGGGTGCTCTCAAAGGGCCAGCAACACTGAGCCACGTCCAAATCCCAGATGGGCAGTGGACTGATTCGACTACGGATACCATGAATCTGCTCCTGGATACACATTTCCCGACATGCACAGACGTGTCTACTACTAAGATCGGCGGAGGGGTGCCTTCCAATCAAATGATAAGAGAAATCACCGATGACAAAAAGTTAGATTGGGCTTTATCTACCTTTAAGCCTCATAAGTCGCCAGGACCGGACGGAATATTCCCGGCCCAGCTACAGCATACATCCGAGCTTATCAAGCCTTGGTTGAAAACTATGTTTATAGGTTGTCTAAGGCTCAACTACGTACCCACTTCATGGAGGGAGGTTAAAGTAGTCTTCATCCCCAAAGCCAGGAAACCATCTCATACTAAACCTAATGATTTTAGGCCTATAAGCCTATCCTCATTTCTTCTTAAAACATTAGAAAGACTTCTGGAGGACTATGTCAGAAGATCGATTGACCCAACTCAGCTTTCGTGGGCTCAACATGCCTACAGTAAGGGTGGGTCAACCGATACTGCCTTGCACTCCCTTGTATCTGTTATAGACAAGTCACTTAACCTAAAGGAATACACATTAATGGCTTTCCTCGACATAGCAGGCGCTTTCAATAACGTCCTTCCGGATGCTATCACCTCGGCGTTGGCGGGTCTGCGGGTCGATACCTGTCTTGTGGAGTTCATTTGTAAACTGCTTACTAGCAGACCGATCACAACCGAGCTAGGTGGGAACTCGATTCACAGGCTCGTTAACAGAGGTACCCCGCAGGGAGGTGTTCTCTCACCGCTACTTTGGGTGGTTCCTGTAAACCAGCTTCTACGCCTCATGGAAGCGGAAGGCCACCAAGTGATCGCGTACGCCGATGACATCTGCGTTATTATGCGGGGAAAATTCCCTCAAACTCTTTGCAATTTAATGGAAACAGCCTTATCTAAAATTGTGACTGGGCAAAGTCAACAGGTCTGGGGGTTAACCCAGAGAAAACCGAGCTAGTCCTCTTCACTAGAAGGTACAAAATACCGAACCTTATACCACCAAAAATTGGAAACACGACTTTGGCATTCAGTGACAGTGTTTACTTGCAAGAGAGCAATTGGTGTTTCGTGGGGGTTTTCTCCCAGGGTGGTGCACTGCGTTTACACAGCCATTGTTCGCCCGATTCTACTCTACGGAGTGCTGGTCTGGTGGCCTGCACTAACTAAGAATACGTACCTCAAACAGATACAAAAAGTCCAAAGGAGTTCAGAACTCTGCATAACCGGGGCCCTTGGATCCACCCCGACAGAAGCACTCAACACTTTGCTGCATCTACCACCGCTTGATTTGGTGGCGAAGGAAGTAGTCACGATCACAGCTTTGCGAATAAGGGAGACTGGCGTCTGGATGAATGGACAAAGTGGGCACGCCACAATCTTGGGCAACCACGCGCCTGTTAACATACCACCAGACACGGACTACTGCGCGTCAAATAACGTGTTTGTCAGGAACTACGAGGTAATAATACCGACAAGACAAGAATGGGACAACAGACCACATACGGTTCGGGGCGCCATCAACATCTTCACTGATGGCTCCAACTTTGAGGGGAAGGTGGGGGACGGATCTTTTCACCGGACCTAGGACCAGAGATCTCATTCCGTCTTCCCGACCACTGCAGCGTGCACCAAGCGGAAATGCTAGCAATACACGGCGCGGTGAAAAGCTTGGTATCCATGCCCCAAAATGGTAAACAGATCTATATCTTCTGAGACAGTCAGGCCGCACTTAAAGCCTTGAACTCATACGTCGACAATGCAAGGTCATTAACTGAATGTCGCAGATCTCAACGAGATGGTTCAGCACTTCAGTATTAGCCTTATTTGGGTACCTGCGCACAGGGATATTGAAGGTAACTGTAGAGCGGATGAGCTGGCCAGAAGAGGTACCACCACCCATCTCCTTCCAGGAAATAGTTTGGTAGGCATACCCATGGCCTCCTTTAAATTTAGTGTCAGCACAAACACAATGAAAATAGCAAATATGCTCTGGTCAGGGCTCCGGACGTGTGAGATATCCAGGCTAACCTGGCCTTCTAACAACAAAAGACGTACAAATTTCCTGCTGGCCTTAATAAATCGGGCATTTCATCCCTGGTAAGGGTTCTAACAGGGCACTGTTAAAAAGGCACTCACGGCGCCAGAATGGGCGAAATGTCTAATGATTATTGTCGCAGGTGCGGATGCATTGAGGAGGAGGAAAGTGTTCAGCATCTGATATGTCAATGCCCTGCACTTAGCTGGCGACGGTTAGCTATCCTGGGCCAACCGTTTCTCGATAACCTCGCTGAGGTATCAAAAATAGAAATAAAAGCGTTATCTAAATTTATTGACTCCATGAAGTGGTTCGATCCCCTGCCTTGGCTGTGAGTTGGTTTCCCCTGGCGTCGACGGTAGCGCGACCGGCTGAGCTGCTGTCGGCGTCGGGGATGCCTTGCTCGCATCTCTGGGGCTTAGAGGTGGGAAGAGACCGTATAGGGTATCACAATGGGCCTACTTAGTGGCCTAAGTGTCGGGCAGAGTCCAGGTACTCTGTCCTGCCTTGCAACCTAACCTACCTAGGACTAAGGAGGACTTAAAACTTTTGCCAAATATAACTTCAGAAAAAATCTTGTCTGGATCAGATGCTTCAATTTATCCGCTGCTTAACCACTTTCCTTGTTTCTTTACGTCCGATTCTGAAATTATTATTACTTCATGGAAGTTGTTGCGTATCTTCAAAAATATTTTATTCGGAGGCGATATCGCTATAAAAACTTTTTGGTGAAGGTAGTGTTGCCGGCCCTGGTACAGGTAACATCAAAAGTGATTTGAAAAAAGTTTTTTCAAAAACGGGGTCGCCCCTCGGCAGTGGTTTGGCAAACTCTCCGAGTGTATTTCTGCCATGACAGGCTTCTCAGCAAAAAATTCGTCTGCTTTGTAGATGCCGTTCGGAGTCGGCAAAAAAATGTAGGTCCCACCAATTTGTAGGGAAAATTCAAATCGGCACACCACAATTTGGAAGGGAAGCTTGGCGCAAAAATCTCTTAGGAGGTTTATGATGATATACCTGTTGTATATCGCGCCATAGAGAAAGATTAAGAAAGGTTTGGCTAAAGAAAAGTATATGGGATTTTGTGATTAAGTTGTTATATACATACTTACATACTTCTGCGGCAGCTGAAAGCAAATTTTCCGATTTAGCTTTAATAAAAACTAAACTCGGAAATAAAGTTAGATCTCAGACAATGAATAATAAAAAAGACCGATATGTTTGATCTCCTATTCAGGATTGAGGTGTATTATTTAAAAAACATTGATCTGCGCTTAGGTATATAGTTGTAGGTAAAGTATCCCGCAAATGCTGGAAAATTTTGTTTTTTAAAAATTTATAGTGGTTTAAGAAAACGTATAACTTTTGAAGTATACTTAGCTTTCCATTTTTACAATTCCATTTAAGATGCGATATTTTTATATTATATGATATACGTATGTACGTACCTGTAATTTCAAATACACCTTGGGAATTTCTTTTTTAATTTTTGTTTGCTTGTTTTTTTTTGCTGTGGCATCACTTTACGCAAAAGATAACACGACCGTTCGGTTAAACAACACTTATTCAACTCGTTATATCATTTAGGGTTAGGGGTTTAGAATATGCCCGAGGTAGGCATACCGGTCTCAAGAGGCGACTTATATGCACAACGACGTGCAACTCGATGGTACAGGATTCCCCAAAACCTTCCAGGAGTGTTTTTGTCGTTACATCAACAACTAGTTATATTACAATATACATATCAGTTACAGAACGATAAAGAAGAATGCCACTTGAGTTGTCAATATTGATGCAATCTAATATAAATACAAAGTTACCATATGTCTACACTTGCAAATACTGGGGAAGAAAACAACAACAAAAGTTATTGAAATTACTCAAAAACTCCCAACCCATTTTGAATATTTTATACCATTCGTAAGGTAGTTTGATTCCCTTTAATTTGATATGTATATTGTTTAGGTTTTTGATTAGCAAAACAAAACCTTGGTATTTTACTAGAATGAGGTGTACTGCTTTATGTGTTCCCATGTTGTTGTTGTTGACACATGCACGGTTTTTATAAACATGAGTTATACATGGATGTACATATATGTGTGGGGAGGAGCCTTAAGTATGCAGTAGGCCCAGACCGAATGCGATTTCCTATAGAGTTACCAGAGCTGGGTAGTGTTGGATTTGAATTACTTATTTTATTGTTTATTTCGAACCCCTGAAATCCAATAGGTAGTAATCATTACTTTAGGAATTAAATTACTCTCAATTCCCAATTACATGTAATGGGAAAAGTAATCAATTCCTTTGGCCCACACAAAAGGAATTTAATTGATTTCAATTCCTCAAAAAAAAATACCAATGGAATTTCCTCGTTTTAGGCTCGAGTACAATTTTTTTTCGAATTGAAAGTAATTTCCGGTTTCCCATTCCTCAAAGTAATTGCAGAAGTAATTGAAAAACTGATGAATGTTTCTTTGCGTATAAAATTTGTTTGCGTTTGAAGGTGTGGTGTCTGGCCATTCGCATTAATTATAATTATTCTTTTAAGCATAGCTAGAAGACATCCCGTAGCAGTTTTTATTCCTCCAGGTGATGTCGTTTACATTCGGCGACCATATTGGCGGCGCGCAATCAATAACCGGATATATGTATCCATCAACTTTTTTTTCTTATTGCGTCTCTGTAACCGTCTTTTGTCTCGATATGTAAAAATTAAAGAACAAAGGGGATAGAGCACAACCCCTTTCCCCTTTTTAACATTTATATATTTAGATATTTCTTTCCTAAATATAACCGACGATTGCCAACCGTTTAAGTAGTCAGCGGTCCACCTTTCAAAACCAGCTGAGATTGACTGTGTCAAATGCTTTTTATAAGTCATTTTTCTCCAAACTAGTTTCTTCCAATTTATGCAAAACTTGCTTGGGAGGGGTAACATCAAAAGTGGTTTGAAAAGGTTTTTTCAAGACTGGGTCGTCCTCGGCAGTGCTTTGGCAAACTCTCCGGAGTGTATTTCTGCCATAAAAGGCTTCTTAGCAAAAAATCATCTGTATTGCAGATACCTTTCGAAGTGGGCAAAAAACTGTACGTTCTCCCAATTTGTAGGAAAAATTAGAATCAGCACACCACTAATTGGTATAGAAGCTTAGCCTTAATCTCCTCGGAGGAATATATCGCGCCAATTATTTATTTTTAATGCATACACATTTAAATGACAACCTGATCCAAGTGGTGGGCGATTGGGGATGGAACAGAATTTTTTGTCCCAGAAAAACCAAAGTGCTGCGCAAAAAGCAGAGATTGGCCTTGTAAACAGTAAAGAGAACAAGTGGCGAATACTTCTCCAATATTCCGATCTTAACCCCATGGCTCTGTAATCAGCATTTTTTTCTCTGAGGCATTGTAACAGTTGTTCCTTGGATCTCGCTGGAACCCTTAATAGTCCTTGGCAACGGTACGAACTGATGAGGTATAAGTGGCTTCAGGTATAAGTGGTTAGGTCGAAAATTGCTCCGGGTGATGTGTGAGCATACTATCGACAGCAAGGACTCTCGATAATTATTTGGAACTCGAAAATACGCACAACTAAGGCGCTGGAGCTATGTTGCAGTACCGCAGCCGACCATTGTTTGGCCGCGGTCTCCACCCGTTGAAAGAAGTAAGGTGTTGAAGGCGTCATGCAAAAGTTTGTCATAGGAAAATTACAAGTTTAGCTCTCTCTCGATGAATAAAGGTCACGTTCTATAAGTCGTTGCTCAATCCCTCCATGATATATTTGGACGCTTTCAATAGCATATGGGCCTTCTTGTGTTAGAGATAAAGGTTCTCATATTTTTGGTTATTTAAATGATGAATTCAAAGTAAATAGAAGTATAGAGCTATTAAAAATAATATGATTTATAACTGCATTCAGTACTTACTGAATTTTTATTTCAGTTGTTTTATAATTGCTTACATGGAAATTCTGTGCTCCTGGTATGTTGTAGTGAATATTTGAAATAAATCAAAGCATGCGTACAGTGGAAGTTTGTCACAATACATTTAACGATACTCGGGTACTACCCGGGTAATGTCATGCCAGGTAATGCCCGGGTAATAGTGTACCCGAGTACCCGGGTAAACGGGCATTACCCGATGCGCCCGGGTAGAATCATCAGCCCTACTTCACACGTATTTCGCTGCAGAGGGAAGAGGACGGCTGTACTTGGCTGGCAAAATTCCTGACTCATTCCAAGACGGATATTTCCCTAGAATTTGATCAGGTCCACCGGTTCTGGCGTTGGGTGTTAAGTAAATAATTGGGGGTTCCGACCACTGGCATTGAAAAAATAGTTAATAAAGTATTTTAAATTAAAAAACAGGTATAAAATAACTTTGACCATTTTTTTTGCAAAAGTTGAATGTAAAGAAAAGTTTTACAGGTTATATATTAAACAAATACACCAATTATCGAATGGTACAAAAATTATAAAAATCGGTTCAGTAGTTTTTGGGTAATTTTAATTTTAAAAACTGCTTAACATGAGTTTTAACCTGTAATAACTTTTGTTGTTGTTGTTTCCCCCCAAAAAAAAAACTCCCCTTATGTTTATTTCATCTATATCTATCGAATTTTTTCTTTTCTTATTTAAGAGTTTGCGGTATTAACAAAATTTGAGCTGTTTTGTTCCTACATCGAAAATCATTCAATAAGACATAGTTTGAAATTATCATAACTGCAAATTTGTTCCATATCCCTTAGCGCATCACCTAGTAGAATATTAAATCTGAAATCCGTATGGTTGTGCCAAAAATTGTATTTCTTATTTAAAGCATGGAACAATTTTTCCTTTTCCTTGAGCGCGAAATTATCGTATCGTCAATATAAAAATATTTGGAATACAGCTAGAAAGTAATTTGATGTACTATTTCTTTCTCAATTTAAGTAGAATGTGAATCCGATTGCAAACTTATGCGCCAAGCAGATATAATACGGCGATACGTTAAAACAACTAACAGTTGAGTAAACTGCGATTGTTTGTGTGCATAACAACAGATTCGACAGATTCAACAAAGTTGGTTTTGATCAAAATTTCGTATGCATTAATGTAGAGATGATATTTGCATTATCTTTTACCTTAATACTATTCGAAAATAATCCCAGTACTACTTTTAACATAAACTATTTTTGTATGTATAATTCTATATTAGTTTATTTACTTATACATATATCAATATTTGGGAATAGTTGAACCGTTTTGTACGAAATTCGATAGTCAAACCCGTTTGGAATCGGTTCCGCCTTTTTAAACGGTTTCGTTCTTTTTCAGATCAAAATATCGCTTACGGTTTCTGATCGGTCTGGGTTTCAGTCCTTGAAATAATACGGAGGTTTGCCGGAGGTCGCTTTCACACTTGAGTTGAGGGACTGACGCGTGTGCCAAGGTGAAGAAGATGTAGGAGCGTGCGTTGTCGCAGTCTAAAAGAGGTCGGAAACATACCGGGGAAGTAGGTATGGAGAGTGGCATTGCTTACATCAAATAGGGACGTGGTATGCAAAAAGTAGCGGTGGGCTGTCGTGAGAGGTGATGGCGTCAATGTTGGTCGGACACTGCGGGAGACACACACAGCTTGCTGGACTGTAATAGTATTGCCAGTTGTGGAGAGTGCCTCGGAAGTTGGTAGCAGCGCCGCAAAATTCTTTTTCCAGCAAACACACTAGATCCCATGTCTTGGTTCTGGGCAGTGTTCAGCACCCGTCCTGACCACGAGAGTAAAGAGTATATGGAAGGATCTTTTAAAAGGATGACAATTTTAGAGGGAGACGAGGCGAGTTCTGCAAGTGAACTCGGACGCCCCCACTTCTAGCCGTAAATTCACACAATTCATTCAATCACAATTATTAGGATTTCTGTCAAATGCTTTTTATAAGTCATATTTTATCCGCTAATTTGCATAAATCTTCGACATTCAAATGTCCGTACATACGATGCCATAAGCTTATCTCATTATTCACTAGACTTGCACTCATAAGTTATTGCTTGCTTTTGAGGGGAAATTCGCATAAAATACACTATCAACAATTTTAGCAGAGAAGGGTCCGTTATTTGTTATTGTTTTTACATAAGCTGTATTTTTGGCAAACTGTACCGTATGACCATTGCTAATTATAATTAAAATAATTATTTTACTCACTGATAAAAAATTTGAATGCAAACTCGGCACATATAAAACAACACACATATTACAGTTATGTGACTTTTTTATCACATTACCAATTTCCGATGCAAGTACGACTTTCCGTGTAAGACTCTTGATTATAGTGAAACAACTCTAATATCCGCAATTATGTCACGATGCCCCACTGTCCAGTATCCACATATTCTGATTGGACGACCTGCATTCACACTGAATTTGGCCTCTGTTACCGTATGCATAACACCTCATATTTCTCTTATTTAAAATGTTTCTTTTTCCGCTTTGACCTGTTTGTTCTTCACAGCAAATACATTTACTCTGTTCATCCCCTTCCGCTCCCCGCGAAGTTGCTCCTCCTCTAATATCTTGACTTTCAAATGTTCCAACTTCGATAGAATGTCCCGACTTTCCATGGCAACAATAAAACTGTAAATATTTTCCGGTAGCCTGCATAGAGATAAAATGGTGAGTAATTCCTCCGGTACCTCCACTCCAATCAGATTATCTGGGTAAAGAAAAGTATATAGGATTTTGTGATTAAGTTATATACATACTTACATACTTCTGCGGCAGCTGAAAGAAAATTTTCCGATTTAGCTTTAATAAAAACTAAACTCGGAAATAAAGTTAGTGCTCAGACAATTAACAATAAAAAAGACCGTTATGTTTGGTCTCCTATTCAGGATTGAGGTGTATTATTTAAAAAACATTGATCTGCGTTTAGATATATAGTTATAGGTAAAGTATCCCACAAATGCTGGAAAATTTTTGAAGAAATAAATAATATGTAAATAAATATTTTGTTTTTTAAAAATTTATAGTGGTTTAAGAAAACGTATAACTTTTGAAGTATACTTAACTTTCCATTTTTACAATTCCATTTAAGATGCGATATTTTTATATTATTTGATATACGTATGTACGTACCTTTAATTTCAAATAAACCTTGGGAATTTCTTTTTTAATTTTTGTTTGCTTAGTTTTTTTTTTTTTGCTGTGGCATCACTTTACGCAAAAGACAACTCGACCGTTCCGTTAAACAACATTTATTCAACTCGTTATATCATTTAGGGTTAGGGGTTTAGAATATGCCCGAGGTAGGCATACCGGTTTTAAGAGGCGACTAATATGCACAACGACGTGCGACTCGATGGTACAGGAAAACATCGAGGAGTGTTTTTTTGATTTTTGTTGGAACGATTTTCCGTCATCCCTTGTCAAGTTTGGTTTTGTGACAAACCGGTTTCGGCGTTCTGCCATTTTCAATGCCTAGTTTCGTTCTGGTCTGTGTTTATCCGCTGCGTTGTTTTTATAGTCCGTGGGTGCTGTGGCAGGTAATGTCAATCTATGTGGTCTATGAAGGTAGTGTTGCCGGCCTACCACACCGTGTGTCCATGGTTCGAGCCCTGGTACAGGTAACATCAAAAGTGATTTGAAAAAAGTTTTTCAAAAACGGGGTCGCCCCTCGGCAGTGGTTTGGCAAACTCTCCGAGTGTATTTCTGCCATGACAGGCTTCTCGGCAAAAATTCGTCTCCTTTGTAGATGCCTTTCGGAGTCGGCAAAAAACTGTAGGTCCCACCAATTTGTAGGGAAAATTCAAATCGGCACACCACAAATTGGAAGAGAAGCTTGGCGCAAAAATCTCTTAGGAGGTTTATGATGATATACCTGTTGTATATCGCGCCATAGAGATACAGAGATACGAGTTTATAGCTCCTTGTGAGTTTAACGGTCTCAAGTCTTTGTAGTAGTTCTATCGTATTGCTTATTGTGTATTCGTGCCCTAGTTTCAGAGTGTCCTTTAAAATTGTTTTTAGATGTTTCGACAGTTTACAACCCGGCGCGGACTTAAAATTAATTATAGGTCTCATCGGCGTATCCTGCTTGTGGATTTTAGGTAACGCAATGAGTGGAGGAGCAGATTTATTCATTTGTGTTAGGGTATATGCCATCCTCTCGTCTATTATTTTGGTAGCATTTTTTATAACCTCTTTAACTTTGTTCTGGTATTTATCCGTGGGGTTATCCCTAATAATGCGGCATTTCATTTCCTCGATGAGCTTCTCTGTCTTTGCTATATATTCATCCTTACTGATTAGCACCGTTGTGTTTCCTTTGTCTGCCTTCGTTGTGACGATGTTGTTATTTTTTAGCTTTCGTTGTAGCCTTTTCAATATTTTCAGCTTTTTATTTCCTTTTTGTGCTTCCTGGGCTCTTACTTCCTTGCTTATGATTTCTCTGCATATGTGCCTTGCGTGCTCCTGTTCCTCATATAGAAGAAGCGATATTGCAACCTCTGTGTGTTTTTTTCGTTACATCAACAACTAGTTATTACAATATACAGATCAGTTACAGAACGATGAAGAAGAATGCCATTTGAGTTGCCAATATTGATGCAATCTAATATAAATACAAAGTTACCATATGTCTACACTTGCAAATACTGGGGAAGAAAGCAACAACAAAATTTATTGAAATTGCTCAAAAACTCCCAACCCATTTTGAATATTTTATACCATGCGTAAGGTATTTTGATTCCCTTTAATTTGATATGTATATTGTTTAGGTTTTTGATTAGCGCTATTGCAAAAAAAAAACCTTGGTATTTTACTAGAATGAGGTGTACTGCTTTATGCGTTCCCATGTTGTTGTTGTTGACACATGCACGGTTTTTATAAACATGAGTTATACATGGATGTACATATATGTGTGGGGAGGAGCCTTAAGTATGCAGTAGGCCCAGACCGAATGCGATTTCCTATAGAGTTACCAGAGCTGGGTAGTGTTGGATTTGAATTACTTATTTTATTGTTTATTTCGAACCCCTGAAATCCAATAGGTAGTAATCATTACTTTATGAATTAAATTACTCTCAATTCCCAATTACACGTAATGGGAAAAGTAATCAATTCCTTTGGCCCACACAAAAGGAATTGAATTGATTTCAATTCCTCAAAAAAAATACCAATGTAATTTCCTCGTTTTAGGCTCGAGTACAATTTTTTTTGGAATTGAAAGTAATTTCCGGTTTCCCATTCCTCAAAGTAATTGCAAAAGTAATTGAAAAACTGATGAATGTTTCTTTGCGTATAAAATTTGTTTGCGTTTGAAGGTGTGGTGTCTGGCCATTCGCATTAATTATAATTATTCTTTTAAGCATAGCTAGAAGACATTCCGTAGCAGTTTTGATTCCTCCAGGTGATGTCGTTTACATTCGGCGACCATATTGGCGGCGCGCAATCAATAACCGGATATATGTATCCATCAACTTTTTTTTCTTGTTTCGTCTCTGTAACCGTCTTTTGTCTCGATATGTAAAAATTAAAGAACAAAGGGGATAGAGCACAACCCCTTTCCCCTTTTTAACATTTATATATTTAGATATTTCTTTCCTAAATATAACCGACGATTGCCAACCGTTTAAGTAGTCAGCGGTCCACCTTTCAAAGCCAGCTGAGATTGACTGTGTCAAATGCTTTTTATAAGTCATTTTTCTCCAAACCAGTTTCTTCCAATTTATGCAAAACTTGCTTGGGAGGGGTAACATCAAAAGTGGTTTGAAAAGGTTTTTTCAAGACTGGGTCGTCCTCGGCAGTGGTTTGGCAAACTCTCCGGAGTGTATTTCTGCCATAGAAGGCTTCTTAGCAAAAAATCATCTGTATTGCAGATACCTTTCGAAGTGGGCAAAAAACTGTACGTTCTCCCAATTTGTAGGAAAAATTAGAATCAGCACACCACTAATTGGTATAGAAGCTTAGCCTTAATCTCCTCGGAGGTATAAATCGCGCCAATTATTTATTTATTTTTAATGCATACACATTTAAATGACAACCTGATCCAAGTGGTGGGCGATTGGGGATGGAAGAGAATTTTTTGTCCCAGAAAAACCAAAGTGCTGCGCAAAAAGCAGAGCTTTGCCTTGTAAACAGTAAAGAGAACAAGTGGCGAATACTTCTCCAATATTCCGATCTTAACCCCATGGCTCTGTAATCAGCATTTTTTTTCTGAGGCATTGTAACAGTTGTTCCTTGGATCTCGCTGGAACCCTTAATAGTCCTTGGCAACGGTACGAACTGATGAGGTATAAGTGGCTTCAGGTATAAGTGGTTAGGTCGAAAATTGCTCCGGGTGATGTGTAAGCACACTATCGACAGCAAGGACTCTCGATAATTATTTGGAACTCGAAAATACGCACAACTAAGGCGCTGGAGCTATGTTGCAGTACCGCAGACGACGATTGTTTGGCCGCGGTGTTGAAGGCGTCATGCAAAAGTTTGTCATAGGACTCCCTATCCTCGTATTTCTTATGGTCCGCCATAGCGAAGACGCAGATAAATCATACATTGATGAACCTGCCTTATCGGAAATTAGCGGAAAATTACAAGTTTAGCTCTCTCTCGATGAATAAAGGTCACGTTCTATAAGTCGTTGCTCAATCCCTCCATGATATATTTGGACGCTTTCAATAGCATATGGGCCTTCTTGTGTTAGAGATAAAAGTTCTCATATTTTTGGTTATTTAAATGATGAATTCAAAGTAAATAGAAGTATAGAGCTATTAAAAATAATATGATTTATAACTGCATTCAGTACTTACTGAATTTTTATTTCAGTTGTTTTATAATTGCTTACATGGAAATTCTGTGCTCCTGGTATGTTGTAGTGAATATTTGAAATAAATCAAAGCATGCGTACAGTGGAAGTTTGTCACAATACATTTAACGATACTCGGGTACTACCCGGGTAATGTCATGCCAGGTAATGCCCGGGTAATAGTGTACCCGGGTAAACGGGCATTACCCGATGCGCCCGGGTAGAATCATCAGCCCTACTTCACACGTATTTCGCTGCAGAGGGAAGAGGACGGCTCTACTTGGCTGGCAAAATCAGGACAACTTTATGCTTCCTGGTGTTTTCGAATGTGGGTAATAATCGCTTAGAAGGGATCCCTTTTGAAATAATGAAAAATATTGGCCGAAAGGTCGATTGAAATACGTTTTTATGCATGAATTAACTTTTCGCTCTTCAATTACTTCCACAATTCCTTTGATGAATGTAAAGGGAAATTCGATTGGGATTCCTTGTAGTGTAATTGGAAAAATTTCAATTACATTTTCAATTCCTTTCGAAAGTATTGGGGATGAAATTACACTTGCGCAAAGTATTTTTTTGTTTTTTAATCCCAAAAGGACATTTGATAATTTTTTTGAGGAATTGATATGTAATCAATTCCTTTTGTGTGGGGCAAAAGAATTGATTTCTCTCCCCAATTACTAAGGAATGTAATTGTAATTATAATGGAATTGAATTTACCCCGCTCTGAGAGTTACTCATTCCAGAATGGATATTTCTGTGACTTGTATCATTGTCTCCTTGACAGCGCTTAAGACTGGACGCGTACCTGCGAGGTTTTCAGGAGTCTGCTACAGGCGAAATATAGTCATTTTCCTCTCGGACCTCGCAGAATCGTATAAGTTAGGTAAATTTTCTTTCAGTTTGTCATTAGTGCGATAAGTGCAATTTTCGTAGACTCATAATGATCTCTGAGCATCCAAAAGTTCAACCCCCCCTTCCCCCCGAAGACATTCTCCTGCGCACGGCCCTGACTCATTCCAAGACGGATATTTCTCTTGAATTTGATCAGGTCCACCGGTTCTGGGGTTGGGTGTTAAGTAAATAATTGGGGGTTCCGACCACTGGCATTGAAAAAATATTGAATAAAGTATTTCAAATTAAAAAACAGGTATAAAATAACTTTGACCATTTTTTTTGCAAAAGTTGAATGTAAAGAAAAGTTTTACAGGTTATATATTAAACAAATACACCAATTATCGAATGGTACAAAAATAATAAAAATCGGTTCAGTTTTTTTGGGTAATTTTAATTTTAAAAAGTGCTTAACATGAGTTTTAACCTGTAATAACTTTTGTTGTTGTTGTTTCCCCCCAAAAAAAAACTCCCCTTATGTTTATTTCATCTATATCTATCGATCTCAATTTTTTCTTTTCTTATTTAAGAGTTTGCGGTATTAACATAAATTGATTATTCAATAAGACATAGTTTGAAATTATCATAACGGAAATTTTTTCGAAATTTACTCCTTGCTGCAAGTTTGTTCCATATCCCTTAGCGCATCACCTAGTAGAATATTAAAACTGAAATCCGTATGGTTGTGCCAAAAATTTTATTTCTTTTTTAAAGCATGGAACAATTTTTCCTTTTCCTTGAGCGCAAAATTATCGTATCGTCAATATAAAAATATTTGGAATACAGCTAGAAAGTAATTTGATGTACTATTTCTTTCTCAATTTAAGTAGAATGTGAATCCGATTGCAAACTTATGCGCCAAGCAGATATAATACGGCGATACGTTAAAACAACTAACAGTTGAGTAAACTGCGATTGTTTGTGTGCATAACAACAGATTCGACAGATGCAACAAAGTTAGTTTTGATCAAAATTTCGTATGCATTAATGTAGAGATGATATTTGCATTATCTTTTACCTTAATACTATTCGAAAATAATCCCAGTACTACTTTTAACGTAAACTATTTTTGTATGTATAATTCTATATTAGTTTATTTACTTATACATATATCAATATTTGGGAATAGTTGAACCGTTTTGTACGAAATTCGATAGTCAAACCCGTTTGGAATCGGTTCCGCCTTTTTAAACGGTTTCGTTCTTTTTCAGATCAAAATATCGCTTACGGTTTCTGATCGGTCTGGGTTTCAGTCCTTGAAATAATACGGAAGTTTGCCGGAAGTCGCTTTCACACTTGAGTTGAGGGACTGACGCGTGTGCCAAGGTGAAGAAGATGTAGGAGCGTGCGTTGTCGCAGTCTAAAAGAGGTCGGAAACATACCGGGGAAGTAGGTATGGAGAGTGGCATTGCTTACATCAAATAGGGACGTGGTATGCAAAAAGTAGCGGTGGGCTTTCGTGAAAGGTGATGGCGTCAATGTTGGTAAGACACTGCGGGAGACACACACAGCTTGCTGGACTGTAATAGTATTGCCAGTTGTGGAGAGTGCCTCGGAAGTTGGTAGCAGCGCCGCAAAATTCTTTTTCCAGCAAACACACTAGATCCCATGTCTTGGTTCTGGGCAGTGTTCAGCACCCGTCCTGACCACGAGAGTAAAGAGTATATGGAAGTATCTTTTAAAAGGATGACAATTTTAGAGGGAGACGAGGCGAGTTCTGCAAGTGAACTCGGACGCCCCCACTTCTAGCCGTAAATTCACACAATTCATTCAATCACAATTATTAGGCTTTCTGTCAAACGCTTTTTATAAGTCATATTTTATCCGCTAATTTGCATAAATCTTCGACATTCAAATGTCCGTACATACGATGCCATAAGCTTATCTCATTATTCACTAGACTTGCACTCATAAGTTATTGCTTGCTTTTGAGGGGAAATTCGCATAAAATACACTATCAACAATTTTAGCAGAGAAGGGTCCGTTATTTGTTATTGTTTTTACATAAGCTGTATTTTTGGCAAACTGTACCGTATGACCATTGCTAATTATAATTAAAATAATTATTTTACTCACTGATAAAAAATTTGAATGCAAACTCGGCACATATAAAACAACACACATATTACAGTTATGTGACTTTTTTATCACATTACCAATTTCCGATGCAAGTACGACTTTCCGTGTAAGACTCTTGATTATAGTGAAACAACTCTAATATCCGCAATTATGTCACGATGCCCCACTGTCCAGTATCCACATATTCTGATTGGACGACCTGCATTCACACTGAATTTGGCCTCTGTTACCGTATGCATAACACCTCATATTTCTCTTATTTAAAATGTTTCTTTTTCCGCTTTGACCTGTTTGTTCTTCACAGCAAATACATTTACTCTGTTCATCCCCTTCCGCTCCCCGCGAAGTTGCTCCTCCTCTAATATCTTGACTTTCAAATGTTCCAACTTCGATAGAATGTCCCGACTTTCCATGCCAACAATAAAACTGTAAATATTATCCGGTAGCCTGCATAGAGATAAAATGGTGAGTAATTCCTCCGGTACCTCCACTCCAATCAGATCATCTGGGTAAAGAAAAGTATATGGGATTTTGTGATTAAGTTGTTATATACATACTTACATACTTCTGCGGCAGCTGAAAGCAAATTTTCCGATTTAGCTTTAATAAAAACTAAACTCGGAAATAAAGTTAGATCTCAGACAATGAATAATAAAAAAGACCGATATGTTTGGTCTCCTATTCAGGATTGAGGTGTATTATTTAAAAAACATTGATCTGCGTTTAGGTATATAGTTGTAGGTAAAGTATCCCGCAAATGCTGGAAAATTTTGTTTTTTAAAAATTTATAGTGGTTTAAGAAAACGTATAACTTTTGAAGTATACTTAGCTTTCCATTTTTACAATTCCATTTAAGATGCGATATTTTTATATTATATGATATACGTATGTACGTACCTGTAATTTCAAATAAACCTTGGGAATTTCTTTTTTAATTTTTGTTTGCTTGTTTTTTTTTTGCTGTGGCATCACTTTACGCAAAAGATAACACGACCGTTCGGTTAAACAACATTTATTCAACTCGTTATATCATTTAGGGTTAGGGGCTTAGAATATGCCCGAGGTAGGCATACCGGTTTTAAGAGGCGCCTAATATGCACAACGACGTGCGACTCGATGGTACAGGATTCCCCAAAACCTTCGAGGAGTGTTTTTGTCGTTACATCAACAACTAGTTATTTTACAATATACAGATCAGTTACAGAACGATGAAGAAGAATGCCACTTGAGTTGCCAATATTGATGCAATCTAATATAAATACAAAGTTACCATATGTCTACACTTGCTGGGGCAGAAAACAACAACAAAAGTTATTGAAATTACTCAAAAACTCCCAACCCAATTTGAATATTTTATACAATTCGTAAGGTATTTTGATTCCCTTTAATTTGATATGTATATTGTTTAGGTTTTTGATTAGCGCTATTGCAAAAAAAAACCTTGGTATTTTACTAGAATGAGGTGTACTGCTTTATGCGTTCCCATGTTTTTGTTGTTGGCACATGCACGGTTGTTATAAACATGAGTTATACATGGATGTACATATATGTGTGGGGAGGAGCCTTAAGTATGCAGTAGGCCCAGACCGAATGCGATTTCCTATAGAGTTACTAGAGCTGGGTAGTGTTGGATTTGAATTACTTATTTTATTGTTTATTTCGAACCCCTGAAATCCAATAGGTAGTAATCATTACTTTAGGAATTAAATTACTCTCAATTCCCAATTACATGTAATGGGAAAAGTAATCAATTCCTTTGGCCCGCACAAAAGGAATTTAATTGATTTCAATTCCTCAAAAAAATATACCAATGGAATTTCCTCGTTTTAGGCTCGAGTACAATTTTTTTTGGAATTGAAAGTAATTTCCGGTTTCCCATTCCTTAACGTAATTGCAGAAGTAATTGAAAAACTGATGAATGTTTCTTTGCGTATAAAATTTGTTTGCGTTTGAAGGTGTGGTGTCTGGCCATTCGCATTAATTATAATTATTCTTTTAAGCATAGCTAGAAGACATCCCGTAGCAGTTTTTATTCCTCCAGGTGATGTCGTTTACATTCGGCGACCATATTGGCGGCGCGCAATCAATAACCGGATATATGTATCCATCAACTTTTTTTTCTTGTTGCGTCTCTGTAACCGTCTTTTGTCTCGATATGTAAAAATACAACCCCTTTCCCCTTTTTAACATTTATATATTTAGATATTTCTTTCCTAAATATAACTGACGATTGCCAACCGTTTAAGTAGTCAGCGGTCCACCTTTCAAAACCAGCTGAGATTGACTGTGTCAAATGCTCTTTATAAGTCATTTTTCTCCAAACCGGTTTCTTCCAATTTATGCAAAACTTGCTTGGGATGGATAACATCAAAAGTGGTTTGAAAAGGTTTTTTCAAGACTGGGTCGTCCTCGGCAGTGGTTTGGCAAACTCTCCGGAGTGTATTTCTGCCATAGAAGGCTTCTTAGCAAAAAATCATCTGTATTGCAGATACCTTTCGAAGTGGGCAAAAAACTGTACGTTCTCCCAATTTGTAGGAAAAATTAGAATCAGCACACCACTAATTGGTATAGAAGCTTAGCCTTAATCTCCTCGGAGGTATAAATCGCGCCAATTATTTATTTATTTTTAATGCATACACATTTAAATGACAACCTGATCCAAGTGGTGGGCGATTGGGGATGGAACAGAATTTTTTGTCCCAGAAAAACCAAAGTGCTGCGCAAAAAGCAGAGCTTTGCCTTGTAAACAGTAAAGAGAACAAGTGGCGAATACTTCTCCAATATTCCGATCTTAACCCCATGGCTCTGTAATCAGCATTTTTTTCTCTGAGGCATTGTAACAGTTGTTCCTTGGATCTCGCTGGAACCCTTAATAGTCCTTGGCAACGGTACGAACTGATGAGGTATAAGTGGCTTCAGGTATAAGTGGTTAGGTCGAAAATGGCTCCGGGTGATGTGTGAGCACACTATCGACAGCAAGGACTCGATAATTATTTGGAACTCGAAAATACGCACACCTAAGGCGCTGGAGCTATGTTGCAGTACCGCAGACGACCTTTGTTTGGCCGCGGTCTTCACCCGTTGAAAGAAGTTAGGTGTTGAAGGCGTCATGCAAAAGTTTGTCATAGGAATCCCTATCCTCGTATTTCTTATGGTCCGCCATAGCGAAGACGCAGGTAAATCATACATTGATGAACCTGCCTTATCGGAAATTAGCGGAAAATTACAAGTTTAGCTCTCTCTCGATGAATAAAGGTCACGTTCTATAAGTCGTTGCTCAATCCCTCCATGATATATTTGGACGCTTTCAATAGCATATGGGCCTTCTTGTGTTAGAGATAAAGGTTCTCATATTTTTGGTTATTTAAATCATGAATTCAAAGTAAATAGAAGTATAGAGCTATTAAGAATAATATGATTTATAATTTATTTATGAGAGTTACTCATTCCAGAATGGATATTTCTGTGACTTGTATCATTCTCTCCTTGACAGCGCTTAAGACTGGACGTGTACCTGCGAGGTTTTCAGGATTCTGCTACAGGCGAAATATAGTCATTTTCCTCTCAGGACTCGCAGAATCGTGTACGTTAGGTAAATTTTCTTTCAGTTTGTCATAAGTGCGATAAGTGCAATTTTCGTAGACTCATAATAATCTCTGAGCATCCAAAAGTTCAACCCCCCCTCCCCCCCCGAAGACAGTCCCCTGCGCACGGCCCTGACTTATTCCAGGATGGATATTTCCCAATAGTTTGATCAGGTCCACCGGTTCTGGAGTTGGGTTCCGGCCACTGGCATTGAAAAAATAGTTAATAAAGTATGTACAAAAATAATCAAAATTGGTTCAGTAGTTTTTGTGCAATTTTAATTTTAAAAAGTGCTTAACACGAGCTTTGCCCTGTAATAACTTTGGCTGCGTTGTTTCCCCCTCAAAACACCCCCCCCCCCCCTCGTGTTTATTTCATCTATATCTATCGATCTCAATTTTTTGTTTTCTTATTTAAGAGTCTGCGGTATTAACGAAATTTTAGCTGTTTTGTTCCTACTTCGAAAATCATTCAATAAGACATAGCTCGAAATTATAATAACGGAATTTTTTTTTTTTACTCCTTGCTGCAAATTTGTTCCATATCCCTTAGCGCATCACCTAGTAGAATATTAAATCTGAAATCCGTATGGTTCTGCCAAAAATTGTCTTTCTTTTTTATAGCATGGAACAATTTTTCCTTTTCCTTGAGAGCGAAATTATCGTATCGTCAATATAAACACATTTGGAATACAGCTAGAAAGTAATTTTACGTACTATTTCTTTCTCAATTTAAGTAGAATGTGAATCCGGTTGCAAACTTATGCGCCAAGCAGATATAATACGGCAATACGTTAAAAAAACTTACAGTTGAGTAAACTGTGATTGTTTGTATGCGTAACAACAAATTCGACGGATGCAACAAAGTTGGTTTTGATCAAAATTTGTACGTCTGATACGTCGATCGTATGCATTAATGTAGAGAGGATATTTGCATTATCTTTTAACTTAATATTACTCGAAAATAATCAAAGTACTACTTTTAACTTAAACTATTTTTGTATGTATATATATTTCTACATTAGTTTATTTACTTATACATGTATCAATATTTGGGAATAGTTGAACCGTTTTGTACGAAATTCGAGAGTCAAACCCGTTTGGAATCGGTTCCGCCTTTTTAAACGGTTTCGTTCTTTTTCAGATCAAAATATCGCTTACGGTTTCTGATCGGTCTGGGTTTCAGTCCTTGAAATAATAGGGAAGTGTGCCGGGGGTCACCTTCACACTTGAGTTAGGCACTGACGCGTGTACCAAGGTAAAGAAAATGGAGGAGCGTGCGTTGTCGCAGTCTAAAAGAGGTCGGAAACATACCGGGGAAGTAGGTATGGAGAGTGGCATCGCTTACATCAAATAGGGACGTGGTATGCAAAAAGTAGCGGTGGGCTGTCGTGAGAGGTGATGGCGTCAATGTTGGTAAGACACAGCGGGAGACACACACAGCTTGCTTGACAGTAATAGTATTGCCAGTTGTGGAGAGTGCCTCTGAAATCGGTAGCAGCGCTGCAAACTTCTTTTTACAGCAAACGCACTAGATCCAATGTCTTGGTTCTGGGCTGTGTTCAGCACCCGTCCGGACCACGAGAGTAAAGAGTATATCGAAGGATCTTCTAAAAGGATGACAACTTTAGAGGGAGACGAGGCGAGTTCTGCAAGTGAACTCGGACGCCCCCACTTCTAGCCGTAAATTGTAGTGGTTCGACAGACATCACCATTGTCAGCGCTGGATTTATATTGACTGGCGATCAATGCTAATTCTTGCATCGGATAATTTACCAATCATACTCTATATCGACCGTCCCCATACGAGTTTGTCACCTCGGACAGCCTGTTACGTAGCTGGTAGCTTCTTTGGTGAGCAGTGATGGCAAGCAAAATAAATTCTAAAAATTAAAAAAAAAATGTATTAAAAAATATTAGCTTTTTTTTGTTGCCTGTATTCAGTAGATTCTATAGATATGTTTTGGTGCGAATATTCTCAAGTATGTACCATCCCTAACCCAATAACACGAGGAATTCTTCACAGTATCTATCCGTTATGAAGATTTCATCGAATTTGACCTTAGGCTTTTTATAAATCGAAATTGTCATAGAATTCAAAAGATTGTAGATCACTAAAGAATTAACATATCGACAAAGTAATATAAGGCAATAATAATTAATAATTAATAATAATTAATAATCAATTCAGGAATTCAACACCGTTTGAAATAGTGTCGCTGTGAGTGTGTCTAAGGCAGGCGTACATGCATCATTGTTTATTTCATTTGCATTGTATGTAAATTTAATTCGCAACCAGCTTATGAAATATTCCTAAGATATAGTTTAAGTTTCGCCCTCTAAGATCGGGGGGTTTCAAAGCGAAAATGAGGAGGCCAATCCCACGCTAATACCTCAGCGCCACAAGTTCTCCCCCCAATTAGTGCATACACCCCCTGTTCTATATAGAATAAATTAAAATAAAACAAATAATTTACTATTACTAAAACGTCAACCCTATGCAACATGTGCTCCGCACCCCCCGTTCTACTCTCTGAACAAATAATAAAATAATATACAAACATTAACTTACAAAAAAAATACTCCATGAAGCTTAGACTTAGAAGACATTTCAATCCTCACTGGGATACATTTAAATCCCCACTGGGGACACTTGCAAAGCATTTTTTGTTGTTGCTGGTATTATAAGCCAAATCTGAAAAGCAATGTAGGCAATTGCAAAATATTCACACCCAACTATGCATTTTTAAAGCCGTTTTTAAATATTCAAATAATGGTAATTCTATACGACCGTACGTAACTGCTAATATACGTCCAAAAATATCGTGAAAGGTACCAAACGACGCGTTTTGATCTCTGTATCAATAATCCGAAAGCGGAAATTAAATAATTTGTTTCAGTGAAAAGTTATTAGCAAAAAACATAAAAATTGCCCAGGTGCGATCCCAAATAGGGGGATTGATCCAAGGTATTTATGTGCACAACACATTTTGCGTAAGCGGCCTTCGGCAGCGCTTCAAAAAAATAACCCTTACCACAATATTTCTGCGCAGAACACATTTCTGCACTTTTCGGTACACCCCAATTTGTGATTACAACAACCACTTGAAAATGACAGAAAATTTTCAACTCTAATTGCAAATATCTCTGAACAGACATAAAATATCGAATTCGGATTATTGATACGGTGATTGCAACCCGTCGTTTGATACCTTTTCCGACTAGAGTGAGGGGCACGCGCAGATTGTTCGGTCGTACCGAGTCGTTGAAAGGCTTTAGTTTGTTAATCGTCGATATCTAAAACTGGTCAGCCCCAAAGAAAACTTCATCAACTAAGAAAAGTAGATATAAGATGGATTACACATTAAGAAATAATTAGTTAACAGAATAAAATTATAATTGTTTTTGAACTGATTCCAAGCGAACATGAACCTGGTAATGCGGGTTCCAAATTATAGAACCGTATTCAAGTTACATAAGGGTCGCTAAATTCTTTAGACCATTGTCTAACGAATGCTAAAACACCTCTAGCCTTACTGACTGTTGCGTTGATATGGCGGTTGAAACTGGGTTTATAGTCCATAGTAACCCCATGTATTTAAATTTTTTAAGGTTAAGTGGCATATAATTTAAATTGCACCAAGTAACTAGTGTATCTGGATCTGATAGTAGCTCATTTCTACATTCAAATGACGCGAATGATATTAAAAGCTTTACGTCGTCAGCATACATTAACAACATTTATAAACAACAAGAACAGAATAGGGCCAAGATGGCTTCCTTGAAGAACTCCTGAAAAGACATAAATGACATCGGATACTAAACTTTACTACTCTTTGTGTCCTGTCACTAAGGTAAGAAGAGATCCAGCGATTGAGACCCGGCTGGAAGCCCAACTGATCGAGTGTGCAGATTTTTTCTAAAGCCATTTGAGACATGACTGGTAAACTCAAGTAAATTTGTAACTGTGGACTTTCCCTTACTGAACTCGTGTTGGCAGTCATCAATCAAAGTAGAGATCGGACCCGTAAGTTGATTTGTAACAATAGCTTCAAACAAATTTGGGATGGCTTTGCTATCCCACGATAGTTCTCTATAGAAGACCTACTTCCGCTTTTATGCAGCGGTAGAAGAAACTATTATTTCCACGCTGTTGGAAAAACACCACACTTTAGTGATAGATTGAACAAATTGGTAAGGGGTTGGTAAATATGGTTCGCACACTTTTTCAAGAAACATGTAGGAATCCTATCAGGACCATATTTAAAAGATTCTGATTGTTTAAGGTAAATTAAAACATCTTTAGCGCAAATACTAGGTGACTTAATTAAATTTTTCTCGTGTAGCTTATAAGGATAATTTTGAAAGTTTGAATTGGTAAAGGCAGAATAGTTATAAAAGAAAAATTGAGCAAAGAAATTTGCGATATCTTGATTATCCCTAGATATAATGTCTTGATATTTAATGGCTGAGGGAAACCCCGCTACTTTACGTTTAGAATTCTTCTTCTTCTTTAAATGGTCATCTAACCGGCCGGGCGATTTTGACCGTCCAAAATAGCTCGCCAGTCGTTTCTTCGTTGCGCCAACTTGCGCCAATTGGAAACACCGCGGGATCGCAAATCGGTCTCCACTTGGTCCTTCCATCGGAGTGGTGGTCTCCCTCTTCCTCTGCTTCCACCGGCGGGTGCCGATAAGAATACCTTCTGGGCTGGAGCATCTTCGCTCATTCGCCAGCGAAGCCGCTGTGTTTTAATTCGCTGAACTATGTCGGCGTCTGCGTGAAGTTCATACAGCTCATCATTAAATCTTCTTCGGTACTCGCCGTCACCAACGCGTAGAGATCCACAAATCTTTCGAAGAACCTTTCTCTCGAATACTCCCAGAGCCGCCTCATCAGATGTTGTTAGTGTCCACGCTTCTGCACCATATAGCAGGACGGGTGCGATGAGTGACTTGTAGAGTGTTATTTTCGTTCGTCGAGAGAGGACTTTACTTTTCAATTGCCTACTCAGTCCGAAATAGCATTTGTTTGCAAGAGTAATTCTTCGTCGGATTTCTAGGCTAACATTATTGTTGGTGTTAATGCTGGTTCCCAGGTAAACGAAGTCCTTTACAATTTCAAAATTATTGCTGCCAACAGTGGCTTGGTTGCCAAGGCGCGAATGCGCTGACTCTTTGCATGATGACAGAAGGTACTTCGTTTTGCCCTCGTTCACCACCAAACCCATTTTTTCCTCTTCTTTTTCTAATTTGGAGTAAGCAGAAGTTACGGCGCGGTTGTTAAGGCCAATGATATCAATACCGTCAGCATATGCCAAGTTTCACGCTTTTATAAAATATGGTTCCAGCGTGGTTAAGTTCTGTAGCTTGTATTATTTTCTCCAGCATTAAATTAAAGAAATCGCACAGGGTGACCCCCTACCCTGTCTGAATCCTCGTTTAGTTTCGAACGGCTCGGAGAGGTATTTCCCAATTCTCACCGAGCTGGCGGTGTTGCTCAAGGTCATTTTGCATAGTTTTGCGGGGAAACCAAATTCAGACATAGCGGCATATAGGCAGCTCCTTTTCGTGCCATCGAAAGCGGCTTTAAAATCAACAAAGAGATGATGTGTGTCGATTCTTTTTTCACGGGTTATTTCCAAGATTTGGCGTATTGTAAAAATCTGGTCGATGGTAGATGTACCAGGTCTGAAGCCACACTGATAAGGTCCAATCAGTCTGTTCACATCAGGCTTCAGTCAATGCGCTTGATAGGACCTTATATGCGATATTCAAAAGGCTGATTCCGCGATAGTTGGCGCAGTTTGCAAGATCGCCCTTCTTGTGGATTGGGCAGAGAACACTTAGATTCCAATCTTCAGGCATGCATTCATCCAACCATATTCTGCATAGAAGCTGATGCATGCGCCTTACCAGCTCCTCGGTTCCGTGTTTGAATACCTCAGCGGACAACCCATCAGCGCCATCTGCTTTATTGTTTTCAATAGGGATATTGCTATTCGCACCTCATTATAGTCGCACCTCAATAGAATTCACGAAACCATAAAATGACTTTGGATTGAGAATAATGTCTCTTTTTGATTTATAAGCTTTATATCACTTTTTATTTAAATCTATGTGCTTCTGGCGTAGAATGGAATACAGTAAGTAATGTTTGTTTAATCCAGATTTCTTATATAAATTAAATGATCGCGTTTTCCTATTTTCCAGAGTCTTAAGCTCTTTAGTAAACCAAGTTTGCATAGGATGATCATAAGTTAATTTACGTTTACGAATAAACTTCTCAAATAGGCAGTAAATAGTTTGATTGCAATGTGATACGTTTAGATCGATATCACTACTAATACAGGCCAAGTTAATCTGGACAGCACTTTATTTAATTTCTTGTAGTTGGCTTTGGAAAAGTTAAAATCAAAGCTAATACTTGAGTAGCATTGAGTACCTTGGCCATTACTTATGGTTTAGTTGACTATTTTTATAGGGGGGTGGTAAAGGTCTTCTGGTAAAACCAACGGATCACAACGGTTTATAGAAAATTTGTTTATATCATCAACATACACTAAATCTAAGACTTTTCCAAACTTGTTAGCGGTAACATTTATTTTATCAAGGCAGAGATCGGAAATTCCTTCTAAAAAGTCATTGTAGCCCGATTTGGATGGATTTGCAATACTTTTTCCATCAGATATGTTCCACGATATGAAGTAGGTGAAAATCACCCAAAACAATCATTGAGTCAATAAGTTAACAGTTTTGATCGGAGAAACATGATGCATGTATACGGAAAAATCTGATGCTGGAGGGATGTAGCTAACAGATAAGTACATATAGACGTTCTCTAGCTGAATGCGGATGCATTGGAACTCAATGGAATCTATGAATATTAACCTCCTCTGAAGGTATGGGGGAATGAACGGCAAGTAGAACTCCACCTCCTCAAGCGATCATTTCTATATACTTGATAGTCATTACATAAAAACTCAGAATTGAAAACAGGAGCCAATTTTCGGTAAAAGCAATTACGTAATAGTTACAATGAAAAGATTTCAAATAGAAACCAGTTAATTTTGTATTTAAACCTCTGACATTTTTATAAAAGATGTTTTGAACATTCCTATTTGGTCTGACTTCAAACTCTTTCAGAGCTTGCTGAAGTGGTTTCAATCGCTAGATATTTACGCCTTTTCAAGGTCCTTCCACCAAACCCTCGCCTCCAAATTGTGGTTTATTTGAGGCTCCAAGAGATATTCATCATGAGCATCTAGTACGTTATCCCCTCCAAGAAGGATATCCATAACTGTTGATGTATTGTCTGCAACTGAAGTTGATGATGTATTTAAAATGGAATCATACAATTGTTTCGTCGCCATGGAAATCTGCTCCTTGAATTCTATTGAGCTTTCAAAAAGCAAGTTTTGTTTTATACCCCGGATCCAGAAAGGATGCTGGTCTTACGATGCGATATTTCGAACTGGTATGCAGCTCAAACCAAGGGAAATTTCTGATTTGATATCTACATACAGGGTGGCGCAAAAGTAATCCTGCTATCACAAAATGCTATAAATTATGCCATTGGCCCCTAAAGTCAGTTCTGTTTTGACACTTGTGTAGTAAACACATGCGAAATACACGTTAATAAACAATGTTACGCTACACTGCTCCAGAACGCGGAATATTGCTGACTATTTATTTGACCAATAATCGGTCGGGGCCAAACGGTTACTGTGAATGGTGAGCGCTACAGAGCAATGATCAACGAGTTCTTTTTGCCGCAACTTGATGAATTGGGATTGGAAAACATGTGGTTCCAACAAGACGGTGCAACAGCACACACTGCACGTGCCACAACAGATATGCTGAACATCGGAAGCTTACTTTTGCGCCACCTTGTATATAAAAGAAAGTGACGTTAGTTCCAACGCTCATAACTCAGGAACGCCTGCACCGATTTGGATGATTGACACTAATTTAGATTGTTCTCTGACCAGAATAGGAGATTACCCAATAAAATTTTCAAAAAATTCCTGAATAAAAATTATTTATTTATTTTCCCATACATTTTGTATGGTGCGAGGTTATATCTGGGCAGGACAAAGTCTTCCGGTCCCTCTAGCTTGATATAAAAATGGAATCATCGCAATTCGTGCTAAGGTGTTTGCTCACTAAGCTGTTTATAATAGGTTGAACAAGAGATATGGTTATTTTGGATTCAGAGCACAAAACAGTTGTTGCTTTCTCCAAAGGTTTGGGCAGTTTCGAAAGATCACTCATTTTAACCCACTCGTCCTCCATAATTTCACTTTAAGATCTTTACGAACATCAAATATTTCCCGATCTAAGGCCTAATAGCCGCTCGATCATGTAAAAGCATGAGTTCCATCTAGTCGGGAAACTTGGGATCAATAATAAGTTGTTGGAGATGCTTCTCAAGGGCTGTACTTCTTTTCGATGAGTGACTGAATGCACTTACAAGGATGGAAGCTTTTTTTAACAGGTTCCTAAAACCTCCACCTCCATGCCTTTTTTATAGATAATTGCAGTGTGTGTGCAGCACAAGCAAATTTCTATGACCATACCTACTTACGTACCTATGTATGCATGAGTAGGCTACCATAATAAACAGTATAAACGCTTTGGCTACCATAATAAACAGTATATGTTTCTGCCCACAATGAATTTCGTTCCTGGCATCTCTTGCTTAAAACCCTAGCACAAAACCTGCTATGCAAAACAACTGCAATAAACATACATGTGTAACTTTAAAGTAAATATCTATCAATCGCTTCATTTATTCAAAAAAAAAGGTATTTAATTATTTGCAGAACAGCATTCTAATATCTTTGAAATAATGCGGAAGTGTGCCGGGGGTCGCCTTCCCACTTGAGTTAGGGACTGATGTGTGAAAGAAGATGGAGGAGCGTACGTTGCGGCAGCCTAAAAGGGGTCTGAAACGGACCAGGGAAGTAGGTATGGAGAGTGACATTGTTGACATCAAATAGGGGCGTGCTATGCAAAAAGTAGCGGTGGGCTGTCGCGAGAGGTGATGGCGTCAATGTTGGTGAGACACAGCGGGGACACACACAGCTTGCTGGATAGTAATAGTATTACCAGTCGTGGAGAGTGCCTCTGAAATTGGTAGCAGCGCTGCAGAATTCTTTTCCAGCAAACGCACTAGATCCAATGTCTTGGTTCTGGGCTGAGTTCAGCACCCGTCCGGACCACGAGAGTATATGGAAGGATATTCTAAAAGGATGACAATTTTAGAGGGAGACGAGGCGAGTTCTGCAAGTGAACTCGGACGCACCCACTTCTAGCCGTAAATTGTAGTGGTTGGAGAGACATCACCATTGTCAGCGCTGGATTTATATTGACTGGCGATCAATGCTAGTTCTTGCATCGGATAATTTACCAATCATGCTCTATATCCACCGCCCTTCTCTGAGTTTGTCACCTCGGGCAGCCTGTTATGTAGCTGGTAGCTTCTTTGGTGTGTGGTGGCAGGCAAAATTAATTCTAAAAATTAAAAAAAAATGTTACTAAAAAATTTTAGACTTTTTTTTACCTGGGCCCTCACTCTGTAGTTTTATTCGCAACAAAATTTGTTCGCTTTCGAGTGATTCGTACCCTGTAAGAAACTTTCTAGTAGAACGCATTCGTTTTTCGAGTTCCATTCTGTTCCCTTCGGATTTGATTTATCGAAAGGGGGGATTGTAGAAAATTTGGTACCCACTATTTCGAAAGCATATGCCAATATTTTAGATTGATTGAGATGATTATCACCTGAGCTACTGCGACATGTAATACTGCGCTGCCCAGGGCCGCGGAGAGGGGGAGGCAGTCAGGGCAATTTCCCTGGGGCCCGGAAGGTTTTTGGGGGCCCGGCAAGGCAAAGCAGTATTGACAGTACTCTAATCAGGATTTCAAAGAGAAAGAAACGCGAACTGTCCTCGGGGCCCGGATCGGCTCTCTGCGGCCCTGGCGCTGCCTAATACTGCACTTGAGATGTATGCTAAATGTTTTCGTATTTTGCTTTGTGCTTGAAATTTGTGAAACAGTGATGCCTACTATTATGGAATATTTTCTAAAGTAAATTCTAACGAACTAATGAGTGCATATGTGCATTAGAATCGCTTTTTGCTTTCGAGAAGAACAGAGTTTCGAATAGAACTACAGAGTAAAGGCCCTGTATTCAGTAGATTCTATAGATATGTATTGGTGTGAATATTCTTAAGTATGTACCATCCCTAGCTCAATAACACTCCCACCACTAGTAACACAAAAAAAATAAAGATGACGAGAAGAAAGAGAGATAGAGCGAATGTTTACGAATACGAGGCAAAGAGATGTCGTTACATAACACAGACCCTTCGAGAACACGAAGAGGAAACAACCCAGGATCTTCTTGCTGAGTAAGAAGCACCCTGTCGGACTATAAAAGGCAGTAACAAAGCGATACAGTTTCTTTTCACGTGTTGTACAGTGAACTTACTGTGGAGTTACCTTACAAGTGAATTTGCATTACGGTTATTACAAGTAAATAAAACTTGCTATTTCAAAGCGAAAATGAGGAGGCCAATCCCGCGCTAATACCTCAGAGCCACAAATGCTCGCCCCAATTAATACATATCAGGTGTAACAGGTGCCCCGCACCCTCGTTCTACATAGAACCAATAATTCACATAAAAAAATAATATATTACTCAAACGTTGTCCCTATGCAACATGTGCTCCGCACCCCCCGTTCTACTCTCTGAAAAAATAATAAAATTATTTGCAAACATTAACTTAAAAAAAACTAATCGCCCTCCATGAAGTTTAGACATGGTCCTTCGAGCCGAATTCGAACCAGCGACCTATGAATATCACTAGAACTAAGCCGTCTAGGAGGCGAGTATGTTTAAGCGGCATAAGCTGTAATTTTTTTATTTCATTTGCATTGCTTGCTATTGTAATTGGCAACCAGCTAATGAAATGTTCCAAATATATAGTTTATGTTTCACCCCCCCAAATAGGGGGGCTTCAAAGCGAAACTGAGGCCAATCCCGCGCTCATACCTCAGCGCCACAAGTTCTCGCCCCCAATAAGTACATACACCCCCCGTTCTATGTAGAATAAATTAAAATAAAACAAATAATTTACTATTACTGAAACGTCTACCCTATGCAACATGTGCTCCGCACACCCACCCCCTCCCCCTCCCGTTCTACTCCCTGAACAAATAATAAAATAATATACAAACATGAACTTAAAAAAAATACTCGCCCTCCATGAAGCTTAGACTTAGGGGACTGGGATACATTTAAATCCTAACTGGGGACACTTGCAAATCATTTTTTGTTGTTGCTGGTATTGCAAGCCAAATATGAAAAGCAATGTATGCAATTGCAAAATATTCACACCCAACTATGCATTTTTAATGCCGTTTTGAAATATTCAAACTTTGATAGTCAATATAGTTCTAATGGTTTGATGTATGAAAAAGTTGCTTAAGCCTTTTTTGTAGAACGTTAAATTTCTTATATCAATATGTAAAATTCATTCACTAATAATTAGCTTTTTTTAAGCTACAAAACTTTTAATAAAACCTTATCGGTCTCAGAAATTTGGCAAATTTTCAACCTTGAATATTTATGTAAGGGTGAAAGGAATGAAAAAAGGATTTAGGATGTTTTTTGTGGAGCGTTCGATTTCCTGCAAGTACTAGCTAAGAATATGGCTGTGCCAATTTTTAGTGATAAGATATATACATTTTCGCAGAAGCCTATAAGACTAGGAAGTTGGACAGTTTCAACGTTATTGTGACTTAAAAAACGGATTACGATCACGGAACGTCTGTCGTAGTTCCGCCCTGATTTGTTACTAATTCGAAGTTCACTCAATACAATGGCGCCTCTGCAGAATACCTGTGCTGAAATATAAAGACTTAAGCATTTTCGTCCCAAATTTGTTTTACATCTCATGGCGCTGCAAATTTGTTCCATATCCCTTAGCGCATCACCTAGTAAAATATTATATCTGAAATCCGTGTGGTTGTGACAAAAATTGGCTTTCTTTTTTTATCGTATGGAACAATTTATATACTCTTTCCTTAAGCGCGTAATTATTGTATCGTCCATATAAACATATTTTTAGTACATCTACAAAGTAATTTGATGTACTATTGCGTGTCCAACTGTAAAGTAGAATGTGAAGGGGGTTGCAAACTTATCCGCCACTCCGCGAACTGTTGGTTCCTCTACAATACCATTGTTTACCTATACTAGTTTGGCATCTAATTTTTCAGCCATTTTGCGAATTTGAGTGGAAGGCAGTGGATAATGGTACTTGGCTGCGTGGAATGTGTCTAAGCTTTATGGAGGGCGAGTAGTTTTTTTGAGTTATTTTTTTGTATATTATTTTATTATTTGTTTAGAGAGTAGAACGGGGGGTGCGAAGCACATGTTGCATAAGGGGCAACCTTTGAGTAATATTTATTTAATTATTTTATTTATATATTATGATTTGTTCTATATAGAAGTGGGGTGCGTTGCACCTGTTACACCTTGTATTTATTAATTGGAGGCGAGCACTGTTGGCTCTGAGGCATTGCGCGGGATTGGCTTCCTTATTTACGTTGTGAAAAACCCCCGCTTTGGGATTACAAAACATAAACTATATCTTTGGGATATTTTATAAGCTGCTTGCGAATTACAAGAGAGTGCAGCGAAAATAAAATAGACGTCATAGCTTATATCGCTTAAACAGAATGAAAGATTAGTGTCGGGGACTTTCGACAAAATTCGCACAAATCCCTAAAATTCAAAAAGGAGTTAAACTTAGTACGAAGTTTGCAAATAGTAACTATATGTTGCTCCAATTTTAACTGAGTATACAATTTGTATATATGTAAAATTTGCCAGCTAGTGTTTGATTTATTACTTATTTTGCTTAGGTTAAGTAAAACTTATTTTATATTTAATTGTTGTGGTATAAGTTCATACGAAAATACATGAATAACATAAAAACTGTCATTTGGTAATTCTTTCTATTTAACGTCAACTGCTAAAACTCGTCCAAAAATATCGGGAGAGTTACCAAAAAACATGCTTTGACATCGGTATCAACAATCCGAAAACGGAAATTCAATTTTATATTTCTGTCAAGAGATATTTGCAATCAAAGTTAAAAATTTTCTGTCATTTTCATGTGGTTGTTGTTATCACACATAATGGGTGTTACAAAATGTGCAAAAGTGTGTTCCGCGCAGAAATACTGTGGATCGCGTAGGCAGTGTTGGATCGGCTAGGGGTTATTTTTTTGAAGCGTGGCCGAAGGCCGCCTACGCAAAAAGGTGTTCTGCACGTAAATATCTGGGTAATTTTTTGGCTTTTGCCAATAACTTTTAAATTCCTGAAAATATTGGGTTGTCCCTACCGGATTAGGGTTCCTGGGACCGAAACACGTCTCTGGGTATCAATATCGACATTTTTAGTGCAATTTTTCCTGTTGACGTTGAAAGTGAATTATGACCTAACCCGATGGCCCTGAATCGTTGCTTATTTTTTGCGGGCTAGAGAAGTAATTCTTTTATGGAGTTTTGTGATTTGTTAACGATAATTTTCGCATCTATGTCGTATATTTTCAATATATATATTATTTTTTTACCATGTCTCAGCACACTCCTCTTTCATTCTTTAAAAAATTTAAGTTCAAAAAAATGCAAACCTGTCTTGTAGACTTGACAACTCACCGACGGACAAATTCAAAGTATTTAACCAACTGCCTGTAAGTATTATTAAATAAGAATTTTTATTATGTTTTCCATATTTATAGTGAATATTATATTTCTTGATATTTCAGATATACTGGAGATAATCAGGACACATTTCTACAAAATTGTATTCAACTTTTAATCGAGTTTTCTTTTCATTTCAGATTTTTCACGAGGAATTGCTGCACAAGCCTTCATTTTTATTTGTACATTTATTTAAATAAACTTTTCTCTTTTTTCCAGGTTTTACTTAAAGTGGCAAACAATAGCAAGGAGCGAAGGAAAGTTTAATTAAGATTTCTAAGTATATATAGAATTTTAAATCTTCAAATTACTTATTATTGGTTTAATTTCAGCAATATGCCCGGCAGAAAATGCATCCGATTTTCCCCCGAAAGAAGAAATGTCCAGGTGAGTACTACTTTTATGTAGATGTACATATTGTGTGCGGTAATTGTTTCCTTTAGGAGACAACTGCTAAAACACACCCGAAATTATCGGCAAAGGTATCAAGAGACGCGGTTTGACCTCGGTAACAAGAATCCGGAAGCGGATTCCCGGGTTTTTGTTTCAGTGAAGAAGGGCGGCCGCCGTGGTGTGAAGGTAGTGTTGCCGGCCTACCACACCGAAGGTCCATGGTTTGAGCCCTGGTACAGGTAACATCAAAAGTGATTTGAAAAAAGTTTTTCAAAACGGGGTTTGGCAAACTCTCCGAGTGTATTTCTGCCATGACAGGCTTCTCAGCAAAAATTCGTCTCCTTTGTAGATGCCGTTCGGAGTCGGCAAAAAACTGTAGGTCCCACCAATTTGTAGGGAAAATTCAAATCGGCACACCACAAATTGGAAGAGAAGCTTGGCGCAAAAATCTCTTAGGAGGTTTATGGTGATATACCTGTTGTATATCGCGCAATAGAGAGAGAAGAGATATTTGCAATTAAAGTTGACAATTTTCTGTCATTTTCATTCGGTCAAAACGCGTTGTTTGATGCCACTCCTAAAGGAAACAATTACCTTGTGTGCTTGTGCGAAACTTTTCCACACACCCAAAAATGGTAATTATTTAAGACCGTCACCGAGTGCTAAAACACGTACAAAATTGTCGGGAGAGGTATCAGGAGACGTGTATGGGTTTCAGAAATCATAATCCGAATCCGGGGAACAATCATTTTTCGTAGTTTGCAAGAAAGTTAACACTTTTCTAATGCCTCTTCCAACATTCTTTGGTAATACTTTGCATCCAACGTCAGCTCTAAAAACTACACCAAAAATGTAGATATTGGTACCCAGAGACGCGTTACGGTCCCAGAAACCATAATCCGGTGGGGGAAACCCAAGATTTTTGGTAGTTTGCAAGATATTTGCAAGCAAACTTAACAATGTTCATGTGTTTTTTGTAGACAAAGATATAGGGTGTACCGAAAAGTACAGAAGTGTGTGTTTGCGGAGAAATACTGTGGATCGCGTAGTTGGTGTTTGACCAGCTAAGGGTTATGTTTTTCAAGCGCGGCCGAAGACCGCCTACGCAGAAAGTTGTTCTGCACATAAATACCTTAGATTAAGCCCCCTATTTGGGATCGGACCTGGGTCATTTTTTAAATTACCACAAATAATGAGTTTCCTCCACGGGAGTGTGGTTCCTGGGACCGTAGCGCGTCGCTGGGTACCAATATCGACATTTCTTGTGCAGTTTTTACAGTTGACGTTGGATGTAAAGTATTACCCATTCTTTGACGTGCTTTAGCACTCGATGGCGGTCGTAAACAATTATCAACAAGTAAGGAAGCCTAAGTT
The DNA here is from genome assembly GCA_949987695.1 of Merzomyia westermanni. Taxonomy (NCBI): domain Eukaryota; kingdom Metazoa; phylum Arthropoda; class Insecta; order Diptera; family Tephritidae; genus Merzomyia; species Merzomyia westermanni. The sequence goes on along the minus strand of OX465288.1, from coordinate 100,933,638 downwards.
CGGGTGGAACCGAACATTAAATACCCAGCGCTGTAAAAGATGTCATGGTAAATTGCTAAATTGTTGTGGAGTTATGACCTATAGGTGTTTCAAGCTTTTTCTACCACCATGTGAGCAATCTCATAAATAGAAATGCATGTTTGTCTGTGTGCCTGGCGTCCAAAGTACTTAACAGATCTTTATAAAATTTTCACAGTAGATTACTGGATTCACTGGTTACAGCATAGGCTATATAATATATACGATAGTATACATAATGTTGAAAATCGTAGATCGTAGATAGTATACCTCGTTTCATTTTTCGAACACCCAAAAAATTTCGGTAACGCGCCTATATTGCAACCTCATAGGCATATTTGTCAACTTTTTGCTTTTAAAATGAAGTTACATGTGTATGTATATACGAAATATTTTATATATACAAACCGATCATGTAATTTGTATAAAGTAAACAAATGTGTTTAAAGGTGGTGTGGAAAAGCAATATTAACAATAAACCTTATTTATTTTTCCAAAACAGGGAGACAGGCCTTCACCCACCGGTCTGGAAGCGGAGCGGGAGCGGCGCTTAGATATCGAAATCAGATCTGTGGAAAATATTCATCATATTTAGTATTTTAGTTAGTCGTAAACAGGTTTCTATTAAATATGTATATTTACACAAAAGTTGTAACATAACTCAATTGTAAAATTGTATGTACTTCATATAAAAAGAAATATTAAATTAAAAATATATATATAAACAATAGTGTACTGTAGTCAAATTTAATATCGCCGCACATATGCCTCTGTATATAGCACACCCATTAAGTTAAGCATTCTCCACCTCCTCCGCATTGCCAACTTCTTCAGCTTTCTCCAACGCCCTTTGTGCCTCTCTCGACGTTCTGCACATATAAAAAGATTTGTTAAGTTTACCTTGGCAAACACAAAAATTTTCGGTAGTTGTTTCCTTTAGGAGACAACTGCTAAAACACGTCCAAAAATATCGGGAGATGTATCAAACAACGCGTTTTGATTTCGGTATCAACAATCCGAAAGCGGATTTTGAATTTTTTGTTTCAGTGAAAAGTTATTAGCAAAAAACCCAAAAATGACCCAGGTTCGATCCCAAATAGGGGGGTGATCCAAGGCATTTTTGTGCAGAACACCTTCCTGCGTCCGCGCTTCAAAAAAATAAACCTTAGCCGATCCAACACTGGCCACGCGATCCCCCGTATTCCTGCGCGGAACACACTTTTGCACATTTTTTAACACCTAATATGTGTGATTACAACTGAATGAAAATGACAGAGAATTGTCAACTTTAATTGCAAATAACTCTTGACAGAAATATAAAATCGAGTTTCCGCTTTCAGATTATTGATACCGAGTTAAAAAACGCATCGTTTGATACCCCTCCCGACATGGACGTGTTTTACCAGTTGTCTCCTAAAGGAAACAATTACCGAATTTTCTACTCACCAAAGCAATTTTTCACTTCATTTTCCTTGATGGCGGATGGTGCAATATCTGCTATTAAAAGGTTGAGAATGAATTTGTTGTATTTTGTGCTGACTCTAATTACTTTTGCTATATTTATAAACAACATAATCCACTAAATAAACAAATTGCAATTTTGCATTTAAAAAAATCTCTGCTAGCCACAACTTTGTTTACGTATTAGGAAACAATGACATAGCAAATACGAATATCAAGAAAACGCAATGCCAAAAGGCATATGCACATGGATGTATTTTAATACACTAAAATGCTTTAAAAAAAGGACTTAATCTTTAATTTAAAGTTAAAAAAACAACAAAAAACTTGATTATAATATAAAAATTTCTTCTTTTGACAACAAATAGGATATTATAAAGGCTATATCTTCAAAAATATGCTAGGTTTATGGCTTTTTAATATTATGCTTTAAAAATCTTAAAGTTTTCTTCAAATAATGTGTCGAGAACTGTGTGATTGTTTATATGCGTTTTTAGCAATCAGCTGTTAGTTGCGCTACTAGTTGAGATATACTATGCCCGGAAACCAAAGAATTAATGAATTGTTCGTTTCTTTTTCACTTACTCGCAAATCGCGATTTTTTTTGCGAGTATGTGTATATATGTATATTTTCATAATCTCACCACCACGTTAGTGGTGCTATTTTTTGGTCAACGGGTACCGAAAACCCGATGTGCCAAAATCGGTACCGCTTACTGCGGGCTAAATAGGTGAGGAAATTTACGTTTGTACCCGGTCAGCGCAGTTGCCGAGTATATATATTTCGGCAAAAATAATATCAATAAGTAAATTTTCAAAAATTCAAGAAAGAAATTTTTTGTTTTAACTTTTTTTTTTCTTCTTGGGTTTTGTGTTTCTTTTCGGAGGGGGCAGGACTGCCTCGCCCACAAAAGAACACAAATAAACCCAAATATTCAACACACACTCTCTACCCGGCTCGGCACCGTAATCCGAGTACCGAAAAAGCGAAAATGTTGCTGTGTGCACAGCACTAACACAACTTACAAGGCAAGCGCTCTCTATGCACTGCGAGAAGAAGGTATGTTTTGTAATTAGTTGCTTTACGACTGTTGACCACGAAATCTCGTTAATGTATGTATGCGCTGCTTATAAGAATAAAAAATGTTCAACATTGAATGGGAAGACAAATATTTATTTTCCGAAAACTTTTTCGGTAATTCTGAATGTTTAATTTGCCAATACATAGCAATACGCAATAGCGAATATTACGTCAAACGGCATTATTTTAGAAATCTTGCCAGTTACGAAACTGTAACCGGCAGTCATAGAGAAACCCTGATTTGTCAGTTAAAAGAACCATATATACCTATTTAAATAAAATATTAAGTGCTAAAAATAATTTGTTTATTATCACATTGTTAATGAACTTTAAAATTTTAAATTTTAAAAATATAAATATATAGAAGACAATTAAATTTTCATTTAAAATTTTAAATGGTTCCTGGGACCGTAGCGCGTCGCTGGGTACCAATATCGACATTTCTTGTGCAGTTTTTACAGTTGACGTTGGATGTAAAGTATTACCCATTCTTTGACGTGCTTTAGCACTCGGTGGCGGTCGTAAACAATTATCAACAAGTAAGGAAGCCTAAGTTCGGGTGGAACCGAACATTAAATACCCAGCGCTGTAAAAGATGTCATGGTAAATTGCTAAATTGTTGTGGAGTTATGACCTTTAGGTGTTTCAAGCTTTTTCTACCACCATGTGCGCAATCTCATAAATAGAAATGCATGTTTGTCTGTGTGTCTGGCGTCCAAAGTACTTAACAGATCTTTATAAAATTTTCACAGTAGATTACTGGATTCACTGGTTACAGCATAGGCTATATAATATATACGATAGTATACATAATGTTGAAAATCGTAGATCGTAGATAGTATACCTCGTTTCATTTTTCGAACACCCAAAAAATTTCGGTAACGCGCCTATATTGCAACCTCATAGGCATATTTGTCAACTTTTTGCTTTTAAAATGAAGTTACATGTGTATGTATATACGAAATATTTTATATATACAAACCGATCATGTAATTTGTATAAAGTAAACAAATGTGTTTAAAGGTGGTGTGGAAAAGCAATATTAACAATAAACCTTATTTATTTTTCCAAAACAGGAAGACAGGCCTTCACCCACCGGTCTGGAAGCGGAGCGGGAGCGGCACTTAGATATCGAAATCAGATCTGTGGAAAATATTCATCATATTTAGTATTTTAGTTAGTCGTAAACAGGTTTCTATTAAATATGTATATTTACACAAAAGTTGTAACATAACTCAATTGTAAAATTGTATGTACTTCATATAAAATGAAATATTAAATTAAAAATATATATATAAACAATAGTGTACTGTAGTCAAATTTAATATCGCCGCACATATGCCTCTGTATATGGCACACCCATTAAGTTAAGCATTCTCCACCTCCTCCGCATTGCCAACTTCTTCAGCTTTCTCCAACGCCCTTTGTGCCTCTCTCGACGTTCTGCACATATAAAAAGATTTGTTAAGTTTACCTTGGCAAACACAAAAATTTTCGGTAGTTGTTTCCTTTAGGAGACAACTGCTAAAACACGTCCAAAAATATCGGGAGATGTATCAAACAACGCGTTTTGATTTCGGTATCAACAATCCGAAAGCGGATTTTCAATTTTTTGTTTCAGTGAAAAGTTATTAGCAAAAAACCCAAAAATGACCCAGGTTCGATCCCAAATAGGGGGGTGATCCAAGGCATTTTTGTGCAGAACACCTTCCTGCGTCCGCGCTTCAAAAAAATAAACCTTAGCCGATCCAACACTGGCCACGCGATCCCCCGTATTCCTGCGCGGAACACACTTTTGCATATTTTTTAACACCTAATATGTGTGATTACAACTGAATGAAAATGACAGAGAATTGTCAACTTTAATTGCAAATAACTCTTGATAGAAATATAAAATCGAGTTTCCGCTTTCAGATTATTGATACCGAGTTAAAAAACGCATCGTTTGATACCCCTCCCGACATGGACGTGTTTTACCAGTTGTCTCCTAAAGGAAACAATTACCGAATTTTCTACTCACCAAAGCAATTTTTCACTTCATTTTCCTTGATGGCGGATGGTGCAATATCTGCTATTAAAAGGTTGAGAATGAATTTGTTGTATTTTGTGCTGACTCTAATTACTTTTGCTATATTTATAAACAACATAATCCACTAAATAAACAAATTGCAATTTTGCATTTAAAAAAATCTCTGCTAGCCACAACTTTGTTTACGTATTAGGAAACAATGACATAGCAAATACGAATATCAAGAAAACGCAATGCCAAAAGGCATATGCACATGGCTGTATTTTAATACACTAAAATGCTTTAAAAAAAGGACTTAATCTTTAATTTAAAGTTAAAAAAACAACAAAAAACTTGATTAAAATATAAAAATTTCTTCTTTTGACAACAAATAGGATATTATAAAGGCTATATCTTCAAAAATATGCTAGGTTTATGGCTTTTTAATATTATGCTTTAAAAATCTTAAAGTTTTCTTCAAATAATGTGTCGAGAACTGTGCGATTGTTTATATGCGTTTTTAGCAATCAGCTGTTAGTTGCGGTACTAGTTGAGATATACTATGCCCGGAAACCAAAGAATTAATGAGTTGTTCGTTTCTTTTTCACTTACTCGCAAATCGCGATTTTTTTTGCGAGTATGTGTATATATGTATATTTTTATAATCTCACCACCACGTTAGTGGTGCTATTTTTTGGTCAACGGGTACCGAAAACCCGATGTGCCAAAATCGGTACCGCTTACTGCGGGCTAAATAGGTGAGGAAATTTACGTTTGTACCCGGTCGGCGCAGTTGCCGAGTATATATATTTCGGCAAAAATAATATCAATAAGTAAATTTTCAAAAATTCAAGAAAGAAATTTTTTGTTTTAACTTTTTTTTTTCTTCTTGGGTTTTGTGTTTCTTTTCGGAGGGGGCAGGACTGCTTCGCCCACAAAAGAACACAAATAAACCCAAATATTCAACACACACTCTCTACCCGGCTCGGCACCGTAATCCGAGTACCGAAAAAGCGAAAATGTCGCTGTGTGCACAGCACTAACACAACTTACAAGGCAAGCGCTCTCTATGCACTGCGAGAAGAAGGTATGTTTTGTAATTAGTTGCTTTACGACTGTTGACCACGAAATCTCGTTAATGTATGTATGCGCTGCTTATAAGAATAAAAAATGTTCAACATTGAATGGGAAGACAAATATTTATTTTCCGAAAACTTTTTCGGTAATTCTGAATGTTTAATTTGCCAATACATAGCAATACGCAATAGCGAATATTACGTCAAACGGCATTATTTTAGAAATCTTGCCAGTTACGAAACTGTAACCGGCAGTCATAGAGAAACCCTGATTTGTCAGTTAAAAGAACCATATATACCTATTTAAATAAAATATTAAGTGCTAAAAATAATTTGTTTATTATCACATTGTTAATGAACTTTAAAATTTTAAATTTTAAAAATATAAATATATAGAAGACAATTAAATTTTCATTTAAAATTTTAAAGTAAATTAACAAAGTGATAATAAACAAATTATTTTTACAAATAAATATTTTATTTAAATAGATATATTTTTTTTTTAAATTAATCCTGAAAGTTTCATAAATTTATCTAGAACGGTTTATTTATAATCCACTTTTGAATAAAAAGTACCAAAAAGTTTCTTTAAAAAATCACAATTTTTTTAAAATGTTTTGGGGATGAATTTTTTATATTAACTATCTATCTATCTATGGCGCGATATACAACAGGTATATCATCATAAACCTCCTAAGAGGTTTTTGCGCCAAGCTTCTCTTCCAATTTGTGGTGTGCCGATTTGAATTTTTCCCTACAAATTGGTCCTACAGTTTTTTGCCGACTCCGAACGGCATCTACAAAGGAGACGAATTTTTTGCTGAGAAGCCTGTCATGGCAGAAATACACTCGGAGAGTTTGCCAAACCACTGCCGAGGGGCGACCCCGTTTTGAAAAACTTTTTTCAAATCACTTTTGATGTTACCTGTACCAGGGCTACTTATGATATATTATGTCACAATAATTTTGGATATATAATTCAACTAACGTGAACTCAATCGATTTGCAAAAATTTAGTTGGCAAACTTTTTCGGGTGTACGCGAGAGTTCTCTCATATTCTAACACTAGCGCAAAATGTCATTGTATGTATGTGAGCATCACTGGTCTATAGTTAGATTTAAGCACCTAATATGAAAAATCTTTTTAGTTTTTTTTGTTAAAGAAACACATAGCAAGAAATCCACAACGTTTTTATTTTCAAAGTTTCTTCCTATTTTCTTAGCTCTACGCACCGGTGGGGCTACCAAAGGTGAAAACCTCAAACCTTAGGAGGTAGCTCGAAGGCAGACGGCGAAGATAGCGCTATCCGGCACTCACCATCCTAGGTTAAGACCGTAGAGATAAGCAAAGGCATGGTTGGAAATCCTGGGTCCGGTCAAGATGTTGCGTATCGTAAGGGGGCGGCATGTTTAAGCGAGATGCCTAAATTTCTAAAAAATGTGCCGCCCTAATGTCATTTTAGCGCACTCACAATCACCCACACCAAGCCACCCACCCGTGTGTGCATGCATGCATTTTCTGGTTTTGTCAGCACACATATACATGCATGTGGGTGTGCATGTGTGTGTTCACCTCCCTTTTCGGGTCAACGGTTGTCTGCGACTTGACAACTTTCTACTTTTCCAGCGACAGCAGAAAAGAACACACCGCCACGGGCATCCCAGAAATTCTCGACCTGTGAGGACCCAAAACCACCGGCTTTAGAGTCCCACACACGAACACACTCTTCCTTAATTTTTATATGAATATTTTGAAATCATGAGTTTCAAAATTTTTGGAACACCCTATTGTACATAGTTACATGCTTATTTATATGTATTTTAATATTTATTATATTATACCAAATTGAATTCTGCGGTATAAATTGGTACAAACACACATATTTTTCTGGATGCTCAGCGGGGTTTCCTAACTTACGAACTTTACATTTTATATACAGTAGGTGTTTTTCTAACTCTACTGTTTGGAAGGCTAGTGGTGGTTTCCCGCCTCCGCAACCTTTAGAAGCTTTATATACAATGGGAAGGTTAGTGGTGGTTTGCTACCTCCGTGACCATTAGTAGAGCAGGGTATCATTAACGTATACGCAATGGGTTTCCCTAGCCTCGCCGTATCGGAAGTAGTTTTGAATAAAGTAACACTGAATTACCTAAACGAACATACATTTGGATAAAACTTATTAAACAGGGTTTTCCTCTTTAAAAGGAGGCGGTAGGAGATTTTCTCTACTCCACAGGAATACTCGACGGACTGAGCGTAACCCCGGCTTGAAAGGAAAGGTCCGTCATAGACCATCGTCACCAAATATTTAACAAAGGTAAAACCAATAATTTTGTAAATTCACTGCCAATTATTTCTAACGAGAATTCTCGTTTGTTTTCTCATTTCTTCCACTTGCACAATCACAATTCGACCGCGGTAATGTCTTAAAATAATTTAACGTAAACTTACTAGCGATATGTAAGCTTTTCAATGCTAATTTCGTTGAAAGGGTTAAGTTACCTTGAATAATTCCAACGACCTGTTTCGAATCACAGAAAGTTTTGATAAACGTTTTCCTTTTTCAAATTTTATGTTGCGTTTACTTTGTTTGTTGGGTATAAAGGATATATTTTATTACACTATACTTTTATGTCTGCGTGGGGGTATGTATTAGGGTGGAACCATCTGCTGCCAACTTGACCAACGGTCTTCTGATCTGGCGCTTCTCGGTCATGAGGTCCACTACCCGCACTCGGTTATCTTCGCCGGGGTGTACGTTGGTAACTCGTTCTACTCGAACTACATTCGTTCGGAGATAAGTTGTCTTCTTTGAAGACAACGACATCCCCCACCTCGATATTTTGTTTTGGATGCTTCCACTTCACTCGTTTTTGAAGTTCGCATAAGTATGACCATTGTTTGAAGTGTGCAGACGTGTTTTCATATTGTCGTGGGGTGCGCTTTTGTTAATACGTTTATATACTCTTTTACGCTAACAATATGTACTGTCCAACGTGCAAGGACAAAGTTGATCGTGCAGAGGTGGCTAAAATCGCGTGTGCGGATTGTGGTAGCTTTTTTCACACCGCTTGTGCGAAAATCACCGATGATGATTTGGACTTTATGAAGTCAAACGGTAGCAAGTACCGGTGCGATTCGTGCAATTTTTCGCGCCGTAAGTCCCTACACCAGCAGCCACTGCCGATTTCTGTAGCTGTTGGAGCAGCACTTGCACCTGTCCATCCAACCCAGGCACCTGCCAAATCTTCAACGGTGGCACCTCACGGACGGAAGCTAACCACCAACATTTGTCACAAGCCGCAGGCACAGAAGGCAGATAACGCTAATAACGTCAACAAAGGTATGAACAGCAATAATAATAACATCAACGCAATTGCCTACAAAAATACCAACAATAATAACACCAACGCAAGTAAAACGGAACAAGTTCAGCGACCTGAGCTTGTGCAAAGCAATACAGAAAATTGCACAAGGCCTAAAGAGATAACAATCGAAATACTCTATGACGAGATTTTGAACCTAAATAAATAATGATTTCCTAAGTGAAGTGAAGCAGCTCAAAGAGGAAAACACCAAATTGAGTGAAAGAGTGTGCAAGCTAGAAAGCATTTTGAACTGGAGAGAGCAGCAGCTGCTTAGCTGCGCTGTCGACATTGTTGGCGTGCCTGCGCTGTCGACATTGTTGGCGTGCCAGCGCTGACAAGCGATAATGCGAACGAGTGCACAAAACAAGTTTTAAACACTGCATTTGGGTTATCTGTCTCTTCTGGGGAAATAACCAAGTGTCATGTTAAAGCACTCAAGCAGCCAAATGCAAAGAGAGGTTATGTGCTTCGTGTACACTTCTCAACAGCTGAGCTTAGGAGAAAAGTAATGGCTCAAAAACGAAAAGTAAAAGGCAAATTGACGTCGGAGATTTTTGGTGATACAAACAAACCCCCAATATACGTAAGTGAGAGTCTCACCAACTACAACAGAGCGCTGCTAACAGTTGCGAGCAAAACAAAAAAAGCCAAAAATTATAAGCATCTGTGGGTGAAAAATGGTAGGATTTTAATAAGAAAGGATGATAATGGTGAGGTTGTTTTTCTAAAAACTTTTGACGATTTGTCAAAAGTTACGTAGCTTAACTAATTAATTAATTACTTTTCTTTTCTCTCTAATGCATTTTCCCAACATTTTTGATAGAAAAAACCATGCCATTACCAATCCTATTACGGATTTAAACGTATTGTGTAATTTTAATAACTCATTTATTGCTATTCACCAAAATATTCGAAGTCTTCGGCAAAATTTTGATTTATTGCTGTGTAATGTAGAACTTTTTAAAAACCCCCCGGACTTAATTTTTGTTTCGGAAATCTGGATATACTCTCACGAAATTCCAGATTTTAGTATCCCTGGCTATAACTTCTTCGAAAACACTAATGACCGTTATTCTGCAGGTGGCGTTGGAGTTTTTGCTCGTAGTTCGTATGAATGTGAGTTCGTTAAATATAATATCGCAAGTGCTGATGTTCTAAAGATCTCATTAAGCATCTCGAGTAGGACTTTTAACTTTTTTGTGTATATAGGTTACATTCCGTTCCTATTCAAACATTTTTTGATGAATTTTCAGGTATCCTTTGTGAAGAAAACTCAAATAACACTGTTATCCTGGGTGATTTTAACATAGATACACTTAGCATTAATACCACAACAGAAAGCTATCAAACGCTCATGGCCAATCATGGCTTAACATCACTTCTAAACGAGCCAACTCGCACTGTTTCGGAAAGCTGCCTCGACCATGTATTTGGTCGGAGTGGCTTAAATTTTTTCAATACCTTTTGTGGGTTGAATCTGGACCTTCGGATTTCAGATCATACTCTGACTGGCATATTAATAAGAAATGTATTTGCCAAAAACGCAGAGAAAAAAACGGTTAATGCAAAATTAACAAGGGTAAACTTTAGTTCGCTGAACCAAAGATTACGGTTTGAGTCTTGGGATACAGTATATTCTGAGGAAAATGTAACAAATGCCTATAGTACTTTTTTAGATATTTTGCAAAATCATATAGCAAGCGAAAGTTTTTCTTATATACCTCGTAGATCAAAATTAAAATTAAAACCGTGGATAAGCGACCAACTGGTTAAGAAAATCCGATTGAAAAATAAGCTAGGAAGGAAGTATCGGAAACATCCGGCCAAAGCAAACCTTCGTAGCCGGTATTTGAAGCTTTGTAGAGAGCTAAGAAAAGAAGTACGTTTGGAGCGGGATAGTTTTTACCGTAATGAGTTCAGGTCCTCGTATGGTAACCCAAAAAAAGAATGGGATGTGATTAACAGCCTTCTAAACAGAGATTCTAAACAAAGTGACACAGCAATTGTTTTATGTGATAGTGGTGAGACTTTTTCGGACCCTACAGTTGTAGCCAACCTTTTTAATAACCACTTCTCGTCAGTGGGTAATTCTGATATTTCCGTCTCTACAACTGAGTCTTTATCCTCGATGCCTATGGCACGCGCCGCGGAGAATAGCTTTTTCTTTGAGCCTTTTACTGGCTTTGAAGTTTTAAAAACCATTAAATCGTTGAATAACTCCAAATCATGCGGCGCTGATGGTATTTCTAATCAGATGCTGAAACACGTGGCTTTGAATATAGTCGATATATTAACACACTTATTCAACTCAAGCGTATTGTCTGGATGCTTTCCTGCAGAGTTAAAATGTGCCATTGTGATTCCTTTGTTTAAAAAGGGCGACAAAAAAATATGAGCAACATAGGCCGATTTCATTATTATCATCCATTTCCAAAATCTTTGAGAAACTTATTAAAGTTAGAATTCTTTCTTTTCTTGAAAATAAGAATTTTTTCAGTCCAATGCAATTCGGTTTTCGATGTGGGCGCTCTACAGAAGACGCCCTGTTGCACTTTTGTTCCTTTTTATTCAGACAGCTAGATAATAAAAAAAAATGTGGTGGTCTGTTTGTGGATATCACGAAAGCGTTTGATATGGTAGATCACACTATTTTGCTAAGTAAATTGTATGACGCTGGCTTTCGTGGCTTCTTCTACTGGCTTAAGTGCTACCTATCAAGCAGAGTGCAGAAAGTTAAGGTTGGAAACCAATTAAGCAATCCTGTGGAAATTAGTTTTGGAGTACCTCAAGGATCTGATACTAATTCTTGTATACTTGAACTCAATCTTCTCTTTGCCGTTCTCTGGAAAAGTTACTGCTTTTGCTGACGACCTTGCTATTGCCTATGGTTCATCAAACTACCTGGATTTGGCAGCAGGCGTCAATAATGATGTACATTTATTGAGGGTATGGTTTGCTGAACATAAGCTAAGAGTAAGCACGAAAACGAAGATGATGTATTTCAGTCTACATCCAGCAACCGTCCCCGACCTAGCTATTATATTTCATGCCACTGAATGCAAGCGGTTTGCCCTTAATAGTTTATTGTGTTCTGGCAAATCTTTTAATTCGGAAGAAAACTGTTGCGACAAGTGTTTCTCTATTGAAAACGTAAGTGATTTCCAATATCTGGGTGTTTCTGTTGACCATAATTTAAGTTGGTCCACGCATATTTCTCGTTTGAAGTCCTACCTGCGGTCTTCCACTCGTTACTTTTATAGTCTCAGAAAAATCTGCTCAAACGCAACTCTGAACACTCTTTATTACGCTTTGGTCCACTCTAAGCTCCAATATGGTATAAGTTGTTGGGGCGGTGCATCTGCTACTAAAATCCAGCAGCTTCTAACAGTTCAAAAATGTTTCATAAGGAAAATATGCAATGTCTGAAGATTCTACCAGTTTAACACTTCTACTACTACAAAACTTTAAAGATATTTTTTATACGAGGTGGGTATTTACATAGCCTGGTCTCGGATAATTATAATCTGAGGCAAAATTCCCACGGACTGGTAATTGTTCCGACATCTCGTACAACCCACTTCAATAACTTCTTTTCCGTTGTTTCCTTTAAAGTTTTCAATGCGCTTCCTGTATCTATACGTGTCATTAGGAATTTGCGTGAATTTCTATGCAGTGTTAAAACTTTTCTATTAGAAAAATCACACAGCGAAATCAAAAATTTGCTGAACCCTAGCACTTAGTGAATTTGAGCTACATCTTTAATTGAATTTATTCCAAATCTGTTATTTCTTAATGCCTGTACACATCTTTTGTATAATTTTAAGTAATGTAAATTAATCATATTTATTACTCTCACCCCACACATTTTTGTTAACATTTGTAAACATTTTGTTTATGGTAATTTATTTTAGTATATGGCGGCATTCGATACAAAATACTATATTTTACAGAATGCCCTTACTATTCTCTCAGTTAATATTAACCTTTAAGTTACTATTGTAATATACACATGCTTGTTTTGAAATAAAATGAATAAATAATAATAATAATAATATTCCACTTTCCATCGCCTGCAGAAGGTTTGAGGCAATCCGGCACAATAGCGTATGAAAATCCTCGTCTAGCGATAAAATGCGAAAAGGCTGCTAGAAAGGATGGGATACGGAGGTCTTGAGACGCTCCAACACGACCACCTGCCCTAATAATTTCATCTTTGTCGATGAACGGGTTGAGTGGCAATATCTCGCTTTTCCTATCGATTAGCTATCCGTTCTTTAAGTTTGCATATTCCTCACCATAATATTGCTTCTGATACAGTTTAATCAAGAGTTGAGTCGTGGTCCTGATCTCATCGGATGAGATTAGTCACGATTTTTCTGGAAAGGAAGCTTTTGTCTTGTGATGAGTTTTTCGGAAGAATCTCATAATGTATGATAGTGCCCTCGAAGCCCTCGGTAGATCCCTCTTGTAGCCAAGAAGGTCCCTGCCACTACAAAGAATTATTAACTAGATCCAATGCCGGTAGTCCTCTGCTTCCTAAGTCTTCTGGATTCGATTCAGAGTTGACATGAAGCCAGTCCTTATTACCGACCAGATTGACGAGCTTTGTTATCCTGTGTGCGACGAATGTTGACCAGGAACAGGGTAGTTTCCTTATCCTTGCCAAAACGATGGTGGAATCCATTCATAAATGCTGTTTTACTGGTCCCATTTCGATATTTCGGAAAGTGGAATGATCTTCACTGGTGCTACTCTGGTTTTGGCAAGGAGTAGTTTTTCCCTCGTTCCAATGTAACGGACAAAACTGGCTCATCCCAATTGGTGCCCTCTAACCAGATGTTCTGCATCAAAATTTTTGCCACAATGACCATTGGTGCGAGCCGTTCTAAAGGGTCGAAGAGCTGGGCGATGTCGGATGGAATCTCTCGTCTTGTCAGCTTTTCACTTTCTTCCATTGACCCTGCTTTAGAGTCAAATAGGTCGGAATGGGCATTCCATCTTATGCCGAACGCCTTAGCGGTGCTGGTATCTTCGAATGCCAGAAAGTCCACGGTCAGCCGATCCGATTTTGGAATGTCGTTGAGAATTTCCTCAGAACTCGAAGTCCATTTCCGTAGTGGGAAGCCAGCGTAGTGTAAGACTTGGCGAATCCCGTTTCTCGCATTAATGGCCGATGCAAATGTGTGACCCCGCTAATAAGTCATCTACGTACATGCCTTCCCTTAGTATGCTGGATGCTGTAGGGTAAGACCTTTACATATCGTCAGCAAGTTGCAATAGGGTTTTAATTGCTAGATAAGGCGCGCAATTGACCCCGAAAGTGAGAATTTTCAGTCCGTAAAGGATTAAGGGTTCTTGAGGCATTGATCGGTAAACAATCCTTTGGAATTTGACGTGATCATCGCTCATCCAAATTTTGCCTATACACCTTTTCGATATAAAAGCTGGTAGGTCTGACTGAAGTACTGGTAGGTCTGACTGAAGTAGTGGGCCTGTCACGAGAATGTCCTTCAAACTTGTGCCATTTGCCGTTCGGCTTGACGCATTGAATACGACGCGTACCTTAGAATAATTGTCCGCCGAATCGGCTGGTACTAGGGACACGATATCGAATCCAAAGTATCAATGCTGTACTCATTTGAAGTATCGCTGTACAAGTATCGGGTATCCGATAGTATCGAAACAAAAAGACTCGATACTCAAAGTATCGATTCTAAATTTACACATAAATAAGCAGTTCAATCAAGCAAAGTTGTACCTTAACATAGGTATGTTCTACCAAAATTGAAAATTGGAATTCTAGATATCCTAACATTGAAAATAATAATTTATGTGTACATACATATTTATTTAGATCATATAATGCTTAGTCATAATGAATAACATTACACATATTAGTTAACAATGTCTTAGATCTAAATACACTAATCAGAATAAGTGTGCGTTCAGGTAGTTTTTTGCCATGTTCACCAATTTTGGCTTTAGTGAAAATTTCTAAAATGATTTCCTCAAAATATATAGTATGAAATAAAATACGAAAAATGTAAATTATGTTATAGAAATTTTTTCGGAATCCGCGAAATGTCGACGAATTTTCATAAATATTTTCAGGTTTTTTTCAGAGTTTTTAGATTGTATTGGAGTGTGCAGTTTGAAGCCCATTCAATTTAGTATAGTAAAAAATGTGTCCTTTCATGGCGATTTTCTTTTTTCGCAGAAGAAAGTCAAAACGAAATAAAAACATGTTGCAATAAGAATGATCATCGATCAACAGAAACTCTTAGATACTTTCCTTTGATTCCGCCACAAGTTAGAAAGGGACAACCAACAGAGCAGTGTCTTTGATCTAATAGTTTTTTCCTTGGTTAATTGCCACATTTTTCTCTAAATTCGATACGATATCATGATGTAAATACTCGATGCCAAAAAGTATCGCTACAAAAGTGTAAATTCGAGCGTGGTGCTAACTGGGAGCGGCGGTGGCTCAAAAGCACGGCGGTCGAATTTGTGCTGGAAATAGAAAAGAAACAAGAAACAACGAGAATTCTCGTTATAAAAAGGTGGCCGTGTATTTATATAAATTATAGTGATGAACAATTAGTTTACCTTGGTGCGGGCGAAGAATCCTGGGCTGGCCGTGATGTGGTCGTGTCGACTGTCTCTGGAAAAGTAGACGGTTTTTCAATCGAGGACAACCGTTGAACCTGAAAATCATCCTCCGGTTTTAAGGGGAGGTGAACCCACACATGCACACCCCCATGCATGTATATGTGTGCTGACAAAACACGAATATGCATGCATGCCCACACAGGTGGGTGGGTTGGTGTGAGTGATTGGAAGGGCGCTAAAGTTACATTAGGGTGGCCCATTTTTTAAGACTTTAGGCATCTCGCCTAAACATGCCGGCCCCCTTGCGATACGCAACATCTTACCCCGCCCCAGGATTTTCCACCGCGCCTCCTCTTAAGCTAAGGACTTAAACTATCCTAGTGAGTGCCGGCTGGCGCTGTCCCAGTGGTATGCCTCCGAAATGCCGTTTGAAGTTTGGCGGCTCCATTGTATCGCACCTAGAGCTAAGGGATAGGAGGAAGAAACTTTAGAAAATAAGAACGCTGTATATTTCTTGCCATGAAATAATTGGTTTTATTTACTTTAAATAAACACAAGAAAAATAAAAAAAATTTTACTTGTGCTTAAATCTAGCCTTACATGCTAACGGCTCCCGATAGTACAAATCCAAAAATCGTGCTTTGGGCAAGCAGTGGCCCAAACGACGGTGGAAGAGTGCCCGCTGTTATGACGTCGGCATAGACGTCCCCACCTAGTACGAGGTGGATCGGCGGTGAAATAAAAAACTGCGGATCAGCCAGCCGAATATGCTCATAAGGAGCGGCGACTCGGGCGTCGACGTTCTGGGCTGGGCTGATCCGCTGCAGATTGGACACGCATAACGCGTGCGCCGTTATACTGTTCGGGTTTCCATGGTTCCCGCGGACTCGGAGGAAGCAGCCGCGTTCTCCGCCCGAGTGGGTCGTATGCAGCCCTAGCTCTTCCGCTAAGCTGCGATCGATCACTGTGCGGGGGGAGCAGGCATCAATGATCGCCCGGATGCGGAGCAATCCCCCACCGACTTCCAGCTTCACAATCGCAGCAGGCGAGAGAGTGGTCATGGGGCGCAACGGAGGGCCCACCTGGGAAAGGACACGGCTGAGACCGTCGCGGAAGCCGGAAACCCGTGGTAGCTGGCGCGGCTGAAGGGCCAGTCTACCGTCGAAATTCGCGTTGATGCGTAGCTGGCGTGGCTGGGAGGCCAGTCTACGCTCGTCTGTATTTGGGCGGCGATGATTGCTGAGCAGTCGCTGGCGCGGCTGAGTGGCCAGTCGACGTTTGCCGCTATTTCGGTGGGCGCGCGATGTAGCGTTCGCAGTTGCGCCGCTCGTGGGATAGCAGGGGTCGGAACGGCAGTGGGTCCGATACTCCCTGCGCCGGTCGGAACGGCCGTGGTTCCGATCTCGGCTCGGTGATTTCGTTGTACTCTGGGACGTCCAAGCGGTCTCCGACGCAGAGAAAAGAAACAAAAAAAATTCCCTTGAATATTTGTATGGACGCCCGTATACGTGGGTGGCGAGCGACCTCGTTCGGAGTTTATAAATGCCTAATCTACGGTGAAATTTTATAATTTTATACCCGTACATGGGAATTGGCTATTTTTTTCCCGCACGGCACGGTAGCGACAAGTTGATTACGTTGATCGCCTTCTATTTCGATTCGCCACTGGCCCTCATGCAGAGATTTATTCTTACTTGCATGGTCGCCGTCATAAGTGGCGTCAGTGCCGTGCACACAGCGACATTTTCGCTTTTTTCGGTGCTTGGTTTCGGTACCGAACTGGGTAGAGAGTGCGAATGTGGTGACTGTTAGGGTTTATTTTTTGTTGTTTTGTGGGCAAAACAGTCCTGCCCCCTCCGAAAACAACAAAACAAACAAAACCCCGCGAAAAAATGGATAACAAAAACAACCAAAAAAAATGTTTCGTAGTTCGAAAAAACCCAATTTTCCAAATTTTTGTGTGAAAATTCTTTATTTATAGGTTATTTCCTATTTTACTAGAAGCGGGATCTTCGCCGATCAGGTACGAACGTAGATTTCGTTACCCTATTGATCCCGCAGTGAATGGTACCGATTTTGGCAGATCGGGATTTCGGTACCCGGTGACTAAAATATCGCATCACTAGCATGATGGTAAAATTATGCATATATACATATATACATATGCTAGCAAATTTTTTGCGAGTAAATGAGAGCTCGCATGGCGTGATAGTTGAAGACTTGCACACATACATATATGTGCGTACTCACGCCTTGCAAAGTCGTGAAAAAGAAACAAAGAAATTCATTGTTCCAATTTTCTCTGCCCTAGCGTAGCAGAAAGAATTGGAACAATTCATTATTTTCTTGTTTCCGGCACGCGTGGGCAGCAGCAGTAGCAGAGGTAAGTAAAAATTTTATATTTCAATTGTAAAATGCATTTAACCTAATCTTTTCTTTTCTTTTCAGATTCATAAGGGATAAATGGTCATGCAACGCACATTGGAGGATAGCCTGGCCGGCGCATGGACAATGGACGTGGTTTGGTAAGTATATATTAGCGCTGCCCGAAATTCTGTATGGATTCGGTAGCAGCGCAAATTACTTAGGAACCAAAAAATGTGTAAACATATATGTACATATAGTTTGTATGCAAATATTAATCGTTTTCTTTCTTTTCAGGTCTACCAAGGACAGGTTGAGCAGCAGACATACGCTACAGTGAATCGTTAGTGAACTCAGTATAATATACTATAATCAAATACTAAAGAATTCGAAGTCAAAATAAAATGGCAGTACCTGTGCTCTAAGGCCGTTTCATTGTTTTGTGGATCCAACGTTGTGTCTGAGGCAAGTATGTCATCTAGTAAATAGATTTTCTTATCCTGATAGACAGCACGCGCCAATGCTATACGCGCCCTCTGCCTACCAGATAGTGTGCGTCCATTCTCGCCAATGCCAATTAAATCGCCACTTAGCAATTCTATGTCTTCAGTCAGCGCACACGCCAATAAAGTTGCTTTGTATTTTTGTTCATCAAAGACATTACCCCAAATGATGTTGTCGCGTATTGTGCCGCGTTGCAGCCATGCGGTTTGTGGCACATAACCGAAACCTGTAGTTAGTTCATGCACACATACTGTGCCGGATGTACAATTGACGCCTGCCACTATAGCTTCGATTATAGCACTTTTGCCACCACCTACAGGTCCTTCCAGGCATATCAAATCACCCTTCCTGACGGTTAAATTAACGTTCGCTAATCGAAAGACTTGCTGCGGGTTTTCTTCATTACCAATTTTTACAACATTTTCATGTTCAAAACTCGCCGATTTGAACTCCAATACAACTAGTTTTTCATTTAACTTAGAGCTACCATGACTCACAGATTTGATAATTGGGTTATAGTACGACGAGAAGTCTAAATTAGGTAGATCAATCAACTCTTGTACACGCTTTAGTGAAACCCATGCCTCTATCAAACCATTAAGTACCCAAGGAAATGTGTTCAGTGGACCAATTAGCATATTGAAAAGCGCTACACTTGTATAGGTAGATGCCGCTACCAAAGGATTACCCATTAACACAGATACACCAAATGTGAGAAAGGACATCAGCACAGGTGTCGTTGCCCAAAAGTAAACACAGAGCGCATCCAAGTATTTACGCTTCTGCAGAAAACTCACTTCCTCTTTGCGAAAAGCACGAATTTTCTCAATGAATACATCTTCCCAAGCATGCAATTTTATTTGCTTTGCCCCACTTATAGTTTCGCTTGTGGCAGCCAAACGCAAATCCTTTGCCGACATAAGACCACGTGAATATTGACCAATACGTTGTGCAATCCAACGATTAATTGGAATAAGAATAATGCCAAACATAAGTCCAGCCAAAAATGCTGCTCCCAATTGTGTGTAGAGCAAATAAAGTGTAGTGAAAAGTTGAAATGGTATGCTCCAGAATGAATGGAAACTTATACACGAATTTACTATACGCTCTGTATCTGTTGACATAAGATTTAGTATTTCTGGACGTGAATTTTTAAGACCGCGTGCTTCCAATGATTTACGATAGATTGCACTAACGAGACCTATACGCATTTTCATGCCAATCATTGAAATACGCCAATTGAACTGTGTACCACATATGGCAGAAAGACATGTTGTCGCACAGAGTCCTAACGCGTAAAGATATGGCGTCCAGTTTATGTTATCGTTAACATTTTCGCTACCGGTTTGTTGCTGTAATAATCCACCCAACAGCAAGGGTCCGGCAAAACCAGCAGTATCGGCAACGAAACGTAGAATACCAATGCTATGCAACTTCAAAGAAATAACCCTTAGTCGGTCCAACACCGGCTACGCGGTACACAGTATTTCTGCGCAGAACATACCTTTTGCACCTTTCGGAACACCCTAATCTGTGGTTACAACAACCATATGAAATGACAGAAATCTTCCAACTTTGATTTCCAATATCTCTTCACTGATACCAAAACTCGAGAGTCCGCTTTCTGATTATTGTTACCGAGGTCAAAACGCGGCTTTTGATACCTTTCCCGATAATTTCGGACGTGTTTTAGTAGTTGTCCCCTCAAGGTAAAAATTACCAAAATTAACTTCACGTTCGCCATATCCTGGTTTACCTAACGATTTTGGCGACTGAAGATGAATATTGACTTTGTTGTTGCATATATAGATGTCCATCCCCTTGGAATATACTAATGTTTGTCCTACTTCCAGGTACGGGAGCAGTTGCGGTACAGAGGGTGGCTGTGAGCGGTAAAACTCCAGCGCGCTACTAGACAATATGGGATTGGAGCTAGAGCCGAGATACCAAGGATAGGGGTGAGAAAATATTTGTTTGTCATATGTATATTTGAAAGAACAAACATATATGTTTACGTATACCCAAAAGCATTTTTGTAAAGGTACAAAATGTAAAGTAAAAAGTAATAAGTAAACTTGCTAGCGATATGCAAGCCCTTTTGGTTTTAAAGTTTAAAGTGTAAAGTAACCACTTCCGTAATCTATTAATAATTGGTTTAAGTTGCAGCATAAAGTTATATGTATTTGCTTATTGGGTATTCACAATGGGAGATGTATACGAGGGTGGGACCATCTGCTACCAACTTGTCGTGGCAGATGGATAGCTTTCAGTGGCAGATTGGTTCGCCTTTCTGCGTTAGGCTTTCTTTGGCCTCGGTATCGAGTGCAATCGCGTTTTCTGGGGCAGAATGGATCGCCCTTCTGCGGTAGGCTTTCTGGTGTCCTCGTTAAGGGTAGCGAGTGAAGGGTGGAATTCTGGGAAAGGGGAGGTCAAAACGGTTGGGAGGTGATGGAAGGGGGTGGTTAAGATGAGGCCCCGGGCCTCTCGCCAGCCATTCCCTCCATAGGGAGCAGAATCAGCTTGACCAACGGTCTTCTGATCTGCCCCTTCTCGGTCATGAGGTCCACTACACGCACTCGGTTATCTTCGCCGGGGTGTACGTGGGTAACTCGGCCGAGCCTCCATTCATTGGGAGACAAGTTGTCTTCTTTGATGACAACGAGATCTCCCACCTTAATATTTTGTTTCGGATGCTTCCACTTCACTCGTTTGTGAAGTTCGGATAAGTATTCCACCTTCCATCGCCTGCAGAAGGTTTGATGAAGAGCCTTGAGCTTCTGCCACCTATTAATAGTGGAGGCAGGGCTCTCATTCACCTCGGGTTCTGGCGGAGCCAGGAGATGACTTCCAGTCAGGAAGTGCCCAGGGGTCAAGGGTTCCAGGTCCGCGGGCTCATTTGAGGCTGGACTAAGTGGCCGCGAGTTGAGGCACGCCTCAATCCGGCACAATAGCGTATGGAATTCCTCATGCGTGAATTTATGAGGCGAGGCTACCTTCTTGAAGTGGCTTTTGAAGCTCTTCACTCCCGCCTCCCAGAGTCCCCCCATATGTGGAGCCCCGGCCGGAATAAAATGTCATGTCATGGCTTGATGGCTATATTTGGAGATAGTCTTGTCTCGGGCTTCCGAGATAAATGCTTTAAATTCAGATCTCAAAGATCGTGAAGCGCCGACAAAGTTGGTACCATTGTCGGAGTAAATGTTTCTCGGACATCCTCGTCTAGCGATAAAACGTAAAAGGCTGCTAGAAAGGATGGGGTGCTAAGATCACTGGTCGCTTCCAGATGGATCGCTTTAGTCGTGAAACAAACAAAGAGGCAAACATAGCCCTTTGATAATCGACATCCTCTACCGCGGTAACTTTTAATGTCGAAAGGCCCGGCAAAGTCCACCCCGGTATTGGTAAACGCGCGGGTGAACGTAGTGCGTTCGCAAGGAAGGGTACCCATAAGTTGGGTTTGCGCTCTTTTTTTATAAATGGTGCAGACCTTACAGTTATGGATGGTGGCCCTAATCATGTTCTTGACATTCGGAATCCAATATTGGGTGCGGGTGAGACGGAGCATTACCTGGTTTTCCCCATGGAGGGAGATTTGATGTATCATTTGTACAGTCAGACGCGTCAACCTACAATTGTACGGCAGTATGATTGGGTGGCGCTCGTTATAAGCGAGGTCTTGAGACGCTCCAAGACGACCACCCGCCCTAATAATATCATCTTTGTCGATAAATGGGTTGAGTGGCAATATCTCGCTTTTCCTATCGATTACCTGTCCCTTCTTCAAGTTTACATATTCCTCCTTATAATGTTGCTTCTGATAGAGTTTAATCAAGAGTTGCGTCGTGGTCTTGATCTCACCGGATGAGATTAGGCACGATTTTTCCTGAAAGGAAGCTTTTGTCTTGGGATGAGTTCTTCGAAAGAATCTCATAATATATGATAGTACCCTCAAAGCCCTCGGTAAATTCGAAAACCGGTCAAGAATCTCGATCTCTTTTTGCGTTGATATTGCGTCGGCCTGCGCTCTCTTTTCCTCCACGGATGTACTATACTCCTTTTCTTGTACTGGCCATTGGGAATTGTCTTCTTGTAGCCAAGAAGGTCCCTGCCACCACAAAGAATTGTTGACCAAATCCGATGCCGGTAGTCCTCTGCTTCCTAAGTCTGCTGGATTCGTTTCCGAATTGACATGAAGCCAGTTCTTGCTGCCGACTAGGTCGATGATTTTTGTAATCCTGTGTGCGACGAATGTTGACCAGGAACAGGGTGGTTTCCTTATCCATGCCAAAACGATGGTGGAATCCGTCCATAGATACTGTTTCACTGGTCCAAGTTTGATGTTTCGGAATATTGATTCCATCATTTCCGCTAACAGTACTGCTCCGCAAAGTTCCAAACGCGGAAGTGAGATGGTCTTCACTGGTGCTACTCTGGTTTTGGCAAGAAGTAGATTCACGAAGATATCATCATTCCTTTTGACTCGCATGTAGACAGCTGCAGCGTATGCCTTTTCCG
Source organism: Merzomyia westermanni (assembly GCA_949987695.1). Classification (NCBI taxonomy): domain Eukaryota; kingdom Metazoa; phylum Arthropoda; class Insecta; order Diptera; family Tephritidae; genus Merzomyia; species Merzomyia westermanni. The sequence goes on along the minus strand of OX465288.1, from coordinate 100,910,633 downwards.
AAGCATCGCAGAATCCATGTATTTCGACATCATCTTCTGGTGAAAAGTTTACCCATCGTGGTATCTTTATGTTGTCGATTTCGTGGTATTGATGTCTGAAGTTTTGCCATCGAGAGAGAACACTATTGCCTACAGCGATAGTTCCGGTTCTCCATAGAGGAGAAACCTTCAAAATCCGGGCGTTGGTAGACCAGGGTTCCCAAAAATCCTTCGTTTCTTCCAAAATTCAGAAATTACTCGGTTTACCAACCAAGAAAATAAGTTACCAAATATTAGGTATGGGCGGACGAATAGTCCAAAACTCGAATAAAACCTGTCCTCTAACAATTTGTTCCTTGGATTTAAAAACCCAAATCAGAACCCAAGCGATAGTTCTTCCGCAATTAACCCACTTCCTGCCTTCTTCTAAAGTAGAGATCGACGAGCTTCAAAAGTTCTCCTCTCTTACACTAGCGGACCCCAACTTCTATGCTCCAGGTAGAATAGATATGGTGATTGGTAGTGACATACTTCCACAAATCCTCCTTCAAGGTCTCGAAACCAACGTCGCTGGTAGCCTCAAAGCACAAAATACCATATTCGGATGGATACTGAGTGGCCCGATAACTGAGACAATTTCGTCATTTTCCACTAATATAATCGAAGGACCTGATGACTCCCTCAATGAACTCCTTAAAAATTTCTGGGAGCAGGAAGAAGTTAATTCCGCCACACCCTTACCAGACGAAGATACGTTCTGCGAAGAACTCTATAAAAAGACCACCATTAGACAAGAAGATGGTCGATATATGGTAAAACTGCCATTCAAACAAAATTTCCCGGAGACATTAGCCCTCGGTCACTCACGACCCGCTGCTCAACAGCAGTATATTAGCATAGAAAGATCATTGGAAAAGAAACCAGAATTAAAAGAAAAATATTCCGAAGTACTGCAAGAATATCTAACCATGAATCACATGGAACCCACTTCACCCCTCGAAATTATCAAGGATGGCAAATACTACTCATTTTATTTGCCCCATCATGCTGTCAGAAAGCCCGACAGCAAAACAACAAAGGTACGGATCGTTTTTAATGCCTCAAAACTCTCGCATTCAGGAAGTTCGTTAAACGACGTACTACACACTGGTCCGACCCTGCAGAACGACTTGATGCTTGTAATACTACAATGGCGCCTCTACAAGTTCGTTTTTAATGGCGACATCGAAAAGATGTACCGCCAAATACTCGTACACACTGAAGATCAGGACTATCAGCGAATCATAGTACGCAGATCTCCAAAATCACCGCTCGAAGATTTCAAACTGAAAACAGTTACGTTTGGTGTCAACTGTGCACCATACCTAGCTATTCGTACCCTCCACCAGCTAGCTAAAGACACCAAAGATGAATTCCCAACCGCCCATAATGTACTTCTGCATGAGACTTATGTAGATGACATCCTCTCGGGCGGATACAATCTACAGTCCACAATAAATTCCATGAATGAAGCTATCGAAGCATTAAAATCAGCCGGCTTCCCCCTGAAGAAAATGACGGCCAATCACCCAGACATATTGAAGTCTATTCCAAAATCTGACCTCCTTGACGCAGATTTTCTTAAGTTCCATGATGCCAGTTCGACAAAAACACTGGGTATAAAATGGAATGCTCTTACTGACCTCTTTTCGTACTCGTATGACCCCCTACCAGCCGCTAATTCAACCACAAAGCGACAAATATTGTCGGCAATTGCGAAATTGTTTGACCCGGCAGGATGGCTAGCGCAAATAATGATTTTAGCCAAAGCTCTCCTCCAACAACTGTGGTTGGAAGGAACAGACTGGGATGAACACGTCAAACCCCTCTCCTTCCATAAATGGAACGTCTTTAGGGGAAATCTTTCTGCTATAAGCAATATAAAAATCCCTCGATGGGTCGACTTTTCTCCTGATAAACCTTTCCAAATGCACGGATTTTCCGCTGCCTCAGAAAAAGCCTTCTGCGCTTGCGTTTATCTTAGAGTACAGTCCACTGAAAACACTTATACAACCCATCTGTTGGTTGCAAAAAGCAAAGTCGCCCCTTTAAAGACAGTCAGCCTTCCTCGTCTAGAGCTATGTGGACCAGTACTACTCTCCAAACTAGTTAGACAGATATGCTCTCATTTAAATTTGCCCTCGCACGAGCTGTTCCTCTGGTCAGATTCCTCAATCGTGCTAGCCTGGTTAGAAAAACCACCCCACACATGGAAGACTTACGTAGCGAATCGGACTGCCGAAATTCTGAAAAATGTTAGCAACGCCACGTGGCGTCATGTGTCAAGTAGGGACAACCCCGCAGATCTTGGTACCCGTGGATGTAAACCCCAAGATTTAGCGGAATCTTCGCTGTGGTGGAAAGGCCCCGAGTGGCTATCTCTATCTCCCACATCATGGCCCAATACAGCACCTCCAAACATCAGTCCACCAGAAGAAAAGCGAATCGAAGCATTCCATATGGTGGATATCCTGGATCCATTGGAACGTTTTTCCTCCTTCGCCAGAGCTCTTCGGGTCATTGCATATGTGTATCGTTTCATCCACAAAGCGAAAAAACAACAAATCGCTTCAACCCATTCCCTCTCTCAAGAAGAGATTTGCCATGCCAAAGAACGCCTTATCATCGTAACCCAACAAATGTACTATGCCGACACAATATCATTATTAAAAGCCTCTAAGCCGATAAGTAAGAAGAGTCCGCTCTTGCCATTGAACCCGATGTTAGACGAGAAAGAAATATTGCGCGTGAATGGACGCCTAAGTCACGCCCCACTCAGCTATAGTGAACGTCATCCGATCATCATTCCTGAAGCCTCAAAATTTTGTATCCTTTTCCTCGAATTCACTCATAATCGTCTAGTCCATGCAGAAAAGCAACTCATGCTTCGGATGGTACAGCAAGAATATTATGTTCCGCGCTTGAAGCAAAAGATAAAGTCGTGTGTTTTCCACTGTAAGACGTGCACGATCCACAAGCAGAAAATGAATTCCCAGATCATGGCCGCACTGCCAGCCGAAAGGTCAACGTATACTGTCCCATTCCACACGACCGGAGTCGATTTTGCTGGCCCATTCCTCGTCAAAACTTCAACCCTCCGACGCGCCTCCTACTCCAAAGCCTATGTCTGCGTCTTTGTTTGTTTTTCAACTAAAGCCATACATCTTGAAGTCTGTTCAAACTTGACCACCGAAGCATTTAGAGCAGCCTTTGCGCGTTTTGTTGGCCGCCGCGGAATGCCGCACAAAATCATGTCCGACAACGGAAAGACCTTTATCGGCGCTCATAGAGCCATGCAAAAGGAAATCCCTCTTTTCATCAAAGAAGCAGGTCAAGACATCGCTGGAAAATATGCTCCCCTAGGCCTTTCTTGGCAATTCATACCACCATATGCTCCTCACATGGGTGGTCTTTGGAAGCAGCAGTTAAAAGTTTTAAAACCCATTTAACAAAAGTAGCCGGCAATCATAAGTTCTCCTTCGAAGAGTTCACGACCCTCATCGTTCGTATTGAAGGAGTCCTCAACTCCAGGCCTATCTCTCCCATATCAGAGGACCCTACGGACCTACTCGCATTAACACCAGGACATTTTCTGCGTGGTGCCCCCCTACTGTCCCTGCCGGAACCAAATGCCGAAAATCTAAACCCAACTCGTAAATGGCAATTGCTCAAAGTCTTACATCATCAATTCAGCAACCGCTGGAAGAACGAGTATCTTCAACAACTGCACAAACGACAAAAATGGAAAACCCCCCAAACAAACCTGAAAGAAGGCGATCTAGTCGTTGTTAAAGATGATCTGTTGCCACCCAATGAGTGGCGCCTCGGACGCGTTTCAAAGCTGCACGCAGGACCCGATGGAAATGTTCGCGTCCTCGATATCCGTACTCAAAACGGAATAATAACGCGAAACATCACCAAAATCTGTTTATTGACTCCCTCCTAATTCTCTTGTAACTTTCCTCCCAGCCAGAATTATATTATCCTCATTTCAACCTCAATTTACCATAATGCTGAGTTCCTTTTCTCCTTTTTAACGTTTCTCTCCGCAGATATCATCATGGAACTGGGAAAATGTCGCCTATGCTGCCGCCAGCACGCTTTGCGCCAATGTCACGCATTTTTGATTATGACTCCCGCAGAGCGATACGAGTCAGCACGCGCCCATCGCTACTGCGTAAACTGTTTGGCCACGTCGCATACCACTGGTGATTGCAATTCCGCCGGCAGCTGCCGCCACTGCGGTCGATCGCATCACACTTTGTTGCATCGTCCGTCCGCTCCAACGTCGTCACGCCACCAACACTCGACGCCCCCGCCACCACCACGTCAAAGACGCGAGGAACACCGTGCTAGAACTAGACGGCGTGTAATTGAACGGCCAGTAACTCGTTTGCAGAGCCGTAGTGGTAGCCAACGCCACATCAGAAAATTGGTCAACCAAGCAAAGGTTACTCTACAAAAACTGCAAGAGCTTTTAAATGTGTCAACTCCGCAGGCCGGCCGCCATGTTGAAGACATGGATGAAAATTTGATACAATTTGAATAATACATACTTACTTTCTAAAACTTACCTTTTATCCATGAATATACGTACCTCTAAACGGCATACATATATTGTTAAATTTATACTTACCTTGAATTGAATACTTAACTTAAATGATACTTACCATTTATATTATACTTGCCTTAAATTATACTTACCTTAAATTATACTTACCTATAAAATTCGAACAACCCTAATGTAACATTGAAAAACAAATTGGAAAACTACCGCTCTTTTCTATTTATTTACTTACCTTCACATATGTATGTATGTTTGTACGCTCACTGCACAGCTTAGCGGGCGGTCATCTGCGCCCTCTAAGAGCAGTTGTCGTTGAGCGCGCGGTATAAAGACTTCTTTCCTAAATTATTAAACTTAAAGCTTCCTGTTCATAAATTGTCAAAGTTAGAGTGTATACTAAAAACTAAAATTGGGAACTAAAAGTAAAATACATATTGTAAAAGAACCAAATTTGAAATAACTAAATTAAACCTAGAGTAAATTAACTATTAAAATATTAAAACTAAACAATATCGTGTTTTTATTTCCAAAGGAAATAGTGCGAGTGCAAAGTGGTGAGTGCCCTACCCCCTGCATTAGTGAAACCTAAACAGTCAGGATGGCAGATTCCTAGTTAGTTTGGCTAGAATTAGAACAGAAGTTGTTAAGCTGAAGCAAGGGTCCACCGGTGAACGGAATTCAATAGTGGATGCCTCCTTGACTTGAGCCGACACGGCATTATTGATACCCGAAACTTGAGCATGCATCCTCTTTGCCGGTAAATTGATTCTGCGTTTGAGCCGTTCTGTCATAAACGAGCACTCTGACCCAGAATCAATCAGTGATCTTGCTGGGAAGTCTGTGACATTATGATGAATAGTGACTGGAGCTGTCCCTAGCAGCATACCTGCGCTTGAATGAGCATGGCAGGATTTTACATTTCGGTTTGCGGCCGAGCGAGATTTTTCATTTTCCCGTCTCTCTTGTGCCTGTTTAGAAGTTGAGGCAGCATTATCAGCATGATACTGATTAGGGTTGGTGATTGCCTGCGTCTGAAGAGACTCCGCATGCAGGAGCGTATTATGTCGAGAGTGACACTTGTTGCAGTCGTATGAACTGGTGCACTTCGACACAGTATGTCCTGGGGACAGGCAATTCAAACAGACTTTGGTCGATTTAGCAAAATTAATTCTCTCCACCGGAGTTAGTTTGAGAAAACGGGGACGGTTTCGTAATCTGTGGGAGGCTGATTTGTATTTTACCCAAGAAAATCAAAAACCCCAACTCAATAAAATTTAAAATCAACTCAATTAATTGTATTTTTAATTCAATTATATTTATTTATTGTTAAATGAATTTATTTATTGCAGACTTGGCCGATTTGCCTGACTAATATTTTGTTCAACAATAACAACTCTTTGGCTTACTCGCCACCCACACGTATAAAGGGATATGTTTATATATAAGTAACATTAACCACAAAGTTGGTCAGAAAACAATTCATTCATTTTTTATTGAAAGACGTGTTACAAGATTAAAATACAAAACGAGAGTCAAAAAAAAACAATGAAGTTAAAGTCTAAGAACTTACTATAGACACATTTTATGAAAATTATCAACAAAATTTATATACATAACTAAGTATGTAATCATAATGTCACTCTTTCCTTCCTAAGAAATTGCCATATTCTTATACTTAGTACATATAAAAAGAAACACCTTATATTTAGATATGCTTAACAAGTATACAATATATAATGTTACCATTTTTTTTTTAATTATTTTTTTTTTCGTTTAAACTGAGTTTTGTATTTTCGTACATTTTTATTTTTAAATTTAACTACGAAATGTTCATTATCATCCTCTGCTTTGACTAACTTCATTTGTTTAAACGGATTTTTATTTTTATCTAAACGCTTCCTAGAATTTTCTGCACTAACGAAATTCGTATCAATTGGAACGTCCTTTCGTTTAGTGTTAATATTTTGGATTCTTTTTTCTTTCAAGAGCTGCGGATTTACTTTTGGAGAAAGTTTATTAAAGAAAATATTATAGAGGGTGTCGCCGTGATTTTAGGAAACATACCTTATTAAACGATTTATAACATTAAATACAACCCTCCTAGCAAATAAGTAAAAACATATGTCTATGAAATTTATATATGTATCTGAATTCGAATTCTCTCATTTATAACATTAATTTCGAATCCTCTCAATGCGCTCAAATTTATGTATGTGTTTGTAATTACATAACGTGTACGTGTGTTCAAACGTTTGAATTGGATCAGTTGCCTATTTTATATTCTCTTTATATGTAGCTTGGTTTGTAAATAAGTATACATTTTCGAACTTTGCATTATATTCGTTTTTCGTGGAAACTGAATTCATTCCATTGTAACAAGCGCGAGGAAACACACAATTTCTGAACAAGTTATCATATTTAAATTAAAAGGAAAAGTACATATAATAAATATACATGTACCACAGCATACAAATCTCCGTTTTGTTTACTTCGTCGACAAAGTTTCAGAAATTGTTTCCAGCGTAAGTTTACTGCGTTCAATGCTGACTAGAGCAAAAGCAAAAAGAATTGAAAATTCTACGGAGTGTTCACTTACGACTGAAGCAGAAGACAGCGAAAGCAGTTCGGAGTCCAATTCAGACTGCAGTTTTCACGAAATGGAAAATTCAGAGGAACCAGCAGCACCACAAATTGCCGTACCATGCGACCAAATTGCTTCACTGGTTTCATGTATAACTTCACTTCGGGAGTGTGTTGAAGAATTGCGAAATGATACTTTGCGTGTAAGGCCACAAATCGGTGACAGCTCTGCCAACGCTGCCGCATCCGACAACGCCGCGCCTGATATGCCAACGTCAACGCAAACTACCGCACACACCGAGTATCAACCTCAATTTTCGTCAACGCAAATTCCACCTTATATGACGCAAACGTCTGCGCCAGCCGTATCTAAGCCTCAATTCATATTAACACAAATGTCGCCACACATGACGCAAACGCCTGCGCCAGTCGAATCTCAGCCTGAATTCGTATCAACTCAAATACAGCCCCGTATGACTCATATGTCTGAGCCAACACAATCTCAGCCTTAACTTACATCTGCGCAAATACCGTCTCGTAGTATGCAAACTCCGATCAATAATTCAACATCTTTGACATTCGTGGACAATTCCGCCGCAAAATTATTTCCGTTGCCTCTTTTCGACGGGAATCCTGAAGATTGGCCCCTCTTTTTGGCCAATTATAATGACACGACCCTTGAATTCCAGTACAGTCATAGAAAAAATCTGATGCGTCTACATAAAGCCTTGCAAGGTGCTGCTAAAGTGGCCGTAACATCACTTTTAATTTATCCGGAAGACGTACCAAATGTTATTAAGGAGCTGGAGTTCAACTTTGGGCGACCTGAGTTGCTTATTAAGTCACAATTGCAAAAGGTGCAACGTTTTCCATCAATAAATGAGAGCCAATTCGAGCAAATTCTTGACTTTGCCAACAGGGTAAGAAATATCGTTGCCTTTTTTAAGTCTGCTAGATGCGGACATCATTTAATGAATCCTACATTATTAGAGAGTTTGGTGGGAAAGTTGCCTCCATCCAAACAATACGAATGGAGCCAACGTGCCGTCACCATATTGCCATTCCCAACCATTGAGCATTTTAGTGAATGGTTAAGCAATATAGCCAGATTTGTTTCTTTATTACCGGGGGTTTCTGATTTATCGTTGCGTAACATACAAGCTAGCGTTTTGCAATTGTCGTCGTCGTTGTCGTCGTCAGCTGCGCAATCACGTAATCCTATTCGTCAAAGCAGCGGTGCTACTCGTCGAATTTTGTACAATAATGATATACAGCCTGCACAAAATAATAATTGCTTAGAGTGCGGACAGACACATAAGCTTGTTGAATGTCCCAACTTTTCTACACGCGATATTCAGTCAAAGTGGAGTCTTGTTAAAGGCAACCATTTATGTTTTGGATGTCTGCACAAAGGGCATGGTTTGGCAAATTGCCGGGTAAGTAAGGTATGCGCAGTTAACGGGTGCAAACGTATGCACCATCCATCGTTACACCAGGATACAAACCAAGCAAACATGGAAAATGTAGAAGGTGTGTTAAATTGTGTATTGGAAAATCAAGCAAGCCCTTTTAAAATCTTACCGATAACCTTGTCAGGGCCCAATGGAAGTTTGTCTGCCTATGCCATGTTCGATGAAGGGTCGTCCATAACACTCCTTGAAGAAGATATAGCCGTTCAGTTAGGTCTACGTGGTCCTAATGTGCCATTAACATTACAATGGTATGGTGAGAGCCAAAGTAAAGAAAAATCACGTAAGGTTGCTGTAAATATTAAGGGTGATTTTGCCGAATACAACCTCAAGAACGTTCACACCGTCAAGTCATTAAATTTGCCGCAACAAACTTTTGATAAAAATAAATTTACCCATTTCTTATCATTGCCAATAAAGAGTTACGTAAGCGCTAAGCCAGTTATTTTACTAGGTATAGACAACAGCTACCTGGGTATTGCACAGAAAGTAGTTGATACAGGACCAGAACAGCCAATAGCTATTGAAACGCGTCTTGGGTGGGTAGTCTACGGCCCGACTTCTTGTAATACAGTCCGTCATCCATACGTCCAGTGTATTCGCGAATCACAATCGCAGTCGCTAAATGCTTTACATAGGTTGGTCAATGAATATTTTTCAGTAGAAAATTTTGGCGTTCGAAGTACAGATCTGGTTTTGGAATCGACCGAAACCCGTCGTGCAAGAGAGATTTTGGAGAAAACTACAAAGTTTCTTGGAAATAAATATGAAGTTGGTCTGTTGTGGAAGCAAGACAATACTGTGCTTCCCCAAAGTTATGATATGGCACTTCATCGGTTAGAAAAGCTTGAGGTACGCATGGCCAAAGATGTCAACTACGCCGCCGATTATAAACGTGAAATACAAAAATATATAGATAAAGGCTACGCCAGATTAATGGATCCAGAAGAGGCCACGATAATTAATTGTACAACGTGGTATCTGCCACATTTCGGTGTAGTCAACCCCCATAAGCCGGGAAAGCTACGTATTGTGTTCGACGCAGCCGCTACCACATCGAATATTTCACTAAACTCAGCCTTACTTAAAGGGCCTGAGCATACACAGTCTTTGCTGACAATCATATTTAAATTTCGCCAAGGAATTGTAGCCGCCGCTGCAGATGTCCAAGAAATGTTCTCCCAGGTAGCCATCAGACTTGAGGACCAAAATGCACAACGGTTCTTATGGAGGGATGGGGATCCGAATAAGTCAATGCAAATCTACGTAATGTCTTCAATGATTTTCGGAGCCGTCTGCTCACCTTGCTGCGCGGAGTATGTAAAAAATATTAATGCTTTGAAGTTCGAAACCCAAATGCCACGTGGGTCGTCCGCCATCAGAAATAACATGTATGTTGATGACTTAGTCATCAGTTTTACGAGCATTAAAGAAGCCGAAGAAGTAGTCAAAGAAGCCATTGTAATCAACTCCGCTGCAGGATTCACACTGCGTAACTTCGTATCAAATAATGAAAACCTTCAAGCCAGGTTGAATGGTGTAAACAATATTGCAAACAAAATAGTGAACCTAGAGAAAAAATCAACTATCGATAAAGTGCTAGGAATGTGTTGGAATACCAACACTGACTGCTTCGAGTTTCACGTAAGGTTTCACAAAATCAAATCTGAAGTCCTTGATTGCTTACGTCCGCCAACAAAACGTGAACTGTTAGGGATCGTGATGGCTATATATGATCCCTTCGGGTTTTTGGCAAATGTGACAATATGCATGAAAATTTTGCTGCAGTCCTTGTGGAGACGGCAGACGGATTGGGATGAGCTAGTTCCCATCCAACTAGTGGCACAATGGAGTTCATGGTGGACACACTTTCAAACTGTAACCAGTCTTTCGATTCCCCGATGCTATTCGCCTATACTGCTAGTGGCCGACGAAGTGCAGTTACACGTGTTCGTGGATGCTAGCTCCAATGCATATGCAGCAGTTGCTTATCTTCGTATATGCAAAGGAGAATCAGTTGATACCGCATTTGTCGCCGCTAAATCACGATGCGCTCCTCTAAAGGGCATGACAATTCCTCGCCTTGAGCTACAAGCCGCGGTTTTATGAAGCCGTCTACAAGGGTCAGTAGTGGGAAACCATGACTTTAACATAGATCGCATAGTATTGTGGAGTGATTCAACAACAGTTTTGCTGTGGATTCGATCTACGACCAGAGAATACAAGCAGTTCGTAGGTGGTAGAATCGCCGAAATAATATCTGTCACTAAACCATCACAGTGGAGGTGGTTGCCAACATCGTTAAATGTCGCCGATGACGCCACTCGAGGCCAGCCAATGACAAAATGCGACTCACAAAGCCGATGGTTTAAAGGTCCTAAGTTTCTGCTACTACCAGAATGCGAGTGGCCACAAGAGGTAGCCCCACTTCAGTCTTCAGAATGCGCTGCCGAAGAAAAGAAATGTTTACTTCTCTCCCCAACGACAGATAAGTATATCATTAACTTTACAAATTTTTCGTCTTTTTTAAAGTTACTTAGGGTAACGGGCTGGGTTTTGCGATTCATCTTTAATGTGAAAACCCGTAATCGTCGCTCAGGAGAACTAAAAGCGTTCGAGATCACAGATTCAGAAGCATACATATGTCGTTGTGTACAGAAAGAGGTATTTATTAACGAGTTAGAACAGCTACGCATTAACCAAAGGGTACAGAAGTCGAGCTCGCTTTACCCACTAACGCCGTTTTTAGACAACGATGGTGTTATGAAAATTAATGGTCGTATTGACGCAGCATATTGTCTCCCTCTGTCTGCCCGTCGTCCAATAATTATGCCTCAACATCATCACGTAACCCGTCTTTTAGTTTTGTACTGGCACAGAAAGCTTCATCATCAGAATGACTCTCTTACGATAAACGAAATCCGTCAAAGGTTCTGGGTACCGCACAGCCGTACAGTTCTTTCAACAGTAAAAAAAGGTTGTCCAGTATGTATCATCAACTCAGCCAAACCAAGCACGCCAATGATGGGGCAGTTACCAGACGACCGTCTCACGCCATTTGTTCGTCCATTCAGCTACACAGGGGTTGATTACTGTGGTCCATTTTTTATTACTATTGACCGTCGTCGAGAAAAACGCTGGATTGCGTTATTTACCTGCTTGACCGTTAGAGCAATCCACCTGGAGGTAGCTGAAGACTTAACTACGGATGCTTTTATAATCTGTTTGAGAAATTTCATAAACCGTAGAGGAACTCCCGTACGAATCCGTAGTGACAACGGGACTAATTTTGTAGGTGCTCAAAAACATTTGCGTGTTGAAGACAGACTTTTCGATTTGGATCGCATTGAACAACACTGTGCTAAACGCGGAATAGAATGGGTCTTCAACTGCCCTGCTAATCCAGCATCTGGTGGATGTTTGGAACGATTAGTTCAATGCGTGAAACGTCTTTTGGATCGAGTGTTAAAAGAAGAAGCTCCTCGAGTTGAAACTTTCCGAAGTACCTTAATAGAAGCCGAAAATATTATAAATAGTCGTCCGCTTACCGATATTCCAGTGTCACCTCATGATGAAGAACCATTAACTCCGAACCATTTTTTGATCGGTTGTGTGAATTCAACGCAGACGCCTAGTCTAGACGAGGAGAAGTTGTGTATGAGGAAGCAGTGGAGAATTTCACAAGCCTTGAAAGATCGCTTATGGAAAAGATGGACCACTGAGTATTTACCGTCCTTAATATGTCGCTCAAAATGGAGGGAACAAGTCAAGCCGTTACAGAAAGGTCAACTGGTAATTGTTTGCGAACCAAATTTGCCAAGAAATAAGTGGATAAAGGGGAGAATAAAGGAAGTTTATACTGCAAAGGATGGGCAAGTACGATCAGCCTTAATACAAACCAGCTCTGGAGATTTACGAAGACCAGCCGCAAAGCTAGCCGCTTTAAATATTTGTGAATCTGCAAAGGATTCACCTGGAGGTAGAATGTCGCCGTGATTTTAGGAAACATACCTTATTAAACGATTTATAACATTAAATACAACCCTCCTAGCAAATAAGTAAAAACATATGTCTATGAAATTTATATATATATCTGAATTCGAATTCTCTCATTTATAACATTAATTTCGAATCCTCTCAATGCGCTCAAATTTATGTATGTGTTTGTAATTACATAACGTGTACGTGTGTTCAAACGTTTGAATTGGATCAGTTGCCTATTTTATATTCTCTTTATATGTAGCTTGGTTTGTAAATAAGTATACATTTTCGAACTTTGCATTATATTCGTTTTTCGTGGAAACTGAATTCATTCCATTGTAACAAGCGCGAGGAAACACACAATTTCTGAACAAGTTATCATATTTAAATTAAAAGGAAAAGTACATATAATAAATATACATGTACCACAGCATACAAATCTCCGTTTTGTTCACTTCGTCGACAGAGGGTTTCGCCAGTAGTAGAATACATGATATTATCATTATATGTAAAAACTGTTTGCTCTATTTTGTTAGTTCCTGGTCATCTGAAGAATTAATTTTCCTCAATTTTTCATTTCAAGTTTTATGCAAGCGCTCGATATCACCAATACCAGTTTTTCCTATGGTCACATCCAATTTTATATTCAATTGGTTGCACCACTGCTTAGTATTGATGTTGTTAATGCCTTAATCTTGATCTATTTTAAGTATCTGGGGGGGACCCATCACATTAAATACTTTTAATAACGCTTTCTTTGCTTCTAGCCAATTTAGTGTACTTACTTCTTCTACCATAGCATATTTAGAATAAATATCTATACATGTCAAGTAATAATGTTTATCCCATTCCCAAATGTCAACAACAAATTTTTCTCTTGTCTCATAGACAGGAGGTATGACTGTGAAGGGAATTTTACATCCTATGTGATCTTTTTTACCATGGTTGCATAATTCACACTCGTTTATTACTTTAGAAATCTCTTTCAAGTAATTTTGGAAAGTAATATTTTGATTTAAAACTCTTAGCCATCTTTTTAATTCCCTGATAAAGTCCTTCAAGGTGTATTTGCAAAATCTTTGTCTTAAAGTCGGCGTATTCAAGTATATTTTCTAATATCTTTGTTGCTCGAACTACTAAGTTTGGTTTATTGTGAATACTTGTTTTATATACATTTTGAAAAATTACGAAATCATTATCGTTAAAAACAAAAATGGCAACTTTTACATTAAGTAGGTATTTACAAATTATTTCTTTTATTAGTTCGTTATAAAGGATAGTGTAAGTTACGGTAGTTACAGAATTTTTAAATACGTTCGCTGTAGTAATCGAATGTTTGGTACCTCCAATTAATTTTAATTGTCGTTTAAATATATTTAAAGGCCTTTCTGTTATACTTATATAATTTTGTGCGTCTTCTGAAGCGCAGTGGACAGTTGCTTTATTAGAGATATCTTTACCATAGTTACATTCCTGAATTTTGACCCTTGACAAAGCATCCGCCACATAGTTTTCCTTTCCGGAAATATATTTAACATCAAAATCAAACTCGTTTAGTTTTATTTTCCACTTCTGTAATTTTGAATTCGGCTCCTTTAAATTGTGAAGCCACTGCAGGGGACGATGGTCGGTGTAGACAAGGAATTTTCTGCCATATAAGTATGGCCTGAAATATTTATATAAGATCCCTTGTGATCAGTAGCTTAATTGTATCTATTGCTTTCAAATAATTTTCATTATGTGAGTCGATTTTGTTACCTTTTTTTAAACAATGCGATAGCGGCTTAGTTATACTAGAAAAATCTAGAAAATCTTTGATGAATTTTCGGTAAAATCCTGCTATGCCAAGAAATTGTTTAATTTCTTTCTCGATTTTAGGAACAGGATATTTAAGTATTGAAGCCACTTTATTGTGGTTTGGTTTTATGCCATTGTGTGTAATAATGTGACCAAGAAATTCCGTCCCTTCTTTTTTAGAAACTCACAATTATTAAGTTGAATTTTTAAATTAGCTTTATCCAACCTATCAAAAACCTTACTAAGAGAATCAATATGCTCCTGCAGTGATGTGCAGTTGACATCAATCAAACCATCCAGAACCGTGTTCATCAGCCGCTGAAAAGTTGCAGGGGCGTTTTTCAACCAAAAAGGCATTCTGAGAAACTCATAGTGACCATTTTGAGTTGAAAATGCTTTCTTTCTACGATCTTCGGGGTCCATTTCTATTTGATGGAAGCCCTTGGCTAAGTTGATCGTTGTAAAATACATACATCTGCCCAACTTGATACTATGTTTAACTGAACTTGTAAATGTTAATTTTTCGCCCTCTTTATAAAATATGCTATCGTATTTGGCTAAAAGCATTTGTAAACTTTCTAGTTCTTCTTTATTTAAATGGTCCAGTCTAAACATATTTTCTTTAGAATCCTGCTTAATACCTAACTCATCTAACAAATTAGTATACTCTTTACGAAAGACTTCATCAACGAACTTGTATTCTACTCCATTCAAAATAATAACTTTGCTTGGAATGTCGATATTTGCATATAATTGGTTTAGCGCATTCCATCCCAATATACCATCGAAGTTATTAGAAAAATTGAAACCGTAAAATTGTATTTATTTTGTTGTGTTGATCTTCCGACAGGGTAGTAAGTTGATTTTTGTTGGAACGATTTTCCGTCATCCCTTGTCAAGTTTGGGTTCGGCGTTCTGCCATTTTCAATGCCTAGTTTCGTTCTGGTCTGTGTCTATCCGCTGCGTTGTTCTTATAGTCCGTGGGTGCTGTGGCAGGTAATGTCAATCTATGTGTTCGTGGTAGGTAACGTTAATATGCGTGTGTGTGTGCGCGGTATTGATACGTCCGAATTGTTATCTGTCCCAAGGGTTGTTTTTGTAGGTATGTAGACATACCGCTTGTTAGCTAAGCGGTAGGTTGATGTAGGTAGAAATCGGTGATTTTTGCAGTTTGGTTCATATTTCGTTTTTGCTTGTTCATTGTTACGTGTTTGGTTGCTGTACCTGCTGGCTTGTGCTGTTTTTTGTAAACTAGTTTTAAGGGGTCAAATATTTCGTCAGAGATAGTGTTGGTTTGTTCGTTTATGATCCTGCCGTCAAATGTTTTTAACTTGTATATCTCCATGTTCTCAAGTACATTAAGCCGCCGGCCTTTTCCTTGTACGTGAAGTATTCGAGCCGTTGTTTTTATGTCAGGTGGGGTGCAGTTGTTCTCAAACATGTGGTTCGCGAAATTAGATTCTGGTATTATGGTGGGTTTTCGTGTTTTTTTGTTGTAGTCCCTGATATGCTCTCGGAATCTTGTGCTTATTTTTCTTCCTGTTTGTCCTATGTAGCTGTATTGACATTCACAAGTAAGCCTATACACTCCGTGTCTGTTGAATGGGTCATCAGAATTAGTGTCGGTTCTTAGTTTTTGTCCGACGTTGTTAGATGTTCTGAATGCTGTGTTGATGTTATATCTTTTAAAGAACTTTGCTAATTTGTACGTCGCTTTTCCAGTGTATGTCATTGCCGTCCAAACCATTGGACTTTCCTCTACGTTTACTCTTTTTTGTGTTCCATGGCTACTTCTGAGTTTATCCACAAGTGCTTTCTTGTATCCATTATTTGCCGCTATGTTATATATTGTATTAAGCTCTCTCCAGTATGCTTCCTGTGTGAGCGGCGTTCTCTGAAGCCTATCCACTAAGTGCCTCAATGCTGCATTTTTGTGCTGTTGGGGATGGTTTGATGTAGAGTGTATAATGGTGTCCGTGGCAGTCGGTTTTCTATAAATGCCGTAGTTGAACCTATTTGTTATTTTGTCAATCCCTATAGTTAGGTCCAGGTAGTTCATTATTCCATCTTTTTCTACTTCCATTGTGAACTCTATGTTGCTATGTTGCCTGTTGAGGAACTCTAGTATTTGCTCTTCGTTATCGTCATTTAGGATGCAGATGATGTCATCCACGTATCTAGCGTAGAATGCCACGCCTAACTTGGTTTTTAACTCCTGTATATATTTTCCTTCCAAGTTTTGCATGAATGTTTCCATGAGAATGGCCGATGTTGGGTTACCCATTCCTAGTCCGTTTGTCTGTCTATATATTTTGTTGTTGAACCGGAAATAGTTTTGCCGCAGCGTTGTTCTTAGCGCGTGGGTAATTTGCGCAGTTTTTACCTTATCTTCAGTTTTGTCCAGTAGTGTTTTGTTGACTATATCCATTGTATCTGTTAGTGGTATTGACGGGTATAAGTCCTTTATGTCAAAGGATACGACGGCGGCCGCCGTGGTGTGAAGGTAGTGTTGCCGGCCTACCACACCGTGTGTCCATGGTTCGAGCCCTGGTACAGGTAACATCAAAAGTGATTTGAAAAAAGTTTTTCAAAAACGGGGTCGCCCCTCGGCAGTGGTTTGGCAAACTCTCCGAGTGTATTTCTGCCATGACAGGCTTCTCGGCAAAAATTCGTCTCCTTTGTAGATGCCTTTCGGAGTCGGCAAAAAACTGTAGGTCCCACCAATTTGTAGGGAAAATTCAAATCGGCACACCACAAATTGGAAGAGAAGCTTGGCGCAAAAATCTCTTAGGAGGTTTATGATGATATACCTGTTGTATATCGCGCCATAGAGATAGAGAGATACGAGTTTACTGCTCCTTGTGAGTTTAACGGTCTCAAGTCTTTGTAGTAGTTCTATCGTATTGCTTATTGTGTATTCGTGCCCTAGTTTCAGTGTCCTTTAAAATCGTTTTTAGATGTTTCGACAGTTTATAACACGGCGCGGACTTAAAATTAATTATAGGTCTCATCGGCGTATCCTGCTTGTGGATTTTAGGTAACACAATGAGTGGAGGAGCAGATGGATTCATTTGTGTTAGGGTATATGCCATTCTCTCGTCTATTATTTTGGTATCATTTTTTATAACCTCTTTAACTTCGGTCTGGTATTTATCCGTGGGGTTATCCCTAATAATGCGGCATTTCATTTCCTCGATGAGCTTCTCTGTCTTTGCTATATATTCATCCTTACTGATAGCACCGTTGTGTTTCCTTTGTCTGCCTTCGTTGTGACGATGTTGTTATTTTTTAGCTTTCGTTGTAGCCTTTTCAATATTTTCAGCTCCTTATTTCCTTTTTGTGCTTCCTGGGCTCTTACTTCCTTGCTTATGATTTCTCTGCACATGTGCCTTGCGTGCTGCTGTTCCTCATATGGAAGAAGCGATATTGCAACCTCTGCATCTACTATCGCTTGCTCAGCTCTTTTTGCTTCATTGCTATCCGCGATGTTGTGCTTCAGGCCCTTCCCTAGAAGTTTCGCTTCTTCGTTGCTATTGGCCACTGTTGTTAGGTTTACGAACCTTTTGTTAAATTCGTGTGTTTGTTGACTGTTACTGTGATCGCGTCGGCCCGTTAACTGGTCCAATTTTCGGTTCAGTTTTTCATATTTGCGTTGTAGTTCGCGTTTGATTCCCGACAAAAATAAAATTGTATTTTATTCTGTTTATCGTCAACCATTTCTTGTGTGTCATTTATTGTGATTGATCCGGTAACTGTCCTCAAAGTTATGGGATCAGAAGCAATAATTTTACTTGGTTTGATTTAGCTAACAGATGAGCCAGTGTTAATTAAAAAATCATATAATGTATTTTGTACATTTAGTTGAATTCTTGGTAGTTTTCCGAGGCTTGCAAATGAAAATTTTGTTTCTTTTGTTCCATTGGTACGGGCACAAAACCGCTTTATGCGCAGATGATTCGAATTAGTTCGCTTGGTATGTAGAGCACCAGTTTGGGTACTGTGCTGATTCAAACGAGATTGATTCGAAACAGTTCCCTGCATATTAGAAAGGCGCTGTTGTGTGCTTGGTTGTCTGTAATACGACATATTTTGCATTCTGCTATTGGGAAAAGGGTTCTGATAAGAATAAAGTAGGGTCTAATGAATAAAAAGGGGAACATGTCTTAAAAACTGAAAAATTTGGAATGCTACTCTGAAAATCGTTAACATGATTAATATTGTGAGCTGTATCGTACGTAGCTTGTTCATATTGGTTTACGATTTGCTTTTTACTTTGATTGCATTCATTACCGTTTTCATATTCACCATTTTCTCTTAACATGAGTATAGCTGCTCTTAAGTCAGCTGGCGAATTAATATTAATCAAAGCAGTAAAATGTTTACGTTATTCTCTTTTTAATGTTTTTAGACTTATTTGTTGTAATTCGAAATTCAAAAAAATTCTCAGCGGAATTATCTAAATTACTTAAGTTAATACGATATCTTATTTTGCATACCTCTAGATTAAATCTAATCTTATCAATTGACAATATTAATGTGGTTATGGGTGTGTGTTCAGTGAATTCGCTAATTAGCAACTCACGCAACGTAATCCAATCAGATGGTTGTTCTCTCCTAATTAAATCCAAAGCTGCTCCACATAGTGTGCTTATTATGCACTGGAAGTACAAGGGTTTTTCTTCATTTGTAAGGATAGTGAAAGACGGAATAACGCTGTCAATGCTGCCAATATAGAGCGATAGATAATTTTTATCTCCATCAAAAGGGGAGACTAGCTTAATGCTTTGCACGACGCGATCTCTTCGTTCCTTAATATCTTCAAAATTTTGCCATTGTACGCGTATTTATGTTCAATGAATCAATAAAGAAGCAAATTTCGTTTAGATCATGCTCCAGCATAAGAGTATTGTTTTTTTTTATGGTTTTTGTTGATAGAAACCAACAATGAAAGTTATTAATTAAAATAACTCTTTTTATTTGGTTTTAGAATTGCCCACCATGAGTTTTATGTATATAGTTTCTTTCGAGCTCTTTATTTCACTCTTTAACTTTCATTTGATTTCGTTCAAAGCATAAATAATATAATTGTTATTGTTTTAGGCTTTTATTTTCATGAAGTATTTTTTTATTTTAAAATATTTTCGCATTCAGTAGACAATCTTTAAGTGTTTTGACATTCACCGAAAAATTAAAATTTTAGTTTGTCTTTTGTTTTTGCATGGATTTTTCTAATTCCATTTATTTTAGTTCTTAACTTTATATATTTTCGCGAAGGTTCGTTTATTGAATCATTTGCTTTGGCTCAGCGACTGCGCCAGTAACATTAACCACAAAGTTGGTCAGAAAACAATTCATTTATTTTTTATTGAAAGACGTGTTACAAGATTAAAACACAAAACGAGAGTCAAAAATAAAAACAATAAAGTTAAAGTCTAGGAACTTACTATAGAAACATTTTATGAAAATTATCAACAAAGTTTATATACATAACTAAGTATGTAATCATAATAACACTTATATATATAATAATATATAATGCTATTGGTTCAAAATCACTTACAACCTGAAAAATACATTTTTTAGATCAATTAAAGTTAGTATAATTTTCCTATTTTAATTTGATTGAAAAAATATTATAAAATAATTTAAACAAATGCATACCTGAAATTTTTCACAGTCTTGAAAGTCTTTGAATATATTTCCACTTGCTGCTCTTGGTCCACTCGTGACTGCTTTATCTAATGCTCTGAATAAATGACCAAATGGTATTTCATTGAAATGACGCAAACATATAAACCAGTGCAGTGGTCTATTTAAATGCCTTTCAAAAAGTCTTATAACACCATTTTCTATTCCAGTATTAGCTGGTTCTCCATCGCTGCATTTGCCAATTAATTGATCTACTGACATTTTTTTGCTATTGAAGAATTAATTAAATTTTTTTAATTTGTGTTTTGCATTTTCTTCTTCACCCAAATTAACATATCCAAGTAATTCAGCATAAGTTTTTTTTAGAACAACTAAATGGGGTTCTTTTACCATATTTGTATGGAATTTTTCAATAATTTTCTTTCTAGTTAATGAATAACTTTTTCTGCCATCGAAAGAAAATGCAGTTATGTTGGAATCTATGTATCGTTTACGAAGCACTTCATCTCTAGCTTTAATTTTTTCTCTTGCAACTTTAGATTTATCCATTATGACAAGTTCACCACGAACATCTCGAAAATTTATATCTTCGAAAAGGGCTGTTGCTAAACATAAATCAGCTCTATCTGAAACACCGAATCTGTCACACATCATAGCAAAATTTATAGCATCTTGTCGTTGAGTATAATGTCCTCGTTTCATTGTAACAGATACTTCTGCAACTGGTTCATTTGCAATTTGTGCTTCACTTGTTTCCATATATGTTCCAAGTGGTTCGTATGTTGGATCATCACTAACTGTTAGCATTGTTGTAGGTGTTTCTTCTACAATGTCATCCATATATTCAGGTATTGTAAATTTTCTATCATTATGTTGGTCCATCATAAACTCTTTTAAATGGTTTGGTATTAAACCACATGAGCATTCTGTTGTTTTTAACTTGCATTTACATTTTCCAATGTAAAATAATTCATTTGTTGATTGTACGAATGCTGAAAATTCCTGAACTTTTTTTCTGTGTTTAATGCCTTCGTGATATTTTTCATTTAAAACATTTAGTTTTCTTAGAATACTACATCTATCAATTAGTTGAATATTCAATTTATTTCAAATTTCAACCAATTTATCAATTACATGAGGAGTTAAATTTTTATGCGAAAACATTTTACTATGAATTTTAGCATGATCACTTTAAAAAAATAAAATCTTAAAATGTCACCACTGGACGGTAAGTTCAGATTATTTAATTCACTTGATAAACCAAATGCAATAATATCGTGTTCAAGTATATGTTAGCAAGTGAATTCAGATGATGTAGAAGGATTTGGTTCATCCATTTTAAATTTAAATACAAAAACTTTGCTGTCTGAATGAAAGTTGTTGGACATGTTCTGAATTTATTTTAGCTGTAAAGAAAAAAAAAATTTCCATAAAAAATTTGTTAAAAATGATAATATAGTAGGTTAAAGTTCGATTTAAGTTAATTTCTCATAGTTTAAGCCTGATATCTCTACTAAAATTCAAAAACACTATAGATATTAATACAGATTCTAAAATATACGTAAAATACCTTTAAAGTAAGCCTAATATGATATCTTTCTTATAATTCTATCAGAAGCTATGAAGATTTTTTGCCCAAACCCTACATTCATTTGGCAAAATACCTACTTAGAGCTGTGGTGTTTTCAGCAATTTTTCTTAGAATCATCTGTAGATTACGTTTTGCTATACTTCTGATGGAAAAAAAATTTGACCCGCTCTAGTGTACATGTTTAATGTATTAGCTGTAAAACTTTTCCTTAAATTCAACTGTCAAAGTTATTTTAAATGTTTTTTAGTTTGAAATACCTTATTAACTATATGTTTCAATGCCGGTGGCCGGTCCCCACGTATTTCCCTTAACTCCGAACTCCACAATCGGTGGACCTGATAAAATTCTAGAAAAATATTCCTCCTGGAGTATTTTTCAAGAAATGGTATTCGGTCTGGATCTAAATGCAATATGCATTGAAGGGCTCCGCCCCACACCATGGCGGGGCTCGAGCCCTGGACCCCCCATTTGTTTACTTTAACTCCTAGCTCCAGAACCGGTGGACCTGATGAAATTCTATGGAAATATCCATTCTGGAATGAGTAATTCTCTAA
This sequence comes from Merzomyia westermanni, assembly GCA_949987695.1. Lineage (NCBI taxonomy): Eukaryota > Metazoa > Arthropoda > Insecta > Diptera > Tephritidae > Merzomyia > Merzomyia westermanni. The sequence goes on along the minus strand of OX465288.1, from coordinate 100,888,427 downwards.
GAAATCGCATTCGTACTGGGACTACTGCATACTGAATGCCGGGGCTCGTCCCACACATATATATATACACATCCATGTATACCTCATACCCTGTGGAGAAGAATAATTTCTGGTATAGAGCTAGAGATAAAATGGCTTATAAGAACTAGTGAGATAGTAACTAGATTTTCACTAGTTCGAAACCGGAAGCTGTGTAATCAGTAAAATTTAATAAAATTTAGATTCGTATTGGGAAAAATGTTTTGTTCTTGTAACGTTCTTTCTAAAAATATTAAAATTTAAGATCATAAATAAAAAAAAAATTGGCAGAGAATCCAATCTATAGATCTCAACCCTCAACCCTCTCTCTCAACCCTAAACTCAAATGAGGTACCCACCTGTGGGTACAATCCCTTGAATCGAGAAAGGAATTACCACTTTGAAACACATCGAAAGTCACTCCCCAAATCACCAGTGACCAAGAGAAACCGACGCCATCCAAATAGGCGATGCAGTCGCAAGAATTGCGTAGTCAAACCCCTCCACCCAAGCAAAGTACCGTTCTGTTGCACTTCCCCTTTAACCAAGAAAGAACGTTATTGCCCACAGCAATCGTCCCGGTTCTCGATAGAGGAGAAACCTTAAAAGTCCGTGCGTTAGTAGACCAAGGCTCCCAAAAATCATTCGTTTCTTCCCGAATTGAGAAACTATTCAGTCTGCCAACGAAGAAAACAAGCTACCAAATATTAGGTATGGGCGGACGGATAGTCCAAAATTCGAACAAAATATGCTCCATTAAAATTTGCTCTCGGGACTTAAATACCCAAGCCATAATTTTGCAGTAATTAACACACTTTCTCCCTTCCTCCAAAGTGGAAATCGACGAACTTCAAAAGTTCACCTCCCTCATACTAACGGATCCCAACTATTTCTCTCCGGGTCGCATAGATATGGTGATCGGTAGTGATATACTTCCACGAATCCTGCTACAAGGCCTCGAAACCAACGTTGCTGGAAGCCTCATTGCTCAGAATACCATCTTTGGATGGACACTAAGTGGGCCGATAACTGAACAAGTTTCAACATTCTCCACTCACATAGTTGAACAACCCGATGACTCCCTAAATAAACTCAAACGTTTTTGAGAGCAGGAAGAAGTTCATTCCACCACACCCCTAACAGACGAAGAAACGTTCTTTGTAGAACTCTTCAAAGAAACCACCATCAGAAGAAAAGATGGTAGGTACATGGTGAAGCTCCCTTTTAAAAAAAGCTTTCCAAAGAAGATAGCCCTCGGGCATTCACGCTGCTCAACAGCAGTTTGAGGGCATTGAAAGAACGCTGGAGAAGAAACGAATTTAAAGAAAAATATTCTAAAGTGCTGGAAGAATATTTAACCTTGAATCACATGGAACCCACCTCGCCCCTCGAAATTATAAAAGAAGGTAGTTACTATTCCTTCTATTTACCCCATCACGCTGTTATAAAACCAGACAGAAAAACAACATAGGTACGAGTAGGGTTCAATGCCTCCAAAATCTCCCAATCAGGTAGTTCATTGAATGACGTACTACATATCCACTGGCCCAACTCTACAAAACGACCTAATGCTCATTATCCTACAATGGCGCTTCTACAAGTTCGTTTTTAACGGCGACATCGAAAAGATGTACCGCCAAATGCTCATACACCCAGAAGATCAAGACTATCAAAGAATTGTCTTTGGCAGATCTCTAACCTCACCTCTCGAGGATTTCAAACTGAAGACAGTTACCTCAGGCTTTCCTCTGAGGAAAATAACAGCCAATCACCCAAACATCCTGAAGTCTATTCCAAAATCTGACCTCCTTGATGCAGATTTTCTTAAGTTCCATGATGCAAGCTCGACAAAGACACTGGGCACAAAATGGAACTCCCTAATCGACTGCTTTTCGTACTCATATGACCCTATACCCGCCGCTAACTCAAACACAAAGCGGCAAATATTATCGGCAATTGCGAAAGTGTTGGACCCGGCAGGATCGTTATCGCTAATAATGATTTTAGCCAAAGCCCTCCTCAACAGCTCTGGTTGGAAGAAACAGACTGGAACGAACATGTCGAACCCCTCTCCTTCCACAATTGGAACAATTTTCGGGAAAATCTCTCAGCGATAAGCAACATCAAAATCCCCCGATGGATCTATTTTTCCCCCGAAAATCCATTCCAAAGTCACGGGTTTTCAGATGCCTCAGAAAAGGCATTCGGCTCCTATGTGTATCTCCGAGTGCAGTGCAGTCAAAATGCTTATACCACCCATCTGTTGACTGCCAAAAGCAAGGTGGCCCCCTTAAAAACAGTCAGCCTTCCTCGCCTAGAACTGTGTGGAGCAGTACTACTCTCAAAACTAGTAAAACATATAGGCTTTCATTTAAATTTGCCCACACACGAGCTGTTTCTCTGGTCAGACTCGTCAATCGTGCTGGCATGTTTAGAAAAACCACCACACACTTAAAATACCTATGTTGCAAACCGCACTAACGAAGCTCCCAAAAACGTTAGCAACGCTACGTGGTGCCATGTGGCCAGTGGCGACAACCCTGCAGATCTTAGAACCCGTGGTTGTAAACCCCAAGAATTAGCAGAATGCTCCCTGTGGTGGAAAGGCCCCGAGTGGCTCTCTAACACTCCCACTTTATGGCCCAAAACGATGCCTAAAACCCACAGTCCGCCAGAACACAAGCGCATTGAAGTCTTACATACGGTGGATACCCCGGATCCATTGGAACGCTTCTCCCAATTCGCCAGAGGTCATCGCCTCATTTCCTACGTGTATCACTTCATCCACAAAGCGAAAAAACTACCGATCTCCTCAACTCTCTCTCTCTCAAGAGGAGATTACATATGCAAAAGAACGTCTTGACATTATAACCCAACAAATTTACTATGCGGAAACAGTCTCATTGTTGAAAGCCTCTAAGCTTATAAGTAAAAGGAGTCCGCTCTTTTCACTTAGGCCGAGGTTAGCTAAAAAGGAGGTCTTGCGCGTGAACGGACGCCTCAGTTACGCCGCCCTCAGCTACAATGAGCGTCTCCAATTATAATTCCCGAAGCCTCGAAGTTCTGCACGCTCTTTCTCGGCTTTGCCCACAACCTTCTCCTCCATGCCGAAAAAAAAGTCATGCTTCGGATGGTGCAGCAAAAATATTATATTCCACGGTTGACGCAAAAGATAAAGTCTTGCATTTTCCACTGCAAGACCTGTACGAATCCCAGACAAAAAATTAATTTCCAGATCATGGCCGCGCTGCCAGAAGAAAGGTCGACGTATACTCTCCACCTTGAAGTCTGCTCTAACTTGACACGGGATCCTTTAGAGCCGCCTTCGGGCGTTTTGCCGGCCGCCGTGGAGTCCCGCACAAAATCATGTCCGACAATGGAAAAACTTTTATCGGCGCTCATAGAGCCATGCAAAAGAAAATATCCCTCTTCCTCAAAGAAGCAGGCCAAGATATCGCCGAAAAATATGCTCCCCAGGGCCTCTTTTGGCAATTCTTCCCGCCATACGCTCCCCCTTTGAAACACATTTGACTTAAGTCGCCGGCAACCATAAATTTTCATTTGAAGAGTTCACGACCCTCACATTCGGATCGAAGCAGTCCTTAACTGCAGGCCTATCTCTCCCATGTCCGACGACCCGACAGACCTGCTGGCGTTAACCCCGGAACACTTCCTACGCGGAGCTCCACTGCTCTGGCCCGAGCCAAACGCCGAGAATCTCAACCTAACACAGAAATGACAGTTACTTAAAGTCTTACACCATCAATTCAGCAACCGATGGCAGACCGAGTATCTCCAACAACTACATAAACGACAAAAATGGAAAACGCTTCAAACAAACCTCAAAGAAGGTGATCTAGTCGTCGTTAAAGATGACCTCCTGCCACCCATAAATGGCGTCTCGGACGCATTTCCAAACTCCACGCAGGAGCCGATGAAAGTGTTCGCGTCGTTGATATCTGTACTCAAAACGGAATAATCACGCGGAACATCACAAAAATCTGTTTGTAAACCCCCTCTTAACTCTCTTGGAATATTACTCCCAGCCACAACTCCTCCAACCCTCATTGTAATTCCTAATATAATACAGTGCTTATTGCTGTTTTAACATTTTTCTCTGCAGATATCATCATGGAGTTGGGAAAATGCCGTCTACGCTGCGGCTAACACTCGTTGCGCCATTGCCATGCATTTTTGGCCATGACTCGCGCCGAACGATATAAATTCGCCGGTGTTCATCGCTATTGTGTCAATTGCCTGGCCACGTCCCATAATACCGGTGCATGCCACTCCACCGGCAGCTGCCGCCATTGCGGTAGAACTCACCACACGCTTTTACACCGTCCGGCCATTACAGCATCGAGAAGTAATCGACGTCCAACACCTCCACCACCACGCCCGCCGAGGGGGGTGGTAAGGGTTCGATTCCTACCGGGCCCGGAGTTTCTAGGGGGGACCGGATTTCACTCCAAATTTCAAAATTTGGGAAAAATTTAATATGTACCTTTACAACTGTAGTAAGTTACTTTGTATATGCATGCATATCTACGAATTGAACATATCGATGCCTTACTTTCTCAACCTCGTATCTTAAAAAAATACGATTTTGAGATTTTCATATCAAACGATTCCTATTTTTCTGTTCTATAACTGCAACAAATTCCTATCTCATTAGATTGTGTCTATCGTAAAAAAATAGGAATACATATCTTGGTATCTCAATCAATGCTTTTTTCATAACTGCGTCAAACTCTTATCTTAATATACATGTATATTTAAAGTCGTATTAATCGTTTTGTTATCCCCCAAAAAAATTTTAAATTGTAGTGGTTGGAGAGACATCACCATTGTCAGCGCTGGATTTATATTGACTGGCGATCACTGCTAATTCTTGCATCGGATACTTTACCAATCATGCTCTATATCGACCGCCCCTCTCTGAGTTCGTCACCTCGGACAGCCTGTTATGTAGCTGGTAGCTTCTTTGGTGTGTGGTGGCAGGCAAAATTAATTCTAAAAATTAAAAAAAAATGTTATTAAAAAATATTAGATTTTTTTTTTGTTACCTGGGTCCTCACTCTGTAGTTCTATTCGCAACAAAATTTGTTCGCTTTCGAGTGATTCGTACTCTGTAAGAAACTTTCGAGTAGAACGCATTAGTTTTTCGAGTTCCATTCTGTTCCCTTCGGATTTGATTTATCCCCCTTTCGATTGTAGAAAATTCGGTACTCACTATTTCGAAAGCATATGCCAATATGGTCGAAAGTTAGAAAATCCTATTCGACAACAATTTAGTAAACGGAAACCCACAAAAATGTATATTCTTATAATTATAATAAAACAATTAGTATTTTTTATCATCAAGAAATCATTTATAGCAAAAAGTGTTAAGCAATCACTGTTGGGAGAAAATAATTGAAGAATTCTAGGTAGAAAATTCAAGAAAACACAATTTTTATAGATTAGAAGTATTTAGATATTTAAAAAAACTACTCGGCAAGCACTTACGTTCGAACCTGCGACCACAAGTGTGGTAGTCGAGATTATTATCACCTGAGCTACTGCGACATGTAATACTGCACTGCCTAATACTGCACTTGAGATGTATGCTAAATATTTTCGTATTTTGCTTTGTGCTTGAAATTTGTGAAACAGTGATGCCTACTATTATGGAATATTTTCTAAAGTAAATTCTAACGAACTAAAGAGTGCATATGTGTATTAGAATCGCTGTTTGCTTTCGAGAAGAACATCCTTTCGAAGAGAACTACAGAGTAAAGGTCCTGTATTCAGTAGATTCTATAGATATGTATTGGTGCGAATATTCTTAAGTATGTACCATCCCTAACTCAATAACACTCCCACCACTAGTAACACAACAAAGATAAAGATGACAAACGATGCAAGCGAGAGATAGAGCGAATGTTTACGCATACGAGGCAAAGAGATGTCGTTACATAACACCTACCCTTCGGGAACACGAAGAGGAAACAACCCAGGATCTTCTCGCTGAGTAAGAAGCACCCTGTCGGGCTATAAAAGGCAGTGACAAAGCGAGACAGTTTATTTTCACGTGTTGTACAGTGAACTTACTGTGGAGTTACTTTACAAGTGAATTTGCATTACGGTTATTACAAGTAACTAAAACTTGCTATTTCAAAGCGAAAATGAAACGTTGTCCCTATGCAACATGCGCTCCGCACCCTCCGTTCTACTCTCTGAACAAATAATAAAATTATATGCAAACATTAACTTAAAAAAACTAAGCGCCCTCCATGAAGTTTATACATGGTCCTTCGAGCCGGATTCGAACCAGCGACCTATGAATATCACTAGAACTAAGCCGTCTAGGAGGCATTGTTTACCCCTACTAGTTTGGCATCTTCTTTTGCGAATCGGAGTGGAAGGCAGTGGATGAATGTACTCCGAGAGAGTGTAATGAGGGAAATCGCGTTCAGAGTTGTTTTAAAGTAAAAACTGCAACTAAAAACTTCAATTTAAACTGAAGTATACATTCTATAGTAACTGATAACGTGTTATAACTGCTTTATATTCAATAATTTGGGAGTTTCAAGTCTTCATGCTCAATATTGCAGTATTTAAATTTGATTGTTTTCTTACTGCATACAACACACCCTGTGTGGTTTGTGTGTGGGTGCAGATTCGGAGTAAGTTGCGCTACTAGTAGACATATACTATGCTAGGAGGCGAGTAGGTTTAAGCGGCATAAGCTGTAATTATTTTATTTCATTTGCATTGCTTGCTAATGTAATTGGCAACCAGCTAATTAAATGCTCCAAATATATAGTTTATGTTTTACCCTCCCAAATCGGGGGTTTCAAAGCGAAACTCAGGCCAATCCCGCGCTAATACCTCAGCGCCACAAGTTCTCGCCTCCAATGAGTACATACACCCCCCGTTCTATATAGAATAAATTAAAATAAACCAAATAATTTACTATTACTGAAACGTCAAAATGCAACATGTGCTCCGCACACCCACCCCCTCACCCTCCCGTTCTACTCCCTGAACAAATAATAAAATAATATACAAACATTAACTTAAAAAAAACTAATCGCCCTCCATGAAGGTTAGACATGGTCCTTCGAGCCGGATTCGAACCAGCGACCTATGAATATCACTAGAACTAAGCCGTCTAGGAGGCGAGTATGTTTAAGCGGCAGAAGCTGTAATTATTTTATTTCATTTGCATTGCTTGCTAATGTAATTGGCAACCAGCTAATGAAATGTTCCAAATATATAGTTTATGTTTCACCCTCTCAAATCGGGGGGTTTCAAAGCGAAACTGAGGCCAATCCCGCGCTAATACCTCAGCGCCACAAGTTCTCGCCCCCAATGAGTACATACACCCACCGTTCTATATAGAATAAATTAAAATAAAACAAATAATTTACTATTACTGAAACGTCAATATGCAACATGTGCTCCGCACACCCACACCCTCCCGATCTAATCCCTGAACAAATAATAAAATAATATACAAACATTAATTTAAAAAAAACTAATCGCCCTCCATGAAGCTTAGACTTAGGGGACTGGGATACATTTAAATCCTAACTGGGGACACTTGCAAATCATTTTTTGTTGTTGCTGGTATTGTAAGCCAAATATGAAAAGCAATGTATGCAATTGCAAAATATTCACACCCAACTATGCATTTTTAATGCTGTTTGATATAAAAATGGAATCATCGCAATTCTTGCTAAGGTGTTTGCTCACTAAGCTGTTTATAATAGGTTGAACAAGAGATATGGTTATTTTGGATTCAGAGCACAAAACAGTTGTTGGTTTCTCCAAAGGTTTGGGCAATTTCGAAAGATTACTCATTTTAAGCCACTCGTCCTCCATAATTTCACAAGAGCTGTACGAACATCAAATATTTCCCGATCTGCAATCACTGCCACCAATGATGATCTAAGGCCTAATAGCCGCTCGATCATGTAAAAGCATGAGTTCCATCTAGTCGGGAAACTTCTTTTCGATGAGTGACTGAATGCACTTACAAGGATGGAATTTTTTTAACAGGTTCCTAAAACCTCCACCTCCATGCCTTTTTTATAGATAATTGCAGTGTGTGTGCAGCACAAGCAAATTTCGATGACCATACCAACTTACGTACCTATGTATGCATGAGTAGGCAGATGGCGAAATGAAGAATTTTCTTAAGGTTTTTAGGTGCGGGAAGCTCTAAATCGCCCCCTTCGTTTTCATTGAATTTCTATTTTAGTGTCCTATTTAGCAAAAAAATAGTAAGCAGGTAGTCTTATTTTATATACGTTGCCTTAGGCAAGTTAAACTTTTTATTTACATACATATATGAACATGAAAAATCAGCACGTATCATCGCTTTGGCTACCATAATAAACAGTATATGTTTCTGCCCACAATGAATTTCGTTCTGGCATCTCTTGCTTAAAACCCTAGCACAAAATCTGCTATGCAAAACAACTGCAATAAACATACATATGTAACTTTAAAGTAAATATCTATCAATCGCTTCATTTATTCAAAAAAAAAGTATTTAATTATTGCAGAACAGCATTCTAATATCTTTGAAATAATGCGGAAGTGTGCCGGGGGTCGCCTTCCCACTTGAGTTAGGGACTGACGTGTGAAAGAAGATGGAGGAGCGTGCGTTGCGGCAGCCCAAAAGGGGTCGGAAACGGACCAGGGAAGTAGGTATGGAGAGTGACATTGTTTACATCAAATAGGGGCGTGCTATGCAAAAAGTAGCGGTGGGCTGTCGCGAGAGGTGATGGCTTCAATGTTGGTGAGACACAGCGGGGACACACAAAGCTTGCTGGATAGTAATAGTATTACCAGTCGTGGAGAGTGCCTCTGAAATTGGTAGCAGCGCTGCAAAATTCTATTTCCAGCAAACGCACTAGATCCAATGTCTTGGTTCTGGGCTGAGTTCAGCACCCGCCCGGACCACGAGAGTATATGGAAGGATATTCTAAAAGGATGACAATTTTAGAGGGAGACGAGGCGAGTTCTGCCGTAAATTGTAGTGGTTGGAGAGACATCACCATTGTCAGCGCTGGATTTATATTGACTGGCGATCAATGCTAGTTCTTGTTCTTCTTCTCTGAGTTTGTCACCTCGGACAGCCTGTTATGTAGCTGGTAGCTTCTTTGGTGTGTGGTGGCAGGCAAAATTAATTCTAAAAATTAAAAAAAAATGTTATTAAAAAATATTAGATTTTTTTTTTCTCCTGGGCCCTCACTCTGTAGTTTTATTCGCAACAATATTTGTTCGCTTTCGAGTGATTCGTGCTCTGTAAGAAACTTTCGAGTAGAACGCATTCGTTTTTCGAGTTCCATTCTGTTCCCTTCGGATTTGATTTATCGAAAGGGGGGATTGTAGAAAATTTGGTACTCACTATTTCGAAAGCATATGCCAATATTTTAGATTGATTGAGATTATTATCACCTGAGCTACTGCGACATGTAATACTGCGCTGCCCAGGGCCGCGGAGAGAGGGGGGGGGGCAGTCAGGGCAACTTCCCTGGGGCCCGGAAGGTTTTTGGGGGCCCGGCAAGGCAAAGCAGTATTGACAGTACTCTAATCAGGATTTCAAAGAGAAAGAAACGCGAACTGTCCTCGGGACCCGGATCGGCTCTCTGCGGCCCTGGCGCTGCCTAATACTGCACTTTAGATGTATGCTAAGTGTTTTCGTATTTTGCTTTGTGCTTGAAATTTGTGAAACAGTGCTGCCTACTATTATGGAATATTTTCTAAAGTAAATTCTAACGAACTAAAAAATGCATATGTGCATTAGAATCGCTTTTTGCTTTCGAGAAGAACAGAGTTTCGAATAGAACTACAGAGTAAAGGCCCTGTATTCAGTAGATTCTATAGATATGTATTGGTGTGAATATTCTTAAGTATGTACCATCCCTACGTCAATAACACTCCCACCACTAGTAACACAAAAAAATAAAGATGACGAGAAGAAAGAGAGATAGAGCGAATGTTTACGAATACGAGGCAAAGAGATGTCGTTACATAACACCGACCCTTCGAGAACACGAAGAGGAAACAACCCAGGATCTTCTTGCTGAGTAAGAAGCACCCTGTCGGACTATAAAAGGCAGTAACAAAGCGATACAGTTTATTTTCACGTGTTGTACAGTGAACTTACTGTGGAGTTACCTTACAAGTGATTTTGCATTACGGTTATTACAAGTAAATAAAACTTGCTATTTGAAAGCGAAAATGAGGAGGCCAATCCCGCGCTAATACCTCAGAGCCACAATTGCTCGCCCCAATTAATACATATCAGGTGTAACAGGTGCCCCGCACCCTCGTTCTACATAGAACCAATAATTCACATAAAAAAATAATATATTACTCAAACGTTGTCCCTATGCAACATGTGCTCCGCACACCCCGTTCTACTCTCTGAAAAAATAATAAAATTATTTGCAAACATTAACTTAAAAAAAACTAATCGCCCTCCATGAAGTTTAGACATGGTCCTTCGAGCCGGATTCGAACCAGCGACCCATGAATATCACTAGAACTAAGCCGTCTAGGAGGCGAGTATGTTTAAGCGGCATAAGCTGTAATTTTTTTATTTTATTTGCATTGCTTTCTATTGTAATTGGCAACCAGCTAATGAAATGTTCCAAATATATAGTTTATGTTTCACCCTCCCAAATAGGGGGGTTTCAAAGCGAAACTGAGGCCAATCCCGCGCTAATACCTCAGCGCCACAAGTTCTCGCCCCCAATTAGTACATACACCCCCCGTTCTATGTAGAATAAATTAAAAGAAAACAAATAATTTACTATTACTGAAACGTCTACCCTATGCAACATGTGCTCCGCACACCCACCCCCTCCCCCTCCCGTTCTACTCCCTGAACAAATAATAAAATAATATACAAACATGAACTTAAAAAAAATACTCGCCCTCCATGAAGCTTAGACTTAGGGGACTGGGATACATTTAAATCCTAACTGGGGACACTTGCAAATCATTTTTTGTTGTTGCTGGTATTGCAAGCCAAATATGAAAAGCAATGTATGCAATTGCAAAATATTCACACCCAACTATGCATTTTTAATGCCGTTTTTAAATATTCAAACTTTGATAGTCAATATAGTTCTAATGGTTTGATGTATGAAAACGTTGCTTAAGCCTTTTTTGTAGAACGTTACATTTCTTATATCAATATGTAAAATTCATTCACTAATAATTATCTTTTTTTAAGCTACACAACTTTTAATAAAACCTTATCGGTCTCAGAAATTTGGCAAATTTTCGACCTTGAATATTTATGTAAGGGTGAAAGGAATGAAAAAAGGATTTACGATCTTTTTTGTGGAGCGGTCGATTTTCTGCAAGTACTAGCTAAGAATATGGCTGTACCAATTTTTAGTGATAAGATATATTCATTTTCGCAGAAGCCTATAAGACTAGGAAGTTGGACAGTTTCAACGTTATTGTGACTTAAAAAACGGATTACGATCACGGAATTGTTACTAATTGTTGATTACTAATTGATTTGTTACTAATTCGAAGTTCACTCAATACAATGGCGCCTCTGCAGAATACCTGTGCTGAAATATAAAGACTTAAGCATTTTTCCCCCAAATTTGTTTTACATCTCATGGCTCTGCAAATTTGTTCCATATCCCTTAGCGCATCACCTAGTAAAATATTATATCTGAAATCCGTGTGGTTGTGACAAAAATTGGCTTTCTTTTTTTATCGTATGGAACAAATTATATACTCTTTTCTTAAGCGCGGAAATTTTGTATTGTCCATATAAACATATTTTTAGTACATCTACAAAGTAATTTGATGTACTATTGCGTGCTCAACTGTAAAGTAGAATGTGAAGGGGGTTGCAAACTTATCCGCCACTCCGCGAACTGTTGGTTCCTCTACAATACTGACCTCGCTTCCACCTACTATAAGCCTCTCTAATTCAGTATTGGGAGATACGTGTCGCGATAGTTTCCAGGGGTACAAGGATCTCCTGCGCCTCAGAGACATGAAGTACAGGTCCAAATATTATAAATATTGGTTGATGTAATCTCGTCAAAGTACAAGGTGGCGCAAAAGTAAGCTTTCGATGTTCAGCATATCGGTTGTGGCACGTGCAGTGTGTGCTGTTGCACCATCTTGTTGGAACCACATGTTTTCCAATCCCAATTCATCAAGTTGCGGCAAAAAGAACTCGTTGATCATTGCTCTGTAGCGCTCACCATTCACAGTGACCGTTTGGCCCCGACCGATTATTGGTCAAATAAATAGTCAGCAATATTCCGCGTTCTGGAGCAGTGTAGCATAACATTGTTTATTAACGTGTATTTCGCAAGTGTTTACTACACAAATGTCAAAACAGAACTGACTTTAGGGGCCAATCGCAAAATTTATAGCATTTTATGATAGGAGGATTACTTTTGCGCCACCCTGTACTTGCTAAAAAGGCACAGCGGCTTTTGAGTTTTTCGTTTCGATTCGTAAAAAAAATTTGAGCTCAAAATTTAATTTGTATTTTTGAAGGATAAAATATCGCTCAAGGGATACGTTTTATTTTCATCAAAAAAATAAGACCTGAACAAGAGTTATATTTTCGAGGAAAAAAATTATAGACATGCACGAACTTCAAACTGTCCTCCGATACTGGGAAGACTTTGATTTCATTAAAAATATAAAAATAACACTACTCGACAAAAACAATCTCCAAAAATAAAATAGGCCTTTTCTAAAGTGAAATTTTCTCCTGATTCCGAATATGACTTCCATTTTCCTGTGGCAGATCTAGTTTCCGAGATATCGGCGAAAATATGAAAATTCTCATTTTTGCAGAACACTACTTCATATAGGTACGGCCAAAATTTGTATTTTTCATTTTTTCGTTTTAAACTGTTGAATTATGCATTATACTAATTCCCATCAAAATTTCTTGTCTTCACCTTCCTTAAGTATCTTCAGTAGTTTGACCACTATGCCAAAAAGCGTTAAAAAAAACTAGAAAAAAAACGAAATTTGTTACAAAATTTCAGATTTAACCACTTTAAAATCGGAAAAATTCTATTGACGAAAACAAGTTAGCCCTCCTATGTTGTAGGTAATTTAATTACGAAAATTGTAAGCATACCAGTACAACTATCGGACGTGCCGTTGAGACTATAGCCCCGTTAATTTGCAAGCGTCTATCCTACATGATTAATATTGTGAACAAATTAACATATCCAAGTAATTCAGCATAAGTTTTTTTAGAACAACTAAATGGGGTTCTTTTACCATATTTGTATGGAATTTTTCTTTCTAGTTAATGAATAACTTTTTCTGCCATCGAAAGAAAATGCAGTTATGTTGGAATCTATGTATCGTTTACGAAGCACTTCATCTCTAGCTTTAATTTTTTCTCTTGCAACTTTAGATTTATCCATTATGACAAGTTCACCACGAACATCTCGAAAATTTATATCTTCGAAAAGGGCTGTTGCTAAACATAAATCAGCTCTATCTGAAACACCGAATCTGTCACACATCATAGCAAAATTTATAGCATCTTGTCGTTGAGTATAATGTCCTCGTTTCATTGTAACAGATACTTCTGCAACTGGTTCATTTGCAATTTGTGCTTCACTTGTTTCCATATATGTTCCAAGTGGTTCGTATGTTGGATCATCACTAACTGTTAGCATTGTTGTAGGTGTTTCTTCTACAATGTCATCCATATATTCAGGTATTGTAAATTTTCTATCATTATGTTGGTCCATCATAAACTCTTTTAAATGGTTTGGTATTAAACCACATGAGCATTCTGTTGTTTTTAACTTGCATTTACATTTTCCAATGTAAAATAATTCATTTGTTGATTGTACGAATGCTGAAAATTCCTGAACTTTTTTTCTGTGTTTAATGCCTTCGTGATATTTTTCATTTAAAACATTTAGTTTTCTTAGAATACTACGTCTATCAATTAGTTGAATATTCAATTTATTTCAAATTTCAACCAATTTATCAATTACATGAGGAGTTAAATTTTTATGCGAAAACATTTTACTATGAATTTTAGCATGATCACTTTAAAAAAATAAAATCTTAAAATGTCACCACTGGACGGTAAGTTCAGATTATTTAATTCACTTGATAAACCAAATGCAATAATATCGTGTTCAAGTATATGTTAGCAAGTGAATTCAGATGATGTAGAAGGATTTGGTTCATCCATTTTAAATTTAAATACAAAAACTTTGCTGTCTGAATGAAAGTTGTTGGACATGTTCTGAATTTATTTTAGCTGTAAAGAAAAAAAAAATTTCCATAAAAAATTTGTTAAAAATGATAATATAGTAGGTTAAAGTTCGATTTAAGTTAATTTCTCATAGTTTAAGCCTGATATCTCTACTAAAATTCAAAAACACTATAGATATTAATACAGATTCTAAAATATACGTAAAATACCTTTAAAGTAAGCCTAATATGATATCTTTCTTATAATTCTATCAGAAGCTATGAAGATTTTTTGCCCAAACCCTACATTCATTTGGCAAAATACCTACTTAGAGCTGTGGTGTTTTCAGCAATTTTTCTTAGAATCATCTGTAGATTACGTTTTGCTATACTTCTGATGGAAAAAAAATTTGACCCGCTCTAGTGTACATGTTTAATGTATTAGCTGTAAAACTTTTCCTTAAATTCAACTGTCAAAGTTATTTTAAATGTTTTTTAGTTTGAAATACCTTATTAACTATATGTTTCAATGCCGGTGGCCGGTCCCCACGTATTTCCCTTAACTCCGAACTCCACAATCGGTGGACCTGATAAAATTCTAGAAAAATATTCCTCCTGGAGTATTTTTCAAGAAATGGTATTCGGTCTGGATCTAAATGCAATATGCATTGAAGGGCTCCGCCCCACACCATGGCGGGGCTCGAGCCCTGGACCCCCCATTTGTTTACTTTAACTCCTAGCTCCAGAACCGGTGGACCTGATGAAATTCTATGGAAATATCCATTCTGGAATGAGTAATTCTCTAAGAAATCGCATTCGTACTGGGACTACTGCATACTGAATGCCGGGGCTCGTCCCACACATATATATATACACATCCATGTATACCTCATACCCTGTGGAGAAGAATAATTTCTGGTATAGAGCTAGAGATAAAATGGCTTATAAGAACTAGTGAGATAGTAACTAGATTTTCACTAGTTCGAAACCGGAAGCTGTGTAATCAGTAAAATTTAATAAAATTTAGATTCGTATTGGGAAAAATGTTTTGTTCTTGTAACGTTCTTTCTAAAAATATTAAAATTTAAGATCATAAATAAAAAAAAAATTGGCAGAGAATCCAATCTATAGATCTCAACCCTCAACCCTCTCTCTCAACCCTAAACTCAAATGAGGTACCCACCTGTGGGTACAATCCCTTGAATCGAGAAAGGAATTACCACTTTGAAACACATCGAAAGTCACTCCCCAAATCACCAGTGACCAAGAGAAACCGACGCCATCCAAATAGGCGATGCAGTCGCAAGAATTGCGTAGTCAAACCCCTCCACCCAAGCAAAATACAGGCAGTACCGTTCTGTTGCACTTCCCCTTTAACCAAGAAAGAACGTTATTGCCCACAGCAATCGTCCCGGTTCTCAATAGAGGAGAAACCTTAAAAGTCCGTGCGTTAGTAGACCAAGGCTCCCAAAAATCATTCGTTTCTTCCCGAATTGAGAAACTATTCAGTGTGCCAACGAAGAAAACAAGCTACCAAATATTAGGTATGGGCGGACGGATAGTCCAAAATTCGAACAAAACATGCTCCATTAAAATTTGCTCTCGGGACTTAAATACCCAAGCCATAATTTTGCAGTAATTAACACACTTTCTCCCTTCCTCCAAAGTGGAAATCGACGAACTTCAAAAGTTCACCTCCCTCATACTAACGGATCCCAACTATTTCTCTCCGGGTCGCATAGATATGGTGATCGGTAGTGATATACTTCCACGAATCCTGCTACAAGGCCTCGAAACCAACGTTGCTGGAAGCCTCATTGCTCAGAATACCATCTTTGGATGGACACTAAGTGGGCCGATAACTGAACAAGTTTCAACATTCTCCACTCACATAGTTGAACAACCCGATGACTCCCTAAATAAACTCAAACGTTTTTGAGAGCAGGAAGAAGTTCATTCCACCACACCCCTAACAGACGAAGAAACGTTCTTTGTAGAACTCTTCAAAGAAACCACCATCAGAAGAAAAGATGGTAGGTACATGGTGAAGCTCCCTTTTAAAAAAAGCTTTCCAAAGAAGATAGCCCTCGGGCATTCACGCTGCTCAACAGAAGTTTGAGGGCATTGAAAGAACGCTGGAGAAGAAACGAATTAAAAGAAAAATATTCTAAAGTGCTGGAAGAATATTTAACCTTGAATCACATGGAACCCACCTCGCCCCTCGAAATTATAAAAGAAGGTAGTTACTATTCCTTCTATTTACCCCATCACGCTGTTATAAAACCAGACAGAAAAACAACATAGGTACGAGTAGGGTTCAATGCCTCCAAAATCTCCCAATCAGGTAGTTCATTGAATGACGTACTACATATCTACTGGCCCAACTCTACAAAACGACCTAATGCTCATTATCCTACAATGGCGCTTCTACAAGTTCGTTTTTAACGGCGACATCGAAAAGATGTACCGCCAAATGCTCATACACCCAGAAGATCAAGACTATCAAAGAATTGTCTTTGGCAGATCTCTAACCTCACCTCTCGAGGATTTCAAACTGAAGACAGTTACCTCAGGCTTTCCTCTGAGGAAAATAACAGCCAATCACCCAAACATCCTGAAGTCTATTCCAAAATCTGACCTCCTTGATGCAGATTTTCTTAAGTTCCATGATGCAAGCTCGACAAAGACACTGGGCACAAAATGGAACTCCCTAATCGACTGCTTTTCGTACTCATATGACCCTATACCCGCCGCTAACTCAAACACAAAGCGGCAAATATTATCGGCAATTGCGAAAGTGTTGGACCCGGCAGGATCGTTATTGCTAATAATGATTTTAGCCAAAGCCCTCCTCAACAGCTCTGGTTGGAAGAAACAGACTGGAACGAACATGTCGAACCCCTCTCCTTCCACAATTGGAACAATTTTCGGGAAAATCTCTCAGCGATAAGCAACATCAAAATCCCCCGATGGATCTATTTTTCCCCCGAAAATCCATTCCAAAGTCACGGGTTTTCAGATGCCTCAGAAAAGGCATTCGGCTCCTATGTGTATCTCCGAGTGCAGTGCAGTCAAAATGCTTATACCACCCATCTGTTGACTGCCAAAAGCAAGGTGGCCCCCTTAAAAACAGTCAGCCTTCCTCGCCTAGAACTGTGTGGAGCAGTACTACTCTCAAAACTAGTAAAACATATAGGCTTTCATTTAAATTTGCCCACACACGAGCTGTTTCTCTGGTCAGACTCGTCAATCGTGCTGGCATGTTTAGAAAAACCACCACACACTTACAATACCTATGTTGCAAACCGCACTAACGAAGCTCCCAAAAACGTTAGCAACGCTACGTGGTGCCATGTGGCCAGTGGCGACAACCCTGCAGATCTTAGAACCCGTGGTTGTAAACCCCAAGAATTAGCAGAATGCTCCCTGTGGTGGAAAGGCCCCGAGTGGCTCTCTAACACTCCCACTTTATGGCCCAAAACGATGCCTAAAACCCACAGTCCGCCAGAACACAAGCGCATTGAAGTCTTACATACGGTGGATATCCCGGATCCATTGGAACGCTTCTCCCAATTCGCCAGAGGTCGTCGCCTCATTTCCTACGTGTATCACTTCATCCACAAAGCGAAAAAACTACCGATCTCCTCAACTCTCTCTCTCTCAAGAGGAGATTACATATGCAAAAGAACGTCTTGACATTATAACCCAACAAATTTACTATGCGGAAACATTCTCATTGTTGAAAGCCTCTAAGCTTATAAGTAAAAGGAGTCCGCTCTTTTCACTTAGGCCGAGGTTAGCTAAAAAGGAGGTCTTGCGCGTGAACGGACGCCTCAGTTACGCCGCCCTCAGCTACAATGAGCGCCTGCCAATTATAATTCCCGAAGCCTCGAAGTTCTGCACGCTCTTTCTCGACTTTGCCCACAACCTTCTCCTCCATGCCGAAAAAAAAGTCATGCTTCGGATGGTGCAGCAAAAATATTATATTCCACGGTTGACGCAAAAGATAAAGTCTTGCATTTTCCACTGCAAGACCTGTACGAATCCCAGACAAAAAATTAATTTCCAGATCATGGCCGCGCTGCCAGAAGAAAGGTCGACGTATACTCTCCACCTTGAAGTCTGCTCTAACTTGACACGGGATCCTTTAGAGCCGCCTTCGGGCGTTTTGCCGGCCGCCGTGGAGTCCCGCACAAAATCATGTCCGACAATGGAAAAACTTTTATCGGCGCTCATAGAGCCATGCAAAAGAAAATATCCGTCTTCCTCAAAGAAGCAGGCCAAGATATCGCCGAAAAATATGCTCCCCAGGGCCTCTTTTGGCAATTCTTCCCGCCATACGCTCCCCCTTTGAAACACATTTGACTTAAGTCGCCGGCAACCATAAATTTTCATTTGAAGAGTTCACGACCCTCACATTCGGATCGAAGCAGTCCTTAACTGCAGGCCTATCTCTCCCATGTCCGACGACCCGACCGACCTGCTGGCGTTAACCCCGGAACACTTCTTACGCGGAGCTCCACTGCTCTGGCCCGAGCCAAACGCCGAGAATCTCAACCTAACACAGAAATGACAGTTACTTAAAGTCTTACACCATCAATTCAGCAACCGATGGAAGACCGAGTATCTCCAACAACTACATAAACGACAAAAATGGAAAACGCTTCAAACAAACCTCAAAGAAGGTGATCTAGTCGTCGTTAAAGATGACCTCCTGCCACCCATAAATGGCGTCTCGGACGCATTTCCAAACTCCACGCAGGAGCCGACGAAAGTGTTCGCGTCGTTGATATCTGTACTCAAAACGGAATAATCACGCGGAACATCACAAAAATCTGTTTGTAAACCCCCTCTTAACTCTCTTGGAATATTACTCCCAGCCACAACTCCTCCAACCCTCATTGTAATTCCTAATATAATACAGTGCTTATTGCTGTTTTAACATTTTTCTCTGCAGATATCATCATGGAGTTGGGAAAATGCCGTCTACGCTGCGGCTAACACTCGTTGCGCCATTGCCATGCATTTTTGGCCATGACTCGCGCCGAACGATATAAATTCGCCGGTGTTCATCGCTATTGTGTCAATTGCCTGGCCACGTCCCATAATACCGCTGCATGCCACTCCACCGGCAGCTGCCGCCATTGCGGTAGAACTCACCACACGCTTTTACACCGTCCGGCCATTACAGCATCGAGAAGTAATCGACGTCCAACACCTCCACCACCACGCCCGCCGAGGGGGGTGGTAAGGGTTCGATTCCTACCGGGCCCGGAGTTTCTAGGGGGGACCGGATTTCAATCCAAATTTCAAAATTTGGGAAAAATTTAATATGTACCTTTACAACTGTAGTAAGTTACTTTGTATATGCATGCATATCTACGAATTGAACATATCGATGCCTTACTTTCTCAACCTCGTATCTTAAAAAAATACGATTTTGAGATTTTCATATCAAACGATTCCTATTTTTCTGTTCTATAACTGCAACAAATTCCTATCTCATTAGATTGTGTCTATCGTAAAAAAATAGGAATACATATCTTGGTATCTCAATCAATGCTTTTTTCATAACTGCGTCAAACTCTTATCTTAATATACATGTATATTTAAAGTCGTATTAATCGTTTTGTTATCCCCCAAAAAAATTTTAAATTGTAGTGGTTGGAGAGACATCACCATTGTCAGCGCTGGATTTATATTGACTGGCGATCAATGCTAATTCTTGCATCGGATACTTTACCAATCATGCTCTATATCGACCGCCCCTCTCTGAGTTCGTCACCTCGGACAGCCTGTTATGTAGCTGGTAGCTTCTTTGGTGTGTGGTGGCAGGCAAAATTAATTCTAAAAATTAAAAAAAAATGTTATTAAAAAATATTAGATTTTTTTTTGTTACCTGGGTCCTCACTCTGTAGTTCTATTCGCAACAAAATTTGTTCGCTTTCGAGTGATTCGTACTCTGTAAGAAACTTTCGAGTAGAACGCATTAGTTTTTCGAGTTCCATTCTGTTCCCTTCGGATTTGATTTATCCCCCTTTCGATTGTAGAAAATTCGGTACTCACTATTTCGAAAGCATATGCCAATATGGTCGAAAGTTAGAAAATCCTATTCGACAACAATTTAGTAAACGGAAACCCACAAAAATGTATATTCTTATAATTATAATAAAACAATTAGTATTTTTTATCATCAAGAAATCATTTATAGCAAAAAGTGTTAAGCAATCACTGTTGGGAGAAAATAATTGAAGAATTCTAGGTAGAAAATTCAAGAAAACACAATTTTTATAGATTAGAAGTATTTAGATATTTAAAAAAACTACTCGGCAAGCACTTACGTTCGAACCTGCGACCACAAGTGTGGTAGTCGAGATTATTATCACCTGAGCTACTGCGACATGTAATACTGCACTGCCTAATACTGCACTTGAGATGTATGCTAAATATTTTCGTATTTTGCTTTGTGCTTGAA
Organism: Merzomyia westermanni; assembly: GCA_949987695.1. Taxonomy (NCBI): domain Eukaryota; kingdom Metazoa; phylum Arthropoda; class Insecta; order Diptera; family Tephritidae; genus Merzomyia; species Merzomyia westermanni. Next base: position 100,867,711 of record OX465288.1, on the reverse strand, counting down.
ATTTGTGAAACAGTGATGCCTACTATTATGGAATATTTTCTAAAGTAAATTCTAACGAACTAAAGAGTGCATATGTGTATTAGAATCGCTGTTTGCTTTCGAGAAGAACATCCTTTCGAAGAGAACTACAGAGTAAAGGTCCTGTATTCAGTAGATTCTATAGATATGTATTGGTGCGAATATTCTTAAGTATGTACCATCCCTAACTCAATAACACTCCCACCACTAGTAACACAACAAAGATAAAGATGACAAACGATGCAAGCGAGAGATAGAGCGAATGTTTACGCATACGAGGCAAAGAGGAGATGTCGTTACATAACACCTACCCTTCGAGAACACGAAGAGGAAACAACCCAGGATCTCCTCGCTGAGTAAGAAGCACCCTGTCGGGCTATAAAAGGCAGTGACAAAGCGAGACAGTTTATTTTCACGTGTTGTACAGTGAACTTACTGTGGAGTTACTTTACAAGTGAATTTGCATTACGGTTATTACAAGTAACTAAAACTTGCTATTTCAAAGCGAAAATGAAACGTTGTCCCTATGCAACATGTGCTCCGCACCCTCCGTTCTACTCTCTGAACAAATAATAAAATTATATGCAAACATTAACTTAAAAAAACTAATCGCCCTCCATGAAGTTTATACATGGTCCTTCGAGCCGGATTCGAACCAGCGACCTATGAATATCACTAGAACTAAGCCGTCTAGGAGGCATTGTTTACCCCTACTAGTTTGGCATCTTCTTTTGCGAATCGGAGTGGAAGGCAGTGGATGAATGTACTCCGAGAGAGTGTAATGAGGGAAATCGCGTTCAGAGTTGTTTTAAAGTAAAAACTGCAACTAAAAACTTCAATTTAAACTGAAGTATACATTCTATAGTAACTGATAACGTGTTATAACTGCTTTATATTCAATAATTTGGGAGTTTCAAGTCTTCATGCTCAATATTGCAGTATTTAAATTTGATTGTTTTATTACTGCATACAACACACCCTGTGTGGTTTGTGTGTGTGTGCAGATTCGGAGTAAGTTGCGCTACTAGTAGACATATACTATGCTAGGAGGCGAGTAGGTTTAAGCGGCATAAGCTGTAATTATTTTATTTCATTTGCATTGCTTGCTAATGTAATTGGCAACCAGCTAATGAAATGTTCCAAATATATAGTTTATGTTTTACCCTCCCAAATCGGGGGTTTCAAAGCGAAACTGAGGCCAATCCCGCGCTAATACCTCAGCGCCACAAGTTCTCGCCTCCAATGAGTACATACACCCCCCGTTCTATATAGAATAAATTAAAATAAAACAAATAATTTACTATTACTGAAACGTCAAAATGCAACATGTGCTCCGCACACCCACCCCCTCACCCTCCCGTTCTACTCCCTGAACAAATAATAAAATAATATACAAACATTAACTTAAAAAAAACTAATCGCCCTCCATGAAGGTTAGACATGGTCCTTCGAGCCGGATTCGAGCCAGCGACCTATGAATATCACTAGAACTAAGCCGTCTAGGAGGCGAGTATGTTTAAGCGGCATAAGCTGTAATTATTTTATTTCATTTGCATTGCTTGCTAATGTAATTGGCAACCAGCTAATGAAATGTTCCAAATATATAGTTTATGTTGCACCCTCTCAAATCGGGGGGTTTCAAAGCGAAACTGAGGCCAATCCCGCGCTAATACCTCAGCGCCACAAGTTCTCGCCCCCAATGAGTACATACACCCCCCGTTCTATATAGAATAAATTAAAATAAAACAAATAATTTACTATTACTGAAACGTCAATATGCAACATGTGCTCCGCACACCCACACCCTCCCGATCTAATCCCTGAACAAATAATAAAATAATATACAAACATTAATTTAAAAAAAACTAATCGCCCTCCATGAAGCTTAGACTTAGGGGACTGGGATACATTTAAATCCTAACTGGGGACACTTGCAAATCATTTTTTGTTGTTGCTGGTATTGTAAGCCAAATATGAAAAGCAATGTATGCAATTGCAAAATATTCACACCCAACTATGCATTTTTAATGCCGTTTGATATAAAAATGGAATCATCGCAATTCTTGCTAAGGTGTTTGCTCACTAAGCTGTTTATAATAGGTTGAACAAGAGATATGGTTATTTTGGATTCAGAGCACAAAACAGTTGTTGGTTTCTCCAAAGGTTTGGGCAATTTCGAAAGATTACTCATTTTAAGCCACTCGTCCTCCATAATTTCACAAGAGCTGTACGAACATCAAATATTTCCCGATCTGCAATCACTGCCACCAATGATGATCTAAGGCCTAATAGCCGCTCGATCATGTAAAAGCATGAGTTCCATCTAGTCGGGAAACTTATGATCAATGATAAGTTGATGGAGATGCTTCTCAACGCCTGTATTTCTTTTCGATGAGTGACTGAATGCACTTACAAGGATGGAATTTTTTTTAACAGGTTCCTAAAACCTCCACCTCCATGCCTTTTTTATAGATAATTGCAGTGTGTGTGCAGCACAAGCAAATTTCTATGACCATACCAACTTTCGTACCTATGTATGCATGAGTAGGCAGATGGCGAAATGAAGAATTTTCTTAAGTTTTTTAGGTGCGGGAAGCTCTAAATCGCCCCCTTCGTTTTCATTGAATTTCTATTTTAGTGTCCTATTTAGCAAAAAAATAGTAAGCAGGTAGTCTTATTTTATATACGTTGCCTTAGGCAAGTTAAACTTTTTATTTACATACATATATGAACATGAAAAATCAGCACGTATCATCGCTTTGGCTACCATAATAAACAGTATATGTTTCTGCCCACAATGAATTTCGTTCTGGCATCTCTTGCTTAAAACCCTAGCACAAAACCTGCTATGCAAAACAACTGCAATAAACATACATATGTAACTTTAAAGTAAATATCTATCAATCGCTTCATTTATTCAAAAAAAAAGTATTTAATTATTGCAGAACAGCATTCTAATATCTTTGAAATAATGCGGAAGTGTGCCGGGGGTCGCCTTCCCACATGAGTTAGGGACTGACGTGTGAAAGAAGATGGAGGAGCGTGCGTTGCGGCAGCCCAAAAGAGGTCGGAAACGGACCAGGGAAGTAGGTATGGAGAGTGACATTGTTTACATCAAATAGGGGCGTGCTATGCAAAAAGTAGCGGTGGGCTGTCGCGAGAGGTGATGGCGTCAATGTTGGTGAGACACAGCGGGGACACACAAAGCTTGCTGGATAGTAATAGTATTACCAGTCGTGGAGAGTGCCTCTGAAATTGGTAGCAGCGCTGCAAAATTCTATTTCCAGCAAACGCACTAGATCCAATGTCTTGGTTCTGGGCTGAGTTCAGCACCCGCCCGGACCACGAGAGTATATGGAAGGATATTCTAAAAGGATGACAATTTTAGAGGGAGACGAAGCGAGTTCTGCCGTAAATTGTAGTGGTTGGAGAGACATCACCATTGTCAGCGCTGGATTTATATTGACTGGCGATCAATGCTAGTTCTTGTTCTTCTTCTCTGAGTTTGTCACCTCGGACAGCCTGTTATGTAGCTGGTAGCTTCTTTGGTGTGTGGTGGCAGGCAAAATTAATTCTAAAAATTAAAAAAAAATGTTATTCAAAAATATTAGATTTTTTTTTTTGTTACCTGGGTCCTCACTCTGTAGTTCTATTCGCAACAAAATTTGTTCGCTTTCGAGTGATTCGTACTCTGTAAGAAACTTTCGAGTAGAACGCATTAGTTTTTCGAGTTCCATTCTGTTCCCTTCGGATTTGATTTATCCCCCTTTCGATTGTAGAAAATTCGGTACTCACTATTTCGAAAGCATATGCCAATATGGTCGAAAGTTAGAAAATCCTATTCGACAACAATTTAGTAAACGGAAACCCACAAAAATGTATATTATAATTATAATAAAACAATTAGTATTTTTTATCATCAAGAAATCATTTATAGCAAAAAGTGTTAAGCAATCACTGTTGGGAGAAAATAATTGAAGAATTCTAGGTAAAAAATTCAAGAAAACACAATTTTTATAGATTAGAAGTATTTAGATATTTAAAAAAACTACTCGGCAAGCACTTACGTTCGAACCTGCGACCACAAGTGTGGTAGTCGAGATTATTATCACCTGATCTACTGCGACATGTAATACTGCGCTGCCTAATACTGCACTTGAGATGTATGCTAAATATTTTCGTATTTTGCTTTGTGCTTGAAATTTGTGAAACAGTGATGCCTACTATTATGGAATATTTTCTAAAGTAAATTCTAACGAACTAAAGAGTGCATATGTGTATTAGAATCGCTGTTTGCTTTCGAGAAGAACAGCCTTTCGAAGAGAACTACAGAGTAAAGGTCCTGTATTCAGTGGATTCTGTAGATATGTATTGGTGCGAATATTCTTAAGTATGTACCATCCCAAACTCAATAACACTCCCACCACTAGTAACACAACAAAGATAAAGATGACAAACGATGCAAGCGAGAGAAAGAGAGATAGAGCGAATGTTTACGCATACGAGGCAAAGAGGAGATGTCGTTACATAACACCTACCCTTCGAGAACACGAAGAGGAAACAACCCAGGATCTTCTTGCTGAGTAAGAAGCACCCTGTCGGGCTATAAAAGGCAGTGACAAAGCGAGACAGTTTATTTTCACGTGTTGTACAGTGAACTTACTGTGGAGTTACTTTACAAGTGAATTTGCATTACGGTTATTACAAGTAACTAAAACTTGCTATTTCAAAGCGAAAATGAAACGTTGTCCCTATGCAACATGTGCTCCGCACCCTCCGTTCTACTCTCTGAACAAATAATAAAATTATATGCAAACATTAACTTAAAAAAAACTAATCGCCCTCCATGAAGTTTATACATGGTCCTTCGAGCCGGATTCGAACCAGCGACCTATGAATATCACTAGAACTAAGCCGTCTAGGAGGCGAGTATGTTTAAGCGGCATAAGCTGTAATTATTTTATTTCATTTGCATTGCTTGCTAATGTAATTGGCAACCAGCTAATGAAATGTTCCAAATATATAGTTTATGTTTCACCCTCTCAAATCGGGGGGTTTCAAAGCGAAACTGAGGCCAATCCCGCGCTAATACCTCAGCGCCACAAGTTCTCGCCCCCAATGAGTACATACACCCCCCGTTCTATATAGAATAAATTAAAATAAAACAAATAATTTACTATTACTGAAACGTCAATATGCAACATGTGCTCCGCACACCCACCCCCTCACCCTCCCGTTATACTCCCTGAACAAATAATAAAATAATATACAAACATTAACTTAAAAAAAACTAATCGCCTTCTATGAAGTTTATACATGGTCCTTCGAGCCGGATTCGAACCAGCGACCTATGAATATCACTAGAACTAAGCCGTCTAGGAGGCGAGTATGTTTAAGCGGCATAAGCTGTCATTATTTTATTTCATTTGCATTGCTTGCTAATGTAATTGGCAACCAGCTAATGAAATGTTCTAAATATATAGTTTATGTTTCACCCTCTCAAATCGGGGGTTTCAAAGCGAAACTGAGGCCAATCCCGCGCTAATACCTCAGCGCCACAAGTTCTCGCCCCCAATGAGTACATACACCCCCCGTTCTATATAGAATAAATTAAAATAAAACAAATAATTTACTATTACTGAAACGTCAATATGCAACATGTGCTCCGCACACCCACACCCTCCCGTTCTAATCCCTGAACAAATAATAAAATAATATACAAACATTAATTTAAAAAAAACTAATCGCCCTCCATGAAGCTTAGACTTAGGGCACTGGGATACATTTAAATCCTAACTGGGGACACTTGCAAATCATTTTTTGTTGTTGCTGGTATTGTAAGCCAAATATGAAAAGCAATGTATGCAATTGCAAAATATTCATACCCAACTATGCATTTTTAATGCCGTTTGATATAAAAATGGAATCATCGCAATTCTTGCTAAGGTGTTTGCTCACTAAGCTGTTTATAATAGGTTGAACAAGAGATATGGTTATTTTGGATTCAGAGCACAAAACAGTTGTTGGTTTCTCCAAAGGTTTGGGCAATTTCGAAAGATCACTCATTTTAAGCCACTCGTCCTCCATAATTTCACTTTAAGAGCTGTACGAACATCAAATATTTCCCGATCTGCAATCACTGCCACCAATGATGATCTAAGGCCTAATAGCCGCTCGATCATGTAAAAGCATGAGTTCTATCTAGTCGGGAAACTTATGATCAATGATAAGTTGTTGGAGATGCTTCTCAAGGCCTGTATTTCTTTTCGATGAGTGACTGAATGCACTTACAAGGATGGAATCTTTTTTAACAGGTTCCTAAAACCTCCACCTCCATGCCTTTTTTATAGATAATTGCAGTGTGTGTGCAGCACAAGCAAATTTCTATGACCATACCTACTTACGTACCTATGTATGCATGAGTAGGCAGATGGTGAAATGAAGAATTTTCTTAAGTTTTTTAGGTGCGGGAAGCTCTAAATCGCCCCCTTCGTTTTCATTGAATTTCTATTTTAGTGTCCTATTTAGCAAAAAAATAGTAAGCAGGTAGTCTTATTTTGTATACGTTGCCTTAGGCAAATTAAACTTTTTATTTAGATACATATATGAACATGAAAAATCAGCACGTATCATCGCTTTGGCTACCATAATAAACAGTATATGTTTCTGCCCACAATGAATTTCGTTCTGGCATCTCTTGCTTAAAACCCTAGCACAAAACCTGCTATGCAAAACAACTGCAATAAACATACATATGTAACTTTAAAGTAAATATCTATCAATCGCTTCATTTATTCAAAAAAAAAGTATTTAATTATTGCAGAACAGCATTCTAATATCTTTGAAATAATGCGGAAGTGTGCCGGGGGTCGCCTTCCCACTTGAGTTAGGGACTGACGTGTGAAAGAAGATGGAGGAGCGTGCGTTGCGGCAGCCCAAAAGGGGTCGGAAACGGACCAGGGAAGTAGGTATGGAGAGTGACATTGTTTACATCAAATAGGGGCGGGCTATGCAAAAAGTAGCGGTGGGCTGTCGCGAGAGGTGATGGCGTCAATGTTGGTGAGACACAGCGGGGACACACAAAGCTTGCTGGATAGTAATAGTATTACCAGTCGTGGAGAGTGCCTCTGAAATTGGTAGCAGCGCTGCAAACGCACTAGATCCAATGTCTTGGTTCTGGGCTGAGTTCAGCACCCGCCCGGACCACGAGAGTATATGGAAGGATATTCTAAAAAGATGACAATTTTAGAGGGAAACGAGGCGAGTTCTGCAAGTGAACTCGGACGTACCCACTTCTAGCCGTAAATTGTAGTGGTTGGAGAGACATCACCATTGTCAGCGCTGGATTTATATTGACTGGCGATCAATGCTAGTTCTTGTTCTTCTTCTCTGAGTTTGTCACCTCGGACAGCCTGTTATGTAACTGGTAGCTTCTTTGGTGTGTGGTGGCAGGCAAAATTAATTTAAAAATTTAAAAAAAATGTTATTAAAAAATATAAGATTTTTTTTTTTCACCTGGGCCCTCACTCTGTAGTTTTATTCGCAACAAAATTTGTTCGCGTTCGAGTGATTCGTACTCTGTAAGAAACTTTCGAGTAGAACGCATTCGTTTCGGGGGATTGTAGAAAATTTGGTACTCACTATTTCGAAAGCATATGCCAATATTTTAGATTGATTGAGATTATTATCACCTGAGCTACTGCGACATGTAATACTGCGCTGGATTCAGGATTTCGAAGAGAAAGAAACGCGAACTGCCCTCGGGGCCCGGATCGGCTCTCTGCGGCCCTGGCGCTGCCTAATACTGCACTTGAGATGTATGCTAAATGTTTTCGTATTTTGCTTTGTGCTTGAAATTTGTGAAACAGTGATGCCTACTATTATGGAATATTTTCTAAAGTAAATTCTAACGAACTAAAGAGTGCATGTGTGCATTAGAATCGCTTTTTGCTTTCGAGAAGAACAGAGTTTCGAATAGAACTACAGAGTAAAGGCCCTGTATTCAGTAGATTCTATAGATATGTATTGGTGTGAATATTCTTAAGTATGTACCATCCCTAGCTCAATAACACTCCCACCACTAGTAACACAAAAAAAATAAAGATGACGAGAAGAAAGAGAGATAGAGCGAATGTTTACGAATACGAGGCAAAGAGATGTCGTTACATAACACCGCCCCTTCGAGAACACGAAGAGGAAACAACCCAGGATCTTCTTGCTGAGTAAGAAGCACCCTGTCGGACTATAAAAGGCAGTGACAAAGCGATACAGTTTATTTTCACGTGTTGTACAGTGAACTTACTGTGGAGTTACCTTACAAGTGATTTTGCATTACGGTTATTACAAGTAAATAAAACTTGCTATTTCAAAGCGAAAATGAGGAGGCCAATCCCGCGCTAATACCTCAGAGCCACAATTGCTCGCCCCAATTAATACATATCAGGTGTAACAGGTGCCCCGCACCCTCGTTCTACATAGAACCAATAATTCACATAAAAAAATAATATATTACTCAAACGTTGTCCCTATGCAACATGTGCTCCGCACCCCCCGTTCTACTCTCTGAAAAAATAATAAAATTATTTGCAAACATTAACTTAAAAAAAACTAATCGCCCTCCATGAAGTTTAGACATGGTCCTTCGAGCCGGATTCGAACCAGCGACCCATGAATATCACTAGAACTAAGCCGTCTAGGAGGCGAGTATGTTTAAGCGGCATAAGCTGTAATTTTTTTATTTCATTTGCATTGCTTTCTATTGTAATTGGCAACCAGCTAATGAAATGTTCCAAATATATAGTTTATGTTTCACCCTCCCAAATAGGGGGGTTTCAAAGCGAAACTGAGGCCAATCCCGCGCTAATACCTCAGCGCCACAAGTTCTCGCCCCCAATTAGTACATACACCCCCCGTTCTATGTAGAATAAATTAAAAGAAAACAAATAATTTACTATTACTGAAACGTCTACCCTATGCAACATGTGCTCCGCACACCCACTCCCCCTCCCGTTCTACTCCCTGAACAAATAATAAAATAATATACAAACATGAACTTAAAAAAAATACTCGCCCTCCATGAAGCTTAGACTTAGGGGACTGGGATACATTTAAATCCTAACTGGGGACACTTGCAAATCATTTTTTGTTGTTGCTGGTATTGCAAGCCAAATATGAAAAGCAATGTATGCAATTGCAAAATATTCACACCCAACTATGCATTTTTAATGCCGTTTTTAAATATTCAAACTTTGATAGTCAATATAGTTCTAATGGTTTGATGTATGAAAACGTTGCTTAAGCCTTTTTTGTAGAACGTTACATTTCTTATATCAATATGTAAAATTCATTCACTAATAATTATCTTTTTTTAAGCTACACAACTTTTAATAAAACCTTATCGGTCTCAGAAATTTGGCAAATTTTCGACCTTGAATATTTATGTAAGGGTGAAAGGAATGAAAAAAGGATTTACGATCTTTTTTGTGGAGCGGTCGATTTTCTGCAAGTACTAGCTAAGAATATGGCTGTACCAATTTTTAGTGATAAGATATATTCATTTTCGCAGAAGCCTATAAGACTAGGAAGTTGGACAGTTTCAACGTTATTGTGACTTAAAAAACGGATTACGATCACGGAATTGTTACTAATTGTTGATTACTAATTGATTTGTTACTAATTCGAAGTTCACTCAATACAATGGCGCCTCTGCAGAATACCTGTGCTGAAATATAAAGACTTAAGCATTTTTCCCCCAAATTTGTTTTACATCTCATGGCTCTGCAAATTTGTTCCATATCCCTTAGCGCATCACCTAGTAAAATATTATATCTGAAATCCGTGTGGTTGTGACAAAAATTGGCTTTCTTTTTTTATCGTATGGAACAAATTATATACTCTTTCCTTAAGCGCGGAAATTTTGTATTGTCCATATAAACATATTTTTAGTACATCTACAAAGTAATTTGATGTACTATTGCGTGCTCAACTGTAAAGTAGAATGTGAAGGGGGTTGCAAACTTATCCGCCACTCCGCGAACTGTTGGTTCCTCTACAATACTGACCTCGCTTCCACCTACTATAAGCCTCTCTAATTCAGTATTGGGAGATACGTGTCGCGATAGTTTCCAGGGGTACAAGGATCTCCTGCGCCTCTGAGACATGAAGTACAGGTCCAAATATTATAAATATTGGTTGATGTAATCTCGTCAAAGTACAAGGTGGCGCAAAAGTAAGCTTTCGATGTTCAGCATATCGGTTGTGGCACGTGCAGTGTGTGCTGTTGCACCGTCTTGTTGGAACCACATGTTTTCCAATCCCAATTCATCAAGTTGCGTCAAAAAGAACTCGTTGATCATTGCTCTGTAGCGCTCACCATTCACAGTGACCGTTTGGCCCCGACCGATTATTGGTCAAATAAATAGTCAGCAATATTCCGCGTTCTGGAGCAGTGTAGCGTAACATTGTTTATTAACGTGTATTTCGCATGTGTTTACTACACAAATGTCAAAACAGAACTGACTTTAGGGGCCAATCGCAAAATTTATAGCATTTTCTGATAGGAGGATTACTTTTGCGCAGTAACCGTTTTTCACCGACCGATTAATGGTCAAATAAATAGTCAGCAATATTCCGCGTTCTGGAGCAGTGTAGCGTAACATTGTTTATTAACGTGTATTTCGCATGTGTTTACTACACAAATGTCAAAACAGAACTGACTTTAGGGGCCAATCGCAAAATGTATAGCATTTTCTGATAGGAGGATGACTTTTGCGCCACCCTGTATGTACTCAGTAATTACAACATATTTATAGACACATACGTATGTATATGTACATAGGTTGGTATCAGTGTTCGGCGTTAATCAATTAAATTTTTAATTGATTTATTAATTGATTAAGAAAGTAATTGCAATTAAATCTATTAAAAGTTGTTGATTGTAGAAGTTGTTTTAACAATTATAATTTGCCCAACACTGGTTGGTATGCACGTGGTAGAGAGAAATGAAATGAACTTGTTTTAATTATTGAGTACATATATATTGACGAGATTATACCAACCAATATTTATTTATTGATCAATTAAATAGTCAGCAATATTCCGCGTTCTGGAGCAGTGTAGCGTAACATTGTTTATTAACTCGTATTTCGCATGTGTTTACTACACAAATGTCAAAACAGAACTGACTTTAGGGGCCAATCGCAAAATTTATAGCATTTTCTGACACTGACTTGATCGAGTGCTGCGTGGCAGTATGAGGCTTCGGCGACTTTTCGACTACGTGGGCGCTGCATTGCAGAGTTCTCGACACGCATGTACTACCGTTGATGTCTAGAAAGCCAGCCCTACCATCACTATAATGGCATTGTTTTACAATAATTATACAATTTGGTTTTAAATTCCTTAGCGTTACTTAATTTAACATCATTTGGCAGTTCATTGAAGCATTTTAGACCTTAATAATATAAATTACATTTATCTGCTTCAGTTTTGTAGGAGGGCAAGTTAAAGTTATTTTTGCTTCGTGTTTACTGAATGTATATTTCTTACATATTTTATATTACTTCTCAAATAATCTGGCAAGGTACCCTCAATAATATTTTTAATAAATTTCATTGTATAATAAAACAGTTGCTGTTTAATGCTTAGCCAGTTAAGATCAGCAAGCATATCTCTGACAGGTGTGTCATAGCGTTTCTTAAGAATGAATCTCATAGCTCGGTTTTGTTGCTTTTGCAGTTTGTAAATTTGACTATCTCTCATAATAAAAAAAATAGTAGGACAGTATATAAAATGAGGTTCAATTATCGATCTGTAAACCATAGCCTTGTATCTTCTACTTAAGTACTTGCAGGTCCGTTTCGTGAAGTATAACTTTTTGGCTATTTTCCCAACAGTGTAATCAACATGCTCATTAAAGTTAAGTTTATCATCTATTTTGATTCCTAAGTACTTGAAATGGTTAACTTTATCAATTGCTTCATTATTTATTCTTAGATTTTGCAGCTCGGTGCTCTGAAATTTCCGTCTTGATACTATCATAAATTTCGTTTTGGAAATATTTAATTTTAGTCTATTCACGCATAGCCAATCAGAGAACTGAAATTCCTCATAGTTCAGGATATATGACATTTCGAGTTTTATCATGAGCAATAAAAATAAAAATTACGCTATAATTATTCTTGAGTACAAAAAATTACAATCATAAGATAATTTTTATGCGTGATGGAAAATGCTAAAAATCGGAACATAATAATTATGATTGAGGAAGATTTTATAAAAATTAAAGATAATGATTATGGCTGAGGAAAATGGTAAAAATTAAGAGGTAATTATTATGCTATATTCATTATCTTTGATAAGTATGGATTAAACTCAAAAAATAGAAATCATTTGCAGATTGCCAGTTTATACCATAGCAAATATGGTGGTGTTTTTGAAATTGTTTTGCAATGTTTACAACATACTGATTTTTATAGTCGAAATAATAAAGAATAATCATTATTTCCCGTCCGTGGTTATTTTTAAGAAAAAAACAAAAGCAGTTTTATTATTTTCAAATTTATAAACAAAAAAGGAAAAAAATTTCCATTTTTAATGAGGCAAAACATACAGCTTAAGGTTTAAAAACATTAATCGTTCGAAATTAATCTGCTCATAACATTTAAAAAGACTATGGGATAAAAAAAAACTATGTGACAAAACTGTTTCTTCATGCATTTTAAGTTATTTGGTTAATAACCAATATATCCACCACGATTTTGAATTAGTTTACCAAATTTTGGGTATACTGTTGATTCAAGTTGGGCAGGTTTCTTAGGATATCTCATACCAATACACTCCCAGACTAAAACATTTCTGCCTAAATTCTTCACAATTTTTTTGTGAAACGGAAGTGAAACTCCTTTTCTTTGGACGACGCACATTTCTTTCTGCATCGTTTCCAGATTGATTTTTTTTCATCGCTACACGGGATATTTCTCCACTTTTTCGATCCCTCAGGTCCTGACCATTCTAAATGGTCTTTTGCAAAGCTCAACTTCGTACTCAAGTGTTTCGCTGGCATAAAAGCAACTTTTCTGACCATTTGTAAGCGTCGGCTCGCTTACGTTGTAACTACGTTTACAATCTCTGCTGCTATCACCTTCGATGACTTAAAAGGATCCTGTTTGCAAATAGAGACAATACGACGATCAAGAACTGTATCAGTTTTTTGTGGCCTTCCGCGACTTTCTTTTTTGGGTTTACGCTTCAAAGCATTGCTTACAAAATTATGAGATCTGCCCATTAATTTCGCAATGTCCCGGAGTGATTTTCCTTGCTTTCTTGGGTTAAAAAAGCAGCCGGTCCTCTTTAACAGTGCAGTGTGACTTGCTTCCCATCTGGTTATTTACTGCATTTTGACGTTTAATGAAAGAAAAATTACCACTTTATAAAAACTTCAAAAACAGTATGAAAATTACTTCTTCTTCTTTAAATGGCCTGGGCGATTTTGACCGTCCAACATAGCTCGCCAGTCGTTTCTTCGTTGCGCCAACTGGCGCCAATTAGAAACACCGCGGGATCGCAAATCGGTCTCCACTTGGTCCTTCCATCGGAGTGGTGGTCTCCCTCTTCCTCTGCTTCCACCGGCGGGTGCCGATAAGGATACCTTCTGGGCTGGAGCATCTTCGCTTATTCGCACTACGTGGCCTAGCCAGCGAAGCCGCTGTGTTTTAATTCGCTGAATTATGTCGGCGTCTGCGTGAAGTTCATACAGCTCATCATTAAATCTTCTTCGGTACTCGCCGTCGCCAACGCGTAGAGGTCCACAAATCTTTCGCAGAACTTTTCTCTCGAATACTCCCAGAGCCGCCTCATCAGATGTTGTGAATGTCCACGTTTCTGCACCATATAGCAGGACGGGTGCGATGAGTGACTTCTAGAGTGTTATTTTCGTTCGTCGAGAGAGGACTTTACTTTTCAATTGCCTACTCAGTCCGAAGTAGCATTTGTTTGCAAGTGTAATTCTTCGTCGGATTTCTAGGCTAACATTATTGTTGGTATTAATGCTGGTTCCCAGGTAAACGAAGTCCTTTACTATTTCGAAATTATTGCTGCCAACAGTGGCTTGGTTGCCAAGGCGCGAATGCGCTGACTCTTTGCATGATGACAGAAGGTACTTCGTTTTGCCCTCGTTCACCACCAATCCCATTTTCTCCGCTTCTTTTTCTAATTTGGAGTAAGCAGAAGTTACGGCGCGGTTGTTAAGGCCAATGATATCAATAACGTCAGCATATGCCAACAGTTGCACGCTTTTATAAAATATTGTTCCAGAGCGGTTAAGTTCTGCAGCTTGTATTATTTTCTCCAGCATTAAATTAAAGAAATCGCACGATAGGGGGTCACCCTGTCTGAAACCTCGTTTAGTTTCGAACGGCTCGGAGAGGTACTTCCCAATTCTGACCGAGCTGGCGGTGTTGCTCAAGGTCATTTTGCATAGCCGTATAAGTTTTGCGGGGAAACCAAATTCAGACATAGCGGCATATAGGCAGCTCCTTTTCGTGCTATCGAAAGCGGCTTTAAAATCAACAAAGAGATGATGTGTGTCGATTCTCTTTTCACGGGTTTTTTCCAAGATATTGTAAAAATCTGGTCGATAGTAGATTTACCAGGTCTGCAGCCACACTGGTAAGGTCCAATCAGTCTGTTCACATCAGGCTTCAGTCTTTCGCACAATACGCTTGGTAGGACCTTATATGCGATATTCAAAAGGCTGATTCCGCGATAGTTGGCGCAGTTTGCAGGATCGCCCTTCTTGTGGATTGGGCAGAGAACACTTAGATTCCAATCTTCAGGCATGCATTCATCCATATTCTGCATAGAAGCTGATGCATGCGCCTTACCAGCTCCTCGCCTCCGTGTTTGAATAGCTCAGCAGGCAAACCATCAGCGCCAGCTGCTTTATTGTTTTTCAATCGGGATATTGCTATTCGCACCTCATTATAGTCGGGTTGTGGAACGTCAATTCCATCATCTTCGATTGTGGGCTCGGGTTCGGCATCTTCTCTGGTTTCTTACTCAGTTTCTCCATTTAAAGGGCAGAGAAGTGATCCCTCCATATTCTGAGTGCTCTCTGAACATCGGCCACCAGGTCGCCGTTCTCATTCTTACAGGAGTTTGCCCCGGGTTTAAAACCTTCTGTCATTCGCCGAATTTTTTGATAGAATTTTCGGGCATTATTCCCGGTGGCCAGCATCTCAAGCTCCTTTATTTCACGCTTTTCTGCCTCTCTTTTTTTCGCTCGGAAAAGCCGCCTCGCTTCCCTCTTCAACTCGCGGTAGTGTGAAAATTACTTAGCTTTAACAAATGTTAGGTGCACTTGCAGTCGTAACTATTATTTTGAACATGAATTTGGTGCGCTCATTCACGCAAAACGGAAATCCACACTTATCCCAGGATTCTCATGGTTTGTGCGGTTAGAAATAGAGATGCCATATTATACCAAATAAACCAAAAGCATAGATTATCGCGTACAGTTAAAAAGACAACTTTTTGTAAAACGAACAATGAGGTGTACAGTGTAACTATTATTTTGTGACATACACACCTTAATATTAATAAATTCAGCTAAAAAGATATTACTTAGTTTAGCGTAAATCTATTTATGGATCTCGATAAATTAAGTAGAAACTGATGAAAGTATGTACACACTAACGTATGTACATTTAGATAACTAGTTTTTTATTGGTTTTTACGATCTGTGGGCGGGTTCGATTCACAGCAAGATCTTTTGAAATAGCAAAACTATAAGAATTAGTCTGACGAGAAACCGTGTACTAGTACTATAACTACAGCCTGTATATGTTTGTTGTTTTAAATTTTTCCTTTAAATTATAAAAATTGAATAAGAATTATTATCAACTGGTCATAAGCTTACAAAAATATGTAAAATTAACAGACCGTAAAAACCAATACCAAAATAAATTGACATCGGAGCACGGGTATGTACAATAACCACCTTTTAGAAACAGAAAAGAACAATGTACAAAAACAAAAATACATGATTTACATATAGGCTAAGAAATTGTGTACGCTGCTGGCAGATAAAAACACCAATCAAAAGAAAAAATGTATTTAAGAAGCATGCAAACTACACGTCGCATAGCAATCAGAATTGCGCGGGTTCGATTCACCGCAAGATCTGTTTTCGAAATAGTATGTACAGGTTGGCTGATGAATTTTGCTACATTAAGAAACTCAAATAATTTTTTTTTCAGTGTATGGAATTCATTTTTCTTTTATTCATGTTAAAGCTCATTAAATTTTATTAAATATAGCTTAATTAGTTTTAAAAATAATGGAATTTAAATGCCCCCCTGCTCGTCGATGCATGTGCGGCATCTTACCAAAAAGTTGTTCATTACTGCTTGGAGAGTTGAGACAGGAATAGCCGCAATTGTTTCTCGAATGGATGGCCTTAGTTCATTCAAATTTGTTGGTTTTGCTTTGAAGACTTCCTGTTTGCAATAACCCCACAAGAAAAAGTCAGGTGCAGTAAGGACAGGCGACCTGGGTGGCCAACGGAATGTGGAGTTTCTGGATATCAGCTTATTGGGAAATTTTCGTCGCAATTCTGTCATAACAGGTTGGGCTATATGAGGAGCTGCACCATCTTGCTGAAACCACACAGAGTTGAAAGAAATTCTCATTCGGCGTAATTCTGGATAGAAAAACTCTCCCAACATGCTCAATAACGGTCTCCAGTAACCGTAACGGTGTGACCGTTTTCTTCGAAGAAGTAGGGCCCGACAATGCAGCGTGATGAAACTGCACACCACACTGTGACACGAGGTGGATGCAATTCCGTCTCATGGAGTATCTGTGGGTTGGAAGCACTCCATATTCGACCATTTTGTTTGTTTATGTTGCCGTTAAATCGAAATGGGCCTCGTCAGACATGAAAAGACAGTTCAACATGTTTCCATCCTCTTCCACCATTTGAAGCATCTTCTGGCAAAATTCCAAGCGAATCGGCAAGTCTGCAGCGTTCAGTTTGTTGGCCATTTGAATTTTATATGGGAATAAGTCCAAATCTTTGTGCATAATTGACTGTAATGACTGTCTGCTTACACCCATTTGAGCAGATAAGCTTCTTGTCGAAACACGTGGATTGTTTTTTATGGCAGCAGCTACAGCAGCGATTGTTTCCTCCGTTCGAACTGAAGGGTTTCGATGGTAAGGTTTTCTGTTCACTGTCCCATGCTCGGCAAAATTGTTTACAAGTTGTTTACGCCACCGGCCTAAATATCACGGTCGGCCCTCGTATTTGTGCAGCCTTACGTATCTGCCCGTGCGGTTGGTTTTATCTCTTTTACCGATAACAGCTCTTACCCCTCCGAACCTAACGAAAGTAAGCATTCGGCGGCGGTACAGAACAAAATGTAAGGAAAGGGCTCGGTCACTTGTTTATCGAGCGTACAAGAGTCACCAGCAGCCATCCCAGGTAATTATACAGATTCCAGCACTTTCAATTCACAATACTGTCGTATATCTAATTTAACCTCTACTTTAATAAAAACCACTTATCCATTGTAATTATTTACATTGAACTCCGGTATTTATTTATTTATTAACTCGTTGCCTTTTTTCTTTCCTACCCCTATTACGTGCGGGCGCGCCCCGTCATTGGAACGACTCCGCCGTAAAAACATTGGTCCTATCGCGCCAGGAAAACAACAAAAATATTTAACCACCCAGTCACGCACAGAGAAATCCAAAATCCACATCAATCTTAATTAATTTAAAATAATAAGATCAATTGGATAATAAACAAAAAACGAGCGAAAGTATATCAGCGAGTGACAACAAACGAGCGAAAGTTCACAAACTACCAAAGGCTATACCAGCGAGCTACAGTATCACACACATATACGAACATTGGCATCATCACATCACATCACATCTTCGCATACATATCATATCATCATATTCATATCAGCTCATACAGTCCATTAACAGAGCATCACACAGTCTACTTTAACAACATTATTGCAACAGTCGTCACGCATCACACTCATTTCACAAGGTACGTTGGTTTTTTTGTTTGGTTCATGCACCACTTTTTTTAACATACGTGAAAAACGTATCGAGTGAATTTTGTGAGTGTGCCTTGGAAAACAAAGCAAGTGAGAAATTTGTGTTCTCGTGGGCACACTTTCGCCTTTTGACTATCGGTTAAGTCCCTCACCAGTAGTAAGACTTATCCGACACAGCTCAAGACAGGCAGTCAGTGAATTTTTTTTATTTTTTTTTTTGTATACACATCACTGCACTGTATATCTCTTATTTGCCACATACTGTGGAAATTCTTTGAGTGATTACATCGCTTGATTCTCACTTGGTTGATGCTTTTTATAGAGCCAACACAAAATTCACTACAAATAATACAAAAGCGTTGCGCATTTACGACATTATCACTACACTGGGTGGCTTGTTTTTTTTGATATTATTGCTTCCAATACTTATTAAGAGTATCAATATAAATTTCAATAAACAATTTTATACATTTCCACATTTCTGGAAAAACACAATTGATTTGTATAACATTTCTATATTATTTTGGTTTGGCAATTCAGGGAATTTCATTCACTGTGGTTTATTTTCCCCAAGGCACACTAAATCTGTACCGAGATTTCTATCTGTGCCACTTTCAAATTACGCTTCTTCACTTTTAGATTTTTTAGACACACTAAATCTGCATCCAGATTTCTATCTGTGTCATCCTTAACTTCGCTTACATTCCGAGCACAAAATTCCTGAGTCGTTACTTCTGTTCTCGTTCCTTTAAAGAGACAAAATATTCAAATTAATAAGAAAAATGGAGACCTACATCCGACCATCCGACTGCATAGTTGAGTTTCAGCAAGACTTTAGCTCTACACCGGTCGGAGAATTAGATAAACACACCCTTGCAATACAGCAAGAGGAGTTAAAATCGTTGTGGAAGAAGACTAAAGCGACATATGAGAGTGTACTCAGCTCGGCTGACTTAACCAAAGATGACTTGCAGTCTTTACGTCAGAAAAACAAGACCTGTTTCGCATGCTACGCGAAATGCATGGCCACAATTAATGCTGAGGTCGAAAAATTATCCATACCTGCCACACCTGCCCCTAAAGTCTCTGAATCTTCCATCAGAGAGAATAATATTCGCCTCCCTCCGTGTGACACCGAGGTGTTCAAAGGTGACTACCTTTCTTGGCCAACCTTTAGGGACTTGTTCACGGCCATATATATATTAAACAAACGCCTTACCCCGGTTGAAAAGTTATATCACCTCAACCAGAAAACTGAAGGGGAGGCAAAAGAAATTGTGCGCAGGTGTCCATTGACGAATGAAGGCTTTTCAACAGCCTGGAAAAATCTGAGTGACAGGTACGAAAATAAACGTATCCTTGTCAATACTCAGTTAAAAACATTGTTTAGTTTAACTGCTGTCGAAAGTGAATGCGGTACAGCAATTAAAAAATTGCAACACGACATTAATAATTGCATTTCGTCGCTCCAATGTCATCAAATTGACATTTCCAATTGGGATGCAATCATTACCTACTTATGCTCCACCAAACTCCCGGAATGCACTCTGGCTCTATGGGAACAAACCATAGAGAACAAAACAGAGATTCCAAAATGGGAGGACATGGATAAATTTCTATCCAATAGGTTCCAAACATTGGAAACCGTTTCTGACCTCAGGGGTTGCAAATCATCCAAGGCACCCAGGAGTCAAAATAATGCACGGGAAACGCCTGCGAGGAGTATACCAAGCCAGCGTCCCTAAAACTTCGTGTAAGATGTGCAACAGTAAGGAGCACAAATTACGAAATTGTCAAAAATTCCGCGGACTATCCACTACAGATCGAATAGCCTACATCAAAAACAACAATTGTTGCTTGAACTGCCTGTCGGCTGGACACACAGTGACACGATGCACAAGTTCATTTAACTGCAGCTCGTGTCACGCAAGGCACAACACCTTACTCCACTTGGCAACAGCTCAGCCAAAGTCAACGAACCAAAGGTGGCGTCAAAATGCGTCAGATGACGCTAATGGTACTAAGGGGGTATTATTAGGAACAGCACGTGTGAACATTCACTATAATGGAGTAGATTTTTCTGCTAGAGCCCTGATTGACTCGGGTTCAGAATGTTCATTCATGACAGAAAGATTAAAGCGACGATTAAATCTCCCATCGAAACGCTTGCACGTCCAAGTTTCTGGAATAAACAATACTCTGTCAGCGCAAGTGAAAGAGTCGTGCTCCATTCAGCTAGGTTCCTTAATCAACCCCTTAGTAGGAATCGACACAGTGGTATTGGTCCTACCCCAACTAACAGCGGATCTTCCTACTTGCCAAGTGAGCGCATTGACTCGGCAAGCATTCCCTGACCTAATCTTGGCGGATAAGAGGTTCTTCGTTAATGAACCAGTCGACCTCATCCTAGGAGGTGACATATATCCACAAGTCATATTAGACGGTATACGGAAGAACGTATTAAACACGCTTCTCGCCCAAGAAACCGTATTCGGTTGGATCTTAACTGCTCGTGCAGACGCACCTAAGCCAACCAATACTCGGGTATCATTTTTCAATGAAATAAGCCTGGACAAGCAGTTAACCGCTTTCTGGGAGTTGGAGGATGTCCCGAAGAAAAGGGCACTTAATGAAGCGAATGCCTATTGCGAAGCACTCTTCAAAGCCACAACGGAAAGGAACTCCGATGGGAAATATATTGTCGCCCTTCCATGATTTTCCTAATACTATCAGCTTAGGGCCTTCTCTAAACGGTGTTTGCTCTCAGTTTTATCGAAATGAGACGCGCCTTTCAAGACACCGGCCCTACAAACAGAATATAATAGAGTATTAGCGGAATATGAGACGTTAGGACATATGTCACAAGTTCCCACTATCATACCACCCCATTCTACAGATTGCTACTTCTTACCACATCATGCGGTTATAAAAGAAGAAAGCACGACCACGAAGGTCCGGGTAGTATTCAACGCTTCGTGTCCTACTGCTAATGGCACAAGCTTAAATGACGTACTTCATACAGGCCCAGTCCTTCAGGCCGATTTGACTATCCTACTCCTTCGGTGGAGATTTTTCAAGTATGTCTTTAATAGCGATATTGAGAAAATGTACCGCCAGATCTGGATAAACCCTAAACAGACAAAGTTCCAAAGGATAGTTTTTCGACCCAATCCAGGTGACCCCATACGCGTCTACGAATTAAAGACCGTGACCTTTGGAGTTAATTGCGCCCCGTATCTGGCCATAAGAACACTGCATCAACTAGCGGACGACGTGGAGAGCTCAGCCCCTACAGCAGCAGATATTCTTCGCACAAGTATGTACGTTGTTGACGTTCTTGCGGGGGGGCATAGCATCGATACAACCATCAAAGATCGCGATGAAATAACGCAGGTCCTACAGTCGGCAGGCTTCTCCCTACGCAAATGGACGTCGAACTGCAGCAAAATACTGCATGGAATACCCAAACTTCATCGGCTAAACGAGGACTTTTTGGAGTTCGAGGACTCAAGTATGGTCAAGACCCTAGGCATCCGTTGGAACGCGCATTCCGACTCCTTTTATTTTACGGCAAAACCCATCGAAAATAGGGATATTATAACAAAAAGGGCAATACTTTCAGCAATCGCCAAACTCTTCGACCCGTTAGGCTGGTTGGCACCGGTCGTCATAGTAGCCAAAATACTTATGCAGAACATGGCTAGAGGGGACTGCCTGGGACGAAAGAGTGTCTACACTAACCCTAGATCGGTGGCAGAGCTTCATGCAGGACTACCACGAAATCAATAAAATTCAAATACCTCGATGGGTGCATTTCACGCCCTCCAACGTTGTGGAAATACACGGGTTCTGCGATGCATCAGAAAAAGCCTACGCAGCCACAATCTATCTACGAGCAAAGATAGGGGACCAGATCTACGTCAATCTATTAATGGCGAAAACAAGAGTCGCCCAAATCAAAACAATTTCCCTGCCCCGATTGGAGCTCTGTGGTGCAGTCTTGTTGGCCGAAACCATAGAATCTGTTATAGAAAACCTTAACTTAGGCACTTTCAACGTTCACCTATGGACTGACTCAACTATCGTCTTAGCTTGGATCAGAAAACCACCGTGCGCTTGGTCAACATTTGTGGCACACCGAGTAACGAAAATTGTAGAAAAGGTGGGAAATAAAGCCTGGCGACACGTAGATTCTGCATCAAACCCAGCAGACATGGCCAGCAGAGGACTATCAGCGAAGGATATAGTAAACCACACTTTGTGGGACCATCTTATTATTATTATTATTAAAATGGCCAACTCAAGAAAAATATTATGGTACAAACGTCGAAGAGAAGAGAGTACAAGTTCATACAACTAAGCAAATACAGGATAACGAGGACATTCTCGAAAGGTTTTCTGATTTTTCAAGGGCTTTGAGGGTCATATCATACATTATGAGGTTCTCTCAAAGAACTAACCCCAAAACAAAATCTTTCGAAGCGGAGTCATACCTCATTTCGCCCGACGAAATTAAGGATACGACTCGCCGGCTTATCAAAATATATCAACAGAAACATTATTCTGAAGAACTAAGGGATTTTAAAACCGGGAAACCCATTGGGACTAAAAGTGAAGTCCTTCCTCTGAACCCCTTTGTCGACAGCCATAATATCTTGCGAGTGGGTGGTCGTCTCTCTGCATCCCATGATCTCGCCTTTAACGAACGCCATCCAATTATCCTCCCGTACGCCTGCTGTTTCACCCGTCTGCTCGTCCAGTTTGTCCACAAGATCTCCTTGCATGGCGAAAACCAACTAATGCTGCGGCCCCCACGCACTCAATATTGGATTCCTAAGGTGAAAAATATGATCCGGTCAACCATCCATAACTGCAAGGTCTGCACGATCTTCCGAAAACGAGCGGCGACCCAACTGATGGGCGACCTTCCACCAGAACGCACCACCTTCTCCCGCGCGTTCACAAACACCGGTGTATATTTCGCCGGACCTTTCGACATCAAGTCCTACAGCGGGAGAGGATGTCGTCTATCAAAGGGCTACGTGTGCCTCTTTGTCTGCTTCACGACCAAGGCTATTCACTTGGAGGCCACTTGTGATCTTAGCACCGCCTCGTTCTTAGCAGCGTTGGACAGGTTTGTTGCCAGACGAGGATGTCCAAAGAACATCTACTCCGACAATGGAACTAACTTTGTCGGAGCCTCCCGAGCCCTCCGCTCAGAGTTCAAGGCCTTTCTAAAAGATGCTCGGAACCAAACCCTGTCGACCTACTGCCATCAAACCCTGACCTGGCACTTCATACCAGCTGGCGCTCCTCATATGGGCGGACTGTGGGAAGCAGGGGTAAAGAGTTTTAAAACTCACTTTAAAAAGATCGCTTCCGATCATAAATTTACTCTTGAAGAGTTCTCTACTTTACTTTGTCGAAGCGAGTCTTGTCTCAACTCTCGACCACTCAGTCCATCCTCCAACGAGCCGTCCAACTTGGAGCCACTGACTCCGGGACATTTCCTCGTTGGAGGGCATCTTTTAGCCCCACCGGAGATCGACGTTAGCGAGAATCGCGCCTCGCTCGTCAACCGATGGGAGAAACTCAAGTCCCTTCACCAAACGTTTTGCAAACGATGGAAAACCGAGTACCTCACCGAACTGCAGAAACGTGTAAAGTGGAAACATCCACAATCCATCTTGAAACAAGGGGACCTAGTCGTTCTAAAGGAGGACAACCTACCTCCCAACGAATGGAGGCTAGGAAGAATCTCCCAACTACATCGTGGACCAGATAACCGAGTCCGAGTCGTCGTGCTTGATACCGCGAGGGGCCAGACTACCAGACCAATCACGAAGTTGGTCCCACTGCCATCCGGTAACAAGAATGGCGAGAACTGATATTATTCCACTTCTAAATCTCCCTAATTCCACTTCTAATTACATTCCGAATTAGGGACGTCACGGCTTAGCCGAAGCGACTTAGCAGAACGTATTTGCTAAAAATGTAACGAGGCCACTGAGGCCTACCGCAATCGGAAGAACCGACCCATCACAAGTAAATAAACACACTCGTTCCAACGTAACGAGGTAACAGTAATCCTACCGCAGACGGGCGAACCGGTCTGCCACAAAAGTTGCAAATTTCACATACACACCCAATAATATCTATTTTTCTACCCACTTACACAAAGGCTAGATGAAACAGATATCCCCCCAGACAGTCTCAAGGAATCATAAATGGGATCGTTTATGGCCACTTACGAGTCTTACAAAATTCAACAAAATGAAAAATTTTGGCTCTTAAATTACAGTGTTAGTCACTTAAGAGTCTTACAAAATTCAACAGAATGAAAAATTTTGGCTCTTAAATTAGACCTTTTTGGCTTCGAAATCGAAGACTGCATACGTGTTAAGCTTTGTTTTTTTTTTTTTTTTTGCCAAGGCATGCGTAATTGCAAAACTGGAAAGTGCAGCATTTGTTTGCAAGCGGCAAATCCTTGTGTCTGAGTTAACACAAGAAATTAGCAAGCCTTGTCAATTAGAAGAAATCAACAATTTCAGTTTTAATCATTTCGAATGTCAGTTTTGTATCCGCCGTAAACCTCGCTGGCATCTATCTCTATGGCGCGATATACAACAGGTATATCATCATAAACCTCCTAAGAGATTTTTGTGCTAAGCTTCTCTTCCAATTTGTGGTGTGCCGATTTGAATTTTCCCTACAAATTGGTGGGACCTACGGTTTTTTGCCGACTCCGAACGGCATCTACAAAGGAGACGAGTTTTTGCTGAGGCCTGTCATGGCAGAGATACACTCGGAGAGTTTGCCAAACCACTGCCGAGGGGCGACCCCGTTTTTTGAAAAACGAACCATGGACCTTCGGTGTGGTGGGCCGGCAACACTACCTTCACACCACGGCGGCCTCGCTGGCATACAAGCATATAAAATACAATCACGAGTTAACAAAATTAAATTTTTTTTTCCTTATTATTATCACAGTTCTTGTGATTATCTTTCGGCTGAGGCTAATTTTGATGTCACTGCAGATTGTATTCCCGATAGTCACAAAAGTTTACAGGAAGATGATGAGACACGTGCTGAAGTTGATGAAATTGTATCTATAACGACATCACCATCAACATGTTCCATAACTAGTTCCAAAGAAGCGCATCAGATATGTGAGCGACAAACAGTCACACAATTGGGAGAGCGCACCCCCAGCCGAATCACTTTAATTTCCATAGATAATGATTTAAAACCCAGCGATGAAGGTTCAAAGGTAGTCAAGTCATTTGATGATTATACCACATCGCAATATAGTTGTATGACTCCTGGTGCAGAACCAGAAGAAATGCGAGTGTCCCTTGCCAGCATTAAGTTGGGCGAATGCGGACGATGTGTGGCAATTAATGTGCAAAAAGGACCAACAAGCAGCCTGTTTGCGTTCAGGTTCAATGTTGGAACGTCATTCCAGCTTACAGCCTCGCATGCGTGCCATATTGCTTGATTGGTTGATAGAAGTGTGTGAAGTATACAAGTTACATCGAGAGACCTATTACTTGGCAGTGTATTATTTACACCGTTATCTCAGCGAACAAAAAATATTCAAAAGACACATCTACAACTGATTGGCATAACGTGTCTTTTCGTTGCAGCAAAAGTAGAACAAATTTATCCACTAAAAATTTATGAATTTGCTTATGTTACAGATGGCCCAGGCCACGAATCAGATATATTACAGCACGAAGTTTTGCTCTTGCAAACACTTGAATGGAGTATAAATCCAGTGACACCAATGGGATGGTTAGGCGTTCATATGCAATTGAATGTAAACAATAGAACTCCTGCGTCATTTAAACGTGCTTCATCTAAATCAAAAACATCGGCGTTAGCTGATGATGAAGACACAAATGATGCCTTCATTTATCCACAATTCTCTGGGATGGAATTCGAGCCGATAGCACACCTTCAATAGAGATATTGCCCTGCGGTGCTCGGGATTCGATTGGCAAACAATTCAACCTTGCACTTTGGATGCAGCCATATTTTCAAGTGGTGCGGGAAGAGTCAACTTATCTATCTCTAATGGAACAAAAATGAACAGATCACAAATCGTTTTGGTTTTAGGCCATATTTGTCCAAATATTGTCTCGGACGACTCGCACATTATACAAACGCACACAATATCGATGGGAATGTTTGATCGCGTTGCCCAATTACAGCAACATATTTTGACAGCTAAAGCCCGTACAGAGGCATCATGGCTTATTATGCCCGGAGGGACTGTTAACGCCACCCGCTTCTAGTCGAAAGCCGGTCGATGTAACAGATATTGATGATGAGCATGAGCCAAATCCGTCAGAACGAATAAAAAGCACGGCAAGTGTCCCATGCACAAATCCGACTGTCAAGTTTATGAGTTTAAAGGAGGCTACAATGGCGCGGGCGAGGATGCAGGATTTCATAAATACACGGCTCATTTGCCAACTGATCGCCAAGCTAGCGAATACAACCTGAATCACAAAAACCGTGGTCTTGCCTTAATTTTAATCACGAATATTTTGATATACCATCGTTAATGTAGATTGTGAAAATCTTGGTGCTGCACTGAAAAAGTTACACTTCGATGTAACCATTTATAAAGACTGCAAATTGAGAGATATTTTGAAACATGTAGGTGAACACGGTTATCTTTACCCCAGGAAGTTCAATATAAATTAGATACTATATGGCATTATTTTTCTTCACATACTTGCCCCACACGTACCGGTAAACCTAAATTGGTTTTCATACAAGCTTGTCAAGGTGATCATTTCGATCCTGATGTATTAATGCGTAAGACAACTGAAACTGATGGTGAAACATCGATGAGCTATAAAATTCCTGTGCATGCAGATTTTCTTATTGCCTATTCAACTATACCGGGTCTTTATTCATGGCGTAATACCACTAATGGGTCATGGTTTATGCAATCACTTGTGAAAGAATTAAACACTAACAAAAAGCACGACATCTTAACACTGCTAACATTTGTAAATCAACGTGTTGCTGTCGATTGTGAATCATGTGTGCCAGATTGCCCCATAATGCATCAGCAAAAACAAATTCCATGTGCTACAACAATGTTGATTCCAAGACAAACAGTCGAAAGGCGCATAAACCAACATACCATTATCATCATAAACATTTGGACACGTGATACACCAAAAACATAAAGAATGTGAAATTCTTTGCACAACTTGTCATGAAAAAGAAATACGTTTCTTCTAATATAGATAAGCTACATTATTTTGGGAGTACTGAACAATAAGCAATAATTTTTTTTTGGTGCAACTGCTATGGTACATACATTTTCGTGTGTATTTGAAGGCAGACTGAACTGCT
The DNA here is from genome assembly GCA_949987695.1 of Merzomyia westermanni. Taxonomy (NCBI): domain Eukaryota; kingdom Metazoa; phylum Arthropoda; class Insecta; order Diptera; family Tephritidae; genus Merzomyia; species Merzomyia westermanni. The sequence continues at coordinate 100,840,244 of OX465288.1, read as the reverse complement.
TCCAATATTAATCGCTTTGGTTTTGTCATTTGACTGAAATTCCAAGTAAAATAACGTACATTATTACTTTTAGACTTTAGTATCCACTTAAGTGTACTTTTCTGAATATATTACAATTATAAAGAGTTCACCTGAAAATAGAATAAATAAAACTATATCAGTTATCGAAAAGAACAATATACTAATGTGAAATATTGAAGATTGTTTATTGCCATATTGTTAATCATACATTGTGTCGCCATTGCCATAAATGCTCGCTATTAGCTACATTGTCATCTCTACTATCCAAATTGTAATCGATTGTTTGAATCAATAAAAATGTAAACCCTGGTGTTTTGCCATCGCTTTTGGAATGCGATACCGTTTGCTTGAAACACATATAAATTCGTGCAACGGCAAAAATACGTGTCAAATCACGCTTGCAAAACGGTGTGTTAAAACACCAGGAAATAACCTGGCTCGCTAAAGCCTGTTAAACCTGAAACACCGTTGCGTGATAAGCTTTATTTCCTGTTAACAACGTTTATTAAGTGCTGAATTATATTTCTAAATATTCTCGCGAATATTCAGTTCGCCGTTGAATACGTCAACCAACAATAAATTGTGTTTAAACGCCTGCCAACACTCACCGAACATAAGCGGCAGTACTAAATTCGCACGTTTATGCGAAATATGATACTTCGGTCACCTCTACGCCGGAGTAAACGCCAACAATCAAACAACCGTACGGCCGCCACACTGCCATCTTCCAGACCAACGAAGATTACCGCCACATCCGCTGAAGCCCAGCCCAGCAATACAGTTAAAGCCATTGGAAGTTGTGCAGCAATATCTGCCACGAAACCTCAAGCGATGTCACTCGCTACACCTGGCACTAGCGCTCCATCGTCGATTCCGCATACGAGCTTCATACAATCTAGCGCTCCGTCACATAGCCAACCACCACTACATGTCACAATGCAAGAATTCAGTGCCCAATCAGGTACAGCTACGCCAGCAGGCACCCCATGGACAACTGCCTCATTATCTAGCGATCAATCGTATATTAGCGCGCCAGAGAACATTTCAGTAACAAGTGCCTCATTGTCTAGCGCTCTAGCAATTGCCGCCAAGCCACTTGACACGCCAATGACAAGTGCCCCATCGCCTAGCGCTCTAGCAATTGCCGCCAATCCACTTGACACGCCAAGGACAAGTGCCTCATCGTCTAGCGGTCTAGCAATGGTTGCCCAGCCACTGAACATGCCAATGACGACAGCCTCAATGTACGGCGCACCATCCAGCATCTCAGTAACATGCGCCTCATCAACATATAATATTCCAGCGACTTATATCCTGCCAAGTAATGCTCACCAGTGTAACATGCTATCGCATCCAACAATATCATCTAGTGCCGCATCAGCTAATGATTTGCAAGTAAACACGAGTACATTCAGCCGGACTCACCAGGTAAGAGACTTTATTTCAAATCCTTCCCATGTCAGTTTAGATCATAGCACCGACGCTTCAGTCGGGCTGACCCCTGCTAGCGTCAACCTTGTCAGCCTAGAACTCGCCAATGCCACAACGACAAAGTCTACCTACTCCGACTCCTCGTCACAGATGAACGTCCTCTACCAGATGCAACAACAAATAAGTAAATTAGAGGTGCAACTGAAAATAGCACACGCTAGAATATCTGAAAACGAACGTCAAGGTCCTGCAATCGTGTCGTTACCTTCAGTGCCGCCAATAGCATCCGTAATTCAACCGACCTCTATTTACTCTCACACCAGCGGTATCGCGCCGGCTGTACCGAAACCCCCTATAAGCTTGAATGGTGGCACCAGGGCCCACGAAAACAATCTTGTCGACTCAGTCAATGGGCACCCAGGCATGGTTCTGCCGCATACCATTCATGACGTTACCAGTCAGTCTGCTGCATACATGCAGCACCGTTATAATACCTTGACTACCAACATGCAACATATGCCACAAACCACTTTAGAACATAGTTCGTCGATCATGCCACCCTATAGTGCATCAGCGCCTTCATCGGGAGGAACGTCGGGAATTAACCCTTTGTCGTCCCACAATGCTACACTGCCCAGGAAGTTGCTTGACTTGCCGCAATTCTCAGGTCAGCCAGAAGACTGGCCAGTATTGTACGCGTCATATGTTGAATCTACTTCTGTATATAATTATTCTAATTTTGAAAATAATCAAAGATTAAATAAATGTTTGAAGGGTGAGGCCAAAGACACCGTTAGATCCTTGTTAATTCACCCTAATAATGTAGGCGCAGTAATCGAACAGTTGCGCTTTAGATACGGTCGCCCAGAACAACTAGTTCGTAGTCAAATCAAAGTAGTACGCGATATGCCTTGCATATCTGAGTCTGCCATCAACAAGTTGGTGCCGTTTGCCACAACGGCACGAAATCTTACTGTTTTCCTACAATCTATAGGTGAACAGAAACACTTAGCGAACCCGACGTTGCTAGAAGAGCTAGTAAACAAATTGCCTGTTAGCAAACGTCTAGAATGGGCAAGATATTCGGCGCCGATTCGACCGTACCCTACAATAGCCAACTTTAGTGAATGGCTCTCCGAAGTTGCAAGCTTTGTCCAGATGATCCAGGACCATGATAGCCATGAAGCGAAGCGCCGCCCAGTTCTACACGCAACTAAAGATCACAGCTCATTAAAATGTTTGCTGTGTCAGGGGAACCACCGGCATGTAGACTGCCGTCGTTTGCTCGATACCAACGTATCAGAGCGGTGGAAGACAGTCAAACGTCTACGTCTTTGTTTCAGTTGCCTATCGCCAGGACATCGCACCAGTGCTTGTCGTCGTCGTAAAATCTGCACCGAGAGCGGATGCCAAAGGTATCATCATAAATTGCTACATGGTAATAATACTAGCAATGAAGTCGGCACCGTTGCCGTCCCCAAGTCATCAAGTCCCAATAACGCTGTCCTCAGTTGTTCTGCACACGCTTCAAATAATTTACTGTTTCGAGTAGTCCCCATAACACTGTATGGACCCAATAAGAGCGTGAATACCTACGCGCTCCTAGATGAAGGGTCATCAATCACAATGATGGATGTGTCACTAGTGCAAGAACTTGGTCTCAAATGTCAGGAACGTCAATTGGAGATCCAGTGGTTCGGAGGGAAGGCAGCAAACGAGCAGGTAGCGGTGACCACGGTCTCAGTCAGCGGATTAGGCATGAAGAAGCGACATACTCTTCGGAACGTGCATGGTATTTTGAATCTAAACTTACCATTCCAAAGTCTCAGTCAGACGGACATATATAATGCCAGCAGATATCAAGGTAAGATGCCAGTAAAGCCGTACGAGAACGTAACGCCTAAGGTTTTAATTGGGTTAGACCACTGCCACTTGGGTTTACCTACAAAACCTGTAATATCCAATCGTAATGGACCTTTCGCCAGTATTACGGAACTAGGTGTTTGCATATTTGGACCAGCAAGCAACTTGCCACCAAGGAAGACGGCCTGTCTTCATATTAACACGTCGGATCGTCAGATGCACGACATGATTAAAGAATATTTCAGTACAGAGTCATTCGGGGTAAGAGCGGCGCCAACGATTGAAAGCGCTGCCGACGTACGGGCCAAAGAGCTTCTCGAATCAACTACGGTTAAAATTAATGGTCGTTTCCAAACAGGGTTGCTGTGGGAAAGCGACAATGTGAAGTTACCGGACAGCTACTCCATGGCTTTGAAACGTCTTGTGGGAATAGAGAGAAAGATTTGGCGCAACAAAGAGTTCGGTAAAGCGTACAATGACATAATCCGCAATTATATTGAGAAGGGGTACGCGCGCAAACTACAGCCACTAGAGCTAGCCGAAATCAACTCAAAGATATGGTATCTCCCGCATTTTGCCGTGGAAAACCCCCACAAGCCGGGTAAACTTAGGTTCGTTTTCGACGCCGCCGCTACCTCGCATGGAGTATCGTTAAATACACACTTAATGAAGGGCCCTCAGCAGTATCGACCGTTGGTGGCCATATTATTTCATTTCCGACAAGGTGCCTTTGCTGTTTGCGCAGATATTCAAGAAATGTTCCACCAAGTGGTCATACGACCGGAAGATAGATGTGCACAAAGGTTTTTGTGGCGCAATGGCGACAGCAGGGAACCGCCTGACATATATGAGATGACAGCGATGACATTCGGTGCGGCCTGTTCGCCCTGCTCCGCCCATTACGTGAAAGTGAAGAATGCAATGGACCACGCCGGCAAGGGAGCACGAGCCGTTCGGGCCATAACAGACTATCACTATGTAGACGACTACGTTGATAGCTTTTCTTCCACGTCTAGAGCTATAGAAATCGGCAAGCAAGTCCGCGAGATTCATAAAGATGCCGGGTTTCAATTACGAAAGTTCCGGTCGAACTCCTTGGAAGTCGCAACCGCATTGGGTGGTGAAAATTCAGCCTTGACCATAACGTCAAAGGAAGCCATGGAATCCGGAAAGGTTTTGGGAATGCTGTGGCAGCCGTCCACTGATCACTTCACGTATCGCCTGGAATTTCATGGAGTCGACTCCTCGGTTATGAACGGAGGGGTGGTACCCACAAAGAGAATGCTGCTGAGTATCATCATGTCCATCTTCGATCCTTTAGGTTTCTTGTGTCACCTCACTATATCGGCTAAATTGATGATGCGCGTAATATGGAAGCGAGATTTAGGTTGGGATGAGCCAATACCTGAAGACGTAGATGCTATGTGGAAGCACTTTCGAATACAGCTGTTAGACGTCATGGAATGCAAGATCCCACGCCATTATTTTCGACTAGGTGAACCAAAATCCCTGCAACTGCATATATTCGTAGATGCCAGCGAAGATGCATTTGGAGCCGTAGCGTTCTGGAGGTCACAGAGTTCAGATAACATTGTAGAAATTAACATCGTATACGCCAAGACAAGAAGTGCTCCACTCAGGACCCTAAGTATTCCCAGGCTAGAACTACAAGCCGCCGTTCTGGGGTCACGTATGCTGACGACTATAACCGAGGAACATACCCTGACTGTCGATCGGTGCATTTTATGGAGCGACTCGAAAACGGTCCTGAAATGGATATCCAGTGAACACCGTCGGTACAAGCCCTTTGTCGCTCATAGGGTAGCGGAGATCCTCAACGTGACCAGCCCATCTGACTGGAGATGGGTGCCAACGAAAGATAATGTTGCTGACGAGGCCACTCGTGCGAAAAGGGAAGTGAACATGGACTCGTCCTCACGGTGGTTTAAAGGTCCCTCATTTTTATATCAAGCCGAAAAAGGGTGGCCAACCAACGATACACCCATAGAGAATGTCGAAGAAACCGAAGAACTTCGGCCAAGCTACATACTTCTAAGCGTAAAAAACAGCATTTTTGAGTTCGAGAGATTTTCATCATTTCTGAAATTAAAAAGAGTCGTCGCATGGGTGCTACGCTTCGCCCACAATTGCAGACATATAAATACAAACGGTGGTTTAGAGCGTGGATTAACCGTTCATGAGCTTGACGCTGGCGAACGTCTATTATGCCGGCATGCTCAGCGAGAGGCATTCTCATCCGAATTAAGCCGTTTGCAGAAGGGATTGAATGTAACAATGGAAAGTCCATTATACAAACTGACACCAATATTAGATTCAGATGGACTTCTTCGAGTTTGTGGACGCCTAGATGCGGTTAGCTGGCTTTCCTACGAGGCCAGGCGTCCTATCATATTGCCATCTCACCACATCGTAACGAACCTGATAGTTGCACACGAGCATAATAAAATGATGCACCAAAATACGGAGGCAGTTATTTGCATGATTCGCCAGAGGTATTGGATACCCCATTTGAGGAGGGTTATTCGCGGGATCATAGCAAGCTGCAACACTTGTAAATTAAAAAGGGTAAAGGCGATCGCGCCTATAATGGGTTTGCTCCCGGAAGATCGCGTAACGCCATACGTACGACCGTTTACATATACGGGGTTGGATTATTTTGGGCCGGTGAGGGTGACAATTGGACGGAGATCGGAGAAAAGATGGGTGGCTTTATTTACGTGCTTAACAGTACGCGCTATTCACTTGGAGGTCGCTTATGACCTTTCAACCGACGCATGCATATTGGCGATGAGGAACTTTATGAACCGCAGAGGGGTGCCCAGAAGAATAAGGTCGGATAACGGAAAAAACTTTATAGGAGTGGCTGGCGAGGTTAGACGTCTCTCAGAGGTGTTTGACTGCGGCGCGTTGCGGGACGAACTGACATCGAAAGGCGTTGATTGGGTCTTTAATTGCCCTGAGAATCCTTCTGAAGGCGGCGTTTGGGAACGCATGGTACAATGCGTTAAAAAAGTGTTGCGGCACACAATGAAAGAGGTGAGTCCTAAAGAGCACACGTTCTATAGTCTGCTAGTAGAGGCTGAAAACGTGGTTAATTCACGTCCGCTCACATATCTGCCGATCGCACCAGATCGAAAAAAAAGAACCCTTAACGCCAAATCATTTTTTGCTGGGAAGTGCGAACACTGCTCAGACACCAAGTGCTTTCGAACCAGATCAAAAGTTGTGTTCCCTGCGCAAGCAATGGAGAGTCGCTAGACAGTTGCGAGATCGTTTCTGGAAGAAGTGGGTAGAGGAATACTTGCCCACGCTGACTCGTCGTGTGAAGTGGTGTGCGCCAACAAAGGCATTAACTGAAGGAGATCTCGTTTTTATCTGCGACATGAAACTACCACGGAAAGAGTGGCGGCGAGGCCGAGTGGAGAGAGTGTACCCTGGAAAGGATGGTCAAGTCCGCCGAGCTGACGTGTCAACTTCCACGGGAACGGTTAAACGTCCTGCATCCAAACTGGCCAAGCTAGATGTCGATTGTGGTGAATCTATTCGATCCACGGGGGCGGGGGTGTGAAATATTGAAGATTGTTTATTGCCATATTGTTAATCATACATTGTGTCGCCATTGCCATAAATGCTCGCTATTAGCTACATTGTCATCTCTACTATCCAAATTGTAATCGATTGTTTGAATCAATAAAAATGTAAACCCTGGTGTTTTGCCATCGCTTTTGGAATGCGATACCGTTTGCTTGAAACACATATAAATTCGTGCAACGGCAAAAATACGTGTCAAATCACGCTTGCAAAACGGTGTGTTAAAACACCAGGAAATAACCTGGCTCGCTAAAGCCTGTTAAACCTGAAACACCGTTGCGTGATAACTAAATTTACAACTTAACTCGTGAAGAAATTTTCCATAATGACATTCATTCAGAAGTGTATCCAGTGCTGAATGAATGGGCGTAGCCCCTTCGCGTAACGATTAGTGTCAATCCGAGTTGCCACGCACGGGTATTTAATCGTTACAAAAATCCCCCACTTTTTTTTCGGCTTACCGTATTGAGCGGCGGAATTTATTCGCCAGCTTATGCGAATTACGGGGGGAGTCGAAATGTATAAAAAAAAAAAATCGCTAAATTGTAAATATTGAGCAGAGAAATGTTGACATTTATCGCAGGGAATATGAACGTCGCAATTTAGCCTAGGTACAATATTGACAACTACGAATGTATACACATATATACATGAAGTATTGCCAATTGTGCTTTTTCAAATAAATTCGTATGCCAGTACGTTGTTAAACGATAAATTATAGTTTAACACACAAATACGAAAGATAAGAGGCGGAAATATACTTTAGTTGAACGTTTATTAACACATTATTTGCTTCCCCCGTGGTCTTCATTTGGGCCAAAACTTACGACCTTTGGCACAGCAAAATGGAAAATATTTTTCACCGCACTTTTTCAGAATTTTAACCGATTCGATTAAATTTGTTCAGGGATGTATTACCCCATCTGTCGCGATGCATCTGTCTCCGCCTCTACATTGGCAAGTGAGACAGACATCATCGGTGGGATGTGGCAGCACAGAATCGCTGACTACATCTGCAGCACACCAAATGTGGGTGATTTACTAGGTGACAGACCACGGTGTTAATCAGCTGGTTATGCCTCACTACACGAACCAGCGGGAATGCATGTATAAATGAATGCATTTCATACAAATTTGTGCATATAAAATCGCACAGTGACATAACTATTTCGTGAATGCAGAAACCTTCACACTATTCTCCCTTTTCTAAGCGGCTTCACCAAAATATGTTAACTCTCGATTTATAAGGAGTTACCCAACACATAAGTTACCAAGGCACTTCTACTTTTTTCGGGGGGAAAGAAAGTGTCAAAACGTGACAAAGCTAGAAGGGAAATATTCACGCAACAAACTTGAACGTTTACAAACGTTTAATCTTGTAACATCCTTTCGAAAAAAAAAAATTTTAATTTAATATGCCAAACCAAAATACTGACAATGTCAGTCGGTTATGTTCACAAGCCACCCAGCCATACAAAAATGATGGGCCTACTAACGGGTTTAATTTTAGAATGACTCGTTTTACTGCCACACGCGCAAAAACGGAGCGGTCCAACACCTTTACCATCCCGTGTCGACTATGCAACAACAACCATGGCATACGGTTTTGCCAGAAGTATCGAGGTATGTCGGCAGAGGAGAGACTACGAGTGGTACTTATACATAAGTACTGCCCCAATTGCTTGTCCCCTTTCCACCGACCGGAAATATGCCCTAGCAAGGACCGCTGCTATCGCTGCAACGAACCTCACCATACGTCCCTTCACATGGACGACGTCACGGCACAAGTCCCCGCGCACCCCCGGCCAACGGTTCCGTCTAGAGATGATGCCGGAGAGATATCGGACGACGCGCTGTCCATAACCCTCACCGAGACAACCAAGTCTTGGGCGGAGCAAGTAGCAGAGGAGGAGGAAGAAGAGGAAGCCATGAGGGCAGCAGCAACAACCACTCCCCAGCTCGGCGGCTCGGAAACACGTCCTTTCCGACCGCTACTACGGCACGAGCAACGGAGGATGCACAAGCCAGACAAAACTCGACGTAAAGTAAAGACACCCAAACTACGTGAGGGTGGCGCGGAAACACGTCCTTTTCGCCCATCCCAGCGGGCTGTTTAGGTGAATCGCGGTGGCTCGGAAACACGTCCTTTCCGACCATCTCACAGTCCCACCGGTGTCCGTCGTGGTGACGCGGAAACGCGTCCTTTCCGCTCGTCACGACGAACAGCGGGTCGGACGGCACCTTACCAAGCCCGCAACCCTGTTAACGACACCACAATCGTCCGCCCCAAGGACACACCAGCCACGTTTCGGACTGGCCGAGTTGCCAACCTGCCGGCCACAGCGCTTATAATGCGATCGTTTGTCGCCATCGCACCAACGGCTAGCGTGGCCATCGAATCTGGCGGAGAACTGCACATCGTCCGTGCCCTGCTCGACCCGTGTTCATCAACCACGGTCATTGACGGTGAGCTCGCCAGAGATCTCCGCCTAGAACGTGTTGGTGATACGCGGCCGAGCAGGTGTACCCTCATCTTACGCGGGAAGTACGGAATCACCAGAAGGGTCACCACGCAAGCCACGGTCCTTGCTCGCCACTACCGCATGACCCCGGTGTCGAACATAGACGCGACCGTAGCCGCCCCCTTCCAGTTGATGAAGCTGGCGGATCCTGCGTTCTTTCGTGCATCACCAGTTCGACTCACTCTCGGGTGTGACGTGTATGCCAGCCTGAAGCTGAGCGGCACCCCACCGTCGACCATAAATGGGCTATTAGCACAGGCCACAATCTTCGGCCTAGTAATTTCAGGGGCCCACCAACAATAGGAATAATATATCCTCGACACGGTATCCCATCGAGGAGAAATCCAAAGAATAAGGTGCAATGAACTAGACAAAACCACGTACTTATATAATAACATTTCCTTTCTCATCCCCAACAGGTGTCAAGAGGAGGCTGCAGGTAGTGGCGTATGATCCCTAGACTAAGATTTTTTTTTGATATGTAAATATTATGATATTTAACACATATTTCATTTCACCGGGTGTATATTCTAACCTTTATGTAAATCGAAATGGTTGCTGGCGGCTGCCATTTGATTACAGGTTGCGTGTCGCAAGGGGGCCGGCATGTTTAGGCCACCGGCCTAAATATCACGGTCGGCCCTCGTATTTGTGCAGCCTTACGTATCTGCCCGTGCGGTTGGTTTTATCTCTTTTACCGATAACAGCTCTTACCCCTCCGAACCTAACGAAAGTAAGCATTCGGCGGCGGTACAGAACAAAATGTAAGGAAAGGGCTCGGTCACTTGTTTATCGAGCGTACAAGAGTCACCAGCAGCCATCCCAGGTAATTATACAGATTCCATCACTTTCAATTCACAATACTGTCGTATATCTAATTTAACCTCTACTTTAATAAAAACCACTTATCCATTGTAATTATTTACATTAAACTCCGGTGTTTATTTATTTATTAACTCGTTGCCTTTTTTCTTTCCTACCCCTATTACGTGCGAGCGCGCCCCGTCATTGGAACGACTCCGCCGTAAAAACCCAAGTCTTATTATGGTCCATCTGCTAGGAGGATTGCCGCCAAACGTGCGCCTATACTCTCTTTGAACCGAAACTACGGACTCCAGTGCGTGATAGCGGCGGACAATCCAAATTCTTGTTTCAGTGTCCCAGTTATCCATTTTTGTTAAATGTAAAAGTCAATCTGCAAAATAAAAAAAAAATTTACCAGATTCATTAAATAGAAAAAAAGTTATTTAATTTTTTTTTGGTAGCGGCTTTCATCAGCCACCCTGTATATGGTTGTTGCTTTCTAAATATGTACATACCAGAAAATTGGACTAGCTCAGCGCTATCCCTGATCTAAGCCGTTTGACGACACCACCACTATCCACTTTTACATGGCGATGTCGGTAGCAACTATCGCCAGTGCATTACTTTGCAACTCGTTCTTAACCGGTTTTGCATTCCGATAGTTCTAAGATAGCTTGGATTTGGCTAGTTCTCAACGTGTGGTATTTCGGATAATTTAGGAATAGTTTTCGTTGTCGATTAGTGATTATCGATATCCGATACTTCAAACTTTTGTAACCAGCACAGAAAGATACACACATCGTGTAGCTCAGTACTGTCTTTTTTGAAGACTGGTTCACAATTTTAATGCAGGGCATATTCAAGTTCGATCACCTGGATCTCATAAAACGACTATTTTGATACAAAAAAGTTGGACCACCTTTAAATGTTTATTGAGTGCAGATGTGGATAACTCCACATTACAAATAACACGAGTTACCTTTTTTCCGTCTGCGATTGTTCTTCTGAGACGCATGTTGAAATATATATGACAGTTTAATTTTTATTTTTTGACGTAACACTCATTAAAAATTCTGGTAATAGTGTGGCGATGCGGTTCAGGTGTTTAGAACTTGGTATGTTGCTTAGCAACGAATATGTAATTTTTATTATTCAACAAGTTTTCATAGTTGAGAGAGTCAATAACTTTTTCTGTTTCTGAAGTGACAAAATAAAATAAAATAATTTTGAATATTTTAATAGAAAATAAATATTTTTATTTCCTATATTGGTGACCCCGACGTGATCAAAAAGTGTATAACGTGTATTCCATAAGATGATTCGAGATGAAGATCAGCTCGTTGCCCTTCGCGGAGAAAATGAGGAGCTTCAACGACAGATCGACGAATTACGCCAGCAGGCGCAACAACAACACAACCATCAATTGGAGTATGAGCAGCAGCAGCCACCATCACCGCAACCACGACAATGGCAGCAGCAGCGAGATTATGATTTTGCCACTAACTTCGCCGGCCATCGCCCTGCAGTTCATCGTGTTGCAGTAAAACTGCCGCCTTTTTGGTCCGACAAACCAAGACTATGGTTTTCACAGGCTGATTCGCAGTTTACGTTGTCCGATATAACAAATGAGGTAACAAAGTTCCATTATGTTGTTTCGCAACTGGATGCACGTGTCGCATTTGAGATCGAGGACGTTATAGAGAATCCTCCTCCGCTGAATCCATACACATTTTTGCGCACAAAATTGATTGATCGTTTGTCTGCGTCTGAGGAACAACGAGTCCGCCAACTTATAAGTGAGGAAGAGCTCGGCGATCGCAAACCATCGCAGTTTCTACGCCACTTACGCTCTCTCGCTGGTTCAACTATCGTGCAGGATAGTCTCCTTCGTCAACTCTGGCTTAAACGTCTTCCGTCCAACGTCCAGGCTATCCTTGTGACACAATCTGATTTGCAGCTCGACAACATTGCGGAGCTTGCTGACAAGATTGTCGAAGTCTCAACGAGCACACCGACTTTCGCTGTAAATGCAGCGCTCAGCGATAAAAGTATCGAAAGCAATCTGTTAAATGCGATTGCTGACCTACAAAAGCAAGTGGCCGAATTGTCGGTTTCTCGTTCGTGCCCTAATCATTCCCATGGTTCGTCCAACAGCTTTCGACGTCGTAGCAAATCTCGAAATCGAAGCAACTCTAACCAACAAATTTGTTGGTACCATAAAAAATTCCAGGACAAAGCGAAGAAATGTATAAGTCCCTGTGATTATTTGGAAAACGGAAAAAGCAGTCTGTGAATGCGGCATCAGACTGCTTGTCAACCAGTAGCCGCCTAATTGTCACTGATAGAATATCTAAACATCGCTTTCTCGTCGATACTGGTTCTGACTTATGTTGCTTTCCTCGACGTCTATTACGTGATCGTCGTTCTCCTGTCAATTACGACTTGTGTGCTGCAAATGGAAGCAAAATCAAAACATATGGTTTTTTAACCTTGAATCTTAACTTAGGACTTCGTCGTGATTTTCCATGGAGATTTATCGTTGCTGATGTTGATCTACCAATAATTGGATCTGATTTGCTTGCTCATTATCACCTTTTACCGGATTGTCGTAGAAAACGCATCGTCGACGTCACCACTGGTCTTCAAGTACACGGTTTTTCTCAGCCTTCCTCGCAAACCAGTGTTAAAGCAGTTCAGGATTCGTCGACTTTTGGTTTTCTTCGAAGACCACAAACCGGTTAATAATTCAAACGGTTACAACCGACAAGTCGATTAACCGAGTATTCAACTAAGTCGACTTTTTGTAAGAGCCCTAACTTATGCTTCAATAAAACTGTCCCGGTGTTCAGTGTTTGCTATATATTCGAAACAGTTTATTATGTTGTTTTACAATAAGTTATAAGGATATAACACTAACAAAGATCTTGGAGTACCTTACTAGTCTTTCAATTATACTTTTTTGTGATCAATTTAATATTGAGTCGTCGAGTTCCTCATACCTCTCTGGGGGTTGAAGAGCAATTTTACGTAGCACTTTGTTTACAACGTCAACAAGGGAATCTCTCGCACCGGCGTCTAAAATTTGACATACAGAATTATAGGTAGTATCGTTGTCACGAAGATGCAGTATTGAAATTAAAGCTATTTCAGAATTAGATTTTACATAACCATTCTTTTCCTTTGTGCCGTTAACTAACATTGGGACTAATAACTTAGTAAGATATGGACTAATTTTATCCCTATCTAATTCCATAGCCAGATAGTTGCAACTTTTGGCTACAAGTTGTTTGATTTCATTGCTCTTATGGTTCATAGCGCGCGCTAAGCATGTGATGAGTGTAGGCGGATACGTTTTATTATTGCGCAGGTAATAAATTAATAAACACGTCAGTGCCCGGACGCCTATGCTTGAAATACAATTTTTTTCTGATGAAATACTAGTGGTGATTGTTTCTATTATTTTTGTGTCGAAATTTGAAATCATAATTGCACCGGGACTTTCTTTTAAGCCTACAAAAAGTACAGTGAGCCGGCCTTGCCTCATTGGCATGTCGTCATTACTATCAAGCAAAATGTGATTCTCTAATAAACCGACCACTTGCTGAGGTGTTAGGCTCTTTAAAAGTGCTCCCAAACAGCCAGCGGCTGCAAGCCGAATAATATCTTCAGATTGGCCTAGCATAGTTAGCAAGGTTGCACATATTTGCTTTTTAAAACAATCAGACATATTTTCCCCGGATAAACTAATAATCAAACGCATAGCTGCTAACATAGTTTCTCTAATGGGTGAGTCATCACTTGATTTTATACCATTGTGAATTTCATTGAGAATTGGATCTGGGCGTGAATGTATAGCTATTAATTCTGACATGGCTTGCCCGGCTTTCATACGTACAGTTCGGTTCGAATCGTGTAAAGATTTAAGAAAGGTTGTTTGTAGCTGGGGCAAAAACTGCTTCAACATCACTCCAACTTTTCGTAGTAAAATAGCTAGCGATTCTAGTACAGCCGCTTTGACCCCTGCATTAAATCGATCTCCTAGAATGCGAATTAGTGGGCCGGTTATTTGGACAACTGACGGTTGTAAGGATTGGGCACTTGTTAATGATATAATTTCACCTAGACCCTGGGCTGCATTTTCTTTCACATCTGGCATTCCATTCAAAATGGCCTCTCGAAAAATAGGCAAAATGGGTGTTATTCCTTTTGGGAGACAAAAACCTGGTAGTTCCGGACCTTTCAAATCACTTGCTGCAAATCTAACAGATAGTCTAATATCGGACACATGGGCAATTTGCTGTGCGGAATCTAAGCTTTTCACAACAGAGTTTAGAGCCTCCCAAGACCTTTGTAGAATATCACGATTCGAGTCAGCCATCAAACGCAATAAACAACTAAATAATTGAGACACATACTGACAATAATCGCCAGGAGAGTGCGTACAGAATGCAGAAAGTAAACTTGAAGCAGACTTGCGAGTGTTGATCCTCTCGGACCTCGCAGATTCTATTAAGGTATCCACAATTGTACGAATGCCTATTTCGTCTGTTACCGAAAGTATAACTGCTTGACAATAGTCCAATTCTCTCTGCTCGTACGAAGTTCCTTGAGCATCAGAGAGCGCATGAAGTAAAGCATCTAATATTTTTGGCAAGTACTTAGTCAGTGCGTCACCAGCAACTGATACTAATATAGATAATGCTTTTGTATTTACTGGGTATGTTGTTAATTGGGGGACTAGAAAGGGCAGCACTACACGTGACTTAATTGTCATAACCTGCCGAAGGCCATCTAATGTATGTTCTGCAATAGATGCATTCGGATCGTTCAAACCCTCTAACATAGAAGGTAATATTTCATCTAGGGCTCGTGAACCAACGGTAGAATGTAATGATTCAAAAGTTTTTGCCGCAGCTTCTCTAACCTCTGGTAGAGGGTCAGATAATGCTTTCCTTACAGTTGGAACTAAACTGTTTACGAATGATAATACCATTTCTTTAGAAGTTGACGCCATGATTTCCGATAAACCAATACAAACACCTTGACGTTGGTCGGATTGTTGCGAATTGAGACCACTCTCTAAAATAGGTATTATTTCCGGAAGCACTCTTTCTCCCAACTTTCTAACTAGATCACCTAATGTTCGAGCAGCAACTTGTCGTTTATCATAACTAGTACTAGCTAAGCAGCCCAAAAGTAAGCCAAATAAGGTAGGTAAAATTTCTTTTAACGTACGAGGCGTGTTTGTCACTACTACTTTCCAAACATGCAAAGCTGCTTGTCGTACCATCAATGATACATCACTGCGCCCCATATAAAGACCTGACAGAACTCGATTCCTCCTATCCTCGCCCAGGAATCGTATTATTGCAGTATGCGACTGTTCGGTTCCAAAATTGTCGTCTTCATTGGCCGTTTCCGTGGTCATCTTTCCAGATACCCCTGATATTCTATACAACAAGTCCCCTAAAAGTTGAACTGAACTAAATCGAATTCTCCAATTATCATCAAATAACCCACTTTCTAATTCCGGAAGTAAAAGGGTCACCGCCGACTCGGCGTATAAGTTTACTATTCGCTGTCCAGCTTTCAACGCGGTGTCACGTACATACTCATTTTCATCCGCTAGCGCTTTTAGGATTGGGTTAATAATTTGACCAATATAGGGAGTGAATTCTTGAGGGAAAGATCCTGGCATATATATAAACATCATTATATAGCCATCCTTTACATGAGGGGATATATCGGTTCTTTCCGCAGTTGCGATTATATCCGGCATCAACTGATGTAATTTATCCACACCCAAACCACCAACTACTTCAGCTAGGCCTTGAGCTGCACCACTGCGATCGACGCTACTAGTTTCAGATGTTAATGTTTGCATCAGCCACGGCAGAAGATCTTCAAATGATGATTCTCCGATACCACGTACCATTGCCCCCAACGCCCGGGCAGAAATCGCTCTTACTTCGGGTACAGGATCAAGCAAAGACATTTTAAGGCCAGGTATTATATTTGGTAAATATGGGACTAAATCTTTTTGATCAGTTAAAGAGTACATGTTTCCAATAATTTGAGCTGCCATTTTTCTTGTTTCTGTTGATCTATCCATGAATGCCCTTTCCACAACAGGCATTATAAGCGCCAAGGATGGGGCATCGATAAAATGCACGAACTTCGTTTGGAGTAAGCTTTGTAGACAAATCGATGTATTTTTTGAGGGATCTTCTAAAGCGCGTAACAAAATAGGAACGATAGCTTGGATTTCTGGATTTTTAATAACAGAGCCTATCACCTTCAATGCATCAGCACCCGCTTCTTGTACTTTCGTGTGGGAGTCGCCAAGGACTTCTATTAGTTTTGGGACAATGCTGGGTAAACATGACGACAGTTGCTTTGGTGCACAAAATGCCATTGCGCCAAGGAGTTCAACAGAAGCAGTCTTTGTTCGCCACGAGTCTTCGTCTAAGGCATGTAGTAGAGAGGGAAGTACAAGTTTAACACCATGAGCTGATAGCTTCCCCATAACAACTTTAGCTGTATCGTCAGCGGCTTGCCGAACATATTGGGAGGAGTCCCCAAAACATTGTAATAGGTGAGGTAATACATGCACAATATATGGCTCAAATAAACGGCCAAGAGTTGTGCATAAAACCTCGAAAGCAAAAAGTGCTCCCTCACGAGACTTGTAGTTTTTCTTCTCTTGTATAAATGTTGTTAATTTAGACATTATATCGAATTGCTTCAATGAGAGAATTCCTAATCCCTTTACAATACCAGCTATTCCATAAGCCGCGCCTCTTCTCTCCCCGTATCTATCAGACTTAACTAGTGACTGTAACAGCTTTTTTATCATTTCGGGAGCTTTATCTTTGACGGATGGAATCAAATGTGGTAAGCAATTAGCTACAGCTTCCTGCACTTGTTGAGAAGGTGTTGATAATGCAGAAATAAGTCTTCGTACTATGGGTTCTATTCGCGTATCGTCAGCTTCCAAGTGTCGCGCTAATGACCCCATTAGGATGACTACAGCCTGCCTGCTATTGTCATAGCTTTGAGATTTCGGTGCTTTATCTAAGAAGCCTTCGAAGACTGGTAATAAGTTGACTAAAGTTTCTTTACCATGTAAATCAACGATGTAAAGAGCAGCAGCTAGCATTTCTTTATAAACGGTTTCGTTACGATCTCCAAATCCTTGCAACACCATAAACTGAATAACTTGATTCACGTCCTCAATATCAAAATATGTAGACACTTTAGAAATCGCTATTGCAACACCTCTTCTAGGTTCCCACTGATCAATTGCTGGTGAAACTTCACGATCGAATATATCTAACTTTGGAGGAATCATCGTTAGCTTTTCCTTATAAAGTTCAAGCAATGACTTGACTACAAATTTTACTCGATGGCGGTCCATTGAAAGCAATGTTACCAAAGATGCAGATACAGCCTTCTGTATATTTAACTCTTTTTGTGTTACTTCTATAAGGACATCCTCTATTTTTGGGGAAGAAAATTTTGACAATTCCCATAAATAAAGAGCTATATTACGAATTTCTATAGACACGTCGTGTTTCGCAATCCACATTCTTAGTTTTAAACGTAAAATTAAGTCATTTTGCAAATCACATTTGTCAAAAATAGATTTTCTAATAATTTTAAGAGCCCTAAGTGAGGCTTCCCTTACGGCTTGATTGCCACTTTGCAAAGAATTAAGGAGCAACTCAAGCTCTTCTTCACTAGCTGAAGCGCAATAATTTTCCCCAGAACTTAAATTTGCAACCTCCAACAGGGCAGAAACGGCTTGCGTTTGAATTCTACCGTGGTATGTATTTATGAAATTGAGCAATACGTTTAGCATTTCAGCACGAGGCATATATTTAGGGTGGTTGTAGTCGTTAATATCACCAAATATTGTACATCCCCTAGTTTTAGAGTGTATTTCTATTATTTGGATGCCAATCAGCAAAAGTTCTTCGTTTTTCGCTACGGAATTTGTTACAAGTGCCCGTTTTATAAACTCAAACGCATAAGCAAAAGAAGGCGCATCAAAACAGTGATAATAAATGCTTTGATTCTCGCCGATACTGTGCTCTGTTGTATGCTTGTGGACATTAAGTAAAGTTTTTATAATATTTTCAGCCATATCGCTTGTAGCCCATTCTTTTGGGAAGACGCACTCAGGCTTTTCTAGCCATATAGTCATCATTGCTAAATTTTTTCCTAGTTCAAAAGAATCTGCAAAACATGCTTCACGTATTTTATAGTAGAGTTCAGAAAACGATTTCGCTGCGAGTGGATTTTTCATTAACTTTAGGATTTGTATTATTAGTACACGGAAATACAAAGAAACTGCTTTGGGGTTGCCAGAAAAAATTGCTTCTAACATGGATACCACATTGGATATTTTTTTACTCAGTAAGCCGATTCTATTTCTCGTATAGTTTTCCTTTTCAGTTTGGTTTCTTAAAACTTCTTGCTGTTTTGGAGCTAGTTCTGAAATATTTTCTCGGATTTTTGATTTTCTTTCATATTCATTGACCTTTTCCACTTGACCTTTGTTATTGTCATCGCTTTGTAATGCCTTTTTATCAAAAGCTTCTCCATTGTGATTTAGGAATATTGAATACTCTTCCATAGAAACAGGATTTAATTCTATAGTCTTAAGATCATCTAAAATTTTTTTCATAAATATTGGTAGAATTATTTCTGGGCTTAGCCGAACCACAGTGGTGATAGCATTTTTATGAGGCTCCCTTTGGTCAAAGTTATCCATTAAAATGTTTATAATATCTGTTTTGTAACTTACAAAAAATGTATGAAGGTCAAAGTTAAAGTTAGCTTTTAAAATTGTTTCCCACAAGTATGGCTCGCTACATACTATAGCTGGATGATGGCATATAAGAAGAGATTGTAAGGATAGTTTTTTGGCATCATCAACTGATATGTTCTCGAAACTACAAATTTGTTGCATTAATTCCACAGCCGTATTTGTAGGAACTAAATTCTCTTCGTTGCTGGTACAGTTGTCATATTTAAATTTTATTTTATCCAACTGTTTTTCCAATTCGTTCATGATTTTTCCAATATACACTATGCCAAAATTTGAGTTAGTTATATTTGGCATCAAGCCCAAAGTATTTGATCTTACTTTTTTGGAGTTCGACAGTAAATTGTACACTAAAGCTTTGAATATAACTTCTTGTGGACCTTTCAATCTATCCGAATGTTTTGTTAATAGATTTTCAGCCATCAGCGATACATAACATAAGGTTTCGGGCGTCGCAGCGATCATAAAGCGCTCAGAAAAAAATAATGGTTTATTCATGTCAAATACGACATTCCAGAAGCCTCCCAAGATATTATTATCCAATGATTTTTCAGTTAGTAGCAATATACATCCGGAGCAAACTGCTTCACTTACGAAGGGAATTTGGGTTGGATTTTGTAAACCTTTTTCGACTAATGATAGAAGAAGTGGCGTTATGTTGAGTCCGGATTGTAATGTACCATTTTTTAAAGCTGAAAGAAGCCACTGCAAATATGCTACCCGAACCGACTGAGTTGTAGATTTTAGGTTTAGTCCCCTATTAAAAATATCAATAATTACACTTGGTATTTCACCTACAAACTTCGCTGTCCATAAACTAAACATATCCAAAGTAAGGCATATAACCCGTTCCTGAATTTCCATAACCAGTGCGTTCGAGAATAAATCCACTACGTGATGCAAAATCTCCAACGTTTCACTATTCGAAACCGAATTGAAACTTATATATCCAGCTCCCTGAAAAATAGGAGGTTGAGCAAAATAACTATATTTATTTTAAATATCTAAAAATATATGTAAACTAGTGTCGAGAGCCCTCAAATATTAATAATAATTAGGTGTGATATACCTGCGAGGAGTTTAAAGCCGAGTTTTTCTTCTAATTGATTGTACGTTGAATCACAATACCGAAACGCCGCGGGAAAAACGCTAAGAATAATTGCCTGGCGCTGACATTTCTCAAATGACGCCCAACTATTAAACACAATCACAACGGGATCGAAATTTTTTGAAATTTTTATTTTTCTTTATTTTGAATTTTAATGAAAGAAAACAAAAAAACAGACGAAGATAATGAAAACTCGATACATTTACGTTTGTGGAGCTAAGTGATTATCTTGCAAAACTTTATTGCCAAATTTATGTATATGCATTTCCAAGGACATAAAACTTAAATATTTTTTTTGTTAAAGTTTTAGGTAATTTTTCCCATCCTACGTGAACTCCTAAAACGCGTCCAAAAGATGCGGGGTGGGAGGGGGGTCCAAAAAGTTAACAGTCATTGATTTAACGTTCATATAGTGAAATTAAATTTTTTTCCAACCTAATTTAAAAAAGAATTGGATATATATTTAGCGACAATGCATATGCAACAAAAAAGTAAAAATTACGAACGGTGCTATATTCCATTTATATTTTGTAATAATCCCGGCCATCATATGCACTACTAATACAAAGTAAAAAAGAGTGGTAATGTCGCATAATAATGCAATTTTTTGCATTACAAATTCGCAGAACATCTTTCTGCATTGACTGCCTACGGCCGCGCTTGACAGTATTTCTTCAAAAAACACCTTTATAACTTTTTAATAGTACATATCAATTTTCCCCCTCCGGATTACGATTTCTGGGACCGCGACACGTGTTTTGAACCCCTCCCGAAATTTTTGAAGCATTTTAGCAGCTGACGTAGGATGTAAAGTATACCCAAAATTTAAACAAAAAAAATGTTTAGTTTTTTGTCGGGAGTAGTTTACATTTGATTTCGATTGTGTTCAATTCCATGTAGTTAAAGAGTTTCTCTTTTGACAAGGCGATGTTCGCAGCATTTATTTCGCAGCGTTTTCGAATTTGTTTCAAGCTTTGCTCACACGCAGATTGTATAAAATTTATTTATTTTAACAGAAGAAGCAAAGAAGCATTCACAACTCAGCTGATACTCAGGTCTTAGGTAGTGAGTCACCAGAATTGTGATAAGATAACGGCCATAATGGCCCTATTTCTCAACATTTCATTACGTACGTGAAATAAAGCCATATAATCACATCGCACACTAAATCGGAAACAGTCACTTTTCAAAATCTCAAAAACGCTTTAAAACGTTGAACGCTTCAGGATAGCGCTCTCATTTTACAAAACCAAGCACGAAGGTAGCTCTTTAGCTAAATATGATTATTATTAAGAAAAAATCTAATGCAATAATTGGTGGAGGTTTTGGGAAGCGATTTGTGCCGAAAAATCACCAAATATTTATTTGAGTTGTGACTGTTTTTGATTTAGTGTGCGATATTTCAATTCGAAAAGAAAATTTCTTCCTCTTTGATAGAAATTTGTTGAACAAAACGGCGAAGGCGAAAATTTGGAATAAAAAATCGCGCGATTTTTAATTCCCAAGTTAAATTGTTTATCATGATATGAATTTAAAATATTTAGTCCTATTAATTTTTGCATTTATTTAAAAAAGGCGCAGGCGAAAATTTGGAATAAAAATCTTTATATTTTGATATTAATTTAAAATATGGCAAAAGTAAGTTTTGCCTCTTTGTCGGTTGTCTCGCAAAAAAGTCTACTACTAGTGAGTACTTGATAATTTTTTTCAATAAGGTTATAAAAGTTCCTCTATATTCATATGGCCGCCTTCATTCATTTAATATGGCCTTATTTCTCCCTGGCGGGGGCAGTATCATCTGAGTTGTCGCTGGTCAAATAAATGTCTGTGTGTGTTAGTGCGCATCGGGATTGGGTATGGACAGTACCAATTGTATACAGATGCAGGGTAGCGATATCTAATATAAAGTATAGAAACTGTACTCATTTAAAGTAGCGCTGTACAACTAACGGGTACCCAATTGAATCGGTTTTTTCGCTATTTCTAAAGTATCCAATTAACTTAGCTGGCGTTGATTACAATTGACATATTTGGTTTGTTTCATGAGCCTAAACTAGGGCTATCAGATCATTACAATAAAAATGTATTTACGACTTAATCCTATCATTCGCTAGTCATAGTTTACAACTCGGCCAATCCTGGCAATGGATCGTTCTCGATCATATAGATGAAACAAATATACAATTAACTTAAGAGTAACTAATGCATAGGGTTAAGTTATTGCGCTGTGACTATCCATGCCATCATTACCAGGTTTAGGCACTCACTTCTTAATACGGTAAGCTTCAATAACTGCATCGTATGGGAGTTAATTGGCATTATTATGGCGATCATTCTCTAAAACCTTGTCTACTTCATAAGGTTCTTTTTAAAAGGGTTTGTAATGTGAATATCACGCAGAATAGTTATTTTTAAGTGTTTCTTATTATTTTATGTTAAATGTACATTAGTGACTTACACTTTGTAATTTGTGTATACAGAAGGTCTAAGCCATTAGTTCAAACATCTTGACAGAGAGTTAATAACTCTGTTGCTTTTACATGATGACGAATTCACCACACATAAACTACCGCTAGAATAATACGAGAAAAGCATTAGCGCAAAAGCTAGAAAAGGCAAGTCTCTGAGCAAACATCTTTTTCTTTCGGCGTTTGCTCAAGAGGTAAGCTGCATATTCTTCGCTTAAGTCAGTTGACTAACGGAAAGATGGTCGCTGGTGATAGCTTTGAATATTTATGCGTGTGGTAGTTGTTGTTTTGTTTTGTTCTGTTTTATACTGGCATGTAAATAGATATAGAGAATTGGATGTGGAAGCACGGCCGTTCATATACATATGTACTCATGCATGTAAATATGATTTATTTTGGTGCACATTACCCAACTAGCTTTTTTTTATTTCTTTTGCATATTTTCGTAGGTTTTTTTTTTCAATTTTGTTTTCCTTTGTGTTTGCTATCGTACCCACATACTACAACAACAAATATACACTACTGTACCAATTGCACTATTTTGATTTACACTGTAAATATATGCATGAAAATTGCGCTAAGCCTATTTCGCACTCTTTTTTTATTTCCAAGGCTCATTTGACTAGCGTTTTTGGTTATTTATAGCCAAGCTACACCCCCTTCCTTCATTATAACCACAAGCGGTGAGAAATTTATTAAATCTTGGTGGTTTGCTGTTATAAATTTGGCGCCCAACAGCGTGGCAAACACAAACCTCTTGAATTCAACGCCCCTTCGCCGAAGCGAACGCATTTTAAATAAAGTCAACAAAATGACGACCCTTTCTGATGACCGGTTTACTAGATTGCTACAAGCAGTTAACCAAAGCAACCAACGTTCAGGCTCTTTTAGTAGTTGCACTGCTCGTTTTAATGGTGAGCGTAGCTCCACAAAGGTAGAAGAGTTTTTAGCGGCTGCTTTGACATTTAAAGCAGTAGAAAAAGTTACCGATTCAGATGCGATTAGCGGTATGCCCATGGTTGTAGAGGGAGATGCAGCAGAATAGTGGCAGGGTGTTAAAACAAAAGCCGAAGCTTTTGGTGACGTTTTCCGCATGCTACGTGAAGCATTTTCACCGCCTAAGCCTAAAAATCGTTGAATCAAACCAACAAAAAACGGAACCTACTGATACCTTTATTCGTAGAAAGCGTGTACTCTTTTCACAGTTAGCCAATGTACCAGCCGAAGCTGGCCAAATTGATATTTGGTTTGGTTTGATACATTTTCAAATCCGTGATAGGATAAGTCGTGAGCGAGTTTCTGATTTTGATAGGTGGTTGAGAGAAGCACGGAAGGCAGAGTCGTCAATGCAGGAGCGTAGAAACCACGTTGTGAACGCTGACTCGCAAAGGTCGAGCGGTCCAAGTCGTTGTAATTTTTGCCGAAAGAATGGTCATAGCGTTGACACATGCTATAAAAAGAAAAACGAGGAAGCTAAAGACGCACATGCTTTAATTCTGGCGCAAGCTCAGTCGATAAAACCGAAATTTTCTTGCTATGGTTGTAATGCGCCTGCAGATACACGCGCAAATTGTCCGAGATGCATGAAAAAACCAACAGAAAGTTCGAGCACGATAAATTTTAATACAATAAACGTTACTGTAGGCAGAGACATTCCAATTGCAAGCGTTCAGCTTTTTGGGAGTGCCAAGTCAAGCATATTTTGACACCGGTGCACTCACAAGCGTTGCAAGCGCAAACCTTAAAAAAGTTATGGATTATCATCGATGCGTGTTCAAAAGCATCACTTGTGAAATAATCCTGGCTGATGGGGTTAGATCATGCCAAAATTGTCTGTCAACGGTGTGTAAAATGTCAATTGGTGGACGTTGTCTCGATACGCAATTTATAGTATTGCCAAATGCCGAAAATAACAGGACGTTGTTAGGTGCTGACTTTATGGAAAAGGCCGGATCCGTCATGAATATGGGCCAAAAATACTGTTATTTTGAAGATGAACCGATAAAGCATTTCGATTTTGTAGATTGTTTGCCGCTTGAGCTGAATATAATCGAGCGCGTGAAAGTAACGAACGTTAACGATAAACGTAAACCAGAAGATGTGGTAGAAAGAGAAGTAGACAAACCTAAGGTATATATTTGCGAATTCGAGTATCATGAACCAGAAGTTCCGTCGGCGTATTCGCCGCATTCGATTCAAGAATTGTTTAGGGATTCGCTTCCACCACAATCGGTAACACCTGATAGGAAATATGGTAACGGTCTGTTTAGACGCGTTTATAGGCATTCTACTACGGACTTGTTTTCGATTGACTTCCGCTTTTTGAAGGAATCAGATGGAGCTGAGTTGGCACAATCTGAAAAGGTGCAGCTAGAAGATATGCTGACTGATTATTCAGCTGTTTTTGGCGCATCTTATGAGCCGACATCCTATGCCCAACATTATATTGACACAGGAAGCCACAAGCCCATTGCCTCGCCACCGTATCGTATGTCCTTTCCTAAACTGCGTGAATTAAAATTAGAGATACACCAAATGATAGAGAATGATGTAATCGAAGAATGTGATTCTGCATGGGCATCACCCGTAGTTATGGTACCAAAGCGAGATGGAAGTACACGAGTATGTAGCGATTACCGCAAGATTAATGCGATTACACAACCTGATAGGTACCCAATTCCTCAAATGGACGACTTGTTGCATGCCGCAAAAAGCACAAGTTATATGATTACCCTGGACCTGCAATGTGGCTACTTCCAAATAGCCGTTGCAGAGGCAGATCGTGATAAGACGTGCCTTATTACACCTTTTGGCACTTATCGCTTCAAACGTATGCCGTTCGGGTTTCGAAATGCACCAGCGACCTTTCAGCGTTTAATTGATCGATTCAAAATGTCAGTACCGAATGTGCAGATCCTCGCATATCTAGACGACATAATCATATGCTCTACCTCGTTCGAAGATCATATACGTGATCTGCGTAGTGTTTTTCAAAACCTTCAAAAGTTCAAGTTGAGAGTGAATATGGAAAAATGTAGATTTTGTTGCACGCGTGTGAAATATCTTGGCCATGTCCTTACTGTAGAAGGCATTAAAGTCGACCCTGATAAGACAATAGCGATAACTCAGCGGAAAGAACCACGTAATCTTCATACAGACTTGCTCATGGTATCGACGGTTTATTGACCAATTCGCGTCAATCGCTAAACCGCTTACTGACCTTTTGAAGAAAAATGCCGTGTGGCAAAGGAAGAACCTCAAGCTGAAGCCTTCACTAAACTCAAAAATTCGCTTGTGCAACCACCTATTTTAAAGCAGGCAGAAGATGATATACCATTCGTTATCAAAACGGATGCAAGCTCATATGCGTTGAGAGCAGCTTTACTCCAAGGGGAGAATAATCTAAAGCATCTCATAGAATACGCGAGTCGACTTTTAACTTCAGCCGAACGAAACTATTCGACCACAGAACGTGAAGCACTTGCTATCGTGGGGGCATGTGCGAAGTTCAGGGGGTATATCGACGGCGCGGAAGTTCGCTTAATGAAGGATCACCAACCGGTAAAATGGCTATTAACCCTCAAGTCACCATCTGGCCGCCTTGCGAGATGGGCACTGCAAATACAGCAGTATAACTTTAAAATTGATTATACCCCTGGGAAAACTAATTGTTTAGCGGATATGCTGTCACGTCCAGCATGCGCAGAAGAACAAGAGAGCCTATTGAATTGTATTTGTGCTTTTGATGTAGATTTGCCAAGAGTGAAGAGTAGCGAGCTGAGAAATGAACAGCTGAAAGAAACCTACTTGAAAAACGTTATCAAGTCCATAGAAGACGGTGATGAAAATGCCACTTTATGATACAATCGCGGCTATCTCCTAAATGATGGCGTGCTATACTGTTACGCTAACGACGACGTAGAAGATGCTCAACTTGTTGTTTTATACTGGCATGTACATAGGTATAGGGAATTGGACGAGGAATCACCACGGCCGTTCATATACATATGTACTCATGCATGTAAATATGATTTGGTTCTATATATAAATGTAAGCATGTACATAGATATAGAGAATTGGATGTGGAAGCACGGCCGTTCATATACATATGTACTCATGCATGTAAATATGATTTATTTTGGTGCATGTTACCCAACTAGCTTTTTTTTATTTCTTTTGCATATTTTCGTAGGTTTTTTTTCACTGTTGATTTTTTTTTGTGTTTGCTATCGTACCCACATACTACAACAACAAATAGACACTACTGTACCAATTGCACTATTTTGATTTATACTGTAAATATATGCATGAAAATTGCGCTAAGCCTATTTCGCACTCTTTTTTTATTTCCAAGGCGTTTTTGGTTATTTATAGCCAAGCTACACCCCCTTCCTTCATTATAACCACAAGCGGTGAGAAATTTATTAAATCTCAGCGGTTTGCTGTTATAGGTTTAAGTTCTTATTAACTCCTACATAATTTCCTGCTTCATACCTTTTACAACTTGTGCCACATGCAGCTAATCGTTTTGATTCGTACTCTGGCATTCCCACAACAGCCGGTTCTATCGCACCGGAATGACTCGGATTTTTATATCCGACCAAGGGCTGTTATTTCGACACTACCCTGTCTAACCTGTCACCTTTTCCCCTAACATTGTCATCCTCCGAGCAGCTCCTTGCAGCAGGGTTGCTCAAAACTCTCCTGCTCCGGGCTGGGGTCAAATCCAACCCGGGTCCAGGAGAATGGATCTGCTGCGTCTGCTGGAAGAAGATTTACGTCAACAGTTCACACTCCATCCAATGTAATTTCTGTAAAGGATGGTTGCACAAAACTAGGTGCTCCGGGCTAAATCCCTCCACACATAGGCCCCCTAGTTTCTACAAAACTTTTGTGGCCCCTTGCTGTTCACGCCCTAGGGCGTCTCGTGGCCAACGGCGATCCAGTATCGCACCGCCACAAGCTTCAGAAACAGTGTCCACGACTAACAACACTAATAATGCCCAGCAAGTAGTGTGTAACTCCCGCTGCCGCTCACTCCCACAGGCGCCAACACCTCACACAGCCGCTCACAGCTACTTTCTACGTAGCACCTCTGTTTTAGATGTGAGCAATGCTGAGGGACAGCAGACCCTCCTCCCACTTTCAACTTCCCCTTCTTCTTCCAGCACTAGCACAAATGTAAGCCAAAGCCACCAGCTCCTGGTCCCTTACACCATGTGCACGGTTTGTCGGTTGAGACTATATACACCTGCGACATCAGTCAAATGCAACTCCTGCCTTGGCCTATGTCACCAGCTTATATGTTCTCAACTTGGTAACAGGAACTTATGGACTGATACGTACGTTGCGCAATGTTGTCGAGCTATGCAACCTACAACGTCGACCGATTCGCCACCTTCCGGTGGTTCGAATCCCTCGTCTTCTAGAGTGCGACGCAGTGCGCGACCCAGCCTGCTTCCACCGAGGCATACGCACCAGCCCTTGACTTCCAGTGTGAATATTTCTCCGCTTTCGCACTTGAATTGCCATGGTTTAACCGGCAAGGTTGGTGAAATATGAATTTCATGAAGCGGCAAAACATCAAGATTGCTGCTACTCAAGAAACAAAGTTAAACGCCCGATCAGATCTTCGGACTTGTGATGGCTACAAAATCCACCGGCGTGACCGAGAGAGAGGACTTGGGGGCGGACTTGCCTTCGTCACGCATCAATCCGTGCAATATCGCCTATTCGAGCCTGACGTCGACCCGAGGGACAACTTCTTAGAACCTCAAGGTATGGTTGTCCGGTCATGCGATGTCGATCTAGAAATTATTAACATTTGTACCTTCTGCCACCTGCTGTCCGAGGGATTACCACCCTGACATCAGTGTGTCACTCAGAGGCGATAATCGTGTAATCCTCGGAGACTTCAACGCACACCATGATCTGTGGCACTCAAACCTACAGGTTGATGGTAGGGGGCAGGAATTGGCTGAACAAATAGATGATTCGACGTTTTGCACTGTGAACGGGGATGCCCCCACGAGAGTTGCGGTAAATTTTTCTAGTTCGCCAAACCTTACAATTGTCAGCGCGGGTCTCATAAACTGTGTTGAATGGCGGCCAATGCTACCTCTTGCATCGGATTATTTACCGATAGTCCTCTCAATCGATCGCCCCAATGACTTTGTTGCTTCTGAAAGTCGCACTTTCACTAATTTCAGTAAAGCTGATTGGGTGGGTTTTCTTAACTTCACTGAGAGCACCTTCGCTGCTCTTCCTATCCCGTCTGACGTACGTGAAGGGGAAAAGGCGTTTCGCATGGTCATAGCTTCAGCCTCCAATCAATACATTCCGTCCGGTAGAATTGAGTAGATACGTCCGTATTTCCCCGCGGAGGCAGAGGCCCTGGCTAATGAACGTGACCATGTGCGACGCTTGGACCCTACGGATCCCCAAATTCAAGATCTCAAATGCGGAAATCAGGTGGCTGGTTGATCAACACAAACGCGCCAAATGGGAGGAGCACCTTAGGTCCTGTAACCTCCCTGCTGGTGTTGGCAAATTATGGTCCACTGTTAAATCCTTGTCAAATCCGACCAAACCTAACGACAAAATATGATAAGGTACAGTCGAAACCAAAGAGATGCGCGAGCCCTTTCTGCCGGCAATTTGTACTGCATCCTCCGGTTGACAAGCAAATCAGACGTGCCATCAGGGAAGCGCACAAGCGTAAAAACAGCCAAGCGCCCATTGCCATCACCACCACGGAGGTTCGGGAGCCCATACGGCGGTCCAAAAACTCCAAATCTATTGGCCCAGACGGTATATCTATACTGATGCTAAAACATCTCGGAGAAGAGGGAGTAAGGTACCTAACAACTGTCTTCAATCTGTCTATGACCACCTTTGTCATTTCAGAAAGATGGAAACAGGCAAGGGTGGTGCCACTTCTAAAGCCCGGCAAGCCGGCCAACGAGGGGGAGTCTTATCGGCCGATATCACTCCACTCGCCAGTAGTGAAGACCTTGGAGACGGTCTTGCTCCCTTACTACACCGCCTACTTGGGACTAGCCGAACATCAGCATGGATTCCGTAAAATGCATATCACTACCACCGCGCTAAACGCCATCACCACACAGATAGGTGTCGGTCTCAACCAACCTCGTCCAAATGACAGGACCGTGCTAGTTGTGCTTGATCTGTCGAAAGCTTTCGACACTGTCAATCATGCACAACTCATTAACGACCTGGAGGTTTCAACTCTTCCCCCCTGTCTAAAGGGTTGGACCGCCAACTATCTGAGTGGTCCGCCGGCACCGGTTGAATTTAGAGGCGAAAGATCAAAACCACGTATAATTAAACAAGGGGTGCCACAGGGTGGTGTCCTATCCCCGCTTTTGTTTAATTATTACATACCGAGGTTCCCTTCCCCACCAGAAGGTGTCTCGATCGTCTCCTAAGCCGATTACTGCACGATCCTGGCGACTGGCCCCTCCGTAGACGAGCTCTGCTCAAGAATTAACTCTTACCTCCCATCCCTATCCGGTTTTTTCGCGGCACGAAATCTGACACTGTCACCCACCAAATCCTCGGCCACCTTATTTACGACGTGTACAGCGCAAGCGAACATGGAATTAGACGTCTACGTCGGTGGCATTAAGCTTCCGACTGTCACACACCCCAAAATCTTAGGGGTCACGTTTGATAACATGTTCGGTGCTCATGTAGCCGCGATTGCCACCAAAGTACAAAGCCGTAACAAAATCCTCAAGTCACTAGCTGGCAGCACTTGGGGGAAAGATAAACGTTACTGACAACGTACAAGGCAATCGGCCAGCCGGTTCTGAGCTACGCGACGCCTATATGGTCGCCGGGGTTAGCAGATACACACTGGAGGAGTTTGCAGGCCTGCCAAAACACCGCACTTAGAACTGCCACGGGGTGCCTCCTTATGTCTCCTGAACATCACCTTCACAGTGAGGCAAAAATGCTCGGTGTTAAAGAGCATTGCGAGATGTTGACCAGACAATTCCTGTCCAACTGCTATAAACCGCAGCATCCGAACAGGAACCTGCTCAACGAAAATCCGCCTCCCAGGAGAACAAGGAGTCACCTCCGTAAGCACTATGACGAGATCCGGCATCACATTTTCTCGCCGTTTAATCCAATGGTGCACCGGCAGGCCCTCAGCCTCATCCACACGGAGTCGGTAAACTCCTTTGTCAGGTCTCGTCCAGTGAATGCAGTCCTACAGGCACAAGCTCCACCTGTTGCCGACGAGGAACGCGAACTGCCTAGGCAGACAAGAGTCATGCTGGCTCAACTACGTTCTGGATATTGTAACAGACTAAACTCGTACCTATCCAGACTGAACCCTGACATGCCAAATATTCGTACTCTGGTCTAGCTGTAATTGCTTTGGAGGCATTTTCGCGTATAGCGACTAAATCTGGCGCAGTGGCAGAACCTTACTTATCTTCGAAGTATTCGGTGAATTCGGCAATGAAACCTCTTCTCTATTCTACTCCAAATAGAAGCCGGCTAGGCGTATCACGAGAAGTGCTATGAAAGGCATTATTTATTGCACACTCAACTTCTAACAATTTCTTACACCAGTCCGCATGGTTACCTCTTCATTGTTGATAGCCGTGTCGTGGAAAGAGGCTTAAGTATCATATTGGTATTTCACTTGGGGAGGGGTTCCAATGTGAGACGAACTAAGAGGAATGCCGCACCTACACCACCCTAAACCAAGGTGTTGAGGTACCAGTCCGGAGGGCTGAACGATCAGCGCGTGGTTATTGAATAGCTGAGTTCGATGCTCGGACAAGGTCGGTTGTAACAAGTGCCTTAACTCAGCATGCTGGCTCTGCCGAGGTCAACCAACCCCTTTTAGTTTACTCATGGGAGCTTCATAGAAACTTCTTAAAACAAATATAAACAAACAAGAGGAGAGTGTTCTGGATACACTCTCCGAAGACGATCTCTTGGCTAGCAGGCCGGAGCAGGCAAGTCCAATCAAGGGATACCAGAGATACCAGTCATAGTACCCCTGTCATCCCAAGCCAACAAACAGCTAGTACGGAAGCGCACCAGCCATAGTGGCTCCCAAACGTCCAAAGAAGTCTGAAGGAACCTTGTTGAAGCCAAGGTACAAGAGGACACTGTATACCCCTGCGGTTAGGGGCTTAGAATATGCCCGAGGTAGGCATACCGGTCGTAAGAAGCGACTAATATGCACAAAGGTAATGACGTGCAACTCGATGGTTGATCTACGGATATGATGCCTCTCACCTCTCATTACCCATCTCACCTTCCTTACGGAAGGAGGGGTGACATGACCTAGAAGGTTCCACTGGTCATACCAAATCGCTACCACGACAGTCGGGCAGTACCGCACGGGAGTACCGGAGCGTACCGGACTCATATCCGGCCAAGGACTATCAGTTCGACAGCAACCCCCAAAACCTTCGGGGAATGTTTTTGTCGTTACAACAACAACAACAAGGACACTGTATATTCTCGGTAAGATTTCCCATGCTCGGGTCCACGAGCGGGATGCCGATAACAAGGTGAAGTATGAAGCGGTGGTCAAAGTGTACGAAACCACCCTTTTTACAAAGCCCGTGGCCCAACCAAAGAATAAATATTCGAAAATACAGCAGTCGGCGAAGCCAAACTGCTACAGAAAGTGAACGATCGCAGCGTCAAGAAGGGCAGATGAATAAGCAGGAAGAGCGTCTTTCCTCCGTCAGTGCTGCAGCACACTTATAGCGAGGTGGTCTTGGTCGATGTGAAGAGCAATAGCGGAAGGCCAGTTTTGGTAGTTTACAGCTCTATTGAGGGACGGCTATCTGAAATGGTCGTCGAGCACCTCATGGAGAAACAAACTCCAGTTCCCGCCTTCAAGTGTGAGGAGGTCTGCAGCGCTTGCAGGGTAATTAAATCCTGGAGAAATGTGTTGCGAAGATTAGTTACACATTCGATGATCTTACGCTTAGGACCATCCTGGCTTCGGAGATTTCAAGGAGAACCCCGGGCGCAAGATGAAACTAGAAGCGACAAAGTTCATTCAAATATTGAAGTTGCAGAATGTAGGTGTCCCGATGGGCGACAGGTCTGTCTTAAAAAAGAGAAGAATCGCAGAGGAAAAGCCAGCTTACTGCTCATATGTAATGAGTCCCTGGAGGTACTCGAGCAGAGGGTTAATAGGCTGAGGTTTGGCATCCGGGATGCAAAACTGAAGATCTTCCCAGCATCAGTAGTTCCGGATGATTACTTGGAGGAAATCGACGATGGCAACAAGGCCCTAGGGGAGCTCAACTTTAAAGGACAGGTTGAGGAAATGGTATCCACGATCTCCGGTCCAAGTGCAAGTGCGCCCTCTGTCGGATGATGATGGTGGCGCAGATAAACTTGCAGCATTTTAAAATTGCCTCCGGCAACCTTATGGGCCTACAGACCCGAAACTACAACCTTTTTTACACTCATGGAGAAGGTAAACCGAGAGCCTGTAGAGTTGTTAGGAATACATTTAATGCTTTATTTTCGTCTTATTTCAGCACATTCGACATTGCAGCGATCAAGGTGGAAATACGGGGCGATCGCAGTCTAAAGTTCGGTTCAGCACACATGGCATATGCTCGACCCGCACCACCCGAGGAGGTGCATCAACTCTTAACAGAATCATTCAGTCGGCAAACCGTTCTAATTTGCCGTGACGCCAACGCAGGGCATGCGCTTTGGTGCAGCAGTGAGATAAACGAACGAGGTGAGCATCTTTTTGACTTTATATTATCGAATAATATTTCCGTATGTAACAAGGGCAGTATTCCTACCTATGTCTTTCTGGGTTCAAAGGTCTTTTGGTAAAGAACTGGGTAGTATCGAAAGGTTTGTCTATGTCCGATCATCGAATGATCAACTTCGATATAGAGTGGGATAGGGAGATAAGTCCACCACAAAGAAATTTGAAACGAACTTCATGGGGCCTATTTGACAAAATAGTCAGGAATAAGCTCCGTCGAAACAAGACGTCAAAACCATTATCCGGCTGTGTGGATGACCAAGTTAAGTCTCTAGAGAGAAGTTTTCAGGTAGCCTATGAAGTTGCCTGTCCAATATCCAGGAGCAAGAAGACCTTCCTACCGTGGTGGGATAAAATCCTTGGTGAAAGTCAATCTCAGTAAGATTTTTAATGAATGCTACTTAAGGAGGGACTTTTAGGAGTACAAGACCTGCTTAAAAGGAGTATAAAAAAGCTGTGCGAATCGCAAATACGTAATCCTGGCAGGAGCACTGTGAGTCCACGAAGGACTCAGCAAGGCTTCGGATGATCCTTGCCAGGAACCACTCAAACAAGACCTTCGTTAAACGCGCTGATGAGACATTTTTTCTTATTTGATTTTTTATTTAAAGTCGACAATCAAAAACGGTCGGCTAACAAATCATACAAAATAATGCAACTTAGAAATAAGTATTAAATAAAATTAGGTACAAGGAAACATGAGTATCTAACTTTTAACATTAGAAGTGCTCCTTGACCTGAGCCCGCTGCATATTGTAGTGGAACAGGCGGCCAAACGCACCCTATTGAGCATATCAAAAGAGGGATTCGGTAGAGAAAAATTTATATCGTCCGTTGGAGCAGAGAAGTTGAAAGACCAGCTCCCAATCTGCCAGCTTCCAAGAGACGATATTGCTAAAGTAATCATGTTTGAGAGGAGATTCAAGTCGGAACTAGGGGATAAAGCTTCATGGGATTCTACAAAAATTCATGAATTTCACCAAGACCGAGCCATAGTGTGGTACACGGATGGTTCGAAAACCCCTGAGGGAATTGGTGCGGGCATCTTTGGCCCACGAGTAAAGCTCTCCATACCACTAGGAGAACACCCCAGCCTCTTCCAGGCGGAGATAAGTTTGCAACGCGGCTACACAAATGAGAATATCACTATATTGAGTGACAGTCAAGCCGCTCTCAAAGCTATATCATCTTACGAGATAAAGTCCTCACTGGTACTTGAATGCGTAGAGGATATACCGCCTTGCGTCGTGCAACAACGTCCGTATAGCCTGGGTTCTAGCCCG
Organism: Merzomyia westermanni; assembly: GCA_949987695.1. Lineage (NCBI taxonomy): Eukaryota > Metazoa > Arthropoda > Insecta > Diptera > Tephritidae > Merzomyia > Merzomyia westermanni. The sequence continues at coordinate 100,805,507 of OX465288.1, read as the reverse complement.
AGAAGCGGCAGCAACAAAACCCATTGGCCCAGAACCATAGCAATAGACTCTCGCACCATGAAAGGAGAGTTTAGGAAAGAAGAGACCAACATGAGGAGGTTGTACTGGCAGCAGACTGTCGGGCTACGCCAGGCGAAAGCTATGATGGGGGAATACAATAGCAACCGCTATAAAGAAATAATAACCCTATCCAAGAATAATCTCAGAATCATAACCGGTGTTCTCACGGGCCAATGCAGGCTCAATGCCCACCTGCACAAATTGGGCATCACTTCCAGTAGCCTCTGCCGATTCTGTGATATGGAGGGTGAAATAGCGGAGCATATACTGTGCAAATGCGACGGCATCTCGAGGAAAAGACAGAAGCACCTAGGTTTCTCGACACTAGAGTGCAAGCACATACATGAAATAAAGCCGACTTCCATCTTGGATTTCCTGAGCGGGATCGGCCTAGATGGTGTGCTGTGAGATTACGAGGGCACAATAGATCTCAAGGTCGCAGTGCACTACCTCACTACTATTATTATTAACATTTAACATTGAAAAAGAAAGTTATAAAATATCAAGTAAGACATGAAAGTATTGCGGTATGTAGGGCAGCAAACGAACATTCAATACTAATGCATTTATACAAGTCGTTGTAGTACGAGCACCAAATAGGTGAAGGATCACTTTTGACAAAATTCAGACGACAAAGAGGCAATTGAAAAGGCATATAGTGTCTAGACGTCCTAACAGGAACAGAAAAGTTTAGACGTCTTAGAAGAGTCAATCTCGCCAAGAATCAACTTGTAGAGGAACATTACCCCAAGTAATATTCTGCGATTTTCAAGGGTTGGCAAAGCGATAAGAAGCCAGTTCCTATAAGGCGGAAGATTAAGATTAGTGTTCCAATTAAGAGCCCGTAGAGCAAAAATTAAAAATTGTTTCTGCACTGACTCGATTCTCATTATGTGACTGTTATATGTTGGACTCCAGACACAGGAACAATACTCGAGTATTGGAGGAACCAACAAGGTGAAAAGGACCTTTGAACTCTCTAGCCCAGCGTTTAACGAAACCGAGAGTATCCATTGCTTTATTTATAATCGAGGAAATATGAGCATTAAAGCTCAATTTCGAGTCAAACAAAACACCCAAGTCACAAACCGCGGTTATACGCTCCATATGAGTCCCATATAGTATGTAAATGTTATAATCTCTCTATCTCTATGGCGCGATATACAACAGGTATATCATCATAAACCTCCTAAGAGATTTTTGCGCCAAGCTTCTCTTCCAATTTGTGGTGTGCCGATTTGAATTTTTCCCTACGTTGAAATGAATCTAAACCAATTTGAAGAAGATTAGCGCAGCATGTGTCCGAAGGCAAATACCTGAAACAGAGTTTTACGTCATCCGCATACATTATAGCGCGAGAATAAGACAAAGTCAATGGTAAGTCATTTATGAAAAGCGTAAAAAGCAATGGACCTAAATGACTACCCTGAGGTACACAGGAGGTATCACTGAATGTCTTGGAAATAACATTTTTGTACAATACGTTTGGAGTCCTATTAGCAAGATAGCTCGCCAGCCATAATTTCAATTTCTTAGGGAACCCCAGCAAATCAAGCTTTTGAATAAGATCATGCTTTACTGAATCAAAAGCTGTACTAAAATCAGTATAAATCACATCCGTCTGCTTATTAGCCATAAACCCCTAACGAACTATAGAAGTAAACTCTCATAGGTTGGTGGGGGTTGATCTTCGACGCACGACATGGGCAGGATCATGAGCGAAAACCCTTGACATCCGAAATAATGATAATAACACAAAAAAAGATATAAATCAATAAAGTGAACAACAAAACTAAAGCAAATTAGTGTTCACTAATTAGTCGAATCAACGAGATACCCATGACCTTAGCGATATTGTGAGTATAATCTAAAAACTCTATACCCAATATTTTTGATTATTTATAGATGGGGGACCTTAAAACCAATGTCACCAACCTAATAGGGGCTGTCAACGCCCTGCTAAAGAAAATGAGGACACTGGAAAGGCGCGTCAAGGATTTGGACCGTGCCAGAAATACTCCCATTGTACCATCTCAAGTCAACGAGGTGGAAGAAATTACCGAGATGGACTTGCGCGAGATAAGCCGTTGTTGTTGTTGTTGTAACGACAAAAACATTCCCCGAAGGTTTTGGGCCTTGCTGACGAACTGACAGTCCTTGGCCGGATATGAATCCGGTACGCTCCGGTACTCCCTTGCGGTACTGCCCGACTGTCGTGGTAGCGATTTGGTATGACCAGTGGAACCTTCTAGATCAGTCACCCCTCCTTCCGTAAGGAAATAGAGATGGGTAATGAGAGGTGAGAGCCGTCTGCCTGATTGCGTCAAAGAGCTTCAGGTTTTTGACGGAAGCCCGGCACACTACGTGTCCTGGGTGAATTCCGTGGAAACAGTGTTGTCGGATTTTGCGCTAGTGAAAGGGAAGCCCCTTTATAGCGCCATATTGCATCATATTTGGCAAAAAACGCGTGGTGCGGCAGATTCTGCTTTAGTGTCTTACAACATCTTTGACAACAATTGGCCAAAGATAAAAGTGTCTTTCATGACATTACGCGGACAAACGCGATATCCGTACGCTGGAACATCAGCTGCATCAATTGCAACAGAGAGGTTCTAGAATTCATGAGTTTTATGCTAAAACAAACCATCAATTCTCATTGATAATTAACAAGCTAAAACCCCTGTCCTACACCGCTGAAACTGTAAGGGTTCTTGTGGACACTTACAGAAATAGAGCGCTTGACGTTTTCATTCGTGCTATCTAAAATGCTCCTTGTCCAACGCCCAAAGACTCTCCCGGAGGCCTATTCGGCTTGCTTGGAACCACAGAACGTCAACTATCGAAAATTTTCATTGCACTCGAGCCAGAGTAACAACGGAGTAGCTGTCCCTATTAATAACATAAATGAAGCTAGGCTTTCCTTCGAAGTGAAACCACCGGCGATCCCACCAAAGCCCACCTGGTGTCAACAGGATCGCAGGTCACAGTATGACAAAAACCACCGCTTTTCAGGAAATAATCGTTCGCCATCATTTACTTGAGCTAAAAAGCACTCATTAAAAAGATGGACATCGACGGCTCTACCCAATCCCCGATGGCGATGCTAAACCGAAGGTGAGAGGAGATTGTTTTTCGGAGGGCCATCTAGCGTACCATGCCTAGAGTATACACTCCCTGACGGTCGCACCCTAGACTTCACGATCTTGATGCAGATGCAAATACAAATTTTATCAGCAGGTACAGATTAACAAAAAAATTGGATTAAGATTTTTAAGGATATAGGATTCCTTTCCAAATTAGTGTTCATCGTCCTCCCAGGACTTAAATCTTTCGCCGGCATTATTGGCGATGATACTTTGATAATCACCTTAAAGTCAATGACTTTAATTTTCCAAGGTCGCAGTGCAAGGTCGCAGGGCACTACCCCACTACTATTATTATTAACATTTAACATTGAAAAAGAAAGTTATAAAATATCAAGTAAGACATGAAAGTATTGCGGTATGTAGGGCAGCAAACGAACGTTCAATACTAATGCATTTATACAAGTCGTTGTAGTACCAGCACCAAATAGGTGAAGGATCACTTTTGACAAAATTCAGACGACAAAGAGGCAATTGAAAAGGCACATAGCGTCTAGACGTCCTAACAGGAACAGAAAAGTTTAGACGTTTTAGAAGAGTCAATCTCGCCAAGAACCAACTTGTAGAGGAACATTACCCCAAGTAATATTCTGATGTTTTCAAGGGTTGGCAAATCGATAAGAAGCCAGTTTCTATAAGGTGGAAGATTAAGATTAGTGTTCCAATTAAGAGCCCGTAGAGCAAAAATTAAAAATTGTTTCTGCACTGACTCGATTCTCATTATGTGACTGTTATATGTTGGACTCCAGACACAGGAACAATACTCGAGTATTGGAGGAACCAACGAGGTGAAAAGGACCTTGGTGAGATAAGGATCATTGAACTCTCTAGCCCAGCGTTTAACGAAACCGAGAGTATCCATTGCTTTATTTATAATCGAGGAAATATGAGAATTAAAGCTCAATTTCGAGTCAAACAAAACACCCAAGTCACAAACCGCGGCTATACGCTCCATATGAGTCACATATAGTACGTAAGATGTCAAAAAAAGGCTTTAGACGGTAAAATGTCATAAGCTTACATTTAAAACAGTTCAGGACAAGAGCATTTGTCGTGCACCAACGTTGAAATGAATCTAAATCAATTTGAAGAAGATTAGCGCAGCATGTGTCCGAAGGCAAATACCTGAAACAGAGTTTTACGTCATCCGCATACACTATAGCGCGAGAATAAGACAAAGTCAATGGTAAGTCATTTATAAAAAGCGTAAAAAGCAATGGACCTAAATGACTACCCTGGGGTTCACCGGAGGTATCACTGAATGTCTTGGAAATAACATTTTTGTACAATACGTTTTGAGTCCTATTAGCAAGATAGCTCGTCAGCCATAATTTCAATTTCTTATCAAGCTTTTGAATAAGCAGATCATGCTTTACTGAATCAAAAGCTGTACTAAAATCAGTATAAATCACATCCGTCTGCTTATTAGCCATAAACCCCTAACGAACTATAGAAGTAAACTCTCATAGGTTGGTGGGGGTTGATCTTCGACGCACGACATGGGCAGGATCATGAGCGAAACCCCTTGACATCCGAAATAATGATAACACAAAAAAAGATATAAATCAATAAAGTGAACAACAAAACTAAAGCAAATTAGTGTTCACTAATTAGTCGAATCAACGAGATACCCATGACCTTAGCGATATTGTGAGTATAATCTAAAAACTCTATACCCAATATTTTTGATTATTTATAGATGGGGGACCTTAAAACCAATGTCACCAACCTAATAGGGGCTGTTAACGCCCTGCTAAAGAAAATGAGGACACTGGAAAGGCGCGTCAAGGATTTGGACCGTGCCAGAAATACTCTCATTGTACCATCTCAAGTCAACGAGGTGGAAGAAATGACCGAGATGGACTTGCGCGAGATAAGCCGTTGTTGTTGTTGTTGTAACGACAAAAACATTCCCCGAAGGTTTTGGGCCTTGCTGACGAACTGACAGTCCTTGGCCGGATATGAATCCGGTACGCTCCGGTACTCCCTTGCGGTACTGCCCGACTGTCGTGGTAGCGATTTGGTATGACCAGTGGAACCTTCTAGATCAGTCACCCCTCCTTCCGTAAGGAAATAGAGATGGGTAATGAGAGGTGAGAGCCGTCTGCCTGATTGCGTCAAAGAGCTTCAGGTTTTTGACGGAAGCCCGGCACACTACGTGTCCTGGGTGCATTCCGTGGAAACAGTGTTGTCGGATTTTGCGCTAGTGAAAGGGAAGCCCCTTTATAGCGCCATATTGCATCATATTTGGCAAAAAACGCGTGGTGCGGCAGATTCTGCTTTAGTGTCTTACAACATCTTTGACAACAATTGGCCAAAGATAAAAGTGTCTCTCATGACATTACGCGGACAAACGCGATATCCGTACGCTGGAACATCAGCTGCATCAATTGCAACAGAGAGGTTCTAGAATTCATGAGTTTTATGCTAAAACAAACCATCAATTCTCATTGATAATTAACAAGCTAAAACCCCTGTCCTACACCGCTGAAACTGTAAGGGTTCTTGTGGACACTTACAGAAATAGAGCGCTTGACGTTTTCATTCGTGCTATCTAAAATGCTCCTTGTCCAACGCCCAAAGACTCTCCCGGAGGCCTATTCGGCTTGCTTGGAACCACAGAACGTCAACTATCGAAAATTTTCATTGCACTCGAGCCAGAGTAACAACGGAGTAGCTGTCCCTATTAATAACATAAATGAAGCTAGGCTTTCCTTCGAAGTGAAACCACCGGCGATCCCACCAAAGCCCACCTGGTGTCAACAGGATCGCAGGTCACAGTATGACAAAAACCACCGCTTTTCAGGAAATAATCGTTCGCCATCATTTACTTGAGCTAAAAAGCACTCATTAAAAAGATGGACATCGACGGCTCTACCCAATCACGAGCCGTAATTTATATAAATCGCCCTGATCCTTTTAAACGTGCGGCTAGTTCAGAAAACACTCCAAGGAAGCAACAGAGGCTGTTGTTGTTAACAGTGAGCAACAGAGGCTCTTCCATTCCAGCACTGGCATCACCGATGGCGATGCTAAACCGAAGGTGAGAGGAGATTGTTTTTCGGAGGGCCATCTAGCGTACCATGCCTAGAGTATACACTCCCTGACGGTCGCACCCTAGACTTCACGATCTTGATGCAGATGCAAATACAAATTTTATCAGTGAAACGGTTGCGACTGGAGGAGACCCCGTAGACGAGGTATTCAATGTGAGTTCTGCCGGAGGGCAGGTACAGATTAACAAAAAAATTGGATTAAGATTTTTAAGGATATAGGATTCCTTTCCAAATTAGTGTTCATCGTCCTCCCAGGACTTAAATCTTTCGCCGGCATTATTGGCGATGATACTTTGATAATCACCTTAAAGTCAATGACTTTAATTTTCCAAGGTCGCAGTGCAAGGTCGCAGTGCAAGGTCGCAGGGCACTACCCCACTACTATTATTATTAACATTTAACATTGAAAAAGAAAGTTATAAAATATCAAGTAAGACATGAAAGTATTGCGGTATGTAGGGCAGCAAACGAACGTTCAACACTAATGCATTTATACAAGTCGTTGTAGTACGAGCACCAAATAGGTGAAGGATCACTTTTGACAAAATTCAGACGACAAAGAGGCAATTGAAAAGGCACATAGCGTCTAGACGTCCTAACAGGAACAGAAAAGTTTAGACGTTTTAGAAGAGTCAATCTCGCCAAGAACCAACTTGTAGAGGAACATTACCCCAAGTAATATTCTGCTGTTTTCAAGGGTTGGCAAATCGATAAGAAGCCAGTTTCTATAAGGTGGAAGATTAAGATTAGTGTTCCAATTAAGAGCCCGTAGAGCAAAAATTAAAAATTGTTTCTGCACTGACTCGATTCTCATTATGTGACTGTTATATGTTGGACTCCAGACACAGGAACAATACTCGAGTATTGGAGGAACCAACGAGGTGAAAAGGACCTTGGTGAGATAAGGATCATTGAACTCTCTAGCTCAGCGTTTAACGAAACCGAGAGTATCCATTGCTTTATTTATAATCGAGGAAATATGAGAATTAAAGCTCAATTTCGAGTCAAACAAAACACCCAAGTCACAAACCGCGGCTATACGCTCCATATGAGTCACATATAGTACGTAAGATGTCAAAAAAAGGCTTTAGACGGTAAAATGTCATAAGCTTACATTTAAAACAGTTCAGGACAAGAGCATTTGTCGTGCACCAACGTTGAAATGAATCTAAATCAATTTGAAGAAGATTAGCGCAGCATGTGTCCGAAGGCAAATACCTGAAACAGAGTTTTACGTCATCCGCATACACTATAGCGCGAGAATAAGACAAAGTCAATGGTAAGTCATTTATAAAAAGCGTAAAAAGCAATGGACCTAAATGACTACCCTGGGGTTCACCGTAGGTATCACTGAATGTCTTGGAAATAACATTTTTGTACAATACGTTTTGAGTCCTATTAGCAAGATAGCTCGTCAGCCATAATTTCAATTTCTTATCAAGCTTTTGAATAAGCAGATCATGCTTTACTGAATCAAAAGCTGTACTAAAATCAGTATAAATCACATCCGTCTGCTTATTAGCCATAAACCCCTAACGAACTATAGAAGTAAACTCTCATAGGTTGGTGGGGGTTGATCTTCGACGCACGACATGGGCAGGATCATGAGCGAAACCCCTTGACATCCGAAATAATGATAACACAAAAAAAGATATAAATCAATAAAGTGAACAACAAAACTAAAGCAAATTAGTGTTCAGTAATTAGTCGAATCAACGAGATACCCATGAACTTAGCGATATTGTGAGTATATTCTAAAAACTCTATACCCAATATTTTTGATTATTTATAGATGGAGGACCTTAAAACCAATGTCACCAACCTAATAGGGGCTGTCAATGCATTGCTAAAAAAAATGAGGACACTGGAAAGGCGCGTCAAGGATTTGGACCGAGCCAGAAATACTCCCATTGTACCATCTCAAGTCAACGAGGTGGAAGAAATGGTGGCTCAAGCCCCCATGACCGAGATGGACTTGCGCGAGATAAGCCGTTGTTGTTGTTGTTGTAACGACAAAAACACTCCCCGAAGGTTTTGGGGGTTGCTGTCGAACTGACAGTCCTTGGCCGGATATAAATCCGGTACGCTCCGGTACTCCCTTGCGGTGCCGCCCGACTGTCGTGGTAGGGATTTGGTATGACCAGTGGAACCTTCTAGATCAGTCACCCCTCCTTCCGTAAGGAAAGAGAGATGGGTAATGAGAGGTTAGTTAGTTAAGTTTAGTTTTTCTCTTTATTTAGTATTTGCTATTTTTTAAATTCAGGTACAATTAGTACTTAATAGCTATTAGTTGGCTTATTGCGAGCTAAAATACTACTCTAATATGGTCAATTAGCAGTCTCTTAAATACATTAATATCATTTTCATTTTTTATACTACTTGGTAGTTCATTGAATAGTTTCAGGCCTTTGTACATTAATATATTTTGAGCCTTATTGGACCTATACAAATTTATTCTAAAATCATTTTTGTTTCTTAAACTATACGGTTGCACATCTCCTACGTACACTATTTGGCTTGTTAAATACTTTGGCAACAGGTTATGCTTCATTTTAAATACAAAAAGTAATACATTCATGCACGTTCTTTGGTTTATATTAAGCCATTTTAGGGTATCTAACATATATGCGGTTGGTGTCAGTCTATTACATAGTAGAATGCATCGCATTCCTTTATTCTGCAGTTTTTGCAGCCTGCTTTTCATATAATTGGATCCCAAGAACAGTATAGTTGAGCAATATTCAAAATGTGGTTTTATCATTACATTGTATATATTTAAGGCACTATTTATAGTCACTTTTTTTCGTATTCTTTGGAAGAATCCAGTTTTTTTTGAAATTTTGCTACAAATGTAATCTAAGTGCTTATCGAAATTTAATTTTTTATCTATGATAATGCCTAAATACTTAATTTCGTCAACTTTATCGATTATTTCATCATTGACTATGATGTTCTGGTTCGATTCGCCATTGATGCTCATTGCTTTTGTTTTACCAACATTCAGTAGCTTGTTCATTTGCAGGTATTTATTTATGTTTCTTAAATTATCATTCAACCGGGTAATACAATCCATACATGAACTTCATGTCGTATACAGTAATGTATCATCGGCAAATTGACAAACTTTAACTCCTCCCTGTAGTATGTTTTCCATGTCGTTTATGTATATTATAAACAGTTGCGTTCCAAGGACTGCGCCTTGCGGCACGCCTAGCATTATTTGAGCTGGATCCGACACGCTCTCTGACACTTTAGTACACTGCCATCTGTTACTTAAATAGCTTTCAAACCACTGGTTCTCCACGCCATTAATACCATATTGCCTCATTTTTTGTAACAAGATGCCCCTATCGATTGTTTCAAATGCTCGCTTGAAATCCAAGAACACGGCCACTATACATTTTCCGTTGTCCATCTCTGACTTCCAGTGTGAGATTACTAAATTTATTGCCGATTCACAGCTATGCCGCTGCCGGAATCCTGATTGGTTTTCCGATATTAGCCTATTCTTCTCCATGTAGCCTTCCAATTGTTTGTGCACCACTTTTTCGAGTATTTTATTACATGAAATTCAGCCATTATTAAACTTGCGGATATAGCGTTGTAATCTTTCTTGTTGTTCATTGATTGAATTATGCCTTTCAGATCATTTATTTCTAATCTGTTGAAGCTAAATTGCTTATCACAAGGGTCAACATTGTTAATATACGAAACTTTGGGAATGTTTCTATTAAGCTCTTCAACACTTTCTATAAAAAATTTGTTTAGTTCGTTAGCGATTTCCATTGTGCTTTTTATTTCGATCGAATTTACTATAATTTTGCTGATTTCAGTTCGCTCCTCATTAAGAACAAATTGTTTTATTGTTCGCCACATTGTCTTTTGATCGATGTTTCTACTTTTTTTGAAATGTAGTTGTTTCGCGCATATTGCAGTTCTTTAGCATATATATTTCTATACTGCTTGTAGTTTTGCCAGTCTAGGTAGGAGTTGCTCCATTTTGTGGTTTTATATAATTGAATTTTTGTGTTTTTCATATTGAGCAGTTTACTATTAAACCACCCATCAAAGTTACTTTTTTGGATAACCGTTTTAGGTGTATAAATTTTTCTTATGGTTTCTTTCAATTTGTCACTAAAAATGCTTACCATTTCGTTAAAGTTATTGGTAAGGTTAATGTTCGAGAATTTTGACATTTCTTCCGCAAACAATTCTCTATCAAAGCTGAACCTTTTTACTACTTTTTTGACTTTTTTAAGCTTTTTCCGCCTTAACTTTAAATTAATATCAATAGATTCATGATCACTTATTTTATAGTTAGAGTTAACCTTGGGTTCGGCCCCTGAAATATTGGTCAGTACATAATCAATGAGAGTTGCGCTAGTTCTTGTAATTCTTGTTGGCTCCAGTACTATTTGCCTCAATGCATTGTCCGATACAGACTGAGAAATTTGGTCCCTGTAGGAACTATTTCCCAGCCAATCAATATTGAAATCACCCATAATGAGAATTTCATTACCACTTTCACACAACTGCTCGATTTTTTCTTTAATAAACTCACAAAACAGTCTTTCAGGAGATCTCTGTCTGTCAGGCGACATTAAGGTTAGACTTACGTCTTTTTGTCTGACCACAATAATCAAACACCATATACTTTTTTCGAGTGCCGTTTGCTCCACTATTTCAATTTGCCAATCTGGGCTTACATAAAAAAGTACACCTCCCGTGTGGTTTGATGTGCTGTCACATCTCACGAGTTGATAGTTACTCAGTTTTACTTCACAATTCTGTATTGTATTTGTTAGGTGTGTCTCACTCAAACAAATAAATTCGAATCTTGCACTAATTGACATAGCTTCAAGTTGATTAAAGTTTGCCCTTATACCGCCAATATTCAAATATAAGCATTTTATTGTTGAATTTAATTGCTAGTAATGAATCCTTTCAGACTCAATTTTTAATTTTTTTTGAAAAGACTGACATTCGTTGCTTCTGCAGTCGTGGTTTACACACAAGTTAGAAAGATTAAATCTTTCCTTAGCCTTCACACAATTAACGCACTTTAGAATATTATTTGTGCACTGTCCATATTCATGGCCTTTTTCGCCACATTTCGCACATATTTGATGGGTTTCTTTACAGACCTTACTTGTGTGGTTAAAACCCCAGCACTTAAAGCATCTTAAAATATTGCGACTTTCATACACGCATTTTAATCATTTTTTCAAAACCTTTTCCGTCTATTTCAAGTAATGCATTATACACCGCTGGATTTTTGTAAGACTTATACACTTTTAAACACTTCATGCAGTTCTCTTGCAAGTTGTTTTGAGTTTTTATTGCTTGGATTATTGTCTCCCCATCCAGCATTTCACTCAATCCACATACTAATATTTTTGGTCGTTTCATTACTGGTAGCTTGATGTCATATTTTTCACTCACTTTTTCTTTAATGTCAGTTACTAATATTATTCTCGCTTCAACACTTTCGCATCGGATTGCTACCGCGCCGTTTTGCCTATTAGATATACCGCTTACACCTACACTCAACCTTGAAGGCTTTATTATTGTTTTTACCTCACTCTTTGTTACTTCACTTTCTTGGTTTACTTTTGGCTTTAGTATAACAGGTACATTTGCTGTTGCATTTTTTAGTTTATCAGCATACGATGCTCTTACATCTGTATGACTCTCTTGATTTGCGCATTTATTCGCGGCTTCTTTGATTTGCTTTACCGTTTCATTCACCTCGTTCATTTTTTCTTCTACCATTTTTGCGCATTTATTTTCATTATGTTTGATAAGGCTTATTATTTCAGTGAATTTATCGTGAGCACCTCCAATGTACTCAATGCAACAATCACACAAGAACTTTAGGTTTTTATGCTTGAGCAATGCATCCGTCTCATATTTAGAGAAACCAAGACACTTCACATGAAATACAACTCCGCACACACCATTGCACGGTATAGTAGCCTCACGCGAGCTTGCTCTACATTTTCCACATTTAGACTCCATCACAATGCCAAAAATCTGGAACTCATCACAAATTATTGTTTTTACCAAAAATGCGTCCTTTTTCGCTTTTTGCAGAATTTATAATTTAAATATCACTCTTTAAATCCGCAGCTCACAAAAACACGTCCGCTCGGTTTGAGTGTTGCACTTGATGAGAGCCGTCTGCTTGATTGCGTCAAAGAGCTTTAGGTTTTTGACGGAAGCCCGGCACACTACGTGTCCTGGGTGCATTCCGTGGAAACAGTGTTGTCGGATTTTGCGGTAGTGAAAGGGAAACCCCTTTATAGCGCCATATTGCATCATATTTGGCAAAAAACGCGTGGTGCGGCAGATTCTGCTTAAGTGTCTTACAACATCTTTGACAACAATTGGCCAAAGATAAAAGTGTCTCTCATGACATTACGCGGACAAACGCGATATCCGTACGCTGGAACATCAGCTGCATCAATTGCAACAGAGAGGTTCTAGAATTCATGAGTTTTATGCTAAAGCAAACCATCAATTCTAATTGATAATTAACAAGCTAAAACCCCTGTCCTACACCGCTGAAACTGTAAGGGTTCTTGTGGACACTTACAGAAATAGAGCGCTTGACGTTTTCATTCGTGCTATCTAAAATGCTCCTTGTCCAACGCCCAAAGACTCTCCCGGAGGCCTATTCGGCTTGCACTCGAGCCAGAGTAACAACGGAGTAGCTGTCCCTATTAATAACATAAATGAAGCTAGGCTTTCCTTCGAAGTGAAACCACCGGCGATCCCACCAAAGCCCACCTGGTGTCAACAGGATCGCAGGTCACAGTATGACAAAAACCACCGCTTTTCAGGAAATAATCGTTCTCCATCATTTACTTGAGCTAAAAAGCACTCATTAAAAAGATGGAGATCGACGGCTCTACCCAATCACGAGCCGTAATTTACATAAATCGCCCTGATCCTTTTAAACGCGCGGCTAGTTCAGAAAACATTCCAAGGAAGCAACAGAGGCTGTTGTTGTTAACAGTGAGCAACAGAGGCTCTTCCATTCCAGCACTGGCATCACCGATGGCGATGCTAAAACCAAAGGCGAGTCAGAGGGGGATTGTTTTTCGGAGGGACATCTAGCGTACCATGCCTAGAGTATACACTCCCTGACGGTCGCACCCTAGACTTCACGATCCTGATGCAGATGCAAATACAAATTTTATCAGTTAAACGGTTGCGACTGGAGGAGACCCCGTAGACGAGGTTGTTGTTGTTGTAGTAATGTAGATGGGTAATGATATCCGTAGATCAACCATCGAGTTGTACGTCATTACCTTTGTGCATATTAGTCGCCTCTTACGACCTACCTCGGGCATATTCTAAACCCCTAACCCGCAGGGGTCCCGTAGACGAGGTATTCAATGTGAGTTCTGCCGGAGGGCAGGTACAGATTAACAAAAAAATTGGATTAAGATTTTTAAGGATATAGGATTCCTTTCCAAATTAATGTTCATCGTCCTCCCAGGACTTAAATCTTTCGCCGGCATTATTGGCGATGATACTTTGATAATCACCTTAAAGTCAATGACTTTAATTTTCCCTTAAAGGCCAAAATTTCTAACCAAGTTAATTATTCCATGGGTAAAGATGTATCTGACGATACTAGACAACAAGTAGGTAAATTATTAGAAAAATATTCAGACCTTTTTCTTCCCCTTAATGGCAGCAGACCGTACTTATCTATGAATGGAGAAAGTTTGTAGATTGAGCTTTTACGACTTACCCCGTCGTTTATCAGTTATCGTAGTTACGAAATGTATCGAATGTATGTCGTATCGTAGATAATCATTTGATTTATAGGGTTTACTGAACCGTTTGGGATCGGGTGATGCATCCTATGTAGATGTGTTGTGTACTGCTATGTGCTGTATTGTTTCCAAGGTGGATTGCGGTTGTTGCATCTCGGATGTGGGCCAGCCCCGTCAATGTAAAGTATTGGTTTCCACTTAGTGGCGTCATCCGCGACGCTGTGCTTCGATGGCACCCACCTCCATTCGCCGACTTATGACTCTTCTAAGATTTCTCCTGTTTTATAAACTTGGCGAGGCGAAGCCCAAGAATTGCAGCCATCAACCCTAGCCTCGGAGCCGAGAGCGGTTTCAATGGGGCGACTCTTTTTTTGATGCTATTAGGCTGCACCTAACGTCACCGACGTCACTGGACAAGTTAGGCAGTGTAGTGTCGAAATAAAAGCTCTTTCTCTCTATGGCGCGATATACAACAGGTATATCATCATAAACCTCCTAAGAGATTTTTGCGCCAAGATTCTCTTCCAATTTGTGGTGTGCCGATTTGAATTTTCCCTACAAATTGGTGGGACCTACAGTTTTTTGCCGACTCCGAACGGCATCTACAAAGGAGACGAATTTTTGCTGAGAAGCCTGTCATGGCAGAAATACACTCGGAGAGTTTGCCAAACCACTGCCGAGGAGCGACCCCGTTTTGAAAAACTTTTTTCAAATCACTTTTGATGTTACCTGTACCAGGGCTCGAACCATGGACCTTCGGTGTGGTAGGCCGGCAACACTACCTTCACACCACGGCGGCCGCTCTTGGTCGGATATAAAATCCCCAGTCATTCCGGTACGACAGAACCGGCTGTTGTGAGAATGGAATGGAAGCCGGCCAACGAGGGGAAGCCTTATCGTCTGATATCACTCCTCTCGCCAGTAGTGAAGACTTTGGAGACGGTCTTGCTCCCTTACTACACCGCCTCCTTGCGACTAGCCGAACATCAGCATTTATTCCGTAAAATGTATAGCACTACCACCGCGCTAAACGCCATCACCACTCAGATAGGTGTCGGTCTCAACACAATCGTCCAAATGACAGGACCGTGCTAGTTGCGCTTGATCTGTCGAAAGCCTCCGACACGGTCAATCATGCGCAACTCATTAACGACCTGGAGGATTAAACTCTTCACCCCTGTGTGAAGCGTTGACCCGCAAACTATCTGAGTGGCCGGCACTCATCGGTTGAATTTAGAGGCGAAAGATCAGAACCACGTATAATTAAACAAGGGGTGCCACAGGGTGGTGTCCTATCCCCGCTTTTGTTTAATTACTACATATCTAGGCTCCCTTCCCCACCAGAGGGTGTCTCGATCGTCTCCTACGCCGATGACTGCACGATCCTGACGACGGGCCCCTCTGTAGATTAGCTGTGCTCGAGAGTTAACTCTTACCTCCCATCCCTGTCTGGTTTTTTCGCTGGACGAAGTCTGACACTGTCACGGACAAAGTCCTCGGCCACCTTATTTACGACGTGGACAGCGCAAGTGAACATGGAATTAGACGTCTACGTCGGTGGCATTAAGCTTCCGACTGTCACACACCCCAAAATCTTAGGGGTCACGTTTGATAACATGTTCAACTACGGTGCTCATGTAGCCGCGATTGAAACCAAAGTGCAAAGCGGAAACAAAATCCTCAAGTCACTAGCTGGCAGCACTTAGGGCAAAGATAAAGAAACGTTACTGGCAACGTACAAGGCACTCGGTCAGCCGGTTCTGCCGCAGGGTGCCTCCTTATGTCTCCTGAGCATCACCTTCACAGTGAGGCCAAAATACTAGGTCCAAAAGAGCATAGCGAGATGTTGACCAGGCAATTCCTGTTCAACTGCTATAAACCGCAGCATCCAAACAGGAACCTTCTCAACGAAAATCCCCCCCCCCCCCCCCCAACAAGGGTAAGGAGTCACCTCCGTAAGCACTATGGCGAGATCCGGCATCACATTTTTTCGCCGTTTGATCCAAAGGTGCATCGGTGGGCCCTCAATGTCATCCACACGGAGTCAGTAAACTCCTTTGTCATCTCTCGTCCGGTTAATGCAGTCCTACAGGCACAAGCTCCACCTGTTGCCGATGGGAAACGCGAACTGCCAAAGGACCACGAGGGACAGAGTTATTTAGCGGCTCTTTTTAATCTCTCTCTAACTACTTTCGTTATACCTGAGTAATGGAAACAGGCGATTGAAGTTCCCCTACTAAAACCAGGGAAGCCGGCGAACTAAGGAGAGACTTATCGCCCGATATCCCTCCTTCCGCCGGTTGTGAAATTACTAGAGACCATTCTGCTCCCTTACTTCATTCGAATCTGAAATTGGCCGATCACCAGCATGGTTTCCGCAAATCTCATAGCACGACATCCGCTTTGCATGCCATTACAACGCAAATAAATCATCGTTTGAATCAACACCCACCAAACCATAGGGCGGTTCTCGTGGCACTTGACCTATTAAATGCACTCGACCCGGTCAATCACGCCACACTCCTGCGAGATCTGGAAGAGACACCGCTCCCTGCCGGCCTTAATAGGTGGACCGCTAATTACCTCAGTGGTCGACAAGCATCAGTCAAATTCAGGAACAAGAAATCTAGGCCACGAAGAATAAAACAAGGGGTGCCGCAAGGTGGTGTTGTCTCTCCCTTTTTGTTTAATTTCTATATTTCGAGACTCCCTCCCCCACCAGAGGGAGTCTTCATTGTTTCCTACGCTGACGACTGCACGATAATGGCTTCGGGCACGGGCCCCTCCATTGACGAACTCTGTACTAGAATCAACAGTTACCTCCGTGACCTTTCCAGCTTCTTCACCGAGCGAAATCTGACCCTATATCGGACTAAATCGACGGCGACCCTGTTTACGACATGGAATGCGCAGATGGGGCAAGAGTTAAATGTCCACGTAGGTACAGAGCCGCAATAAGATCGTCAAGTCACTGGCCGGCAGTACTTGGGGCAAAGACAAAGAAACATTGCTTGCTACATATAAGGCTATTGGCCGGTCGGTTATTGACTATGCTGCGCCCATATGGTCGCCCAATCTTGCTGACACCAATTGGAGGAAATTGCAAGTTTGCCAAAACACCGCCATCAGAACTGCTACGGGATGTCTGCTTATGTCATCTGAGTCTCACCTCCATCAATAGGAAAAATTGCTCAATGTTCAAGAGCACGCGGAACTATTGAGTAGACAGTTCCTTCTGAACTGTCGTAAACCTAGTCATCCAAATCGACATCTTTTGAATGTAGCACCGCCTCCCAGAGACATAAGGAGACATGTTCGTAAGCACTACGATGAGATCCGGCACCATATCTCTTTGCCGTTTGATCTGCGGAACCATAGACGGGCTCTAAATGACCTCCACACCGAGTCGGTAGACGGATCCCTGCGGAACCATAGACGGGCTCTAAATGACCTCCACACCGAGTCGGTAGACGGATCCCTCAGAGATTACCACCCTGACATCAGTGCGTTACTCAGGGGCGATAACCGTGTAATTATCGGAGACTTCAACGCACACCACGATCTGTGGCACTCAAGCCTACAAGCCGATGGCAGGGGACAGGAATTGGCTGAACAAATAGACGATTCGACGTTTTGCACTGTGAACGGGGACGCCCCCACGAGAGTTGCGGCAAATTGTTCCAGTTCGCCAGACCTCACAATTGTCAGCGCAGGTCTCATAAACTGCGTTGAATGGCGACCAATGCTCACTCTTGCATCTGACCATCTGCCGATAGTCCTCTCAATCGATCGCCCCAATGACTTCGTCACTTCTGAGAAGCGCACCTTCACTAACTTCAACAAAGCTGACTGGGTTGGTTTTCTTGGTTTCACTGAGAGCACCTTCGCTGCTCTTCCCATCCCGTCTGATGTACGAGAAGGGGAAAAAGCGTTTCGCATGGTCATAGCTTCAGCCTCCAATCAATACATTCCGTCAGGCAGAATTAAGGAGATACGTCCGTACTTCCCCGCAGAGGCAGCGGCCCTGGCTAATGAACGTGACCACGTGCGACGCTTGAACCCTACGGATCCCCAAATTCAAGATCTCAATGCGGAGATCAGACGGCTAGTCGATCAACACAAACGCGCCAAATGGGAGGAGCACCTAAGGTCCTGCAACCTCTCTGCTGGTGTTGGCAAACTATGGTCCACTGTCAAATCCTTGTCTAATCCGACCAAACCTAACGACAAAATATCCATCACCTTTGGTGATAAGGTACAGTCGAAACCAAAGAGATGCGCGAGCGCTTTCTGCCGGCAATTCGTACTGCATCCTCCGGTTGACAAGGAAATCAGGCGCGCCATCAGGGAAGCGCACAAACGCAAAAACAACCAAGCGCCCATTGTCATCACCACCACAGAGGTTCGGGAGGCCATACGGAGGTCCAAAAATTCTAAATCCATTGGGCCAGACGGTATATCCATGCTGATGCTAAAACATCTCGGCGATGAGGGAGTAAGGTACCTAACAACCGTCTTCAATCTGTCCATGACCACCTTTGTCATTCCAGAAAGATGGAAACAGGCAAAGGTGGTGCCACTACTAAAGCCCGGCAAGCCGGCTAACGTGGGGGAGTCATATCGACCGATATCACTCCTCTCGCCAGTAGTGAAGACCTTGGAGGCGGTCTTGCTCCCTTATTATACCGCTAACCTGCGATTAGCCGAACATCAGCATGGTTTCCGCAAAATGCATAGCACTACCACCGCGCTAAACGCCATCACCACACAGATAGGTGACGGTCTCAACCAATCTCGCCCAAATGACAGGACCGTGCTAGTTGCGCTTGATCTGTCGAAAGCTTTCGACACTGTTAATCACGCACAACTCATTAACGACCTGGAAGATTCAAACCTTCCCCCCTGTCTAAAGCGTTGGACCGCCAACTATCTGAGTGGCCGGCAGTCATCGGTTGAATTTAGAGGCGAAAGATCAAAACCACGTATAATTAAGCAGGGGGTGCCACAGGGTGGTGTCCTATCCCCGCTTCTGTTTAATTACTACATATCGAGGCTCCCTTCCCCACCAGAAGGCGTCTCGATCGTCTCCTACGCCGATGACTGCACGATCCTGGCGACTGGACCCTCCGTTGATGAGCTCTGCTCGAGACTAAATTCATACCTTCCAACCCTTTCCAGTTTCTTCGCTGCACGGAACCTGACACTGTCACCGACCAAATCCTCGGCCACCCTATTTACGACGTGGACAGCGCAGGCGAACATGGAATTAAACGTCTACGTCGACGGCATCAAGCTTCCGACTGTCACACACCCCAAAATCTTAGGGGTCACGTTTGATAACATGTTCAAATACGGTGCTCATGTAGCCGCGATTGCCACCAAAGTACAAAGCCGTAACAAAATCCTCAAGTCACTAGCTGGCAGTACTTGGGGGAAAGACAAAGAAACGTTACTGGCAACGTACAAGGCAATCGGCCAGCCGGTTCTGAGCTACGCGACGCCAATATGGTCGCCGGGGTTAGCAGACACACATTGGAGGAGGTTGCAGGCCTGCCAAAACACCGCACTCAGAACCGCCACGGGGTGCCTCCTTATGTCTCCTGAGCATCACCTTCATAATGAGGCAAAAATGCTCAATGTCAAAGAGCATTGCGAGATGTTGTCCAGACAATTCCTGTTCAACTGCCATAATCAGCAGCATCCGAACAGGAACCTGCTCAACGAAAATCCGCCTCCCAGGAGAATAAGGAGTCACCTCCGTAAGCACTATGATGAGATCCGGCATCACATCTCCTCGCCGTTTGATCCAGAGGTGCACCGGCGGGCCCTCAACCTCATCCACACGGAGTCGGTAAACTCCTTTGTCAGGTCTCGTCCAGTGAATGTGGTCCTACAGGCACAAGCTCCACCTGTTGCCGCCGAGGAACGCGAACTGCCCAGGGAGACAAGAGTCACGCTGGCTCAACTTCGTTCTGGATATTGTAACAGACTAAACTCTTACTTATCCAGACTGAACCCCGACATGCCAAATGTCTGCCCGGCATGCGGCGTGTCTCCCCACGATACTAACCATCTGTTCCTCTGCTCAACTGAGCACACTCTTCTAACTCCAATCTCACTCTGGTCCACCCCTGTTGAAGCCGCGAGGTTTCTTGGACTTCCGTTAGAAGAGCCTGATGACAGTGTTGGTTGGGGGTGACACCCTGGACAGGTTAAGTAGTCGCTACAACAACAACAACAACGGATCCCTCAGATCTCGGCCTGTGAATCCCGTTACTGACATTCAATCACCCGTATTAGCTGAAGAGAAGCGTGTACTTCCGAGGGAGACTAGAGTCATGCTAGCACAACTTCGTTCTGGATATTGTATCCAGACTGAACCCCACCATACCAAACACTTGCCCTGCCAGTGGTATGTCCCCTCATGATACCATACATCTATTCTCCTGTTCAGTTGAACCTACTCTTCTAACAACTACATCACTCTGGTCCAACCCTGTGAAAACTGAGCGTTTCCTCCGACTTCCGTTAGAAGAGCCTGATGACAATTTAGAGTGATCGAGCCCATTTGGCAGGGCGAAGCACTGTTAACAACAGCAACAACAACATCGGATCACATCGATAAGGGGAAGTATTCAAATTCTTCACACGGCCTGAACAAAATTGAACACATTATTAAGTGTATAAAACGCTCAGCTGTCTAGTAGAACGGTATTCTGCATTTGTTCCAAGCCGTTTTCGGATTAATCTGAGGTTAAAACGTGGCTTTTGCTATATAATATACGAACGCTTCCTAGTAATACCTTCTAAGATTCACACCTAAATTTTTGATTGCTTTTTTTTTTATGAATTTGAGGGTATGTATGAACATATATAATAATATTACCTGAAAGAGATTCATCCGGTATTCAGACACAGTTATTTTGCCATTATCGCCATTGAGTATTGCAAAAATCGAATCCAGCAAACATTTTATAGCTTCCGCGTTAGCACACTTCTGAGACAATTCCCTCAAGCATTCCAAAGATTCATGTCTAACTTTGTCATCTTTGCAATACAAATTTGTTATAAGAACTTTTCCTAATGTTGAGGCATATTGGCTTAAATCTATGTTTAACTCATGTAAAACCAGTGACATTAAACGTATGGCATTCTCTGGATTTCTTAGTATAGATTTGTGTAGCGCAGGATATATATTGCTTTCGAATTCCGTCTGAGAAAGTTCTTGTAACAAGGGTCGGCAACACTCTGCTAAGGAATAATGCGGCTTTATCTTATTGGACAGAATTCCTTTAACAAAATGATTTATAAGTGCAGACTTATTTGTTACCAACCAATTTTCATCGTTCTTTTTTTTGGCGAACCGCAGAAGTAACATCAGTATAATGAGAATATTACAGTCAGGTTCCTTTCGTATTAGTGTAGAATAACAAAGTTTGTGAATATCAACATCTCTCCAAGAATCCAAAAATATTTTTTCGGCAATGTCTATTATACGTGGATTGCCCGAAATAACTATATTCGTATAGAACATGCTTTGGTACTCGACCAACTTAGGATATTCAACCTCAAATGCTTTTGTACCTAAATTAGAATTTCTGATGACTAAGTCCGTCCAACTTAAAGCAATAACGGAAAATTTTGCCGCTTTGTATGCCGGTAACATTGAAAGATCTTTGCTTAAAATGTTTTTAAATACTAAACTGAAATGCTCAACAGCCACGTCATGATGTTTCATTATATCCACAATAAGACTTCTAACCAGTAGTTGAGATGGTGAATCTTTATACTTTGTTAAAGTAGTACCAATAACTTTACAAATCCCTCTTACGATCGAAGAATTCAGACCTAGAACAAACATGATTAAAAATTAAATACTTGCCTAGTTATAAAAACAACATACCAGGCTTACTAAGCACCAACGACACATCCCGAAATAAGGCAGTCCTTTCCTCACAGCTTACATTAAGAACGCGACTTGGCAAATCCCGCAAAGCTTTAGATACCTTGCAAAGGAAGGGATCAGAAGGAAAAATTAAATTCTACTGCATTTTAAAAATTTTTATATTTACCTCGACATCCGCCATTTTTATAATGGTAATCACTATTGACAGCTCCAATACGATTACATACTAAGGCTGGGTAACTCTGAGCGGGTTCACGCAATTGCGCTGATACCTATGTTGGTGCTTATATCTTCCCTACAAGAAACGCTGATTTCTTTAGTAACCCAGTCACACTTTTTATTGACAGTAATAATAATTTATGTGTCAATGCTGATACTTTCATAGTAGTATGTTTCCAAAGAACCAAGGGAAAGAACACGAATTGGACAGGCCGAAGCTACGTGGGCAATAACAAAGGAACATACCGTACTCACACGTACACGGTTGTTGACATCATTTTTTGCTATTCGCTTTAAGAACATGATGTAAATCCCTGATAGTTAGAATGACAGCACTGACTCTTAGATGTTGTGACAAATGACTGTCAGTGTGCTTGTAGGGTATAAGGCCCATTGGCAGAACGGCAAGAATATTTATGACGATGTGCTACGCTTACGAATTTCTTTAATTTTTTAGAGGGTTGGAAGGGGTTTCACAAATCACAAAATTAAGGGTAATTGTTTCCTTTAGGAGACAACTGATAAAACAAGTCCACACATATCGGGCGAGGTATTAAACAACGCGATTTGACTTCGGTATCAACAGTCCGAAAGCAATTTTTTGTTTCAGTGAAAAGTTATCCGCGAAAAACCCAAAAATGATCCGATCCCAAATAGGGGGCTTGATCCAAGGTATTTATGTGCAGAACACCTTTCTGCGTAGGCGGACTTCGGCCACGCTTAAAAAAAATAACCCTTAGCCGGTCCAACACCAGCGTCTTTTGATACCTTTTCCGATAACTTCGGACGTGTTTTAGCAGTTGTCTCCTAAAGGAAACATTTACCATATTAAGGACCGAAATTAACGGCACGTTATATTTTAGGAGAAATTTGCATTTAAAGTTGCAAATTTTACATAGTAAAACATACAAAATGTACCCGATCTGCTTATAATTACACTTAAGCCTATTAAATACGCCTAGCACTTAACTGTATCTATCACCAGCACTTCTTATTTTACACGTCTAAAATATATAAAACGCAAGCAAAAATCTTGAAATAAACTGCCATCCATTTCGGCCGAATCACTTATAAGCAACAATAGCGGTTTGTTACTAGTATGTTTGTATGTATGTATGTATTTATTTGAATTTTTCCTAGCACAACAATTTAGAAAAATTATTTTATAGTGCTAGTCGGTACATCGTAAATTTACAAGATGACTTAAATAAGGTAATAAAGTAATAAATTAATAAATAAATTGATAAATTAAATTAAATAATAGTTATTAATTATTATTATTATTATTATTATTATTAATGTTAGTGATAAATAACGAGAGTGAACAAAATAACTTACGTGGACTATGATAGTAATAATAACAAAACAGAAATAGAAATGGAAATAGAAATGGAAATAGAAATGGAAATAGAAATAGAAATAGCCCAGCTAGACAGTATTATGACACTCAGTCAGCTCTGCAATGCTGCCCCCGAAAACGTGATAGAAAATCCTGTAGTAAATATAAAACAGCTGATATTTACTTCAGGATCCTCCATCATGCCCTCTAAGGCAACACCACTACTAAGCCAACCGAGCGTCATAATACTGTCTAGCAGGGAGTTGAATCATCAGCGAGTAATAGCTAGTCCAAGACATGGGTAAATGAATATACATTTTTAAAACAAAAGGGGCAAACACACCTAACGGTGTGAATCTGCTGGCGCCGCACTTCCCACAACACGCGCATAGACAATGCAGGTAATTTGATCTGCAACGCATGCAAAACGATTTGGCTATACGGCAGCAATATGAATTGGTAGCATAAACCAAAATACAAATCATGGGAAGCGCAGCGTCAGCAATTAATAAGTAAGTCAAATTGTTTAGAAGCTTAGTGGTAAGCATAAGTAAAATTGTAACTTCACTTCGAATCGAACCGTCAATGGTAAATATACACAATAACCGCATTTAGCTCTGTTTAATTTATCCATAGGAATTCTTGGGCCGCAAGGCGGCCCCCAACTTTAATCTTTTAGAGCTCACATCGGTGGACACATTAAGTGGCGCCCGAGTAGGGACCCACTAAATTGTGGGTTCCTGGGAAAAAAGGACCTCTCAGTTGGAGGTGGAAGATAGTGGAACAAAATGAAAGATAACAAATTTTATTTAAAATAAAGTGCTTGAAACCGCGATTCACCGCCTTCGGGAGAACCCTCCGGTTTATAAAAAGAAAAACACCTTAAACCAAACTAACAAAATAAATCAAGACTTGTACAGCCCATAACAAATATTTTGAAGACCGCGATTCAGACCCTCCGGTTTATAACATTAGCTTAATTCTGCGATTCCCTACGGGACCCTCTAGGATATAAAAGTTCCTCTCCCTAGGAGAGGTAAAGTGTATCTAAAATAGAAACAAATTTTCAATCAGTGTTAATAAATTAATACGTCTAATCCTGCGAGTCCTAAGCGACTAACATTAATAATAATAATAATAATTCCCAGACGGATTACCCACCATATCTCGCGCGAACGACGCGAGGGGCGCATCCGCATGACGCGCGGATTATTCGTTCGTGCAGAGTCGTTGAAAGGCTTTGGTTTGTTAATCGTCGAGATCTAAAACTGCTCAGCTACGGAGAAAACCTCATCAGCTAAGTAAAGTAGATATAAGATAGATTATTATACATTAAGCAATAATTAGTTAACAGAATAAAATTATTGTTTCAAGTTAATATAGAAGTCCAAGAATAAGAAACAATTAGTAGCTATCTATTTAGCACAGAAAGAATTAATTTTTTTATACTGAAAAGCGAGTCTGTACGTCGATTCTGTAACTATTTTAATGCCAGGTGTTAGCGTTAACTTCGCTTAACACCATTTTTAACGCTTTTCTCTATTCACTAACTTTTAACCACACGAAAAGTGTGTTAGCTAACATTTTTCGTGTGGTTAGCTGTAGCGAATTATTTTCGAGGTGTTAACAATAGCGTTAATATATTTGCAAGTGTTTTAGCGTTTGGAAAAAGCAAAAAAATTAGTTTTGAGTTTTTTGCATGTAATTTAGTTCAAAATTCGTCGAAAAGAGAAGTATTGCCATATTTTATCAGCCTCAAGAGTCAGCTGTTTAGCGGCGTTAAAGGAGAGTTACAGAATCGCATTTTCGTTAAGAACAAACGCCAAAATTTGGCGATAAGCTCAACGCTCGGCGCGTGGTTGAAAGTTACAGAATCGGGCTACTGAAATATGAAATGTACCAGAAAGAGAGTTATAATCTTGACACAAACAGCGAAAAGTCTCATATAACTGTTTTAAAACTAGAGGTTTAAAATGCCTTGAAGGGCGAGGCGGTACATTGAAGCTCACTTCACTTAGAAGAAATGGGCTGGAGAGTGAACCATTTACCAATTTAATCATAAACACGATTCCAAGCGTTTCCCTCCTACTAGAAAGTGTGTGCAGATTAATGAGTTTTTAAGGATTCGTAAAGGGTGGCAGATTATACAAGAGATCCCAATGAAAATCTCTTAAGGCAAACAGTAAAAATGGGTTTTGAACTGATTCTAGGCGATCTACATGAACCTGGAAACGCGGGTTCCAAATTATAGAACCGTATTCAAGTATCGGTCTGACTAATGTAGTGAATAGGGCTTTAGTTACATAAGGGTCGCTGAATTCTGAAGACTATCGTTTAACGAATGCTAGGACACCTCTAGCCTTATTGCGTGTTGTGGTAATATGGCGTTTGAAACTGAGTTTATAGTCCATAGTAACCCCCAGTTCAACAAAATCATACACTTGCTCAAGACTATAATTTTTAATTGTATAGAAAGCCGGCTGAGAAATTCCACGGGAAAACCCTGTGTATTTACATTTTTTAAAGTTAAGTGGCATATAATTTAAATCGCACCAAGTAACTACTGTATCTAGATCTGATTGTAGCTTACTTTTATCTTCAAATGACGCGAATGACATGAAAAGCTTAACGTCGTCAGCATACATTAACATTTTTGAAAATTTTATTATTTATTTATAATTTTATTATGACATAAATGACATCGGATATTAAATTTGTAAACACTACTCTTTGTGTCCTGTCACTAATGTAAGAAGAGATCCAGCGATTGAGACCCGGCTGGAAGCCCAACTGATCGAGTTTATGAATAAGTAATGAGTGACACACTTTGTCAAAAGCTTTGCTGAAATCCGTATAAATAACGTCGGTGTGCAGATTTTTTGTTAAAGTCATTTGAGACATGAACTCAACTAAACTCGTAACTGTGGACTTTCCCTTACTGAACCCGTGTTGGCAGTCAGCAATTAAAGTAGAAATCGGACCCGCAAGTTGATTTGTAACAATAGCTTCAAACAATTTTGGGATGGCAGAAAGCTTTGCTCTATGCCAGGATAGGTCTCTATAGAAGACCTACTCCCGCTTTTATGCAGCGGTAGAAGAAACGATTCTTTCCACGCAGTAGGAAAAACACCACACTTTAGTGATAGATTGAACAAATTGGTAAGGGGTTGGTAAATATGGTTCGCACACTTTTTCAAGAAACATGTAGGAATCCTATCAGGACCATATTTCAAAGATTCTTCTAATGTTTTAAGGTAAATTAAAACATCTTTTGCGCATATAATTGGTGAATTTATTAAATTTGTCCCGTGTAGCTTATAGGGATAATTTTGTAAGTTTGAATTGGTGACGGCAGAATAGTTAGAAGTGAAAAATTGAGCAAAGAACTTTGCGATATCTTGATCATCGCTAGATATAATGTCTTGATATGTCATGGCTGAGGGAAACCCTGATACTTTACGTTTAGAATTTACGAAACCATAAAATAACTTTTCTTCTTTAAATGGTCATCTAACCGCCTGGGCGATTTTGACCGTCCAATATAGCTCGCCAGTCGTTTCTTCGTTGCGCCAACTGGCGCCAATTGGGAACACCGCCGGATCGCAAATCGGTCTCCACTTGGTCCTTCCATCGGAGTGGTGGTCTCCCTCTTCGGCGGGTGCCGATAAGAATACCTTCTGGGCTGGAGCATCTTCGTTCATTCGCACTACGTGGCCTAGCCAGCGAAGCTGCTGTGTTTTAATTCGCTGAACTATGTCGGCGTCTGCGTAGAGTTCATACAGCTCATCATTAAATCTTCTTCGGTACTCGCCGTCGCCAACGCGAATGACTTTGGATTGAGAATAATGTCTCTTTTGGTTCTAGAGATATAAGCTTTATAGAATGGAATACAGTAAGTAATGTTTGTTTAAACCGTTTAAAAAGATTAGAATTATATATTTTTAATATAAAATTTTATTTGGTTCTAGAGATATAAGCTTTATAGAATGGAATACAGTAAGTAATGTTTGTTTAATCCGTTTAAAAAGATTAGAATTATATATTTTTAATATAAAATTTTATTTTTGATTATATATTATTTTATTATTTGTTCAGAGAGTAGAACGGGGGGTGCGGAGCACATGTTGCATAAGGGGCAACCTTTGAGTAATATTTATTTAATTATTTTATTTATATATTATGATTTGTTCTATATAGAAGTGGGGTGCGTTGCACCTGTTACACCTTGTATTTATTAATTGGGGGCGAGCACTGTTGGCTCTGAGGCATTGCACGGGATTGGCTTCCTCATTTCCGTTGTGAAAAACCCCCCTTTGGGATTAAAAAACATAAACTATATATTTGGGATAATTTATAAGCTGCTTGCGAATTACAAGAGAGTGCAGCGCAAATAAAAGATATAGAAGTAAATCGTTATAGCTTATGTCGCTTAAACAATCCGGATTTCTAATATAAATTAAATGATCGCGTTTTCCTATTTTTCAGAGCCTCAAGCTCTTTAGTAAACCAAGCTTGCGTAGGATGATCATAAGTTAGCTTACGTTTAGGAATAAACTTCTCAAAAAGGCAGTAAATAGTTTGATTAAAATGTGAGACGTTTAGATCGATATCACTACCAAATTCAGCCCAAGTTAATTTAGACAGTTTTTTATTTAATTTCTTGTAGTTTGCTTTAGAAAACTTAAAATCAAAGGTACTACATGAGTAGCATTGAGTACCTTGGCCATTTCTTATGGTCTCGTTGATTATTTCTATAGAAGGGTGGTAAAGGTCTTCTGGTAAAACCAACGGATCACAACGATTTACAGAAAATTGGTTTATATCATCAACATACACTAAATCTAAGACTTTCCCAAACTTGTTAGCGGTAACATTTATTTGATTAAGGCAAAGATCGGAAATTCCATCTAAAAAGTCATTGTACCCCAGTTTGGACGGATATGGAATTATGTTTCCGTCAGATATGTTCCACGATATATGAGGTAAGTTAAAATCACCCAAAACAATAATTGAATCTGAAGCTCTAATCAAAAAGTTAACAGTTTTGAGCAGAGAGACATGTTGCATGTAGACTGAAAAATCTGATGCTGGAGGGATGTAGCAAACATATAAGTACATAGAGACGTTCTCCAGCTGAATGCGGATGCATTTAAACTTAATGAAATCGATCCTAGGAATATTAACATCTTCTGAAGGCATGGAGGAATGAACGGCAAGCAGAACACCACCTCCGACTCTGTTCAAGCGTTCATTTCTATATACTTGATATTCATTACATAAAAACTCTGAATTGAAAACATGAAGCTTTAGCCAAGTTTCGGTAAAAGCAATTACTTTATATTTACAATGAAAAGATTCCAAAAAGAGATCAGTTAATTTGGTATTTAAACCTCTGACATTTTGATAAAAGATATTCAGTGTGCTCAGTTTTTTGACTCAACGTTATTACGAGAAATTTTCGCTACATTTTCAACATTCCTATTCGGTCTGTATTCGCACTCCTGTGACCCCGAAAACTCTCAGGTGCGCGAGTGAGAAAAAATTAAGATAAAATAACACACAAAAAAAAAAAAAAAAAAATGTTGAAAAGTGATTCTTCCCGTCGCTCCACAACTACTACGCATTGTTCTCGCATAATCCCATTGGCTGGGTGTCCATGTGCCTTTACTCCTAGGACGGATTCCACCTTACCGAAAGCTAATCTATGGTTAACGGATTCTGTGACCGCGCAATAGGCAATAGAAACATTTTGCACATGGTGTGCGCGTTGCCGTTTTCTTAAGGATGCGGCAATAAACTCTCTTGCTGTACTGGCTATCCCCAGGGTACACATAAGAACACACTGGGGATGGCTACATTTCCTGTAGTATGGTGTTTCTAGGGTACACGTCAGAATACACTAGAAACTGCCATTTATTTTCTGAAATAACTCCAGGGTACACATAAGAACACACTGGATATTGCCATACCTGCCTTCCAGTGTACCCATATGAACACATTGGAGATTGCATCTGGTCCAGGATTACGTTGTGGAGTAAGCTGTACCAAGGTTGTCTTCAATCTGATTTTTGACGACTAAAAAGTATAACACGGCCCTCCCTGACCGAAATTTTACGCCAACCGAGGACATGTCGCCGTTACCATCAGAACACGGTAGAGATTTCACAAAAATAGTTACAGTTCCTTTCATGTTCTTTTGCAGGAAACTGTCAAAGCCTAAGAAGGAGCAGTAGCAACTATCAACACCAAAAAAGCAATACAAAAAATTCAAAAAATTATGTAAAGAGCTATTGTGTGCCAATGAGGTTTCGTACTGTGCTATAAAAAACAAGAAAAAAAAAACAAGTGCCTATCCCTTTAAATTGTCTCACAAGTCCCTAATCATTTCATATAATCTCCATAGAAATGGAGGAGAAGTTAATGAACTTAACGGTGGTGTCAACGCTCTTCTTGAACAGATTAGAAGGATGGAAACCCGCCTTACTGGTATTGAAAGTACCGGTGCAGCTTTTGAGGCTAGGTTAGGAAGGATTAAGTTAAACAGCACGGTCTTAGACCAAAATCTGGCCAGGATAGAAGAACGGTTAGGTGGCGTAGAGCAGGCTAGCGCGGGGGCGCAGGCTCAAGGAAAACCGGCAGTGGTGCGAAAACCACTTTCGAAACAGGACCTGAAGGACATTGGAAGACTTCCAGATTGTGTGAAGGAACTACAAATTTCCGAGGGAAGTCTCTCTCAGTACATCTCGTGGGTTCATAATGTTGAGGGTATTCTGTCGGACTACGAAGTAGTCAAGGAAAAACCGCTGTATCGTGTCATCTTGCAGCATATCAGGCAAAAGATTCGAGGTGGAGCTGATGCTGCTTTGGTAGCATATAACGTTTTTGAAAGTGATTGGGCGGAAATAAAAAGGGTGTTGTCTTTTAACTACGCTGATAAGAAGGACATTCGAACTCGAGCATCATCTAAACAGGCTTGCGCAAGGAACTTCCAAGTTGGACGAATACTATGCAACCACCAACTGCTGCTAATAGTCAACAAAATAAAATGCGATGATTACTCACAGGAAAAGTTTCTGTTCTTGTGGAAACCTATCGAAATAGAGCGTTAGATGTACTTATCCGCGGGTTAAGTCCTGAGCTATCCCGCAAGCTTATTGTACAGAAACCAAAGACATTGCCAGAAGGCTACTCAGCTTGCCTGGACATTCAGAATCTAACGTTGCGAAACACAATAGTGTATACGAACTCGGTGAATAGAGTCATCGTTCCTACGAACAACTTGTGTAAAGTGTGCAGTAGCCTAAAGGCAGGAACCCTTGAATTATCTCGAATCCGAAGAACACGAAGCACAAGAAATAAATCTTTTGACGACTGGGCCTCCAGCCTATTTTATATGAGAGGCGGTGCCTCATACTCCAGTATACCTTACCTCACGTGCCTGACTAACAGCAATACTGCCCTAGAATTTCTCATAGATTCAGGAGCAAATAAAAATTTCATCAAGCCTAATCTAGCTCCTCACTCAATACCAGTTGACCCCCCTTTCTCGGTGCAGACAGCGGCAGGACCAATTTAATTAAAAAAAAAATGTGTGGAAAATTTTTCCACAATGTAGGGAACAATACCGATACAACCTTCAACCCTTTACCAGGACTTAAATCCATTGATGGAATAATAGGAGATGATACGCTGAAAGCACTTGGTGCTGTAACAGACAGGAAATATCACCTTCTCACCATTGAGCCTAACATTAAAATTCCACTAAGAAACAAACAAATCGGAAGCGTTAAAATCTCTGAATCATGATAGAGTGATTCTTTCATTTGTTCGGCCCATTGAATATTAAATCAAACATAAAAACCTTCGTTCGGGCAGAAATAAAGACCACTACTGACGAAGAAATAAAAACCAGTATTGCCATGAATGGTAAATATGAATTCCTTCGGTTACCCTTTGGACTGAAAAATGCACCTTCCCAGCGAGAACACTATGCCTTAAATGAACGCTTATTTATGCCTTATCACTAAGGGAAAGTATCTCTTACAATTTTGACAACTTTCCATTATTGCACAGGGCAAAGAGAGAAATATAAGGTATGAGCTATGAGGTCTCTCTCTCTCATATAAGCTTCTCGTATTTATTCATGCTATATCGATCTCGGATGGGGCCGTGTGCAGAACTCCACACAAGTGGGGAAAGTTTCTGATCGCCATTCACCTGGGAATGGCCAGAGCGATTCTTTTGCATGCTGTTTAAGCAGCTCAATACTTCCGGGCTTTGCGCCCAAGTATCCTCTGGGTAACCACCGAACACCCGTTTGGTGGTGAGCTAAACGTGAAAAGGCGAAAACCTGGTAAGGCCACTCCGACATAATCGGTTTAAGGGCTTGCTGGGGGGTTCAAACAGCAGCGTCTCATAACCATGTGGTGCGGCTGCAAGCGGGCGTCTGTCTTGGATCAAGCGGCTCGCTATACAAACTTGTAATAGAAGTGAACCTCCCGTGAAACGGGTTGTGCGTTGGGTTTGGGACCCACCACATAAAACAACGTTCCAATGAAATTCAACAACAAAGCCTCGGATATGAGAACCCCTTTTTTAGATGACAACACCCGCAAACGAAATAAGGATTATGAGATAAGGGCCTGGAATGTCCGGTCCCTTAATGGAGAAGGTGCCGCTGCCCGGCTGGTTGAAGTCCTGAGGAAAGCAAAAGCTGACATCACCGCCATACAAGAGATGCGATGGACGGGGCGAGGAAACACGACCAAAACACCTTGCAACATCTACTGGAGTGAGCATGAAGACAAGGGCAGATTCGGCGTCGGATTTGTGGTGGGAGAGAGACTCCGCGACCGAGTACTGTCGTTCACACCCGTGAACGAGCGTATCGCCGCAATCCGCATAAAAGTACGATTTTTCAACATATCTTTTATCTGCGCGCATGCACCGACGATAGAGAAGGACGACGTGGAAAAGGATGCATTCTATGAGCGCTTGGAAGAAGCATACGAGCGCTGCCCCCGTCATGATATCAAAGTCATGCTTGGCGATTTAACGCCAGGGTGGGTAAGGAGGGTGTATCCGGCCTCACTGTCGGGAAGTTCAGTCTCCACGATCAGACTTCGCCAAATGGATTCAGGCTGATCGACTTCGCCGGTGCCCGAAACATGGTCATATCCAGCACTGGGTTTATGCACAAGAAGATCCATCAGGCTACATGGCTGTCCCCCGATCGAAAAACACGCAACCAGATCGACCACGTTGTGATAGACGGACGGCATGCTTCCAGCGTTTTAGATGTTCGCACAATACGAGGACCTAACATCGACTCTGATCACTACCTAGTAGCAGCCAAGATTCGTACCCTCCTCTGTACGACAAAACAGGTGCAACAAAAAACGCAGGGAAAGCTGGACGTCGAAAAGCTGCAATCGCAACAGACCGCCAATTATTTCGCAGATCGCCTCTCACACCTGCTCCCCGAGAGCAAAATTCAACCTAGTAGAATGCATGTGCAGTGGGTTCATATCTCAGGAGCACTCCATACCGCAGCCGAAGAAGTAATTGGATTCCGGCGAACGCGAAGAAACAACTGGTATGATGACGAAGAGTGCCGCGCTGCAATGAAAAGAAAGGACGAAGCCTACAAGGCAAGGTGTGAAAACTACCGCGAGTTGAAGAGGGAAGCGAGGCGGCTTTCCCGGGCGAAAAAAAGAGAGGCAGAAAAGCGTGAAATAAAGGAGCTTGAGATGCTGGCCAACGGGAATAATGCCCGAAAATTCTATCAAAAAATTCTGCGAATCTCAGAACGTTTTAAGCCCGAGGCAAACTCTTGTAAGAATGAGAACGGCAACCTGATGGCCGATGTTCAGCGAGCACTCAGAATATGGAGGGATCACTTTTCTGCCCTTTTAAAAGGAGAAACTGAGCAAGAAACCAGAGAAGATGCCGAACCCGAGCCCACAATCGAAGATGATGGAATTGGCGTTCCACAACCCGACTATAATGAGGTGCGAATAGCAATATCCCGATTGAAAAACAATAAAGCAGCTAGCGCTGGTGGTTTGTCTGCTGAGCTATTCAAACACGGAGGCGAGGAGCTGGTAAGGTGCATGCATCAGCTTATATGCAGAATATGGTTGGATGAATGCATGCCTGAAGATTGGAATCTAAGTGTTCTCTGCCCAATCCACAAGAAGGGCGATCCTGCAAACTGCGCCAACTATCGCGGAATCAGCCTGCTGAATATCGCATATAAGGTCCTATCAAGCGTATTGTGCGAAAGACTGAAGCCTCATGTGAACAGACTGATTGGACCTTATCAGTGTGGCTGTGTGAGAAAAGAATCGACACACATCATCCCTTTGTTGATTATAAAGCCGCTTTCGATAGCACAAAAAGGAGCTGCCTATATGCCGCTATGTCTGAATTTGTTTTCCCCGCAAAACTTGTACGGCTATGCAAAATGGCCTTGAGCAACACCGCCAGCTCGGTCAGAATTGGGAAGTACCTCTCCGAGCCGAAACTAAACGAGGTTTCAGACAGGGTGACCCCTTATCGTGCGATTTCTTTAATTTAATGCTGCAGAAAATAATACAAGCTGCAGAACTTAGTCGCGCTGGAACCATATTTTATAAAAGAGTGCAACTGTTGGCATATGCTGACAGTATTGATATCATTGGCCTTAACAACCGCACCGTAACTTCTGCTTACTCCAAATTAGAAAAAGAAGCGGAGAAAATGGGATTGGTGGTGAACGAGGGCAAAACGAAGTACCTTCTGTCATCATGCAAAGAGTCAGCGCATTCGCGCCTTGGCAACCAAGCCACTGTTGGCAGCAATAATTTCGAAATAGCAAAGGACTTCGTTTACCTGGGAACCACCATTAACACCAACAATAATGTTAGCCTAGAAATCCGACGAAGAATTACTCTTGCAAACAAATGCTACTTCGGACTGAGTAGGCAATTGAAAAGTTAAGTCCTCTCTCGACGAACGAAAATAACACTCTACAAATCACTCATCGCACCCGTCCTGCTATATGGTGCAGAAGCGTGAACACTAACAACATCTGATGAGGCGGCTCTGGGAGTATTCGAGAGAAAGGCTCTCCGAAAGATTTGTGGACCTCTACGCGTTGGCGACGGCGAGTACCGAAGAAGATTTAATGATGAGCTGTATGAAATTTATACAGACGCCGACATAGGTCAGCGAATTAAAACACAGCGGCTTCGCTGGCTAGGCCACGTAGTTCGAATCAGCGAAGATGCTCCAGCCCAGAAGGTATTCTTATCGGCACCCGCCGGTGGAAGCAGAGGAAGAGGGAGACCACCACTCCGATGGAAGGACCAAGTGGAGACCGATTTGCGATCCCGCGGTGTCTCCAATTGTCGCCAGGTGGCGCAACGAAGAAACGACTGGCGAGCTATATTGGACGGTCAAAATCGCCCGGGCGGTTAGATGACCATTTAAAGAAGAAGATATCGCTCTCATGCAAAACACTTATACATAAGGTATGTTTAAGGTATAGTATAAGGCATTAAATATGCCCTTAATGAGTAATTATATAAGGGATTGTTATATGAATTATATGCGCCTTTATGTAAGGGAAAGTAAGGCATTATATAATCTATTAAATAAGGGAATAAAATAAGGGATCGTATGAGGAATTATACATTACCCGGTTTTGGATTCTCGCCGTAAATAAAAGAATATGTTATATATATATATATTCATTTAAATACTAAATAAAAATTCCACTTCATTATCCTACAGTACAAATATTTGTTCTACGAGAATCTGGTGGTCTACAATTTCAAAGTAAAAATTCAAGTCGAATAGTAATTACAACAAGCATTTCTGTGAATGTTTTAAAAATAAGGCAAAGTAAACTTTGCTATAACCCAACAAGCATTTCTGTAAATGTTTTTAAAAATAATTTTAAGTAAACTTGCTTCAA
Source organism: Merzomyia westermanni (assembly GCA_949987695.1). Taxonomy (NCBI): domain Eukaryota; kingdom Metazoa; phylum Arthropoda; class Insecta; order Diptera; family Tephritidae; genus Merzomyia; species Merzomyia westermanni. The sequence continues at coordinate 100,770,038 of OX465288.1, read as the reverse complement.
TAAGCGATGTGTAAACTTTTTCAGTTTTAATTTATTTGAAATTTTAAAGTACAATTTTTATAAGCTTCAAGAAAAAACTATTATCAATCATTTCACTTAAAAGTGTTTCCAAAAATTCAGAAAAAACTATTTGTCAGTTTTTTTCTTTTCATACTTAAAATATTTCTAGTCCTTTTCAGAAAATATTTTACATGAAAATGACGACACAAGAAAAATTCATGGAAAAGTCTTAACCAATTCCGCAATCTGCTAATAATTGGTTTAAGTAGCAGCATTCAATGTATGATTAGAACTTTTTATTTATTTTATTACAACAGCTAAATAATATTAAAAATATCGTTTCCGAAAGAAACATTTACAAAAAGCTTTTTACATAAACAAACTTTTAATCAACGTGCCGTTTTAATTACAAAACGCTTTTTTTCAAACGTTTTATAAACGAAAAATGAGAATTTTTAGGAAGCTTTTTAAGGAATTATTTTAAGTTTACTTTGCTTGTTGGGAACGGGAGATACGTAAGCTGGTCAGTATTCATTTATTTCAAAGTTTAAGGTGAACTTTTTATAAACTGCAAAAACGAATTTTAAAATATAATTTAACTTTAAGAGAGAAAACTTTATGTACATTCTATTTCTAAATTCTAAAAATTCCTGGTTCAAGTTGCAGGATTCAATGTATGATTTCAAATAGGCATTTATTTCACATTTATAAGCTTTTAATCAATGTGCACTTTGGTTTATATTACTTTAACATATACATTTATTTTACGTTTACTTTGCTCAAGGTCTCTTATAGTCTAATCTATCTATATCTTTTAATACAACTCTTGTGAACACTACTTTAAGTTGTATTTCAAATTCATATACATCAAGTTGAATTTGTATGAAAATTTATCACTTGTTGATAGAAAACTTTAAGTTAAAATAGGCTGCTGAATTGTATTATGCTATTTAAAATACAACAAAGAAAATATGAGGGTTTAAAATTGCTAGTTACAGTGGTGAGCAAAATGTGTTACGAACTTAAGATTAACCCATTATTATACTAAAATTTAATGGCCTGCAACTTCATCCTTTAAAAAATTCTAAAAAATTCTAAAAAATTCTATAAAAATGTAGAAAATTTTGTTAAAATTTCTTTGAATTTTCGCGAATTTTGCGTACATTTGTAAAACAAAATTTACAGTTTTTGTAGTAGAAATTGACACATGCTTTTATATAGTATTTGTAAAACTAATTTTATTAAGGCCAAAATTTGTGAAAATCGCCAAAAACTACTGTGCCAATACGTATGTTCACCACTGTATATAAATGCTTAAAACTGAATGTCCCACTTCTGGAGTGATGTAGTATTACACTTCTTTTTATGTTTTTTAACTATATTAAGATACTTATATATGTAAAGGTAATTTACCATGTATCAAAAGTGACATTTACACTTACATATATAAAAATAGAAATGTATACATTATGTTCATACATTTGTCGAAACACCTCTGTATATGTGATGATCTAAGCTATTTAAATAAACATTTATATACATGTGCATGAGATGATATATGTTAAATCACCTTTACATAGGTATACAATACGTACAATATATTTGTATTTAAAAATAACTTAAAGTAAAATTACTATAACATGCTGTATAAAGGTTTTTCCAGAGTTATTTATTTGCCCTGATGACTTAAATATATTGATGTTGTTTTGGTATTAGTTGCGATGAAAGTTAGCTTATCGTTTCCTAAAATTAAAATATATATATTATGAGGGATTTAATGTAAACCAATAAAAATGGTATTAAATGCGTTCAATTGATATTATATATATATATATTTACTGTATACGTTCTATTCCACTTTTGGAGTAATGTCGCAGTCTTACGTCACGAAAATTTATCAAAAATCTTTTTTAATTATCAGTAATCTCGTTTACCATTGACTCCAAATAATCTGGCTTCTCCATATTTTCCTCCACCTCTTTTGCTGCATCAATCGTTGCCAAGGGCAATGTTGCAGCGATTTCTACTTGCAGATCGTCCTCAACATCCCCTGTCAAACGACCCACCGAGCGTAAGACCTTGCACTGGTCGCAAAACGTGTCTACCCTTTGAAGGCGCTCATAAAATTTTTGCTGATTTGCCAGCAAACGGTTCTGATTTGCCAGTTAAAGGTTTTGATTTTGTAAAATATTTTCCAAAATAGCATTACAATCTGTGAAGTAGAAAGAATGTTTTATTAAATAAATATGCCACAAAAGAGTAAAATTTTACATTTAAGTTTTGCATGTAATCGAGGATAGTTTCGACTTTATGCTACCAAAATTTTAAAAATATTTATGATTATATTGGAAAAATCAACAATAATAATTAAATAATTCTTATTATCATTGGGTTTGAGTTCGCAAAACTTGCAAAAATACGTAAAAATAAACAGACCTTAAAACCAATAACAAAATACAGTAATAAACATAACATAAATAAAGTACCTGAAGAGGATCCGGTTGACATTTTGGAAGCCTTCGGTGGGGGTTGCTTTGCGGCGCATGGTGAAACCACAACTTCATTAAGATTGCAGCCCGTTGCGAACCTTTTTTTAACTACAAAGGTAAAAAATTGTATGTAAAGCAAGTAAGGATAGTGCGATCTGTGCCCATGAAAGGTATAAACACATAAGTACAATGTGCAAGGTAAAGAGAGAGTTGGCCTCGGCTGTGCCGAATGTATGAAGTACAATGAATAAATTTAAAGGTATAAATACATAAGTTTTACCTATATTTGTCTTGGATGTAGTGGGCGTATTAAGCGCATGGGGCGCATTGTGCGTACTGTTGGTATTGGGCGGTGTAACTACAAAGGTACCTGCTAAATAAAATATAGATAATATAAAACTACATAAGTACAAATATATATAGATTTTTACCTGTATTTGTCTTGGATGTAGTGGCCGTATTAAGCGCGTTGGTATTGTGCGGTGTAACTGCAAATATAATTGCTACATATAAATTAAAGTATATAAAAATATATAAGAACAAACATACATAAAGTTGTACCTCTACTTGCTTGTTTTGGGGTGGGCGTGTTTACCAAATGAGACATATTGCTTGCACTGATATTATTGGAGGTGTCGCTCTGAACCAAAAAATCCAAGTTTTGTTCCATCTCATGAAATAAAAATAATTGAAAATTAGTTTTGTTACTTTATACGAGTATAAAAAATCACATTGTTCGGAATGCTTTAATGTGAAAAGTCGTGGAAAATATTGTGTAGCAATGGTATCAAAATTAACCTATTTCCGTAGGGTATACAAAAGTATTTAAATTTTATGCTTTGACGATTTACTTTAATTGTTTGATCATTTGACTGGGTAGCTACAAGAATGCCCAAGCAAGCAAAAGATTCTAAAGGTTCTTCAAAGTAGTTTTCAATATTTGTAAGCTTATATCCAAACACATCTTCCTGACCAGATTCGTTTTTGGTATCAATAATTTTGAAAGGACCAACTTCTGAATAATAACAGTAAGAATCTTTATTTTTTTAACATCAATTTTAAAAGAACCCATTTTTGAAAAAGTATTATACGTTAAATCGGAATCTGATCTTTCTTGAATACGTAAATACAATTGTTGTTGGGCCTTTTTATTAATTTTTTCAAGTACTGCATATAATTTTCGAATTTATAAGCAGAAAAATTATCTAAAGGACCAAATTGTCTTAAAATACTAGGCAAATGAAGTAAACCATGTATATTAAAACTAACTTAGTGATCCCCGTAAATACTAGCAAATAAATCAACGAATTCTTCCAAAAGAGCTTGAGCAGTATTAGATTCGGACAAAAATGTTCCTTCACATGAAAGTAGTCTTATGCCGGCGTGTAATAAAAGAAAAAGGTAATATAAATTATCATCGATACAATCTTTTAAGACAAACATACCAGAGTATAACAAAAACTGCCTGTCGACTTCCAAATGTTAATGTTATCAAAATTTCGACAGACGCGAACTAAATTTGACAAATTATCTAGTTTTTTATTCATTTCAACTACGTTTCCCTTTTTTATTATTAAATTAAGTAATTTTTTGGCAGCGCCCAAATCAACAAGGTGCATGGGGTCCAAGGAAATTGAGAGACCATTCTAAATCCATGCACTTCTAAAATACTTTTTTGTCTTCTAAATAAAAAATTGTGATGAAGTGAATCAACTCTATTTTTAAATGACACATCAGATCGTGGCGCTTGTATCTGTTTGGAAAAACAGACCCACTTTTGTAAATAGTTCCCAACTTGGTTACACTTGGGCCAACTATTTTTCCCAGTATGTGAATTAACACTGGTAACAAACGCCCGAGCTGGCGAATCACAAATAAACAATCGAACATCAAATTTTTTAATGCATTCCAAAGTTCCGACTTTTAGTCCGATTGTTTTTAAAGTTGAAACTTCTTCACAAAACTCTTTCATAAAATCTTTAATATTATACGGTTTTTGATATCCCGAAAAACAAGCAACAATAAAAGGACGCTCTTGAGAGTGTCCTACAGTTGAACCTAATATTGGCCATAAAACTTTATTAGAGCTTTTGAACAACTTAAGCCCATCAATTCCAACATCGATTTGGACTTGGGTGCTGTCCCCAAGGAACCCAAAAGGTTGTGATAAGAAATGCTTCTGAATTCCAAAATATAAAAACTCTCCATTTGGAAGGGACTGCACCTTTACCTTTTCTTTTGGGTTCCTAGAAGACTTTTTGCACAGGCAAACCATGAACACCAATTCTTTTTAAAGTTTGCAACATATCATTAACCATCGCCATTGGCATGTTACTGCGAATGGCTAATGCTTTAATTTCGCAAACTTTATCAGAAATTGGGTCCACTTGCACCACATCATCCAAATCTAATTGAATTGTTTGATGAAAAGAAATACTTGAATACTTCCACTTTCACTGCTCGCAAAACTGTCTATATTTCTATATTTTTGCACAGTTTCCGCAAAGCGCGACTTTTCTACACTCAAGGTATTTCGTACACTTTTTGAATATGTACATACTTAATTAATCTTTTACTCTCCTTTTATTAATTTTATTAATATTTTATTTTTCTGCTCACTGTTGTGGATGTTTCCGGCACGATGACTTTTCACTTTTGGAAAATATTTGACAATTGCCAATGACATGCATATATTACGCACTTGTTAGAAGGAAACGTCGCTAGTATATCAAGCATGACAAGAAGTGTTGCCGTTCTTACATTCACAGTCAATCAGCATATTTATGAGATTGTATGTGTAAATTGCTTTTTGGATTTGTGAATCCCTTAGTCCGTTCTAGCTGGGTTGTTATGGTTTACTTTCAATTGATAGTCATTTTTATTTGATTCAATCGGTCATTACTAACTGCGGTTGGTTAGGTAAATTCACAGTCTTGATTTACCCTCTGGTTCGGTATTTAATCGATAGCCACGGGAAAGTGCTGTGGCGATTATTCTCGAACATGTATCATCCCTAACTCAATATTACTCCCACCACTAGTTAAACCACAACAGAGATAACGATGGCTACCCTTATGCATGCAAGCGTGTACCAAGGAAAAGGAAGAGAGATGGCTCAAGTGTGTTCGAATACAAGACAAAGAGGAGATGTCAATAAATAACACCGACCCTTCGTGAACACGAAGAGGAAACAACCCAGGATCTTCTTGCTGAGTAAGAAGCACCCTGTCGGACTATATAAGGCAGTGACCAAGCAAGGCAGGTTGATCAGTTTATTTTCAAACTCTTAAATTAGTATTGCGTTTATTACTAGTAAATAAAACTAGCTATTACTTACAATACCTGTGCGTGTGTTTATTTCACTTTGTAGTGATCGAACCCAGGATTGATAATCAAGGAATCATCGAATTCGTCACAGTGCTATGAGTTTGGTGAAGTGGCAGCCCCAAATATTTCCATACAATGGAAAAGGCACCAATAACGCAACTTTTGACTTCCACACAAACAAGTGGTTGGTGTGTTCTCGGGGTGGCCAGAGTTAATTTGTCGGTAAACCAGATTGCCCGAAAATATCGTATTGAAGGAACTAGGCAATTGGCATCAAAAGGTGTTTCCCTTCTGAGACTGAATTTAACGTATGTAAATTGGTAAAAAGAGCACAAGTACGTAGTATGTAAGGAATGAGTATGCCACAAAATTCAGTGTATTTATCTATTAATGCACGATCTCGATAACAATAACCAACAAAAATTCCAAAGGCACCAAAATGGAAGAGACACCTCCTAAATGCCAAGTTAACTAGTTCAAGGAACTTATGGAACTCCGCACTGACTCGTGACTTTGACATTGCCAGCAATGAATTAAGTATAAAGTCTTAAACTAAGTATAACATTTTTGGCGGGTTGGAGTCTCATGCGTCTCCTATCCCAAATCCAGTAACGGGGGGTCTCGCGGGCCACTAAGAGAACACACCAAACGCCTGGTCCAGAACCTTCATATTTTTTGCGCCAACAGAAGCGTGCCTTCAGGGTTTCGACTTGATCAAAATTGCAGTAATTTTAATACCTACTGCACTTTACCCAAATCTCCTACGCTGTAGCCTCCCCTAGAATAGTGCCATAATCTGATTTATTTTGATAAGTGATGCTTTTTTCTTAACTATAAACTCCTATAAAGTCATTAATCAGTATAAGTATTCTTGCATTTTATTTTGTTCCATATGAAAAAAATTACCTTTAATAAAAATAGCCACTGAGCGAAAGTATTAAAAGTAAAAGTACTAAAATCATTTTTATTTTTGCCTCAAACAAAAGCGTAATTACAGAAATCTGAGTTACAGGTAAAGTCAAGAGTTCAATGCTCATTTAATTTACTATGCAAAAGCAAAGCTAGCTTTATTTTCCATAGTACATTGTTCTTTTTATCTTGGCATGTCTACTACTACTAAAAAGGTATTTAAAATGAAAATAAAAGTCCGGGCCCTGATGGCAGCCACCAGCCAGAGTGTGCCACCTGGCAGCAATCATGCCACGGCAGAATAGGTAACGGAACTTTTCCCTCGCGCAGGCGCCGTTGCTCGACGATTTTCGTCCATAGCGGCGTTGACAGCATTGAATCAAATTCAATGGTATAATTGAACGCATGGTTGGTTATGCCCGGCTCGGTTCCGTCTAAGCAAATATTAAACTTACCCGTAAAAAAAAAAAAAAAACTTATGAAAACTGGTGCAACGAAAGTGTTTTGCCCACACAAAGGAACAAAATAACTTTTGACTGCAAATATTTATCTGCAGGTATCATAGCGCACGAGAATTTGTAACTGCAGCAAAATAATCATAGAAGGAAGAAAAAAAATATATATACCGCGAGAAAAGGGTAAGTTACAATAAATTGAAATAAAAAGGGGAAATTCATTTTACGAATTAGAATCGCGGGGATTCTCCCTGCTAATTTACGCTTTGTGGGGAAATTTTACCTCAGTGCCCTACGACTAGAATGACTTTCCAGGGAGGTAGAGGGGGTCAGCCCCTTCACAAACCTGGTCCCTGTTTGCCTTGGGAGTTAATAGATTATTAATAATTTGTTGTTGAGGTTGCAAAATTCACTGGCGCCATACGCGAAGATTTTTGAGAAAAAAATCGCGCCATTTTTAATCAAAAATTTTCATATTTTAATGTATGGAAAATTAAAAAGAAATCCGAACTAAATCTGCATATTTGTATAATAAAATTTGAAACTATCATAATTTTGCTCAGAAAGAACATTACATATTTAAATCCAAAATTAAACCGAAAATCGGCTTACAAAGTATAAGTATGGCACCACGGTTTCACATATTCATCGACTCACACTTGCGGTCATCTTCAAGTGGAATGTCTGAAAAGTAAACAAAAATTAAATACGAGATTCTTTTTGTAAAATATAGACAAACACTTAATGAAATTTAATTTAAATAAGTGTCAACGCTCTATAGATTATATTTGTGTGCAAATATTAGTTGTAAAATACCTTAGTGTACTAAAAGAGTGGTGTGTTTGTGCATATATTTCAACAACACACTATAGACAAAAAAAATTTATTTAAATGTCCATTACGGTTAACAAATTTAGTGAAAGGACGCCTTACTGGCCAATTATATAAATTTTCATTGCATAATTCCCAGTAGTTTGCATACAAAGGGCATAAAAAGCAAAACAGGGTACTTTTGTAAAGTAGACCGCGCCTTGTATCTGAAGTAGCTCGATGTATGTCCCAAATGCTTTCTTTCCATTTTAGTTTGTACCATCACTGGATTCACATAAATCCTGAGCATCAGTAATACAGTGAATAATACAATGGTTTGTCAATTACGTCAATCAGTCCATAACACACTTGGGCAGTTCACGGGGGTCCTATTCGTCATATGTGCTATGATTTAAAAACCGTCATATTTTCGTTGTTTAGACTTTCAAAAAAAATTTTAATAGTACAATACAATTGAGCAGCATAGGTATATCAAGAGTGCTATATAAATAGGACATACAACGCAATGTAGTGTTCTTAAGAGAGGTATAAAAAAAAAGAGAAAGGAAAGAAAAGTCGTTAGGGTCGTGCGGTTGCAATGAACGTAATAACATTAGTTTTAAAACAAATGATTATTAAACTATTTATATACAGGCGATTCAGTTCGGTGTTGTGCATTTTGTATATATGTGTATGGAGGCGTTACTAACGCATTCTTGGGTAGTAAGACATGGTGGAACAACCCCACCAGCTTCAGTGCTCTATTATTCAGGGCGAAACAAAAGCAAATGTTACAAGCCCGTAGGAAATGCCCAGCACTGATCTTGAATCCTTCTCCTAGTTCGCCCATTGATAAAGAATATACACACTATTAATTCCAGGAAATAAGTACATCGGATTTTGATCTTTAGAATTGTAAACTCCTTTACGGCCAACGCAACCCAGCAAGGCATCAGTAAACTCGCATATCCACGCGCCACATTAACGCACCACATCAACGCGCCACTATCGTGCTGCAACAGCGCGCATGTCAACGCCCCACTATACCGCGAAAACAACCATGTCACCATAGCGGTCGCACAAACGCGCCATAACAACGCGCCACTAAAGTGCTACTGCAACAGCGCGCCACGATAGCGGGCACAACTCGCCGCATTAACGTGCCACCATAGCGTCACGAACGACGCGTAATTACAGCACACAATAAGGCGCCAGCGAACAACAGTAACACGGAAACCATCGCGCCACACCAATGCACCCTCAGTACGCGCACAGACGCGCCAACATAGTGCGGACACAGCGACAACGTGCTACACTATAGCGCTCCCAATAAGTCACCTCAAAGCGTGCAAGATCGCTCCGAAGTAACAACTGGCGACAACAACAAAACCGGCCACAACCAAACCGGCCAACATAACCAGCAGAGACAACAACGTCAGTAGGGCTACTGCAACAAATGGGTGAGATCAACCTCACCATTTTTTTTTAGCAGTAGTAGTCTTTTTTTTTAGTCCTCTAAAAGGAGGAAAAATGAAAGATAGACTATATTAAAACTTGAACCAAGAAGAAAAAAAACTTTTTTTGATAAATTAAGGATGGGAAGAAAAAAAAAGAAAATAGAAATGAAAATTCAATGTACATAAATTTAAGGAAATAAGTATATTAAAATAAACGATTAATTAAAATAAATTTAAAATAAACTATAATAAATTAAATAAAAATAAGATAAAATAAAATTTACCTTACAAAGTTAAAGAAAAAATTAAATGAAGATGTTTAAAATTAACATTAACTAAAAAGAAACAAAATAAACTAAAATAAAGTAAATCAAAAATACAACAAAATAAATCTAATAAACTTAAAGTAAAATCAAAAAAAAATAAATTTAAATAAAATAAGCTATCTGGAAATGAAATCCAATAAAACAATATTAAGTAAAATAAAGTAAAATTAAACAAGCTATTAATCAATAAGACTTAATAACGTAAACTTAATAAAATAACTCGAAATAAATGGTAAAACACTAAAGGCCGCAAATAAAAAATATAAGATAAATAAATACTTTTATTACAATAAAAATCATATAACTAACAAATTCAAAAGAAACCAAGAAGAAAAAAAGGGGGTAAATAAGCTTGCTTTTTCTTATCCCAAAAATAAGATTAATTTTGTTGTGGGTTTTAATGGTATGTCCGTTTGTACATAATTTTGTAAGTTAATCAGCTTAAGACCAGTTTATAGTAATTAAGAGAAAATGAAGTGTAAATAAATTCTTTTGTAGTATAATGGGAATGGTGATGTTCATTTTCATTTAGAAGGCATATAGGATTTTAGATTAGGTGCGTCGATGGCCATGGATGAGCGTGGCAACAACACCCGCGGCGCCTCTTTGTATTGTTCGGCCTTTATGTGTGTTTATTTTAATATCGTTTGTATTTTTTTCTTTTTCAGAGTTGCAACCGGTCGTTTCCGGTTCGTTTTTCTGAATTTCGGGGTTCCCTTTCGTTAATTAAAATTAGTCTGTTTTTTTTGGCTTTAATTTTTGGTTATTTTTAAATTTTGATATCTATTTTAAAAATTTTTTCGTTTCTTTTAAATTTTAATTCGAGTTTTCTGTTCTTTTTTTTGAGTTTTGAATGTTTAAATGTCAACGGTCTGTCCGTGGCATCCAGGTTCTAACCGGATCTTGTTTTTCAAGTTTTTTAGCGCGGTTTGTGCGTTTTTCCCGCGTTTTAAAGGCATGATTAGAATTTCTCTGATTATGGTGCAGGACGGTAAGGTCGGCAAAAGTCCACCCCAACCAACAATGACTAGCCACAGCGCACCATTGTTATCATGCCGACCGCCTTCCTTACTGCTCCATTCTTGACGCGATACCATAACAGATGGCGCTGGCCTCGGTGACTTTTCAGGTGAAGTTTCCCCATCTCATATGTTCCAGGTAGGCAGGCCCAGAAGCCGCCACCTGCGTTGCGATGGGATGGTGGGACTGATCAAGTTGTCCGGATTGGTCTTCGCCGTCAGCAGCTAAGGGCTCCCCACGAGACTTCACGTCATGTCCACCGGAAGTTTTGCAATTTACCCGGTGAGGCAGTGCTGAATGCACTTAGTTTTTTTAGTAGTTGACTATTTTTTTTTTGTCCCGGGTCTGTTGTCCGATGTCGGCTTCGGGAAAAATATATGTGTCCGCTAAGTGGGCTTTAGCTTTCTTGGAATTATTAATTTTATTTTTGTTTACCGGAAGTGATGTTTTGTTTTTGTCTTCGTTTTTTTTTTGTATGTTTTTTTTTTTCGGGGTCCCTACTCCTCCAACCAGTCTCAGGGAGGCAGCTTTAGCAGCCCCTGCATTTCGGGAGGAGGAGTGGGGACCCAAAGCACATCCCTTCCCAACTGCGCAAGTCTGGGAAAAAGCGGTACCCAACCGCATCCTTTCATTGCGGCGCAAGTGAAGAGGGCTATTGGAAAATTTTTTTTAACAACGTGTTCTTTTGATCAATGGTCCCCAATGCTCCGGTTAGGAGTACTGGAGCCCAAATAAATTTGAAATATTTCCGATTTTCGCCACGGTACACCAACATGTCTCGGGATAAGGTGTCCTTACGACCACCCCTGCATTGCGGTAGGTGTACCTAGAAAAATGCCCTTGTCCAATGTTTTTTTCTTTCTATATATACCAGTGCCTCCTAATGATGGGATGTCAGCATTCCCATTAAATATATATAAATACACAACTAGCTTTTGCCAAACTTCATGCCGTTTTTGCTTTATATATCTTTTATTTTAACACGTATCTCTCTCTATGGCGCGATATACAACAGGTATATCATCATAAACCTTCTAAGAGATTTTTGCGCCAAGCTTCTCTTCCAATTTGTGGTGTGCCGATTTGAATTTTCCCTACAAATTGGTGGGACCTACAGTTTTTTGCCGACTCCGAACGGCATCTACAAAGGAGACGAATTTTTGCTGAGAAGCCTGTCATGGCAGAAATACACTCGGAGAGTTTGCCAAACCACTGCCGAGGGGCGACCCCGTTTTGAAAAACTTTTTTTCAAATCACTTTTGATGTTACCTGTACCAGGGCTCGAACCATGGACCTTCGGTGTGGTAGGCCAGCAACACTACCTTCACACCACGGCGGTCGCCGCGTATATGTACTAATAATCACTTAATTTCAGCATACGTCGGTATTTTTTTTCTCTTCCAACATATTCGCGGTAATTAGTTGATGCAAATATCGGTTAGGAATATTTGCTTTAATTCAAATTTTTATTTTTCAAAAACCTTACAATCGTCGGTAATATAGGGTAAGGGGGAGTGAATCTTGACTTTTTATACCTTCTAACCGCCCTTGTAACCGAACACTTTTTCATTTTTTTTGTTTATCTAACGTGGTTAGGAGATTTATTTCAATATGGATCGGTCGGCTATACGCATGACTACTAGGAACTCCACGCGAGGAAGTGGGGGTAAGCCCAGAGGTCAGGGTAGAGGGGCGTTTCCGAAACAACCCACCAATCGGCCTTTGGTAATGCATTCTCCAGTAGGTAGTCCGGGCGGAGGAGATCTGACCAGGATCGTATTGAATGCTGTCTCCAACCAGAAAATAGATAGACCAGGTAGTACTAATATTCTTGACTCGTCCATGGCAGCAGCACGAATGCAGAATCTCTTCGAGACCCGGAATAACGTGTTGACAGGTATACAGGAGGGAGCTAATGGTTTTCTAGAAAACCCTATACCTCTTAACACTTTGGGTGATAGGATCGCTACTCAGAAGAACATTGCTGAGGCCCTTCCTGAAAACTCGTAGGTGAACGTGCTATATCAGCTGTTCAGAACTTCTCAAGAGGAGATGAGGAACGAGATGAGGACGATCGGGGAGAACATGGACTTACTTAACGCTGCAGTAACCTCTTCACCAGCCGGTGCGAGCTATACCAGGAATATCAATAGGGAGGAAAGTACCCGAGCACAGACCTTCGTGAGCAATCAAGCTAACATTGTTTCCGGTAGCATGGCAGTGAAGCCACAGGACTGGAAGATCTCCTTCGACGGTACTGGAAGCGTCGCTGATTTCTTGTTTAAGTTGGACACCCTATGCGAGCGGACTCACTGCTCTAGTGACCAACTGAGTTTTCATTTATTTTTATCCAGACGGGCGGAAGAGTGGTACTGACTATTCACCAAGCAAAATCCAAATGCGCATTATCCCTTTTTGTGCTATTCCCTGAATCGTGAGTTTAGAACATTGAAAAGTGACCACGAGATCATGATGGAGATCTCAATGCGTAAGCAGAAGCTAAGTGAGTCATACGACGTGTTCCAAACTTACATAGTAGCACTAAACGCGCCTTAAAGAGCCGATGTCAGAAGCCCTACTGATTGACATAATAAAACGGAACGTCAACAATAGCTTGAAACTAATGCGGATCATTTACGCGACATAGCACGAAAAGGGAAACAAGTTCTGGGAACAACTTATACTGGACGGCACGTTATTGAAGCTCGAGCGATAACACGATAATAGGATGGAAACCGAGGACTGCGAAGCTGACCCGCAGATGAACGTTGGACTATCGTCTCAATAGGAAACCGAACTACTCAGGAATTCAATGTTCAGGCCATGGGCTATTCATACATTTATTGTGAGGAACCCATTAGGAGCTCGTTTTTCTTTAAGTGCGGGCATAGAGGGGTGTTCACCGCGAAGTGTCCAAAGGGCCATCGCCGGCAGGGAAACCAATACCCGAGCGAGAAGATGGGGGAAACTCGTTCGGTGTCATAGCCCCCATATAAACCAGTGCTCGAGGAGCCGTCTTGGGTGCTGAACCAAGTGGTGGGTCCCTCGCGAGCAGTGAATTGCATGGAATTGGTGAGCTTCCAAAGAGTAGTGGCACTCTACCGAAGGAATACCCAGAAATAGTAGTTACTTTTTCTGATAATACAGATAGCTCCAATAGTTCTTATTCCGATAGTCCTAGGTGATCAGAGGCAATTTCAAAACCAGTCAAAATTCTGAAAGCTCCGAAGAGAGATTTTACGTGTCAGGCCAGTTTCCCACCTAGTGTGGAACAGAGGGTAACCAATTACGAGCTAGTTAGGTCGAGAATTTTCGAAAATAATACAGAGTCATTTGTGTCCGAAAATATTTTGAAATGTAGGAAGAGATATTATAGTCGAGTACAGGAGCGTAAACTTTTGCAAAGCACCACTTTAGTGCTTACAGAGGATGGAAGGCCTCTGGTGCGAGTAAAAGTAGAAAACAGCTTTATAGTAGGCTTGCTGGACACTGGCGCGAATGTCTCTATCCTCGGGAAGGACCGCGAAACGTTATTGGATTCAATTGGACTTAAATATCACCCACTACAGGCTTTTGTATACACGGCGGGTGGCGGCAAACAGGAAATATTAGGTTCTGTTTCTCTACCAGTGACTTTCAAAAATTCCACCAATCTATTCGTTTTTATCTTGTTCCTTCGCTTCTTCAAGAAGCCTATTTCGGAGTTGATTTCTGGAGAGCTTTTGCGTTAGCACCTGATATATTACCCAGTGTAGCATGTCTAGAGATTAGCGAAGAAAGGGAACAAGAGCATAATTGTTATGAGTTAACAACAAGGCAAAAGGTAGTAGATATGTTTCCGTCGTTTGAGAAGTTATGTCTGGGTCAAACAAAGCTAGTCGAACATCACATTGACACGGGCGATGCGGTTCCAATCAAAAGCAAACATTTCCCTCTTTCGCCACTGAGACAAGCCGAAGCTTTTAGCGAGATAGATAGGCTGTTCGAAATGGGAGTTATTGAGAAATCGAACTCTCCGTGGTGTAGTCCTGTGGTGTTGGTCTGGAAACCAGGCAAGGTCCAGCTTTGTATTGATTCCAGAAAAGTCAAGGCGGTTACGAAAAAGGACTCCTACCCGTTGCCGCATATCAATGGGCTATTGAGCAGGTTGAAGGATACCCACTTCATCAGTGGAATCGACCTGAAAGACGCGTTTTTCCAAATCAAGTTGACGGAATCATCAAAGGAGAAGACAACATTCGCAGTTCCGGGGAAGTCTCTTTACCATTTAAAAGTAATGCCAGTCGGATTATGCAACGGGCCGCAGACGATGAGCAGGCTGATAGACAAGGCCATTCCTCCGCGGTTGCCGGAGAATGTCTTTGTCTACTTGGATGATCTGATGGTATGCAGCACTAACTTTGAGGACGACTTAAGCCTGTTAACGGAAGTAGCAGTAGTAGTGTTTGAGGGACGCGGGCCTTACAATCAACGTAAAGAAAAGTAAATTTTGTCAGGAAGAAATTCGATACTTAGGGTACTTGATAAGCAGCGGGTGCTTGAAGGTAGACCCAGGAAAGATAGAGGCAGGTAAAAGTTTCCCAATTCCTTAATCTCCTCGGAAGGTTCGTAGTTTCGTGGGCATGGCGAATTGGGCGTTAATAACAAATTTTGCTGATTTAGCAGGCCCTTTGACCGATTGCCTTCGGAAATCGCTAGGACCCTTTAAACTTACTCAAGTCTCAAGTGGTTGATGACAAAAAAGGATTTGAGTGGTAGGTTGGCTAGATGGTCGCTTCTCCTCCAAATATATGACTTTAAAAGGGAACATCGCAAGGGAAGCCTGAATGTCGTACCGGATGCCCTTTCTTGTTTTGATGTAGACGAGTTGACTTGTCTGACCACAGCTCACGAAATTGACTTAGCGTCGCCTGAATTCCGCAGCACAGACTACTTAGAGCTCTGCCAAACCATACTAGACAACAAAGATGCGCTACCGGATTTACGTATAAGCGATTTTCAAGAGGGTCAAATTTCGCAAAGGTGTGGAGGAAGTCCGCTGCCCCGAGTAGAAGAGTAATCGGAATTCCATCGACATCACCCAGCACCTCCTCAAGACGCTCGTTTGCAGAAATGCAACAGCTTATTCTGGTAGATTTGCGGGACCGCAGGCATGTACCAGATATCGTAATATCGCCAACAAACCAGATATCGTAATATGGAAACAACTCCAACCACACAGGGCCTCCAACCAATAGCGGTAAATGCCTCGACTGCTAGTCGGTCAATCACACGAAAGCGAACCTTCAAGGATACAATTGCAGAATCTGCAAAAATGCAAGCAGAGGCTGCAGAAGCACAGACAGAAGCTGCAAAAAAGCAAGCCGAGGCATCAAGTTGATGCCAAAAATAGACTGACTGCAGCAGTTGACCGGCAGTTCCAAATAATTAAAACTTTCCTTCTAAGCTTCCAAAGATAGGGTTTAGCGGATTTTTTTTTATGTAAATAGTTTTTTTTTAACAGCTAATATTTTAATTTGTTTAGGAAATACTTTTTTAGATATAAGTTTCAATTGAATTTTTGTACTGAAGTGATCTTTTTTTTAGAATTTGAATTAATTTTAGGTATTAGGACAAACATTACAAGATTATTTTTGTAGTAGTAGTACCGAAGTGATAGTTTTGCATTCCATGAGCATTTTGTATAAGTACCTTTTTATGCTTACATTTGAGACTGAAAAAGCAAAGTATGTTGAATTTTTTATAAAATAATTTTATTAGCTCTAAGATAAATGGATTTAACAATGTACCAGAACTATGAACATACACATTAATATTTTGAAATAAAATTTTGTTCTTATAACAAGTTTTCTGCTATTCTCATTCTTATAAGGGAAGCCGCATTTAAACCAGTGCTGTTTTACAATTTCTTTTTCGTAGATAACAAGATTTTCAGAATCAGAGCTTTCGAAAGGAATTAAATGTTTGAAAAATATGCACACGTGAAGAGCGAAGCGAACATTTACAATTTGAGTCACTTCTTTGGGCGAATAATATAGTCCTCTCGGTTTTTAACAACACCATGACTCCTTTCAATAACGTTACGAGCTTTCGAGTGTTCAGTGTTGTAATTTCGTTGACTGCCCTCGGATACGCTTCTGAATGGTGTCATTAAATATGGGTGCCAAGGGTATCCAGAATCACCCACAAACATTTTTATTTTCAGCAAAAGCTTTAACATATTATGCTGTGTAATGTACCAAGCAGCCATGTATTTGTTTTCCCATTGTAATTTTTTAGCTCATTTTCGGCACTGCTCACGTTCCACACAAATGAGTCATGATTAGTCCCTGGATGTCTAGCGTCAGGGTATGTGGCAACGGTTTTATTTTGTTTTGTTGTTTTTCCGACAGGGTGAATGATTGATGTATATTGGAACGATTTTTCGTCATCCCTTGTCAAATTTGGTTTTGAGACAAACCGGTTTCGGCGTTGTGCCATCATCAGTGTCGATTTTCGTTCTGATCTGTTGTGGTCGTTTGTCCTGTATTTATAGTAGGTAGCAGGTAACGTCAGCATGGGTGTCTGTTTGTGTACGTGTGTGCATGTGTTGTGTGTGTACATTCAGAAACGGGGGTGGTTTTGCATCGATCGGTTTTTTGTGTTTGACCTTTTTTGCTTGTTTGTTGTTTTTGATCTTTTGCTGTTTTGTGCTTATTTGTCGGTGCGTGTGTGTTTGTGGTACCTGAGTGGTTGCTTTGTTTTTTGTAAACCAATTTTAAAGGTTCGAATATTGTGTCGGAAACAGTGTTTGTCTGTTCGTTTATTATTCTACCGTCGAATGTTTTTTGTTTGTAGATTTCCATGTTTTCGAGTACGTTCAGACGTCGGCCTTTTGCTTGTACATGTAGGACCTTGACTGTTTTTTTGATGTTTCCGGGGGGGCATTTATTCTCCGCCATGTGATTCGCAAAGTTGGACTCATGTATGATGGTTGGATTCCGTATCTTTTTGTTGTAATCTCTAATGTATTCTCTGAACCTCGTTCTTACTTGTCGTCCGGTTTGTCCTATGTAACTGTGCTGGCATTCACAAGTGAGCTTGTATACACCATGGCTGCTAAACGGATCTTCTGAGTTAGTTTTGGTTCTTAGCTTCCGTCCTAAATTGTTCGATGTTTTGAACGCTGTGTTGATGTTGTATTTTCTAAGGAAATTGGCTAATTTATATGTTGCCCTTCCAGTATATGTCATTGTCGTCCAGGTTTGTGTACTTTCTTCTCCATTGTTTCTTTTTTGTTCTCTAAGGTCTCTCCTGAGTTTATCTACTAGTGCTTTTTTATATCCGTTGTTTGTAGCGATGTTATATATTATTCCAAGCTCTCTTCTATATGCTTCTTGTGTAAGAGGCGTTCTTTCCAATCTTTGTACTAAGTGCCTTAGCGCTGCATTTTTATGTTGTTGTGGGTGGTTCGAGGTATTATGTATTATTGTGTCGGTGGCCGTTGGTTTCCCATATGTGTCGTAGTTGAATTTATTGCTAGCTTTATCAATACTTATTGTGAGGTCCAGATAACTGATTCCTCCGTCTTTTTCGGTTTCCATTGTCAATTTTATGTTCCCGTGCTGCTTGTTGAGGTACTCCAGTACTTGCTCTTCGTTGTTGGTAGTTAAAACGCATATGATATCATCCACGTACCTTGCGTAAAATAACACTCCTAATTTGGAATTTAACTCCAGTATATACTCTTTTTCCAGGTTTTGCATAAACGCTGCATAAGAATAGCCGATGTTGTTTATTTGTTTGTTTGTTTGTTTATTAGTTCAGATGTATTAGTTATGGTGTGTTCGTTGCTAAGTTCCAGTGTGTCCTTCAATACTGTTTTTAAATATTTAGATAGCTTATAGCATGGTGCCGACTTAAAATTAATGATTGGTCTCATTGGATTTCCTGGCTTGTGGATTTTTGGTATCGCAATCAGTGGTGGAGTTGACGGGTTCATTTGGACTAATGTATATGCCGAGTTTGTATCTATTATATTTGTTGCAGTTTTTATAGCCACTTTGATTTCTTTCTGGTATTCATCCGTGGGGCTCACTCTTATTCTACGACATTCCATATCCTCGATGAGTTTTTCGGTTTTTTCAATTAGCACAGTTGTGTTGCCTTTGTCCGCCTTCGTTGCGACAATGTTGTTTATCCTGAGTTTATGTTGTAGGTTCTTGACTGTTTTTTGCTCCGTGTTTCTCTTCTGTCCTTCCTTTGCTTTCACTTCCCTGTTTATTATTTCTCTGCACATGTGTCTTGCGTGCTGTTGTGCTTCAACTGGTATTAATGATATTGCGACCTCTGCGTCTACTATCGCCTGTTCCGTTTTTCTTTTTTTTTTCGTTTTGGTCTATAATATTGTGTTTCAGTCCCTTTTTAAGAAGTTGTTCTTCCGCCGCGGTGATGGCCACTGTCGTTAGGTTTACGAGCCTGGCATGGAAATGGTGCGGTTGTTGGTTGTTGTCCCGTTCGCGACGTCCTGTCAGCTTATCCAGTTTCCGGTTCAGCGTCCTGTATTTCTGTTGCAGTTCATGTTCGACCTCAGTCCTTATGCGCTCGAAGCATTTCATTAACGTATCGGTAGGTAATTGCTCAGCCAACCTTAAATGGATGGATAGATAGTATGGATGGATAGTATGTGGCAACCATCTTGCGATCGCATATCTGTGTAAAAGATCGAATTATGTATTTGTGTATTGGCTTTGCAATATTGAATCTACCGACATCACGTTCAAACTGTAGAAGCCCTTACGTTTGAGGTACAGATGATTGTTGTCACCTCCTGGTGACTTAATGCGAACATGTGTTCCATCAACACAGCCAATCACACCAGGTATTCCATACTTTTACTCATACTCACCAATAGATCGTTTAAAAATTTACCCATTGATGGTAGAAGTGTTCATCAAAAATGTTAAAGAGTTCTTTAATAACACTGGCCACAGTTGCCTGTCCCATTAAGGAAATATTTTCGTTTCCCACAGATTTTTGATAACATCCTGTAGCTATAAACCTTACAAAAGTTGCCACTTTAAGTTGAGGCGACAGATGGGTGCTTCTATGAGATAAAACAACATGCACTTTCATTTCATCAAGGATATATTGGAATATTTCTTTATTTATTCGGAAATTTGCTACAAATCTGAAAGAGTTCTTTTTAGCAGCATACAGTATTAACATAACTCAGACTTACTCAGTTTCAGGGAGTTCCATTACATTCATCTGGTAGCGTAATCTTCTTTCTATTCGCATTTCCACTTCTTCAGTTTCATCAGCCAATATCGCAATAGCAGCATACATTTGTTTTCAAATTTATTTTAATTATTAATATAGTTTAAAATAACCAAATAAAATAACTATAACCACAATACAAAATGTTTTCAAGTAAATGCAAACAATTTCCAATGTTGCCAATTTAATATAAAAACCTCTGAATAAAGCAAAAATACTTGAAATCTAAGAAAAATTCTTTCAAAATACATTAAAAAATTAACCGGCAATATCACTCCAAGAATTTTTAACGCAATGGAGACGAAAGCAACGTAGATAACGTAAAACGAAAGCGACGACGAACGATGAGGATACCAGATCGCAAACTGAGACGAAAACGTCAGCAGACGAATCGTTCGTGTAGCCTATCGTTCGAGAGATACGATTTGGCTGGTAATGAATTACTTCACTTCTGAAATATTTCCAGCTGTAGGGGTCCCTGAGTATATCCACAGCGACAACGGTAAATAGTTTATCTCAAAGGAGATGAATCAATTTCTAGATAATTACGGGGTAACCCATATCAGGACAGGGCTTTACACCCCACAGGCTAATGCGTCTGAGCGCGTAAACAGGGGAATTGTTTAAAAAATAAGAATTTTTCTGAAAGCTGTAGGATCACACTGATTGGAAACCCGAAATTTTAGCAATTTTAAGAAGTGGCTTTCATACCTCAATTCAGTGCTCTCCATACTTTGCTTTATATGGTCAAAACATGATTCAGCATGCATCGGCATATAACATATTAAATAAACTCGGCGCTCTTAGGCAAGATGAAATCCCAATAGTAACTAGAGCTGATAAGTTGTCAAATATTCCTGAGCGAATTCGTAGGAATTTAGTTAACTATAAGGAAGGTCAGGAGGTGTTTAGGCGAGATGCCTAAAGTCTTAAAAAATGTGCCACCCTAATGTAATTTTAGCGCCCTTCCAATCACTCACACCAACCCACCCACCTGTGTGGGCATGCATGCATATTCCTGTTTTGTCAGCACACATATACATGCATGGGGGTGTGCATGTGTGGGTTCACCTCCCCTTAAAACCGGAGGATAATTTTCAGGTTCAACGGTTGTCCTCGATTGCAAAACCGTCTACTTTTCCAGAGACAGTCGACACGACCACATCACGGCCACCCCAGGATTTTTCGACCTCAGCAATTATTCGTAAAAGTAAACTAATTGTTTATAATTCTATTTTATATAAATATACGGCCACTTTGTTATAACGAGAATTCTCGTTTCTTGTTTATTTCTATTTCCGAGCACAAATTCGACCGCCGTGCTTTTGAGCCACCGCCGCTCCAAGTTAGCACCTCGCTCGAATTTACATGGTCCTTCGAGCCGGATATGAACCAGCGACCTATTGAAGAAGGGACAGGTAATCGATAGGAAAAGCGAGATATTGCCACTCAACCCATTCATCGACAAAGATCGTCTTGGAGCGTCTCAAGACCTCGCCTATAACGAGCGCCACCCAATCATACTGCCGTACAATTGTAGGTTGACGCGTCTGACTGTACAAATGATACATCAAATCTCCCTCCATGGGGAAAACCAACTGATGCTCCGCCTCATCCGCACCCAATATTGGATTCCGAATGTTAAGAACATGATTAGGGCCACCATCCATAACTGTAAGGTCTGCACCATTTATAAAAAAGAGCGCAAACCCAACTTATGGGTACCCTTCCTTGCGAACGCACTACGTTCACCCGCGCGTTTACCAATACCGGGGTGGACTTTGCCGGGCCTTTCGACATTAAAAGTTACCGCGTTAGAGGATGTCGATTATCAAAAGGCTACGTTTGCCTCTTTGTTTGTTTCACGACGAAAGCGATCCATCTGGAAGCGACCAGTGATCTTAGCACCCCATCCTTTCTAGCAGCGTTTTCGCGTTTTATCGCTAGACGAGGATGTCCGAGAAACATTTACTCCGACAATGGCACTAATTTTGTCGATCTGAATTTAAGGCCTTTATCTCGGAAGCCCGAGATAAGACTATTTCCAAATATAGCCATCAAGCCATGGCATGGCATTTCATTCCGGCCGGGGCTCCACATATGGGGGGACTCTGGGAGGCGGGAGTGAAGAGCTTCAAAAGCCACTTCAAGAAGTTAGCCTCGCCTCATAAATTCACGCATGAGGAATTCCATACGCTATTGTGCCGGATTGAGGCATGCCTCAACTCGCGGCCACTTAGTCCAGCCTCAAATGAGCCCGCGGACCTGGAACCCTTGACCCCTGGGCACTTCCTGACTGGAAGTCATCTCCTGGCTCCGCCAGAACCCGAGGTGAATGAGAGCCCTGCCTCCATTACCAATAGGTGGCAGAAGCTCAAGGCTCTTCATCAAACCTTCTGCAGGCGATGGAAGGTGAAATACTTATCCGAACTTCAAAAACGAGTGAAGTGGAAGCATCCGAAACAAAATATTAATGTGGGGGATCTCGTTGTCATCAAAGAAGACAACTTGTCTCCCAATGAATGGAGGCTCGGCCGAGTTACCCACGTACACCCCGGCGAAGATAACCGAGTGCGTGTAGTGGACCTCATGACCGAGAAGGGGCAGATCAGACGACCGTTTGGTCAAGCTGATTCTGCTCCCTATGGAGGGAATGGCTACCTCCCTGCCGTTTTAACCGCCCCTATCCCAAAATTTTCCACCCTTCACTCGCTACCCTTAACGAGGACACCAGAAAGCCTACCGCAGAAGGGCGACCCATTCTGCCACAGAAAACGCGATTGCACTCGATATCGAGGCCAAAGAAAACCTAACGCAGAAAGGCGAACCAATCTGCCACTGAAAAGCTATCCATCTGCCACGACAAGTTGGTAGCAGATGGTCCCACCCTCATATACATATACATATATGTTAATTTTTTCAAATGTGCATATGAACAAAATATATTTTTGTTAACACCCAACAAGCAAAGTAAACTCAAAATGAATCTTTAAAAGGCTTTCAAAATTAAGTATGAATCTTACAAAATACAGATTTTTTCGTTTATAAAGCGTTTGAAATCAAACTTTGTGTACTTGAAACAACACGTTGATAAAAGCTTATTAATTTAAACCGATAAAAAAGATTTTAAAGAAAGCTTTCTAATAGTTTTCTCAAACTTTATTCAAACCAGATTTTGTATATTATTTAGCTATTTCAATAAAATAAATAACTAAGTTCTAGTCATACATTGAATTTTTGGAAGTGGTTAAGATGCAGCCACGATCAATGTTTTTTCGCAGTCAGTCTCATATAAAGTCTTGTTTGGATAGAATCAAAATGATTTAAGTTGAACAAAAAAAAATTACAATTTGAATTGAATTGAATTTTTATTAATTAAAATATTTGGAACAGTTTTTTCTTGAAGTTTATAGAGCAAAATTAATTTGAAAAACATTTACAGAAATGATTGTTGGGATGTTTGTTGGGTGCACATATTTCTATGTAGTAATGTAACTGACTTACCCTCTTCCTCCGGTGCGCATCGCCTATAGCGCTAATCCCATATGGCCCAGTGGCGCGCCAAGCCACCCTCTGTACTGCACGTTGCTCACGTACCTGCAAGTAGGACAAACATTAGTATACATATTTCAAGGGGATAGATATCAATAATCGCAACAACAATGTTAATATTCGTCTTCAGCCGAGAAAATCGTTCGGTAAGCCAGGATATGGCGAACGTGAATTGAATTTTGGTAATTGTTACCCTGAAGAGACAACTACTAAAACCCGTCCGAAATTGTCGGGAAAGGTATCAAAAGACGCGTTTTGACCCCGGTAACCATAATCCGGAAGCGGACTTTCGAATTTTTTTTCTCAGTGAAGAGATATTCGAAATCAAAGTTGAAAGTCTATTCTCATTTCATTTGGTTGTTGTAATCACAGATTAGGGTGTACCGAAAGGTGCAAAAGGTGTTGTGCGCAGGAATACTGTGGACCGAGTAGCCGGTGTTGGACCGACTAAGGGTTTTTTTGAAGCGTGACTCCTTCTTGTTACGCAATGCTATACGCTTTATGGCATATTTGCAATCGTACAATTTATTTTTTTCTTCGAATACAACTCCAAAACTTCCCCGTACCAGCACCCATTAAAAAACAGGGTAAGCGATAATAAGAAATTGATAATAGGGCTGCAACTTTACTATTATTTAAAACTGTATCATAAGTTTGATGTATTGCATTAAATTATTTTATGATAAAGAGGCTTATTTCTCATGGTGGTTAAACCTTTTCGTAGTAAGAGTTCCTTACAAGGCCTTATACCAGCCTTACTTTACATGGGCTGTCAGTCTTTTACGTCGTGTTGACTCTCAGAAGAAGTGTGACACCCTATGTCTGATAACTTCAGCACAACAAAATAAGTTTTATCATAGGAAATGTTGCATTCTACTGAAATAATAGTACTGGCAGTAAAAAGCGTTGGACGGAAGTATTTTATTCGCGTGCAACTCGTGTGACTGATGCATCACAATCTCAAACCTCAACTAACCGACCGGAAAATGGCGTTGAAGAAGGACGTGGCAGTCTCACATCGAGCGAAACCCCACTATCACCTATTCATTATGATCAAGAATTTTTGGCATGGATTAAAATAACATGGAAATTACGTAAAGAACAGATACTATTGCATACAGGCCCAGATGCTGTACATTATCTATCCTTTCAACAGCATCTTATGATAGTAATGTCAATAGTTACGCTTGTTTCGCTCATAGTCATTTTACCTGTAAATTTGCTTAGTGGTGGAACTGAGGGTAGATCTGATCTTAATGCATTCGGCCACATGTTGTATTATTGTACTTTCGTAGATATTCGGTAAATGTATTTGGGTTTAGGGTCTCAATTAGCGCCATGCCTTCTTATCTAGGCTTTCAATCGATGAATAAATTTGACCGCAAGAGCGATCATAGATGTATAATGAAAACGATGACCTCAATGACAGAATTCTGATATCACAAATAAATTTTGCGGATCTGTAAAATAGGTTGCCAAAATTCCGCCATATAAGGCTTCTTGCTCGGGATTCAGAGAACCAACCAAAATGGGCTGTGGACAACGATTCCTCTTGAACTGTAACGAAAAAAAAGAAAACCATTAATATTCACCATTTGGTTATTCAAATACCCTGTGGTAGGGACAGTACCGGGTGATTTGAAGAAAGAGTGTAGGTACCTGTCAGTCATCGAATGGGAGTCTGCCGTACAATAGTGAAGAGGGTAAACCACCGCGTGACCCTATTTACAATTCAGACCCGACGTACAAATTAGTTCAGGCGCTTCGGAGTTGGGTCACCGCACGACGTGCGTAGAAACTGGCGGTCCAACCGATAAGTCTATCGTCGGCAAATCGCGATGCCACACTATGTGGCAGTAACAACAGTTCACACCGGGTATGTTCTGTGGGATCCTATTCTGTCTCTGAAGTTACTTTGGTACCCCAATTATACACATGTGTATGCATCCGTAGAAGTCGATTGCGGGAGAGATGCATGGGATGAAGCGGTAGCCCAAACATCTGCCACCGGAAATATGGTAAGGTTAGCATTTACCATCTTCATTTGAGAAATGGGTGATACATTTTGGTTTTAGTAAAACCTGTCTACCATAGGTTATCGCGATATCCGTATGCGTATTTTATTTATTTTTATTTAATTTTTTTTGATAGCCGGAGCATCTTGTCTCCCAATATGCTAACAAGGTGGTTTTACTAAACAATTTAATCGAAGGACCACCAGATCCGCCAATAGTGGCTGGGGCACGCCTTAGTACGTCACCCAATGTTATAGTTACTTGGCGCGATTCGGTACTACCAATCAGCAACAATAAGGCCTGCCAGCAAGCTGTCCCACTAGTTATATCAAGAATTTCCTAATTATCCTGAAGTTTCCGACACAGGCGCATTTAGACCCTGTGGCCGCGAAGAGGCCAGGGCTGGTGCGCGAATATGATCGTGCTACAAAGATGCGTAATCGTTAAAAATTCCTTGCTGATAAATTTATTTGCATTAAAGCGGCTAGCACAAACAAAAATGCGTTGGCTCTACGTCGGCCACTTCAAAGCCTTGCGACACAAATGGCGCTATGCACCCACAACCGAAAAGCTTTGCACCGCGGTGCGAATGTCAGCTCGCCATCTGTACAGTCTTTGGGGGTGGTGCATTGCCTGAACCTGCAGGGCGTGATATTCCCATGAAAGGCGCCAAGTGACACTTAACATTATGCTATAATTTTGTCTTTCCACACGTTGGGTACAAACACCTGAAAAGAAAGAAGACCATTAGTATTTGCATAGAAATATACGTACATATATGCATATATACACACAAAATGTGTCCGAAACGATACAGAATTTCGGGCAGCGCTAATAAATACTTACCAACGACGTCCATTTCCAGCCGCTGGCCAGGCGATCCTCCTGTCCGCACACTCATGTGTCCATTGCCACCTGAAAAAGAAAAAAGGGTTAGGATTAAGCACACATAATTTAAAAAAGCAAATTATAATTTTACTTACCGATGTGCTGCTGCTGACCCACGCGTGCCGGAAACAAGAAAATTATGAATTGTTCCAATTCAATGAATTTTCTTTGTTTCTTTTTCACGACTTTGCAAAATCGTGAGTACGCATGTATGTATGTGTGCAAATCATTAACCACCACTCTATGCTACTCTCATTGGCTCGCACAATTTGCGAGCATATGTACATGTATATATATATATGCACAATTTTACCACCACGCTAGTGATGCTATATTTTGGTCAACGGGTACCGAAATCTCGATCTGCCAAAATCGGTACCGCTCACTGCGGGGTAAATAGGGTGACGAAATCTACGTTCGTACCCGATCGGCGAAGATGCCGATTGTAGTAAAATGCAAACCTAAAGCGGCTGGATAAGTTTTCAAAAAATTGAAAAAAAAAACAAAAATTTTTTTTTTTGGTTCACGCTGAAGAAATTTTTTTTTGTTTTTGTTGTTCTTTTTTCTCGGGTTTTGATTTTTTTCGGAGGGGCAGGACTGTTTTGCCCACAAAACAACAAAAAATAAACCGTAACAGTCACCACACTCACACTCTCTACCCAGTTCGGTACCGAAACCAAGTACCGAAGAAAGCGAAAATGTCGCTGTGTGCACGGCACTGACGCCACTTATGACGGCGACCATGCAAGTAAGAATAAATCCCTGCATGAGGTCCAGTGGCGAATCGAAATACAAGGCGATCAACGTAATCAACTTGTCGCTACCGTGCAGTGTGGGAAAAAATAACCAATTCCCATGTACGGGTAATATGCATTGTAATTATAAAATTTCTCCGTAGAATCGAGAATAAGGCCACATTATATGGCATTGATAAGCTCCGAACGAGGTCGCTCGCCACCCACGTATATGGGCGTCCATACAAGTATACAAATATTCAAGAGAATTTTTTTTTGTTTCTTTCTTTCTTTTTCGGTCATATGCAGTATGACTCGCTACGCATCCTTGCGCAAGAGGGCCGAACGCCTAGCCGACCGGTACCCAAAGCCATGCCCGCTGTGTGGCGAGAGCCACCCACTGCGTGCGTGCACCCGATACCAGCGGATGGAACCTCTGCAGCGCCTCAAGGAGGTTATCCGGGCGGGCTACTGCGACAACTGTTTGTCGATGGTCCATAGTGCCAGGGATTGCACCAGCGACGTCAGGTGCCGACGATGTGGTGGAAAACACCACACCACCCTCTATCTGCCCATGGACGACCCACAACACACGCCAACGGACGACCAAGCACGCGCGCCTACGCCCTATAAGAGTTGGGCCCAACAAATGGACGAGGCCGACCAAGAAGCAGCGTCATTGGACGCAATTAAGGACGAAGCGCTCTCACTCCACGCGTCGGAGACCGCTTGGACGCCAGACTACGACGAGAGCATCGAACCGGTACCGGAACCACGGCCGTTCCGACCGGCAGAAGGGGTATCGGACTCACTGCCGTTCCGGCCCCTTCTAGCCCATGAGCGGCGCATAATCACGAAACCAACCAACCGTCCTCAACGACGCGCACACCAAGATCGCGGCAAACATCGACTGGCCACTCAGCCGCGCCAGCGATTTGCTACCCATGACCACCGCAGCAATCGACGACCGTATGACGACACCAATGAGCGTAGACTGGCCTCTCAGCCGCGCCAGCTACGCATCGCCAACACCGAGTATACCACCTCGATTTATGGTAGACTGGCCCCTCGGCCGCACCAGCTACCGCCCATCAGGGGCTTCCGCGACGGATTCAGCCGAGCTCCCACCTTGGTGGGCCCACCCTTGCGCCCCATGACGACTCTTGCGCCGACTGCGATTGTGAAGCTGGAGGTCGGGGGCGGACTGCTTCGCATCCGGACACTTATTGATGCCTGCTCCCCCCGAACAGCCATCGACCGCAGTCTCGCGGAAGAGTTAGGGCTGCATGCCACCCACAATGGCGGTGAGCAAGGCTGCTTTATCCGGGTCCGCGGAAACCACGGAAAAAGCACGACGCTGACGGCCCACGCGTTATGCATTGCCAAATCTCAGCGGATCAGCCCAGCCTACAGTATCGACGCGCGAGCTGCTACCCCGTATGCACATATAAGGCTGGCTGACCCGCAGTTCCACCAGTCTGGACCCATTCGGCTGGTTCTCGGCGGCGATGTCTATGGGGACATCATCACCCCGGGCACTCTACCACCGTCCTTTGGGCCGTTGCTTGCCCAAAGCACCATTTTTGGTTGGGTACTGTCGGGTGCCGTTAGCATGTGAGGTTAGATTTAAGCAAAAAAATAACAATGTTTTCTTTTTCTTGTTTTTATTTAAAATAAATAATACCAATTATTTCCTGGCAAGAAATATACAGCGTTCTTATTTTTTAAAGTCTCTTCCTGCTATCTCTTAGCTCTAGGTACGAAACGATGGAGCCACCAGAGACCAAACCTCAAACGTAGGGAGGCAGTTCGGAGGTATACGGCTGTGACAGCGCCAGCCGGCACTTACCATCCTAGTTTAAGTCCTTAGCTTAAGAAAATGCGTGGTGGGAAATCCTGTGGCGGGGTAAGATGTTGCGGATCGCAAGGGGGCCGGCATGTTTAGGCGAGATGCCTAAAGTCTTAAAAAATGTGCCACCCTAATGTAACTTTAGCGCCCTTCCAATCACTCACACCAACCCACCCCCCTGTGTGGGCATGCATGCATATTCGTGTTTTGTCAGCACACATATACATGCATGGGGGTGTGCATGTGTGGGTTCACCTCCCCTTAAAACCGGAGGATAATTTTCAGGTTCAACGGTTGTCCTAGATTGCAAAACCGTCTACTTTCCAGAGACAGTCGACACGACCACATCACGGCCACCCCAGGATTTTTCGACCTCAGCAATTATTCGTAAAGGCGGCCGCCGTGGTGTGAAGGTAGTGTTGCCGGCCTACCACACCGAAGGTCCATGGTTCGAGCCCTGGTACAGGTAACATCAAAAGTGATTTGAAAAAAAAGTTTTTCAAAACGGGGTCGCCCCTCGGCAGTGGTTTGGCAAACTCTCCGAGTGTATTTCTGCCATGACAGGCTTCTCAGCAAAAATTCGTCTCCTTTGTAGATGCCGTTCGGAGTCGGCAAAAAACTGTAGGTCCCACCAATTTGTAGGGAAAATTCAAATCGGCACACCACAAATTGGAAGAGAAGCTTGGCGCAAAAATCTCTTAGGAGATTTATGATGATATACCTGTTGTATATCGCGCCATAGAGATAGATAGAGAAACTAATTGTTTATAATTCTATTTTATATAAATATACGGCCACTTTGTTATAACGAGAATTCTCGTTTCTTGTTTATTTCTATTTCCGAGCACAAATTCGACCGCCGCTCCAAGTTAGCACCTCGCTCGAATTTACAGGAGGTTCTTAGGAAAAATTTTGCTTTGAGTAACTTCAAACAACGCATTAACGCCGAATTACTGCCTAAATATCTTAAGTGTCGAGTCCGCCAAAAAGGAGGGAATGCGTTGTATGACTTAGAAGACCTGACAGGGAAATTGATAGGCCGTTTCCATGCTTCGGATATTCGTCCACAATAACCAGAATTTTGATCAATTTTTTTTTTCACCCAAACTTACAATTTTATCTGGGCGTTTTGGCAGTCGGGGACAACTCGCCCAGTATTCTCCCCGAGCAATGATTCAGAAGGAAATTCACGTGCGCTTCCAGCGGGAGCAATAGATAGCCTGGTAATCCTCGTGTAAGCGGATCGTCTTTCGGAGTTTTGACGAGTTCTCCTTAATCAAAATGTCTACCGGGTGAAAAGCGTTATTTACCATAAAACCAGCTTCTCCGGTTAATTTTTTTTGTTATACCTTTTACAAATGTCTACCGCCGCGAAGCAGTTAAACTAAGAAACAAAAAGTAACTCTTCGTTTGCCTCGGAGTTTTTACGTGTTCCCCGATATTAAAATGTCTATTGCCGCAAAGCGTATAGTTAGTAAGCAAAAACTAGCTTCTCCGTTTTCTTCTCTAGCCTATTTCTGTGGGGGCAAAACCACCAGATCATATTTCCATTTGCCGCAAAGCCTACTAAATTATGAAACAAAATACTTAAAAAATTGTTCCTTTACTGGCGGATCTTCTGTTGCCCGGCTAGCTTGTGGTAGAACTAGAGACTCTTATCTAGGGGTGAGTCGTGCCCCACGTTTTTTTTATCCCGAAATGGCTTCTTTGCAAGTAAACCTTCTTCCTGTTCGCTTCATCGACCGCTCTTCGAAGCGAAGCAGGCCTGTTATGATTTACTTTCAATTGATAGTAATTTTTATTGGATTCAATCGGTCATGACTCACTGCGGTTGGTTAGGTAAATTCACAGTCTTGATTCACCCTTTCGGTATTTAATCTATAGCCACGGGAAGGTGCTATGATTTTGTTGAAGTGGCAGCACCAAATATTTCCATAAAATGGAAAAGGCACTAATAACGCAACTTTTGACTTCCACACAAACAAGTGGTTGGTGTGTTCTCGGGGTGGCCAGAGTTAATTTGTCGGTAAACCAGATTGCCCGAAAATATCGTATTGAAGGAACTAGGCAATTGGCATCAAAAGGTGTTTCCCTTCTGAGACTGAATTTAACGTATGTAAATTGGTAAAAAGAGCACAAGTACCTAGTATGTAAGGAATGAGTATGCCACAAAATTCAGTGTATTTATCTATTAATGCACGATCTCGATAACAATAACCAACAAAAATTCCAAAGGCACCAAAATGGAAGAGACACCTCCTAAATGCCAAGTTAACTAGTTCAAGGAACTTATGGAACTCCGCACTGACTCGTGACTTTGACATTGCCAGCAATGAATTAAGTATCAAGTCTTAAACTAAGTGTAACATTTTCACGGGTTGGAGTCTCATACGTCTCCTATCCCAAATCCAGTAACGTGGGGTCCCGCGGGCCACTAAGAGAGCACACCAAACGTGTAGAACCTTTGTAGTGTAGTCAAAGTGAATGCATACATAAATACATGCATACTTACAAACAGTCGGCACGCAGCTATGAAAAACTGTCGAATACACTTTGTCAGCAAAGTCACACGCTATGCGGCAATGCCCACAAATGCGTTGCAATCATATGAATATATGTACGAACATATGTGCGAATGCACAGGCCAATGTTTGTGTATGAATGTAGGTATGAATGTACCAGCGAGCGTTTGCATACGCTGGCTTACATACTTTGGTTGAGTTTAGAATTTAGGTAAATATGTATTATGGTAAATAAGTAGTATATAAGAATTATTTGTATAAATAGAACGAAAAGATGTTCAATAAAGCAATTCATATTTGGTGCCGATTAAGGGCACAACCCCAATCGTAATCTTTTTATTACATGGCGATCCTGCCAGATCCGCTGAACAAAAAGCGGAATACTTTTTAGATCCTCCCAGATCCGCTGAACAAAAAGCGGAATCCTTTTTCGATCTTGCCAGATCCGCTGAACAAAAAGCGGAATCCTTTTACATCCTGCCAAAAACCTTGAGCTGCCGAAACTAAACCGGCAGTCTCCTTACAAACCATTCCATTATTGGAATAACGATGCTGGCCTGAGCACTAATCCCGCAGCAAGGAAGACGCATACCGGAGTGGAATAAATGTGATTCTGGCCTGAGGAAACAAATCAAATCCCGCAGCAAGGGAAGGACACGTCAAGAAAAAAAAAAATTATAAAAATTTAGTATTTTAGTATTATTCTTTATTTAGAAGCATATAGCAACCTAACGGCTGCTGCGATTAAGGGCAAAAAGTAGATTTTTGCTGGTAAAATAAGAATTTTTTTTCTTTCTCTCCTTTTTGGTTTTTTTCAAATGAATGAGAAGTCGGATATTATAAGTCAGGCAGAATTTGACGCATGATCTTGCGTTTATAGTTTTTCTTACGATGGGAGGCCAAGAATCCAAAGTGGAAGAGCCTAAGGCTAATGTGATTAACTCAATCCAAATAGCCGACCACACTGAGGCACTAGAGTTTATTAAAATCTTGTTAATAATATTAGCAATCTGCACTTGCCTCAATTTGTTTCTCAAATTATACTCGGCTCACAACAAATTTTTAAAGAAAAAATACATGAACCGGGCAGATGGTCTAGACAAGGTCTAAACCCAAAGGAAAATTATATACCCCAATGGACAAATGGGAAACCATTCTGAAAACACTAGTGGCAGAGAAAATTTTGGCGCAAAGGTCATATAAGTGTATTAACAAAAGTACACCCATACAAAGAGTAACTGTATTGAAACATCTCACGGCAATATTACAGTCGCTGAATAATATAGGAAAAGCCACACAAAAGGTGTATAGCAAGTTGACAGCTAAGCATCAGCTAGAAGTACAACAAATATTTTCCAGTGTCAGGGATAAATTGGTATCCTTACTAGCTAGATATAACATTGACATTGGTCCCAAATTCATTTGAAAAAGAAATAGAACTAGATTTTGACATCTTATTGCCGGAGGCTCAACCCAATCTGAAGGAAGCCGTAAAACTTGAAATTACCGAAAAAGAATCACAAACAGAAAACGCCAAAATGCCACTGAGAAATGTAGATTTCATTAAAACTGCATCATCGATCTTACCAGACTTTGATGGAAAATCGGAAAATTTGTCCAGTTTTCTGGATGCCCTGATATACTGGAGCAAATCAAGGATAGTCACGAGGCTATCGCGGTATCCATGATAAAAACAAAACTCAAAGGGACAGCTAGAAACATAATAACTACTGAATCCTCTATTCAAGAAATTAAACAAAGATTAAAGTCAAAAGTTAAGGGTGAATCAGTAGAAGTTTCATGTAGTAAAAGACAATTTTTCAATCCTATGTGATGGAATACTGGGTTTGGATTTTATTAAAAAATATAATTGCAGTTTAGATTACCAAAAAGATGGGGACACCCTAATATTAAGACCATATGATTATCCAGAAAATATAATAATTCAAATGACTAATAAACCGACAATAAATAGTATATCAATTCCCGCAAGATCGGAAGTAGTCCGACAAATCCACATTAAAAATAAAAATTCTGATTTACTAATTCCACAACAAGAATTATCTGAAGGCATATTTGTTGCAAACACCCTAGTAGATTCACAACTAACATTCGTCAGAATCATAAAGACAACAGATGAAAATGTAATACTTCATGATTTTAATATAAAAACAGAAAATTTGGATAATTATTCAATAGTTAAATATAATAATCTAGAAAATGAGCAGAACAGTATAGAAAAATTAGAAAGATTAAATAAACATTTTCCACATTTTGCCCATGAATCACTTAATGCATTATGTGCAGAATTCATTAACATTTTCTCATTAGAAACAGAACCAATTAATACCAATAATTTTTACAAACAAAAACTCCATATGAAGGACAATAACCCGGTTTACGTAAAAACCTACAGAATACCAGAAGCCCACAAGAGCGAAATAAATAAACAAGTAAATAAATTAATTAAAGACGACATAATAGAACCTTCAATGTCAGAATTTAATAGTCCAATTTTATTAGTACCCAAAAAATCACCCCCTAATCACCAAGAAAAGAGATGGAGAATGGTTCTCGACTACAGACAAGTAAATAAAAAATTAACCGCAGATAAATTCCCGCTGCCAAGAGTTGATGACATACCAGATCAATTAGGAAGAGCTAAATATTTCTCGTGCTTGGATTTAATGTCCGGTTTTCATCAAATAGAACTCAGTCCAGAGTCAAGGGATATCACATCCTTTACAGCACATAATGGCACCTATCGATTTAAAAGACTACCTTATGGCCTTAAGGTTACCCCAAATTCATTTCAGAGAATGATGACATTGGCATTCTCAAGCTTAAAACCTTCACAAGCATTTCTATACATGGACGATTTAGTCGTATTCTATCTATCTATGGCGCGATATACAACAGGTATATCATCATAAACCTCCTAAGAGATTTTTGCGCCAAGCTTCTCTTCCAATTTGTGGTGTGCCGATTTGAATTTTTCCCTACAAATTGGTGGGACCTACAGTTTTTTGCCGACTCCGAACGGCATCTACAAAGGAGACGAATTTTTTGCTGAGAAGCCTGTCATGGCAGAAATACACTCGGAGAGTTTGCCAAACCACTGCCGAGGGGCGACCCCGTTTTTAAAAACTTTTTTCAAATCACTTTTGATGTTACCTGTACCAGGGCTCGAACCATGGACCTTCGGTGTGGTAGGCCGGCAACACTACCTTCACACCACGGCGGCCTCCGAAAAACATATGATTAAAAACTTACGGGATGTATTCGAAACTTGTAGGAAGTATAATTTAAAATTACATCCGGATAAATGCATATTTTTCAATCAAGAAGTAACATACCTTGGTCATAAGTGTACAAGCAAAGGAATTTTGATAGATCCCAGTAAATTTTAAACTGTTGAAAATTATCTAACTCCTAAAAATGCGGCTGAAGCGAAACTATTCGTCGCATTTTGCAATTATTACAGAAGATTTATTCCAAACTTTGCAGAATATTCTAGGATAATAACAAGGCTTTGCAAGAAAAATGTAGTTTTCGACTGGACAGAGGATTGTAAAAAATCCTTTGACTATTTGAAAGCTGCGTTAATAAGCCCTAATATCTTACAATACCCCGATTTCAGTAAACAATTTTGTATAACAACTGACGCAAGTGGTTACGCCTGCGGAGCAGTTCTAATCCAAGAGTATGAAGGAAAACAATTGCCAATTGCCTATGCATCAAGATCGTTCACAAAAGGAGAAATTAACAAAGCAACAATTGAAAAAGAATTAGCGGCCATTCATTGGGCCATAACATATTTTAGACCATACGTTGATGCTAGAAAATTTTTAGTCAAGACAGACCATAGACCTGTAACATTCTTATTTTCAATGAAAAACCCCTCATCAAAATTAACTAGAATCAGACTAGATTTGGAAGAATATGACTTCGAGGTGGAGTATATAGCAGGAAAACAAAATTATGTAGCAGACGCATTATCACGCATAGATATCAAAGATCTTAAAGAAATTTCAGTGGAAGCGTGCAAAATATTAAAGGTTACAACCAGATCTGAAACAAAACAAAAAACCAGTAATGAATCCAGTAATAATACAAAAGAAAAACAAAGTCACAATGAGAACCCTATAATATATGAAGCGCTTAATAAATATGAAGTTAAAAGACATGTCAAGCTCGTTTTCAATCCTCTGAAATTATATTTCAAGAAAGAAAAAAAAATTTGTAGTGGAATAAATATAAAATACCAAATTGTTGAGGCGAAGATTGACTTAGGACAATTCTTTGGCAGGCTATTGGAAGAAGCCGGCAATTTGAAGATTGTAAAAATACAGTTGTCCTTAGGAGACAAATTGTTTAAAGATAACTATACTCGGGTAGATAAATTTAAAGTAATAGGTACCAAAGTTCTCAAAAATCTAACTATAGCATTAACTCCGGAGAAATTAAAGAAATGCTTTAAAAATATCACGATCCTCTTTTTGGTGGCCACCCAGGAATAAATCGCACGTCAAATAAAATAAGACAAAAGTATTACTGGAATAATATGAAAAATGACATAAGAAAACATATCAAATATTGCATTCACTGCAATAAAAATAAAACCAATAAACACCTGAAAGAAGGAATGACTATAACGGAGACGCCACCAAAGGCTTTCGATATAGTACAGATTGATACAATAGGACCATTTCCAAAATCGATACAGGGAAATGAATATGCAGTTACTATTATATGTGACCTAACCAAATACTTGGTTAGAGTACCCGTCCAAAGCAAACATGCTGTAGCAGTTTCTAAGACAGTATTTGAACATTTCGTTCTAATTTCTGGTTGTATGAAAACAATTATAACGGACATGGGAACCGAATACAAAAATAGATTATTTGAGGAATTGTGCAACCTCTTAAAAATAGAGCATAATACTTCAACACCCTACCACCATCAAACTTTAGGAACTGTCGAGCGCAGTCATAGAACATTCAATGTATATGTGCGTTCCTACATATCCATTGACAAAGACGATTGGGATGAGTACCTTAAATATTTTTCGTATTGTTACAATACAACACCTTCAGCAGCTCACGGCTATTGTCCTTTTGAACTAGTTTTTGGAAAGACACCTCTGACTTACGAATTTTTAAAAGAAAATGTAATTAGCCCAGTATATAATCATGAGGCTTACGATAAGGAAGTTAAATATAGGTTACAGTTAGCACAAGAAAAAGCTAGAAAATTAGTACAGGAATCTAAGCAAAAACAAAAAGTTGGCTATGATAGGAAAATACAGTATAAGGAAATAAATATAGGAGATTTAGTATTAGTCAGAAATGAAGCAGGTCATAAGTTAGACAATAGCTATAAAGGGCCCTATAAGGTAGAAAATATTGAATAATTTTACTCTAGTTCCTTATAAGGTAGAAAGCATAGATAGAAATAATAAGTATATTATAAGTAATGAGAATAAGAAAATCTTAATACACAAAAATAGACTTAAATTGTTAGAATAAATACACTGCATTTTGACTCACATGTTTACTCATAAATTTTTATTGTACACTTAAAAAAAAACCCATAAATTAGGAAATTTATTGTATACAAATAAAAACTTATTAAAATAAAATTGTTTCATTTAATTACTCTCAATGTAACTCAACACTTAAGAAAAATGATCAAAAAAAAAGTCGTAAAAATGCACCAATGTACAAACAAACATGTTACCGAAATAAATTATTTAATAGTCCACTTGAAAATAAAGTAAACAAAGAACAAAATTTTGTCACTTAAACACCCCAAAACAAAAAAAACTGTATCAACTTACACTTAAGAAGTAAAGTAAATAAACACGAAATCTAAGCAAGTTATAAAAATTAATCGAATTTGAGTTTTACATATTTATATATATAAAACTTTTTGAAAAGGTAGATTTAGTGTAGTCAAAGTGAATGCATACATAAATACATGCATACTTACAAACAGTCGGCACGCAGCTATTAAAAACTGTCGAATACGCTTTGTCAGCAAAGTCACACGCTATGCGGCAATGCCCACAAATGCGTTGCAATCATATGAATATATGTATGAACATATGTCCGAATGCACAAGCCAATGTTTGTGTATGAATGTAGGTATGAATGTACCAGCGAGCGTTTGCATACGCTGGCTTACATACTTTGGTTGAGTTTAGAATTTAGGTAAATGGTATTATGGTAAATAAGTAGTATATAAGAATTATTTGTATAAATAGAACGAAAAGATGTTCAATCAAGCAATTCATATTTGGTGCCGATTAAGGGCACAACCCCAATCGTAATCTTTTTATTACACCTTCCTATTTTTGGGCGCCAACGGAAGCGTGCCTTCAGGGTTCGGACTTGATCAAAATTGTAGTGCTTTTAATACCTACTGCACTTTACCCAAATCTACTACACTTTAGGCTCCCTTCGAATAGTGCTGATTTATTTTGATAAGTGATGCTTTTATCTTAACTATAAACTCTCCTATAAAGTGATTAATCAGTATAAATATTCTTGCATTTTATTTTGTTCCATATGGAAAAAAATTACCTTTAATAAAAATAGCCACTGAACGAAATAGTATTAAAAGTAAAAGCACTCAAATCATTTTTATTTATTCCTCAAACAAAAGCGTAATTACAGTAACCTGAGTTACAGGTAAAGTCAAGAGTTCAATGCTCATTTAATTTACTATGCAAAATCAAAGATAGCTTTATTTTCCATAGTACATTGTTCTTTTTTTTATCTTGGCATGTATACTACTAATAAAAAGGTGTTTAAAATAAAAGTCCGGGCCCTGATGGCAACCGCCAGCCAGAGTGTGCCACCTGGCAACAATCATGCACGTCAGAATAGGTAACGGAACTTTTCCCTCGCGCAGACGCCGTTGCTCGACGATTTTAGATCATAGCGGCGTTGACAGCATTGAATTAAATTTAATGGTATAATTGAACGCAAATTGGTCGGTTGTGCCCAGTTCTTTGCAGTCAAAGCAAATATTAAAATTACTCGTAAACGTTTGTGCAAGCCAAATTACAAAAAAAAAAAAAAACTTATGAAAACTGGCGCAACGAAAGTGTTTTGCCCAAACAAAGGAACAAAATAACTTTTGACTGCAAATCTTTATCTGCAGGTATCATAGCGCAGGCGAGTTTGTAATTGCAGCAAAATAATCATAGAAGGAAGAAAAAAAAATATATATATCGCGAGAAAAGGGTAAGTTACAATAAATTGAAATAAAAAGGGGAAATTCATTTTACGAATTAGAATCGCGGGGATTCTCACTGCTAATTTACGCTTTGTGGGGAAATTTTACTTAAGTGCCCTACGACTAGAATGACTTTCCAGGGAGGTAGAGGGGGTCAGCCCCTTCACAAACCTGGTCCCTGTTTGCCTTGGGAGTTAATAGGTTAATAATAATTTGTTGTTGAGGTTGCAAAATTCACTGGCGCCATACGCGAAGATTTTTGATAAAAAAAATCGCGCGATTTTGAATCAAAAATTTTCAAATTTTAATGTATGGGAAATTAAAAAGAAATCCGAACCAAATCTGCATGTTTGTATAATAAAATTTGAAACTATCATAATTTTTGCTCAGAAAGAACATTACACATGTAAATCCAAAATTAAACCGAAAATCGGCTTACAAAGTATAAGTATGGCACCACGGTTTCACATATTCATCCACTCACACTTGCGGCCATCTTCAAGTGGAATGTCTGAAAATTAAACACAAATTAAATACGTGATTCTTTTTGTTAAATATAGACAAACACTTAGACAAATTTAATTTAAATAAGTGCCAACGCTCTAAAGATTATATTTGTGTGCAAATATTAGTGGTAAAATACCTTAGTATACTAAAAGAGTGGTGTGTTAATGCATATATTTCAACAACACACTATAGGCAAAAAAAATTTATTTAAATGTCCATTACGGTTAACAAGTTTAGTGAAAGGACGCCTTAGGGCCACTTTCATAAAGGCCGGTTAAGCCTAATCGCCGATTAATTTGACAGCTAACCTTACAAAATACGTCAATTAAACTCCGGTTAGCAGTTACCCGCTTTTATGAAAGCGGCCCTTACTGACAAATTATATAAATTTTCATTGCATAATTCCCA
Source organism: Merzomyia westermanni (assembly GCA_949987695.1). Classification (NCBI taxonomy): domain Eukaryota; kingdom Metazoa; phylum Arthropoda; class Insecta; order Diptera; family Tephritidae; genus Merzomyia; species Merzomyia westermanni. The sequence goes on along the minus strand of OX465288.1, from coordinate 100,730,270 downwards.
GTAGTTTGCATACAAAGGGCATACAAGACAAAACAGGGTACTTTTGTAAACCGACCCCGCCTTGATTCTAAAGTAGCTCGATGTATGTCCCAAATGCTTTCTTCCCATTTTAGTTTGTATCATCACAGGATTCACATAAATCCCGAGCACCAGAAGTACAGTGAAGATTACAATGGTTTGTCAATTATGTCCATCCGTCCAAAACACACTTGGCCAGTTCACGGGGGTCCTATTCGTCATATGTGATATGATTTAAAAACCATCATATTTTCTTTGTTTAGATTTTCAAACAAAATTTTAATAGTACAATACAATTGAGCAGGCTATGTATATCAAGAGCTTCCTTTTCCTTTCCAAAGTTTATTTGAAATTCTTTGTCAACAAGTGACATCTTTCCAATAAAATTTAACTTCAAGTATATGAATAGGACATACAAGAGAGGTATAAAAAGAAAAAGAGAAAAGAAGGAAAAGTCGTTAGGATCGTGCGGTTACAATGAACGTAATAAAATTAGTTTTAAAACAAATGGTTATTAAATTATTTATATACAGGCGATTCAGTTCGGTGTTGTGCATTTTGTATACATGTGTATGGAGGCGTTACTAACGCATTGTTGGGTAGTAAGACATGGTGGAACAACACCACCAGCTTCAATGCTCTGTTATTCAGGGCGAAACAAAAGCAAATGTTACAAGCCCGTAGGAAATGCCCAGCACTGATCTTGAATCCTTCTCCTAGTTCGCCCATTGATAAAGAATATACACACTATTAATTCCAGGAAATAAGTACATCGGATTTTGATCTTTAGAATTGTAAACTCCTTTACGGCCAACGCAACCCAGCAAGGCATCAGTAAACTCGCATATCCACGCGCCACATTAACGCGCCACATCAACGCGCCACTATCGTGCTGCAACAGCGCGCATGTCAACGCCCCACTATACCGCGAAAACAACCATGTCACCATAGCGGTCGCACAAACGCGCCATAACAACGCGCCACTAAAGTGCTACTGCAACAGCGCGCCACGCTAGCGGGCACAACTCGCCGCATTAACGTGCCACCATAGCGTCACGAACGAGACGTAATTACAGCACACAATAAGGCGCCAGCGAACAACAGTAACACGGAAACCATCGCGCCACACCAATGTATGCGCACAGACGCGCCAACATAGTGCGGACACAGCGACAACATGCTACACTATAGCGCTCCCAATAAGTCACCTCAAAGCGTGCAAGATCGCTCCCAAGTAACAACTGGCCCCAACAACAAAACCGGCCACAACCAACCCGGCCCCAAATAAACCGGCAACAACAAGACCGGCAACAACAGGCAACAACAAAACCGGCCACAACCAAACCGGCCACAACTAAACCGGCAACACCAACCCGGTCATAATAAAACCGGTAACAACAAAACCGGCCACAACTAAACCGGTAACAACGAGACCGGCACAAACAAAACCGGCCACGACAACCAGCAACAACAAGAGCAGGGATCGCCCTCTTTTAGGCCCTCTGCACCTCAGCATCAACAAGAACAACCACCGGCAACAACACCAGCAGTGACATCAGCGGGGGACCGTATAATAGGCCCACCGCAGTAACCACCGGCAACAACAACCGGTAACAACCAGCAGAGATAACAACAACAGTAGCGCCCCACCAACGGCCTACTGCAACAAATGGGTGAGATCAACCTAATATCGATGTAGTTTTAGCAGTAGTAGTCTTTTCTTTTTAGTCCTCTAAATTTTTTCAACAAAGTTAAAGAAAAAATTAAATGAAATTATTTAAAATTAAAATTAACTAAATAGAAACAAGGTAAACTAAAATAAAACTACGCTAAAATAAAGTAAATAAAATATACAACAAAATTAATCTAAATAAACTTGAAGCAAAATCAAAAAAAAATAAATTAAAATAAAATAAGCTAAATCATATAAACTATTTGGAAATGAAATTTAATAAAACAGTATTAAGTAAAATTAAATATTAGAAAAAATAACGAGCTCTAGGCCAAATATCTGCATATATTAATAAAACACAGTAAGTGGTTTTAATATACATTTATTTTATGTAAAATGTCGATATTTCGAATTCACTCTGAAACTGGCAAAACGGCCCTAACACAGCATTGCAGAGACACTGGACACTCTCCCGATTTGGGAAATGTAGCAATTTTACAGCAGGAAAAAAAAATTACAACAAACGCTACATACTAGAGATGCTGCACATAATAAATTCACCAAGTGAGAAACGAATTAACTTTAAAAATGACACAGAGGGATGTCATCAGGGATCAGCAACAACAACAACAATAATAAGAGCATCACTCTTTGCTTAGCGAAGAGTTCACCCACAGCTGATAGCATTTGAGCGGTGCTGACTGCATTTTGGTTAATGCGTTGCTTGTATGGTCCTTTTTTGTTTATGATAACGGCTATCTATTATTTACATTTTCTATCTATGCGTTTTCCTTGTTTCTTAAACTTGTCACGTCCACGTATACGCGTGGGTCCGCCCCTTTTCGTGCTACCAATGTGGGCCCCAGCTAGTTCAGTTAGCGCGGTCGTGTTCCTTAACCCTTGCCCATCTTGGCAGCAGGGCGGATGTCACAATTATCCCTATTCCATACTTACTTTATTTTGGGCATCTCCTCAAGAAGCCCACCCTACCTTCCACACTATCTACCCTTTAGTCATCTTCTCCCTCCCCAACAATTTAGATTAGCAGACCATATTTTTAACTTTCAAATTTCAGGTTAACATTTTTAATTAAAAGTAAAATTTCAAAAATATACAAATTTAAAATGAGACATTTGTTTACACGGTTGGCGGTAACATCATCTTACAACCAAAAAAAAAAAGTATTATAAAAATTAAGACTATATCTCAAAAAAACACAATTGCGGTATATTTGAACCGTTTTGGAATATACATATGACATTAAAAATAAAATTCAACATGTGTATATGTAAATGAAAATTAACATGCATCTAAATAAAAACTTAACATGTACATGGGTATATTAACATAAAAAAATCTATAATATGTTATGTATATACATACAGGGTGGCTGATGAAAGCCGCTACCAAAAAAAAATTAAATAACTTTTTTTCTATTTAATGAATCTGGTAAATTTTTTTTTTATTTTGCAGATTGACTTTTACATTTAACAAAAATGGATAACTGGGACACTGAAACAAGAATTTGGATTGTCCGCCGCTATCACGCACTGGAGTCCGTAGTTTCGGTTCAAAGAGAGTATAGGCGCACGTTTGGCGGCAATCCTCCGAGCAGATGGACCATAATAAGACTTGTAAACAATTTTGCTGAGCATGGGACAGTCAACAGAAGACCTTACCATCGAAACCCTTCAGTTCGAACGGAGGAAACAATCGCTGCTGTAGCTGCTGCCATACAAAACAATCCACGTGTTTCGACAAGAAGCTTATCTGCTCAAATGGGTGTAAGCAGACAGTCATTACAGTCAATTATGCACAAAGATTTGGACTTATTCCCATATAAAATTCAAATGGCCAACAAACTGAACGCTGCAGACTTGCCGATTCGCTTGGAATTTTGCCAGAAGATGCTTCAAATGGTGGAAGAGGATGGAAACATGTTGAACTGTCTTTTCATGTCTGACGAGGCCCATTTCGATTTAAACGGCAACATAAACAAACAAAATTGTCGAATATGGAGTGCTTCCAACCAACAGATACGCCATGAGACAGAATTGCATCCACTTCGTGTCACAGTGTGGTGTGCAGTTTCATCACGCTGCATTGTCGGGCCCTACTTCTTCGAAGAAAACGGTCACACCGTTACGGTTACTGGAGACCGTTACTTGAGCATGTTGAGAGAGTTTTTCTATCCAGAATTACGCCGAATGAGAATTTCTTTCAACTCTGTGTGGTTTCAGCAAGATGGTGCAGCTCCTCATATAGCCCAACCTGTTATGACAGAATTGCGACGAAAATTTCCCAATAAGCTGATATCCAGAAACTCCACATTCCGTTGGCCACCCAGGTCGCCTGACCTTACTGCACCTGACTTTTTCTTGTGGGGTTATTGCAAACAGGAAGTCTTCAAAGCAAAACCAACAAATTTGAATGAACTAAGGCAATCCATTCGAGAAACAATTGCGGCTATTCCTGTCTCAACTCTCCAAGCAGTAATGAACAACTTTTTGGTAAGATGCCGCACATGCATCGACGAGCAGGGGGGGCATTTAAATTCCATTATTTTTAAAACTAATTAAGCTATATTTAATAAAATTTAATGAGCTTTGGCATGAATAAAAGAAAAATGAATTCCATGCACTGAAAAAAAAATGATTTGAGTTTCTTAATGTAGCAAAATTCTTCAGCCACCCTGTATATGTGACAGGAACTTTCGGTCCGCACATTCGAAAACCCAAGTTTTATTTTCTCCAAATCAGAGATTTCAAATATATATTAGGTACGCGTAACCCACGATCCCACTATACCCTACCTAAAAGAGCTCTCTTCGGTGGTTTGCGGGGTTCAAGGGGGCTGAAATATTCAGCCGTTCACAAAAATGGATATTCAAACGGAAACGGTTTTCACATCAAAATAATATATATAATTTAACGAAGAAGGATTACAAAAGAAAATTTATTAAAATTTACACACATACTATCCTTATGACTAAGTACGTTGGAACGGTATCTCCTCTGCTCGCTGGGTTATCATAACCGAAAGCTTTCGTGGTGATTATTGCTACGTAGCCAAGGTGAAAATTTATACTCTATGGTGAAAGCTGACGGAGTGGTAATGGTAAAACTTGCATGCAATGGTGAAAATTTGTATTTAAACGTCTTTAAAAGTTGATATGTGGTGGTGAATCATGAAAAATGGTACGGGCGAATAATCTCCCTGCCACTCCACCAGAAGCTGGCATGTATTAGGATGGGTCTCCCGCTACAGCAAAAATGTTGGCATTAGGGAATTGCGAAAACCTCTGGCGCTTCCGCGCCATTTTGGCGTCCGCCCACCTTTAGCCCCATGAATATAAAAATTAGGTATCGCCACAATTGCAAAAGCCATATCCCAAAAAAATTATTTACTAACAAAAAAAAAACGGGGTTATGACTATTATAACAACCATTAGAGAAATTACAGGAATCTTTATTTTGTTTCAATCGGTTCCTTTTGAGACCCGGAACATTATTTCGTTTGATTAACAATTCTCCTAACAATTATTGTAAGAAGTTTGAAATTTTGACACGAAATTACCAAAAATTGACAAATTTTTTCTTTAAGAGTTTTTGAAAGACTTATACTTCAAAGATTTTTGAGATAATAATATATATATTTTTTTCTTGCCAAAAAAAAATTACTTTCCTTTGCACTTGCTGACACTTTCGAAACTCAAAGAAAAAAAATCAATTACAATCAAATTATTGTTATCGAGACAAAAAAAAAGGAAGTTTTAAATGAAATTTCAAGTAGCTGCATATAGAATTGAGTGGGGATTTTCACTCGTGAAGAATTTTATGACTGGAGTCGAACATTGGGTTGGCGGGAACGCCAAAAGGCGTGAAGCAAAGGGACAGGCATGAGCAACAAAAAAAAATTTGAAAACCAGATCACTTACCCGGTTAGAACGTCTGACGCACTTTAATATCCATACTGGAACACATGAATCGTTGGGGCGATCTTCCTTCTAGCCCTGGTCACTGGCCCCTCGTCCTTTTATAGCTAGCAGGCGAAGCTTCGTGATGGCTTAATAATATATAATTATCGGGAATTGCCCTCTATATAAAACAGGAAATGTTTTTATGTCGTGCGCTTCACGTGGAATATCAACGATTAACTATTTGTTTCCGCGATAATTATTTAATTAATCACAGCCATCACTTGGCAGGGAAATTCGATTTAAAAATAGTTTTCGCGCTCGCAATAACTCGACCGGCGCACACTCGATGTAGCTCTTTTCACAGTTTATACAGTTTGTTCCTGTGAACTGCACGACACCCCCATATATAGCATAGATAGAACAGTGACACCGCTTTCCTGTGCCGGTTTGCTATGGTCTATTTCCAGCCGAAAACATACCCTAGTATCCGTCCTTTTCCTTTTCCTTAAGTCCCCACCACCACATAAAAATGACGTGTGGCAACCTTTTCACCCCCGAGCTTTTAGCATTTCCCCATGGTGGAAAGCATAAATGTCATTGCATTTGACATTTCTCGGCAAACACAATAGACGCAAAGCCCAGAAAAATTTATAAAACTTAAAATTAATAAAGTTACCGGCCAAAATTTTTTTATTTTAATGCCCCAAAAGTGTCATACGCCGTCCCCAAACAATAAATAAATTCGATAAAAGGGACGCACAGTGCTGGCCAAGCGGTAGGGTCGTGGTGATGGTGGCGGAGGTGATTTGCCCAACAAACCAAACGTGTGCATCTTGTGAGGTGAGGCCTTTGTGTCGGCTAACACCCTATCTTCGACCACATTCCATAACCGATGGTATCAGTGAGGATGGTTGCCCTACCTCGGGGCCCATGGAATTTACGGGGAGTATTATGCGTTCATATATATGTGGGACTTTTTTTTACTTTGGGTGCTCTTTTGCAGATACACCAGGTTGCCGCTCCTCCACGCCGACTTGCCCTCATCGACGGAGAGATCGATCGCCGATACACCGCAACAACAAGCGAAACTCATTAAATCTGCCATCACTATCTTTGGGTAAATTTATGTTTATATTCGCCCTCTCCCTGTCATACAAATACTCTACCAACCCTTCCGAGCGGTCCAAGTTTGTAATCGTCTTTCTCTGGCCCAACGTGGGGAACCCCCCCAGACCCTGACAAACTTTTTTATTTTAATGTTACACTAGTCGACCAGGTGCAGTCAACAGTGTAAGTTTTGTACTTGTGCCAATTTGTATATTTGTTATTTTGACTATAATATGTTTGTTTTCTTTTTTTGTAGTCTTGATGATGACTTCAGAGTGAAGTCGAAATATCGACATTTTACATAAAATAAATGTATATTAAACCCACTTACTGTCTTTTATTAATATATACAGATATTTGGCGAAGAGCTCCTTAATTTTTCTAAAGTTTAAATTCAAAGGGCGTAAACAACAAAATAATTAGTAAAATTAAATAATATCAAACAAGCTAATTAATCAATAAAACTTAATAACGTTAACTTAATAAAATAACTCAAAATAAATGATAAAACACTAAAGACCGCAAATAAAGAATATAAGATAAATAAATACTTTTATTACAATAAATATCACACAACCAACAAATTAAAAGAAACCAAAAAGAAAAACAAGGGGTAAATAAGCAAGATCTTGCTTTTTATAATCCCAATAATGGGATTAATTTTGTTGTGGGTTTTAGGCCCGGTTTTTCAATACAAGTTCAACTCAATTTGTCAGTTAAACTAAGCTTTAACTTGTTACGCAGTTTTTCAGTCAACTTTAAACGAAGTTTAAACGTAGCTTAAGCGGCCAATTTGGCAGGGTTAAACTCTAGTTAACCTGTGAGCTGTTTGCATATTTTATGGTTTTGGTTGTGAAACAATAAACTGAACCCAATTAAAAAAGGACGATATTTTTATATTTAGTTAAATACTGGATATATCATCTGACGAAAGTGACTATAGTGATGCAGAAATTAACGAAATCCTAACTATTGCAATACTGAGGAGAAGCAATGGCGTTGAATATGTAAACAAATATTATCTGTTGCCGTATCTAGATAAAGAAAAAACCAATGTTGCCGTATAAAAAGCAAATCTTAAAAGCGGCCTTAAACTCTCACTGAAAAACCGCTCTGCAGTTTAACTGGAATTTAAATTTATGCCGAGTTTAAGCAAACTTAGTTTAAACTGAGCTTAACCAATAACTGAAAAACCGGGCCTTAATGGTATGTTCGTTTGTACATATATTTGTAAGTTAACCAGCTTAAGACCAGAAAATGAAGTGTAAATAAATTCTTTTGTAATATAATGGGAATGGTGATGTTCATTTTCATTTAGAAGGCATATAGGATTTAAGGTAAGGGGTCATCGAGATTAGGTGCGTCGATGGCCATGGATAAGGGTGGGCCAAGCACCGACCGTCGCAACAACACCCGCGGCCCCCCTTTGTATTTTTCGGTCTTTATGTTTGTTTATTTTTATATTGTTTGTATTTTTTTTCTTTCTCAGAGTTTCAACCGGTCGTTTCCGGTTCGTTTTTTTAAATTTTCGGGGTTTCCTTTCGTTAATTTAAATTAGTCTGTTTTTTGGCTTTAATTATTTTTGAATTTTGATATCTATTTTAAATATTTTGTTTGCCCGTTTCTTTTAAATTTTAATTCGAGTTTTCTGTTTTTTTATTTGAGTTTTGAATGTTTAAATGTCAACGGTCTGTCCGTGGCATCTAGGTTCTAACCGGATGTTGTTTTTCTAGTTTTTTTAGCGCGGTTTGTGCGTTTTCCCGCGTTTTAGAGGCATGATTAGAATTTTGATTATGGTGCAGGACGGTAAGGTCGGCAAAAGTCGACCCCAGCCAACAATGACTAGCCACATCGCACCATTGATATCATGCCGACCGCCATCCTTACTGCTCCATTCTTGACGCGATACCATAACAGATGGCGCTGGCCTCGGTGACTTTTCAGGTCGGTTCGTGAAGTTTCACCATCTCATATGTCCCAGGTAGGCAGGCATTTCACCCGGTGAGGCAGTGCTGAACGCACTTAGTTTTTTAAGTAGTTGACTATTTTTTTTGTCCCGGGTCTGTTGTCCGATGTCGGCTTCGGGAAAAATATATATGTCCACTAAGTGGGCTTTAGCTTTCTTGGATTTATAAATTTTATTTTTGTTTGCCGAAAGTGATGTTTGGTTTTTGTCTTCGTTTTTTCTTGTATGTTTTTTTTTCGGGATCCCTACTCCTCGAACCAGTCTCAGGGAGGCAGCTTTAGCAGCCCCCTGCATTTCGGGAGGAGGAGTGGGGACGCAAAGCACATCCCTTCCCAACTGCGCAAGTGTGGGGAAAAGCGGTACCCAACCGCATCCTTTAGCCCAAATAAATTTGTAATATTTCCGATTTTCGCCACGGTACACCAATATGTCTCAGGGTAAGGTGTCCTTGTCCAATGTTTTTTTCTTTCTATATGTACCAGTGCCTCCTAATGATGGGATGTCAGCATTTCCATTGAATATATAAAGGGTGTTTTTTTTAGGGGTATAGAACTTCGAATTGAAATAAAACACAAGAAAATCGTTTTAAGGTCCATCAATTTGGCTTTATTGGAAGGATAATTTTATGCCATTAATGTTTAAATATGATTTCGGGCATGTGGCCGCCGCGGCTGGCTCGAATAAAGCCAATTCTACAGGTCCAATTTTCAACCACTTTTTCGAGCATATGGGGCCGTATGTCGGCAATAACGCCACGAATGTTGGCTTCCAATTCCCCTAACGTTTCTGGTTTGTTGGTGTAGACGAGCGACTTCACATATCCCCAAAGAAAATAATCCAATGGTGTCAAATCACACGACCTTGGTGGCCAATTGACAGGTCCATTCCGCGAAATTATGCGCTCATCGAATGTTTCCTTCAATAAATCGATTGTGACGTGCGCTGTGTGGCATGTAGCGCCGTCTTGTTGGAACCACAACTCATCCACATTCATGCCATCCAATTCGGGAACAAAATAGTCGGTTATCATGGCTCTATACCGGTCTCCATTAACGGTAGCTGCCTCTCCAGCATTATTGCGGAAGAAGTATGGCCCAATGACTCCACCAGCCCATAGAGCACACCAAACAGTCAGTTTTTGTGAATGTAATGGCGTTTCAAGGGTCTCATGTGGATTCTCTTCACTCCAAATGCCATGACGTAGCCATTCAACCAAAAATGAGCCTCATCACTGAACAAAATTTTGCGATGAAAATCAGCATCGAAATCAATCTCATTTTCGGCCCATACACCAAAATCACGACGCATTGCATGGTCTCGCGGGTTTAATTCTTGCACAAGCTGGATCTTGTAAGGTCGCAAGCCAAGATCTTTGCGCAAAATCTTCCATAAAGTTGATGGACAAAGCTCCAATTGCTGTGCACGGTGGCGAATCGATTCATTCGGGTCCTCTTCAACACTTTGCTCTACAGCGGCAATTGTTTCTTCGGTGCGCACTGTTCGACGTCTCTGCGGATGCGTATTATCACATAGAGTAAACGTAGTGCGAAAACGATCCATGGTTAACCGAATTAATTGCTCTTATGGACGATTATGTCGACCATAAAATGGACGGAGCTCACGGTAAACTTCGCGAACTGAACCATTATTTTCGAAATAAATTTGCACGATTTGCAAGCGTTGTTCTTTTGTCAACCTGTTCATGATAAAATGGCAAACCAAACTGAACATAAATAACATTAGAGTTGCCAGATTTGACCACAAAATGCCAGTTTTATCTCTATTCGAAAAACAAACCTGTAAAAAAAACACCCTATATAAATACACAACTAGATTGTGCCAAACTTCATGCCGTTTTTGCTTTATACGAGTATATCTATTATTTTTACACATATATGTACTAATAATCACTTTATTTCGGCTGAACGCATGACTATTAGAAACTCCACGCGAGGAAGTGGGGGTAAGCCCAGAGGTCAGGGTAGAGGGGCGTTTCCGAAACAACCCACCAATCGGCCTTTGGAAATGCATTCTCCAGTAGGTAGTCCGGGCGGAGGAGATCCGACCAGGATCGTATTGAATCCTGCCTCCAACCAGAAAATAGATAGACCAGGTAGTACTAATATCCTTGACTCGTCCATGGCAGCAGCACGAATGCAGAATCTCTTCGATCCCCGGAATAACGTGTTGACAGGTATACAGGAGGGAGCTAATGGTTTTCTAGAAACCCCTGTACCTCTTAACACTTTGGGTGATAGGATCGCTACTCAGAGGAACATTGCTGAAGCCTTTCCTGAAAACTCGTGGGTGAACGTGCTATATCAACTGTTCAGAACTTCTCAAGAGGAGATGAGGAACGAGATGAGGACGATCGGGGAGAAAATGGACTTACTTAACGCTGCAGTAACCTCTTCACCAGCCGGTGCGAGCTATACCAGGAATATCAATAGGGAGGAAAGTACCCGAGCACAGACCTTCGTGAGCAATCAAGCTAATATTGTTTCCGGTAGCATGGCAGTGAAGCCACAGGACTGGAAGATCTCCTTCGACGGTACTGGAAGCGTCGCTGATTTCTTGTTTAAGTTGGACACCCTATGCGAGCGGACTCACTGCTCTAGTGACCAACTGAGTTTTCATTTATTTTTATCAAGACGGGCGGAAGAGTGGTACTGGCTATTCACTAAGCAAAATCCAAATGCGCACTATCCCTTTTTGTGCTATTCCCTGAATCGTGAGTTTGGAACATTGAAAAGTGACCACGAGATCATGATGGAGATCTCAATGCGTAAGCAGAAGCTAAGTGAGTCATACGACGCGTTCCACACTTACATAGTAGCACTACACGCGACTTAAAGAGCCGATGTCAGAAGCCCTACTGATTGACATAATAAAACGGAACGTCAACAGTAGCTTGAAACTAATGCGGATGATTTACGCGACATAGCACGAAAAGGGAAACAAGTGCTGGCAACAACTTATACTGGACGGCACGTTAATGAAGCTCGAGCGATAACACCCGATAATAGGATGGAAAGCGAGGACTGCGAAGCTGACCCGCAGATGAACGTTGGACTATCGTCTCAATAGGAAACCGAACTACTCAGGAATTCAATGTTCAGGCCATGGGCTATTCATACATTTATTGTGAGGAACCCATTAGGAGCCCGTTTTTCTTTAAGTGCGGGCATAGAGGGGTGTTCACCCCGAACTGTCCAAAGGACCATCGCCGGCAGGGAAACCAATAATCGAGCGAGAAGATGGGGGGAAACTCGTTCGGTGTCATAGCCCCCATATCAACCAGTGCTCGAGGAGCCGTCTCGGGTGCTGAAGCAAGTGGTGGGTCCCTCGCGAGCAGTGAGTTGCATGGAAGTGGGAGCTTCCAAAGAGTAGTGGCCGAAGGAATACCCAGAAATAGTAGTAACTTTTTCTGATAATACAGATAGCTCCAATAGTTCTTATTCCGATAGTCCTAGGTCATCAGAGGCAATTTCAAAACCAGTCAAAGTTCTGAAAGCTCCGAAGGGAGATTTTGCGTGTCAGGCCAGTTTCCCACCTAGTGTGGAACAGAGGGTAACCAATTCCGAGCTAGTTAGGTCGAGAATTTTCGAAAATAATACAGAGTCATTTGTGTCCGAAAATATTTTGAAATGTAGGAAGAGATATTATAGTCGAGTACAGGAGCGTAAACTTTTGCAAAGCACCACTTTAGTGCTTACAGAGGATGGAAGGCCTCTGGTGCGAGTAAAAGTAGCAAACAGCTTTATAGTAGGCTTGCTGGACTCTGGCGCGAATGTCTCTATCCTCGGGAAGGACTGCGAAACATTATTGGATTCAATTGGACTTAAATATCACCCACTACAGGCTTTTGTATACACGGGGGGTGGCGGCAAACAGGAAATATTAGGTTCTGTTTCTCTACCAGTGACTTTCAAAAATTCCACCAATCTATTCGTTTTTATCTTGTTCCTTCGCTTCTTCAAGAAGCCTATTTCGGAGTTGATTTCTGGAGAGCTTTTGCGTTAGCACCTCATATATTTCCCAGTGTAGCATGTCTGGAGATTAGCGAAGAAAGGGAACAAGAGCATAATTTTCATGAGTTAACAACAAGGCAGAAGGTAGTAGATATGTTTCCGTCGTTTGAGAAGTTATGTCTGGGTCAAACAAAGCTAGTCGAACATCACACTGACACGGGCGATGCGGTTCCAATCAAAAGCAAAAATTTCCCTCTTTCGCCACCGAGATAAGCCGAAGCTTTTAGCGAGATAGATAGGCTGCTCGAAATGGGAATTATTGAGGAATCGAACTCGCCGTGGTGTAGTTCTGTGGTGTTGGTCCGGAAACCAGGCAAAGTCCAGCTTTGTATTGATTCCAGAAAAGTCAAGGCGGTTACGAAAAAGGAATCCTACCCGTTGCCGCATATCAATGGGCTATTGAGCAGGTTGAAGGATACCCACTGAAAGACGCGTTTTTCCAAATCAAGTTGACGGAATCATCAAAGGAGAAGACAGCATTCGCAGTTCCGGGGAAATCTCTTTACCATTTCAAAGTAATGCCAGTGGGATTATGCAACGGGCCGCAGGCGATGAGCAGGCTGATAGACAAGGACATTCCTCCGCGGTTGCCGGAGAATGTCTTTGTCTACTTGGATGATCTGATGCTATGCAGCACTAACTTTGAGGACGACCTGAGCCTGTTAACGGAAGTAGCAATTTTTACCTAAAAGTTTCCCAATTCCTTAATCTCTTTGGAAGGTTCGTAGGTTCGTGGGAATGGCGAATTGGGCGTTTATTACAAATTTTGCTGATTTAGCAGGCCCTTTGACCGATTGCCTTCGGAAATCGCTAGGACCCTTTAAACTTACTCCAGTCTCAAGTGGTTGATGACACAAAAGGATTTGAGTGGTAGGTTGGCTATATGGTCGCTTCTCCTCCAAAGATATGACTTTAAAATGGAACATCGCAAGGGAAACCTGAATGTCGTACCGGATGCCCTTTCTTGTTTTGATGTAGACGAGTTGACTTGTCTGACCACAGCTCACGAAATTGACTTGGCGTCGCCTGTATTCCGAAGCACAGACTACTTAGAGCTCTGCCAAACCATACTAGACAACAAAGATGCGCTACCGGATTTACGTATAAGCGATTTTCAAGAGGATCAAATTGCGCAAAGGTGTGGAGGACTCGCTCTGGCGTTTGCGGCTACCGACCGGGTTAATCGAGGAGCCAATACGACTTACGAGCTACCACGGTGGACGGCAGAAAACTTTGGAGCGCGTTCGACAAAAATACTTCTGTCCAAGGCAAGCTGAGGACGTTCAGGAGTATGTAGGCAGATGCGACATTTGCAAGGCAGTGAAGGCAACAAATCAGCAGGCCAGACCACCCTTAGCGAATGCCTTCACGTCGGAAAGGCACCTTCAGCGGCTCTATTGCGACTTTTTGGGACCTTATCCAAGATCAAAACGGCGAAATCAGTTTCTTTTTATTTTATTGGACTATTTTACAAAGTATGTTTGGTTGAAACCCATGCGGAGAGCGACGACGGCAAACGTACAGCCAAATTGTGTATCTCATTTGAGATCCTTATTTGGGATCGGACCTGGGTCGTTTTTTGGTTTTTTGCGGATAACTTTTCACTGAAACAAAAAATTGAAAATCCGCTTTCGGATTGTTGATACCGAAGTCAAAACGCGTTGATTGATACCTCTCCCGATATTTTTGGGCATGTTTTAGCAGTTGTCCTTCTTCCCTTTGCTGAAATATCTGCACAAAAAATCGGCGCGAACAATTATTTTTGTTCTATTCCTCTGCACTTTTCGTAAATTTTGACATTTCAGTATCAGTGATGCCACTTTTCTCAAATTGAAAACATTGATAACAAGTGTTGTTAAATCTGAGATAGTGAATCGCGCAATCGTTAATGAAAGCAATATACGTTTACGGTAAAAATCTCGATTGCCGAAACGTTAAAAGTTAGTGAATCGCGCTAAAGGTATTCCATACTTTTACTCATACTCACCAATAGATCGTTTAAAAATTTACCCATGGATGGCAGAAGTGTTTATCAAAAATGTTAAAGAGTTATTTAATAACACTGGCCACAGTTGACTTTCCCATTAAGGAAATATTTTCGTTTCCCACCGATTTTTGATAACTTCCTGTGGCTATAAACCTTACAAGAGTTGCCACTTTAAGTTGAGGCGGCAGATGGATGCTTCTATGAGATAGAACAACATGCACTTTCATTTCATCAAGGATATATTGGAATATTTCTTTATCTATTCGGAAATTTGCTACAAATCTGAAAGAGTTCTTTTTAGCAGCATACAGTATTAACATAACTCAGATTTACTCAGTTTCAGGGAGTTCCATTACATTCATCTGGTCGCGCAATCTTCTTTCTATTCGCATTTCCACTTCTTCAGTTTCATCAGACAATATCGCAATAGCAGCATACATTTGTTTTCAAATTTATTTTAATTATTAATTCATTACAAAATGTTTTCAAGTAAATGCAAACAATTTCCAATGTTGCCAATTTAATATAAAAACCTCTGAATAAAGCAAAAACTACTTGAAATCTATCACTCCACGAATTTTTAACGCAATGGAGATGAAAGCAACGTAAATAACGTAAAAAGAAAGCGACGACGAACGATGAGGATACCAGATCGCAAACTGAGACGAAAACTTCAGCAGACGAATCGTTCGTGTAGCCTATCGTTCGAGATAGACGATTTGGCTGGGAATGAATTACTTCACTTCTGAGATTTTTCCAGCTGTAGGGGTCCCTGAGTATATCCACAGCGACAACGGTAAATAGTTTATCTCAAAGGGGATGAAGCAATTTCTAGATAATTACGGGGTAACCCATATCAGGACAGGGCTATACTTTCCACAGGCTAACGCGTCTGATCGCGTAAACACGGAAATTGTTTAAAAAATAAGAATTTTTCTGAAAGCTGTAGGATCACACTGATTGGAACAAGCATATACCTGAAATTTTAGCAGTTTTAAGAAGTGGCTTTCATACCTCAATTCAGTGCTCTCCATACTTTGCCTTATATGGTCAAAACATGATTTAGCACGCATCGCCATATAACATATTAAATAAACTCGGCGGTCTTAGGCAAGATGAAATCCCAATAGTAACTAGGGCTGATAAGTTGTCAAATATTCGTGAGCAAATTCGAAGGAATTTAGGTAACTATAAGGAAGGTCAGGAGGTTTTTAGGAAAAATTTTGTAGTAACTTCAAACAAGGCATTAACGCCGAATTCCTGCCTAAATATCTTAAGTGTCGAGTCCGCCAAAAAGTAGGGAATGCGTTGTATGACTTAGAAGACCTGACAGGGAAATTGATAGGCCGTTTCCACGCTTCGGATATTCGTCCACAATAACCAGAATTTTGATCAATTTTTTTTTTCACCCAAACTTACAATTTTATCTCCCCAAACAATAATTCAGAAGGAAATTCACGTGCGCTTCCACCGGGAGCAATAGATAACCTGGCAATCCTCGTGTAAGCGGATTGTCTTTCGAACCAAAATTTTCGGAGTTTTGACGAGTTCTCCAGTAACAAATGTCTACCGCCGCGAAGCAGTTAAACTAAGAAACAAAAAGTAACTCTCCGTTTGCCTCGGAGTTTTGACATGTTCCCCGATATTAAAATGTCTATTGCCGCAAAGCGTATAGTTAGAAAACAAAAACTAACTTCTCCGTTTTCTTCGCTAGCCTATTTCCATTTGCCGCAAATCATATTTCCATTTGCCGCAAAGCCTACTAAATTATGAAACAAAATACTTCAAAAAATTTTTCCTTTACTGGCGGATCTTCTGTTGCCCGGCTAGCTTGCGGTAGAACTGGAGACTCTTCTCTAGGGGTGAGTCGTGCCCCACTTTTTTTTATCCCGAAATAGCTTCCTTGCCAGTAAACCTTCTTCCTGTTCGCTTCATCGACCGGTCGTCAAAGCGACCGGTCTTCCTTGCAAGTAAACCTTCTTGCTGTTCGCTTCATCGACCGGTCTTCGAAGCGAAGCAGGCCTGTTATGATTTACTTTCAATTGATAGTCATTTTTGTTTGATTCAATCGGTCATGACTCACTGCGGTTTTTTAGGTAAATTCACAGTCTTGATTCACCCTTTGGTTCGGTATTTAATCTATAGCCACGGAAAAGTGCTATGATTTTGCTGAAGTGGCAGCACCAAAGATTTCCATAAAATGGAAAAGGCACTAATAACGCAACTTTTGGCTTCCACACAAACAAGTGGTTGGTGTGTTCTCGGTGTGGCCAGAGTTAATTTGTCGGTAAACCAGATTGCCCGAAAATATCGTATTGAAGGAACTAGGCAATTGGCATCAAAAGGTGTTTCCCTTCTCAGACTGAATTTAACGTATGTAAATTGGTAAAAAGAGCACAAGTACCTAGTATGTACGGAATGATTATGCTACAAAATTGAGTGCATTTATCTATTAATGCACGATCTCGATAACAATAACCAACAAAAATTCCAAAAGCACCAAAATGGAAGAGGCACCTTCTAATTCCAAATTAACTATTTCAAGGAACCTATGGAACTCCGCACTGACTCGTGACTTTGACATTGTCAGCAATGAATTAAATATCAAGTCTTAAACTAAGTGTAACATTTTGACGGGTTGGAGTCTCATGCGTCTCCTATCCCAAATCTAGTAACGTGGGGTCCTGCGGGACACTAAGAGAACAGACCAAACGTCTAGAACCTTCCTAGTTTTGCGCGGCAACGGAAGCGTGCCTTCAGGGTTCGGACTTGATCAAAATTGCAGTAATTTCAATACCTACTGCACTTTACCCAAACCTACTACGCTTTAAGCTCCCTTAGAAGAGTGCCATAATCTTATTTATTTTGATAAGTGATGCTTTTTTCTTAACTATAAACTCTCCTATAAAGTCATTAATCAGTATAAATATTCTTGCATTTTATTTTGTTCCATATGGAAAAAAATTACCTTTAATAAAAATAGCCACTGAGCGAAATAGTATTAAATCAAATCATTTTTATTTATGCCTCAAACAAAAGCGTAATTACAGAAATCTGAGTTACAGGTAAAGTCAAGAGTTCAATGCTTATTTAATTTACTATGCAAAAGCAAAGCTAGCTTTATTTTCCATAGTACATTGTTCTTCTTTTTATCTTGGCATGTAGACTAATACTAAAAAGGTATTTAAAATTAAAATAAAAGTCCGGGCCCTGATAGCAACCGCCAGCTGGAGTGTGCCACCTGGCAACAATCATGCCACGTCAGAATAGGTAACGGAACTTTTCCCTCGCGCAGACGCCGTTCTTCTTCTTCTTTAAATGGTCATCTAACCGCCCGGGCGATTTTGACCGTCCAACATAGCTCGCCAGTCGTTTCTTCGTTGCGCCAACTGGCGCCAATTGGAAACACCGCGGGATCGCAAATCGGTCTCCACTTGGTCCTTCCATCGGAGTGGTGGTCTCCCTCTTCCTCTGCTTCCACCGGCGGGTGCCGATAAGAATACCTTCTGGGCTGGAGCATTTTCGCTCATTCGCACTACGTGGCCTAGCCAGCGAAGCCGCTGTGTTTTAATTCGCTGAACTATGTCGGCGTCTGCGTAAAGTTCATACAGCTCATCATTAAATCTTCTTCGGTACTCGCCGTCGCCAACGCGTAGAGGTCCACAAATCTTTCGAAGAACCTTTCTCTCGAATACTCCCAGAGCCGCCTCATCAGATGTTGTTAGTGTCCACGCTTCTGCACCATATAGCAGGACGGGTGCGATGAGTGACTTGTAGAGTGTTATTTTCGTTCGTCGAGAGAGGACTTTACTTTTCAATTGCCTACTCAGTCCGAAGTAGCATTTGTTTGCAAGAGTAATTCTTCGTCGGATTTCTAGGCTAACATTATTGTTGGTGTTAATGCTGGTTCCCAGGTAAACGAAGTCCTTTACTATCTCGAAATTATTGCTGCCAACAGTGGCTTGGTTGCCAAGGCGCGAATGCGCTGACTCTTTGCATGATGACAGAAGGTACTTCGTTATGCCCTCGTTCACCACCAATCCCATTTTCTCCGCTTCTTTTTCTAATTTGGAGTAAGCAGAAGTTACGGCGCGGTTGTTAAGGCCAATCAGCATATGCCAACAGTTGCACGCTTTTATAAAATATTGTTCCAGCGCGGTTAAGTTCTGCAGCTTGTATTATTTTCTCCAGCATTAAATTAAAGAAATCGCACGATAGGGGGTCACCCTGTCTGAAACCTCGTTTAGCTTCGAACGGCTCGGAGAGGTACTTCCCAATTCTGACCGAGCTGGCGGTGTTGCTCAAGGTCATTTTGCATAGCCGTATAAGTTTTGCGGGGAAACCAAATTCAGACATAGCGGCATATAGGCAGCTCCTTTTCGTGCTATCGAAAGCGGCTTTAAAATCAACAAAGAGATGATGTGTGTCGATTCTCTTTTCACGGGTTTTTTCCAAGATTTGGTGAATTGTAAAAATCTGGTCGATGGTAGATTTACCAGGTCTGAAGCCACACTGATAAGGTCCAATCAGTCTGTTCACATCAGGCTTCAGTCTTTCGCACAATACGCTTGATAGGACCTTATATGCGATATTCAAAAGGCTGATTCCGCGATAGTTGGCGCAGTTTGCAGGATCGCCCTTCTTGTGGATTGGGCAGAGTACACTTAGATTCCAATCTTCTCAGGCATGCATTCATCCGACCGAATTCTGCATAGAAGCTGATGCATGCGCCTTACCAGCTCCTCGCCTCCGTGTTTGAATAGCTCACAGGCAAACCATCAGCGCCAGCTGCTTTATTGTTTTTCAATCGGGATATTGCTATTCGCACCTCATTATAGTCGGGTTGTGGAACGTCAATTCCATCATCTTCGATTGTGGGCTCGGGTTCGGCATCTTCTCTGGTTTCTTGCTCAGTTTCTCCATTTAAAAGGGCAGAGAAGTGATCCCTCCATATTCTGAGTGCTCTCTGAACATCGGCCACCAGGTCGCCGTTCTCATTCTTACAGGAGTTTGCCCCGGGTTTAAAACCTTCTGTCATTCGCCGAATTTTTTGATAGAATTTTCGGGCATTATTCCCGTTGGCCAGCATCTCAAGCTCCTTTATTTCACGCTTTTCTGCCTCTCTTTTTTTCGCCCGGAAAAGCCGCCTCGCTTCCCTCTTCAACTCGCGGTAGTGTTCACACACACTCCTCGTTGCATTCGATCTCAGCGTTGCCTTGTAGGCTTCGTCCTTTCTTTTCGTTGCAGCGCGGCACTCTTCATCATCATACCAGTTGTTTCTTCGCGTTCGCCGGAATCCAATTACTTCTTCGGCTGCGGTACGGAGTGCTCCTGAGATATGATCCCACTGCTCATGCATTCCACTAGGTTGAATTGCGCTCTTGGAGAGCAGGTGTGAGAGGCGATCTGCGAAATAATTGGCGGTCTGTTGCGATTGCAGCTTTTCGACGTCCAGCTTTCCCTGCGTTTTTTGTTGCACCTGTTTTGTCGTACAGAGGCGGGTAAGAATCTTGGCTGCTACTAGGTAGTGATCAGAGTCGATGTTAGGTCCTCGTATTGTGCGAACATCTAAAACGCTGGAAGCATGCCGTCCGTCTATCACAACGTGGTCGATCTGGTTGCGTGTTTTTCGATCGGGGAACAGCCATGTAGCTTGATGGATCTTCTTGTGCATAAACCAGGTGCTCGATATGACCATGTTTCGGGCACCGGCGAAGTCGATCAGCCTGAATCCATTTGGCGAAGTCTGATCGTGGAGACTGAACTTCCCGACAGTGGGGCCGAATACACCCTCCTTACCCACCCTGGCGTTAAAGTCGCCAAGCACGACTTTGATATCATGACGGGGGCAGCGCTCGTATGCTTCTTCCAGGCGCTCGTAGAATGCATCCTTTTCCACGTCGTCCTTCTCTTCCGTCGGTGCATGAGCGCAGATAAACGATATGGTGAAAAATCGTACTTTTATGCGGATTGCAGCGAGACGCTCATTCACGGGTGTGAACGACAGTACTCGGTGACGGAGTCTCTCTCCCACCACAGATCCCACGCCGAATCTGCGATTGTCTTCATGCCCACTCCAGTAGATGTTACAAGGTGTTCTGATCGTATTTCCTCGCCCCGTCCATCGTATCTCTTGTGTGGCGGTGATGTCAGCTTTTGTTTTCCTCAGGACCTCAACCAGCCGGGCAGCGCCACCTTCCCCATTAAGGGACCGGACATTCCAGGTACATGCCCTTATCTCATAATCCTTATTTCGTTTGCGGGTGTTGTCATCTAAAAAAGGGGTTCTCATATCCGAGTCTTTGTTGTTGAATTTCATTGGAACGTTGTTTTATGTGGTGGGTCCCAAATCCAACGCACAACCCGTTTCACGGGAAGTTGAATTCTATTACACGTTTGTATAGCGAGCCGCTTGATCCAAGACAGACGGCCGCTTGCAGCCGCACCACATGGTGATCAGACGGTGCTGTTTGAACCCCCCAGCAAGCCCTTAAACCGATTATGTCGGAGTGGCCTTACCAGGTTGTCGCCTTCTCACGTTTAGCTCACCACCAAACGGGTGTTCGGTGGTTACCCAGAGGATACTTGGGCGCAAAGCCCGGAAGTAGTGAGCTGCTGGAACCGCATGCAAAAGAATCGCTCTGGCCATTCCCAGGTGAATGGCGATCAGAAACTTTCCCCACTTACGTGGACTTCTGCACACGGCAGACGCCGTTGCTCGACGATTTTCGACCATAGCGGCATTGCCAGCATTTAATTAAATTCAATGGTATAATTGAACGCAAATCGGTCGGTTGTGCCCGGCTCGGTTTACTCGTAAACGTTTGTGCAAGCCAAATCACACAAAAAAAAAAAACTTATGACAACTGGTGCAACGAAAGTGTTTTGCCCAACCAAAAATCGCGCGATTTTTAATCAAAAATTTTCAGATTTTAATGTATGGGAAATTAAAAAGAAATCCGAACCAAACATAACAAAATTTGAAACTATCATAATTTTTGCTCAGAAAGAACATTACACATGTAAATCCAAAATTAAACCGAAAATCGGCTTACAAAGTATAAGTATGGCACCACGGTTTTACATATTCATCGACTCACACTTGCGGCCGTGATTCGTTTTGTAAAATATAGACAAACACTTAATGAAATTTAATTTAAATAAGTGCGAACGCTCTAAAAAAATTTATTTAAATGTCCATTACGGTTAACAAGTTTAGTGACAGGACGCCTTACTGACCAATTATATAAATTTTCATTGCATAATTCCCAGTAGTTTGCATACAAAGGGCATACCAGGCAAAACAGGGCACCTTTGTAAAGCCGACCCCGCCTTGATTCTGAAGTAGCTCGATGTATGTCCCAAATGCTTTCTTCCCATTTTAGTTTGTATCATTCACATAAGTCCCGAGCACCAGAAGTACAGTGAAGATTACAATGGCTTGTCAATTATGTCAATCCGTCCAAAACACACTTGGCCAGTTCACGGGGGCTCCTATTCGTCATATGTGATATGATTTAAAAACCATCATATTTTCTTTGTTTAGATTTTCGAACAAAATTTTAATAGTACAATACAATTGATCAGGCTATGTCAAGAGTGCTTTTTCCTTTTCAAAGTTTATTTGAAATTCTTTGTCAACAAGTGACATGTTTCCAATAAAATTTAACTTGAAGTATATGAATAGGACATACAACGCAATGTAGTGTTCTTAAGAGAGGTATAAAAAGAAAAAGAGAAAAGAAAGGAAAGTCGTTAGGATCGTGCGGTTGCAATGAACGTAATAAAATTAGTTTTAAAACATTATTAAATTATTTATATACAGGCGATTCAGTTCGGTGTTGTGCATTTTGTATACATGTGTATGAAGGCGTTACTAACGCATTGTTGGGTAGTAAGACATGGTGGAACAACCCCACCAGCTTCAATGCTCTGTTATTCAGGGCGAAACAAAAACAAGTGTTACAAGCCCGTAGGAAATGCCCAGCACTGATCTTGAATCCTTCTCCTAGGTCGCCCATTGATAAAGAAATACACACTTTTAATTCCAGGAAATAAGTACATCGGATTTTGATCTTTAGAATTGTAAACTCCTTTACGGCCACCGCAACCCAGCAAGGCATCAGTAAAGGCGCATATCCACGCGCCACATTAACGCGGCACATCAACGCGCCACTATCGTGCTGCAACAGAGCGCATGTCAACGCGCCACTATACCTCGAAAACAACTATGTCACCATAGCGGTCGCACAAACGCGTCGTACCACCGCGTTACGCAACGCTCTACTTCAGCGCTGCAACAGTGCGCCACCACAGAGAGCACGAAGCGTCATAACAACGCGCCATTAAAGTGCTACTGCAACAGCGCGCCACGATAGCGCGCACAACTCGCCGCATTAACGTGCCACCATAGCGCCACGAACGACGCGTAATTACGGCACACAATAAGGCGCCAGCGAACATCAGTAACACGGAAACCACCGCGCCACACCAATGCACCCGCACAGACGCGCCAACATAGTGTGGACACAGCGACAACGTGCTACACTATAGCGCTCCCAATAAGTCACCTCAAAGCGTGCAAGATCGCTCCGAAGTAACAACTGGCCACAACAACAAAACCGGCCACAACCAACCCGGCCCCAAATAAACCGTTAAAAACAAGACCGGCAACACCGGCCACAACAACCTTTAACAACAAGACCGGCAACAACAGGCAACAACAAAACCGGCCACAACTAAACCGGTAACAACAACACCGGCGCAAGCAAGACCGGCCACGACAACCAGCAACAACAACAGCAGGGGCCGCGCTCTTTTAGGCCCGCTGCACCTCACCATCAACAAGAACAACCACCGGCAACAACACCAGCAGTGACATCATCGGGGCCCGTATAATAGGCGAACCGCAGTAACCACCGGCAACAACAACCGGTAACAACCAGCAGAAACAACAACAACAGTAGCGCCCCTCCAACGGCCTAGTTTTAGCAGTAGTAGTCTTTTTTTTTTAGTCCTCTAAAAGGAGGAAAAATGAAAGGTAGACTATATTAAAACTTAAACCAAGAAGAAAAAAAAACTTTTTTTAATAAATTAAGGATGGGAAGAAAAAAAAGAAAATAGAAATGAAAATTAAATGTACATAAAGTTAAGGAAATAAGTATATTAGAATAAACGATAAATTAAAATATATTAAGATAAACTATAATAAATTAAATAAAAGCAAGATAAAACAAAATTTACTTAACAAAGTTAAAGAAAAAATTAAATGAAGTTATTCAAAATCAAAATTAACTAAATAGAAACAAGATAAACTAAAATAAAACTACGCTAAAATAAAGTAAATAAAATATACAACAAAATAAATCTAAATAAACTTGAAGCAAAATCAAAAAAACAATAAATTAAAATAAAACAAGCTAAATCATATAAACTATTTGGAAATGAAATTTAATAAAACAGTATTAAGTAAAATTAAATATTAGAAAAAATAACGAGCTCTAGGCCAAATATCTGCATATATTAATAAAACACAGTAAGTGGTTTTAATATACATTTATTTTATGTAAAATGTCGATATTTCGAATTCACTCTGAAACTGGCAAAACGGCCCTAACACAGCATTGCAGAGACACTGGACACTCTCCCGATTTGGGAAATGTAGCAATTTTACAGCAGGAAAAAAAACTACAACAAACGCTACATACTAGAGATGCTGCACATAATAAATACACCAAGTGAGAAACGAATTAACTTTAAAAATGACACAGAGGGATGTGCAAAGGCCTACCGGCAGTTGATCAGAAACAACAACAACAATAACACTGGATCACAAATTCCAACTTTTTTTCTGCACCAGAGACGCCATAGTGAAATTCCTATGTAAAATCACCTCCTAATTCCGAAAATAAAGGTTATTTTTACTTGAATGGTACCGTTTTTGAGATATTTACGACTTACCGTTATTTCAAAAAACAAAAAAGATGGCTCCACTTAATCGTGTATATCTCAAGAACAAACTGAGCTCTTCCAAGACGGTTTAAAAAATTTGAAAGCTTATAAAATTTACTATAATCAGTACATACAACACTTTTTGCTAGGTCCTGCAGATTCAAACATATTGAACAATCATTACGGATTTTTAAAATTTTTTTTGTAAAAATATAAAAAAATTTGTACTTTGCGAGGAAGCATCTCGAAAACTTTTTGTTTTTTTGCAGATATTTTTCCCCCCTCTAAGCTCTGTTTTATTACAAAAAAAATAAGCTATCAGTGAACAACATCGATGAACTAATACAAAAGTTATAAGCATTCAAGTAAATATATCCATTTAATACTTAAGTACCCTACAAATAATAGCATATGTACATATGGTTCTGTCTTTACTCTATGATCTTATTTTATAATTGAAAAAGTTATGTGTCTTGTTTTGACGCTTATTTAGATTAGGATCGGTTTCTCTTATGAGAAACCAACAGTAGTCGCCCATCATAGCGACATCCCAGAATCCTTGATACCGACTTTCAATCACTTTCATTTGCTGGTGAAACCTTTCGCCATGCTCGTCACTTTCGTCGCCAAGATTTTGCGGGAAAAAATTTAAGTGGGAGTGTAAGAAATGAATTTTTAAAGACATATTTACTCCTGAAAGAAAATAAAAAAGTAAATTAGATAAATACATAAGTGACACATTAGTATATAATTTTCTTAGGCTGGATTTATCTTTCAATTCAGAACAAATTTTTTGTTTATATTTTTCCCGTTCTTGTTTGTTGGGAACTGGACGATGAATTCAGATTTATGGCTATATATTCTCATGTAAATTTATGTAATATATAATTTATTATAATATGTTTTTTTATTTACCCATTTCCGCATAGTTTTTGATTAAGTCGTTCACTATCATCTCGTAGTTAGGACTTTTGTGTTTGCCTAAAAAAGAAGTAACGACCTTTTCAAAAGAATCCCACGCTGCTGCCTCCACTGGTGACAATAGTTCTTTGAAATGGTTATTGGTCATCATTTTCCTTATTTGCGGTCCCACAAAAATCCCTTCCTTTATTTTTGCTTCTGAAATCTCTGGGAAGATTGTCTTCAAATGATGAAAAGCTTCGCCTTCTTTGTCCAAAGCCTTCACAAAGTTTTTGATAAGGCCGAGCTTGATGTGGAGCGGAGGTAGAATTATTTTTTCCTTCTTTATAAGTGGAGATTATTTTATGTTATCTACCCCAACTTGAAACTCGATTCGTTCTGGCCAATCCTTTATGATGTAGTGGTCTTGACGAGCTCGACTATCCCATTTGCATAGAAAGCAACAGTATTTTGTGTATCCACTTTGTAGACCACATAGCATTCCAACGACTTTAAGATCGGCACATATTTTCCAATCATGTTCTTCGTATTTGATTAACTTGAGCAATTTTTGCATTATCTCATATGTTTCCTTCGTATTTACTGCATGCGCGATCGGGATAGATGGCTTTTGGTTGCCAATATGCAATAATACGGCCTTTAAACTTAATTTATTGCCGTCTATGAACAATCGCCACTCTTTTGAATCATATGGTTCACCAAATTGTTTGAATAGACCAGCAATGTCTTTGCAGTAACAAACACTGTCCTCCTTCGTATAGTACTTGGAAAATTCTTCGTGGCGAGTTCTATAATATGTTACCTTAACATCGGATGAAACAAATTTAAATTGTTGCATTCGAGAGGCGTGTAGTTCGGCCTTTTCCTTTGACAATTCCAAATCCCTTATCCAATCATTGAGTTGTGCTTGTGACAAAGAATTTCTTTCGTTTTCCGTTTGAAATTCAGTACAACATGATGCCGCGTAATCAGATACTACTGTTGACAATGAAACTGGAGCCGGAACTAAAGTTAAATTTGATTCTGGCAATGTCGCTTCTGTTGAAATTAGTTCTGGTAATGACACTGTATATACGCTTGCATAGGTTACTTTTCTGGACTTTCCAACCCCAAGTACTTTTGTAGTACAAATATAGCAGTCCGTTGAATGGCAAGTTGGTTCCCTCCACTTCATTGGTGTAATAAATTTCACACGTCGCCTAAATAGATAGTTTCAGGAATTAGTCAGCTATGCATTAAAAGGGAACAAATTCCTAATTTTTACAACGTACCTTTTTGTTCCGGTTTTCGAAGAAATCAATTCGACTCGGCATGTGGTGCACACAGTGTTCGGTGTCCATGGTTTTTAGGCTCAATTCCAAAACACTTATAGTATGTAACTTTCAAAGGATTTGAAAACACACGTCTCATACTTTTAACAATAAATTGACCGCAGATGAAACAGAACATATCTGGATCATTTGTACACTCAAACTCTCGCGCCCTTTTATTCATTTTTTATTTTAAGTAAATGACGGGTTATAAACTGCAATTATAAACTGAACAGTATCCGGCGAGCCTTGCAGATATTATGAAGGAACAAGGCGCATGTACTCTTATTTATACTTAGATCCAGTAAAAATTCAAGCCTACCTAAACAAAAAGGTTCCCTAGTTCTACAAAGAAAACACTACCTGCCTCAAAAATATGCTCTTGTTTAAAATGTACCTAGGTTTGAGAAAACGACACTAACAGCTTTTTGTATCTAATAACTTTTCGAAAATCTACCTGCTAACTAACTGATATACGAATACTAACACATATGTACCAGTAGGGTACTTAAGCATTAAATGGATATATTTACTTGAATGCTTATAACTTTTGTATTAGTTGATCGATTTTGTTCACTGATAGCTTATTTTTTTTGTAATAAAACAGAGCTTAGAGGGGGGAAAAAATATCTGCAAAAAAACAAAAAGTTTTCGAGATGCTTCTTCGCAAAGTACAAATTTTTTTATATTTTTACAAAAAAAATTTAAAAAATCCGTAATGATTGTTCAATATCTTTGAATCTGCAGGACCTAGCAAAAAGTGTTGTATGTACTGATTATAGTAAATTTTATAAGCTTTCAAATTTTTCAAACCGTTTTGGAAGAGCTCAGTTTGTTCTTGAGATATACACGAATAAGTGGAGCCATCTTTTTTGTTTTTTGAAATAACGGTAAATCGTAAATATCTCAAAAACGGTACCATTCAAGTAAAAATAACCTTGGTTTTCGGAATTAGGAGGTGATTTTACATAGGAATTTCACTATGGCGTCTCTGGTGCATTTTGGCTGTAAACCAGTGTAATAAGAGCATCACTCTTTGCTTAGCGAAGAGTTCACCCACAGCTGATAGCATTTGAGCGGTGCTGACTGCATTTTGGTTAATGCATTGCTTGTATGGTCCTTTTTTGTTTATGATAACGGCTATCTATTATTTACATTTTCTATCTATGCGTTTTCTTTGTTTCTTAAACTTTTTTATTTTAATGTTACACTAGTCGACCAGGTGCAGTCAACAGTGTAAGTTTTGTACTTGTGCCAATTTGTATATTTGTTATTTTGACTATCATATGTTTGTTTTCTTTTTTTGTAGTCTTGATGATGACTTCAGAGTGAAGTCGAAATATCGACATTTTACATAAAATAAATGTATATTAAATCCACTTGCTGTCTTTTATTAATATATACAGATATTTGGCCTAGAGCTCGTTAATTTTTCTAAAGTTTAAATTCAAAGGGCGTAAACAACAAAATAATTAGTAAAATTAAATAATATCAAACAAGCTAATTAATCAATAAAACTTAATAACGTAAACTTAATAAAATAACTCGAAATAAATGATAAAACACTAAAGGCCGCAAATAAAGAATATAAGATAAATAAATACTTTTATTACAATAAATACCACATAACTAACAAATTCAAAAGAAACCAAAAAGAAAAACAAGGGGTAAATAAGCACTATCTTGCTTTTTATAATCCCAATAATGAGATTAATTTTGTTGTGGGTTTTAATGGTATGTTCGTTTGTACATATATTTGTAAGTTAACCAGCTTAAGACCAGTTTATAGTAATTAAGAGAAAACGAAGTGTAAATAAATTCTTTTGTAATATAATGGGAATGGTGATGTTTATTTTCATTTAGAAGGCATATAGGATTTAAGGTAAGGGGCCATCGAGATTAGGTGCGTCGATGGCCATGGATGAGGGTGGGCCAAGCACCGAGCGTCGCAACAACACCCGCGGCGCCCCTTTGTATTGTTCGGCCTTTATGTTTGTTTATTTTTATGTTGTTTGTATTTTTTTTTCTTTTTCAGAGTTGCAACCGGTCGATTCAGGTTCGTTTTTTGGAATTTTCGGGGGTTCCTTTCGTTAATTAAAATTAGTCTGTTTTTTTGGCTTTAATTTTAGGTTATTTTTGAATTTTGATTTCTATTTTAAAATAATTTGTTTGCCCGGTTATTTTAAATTTTAATTCGAGTTTTCTGTTTTTTTATTTGATGTTGTTTTTCTAGTTGTTTTAGCGCGGCTTATTATTATTATATATTATTATTGTCTTTGGCAAAGATGTCGACTAACACCTAAAAAAAATGGAAATAGTATTCGAAAGGCTCGCAGATGCGAATCTAAGGGTTAATTTGGAAAAAACCAAATTTATGAGAACAGAGGTAGAATTCCTGGGGTACGTAATCACGTCTAACGGGATGAAACCAGATCCTTCGAAGGTCCAAGAACCTCTCACCTCCTAACACACTTAAGGAACTGAAAAGTTTCTTAGTAATGACCTCATATTACCGAAAGTAACCAATCTCACGCGGGGCGAAAACGCTCAAGTCAAGGCAAATCAATCGAGGAAAATACGCATTAATCTTAACTCTGAAGCGCTACAAGCCTTCGATAATTTGAAAACATTACTCGTCTCCTCAGACATCCTAGCATTCCTTGATTTCGAAAACCATTTAACCTTAGTATAGGTGCGGCAACCTATGCCATTGGGGGATACTGTCGCAGGGAGAACCCGGAGGGGATCGCCCCATCGCCTACATTTCAATATCCCTTACTAAGACAGAGGAAAATTATGCCACAAACGAGAAAGAGATGTTGGCTATAGTTTGAGCTCTGGATAACTTGAGGTCTTACCTCTATGGGGCCAAAAAAATAAGATTTTCACAGACCACCAACCTCTCACTTTCGCGTTGGGAAGTAGGAACTACAACGCAAGGTTGAAGAGGTGGAAGGCTATAGTAGAAGAGTATAACCACGAATTGATTTACAGCCCTGGTAAATCAAATGTGGCAGACGCTCTCTCCAGAATTCCATGCCAGGCAAATCAACTAACAGCATATTAGGAACCTAATGAGTTATCAGCAGAAGCTGAAAGTGGAGAGGGAACGGTTCACAGTGCGGATCAGGATACATCGGATCTAATTCCCCATGTACAGAGCACTATAAATGTCTTTCGAAACCAAATAATTTTTACGGAAGGAAACGCAATGGTTTGCGTGGAGATTCCGCATCCAGGTTTCACTCGTCACTATGTGAGATTAGCTACTATCGAGAAATCAAACCTAACCGAGTCTCTAAAAGAATGCCTAAATATGTCACTTATAAACGGAATAAAAATTCCTCGAAACCATTTACGACTTCTACATGAAGTATATTTACAACATTTTCTTTTATACAAAATCAGGATAACACAGGGTGGTCGAAGATGTCGCCAACGAAGACAAAATCTGTAGAATAATAGAGGACGAGCATAGGAGACCCCATAGGAACTCGAGGGAAAATAGAGAACAAATCTTAGAAAAATACTATTTTCCCAAAATGTCAAGCCGAATAAGAAAATTCGCACCCATCTGTGAAACCTGCCTTACAAAAAAATACGATCGGCGTCCTCCAGTACCGCCAATAAAGGACACTGCAGTCCCGAATTACCCTGGTGAAATAATCCATGTGGACATCTTCGAGATCAAAGAGAGAAATTTCTATCCAGCATAGATACTTTTTCCGAATTCGCCAAACTTTTTCAAATTAAAAATCGATCGTCCACCACTCTTCGTGCCAAGATGGCCAAAATAATTCACTATTTTACAACCCCAAAATGATAGTAACCGACAATGAAAAGAAACTACATATTGGGCCTAGGAATTAAATTATATCAAACTCCAGTTCAAAAAAGTGAAGTAAATGGTCAGGTCGAAAGATTCGACTCTACCATTATTGAAATTTATCGATGCCTTAGCAAAGAGATAAACAACGTTAGACCAAAGGAATTGGTGTACATCGCAGTCGATGGTTACAACTCAACAATACATTCCATTACAAAAAGAAAACCTAGCGATATATTTTTAAATAGAACCGAAAGAATTAATTACCAAGGATTGACTGACTTCAAAAGTAGGGTTCACAAGGAGATCAAGGAACAAATCAGAACAAACCAAGAGCTAAGAAACCTTCGACTAAATAAAAAACCGAAAAAAACAAAAAAAATCAGGCCTGCCGAGGAAATTTACGTAAGGGATAGGGAGATAAAAGCGAAACAGATTAAAACTGCTTCCGAATAAAAAAAAGAAATAAAATTTAGCAGGGGCACTAAGGGAAAGGCAACAGAATTAATTTAAATAAAAAATAAAAACTAATATAGCACAGTCGGAACAAAAAGCAGTAATTGCCAAGCTAAAATGATAAAATCCTCAAGCAGGGTAAATTTACCCTTATATAAATAGGCACGTATTGTCCAAGTATACAAAATAAATACAAAAAAAAGGAATACAAATAGAAAATCCTATGCGGATTTATCAAATACTAGACTCATGCCATCGGCGACGGCAGTAGAAAATTCCTTCTATTATTAGCATGACTCCAAGGAATTAGGCAAAAAAAATATATTAAAAAAAATATATATAAAAAAATAAAAAATTTAAAAAAAAACAAGAAAAATAAATTAGTTGTTATTTTTCCTCATGTAATAACTTTCAAACAATTTTGAAAACTTTCGACACATAGATTGAACCATCTTCTTCATAAATCATATAGCTAAAATGAGTTCTAGACATGATTTAAGAAAAGAATAACAACTAAATATTTTTCATACTTGGCTTTCAATCTCGTTAATTTTGCGCCGTCCCTGCGGATAAGCAAAAAATAGCAAACCTTATGAAACAAGAAGCTTATACTAATCTAAGAAACATTTCTTTAGTTTTTCTAATCACGATCACATTCAGTTTACTCCTAATATCTGGCGCTTGCGGCCTAAATATTTACAATTATGACACCCCTCTGGTTACAATTGAACATGTTCGTGGCTGCAGCCTGAATGGACACTTCAGTTTAGTCCATGTGGTCGACCTTAAATATTTTAACATATCAATAGAGAAATTGACTGAGTCAACACAGCACGATATCAAAAGCGAGGCTGGGCGTACCGTACTGCAATTCCACCTAAACCAAACTAAACTTCGACTCCACGAACTGCTGGAGTTGGGAAAGGAACAGGTATCAGAAATAGCTCAAGCTTGTCAAATGGCAAAATCGGGATCACAAACACAAATCTTCTTGGCCGCGACGAAATCCAAAACCTATTAGTAGAGGAAGATTCCCTACCATACCAAAACACCATCGAAGCTATAGAATATGGATCCGCTTCGGTATAGTCGAAGGGAAGTCTCCTTTTATACATACTGTCAATGCCAAAAGTTAAGCCAGACGGCTATAGACTTTTAATAACACGCGCCGCTATCATAAGGAGGCAGCACATGGATCTTAGTTACAAAAAGATGCTAGTAAGCGAAGAAGAAACATTCGGACTAAAGGAAGACTGTCTTTCAATTAGCAATACGACAATCTTCTCCCCAAAATCGCTAATTAAACTTCCCGAAAACGGATGCCCAGCTAGGCTAGTGAAAGGCGGCAATGCCTTTGACAACATAATCGTTGAAATGATCGCCGATGCGACAATATTTACTACCAATTTCGAAGGACCATTCCACGTACCTCAGTGGAACATATGTCGGTAGTTAACAATAGGGCAAACACACCTAACGGTGAGAATCTGCTGACACCGCACATCCCACAACACACCATGCAGGCCAATGCAGGTAATTTGATCTGCAACGCATGCAAAACGATTTGGCTATACGGCAGCAATATGAATTGGTTGCATAAACCAAAATACAAATCATGGGAAGCGCAGCAACAGCAATTTATAAGTTAAGTCAAACTGTTTAGAAACTAAGGGGTAGGCATAAGTAAAATTGTAACTTCACTTTGGATCGAACCGTCAATGGTAAATATACACAATAACCGCATTTAGCTCTGCTTAATTTCTCCATAGGATTTCTCGGGGCCGCAGGTCGGCCCTTAACTTTAATATTTTAGAGCCCACATCTGTGGACTCATTAAGTTACGTGACCAGAGGTATTTTCGGTGGAAAAGCGCCACAAGCGAAAATTTGGAATGAATATTTTGATATTAATACAACATATCATACAACATAATTTGATTTAATGTTCAGTCATTGGAAAAAGATAGGCAGGCAAATTTTTTTATTCCAAATGTTGTTTTTTTGATAATAAGACAACTTATTGGCATATGTTTCTGTTCTGATAGACATTAAATAAATTATTAATGTAACTTATTCGAAAATCTGGTATGGGGAAATGCGACGCATTTGGAATTTTTCGCCCAAAATAACTCATTTGGTGCAGTGTAAATGTGGGAATAAAAGTAAAAAGTGTTAGCCTTTGTTGTATGTGTATATGAAAAATGTGAAACAAAAAATCACAAAATAGTGAATAAACAAACTATGTTGCAGTGAAAGTTCAATAACATAGTTTGTTGATTTCTTCATAGACATCAGCAGTTACTACTCGATGCAACTGCAACTAATACAAAGGCATTGTTGTTGCCAAATAAACAAACATGTCGGGATGGAGAGAAAGCTTGTTTTGTGTCATAAAAATTAGTTTTTTGTGTATAGTGTTAAAGAAATCGAGTAAAATATACACATTTTGTTTGAAAAAATTTGCATCTGTAAATGCAAAATTATTGTAAAAAATTAGTCGACGACAATTCTTGTTTATTAAATTGTGATCTGTGCGACCTCCTTTACCCTTCCATATTAAAATTTGTCTTGTATGCGTAGCGCATTCTCGTAAACCCAACCCAAAACCGTGATGTCAGCTATGTCCAAGTGCGGGATCAGTACAGGGCTTCATGTGTCTTCTTCCCTGTTTAGTTCGGCATCTTTTCTTTAATTTTTGTGGTTTTCGGCCTTTTTGACTCTTTGTGTGACATATTTACTAGCACGCGTTGACATACAAAAGAAAAATGCATTGAATTCTAGTGTACTCGTGCTCCTTCCACCTGACTAAACACTTTAAATTCAATTATAAAAAGAAAACACTTTTTGAATGCCAATTGCCCATTTCTCTTATATCCAACAATTTCTGGACAAACAAAGAACACACAAAACACATGTCTGTCTGGAAATTAAAAGTTCCGTTATTGGTGACTTTTCCACTCTATGGGAATATTTGGTGCTGCCACCTCAGCAAAAACATAGCACTTTCCCATAGCTATCGATTTGATGTCAAAGCGGAGAGAGAATCCAAACTGTTAAGTTACCTAACCAACCGCGCAGTCATGACCAATTGAACCAAATAAAAATTGAAAATTGAAGGTAAACCATAACACTTTTTTCGCTATGTCACCTATGGGCTATTGATAGGATCCGCCTTCTGCTTCCCCTTCACATGCTGATGCCATTGATTCCTTGCGCCAAAATCCCTTAATCAAGTCACCAACACGGAATGAAGATGGCATCCACCGGATCCGTTTGGTCGCACGACGGTTATATGTTACAATTTGGAAGTTGAAAAATATTTATAAAAGAAAATGAGCTATGGCCATTTTATGCCTAACTTGGATTTACTACTAAAACAGAATTTACTTTGTGGGCGGTTCTAACCAAAATTTTTTTGTTTGGCCGTCATAATTAATAATATTTATTCTAAAGTACACATATACGTGAATCCACCCCTTTTTATCGCTTTAATGTGATATGCGCGGTTCCCCACCCTTTCCCACATTGAAGCAGGGTGGACGTTACAATTGTCCAGGATTCGTTTGTCATACGCCTTGTTGGAAGCCCACCTAACCTTGGACCGCTCATTTCCGTTTCCATATCCAAATGTTTAATTAAAAATTCCTTTGTTTAAATCTATGCAGAACAAAAAAAACTGTTAACATCTACATATATATTGTCAGGGTGGGTGTTTCCCGCGATGGGATATCTTTAATTATGCCGGGAATTAATCCCTTGCACCGCTCCGATGGCTGAAAGTAATACAATAAAACTAAACTAAACCAAACTAAAGTACTTACCTTCATGTCAGTAGTCGGAATGTGACAAAGGAAAAGAAGAACAAATAGCTTTTAACTCAAGCCATATTATAGGTTGTGTATGGAGAGTTGAAAAGTGTAGGAAAGGGACAGGGTGGTGGTATGATGCGCGTGCGCATGATTGGCCAAAGCTGATAATACGGGAAACGGTAGGTAAAATAACCGGAAAATAGAAAACAAGGGTATAAAAGGGAGTAACATAGGCGATTTAGAGGAGATTAAGATTTGGAAAGATCACGACGGTATAGCGGGTATTCAAAATCCCGGTGTTTTTATTAAGTAGTTTAGTTAAAGAGTGGTGCCCGCGAAAAGAAAAATCCGCGGTTTAAAATAAATACTACAAAGATATCGCGATCAAGAAATTGACAGAAAGTTGACGGGTGACTGCTTAAGGAAGGCCGACCTCTCAAATCACAAATTAAAAAGATCCAGCCATTAAAGTTAAGAGGACCCAAGGAGTCCATACCTACCAGCAAAGAACCACAGTCAGGTGAGATCCGGTTCAGAACAGTACCACAGGCTATCCCCACGCACTGCAGATACACCTGCACATTCATGCTAAAGCACACACAAACTCACTTCATCATAAATTAAGTCTCCTTTAAACTATACTAAATTGGTTGGGTACAGTGAACCACCGCTGTATAAAAGCTCGTTTCGAAGATAATCAAAGTTCATCACCAAATTATGGGAAGTTATGCTATAATGCATTGTGAGGAAGGGTACACGGAATTAAACGGACAGAGGCGGTGTTAAATTTTCTTTTATGAAGGAAATTAATTCTTCCGAAGTATTTTTATTTAAAATTTTGTAAATTGTGGTAATAGCAATGTTCATGTTTCACTAAATTATTTTGTTGTAACCATATTTTTTGAGAAACCGATGAAACCCCTGTCAAAATAAGTGATAACAGGAGTCCAAATAGTTTGTGGTACCAGCCTCACCTCTGGCTCCTAATCTCGATGGCCCCTTAGCTAAAACCTAAATGCCTTCTAAATAATAAAAAATATCTGCATTCCCATTCTTAACAAATGTATTTATAATTCATTTTCTTATTGCTATCCTAGGTTCAAAAGCTTTCCTAACTAAATATTAAGTTTCGTTTATAAAACGTTTGAAAATAAACCTTTCATATGTAATTCAACGTGTTGTTAAAAGCTTTTTAATGTAGCAATATAAAAAAATTGCGAAGCTTGCTTTTATAACTCTTGTTTTTTTTTGTTATTTATTTTAATTTTTATATTATATATGTATATATACATATATCCCTTTTTCCCCTTAATCATATTATTCTTTTAGTTGATTTATTTTTTTGGTTTTGCTTTTAAATAGTTTTTTTAGTGATTGATTTTCGGCCTTTAGTTTGTTATTTTTCTTTTTCTGTTGTGTTATATACCTTTTGTATTTTAAGTAGTTTAATATACAGAATTATCAGTATGCATTTATTTATCCGGTTAGTTACCTTATTTCATTTATTTCATTAGGTATGATATTTTATTTTATTTTCATGATTTTGTTGTTGATCTTAATTTCTAAAATCATCGTTCTGTATGCTACATCTATTTTCTATCAAATCCAATTACATACATTTGTCAAATTTGCTTCTTTTATAGTGAAGTCTTACTTTTCGTTAATCTTTACCATTTCGTTTTAACTTTTGCTTTAATTTATAAAAAAAAAAAACGTTTAGTGACCTATTTTACAGTTAACTTTCAAATTTATCTTAAAAGAACTAAGTTTATTTTACCCTGCTCTCTAACTTCCTTATGGTTTCCTTTATTCTAGGTTTAATCTTAACTTCAATTTAAATTTTAACGTGCTAATCGGCACGGACTCACCCAGTGGTTGTGGTAGGCCTTTAGGGGGGGCGCTACTGATGTTGTTGTCTCTGCTGGTTATAATGTTGTTGCTGGTGGTTAGTGCGGTGGGCCCATAATACGGCGGCCCTCGCTGTTGTCACTGCTGGTTACCGTTGTTGTTGCATGGTTTGTGCGGTGGGCCTATAATACGGCGGCCCTCGCTGTTGTCACTGCTGGCTACTGTTGTTGTTGCTGATGGTTAGTGCGGCGGGCCTATAATACGGCGACCCCCGCTGTTGTCACTGCTGGTTTTGTTGTGGTCGATCCGGGTGGTTTTGCAGCGGGCCTAGAAGAGGGCGGCCCCTGCTGATGTCAATGCTGGTTGTCTTCCGGTTTTGTTGTTACCGGTGGTTACTGTTGTTGTTGGTGATGGTTAGTGCGGCGGGCCTATAATACGGCGACCCCCGCTGTTGTCACTGCAGGTTTTGTTGTGGGTGATCCGGGTGGTTTTGCAGTGGGCCTAGAAGAGGGCGGCCCCTGCTGATGTCAATGGTGGTTTTCTTCCGGTGTTGTTGTTACCGGTGGTTACTGTTGTTGTTGCTGATGGTAAGTGCGGCGGGCCTATAATACGGCGACCCCCGCTGTTGTCACTGCTGGTTTTTGTTGTAGCCCGTTTGTGAGGCGCTACTGTTGTGGTTGTTGTTGCAGTAGCCCTACTTAGGCGCCACTACTGTTGTTGTTATTGCTGGTTTTTGTTGTAGCCGGTTTGTGAGGCGCTACTGTTGTAGTTGTTGTTGCAGTAGCCCTAGTTAGGCGGCACTACTGTTGTTGTTGTTGCTGGCTATGGTTGTAGCCCTTTTGAAAGGCGCTACTGTTGTGGTGGGTGTTGCAGTAGTCCTACTTAGGCGCCACTACTGTTATTGTTATTGCTGGTTATGGTTGTAGCCCGTTTGTGAGGCGCTACTGTTGTGGTTGTTGTTGCAGTAGGCCTACTTAAGCGGCACTACTGTTATTGGTATTGCTGGCTATGGTTGTAGCCCGTTTGTGAGGCGCTACTGTTGTGGTTGTTGTTGCAGTAGCCCTACTTAGTCGGCACTACTGTTGTTGGTATTGCTGGTTATGGTTGTAGTCAGTTTGTGAGGCACTACTGTTGCGGTGGTTGTTGCAGTAGCCCTACTTAGGCGGCACCACTGTTGTTGTGTTTTTGAACATCGTAGATGGATGGACAGTTAGACTCTTTTTAACAATAACGCGCTTTACACTTATGCTATACAGCTTAATTTGATCACACTGCTTGGTAAATATTCCACTTTGAGCAATCCGAAAATTTCTTTATTCAATTTATATCTTTAAATATGTATATATCAATACCAGTTCACACTTGTCTATTTTCATGTAGATAGGTAATTTTTTGTTATTTATAGGGAATCACTTCTGGGATAGTCTTATTTCCATTGTTTAGAACCAGAACTAAACCAATTACAAGCAGGGGGTGAATCACTCATATTTGCATATAATATTGACACGGACATAATTATGGACAAATATA
The DNA here is from genome assembly GCA_949987695.1 of Merzomyia westermanni. Lineage (NCBI taxonomy): Eukaryota > Metazoa > Arthropoda > Insecta > Diptera > Tephritidae > Merzomyia > Merzomyia westermanni. Next base: position 100,691,920 of record OX465288.1, on the reverse strand, counting down.
TATATACACAGAACCGCCGAAAGGAAATTTGGCAATTCTATACGACAGCATGCAACCGCCAATACATGTCCAAAAATGTCGGGAAAGGCATCAAACGATGCGTTCCGATCTCTGCACCAACTATCCGAAGGCGGAAATCAAATAATTTGTCTCAGTGAAAAGCTATTAGCGAAAAACCAAAAAATGCCCTAGGTCCGATCCCAAATAGGGGGCTTGATCCAAGGTATTTATGTGCACAACACCTTTCCGCGTAGGCTTCAAAAGAATAACCCTTAGCCGGTCCAACCCCGGCTACGCGGTCCACAATATTTTTGCGCAGAACACACTTTTTGCACTTTTTGGAACACCCTAATCTGTGATTACAACAACCACATGAAAATGACGGAAAATTTTCAACTTTGATTGCAAATATCTCTGAACAGATACAAAATATCGAACTACCGCCCCCGGACCATCGACACGAACGCCAAAACCCGTCGCCCGATACACCCCCCGAGATCCCCGGACGCACACTAGCAGCCACGTGCCGCCGTATAGAATTACCGGCAATTTATTATTTAACTTTTTGTACAATTTCACTTAAAACTTTTATCTTGGTGTATATCACATTGATCGTTATGACCCAATTAAATTTTTGAACAAAGAAATCGAATTGAATTGAAAAATTTCACTAGTATTGGATTTACCCAATTTTACACAAGTCTGGTTTTTGTTTTACACATTTTTTTTTTTAGTTCGGAATTAAAAGTGCGCACCACGACAGTCCGCGATAAGTCCAATTATACTTTTGAATTTATTTGAATGCCGGTGACGGCGCTATGCCCGAAAATCGTCAAGCAACGGCGACTGCGCAATGGAAAAGTTCCGCTACCCAGTCTGAAGTGGCATGATTGTTGCCACTCGGGTTGGTGGTTGCCACCAGGGCTCGGACTTTTACTTTTATTTTAAATACCTTTTGCTACTACCGAACTTAGTAAAAGTACAGCACGCATTTCAAAACAAAAAAAAGTAATATATATTATTGAAACTAATGTTGCAGATATCGCTTTGCTTTTTCATAGTTGATTTAATGAGTATCGCACTGTAGGTATTCTGCCAATATACCTAGTTTTACTCGCGTGTTTCCCACCCTGGAATTTTGGGGGCGTATCTTTCACTTTGGTGGTTTTGCCATATTATTGGTTTTTGGTTTTCGAGATATTGCATTACAAAAACGGCATTGTTTATTCCGTACATACTTTGTATTCGTGCACTTTTACCAACATAAATACTTTGAATTCATTCTACAAAGGAAAAACCCTTTTGATGCCAATTGCCCATTTCCCTTTTGTCTGACACTTTCGGGCGCCCTGGGTTACCCACAATTTAACTCTGGGCACACCAAGAACACACCAAAGACTTGTTTGACTGGAAATTAAAAGTTCCGTTATTGGTGCCTTTTCCATTCTATGGGAATATTTGGTGCTGCCACTTCAGCAAAAATCACGCACTTTCCCGTAGCTAAACGTCAAACCGGAAGGTGAATCAAAACTGTCACCTAACCAACCGCAGTGAGCCCTGACCGACTGAACCAAATAAAAACGACTATCAATTGAAAGTAAACCTTAACAACACTAATTGTGACGAATTCGATGATTCCTCGATTAATAATACTGAGTTCGATCACTATAAAGTCAAACAAATACATGCACAAATAGCTAGTTTAATTTATTAGTAATTAACGCATTACAAATTTAAGAGGTTGGTAACCTTACAGTAGTTCACTGAACAACACTTGAAAATAAACTGATCAACCTGCCTTGCTTGGTCACTGCCTTTACCTTATATTTGCCAACACTCGCGCCATCTCACTTTCTCTTGCTTGCATGCGTAAGCGTAGCCATCGTTACCTTTGTTGTATTTAACTAGTGGTGGGAGTGTTATTGCGTTAGGGATGGTACATGCTTGAGAATATTCGCCACAGTATCGTATGGAAATTCGTTCTCTACACCATTGTTTACCTATCCTAGTTTGGCATCTAACTTTTAGGCCAATCGGCGAATTTGAGTGGGAGGCAGTGTATAATGGTACTCGGCTGCGTGCAATGAAGGATCAGTGCCGGAGACTTTCGGCAAAATTCACACAAAATCCTAAAATTCAAAAAGCAGTTAAACTTAGTACGAAATTCACAAATAGTACCCATATGTTGCTCCAATTTTAACTGAGCATGCAATTTTTATAAATGTACAATCTGCCAGCTAGTGTTTGATTTATTACTTATTTTGCTTAGGTTAAGCAAAAATTATCGTATATTTAATTGTTATGCTATAAATTCATACAAAAATGCATGAATAACATCAAAAAAGTAATTTGGTAATTCTTTCTATTTAACGTCAACTACTAAAACACATCCAAAAATTTTGGGAGAGGTATCAAAGGACGCGCTTTGACCTCGGTAACAATAATCCGATATTTGCAATCAAAGTTGAAATTTTCCTATCATTTTCATCTGGTTGTTGTAATCACACACATTGGGTGTTACGAAATGTGCAACAGTGTGTTCTGGGCATAAATATTGAGGATCGCGTAGCCGGTGTTGGACTGGCTAAGGGTTATTACTAAAAGTATCGGGTCTCCACCACCGGATTAGGGTTCGACATATTTAGTGCATTTTTGGCTGTTGAATGGAAAGTATTACCAAACAACGGTCGTGAATCGTTGCTTTTTTTTTGGCGGGCTAGAGAAGTATTTCTTTTATCTAGTTTTGTGATTTCTTAACGACAATTTTCGCACCTATGTCGTATATTTTCATTATATATATTATTTTAATACCATGTCCCAGCACACTCCCCTTTTCATTCTTTAACAAAATGTAAGTTCAAAAAAATGCAACCCTGTCTTGTAGACTTGACAGCTCACCGACGGGCAAATTCAAACAACAAACTGCCTGTAAGTATGATTAAATAAGAATTTTTGATTACATTTTTCTTTCAAGTGAATATTATTTATCTTTATATTTCAGATTTACTGGAGATAATCAGGACTTAAATTTGAACTAATTTCTATCCAACCTTTAATCGAATTTTCTTTTTATTTCATATTTTTCACGAGAATTTGCTGCATAAGCCGATCCAACTTTATTCGAGCAAATATTTTAACAAACTGTTGTCTTTTTTCCGGGTTTTACTTAAAGTGGCAAACAATAGCTAGAAGCCAAGAAGAGTGAAGTTAAAGTTTGGAAGTATATATTCAATTTCAAATCTTCAAATTACTGATTATTGGTTTAATTTCAGCAATATGCCCAACAGAAAATGTGTCCGAGTGTGCCCTTTGGGGGTTACCCTTCACGAGTTTCCCACAAAAGGAGGAATGTCCAGGTGAGTACTACTTTTATTGTTAATATTGTGTGCTTGTGCGAGGCTTTCCCACAAACCCAAAGAGAGAATTGTTTAAGACCGCCACTGAGTACTAAACCATGTACAAAAATGTCGGGAGAGGTATCAGAAAACGCGTATCGGTCCCAGAAATCATAATCCGAATCCGTGGAACAATCATTTTTCGTAGTTTGGAAGCAAAATTTAACACTTTTCTCATACCTCTCCCAACATTCTTTGATGAGTTTTCTTCGCAGATGTTTAATGCCTCTACCCAACTTTGAAGTCGGCTTCGTTAAGATGATACTACCCTTATAGGTATGCCATGGCTAGATCTATGAATTGTAAAAAATCCAGAACAAAGGTTTAACAAGTCGCCATATGTACCAGTTTCAACACAACCCACCTATGAAAGTTAAATGACGTAGGAACACGCTTGAATCAAATGTTAGTGCATCCATACGCTCTGTAGCCGTAGCATATACTTTTCCTGATTTCACTAGCGCCGCACATATGCCTCTGCATATGGCACATCCATTAATTAAGCAATTCTTGCGCATCTGGGAATGCTCTTTGGTTACACGTACCAGACAACGATTTAATTTCTCCACCTCCTTTGCATTGCCAACTTCCTCAGCTTTCTTCAACGCCCTCTGTGCCTCTTCTCGACGTTCTGCACATATAAAAATATTTGTTAAGTTTACCATGGCAAACACAAGAATTTTCGGTATTTGTTTCTTTAAGGTTACAAATGCTGAAACATGTCGGGAGATGTATCAAACGACGCGTTTTGACCTCGGTATTGATGATCTGGAAGCGGACTTCCGATTTTTTTTTTTTTTTTCAGTAAAAAGTTATTGCCAAAAAACCAAGAGATGACCCGGTATTTATGTGCACAACACCTTCCTGCAGCCGCGCTCCAAAAAAATAACCCTCCGCCGGTTACGCGGTCCCCAGTATTCCTGCGCAGAACACACTTCTGCACTTTTCGGCACACCCTATATCTGTGTCGTTTGATATCCCTCCCGACATTTTTGGAAGTGTTTTAGAAGTTGTCTCCTAAAGGAAACAATTACCGAATTTTCTACTCACCAAAGTAATGTTTTACTTCATTTTCCTTGATGGAAGATGGTACAATATCTGCTATTAATTTTGCTATAAGGTTGAGGTTGAAGTTGTTGTATTTTGTGCTGACATGCTATAACTACGCCTTTGATTATCATGCATTAAATTACTCATATTGACTGATGTTGAACTTGATGAGCTGGTAGCAGACGCACCAACACCACACAATGTGACACTACTTGATCAACCAACACTTGCTGATGATGAGTTTGATTGTGTTGATGCAGTGGAAGATCTGCGTTGTTTGGTTGTGAAGACAGCATTCACATTTGTGGTGATCTTGATGCTAGTCGGCGATGTGGAGTAGGCTGTTGCATTCATGCTTGACTCGATTTCCTTTTCCATATATTCCATTCACACACAACATAATTGTGTAATATGGCACTAAATAAACAAATTAAAATTTACAAATTAACAAAATCTCTGCTTGCCACAACTATTGTTTACGTATTAGGAAACAATGCCATAGCAAATACGAAAATCAACAAAACGTAATGCCAAAAAGGTTAAGGGTTAAAGTTCAAAAAATAATTAAAATCCTTAGTAAAATATCAAAATTTCTTCTTATAACAAATAACGTTTAATAAAGGCTATATATTCCAAAACATGCTAGGTTTATGCCTTTTTAATATTTTGCTTAAAAAATCTAAAATTTATCTTCAAATAATGTTTTTTTTGTTTCCAATCGTCATCTATCATACTATGATACTTACGTACTTTCCAATCATGAACTTAATCAACCAATGCCTTAAGTTACAAGGCAAGGCAGCGGAGAGGCCGCGTCTCCAATCTGCACCTTTCGGTGTAAATTAAGTCAGCCATATTTGTCAAGCTGCTTTTAAAATTTGAACGGTTGGAGAGACCTTGTCTCTCACCGTCCTATGTTTGTCGCTCTCTGCCCTTTGTCTTAATCCTCACTGCTACGCCGTAGCCGTACCAGACTTCTTTGCCATTTCATGGTTTCTGCGATCATTTTATTTTACTTTGCAGCATGTGCTCCACCATCGTCTCAGGGGTGTACTCCTCACCGATGATGTTACGTAGTTTTCTTCTGAAGTTGTTCGATCTAGGGCATTCGAAAAACACTTTAAATACATCCTCAACTGCTTCTCTCCCGCAGTGATCGAACCAGTTGTTCCGTTCCGTGACCGCTTAAGAACTGGGTCAGGTAGAAATCTACTTTCCCATGTGTTCTCGTTACCCAGCTTTTAATATCTGGGATACAGCGGTGTGGATATATTCCATCGGTGCTGCCAACCTTGCGTACTAATCTCTCGTGCTTCGGACCGTGAGTTTCTGTCCTCAGAAATCATCACCGCTTCCCTTGCCAGTATGTCAACTGGGCACATTCCTGCGATTACCAGTGCAGCATCCTCTGAGACAGTTCTAAAGGTGCTACATACTCAAAGGGCACACAGGCGATAGGTCGACTTTACCCCGCGGAAGTACAACTGATACTCCGTGACGCGGTGCCAGACTGGAGCCCCGTAGAGTAATTGGCTCTTTACGATGCCTGCACCTTGCTTTGGACCTCGTGCATTTAGCATTATCCTCGTTAATGATGATACTGTTTTCGCTGCCTTCTCATTAGCGTACTCTAAGTGTGTCTCTCATAATCCCCAGGTACTTAACTGCTGGCAACGTTTCGATGTCATGGTTGCTTATTCGTACCGTGACCTTTTATACTTTCTTCCCGCTTGATACAAGTAATCCGTGTTGCCTGAGCCATGATTGAACCCTGGCTATGCTTACATTAGCTTTCTTGCATATGTCACTTAAGTGTTTGGCAGTAACGATCAATGCGATATCATCCGCGAAACCGATAAGTTTTATTAGATACTTTGAGTCGCATTACCCCGTCGTACATAATGTTCCATAGCAATGGGCCGGGTACGGAGCCTTGAGGGACACCGCCTGTAACATGGAGTTTTTCGGTGCCATCTGCCGTTTCGTTCTCAAGCAAACGGCCGTCGAAGTAACTGCATATGATCCTTCTAAGATAGCAGGATATACCTATCCTATTGGCGTACCAAGCATTTTCGCCCAGTTAGCGCTGTTGAATGCATTCTTCACATCTAAGGTCTCTTATAAGGCAGTATTCTTTGGATGTTTCGAGCCAGCGAGTTCAGCATATTGCCTCTTCAGTGGATTTTTAGCCATGTTCACGGCATTAATAGTGGATCTTCCTTTTCTGAACCCAAACTGGTTATCAGATATGCCACACACCTCTTCTATTTCTTTTTCGAGACGATTATAAATAACTCGCTCAAGAACTTTGCCTGCAGAGTCGAGCAGACATATGGGCCTGTAGCTGGATGGCTCCGCCGTTTTTTTTTTCAGACTTCGGCAATAGCACCAAAGTCTGGCGTTTCCAGATTGAAGGGAATGTCCCCTCAAATAGGCATACATAAAATAACTTTGCGAATCTAGCCTTATTATAAATAACCGCCACCTTCAGTACTTTGTTGGGCACGCAGTCTGGCCCAGGGGACTTGTTGTCATCAAGTCGGTTAACCGCTTGGAGAGCTTCGTCCACAGTCACTTCATCAAATGCGTATAATGAAGTATTTGATGTAGAGGAAACTAGTTTTCTTTGCGTGGGAAAGAGGGTATCGACCACGTTTTTGAGAAAGGACCGACATGTTGCCATGGCTTCGCGCTTATATTTAAACTCTTTCACAGAGGTTAAGAAAGCATTGTCGCTTGCTGTTCGCTATTGCCGCTTTCAAGGCATGACGCGCAACTTTATAGGAAGCGCTGCACTCTGAATAATTTGGCCTCCCTCTTGATATTTGAGAGCGCCGCCTGGCCCGAATACATTCTCTCATTAGTGCTTGTATGTTGCCGAGCTTTGCTGTTTACGTGTGGTCTTTCTGGTCATCGACGGGTCGCATGCTTCCCTGATGTCAGCCATTACTTTAGTGGCTATATCGTTCGCGCTGCCTATGTACTCAGATGTTAACAGCATTACCTTGAAAACATTGTTGTCGAAGGTGTTGATCCGACTCCTCGTGGAAGCTTGGTTGGTGGGAATCCTTCCACCTTCTACTTTCTACTAGTAGAGATATACTATGCTCTACACTTAGAACTAGTGTTAGGACATACGTGCATACATTTATGTACGCTGTGACTCCCTGTTGAACAGTGTAAAAGTAGTCGCTTGGAATCACAGCTGAATAAATATGTATGTTATGTATATATATATATGAATATACATTTGCATACGCTACGCTTTCCAGATGACCCATGTAATCTTTGTGTCTTGAAATCATCGCTGAGTAATTGCTTATGTGTATATAAAGAACAGCTGATTCTAAATGTAAGTCAAACGAAAGCAGAAACATTTATATTTCGTATGTGCATATTTCTGACTTGTACAAAAGGAATATTTAATTTGCCTTTACAGGGTATGTTGGTTTTCATACGTAAAATGTGACATATGGACATGACAAAACCATATGGTGTTAAAGGCCTTTAAGGGAATAGTTTCATTTTAATGCTACAATTATATCTAGTTGCAATCTTGGGTATATGATCATGTATGCATGGTACCTAGTTTCTTTTATGTACCTTTGCAATCGTTGAAGGTTTTTTGTTTCTTTACTGTTTACATTCTACGTTATACTAAACTATTGTACCTCTCTTTTTGTTAAATAAAACTTGAATGTCACCTGTTATATGGAAATGTAACCAATAGTCTTGCTTTATTGAACCTAGCTAACTCATACAAAAACCTCAAACAAAAGCGTGAAAAAAGGAAAAAATGGGCGGTATCGGTTAAGGTCTACGCCCACTTTTATATGAAAGATTTTGAAGAGGAGCGTAAATATATTAAATAGGCAATAACTTTGTGTAAAATAGCTTCACATCATTTATATTTCACTTTTAAAGTTTCCGTAAACAAAGAAATCCAAAAGCTTAGGGAAGCACCTCTCCGAGCCGTTCGAAACTAAACGAGGTTTCAGACAGGGTGACCCCCTATCGTGCGATTTCTTTAATTTAATGCTGGAGAAAATAATACAAGCTGCAAAACTTAACCGCGCTGGAACAATATTTTATAAAAGCGTGCAACTGTTGGCATATGCTGACGATATTGATATTAACTTAACAAACGCGCCGTAACTTCTGCTTACTCCAAATTAGAAAAAGAAGCGGAGAAAATGGGATTGGTGGTGAACGAGGGCAAAACGAAGTACCTTCTGTCATCATGCAAAGAGTCAGCGCATTCGCGCCTTGGCAACCAAGCCACTGTTGGCAGCAATAATTTCGAAATAGTAAAGGACTTCGTTTACCTGGGAACCAGCATTAATACCAACGATAATGTTAGCCTAGAAATCCGACGAAGAATCACTCTTGCAAACAAATGCTACTTCGGACTGAGTAGGCAATTGAAAAGTAAAGTCCTCTCTCGACGAACGAAAATAACACTCTACAAGTCACTCATCGCACCCGTCCTGCTATATGGTGCAGAAGCGTGGACACTAACAACATCTGATGAGGCGGCTCTGGGAGTATTCGAGATAAAGGTTCTTCGAAAGATTTGTGGACCTCTACGCGTTGGCGACGGCGAGTACCGAAGAAGATTTAATGATGAGCTGTATGAACTTTACGCAGACGCCGACATAGTTCAGCGAATTAAAACACAGCGGCTTCGCTGGCTAGGCCACGTAGTGCGAATGAGCGAAGATGCTCCAGCCCAGAAGGTATTCTTATCGGCACCCGCCGGTGGAAGCAGAGGAAGAGGGAGGCCACCACTCCGATGGAAGGACCAAGTGGAGACCGATTTGCGATCCCGCGGTGTTTCCAATTGGCGCAACGACTGGCGAGCTATGTTGGACGGTCAAAATCGCCCAGGCGGTTAGATGACCATTTAAAGAAGAAGAAATGACTCAGTTTCAGTGATTTCCTGCAGTACGTCGGGACTTAAGTTTGTCTAATATAAATAAAGTAGGGTATAGCGGAGCTATTTGGACAACTTTTTTCCGATCCTATTATTTACCCTTCAAAGTTTAGTTCAACCAAGGAAATTTCGCACTGCAAAAATATTATTCATCGGGAAATTCAGTCAGATATGACATGCAGTTAACAGAAATCGCCAGATCTATTTGGCCACCTGGCTGAATTTTCTTCGAATTACACTTTAAAGATGAGCAAATGCTATGTGGAATTAGTGTCAACATTACTGATGCAAAGATTGCACACAGCGCATTGCGTCTAATTTGAAAAATTTTCAGGCAATGTATTTTCCACTTCTACAATGTTAGGATAAATTACTTATTTGCAAAAGATAAACACTGTCAAAATCAAAAATAGGTCTCTGAACGCGCTTTTTCTAAGACTTAGTTCGTTAAATTCTAGATTTTCGACAGAGTTTAGAAGTTTACGCTTTTTTTCTTGCTCTTATCTTACAATTTGATGCTTTGCTAAATAGCCCCGATAGATGGGCCCTCGAAAAAAAAAAACACTATAACACAAACCACTATAGGATTCTGTAGTATTCTGTAGTAATCTTTGTGGTTGGCGCGTAATGGCTATAGATTACTATAGCAAGGTGGTGGCCGAAGAGCCCCACATGCTGTTTCAAATACAATTTATTGACTAAAAATATGAATCATAAAAATCAATACGCGAGTAAAAATCATATACATTGCTCGAAGTACACTTGAATTGAGTTTTAAATGTTTTGAAAATATAATAAATACACTTAAATATTGTGTATTTATTATGATATATATATTATAATTCCTTACTATAACAGAATATACTTGTTATACATTTTCATTTTACGCTAGACAAGCAGACAAAAGAAGATAAGAAATATTTCATTCGATCTCAATTTTACGGAAATCTAAAAACAAATGCATTTGAATTTCGCACAAATTAAGCACGTCCAATATTTCTTCAGGTCTGAGGGGCGCAATCCCCTATATTCGCTACTGCACAAATTACATATCTGCATATGTTTTTTTGATGTGTAAACATCTTTGGGCTCGGTAGGGGCTGTCCAGGAAAGTTACGCGTCGATGCTTGTAAGCGTAAAATCTGCCTGCGTGTATAGAATCTTGTTCGACTGCTTTGCTGCTATGTATGTGGCGCTCTGTGCTGTGGTGATTGTTATTATTCGGTAATCGTGCCTAAACTCTATGAATGCTATCAATCGGCAAAACACGAAGGCAACTGCGTTTATCATTAATATACAAAGTGTTTACAAAAACAAAATAAGTGATTAGTTACGTTAAATTTATTTTAGATCTGAATACTCTAGACGGTAGTTAATTTGTTTTGTTTGTGTAATCTTTTTGGATATACTTATCGAATGATATAACATAAAGTAAAATATAACATAACGTAAAATATAATAAAGTAAAATATAATAAAACAAAATAAAACAAGTAACGAAGTCTAAGTTCGGGTGGAACTGAACATTATATACCTAGTGTCATCCCAATTTACGCAGGTCTATTTTAATACTTTCAGTTCATATTTGCGTTCAAATAGACAGACGGACAGACAGACAGACGGACGGAGAGACGGGCATGGCTAAATCAAATCCGCTCATCACGCTGATCATTTTAGTGAACTTTTCTCTTCTTGTTCTCATACTTACATACATTTAGGGCCACTTTCATAAAGGCCGGTTAAGCCTAATCGGCGATGCGGTATAATTAACATGTTTCATGACGGGGTGCTAAAATTTAATTTTTTTTATTCATTTCGTGCTAAACGCTTGTAAACAACAAATCTGCTGAAATTGGCAGGTTGCAAAACTTTTATTTATATTTTTTACGTCGATATCGGAGAAAACACAGAGATATCCTTCGTATTTGCTCATCCCGATATTCTTAGCAGAGGTCCAAGTTGCCCTCGAACTCTGAGCAGAACTGAACTTATATTTATAAAAGTTTACTTTGGGTAACCTATTGGCTTTGTTGACAGAAAGCTGAGCCGCTTTGAAGCAGAAACGCTTCCATTAAACAAGGGGTTATTTATATGTGTGACTATAGTGGTCAAAACTATATTTTTATTTAATTTTTTATTTAAACATTTATTTTTATTGAATCACAATTTTCAATTTGAATAATCATGTTTTATACCTATCAAAAATTTTCTCTTTGAAAATATACAAATTTTAAAATTAAAAATACACAAAGTATAAAATAGACAAGTAAAAGTTATCATTAAAATTAACCCTACATATACTCCCCTCCAGTGAAACGAAAATAAACTTAAAATACATTTAATTAATATTAAAAGTAACTTTTTTGGTCTTCCTTTTTTGTAGCGTATTTGAATTAGAAAGTGAAAGAAGTAAGAGTGTTTGCTGGTTTTAATAAATCAATTGAAAAAGTTTTAATAGTGTTTCCATATTGTATTGTAAATGTTTTATTTTGTTTGGAGATAACTTTGAATGGTCCTCATAAGGTGCTTCTAAGTTATATTTATGAAGAACTTTAACAAAAACAAAATCACAACTATCCAAATTTTTGAGAATAAAACCATTTTCTTTTGAACGAACTAGAGAAAAATGTTGTCTTACTTTTTGAAGAGTTATTATACCTAGTAGTGCTACGCACACAAGGTATATTAACTTTAGTCGCCTAACGGCAGTACGTAACGGCATAAACGGATCGAGATAGATATTGACTTATATATTATCAAAATGGGCGAAAAGAGAAATTGATTAAGCCATGTCCGTCCATCCGTCCGTCAGCCTGTGAACACGATAACTTGAGTAAGTTTTGAGATATCTTAATGAAATTTAGTATGCGGGTTCCTTGGCACTCACCACCGAGCGGTTTTTTAAATAGGTCCAATCGGATGATAGTCCCGCCCACTTTTTATGTATAGAATACTTTCGAAAACACACCTATAAGGATAAAATTTGGTGAATACATTGAGATTGAGGCATAAAATAAAATTTTTAAGAAATTCTTGAAAATGGACTTTTGATCAAGTCTAATTTAGAAATAATATTAATCATAAATCAAAAACCGTTGAAGATATCGAAACGAAATTCAGCACGAAGATTTCCAGGTATGCAAGGAATGTTCCAGAAAAAATGCGCGGCATCGGTTAGATATATTGAATAGGCAATAACTTTGCGTAAAATAGCTTAACAGCTTTTATATTTCACTTTTAAAGTTTCCGCAAACAAAGAAATCCAAAGACCTAAAATTTTCGAAAATGGGCGTGGCCCCGCCCCTTTTATAGTGGAATACTACACAAAACTTTTTATTCCATAACTTCGCCAAAAAGTGATTTACCGAAACGAAATTTGGTGATACTGTTTAATATATAAAGGTAAATGTTGGCTGTAAAAATGGGCGAAATCGGTTAATGTCCATGCCTAGTTTTTTAACATTGTTCTGAAAAATTTTTTTGTAAAATTTAAAAAGCGATATTTCTACAACTAAGCAAGTTATATCAATCAGAGTTTGCACACATAATAAGCTTTTTTAAAAAAAAACTCGGACGCAAAAAAATTTGGTCAATTTTGAAGAAGTAGGCGTGGCGCCGCCCACTTTTCAGCATAAAATTTCTGCAATTTTGAAAGGCAATCGCTCATAATTCAATCTTGATATTTCAATCAAAATTGATCAGCTGCTTCTCAGTAGTATGTATTATACTCCTGCCAAAAATTAGCCAAATCGGAAAACACACAAGCAAAATATTCGGGCACGTAGTTAATAGCCCACTGCAATAGCGAGTTATATCTCTTTTTTGATTTTCATACCTTTAATAAACATTAAATGTGTGTAAGTATGAGAACAAGAAGAGAAAATTTCACTGAAATGATCAGCACGATGAACTGAGTGGATTTAGCCATGTCCGTCTCTCCGTCCGTCTGTATGTCGGTCTGTCCGTCTGTCTATTTGAACGCAAACTAGTCTCTCAGTTTTACAAAAGAATGCTGAAATTCGTTGTTTGCTTTCGCCATTTTATAATATACTAGCAAACCCGGTAGACGTTGTGTTGACGTTTTGGTGCATAGAACACATCTATATATAAAATATCAGTACCTGGGCGACCGAGCTTTGCTTGGCATATTCATAGGTTGCCATACAATTTAGTTTATTTAGATAATCATCAATAAAGATATTCTGGTTGTTTGTATGAATAGTTTTACTTACCAGCAGTGAAGCGTTCTAAAGACATATCTTGATAATACAAATATGTTTAGAATTTTTTATTAGTAACAAAGTTTGAATACACAATTACTTCTTGGCGGCTGCTCAAACAAATTTTCGACAAGTCTTTACAAGATTCCTTGCTGAATTGTATGGTTAGCAGCTGTCGATTGTTATCAAATAATCGAGAAAGATTAGGGTCACATGGGTATATTTGTGGGTTAGAGCTCCATATATCGGTCAACATTCTGTGATTTTTTCTTTATTTTTAATGATAGAACTATGCAAAACTTTATATATTCAATACATATGAAATCTATTGCAACACTTCCTTCCATTCCATGTTCCGAGTACGTTTCTTTTTTCCGGAAACATTACTTTAAATGTATTTGGTCACATAACTCTTGGAACGCCATATATAACATACCATGCATGAACATCGATGAATTTAGCTACACTCCGACAAACTCAAAAGTTTATCCCTGATCTTGTCGAACAAAAGTAACAACCCTACTTAGAAATATTTTTTTTTTCAATACGCAGTAAAATACCTTTCGTTTGATACCCATATTGGCATATTTCATTTCTTTAAAAAAATGTGATAGGTAGCAACTCCGTAAAAACTCCTATAAGGCAACACCTAGATAGGAATTCTTAGAATGTGGTACCCTATGTACACACCAAATTTCATCCAAATCGGTTAAGCCATTTGCGAGATATTCGAATAAACAAATATATAGGAATAGCTGGTTAAAAGTTCAAAGATATAATAAGCTCAAATGGCAACAATAAGTGGCAATCCTACTAACTACTGTCTAAGCTTTATGGAGGGCGAGTAGTTTTTTTGAGTTATTTTTTATTTTATTTTATTTTTTATATAATATTATTGGTTTAGAGAGGAAAAGGGGGTGTGCGGAGCACATGTTTGATATAGGGAGCCCTTTTCTAGCATTTATTTATTATTTTATTTATTTAAATTATTTGTTCTATATAGAACGGGGTGCGGCGCACCTGTTACACCTTGTATGTATTAATTGGGGGCGAGCAATGTTGGCCTTTGAGGCATTGCGGGGGATTGGCTTCCTCATTCTCGTTGTGAAAACCCCCCTTGCACATATTGCATAGGGCGATATTTTGGGAATAGTAAATTATTTTATTTGTATATTTTACTTGACTTATTTGTTCTATATAGAACGGGGGGTGTGGGGCACCTTTACACCTTGTATATATTAATTTGGGGCGAGCACTGTTGGCTATGAGGCATTGCGCGGGATTGGCTTCCTCATTTTCGTTGTGAAAAACCCCGATATGGGATTGTAAAGCATAAACTATATCTTTGGGATATTTCATAAGCTGCTTGCGAATTACAAGAGAGTGCAGCGCAATAGACGAAACAAATAGTTATAGCTTATGTCGCTTAAACAGCAGAAAAACCCCTTTCTTTTAGTACCCATATTGGCATATTTTATTCCATATAAAAAAAATTTAGATAGGTGGCAACCCCAAAAAAAAAATCTATGTGGCAACACCAACGTAAAAATTCTTAGAATGTGGTACACTATCTACATACCAAATTTTATTCAAATCGGTTGACCGGCTTTCGAGATAGTTGTTAGGTAGTTACCCTAAACAAAAAAATTAATCTAAAAACCTCAATAAGTGGCAACCCCACTTATAAATCTTTTTTTTTAAATACGAATTAATGTATCTTTCGTATGATATTTATACTGGCATATTTTATTCCATATAAATAAAAAAATTAGATAGGTGGTAACCCCAAAAAAATAACCTATGTGGCAACACCTAGGTAAAAATTCTTAGAATGTGGTACACTATCTACATACCAAATTCCATCCAAATCGGTTGAGCCGTTTTCGAGATAGTCTGGATATACAAATATACAAGAATAGTTCGTTTAAAGTAATAAGATGCACAGCACAAATAAAATTAAATAAATATAGTTTCATATTTAAAAAAAAATATATAAAAGTTTTTCCGACTCCCGGCGGTACCGTTTATGAGGGAGAAGCGGCTAAACACATGCATGATAACTGCAAATGCGGTATCAAAAAAACCATTTGTATGTTCAGACCACTTTTCCGCTGAAGATTGTAAGCCGAGGAACCGATGTGCTCAAGTGGACCGCAACGCCAAAAAAAAATAAATTAACAGAATTATGGGTAGAGCAATTTCGATGAAGTCAATCAAAATTATAGTTATTTTGATATTTTATCTGAGGAGGGTCTTTGGAAACCCACAGAAAAGCTCATGCAAAATTTTAAAGCATTAAACTCTATTTTTAATAATTAAAATAAGAATGATTTGAACGATTCTCCTGGACATATGGAAAATTTAATTTCTCATGCTAAAAACTTAGAAGATAACATTTTTAAAAGATTTCTTTTGGGTAGGACGTATTTTCGAATACGATATTTGAACAGAAAATATAGTCAAAATAAAAATGTATCCAAAAAAATGGGGAATATTTACAAGGATGCGCTAAACCTACGATTTGTTTTTTTTACAAATGACAAAAGCAAAGACCGAAATTAGCGGCAGGTTATATTTTATGAAAGATTTGCATTTGAAGTTGCAAAATTTTTCATAAGAAAACATACAAAATTTACCCGATTTGCTTATAATTACACACTTAAAACAATTAAATACGCCTATCACTCAACTGTATATATCACCAGCACTGCTTATTTTATATTTTTCACACGTTTAAAATATATAAAAAGCAAACTAAGATCTCCAAATAAACTGCCATCCATTTTGGCCGAATCACTTGTAAACAACAATGGTGGTTTGCTACTAGTTGAATCACCAGCGAGTATAGGTAGTGCCAGAAATGTGTAAATGAATATAGATATTTTTCAATAGCTAAAGTTGAGGACTGAGAAAGGTTTTAAAAGCTATCAGAAGACATACACGACCATAGGTATTTTCGATGAAAAAGCGCCGCAAGCGAAAATTTGGAGTAAATATCTTTGATATTAATACAACATATTAGCAAGTTTTTTGTGATCTAATGTACAGTCATTGGAAAAAGAGAGGCAGGCAACCTTTTTTTTATTCCAAATGTTGTTTTTTTTTTTGATAATAAGACAACTTATGGCATATGTTTCTGTTCTCGTACACGTTTAAAATGAGCGATGTCATTTGTTTGATATTAGGAAAACTTATTGATATGATAGACATTAAATAAACTATTACAGGTCAATTCTACTGTGGTAATAACTTTATTATTACCGGCAAACAAATTCACTCGCCAACTTTTACTCCTTTTTGGTATTCTGAGGGCAAAAGTTTTCTGGTAACACCGTTACCACCAAAATAGGTGGTAACATGTGGTAACATCAATATAAAACAGCTGATGTTTACTTTGAAAAATAAAAAATCGAAAGTGCAATTGAACAAAATAAACAAAGTGAAAATCAAACAAATAAACAGGTATATAGTATTAATAAATCACAATAAAAACTGTGTATAACGTTTCTAACGCCAGTAATTCCTTTAATATAGTAAAAATGTCCGCGTTAATACTATTGCTGCTGGCTGAAGAAGATGAAAATGATGAAATGTTGGAGCGGAGACACAACTTGAAAAGCCTTCGGGACAGTAATGATCCGTTGCAACTTCCTTCCAATATTTTCAAGCAACATTTTCGTTTGCCGAAAGAAGCCTGTAAAATGCTCATAGAACAGTTGTGGCCAAAGGATGCCCAACCTACTTCTCTGGCCTTTGGAGTACGTTTTTTTTGTTGTCTGACATTTTTGGCTCATGGATCATATCAGAAATGTGTTGCTAACAATATATATGCTGCGCTCAGCCAATCTTCTGCGTCACGAGCTATCAAATATATAACAAATTTGATTGTGAAGGAAAAAGCATCTGAAGTGAGTTTTCCTACCACAAACGAAGAGCAGTTGGCTATAAAAGCAAGGTAAAGTTGAACGTGGACAGTTATAGACAGTACATGGGCTAATATTTTTTGTTTATACTTGTTTAGGTTTTACGCAAAGTTTGGATTGAAGGGTGTTATCGGTGCAATCGATTGCACACATGTAGCGCTGATTTGTCCACCAAGAAACTCTCCCAACAGACCGTGTAGCCTCTACATGAATCGCAAGGGATACTACAGTGTCAATGTGGAAGCTGTTTGTGACGACAACTTAAAGTTTCTAGCGATTGATGCAACTTTTCCTGGGTCATGCCACGACTCAGGCATATGGACAACATCAAACGTGCGTGCGTTTATGAGCGAGCAGAGAGGAAGTTTACTGTTAGGTGGTCAGGGCTACCCACTAGAGCCTTGGCTTATTACACCCTTAGCTCAGCCCACTAATCCTCGGGAACAAAAGTTCAATAAAATACATTGTAAGGCTAGGAATGTTATTGAAAGAGGCTTTGGGGTTGTTAAGTCACGTTTTCGATGCTTGGCAAAACATCGTACTCTGAATTATAGTCCCGAAGCAGTAACAATAATTGTAAACGCATGCTTTATTCTTTATAATATTGTAAGAAAAAATTTTCCAAGCGATGAAGTGGAAATTGAAGAAGTGGAGCTAGAAGAAGAAACCACTGCATCCGAAGATACCACCAACACCCATCTTCGCCGCCAAGGCGAACGGATTCGCCAGCAATTAATAAACCATATACCCTGACTACCTTTCTTCGAGTAGAAAAACAAAATAATATAAAACAAAACACAAACAAATACTGAGAAGGAATAAAAATTTACACAAAAGTTAAAATTTTGAAAACTTTATTATTGCAAGTTTCTAGTTGGTGGGTATATATTTTATAATATATGTACATACATGTTGCAGAAAAAAGCAGAATGAGTACAATGATAACGACTTAAGTTTAACAAAAATTATTAGGTAATCGTTAATATTAGCTTAACTCGATTGAATTCAGGTACAGCAGTATACTGGTTGTTATAATTATAGCACCACTAATTTCTTAAAATTTTTTTAGTTTTTTAAAGTTTGAATTTACTTTTTTAACAGTTAACAAATAAATAACTTTATCACATTTCAAATTTCTTCAATAAGCAAAAATGACTCCACCATATTGATACATTCAAAATTAAAATAAATTCGTCCTAAACCAAAAAAAATAAAACTCCATTATATAAAACCAAAAAATTAAATAAATTCAGTCTAATAATTATTTCTACTTAATACTAAAAAAAAAAATTCAGTCCTAATTTTACTTAATACTAAAAAAAAAAAAATTCAGTCTTACTTAATACTAAAAAAATGTATTTATATTTTAATTTTGGTATGATGTCATCCAATTGATGTGTCCAATTTAAAAAAAGAAATGAAATTGATTAATGATTTCATTGCTCTTACAAACCAAAGATACTTTTTGTTTGTTATCTGCATCTCCATCCACATCAAGGATACTTTTCATTTGAGATTTGAATCTCACTACAAATCAAAAATAATTTTTGGATGGATACTCAAATCAAAAGTATTTTTGATTTGGCTGGATACTCAAATCACAAATCAAAAGTATTTTTGATTTGGCTGGAGATTCAGATAATAAAGGAAAATTATTTTTGATTTGTAGTGAGATTCAAATCTCAAATGAAAAGTATCCTTGATGTGGATGGAGATGCAGATAACAAACTAAAAGTATCTTTGGTTTGTAAGAGCAATGAAATCATTAATCAATTTCATTTCTTTTTTTAAATTGGACACATCAATTGGATGACATCAACAACAACAACAACAACCTCATACGAGTTTAGTCCTGGTTTTGCCTTTGCAGTGCCACCATCTCGTGAACCGCCGCAGCCAATGACGACAACCCATTTGCCAAATTTTCAAAGGCTTGAGCAAATCTTGACTGCTCATGCCGTCTGTCCCTCATGTCCTCTTGCAATAATTGCAAAATTTCATCGCGAACACCCCTCCTCCTGTTGCGTGCCGGTGGCAACAAAATCTGCCTTGGCGAATCACTCGGCACTTCAGAATTCGGGGCGGGATGGGGAGTAGAAGGACGTGAGGGAGTTTGTCTGGGAGATTCACTTACCACTAAGCAAAACGAGGCAAACTCGTTCGGGTCGTCTGGAACCGGTGATATGATCTGCGCTGGCGTGGAATTTCTCGGCGGAACATTTTCGGCATTGTTGGCGTTCTATTATGTAAATAAAAGAGTATTATCGTTCAACATGTCTATTATAATATAATAATACTACAACATGTAATACTACAATATCGCTTGTATGTTTTAGGTATATGTAAATATATTTACATTCTTAAACACACACCACTAGCGGGTATTGTTGTATTACACATGTTTATTACCATTTTACTTACCTGGAAGCCGAGCCGCGAGGTTGAGTGGCCCTCTACAGCAGCAAGCCCAAACACCTCTAACGCTTGCTGCTCGAACTCCGTCAGCTCTGCCGCAGTGTTTTGTCCGCCACCTGTCTGCCTCCTCCCCGCAGTCAATTTTCGGGCCCGGGCACGCAGCTGCTTTCGCCAGTTTCGAAAACTCTGAAATTATAAATTTGCATATTCAGTTCTAACCCTGATTGTAACAATAATATAATACAACTATCAGACCCGGCAGATGTTATACTTTTTTATTGAATTTTTCGCCTTGAAACAATTTGAAGAAGTTATTCGTATACAAAATTTAACGCTTTACAAAAAAGGTCCAGTAGAACTTTCCGGAAAATAACAGAAACCCTACTGAGCTGTTCTGACAATTTCAACAAAATCGGCACAGTAGTTTCCGAGTCCATAAGCTGCATACATGTATGCATAGATACATCCTATTTTATATAAGTATGTATATTCATAAGCATTCCAAAGCACAATTGGTAGCTCAGCATATCAGTGATAGCTTCTTGGAACGCACAGCTGAGTAGTTGAGTTCCACAAACAGTTGCCACTTTAGTGAGCATAAAAATTTTGAACTCCATTCACTCAGTGTATCTATCGATTGGTTGTTGAGAGTTGGCTCAACGTATCGTTCCAGTAGCACATTTTCTATCACTCAGCTGATAACTGATTAGTGGAGCTAACAGTTGCGCTTTGGAATTAGCCCACTAATTGTTTGGTAAACACACACAATCATGCCGTAGCCGGTGTTTGTTCGACCGGAGTACATATTTTTGCACACACAAAACTCCTAACTATATAGAAACTAAATTTTTGTTCAATTCCCTTACCTCACGCCAAGCATCCGGTGTCCGTGATGGCCCCACCATCGTATTTAGGTTTGCGGATATCTCCTCCCACAATTTTTCTATCAAATGTGGCGATGTGGGGCAGTTTTTCCCCTGCAGGAGCTCGGGATGGTCCTTACAAAATGCCACATACAACCGCAACTGCGCTGGGGTGGTGCGTGCATATTTTCTGTAAATAAAATAAACAATTTTTAATAAATTTCATAAAATATTTACCAAATTTACTTACTTGTTCATTTCCATTTTTCGGTCTTCTTCTTTTTGATAAACAAGAAACATATGGCAGGTGACTAGCAGGGTTGCTTTTCAATTCACCATACACACTGGTGAGTTTTTTTGCCATTAGAGCGTTACCATCTGCTCAGAATCGCGGGTACTTTAGTTGGTAACGTGTTTTAGGGAAAATTGTTTGCCGATGGCAATTTTACCGGTAACGCGCAGCATAGGGCTGTTAATGTAACTTATTGACAGATGTTTTTGCTCTGATAGGCATTAAACTATTTAATAATATATTTGTAGTTATTTGAAAAAGCGCAGCAGGCCAAAATTTTAATACCAATGTAACTAAATGGCAGGTTTTTCTGATCTTATTTTAATTTATTGGAAAGTTTTTGCTACTAATGCATGGCATAGTAACATAGGTAAAAGCAGAAGAACAGCTGATAAATTATTTTTTTTTTTGTTGGGTTTGAAACTCAAATGTCAAGCTTTGTTTATATTGGGTTTGTTTACATTTTATCAAAACAATTGTATTTCTGCGGTAGAACTGAACTGTTTAAATATTCACGTTTTCTTGAATTTAGTGGCTATTTTCATCAGAAATGGGAAAGTGTGTGCTTTGCAAAAAAATAAGGGTTAAAGGTGGTGGTGTCTTTTTCAAAGTTTCCCAGGAGTAACGGAGGAGAATTGATTGGAACCGAGCATTTCGCAAGATCAAATCTAATTGTAGGTGCGAAGCGATTGCATTTGATGCCCAACCCTGTTCCAACCCTCAATATAAATGCACATACAATGTAAGTATACACGCAAGGATTAGGATATACTTATGCACCAATAAGAACATATTTCTAGCTACTAAAGTGGCGATGGAGCTGAAAATGTTGGTATCGAACTTCTTTCGGACGAACCTTTAGATTTAAGAGTTCACACTAACTCAGAAGTGGCAAAAAGTGGTTCTGCACACACCAATGGAGCCACTCAAACTGAGTAAGTAATACAAGGTGGCGCAAAAGTAAGCTTCCGATGTTCAGCATATCGGTTGTGGCACGTGGAGTGTGTGCTGTTGCACCGTCTTGTTGGAACCACATGTTTTCCAATCCCAATTCATCAAGTTGCGGCAAAAAGAACTCGTTGATCATTGCTCTGTAGCGCTCACCATTCACACTAACCGTTTGGCCACGACCGATTATTGGTCAAATAAATAGTCAGCAATATTCCGCGTTCTGGAGCAGTGTAGCGTAACATTGTTTATTAACGTGTATTTCGCATGTGTTTACTACACAAATGTCAAAACAGAACTGACTTTAGGGGCCAATCGCAAAATTTATAGCATTTTCTGATAGGAGGATTACTTTTGCGCCACCTTGTATAAGGCTCAGCATGATATTTTATGTGCACTCGTAAGCACAGTTTTCTTAACAAAAGAAATTTCCTCGCCCTATAGTAATTCAGTGTACCATGGAAATGGAGATTGCCATAAGTAGTTGTTTGAGGAAAATACCAAATTGAAAGTCCAGCTTCATGAAAGTGCTTCCGTAATGTCTTTCATTAAAAAAATGTTGACGGAAGGCCAGGTTAGGAAAATGATTGCGAATGGTTTGTTTACCATCAAGAAAAATGTATGTAAATTTTCTTATACTAATTGTTTTTGTTATATAAAAAAGAACATACAATGGTCGTGGGGCGATATTTCAAATGCCATATGCATTCACACTGCTGGGCCCCGAGCATACAGGCATCTTTATGAAAAAGGCTTTCCACTACCGCATGTGACCACATTGCAACGTTGGTACCGCAAGATAAATGTGCAGGAAGGTATTTCGACGAAATGAAAGTCATTGAGGCATACGAATGTGAGCCTACAGGAAGCCAGCTAATTATGTTCAAGTGGTGATGGCACGCGGATTGTGGAAATCGTGGAAGCAGTGTTTTTGATTTTGACTGCAAAATGACAGTTGTTGCAATGGTCTGTGATATGGGGTCTTTCTACCAGAAACTATGGAGGGACCTCGGCATTACCCCAGGTATAAATTGAGTGTACACATATCAGTTTTTAACTATCCTGATTTACAACAATTTAGACCGTCCTTGGCTTCCGAACCCCAGTAATCCGGAAGAAAAAGTTTTTGCATTTGCTAAAATTAATACGCAATCATTTTCTTGATACGGGATTCATTTGGTTGATAGTTGATGTTATAAAACATACATCCACATCCGATATGTCCATAACATTTTAGTTGTCCGAAGAACTTATCCGTTGAAGGAATAGGTAAGCTAATATTACTTATTTTATAGCCGCAAAATGTATATACTTAACTAATTCATTAAAAAAGTTCAGCTAGACAAAAGTTGAAACTTTCAGCACAATTGCTTTCTAATACGACTGCGGATGGCATTTTGCGGTGCTACGGTATTGGATGTTGTAGAGGCGGTTGAGATAGCTGAATTGGCTCAGTTGGTGAACGACGTACTAAACTCATATGTTAACACGGTCAATTATCCAGAAAAGGTAGTGTTTGTGCGTAATAGATAAAAAATTATATTATATTGATTATGTTTTAAAGAAACCTTTTGGACTGAAGATCGAAAAGCAGATCGAAATTTTGGACCGGATGAGCAGCTTCATGTCCGGCGTAATAATTCCGAAAAAGGCAAGCTTACAGGTATTTCAAAAAGGTGTGTTAGTGTCAAATAATGCACTGAAGCAGTTATACGATTACCTAGTTGCGAACTAAAATTTTAAGCACGTGGTTACAAGGCGTCTAAACCAAGATGTGCTGGAACATATCCTTGGAAATATCCGAGTGGCCTAATGCGTCACAGCCTCAGCTGTTGTGGAAGAGCAGGAAGTCGTCGAGACTCTGAGTATCGACCATGTTGAATGTGACTTCGATGTTTTTCAAGACGATGCAAAGAAATTTAGAGTTAGTTTTTCTTGCTATGAACTCGGCGGATATAGCGCATTGCAAAAACATAAGGCAGTGATTATTCGACAAAGCAGCACATGTAAATCTTCCTGACAGCGTAAAACGATTTTTTTTTTAAGTGCCGGGTATTCTTCCAAATGCGTTAACATAGTATCTTGGGTAATACTATACATCCAACGTCAACTGTAAAAACTGCCCTAAAAATGTCGATATTTGTACCCAGAGACGCGTTTCAGTCCCAGGAACCCAGTCCTTGCATCTTTAGCAGTTCCCTTTTGCAGTATCTCCTAACTGGACGGCTGACTTTTTATTATTAGTAGAACAAAAAGTTTTATTTTTCATGAAATTGTAAGCCAATTGAATTGCCAAAATCAATTGAATGTGTGTGTGTCTCTGCGAATTTGACAGTTCCTTTTTGACTTGAAGTTTCCTCAAGTAACTACAAAATGTATAGCAGGGTTGCATTGCTTCCCGTGCTTCTACCTATTTGATATACCTTGATACTAATGTAACTAATAGGTGAGTTTTGCAAGCAGTATCTAGTGACTAATAACTATCTATCTCTATGGCGCGATATACAACAGGTATATCATCATAAACCTCCTAAGAGATTTTTGCGCCAAGCTTCTCTTCCAATTTGTGGTGTGCCGATTTCAATTTTCCCTACAAATTGGTGGGACCTACAGTTTTTTGCCGACTCCGAGCGGCATCTACAAAGGAGACGAATTTTTGCTGAGAAGCCTGTCATGTCAGAAATACACTCGGAGAGTTTTTCAAACCACTGCCGAGGGGCGACCCCGTTTTGAAAAACTTTTTTCAAATCACTTTTGATGTTACCTGTACCAGGGCTCGAACCACGGACCTTCGGTGTGGTAGGCCGGCAACACTACCTTCACACCACGGCGGCCGCCATGTGACTAATAACTAGTCAATTTAAATTTTGATACAATTTGGTATTCAGTAAGCTGTCTCACATTTCTAGTCTCAAAGAGTTACTAATTTGTCAGCTGGTTCTAGGCAGGTCACAAACAGTAAAACTTGGATTAAAAATTAAAGAAATTAAAAAATAATATTTTTTAGGTGTAGAAACATCTATATATTAAAAAAAAATTCATTTAATTAACAAAAAATAAAATAAAAATAATAAATTGTCCGTGATCCTGTAGCCCGATTCTGTAACTTTTAACCACGCGCCGAGCGTTAAGCTTATCGCCAAATTTTGGCGTTTGTTCTTAACGAAAATGCGATTCTGTAACTCTCCTTTAACGCCGCTAAACAGCTGACTCTTGAAGGTGATAAAATATGGCAATACTTCTCTTTTCGCCGTATTTTGCACTAAATTACATGCAAAAAACTCAAAACTAATTTTTTTACTTTCTCCAAACGCTAAAACACTTGTAAATATATTAACGCTATTGTTAACACCTCGAACATAATTCGCGACAGCGTTAGCTAACACTTTTCGTGTGGTTAAAAGTTAGTGAATGGGGAAAAGCGTTAAAAATTGTGTTAAGCGAAGTTAACGCTAACACCTGGCGTCAAAATAGTTACAGAATCGACCTACTGGGCTCGAACCTGAATCTCACACGTTGTATTCGACGCGCTTATTACCTGGGCTATTATGATATTTATACATGCACTGTCAAATGCTGTACTTGAGATGTATGCAAGTGTGTTTTCACCAACTTTTTGTGATTTTCTCTTACAGAATACCGAAATCATCTGAAGTCAAAAAAATTTTCTCTAATAAAAAACCTCAAATTTAGGGACTTGAGATGAGACAAACTTACAGAATACAGCTATAAATGGCAAGTTTTTCTGATCTTATTTTAATTTATTGGAAAAGTTTTTTCTCTCGATATTAATGTATCTTCTTGACAGGTTTTTCTGATTTTATGGTTGTTTATTGGAAAAAGCGGCGCAATATTCGAGCAAAATAAACGTAAAAAGTCTTCGCGTTTCATAAAAAGCGTGTAGAAAAATGAAAAATTTGAAAAAGCAAATCATAAAATGGTGAATAAACAAAATGTTGCAGTGAAAGTGCAATAAGATGGTTTGTTTATTCCTTCATAAACATCAGCAGTTACTACTCGCTGTAACTGCAACTAATACAAAGGCATTGTTGTTGCCAATTAAAAAAACTTGTCGGGCTCTGTATTATAAAAATTTTAAATGTTTATGTCGTGTAACATAGTTTTGTGTGTATAGTGAAAAAGAAATCGGGTAAAATGATAAAATTTGGGCAGATTTAGCAGCAACAGTGGTGGCAACGGCAGAGGCGGCAGAAGTTGAAATATTGCCATGCGCGGGAGTGGTTTGAGTAGCATTAACACTAGAGTAGGCGCCAGTGATAGTACCATGAACGGCAGCAACGTAATTATGATTGGCGGAAATGTCGAAATCATCGGCAGTAGTAGCGTAGTCATGGACGGCAACGGCAGCGTTGAGAACAGCATTTAAATTTTCTCCTGTGGTGAAAATTATTAAAGACAGCATCGGTACCAGTAGAAACGGAGGAGGCGGCAGTGTTAGAATTTTTCGCAGTCTCCATTGGTATCACCTACTATGCTCTGCAACAAACGCCGAAGCTGCATTGTTGAGGCAGAAGGGGGAAATTAAACTCCATTTTCTACCAACACATTAACTATTTCCTTTCTTGGA
Source organism: Merzomyia westermanni (assembly GCA_949987695.1). NCBI lineage: Eukaryota > Metazoa > Arthropoda > Insecta > Diptera > Tephritidae > Merzomyia > Merzomyia westermanni. The sequence goes on along the minus strand of OX465288.1, from coordinate 100,665,294 downwards.
TCGGGCATCGTTTGTAATAAAATAATAGTAAAAATTTCTGGGAAATGGTTCGACCTTTACATCTGAGTTGTAGTTTTTATTTGATTCCACGCAATGTTCACTAAATAAAAGATTACATAAAACCACGATGTGTTTCGTTGTCAATATCACCACAAATTTAAATGACACAAAAATCTCAAAATGTATAAATAAATGTGCGAAATATAATATTATGAAATAATCATATAAAAGTTGTTTATTATAAAATGTATGTCTTTGTGTAATGGCAGTCTTTTGTAATGTGTTTGTGTAATGCCTTATGGCGTTTTGCCGACGCCAATTACGCAAAATGTAAAAATGAATGTAGGTATAAAATGTAATGAGAGTTGGTTATTATAAAATGTGCATATATGAAATGTAACACAATTTCAATAATATAAAATATTTTAAAATACATACATATAAATAATTAATAAAAACAGCTGTCACAATAAATAGGCGATGGTATGGAAAAATTAATGAATGTATGAACGCTTGTAAAGAAATGTATGGAAATGAATGTATACTTTGATACGAATATTAATAGATATTAGAAAAATCATTTTTATTTGTTGAATGTTTTACTTCAGAATGAATTTTTCACCGTCGAAATCGGAAGCAAATAACTTTACCTACCTAATTTTGCAGTTCAAATCCACCCTTAAATTTGCCAACCCACTTGCCACATAAACCCCAACGCATCCTTCTATGTACATACAATGTAATCATACATACATCTATGTACATTACATATGCACATATATTCAAATGTACTACCGGCTGATGATCCAAATCAAAGATGCCCATATTTAGTTTTCACCCTGCTGGCACCATTGAAAAATGTTATAAAAAATTATCACTCTTAGAGCGCTCTCAGAGAGCGCAAGGTTTCGCATCTAGTCATTTTTGAACCAAATTCGATCAATGCACATGCACATCTGTGTGTATGACATACAAAATTACATACTTTACGCCAAAGAGAATGTATGAATAAGAGGCGTCAGTTCGCTCATTTGAAAATCGGCAGAATTTTTACTGGTATGTTCGATGCTACTTGATGTTTTCTATTATGGTTTCAGCGATTCCTCTTTGTGCTTTGTCCTTAATATTTCCAAATTATTTTAAAGTTTGTACTTTATGAGTGGGAATTAAGTAAATGCAAAAAGTAAACAAAAGGAATGAGTTGAATAAACCCCTCATTTTAATGCGATGGCCGTTAATTTTTAGCTTCGTTTGCCAAAAAATTCAAGTATTTTACAGGAATATATTTTTGATGCAAAAATTTAGTTAAAAGATACAAAATGCTAGTTCGAGATTTCCGATCCTAAATCTACGTATATTTATGACCTCCGCCCTTTATTAAAAAATGTTGGTTTGTTAATTTCCAATAGGTAATTTTTTTAAATAGCATATTTTTAAATTATAGTCGTAGGTATATTATTTATATAGGTTGGTATGCAGTTTTTACCTTTCACACATTAAAGCTGTGATTATTCGATATTTTTAGATTTGATAAATTTCATTAGGTATGCAATTAAAGATTTTATTCTCTCTCTCTCTCTCTATGGCGCGATATACAACAGGTATATCATCATAAGCCTCCTAAGAGATTTTTGCGCCAAGCTTCTCTTCCAATTTGTGGTGTGCCGATTTGAATTTTTCCCTACAATTGGTTTTGTTAAACTTTTTTTGTTAAGGCTGTTAATTTGGCTTTCCATTTCCAATGAATTGGTTAAAGGTAAAGAAAACATAAAATACGTTTTATTGCAATCAGAAGTACATAGGTATCTAATTCAAAACTTTAATATTTTGGTAAAACGTAAACAAAGTTGAAAGTGTTCGTTTAATTCCTGTAAAGAAATGATTATATGGTACCTAATAAAGAAACATAAGAATTTAATCTAAAACAAAAAATTAGTTTCATAGCAATTGCATTTGAAATAAATTTGAATTATTGAAAATAAAAAATAAATATAGGGCATAGGATTTTACATAAGGATAATAAATTGCATAAAAAAGGAGATATGCATGCGAATATCATATCAATAACGAATTAATATAGGGGGGATGCATTTTGTCGTCGGCAAATCACACATTCCTATTCCCATATCATCCACCAAAAAGTGTGCATACACATAAATAGATACCTACACATGTGCTGTCCACCAGCTACCATGCTACAAAAACAAAAACTATTCCTACGCACAGTCGCAGCTGCGAAATCTGTCCTAAAAATATGTCGTCATAAATGCAACAATAACAATTTCATTCATATGTCCGTTCCTTCGCAAATTTGTAAAAAATCAAATAATATTTCCTGATGAAGTTGAGATGAAATGTGGAAACATCGATCTTTCACAAATCGACAAAAAATTTTAATCTGACAAAAATCTTAATTTCCAACTTTTATATTGGGGGTATTCAGTGACGGGGTAAAGTTAAGTTCAACTCGGCATATTTGCTCCAAATTTTTAATTTAGGAACTTTATAAGTACTTTGCTAGGCAACCAGTTTTGTAAATTATATAATTTGCTGACCAGCCATACCGAAGGTCCCAGGTTCAAGTACCGGGACATGTAACATGAAGAAATTCAAAGTAGAACACGAGATATATATATGCAATATGTTGCTATTATTACTATATATTTTTAAATTATTACTATATATAATAACTAATATATACTAACATATTGAAAATCTTCACAAAAATGGAATCAAAAAGGGGCAGATATTGACCAGAAATTGCTATAAATCTATACTAAAACACGAAAAAATTATTATTCAAAGTTTTCTATAACTTTTTCATATATTTCATAACAAATTGCCATTTTTATTTCAAACGTGCCAAAGTACGCAGTCTATGTCGGTGGTCAAATTTTTGAGCTTTGTGATGAGAACCCTTACAAAAGTATATCGCAGTAGCAGAGCAACTGATTTGATCGACAATGTTGTACTAATTAGCAATTTTACCCTTTCCGGCATCAACTTCCTTTGTGAATGCCGTTTGCAAAGTTTTTATGTTTTCAAGATTTCTATGCTCTTGGCATTGCTGAAAAGTAAAATAAAAGTGTAGTCAACCGACTAACTATAGTCCTGCCAAGTTACACACCATAATACGTGAAAATGGAAAGGATTTTACGTTTTTACTGGTAAAATGTATTTAGTCCCCCTTTTCTTGTATTTTACTAGAAGCTGCAACGGCTACACTGTTCTTTACTGTCGCACATGCGTATGGATTTATGTGTGAGTATTCATATTGCATAGATGAAGATGTTACGTGGAATTTTTGCATTTTCGCTATGTCTTTGAAAATTCCGAACATTCAAGTGAGTTTTAGCGAAATTTAAATGTTTGCACATATATCCTTCATCTATTCAACTATGCCAGCAGACTTGGACTCACAAAAATATGTACATACATATATTAGATCGCATCATACGTATAGATGTTTGTACAAAGAGTTTGTATGTACAAAATTATGTGATAATAAACATTTTCTTATCAAATCTGATTATGATGAAGTAGGTATGGGGTATGACTTTTTTAAAACGCCCCTGAGGGTTAGGGGTTTAGAATATGCCCGAGGTAGGCATACCGATCGTAAGAGGCGACTAATATGCACAAAGGTAATGAAGTGCAACTCGATGGTTGATCTACGGATATGATCCCCAAAACCTTCGGGGAGTGTTTTTGTCGTTACTACATCAACAACAACTTTTTTGAATATTATGGGATTGTAAATTTTTTTATTTTTATTTAATTTAAATTCGGTAAAAAATATAGAAGTAAATTAGAAGTATTAAATATTCTTCATATTTCAGCTATTCCATATCTATTTTGCTTCTTTGCATATTAAGGTTTTGTATAGAAGAACACTTTACCATGAAATGCCTAGGTATGTTATACTTGTAAGCATGCCTTAAAACCTGTTTTTCATATCCAGTTGAAAGTTTTATTTAGTTTCATTTTCAAAATGCGTTTACTATTTAAAAAATATAAAATATCAAAAATAAAAAAAATGTTGTTCCCTGCGATGGGACTTGAACCTGGGTCTGGTAAGCCAAACGACCATATCAAATGGAAGCTTGCATGCATATTTTATGGAAATAAAAATATCTTCAAATATCTATTGGAAAACATTTTCAATTAATAAAATTAAAATATTCCAATATTTTGATATTTGCCATATTTAATATTTTATTTCCATTAAGTTGGTCAATTTGCACAATCATAATAGGCAAATATAATCAACTTCATGAAAACGCAATGCCGTGAATCACTCAACTTCATCAAAAACTCAATGCAGTAAGCTACTCGAAATAAAAATTTGCTACTCATCCGATCAGCTGATATTTGGCAAAGTCACTCTAAATAAATTAAGAAAATATGCAAAAGGGAATGCTTGAAACCCTAATAGATATCGGCGAGCAGGTGGAGCGAGTAGCTCTGCTCGAACATACGTGTTGGTGCCGCTTATTCATACATGCTCTTTGTTCACGCGCCCGTCAAAATATTGCAAACACACATCACATACATGCGTGTATCATTAATTATTATTTTATTTATGGCTGTATACATATTCACATACATACATCTGCACATGACATGCCCGCGACAAGCTAACTAACACGAATTTTGATTCTGTTGCGCCGTTCAATATTAGCAATAGAGGCGGGCGCAGGCCTTATTTTCTTCAGCACGGCCCTTCAAAAAAACAAATCTGTGCTACCAAGCATCAAACGACTATATTTTTACTACAATTTTGCCCAGCTTCACATAATTTGGTTGCTCGCAAAGGGGCAATACGCGCAGACAAATAAATGGTGATAGGGCCCGATCCGCCCCTACAAAAAGCTAAGCCAAATCTCATCCCCAAATGGAAAATTTTTCCGCGCGGTGGCATTGATCGTCAGAAGTACTGCCTACCACAGCTTTCAGACACTATCAAAAGCAAGTTATGTAGTAGGGGAAAAAGTTATGTAGTATGAAAATAATATTAAATTATTACATAATTCTTGAATAAAGGCATGTTCTTTGGTCATACGGTTCGGGATATTAATTTTCTCATTTTTATGTATGTTTTGATTTTGAAAATTTCTAAAAGAGGTACATAATTGTAGCGTTCCAATCAGCTATCCATATCAGTAAGACAGTTGTTTGTCTATATTTTTTTTTTTGTTTTTTTTTCAGTGGAGAAAGCATCGAAAGCCTTAAAGTCAGTGTGGGACTTGAACCTAAGCACTAAAACTCCAACCGTCATGTACCGATCCCCCAGGTACTACCGTTAAGTATTCCGTCGGGAGGTGGTTTGAGCACTAGTCTCAACGTCTGTTGGTCGGCGTAACCGTCCGTTTCAGTTCTTAACTGGGGATCTTTTTACTAGATTTTTCATTCTACTAGTCGGGAGTGGTGTTGAGAAGGTCGGTCTTGTCCACCAACACAAATATATGTATAAATATAACTACATACCTACTCTATGTATATATATGTAAACATGTTTACTCCGTTGGCAATGATTTATCGACACTTACATTTACCTCTTTGGTACTTCCGAAGCTAGGTGGTTGGACAGGCAGTGGTTCCAATCCGCCTCTATGAATATAACGCATCTCTTTGATCAAAAACTTACACTTACTTACACGATGGCTATAATGACACGCCCAGGCAGTTCTAATGAAACGCTTGGCCTATAGCGGCTCTAAGTGTGAGCCCAGACAGTTGGACGGGCCGTGGGTCCAAAACTGTCCTCAGTGGGCAGTAATCGCCGTTCTTGATAAGGTCCCGTGGACCAGCGGTGGAAGGGCCGTGGTTCCAATCCGCTTCAAATCTAATCACCCATGTTTCCAATAAAAATAAAAAACTTACTCGTATCACGGCTCTCATTGTGCGCCAAGACAGTTGGACAGGCCGTGGGTCCAAAACTGTCCTCAGTGGGCAGTGGTGGACCCGGCGGTGGAAGGGCCGTGGCTCCAATCCGCTTCAAATCTACTCACCCATGTTTCCAATAAAACACTTACTCGTTGTGGGCCAAGACAGTTGGACTGTCCGTAATTCCAGTGTCATTATCTGGCCGTTAGGGAGGCCATGTCTCTAAACCGCTTATCACTCGTACGATGCCCCATCTCTTATTCAGAGACTCCCGCCAAGCCGGCTTGCAACTCGGACGGATTGGAGACATCGTCTCTCCAACCGTCCGAGTTGCAGACTAGCTCGGCAAAAATCTCCAAACAAGAGACAAAGCATCGCACGAGCTACAAACAGTTCGGAGACATGGCCCGCCTCGCTCTTAGTTTAGTTCTCCCTCATGCGCCGCAGCCTTTCCTGGCTTCTTCGCCACTTCATGGTTTCTGCAATTACGTCGCACGCTGCAGTCCATTTTAGTTTGTTTTGTAGCATGTGCCCCACTAGTGTTTCCGAAGTGTAATCCTCATCGATAATGCTGCGTAGCCTTCTTCTAAAGCTAATCGATCTAGGGCATTCGAAGAATACGTGATAGACGTCCTCAGCCGCTCCGCCACCACAGTGGTCGCATAGGTTGTTTTGCTCGTGTTTGAATCGGTGAAGATATTCCTTGAAGCATCCGTGGCCGCTTAAGAACTGGGTCAAGTAGAAGCCTACTTCCCCGTGTGCTCTCGTTACCCAGCTTTTGGTATCTGGGATACAGCGGTACGTCCAGCGCCCCTTTGTGGATGTATTCCATCTGTGCTGCCACTTTTGCACGCTAGTCTCGTGTGCTTCGGTCCGCGAGTTTCTGTCCTCAGAAATCATCGCTGCTTCCTTTGCCAAAATGTCAATAGGGCACATTCCTGCGATTACCAGTGCAGCATCGTCTGAGACCGTTCTAAAGGCACTACAGACTCGAAGAGCACAGAGTCGGTAGGTCGACTTTACCCCGCGGAAGTACGACTGATACTCCGTGGCGTGATGCCAAACTGGAGCCCCGTAGAGTAGCTGGCTCTTTACGACGCCTGCAAGAAGCTGGCGGCGTCCTTGCTTTGGCCCTCGCGCATTTAGCATTATCCTCGATAACGATGATACTGTTTTAGATGCCTTTTCATTAGCATACTCTAGCTGTGTTTTGAGCGATAGCCTCCTGTCTATCATAATCCCCAGATACTTGACTGCTGGTAGAGTGTCGATGTCATGGCTGCCGATTCGAATCGTGACATGCTCTACCTTCTTTCTACTTGATATGAGTACCGCCTCTGTTTTGTGTTCCGCCAGCTGTAATCCGTGTTCCATCAGCCATGATTGAACGCTGGCTATGCTTGTATTAGCTTTGCCGCATATGTCGCTAAGGTGTTTGGCCGTAACAACCAATGCGATGTCATCCGCGAACCCTATAATTTGTACTCCGTGTGGTACTTTGAGCTGTAATACCCCATCGTACATAATGTTCCATAGCAGCGGGCCGAGCACGGACCCTTGAGGAACGCCACCTGTAACGTGGAGGGTTTCCGTGCCATCTGACGTTTCGTACTCAAGTAGCCTGCCGTCAAAATAGCTACGTATGATCCTTTTCAGGTAGTAGGAGACGCCTTTCCGATTCAGTATATCCAGAATTTTTGCCCAATTAGCACTGTTAAATGCGTTCTTTACGTCTAAGGTCACGATAAGGCAGTACTCCTTAGATCCTGCGAGCCATCTAGTGCCGCTTATTGCCTGTTGAGCCGCCTTTTTTGCCATGTTCACAGCGTGAATGGTGGATCATCCTTTCCTGAACCCAAACTGGTTTTCTGATATGCCCCCTACCTCTTCTATTTCTTTTTCGAGGCGGTCATAGATGATTCGCTCAAAAACTTTTCCAGCAGAGTCGAGCAGACATATTGGTCTGTAGTTGGATGGCTCCGCCTGGTTTTTACCAGGCTTTGGCAACAGAACCAGCGTCTGGCGTTTCCAGATTGAAGGGAATGTCCCCTCCGCTAGGCATGAATTGAACAGACTTGCGAATGTTGACGGCCTATATGTAACTGCCACTTTCAATACTTTGTTAGGCACGCAGTCTGGCCCGGGAGACTTGTTGTCCTCAAGTCGGTTAACCGCATGAACAACATCGTCGACGGTCACTTCCTCGAATTCGTAGGTTGGAACGTTTGATATGGACGACACCAACTGCCGTTGCGTGGGAAAAAGAGTATCGACCACGTTTTTAAGGAAGGACGGGCATGTCGGCATGGCTTTCCGCTGTTTCAACTTTTTCAAGACGACTTTGTAAGCTGTATCCCAGGGGTCATTCTCCGCGTCATCGCAAAGGTTCAGGAAGCATTGTCGCTTGCTGTTTGATATTGCCACTTTCAATGCGTGGCGCGCAGCCTTGTAGGTAGCCCTGCATTCTAGGAAATTCGGCCTCTCTCTCGCTCGCTGAAATCGCCTCCTGGCCTGAATGCATTCTCGCCTTACCAATTGTATGCCTTCGTTCCACCAATAGGTGGAATTGGGCTCTTTATGTGTGGACTTTCTGGCCATGGACGCGTCGCATGCTGCTTTTATGTCCGCCATTACTTTAGTGGCTATTTCGTTCGCGCTTCCTGTGTACTCAGATGTCGGCAACATTACCTTACAAACATCCGGGTCGAATGTTGTGAGCTTCCACCCCCGACGCTTAAGTACAATTTCTTTGGATGGCCTCCTTCCCCCGTCTATTTTGATATCCACGGTGATCGCTGAGTGATCGCTTTGAGTATAGCACTCGCTAATCTTCCACTCACACAGCCTGTAAATATTGGCACTTACGAAAGTAATGTCGATAATGGAGCCGAAGCCATTTCTAGAAAATGTGTGTCGCCCTCCTGTGTTGAGGAGCGCTATGTCCAGGCATGCGAACGCTTCAAGCAATGCTCTCCCTTTCGGTGACGTTCGCTGTGAGCCCCACTCGACTGCCCATGCGTTGAAGTCGCCAGCTATAATGACCGCTGCCTAGAGGTCGCATCTGTGGATATCTTCTCGACAATTTCTTCGAAGAGTTCCAATGGAGTGCTAGGTGGTATGTAGCAACTATATACGAAAATATCGCCTATCTTACCGCACACGAAGCCTCTTTCTTCAAGTATGGGCCCTACGTAAAGTGGGTTCTGTCCGCAAGCCCATATAGCGGCCTTTCCGTCCGAGTCGGGTAGCCAATTTACCGACCTTTCCCTGTATGGCTCGCTTAGCGGAGCTACATCAGCTTTCAGCTCGAGTGCTGTTTGCGCTAGTAGGTCTTGCGCGGCTTCACGGTGGTTGAGATTAAGTTGGACCAATCTCATGACGGTCTTAGTTTCCGGACCGCCTCTCTATATACCGGGCATTTGTTTCCCCCGGTGGGGTGATCAGTGCGATTGGATTCTCTTCTAGTGCACAAAAGGCACTTTGGTGAATTTGTACACATCTTAGCGACATGTCCATTGCCTCCGCATTTAAAGCACTCGTCTTTTACATCGATTTCGCTGGGGCACTTCCTCGATATATGCCCGAAATCCAAGCATTTAAAGCATCGTTTTGGCTGGGCTTTAGCACGAACGCGGCATATAACCCACCCTGTTCGGACTTTACCGCTGGATAGCAGCTTCCTGGCAGCTTCCGTGGGAACGGAAATCGTCGCCGTTTGTGTTCCGCCGTATGCTTTCCGAATGGATCGGATACAAGGCGGACTTACTTCGTAGTCCGGGAACTGGGAGTTCAGTTCTTGGCAGATTTCCGTTGCAGTGGTCACCTCATCCATGTCGCAGATTTCACAAATGGTCTCTTCGGTGAGGGACTTGACTTCTGCTTTACCTGATAACGCCAGTTCCACGGCTGTTTGCAGCTTGGCGGTGTTTACGTCCGAATGCTTGGTGAGCTGAAACAACAAGTCACCTTTTGCAGTCTTACGGATCTTACGAACCATAGTGCTCATTTCTTTTAGAGCCTCCTCGCCTTTCACTGTTTTCAGGATATCGGCATACGAGCACTCTCCCGTTTTTTTATAATAATGGCGTCCGGTCGATCTGCCTTCCTTCTTGGCCGCTTCTGCTTTTGAACCGTCTTCCATGTCCCTCCTTGGTCTACTGATTCGCTTCCCTTGGAAGCAATTCTCACTGCTGAGTCGGATGCCTTATCCGTTGATTTATGAGCATCCTTCTTTTTTTTTGCGTCTTTTTGTGGGGAAGGCGTACTACCGGACTCGCGTTCCCGGACGCGTTTAGCGCGTTGTTCGTGTGGCGGTTTGCTCAGTGACGGAGACGTCTGAGACTGCTTTGTAGCCACGGAACATTTTTTGCCCATGGCTTCTGCGGCTCCTTTGTACGAGACCGAGATCGCATTCACTATCTCTTTAAGGTTTTGGGTTATGGAACGTTTCCCACTTCCCATAAGCTCCGTTTACTCGCTGATTAGCTTTCCCAGTGAGCAGAAAGCGTGGTCCTCATCCTCCTTACCGTCGTCCTCACCGTCGGGGCCAGTCGTCGCATCTGTCCAGTTGAACCCGGGTAAGGCAACAGCTGGAGGGGCTGATCTCGGGGGAGACTGTGTTAGTCTCGACCGCGTCGCGAAGGGATCTACGCCGTGCCCTCCATCCAAATCGAGAAGATTAGCTGGTTTCTCCATTTTGGTGCCAGCTGGGGCATCCGCAGTCCTGTTTGCGGATCCGCCAACCGCACCCTTTCTATGCTCAGACACCTTTCCTTATATGTTTATTTTTGTTTTTTTACTTTGACTATTTTGGTTTAATTTTATTTTGTTTATTTTATTCTGTTTATTTTATTTAGTTTTATTTAATTTTCTTATTCTTATATATTTTTCTTATTTTATTTTATCTTATTTTGTTGTATTTATTTGTTTAGTTGATTATATTATATTTTTATTTATTTAGATATTTTATTATTTTTTTGTTTTCTAAATTATTTATTTGGTTTTATTTATTTTGCTGTTAATGTTTTGTTTAATTTTATTACCCCTTTTTACGACCCTCCCTATTGTCGTCAAACCAGTGGTGGTTTGGGACTTTGCTAATTGGCAGCACCAGCAAATGTCAGTTTTGCAGCCGATCTGTTTCCAATTTTTGGGCGACAAGATCAGCTGTATTTGACACTGGTTGAATTTGGGTGCTGTTTTGCTGTCTCGTTCGCGTAATTTCGCGTAATTTTCCAATAAGCAAAACCCACAAATTAAATTAATATTGGAAAATGGTGCAAAAATAAAGTGAAAACAATTGAAAAAAAGGCAATTGCAGGCCACGCAAGTGCACTCCCGCGTTAAGAACACTTACCAGGCAAGTTAAATGGTTAAACCATAAATTTCTACCTTTGTGGTTTGTTGTTCTACACTTTTTTTTTTTAAGAATTTGTTTAGAGCCCGCTTTCACTTAACTTCACCTTTGATCATGTCTACCAAGCAAATAAGAGTTGGCTGTCAAAAAATCTACTACAAAAAACTAAACGAACAGAGCTTCTATACATCACAACGTTGTATTTGCATTTACATGCAAAATTTCTATCTGGATCTGGATATCTTCTGATTGGAGCACGCCTACTGTTGATAACGAGTGAAAAAATACCATATTTCAAGCAGATTTGTGCCTAAAAAGGGAAAAGTTAGCACTTAGGCAAAACGGCAACATTCAAGCAAAAAAACACGGTTGACCAAATTTAAGACCAAATTTCAACAACAACAAGAAGAAGAGTCACTCCAAAATGTGTTGCCTACGCAGTCCCTTATGCCAAAGCTTATGCAAATAAGCAAACTCCTTCTGAATAAGGAAAACTTTTATTAAATTATTAAAAATATGTAGAAAAACGTTTTCTTATTTATTTTTTTACAATTGTTTAGGCCTGTTGCTGAACAATATCAGTTCTTTTTTTTTTTTTTTTTCTATCACATAGTTACTTCATTAAAACAAACTAAAGTTTTTACCAACTTTTGTTCGCAAAGGCGCGTAATTGAAGGAGGGCTATGTATGGAATACCCCGTATGGATTCAAGTTGGATTTTATAAAATGGACAAAAGTTATTAAATTTCATCATAGCTTTCTCGACAAAGTTTTACAATTTTATGAATAAGTGATTTTGTTGTAGGATTCTGAGGTGTGTGTGTAGAAATAGTTTTTGTTGTTGGATATAAGTTTGGTCAGACAGCATATGCATGTAGAGGGGTAAGCGCGGTGGTGTGAGGAAATGCAAGGAATGGATTTTGGTAAGTCATTGATTCGTAGGCAAGCAGACATACATATATTGATGAAACATATTTAGTTGTTTATGTTGAATATATGTGGACATATAGTAAATGCTCGTGGGTAGGTATATATTTCTATGGCCATTCATGATAAATTCGGCTGATCGAATTTCTTAATGTTTATATGAAGTGTGCCGGCAGACTTTTATACGTACGGATGTCGAGATAGACAATTGATTGATTTGAAGTACGGCAGAATACATATGTACGCGATCTTGATCCGGATAGTTTACTTACCTAATTTTAACAAAGAGTTCTCTCTCTCTATGGCGCGATATACAACAGGTATATCATCATAAACCTCCTAAGAGATTTTTGCGCCAAGCTTCTCTTCCAATTTGTGGTGTGCCGATTTGAATTTTCCCTACAAATTGGTGGGACCTACAGTTTTTTGCCGACTCCGAACGGCATCTACAAAGGAGACGAATTTTTGCTGAGAAGCCTGTCATGGCAGAAATACACTCGGAGAGTTTGCCAAACCACTGCCGAGGGGCGACCCCGTTTTGAAAAACTTTTTTCAAATCACTTTTGATGTTACCTGTACCAGGGCTCGAACCATGGACCTTCGGTGTGGTAGGCCGGCAACACTACCTTCACACCACGGCGGCCGCAGAGTTAATTCAATATAAATAATCAATCTTTAATTTATACATGCTATTTTTATATTTATTTAGTTAACAAGCACATGAAATAGAAGAATAAAGAATTGCAAAATCATATTTTGTTAATATTTTGGCATAGCGGCAAACCTAATTTTTTACTTTAATAACAACAGTCCTGCACCTGTAGAGGTCAATTTTTTTTAAAACAAAGAGATCGCCTACATACATGCATATGTACAAGGGGATGACATTTTGCTGTCAGCAAGTGATGCAATTCACTTCTCAAATGTTAGCAGAAACTATCCTTTCGCCAAAAGCTTTAAGGGCCACTTTCATAAAGGCCGATTAAGCCTAATCGGCGATTAATTTGACAGCTAACCGTACAAAATACGTCAAATAAACTCCGGTTAGCAGTTACCGGCTTTTATGAAAGCGGCCCTAAATGAGGGAGGAATAGACCTGTGGAAATCCTACTGGCGGAAATGTTTCCGCGGATTTCTCAGCTAAAATTCTTACCTCACAACCGTATGTAAATAATCGTATACAGCAGCTTTTGGTTACAATAAATTTATTCAGAAAATATTAAGGTTTTTAATTACTGTGAGTTACGTGAAGTTACAATTGGTAGCGCGCGTGTTCATTCTAGGAATATCCAAAAAAAGTGAAAGAAAAAGAGAATCATGTACATACATGCATATATATTGACTTTCTAGAATGTTACAAGAATGACAATGTAAACAAAATATGGTGAACCGGTGCTACCAGATTCTATATAGAAAATACATATTAAATTAAATCTTAAAAACTAAGAAAAATAAGGTGATTGCTTTATTTGACGCCACATCTACTCCCTCTTTAGAAACATCGTTAGATGAAGTCGTCGAATCGCTTCGGAAAACGCACTTTTCGTCCCGTTCGCGTTGTAGTTGTAGTAATTTCGCTCGAAGATTCTGATGTGGGTTTTAGAATGCTCTGATGTGCAGGTTTTGCTTGATTGATGTTGTTGTTGCTGTCTTCGGATAGATGTGCCGCCGATTGTCTTTGAACTGCTAGTTGTACTACAGGATTTGCCTGAGTGATATTGCTGTTGTTGTCTTCGGTGAGATGTGCTGACTTGAGTCGATCTATGCTAATTCTTGCGACTCTATTATTTATTTCTATGTCGAAGTATTTACTTATCAAAACGGCGAATTACTTTGAAAGGACCATCATATTGCTGCTTAAGTGGTGGTCTGACCGAGTCATCGCGAATAAAAACATGCTTGCAGTTGTTGATATCGCGTTGTACAAAAACTTTGTTTCCTGCATGGTTGGAAGTCTGGACGGGTTTAGTTCGCCATTGCATTTTTTAAATTGCCAAGAAATTCATAGTCGGTGTCGGTTGGTTAGTAAAAAAATCGCCAGGCAATTTTAAATTCTCACCGTATACCATTTTCGCTGGCGTGGCTCCCAAATCTTCTTTATAAGTTGTACGAAGTCCTAATAACGCAATAGGAAGGCTGTTGATCCAATTACTATCTGTGTGACACTTGATTGCTGTCTTGAGTGTCCTATGCATGCGCTCAATCAGGCCATTCGCTTGCGGATGGTAAGCAGCTAATCTGAAATGTTTGGCACCAACGAGGTTCCTCAACCCTTCGAACAGCCTGGATTCAAACTGCTTACCTTGATCAGTGGTAATAGCCGAGGGTACGCCGAAGTGCGCTATCCAACCACGTAACAACGCTTTGGCAACTGTTTCAGCCGTAATGACTTGCATAGGATCTGCCGAAGGCCATCGAGTAAATCGATCTATGCAAGTTAGGCAGTATTTATAACCTTCCGATAACGGTAAAGGGCCAATGATATCAATGTTAATGTGACGAAATCGCTTAGAGGGCACTTGAAAATCGTCTAGAGCTGCGCGATTGTGTTTCCACACTTTTGATTTTTGACACTGCAGGCATGATGATGCCATGCGGCCAACCTGTTGCTTCATGCGCGGCCACACAAACCGCTCTGTCACTAGCCTGGTCGTAGCCTTTTTCCCAGGGTGACTAATGTGTGAACAGATTCAAATACCTGTTTGCGAAACTTCTCGGATATGTATGGTCTTACGTTTTTTGTTGAGACATCGCATATCACTGTCAAATTAGTACCTGGTATTTTCACTGGCTTGAGCTGAAGTGAAGTGTCTTTCATGACCTGCTTAAGTTCTTCGTCGTTCACTTGCTCTCGTGCTAATTGTTCAAAATTGATTTGCGATTTATGACCAGTGAAACCTTCTAGGTCATGTCACCCTTCCTTCCGTAAGGAAGGATAAGGTGGGTAATGAGAGGTGAGAGGCATCATATCCGTAGATCAACCATCGAGGTGCACGTCATTACCTTTGTGCATATTAGTCGACGACCGGTATGCCTACCTCGGGCATATTCTAAACCCCTAACCCGCAGGGGTTTGTTAAATCTTTGTACTCACTTAGTATACATTTGATTGGTTCAGGCAGATTCGGTGAAATTGTATAGATCTGCTCATGTGAAGCTGTACATACTAGTGCGCTTACCTCAATTTTTGTTGTGGTGTCGACAAGTTTTTTTCCTCTCAAGTCAACCAGCAGTCCAAACTGGTGAAGAAAGTCCGCTCCGATAGTCGGTCTGGTGACGTCCGCAACCACAAATTTCCAGTTCATTGCTCTTCTTAACCCGAAGTCGACTTGTAGAATCTTTGTTCCGTATGTTTTGATCGGAGTGCCATTAGCTGCGTATAGAGTGTGAATTAAGTCTGGCTTGTAGAAATGTTGCGGTGGAACTACAGAGAAATCGGCGCCAGTATCGATGAGAAATCGACGATTGGTTTTGCGATCATTTAGAAATAGACGACGACTTTCAGTCAAACCAGCTCTGTGCGTCGTCTCTGCTAACAGAGCTTCTTCTAGTTTTCCGTCATGTTAAGTTTCTTGAACTGACATAGTTCGACGCACTTTTTTGCTTTTACACCAAACCGCCAGCGAAATTTACAGAAAGGAAAACGTGGACGCGATCGGCTTCTGTCACGAGATTCTGATCTTTTATTACGACTACGGGATGCTCTGTATACACTGAGTTCATCTATTTGAGCCTGCAGACGTTGTATCTGCTTCTCCAATGCGGAGTCACCACGAATAGCTGCTACATTTGAAAAGTTTAACATTTCCATCATCTGATCGGCTTGCTTTGCCATGTCGGTTGAATCACCAGTGCCGATTGATATAACCGCACGTACATTGTCAGGCAATCGCTCAAGCCATAGCGATTTTAGTACATCATCGCTAAGCTTATCCCTGGCCAATTCCTTCATGCGTTTCAGTAGCTGCGTAGGCTTTAGGTCGCCGAGCTCACTTTCTTCAATCAACTTGCGTATTTTACGTTGATCAGAGTCCGCATATGGACGGTCAAAATCGCCCAGGCGGTTAGATGACCATTTAAAGAAGAAGAAGAGTCCGCATATTCAGCAATGAGTGCTTTTTTTACGGCCTCGTAATTGTTTGCTACTGCGGGGTTGCTTACGATATCACAATTTGCATTATTGCTTCCGAATCTAATGAGCTTATTACATAATGATATTTCGTATCGTCGCTTCTTACGTGCGAATTCGCAAAATTCGATTCCATTTGAATGAAATATAATTCGGGTCGCTGCTTACAGAATGCTGGTGGTCTGATGCTAATGTGCTGTAATTCACCTGTAATGCGATTTTGTTGAGGAGGGCTGATTTGGCCTACGGCGCTATCCTGTTGATTTTCTTCATCAGCCATCTTTGTACAAGAACGCCACGTGCTTTAAGAGTCTCGCAGATTCTTTATCGGGGTCACCAATGTGGAAATCCTACTGGCGGAAATGTTTCTGCGGATTTCTCAGCTAAAATTCTTACCTCATGTAAATAATCGTATAAAGCAGCTTTTGGTTACAATAAATTTAAATTTATTGTGGCGATTATTCTCAAGCATGTACCATCCCTAACTCAATAACACTCCCACCACTAGTTAAACCACAACAGAGATAACGATGGCTACGCTTATGCATGCAAGCGTGTAACTAGGAAGAGGAGGAGAGATGGCGCGAGTGTTTGCGAATACGATGCAAAGAGGAGATTCCAATAAATAACACCGACCCTTCCAGAACACGAAAAGCGAATAACCAAGAAAGTTCTCGGTGCGTAGGCAAGTACCCTGTTGGACTATATAAGGCGGTGACCAAGCAAGGCAGGTTGATCAGTTTATTTTCAAGCGTTCAATAGTGAACTACTGTAAAGTTATCAAACTCTTAAAATTGTTTTGCGTTTATTACTAGTAAATAAAACTAGCTATTACTTACATTATCTGTGCGTGTGTTTATTCGACTTTATAGTGATCGAACCCAGGATTGATAATCAAGGAATCGTCGAATTCGTCACAATTGGTGTCAGAAGTGATATTGTTAAATAAATACCGAGAGTTTTCAAGGATAACAAAGACATGGCAAAGCTGAATGAATTAAAGATTCAGCAACTCAAAAATGAGTTGGAACAACGCGGACTAAACACTACAGGCAATAAATCAGAGTTACAGTCACGATTGCGAGAGGCTATGGAAGCGGAAGGAATCAACGTTGATGATCATGTTTTTCATCTTGTGGAGGAGGCACCAACAAAAATGGAAGAAAAAAATAAGTCTCCGAATCCAGGAGCAACTGTGGACACAAACATGATATTGGCTGTACTAACTCAGATGTCCACTAAAATGGAAGAACAAGAGACGCGTATTACATCTCGAATGACATCTCAGCTCGAAGAACAGAAAACTTGCATGGCATCTCAGCTGGAAGAACAGAAAACTTGCATGGCATCTCAGCTGGAAGAACAGAAAACACACATTGCATGTCGAATGGAGGCCCAAGAGACTCGTATTATAGAAATGTCGTCTCAAATTTCGGCCAATATTTCATCACAGCTCTCCGCTCAACTGGAAGAACAAAAGGCGTATATGTCATCGCAGTTGGAAGCACAAGATGCAAAAATTGCACAATTTCAAGATAAAATAGAGACCGAGGTAGATGCGTTAAGGGGCCGTATCCAGGAGTTGCAACTGAACCGTCCATCTGCTTCAGCGAATACTCCCAAGGTAAAATCCCCGTCATTTGATGGTTCTGTTCCATTCCAGGTATTTAAGCTACAATTTGAGAAGACGGCTGCGGTGAATAATTGGTGCACTGAAGATAAAGTTGCAGCACTATTCGTGGCATTGAAGGGACCTGCAGCAGAAATCTTACAGACTATTCCCGAGTCCGAAAGGAACAGTTATGATGCATTGATGGGTGCGGTTGAAAGACGCTATGGTAGCGAACATCGAAAGCAGATATACCAAATAGAGCTACAGAATCGATCCCAGAAACCTAATGAGACTTTGCAGGAATTTGCATCGGACATCGAGAGATTGGCCCATTTGGCAAATGCGGACGCACCTGTGGAGTACACTGAGAGGGTAAAAATCCAAAGTTTTATAAATGGAATACGCGATGTAGAGACGAAGCGGGCCACATATGCAAACCCCAAACGGACATTCTCTGAAACGGTATCACATGCTCTAACGCAGGAAACAGCCTCGCTATTAAGTAAACCTGCGTACAAGGCTCATCGTGTAGAAGTGGAAACTCCGGCTTGGGTAGACAAAATTTTGGAAGCGTTGAACGGAGTACAGAAAAAAAGTGATGGTGCCATTAAATGCTTTAGGTGTGGAAAATCTGGTCATATAGCACGTTATTGCGGCACTGGGTCCAGTAATCCTGGCAATTTAAGTGGACGTAAACGCAAAACTGGAGAAGATGAGCAAGATGAATGTCCCATAATCTCTGTGTCACAACTCGAACGGAAAGCGAGTAATGTTACTGTTGAAGGCTACGTAGACGGGAAAGAGCGCTTGCTGACTGTCGATACTGGTGCATCACATTCCATCATTCGGACTGACTTGGTCAGGGGAAAGGTGAGACCATTGCGGAAAGCTAAGTTGTGGACAGTAACTGGTGACAGCAAGCAAGTCCTGGGAGAAGTGAAATGCAAGGTTGTGATTGGGAATGTGGCCACGTATCACAACTTCTTGGTAGCGAATATTGTCGACGAAGTCATCATTGGCGTCGATTTCTTGGCTGAGAGAGACATTCACATCAACGTAAGGAACAGGGTTATGACTTACAACGGCCAAGAAGTTCCTCTGGTTTTTGGACACAATAAAGGCTATACTACCAAGGGAGTGATGTTGAAGATGAAGCAACAGGAGCCTCGTAAAGCAGAGGTAGATCTTCGACCAAAGGCTTTCGCGGACAAGTACCTCCTGAAGAAGATTCGGCAAGACCAGGAGGAAGATCCAGATTTGGCACGTGTGTTGAAAGGAATAAAGAAAAACAAACAGCCAGGAAGAGAAGAGATGGTAGCAGAGAGTCGTATTGCAAAAGCATACTG
Source organism: Merzomyia westermanni (assembly GCA_949987695.1). Classification (NCBI taxonomy): domain Eukaryota; kingdom Metazoa; phylum Arthropoda; class Insecta; order Diptera; family Tephritidae; genus Merzomyia; species Merzomyia westermanni. The sequence goes on along the minus strand of OX465288.1, from coordinate 100,646,038 downwards.
GGCACAATGGAGTAGTTTGAAGCTAATATCTGGTTGTTTGCATCGGATATGGGAAAGTGAAGATGGCCAGAATCATCGATCACTTATTGTTGTTCCTAAGGCAAGAATTCCAGATGTTATCAAAGCGTCGCATAGGTGCCCAGATGGAAGGCACGTGGGAATAAAGAAAACGCTGCAAGAGGTAAAGCGGCGGTTCTATTGGATCGGTTGCAAGCAAACTGTGAGGAAATGGATTACTAAGTGTGCAGAGTGTGCTGAGAATAAAAGACGAACATCTGGTGGTCATGTTACGAGGAGGCAACGCAACTTAGTGGATAATGTGAAACAGTGCAATGGGCATGAGAGAACGGAACAGAATCCTGAAGAAACGAGTTGCAGGAATGTTTGCCGGGTACCATTGGGAACGAAAGTGAAGGCACAAATCTATTCGAGATTAAGAACGGACAAAGTGGTTGGAATATGTGACACTGCAATGCATTGTGGGAATCTCTGCAGGAGAGGATTGATGTCGGAGTTTCAATCCCTGGAGGAAATGAGGTTTAGTAAAGCAGTGCCAACCATTGAGCGTCTAGCAGCGTTTGGTTTGGGAAATGTGTCTGATCGGGACGATCAGACTTAGGTGGAGGGCAGTGTGGCGATTATTCTCAAGCATGTACCATCCCTAACTCAATAACACTCCCACCACTAGTTAAACCACAACAGAGATAACGATGGCTACGCTTATGCATGCAAGCGTGTAACTAGGAAGAGGAGGAGAGATGGCGCGAGTGTTTGCGAATACGATGCAAAGAGGAGATTCCAATAAATAACACCGACCCTTCCAGAACACGAAAAGCGAATAACCAAGAAAGTTCTCGGTGCGTAGGCAAGTACCCTGTTGGACTATATAAGGCGGTGACCAAGCAAGGCAGGTTGATCAGTTTATTTTCAAGCGTTCAATAGTGAACTACTGTAAAGTTATCAAACTCTTAAAATTGTTTTGCGTTTATTACTAGTAAATAAAACTAGCTATTACTTACATTATCTGTGCGTGTGTTTATTCGACTTTATAGTGATCGAACCCAGGATTGATAATCAAGGAATCGTCGAATTCGTCACATTATTAAGGTTTTTAATTACTGCGAGTTACGTGAAGTTACAATTGGTAGAACGCGTGTTCATTCTACGAATATCCAAAAAAAGTGAAAGAAAAAGAGAATCATGTATATGCATATACATTGACTTTCTAGAATGTTACAAGAATGACAATGTAAACAAAATATGGTGAACCGGTGCTACCAGATTCTATATAGAAAATATATATTAAATTAAATCGTAAAAACTAAGAAAAATAAAGTGATTGCTTTATTTGACGCCACAGACCTACCTTTGTAATACATAAAAGCTTTTTTATGAAATATTTCAAATATGTATAGGCATGCAATGGTAAAATCATTCCTATATATTTAAAACCAATTATAATTTTATACGATAAATGTACCTATACATATATTTATTACCAATTTGTTTATACGAAAAGCACATAATTTTGAAATATAATTTTAATAAAATATACATAATGAACCACAATCCCCCTTCTGCTGCCGTCTGGAAAAATATAACCATCCCCTATGTTAGCACAAGAATTCTGTTGTTTGTGCTGGTTCCCTATGTAAACACAAGAGTTCTGCTATTGTGCTGCTAAACAAAAATGCCATGGTGAATTCCCTACCCGCGAATTGATGGTCTACAGCTTCAAATCAAATTCGTTCATGGACCTTCTCTATATCATTCACGTTCTCAGGCCTCCTTCGACTTTTCTTTATTCTTTCCTCTTTTTCTTTCTTTCTTTCTTCTACATAGTTTTCTTAATCTATTACACAGCCACGCAGGGCTGCTAATTTATTCTTTTGCTGTTTGACCATCTTAGTAGCGCGTTGTCAAATTTGGACCTATTACCACTATACTTGACGGTAAAATTTAAAACGCACTAGCTTTTATACCCATATATTCGTATATGGACACATTTATTTGATTTTCTTATAAATATACTTTAAACCATAAGCAAGTTGTTTTTAGGTTCTGAAGTAGTTGCAAAAATAAAGGAAAATAAATGTTTATACACATCACAAATAAAATGAAATAAATAGTTTTATAATTTGAAAATAATATATTTAAAAGAGAGATGAGTATAGATGCACAGTTCCGCAACAGTCGCGTCTACCACAATGCAACATTGGTCCTACGTAGCTACAACGTCCGTTAAACGTAGCCGGAAGCATGCAGAAACGTCGCTAAAACGTTTCGGTTATTCCCCACTTTGGCAGGTGGAACGTAATGAAAATCCCTGCAAGTAGGCTAGCAGGTATGGTACAAATATATAAAGGAAGTTCCACTTCTTCTTGTTCCCCACCATTGCCACCATTTGACATAAACTGTGCTTATTTATTTACTTTAATCCTTTTTTCAGCAACATAGTATATTTTAAAATTTGGCAAACGCCAGTAGGTCGATTCTGTAACTATTTTAACGCCAGGTGTTGGCGTTAACTTCGCTTAAGACCATTTTTAACGCTTTCCCCTACTCACTAACTTTTAACTACACGAAAAGTGTTAGCTAACACTTTTTGTGTGGTTAGCTGTCGCGAATTATTTTCGAGGTGTTAACAATCGCGTTAATATATTTACAAGTGTTTTAGCGTTTGGAATACGTAAAAACATTAGTTTTGAGTTTTTTGCATGTAATTTAGTGCAAAATACGGCGAAAAGAGAAGTATTGCCATATTTTAGCACCATCAAGTGTTGATTCGTGATACCGGGGCAAATAAAAACTCACATTTTTGTTACAATTGATATGTGGAGTTTTATATCCTTTAATATGAAATAATAAGTAAGTAAAAAATGACATACAATATACAATATTAAAATGCAACTTACACATTTGTGTGGCCTCCCCGATATGCTGATCAAGAATGCCGCTACTACAATTTTCAAGTAGACAGTAACGGCGTTTCATATCGGCATATTGGTTTGGCATTGCCACTAAAAAATATTACCAAGTTTCCAATAAAGAGTTACCAGATTACAAAGTGAAACTTAAACTTAAACTAAACCGCGCCAACATCCCGCCTCCGTGAATCTGACCGGATTAACCAACGTCCAATCTAGCCAGGATACAGGCTGGCCGCTTGAAGATGCCGTCCTTAGTCTGAATTCTCGCGGATCGCACCTGCCCATCGGTTCCCAGGAATACTTCCACAACTCGCCCAATTGGCCATTTCCTCCGATGCAGATTACTATCGCAGACGAGGACCACATCATCTACCACCAGTGGCTTCTGTGCGTCATACCACTTCGTTCGTTTTGTTAAGTCGGGTAGATACTCGTCTATCCACTTCCGCCAAAACCTGTGCTGCATCTGCTGAATTTTCTACCATTGCTTCCTTGGTGGTATATCCTTTTCTCCGTTCGGATGTGGTGTCTGTTCCGAGTTGGGAGCACCTAAAAGAAAATGATTAGGGGTTAGCGGTTCATCAGTGGGTTTGTCTAATGGTATATGCGTTAACGGTCGGGAGTTGGCAATATTTTCTGCTTCACACATGAGACTGTAGAGACTATGTTCTTGAAGCGCTTCGTTTTTTAGTGCATATCCAATGGCTCTCTTCACACTGCGCACAAGTCTCTCCCAGCATCCTCCATCGTGAGGATTTAACGGGCAGTTGAATACCCATTCCACGTTTTTTACCGCCCATGCGTCAAATATTTTGCCATGTTCAAATTCTAAACGCTGTCGTCGTAGCTCTTTGTCCGCTCCAATGAAGTTTGTACCATTGTCTGAACGGACGCGTACCCGCGTTCCTCGAGGATTCATAAAATTTCTTATGCACATAAGGCAAGTATCGGTCGATAGGTCTCTGGCGGCTTCCAGATGCACAGCACGTATGGTGAGGCATGTGAATAATGCGATCCAGCGTTTCTCACATCTTCTCCCTATGACATGGTCCTATATAATCCAATCCAACGTATGTGAAAGCTCGTACGAACGGCGTGAGCCTATCAATCGGTAATTAACCCATTAGTGGAGGACTCGGTACTGACCTGTCTCTCTTGCAAGCGTTGCATCTTTTAGCCGCATATAGCCACAACACATATATATAGATATCTTAATGAATGAAGTTAATTTGAGTTATACACTATTTTTTATAATATATACTGAATTTTTATATTTTTGCACATACTCGTATACCGTGCTATAAATGAACCACATACGCATTTTTGCACGAAAACCCACTTAGCTAATATATATACGATTATATATATATTTCACATATTTTTAAAAGAACATACCATCGAATATCAATTTCTTACAAATAGGAACACTCTAATATACGAGTACATATATACATATGAGCTTTACCATACACTAGATTTGGCAGCGACGCTAAGAGGTTAGAAACCTGCCTATGCAAAGGAGACGGCAAACAATAAGCACTAGAAAATGCGAACATTTAAGCACACAACAATGCAGAGCAATACAAATCTACACACGAGGAACACTGGAAGTGACCAACGCAAGCGTACAGGAGTATGTACATATGTTCGGTGCAATGCAAGAAACTGGCATATGAGGGAAGAAAGCGTACAGGCGTGTGTACAAATTTTCGCTACGATACGAGGAGCCGGCATATGAAATATACGTTAGCTGTTATAAGGAAAATAGGATAATAATAAGGAAAAGGTTAACTTATAAGATTATGTACTATAAGTATATAAGTATTTATTGTTGTTAAGTAACAGTTTGCCTGCGTGCAAATTAGTATAAAAGGGCGATGAATTCCTTAGGAAAATTGAGTAGTTAGCTACTAGCTAGGCATAGTAGTCGGTGGTTTTCACCTCCGATGAACGTACACCTGGGAGTTTTCCTCTCACGAGTACTATTTTTATATTCTGCAGGGGTTTTCACCTCAATAGACAGTAGGGCTAAGAAGGGGTTTTCACCTCTGCCGCCTTTAATTTAGCCAGGAGCAACTTAAGCTATAGAAAGTGGTGGTTTTCACTTCCGCCGAACGTAGGGCTGAGTAGGGGCTTTCACTTCCACCACCTTTAGCGTAGTTAGAGATAAATTTAAGATTGTAGATGATATTTGAAAAAATGAATTAAAGAAAAATATCAAAACTAAAATAACTAACAGGGTTTTATCATTTGGAGGAAAACCATAGGGAACTCTATTTGTAGGAACCCTGGACGGACTGAGCATACCCCGGCAATTCGGAAAGTCCGTCACAAATGGCGCCCGAGCAGGGACTTCTTTAAGTCAATTTTACGGAGTTTGAGGAATTATACGATGAGAAAGCAAGCAACGAGGTAAAACAAGTGGAAACTACAAGAGGATAATACAACCAAAAAATTAATAAAGAGGATACGCACAAAGCCAAGAATATTATACGAGTCAGCAAGGAAGAAAGTTAAAACAAAGCAACATGGTAAGGGTAACATGGGTGTACTACCTCAATCGTGAGGATCTAGTGGAATATAATGAGGAGTTTGGTTTGGAAGGCACGGGAACGGTGGAAGAATTAAGGAAACGATTATCAGGACATATCCAGACGCACGGTGACGATGAAAAATTAGAGGAACGCTTTACCGAGTTAGCTTTTCGTCACGCTCGGCCAACGATAACGGTCAACGGTATAATTCCTCAATAATAACCGACACTGGCAAGAATGGGAAACCTTTAAGAAGGATTTCTTGAAGTTCTTTTTGAGTTCAAGATATTCCGAACGCTTAGACGACGAAATCAGGCAGCGAATCCAACGCACAGGAGAAAATTTTAAGGACTACGTACTTACGTTACAGGGGCTTATTCGGCACTCCGATTACAGCATCGAGCAAAAGCTGAACCGCATATACCGGAACACGAGGAGAGAGTACCAACTGTACGTCAAGCGAAGTGAATTCAGAAATCTGGAGGAGTTGTTGAGCCTGGTCGAAGACTACGAGAATATCGCACTGGAGAGAGAACCACTCAGACCTGTTCCTAGACGACAGGAGGAACGGTACCATTATTTACATACGGAAGATAATAACGATCGACATACAGTAAGAAGTGCACAACCAGTAATAAGCGTACAAGCACATACACAGCAAGGGCAAGAAGATCCAAGGACTGCATGCAGGCGGTGCGGAGAGAACGGACACTTCGCTTATGGGTGCCGTAACTCTCGACGCGACTTCTGCTGGACGTGTGGTAGACGAGGTGTTCAGACACGCGACCAGACGACCAGAGGTCCCATTGGCAGCGAGGGATGGGGTCTCAAGAGATTCAACCTCGTACTCAATAAATACATTTAAGCAAACGCAAGGGCGAATCTTGGCAGCGGTTACAGTAAACGGCAAAGACGTGATGGCATCAGTGGACACCGGAGCAACGAGGAGTTTTGTGAGCGAGTCGATGGCAACAAGCTTAAATGCACGCAAGATCAAAGAAGTAGATACTCGAGTGGTGATGGGCGATGGTAGAGCGAAGGATGTAGGGGAAGCGATAGACGCAGAGGTAAAGTTGGGCGATGAAGTACACCGGAGCGAGTTATTGGTATTACCAGGGATAGTAGATAAAGTGGTTATTGGAACAGACTACCTGGCAAAGGCAAACATGGAGTTGAAGTGCGGTAACCAAGCAATAGTATTACGAGCAGACGATCAGAAGCAGGATATGGCAAGATGTTCAACAATAGCAGAAGAGCATAAAGATATCAAGGAGAACGCAAGGCCCGAACCCACTACAGAAGGACAAAGTACCACAGATGTCGCGGTGAGTGAATTTCTTAACCATGAATTAAAGATTTTTGAAGAAATGTCGGGAGTATCTAATGTAACCGAGCATAAGATAGTCATGCGAGATGACCGTCCAATTAAACAGCTATACTTTCCCAAAAACCCGAAGATGCAGGAGATAATTAACAAGGAGATTGATGAGCTTATAGCGAAGGGTTGCATTGAACCATCGCACAGCCCTCACAGCGCACCCATAGTTTTAGCAAAGAAGAAGAACGGCAAATGGAGACTTTGCGTCGATTATCGGCAGCTCAAAGCCCGGTCAGTACCAGACGCATATCCGTTGCCACGCATACAACATATATTAGACAGGCTTAGAAGTGCTCTGTTTATCAGCAGCCTGGATTTAAAGAACGGCTATTGGCAGATCCCTATGAATTTACGATACCTGGGCGAGGACTTTATCAGTGGAAAGTAATGCCATTTGGACTACATTCCGCTCCAGCAACGTTTCAGAGGGCACTCGATCGTGTCATAGGTCCCGAATTAGAACCACATGCGTTCGCGTACCTAGACGATATTATAATAACAAGTAGCACATTGGAAGACCACATAAGGCACTTCACAGAAGTTTTTCAGCGTCTGAGGCGAGCAAACCTTAATATTAATCCCGAGAAGTGCGAGTTCTTTAAGAAAAGTTTGAAGTACTTAGGCCACGTCGTCAGCGAAGAGGGTATACACACCGATCCAGACAAAGTAGCGGCGATAAAAGAGCTCACACCACCAGGCAATATACGAGAGTTACGAAGGTTTCTAGGAAAAGTGTCATGGTATAGGAGGTTCGTTCCTGATTTTTCAAAAGTGGCCAATCCATTGACGTCGATGTTAAAGAAGGGAAACAAATGGAAATGGTCCGAGGAACAGCAGACGGCGTTCGAATCGTTGAAGAGTGCGCTTATACAAGCACCGGTATTAGCTTGCCCGGATTTCACGAAAAGGTTTAGATTGCAAACGGACGCGAGTGACTTTGGCCTCGGAGCACACAAGGAGTGGACAAGGAAGAGCGGGTGATAGAATACGCGAGCCGGAGATTGAACAAAGCAGAAGCAAATTACTCACCGACAGAAAAGGAATGTTTGGCCATAGTTTGAGCGATACGGAAAATACGACCGTACCTAGAAGGATACAATTTCACGGTGATCACAGACCACTTGGCATTGAAGTGGCTGAACGCAATCGAGAGTCCGTCAGGTCGTATTCCTAGATAGGAAGGGGAAGTTGAACGTCGTAGCGGACGCACTTTCACGGCAACCATTAGAGGAACAATTTGGAACGATGACCACGCAGCCGAACGAAAGCAGCTGTAATTGGCACGAATCGAAAATAGCAGAGGTAATGAAGGCACCAAAGAAGTTTCCGGACTACGTTATCCAAGACGGGAAGTTATACAGCGAATTGTAAGTCAGATGGATGGTGAAGATTCCATTCCATGGTAGTTGTGCGTACCGACACCACAACGTCGAAGAGTGCTAAGCGAGATTCACGACACACCAAGCGCTGGACATATGGGAATACGAAAGACGATTGCAAGAGCGATGTCACGTTACTACTGGCCAGGTATGTTCAGAGACGTGAAGAAGTATGTGCAGCAGTGTCATGCATGTCAGATTTATAAACCCAGCCAACAACAAGCAGCCGGTAAGATGCTGACACGAATCACTGAGGAACCTTGGGCAACAGTATGCGCGGATTTCGTAGGACCACTTCCGCGTTCCAAGCATGGAAACACGATCGCTTTAGTATTCGTGGATAGATTTTCAAAGTGGGTAGAAGTTGTGGCACTACGACAGGCAACGACGGAGAGTTTAATACGAGGGTTAAGAGAACCAGTTTTGGCTAGATTTGGATCACCAAAGGTATTGATAACAGATGACGGACCGCAGTTCGTGAGTAGAAGTTTCAAGCGATTTTTGGAAGAGCTCGGCATAAAACACCAGCTAACAGCACCATATACACCACAGGACACCCCCGACAGAGAGAGCGAATCGCAATATTAAACGATTAATAGCACAGCTAAGCGGCAAAGATCAGAGGAACTGGGACGAGTTCATACCAGAGATAACGTTAGCATTAAATACGAGTGTGTGCGAATCAACTGGGAGAGAACCAAGAATACCAGGCGCTTTTTACGACGCACAAACATTTGAAACGGGAGAGGAAAGAGTTATTCTGAGCGAGAAAGGAACACGGATGAAGGAAGTGTATAACATGGTACGACGTAGGCAGCGAAGCGCGTCCACAGAGCAAGCAAGGTATTACAACTTACGTAGAAGACAATGGCAACCGGCCATAGGCGACTTAGTATTGGTGAAAGAGCATCAATTGTCCAAAGGAGTAGACAATTTCGCGGCAAAACTAGCACCCAAATACAGTGGCCCCCACCGAGTGATAAACTTCGTGTCACCGGTGATCGTAGAACTGGACAAAGTGCATAAGGGCAAGAGGAGGAGAGCACACGTAAGCGAATAAAAGGCATACCACGAGGCCGAAATAACGATGGACGACAGACCAGAGAGGGAGAAACGTCAACAGGAGGCACGGTCACGTAGATCAAGCGGGCGTAACAAAGCAAACGCGGCTGCAGGCCCGCCGAACGGGCAAGTTACAGAGTCGGAAGGACCGAGTTCGTCGCAGAAAACACAGCAACAATCGAAGTCACAAACAGTAGTACGAAAAGCAGATCCAGAACACAATACCGAGCATGGTCCAGTAGCGAGATGTGGATCTCTATCGATAACAAATTCATTTAATAATAAACCGAGGGTCGAAGTTATAGTAGAAGAGATACGGGGTCAGGCATCAACTATGGAAATCGAAATGCAGATGGCAGCGGATTACGCCAACAATATGGCCAATAACATACTCGATTATTTCGTCACTTTTAGTTTTACAACGAGAGAGGAAACCCCGGAAATAACTATTGGCATGGATGATAACCATCACACACAGACAAGGAGTACAGAAAATAGTGTCACTAGGCGCAAGGCGATAACTTATCAAAGCCCTTCCTAAGCACAAATGTTTTGGCGAGTAATCCAGATCACAGTGGTAATATGAAACAAACCTAAACAGTTCTCATACAATATTCAAATGAAATAACAAATCGAAAAAATGTATCACATATTAAACATTATAAGGGGATTTAGAGACACCCTACTATTCGAGTTCGAACCACCCGAACGGGCTTAGTGACTGTAAGTCTGGTTGCGGCAGGTGAGGGGAGGGTGTGAGGACCCCAATCCGGAGACTTGTGGAGCCCTCACAACACATATATATATAGATATCTTAATGAATAAAGTTAATTTGAGTTACACACTATTTTTTATAATATATACTGAATTTTTATATTTTTGCACATATACCGTTCTATAAATGAACCACATACGCATTTTTGCACGAAACCCCACTTAGCTAATATATATACGATTATATATATATTTCACATATTTTTAAAAGAACATACCATCGAATATCAATTTCTTACAAATAGGAACACTCTAATATACATATATACATATGAGCTTTACCATACACTACATTTGGCAGCCACGCTAAGAGGTTAGAAACCACCTGCCCATGCAAAGGAGACGGCAAACAATAAGCATTAGAAAATGCGAACATTTAAGCGCACAACAATGTAGAGCAATACAAATCTACACACGAGAAACACTGGAAGTGACCAACGCAAGCATACAGGAGTATGTACATATGTTCGGTGCAATGCAAGAAACTGGCATATAAGGGAAGAAAGCGTACAGGCGTGTGTACAAATTTTCGCTACGATACGAGGAGCCGGCATATGAAATATACGTTAGCTGTTATAAGGAAAATAGGATAATAATAAGGAAAAGGTTAACTTATAAGATTATGTACTATAAGTAAATAAGTATTTATTGTTGTTGAGTAACAGTTTGCCTGCGTGCAAATTAGTATAAAAGGGCGATGAATTCTTTAGGAAAATTGAGTAGTTAGCTACTAGCTAGGCATAGTAGTCGGTGGTTTTCACCTCCGATGAACGTACACCTGGGAGTTTTCATCTCACGAGTACTATTTTTATATTCTGCAGGGGTTTTCACCTCAATGGACGGTAGGGCTAAGAAGGGGTTTTCACCTCTGCCGCCTTTAATTTAGCCAGGAGCAACTTAAGCTATAGAAAGTGGTGGTTTTCACCTCCGCCGAACGTAGGGCTGAGTAGGGGTTTTCACCTCCACCACCTTTAGCGTAGTTAGAGATAAATTTAAGATTGTAGATGATATTTGAAAAATGAATTAAAGAAAAATATCAAAACTAAAATAACTAACAGGGTTTTATCATTTGGAGGAAAACCATAGGGAACTCTATTTGTAGGAACCCTGGACGGACTGAGCATACCCCGGCAATTCGGAAAGTTCGTCACAACTTTGGCTGTGATCTGCGGTATCCAATGCCGTCGACGTATTTCTGAAATTATCGTTCCTTCATTTTGATGTTTCCAGCTTCGATGATAGTAATCGACTATGAGTTCGGTGACGTGGTGATGTTTAGGTATGATTATCGGCCGACGTGAATGAAGGGGTATGGCTGTTGCGGCATCTATTCGTCCCCCTAACCTTACGACGCCAACTTTATCCAGTACAGGCGTGAGGCTTTTCAGAGGGCTGTTTCGATCGAGCGCTTTTCTAGCAGATAGCGCGTTGTATTCGTCAACGAAGCGTTCCATCTGAACTGTGCGAATAATTACCATTTCAGGTCTTAGGCCTCCGCACTTTCTCTCGTTAACTCCCATAACGCAGTTGTTTCGAAATCGCAGCATCCAACCGACCACTCTTGTCAGGCGCATCAGCGTCGAGAAATCCGTAAACCATGACGTGCTGACCTTTATCGATAGTACCGCATATTTGGCTCTGAGTTCTTCTTGCGTGTTTAGCTGTACTTCTTCTTGTGGCCACGTGTCTTCATCTCCTTCGAGGAATTTCGGTCCAGTGAGCCATGTTGACGTTCTGTTTTTTGCTCTTTGACGGGTACCGAATTCGGTTGGATTCAAAATCCCTGGAACCCATCGCCATTCGTTTATGCTACTCGATTCCAATATTTCATTTACGCGGTGGGCCACATATGGTTTATAACGTCGATGGTCCGACCTTATCCAGGCCAAAACTGTCTTCGAGTCACTCCACATCACCACCTTCTGCGGAACCTTATCATGTTGTTGTAGGATGTTCTGCCGAAGTCTTGTTGCTATGACCGCTGCCTGCAGCTCGAGACGGGGAATGTACGTAAGCTTTAAGGGTGCACACTTTGTTTTGCCTGTGATGAATATAGCAGGAGACTGGCTTACCCCGTCCAACAGCTTCCAATATGCGACTGCAGCATATGCTACTTCACTTGCGTCCGCGAAAATATGCAACTCAACCAGCGACCTCATGAAATATATTTCGTAGCATCTCGACACGCTTACTTTTCCCAGGCCTTTGATCGCCTCCAACCACCTCAACCATGCGCAATGTGATTTTTCATCAATGTACTCGTCCCAACCGATATTTTTCCGCCAAGTCGATTGTACCAGCAGCTTCGCTTCCAAGGTGTATTCAACCGACATACCAAATGGATCAAAAACTTACATGGTGACGCTAAGCACTTCCCGCTTTGTCGGTTTCCGCTTCCCCTCGAGCACCGCTGGATCTACCTTAGAGAAGGATAGTACAAATTTTAAGATATCATTGTTGGTGTCCCAGTGCAGGCCAAGGACCTTTTGAAAAATGCTTTCATTGTCCCTATCATGGTTGAGACAGGACGAGTGATCTTCTGCGTCGTTCATTCTTCGAATAAGCTGTTTGGAGTTCGATACAAATCGCCTTAGGTCGAACCCTCCTCTGCCGTGTACATTTGCTGCCTGCTCAGTCACTCGAATCGCCTCTTCTTCCGTGTCGAAACAGTGGACAAAGTCGTCAACATAGTGATTATTCACAATGGCATCTGCTGCTTCCGGGAACTGGTCTCTACATTCTTCCGTGTTTTTATTCTTCACAAATTGGGCTGAGCTGGGTGAGCATGTTACACCGAATGTCATCACCTGCATAACGTATACCTCTAGGCGGTCATTGGGATCGGCTCCCCATACGAAGCGTTAAGCGTGTTGATCCTCGACGCAGATCTTCACCTGTTGAAACATCTCTACTATGTCAGCGCATACACCCACTGGTTTTTGTCTAAACTTCATGAGGATGGTTGTTAACGACTGGTACAAGTCCGGTCCACTTAATAGCACCAAGTTCAACGACACGTCGTCCACCTTCGCAGCGGCGTCAAACACCAATCGCATTTTTTCTGGTTTGTTAGCATTCCAAACTGCGAAGTGGGGTAGGTACCAGGTTCGTTTCCAACCAATCGCTAAAGTGGCAGATGTTTGGTCTCGGTACAATCGTCGATGCGTGTCTGGCCCAGTCGATCCGCTTCTGCATTGGCAGCTTCCCCAGTAACTCATCCATCAGCGTTTAATTGGACAGGTGATGATCACAATCGGCAGACTGCATAAAGGATGCCAAGTTCTGAACCTTGGTAGCGAATGGAATCAGTTGCTCAATGTTGTTTTCCGATATAGTTGACACTCCTTTAATTTTTGCTATTTGACTCTTCACCAGCTGATCTGGTCTACCGAAACGATCCTCCAACGCACTTATAATCCCCGGTACATTGCTGCTGTGGATTAACAGGCACTCGACAACTTCCCTAGCCCTTCCTTTCAAGGCCTTTTGCAGACGCATCATATTCTGCCGCTCGCTGTATCGATACTCCTCAGTGGTCATTGCAAATATTTCCCTAAACATGGCCCAGTCTTCAGGACGCCCATCGAATTCCGGTAGGTCGTACAATTTACGCCCCTGCCCACCTCTATTATCTATCAAAGTTCTATTTAAGTCACTTAAAACATCTGCCAATGAGCCTCCAATGCTTTCAATGCCCGAGTTACTAGGTGCTCTAGAATTAGCCGCGATAGCCTCTTGTTGCCTTTGTTGATTCTGCCTTAATTCCGCTTGCAGCTCCTGCATCTGTTGCACCATCGCGTTCAATTTTGCTTCCAGTCCCATTGGTTTCACTTCCGTTGGTTGTTGCTGCATAGTTGAATTGAGGTCATCCAGCCACTCCACCTCGCCCATATTGTTATTCGCTGCATAAAATTTCTTCATTCCACAATACCCAAACGGCATATCTAATTTACGTACGTTTTGCTTGCTACCGTTCACGGCTTTTAAATTGTTGCGAGTCCTTTTCAACTATGTACTCGTATATGCATATGTATATGCTACATTGTGCTCACCCTAACTTTATATACTTACATATGTACATCTGTTGCGCACCAATTAACTGGAATTACCGCCGTTATTCGCAACCGTTATGACTTCTTAGTTTTCTACCATTACCCTCCACGGAACAACCACCCCTAAAAATTTATTTCCAGGTACTCACCCGATTCCGGATTATGATCTTTTTTGGTGCTAGTCCAAATTGTGCTATGATGATGTGGTTGGTGCAAGGCGAAATGATGAAACCATGTCCTATTGTATGTACATATATGCCGGGAGTCGTAGCTGCTTGCCAAGCCTCATTCATTTACTGTGCCAAACGATTATGATGTTGATGATTTTAAAGATTCTGCCAATTACTTTATATGGTGCTGGCGCTTATTAGTTAGGAAAGTTGAATTTGCCTACATGTGTCCGCATGTGTATTTGCATGTATATGTAACTGCACCTCCAATGTGCAATGCGATGAAAATGTGATGTCAAATGTTGACTCGTGATACCGGGGCAAATAAAAACTCACATTTTTGTTAAAATTGATATGTGGAGTTTTACATCCTTTAATGTGAAATAATAAGTAAGTAAAAAATTACATACAATATACAATATTAAAATGCAACTTACACATTTGTGTGGCCTCCCCGATATGCTGATCACGAATGCCGCTACTACAATTTTCAAGTAGACAGTAGGTTAGGTTAGGTTAGGTTAGGTGGTAGCAGCCCACTAGGTGGGCCGCTCACTTGGACACTTTGAAGGTCCGTTGTGATACCACATTCTGAACGGTGACACTAACTTAGGATCACTTGGCAAATCGCTGCGTAGCGACAATAAAACTCCTGATTTGGGACACATCGATTTTCGACACGTCTTCCGGAGACCTAAGAACATCCGAACCGAGATACCTGCGCCTAGTCCTAGCAAACGCTGGACAACTGAGCATGAAATGACTTGATGATTCCACCTCGTCGTCCTCCATGCAGCTTACGCAGCTCGGGTCTTCAAGAATATTTAACCGCACCGCATGGACCCCCATCGGACAGTGCCCTGTCAACACCCCTATCACCATGGAAAGATGTAACTTGGGGAACCTGAGTAATTCCACTGACCGCCCGGAGTCAACTACTGGCCAGAAGGACTTCGACACCTGACATGAGGTGGTGTCAGCCCAGCGTTTGCTTAACTGTTCCGAGGCCCACCTGCCCAGAAGCAAACTACAGGTGGTAAGGGGAATACCCAGTGTACTGGAGTCAGCCACATCTGTGTCACGCGTGCCAGCTCTGGCCAAGAGATCCGCATGGCAATTGCCGGGAACGTCACAGTGGCCAGGCACCCAAATGATTTTTATTTTGTAGTAGTTGGACGCAACCGCAAGCGATTCCAGACAGTCGCTCACTGTCCTCGATCGAACGTTGCCTGCACTCAGCGCCCTAATTGCCGCTTGACTGTCGGAGTAGATGTTGAACTCCTTGACAGTGAATGCGCTCGACAGCATCCCATCTACCGCATCCTTAATGGCGGCAACCTCCGCTTGGAAAACGCTACAATGATCAGGTAGCCTAAATTTCGTGCTAATCCCGAGTTCCTGACAGTATACACCCCCCCCAACACATCCATCCAGCTTTGACCCCCAGATAGGTTCTCCGCCTGTCCACTCATCCCTTGCGGGAATGTAAGTCGAAAACCCCTTCGCCGGAGAAAAGGTCGGCGCACAGTAATCTGTTCTATTGGGAATAAAATCAAAGCCCGATAGTATATTGGAATGGCCATACTGAACAAGCCTATAACCAGCGTCTCGGAGCCTAATTGCAGCCCGAGCTGCGCCTATTTTTCCTACAAGGTCAACTGGGTGCAGATTGAGCATAACGTTCAATGCCAGGGTAGGAGTGGTGCGCATGGCCCCACTGATCCCAACCATGGCCATTCGCTGCACCGTGACCATCTTCTTCGTGGTGGAAGCCGTGTCTAGTGCGCCCCACCAGACCAATACCCCATAAAATAGGATAGGTTTCACTACCATCTCATATAACCAATAAACCACCCTAGGAGAGAGACCCCATCGTTTGCCGATGGCCCCTCTGCAGCAATACAGAGCGACCGAAGCTTTCCTAGCTCTATCCTCTACATTCAGCTTCCAGGACAGCTTCCTGTCCAGAATAACACCTAGGTACTTAACCTTTTCAGAAAGCACCAGCGGTACACCCCCAATAGAGGGTAGTACAAAATCATCAATCTTATATCTTCTCGTGAAGAGGACTAGTTCCGTTTTACCTGGGTTAACAGCCAGTCCACAAGACTCGGACCACTCTGTTACAATACCCAGATACCCTTGCAGAACATCCCTTACGGTACTAAGAAACTTTCCCCTGACGAGGATTGCCAGGTCGTCCGCATAGGCTATCACTTGACAGCCCCTACGCTCGAGGTCCTGGAGCAAGCCGTTGACTACAATGACCCAGAGAAGTGGAGAAAGAACACCTCCTTGCGGCGTGCCCCTTCTCACCCCTCTCTGAGCCCCAGCACCTCCCCACTCCGCCCTGACAATCCTGCCACAGAGTAATCTGCTGATAAATTCTATCAAGCTTGGTTCAACTCCTAGGCTTGCTAAGCCCCGTACGATGGCAGAAGGCAAAACATTATTGAACGCTCCTTCGATATCCAGAAAGGCCCCCAGCATGAATTCTTTGTGCTGGAAAGACCCCTCTATTAGTTTTACAACGGAGTGAAGCGCCGTTTCAGTTGATCTGCCTTTGCAGTAAGCATGTTGCGAAGCCGAAAAACCCTCCCTAGGGACCCTGCTGCGTATATACAGGTCAATCAGCCGCTCCAACGTTTTTAAAAGGAACGAGGAGAGACTGATTGGCCTGAAGTCCTTGGGAGATACGTGAGAGCACCTCCCCGCCTTTGGAATAAAGGTAACCTTGACCATATTCCAAGAGGCGGGGATATAGGCCAACCTCAAGCAGTTGGCATAGATGGGAGCCAGCCAGCTACAAGAAATCCCCAGCGATCTCTGTAGTTGCACAGGAGTTATGCCATCAGGCCCGGGTGACTTGTACGGCTTAAAAGAATTAATAGCCCATACAAGCTGGCTTTCATCCAGGCAGATGGCTGGCCGAGCCCCCTCGCTCACACTAGTGGGCGATGGGGCATCGCGGTCCTGTGAAACCGGGACGTCAGGGAAGTGAGCATCCATGAGAAGTTTGAGGGATTCCTCGCTACTCATAGCCCAGCTCCCATCTACATTCCTCAAGTAACCCAAGGGAGCAGGATTCCCGGAGAGAATCTTCCGGAATCTCGCAGACTCATTACAGCCTTCCACGCTTTCGCAGAAAGTCTTCCAGGAGTCTCGTTTGGCTCTCCTGATCGCAGATTTGTAAATACCCAACCCAACTTTGTAGAGCTCCCAGTCAGAAGGTAGTTTACTCTTCCTGGCCCTGTTGAACAGGCGCCTACTGGAAGCCCTAAGGTCGTCTACTTCCTTAGTCCACCAAGGTGGTTTACGCTTTCCACTTACGGTTTTCAGTGGGCATGCGATTTTATACGCTTTATTACAAGCAAGGGTGAATCTCTCCACCAGAGCATCAATAGCGGTCTCAGATAGTTCTGAGTCCGATATGGGTGCTCTTGGGAGAAACTCATCCAGCTTGCTACAGTACCGGACCCAGTTAGTACGCCTAGGATTTCTAAACATGGTTTTACTGGGTCTAGATTTAACAAGAGAGAACTGAATATACCTATGATCCGAGAAGGAGTGTTCCGGAAGAACACGCCAGTCGGATATAAGGGGAAACAGGTCTTCTGAAACAAGAGTGAGGTCCAGGACCTCCTCTCTAACTGAGGTTACAAAAGTGGGGTCATTACCCCTGTTACAAATACATAGCCCTTCATTTAGAATAAAAGCAAATAGTGACTCACCTCTTGCATTCGTATCCGAACTTCCCCACAGTGAATGATGCGAGTTCGCATCCGCTCCGACAATGAGCCCTACGCCTCTTCGCTTTGCCTCAGCGGTAATCTTGCATAGTATTTCAGGAGGCGGCCCATAAGTATCATCATGGGCCATATAGGCCGAGACCAGCCACGATCCCTTAATACCTTCCTCCAAACACACAGCCGTTACGTCATCGTCACTGAAATTGGAAAGAAGAAAGGCTTTAATATCCTTCTTGACCAGTACACATGATCTTGGCCTACCTGCCGTTCCGTGCACAAATAAGTTGAAATTGCCAGTCCTCAATCCACATATTTTGGCGCTACTGCTTAGCCACGGCTCTTGGATAAGGACAACGTCCACCCCGCCTTGCTCCAGGCAGAGTAGGAGGCTGGCGGAGGCCGTCTTAGAGTGTTGGAGATTAATTTGTCTGATGATCATGATCAGACAAATCCATCTCCTCCACCTCAGCGGCCTCCCCCTCCGAAGCTAAAAGCCTCTCCTCCTCCACCCTGTCGAACAGCAGTCCAACACTACAGACAGATCCCGCCACAGACGGGATGCCCGCAGAGCCAATGCTGTCCGACCTTGCAGGCATGGGCACCGTGTTTGCGGCCGTCGAGGCCTCCTCAGGGTCTCCTCCCCCCCGCACCACAACCGGAGGCGAAGCGTCATCCCCCCTGGCATCGGCGCTGTAGATCCTAAGAGTCACCCGCTCGATACCATAGGAGATAACACCCCTCGACTCAGAGATAGGACCCACGGACTCTGCATTAAGCAGCAACAGCACTTGCCGTCGGGGCCCCTCGGGTTCCTCAGCCCTAAGAACCCTCCAGTTGTGGGTCGGAAGGTTCTGGTTGCAGTACCGCAACTGCTCCAGAATTCTCTCTGGCTGGGACGGTTCGGCAGGTAGCCACGCCCGAGCCCTTGGTCGAAGAGGGAGATCCCTCCTATCCACGGCCTCGAGTCTAGCCCCCCGCCACAACTCCCCAACCAGCGAGACAAGGCACCTAAAGAAGCTCGCTGACCGCTCGTCAGCGCACTCCACCAGCCTGAAGCCATGGTACCATCCCATATGTTCTATGGATGGCTGTGGCCCCGGATACCTACTAGCGGCAGTCAAGTAGACCGCAGAAAAGGCGTTGACCACCCAGCTCTACTCTTCCCTGGAGATGGCCCCGTCTTCCCTGCTTCTGTCGACTACCCCCAGGGTGATGGAGCCGGCACGTCTAGCGACTTCACTAAACGTACGCTGCACAGCTTCACCACCCCGGGCCCTGTGCTCTCCATTACTCGGCCTCTTCGGCTGAGCGTCGTCACCAAGCGGGACCGACTCACTTCCCTTCTTAGGTGCCGGAGTCTGGTCAGCGCTGCTCATGACATTCCTGGCCCACTCCAGCGTACGGGAATGCTTCTCAGAAAGCTGAGAACCTTCCTGACCGCTGTAGCGTTCCAGGATTTTGACAGCCAAGCGCTGATCGCAGATGGCTTTCCTTCGTGGAGTCGCTCGCTTGCTTCTTCCAGACCGCCTCCGCTTCGCTGTGTTTACAGGAATGCTGGGGGACAATCCTCTGCTGGTGCTAGCCATATTGTCCAGGTTGCTCACCAAGTGAACCCTCTGCAGCTGAGCACCTAATTGTGCACTGGAGCAATGTCCAGTCGCGGATGTCGATTTCGACGCTCCTTTATTGCCAGCGGAACCCGCACTCGCAAGAGCGCCAGCCCCGCTGCACCCTAAGTGGGAAGTTGCTTCTAGGTTTCGAAGCTTGTCCGTCCTTTTCGCCCTGTTGTCACGTCGCGCTTGGGTGTCTCTGCGGCCTGATTTCAGGCCTCCAGCTATGTCTGGTCGCATCCCCTCAAAGTGAGTCCTCTGCCTCCGATTCGGAGACACGAGCACCCTGTCAGGTCTGCGACCCTGTCCCGTACTTGTAAGCCGGTCAGCAGCCGAGCCACTCCCAAGCGATACGCAAGAGCGAGCCTCGTTGCTGGCCGGTTTCCTGTCCCCGTTGTCCTCGTCCGTCTTCCTCCCGTTTTTCTCCCCCTCCTTTTCTTCCTTGTTGTTGTTATTTTTGTCCATGCTAATAAACGTCCCCACTCAGGGCCGCTATCCAGACCCGAATGTGTAGTCGCCCAATAATGGTCCCGTGGTTATCTATGCGAGCAGGGAGGCCACGCGAGGGTTGACGCATGCCCTTATGAGACATGCGTTCAGAGCCAGACCGAGCGCAAAAGCGGGAGATCCTCAACCGCACCTACACCACCAACTAAATGGCGACGGGCCTGGAACGTACCCTGAGGCCTGCCAAGGTTTTAACGGGACGTGGGCAGCTGCGATATTAGCCCACCAGCCATTTCAGTTGGGTTTCACCCCAACCTACTGAGGTGGCAGAATACCGCACCTGCCAGCCCAAAGCAAACTAAATCCAAACATCGTCCGAGAAAGTCCTAAATCAGTCACCATTTTTTACCTCACTACCATAGTCAAGAACCGTTTCCACACGCCAGGGCTATTGAAGAGCTAAGACGTGCAGCTGTGACTCCTGACCTCAGCTGGATACCATCCGCACAGAGAGGTACTGAGGTACCAATCTGAACAGACAACTGTGGTATCCATTACAAGTCGGCACCCTCTGGGCGGGTTCAGTATGAGGATTTTTTGCCGACAGTAACGGCGTTTCATATCGGCATATTGGTTTGGCATTGCCACTAAAAAATATTACCAACTTTCCAATAAAGAGTTACCAGGTTACAAAGTGAAACTTAAACTTAAACTAAACCGCGCCAACAGCAAGTGTTTAAGCGACATAAGCTATAACGATTTACTTCGTCTATTTTATTTGCGCTGCACTCTCTTGTAATTCGCAAGCAGCTTATAAAATATCCCAAATATATAGTTCATGTTTTGTAATCCCAAGGGGGGTTTTTCACAGCGGAAATGAGGAAGCCAATCCCGTGCAATGCCTCAGAGCCAACAGTGCTCGCCCCCAATTAATACATACAAGGTGTAAAGGTGCCCCACACCCCCCGTTCTATATAGAACAAACAACTCAAATAAAAATACAAATAAAATAATTTACTATTCCCAAAATATCGCCCCTATGCAATATGTGCAAGGGGGGTGTTTCACAGCGAGAATGAGGAAGCCAATCTCGCGCAATGCCTCAGAGCCAACAGTGCTCGCCCCCAATTAATACATATAAGGTGTAAAGGTGCCCCACACCCCCCGTTCTATATAGAACAAACAACTCAAATAAAAATACAAATAAAATAATTTACTATTCCCAAAATATCGCCCCTATGCAATATGTGCAAGGGGGGTGTTTCACAGCGAGAATGAGGAAGCCAATCTCGCGCAATGCCTCAGAGCCAACAGTGCTCGCCCCCAATTAATACATATAAGGTGTAACAGGTGCACTGCACCCCGTTCTATATAGAACAAATAATTTAATAAATAAAATAATAATTAAATACATATTAGAAAAGGGCTCCCTATAGTAAACATGTGGACCGCACACCCCCTTTTCCTCTCTAAACCAATAATATAATATAAATAATAAAATAAAATAAAAAAAATAGCTCAAAAAAACTACTCGCCCTCCATAAAGCTTAGACATGGTCCTTCGAGCCGGATTCGAACCGGCGACTTATGAATATCACTAGACGACTAAGCCGTCTAGGGGGGCGAGAATGTTTAAGCGACATAAGCTATAACGATTTTCTTCGTCTATTTTATTTGCGCTGCACTCTCTTGTAATTCGCAAGCAGCTTATAAAATATCCCAAATATATAGTTTATGTTTTGTAATCCCAAGGGGGGGTTTTTCACAGCGGAAATGAGGAAGCCAATCCCGTTCAATGCCTCAGAGCCAAAAGTGCTCGCCCCCAACTAATACATACAAGGTGTAAAGGTGCCCCACACCCCCCGTTCTATATAGAACAAACAACTCAAATAAAAATACAAATAAAATAATTTACTATTCCCAAAATATCGCCCCTATGCAATATGTGCAAGGGGGGTGTTTCACAGCGAGAATGAGGAAGCCAATCTCGCGCAATGCCTCAGAGCCAACAGTGCTCGCCCCCAATTAATACATAAAAGGTGTAACGGTGCACTGCACCCCGTTCTATATAGAACAAATAATTTAATAAATAAAATAATAATTAAATACATATTAGAAAAGGGCTCCCTATAGTAAACATGTGGACCGCACACCCCCTTTTCCTCTCTAAACCAATAATATAATATAAATAATAAAATAAAATAAAAAAAATAACTCAAAAAAACTACTCGCCCTCCATAAAGCTCAGACATGGTCCTTCGAGCCGGATTCGAACCGGCGACTTATGAATATCACTAGACGACTAAGCCGTCTAGGGGGGCGAGCATGTTTAAGCGACATAAGCTATAACGATTTACTTCGTCTATTTTATTTGCGCTGCACTCTCTTGTAATTCGCAAGCAGCTTATAAAATATCCCAAATATATAGTTTATGTTTTGTAATTCCAAGGGGGGGTTTTTCACAGCGGAAATGAGGAAGCCAATCCCGTGCAATGCCTCAGAGCCAACAGTGCTCGCCGCCAATTAATACATACAAGGTGGAAAGGTGCCCCACACCAACCGTTCTATATAGAACAAACAACTCAAATAAAAATACAAATAAAATAATTTACTATTCCCAAAATATATAGAAGCGGCTAAACACATGCATGATAACTGCAGATGCGGTATCAAAAGAACCATTTGTAGGTTCAGACCACTTTTCCGCTGAAGATTGTAAGCTGAGGAACCGATGTGCTCAAGTGCACCGCAACGCAAAAAAATTATGGGCAGAGAAATTTCGATGAAGTCATTCAAAATCAAAGTTATGTTGGTTTTTTTTTCTGAGGAGGGCCTTTGGAAACCCAAAAAAGAGTGAATGCAAAATTTAAAAACATTAGACTCTCTTTTTAATAATTATAATAAGAATGATTTGACCGATTCTCCTGGATGTATGGAAAATTTAATTTCTCATGTTATCTATCTATCTATGGCGCGATATACAACAGGTATATCATCATAAACCTCCTAAGAGATTTTTGCGCCAAGCTCTCTTCCAATTTGTGGTGTGCCGATTTGAATTTTCCCTACAAATTGGTGGGACCTACAGTTTTTTTGCCGACTCCGAACGGCATCTACAAAGGAGACGAATTTTTGCTGAGAAGCCTGTCATGGCAGAAATACACTCGGAGAGTTTGCCAAACCACTGCCGAGGGGCGACCCCGTTTTGAGAAACTTTTTTCAAATCACTTTTGATGTTACCTGTACCAGGGCTCGAACCATGGACCTTCGGTGTGGCAGGCCGGCAACACTACCTTCACACCACGGCGGCCGCCATGTTATAAACTTTGAAAATTTTGAAAAGATTTATTTTGGGTAGGACGTATTTTCGAATACGATATTTGAACAGAAAATATAATCAAAATAAAAATGAAAATGTATCTAAAAAAAGTGCAACATAATTACTAAACAATTTATTTTATTAAATTGTAAGAAAATATCCTTAATGTCTCAATCTAGCCTCCCTTAGATGAAGAACTTTTCAACGCAGTTTTTGAATATATTTCATGATTATTCATTCATTAACATACTTATTTGAACGCTGTGACAACGCGTGTGCTCACCACATGAACCATGAAAATAAAGCTAAAAATCACGTTGCAAAACATGACACGCCTTGTCTCAGCGTTAAAAACCCCTGAAAATGAACCATTTTATTATATTTAGTATTAACGAAATATAATGACTTGGAAGCAGAGATATATAATTTGTATTATCTACAAATTTGAAAGCAGTTGTGTGGATCCGATTTTGTAAGTATTTTAATTTTTCTTATATTTAAAACATCCCTGAAATATTACAAAAATTACCAAAAAAAACTATTTCTGAGGTGTCAACGCTCTTTGCGAATGTGCGAATGACAACCAACACAGTTTACGTCAAAGTGAAAATACCCGCTGCAAAAACCATCCACGTAATTTGACTAGTAAGTTGACTGTAATTGTGACGGTAAATTATTTGGTTAATTCTATATTCGTTCCTATTTATGTGGTTGTGCATACCGGTCCCACTTATTGGTTATGAGTATAACGCTGAACTGCTGACACAAGTCATTTTATTAGTCGAATGACGTGTCAATCTACGCTAACGTTCCATGAAATTATAGTTCGATTGTAGCAGCGACATGTCCAAGCACAAAACAAACCAAGACGCAGTTATACACAACATGTGCAATATCTGCAAAAAGAGTATGATTTAGTTTTTATCGTTACGATGTAATCCTAAATAAAAAAATTTTATTTATAGTATTTAAATATAGCTGTGAGCTAAGGCAACATATAAAGCATGTACACACAAGTGAGCGACCGTTCAAATGTCCCGAATATGGCAAAGGGTTCAAAACAAAAGGGTACGACGTACATATCAAATCGGACCCCCCCCCCCCCGCGGGATAGGGGGGTAGAATATGCCCGAGGTAGGCATGCTTTTGGGGAGTGTTACTGAATTAACAGTCCTTGGCCGGAGATGAATCCGGTACTCTTTGGGACTCCCTTGCGGTATTGCCCGACTGTCGTGGTAGCGATTTGGTATGACCAATTCAACCTTCCAGATCATGTCAGTCCTTCTTCCTTAAGGAAGGGGAATATGGGTAATAAGGGGTGTTTTCGTATAAAGCACTTCACATTAAACAAGTGCGTGCATAGCTGCGATTCTTAGTTTCACTAGACAGCGATCTAGACGTGAATCATTTTATAAAACGTTATACCTTAGTGCTTCTGCTATATTTTATTTAATTTAGGGGAGTGATCAAAACAAACAAACGAATGCGTTTTGTCTGCACGTTTCATAATAGCTGTGTTCGGTGACAAAACTTGCAAACACTTGCAAAGAACTGTCAGTAAAGTGAGAATGACGTACAACTCTCTCGAAACGCAAAAAGGAAAAAGTTTTCGCCTAACAGGAGTCAGTAAAAACTTGCAAGCAAAACAGCTGTTGCTTTTTTGATTGGTTAATAGTTCAAAATTTTCGTTGTTGCTTTCCTTTGTCACGATCAGCTGTTTTTCACTTACAAGTTTTACTCTCAATGAAATGTCAAAATGCGCTCTCCCGCTGCAAACGTTTTGTGTCACCGAACACTTTCCAGTAAAAATTGTATCCTCACCGAATACAATTATCGCCTCATAAAGGGTGTTTTTTTAGGGGTATAGAACTTCGAATTGAAATAAAACACAAGAAAATCGTTTTAAGGTCCATCAATTTGGCTTTATTGGAAGGATAATTTTATGCCATTAATGTTTAAATATGATTTCGGGCATGTGGCCGCCGCGGCTGGCTCGAATAAAGCCAATTCTACAGGTCCAATTTTCAACCACTTTTTCGATCATATGGGGCCGTATGTCGGCAATAACGCCACGAATGTTGGCTTCCAATTCCCCTAACGTTTCTGGTTTGTTGGTGTAGACGAGCGACTTCACATATCCCCAAAGAAAATAATCCAATGGTGTCAAATCACACGACCTTGGTGGCCAATTGACAGGTCCATTCCGCGAAATTATGCGCTCATCGAATGTTTCCTTCAATAAATCGATTGTGACGTGCGCTGTGCGGCATGTAGCGCCGTCTTGTTGGAACCACAACTCATCCACATTCATGCCATCCAATTCGGGAACAAAATAGTCAGTTATCATGGCTCTATACCGGTCTCCATTAACGGTAGCTGCCTCTCCAGCATTATTGCGGAAGAAGTATGGCCCAATGACTCCACCAGCCCATAGAGCACACCAAACAGTCAGTTTTTGTGGATGTAATGGCGTTTCAAGGGTCTCATGTGGATTCTCTTCACTCCAAATGCGGCAATTTTGCTTGTTGACGTAGCCATTCAACCAAAAATGAGCCTCATCACTGAACAAAATTTTGCGATGAAAATCAGCATCGAAATCAATCTCATTTTCGGCCCATACACCAAAATCACGACGCATTGCATGGTCTCGCGGCTTTAATTCTTGCACAAGCTGGATCTTGTAAGGTCGCAAGCCAAGATCTTTGCGCAAAATCTTCCATAAAGTTGATGGACAAAGCTGCAATTGCTGTGCACGGTGGCGAATCGATTCATTCGGGTCCTCTTCAACACTTTGCTCTACAGCGGCAATTGTTTCTTCGGTGCGCACTGTTCGACGTCTCTGCGGATGCGCATTATCACATAGAGTAAACGTAGTGCGAAAACGATCCATGGTTAACCGAATTAATTGCTCTGATGGACGATTATGTCGACCATAAAATGGACGGAGCTCACGGTAAACTTCGCGAACTGAACCATTATTTTCGAAATAAATTTGCACGATTTGCAAGCGTTGTTCTTTTGTCAACCTGTTCATGATGAAATGGCAAACCAAACTGAACATAAATGACATTAGAGGTGCCAGATTTGACCACAAAATGCCAGTTTTATCTCTATTCGAAAAACAAACCTGTAAAAAAAACACCCTCGGCTTTCAGCAAGTTCTCCAAGACAATTTTACAAGGCGAAAACACCGGTTTTCCACCACACAATACATACAAAAATATGCTTTACTTATAAGTGCGAGCAGTAAGCCCCTGCGGGTAAGGGGATTAGAATATGCCCGAGGTAGGCATACCGGTCGTAAGAGGCTACTAATATGCACAAAGGTAATGACGTGCAACTCGATGGTTGATCTACGGATATGATGCCTTTCACCTCTCATTACCCATCTTATACTTCCTTACGGAAGGAGGGGTGACATGAACTAGAAGGTTTCACTGGTCATAAATCGCTACCACGAGAGTCGGGCAGTACCGCAAGGGAGTACCGGGTTCAAATCCAGCCAAAGACTGTTAATTCGACAATACTCCCCAAAACCTTCGGGGAGTGTTTTTGTCGTTACAACAGCAACAACATAAATAGGTGCAATATGAAGTGGAATGGTCAAAAGATTGCCCGATGCTATTAAGAATTTTACTGAAGGTTTTACGCCGATTCGTGGCCACAGTTCGCGTCTGTTTACCAGCCAATTGACTAGCATACTTTTTGTTGGGGAAATTCACACGGCAGTGTGTACATACTTAAAGCTGCTTCCGTATTTTATTGGTTTGTATCTGTAACTATGAGGCAATCGGGCAACTTTTGTAGGTAATTGTTTCCTTTAGGAGACAACTGCTAAAACACTTCCAAAAATATCGGGAGAGGTATCAAACAACGTGTTTTGACTTCGGTATCAACAATCCGAGAGCGGATTTTCAATTTTTTGTTTCAGTGAAAAGTCATTCGCAAAAACCCCAAAAATGACCCAGGTCCGATTCCAAATATGGGGCTTGATCCAAGGTATTTATGTGCAGAACACCTTTCTGCGTAGGCGGCCTTCGACCGCGCTTCAACAAAATAACCCTTAGCCGGTCCAACACCGGCTACGCGGCCTACAGTATTTCTGCGCAGAACACACTTTTTGCACTTTTCGGTACACCCTAATCCATGATTACAACAACCACATGAAAATGACAAAAAATTTAAATTTTTTTATTTTTTTTATTTTAAAAAGCTTAAATTAACAATAAATTGTCAAGTAGGCTAAAAGGAAAACGCAGCGCTAGCATCGGAGGCTTTCGGCTGGCTGATTAGATTTGGTTGTTTGATTTAAATGCGGCGGAGAAGGTCGGCGTCTTTAAGAAATTTGTATATTTTTAAGATATTAGTTTCCGTAGTATTAATTAGCGATGGCAGTGGATCTTGGCCATCGAAGTTTTGGTTTCTCTGTCGATCAAGCTCAGGGCAAAATACTAGTAGATGTAGAACCCGAGCCCACAATGGAAGATGATGGAATTGACGTTCCACAACCCGACTATAATGAAGTGCGAATAGCAATATCCCGATTGAAAAACAATAAAGCAGCTGGCGCTGATGGTTTGCCTGCTGAGCTATTCAAACACGGAGGCGAGGAGCTGGTAAGGCGCATGTATCAGCTTCTATGCAGAATTTGGTCGGATGAATGCATGCCTGAAGATTGGAATCTAAGTGTTCTCTGCCCAATCCACAAGAAGGGCGATCCTGCAAACTGCGCCAACTATCGCGGAATCAGCCTTTTGGATATCGCATATAAGGTCCTATCAAGCGTATTATGCGAAAGACTGAAGCCTGATGTGAACAGACTGATTGGACCTTATCAGTGGTAACAATACGCCAAATCTTGGAAAAAACCCGTGAAAAAAGAATCGACACGCATCATCTCTTTCTTGATTTTAAAGCCGCTTTCGATAGCACGAAAAGGAGCTGCATATATGCCGCTTTGTCTGAATTTGGTTTCCCCGCAAAACTTATACGGCTATGCAAAATGACCTTGAGCAACATCGCCATCTCGGTCAGAATTGGGAAGTACCTCTCCGAGCCGTTCGAAACTAAACGAGATTTCAGACAGGGTGACCCCATATCGTGTGATTTCTTTAATTTAATGCTGGAGAAAATAATACAAGCTGCAGAACTTAACCGCGCTGGAACAATATTTTATAAAAGCGTGCAACTGTTGGCATATGCGACGATATTGATATCATTGGCCTTAACAACCACGCCGTAACTTCTGCTTACTCCAAATTAGAAAAAGAAGCGGAGAAAATGGGATTGGTGGTGAACGAGGGCAAAACGAAGTACCTTCTGTCATCATGCAAAGAGTCAGCGCATTCGCGCCTTGGCAACCAAGCCACTGTTGGCAGCAATAATTTCGAAATAGTAAAGGACTTCGTTTACCTGGGAACCAGCATTAATACCAACAATAATCTTAGCCTAGAAATCCGACGAAGAATCACTCTTGCAAACAAATGCTACTTCGGACTGAGTAGGCAATTGAAAAG
Source organism: Merzomyia westermanni (assembly GCA_949987695.1). Taxonomy (NCBI): domain Eukaryota; kingdom Metazoa; phylum Arthropoda; class Insecta; order Diptera; family Tephritidae; genus Merzomyia; species Merzomyia westermanni. The sequence continues at coordinate 100,617,118 of OX465288.1, read as the reverse complement.
TAAAGTCCTCTCTCGACGAACGAAAATAACACTCTACAAGTCACTCATCGCACCCGTTCTGCTATATGGTGCAGAAGCGTGGACACTAACAACATCTGATTAGGCGGCTCTGGGAGTATTCGAGAGAAAGGTTCTTCGAAAGATTTGTGGACCTCTACGCGTTGGCGACGGCGAGTACCGAAGAAGATTTAATGATGAGCTGTATGAACTTTACGCAGACGCCGACATAGTTCAGCGAATTAAAACACAGCGGCTTCCCTGGCTAGGCCACGTAGTGCGAATGAGCGAAGATGCTCCAGCCCAGAAGGTATTCTTATCGGCACCCGCCGGTGGAAGCAGAGGAAGAGGGAGACCACCACTCCGATGGAAAGACCAAGTGGAGACCGATTTGCGATCCCGCGGTGTTTCCAATTGGCGCCAGTTGGCGCAACGAAGAAACGACTGGCGAGCTATGTTGGACGTCAAAATCGCCCAGGCGGTTAGATGACCATTTAAAGAAGATTCTTAGACGGGTATATGGCGTAATGTGGATAGACTGGATCGATGATGGGTAGATAGGTTTGTTCCGATGTGGGTTTATCCTTGAGTAATGGTGGTTATAGTGGAGCCAGTCGGCTGCTAGTTTATTTTGCCTTTGGTGGTCTATAAGCCGATAAACATCACTCTTGCACATTAAATTCGACGTGATGGTGGGTGTATCTCTCATATTCCTAGCAGTTATATCCGCGAAGGTATTTCCAAGAATACCTGTGTGTGATGGTACCCACATGATTTTTATTATGTGGGGATGGGATAATTGGGTGTTTCTTATGGCTGCGATAATGTGGTTGCAGTTGTTTACATTTTGTATGGCTTGAAAGCAGGAGAGGCTGTCTGTGCAGATTGTGAATTTCCCTCTGGATTTAGAAGCATACTGAATGGCATGGAAAAGGGCAATTGCTTCGGCGGTGAAGATCGAGCAGAAAGGTTGTAGTAGTCCGTATGATATCGGATCACCGTTTTCCTTGACTACTGCATAAGAAGTGTAGTCTGCTTTCGAACAGTCTGTGTATAACAGCTGCCAACTCGTATGTTTGAGGGATGATGCGATCTCTGCAAATCGAGCATTGTATTCCTCTGCTGTTGTGGTCTTTTTTGTGAGGTAGGTTAAGTCTTTTATGAAAGCGGGTTTTTTCAGTGTCCAGGTGGGATGTTGACATTCCCTCGGGAGCGAGGCTTTCACGGGTAGTGTATAGGTTTTTGCGAAGTCTGCACATTTGTGAATAGCTGATGTTATTTTTGGTATCCTCGTTCGTGTAGCTGCTGTATGTAAGTCTTTTTTCAGGAGATCATTCGTGGTAAGAGCAAGCTTTGGATAGAGTTTCATTAAGCTGTCTTCCAAATTGTCAGCTAATGTCGGAAACCCTGTCTCAGCCAGGATGTTTTTTATCGGCGAAGTAGGGAACGCGCGTATAGAGCGACGGATGGCAGTGTGGTAGGGAGCGTTTAATACTTTGAGATGGTTGTTTGCATGTGGACCATATACTTCCAAACCGTAGTTTATTGTGGCTAAGACGAGCGCTTTTGTGACGTTGGCCAGTAAATTAGAGCTTATTAGCGAGCGTTTTCCTGATAAGTATTTAATTATGTATAATCTTTGATACAGTTTTTCCCTAACGTTCTTACAATGATTTTTGAATGAATACTTAGAGTCTAGCGTTAAACCTAAGAAAATGAGATGATCTGAGCGTACGATATTTGCATTGTTGAATCTAAGTGTTGGCATTGTACAGTTTTGCTTCTTACAAATATGTAGCATTTTGTTTTTGGTAGGTGAAATTGCAGCCCCTGAAGAAAGAGACCATTCGGAGATGTGGGATAGAATGTCAGCAAAGGTTGCCGTTACTGTGTTTAGATCCGAGTTGTTGGAAAAGAGTAGGACATCATCTGCATACATTAGGTGGGACACGTTAGGGAATTGGGAGAAGATTGTGCTCAGCTCATCGAAAGCTATAATGAATGGAATAGCGGACAGAGGTGAGCCTTGAGGAGTGCCATTGTCTAAAGGTAGTATAAGGGATCGCGTGTTGGATATAAGGACACTGAGTTTGCGCGAGGAAAGGAAAGATTTAATAAAATTGTAAATTCTTGATCCGACGTGCCATTTGTCAAGCTGTCGTAGGACAATTCGAATACCTATGCGGTCGAAGGCCTTGGCAAAATCAAGGGAGAGGAGTGAGACGTGTTTTTTTCTTGACAAGGCTTCAGAAATGAAGTGATCGAGGTGTAGTAGAGCATCGGTTGTACCTTCTCCCTTCTTGTAGGCAACGTGGTTGTGATGAATAAACTTATTTGTTTTGATAAACCATCCTAGTCGGTTCGCCACGATTTTTTCCATGATTTTGCCTAGGCATGGAAGGAGGGATATTGGACGGTAGCTGTCGGCTTCGCCTGGCTGTTTGTTAGTTCTTAGGATAGGTACGATAGAGCTAGTCTTCCAGATGGTTGGGTAATGGCCAGACGTGAAGATGTTATTATAATGCTTTAGGAGGCGGTGGAGGAGAGATGGTGGGAGATGTTTTATGATGGGGTAAGATATTTTATCAAACCCAGGAGTTTTCCCTTTTACCGAAGAAAGAGCTAATTGAAGTTCCTGAAGTGATAAGTCTGCATCGAGTTGCTTGGAAGAAGAAGATAGAATTGAAGGTTGGGGGCGATTGAATTGGAGTTGGGAAAGTTTGGAGGAGGTAAATTCTGAGGGAAAGTTGGAGTTAGATGATATGTTGGCGAAGTGCTCGGCTAATTCTAAGGCTATATCGCATGGATATAGTAGATTGCCTTGCGTAGATTTAAGGGAGGTGATATTGGAGTGAGTGGGGAGGCCGGCGAATATCTTTAAGTCGGTCCATATCTTCTTGGTGTCGGAAGAGGTTGATATGTTGTTGGTAAAGGCTTGAAAGCAATGTACTTTGGCGTTTTTTGCGGACCGACGGAAGAGTGCGTTGCATTTTTTGAAGATTATAAGATTTGACTGGGTTCTGTTGCGTTTAAAGTTATGCCACGCGGTTGGTTTCTTTGTTCTTAGTTCTGATAGTTCGCTGCTCCACCACAAAGGTGTGGATTTGATTTAGATGTTGAAGGAGACAGGGAACGAGGAGGATATGGATTCGCAAGCGGTTTCGAATTTAGCTCAGTCTACTTGGTCAGTTTTAAAGTGAGTTCTAGGTTTGAAAAGTGCTTGGGTACGGGAAAATGGGATTTGAGTGAGGATTGGGAAGTGATCACTACCATGGAGGTCATCTACTGTTTTCCATGAAGCTTTGGAGGAGAGTGAGGCGGAGCAAAGGGTGAGGTCGATGTTGGTGAAGGTTGAGTGTGTGGAAAAGTGAGTGGGGGAGCCATCATTTAAAATGACGGCGTTGGACACTAAAATGGAATCTTCTATGGCACGGCCCTTTGGGTTGGTGGAGGCAGACCCCCAGAGGGGGCTCCAGGCGTTGAAATCGCCAGCGACTATAAAGGGATGGGGAGAAGAGGGGATGATGTTATTGAAGTCATTTGAGGACCAAGATTGGTCGGGAGGTGAATAGGCGCAAACTATTGAAATTTTGTTCGCAGTTTGGAGTTCAATAGGTAGGGAAGAGATAGTTGAGTGAAGGGGGGCAGAGAACATGAGGAATATTTTTTTTACGAGGATGGCAACGCCTTGTTTATTAGATGTTATATGTGGAGGGTTGTAAAAGGGACCGACGTATGCTCTGGGGGAATGAGGGTTAAGATTGTGAAAAAGGTGTGTCTCGTTCAAGAGAATAACTGAGGGGTTGTAGTTTTTAATTAGAGTTTCTAAGTCTATATAGTTATTGAAATAGCCGTTGATGTTCCATTGCAGAATTGATATCATAATATGATATATTACTATACGAGGTGTGTTCCAAAAGTATCGCGAATTTTGAATTTTCGCTGGTTACGTATATTCGAATTTCGAAGTTTTTTGTGGCGTTATGTTGGTACTCATGTCTCTCACTTATGCCGACAAGCTCGGCCATTTTGAATGTTCAGTTAATTGTTGACAGCTCTTTACTGAAACAAAAACTCTAAAATTCGCTTCCGGATTATTGATACCGAGGTCAAAACGCGTCTTTTGAAACCTTTCCCGATAATTTCGGAGGTGTTTTAGAAACAATTACCATTTTGTATGTTTTGGTATGTACAATTTGGTAATTCTATACGACAGCACGTAACTGCGAATGTACGTCCAAAAATATTGGGAAAGGTTTCAAACGACGGGTTTTAACCTCCTTATCAATAATCCGAAAGCGGAAATTCGATATTTTATGTCTGTTCAGAGATGTTTGCAATTAAAGTTGAAAATTTTATGTCAGAAATATTGTGGACCGCGTAGCCGGTGTTGGACCGGCTAAGGGTTATTTTTTTGAAGCGAGGCCGAAGGCCGCCTACGCAGAAAGGTGTTTTGCACATAAATACCTTGGATCAAGCCCCCTATTTGGGATCGGACCTGGGCCATTTTTAGGTTTTTTGCGAATAACTTTTCACTGAAACAACTTATTTAATTTCCGCTTTGTTGATACAGAGATCAAAACGCGTCGTTTGGTACCTTTCCCGAGATTTCTGGACGTATATTAGCAGTTACGTGCTGTCGTATAGAATTACCTACAATTTTTACAACTTTAAAGTCTAAATTGTTGTTAAAATATTACACTGTGCGAATTCCGGTCATAGGTGCAGGTCGCCCTCGTAAAATAACATGTTCTTCTTCGTAACGAGTGTATCGGCTACAACAAAAACTTGGCACGTGAGCAGAGTACTCGAGAATAATCTCGTAACACGAGAACGAAGACTTGGCATCTCTAGTGTGTTATTGCTTTGTTTTTAGATTGTGTAGTTGTTCCTACTTATTTTTAATTAGTGGGCGCCGAATAGAAAAATGGCAGAGATTAGGTCATTAGAACATTCCACACTTAAAGTTCCTTACGAGATTCTTAACAAAAGGTTTCGCGTCGCTCAAAAAAATCTTGATAGGGAAATGGATCAAGTACAAAGCCTATCAAAGGATATTGAAAACGTCATATGCAGTAACCCTGCCTTACCAGCAGTTGTCGAAGTCGGTACACTTGTTCGGAATGTTGCACAAAAACTGGAGGTTTTAAAGAGAAAATCGGAGGAAAGTTTATTGGATGAGCTGAATGCAGGAATAGTGTGCAAACGTAAGGTGCAACATCTGAAATGCATTGTACCGATGGATTCCAAAGTTACCTTCGACACGTGGCAAGCATCTACTGATCAGTGGAAAAGGGTAAGTGAGAACTCAATAGAACGAACAACAGCCGGTTCTATCGTACCGGAATGGCTCGGTGTTTTTATTACCTGACTAAGGGCTGGGTAATTGTTTCCTTTAGGAGACAACTGCTAAAAGACGTCCAAAAATATCGGGAGAGGTATCAAACGCGTTTGGCTTCGGTATCAACAATCCGAAAGCGGATTTAAAATTGTTGGTAGTTGTTTCCTTTAGGAGACAACTGCTAAAACACATCAAAAATATCGAAAGAGGTATCAAACAACGCGTTTTGACTTGTTGTTGTTGTAACGACAAAAACACTGGTAATTGTTTCCTTTAGGAGACAACTGCTAAAAAACGTCGGAAATTATCGGGAAAGGTATCAAAAGACGCGTTTTGACCTCGGTAACAATAATCCAGAAGCGAATTTTCGAGTTTTTGTTTCAGTGAAGAGATATTTGCCATCAAAGTTGAAAATTTTCTGTCATTTTCATGTGGTTGTTGTAATCACAGATTAGGGTGGATCGAAAAGTGCAAAAAGTGTGTTCTGCGCAGAAATACTGTGGACCGCGTAGCCGGTGTTGGACCGGCTAAGGGTTATTTTTTTGAAGCGCGGCCGAAGGCCGCCTACGCAGAAAGGTGTCTCCTAAAGGAAACAATTACCAAAACACTCCCCGAAGGTTTTGGGGGTTGCTGTCGAACTGACAGTCCCTGGCCGGATATGAATTCGGCATGCTCCGGTACTGCCCGACTGTCGTGGTAGCGATTTGGTTTGACCAGTGGCACCTTCTAGGTCATGTCACCCCTCCTTCCGTAAGGAAGGAGAGATGGGTAATGAGAGGTGAGAGGCATATCCGTAGATCAACCATCGAGTTGCACGTCATTACCTTGAGGCATATTAGTCGCCTCTTACGACCGGTATGCCTACATTCCCACCACAGCCGGTTCTATCGCACCGGAATGACCCGGGTTTTTCACCCGGCCAAGGGCTGTTATTTCAGTGTAACCCTGTCCAATCTGGGGCAGGGCGAAGCACTGTTAACAACAACAACAACCGGTATGCCTACCTCGGGCATATTCTAAACCCCTAACCCGCAGGGGGCGCGGTTTGACTTCGGTATCAACAATCTGGAAGCGGATTTTAAATTTTTTTCTTTCAGTGAAGAGTTATTCGCAAAAAAACCCAAAATGACCCAGGTCCGATCCCAAATAGGGGGCTTGATCGAAGGTATTTATGTGCAGAACACCTTTCTGCGTAGGCGGCCTTTGGCCGCGCTTCACAAAAAAACAACCCTTAGCCGGTCCAACACCGGCTACGCGGTCCACAGTATTTCTGCGCAAAGCACACTTTTGCACTTTTCGGTACACTCTAATCTGTGATTACAACAACCACATGAAAATGACAGAAACTTTTCAACTTTGATTGCAAATATCTCTTCGGTAATACGACAGTACGTAACTGCTAATATAAGTCCAAAAATATCGGGAAGATATCAAACGACGGGTTTTAACTTCCGTATCAATAATCCGAAAGCGGAAATTGGATATTTTATGTCTGTTCAGAGATATTTGCAATTAAAGTTGAACTTTTTCTGTCATTTTAATGTGGTTGTTGTAATCACAGATTAGGGTGTACCGAAAAATGCAGAAATGTGTTATGCGCAGAAATATTGTGTACCGCGTAGCCGGTGTTGGACCGGCTAAGGGTTATTTTTTGTTCTGTATATAAATACCTTGGATCAAGCCCCCTATTTGGGATCGGACCTGGGCCATTTTTGGGTTTTTTGCTAATAACTTTTCACTGAAAAAAATTATTTAATTTCCGCTTTCGGATTATTGATACAGAGATCAAAACGCGTCGTTTGATACCTTTCCCGATATTTTTGGACGTATATAGAATTACCATATCTTCATTATTGTTACGGAGGTCAAAACACGTCTTTTGATACCTTTCCCGATAATTTCGGAAGTGTTTTAGCAGGTGTCTCCTAAAGGAAACAATTACCAAGGGCTGTTATTTCGGGCAATACTATACATCCAATGTCAACTATAAATACTAGACGGTAATTCTATACGATCGTACGTAACTGCTAATATACGTCCAATAATATCGGCAAAAGCTATCAAACGACGTGTTTTGACCTCTGTATCAATATTCTGAAAAGCGGAGATTCGATATTTTATGTCTCCAGAAAAATTTTGCAATAAAAGTTGCAAATATTATGACATTTTCATGTGGCTGTTGTAACCACAGATTAGGGTGTACCAAAAAGTGCATAAGTGTGTTCTGCGCAGAAATACTGTGGACCGCGTAGCCGGTGTTAAACGGGCAAAGGATTATTTTTTTGAACGCGTCGTTTGATACCTTTTCCGATAATTTTGTACGTATATTAGCAGTTACCTACGGTTATATGGAATTACCTTTTCAACCTTAGGGATATTGATACCGAGGTCAAAACGCGTCTTTTGATACCTCTCCCGACATTTTTGGACGTGTTTTAGCAGTTGACATTTGATGGAAAGTATTATACAGAAAACCTGTAAGAGTTGGTAGCTTTCGGTCGCGCTTGTTGTTGTATTAGCGACTATGTACCCTGCCCAAAGTATCACATCTTATCCAACATTGTCATCTTCTAACGGAAGTCCCAAAAACCTCACGGCTTCAACCAGAGTGAAATTACTGTTAGAAGAGTACTCTCGGTTTAGCAGATGAAGAGATGGTTAGTATCGTGTGGAGACACGCCAAATGCCGGGCAGACATTTGGCATGTCGGGGTTCAGTCTGGATAGGTAAGAGTTTAGTATGTTACAGTATCCAGAACTAAGTTGGGTCAGTATGACTCTTGTCTCCCTCTGCAGTTCGCGTTCCTCATCGGTAACAGGTGGAGCTTGTGCCTCTAGGACTGCATTCACCGGACCAGAACTGACAAAGGATCCCCCAGCAGGTTAGGGGTTTAGAATATGCTCGAGGTAGGCATACCGGCCGTAAGAGGCGACTAATATGCACAAAGGTAATGACGTGCAACTCGATGGTTGATCTACGTATATGATGCCTCTCACCTCTCAATACCTATCCTATCCTTCCTCAGGATTTGAACCCGGTACGCTCCGGTACTCCCTTGCGGTACTGCCCGACTGTCGTGGTAGTATGACCAGTGAAACCTTCTAGGTCATGTCACCCCTCCTTCCGTAAGGAAGTATAAGGTGGGTAATGAGAGGTGAGAGGCATCATATCGGTAGATCAACCATCGAGTTGCACGTCATTACCTTTGTGCATTGAATCAACACCCACCAAACTATAGGACGGTTCTCGTGGCACTTGACCTATCAAATGCATTCTACACGGTCAATCAGGCCAAACTCCTGCGTGATCTGGAAGAGACACCGCTCTCTGCCGGCGGTGGACCGCTAATTACCTCAATGGTCGACAGGCAACAGTCAAATTCAGGAACAAGAAATCTAGACCACGAAGAATAAAACAAGGGGTGCCGCAAGGTGGTGTTCTCTCTCCCCTTTTGTTTACCAGAGGGAGTCTCCATTGTTTCCTACGCTGACGACTTCACGATAATGGCCTCGGGCAAGGGCCCCTCCATTGATGAACTCTGTGTTAGAATCAACAGTTACCTCCATGACCTTTCCAGCTTCTTCACCGAGCGAGATCTGACCCTATCTCCGACTAAATCGTCGGCGACCCTGCGCAGATGGGGCAAGAGTTAAATGTCCACGTAGACGGAGTACCTCTACCTACTGTCAACCACCCAAAAATCTTGAGTGTGACATTTGACAACCGCCTCACCTTCGCTGTTCATGCCACCGCAAAGCTTCAAAGGTACAGAGCCGCAATAAGATCCTCAAGTCACTAGCGGCAGCACTTGGGGAAAAGGCAAGGAACCATTGCTTGCTACATATGAGGCTGTTGGCCGGCCGGTTATCGACTATGCTGCGCCCATATGGTCGCCCAATCTTTCTGACACCCATTGGGGAAATTGCAAGTCTGCCAAAACACCGCCATCAGAACTGCTACGGGATGTCTGCTTATGTCATCTGAGTCTCACCTCCATCAAGAGGCAAAATTGCTCATGGTTCAAGAGCACGCGGAACTCTTGAGTAGACAGTTCCTTCTGAACTGTCATAAGCCTAGTCATCCAAATCGACATCTTTTGGATGAAGCAACGCCACCCAGAGACATAAGGAGACATCTCCGTAAGCACTACGACGAGATCCGGCACCATATCTCCTTGCCGTTTGATCTGCGGAATTATAGACTTCCGTACTTCCGAGCGAGACTAGAGTCATACTAGCACAAGTTCGCTCTGGATATTGTAATAGGTTAAACTCTTACTTATCTAGACTGAACCCCAACATACCAAACACATGCCCTGCATGTGGTATGTCCGCTCATGATACTATACATCTCTGCTCCTGTTCAGTTGAACCCACTCTTCTAACACCTACATCACTCTGGTCCAAGACTTAGAAGGGCCTGATGACAATTTAGAGTGATCGAGCCCATTGGGCAGGTCGAAGCACTGTTAACAACAAAAACAACAACAACCTTTGTGCATATTAGTCGCCTCTTACGACCGGTATGCCTACCTAGGGCATATTCTAAACCCCTAACCAGCAGGGGCAAACCTTGCCGGTTAAGCCGTTGCAGTTTAACTGTAGGACACGAAAGTGCGAAGGGGACAAATAATCACACTGGGAGTTAAGGACTGGTGCATATGCCTCGGTGGAAGCAGGCTGGGTCGCGCACTGCGTCGCAATCTACAAGACGACGGATCCGGACCACCGAAAGGAGACGAATCGGTCGACGTTGTAGGTTGCGTAGCTCGACAACATGGCGCAACGTACGTTTCAGTCCATAAGTTCCCGTTACCAAGTTGAGAAGATATAAGCAGGTGTCATAGGCCAAGGCAAGAGTTGCATTTGACTGATGTTGTTGTTGTTGTGGTAACGACAAAAACACTCCCCGAAGATTTGGGGAGTGTTGTCGAATTAACAGTCCTTGGCCGGATTTGAACCCTGTACGCTCCGGTACTCCCTTGCGGTACTGCCCGACTGTCGTGGTAGCGATTTATGACCAGTGAAACCTTCTAGGTCATGTCACCCCTCCTTCCGTAAAAAAGGATAAGATGGGTAATGAGAGGTGAGAGGCATCATATCCGTAGATCAACCATCGAGTTGCACGTTATTACCTTTGTGCATATTAGTCGCCTCTTACGACCGGTATGCCTACCTCGAGCATATTATAAGCGCCCCTAACCCGCAGGGCACTTTGTTTTTGTTTTCTGCTTATTTACAGGGTCTAGATTCGTTTAAGATTTTTTGGTTTTTAATATTAGAAAGAGCCGACATAAATTGAGATGTGGTGTGGTAGTAGTCTTGCTGGCCTACCAACTGGTCGCCAACCCTTCTAGTGTATTCCTGTCATAAAAAACGTTTCGTCTGCCTTAGTAAATTCCATAGAATGTGTAGGGCACAACAATTTGTATGATAAAAACTTCAAGCAGCAAATCAAAAACAATTAGAGAAGATCGGTTCAAACCTCGTTGGCGGTTTACTTGTCCATTATTATTATTTTTTGTTTTTATATGTATCGAAATGACTACAATTGAAAAATTACTACAGCCACTGCAGTCGTGATGAGCTAAACTAATAGAATGAAATTCAGCACACAGGTTTTTTTTTGGTACGAGGTATACTATGGATATGTAGAGGACGCCGATATACATATATAAAATATTATCTGGAATGAAATAAATTCGTAGCTATACAGGATATCAACTTTATGTAGCGTCGCACCCAGAGGACCCATATACATATATAAAATATTATCTGGAATGAAATAAATTCGTAGCTATACAGGATATCAACTTTATGTAACGTCGCACCCAGAGGACCCCTGAATCCACTGTAAAAACATAAAGATCCACCGCCCACTTTTCCAAAATTGTGTAAATATTGATTTAAGAACCTCCAAATATCATTAATTTAAACCAAGCATCCACCCCTGCGGGTTAGGGGCTTAGAATATGCCCGAGGTAGGCATACCGGTCGTAAGAGGCGACTAATACGCACAAAGGTAATGACGTGCAACTCGATGGTTGATCTACGGATATGATGCCTCTCATCTCTCATTACCCATCTTATCCTTCCGTAAGGGGTGACATGACCTAGAAGGTTTCACTGGTCGTAAATCGCTACTACGACTGTCGGGCAGTACCGGAGAGCACCGGAGCCTACCAGGTTCAAATCCGACCAAGGACTGTTAATTCGACAACACTCCCCAAAACTTTGGGGGTATTGCCAACATGGTAGTAGAAAAATTTAAGCCCTCTACAGGTCATAACTCCATAACAATTTACCACGACTACTTTTACAAATCTGGGTATTTATAATGTTCGGTTCTACCCGAACTTACACTTCCTTACTTGTTCTTATTATATTTACTTTATTATTATGCGATTCCTGCGATTCCAAATTAGCCCTACATTTTTGGTGAGCAAATGTTCGTGATTCGTTCACGAAAACGCTGAAGCCGTATTTACCTGCAAGAACAATGAAATCGGAATATTAACTTTGAATTTAAGTCACATGCTCAATATCTATCTACAAATCGAATTCCTATTTTAATATATATTACGAGCAAGAATTTTGTTACCGAGCCAACACCCTTTAAAATATAACAAACTCAATTTAAGTGCTAGTTTTTGTCATTCAGAAGATAAAAGTGCTACTTTCGTCAGACATAAATTGAAGGTGCTAGTTTTCTTCAGACACAAACTAAAAGTGCAAGTTTTTTCAATCACTAAACGAAATTGCTACTTTTCTTCAGCCAAAAATTCGAAAGTGCTATAGTTTTCGTCAGACACAAAAATGGTGGTGCTAGTTTTCGTATAGCACGTCGATATGTGATGACTGAATTCTTTACATCAGCAATGTTGATTTAGCAATTAAAGAAATACAAAATGTTGTAGAAAATAATGGCTCGCGATTGTTGGAATCTAAACATGAATTTGAAAGCGTGCTTAAAACCAACGAGCAAGAAATCAGCAATGCAAAAAGCACAAGCAGTATGTGAGCGTAGTGTGCGTGAAATGCATAAAATTAGAGATATATCCGTGAGCTTTGGCAATCAAATTGAAGACGTATGTAAAGAGTTAAAGTCGACCACAAAAGAAAACGCAAAGTTATGTTGTGAAATTAAAGAATTGAAAACCCTAAACAAGACAGGTGATAATGGCCAAACGTCGTATGCGAAAGTGGTAGAATAGTAGTGCCAAAGCAGTTATGCCAGATCTAAGAAAAGATGCACCTTTAATGGTAAAACCAAAATCAAAGCAAACAAGTGAAAAACAAAATTAGACTTAAACGCAAAATTTGTTGTTAACAGTGCTTCGCGCTGCCTAATGTGCAAGATACTTCTAAATTGGCAACAAGCTCTTCTAACGTACGTCCGAGGAAACGCGCAGTTTCAACAGGGTTGGACCAGAGTGATATTGGTAGGTGTATAACATAATCCCGACACACAAACTCCCGAAACACATAGTCCCGACACGACCAAATCTCGACAATACAAAATCCCAGAATTCGTCAATGGAGGGGCCGTTGCCCAAGGCCATTATCGTGCAATCGTCAGCGTAAGAAACGATGGATACTCCCTCTGGTGGGGGGGAAGACTCGAAATATAGGAAATAAACAAATGGGGTGGGGGGATAACACCACCTTGCAGCATCCCCTGTTCTATTCGTCGTGGTCTAGATTTCTTGTTCCGGACTGAAGCGGTCCACCTTTTTAGGCCGGCATGGAGCGGTGCCTCTTCCAGATCTCTGAGGAGTGTGGAATGGCTGACCGTGTCAAATGCTTCAGATAGGTCAAGTGGAACGAGAACCGTCCTATGGTTTAGAGGACGATGATTCAAACCATGATTTATTTGCGCTGTAATGGCGGATGTTGTGCTATGAGATTTTCGGAAACCATGCTGGTGATCGACCAGTTGCAGATTTGCAGTGTAGTATGGGAGTTGAATGGTCTCTAGTAACTTCACGACCGGCGAGAGGAGGGATATCGGGCGATAAGAATCTCCTTGGTTCGCCGGCTTCCCTGGTTTTAGTAGGGGAATTCCAATCGCCTGTTTCCAGATCTCTGGTATGACGAAAGTAGTTAGTAAGAGGTTTAAAAAAGCCGCTAGATAACTGTCCCTCGTGGTCTAGGTGTTTAATCATCTTCATGGCGATTCCGTTGGGTCCGAGGGATTTTGAGGGTTTGGCCTTTATTATGGCTTCCTTAACCTCTGCGACGGAGACGACAACGGGTGTGTTTGTGTTTGTTCGCACGTCGGACGGCTCTTCTCTTAATCCTATCCGCAGGTGGTTGCATTATAAACGGCCGGGAAAAGAAGCTCGCGCGTTTCCTGGCGTCCGATTTGACGCTGTCGCCGAATGCAATGGCAACCTTGTCATTGTATTTGGTACGATTACATAGGGTCTGACAGTCGAACAGGTTGCATGTCTCATTGTGTTGTTTCCACTTGGTCAGATTGTATTCGTTGACAATCCTACGAATTTCCGCATTGAGATCTTTGATTCTGGGATCTGTGGGATTGATGAGTCTAACTTGGTCACGTTTTCTTGCCATTGCCGCAGCTTTAGAAATTTCCGCTATTCTACCAGCAGGAATGAAGCGATTGCCTGCCACCCAGCATCTCCATTGACTGTACAGAATGCTGAGTTGTCTATTTGCTCTACAAGTGCTTGTCCTCTACTATCTGCTGTCAAGTTGTAGTGCCAGAGATCGTGATGTGCGTTGAAGTCGCCTAGGATTAATGTCGGGATGATAATCTCTCGGACAACACGTAGAGGGAATCTAAATATTCAAAATATTCATCTGTCAACAATTAACTGAACATTCAAAATGGCCGAGCTTGTCGGCATAAGTGAGAGACATGAGTACCAACATAACGCCACAAAAAATTCGAAATTCGAATATACGTAACCAGCGAAAATTCAAAACTCGCGATACTTTTTGAACACACCTCGTACACCTGCGACATCAGTTAAATGCAATTCTTGCCTTGGCCTATGCCACCTGCTTATATCATCTCAACTTGGTAACGGGAACTTATGGACTGAAACGTACGTTGCGCCATGTTGTCGAGCTACGCAACCTACAACGTCGACCGATTCGCCTCCTTTCGGTGGTCCGGATCCGTCGTCTTGTAGATTGCGACGCAGTACGCGACCCAGCCTGCTTCCACCGAGGCATATGCACCAGTCCTTAACTCCCAGTGTGATTAGTTGTCCCCTTCGCACTTTCGTGTCCTACAGTTAAACTGCAACGGCTTAACCGGCAAGATTAGTGAGATAGTGAGTTTCTTGAACCGGCAAAATATCAAGATTGCTGATATTCAAGAAACAAAGCTAGCCGCCCGATCAGATCCTCGGACCTGTGATGGCTACAACATCCATGGGCGTCACCGTGAGAGAGGACTTGGGGGCGGACTTGCCTTCATCACTCATCAATCTGTGCAATATCGTCCATTTGAGCCTGGGACAACACCTTAGAACGTCAAGGTATGGTTGTCCGGTCAGGCGATGTCGATCTTGAAATAATTAACATTTATATATCTCCTGCCACTTGCTCTCTGAGGGATTACCAGCCTGACATCAGTGCGTTACTCAGAGGCATTTATCGTGTAATTCTCGGATACTTCAACGCACACCACGACCTGTCTCACTCAAGCCTACAGGTTGATGGTAGGGGACAGGAATTGGCTGAACAAATAGCCGATTCGACGTTTTGCACGGTAAATTGTTCTAGTTCGCCGGACCTCACTATGGTTGTTGTTGTTGTGGTAACGACAAAAACACTCCTCGAAGGTTTTGGGGAGTGTTGTCAAATTAATAGTCCTTGGCCGGGTTTGAACCCGGTACGCTCCGGTACTCCCTTGCGGTACTGCCCGACTGTCGTGGTAGCGATTTAAGGCCAGTGAAACCTTCTAGGTCATGTCACCCCTCCTTCCGTAAGGAAGGATAAGATGGGTAATGAGAGGTGAGAGGCATCATATCCGTAGATCAACCATCGAGTTGCACGTCATTACCTTTGTGCATATTAGTCGCCTCTTACGACCGGTATGCCTACCTCGGGCATAAACTGCGTTGACTGGCGACCAATGCCAACTCTTGCATCAGATCATTTACCGTCATTGGGGCGATCGATTGAGAGGACTATCCCTTACTACACCGCTAACTAAACGTCATCACCACTCAGATAGTGCTAGTTGCGCTTGACCTGTCGAAAGCCTTCGACACGGTCAATCATGTGCAACTCATTAACGACCTGGAGGATTCAACTCTTTCCCCCTGTCTAAAGCGTGGGAACGCCAACTATCTGAGTGGTCGGCAGTCATCGGTTCAATTTAGAGGCGAAATATCAAAACCACGTATAATTAAGCAAGGGGTGCCACAGGGTGGTGAACTATGCCCGCTTTTGTTTAATTTCTACATATCAAGGCTCCCTTCCCCACCAGAGGGTGTCTCGATCGTATCCTACGCCGATGACTGTACTATCCTGGCGACGAACCCCTCTGTAGACGAGCTTTGCTCAAGAATTAACTCATACCTCCCATCCCTGCCTGGTTTTTTCGCTGGACGAGATCTGACATTGTAACCGACCAAGTCCTCGGCCACCTTATTGACAGCGCAGGCGAACATGGAATTAGACGTCTACGTCGATGACATTAAGCTTCCGACTGTCGCACACCCCAAAATTCTAGGGGTCACGTTTGATAACATGTTCAACTACGGTGCTCATGTAGCCGCGATTGCCACCAAATTACAAAGCCGCAACAAAATCCTCAAGTCACTAGCTGGCAGCACTCGGTTCTGAGCTACGCGAGCCTATATGATCGCCGGGGCTAGCAGACACACACTGGCGGAGGTTGCAGGCCTGCCAAAACACCGCACTCAGAACTGCCACGGGGTGTCTCCATATATCACCTTCACAGTGAGGCTAAAATGCTCGGTGCAAAAGAGCATAGCGTGATGTTGACCAAGCAATTCCTGTTCAACTGCTATAAACCGCAGCATCCGCACAGGAACCTGCTCAACGAAATCCGCCTCCCAGGAGAATAAGAAGTCACCTCCGTAAGCACTATGACGAGATCCGGCATCACATTTTTTCGCCGTTTGATTCAAAGGTGCATCGGCGGGCCCTCAATCTCATCCACACGGAGTCGGTAAACTTCTTTGTCAGTTCTCGTCCGGTGAATGCAGTCCTACAGGCACAAGTTCAACCTGTTGCCGATAAGGAACGCGAACTGCCCAGGGAGACAAGAGTCATGCTGGCCCAACTTCGTTCTGGATACTGTAACAGACTAAACTCTTACCTATCCAGACCTGACATGCCAAGTGTCTGCCCGGCATGCGGCGTGTCTCCTCATGATACTAGGTAAGGTTAGGTTGCAAGGGCAGGACAGAGTACCTGGACTCTGCCCGACACTTAGGTCATTAAATAGGCCCATTGTGATACCCTATATGGTCTCTACCATGTCCCAGAGATGCGAGCAAGTCATCCCTGACGCCGACAGCAGCTCAACCGTTACAGTCAACCGATCCAACAACCCTAAAGTAATCGAGTTCAATGATCTCTAGGAGGCTGAAAAGGACCAGTCGACTCACACGGTCGTGCTACCGTCGACGCCAGGGAAAACCAACTCACACCCAAGGCAGGGGATCGAACCACTTCGTGGATTCAATAAATTTGTATAACGCTTTTATTTCTATTTTTGATACCTCAGCGAGGTCATCGAGAAACGGTTGGCCAAGGATAGCCAACCGTCGCCTGCTAAGGGCACATCAGATGCTGAACACTTTCCTCCTCCTCAATACATCTGCAGCTGCGACAGTAATCATTAAGTGAGTGCCTATTAAACAGTGCCCTGTTAGAACCCTTACCAGGGATGAAATGCCCGATTTATTAAGCGACAGCAGGCAATTTGTACGACCTTTGTTGTAAAAAGGGCAGGTTAGCCTGGATATCTCGCACGTCGAGAGCCCCGACCAGAGCATATTTGCTATTTTCATTGTGTTTGTGCTGACACTAAATTTAAAGAAGGCCATGGGTATGCCTACCGAACTACTTCCTGGAAGGAGATGGGTGGTGTGTTGGATATAAGCAAAAGTATTTTACCATCTCTAACGTTCAGTCACATTACGTCTTTATCCCTATCAATCATGGCTATCCACTTTTTGTAAATTTCTTATCGAACTCAGAAACCATCGCTAATTTTTTCTCCTCAATACCAACATCTACGCATATTTATGGAATATATTTCCCAAACAAAAATCATTATCTTTTTTCGATATTGCTACTCCTATGAGTGTGAATGAAATAGTACAATTTGAATAATTGCAAACAAAATCATAACAAAGGGAAATGAAACCGCTGCTTTATAAACCGCTGGTTTATAAATAAAATTTTCTGTCAAAATCAAAATAAAAATTAAAACTTTATTATATTTTTTTGGCTAAAAATTTGCATTTCATTAAAAAACAAGGTAAGCACAATAATTTAAACCTTTTTTAAATAATAATAATTATATTTCTAATGCAGTTTATATTTCCACAGGGCACAAATAATGAATATGCAATGTGGTTGGTAGAGGAGAATAATGTAAGTATGCCAATAATGTTTCTAGCGCATTCATGAAAAGGAATCGCAAGCTTTTTGATAAGCTAACCGAAAGCTATACAGCTGAACGACAGAAAGAAAAGAAGCGGGAGCATAATTGGGAAGAATTGTGGAAGAAGAAAAAGCGGCAGTGGCGTGAGCACATCAGCGGTTAAGTCGGTTCAAGGAGGTGGTGGTAGAAGCGGCAGTGGCGCTGGTTCACAACAAAGCAGCAACAAACTTATCAACAACAGCAGCAACGGTGAACGGAAATTTTTCCGTAGAATTATGAAGTGCAACAGCGGGATGTTTCATTTAAATTAAATTTCATGTTTGTTAACATCGGTGGAATGCTGCCAGGGTTATTTCCTTTCATTACATTTCATTGCATTTTTATTTTGGTTTATTTTATTTTATCAAATTTTATTTTATTATATTTCATTTTATTTAAGTTTATTTCATTTTATTTTTTATTACATTTTATTTTATTTTTTTTAATTTTAATTTGTATTACTTTATTTCATTTACAATTAAGTAAGGAGTCCGCCAGAATGGGCGCAACGTCTAATGATTACTGTCGCAGCTGCAGATGTATTGAGGAGGAGGAAAGTGTTCAGCTATTTTTAGCTATCTTGGGCCAACCGTTTCTCGATAACCTCGCTGAGGTATCACAAATAGAAATAAAAGCGTTATCTAAATGTTGACCTCACGAAGTGGTTCGATCCCCTGCCTTGAACAGGGTGTGAGTTGGTTTCCCCTGGCGTCGACGGTAGCGCGACCGTGTGAGTCGACTGGTCCTTCTCAGCTTTCGGGAGATCTTTGAACGCGAATACTCTAGGGTTGTTGGATCGGCTGACTGTAAAACGGCTGAGCTGCTGTCGGCGTCGGGGATGACTTGCTCGCATCTCTGGGGCATAGAGGTGGGTAGAGACCGTATAGGGTATCACAATGGGCCTATTTAATGGCCTAAGTGTCGGGCAGAGTCCAGGTACTCTGTCCTGCCCTTGCAACCTAACCTAACCTAAGTAAGGAGTCAATATAGTTTATACGTAAATATTCACTATGTGAAATCAGTTTTTTTTAAATAAATAAAAATATCGAAAAAAACGATATTGGAAATTTATTGGACATTTTTTGGGTTTTTTGAAAGATGGGTATAGAATTTAACAGGATGGCAACTCAGGTAGTGCCTAAAAGTATGCAACCTTCACGGTGCGGTCAGGTTTGTTTTGGGAAATTTTTTAGCTAGAGAAGTGCAGCTATGTAATTTCTTTATGGAGTTTCTGCATAAGTGCGAGGGCGTTGGGCGATCACATGTACACGCCATGTGCAAGGGGAAAGTGGATAATATCTTCACGCCGCCCATACAAAACTATCCACTTTTTTATCTTAATAATGCGACCCATGTTTTATCCACTATTTTATCTGCGTATGGTTGGTATTTAACAATATAATATATACATGATTTTTCTTTCGTATAGAAATGCCATTTGAAGTTTGCTTGTTATATTTTCTTTTCCCGCCACTCTTGTAAAATCTTTCAACCATTAAACACGTGTTAAATATATCTCTCGAAATTGTAATTTCACAGAATAGCCACACACTGTTTGATTTTAATCTAAAGGATCTAGGCAGCTGAATATCATCAGGATTATATATTCTGCACATCTATTAATTTCTACATGGTGGTACCTCGTCTGGCCAGCTCATCCGCCCTGCAGTTACCTTCAATATCCCTGTGCCCAGGTACCCAAATAAGGCTAATACTGAAGTGCTGAGCCATCTCGTTGAGAGATCTGCTACATTTATCCTCATAACGCGACCTATGTTTTATCCACTATTTTATCTGCGTATGGTTGGTAGGGATTCTATTTAACAATATAATATATACATATGTATTTTGCTTTCGTATAGATATGTCATTTGAAGTTTGCTTGTAATATTTTCTTTTCCCGCCACTCTTGTAAAATCTTTCAACCATTAAACACGTGTTAAATATATCTCTCGAAATTGTAATTTCACAGAATAGCCACACACTGTTTGATTTTAATCTAAAGGATCTAGGCAGCTGAATATCATCAGGATTAGATATTCTGAACATCTTTTAATTTCTACATGGTGGTACCTCGTCTGGCCAGCTCATCCGCTCTGCAGTTACCTTCAATATCCCTGTGCCCAGGTACCCAAATAAGGCTAATACTGAAGTGCTGAGCCATCTCGTTGAGAGATCTGCTACATTCAATTAACGACTTTGCATTGTCGACGTATGAGTTTAAGGCTTTAAGCGCGGCCTGACTGTCTGAGAAGATATAAATCCGTTTACCATTTTGGGGCATGGATACCAAGCTTTTCACCGCGCCGTGTATTGCCAGCATTTCCGCTTGGTACACGCTGCAGTGGTCGGGAAAACGGAAGGAGATCTCTAGTCCCAGGTCCGGTGAAAAGATCCCTCCCCCCACCTTCCCCTCAAGCTTGGAGCCATCAGTGAAAATGTTAATGGCGCCCCGAACCGTATGTGGTCTGTTATCCCATTCTTGTCTTGTCGGCATTATTGCCTCGTAGTTTCTGACAAACACGTTATTTGACGCGCAGTAGTCAGTATGTGGTGGTATGTTAACAGAAGCGTGGTTGCCCAAGATTGTCGCGTGCCCACTTTGTCCATTTATCCAGACGCCAGTCTCCCTTATTCGCAAAGCTGTGATCGTGGCTACTTCCTTCGCCACCAAATCAAGCGGTGGTAGATGCAGCATAGTGTTGAGTGCTTCTGTCGGGGTGGACCCAAGGGCCCCGGTTATGCAGAGTTCTGAACTCCTTTGGAATTTTTAGTTAGTTAGTTAGTTTCTTCTTTATTTAGCTTTTTTTGTTATTTAAAAATATAAAAAAATTTTAGGTACAATTTACTTATTAGATAATAATTTGCTTATTAGGAATTGTGAGCTAAAATACTGCTCGAACGTAATCTATTAGCAGTCTTTTAAATACATTAATATCTCTTTCATTTTTGATATTACTTGGTAATTCGTTAAATAGGTTTAGGCCTTTGTACATTAAAATATATTGTGCCTTATTAGACTTATAAAAGTTAATTCTAAAATCATTTTTTTCCCTTAAACTGTAGGGTTGCACCTCTCCAACATACACAATTTGGCTTGTTAAGTACTTTGGTAGCAGATTATACTTCATTTTAAATACAAAAAGTAGAACATTCATGATAGTTCTTTGGTTTATGTTAAGCCATTTCAGGGTATCGAGCATGTGTGAGGTTGGTGTCAATCTATTACAAATAAGAATACACCGTATTCCCTTATTCTGCAATTTTTGGAGTCTGCTTTTCATACGGTTGGATCCCAGGAACAGTATAGTTGAGCAATATTTAAAATTTGGCTTTATCATGATATTATATATCTTGAGGGCACTATTTACAGAAACTTTTTTGCGCATTCTCTGGAAGAATCCAATTTTTTTTGAAACTTTACTGCAAACATAATCTAAATGCTTGTCGGAATTTAAAATTTATTTAAATACCTAATTTCATCAACTTTGTCGATTAATTCACCGTTAACTGTAATGTTTTCATTTGACTCGCCATTGATTATCATTGCCTTTGTTTTATTCACATTAAGTTTTAGTTTGTTCATTTCCAGATATTTGCATATATTTTTCAAATTATCATTCAGCAATACATTCCTGACTAGAACTTCCGGTCATATATAGTAATGTATCATCTGCAAATTGACAAATTTGTACCCCACCCTGTAGTATATTTTCCATATCGTTTATGTATATTAATAGTAGCGTCCCAAGCACTGCGCCTTGAGGTACACCTAAAATTACTCTTGCTGGATCTGATACACTTTCCGATACTTTAGTGCACTGACATCTGTTACTTAAGTAACTTTGAAAACACCGGTATTCAGCTCCTTTAATTCCGTACTGCCTCATTTTTTCTAACAAAACTCCTCTATCAATTGTTTAAAATGCCCGCTTGAAATCCAAGAAAAGAGCCAATATACATTTCCCGTTGTTCATTTCTGACTTCCAGTGTGAAATTACTAGATTTATTGCCGACTCACAGCTATGACGTTGTCGGAATCTCGATTGATTTTCATTCGGTCATTAACATGTTGATGGGGCGAAACTCTTTAACCTTTTCTACTGGTACCACCATTGAAGTTTTCCTTTTTTTGGAAATTCCCCCAGTTCGAACCACGCATTAATAATTTCAAGGGGGATTGGGCCGAGCACATCAAATTCACATAGTATTATTTTTGGGGACATCAAGTTATAGTTATTCTTGTTATTCATTGCTTTGAGTATACTCTTGAGCTCATTTAATTCTAATTTCTTAAATTTAAATTGTTTATCACAAGGCCTTACGTTGTTTATATATGACATTGGGTATATTTCTATTCAGCTCTTCAACACTTTCTATAAAAAATTTATTAAGTTCGTTAGCGATTTCCAACGGGTTTTTTATCTAGATGGATTTCACCATAATTTTGCTAATTTCTGTTCTCTCTTCGTTTAGGACAAATTGCTTTATTGTTCTCCACATCGTCTTTTGGTCATTCGATGCATCAACCTTCTTCGAAATGTAACTGCTTCGCGCGCTTTCAAGTTCTTTGGAATACCTATTTCTGTACAGTTGCCTGGGAGTTGCTCCATTTTGCTGATTTATATAATTCAATTTTTGTTTTTTTTTTTATTTGGAGCTGATTAGCACCAAACCACCCATCAAAGTTTCTTTTTTGTGTACCCGTTCTTAGCGTAATCATTTTTTTGATAGGTTCCTTTATTGTTTCACTGAAAATGTTCACAGTTTCGTTAACATTATATTTGTCAATTTTCGAAAATTTTGACTTTGCTATTTCTCCAGCAAATAGAATAGTGTCAAAGCGGAACTTTTTTATTACCTTCACGAGCTTATTGCATCTTTCCTGCCTTATTTTTATATTAATTTCAATGGACTCATGATCACTTATTTTACAGTGGGCGTTAACTTTTGTCTACAAGTCACTCATCGCACCCGTCCTGCTATATGGTGCAGAAGCGTGGACACTAACAACATCTGATGAGGCGGCTCTGGGAGTATTCGAGAGAAAGGTTCTTTGAAAGATTTGTGGACCTCTACGCGTTGGCGACGGCGAGTACCGAAGAAGATTTAATGATGAGCTGTATGAACTTTACGCAGACGCCGACATAGTTCAGCGAATTAAAACACAGCGGCTTCGCTGGCTAGGACACGTAGTGCGAATGAGCGAAGATGCTCCAGCCCAGAAGGTATTATTATCGGCACCCGCCGGTGGAAGCAGAGGAAGAGGAAGACCACCACTCCGATGGAAGGACCAAGTGGAGACCGATTTGCGATCCCGCGGTGTTTCCAATGGGCGCTAGTTGGCGCAACGAAGAAACGACTGGCGAGCTATGTTGGACGGTCAAAATCGCCCAGGCGGTTAGATGACCATTTAAAGAAGAAGTTAACTTTTGCTTCGGCTTTTGAAATATTAGTCAATACGTAGTCAATTAGCGTTGAGCTAGTTCTTGTGATTCTTGTTGGTTCAAGAACTATTTGCTTTAATGCATTGTCTGACACCGCCTGACAAATTTGGTCCATGTAGGCACTATTTCCCAGCCAATAAATATTAAAATCACCCATTATGAGAACATCTATACCACTGTCACATAATTGCTCAATTTTTTCTTTACTAAAGTCACAAAACACTCTTTCTGGGGATATCCGTTTATCAGGTGATCCATATAATCCAATTAAGGTTATATTAATATTTTTTTGTTTAACCATTATTATTAAGCACCATATACTTGTTTCGAGCGCTGTTTCCTCTATAACTTCAATCTGCCATTCTGGGCTAATATAAAATACAAAGTGGCGCAAAAGTAAGCTTCCGATGTTCAGCATATCGGTTGTGGCACGTGCAGTGTGTGCTGTTGCACCGTCTTGTTGGAACCACATGTTTTCCAATCCCAATTCATCCAGTTGCGGCAAAAAGAACTCGTTGATCATTGCTCTGTAGCGCTCACCATTCACAGTAACCGTTTGGCCCCGACCGATTATTGGTCAAATAAATAGTCAGCAATATTCCGCGTTCTGGAGCAGTGTAGCGTAACATTGTTTATTAACGTGTATTTCGCATGTGTTTACTACACAAATATCAAAACAGAACTGACTTTAGGGGCCAATCGCAAAATTTATAGCATTTTCTGATAGGAGGATTACTTTTGCGCCACCTTGTAGAACACCTCCTGTATGGTTTGATGTGCTATCACATCTCACAAGCTGATAGTCACTTACCTTTTTTTTCACAATTCTGTATTGAATTCGTTAAATGAGTTTCACGCACGCAGATAAACTCGAATCTTACACCAAATGAAATAGCTTCAAGCTGATTAAAGTTTGTCCCTAAACCGCCAATATTTAAATACAAGCCTCTTATCACTGAATTTAATTGCTAATATTGAATCCTTTCGGACTCAATTTTTAACTTTTTTGCAATGACTGACAATCAGTGCTTCTGGTGTCGTGATTTACACATAAATCAGTCAGATTAAGTATCTCCTTTGCTTTTACACAACTAACGCACTTTAAAACATTATTTGTACACTGCCGGTATGCATGGCCTTTTTCGCCACACTTAGCACATATCTGAAGGCTTTCTTTACACACTTTGCTTGTGTGGTTGTAACCCCAGCACTTGTAGCATCTTAAAATATTGTGGATTTCATACACCTTGCACCTATCCCATTCCACGTTTATTTTTCCAAGTTCCATAACTTTTTCAAAACCTTTTCCATCAATTTCAATTATTGCGTTGTGCACCGCTGGATTTTTGTAGGATTTGTACACTTTAATACACTTCAAGTAGCTCTCTTGCAAATTGTTTTGAGTTTTTATTGATTGAGTTATTGTCTCCCCATCGAGCGTTTCACTCAATCCACATATCAGTGTATTTGGCATTTTCATTGCTGGTAGTTGACTGTCATATTTTTCACTCACTTTTTCTTTAATATCATTTACCAATATTTTCATCGCTTTCACATCGTATAGCTACTGCTCCGTTTTGCCTATTAGTTATCCCGCTTTTGATGGCTTTATTATTGTTTTTGCATCACTCTTCGTGACTTCACTTTGTTGATCTATTTTTGTTTGGTTTCAGTATAACAGGTGCATTTTTAGTTATCGGTATGTACATATATATATTTTTTTAGTTTATCTGCATAGGTTGCTCTTACTTCCAAATGGTTCTCTTTGTTTGCACTTTTGTCTTCTACGGCTTTTTTGATTTGCTTTACCGTTTCATTCACCTCCTTTATTTTTTCTTCAACAATATTTGAACTTTTTTTTTCCGTTTCTTTAATAAGGCTTAATATTTCAG
Organism: Merzomyia westermanni; assembly: GCA_949987695.1. NCBI lineage: Eukaryota > Metazoa > Arthropoda > Insecta > Diptera > Tephritidae > Merzomyia > Merzomyia westermanni. Next base: position 100,591,781 of record OX465288.1, on the reverse strand, counting down.
TGAATTTATTATGCGCACCTCCAATGTACTCAATGCAATAATCACACAAAAACTTGAGGTTGGCATGCTTGAGCAATGCATCTATTTCATATTTAGAGAATCCAAGACATTTCACATAAAAGACAACTCCGCACCCACCATTGTACGGTATAGTAGCCTCACGCGAGCTTGCTCTACATTTTCTACATTTATTAGACTCCATCACAATGCTAAAAATCTGGAACTCATATTACAAATTATTGTTTTTATTAAATATGCGCCCTTTCTCGCTTTTTGAAGATTTTAATAATTGAAGTAACACTCTTTAATTCAGCTGCTCACAAAAACACGTCCGCTCGGTTGGAAGTGTGGAAAATCTTTTTGTAGCTGCTTGAGGTACGTATTCTTAGTTAGTGCAGGCCACCAGACCGGCACTTCGTAGAGTAGAATCGGGCGAACAATGGCTGTGTAGATCCAGTGTACTACCCTGGGAGAAAACCCCCACGAAACACCAATTGCTATTTTGGAAGTAAACAACGCGCACGTTGCTTTTTTAACTCGTTCTGTTATATTGTCACCCCAGAGTAGTTTCCTGTCTAGAGTAACTCCTAAATATTCGACTTTGTCACTGAATGCCAGTGATGGTGGTATAAGGTTCAGTATTTTGTACCTTCTAGTGAAGAGGACGGCGTACACGATCACTTGGTGGCCTTCCGCTTCCATGAGGCGTAGAAGCTGGTTTACAGTAACCACCCAAAGTAGCGGTGAGAGAACACCTCCCTGCGGGTATCTCTTAACGAGTCTGCGAATCGAGTTCCCACCTAGCTCGTTTGTGATCCGTCTGCTAGTAAGCAGTTTACGAATGAACTCTACAAGACAGGTATCGACCCGCAGACCCGCCAACGCCGAGGTGATAGCATCCGGAAGTACGTTATTGAAAGCGCCTGCTATGTCGAGGAAAGCCACTAATGTGTATTCCTTTAGGTTAAGTGACTTGTCTATAACAGATACAAGGGAGTGCAACGCAGTATCGGTTAACCTACCCTTACTGTAGGCATGTTGAGCCCGCGAAAGCTGAGTTGGGTCAATCGATCTTCTGACATAGTCCTCCAGAAGTCTTTCTAATGTTTTAAGAAGAAATGAGGATAGGCTTATAGGCCTAAAATCATTAGGTTAAGTATGAGATGGTTTCCCGGCTTTGGGGATAAAGACTACCTTTACCTCTCTCCATGAAGTGGGTCCGTAGTTGAGCCTTAGACAACTTATAAACATAGTTTTCAACCAAGGCTTGATAAGCTCGGATGTATGCTGTAGCTGGGCCGGGAATATTCCGTCCGGTCCTGGCGACTTATGGGGCTTGAAGGTAGATAAAGCCCAATCTAGCTTTTTCTCATCGGTGGTTTCCCTTATCATTTGATCGGAAGGCAACCCTCCGCCGACCGTAGTAGTAGACACATCTGTGCATGTCGGGAAGTGTGTATCCAGGAGCAGATTCATGGTATCCGTAGTCGAATCAGACCACTGCCCATCTGGCATTTGGACGTGGCTCAGTGTTGCTGGCGCTTTTGAGAGCACCCTCCTCAAGCGCGAGGCAGCAGATGTAGATTCAATTTCACTGCAGAAGTCCACCCAGGAGGCCCGTTTGGCCTTGCGGCTTTCTTTTTTATATGTACTTAAATTTGAATGAATTTTGGACTATGGTCTGTTCTTTTAAAACCCTCCATGATTCTATGAGGTCGCTGAAAGAGTCTCTGACCAATGTAATGTCAAGGACTTCCTCGCGGTTCTTTGTTATGAATGTGGGGTCACTTCCCCTGTTGCATAAACTTAGATTAGTGCCTAATAAGTAGTTATATAGTCACTCACCTCGGTCGTTTGTGTCAGTGCTGCTGCTATTAAATGTGATGGGCATTCGCATCGCCTCCAAGCACAATTAGATTGTTTCGTGGTCTAGTGGAACTCACGAGCTCTTTGAAGTTATGTGGTGGTAGTGAACCTTCGTGATCATGGGCCAGATAGAAAGAGGCAAATCTACAACTTCTACCTAACCCCTCGACGCTAATCGCTGTCAGATCTCCGTCACTAAATTGAGGTAAAAGAAAAGCGTTAATATTCGACTTAGCTAAAATACACGTACGAGGCTTACCCTTATCTTGAGCGCTGTAGAGCTTGTAAGTAGGAGTCCTGAAACCACAGATCCTATTGCCAGTGATTCATGGCTCTTGAACTAGAATGATATCTACTCCACCTGCTGAAAGTTGGAGTAGAAGTGCAGCTGATGCTGCTTTACTGTGATGAAGGTTGATTTGGAGGACCCTAATCATCTTGCTTTTTTGCACTCTCCTCCGTGAGCGTCGCGTCCGCGTCGTACTCGCTCAGAAGCTGACTCTCGGAGTAAAGCCTCCTGAGAATCTCGCTACCGTCCAAGCTGGACGAGGCATAGCCGCTCCCCACATCCGTCCCATTTTCATCAACCTCCATCTCGTTATCGCTGGGGGGAGGCTCCACCTCCGCAAGAGATGTGAAATTAGCAAGGGCTTCGGCGTCAGCCTTATACACCTTCAAGCTAATATTCTTGTAGCCGATCCACTTCCATTGTTGTTTGGGGATCCTGCCATCTACATTGCCCTCATCGATTACGCCAATGATCTTGCGATCCTTGGCTACTGCTGCGAAAGACCGTACATAGCCTCCCTCCGTTTTGGCCCTTTTCGGTGCCGTTGGGTAGTCACCTCCACTGAGCGATTGCGCTTAGAGGTTTCCCCTTTGTTTGCGCCATACAACTCCAGTTTAAAGTCCGGCACTACCCGCCGAGCCCAAACCCCGCCGAAACATCTTCACCCTTTTCGGTGAGGTCGCGTTCCTGTAGAGGATCCGGGCTGCAGACCGCTTATCTTGGTGGCTGGCCTTTGTGGGTTGCCTAGGCACCGAGTCCTTGGCCCTGTCGCTAGCAACCCCATCATCCTTGGGGTCCCCAGCCACGGACTCGCCAGACGCTATGCGCTGAATGGCAAGGCCACTGGTGGAGGCTACAGGATTGGTGGTAACCGCGTTGCTGGGCTCCCGATCGGCACCCCTGGAAGAGGCACCGGTCATCGGACTACTCGGACCGGTTTTGCACTCAGCCCTATCACGTCTAGCTGCCGCTGCAGCACTGAATCGCTGGGGTGTCCTTTCAGCTTTTGTAATTTTGTTTAGGTCCGGTTTCACCGTGACCATCTTAGCGAAGCGAGCTCCTGTTGATTTTTTATTCGGAGAGCCAGACTCCTTTGTTTTGTTTTAATTTTTATTAAGTTGTTCCATATTTGAACCCACAAGTGGCGGAGAAGGGACGGTCCACCCGGGAAGAGATCCGCATTACCCGGGTAAGGCTAAATAGAGTCGGAGGTCGCCCGGTATCCGAAGCACTCCGTTCGCGACTGGACTATTTAAGGGCCCCCAGCCAGGTTGATCATCGGCACGGGTCTTATGACACCTTGATCCAGCCCTTATAAGAGAGGGAGTGGAGACGGCGAAAAGGGATAAGCCGCCGTAGCGTTACCAGGTATCACCCCGCTTGAAGGAGGAGGGTGTATGCACCTACGAGTCGACGGTTTGGGGTGGCGCTGGTGTGTGCAGGGCGCAAACACCCCCATTAAAGATACCCCCCATGATACTAACCATCTGTTCATCTGCTCAACCGAGTCTTCTTTCCTAACAGCAATTCCACTCTGGTCCACCCCTGTTGAAGCCGCGAGGTTTCTGGGACTTCCGTTAGAAGAGCTTGATGACAGTGTTGGATAAGAGGTGATACTTTAGGCAGGTTAGGTAGTTGCTAATACAACAACAATAACGTATCCGTTCAAAGGTTTCTGTTTGCGAGCCAAGAACACATAAGGGTGTGACATAGGCCAAGGCAATTGCTTCACTTGACCGATGTCGCAGGCGTATATAATCTTTGCACAAATAGTGCACGTAGTGAAAGGTACGAGAAACTGGTGGTCCTGGCCCATGTACAAGCTGGAAGCAGGGGGAGGGGGCCTTGGGGGTAGAGAAAGAGGGGACTGACGCTCGGCGATGCTCATATCTGGCCTATTCCGGAGGGGATAGGATGTTGAGCGGCCGTGCGAGATGGAAACGCTGGTGGGCGTGAGCGACAGTCGGCCGTGGGTGAGGCGGGAACTGCAGCAGTGTTGCTAGTGGTGCAGACTGAGCCACATTGTGGCTGTTTGAAGTTGTTAGGGCCGGTGGAGGTGCGCTGGAGCGACGTGTACCGCGGGACGCCCTTAGGCGTATACAACATGGTACCTCGAAAGTACTAAAGAAAGTACGGGGTCTGTGGATGGCAGGGTTAAGCCCTAATCATCTGGATCTGTGAAGCCATATCTTACACTTAGTGCATTGAACATAATGCGAACGTTTAACAAATGTTCTTCCAGCAAACGCAGCACCCCTGCTGCAAGGGCTTACTCTGAGGATGACCATTTAAGGTTGGGACTTGACAAATTAGACAGGGTTACACTGAAATAACAGCCCTTGGCCGGGTGAAAAAACCCGGGTCATTCCGGTATAAAGAACCGGCTGTTGTGGGAATGTAAACGCAAAAGTCGATCCGGTTAATTTGAAAATATTGTAGTAGTATGACAAAGGGTTAATGCTAGTGCTACCATATATGAGATGGCAAGTAATAGAAATAAGCATTAGATGGTAAGCACTGTTTGTGTAGACTTACGAGTCATAGACCATTGTGTAAAAACGAGAACGAATAAAAAGACATTCAATAACAAGTGCAAGAAGTAGCCGGTCATACTTTTATTTCACGGCGCGTGTGCGGTAGTATATAGACGAGTTGTTATTACTGTTTTAAACTGAGCATATTTATTGCATCAGAAGTGGTCCTAGTGACAACGGCAGCAACGCAGGCGACAACGCTCTAGAAAATAACGGAGCGGAAAATAACAGCATTGTATGCGTTGGCAACGGGGCATTTCAAGTGAGCCCCAACGAGGTACAGCAAGTTGAAGGTATTGAAAATATGTCTACGACATCGTCAAGCGAAACCGAACACCTCAAGTTGAAAACACTTGAAAAAGAAGTAGAACTAAAATTGATATTAAGCCTCGTAAAACAAAATACAATGTCTGCTACATCAGCAACACATAGCGTAGCGCCGAAAGTACCATTCGAGACACTAAAAGCGCTCATAACTGAGTACAGCGGTAGCGAAGACTGTGAAATGCGGCGATACCAACTTGTACACTCGCAAACAGCATTGAAAGTGACTGACGAAACGCTATGCGTAGTTCTGGGACTGAAACTGAAGGGGCTGGCTTTAACTTGGTTCAACTCTAACAAAATGTTCAAAAAATAACTCGATGAAATACTTGACGAAATGTCGGCAATGTTTTGCTAACAGAGAAACGACTGGCAACTACGATTTGGTTATAGCATTCCGCACAGTGGAGCTGCGGCCACGTAAGTAGCCTGCTGACAACAGAATCAAATGCTTTAACTGTAATTATATGGGACACCTGTCAAAGGACTGCACAAAGCCGAGGCGTGATCTTGGAACGTGTTTTAACTGTGGAGAGCAGGGACATTTTGCTGCATCATGTAAGATGAATTAAAGACCACCAAATAATAATTTCATAAGTAACTTTAGTATAGATTTTATAGCCGAGCCTAACATTAATATTATTAAAGAGTGCCTAATCGATTCAGGGAGCCCAGTGAGCCTTATAAAGAATAGCATCGTCAATTTTAAAGACTTTTGGAAAAATATTTTGTTATATTAAAGTATTTAATAAAAGCATATTATCGGAACTTATTGTAGTTGCCGATGAGCCGATTAGTTATTCAGTCATTTTAGGCAGAAATTTTATAAGCAATAGCGAAGCTAAACTAGTAATTAAAGGTGTCGAGTTGTCACATATAAATACGGTTGAGAGTGTTTAAAGCCATGCAGCAAGGGTTAATGATGTGGACGAGGGTACTGAGTTTAGTAGAGACACCGCGAACTTACATATGGGCGAGGCCCTACAAGAAATTTTAGTCATAGACACCCAAGATATAAATGAAACTGAAGTGGAGGTAGGCAATGATGTTAGCTACATAGATAATAAATCCTTTCAAGCTTTGTTCCGGAATGAATACTTGTACGCAAGTAGGCCAGATGAACCCAAAGTCAGAAAAGAAGTCAGACTGATGTTAGAAAGCCATACACCTTTTAACTGTTCGCCCAGAAGACTGTCGTATAAAGAAAAAGCAGAATTACAAAACATTTTAAATTAATATTTGAATAAATAGTACATTCGTCCAAGTGAATCAGAGTTTGCTTCACCAATAGTGTTAGTAAAGAAAAAGAGTGGGGAGCTTAGAATGTGCGTCGACAATAGGAAGTTAAACAAAGTCACCATGAAAGATAACTACCCTATACCCCTCATAGATGAATTAGTTAATAAAAAGTTGTTCACTAAGGGTAAAGTTTACATCTTTTACAACGCCATTGGGTCAGTTCTAGTTTTTGCGAATGCCCTTCGGGTTAAGAAACGCCCCCGCTAGTTTTCAAAAATTCGATCTCGACGACATTATGGTTGCCACGGAAACGGTAGACGAGCACCTGCGCATTTTAAAAAAAGTTTTTCGTACTCTGGTTGAAAATAAGTTAGAGTTGCGCTTAGATAAGTGTGAAGTTTTGCAATCCGAAGTTTCTTACTTGGGTTATTCTATTACGGGCAAAGGCATCAGAGCTGACAAAAAAGGCTTAAAGGCTATCGACAACTTTCCAGTATCAACTAAAGTGCAGCAAGTGCATAGTTTTCTCGGGCTCTGTTAGTATTTTCGAAGATTTATCCAAGGATTCTCTACCGCTCTATGACTTGTTAAAACAAGAAAAGAAATTCCACTTTGCCCAATTGGAAATGAAAACGTTCGAAATACTAAAGAAAAAATGTATAGCAGCCACAATATTGGCAATATATAAGCCAAACGATTTGGCGGAACTCCATTGTGACGCCAGCTCGTTAGGATTTGGAGCAATACTCCTCCAAAAGAAATTAGACAAAAAGTTACACTCAACCTTCTATTTTTCGAAAAGAACAACTGAGGTAGAGTCCAGATATCATAGTTTCGAGCTAAAGACCCTTGCTATTATATATGCGTTGAAAAGGTTTAGACTGTACCTTAAAGGAATAAAGTTTAACCCTTTCGACCCGGACGGTACATATGTGTACCACCTAAAGTTCAAACGTTCCTAAAACGTTTTAATGAAATGCTGTGGAGTTGTGCAATACCTGAGCATCGCTGTTCTTTGCTAAATACATACCTATAAGTCCCGTTACATTTTGTTGATATTTGTTTCCACGAATTCGTTTTTTGTGCATCGAAAAGCAGTGAAAATTAAGTGCGAGGTTAGTTTTTTCAAAGTTTTTCTATGATAATAAGTGATAAAGCGCCAAAAATATTTAAAATAAATAAGAATACAAGCTTTACAAGTGTTTAGAATATCACATGTAAGTATTTATGAAAAATATATAGATTTATTCTCAATTTTACCATATGGTACCTATATGTACCAATCGTCCGATATGGTGGTACATATGTGTACCAATAGTTCTATAAGTACTGTATAGCGTAATTCCTCGCTTTGAATAAAATTGATTATTTCCCCACAAAATGGACCCTGAAGATATCCGAAAAATTCTGGAAGATAAAGCTGATAGTGCTAGTGACTATGAAGACTTCTCAAGGGGAAGCTCCGACAATTTCCTACCAAGTGAATACACTAGTTCCAGTGGTAACGAAGAGTCAGCAGACGAGGTGAGTGACGCTGCTGAGGAAGAATTCGCATCAAATGGTGTATCGAGCTCTAGCAGCAGTAACGAAGATTCAGAAGACGATGTCGCTTCCAAACCCGTCGCATCAAACGCCAATATTTTTTGGAATACTCCTGATGAGAACTACGTACCGAAAAAAAACGTTTATGAACCTCGGAGCTGCACAATAGCAGATAACATACCTAGGCACTCAACAGTAATTGATGTGTTCAATAAACTATTACCTAGTATGTACCTAGTGGGTATCAAAGCATAGATGAATCAATGACGAAGTTCAAGGGTCGCAGTACATTGAAACAATATATGCCTCTCAAACCTATCAAGCGGGGTATACAAATGTGGCTTCGATGCGATGCTATTACTTATACGTATGACTTCAACATTTATCAGGGAAAAGAAATAGAACAATTTTCTGGAACGCTAGGAGAACGAGTTGTTTCTAAACTAGTCAGTTCAATCGTGGAGAAGGATGTTGTGTTATGCTTCGACCGCTTTTTTACGTCTGTGCATTTATTGAACACTATTAATTTCCCAGCCGTTGGGACTGGTATGGCAAACAGAAAAGATATGCCTAAATTCTCTGGCAAAAAACTGAAGAGAGGTGAAACGGAGTTCAAATGCACATCAACTGGACTGTTGTGCGTAAAATGGCAAGACACGAAAGAAGTATTAGTAATGAGCAATTGTCACGAAGCTATTGTTGCGACTGTCACAAAAACCTTGAAAAATGGCGATAAAATTCAAGTACCATGTCCAAATGAAATAAAATTTTATCGGGGGATCATGGGAGGGGTCGACTTGGCTGATCAAATGTCTGGGCAGTACGAATACGATAGGAAATCGGATAAGTGGTGGAAGAAAGTTTTTTATCGCATGATAATGATGACAGCCGTAAATGAGTTGGTTATTTATAATGACCTCAACCGAACCAAGATGCCATTCAAATCATTTTTAGTTACCTTAGCTGAGGCATTGATCCACGAAGGCTTACAAACCACATCCGTTCGCCGATCACTAAAACCCGGGCGATTACCAAAAACATCATCACGTAAGGCAATACATCTTCCTGTTGAAGGTACTACACGACGTCGTTGTGCCAACTGCAGTTCGCAAAAAATTCAGACTCGCACTAAGACAATATGTCAGGAGTGTTAACTGCCGCTTTGTAAAATGTGCTTTGCTCCATTTCATACGTGAATTTTATGCATCAAAATATTTTTCAAAAACATTTTTGCAATAAATATTGTTTACTCTATGTCATATATGCATTTCTGTGTATGTTATTATCAATTACTAAAGTGTGTTTTACCGGACGGTTGGTACATATTTGTACCACATTACATCCCAGATGGTACAATGGTTTACCACCACCCCCTGACCCACCCTGTTACTGTATTTCAGATTTTTTTTACTGATATACAGGGTGGCTGATGAATTTTGCTACATTAAGAAACTCAAATAATTTTTTTTTCAGTGTATGGAATTCATTTTTCTTTTATTCATGTTAAAGCTCATTAAATTTTATTAAATATAGCTTAATTAGTTTTAAAAATAATGGAATTTAAATGCCCCCCCTGCTCGTCGATGCATGTGCGGCATCTTACCAAAAAGTTGTTCATTACTGCTTGGAGAGTTGAGACAGGAATAGCCGCAATTGTTTCTCGAATGTTAGTTCATTCAAATTTGTTGGTTTTGCTTTGAAGACTTCCTGTTTGCAATAACCCCACAAGAAAAAGTCAGGTGCAGTAAGGTCAGGCGACCTGGGTGGCCAACGGAATGTGGAGTTTCTGGATATCAGCTTATTGGGTAATTTTCGTCGCAATTCTGTCATAACAGGTTGGGCTATATGAGGAGCTGCACCATCTTGCTGAAACCACACAGAGTTGAAAGAAATTCTCATTCGGCGTAATTCTGGATAGAAAAACTCTCTCAACATGCTCAAGTAACGGTCTCCAGTAACCGTAACGGTGTGACCGTTTTCTTCGAAGAAGTAGGGCCCGACAATGCAGCGTGATGAAACTGCACACCACACTGTGACACGAAGTGGATGCAATTCCGTCTCATGGAGTATCTGTGGGTTGGAAGCACTCCATATTCGACAAATTGTTTGTTTATGTTGCCGTTTAAATCGAAATGGGCCTCGTCAGACATGAAAAGACAGTTCAACATGTTTCCATCCTCTTCCACCATTTGAAGCATCTTCTGGCAAAATTCCAAGCGAATCGGCAAGTCTGCAGCGTTCAGTTTGTTGGCCATTTGTATTTTATATGGGAATAAGTCCAAATCTTTGTGCATAATTGACTGTAATGACTGTCTGCTTACACCCATTTGAGCAGATAAGCTTCTTGTCGAAACACGTGGATTGTTTTGTATGGCAGCAGCTACAGCAGCGATTGTTTCCTCCGTTCGAACTGAAGGGTTTCGATGGTAAGGTCTTCTGTTGACTGTCCCATGCTCGGCAAAATTGTTTACAAGTCTTATTATGGTCCATCTGCTCGGAGGATTGCCGCCAAACGTGCGCCTATACTCTCTTTGAACCGAAACTACGGACTCCAGTGCGTGATAGCGGCGGACAATCCAAATTCTTGTTTCAGTGTCCCAGTTATCCATTTTTGTTAAATGTAAAAGTCAATCTGCAAAATAAAAAAAAAATTAACCAGATTCATTAAATAGAAAAAAAGTTATTTAATTTTTTTTTGGTAGCGGCTTTCATTAGCCACCCTGTATTACATATCACCTAAATAACAAATTCCAATGAAAATTTTTTTTTCATCATTGCTATGCGAATGTCGGGTCGAAAGGGTTAAAATCGTAACTGATTGTAATTCACTAACCCTCACTTTGAACAAAAAAGATATAACCCAAGAACCAAATAGTATCCTAATAGTTAATACAAATACCTTCAAGAAAAATCTAATAATATGCCAAAATAGAGACAGCCGTATAGGGCAAATAAAAAAAGAGCTAGAAACGAAAGGAAACCATTCTACGAGATGAGAAACGGAATTGTTTATAACTTTGTTTACTGCCTGAGATCTGCCGGCAAGATAGGATCTGATGAGGGCGTTTGCGTGGCTGCAGAAATTGAACAAGTTTTCCAGCTTCTTACAGAGTAAAGTATGGTCAACAGAATGGAAGGCTTGAAAGTGGTCTAGAAGGGTTAGAAAAGCGGTATAGTTGTCGATTTGTTCTCGAATGTCCTCTATCACAGAATGAAGTGCCGTTGTACAGCTTCCTTTTGGCCCTAAACCAGACTGACAGTCTGACAAAAATTTGTGTTCGTTCACGTATGAAGAAATCTGACAGTGCAAAACTCGTTCAACGGCTTGAAACCTTTTTTTGAAGTATTTTTAAATAAATAAATAGTACATACGATGGAAATGGCTCGGCGATCTGCAAAGCGTCGTGCTGAGGCTGCAACTAATGAGACGGAGTCTGTTAAGGCTCCCCGCCTCAGCGAGTCATCCCCAAGCTTCCTACGCAGTATGGATCTACGTTTCACAAAGTTTAGTGAGTTGATCTCGAAACAGATTTTAAACTCGGAAAAGAGATTGATTGATTTTGTCTGCACAAGGCTAGAGGACAAGTTTTACGGCCTAAAGCAAGATTTTAATGAATTAGATGGAAGAATCATGCGCCTGGAGACTGCCTGTCCGAGTCGATGGAGTCCCATATGAGGAAGGGGGAATCTACAAAGTCTCTTCCACCACTTGTGCTTCACACTAAACTTACAGCCACCTCCCCTAAAAAGCATTTTTCGACCGCGTACGCTACACGACAGCACAGATCCATCATAAGGTTTCAGTCGCCTACTGAGAGAAATACTTTGTTAAAAACCATCGCGAGTTTCAAAATAAATGAAGGCAAATGTACATATCTGCAGACAGATATTTTCATTAGCTATACAATGATGGATACATTTGGAAATCGTATAGATCGTTTTCGAATAAATAAGGTTTGACAATTTCGAATTTTCAACTTTTGCTCCCGCCCCCCCTGACACCTTCTCTGATCATTTGCACAAAAAAAAGTATATCGTTGAAGTCAGTGAAAGAAGGCGGACCATAGCCATGTTGTTTTTTTCTCGTAGCTGAACGGTCTGTATTCTTTTCTTAAGCCTGAATTTAAAAGAAATTCGAAGAAAGTTCTGCATAGTTGTTGAAAAAGAAAATTACACTTAACATTTAAGTTCAAAAAATTATGTACAAGTCTAGCATCACGTTTTCACATGTCTACATATCAAACACTTGAGCCCATCCTCCGACCGAATGTACTTAAAAAGTAAACAAATTAAAATACGCGATTTCTTTGTAAAATATGGAAAACAATTTATTTAAAATGAGTGGGAACGGTCTAAAGATTATATATGTGTACAAATATAAGTGGTAAAATACATTAATTGGTAATTGTTTACGACCGTCACCGAGTGCACTTTTCGGTACACCCTATATCTGTGTCCACAACAACCACATGGAAATGACAGAAAATTTGTAACTTTGCTTGCAAATATCTAGCAAACTATAAAAAATAATTGTTCTCCGGCTCCGGATTATGATTCCTGGGACCGATACTCGTCTTTTGATACCTCTCCCGTTTTTGGAAGTGTTTTTGCACTTGGTGACGGTCGTAAACAATTAGCCTTCCTTCTGCTGCTCGGTGAGTGTAATGCACCTATCAACGGACCAAGATATTGAAGATGGGTGATGAGAGGTGAGAGGCAGTTACGGTTTTTGTCGTTAAAACAACAACAATATCCATGTCTGTAGCAAGTTGGGAAGTTACTCAAAAATCGGCCCCAAGATTTCCCAGCTACCAGAATTTTGTTTTTTTTATATATAGTATTGTCATAGTGTCCTGAACGCGCTTAGTTTCAAGTCCCTAGGTCGCAGTGAATATAGCTAAAATTTTTACCTCGCTACCTAGCAAAATTTATTGGATGAAATACTGCATTGTCACAGAGTTCTGAAATATGGCCGGAAAGTCAGTTAAAATTTTATAACAAACGAATTGACATATGACTAAAGTTTCAAGTCTATTGCTCAGCGGGTTGTTGTTGTTACTTGTAACGACAAAAATACAAAAATCCGACGCGTCACCAGGGCACAAACGTAAAAAGAGTCTCGCGCCCATTGCCATCACAAATTCAGGAGGCCACCCAGAGGTCTAAAGGCTCAAAATATATTGGCCCCGACGGTATATCCATGCTGATGTTAAAACATCTCGATGATGAGGAAGTAAGACACCTCACAACTGTCTTCAATCTGTCCATAACCACCTTTGTCATACCAGAAAAATGGAGATAGGCGAAGGTGGTGCCGATACTAGAGGGAGTCTTATCGGCCGATATCGCTCTTCTCACCAGTAGTGAAGACCTTGGAGACAGTCTTACTCCCTTACTACAACGCTAACTTGCGGCTCGCCGAACATCGTTTCCGTAAAATGCATAACACCACCACCGCGCTTAACGGTCAATTACGCGCAACTTATTAATGACCTTTAAGAGTCAACTCTCTAAAGCGTTGGACCGCCGATTATTTGAGTGCTCGGCAGTCTTCGGTGGAATTCAGAGGCGAACGATCTAAAACACGTATAATCAAACAAGGTGTGACACTGCATATAGAGGCGATCCTCCCCACAAGAGGGTGTGTAGCATTACTCAGAATGAGTTTCACTTTCAATTGCATTTCTATGCATATACAAATATTGACCAAAATAAATTATGTTGGAAGAACGTGAGTTCAACAACATGTATACACGCCACGTATCTGCTTACATTTGTCACCCAATTACTCAACCCGTCACACTGACCAACACACGTATCGATCAGCATGACTGATCGACAGTATGTTTGTCAATGTGAACTACCAACTTATTGCTGACTTTGCCTAACATGTAAACACTTGTAGCTTGTAAGTATTAGTTTAAATTAGTGTAAGAAATTTTGTATAAAAAGAAAAGAATTTCCAATAAAGAATCAATTCTTGTCACACGCTTAACTTGAGCGTTTCAAACACTTCAGGTGTCTCGATGGTCTCTTACGCCGATGACTGCACAATTCTTGCGACGGTCTCTTCCGTAAATGAGCTTCACCCAAGAATAAACTCTTACCTCCCATCCTTTTCCGCTTTCTTCGTTGGACGAAATATGGCCCTGCCACCAAGCAAATCCTCGCCCACCTTATTTACGACGTGGATAGCGCAGGTGAACAAAGAATTAGACGTCTACGTCGACGGCACTAAACTTTCGACTGTTAGGTTAGGTTAGGTTGTGAGGTCTGAGCTGAAACGCTAAGGTAACAGCTCGACGCTTAGGCCACCAATGGGCCCATTGTGATACCCTATACGGTTTCTAGCCATTTCTATCCCTAAAGCGGGGGGTCGAACCACTTAGAGTCCATAAATTTCGCTAAAGCCTTACCTCCAATTCTTGCAGTCGACAGATGGGTTTTATTGTTGTACATTTTAATGCGCGAAGCCTCAACAGTGAGAAAATGCATGTGATTAGAGGAACTTTCGAGCGGTCTTCCGTGGATGTTATTTGCATATCGGAGACTTGGTTTAGGGATGATATAAAGGACATTTCGATATAGATAGCTACAATTTATATCGCAATGATAGAATAAATAAAAAGGGAGGGGGTAGCTATATACGAGTACAGTAAAAAATATTTGAAAACTCGCATAGTTTCCCGTTCAGTTGGGGGAACAACTGAGTACATCGTGAGTGAAGTTTCTAATCCCCCATCCAAGATCCTATTGTCATGTGTACAAAATCCTAATAGATGTTTTAGTGTTAACGATTTCTTTAACATGTTGTCTACAGTAGCTGTGGACTTTGATGATATAATGGTCTGTGGTGATTAAAATTTAAATATGTTACAGCCTGATATGTACAGTGCACGTCTTCTAGATGATGTGTCTAGTGTTGGTCTTGGTTTAGTCAACTCCTCTGTACCAACAAGATGCGGTAATAACTGTTGTCCTATTCTCCTTGATTACTTTATCGTGTCCGATCTGTATTCTGTTTGAAAGTTTTACCAAATGTCGTTTGTTTCTGACCATGATTTAATTTTCTTCTCTTTTGACATTAATTTTAACCATGATAATTCAATACCTATTCCTTGTAGTTTTCCTGATTATCGCTTTATTAATTTTAACAACTTGACCACTGATATATCTTGTGTTAACTGGACTGATTGTTGGAGCTTGCCATCGGTGAATCAAAAGCTGAACTTTTTAAACAATCAGCCCAATTCTAAATATTCTCACGGAATAATTTTCTCTCGGATTTTTTTTGTTAAGAGATCTGCGGCATTCTGTGACCGACTTTGTGTCGTCGACGGATGAGTCCAGTGATCAGGAAGGCGGAAAGTGACCTCTAAACCCATATCCGGTGAAAAGATGCCCCCTTCCACCTTCCCATGAAGCTTAGAGCCATCGGAGCGTTTTTGTCGTTACAACAACAACAACAGGTGCCTGCTCGACGAACATCCGCCTCCCAGGGGATTCAGGAGTAGTTGTTATTGTTTTTAGCAACAAAAACACTCCCCGATGGTTTTGGGGAGTTTTGTCGAAAGTGACAGTCCTTTGTCGGATATGAACTCGGTACGCTCCCGTACCCCCTTGCGGTACTGCCCGAGTGTCGTGGTAGCGATTTGATATGACCAATGGAACCTTCTAGGTCATGCAACTAAAGTTGGGACTAATAAGCCGCCTTGGTTTTCAAGACAGCTTGTGAGACTCAGCAATATTAAAGCTAAGCTTTACAAACGCTTTAAGAGATCAGGAACACCTACTGATTACTGATACCTAGTTGCTCGTTCCAACCTCCTGTTCCTCAACCAACAGTGTTATAAGGGTTACTTAGCGGAGTGCAAAAATCGGTTTTTTCATAATCTGAAAAGGTTTTACAGTGTTGTTAACTCAAAAAGGAAAACCTAGGGATTTCCATCTTCTTTCTCTTTTGTAGTAGGAACACACATTGCAGTATAAGATCAATACCACGATCTATACCACAGATGTATCACCTTCATACCACGAGTAGTTGTAGCGTGTTTGTGTCACTGTAATCTAAACTACAGTATCGATACTGTAGTATCTATACCACATGTGTATCATGGGTATTGAACAAGAATGCCAGCTCAGAATTCTTTAAGTATACCTATTTATCTAAAACTTATCAACCTAGTCCATATCCTTATAATTTGGAAGGTTCTAACTGCATCCTCACTCCTGTTTTGGATAAAAATACTATTGTTCAAACCTTCTCACATTGAAACCCACTTATTCCCCAGGCCCTGGCGGTGTTCCGAGCTGCGTACTGAAGTACTGTGCTGTAAATTTATCTGAGCCATTCTTAAAATTGTTTAAGCTATGTCTTGAATCTTCGGAATTTCCAACAATTTGGAAGCAAGCGTTTATTATACCAATTCATAAAAAGGTAGCAGGTCGAATATTGGGAACTACAGGGGCATTGCTAAGCTTTCAACTATTCCTTAAACCCTTGAGCAAATAATCACACACCAACTTTAATATCTTGTACTTCTGTAATATCACCTTGTCAGTATGGTTTCGTGCGTCCACCACCAACTTACTTGAGTGGATGGATTTTTAGGTAAACAAACGGATGTGATCTATACAGATTTCAGCAAAGCCTTCGACTCTGTCAACCATGAACTTTTAATTTATAAGCTTGGCTTACTAGGTTTTCCGAAGCACTTATTAATATGGATTGAAAACTATCTTGTAAACAGGACTCAGCAGGTTTTGTTTAAAATCACTCTTTCTAAGGCGATAGAGGTAACCTCTGGTGTGCCCCAGAATAGTCACTTGCGTCCTTTACTTTTTCCCATGTTCATCAATGACTTACCTCAAATTATCTCTCACCCCACTCTTATGTACGCGGGTGACGTGAATATCTGTTTCTCTTTTTCACCATCGGAACTATCTAGTTGGGATCTCCTACAGGCCGACTTGGACTCATTTCTGGACTGGTGCGCAGTCAATTTATTAATTTTAAACTGCTCTAATTGCAAGCTTTTGACTTTCCACCGAGTGATCCCTGTCTTGGCTTCTTATTCATTACTTGGAACGTTTATCCACCATGATTGATCTGGGTGTTCTTTTTGATCCTAAATTAAGTTTTAATTTAATTAAAGCCATGGGTGTGCTTGGGTTTGGCGGCCGCCGTGGTGTGAAGGTAGTGTTGCCGGCCTACCACACCGAAGGTCCATGGTTCGAGCCCTGGTACAGGTAACATCAAAAGTGATTTGAAAAAAGTTTTTCAAAACGGGGTCGCCCCTCGGCAGTGGTTTGGCAAACTCTCCGAGTGTATTTCTGCCATGACAGGCTTCTCAGCAAAAATTCGTCTCCTTTGTAGATCCCGTTCGGAGTCGGCAAAAAACTGTAGGTCCCACCAATTTGTAGGGAAAATTCAAATCGGCACACCACAAATTGGAAGAGAAGCTTGGCGCAAAAATCTCTTAGGAGGTTTATGATGATATACCTGTTGTATATCGCGCCATAGAGAGAGAGAGAGTGCTTTGGTTCGTCCAATACTTAAGTATTGCTAGTGTGTTTGGTGCCCTGTGTATTAAAGCACATTAAGGGAATGAATCTGTTCAAAAGCAATTCTTGATTTTTGCTCTACGAGGTCTTAATTGGAACACAATGTTCACCTGCCTCCATACAGAAATAGGCTTCTCCTCATTAGTTTGCCTTCTCTGGAAAATCGTAGAATTTCACTAGGCGTAATGTTCCGCCACAAGCTGATTGTCGGCCAAATTAAATCATCTGACCTTGTTAGCCGATAAAATTGTTCCGTTCCTGCCAGGACCTCCAGGCACTATATTCCTTTTCATGTACCTATTTGTCGTCAAAACTTTACCAAAACCAATCCTATGAATGTCTGGTGTTCGTACATAACGCAATACTGGCATGTCTTCAATCGAGAGGGCATATGGGTGTTTCCTAGAAAAAGCCAAATTATGGAATTAAATCGTTTTTAGAAGTGCTTAGTGTTTATTTTATCTGATACAAAAGCAGTCATTAACATATTTCCTGCCTTTCATTGCAAAATTTATGAATTGCCATTTCCACTTTTCAAACTTAGTATTTCGTCATTTACTTGCATTCTTCTAAAGTCTCTCAGTAGTCTTAGAAAAAAGATTCTTTTGACAAAATTGGCATTTCAACAAGAATTTTTTATTCTGTATTAGGATTTATATTACAACATATCCTATTTTTTCAATAACGCGAATTTTTTGCAAATTTTAAAACTTATTCCGACGCGTAACGTCCGCAACGTTAAACGCATTTGTAGATGGTTAACCCAAAAGACTATTTTTCTTTTTCGGAAGGCAATTTGTGTATGAGAGCTGCTCGGACTGCCATTTCTAAAAAGTACAAAATAAAACTTTAAAGCTGTTTTCATTGCAACTTAGGTATATAAACATTCATTCACTCATCTTCTTAAAATCTTCTCATACAAGCCACTTTTATCCTACTTTGTCAAAAACTGTGAAATAATTTTAAAATATGTATATTTTTACATGTATCATAAAAACATCTCCTAAATTTCTTATCATACAAACCATTTTTATCTAACTTTTAGTCAGACACTTTTAACTAATTTTAAAATATGTATATCATTATATGTATCAGAAAAAAATGTAACGTCCGCAACAAATATATGTAATGATAACTTACAAAAAACTTTTCCTATATTATTTTTGTGCTGGTTTTTAGGAACTCACTACTTTCATCTTCAATTTATCTTTAAAGATTTTTTATCTTTATACTTCGAAATTCGCAGAAAATTGCCAATTTACTTAGTTACATAAACACTACTTCTATTTTGAGTAACGTCCGCAACGCAGTTTAGTTGGCCAAAACAGCGACATCATACCATGTTTGCGTAGACAAGATACTTTTACCGACAGTAGGTCCCTAAATACGCTTATATATAACAATTCGATTCCAGTTTTCACAATACTTCTTCCTTGAAATTCAATAAAATCGTTCGAACGTAACGTCCGTAACGCTAGGAAATGCCCATATAGAAGATACGTCTATCTAACCATCCAGTTAGTCCTAAATATTTTAACAACGCTAAATGAACACATCGACCGAGTGAGGAGATCGTTTGGAGACACGGCCTCTCCAACCATTCCAATGAATACCCAAAATTTCTAAGCACAACTTTCAATGAATAAATCGACCGAGGGTGGATTGGAGACACGGCCTCTCCAACTATCTGGTGAATATTCAAGATTTCCAAGCACAGTTTTAGAGGAATAAATTGATCGTTTTAAAAGATGGATTGGAATGATGACAACCTTGCATGAATAATCGACCGTATGTCAGGGTAATCAATGATTTCTAAGCACAACTTTCAATGAATAAATCGACCGATGTGAGGGTGGATTGGAGACACGGCCTCTCCAACCATCCAGGGAATTTTCAGACCCTCAAGATTTCTAAGCACAACTTTAAAGGAATATATTGATCTTTTAAAGGGTGGATTGGAGACACGGCCTCTCCAACCATTTCAGCTAATACTATAATTGTACTGTCTAGTTTGTACAATCTGTTAGACTTAAATTTATTTTGTTTTCTTTGTTAATTGTACTTTTGTTACTGTTACATGTTTATAATAGTACGTTCTATATCAGCGATTAGTCGACCGCTTTATGTTTGTGTCGCCATAAAACAAACAAACAAAATATTACTCCTTCCTCCCCCCTGCGGATTAGGGGCTTAGAATATGCCCGAGGTAGGCATACCGGTCGTAAGAGGCGACTAATATGCACAAAGGTAATGACGTGCAACTCGATGGTTGATCTACGGATATGATGCCTCTCACCTGTCATTACCCATCTTATCATTCCTTACGGAGGGAGGGGTGACATGACCTAGAAGGTTTCACTGGTCATAAATCGCTACCACGATAGTCGGGCAGTACCGCAAGGGAGTACCGGGTTCAAATCCGGCCAAGGACTGTTAATTCGACAACACTCCCTAAAACCTTCGGGGAGTGTTTCTGTCGTTACCACAACAACAACCGGTATGCCTACATTCAAACAAAAGCTGGTTCTATCGTAACGGAATGACTCGGGGGTTTTTTTACCCCACCAAGGGCTGTTCTTTCGATGTAACCCTGTCTCACTTGTCACCTTTCCCCCTAATATTGTCATCCTCCGAGCAGCTCCTTGCAGCAGGGCTGCTCAGTACTCTCTTGACGGACGGGTGTTGAACCTAACCCGGCACCAAGAGAATGGATCTGCTGTGTTTGCTTGAAGAAGATTATGTTGTATTATAATCCCTACGCACCCCCACACGTTCCAAATACAGTATCCACGACTAACAGCACTAATACTGCCCAGCAATTTGTGTGCAACTCCCGCTGCCGCTCAAGACCACCGGCGCCAACACATGAATTTTTGGACTGATACGTACTTTGCGCCATGTTGCCGAGCTACGGAACCAACAAAGTCGACTCATTCGCCTCCTTCGGGTGGTCATCCTTGCTTACACCTAGACATACCCGCCAGTCCTGGACTTCCAGCGTGACTATTTCTCCCCCTTCGCACTTTCGTGTCCTGCAGTTGAACTGCAACGGCCTAACCGGCAAGGTTAGTGAAATGGTGAACTTCATGAAGCAGCGAAACATCAAGATTGCTGCGATTCAGGAGACAAAGCTCGGTGCCCGATCAGATCTTCGGACCTGTGACGGCTACAACATCCATCGGCGTGACCGTGTGAGAGGACTTGGGGGGGGGGACTTGACTCATCACTCATCAATCCCTGCAATGCCGTCTATTTGAGCCTGATGTCGGCCCGAGGGATGACACCTTAGAATGTCTTGCCAAATGATACTATCCATCTGCTCAACTGAGCACACTCTTCTAACAGCAATATCACTTTGGCCCAACCATGTTGAAGCCGCCAGGTTTGTGGGACTCCCGTTAGAAGAGCTTGATGACATTTTTGGGTAAGGGAGGTGGTGTGTAGGTAGGTTGATTTATCGCTACAACAACAACTTCTTATTCTCCTGGGAGGCGGATTTTCGTTGAGCAGGCGCCTTTTCGGGTGCTGTGGTCTGTAGCAATTGAACAGAAATTGCCTGGTCAACATTTCACTATGCTCTTTAACACCGAGCATTTTTGCCTCGGTATGAAGGTGGTGTTCAGGAGAAATAAGGAGGCACCCCGTGGCAGTTCTGAGTGCGGTGTTTTGGCAGGCCTGCAACCTCCTCTAGTGTGTGGCTGCTAGCCCCGGCGACCATATAGGCGTCGCGTAGCTCAGAACCGGCTGCTGATTGCCTTGTACGTTGCCAGTAACGCTTCTTTATGTTTTCCCCAAGTACTGCCAGCTAGTGACTTCAGGATTTTGTTGCGGCTTTATACTTTGGTGGCAATCGCGGCTACATGAACACAGTAGTTGAACGTCTTCTCAAATGTCACCCCTGAGATTTTGGGATGTGTGACAGTCCGAAGCTTAATGCCGTCGACGTAGACGTCCAATTCCATGTTCATCTGCGCTGTCAGCGTCGTAAATATGGTGGCCTAGGACTTGGTCGGTTACAATGTCAGATCTCGTCCAGCGAAGAAACCGGACAAGGATGGGAGGTAAGAGTTTATTCTTGAGCACAGCTCATCTACGGAGGGGCCCGTCGTTATAATCGCACAGTCATCCGCGTAGGAGACGAGCGAGAAACCCTCTGGTGGGGAGAGGAACTTCGATACATAATAATTAAACAAAAGCGGGGAAAAGACACCAACCTGTGGCACCCCTTGTTTGGTTATACGGCCGACCATTCACATATTCGGCGGTCCAACGCTTTCGACAGGTCAAGTGCAACCAGTATAGTCCTGTCATTATGGCGATTTTGCTTGAGATCGACACCTATATGAGTGGTGATGGCGTTAAGCGCGGTGGTCGTGCTATGCATTTTACGGAATCCATGCTGATGTTCGGCGAGTAGCAGGTTAGCTGTCTCCAAGGTCTTCACTACTGGCGAGAGGAGCGATATCGGTCGATAGGACTACCCCTGGGTTAGCTGGCTTGCCACGCTTTAGTGAGGTGCGTTACTCCCTCATCGCCGAGATGTTTTAACATCAGCATGGATATACCGTCGGGGCCGATCGATTTGGAGCCTTTAGACCCCTCGTATGGCTCTTAAAAAATGGATGCCACAGGGTTGTGTACTATCACCGGTTGTGTTAATTTACTACATATCGAGGAGGCTCCCCAACAGATTGTGTTTTATGTTGTAGTTGTTTTTAGCGACTCGATTGAGAGTATAGTTGGCAGGTGGTCAGATGCCAATGTCAGGATCGGTCGCCAGTTGACGCAGCTTATGGGTCCTGCGCTCACGATTGAGATGTCTGGCGAGCCGTTCCAGTTGCCTGCTACTCTGGTGGGGGCGTCTCCGTTCCCTGTACAGTATGCCGAAGCATCTATTTGCTCCGCAAGTGCATGCCCTCTGCTGTCTACTAGCAGCTTGGAGTGCCAGAGATCGTGGTGTGCGTTGAAGTCGGGACGCCTATATGGTTGCCGGGGCTAGCAGACACTGGAGCAGGTCGCAGGCCTGTCAAAACACCGCATTCAGAACTACCACGGGATGCCTCCTTATGTCTTCTGAACACCACCTCCATAGCGCGGCACAAATGCTACAAACAGCAGCATCCAAAGGTTTCTGTTCGCGACACCAGAGCACATAAGAACTTGGCATAGGCCAAAACAATTATTGCATTTCCGATGCCGCAGGGGTATATAATCTTTGCCGACAAATAGTGGACGTTGTAAAAGGCACAAGGAGAGTAACTAAAGGGGGGCATTAGCGGCAGAGACAGAGGGGAGTGCTCAGCAGGGCTCATGTCTGACCTAGTCGTGGGCCATCATTGGGGTCGCTTGAAGGGGCGGGCGGCAGAGAAGCACGTTGTTGCGTGCTAGGCAAGTGCTTGATGAATGTAAGCAATAGCCGTTCACCTAAATTTAATACTTCTGTCAATGCAAATGGCTTTGTAAAAAGTGAATAAGCCTCTGCCAAAATAATAGTTACCAGATATTGAAACTTCACTCCGTTTTAAGAGATTTTTATAACGATTTGGGAATACATTTTTAATTGTAACAAATTCTAATGCGTTTGTATTAAATTTCAAATGCATAAAAATAGATAAAGACGCACTGGACCCAAATTTCCTATCCATATTTTGCCAGCAGCAGAAACGGGACACCTAAACGAGGTTGTGGAAAAAGTGGCAAAGTGCTAAATTTGTGAATATTTTCTTCTATCTACCTTGGGCATATTCTAAACCCCAAACCCTCAGGGGGTTCTCATATCAAAAATATATATGAAGATCTATTTTTTGTTGTTAAAATATTTGTTTAAGGGAATTATAATCCCAACCTCTATTCTATTTAAAAATTTTGTTATATCGTATTCATGTGATCTTCAGAGAACTATGCTAAATAATCATTTATGTGGGAATAATGCTTTTTAAACATTTAACATCTGGATATTTAAACTCTGTTTAGGGAAAAGTTTTATATCAGGATAATACAAAGCTTTACTTGAAATGCGACTAACGAAAAGTGTATGCTACATAAATTTATTACCTACTTTTCTGTTACATTACTGTGGACATTGCATATAATAAATATAGAATAAGTTTGTGGAATATGAAGAAAATTTTTTTGAAGAAATTAGGGGACTCATTTTTAAAAGTGTGGGCATTCCTGCTGAAAAATATTCCGATTACAAGCTTCAAAAATGTGCACAGTATAACAAAGTAGATACAAAATAATTCTAATTTCACTATAATATTTTTTATCCAATCGAAAGTTTTTTTTAAATTCATATTTGAAGTAAACGGTAAGTACGAGTAAGGAATAGAATTTGAATCAATGAACATATAAATAAAACGAAAATTTTTTGTAAAATTTGCTATTCAGTTTTTGCCAGTTCCTCAATATTGGGAGATATTTCCTGTGCTGCAGCGAACCCCGGATAATTCGTATATTGGAATCCTAGATTCGATTTCTCAGCCGGTACTTATTTAGATTCATCAACGAAAAGAACTATTCACATGAATATGTTGATACAAGCATTGCTATTACTTCTGCAGCAAATTCTCGTAAATTAGGAAATTTTTGACTACAAATACCTTGATAAAACTGAACACGGCATGTGGATTCGGGTGTCACATTGCAGATCGATCAGTTCTATTTGTAGGATTTTTTGTGCTTCAAAACAATCGAAATCAAAAGGCGCGGCGAACAAATCAAGTTTTGATTTTATTGTACATAGCTCAACAAATCGTTCCGCGAACTCTTTTCAAGTTCCTCGACGTACTTTGTAACATCTACACCTGTGATTTCAATTATTGTTTTTAAGTACGGGAAATTTTGTACAGTTATCTTGCATTTCCGCAAACATATTTTTTTGATGAATGCTTCAA
This sequence comes from Merzomyia westermanni, assembly GCA_949987695.1. Taxonomy (NCBI): domain Eukaryota; kingdom Metazoa; phylum Arthropoda; class Insecta; order Diptera; family Tephritidae; genus Merzomyia; species Merzomyia westermanni. The sequence goes on along the minus strand of OX465288.1, from coordinate 100,567,527 downwards.
TTTCGTCTCGCGTATGAAAAATAAGTTTCTTTCGCCCCATTAAGGAATAACTTAATGAATTCAAGTGAGGCGTTACATCTGTCATAAAGGCTAAGTCGTACGTTCAATCCGATTCAACAAGCTCCGTAAAACTTTTTCCTTTCTCTTCCTTTAAAAACCAATGACATGTTCAGTAATGGGATCGATTTACAAACTAAATGATGTAGATACTTACCAAAAAAATTTTTCCACGTTCTGCTAACCATTAAGCAAACAGCGTTGGTTTTTGTGTCAGCTAAAATCCTAGTTCTATTCACATTTACCATAATATTGAGCATGCACCTCCATCTGGCGGCATTGATCTTTACTCATGATAGATTTTTGTTAGTACTATACACTTTCGTATATATTCGTGCCCATTGGTTTTGGTTTATTTTGTATACCAACAATTCAAAAGAATTGTACATTTGCAAAGTACCAAGACTATAAACAAGCTCAAGGCCAAGAATAATAAATTTTTCTTTTTATTTCTGAAAATTATTATTATATATTTACCATATCCCTATCTGAAAACGGACGATTCTCAATAACTTGCTTTAACGCAATTTCATAGCTTGCACGCTTCGCAAGAAAATTTAAACAATTTCAAACTCTTTAGGCCTCATACAAATTCTTTTCACATATGGTTTACCACTATTGAATCAGGCTCCTCGTTTCTTATTAAGGAGGCATACGATAGTTTTCTTTCTTCTCCTCCATATTGTTCTTATTCACTCCTATGCAGCTCGTAATGTCGCTTTATATTAAATACCTTGCAAACCACACGTTTTTCACATACTAGACACTGTGATTCTCCGTCTAGGTATCTGCCAAAAAAAAGCCACATTCCATTTCGGATTGAAATTAAATTATTTTCTTTTATTTGTTGCATCACTCCTTATACTTCTTTTACACCAAACGTTTTTTGTATTTTTGAACACGATCATTTTTTATTATAAATTTTCTCAAATGACATTTCACTCTCACTTATCTAAAATAAAAATACAAGGTGGCGCAAAAGTAAGCTTCCGATGTTCAGCATATCGGTTGTGGCACGTGCAGTGTGTGCTGTTGCACCGTCTTGTTGGAACCACATGTTTTCCAATCCCAATTCATCAAATTGCGGCAAAAAGAACTCGTTGATCATTGCTCTGTAGCGCTCACCCGTCACAGTAACCGTTTGGCCCCGACCGATTATTGGTCAAATAAATAGTCAGCAATATTCCTCGTTCTGGAGCAGTGTAGCGTAACATTGTTTATTAACGTGTATTTCGCATGTGTTTACTACACAAATGTCAAAACAGAACTGACTTTAGGGGCCAATCGCAAAATTTATAGCATTTTCTGATAGGAGGACTACTTTTGCGCCACCCTGTACGAGCAAAGTAAAATATTACGCAATGGAATTTTGTTCTCGTTTGTATCTGCAGTTGAACACGGTGCACTTCGTTTTGACGTTTCTTTTTTTCTTTATGGCGCGATATACAACAGGTATATCATCATAAACCTCCTAAGAGATTTTTGCGCCAAGCTTCTCTTCCAGTTTGTGGTGTGCCGATTTGAATTTTCCCTACAAATTGGTGGGACCTACAGTTTTTTGCCGACTCCGAACGGCATCTACAAAGGAGACGAATTTTTGCTGAGAAGCCTGTCATGGCAGAAAATACACTCGGAGAGTTTGCCAAACCACTGCCGAGGGGCGACCCCGTTTTTGAAAAACTTTTTTCAAATCACTTTTGATGTTACCTGTACCAGGGCTCGAACCATGGACCTTCGGTGTGGTAGGCCGGCAACACTACCTCCACACCACGGCGGCCGCCACCACGGCGGCGTTTTGACGTTTACCGTTTCGAATTTTTAAATACAATTTGTACTACATTCACTGCACTTTAACTGAACAAATGCATATACAATTAGATATTTTTATCGTAAAGTTTGGTATTTTTTGGCATAAACTTGCATGTAACGTTTTCACTTACGACTTTTATTTGTGTTTATTTATAGTGAGTTTAAAAATTCATATTGCCTAAAAATAAAGTTAACCCGTGAACATTTTCGTGCGATGACTGTTTACTACGATTTTCGACGTGGATTATCGAGACAGGAGTGCATCAATCAACTTACTTCTACTTTTGGTGTTGAATCACCACACTTAGCCACTGTGAAACGATGGCCCAACGAGTTCCTACGTGGCCGCCAATCTTTGCAGGTCGAATTTCGTGAAGGTCGTCCAAAAACGGTGGTTGTCCCAGAAACAGACGATGCTGTGCGTCAATTGATAATACAAGATCGTCATGTGACATATCGTGAGATAGAGGCATCCTTGGCCATAAGTGGGACCAGCATACATTCAACATTGCATGAACATTTGGTCGTAAAGAAGATTTGTTCTCGTTGGATACCGCATAATTTGACAATTGCCCAAAAAAGGACTCTTGTCGATTGGTGCAAAGAAATGTTGAAGAAATATAGCCGCGGTGGATCAAAGCACGTCTGTGATATAGTAACAGGTGACGAATCTTGGATCTATGCATATGAGCCGGAAACAAAGCAGCAATCGACTGCAGGGGGTTCCAAGACGAGCCTAATCCAACAAAAGTTGTTCGCGCAAGAAGCACCTCAAAGCAAATGGTCGCCTGTTTTTTCTGAAAATCTGGTCACTAGATAAACTTAAACCGGTCAATTCTGAGTGGTAAACAACCATTTGTTTGCCAACATTTTTTGGAGTTAAGGAAAACCAACCGCCGAAGACAAATCATTCTTCACCAAGACAATGCGAGCTCTCACATATCGATTCACACAAGAGAGTTTTTGAGGACTCAAAAGGTCGAATTGATGAGTCATCCGCCTTACAGCCCTGATTTGGCACCTAATGATTTCTTTTTATTCCCGAACATCAAAAAAAAAAGCGAGATCAACGTCTTTCAACGCCTGAAGGAGCTGTAGAAGTCTTCAAACAGCTCGTTTTAGAGGTATCCTCTTCTGAGTGGCAAAAGTGCTTTGAAAATTGCTTCAAGTGAATGCAGAAGTGTATTGACTTGGATGGAGAATATTTTGAAAAACAATAAAACTATTTTCCTTAATATTTGACTGTGTTTTCATTATTAGGCGCAAAATATAAAAGTCAACTCTCGTATAACTTAATTTTTATGCGGCAATTATCCTGAAATAAGCCTGCTATTAAATAACGCCCAAAAATTAAGAAATCACAGAAAAGCTGATTTGCTATATGAAACGTCAAAACTTCTGAGTAAAAGTTTCCGCACCCATTGAAATAAATCGATTGAGGCAGTTGAATTACAATTATTTACATTTTTTACAATCGGGAAAAATATAAAAATGTTATAACTCAGGACGATGTAAAATGGCCATGGCACCGAACACTTTAAAGGCCATTTTCACAGTGGCGAGTTAACTTATGTTCCACAGCTAGCTCTAGATTTGAAATTTTCAAGTTCAGTTAACTAGAGTTTAACCCCGGGTGAGTTAACCTCGGGTTAGAAATAATAAAACTGTATATTTGGTATTGGACAGTAAATATTTCTCAAAATACCTAGAATAAAAATTGCATCGATAGTTAACTATGGAATGTAAGTTAACTCGGCACTGTCAAAATGGACCTAAGTAAATCAACTTGTACTATAAATTATAATTCAAAAACCTTTGCGGATATCACCCCCATATTGGGTATACGGATTGCTCCTGTAATGTATGACAGACAGTAAAATGGGCCACATGGGTTTTACAACGTCCCCTTTTTTATAAAATTGTCATAATGAGCAACATCTCTGTGACTTTTAAGTATATCTTAAACTTAACATTGTGTCTCTATTTCCTACGAGATATGACTCACATATTGCAACTACATAAAAATGAGGGTGTAGGTATATTACATTCCTTTACACTGAAAGAACGATCTACCTTTCCCTGTTTTTGTGTTATATAAGAGTTAACTCTTATTCCTTTTCCATTTGTAGCTAAGTAAATATAATCATTATCTCCCAATGAAAACATAGTAGTCATTTCTTTTTAATATTTCATTGCGTATAATTTACTGCTTATGTATATTGATAGAAAATGTGGAATTTAACTTAATTTAATTGAAGGAAAATCCACCGCAAAATAAACAAAATATTAGAAGATTGAAATTGAAAATTATCAGCCCTGATGGGAGTTCGTTAAAAATTATCTCTCATTCCAGCTACAAACACTTATACAACTCGCTTTAATTTTCTGTTCCCCCCAGTGCTTTAGGATTTCTCCTTATTAAGCACTATAAGCACGCAGAATTGCACGTTGCGAGCACAGTCCAAATGTGCCTAGTTTGCACATCACTAGGCTAGATCGACGTGTACCGCGGGACGCTCTAAGTACGGGGTATGTGAATGGCAGGATTAAGCCCTGAGCATCCGGATTTGCGGAGCCATACACGTGACGCATTGAACAGAATGCGACCGTCTAACTAATATAAATTTTCTTCCAGCAAACGCAGCAGATCCAATATCTCGGTCCGGGGTTGGGTTCAATACCAGCCCGTTACCGCCTTTGGGGTTGCTCCGAGGATAACAATTTGAGAGTGGGGCATGACAAATTAGACAGGGTTACACTGAAATAACAGCCTTGAGCGGATAAAAAAATCCGGGTTATTACTGTACGATACAACCGGCTGTTGTGGGAATATTCCAGATACCGTCTCCACGACTAGCAGCACTAACACTGCCCAGCAAGTAGTGTGTAATTCCCGCTGCCGCTCACGCCCCTCAGCGCCAACACCTCACACAGCAGCTCACAGCTACTTTCTGCGTAGCACCTCTCTCTTAGATGTGAACAATGCTGAGCGACAGCCCACCCCCTCTTAACTAACAATTTCCCCTTCTTCCAGCACTAGCACAAATGTAAGCCAAAGCCACCAGCTTCGGGTCCCTAACACCATGCACTGTTTTTCGTTTGAGATTATATTCACCGGCGGCATCAGTCAAGAGCAACTCTTGCCTTGGCTTATGTCACCTGCTTATATGCTCCGAACTTGGAAACAGGAATTTTTGGACTGATACGTACTTTGTGCCATGTTGTCGAGCTGCGCAACCTACAAGACTGATTCGCCTACTTCGGGTGGGCCAGATCTTTCGTCCAATAGATTGCAACGACGCACGCGACCTAACCTGCTTCCACCTAGGCATACGCACCAGTCCTTGACTCCCAGCGTGACTTAATTCCAGGTTAAGTACTTTAAAAAAAAACGTTCGTTCCAGTGTTACTAGATTTCGTCTAGTGGTGTCCAGTTTGAAGCAATGTTGAATAGTCCTTCCCTCTAAATGTGGTGGTGTGAAGCCTTACTCGTTGCAGCGAACTAGAAATTTTCGTCTCTATTTTTGTTAAGCTAGTTTCTTCACGTTCTTTTTGTTTTGCTTGAAAATATAACATGTCTCTTCGTCGTATTTGTACTTGATGTGTTGGTAGAACTGCTTCATGTATGTTGTTCGAAAAGTAGTTTTTTTTTGTTCGGCCTCTAGACAGTGCTGGTGAAAAATATGAACAGAGGACTTAGCAAGTTAATCTAATTGAAATTGGTCGCCGTGGTGTAGCGGTAGTGTTGCCGGCCTACGACAGCGAAGGTCCAAGTTTCGAGTCCTCAGACAGGTAACATAAAAAGTGGTTTGAAAACAGTTTTTTCAAAACGGCGTCGACCCTCCGCCATGGAAGGCTTCTCAGGAAGAATGCATCTCCTTTGTAGATGCTGTTCGGAGTCGGCAAAAACCTGTAGGTCCCGTTAATTTGTAGAAAAAAATTCAAAACGGCACACCACAAATTGGAAGAGTAGCTCGGCGCAAAAATCTTTTAGGAGGTTTATGATGATATACCTGTTGTATATCGCGCCATACATTTATTTATTTTTAATTGGTCGAAATTCGACCACGGAAGATACTAGTTGTTATTATTATAAAAGCTTCAGATCACATCAACACACTTCAGAAACTTTTTGTGAAAAAGGTCATAAAAATCTCCGCAGGAAAAAGGTGCCTAGTATTGGTTTTTTTGTCCATAAAATCTAAATTTTTTGAACAAACGCCATTTCGCTTTTCATTGAATGAATAAATTTTCAAGTTGCATTTGATTTCTTGTAAGATTTGTATAATATCAAAAATGTTCAATATAGGGTCTTACTATGTTTTGAGACCTGTAGCCCGTTTCTGTAACTTTTCGTTATAATAACGAATGATTATGTATGACACGGCTTGTAACGATTTCGTTATGAAAAGCGTTTCTGTATGACAAAAATTCACCTCGCGATATGTTGGTGGTGTGTTATGTAAAAATGAGAAAATGATAGGCAAAATGGCCTAGGTGACAAATAAAACAGTTGACGCACACTGCACAATAGTCTCAATAGCCTAGTAGATAAGATATTGCTCTAACTAGCGGGAGAATCGAGTTCGAATCGTGTCAAATTTTAATTTTTTTTTCTCAACTTTTTCTTACATATATTTCTGTTTTTATTTTTTATAACAATTTATTTTTAATAAATATTAATAACATTAAAAATTTGCACATAATGCAATTAGTTTGGATTTTAGACTTGTTATCACTGCCTTTATAGGCATAGTTATTTTTATCGCAATCCATAACGAAAATACATTTTTACCACACTTATAGAAACACTATTCAGCGATAACTACATAACAGGGTTGCACTTTGCGTTAAAATTATTATCGAAAGGTTACAGAAACTGGCTACTGGACAGCTAAATAACCATAATTAAAATGATTTAGCTAAATTTTATTAATCAACTAATAAAAGCAGTAAACTTGTAGTTAGCAAAAAGTCATCACCATATAAAAGTAGTCTGCTAAGAGCAATGTAAAGTAGTCGAGGAGAAGACTTGTCTGGTTTTGCGTTATCGTGAAGTGAAACAAATCTTTTCACTTTAGTTATCACTTGACGTTTTCCCTTTTTTTACTTAGCTGAGCTCTAAAATGCGATTCCGATATGTACGGTGAAAACTATTTGCAGAAAAACGTTTTGAATTGCGTTCTTACCAATTGATAGTTTATTATAAAATTGTAAAAATATAACTAATTTTGGTCACTGAAATCTCTTAAATTTGTAAAAAAATCCGCTGTTCATATTTTTTGAAATTTTAACGTTAGCACCAAATTTATATTGGCGTTAACATTTTTCACTTCATTTTAAATCGAAAATTTTAAGTAAGATGAGAATGAAAAATCGTGGTGAACTGGCGTATTTACTTTTCACTTCGCGATAACGCCAAATCAGAATTGACCCCCTGAACTGCCTACAGCGTTTATTGACAGAAATAATAGACAATACAGAAGTATCACATATACACTCTACAAAAAATTCCACCATTTATGTTCTCCTAGGGAAAAGAATAATTGGAGAAGAGGAATTTCGAATTTTCAAAATCAACTGTTTTGACAATTGGCATGGAATAGGCAAAAATTTTGCCATTTCATCAGCTGATTGAATATTTTTGAACACACTGTCGTATACATTGTCAGAAGTATACGCAAACAGCATCATCTAAGCCAGCAAAATGTAAACAAGTGTGATTTGCATTTGCATTTGTGACATTATTCAATAATAATCACTTTTCAATAGTAGTGGGACTATTTTGGAATAATATTCGTATAATAATGAGGCGTTCCATGGCTGGAAGAACTTTTGAATCTCAGATTTTGTTCATACTTGGTCAATTTGTTGTGGTTAGGATTATTTTGCAAGATATTGCAAATTTAATTTTTTAGCAACTTTTTTTTCAAAATTTTTTATCTCGTTATCTATTAATCGTAGAAAAAAAGTTGTATGCAAAAATTTTAGGGAAAATATTGAAGAGTACTTTGAAAATTTTTAAAATAAAAAAAAAAAATTTTTGACTAATTTGTTAAAAAAATATTTTTTGCTGTTGTTTTTTTAATAGAAAGCGAGCACCGATTTTAAAAAAAATATATATATTTTATAGCTTATACTATCCTCTAAAGATTTTGAAAAAATTGGGAAGGTGTTTTTTGATTTTCTCGAGAAATTAATTTTTTAGTTTTGGGTTGTAGGATACGGGCAACGCAATTTTCGTCGCAGCGTTACACAGCCCTCCATAATCGACCTTTTAAAGTATTTTTAATGCTTCGCCAGCATTAAGAATACTTTTTGTAATTGTTTTCTATTTGAAAACATTTTAAAAATGTATTAACACTTTTATTTTACTGTTTTGTTACTTTCTACTTTACATTTATGTATAAATATTACAGCAGCACGCTTTTGTTGTATCAATATAGAAAATTGTATGGCAAAATTTTTCACTTGAAATAAATTTTTGCTGAAGCAACATCGCAATAATTTCAAACTGAAAACATTTTTTGTAAAGTGTTTATGTCGCGAAAGGTTTGCTGCAATCCTTTCAAATTGCCGAATCATTCTTTCTGTGGGAAAAATATTTCTCAGACAGCTAAGGCGTTCAAGGAAAAATATCCGTATTTTGGCAAATATATTTGCATGTCCTGCAAATTATTGCTATGCAAGGGAAAGCAGCCATTGGAATATACCTCTGAAAGTTCTAATTTAACCAGTGATGAAAAACCTGATGATATTGCTCCAGATGAGAAAGCTTTTGTTGATAGTTCAGAAACTTCTTTTTCGTCTGGCACTTATGAGGATTATGTAGAAGGTGATGTTGGCGCAGAGATGATATTTTTAGTTAAAGAAAAAGTTAACTCGTCAATTAATTTTAGGGAAAAAATCCATTGGTTGACTGTTACGCCATTATCTTGGAGCATTGTAAAATTAAAAAATTAATTTAAAATTGGGTATACCCAAGCGAAATACGACAAAAGGATTCAAAATATTTATGGTTTCGGGTCATATCCTCCCGATAAAAAATCTCAAGTTTTTCCTTCTGATTATATTGAAGAAATCGTTAGTTTCTATCTTTCCGAAGAAATAAGTCGTGTTATGCCCGGACTAAAAGATTGCCTTTCCATTTCACAAGATGATGGGGAAAAAATTAAATTACAGAAACATTTAATTCTTTGTAACTTAAAAGAAGCTTACGTAAAATTCAAATCTTTATATCCGGAAATAAAAGTAGGTTTTAGCAAATTTGCGAATCTACGTCCGAAGCAATGCGTTCTAGCCGATAGTTGCGGAACACATACCGTCTGTGTTTGTAAAATCCATCAAAATTTTAAATTAATGTTAAACGGCTTGAAAAGTATTTTTGATGATATATCGGTAAATAGTTATGAAGAGATTTTAAATTCTATGATTTGCAGTGAACCTAGTATAAACTGTTATTTCAAGGAATGTAACATTTGTCCTGGTTTTAGCGAAATTGCTACGGAAATAAAAGAAGCTCTCAACAAGAAGAATATTATCAATATTAATTATCAACAATGGACCAATACCGATCGTACTACCATAGAATCAGTGACTAAAGAAACGGAAACCTTTGTCCAGGAGATGAGTAAAGAGGCATACGTTCTCCTAGTCCACAATTTGATTGCTAAAGAACAGAGTCAATTTTTAAAAAACCTTAAAGAAAATTTAAAAGAAGGAGAATTAATTGTAGTTGGAGATTTTTCTGAAAATTTTTCATTTATAATTCAAAATGCCATACAAAGTCATCATTGGAATAATAGTCAAACTACAATTCACCCTTTTGTAATTTATCGATCCGACCCAGATGATAATAACAATTTAAAATTTGAAAGTTTTGTTTTAATCTCGGAAGAAAAAAAATTAATTACCTGGTTAAAAGCAAAGTATAACTCTCACAAAATCAATAACATTTTTTATTTTTCGGATGGAGCAGCATCTCAGTACAAGAATAAAAAAAAATGTTATAAATTTGGTTTATCATTATGAAGATTTTGGAATAAAAGCCGAGTGGTATTTTTTTGCAACCTCATGGAATAACAATAAAAGATATGTTAGACGTGAAAGTTTACGAAGACCTGATGCAGTGCCGATTTCTTCCCCTCAAGCATTTTTTGAACTAGTGAAGAACAAATTTGACACGATTACTTTTGACTTTTGTACCAAAGATGAGCATAAAGAAGTAAAACTTCTTTTTTGACTAATTTGTTATTTTTTGCTGTTGTTTTTTTAATAGAAAGCGAGCACCGATTTTAAAAAAAATATATATATTTTATAGCTTATACTATCCTCTAAAGATTTTGAAAAAATTGGGAAGGTGTTTTTTGATTTTCTCGAGAAATTAATTTTTTAGTTTTGGTGTGTAGGATACGGGCAACGCAATTTTCGTCGCAGCGTTACACAGCCCTCCATAATCGACCTTTAAAGTATTTTTAATGCTTCGCCAGCATTAAGAATACTTTTTGTAATTGTTTTCTATTTGAAAACATTTAAAAAATGTATTAACACTTTTATTTTATACCCGTTTCCTCACCACCCAAGCAATTTATGAACTTTGTTACTTTCTACTTTACATTTATGTATAAATATTACAGCAGCAAGCTTTTGTTGTATCAATATAGAAAATTGTATGGCAAAATTTTTAATTTTATTTTATAAATTTTCCAAGTAATAGATAACGAGATAAAAATTAAAAAAAAAAAATTGCCAAAAAATTTAATTTGCAATATCTTGCAAAATAATTGAAATTTTGCAAAACTTTTGGGTGTACTTCAAAAGCATCCTAACCACCAATTGACCAAGTATGAACAAAATCTGAGATTCAAAAGTTCTTCCAGCCATGGAACGCCTCGTTTATTCGAATAGTATTATTAAATTTTCAAGTTATTTGCATATTTATCCTAACACAACAATTTGGTAAAATTATGTTATAGTGCTCGCTTATTAATAATTAACATGAACTAAAAGTACACATACATACATACAGCCGTTGAAAGTAGAAAGAAAGAAATAAGAAAGAGGAACTTAAAGTGAAAGCAAGTAAAAACATATACATATTGGTTAATCACGCACATTGAAGTACTTAATTGGTTAACTGTTTTTTAAAAATCATTGTATTATTTATAAACCTTAAATAAGTGGGGAGCGAGTTTCAAAGACCTATGGTATTTACATAGAACTGACGTTCAGACACAAGACACCGATATCTTATATACACTAGGAGTGAAGATTTCTGAGATTGAAGAAATTTAAGCCTATCAAAAAGATATTGTGGTTATTTTGTGTATATAGTGTGTAGAGTCACAAGTGTTCTGACTTTCAAGAGATTATCAAACGTGATGTTTAGCATGTTTCTAGCATACGCTGATACATGGTCAAGTATAAAAATCCCAAATACATACGGGGTGAAAGATTTCTGCCGTGTAGTCATTTATAAAACTATTGAAAAAATTATTATTTAAAAAGAAGAAATTTACTTGTTATAAATGTTTTCCAAAGGCAAATTAGGGACTATACTTTTATTGAAATTTGTTTCAATTGTTTAATATAGCGAAGTAATATTTAATTTGATATATTTGACATATTTTATATATGATGGCTGAATTTTCATTAAAGTGGTTTGTAATGTAATTTTGCAATTTTCGTGTATTTTTCAACCCAAAATTAACTAACCTACTATGAAGTGGTACAGTAACTGGTATGATACTGATGCATAGGCTAACTAGTCTGGCGGCTGGTATGATACCGGTGTATGTACTGACTAGTATGTGACCTGGTATGATCCTGATGTATATACGGACTAGTTTGTTAAATGGTATATTGCTGATGCAGAGACTGACTAGTATGCCAATTGGTATGGCGCTGATGCAGAAGCGGACAATTGCCATCTCGTAGGACATCGCCGAATTAAAAATACTAGTTGCGCCGGTTTGGCAAACTAGTGTTTGACAAGTATAAAGCTAGTAGAATTGACTGCAGGGTATGTATGTATGTATGTTTGCGTGTGCAAATGTGTGCATAAGCTGTAGTGATATTTGAATAGTTTTCACTTATTCAATTAATTAGGGTTTTTATAGCTTTTTATTTATTACTAGCTTATATCCGTGGGTTTCACCCCACATTTCTATAAAAAATATGCAATGTAAATAAAACAAATTAAAATTTTTTAAGTGAATTTTCATGCAGGTGTTAGGGATTAACCTCATATAACCCCTTACCAAATTTCAGTTGTCTAGCCCAAATACTTCCAGAGATATGGACTATGAAAAATTCGAGTTGTATGGGGGGTGCCACGCCCCCGTTTTCGTTTTCCCCATTTTTTTTTTGGAGGTAGTAGGGATTAGGCCCATGAAACCCCTTACCAAATTTGAGTGGTCTAACGTAAATACTTCCAGAGATACGGACTATGAAAAATTCCATTTGAATTCGAAAAGTGTTCTGCGAATAGTTACGTAGCATTCTTGTGTGTAAATGAATTTCTAGATATGTATTTTCTTATTTTGTATACCAACCATATATGTAATACTTCTATATTGCTAGCATACTATGCCCGCAGTGTGTTTTGAAATCGAAATCAAAGGGAGACAGCGAAACTCAATTTTTTAGATTGTATTAGCTATGAAATATACTGAAATGTCAAATCGTTACAGGAGCGGTTCAAGCTTATATAAATAGATTCAAGACTTTTATGAAAAACCTCTATCTTTTTTTATCGAAATTTAGCACTGTAGACCTACCGCTTTACGTAGCTTTGACGATAATGAAGAAAATAGTAGTCAATAAATCTCGGAAAAATTTAAAGATACGCCTTTATTTTCTCGAATTGAGGTTTGGTTGTATTTGATGTTTCTAATTATTTTCTAAATAGTGTCGAAAAATGTCGGGGAGGTATAAAAACATTCGTTTTGACCTCGGTATCAATACTCAATAGACTGGGTCGATTTATTAACCGAAATCGCGCCATCGATTTTTCGATAGGTTTTGGGCTCAGGAAAAAAGTTTCACTACGCATACCCAAAAAAATAATTTTCGAGCCTGCGAAATTTAATTTTTTTGACTTTTTTCGACTTTGATTTTTAAGGTTATTTTCATCACCTACTTAAAAAATTTTCATGCATTCATGTTTTTTTTTTGTTCAAAAAACTGTTATCGCCAACGTTTTTAGCGGACATTTTTGGGTCGGACAGGGTATACATGAAAATTTTAAAATCAAACGTAATTTTTTTTTTAGTAGGTCATGAAAAATCCTTAAAAATCAACGTGGAAAAAAGTCAAAAAAAAAAATTTAATTTCGCAGACTCGAAAATTATTTTTTTTTGGGTATGCGTAGTGGAACTTTTTTTTCCTGAGCCCAAAACCTATCGAAAAATCGATGGTGCGATATCGGTTAACTTTCGTCCATACAAATCGACCCACCCTAATACTCAATAATCCGAAAGCGAAGATTTTATATTTCTGCCCAGACGGTATTTGTTTCCTTTAGGAGACAACTACTAAAACACAACCAAAATTATCGGGAAAGGTATCAAAAGACCTCAGCTCTCGTAACAATAATCGGATATCGAATTTTCCATTTTTTGTTTTTGTGAAATACTGGGGATCGTGTAGCCGGTGTTGGACCGGCTGAGGGTTATTTTTTTGAAGCGCGGTCGAAGGCCGCATATTTATAAAGGTCTTCTGCACATAAATAACATGGATCACACCCCCCATATAGGATTTGACCTGGGTCAATTTCGGTTTTTTGCCAATAAATTTTCACTGAACAAATTGTATGAGAGCAACCTTAACTAACCGCAAAGCGTAAAAATCTAACTCAATTTCCAATTTTTGCTTTGCGTGACATATCGATTTTATCGATTTGACATTTATGCTCAGCTGGCACGTCGGTTGTGTATATAAGGTACTCACGCACGCAATTTTATTTTGGTAAGAGCCGAAAAAGTCGTTTATTTCGTGCGGTTCTCTAACAGGTAACTTTATAAATCTTGTGGCAGTTTTATTTCTATTAGCAAGAGGGGTTTTTATAAATACTTGTTGAAACTCGGGACTTTTCCCCTTTTTGAGTTAATATTGTCTATAACTTGTTTTTTCTTTTCGTTACTTTTTATTTTCTCAAAATCTATATAATTTCTGTTAATAGAATCTATAGGTTTTACATTAGTTCAACTGTGTACTGAATTATTATAGAATCCGACAGCTTTAATCAAAATTTCTTCTACTTCCAATGTGTTTTGCGTATTTTTAAGAATGCGTATGTGTTCTAGGAACGTGGAATGCAGTCTTTCAACGTCTGCATTACCAGTGTGACTATTTGGGGTAGTAAAATGGGGAATAATATCATTTTCTCGGCAAAATAATCGTATGGATGCGTTGTTTAATTCATTGTCCATTATTAATTTTTTAGGTTTTCCTAACCATGCAAACCTTTCTTGTAGTTCGATTCTAATCTTTCTTCTTTAAATGGTCATCTAACCGCCCGGGCGATTTTGACCGTCCAACATAGCTCGCCAGTCGTTTCATCGTTGCGCCAACTGGTGCCAATTGGAAACACCGCGTAATCGCAAATCGGTCTCCACTTGGTGCTTCTATCGGAGTGGTGGTCTCCCTCTTCCTCTGCTTCCACCGGCGGGTGCCGATAAGAATACCTTCTGGGCTGGAGCATCTTCGCTCATTCGCACTACGTGGCCTAGCCAGCGAAGCCGCTGTGTTTTAATTCGCTGAACTATGTCGGCGTCTGCGTAAAGCTCATACAGCTCGCCGTCGCCAACGCGTAGAGGTCCACAAATCTTTCGCAGAACCTTTCTCTCGAATACTCCCAGAGCCGTCTCATCAGATGCTGTTAGTGTCCACGCTTCTGCACCATATAGCAGGACGGGTGCGATGAGTGACTTGTAGAGTGTTATTTTCGTTCGTCGAGAGAGGACTTTACTTTTCAATTGCCTACTCAGTCCAAGGTAGCATTTGTTTGCAAGAGTAATTCTTCGTCGGATTTCTAGGCTAACATTATTGTTGGTGTTAATGCTGGTTCCCAGGTAAACGAAGTCCTTTACTATTTCAAAATAATTGCTGCCAACAGTGGCTTGTTTGCCAAGGCGCGAATGCGCTGACTCTTTGCATGATGACAGAAGGTACTTCGTTTTGCCCTCCTTCACCACCAAACCCATTTTTTCCGCTTTTTTTCTAATTTGGAGTAAGCAGAAGTTACGGCGCGGTTGTTAAGGCCAATGATATCAATATCGTCAGCATATGCCAACAGTTGCACGCTTTTATAAAATATTGTTCCAGCGCGGTTAAGTTCTGCAGCTTGTATTATTTTCTCCAGCATTAAATTAAAGAAATCGCACGATAGGGGGCCACCCTGTCTGAAACCTCGTTTAGTTTCGAACGGCTCGGAGAGGTGCTTCCCAATTCTGACCGAGTTGGTGGTGTTGCTCAAGGGCATTTTGCATAGCCGTAAAAGTTTTGCGGGGAAACCAAATTCAGACTTAGCGGCATATAGGCAGCTCGTTTTCGTGCTATCGAAAGCGGCTTTAAAATCAACAAAGAGATGATGTGTGTCGATTCTTTTCTCACGGGTTTTTTCCAAGATTTGGCGTATTGTAAAAATCTGGTCGATGGTAGATTTACCAGGTCTGAAGCCACACTGATAAGGTCCAATCAGTATGTTCACATCAGGCTTCAGTCTTTCGCACAATACGCTTGATAGGACCTTATATGCGATATTCAAAAGGCTGATTCCGCCATAGTTGGCGCAGTTTGCAGGATCGCCCTTCTTGTGGATTGGGAGAACACTTAGATTCCAATCTTCAGGCATGCATTCATCCAACCATATTTTGCATAGAAGCTGATGCATGCGCCTTACCAGCTCCTCGCCTCCGTGTTTGAATAGCTCAGCAGGCAAACCATCAGCGCCAGCTGCTTTATTGTTTTTCAATCGGGATATTGCTATTCGCACCTCATTATAGTCGGGTTGTGGAACGTCAATTCGATTGTGGGCTCGGGTTCGGCATCTTCTCTGGTTTCTTGCCCACTTAAAAGGGCAGAGAAGTGATCCCTCCATATTCTGAGTGCTCTCTGAACATCTGCCACCAGGTCGCCGTTCTCATTCTTACAGGAGTTTGCCCCAGGTTTAAAACCTTCTGTCATTCGCCGCATCTCAAGCTCCTTTATTTCACGCTTTTCTGCCTCTCTTTTTTTCGCCCGGAAAAGCCGCCTCGCTTCCCTCTTCAACTCGCGGTAGTGTTCACACACACTCCTCGTTGCATTCGATCTCAGCGTTGCCTTGTAGGCTTCGTCCTTTCTTTTCGTTGCAGCGCGGCACTCTCCACCATCATACCAGTTGTTTCTTCGCGTTCTCCGGAATCCAATTACTTCTACAGCTGCGGTACGGAGTGCTCCTGAGATATGATCCCACTGCTCATGCATTCCACTAGGTTGAATTGTGCTCTTGGAGAGCAGGTGTGAGAGGCGATCTGCGAAATAATTGGCGGTCTGTTGCGATTGCAGCTTCCCGACGTCCAGCTTTCCCTGCGTTTTTTGTTGCGCCTGTTTTATCGTACAGAGGCGGGTACGAATCTTGGCTGCTACTAGGTAGTGATCAGAGTCGATGTTAGGTCCTCGTATTGTGCGAACATCTAAAACGCTGGAAGCATGCCGTCCGTCTATCACGGCATAAACCTAGTGCTGGATATGACCATGTTTCGGGCGCCGGCTAAGTCGATCAGCCTGAATCCATTTGGCGAAGTCTGATCGTGGAGACTGAACTTCCCGACAGTGGGGCCGAATACACCCTCCTTACCCACCCTGGCGTTAAAGTCGCCAAGCACGACTTTGATATCATGACGGGGGCAGCGCTCGTATGCTTCTTCCAGGCGCTCATAGAATGCATCCTTTTCCACGTCGTCCTTCTCTTCCGTCGGTGCATGAGCGCAGATAAACGATATGGTGAAAATTCCTACTTTTATGCGGATTGCGGCGAGACGCTCGTTCACGGGTACTCGGTCGCGGAGTCTCTCTCCCACTCCAGTAGATGTTGCAAGGTGTTTTGGTCGTGTTTCCTCGCCCATCGCATCTCTTGTATGGCGGTGATGTCAGCTTTTGCTTTCCACAGGACCTCAACCAGTTGGGAAGCGACACCTTCCCCATTAAGGGACCGGACATTCCAGGTACATGCCCTTATCTCATAATCCTTATTTCGTTTGCGGGTGTTGTCATCTAAAAAAGGGGTTCTCATATCCGAGGCTTTGTTGTTGAATTTCATTGCAACGTTGTTTTATGTGGTGGGTCCCAAACCCAACGCACAAACCGTTCCACGGGAGGTTGAATTCTAATACACGTTTGTATAGCGAGCCGCTTGATCCAAGATAGACGCCCGCTTGCAGCCGCACCACATGGTGATCAGACGCTGCTGTTTGAACCCCCCAGCAAGCCCTTAAACCGATTATGTCGGAGTGGCCTCACCAGGTTGTCGCCTTCTCACGTTTAGCTCACCACCAAACGGGTGTTCGGTGGTTACCCAGAGGATACTTGGGCGCAAAGCCCGGAAGTAGTGAGCTGCTTGAACCGCATGCAAAAGAATCGCTCTGGCCATTCCCAGGTGAATGGCGATCAGAAACATTTCCCACTTGCGTGGACTTCTGCACACGGCCCCATCCTTCGATTCTAATAGTGACCATGTTTCTGCCTGGTAATTTAGGTACAGAGGCTAACTTGGTGAATATATCAATCGTGGTCAAAAAGCATGAACGGAAACAAAATATTTTCTCTGATGAAGAAGTCTAGCAGCATCCGAAATGGATCTATAAGAAAAGCTATGGCGGTTGTCTCTAAAAATTTTCCTATTCCATTCAAATAAAAACTTTTAATAATTAAAAATAATTATTAAAAAAAACAAAAAACAATAATAATTTTCATAAATAAAAAGAAAAATTATTATTATGGCCTTGAACTCGCTTATAGTCATGGTAGTTTGCAAATGTACAGGCCGTAAAAACAACAATTCAATTGAATTGTTGGTATACAAAATAAACAAACCGATGACTGTGTAGCAAAAAAACAAAAAAAAAAGAAGGCTTGAGTACCAAGTACTCGTGGAGTTTGATACATGTGTATCCTGTAAAAAATTTTATTTCTTTCCTTTCCCTTGCTTTCCTTCCCCTTTCCTTTCCTTTTCTTTCCTTCCCCTTTCCTTTCCTTTCCTTTTCTTTCCTTTTTTTTTCCTTTCCTTTCCATTCCCTTCACTTCATTTCCTAGCCGTTATCTTAGTTCCTTTAAATTAAACTACATTCAATTTTATTTTCATTTATTTTATTCAGTATTATTTTAGTTATTTTTTTTGCATTTAATTCCATAAGTATAACCACAAAGATTAAACAAACAAAAGGAATTTACAACCGTCTTGAGTATTCTGAGCTAAAATAAATTTAACATGAATAATCACTTATTTTGTTTTTGTAGACACTGTGTATATTTATGATAAGCCCAGTTGCCTTCGTCTTTTGCCGATTGATGGCATACATTGTGTTTAGATTCACGAGTAATAACAATCAGCAAAGCCCTTGCATACACACACAACCACATAAGCAAGATACGTTCGCGGTCTTTAATGCACGCGATAGTATAAATAAAAAGTATTTTTGGGTTTTTTATATATTTTTATATAGAAGTTAATTAAAAATTTATTTAAATATAATCGTTTTCACATAACTTTTGTGAGGAACTAATTACAACATAATAGCATTTATGAGGCGATGATATGACACGATCGAACACTAACTAACTTAGAGCTTTGCGTAAGGATCACTTTATAGGCTTCTTATCAACCCGTTAAGCATTCAGTCGAATAGATAAAAGTTTTGGGAAAGAATCGAGTATACTAATAAGTACATGTTGAGTGCAATATTGAGTTGATATAGTTCAAGAACATACATAACTCGCCCACCGTAAAAGTAATTCGCGTCTCTGCGCCAAGACGTCGAAACTTTAACTCGAAAATTACTGATGTTATGCCCGTATGACACTGTATTTTTTTATGTATTTTGTGCGAAAGAAACGGTCTTATACAATTTTCATGTTGGTGCAAACGGGCGAGCTATGTTATAAATCTAACGAAATACAACCAAAATACAATCTAGGCTGTTAAAAACAAACGAAAAAGTTTGTATTTCGTTAGCTTTTTTCGACAGTTTCCTGTTTTTCGCTAGTTTTTTCTGACAAATATTTTTGTTTTGAAAATAATAAATATTTGTTTACAAAAAGAAATGGATTTGGAAATTTTAAATATTGAAACCAAAGCGAATTCAATTACAGGTGATCTCATTAGAACATATGAGCATCGTCTTCTTCTGTCAAAATAAAAAAATTTCACGCAATCTGACAGGAGAAGCCGATAAAGGAAAAACAAAACACGTAAAATATGTACCTGGTATAAATTTGCCTTGATTGCAACAAATTGCTTGCTAAATGCTTCTGTTTTACTAACAGATTTAAAAGAGAAGCGTAAAAGAAGAAATATTTCTATTTATCAGGTGATGTACATACGCGTCTTGCCATTCAAGCTTCATTTTAGTTCGAGCACAAAAAATATCAAAATCAAATCTTTCAGTTTAATTTTTTATTTGTTTATTTTTAAATTTGATTTTCGTTCAGCTTTCAACTAAACGTCGACCCAATTGACATTACAGGCACTGTTTGTCCCACTTCAACTACCTTAAAATTGTTGTTGCAATTTGATTTTCGGTAGGTTTTCGTCAGTATTTCAAACAAAAAATACAGCAAAAATACGTAGTGTCATACGCGCGTTAGAATGTTTAATTTTTGTTTTATAGTTTATCTATTTGACGAATTTTAATCCGAAAAATATAATGATATTGAAATGAAGTTTTACCATATTGTAAAGGATACTAAACTAGATTTTAAGTTTACATACGAATGTCTACGAACTGTAAGGTTTTCTTGAAACTTCTCAAAATTAAAAAAAAAATACTTTTGCATAACTATTTTTTTGCAAGTAAGTCTAGGTTAGATTTAACATATCATTGCTTTGGATTTAGACTTCTCTTTGTCAATGCGTACATAAGTTTACATAGTCGCATATATATTTTTAACTTTTTGTATTTGATATAAAAATACAGTGGTGATTATTATTAAAAAATATACATATATACATCTATACAGTGGTAGTATAATATTTACAAAGTTTTGTGAGGCCTTTTAATCTGAGCTGTCAATTTGATTTGGGTAACTAACAGGTAACTTTATAAATCTTTTGGCAGTTTCATTTCTGTTAGCAAGAGGGTTTGTTATAAATACTTTTTCGTTGTTGAAACTCGGAACTTTCCCCCTTTTTGAGTTAATTTTGTCTATAACTTGTTTTTTCTTTTCATTAGTATAACTTTCTATTTATTATTTCACTTCCCGTGTGAGACTTTGATATAAATTTTGTTCCAATATTAAATGTTTCATCATAAAATTTGTTGAGAGATAATGAAAAGTGAATGTGACATAATTCCTTTTTCGGAAATTATCCGAACACAAATCAAAAGTTAAAGCAAACTGATTTTGCCCCAATATTTTAAGGTTTACGCACTTCAAAACGCTCTCATAAACATCATCTAACGCGGTCGTTGAAAGAGTTTTGCAATGTGGTATGTCAGCGTCATCTACAACCACTTTGTATTTTTTAAAAAGTCTCGTATGCCATTATTGGCATTTGTATGGAAGGGTAATAGATCCGGAATGGATACGTTCGCAAGACACGACTCATATACACGAATACTGACACTACCTGATACAGCATCCAGACTATAAATACATGACAACGGATAGACACAGATCAGAACGAAATCAAGCACTGAAGATGGCGGTTCGGCGAAACCGGTTTGTTACAAAACCAAAATTGACAAGGGATGACGAAAATTCGTTCCAATATAAATCCAGTAATAGATCTCGTGCCATCCACAAAGCCAAATCCCTTCCTAGCAGCCATTTAGCATCCGATTATAGGTTTTTAGAACTTTTTGAAAAAAATTTGATATAGTGGACGATGACGCGCTTTCAGGCTCGAGATCACGCATATTATGCTCGTTTTTTAAGTGTCGAGTTAAGTTCCCTGTTGAAACGGTCCGGGTGTACGGCTGAATTTAGCGCTAAAATAATTTTCCAACACTAATTTGTGAAATAATGAAAGTATCAATTGCCCAAAACACAGAAGAGTAATAATTTCGCAGTTGAAGCTGGTTTGGAATAGCTCAATCATACATACGTTGGTATACGCACAGCGTTTGCCTACGCACAAAAGTCTACACGCAAATATTCGAGCGGTAATTGCTTACGACCGCCACCGAGTGCTAATATTTATCTAAAAATGTCCGGAGCAGTATCAAAAGACTCGTTTCGGTTGCAGCAATGCGGATCCGGAGATCCAATATTTTCAATATTTGGGAAAATATTTGCAAAAAATCAAAAAATTACCCAGGTGCTTCAAAAAACTAACCCTTAACCGGTCCAACACCGGCTACGTGATCCCAGGTATTTCTGCGCGGAACATACTTTTTCACTTTTCGGCACACCCGTGATTACAACAACCACATGAAAATGACAGAAATTTGTGAAATGTGATTCCAAATATCTTTGCAAACTACTAAAAATAATTGTTCTACGGAGTCATATTCTTGTTACTGGGACCGAAACGCGTCATTTGATACCCATCCCGACATTTTTGGATAAACATTAGCACTCGGTGGCGGTTGTAAACAATTACCATTTGAGCAACCGAAATTAAAGTCCGTGCGTTGTTTTTCTTGGTCGAAAGATTAATGTTTTTGTCTACATATGTTGAAGTTGAAATTAATACATTTGATAAACGTCTTAAAAAAGATTATTTCGTATAAACAATTCCTTAAATTAACAAAAATTATCAAACAATAGTGCATAAAAACAACAAAACCCAAAAAAATTAATAATGACACACTAACTTTGGATTTTGAGTTGGCTTTTAACGCACGGAGTACAATTTCGGTTGCTCTAATACAAGTTATATGAACATGAGACATTTGGCACGCTGTAGTGTGTATATGGTTGAGCTGTACATTTTTAATCTTGTGTGCCATGGGCTTTTCACTTCTTACCATGAAAGTATAATTGATGGTTCATCCTTCGTCTGCTTTTGTAAGCAAAGGTTGCAAAAAACCTTATCTTGTTCTATAATTGTGCCACTAGATCAGTCCTGCAGGACACCAAAATGTGTCCAAGCTTTGCTTGTCCGCCGGGTATTTTCGTGCTGTAGTAGCAAAACGTAGGACTTCAATGTCTTACCCATCGCTATTATTACGCAAAAGGAAAAATAAAGCTTTCTAATAAAGCACACATTTGAAATTAATATGAAAACGACCACCACCGCGCGCTAAACACGTCCAAAAATGTCGGGAGAGGTTTTTATATGCAGAGCACCTTTCTGAATTGGCGCGCTTCAAACAACTAACCCTTAACCGGTCCAACACCGGCTACGCGAGCCTTAGTATTTCTGCACAGAACACTTCTGCACGTTTCGGAACACCCATTATTTGTGATTACAACAGCCACATAAAAATGACAGAAAATTTTTAAACTTTGATTGCAAATATGTCTGGACAGAAATATAAAATCGCATCTCTAATTTCGGAGTATTGATACCCAGGTCAAAACGCGTCTTTTGATACATTTGCCGATATTTTTGGACGTGCTTTAGCACTTACGTGCGGTCGTACAGAACTACCAAATCCTTAGTAGCATTTACCTTAATAGCACGACCAAAACATGTCTTTTGATCCCTGTTCGTGTAAATGTATATAGGAACATGCACAACACTACACTCAATTTATAATTTTATTTAATCTTCTGCTGGAAGGTATTTCGCGCCAATTTCGTCAAATATTATAGTGATGTGCCATTACTAGAGGTGACGATAATAGCAGGCAGGCAATTTTTAGCCCAAGAAAACAAACTTCGTACAAGATTGGACAGTTGAACACGAAATCATAGTTTTTACCTTTTACACGTTTTCCATTCTTTTATACTCTATTTGCACTTTATATTTCCATTGTTAAAACCGTCGGTAATTTTTTTCATTAGGCGTCATCTGCTAAAGAGTGTCGAAAAATGTCCGGAGAGGTATAAAAACACTCGTTTTGACCTCGGTATCAATACTCAATAATCCGAAATCGAAGATTTTATATTTATGCTCAGACGGTATTTGTTTCCTTTAGGAGACAACTGCTAAAACACAACCAAAAATGTCGCGAAAGGTATCAAAGGACGCGTTTTGACCTCAGTACTCGTAACAATAATCAGAAGGCCGCATATTTATAAAGGTGTTCTGCACATAAATAACATGGATCACACCCCCCATTTGCGATTTGACCTGGGTCAATTTCGTTTTTTTGCCAATAACTTTTACCTGAACAAAAAAATCGAAATTGCGCTTTCGTGTTAAAGACGCGTATTTTGGTACCTTTCCCGATAATTTTGGACTTGTTTTAGCAGTTGTCTCGTAAAGCAAACTGTTTAAATCAATGATGAATTGCGAGTGCTTAAGTAGAAAATTCACTTTATTTACAAAGGAACGCTTAACATTAACAATATTGATTTGTATTAATTGATGAATGAATGAAATGATAGTATATATCAATATACGTAGATGATTGTAAAATGATCATGAAAATTTCTAGTTTAATATGCTTTACAAAAGCGAATGAAAATTACATTTAATGTACTGAAATAGATACGATGGAATTCAATGATGATGTTATTAAAGGTTTAGGTATGCTTTGATTAAGCAAGATGAAAATTAACTTAAGATGATAGACTTCTGTAGTAATTATTATTTGCGATTTTCAATTTAATCAAAGGTGAACACGTCTTGCTAAGGCGAGTGAACAATTTTAAGCGGTAATTTATTGAAGAAGAAGTAGATAAAGCAATATACAAAACAGTGTTGCCTACTATACATTGTAGCTCTCACATTTTCTTCATGTTACGATTTTATATTACAACACCCTCACTAGAGATACAATTCATTTAGTTAAATTACTTAAGATTCATTAATTAAATTCATAACATTTCAAAGTACCTATCAATGAATATTTATGTACATATATTTCTATAAATGTCTATGCTTTGTTTAACCCATATTGTTTTATAAATTTAGATAATTTGAGGCTATTTATAGGCTTAGTCATTATATCAGCAATCATTTCATTCGTATTTAGGTAACTGAGATAAATTTTTCCTTCGGAGATACTTTCACGTATGCAATAATTCTTGATGTCAATATGCTTAGTACGAGCATGGTAATTGTTTGTTTTGGCCAATTTTATTGCTCCTTGATTGTCGCAGTATAATTGTATTGAAGTCGTCGCTTCAGTAAACATTTCGCTTTCAAATCTTTTAAGCCAGAGTCTGCTTGAATTGCAGCCACCATCGACATAAACTCAGCTTGTGTGGATGATAAGGCTATTGTAGGTTGCTTACGTGTAGCCCATAAATTTTCACCGCCTTGTAATGTAAATACGTATATCGTGGTAGAACGACGTTCGTCTTGACCACCGGCCCAATCCGCGTCACAGTATCCCACAATTTGATCGTTACATTCTCTTTTATAGGTTAATTTCATATCTATATTGCCTTTAAGATAGCGAAGCACTCTGTTCAATGCTGTTCAATGGGCTTTCCCATAATTTGTATTGAAACGGCTGAGTGTGCTGACTGCGAAGCTAATGTCCGGGCGACTTATTTGTGCTGCGTACATAATGCAGCCGATTGCTTCCCGATAGGGAATCGAAGAAAGCCCTTGTCGTTCAGCGTCTGACGTCGGACACATTTCTTTCGACAGTCGTTGATTTGGATCCATAGGCGAACTTACAGGTGTACAGTCACTCATGTTAAATCGATGTAAAACATCCAAAATATATTGTTTTTGGTCTATAGAGATCACCCATCACTATTTCTCGTAATGTTCATGCCATGTCCTTCATTTTGAATTGTTTAGACATATCTTTTTTCAATTTTCTAATTAATGAAGTGTTATTTCCGAATATAAGTATATCGTCAACATATACGGCCAATATGATGAGATTCTTTGACGAATTCTTGAAATAAAACCATCCAATCGAACGATCAATGGCTCATTAGAATTATATAATGCTGCTATAAGCCTTAAATGCTTTGCTCCATCTGTTGCTTGTGTGCCACTTTCACCATTTTCGAATGATGACTGATGTTAAGGATTCTCCTCCTCACCGTTATTATCATCGCCCTCACTGAATCCGAGAAAATCAGATTGATCAGCAGACAGATTGTTGCATTCAGTTGGAAAATTTATATCATTTTGATGAAGCGAGTTGCCTTCATTCGGAACTTGTTCCCGTGGTAGATTCTGATTTACGCTTTCATTAACACGTAATGAACCCTCACTGAACCCAAAAGACTCATCATCATCAGTAGATTCACCATCATCTTCATTAGCAACTTCAACCAATTTCCCGTTTCGTGTCATGTGTTTCAATGTGTAATCATCGTTTTCAAACTTTTCTACATATGGGGACTTATTTTAAAAGAATACTACATCGCGGCTTACCACAGTCTTCTTGGTCTGGTTGTTATATAATTTATACGCTTTCGCTGTTTCGCAATACCCCAGAAAAATGCATTCGTACGATTTAGAATCTAGCTTACGACGTTTCTCTTTTGGTATATGTACCATGGCTTTACACCCAAAAACTCTGGTATATTTTAAATTTGGTTTCAACTTCGTCCAGATTTCTCTGGCGTAGTGATTTGCACTTCTGCAAGGAGTACGATTGATTAAAAATGCTGCTGTGCCTGCTGCCTCAGCCCAAAAACGCTTGTGTAGGTTTGCATCATATAACATGCAACGTACTTTCTCCACGATTGTGCGATTCATGCGCTCAGCAACGTCGTTTTGTTCAGGCGTATATGGCGCTGTAAATTGGTGTATAATACCACACTTATTAAAATATATTCTAAATTTTTCATTGCAAAACTCTCTACGATTGTCTGATCGAAGTATTTTAATAGAGGAATTTTGTTGATTTTCAATCAATTTCTTAAAATTCAAAAAGGTATTAAATACTTTATCCTTGCTTTTTATAGGATAAACAAAAACCTTGCGGCTGAAGTCATCAACAAACGTTAACAAGAAACGAGAACCACCTAGTGACTTCGTTGACATTGGTCCGCAAACATCTGTATGTATGATTTGCAAAACTTCGGTCGCACGATTACCTTTTTTTTTAAATGACGCTCGAGTTTGTTTACCTTGTGCGCATGTTGTACATGCATCTAAAACTCTATTTGGCAAATCAAAACCCTCTACTGATAATTGTATATGGTTTAATTTCGTATCACACGCATGTCCCATGCGTCGATGCCATAAAAGTCTACTTGCTTTAACTGTTAATGCCGATGCATTAAGTTTTGTTGTACAATTTAATCGGTACAATTCATTAACAAGTGGAGCAGATGCCACTAATTTTCCGCTTTTATCGAAAATACGACAGTTTACATCATTAAAAATAAGCGTCTTACCTTGCTTGGCCATTGGCTCACAGACAATAAATTCGCGCAAATAGCAGGAATGCATAAAACATCCTTCACAATTACATTTTCTTTTATCGACTCTCCGTCTACAGAAATTGACATATGCACGTCACCAGCGCATTCCACCTTTAAATGTCCATTGCCACCTGCAATCGCTTCGCTTGAATTTGGTTCACGTAGTTTAACTAGGTTAGCTGAATTCATTGTCATACGCGATGAGGCTCCGGAATCAACAACCCATTCGTTGGCAGCCGATTTTGCAAGAAGCGATGTTGACATTAATAATAAGTTCTTAGTACACTTTTTTTGTTTCATTGGATATTTGTTTGCATAATGCCCCTTTTCTTTGTACTCGAAGCAAACCACTGTTCGCTTATCTTTCGACCTTTTAAACCCATTTTTAGATTTCTTTGAAAGTAGAGCCATAGTTTTACCACAACCCGGCTCATGCCTAATTTCTTGAAGCAAATCTGTGCGTACTAAGGCAATAGTTAGTATTTGTTCGCTATCTGCAAGTGCCATTACCATAGGGTGGTACTTGCAGGCAAACCGCTCAACATAATTTGAGCAACTATTTCGTCCGGAATTTTTGTGCCAGACTTGTCCAATTTCTGCTGAGTGGAAGTCATTTTGTTCACGTAATCTTCCATTGATTCACACTGTGTTAGCTACTTGAGTAGGTCCATTCGACGCAATACACCATTGTCCTCAAATGGCGCTTCCAACGCATCCCATGCAGCCTTCGCTGCTGAACAATTCTGTACGTATGAATAGTTAGTCGGCTCAATTAACAACCCTATTACTGAAATCGCCTGCAAATTTTTCATGGAGTCGCCCTCCGTTTCTTCAATGCAAGGCCAATATCCTTTAAGCATCAGGAAAGATTTCGCAGCAAATTTTCAGGAATCGTAGTTCTCTCGTCCTTTTAACCTCTAAATTTTTTCGTTGCCCGTTGTGCGCGTGGTTATAAGTATTAACTCTTAAATTGCCGAAATGAGATGGATAAAATACTTAGCAGTTCAACTCTTGTTTAAAATTAAAAACTTTTAATTAAAGACGTGAGGCCCATAACCTGTAGTAATTTTTATTTGCGATTTTCAATTTAATCAAAGGTGAACACGTCTTGCTAAGTCGAGTGAACAATTTTAAGCGGTAATTTATTGAAGAAGAAGTAGATAAAGCAATATACAAAACAGTGTTGCCTACTATACATTGTAGCTCTCACATTTTCTTTATGTTACAATTTTATATTACAACAACTTCATCAAAGCTTCATGATTATCTCTATAGAGATGTATATATATGTTGAATTAAAGTTGTTGGTCCGAAAAGGGTACACCGCAAGTGGCCCAACGAAATAAAGATATTATAAGTGTAACTTACTCAATTGGAGAAATTATACTTCCCGTGTAATGGTTGGTGGTATATATTTGCTCCTTGACGATGCGTAGATGATATAATAACTTCTGCTGGATTATAAGAAATATTGCCGGGAACCACTTGCCGGCGAATAATCCACGGTGAGTTTGTTGGAAGTGCTGGGTGGCAACTCCAGTGCCTTTTTCGAACTAACGCAGGGATGTATATGGTGTGGAAGTATAGGAGGGTTGCATGAGCGCAAGTCATTCGAATATCGGAAGTGAACGCAAGGCACTTATGATCCGTAATACTTAAAGGAATTTAAGTGGGCGCAAGTCACTTAAACATGCCGCCGCCGTTGCACTGGTGCAAATAAATTGCGAAGTTTTTGCAACCCTTTAATGGCTTGATCCAACTAGCTGGACAAGCAGGCATCCGATGTTCTTGAAGTAGTTTGTGGTGTAGGACGTGGAGTAGACCGTGGCTTAGTTCGTGAAGTAGACCGTGGTTGGAGCTGGATCCTCTTCATCGTCAAATGATGAACGTTGTAACAACTGATGACAAATTTTGCATTTTGCGTCGGAGCGGCAATCCCTAACCCGGTTGTGCGTGCGGGCTAGGCAATTCTGGCAATACCCTAAAAATCGAACCTTCACGTGATAACGAAAACAGATAAGGCATTGATGCACATCCGGGTTGCGTGGAACTCTGTGCGGAGTTGAAGATGATCGCGGCATCTGTAAAGAGGATAGGTTTTAATAAAAGGAATTTTAATATTGTTAAACCCAGAACTGGGTGTTAGTCAACTCGGTGTGGATGGGAAGAGGGCACAATTTGACGACTGGTCGAGTAAAGGTACCATGTTGCGTCCTAGCGTCGGCAACCCTTATATGACGGTCCGACCCCTGTTACACCTTTTCTATTCGGCGTAAGCGCCATTCGTTTGGGAGAACTAACTCTTTTGTGACGACAAAATCCCCTTCAGAAAGATCATGTTGTGGATACTTCCATTTGTACCTCTTGTGAAGTTCTTTAAGGTACTCATCTTTCCATCTTTGGCTAAATTGATGATTTAATATTTTAAGCTTTTCCTAACGATTTTGTAATGAAAGGTTGTCTATTTGCGGTTCGGGCGCTGCCAGCAAAGGAGCTCCCCGTAGAAAGTGTCCTGGAGTTCAGGTTAGCAGCTCGTCTGGATTGTCTGACATAGATGAGAGCGGTCTGGAGCTCAGCAAAGCTTCTATGCGCGTTAACAAGGTAGAAAGTTCTTCGAAGGTAAAATGGTGCCTTCCAGCAATGCGTTTAAAATGTAGTTTGAAGCTTTTGACCGCTGCCTCCCAAAGTCCACCCAGGTGCGGGGCGTTGGGAGGTAAGAAATGCCATTCGAAGCCGTGAAGAGAATTGAAATCGGTTTGAAGTGCCCTATTGGCGGCGACAAAAATTTTTCCACTGTCGGAGAAGATACGTTTGGGTAGACCACGTCTTCCCACGAAACGGGAAAAAGCTACTTTGAAAAGCTTTGGTGGAGCGATCCGAACATGGTTCTAGGTGGATAGCTTTCGTTGAAAAACATACGAAATGCAAACGTAACCTTGGACTATTGATGATTTTCGAAGATGTGATAATTTAAGATCAAAGAGACCTGCAAAGTCGAGTCCGGCAAAAGTAAATGGTAAGGGAACTTGCAACGTTCCTATGGTAGGGCTGCCATGATTTGCGATCTGGTGGTTTTTTTGTAAGATTGTGCATGTTTTACAGTTGCGTATGCAAAATTTGATTTTCGATTTGAATCGAGGAATGAAATATTCCTGTCTTACGGTCCTGATCATTAGCTGATGCTCAGCGTGCATCAATAAATTATGGAGGAATTGAAGAAAAAGGTAGCAAAACCTTGACGGTTCAGGAAGGATTATTGAATGCTTTTCACCAAAGAGATTTCTGTACCAAATCCTGTGCTCTACACCCTCGCGTACCGAGATATGCCGGGTTATGGTTAGTGGATACGTGTCACCATTTGCTGTTTCCAACATTTTGGATGATTTAAGATGTGCGATTCGTCACATACGAGGACACCTTCCAGGTACATAGTGGTTTTTCGAGCCACGCAAGGACAATCGATGAATCGGACCATAAAAACGTTTCAAAATCTCCTAAAGGAAGTTGATGGGTTAAATTTTTTATGCATTTGGATAGTAGGACATCACCACACAGTTCTAACCGTGGAAGGCTCACTGTTTGCTCGATTGAGCGCGAAGATAAATGGCTGCACAGTGTGCCTTCTCCGAAGCGTCACAAAATACTTGGATCTTATGGTAAGGGGACAACTCAGTCCAACATATTGAACCCATTTTTGAAGCGACAGTGGTTTAATTCATCCCATTCAGTGCCTTCTAGCCATATCTGCTGCAATAATATCTTGCCCTGAATTAGAATAGGCGCTAGCCACCCTGCGGGGCCGAAAAGTTTTGAAATAGCTGATAAAATTTTGCTTTTTTGTGGCATTGGTAGGTGGTGGGGTTGGCTTAATTATATACGAAAAGCAATCGTTTAATGCGTTCCAGCGAATACCGAGAGTTTTTGTCGAACATGAGCAATCAAACTTCAAGAAATCAGAATCTAAAAAATCTTCAGGTGGAATATGGCTAAGAAGTTCGAGGTGATTCAGAGTAATTTTCTTAAGTGGAAACCCTGCAGAGATCAGACATTGGATTGTTTGTGTTTGTGCCTGTATGCAAGAAGGAATGTCTTGTCCTCCAGACAAGATGTCGTCTACGTAAGTTTCTTTGATCAGGATTTTCTGTACCAGAGGGTGGCAATCCTTGGAGTCATATGCCAATTGGTGTAATGTACGAATGGCCAAGTATGGCGCACAGTTTACCCCAAAAGTCACCGTTTTCAGTGCAAAATCTGTAAGTTTTGCCTCCTGGTCCCTACGCAAGAGGATTCTTTGGTATTGTTGATCTTCCTCATGCAAGAGAATTTGGCGATACATCTTCTGTATATCTCCGTTGAATACGTACTTGTATAAACGCCAATTCATGATAACGAACATAAGATCGGCTTGCAGAGTTGGGACTATGTGGAGTACATCATTAAGAGATGTTCCAAATGATGTTGGTTTCGTGGCATTGAATACAACTTGAACTTTGCTTTGAACTATGCTGGATTGTCTGGCTTAACCACAGAATGGTGGGGAAGATAGTAGGAATAATATTTTCCGTTTTGATGGATTTATTCAGGAGGGATCGGTTTCATATGGTCGAGAGTCAGATATTCTTCTAGCACCCTATTGTATTCGTCTTTGAGGGTTGGATTTTTACTAAGTATATGTTCCATTCGAATCGCCTGCTTCATCGCTTGCGACCGGGATGGACCTAGGGTGAGGTGGGTGGGAAACTGAGATTTAAACGGTAAACGCACTACATATCGTCCATTGCTTTGACGATTCGTCGTTTTCTGGTAGAAATCTTCGCAAGTAATTTCTTAAGCTGACAATGGATGCGATTCAGCCGTTGCTTCTAGTTCCCAAAAGCACTTTAGTTGGTCGTTAAGATCGTCATTTGAAATTTCAGCCGCATATGTGTGGAAACTAGAACATTCCGCGGAGGATAATGGTCCACTTAAGTACCAGCCAAAAATTATATTTTGCGCAAGAAGACTACCAAGGACGTGATGTTTGACTCCTTGGAGAAGAATTTGTGGAATAAGGTCACTGCCTGGGCAGTGGTGTAAAAGAATGGATCCGCAAGATCTAGGTCCTTAATTTCTGACAAATTTGGTTTTGGTATTTTAAACGACGGTAGAAAACTGGTAAGTTGCTTTAGGACGATGGCGTTGGTATGGATACGGGTATTGTGGCGTTTGGATACCAGAATCAGTTGGCAGACTCGGTTCGCATTTTCGACGAGCTTCCCACCCAATCCCGTAACTGAAAAGTCTTCTTTGTAGGTAAGAAGTTGTAAGCGATTTTGTATCTTCTCTGATACAAACGTGTTTTGTGAACCTTGGTCAATTAAGGCTCGTAACGTGAAGATAGAACCCAGGTGTTCGATATGCACTTGATCTGTTGGAAGAAGCGTTTTCTCATGATTCGCCGAGAAGTTCGCTCGAATATTAGAACCAGAGTTCTTGGAAGATGATGGAGACTCTTCCCAATTGCCATCGGTGAGGCCAAAGATGGGATGTCTGGACTGCTGGGAGGATTCCGTATGCATAAGCTGGGTTTCATTTTTGGAGGGTGTGGTAGAGGTAGTTCTACCGGATGCCATTGATTCGGGCTTTTTTGCAGTGCAGACATCGAAAGTTTCTTGGGCAATTGGCGACAGAGTGATTGTATGCGAAGCAGTTGGTGCAATACCCGACTTGTTTCACAAGCTTGGTACGTTCGGAGACATTAAGTTTCCGAAATTCGGGGCAGGATTTCAAGGTATGGTTGTTGTTGCATAATTTGCAAGTAATTGCAAGTTTTTCTTCTGAATGATACGACTGTATCTTAGATGAAGATTTTTGTGAAAGCGAGGTACGTGGCCTGCTGGTTTTGTACCCAGTCGTTCGCCCACTTGGTAACGACTAGTTAGACACTGGTCCATTTGAGCCCACTTTGGAAGTTCTTTCCTGGACTCCAAGGATTACTCCCAGAGAGATAGTGACTCCTCAGGGAGCTTCGAGGAACACAGGTAAATAAAGATTGGGTCTCAATCCGACACAGAAATTCCATGCGATTTGAGGATTACGAGGCAATCTTTGATCGCTATTTTCCGAGGTGACTGGAGGTATATTGAAAAGCGTTTTCAGCTGCTTATCTATTAAGATTCTTTTGTTTTCGAATCGAGCTCTTAGCGCTTCCCAAGCTAAAGGAAAATTTTCATGTTGTTGTTGTTGTTGTTAACAGTGCTTCGCCCTGCCCCAGATTGGACAGGGTTACACTGAAATAACAGCCCTTGGCCGGGTGAAAAAACCCGGGTCATTCCGGGTATATTGTTTAACAATAGCACCTGCTTTTCCTCGGAAGGTGGTACAGCTTTTGTGCGGGAGTGAATTTTGGGTGGTTGAGTCAGACGGCCGTGAACATATTACGAAAGGATGGGCACTCCTCATAGCTACCGTAAAATACCTCGGTGTCGCAAGGAGGTGCCTTAATGCAGGGTACAGAATTTGGGTTAAAAGAATTGGACTGACTAGAGGTACCGCTTGCTTCGGCTGAATTGGTTTGATGAAGTTTAAGGTGGTCTAAAAGGTGTGATTTACAGATATAGAAGGAGTCGGTGCAAAGTTGAAATTTATTATGGGCTTCTTCTTTGAAGACCGCCGAAACTACAGCTTCTTCCGCAATACAAACTTTCTCATAAGGAATTCTCAACATATCCCACCGGAAGTTGAGATCTTGCAGTTTCACATCTAATAAGGAGTCCATTTGATCGTATGGATCCTCCTTTTGAAATTTGGTGCAAAACTTGACTACATTGTTCGAGTCAAAGATAGATTTCGACATAATTGCCGTAGAGAGGGCCATAGTTAAATCGTAGACAGATAAAAATTCTTGAAGCTATTTGGTGCAAACAAAGTATAGACTTGGGCCCTATAAAAAAAATGATTGATAAGGAGAAGACGATATGGTAGTACTATGAGTTTAAACCCTAGTTAAAACACTAAAGACGTAAGCCCAGTTAAACTGTTAAAAAACTATAATTTGTTAACTCCACTTATCTACTTTTACCCTGTAGAAGTTCGCAAGACACTGATAGTTAGAAGAGATTCCCAAGGACCCCGAAAAATATACGTGTGTTGTTACAAATATATGATGTTAAATATATACGTATGATGTTCGATATAAACGTGTTTGAATGCAAATAAACATATGAATTTAGATATATAAAGTTTATATTATAAACACTTTATTAGCTGGTTGAGCAAAAACCCGTGATTCCGCTGTACTATCGGATTGACCCAAGCAATTTTCTCATAAATTTAACAATTTTCCAAAGATTAGTTACTTGTAAAAATCCTCCAACGCGAGCTAAAGTTGTTACGCAATTTTCTGTTTCCTAATTTAGCGCAAATTCATATACCGCAACGTTCATATGTCTGACCAAATGTATGCATGTATACACGAATTGGAACAAAATGCAAAGTGAAGAATCTTATACCAGAATGTGCAAAAGGTATTTAGTTTGATGATATGTTTATCCGTTCACAGGTGGGTATACATAAATATGTATGTTACTATTTGTGTGCATATGTACAAATTGCTTTATGGCAAAACTGCCTAAGATGATACAAAGAAGACTGAAAATTACGAGAGAATTTATTACTTTGTACTTTAAAAAGAGGGTTTAGATATTTTAAAATATTAAACTTATTGATAAAAAGAACTTTTTTTCTAGCGAGGGCGTTTTGTCTGTATGTACACTGGTAAAGTATGAAAAAACACACGAAAAATGGTACCGAGGAATGGCTGGTTTTTCAAATAGCGCGATTCTGATGCACATACAAATATATTTATATATCGATATATATGTATGTCCGTATATGCAAATATAACGGACGCCGTTATGTTTAATCAGCCGATATAAATGCCTTGAATTCCAATTAAATTTATTTAAAAACTCACGTGCGTATTAGCGATGTTCGCATATTTCCTTCAATTCAATATTTGGTTGTCTGCCCGCAATAGAAATGATTCTGGCGCTTCAAACGGGTGCTGCTTTTACTTCTATGAAAATCCTACACTCAAATTGGCCGCCTGCACTTAAGGTTTGAAACCGATAGTTTATTTTTCTCACTACTTGAGATCTAGGGCGACTTTCTTCGCTTTTCTTAAAACTTTGAGAAGGGGAAAATTTAACTAAACTTGATTGCAAATTTTTAAGCACACTCAAAATTTCCTTCAGCACACGCGAATGGATCAAATTCGAATGAAGACAATGGTAGAGGTCGTACTTTACGAACAGTGTTGTGTTTTTTGGTTGCGTTGCCACTGGTTCAATTTGGCTCGAAGGGCCATAGTTTAAATCAATGATGAATTGCGAGTGTTTAAGTGGAAAATTCATTTTATTTACAAAGGAACGCTTAACACTTACAATATTGATTTGTATTAATTGATGAATGAATGAAATGATCGTATATAGCAATATACGTAAATGATTGTAAAATGATCATGAATATTTCTAGTTTAATATGCTTTACAAAACCGAATGAAAATTACATTTAATGTAGTGAAATAGATACGATGGAATTCAATGATGATGTTATTAAAGGTTTAGGTATGCTTTGATTAAGCAAGATGAAAATTAACTTAAGATGATAGACTTCATTAAAGCTTCATGATTATCTCTAGAGAGATGTGTATATATGTTGAATTAAAGTTGTTGGTCCGAAAAGGGTACACCGCAAGTGGCCCGACGAAATAAAGATAGTATAGTTGTAACTTGCTCAATTGGAGAAATTATACTGCCCGTGTAATGGTTGGTGGTATATATTAGCTCCTTGACGATGCGTAGATGATATAATAGCTTGCTGCTTGATTATAAGATTTATTGTCGGGAATCACTTGCCGGCGAATAATCCACTTGTCGGTGATGAAATGAAAGAGAAGGAGGAATACGAAAAAACACTTGCTTGCGCCGAACGCCGCCGCCGCGCCGATATTTTTGCGATTCGGCGACGGCGCACGGAAAATGATGCAAATCGGCGGCGGCATATGCCTCTAGTGATTAGAAGAAGAAAAACAGCAACACACAAAGTATAGCAACATAAAAAGTATTTCGACAACATAGTATTTAACACGGCTTGTTTCTGTTATGTTAGCCGCTCAAGTTTAGCGGCAACAATGTTTAGATACATGTATATATGTTAAGGAAGTGCAATAGGGGGGCATATTTTCCGCAACAGTTGCACGGTTTTTAGAACAGTTGGGTTAAACATTCACATATTCGAGTTCAGGTTTCTCTTTCAGTTTTGATGATCAGGTTTCTGGATAACACTTTTCGTTATTGAAAGTTACAATTTCTCATATTATAGACAAAATGCACTTTTTAAGAAATTTTTTGTTTTTCTATTTTTTTAATTTGAGATGTAATTACGGTATATATATAAATTCTACAGTCGCAATAACTGATGGAAAATACACTTTTTGTCATTAAAACAACAACAACAACACTTTTTGTAAAAAAAAAATTGGGAAACTTTCTGTAGTCGTATTTGAGTTTAAACATAGTTATTTTTCTGTTATTAAATTCAAAATTTGAGTGTTTCTCACTAAATCATTTTAAAAATCCCATCACATATGTATAAACGTCATGCAACAATTACAATTTTGCATGTTTTGTGTTTTTTTTTTTTTGAACTTTTGGAAATTCGGAACAGAAGTTCTGATATAAATTTTTATTTCAAATTTTGTCACGTTTTAACCTCGTCGCCAGATACGTTCGCGGTCTTTAACGCACGCGATGGTATAAATTAAAAGTATTATTGGTTTTTTTATATATTTTTATATAAAATTTAATTAACAATTTAATTAAACATAATCGTTTTCACATAAATTTTGTGAGGAACTAATTACAACATAATAGCATTTATGATCGAACACTAACTAACTTAGAGCTTAGCTTAAAGATCGCTTTATAGGCTTCTTATCAACCCGTTAAGCATTCAGTCAGATAGATAAAAGTTTTGGGAATGAATCGAGTGGACTAATAAGTACATGTTGAGTGCAATATTGAGTTGATATAGTTCAGGAATGAGTTTATAGTGAGAAGAGAATGAGCATACATAATTAGCAGAGCGTCACATACATATCAGCAAAGCAGTCAAACCAGATTTCCGTGCACAAGGCCTGATGGCGCTGCATGCTCAATGTTCTGGTAAATGTGAATAGAACTAGGCTGTTAGCTGACACAAAAACCAGCGCTCTGTTAGCTTAATGGTTAGCGCAGCGTGCCAAAATTTCTCTGATGAAGAAGTCTAGCAGCTTCCGAAATGGATCTATAAGAAAAACTATGGCGGTTGGCTCTAAAAATTTTCCTATTCTGTATATTTTTGGAGGGACTATGGGTCACTTTCGGGTCACTACACCAGATAAAGAAATACGCACAATATTTTAATTATAAGTAAAAACTTGATTAAAAATATATTTAGTGTTAGCGCACTTCATCGATCACACAAACGGTGGAACTAGCGAGACGGGTGTAATTCAACTGACTTGACAATTTTCTTGTGATCTCCTTGCGCAGCAAGGAAACTGTAACTATGTATGTATGTATGTAAATATGTAAACTAGAGCAAACGGTAAGTTATTCAATAAGTAAAACATTAGCAAATTTCTAAATTCTTTTGTTTACAGGGTGCGTGAATCGTAAGTATTTTTTAGTAAATTAATTTAAGTAGATCTTTATATTTAGTGCATATACGATTTTAACGAAGGTAAGTATTTTGATAAAGGTAAGTATTTTAAGTTAAGTTTAGGTATTTTAAGGTAAGTAAATTAGGTAAGTATTCAAATTGGTACATTTATAATTCATATAAATTCATAGGGGTATAAAATTAATTATCATATAAAAAATTAGATTTTTTTAGGAGAATTGTTTAAAATTCAATTAAATTGAAACTCATGTCTCCAGCCGGCCTGCTCCGATAGAGGAAGCAGTAGCTCCTGCGTCTCTGCTAATGTTGATACCGCTGTAGAGAATAGGCTCCGCAAGCGCCGCTCAGTGTTGCGTTCGCCCCTCTTCTTCTTTGGTTTGACAATGACCACACGTCGCTGAGTGGGTTCCTTCTTTGGTGGAGGTGCCACGCGTCGGTTCTTCTGCTTCTTCGGAGGTGTGTCTTGCTGTCTATGTAGCAGCGTGTGGTGTGCGAGGCCGCATTTGTGGCAACTGTCCGGTGAGTCGCATGCGCCTGTTACGTGGGATGTTGCCAAACAATTAATACAATATTTATGAGCCCGCACCGACTCATAGCGTTCTTCCGGGGTCATCGCATTGAAAGCTTTGCAGTAGCGCAACGAGTGCTTTTGGCAACAGAGCCGGCACGTGCTGAAACTGTCCTAGCCTCTGTACTGAGAATAGAGAAATGTTTTGTGAGGTGAGTAGGGGTGCTAACGGTAGGGTTATGGATATCCTTAGAGGTTATATTCTACGGGAGATCGCTAGAGTGAGGGTGGATATATTATTCTTCTGGGGGAAGTGCGCAAAGTTTTGCGATGGGTCGTGTGTAGATTCCGCTTTAAGTGCGGATATCTACCACTCGAACTTTTTCGTCTGAGCCGAGATGGAGACGAGTGACACGTCCGAGTCGCCACTCATTCGGGGGGAAAAGGGCATCCTTAACGACGACTAGATCACCTTCTTTGATGTTTGGTTACTGCGTTTTCCATTTAGTACGCTTGTGAAGTTCTTTCAGGTATTCATTTTTCCAGCGCGTACTAAACTGATGGTGTAGGACTTGTAGTTTTTGCCATTTGTTT
This sequence comes from Merzomyia westermanni, assembly GCA_949987695.1. Classification (NCBI taxonomy): domain Eukaryota; kingdom Metazoa; phylum Arthropoda; class Insecta; order Diptera; family Tephritidae; genus Merzomyia; species Merzomyia westermanni. Next base: position 100,529,204 of record OX465288.1, on the reverse strand, counting down.
ATGAGCGGAAGATTTTCGGAGCTAGGTTCGGGTAACGCGAGTAGTGGAGCACCACGGAGGAAATGTCCAGGAGTTAGAGCGAGTAAATCATTTGGATCTTGCGACATCGAAGATAGCGGTCTAGAGTTGAGAACCGCTTCGGTTCGTGTAAGTAGGGTGGTGAATTCTTCGAAGGTGAATTTTTGACTGCCTGCAACTTTAAGAAGATGCGTTTTGAAGCTTTTAACTGCGGCTTCCCATAATCCGCCCATCTGAGGAGCGTATGGGGGGATAAATTGCCAGGACAGTCCATGAGTAGCATATGTTTGAGCTATTTCAGTGGTGGCTTCCTTGAGGAAAGAAGAAAGCTCCCTTTGAATGGCACGACCTGCTCCAATAAAGGTTTTGCCATTGTCTGACATTATTTTGTGTGGGAGTCCACGACGACTGATAAAACGAGCGAATGCTGCTTTAAAAGCAGCGGTCGTCAGATCTGAGCAGACTTCAAGATGGACAGCTTTTGTTGAGAAACATACAAATACACAAACGTATGCCTTTGCGTAAGATGATTTTCGTAGAGTCGAGGTTTTCACGAGAAAAGGGCCGGCATAGTCGATCCCGGTGGTGTAAAATGGGAGAGAATAGGTGGACCTTTCAGGAGGGAGTGCGGCCATTATTTGGGATTTAGCCTGTTGTTTATAGAGAGTGCATGTCTTACAATGGAATATGCATTTCTTCACCTTTTGCTTGAGTCGAGGAATGTAGTATTCCTGTTGTATCATGCGGATCATCAGTTGCTTTTCGGCATGCAACAAAGTAGAGTGAACAAACTCTAAGAGTAAAAAGCAGAAACGAGAATTATCGGGAATTATAATAGGATAACGCTCATTGTAATGAAGATTGGCTTTTGCGAGCCGCCCATTCACTCGCATTATGCCTGATTCATCGAGCATAGGGTTCAGCGTTAATAATGAACTCTTTTTGTGGAGTGGGTCGTTGGACTGTAGCTCCGTAATTTCGGCCGAGTAATATTTATGTTGCGTCAACAGGATCAAGCGAACTTTTGCCTGATGCACTTTCTCTTGGGTTAGCGTGATCGTTTTTAGAGCATCGAGTCCTTGTGCCCTGTATATAAATCGGTACATATAAGCAACGACTCGTAGAGCTCTTGAGTAGGAAAAAAAGCGTATGAGTAGATCAGGGATATCTACAGCATGAAATGCTTGAGTGTACTTTTGTTCCGGTGGAGTAGGGGTTTGTTTCACTGGGTTCGGCCAGGACGTTAGGGATTTGGCCAACCACTCTGGGCCCTTCCACCAAAGATAGCATTCCGCTAGATCCTTTGGTGTTCATCCACGGGTTCCAAGATCTGCTTGATTATCTCCACTGGGTACGTGTTTCCAAGTACAGTTACTCACGTGCTCCAGGATTTGTGAGGTTCGATTTGCCACGTAGGTCCTCCAAGTGTGTGGGGGTTTTTCCAACCATGCTAGTACGATGGCGGAGTCCGACCAGAGAAACAGGTCATGCGGAGTCAGGGTTAGGTGGGAACGTATTTGTTTTACCAATTTTGTAAGTAGTACTGCTCCACAGAGTTCTAGACGAGGCAGGCTCACGGTTTTCAAGGGAGCCACTTTGCTCTTCGCCACTAGTAAGTGAGTTGAGAATGTGTTATCGCTATTCTGCACTCGTAGGTAGACACAAGCGCAGAATGCTTTTTCTGATGCATCTGAGAATCCATGCATCTGAAAGGGTTTGTTGGGTGAAAATTCAACCCATCGAGGGATTTTAATTTCATTTATCGGGGGGGATTTTGGCGAAATCTGTTCCATTTGTGGAAAGTGCTGGGTTTGACTTGTTCGTCCCAGTCTGTTCCTTCTAACCAGAGTGCTGGAGGAGAGTCTTGGCTAGTATCATTATTGGCGATAGCCACCCTGCCGGGTCAAACAATTTCGCAACCGCCGATAAAATTTGCCTCTTTGTTTTAGAGTTTGCTGCAGGTAGAGGGTCGTAAGAGTATGAGAAAGAATCGTTTATCGCATTCCACTTTATGCCGAGGGTCTTTGTTGAGCTGGCGTCGTGAAATTTAAGAAAATCTGCATCTAGGAGGTCAGATTCTGGGATGCGTTCTAATAAATCTGGGTGATTGGCCGTTATTTTCTTGAGTGGAAAACCGGCAGATTTTAAAGCTTCGATAACTTGGTTTAGAGAGTCGTGAGCGGACTGTATAGTGTGTTCGCCCGAAAGTATATCGTCTACGTAAGTTTCGTGTAGCAATATATCATGGGCTAGTGGGTGGGTGGACTTTGTGTCTTCTGCGAGTTGATGCAGAGTACGTATTGCGAGATACGGGGCACAGTTGACGCCAAACGTGACTGTCTTCAATTTGAAGTCTTCCATCGGCAATTGTGGGAATCTCCGAAAGAGAATTCTTTGGAAATCCTGATCTTCCGGGTAAACGAGGATTTGGCGATACATTTTTTCAATGTCGCCGTTGAACACGTACTTAAAAAATCGCCATTTGAGTAGGACGAGCATTAAGTCATTTTGGAGTATAGCGCCGGTGTCTAAGACGTCGTTTAACGAGTTACCAGAGTGAGTGGTCCTCGATGCGTTGAAGACCACTCGCACCTTTGTGGTTTTACTGTCGGGTTTTAAGACAGCATGATGGGGGAGATAAAACGAGAGGTACTTTCCCTTCTCGATGACCTCGTAGGGTGAGGTTTCGTCCATATGGTTGAGGGAAAGGTACTCTTCCAAAACTTCCGAATACTTTTCTTTTAATATTGGGTTTCTTTCCAGGGATCTCTCGACGCTGATGTATTGTTGTTGTGCTGCAATGCGTGAGTGTCCTAGAGCGAGAGTATGGGGAAAGTCCTTTTTGAAAGGCAACTTGACCACATATCGACCATCATCTAGGCGGTGTGTAGTTTTGCGGTAGAGTTCCTCACAAAATGTGTCTTCTTCCGAACGAGCTTGGGTAGCGGGAAGTTCCTCCTGTTGCCAGAACTGCTGCAATATTGTGCTGAGTGTGTTATCGGGGTCTTCGCGAACTTGGGTAGAGAAGGAGTTCACTTGCTCTTTTATGGGTCCACTGAGTATCCACGCAAATATCGTGTTTTGGGTTAGTAGGGAACCACTTACATTCGCATGTAGTCCATCGAGTAGTATCTGTGGGGTGAGATCGCTGCCTATAACCATGCCGATTTTTGAGGCTGGGTAGGAAGTGCGTCAATTTAGGCAGTAAAATCGCTTGGGTATTAATTTGCGTTTTCAAATCCGCCGAGCAGAGAGTTATCTCGCAGGTCTTACGTGAGTTTTGAACTACCGAACCTCCCATTCAAGATATTTTATAATGGGTTTCTTTGGTTGGTAGTTGTAAGAGGTAAGGTTTTTTCAGAGCCTTGGTCTATCAGTGCGCGAATTTTATGATATTCGCCGTTGGCACCGTGACTAAAGCTGTAGGTAAGAGGGTGGTTTCGCTACTACTTGAGAAGTGAGTCGATGTTGTGTTTTTCTTAAATGGGTTTTGAGTTGATTGGGTCCGACTGGCATCTTTTGAAGTTGATGCTCTGTCTGGGTCTTCAACTGGCGGTTGCGCTCCGTGGGGTGTGGTATACGCCTTGCTCCTTTGTTGCCTCTGTGCTGAGTTTTGCGGGTTTGAGTTTCTTTGATAATGTAGTAGAGAGTGGTGTCGTTTTTGGCAATACACACAAGTGAAATTGCTACCACAATCTTTTTCCAAATGCGTGATTCACATGGAATGTTTGGGTCTTATTCCTGAAATTCGACTGGTTTTGGGACGTCGAAGATCTGTGGTTAAAGCTAGAGTTAGAGTTACGGGGTTTGTTGGGTCTATAAGTGCCGAGTCGTTCTACCACTTCATACCTTGTCGTGAGAAATTTATCCATCCCCGACCAAAGTGGCAGCTCTTTCCTAGAGTCGAGTGATTGCTCCCATAGAGCTAGGGTTTCATCAGGGAGTTTTGATGAACATAAATATACGAGGATGGGGTCCCAGTTATTGGTTGGGACATCGTTCGCATTTAGGATCGATATACAGTTATTAATGGTGGTTTGAATTTCTTGAATTCTTTCACCATTTTCAGAGTAAACTGTGGGCATATTAAATAGGACCTTTAATTGATTATCTACGAGAATTCTCCGATTCTCGTATCGGGATTTGAGTGCTCCCCAGGCCAGCTCGAAATTCTGATCATTAAGGGAGTATTTTTTAATGATCAGGGCTGCTTTGCCGCGGGTTTTTGCTCTCAGGTGATAGAGCTTTTGCGCCTGAGATAATTTAGGGTGATTTTTGTAGACCGCAGTGAACATATCCCGGAATGACGGCCAGTCTTCATACCCGCCGTAGAAGACCTCCGTGTCGCATGCGGGGACTTTGAGATAGGGGTGGTGTTGAGGAGAGGGGTATGGATCACCTGTATGGGTCTTAAGTTTGGCTGACTAGGTTGTAGGGAGCTAATCAACTCGCTGGTTCTAAGTTTGGTGCTCATCGCTGTGTCGAGTGATGTGTTGTATGCCTCTTCGCATGTCGTCCTGAATTTTTCCTCGGTTCTGCCTAGCTGTGCCGCTTCGTATACAGGTTCCACTGCGTCTACTCGCTTATTGAGTTCCTCCAAGTACAGCTTGAGACTGGTCTCAGAGTGGCCCGTTTCCGATAAGTTCCACCATTTTTCGCAGAATTTTTCCAATTTGTCAATTTCAAAGAAAAATTTTTTGTCCAAAACCCCGTATTCATCTTCCGGCTGGGATTTAGATCGGGTTACGGGACCTGACTGTGGCTTTAGGGCTTTGTGTTGCTCCTTTTTCTCGTCCGCCATATTACAATTTAAATTTGAGTCTAAACTTTACTGAGAATTTAAGGGTTTTTTTTCCACTGTAATTTTACTCAGTTTTTGAGATGCCTAGTCCCACTGTGCTATTTCCGATATGGATATGAGCGGCTTTTGTGTTGAGGGTGGAAAATTACTTGTCTTAGCGCTTCTAAGTACAAGTATGTGGGTATGTATATAAATATGTATATATGGCGTTGAGAAATAAAAAGGAGTGGGTGGAGCTATAACTGCTTTGAGTTGCAATTATTTTACTAAGTTGAGTTCTAATTTGTGTATTGAGTTAAGTCTTTGTTTAAAAGAAGTGCGTATTAGGGTGTTTAACTTTTTAATTTTTTTGTTGGGGTCCAATAAAAACCAATTTTATTATATGGGTTGGGGTTTTTTGTTGAATTTATAAGCGGAGTTCATTTATGCAACTGATTTTAGTGCAAAATTGAGTTTTTTTTTTGAGATTTTTTGTCTGCTGCGAAAAATATATGCAACGAGTTATTTTTATTTGGGTAGCAACTAATTTTGGGTGAGAGAGTCAAACGGTATTTATATATGCCGGTGTGAAATATGTCTATATATATATGAGGGGACAAGTACAGCTTTTTACCAGAGATAAGTGCCGCTATGGGATGAGAAAAATTTTGCTTCGATTGCAATTTATATTATGTACATATGTACGAACTATTGGGTTAAGGTTCGACTGTACCTTTTATGGGTTTTATCTTACCAGAGTATGCGGTGTTGTTGGGTAACTGAACAGTTCAAAACTACCGATCAGGGGTTAAGTAAATCTGCTGTACCTGTGTATGTGTATAATATTTTGTACAGGGTGTACTTACTTGGGCATCCTTCTTTATAATACCACCTGTAGTTTGTTGTTGTTTCGGTGCTGTTGTGATTACTTGGTGTTTTCTGTCTTGTCTTGTATCTTGTCTTTGCTGCTGTTGTTGGGAGATCAGTTATGCAGGTCTACTGCTCGTGATGATAATGAAAAAGAAAAAAAAAAATATCTATTTTTGGGAGGGTCTAACGCCGTGTATGTTTTTTTTAAAATTTTTTTTTTTATTTGCACCACTTTTATGTTCTTGTGAACTTTTTTTATATACGTTTGTTTGTACACTAGGTTGTGCCGTTTTTTTTGCAAATTGTTTTTTTTTCTTTCTTTATAGTTTCCAACTTAAAATTTTATTTTGTTTTTGCCACCACCTTTATATCACCTCTTCTTCTGTTTTTTATTATTTAGTATTTATAGGTTTTAATAATTTTTGTGGCACCACTTTTTTTCACAACTCGTTTCCTTATTCTTTTGTTTAATATTTTAAAGTTTTTTTTTCCAAATAATTATGCACTTTGTGTATGTGTGTAGTTTATGTGCTAATTTGTTTTCCACCGATGCAGGTAAGTATTCACTCTCGACAATGTAACCGTAACTTAAATGCACTTTTAATTACTCTTATAACGTTTATTTTTAATTTTTATAATTTTCTTCTTTAGGTCACTGATTCCCAATGGCTTCAATGGACCATGTATATTTTTGGAGAGACTATGGGTCACTTTCGGATAAGAAAACACGCACAATGTTTTAATTATAAGTAAAAGCTTTATTAAAAATATATTTAGTGTTAGCGCACTTCATCGATCACACAAACGGTGGAACTAGCGAGACGGGTGTAATTCAACTGACTTGACAATTGTCTTGTGATCTCCTTGCGCAGCAAGGAAACTGTAACTATGTATGTATGTATGTAAATATGTAAACTAGAGCAAACGGTAAGTTATTCAATAAGTAAAAAATTAGCAAATTTTTAAATTCTTTTGTTTACAGGGTGCGTGAATCGTAAGTATTTTTTAGTAAATTAATTTAAGTAGATCTTTATATTTAGTGCATATACGATTTTAACGAAGGTAAGTATTTTGATAAAGGTAAGTATTTTAAGTTAAGTTTAGGTATTTTAAGGTAAGTATTCAAATTGGTACATTTATAATTCATATAAATTCATAGGGGTATAAAATTAATTATCATATAAAAAATTAGATTTTTTTAGGAGAAGTGTTTAAAATTCAATTAAATTGGAACTCATGTCTTTTAATAATTAATTAAAAATAATTATTAAAAAAATAAAAAACAATAATTTTCATAAATAAAAAGAAAAATTATTATTATTGGCCTTGAGTTCGTTTATAGTCATGGTACTTTATAGATATTTACTTTAAAATTACTATAATTATATATATAAATACATATGCCATGCTATATTTGCTTGGCAGGTATTGTGCAAGAGTTTTAAGCATGCGATGCAAGTTTCGAAATTCATTGTTGACATATATATTTAATTACATACATATTTGAATATACCAATGCGTGTATATGGAACTTTGGGTGCATGTACGTATATATATCGCTGAGTGTTTATTATAGCAGCCAAAGCTATCGTCCTTGGAAGTATTTTGTTAGAGTCTAAAGCAAGAGATACCAGGATCACATTGCTAATATGTGTGTGAATGCGTGTGCATGGATTTTTGTATGTACTTCACGTTCACGTTTTAGTAACATTAAATCATTATTTGCTTGAATTAATAATAAGTTATTATTTACAAATCAATCATTTTGCTGAGTAAGTATTTATTTATTTGATTATTTATGTCTTAATACAAGTCCTGTTAGAAATTTGTTTCAGTTAATAAGTGTATGCAAGTTTTATTCCATAACTTTACAGCACTTGCTGCAATTGAAACTTAAGAAAATTCTTCATTCACCATCTGCCTACTTTTGCTTGGATTTCCCTTGTAGTATCCTACTTAGTGAAAAATAGTAAGCAGGAAGTATTATTTTGTATATCTTGCTTTACGCAATTTAAACCAATTTGTGTATGCCTACAATGAATTTCTATCCTAGCATACCTTCATTAAAACCCTAGCACAAAACCTGTCATGCAAATATAAATGCAATAAACATAGAAATCTAGTAATAATTATCTATTTACAGTAATTTTAAGGTAAATATCTATCTAGAGATTCATTTACACGCAAGAATGGTATTTAATTATTCGCACAACACTATTCGAATAGTTAATTAATTATTCGAATAATAAAAAAAAAAAACTATACAAACCCCATTTGCCGAATAAAGAACTATTCCAATGAAGGAGAACTATTCGAATAGTAAGTATTCGAATAAACAAATGTGACTGCTGCTTATGAACACAATTGTACAATACGTTCAAGCGATGAATACACTGAGTTTTGCACCTGAAATCTCTTGCTTTAAAACCTAGCACAATACATATTATTATGTAAAAATAACTAAAATATTTCTATTAGCGTACATACGAGTACACATACATTTTTATACTAAACTTTGAGTAAATCTCCTGTTAGAGTTTCTTTTATGCACGTGAATAGTAGGTAATTATTCGTATTCCATCCAATAGCTCAACAAACTACTAATCTATGGCGCGGTATGCAATTGGTATTCATAAGCCTCCTAAGAGATGTTTGCGCTAAGCTTCTCTTCCAATTTGTGGTGTGCCGATTTAAATTTTCCCTACAAATTGGTGGGACCTACAGTTTTTTGCCGACTGCTATCGGCATCTACAAAGGAGAAGCCTTTGATGGCAGAAATACACTCGGAGAGTTTGCCAAACCACTGCCGAGGGGCGACCCCGTTTTGAAAAAACTTTTTCAAACCACTTTTAATGTTGCCTGTACCAGGGCTCGTACCTTGGAACTTCGGTGTGGTAGGTTGGCAACACTACCGCCACACTACGGCGGCCTACATTATTCAAATTATTTATAGGTGCCGCAAATGATGCCTACATATTTTTATTTGTATATTTAATTTAGTTTCTGGCGTTTGTAAATTTAAGAAGTATTGTAGAGTAAATAAGCCCGGAACTCAAAAACACAATTTCATAATGGCCTTGCTTCAACAGCCCCATCTGTTGTTTATTTGTGCTTTTCGATCTAAAATACATGGTATTGAACCACAACAGGCCCGTGCGCAGAAAATATCCGAGGGGGGGGGGGGGGGGGGGGGGGTTTAAGCTTAAGTTACGTAATCAATGAAAAAAAGATAAGAAATTTATTTTCGGAGTACGGAAATTTTATAGTCAAAAGTCATATTTAGTTACAATTATTTAATAAATCAACTCTTCGAGGTACTGAAAAAAACTCTTTCAAAATTATTTGCGGTTCGATTTTGACATCGATCTTCAGACATTGTAGATCTCAAATACGTTTTTAGTCATCCCAAAGTTGAGAAGGATCGTTCATTCGTCGTTGTCACAGGCAAAACTGCCAGAACGCGAAGCATTTGGTTAACATTTGGAAACGCATCTCCATTACAAATACCGAGTGCTTCAAGTGAGTTTTTTCTTTCCTTTCCGGCAATGAACTTCCGCCAAAGTTGTACTTCGTTCACCTAGATGTCACGGGAATCGTCGTGCAAAAATGAGCAGTATGATTGGAATAGTTGAGCGCAGGACTCTTCTTCGAAAATTTTCATTTAGTTGGGAAAAAGGCAAGCGAAATTTGATAAAATATTGCGGGATTTAAGAATCGATCATGCAATTGTGTCAGAAACGAATCAATGTACGGTATGTAGATTGTTATACGGAAATAATCTTCAACTGAATCAGTTTGTATTGGAACGTTGGGTCTGGTTGGACGCTATCCTTGGCTTTCGCAATTCAATTTCTTATTGCTTGCTAATTTCGCTCACGGTTTTGAAAATTTGTCTGAACTCTCCCTTAGAGTTTTCTCTTCTTTCCATCAAAATTTGTTTCGCAGCCTCTCCCAGATCTTGATTTTCTCCTTGAAGTACTCGACTCAGAGACAATGTGAGAGAATGCACCGAGCTCAAAATATGCATGGATATCTGGAAATTTGCCATTTTTATGGCTGAAAGCAGTTGGAAAGCTCCAGACGAAGTCGTTGGGTCTTTTCAGTTACTGCTGGTTGCAAATGGAGATATGTTGCGACGGACTCATGCTGTTCTACCCATCTGGTTTTACAAAATTTTTTCAATTTCTTCACTCGAGTTTCCGATAGATGTTCATTTCCACTTATCGCATCCTGAAGGGCATTTTGGCGTTTCGGATAAATGAAGAAGGAATGGATATTCTCTAGAACTCCCAGACAATTTTTGATTCCCGTTATATTGCACACAGACCTTACCGCCAAATTGAAGCTATGAGCAGCACAATGGGAGTAGAGCACGAGTTTATAAGTTTTTCCGACAACAGCTTGAGCCCCTTGGAACTCTCCGCTAACCGCTCTCGCAGCGTCATATCCTTGCCCGAAGAAATACCTGCAATCCAGTCCGGGAGATCTTAGGAAATCAAGGTAAGCAGTTCTTATTCCCTTTGCAGTGAAATCGGTGATCGGAATAAAACACAAAAAATCTTCCTGAATGATGGACTTATCGCCGCATTTATCCATTAGGCGAATGCAAATTAAACTTTGTTCTACTCCTGCAATGTCTGGCGTGTCATCTCCGAGAAAAGAAAAGCCCTTCGATTTGTTCACTTGCTGGATGTTGTAACTCAGGATGAGGTGGTGACAAATGTTGATTATTTCATTCTTGACACGGTTGCTTATGTACATGACATTCTTAGGTGAATCACTCAGGTGTTTTTTCAACTGCTCATCAGTTTTGGCTCGATATCTTAAGAGAGCTCTATAGTTTCCATCATTCGGCAACGGTTCGTCTTCAGAAATTCTTCCCGTGTCATTGGAACCTCTGAGAGCAAATATTGTCGGCCACACAGGATAACTGTTTCAATAATTAGAATCATGCGTAGTTTGCTTTCGTTCAGAAAGTCTAATTTTTGTTTCTACAGTTACAAATCAATGGGTAAAGCATTTTCTTCGATTCCCATTCTCAATGCCGCATTGCAATATTGTTTTAGTTTAGTCTATACTTACACAAGTTAATATTTTTCTTACAAAAATACAGGGAACTTTTAATTTCATCCCGGGTTCCTTTTAGTTTACTTAGTGAAAAAAATCCTTAAAAATTTATCCCGTTTTCTTACATTCGTAATAGCTACTTTTTTCCCTTAGTTGGTTTCTCTCTTTTCGGACGTTATTGAGAATAAGAGGAAAGGGAGAAATGAAAAAAACTCCCACGGATTTTTTATTCAGATATGAGGAATGAGAGTTGGAAAAAAATCCGTGCGAATTTTCCGCCAAAATTAAAATTTTTCGTAATAATATTTTTTTTTTTGAAACAATGAAGTTTAAGAATATAATTTTCTCTGGTACATTGCTAGACAATTAGGAGCTATAGTTCATCGTTACTCGTCTTACGTAATGACTCGTAAAGATATAGTCAATAGACCGAGGATAATATACATAAATTGAAGTCGCAGGGTTTATTATACCTTTATTTAAACACTTCCGTACGGATTTTGTTGAAATTTTAACAACGTATGACGATAATTAAGGTTATAATTAAGTACACTTTTTTGATACCCGAGACCCGGTTTTATAGATAAAAATATAAAAGCCAACAACCGTTAAATATTTTTTGCAGCAATATGAAGCAGGGTAGCCGTAAAATATTTTTGGGCCTACAATATAGGTATCAAACAAAATGTATTTAAGAGAGCTTTGACGTGCTGCCGTTCTCATATCAATATTGCTACTTCTTCAGAAGTGTATTACCATTAGAATTAAGTAATCAATTGATTAAATAGCTTTTTCAATCATTAATGATTATTTTAATTGTTTTCAAAAATGTTCAATTACTAATTGATTAGAATTGGAAAAAATTAAAAAAAAAATCAAAACTAATCAAGAACAATCAAAAAATCACTTCTGATAATTAAACTATTTTTTTTTAATTTTTCTTTTTATTAATTTTTATTGTTTTGCTATATCGTTGTAAGAAACATAACATTTTATTGCACGCACATGCTAATATGAATATAACAGTACATTTGGGAGTATTTTAAAGATGTAGTCATGAACCGTGGCAGCCTCCGTGATGTGGTGGTTGTGTGCAAGCCTACCACACCGAAGATCCCAAGTACAAATAACGGGACAGGGAACATCAAAATGTTTGGAAAAAGTGGTTTTAAAACAGGGTCGCATTTGGCAGTGGTAGGCAACTCTCCGAGTGATTTCTTGCATGAAAAAGCTTCGCAGGAATAATTACAAGCAGCACACTACGAAATTGGAAGAGAAGCTCAGTCTAAATCTCCTCGGAGGTATATTACGCCAGATTGTTTTATTATTAGTACTACTGAACCGGGGCGATGCAAAACCGTTGGATACTGTGTTATATTGGAGTACTCGCATAGTACTAATTTGCAATGCATTAGCGGGCCACCTCGGCTTATTACAATCCAATCTTTGCGAATGGTATTGGGCTGGGTTGTTAAGAAATATAAAACTAAAAATAAAAATAATGAAATCGCGCCAGTGGTCCTAGCAGTACTTTCCTATAGATACTCCATGGAGTAACAACTTTAGAAGTACTCTACCGTAGGTGTTCCATGGAGTACTCAGAAACAAAATGAGATTCCCGAAAATTGTTTTCTCGGCGCAGCCTAATGTGTGTGCATGTTTAATATAACACAAGGCTTTCATTATGGAGCCTGGAATTGTAAAAAGTTAATTACTAGCAATATTATTAAGATAAAACCTTTTGCTGTAATGATTTTATCGAACTTGAGGTTATATTCGCCATAAGAGACAACCTTATGCAGAGATGGCTATTGTGTTGCCCTATGCAATCATACCCTTATGTTTATCTATACCTATTAACAAACATATGCCTATACCTAGTGAATTATCTTTATATATCTATTGACTTATATTCGTGTGGAGTCCATCTCATGAAATAAAACCAGTTGCTAATTAAGCTTCTAATGAAGAGCACGTCTTTTGCTTTACTCCGGTATACAACATTGGCGACGAGTCTGTCAACCAAACGTGTGCAAAATAATGTAATACATTATGCAGTGTACATACCTAATAAAACTTATTGCAAAATAAAAAAAAAATTGATGCACTTCAAATTCGTAAATACGAATAATTAAATGCGCATAATAAACTCGTAAATACGAAATACATATGTGACAAAAGAAACATTTACAAAAAAAAAAAAAGAAAAGAAAAAGTAATAACTAAGCGAACTACCGACACAAGATTGTGTGTATTGAACAAAAAGTCAAAATGACACCACCAATTGAGAATAATGCCGTTACCGTTTACCAAGCAACAAATGTACAACAATTTTCGCCGCAAAATGAGGCATGGCAATTATGGAAGGAGAAACTTGAGATCCACTTTTGCGAAATTAATTGCTCAGATGACAATATAAAAAAAGCCATAGTGCTAAAATCCATTGGCGCTGCACCGTATGCAGTATTGCATAGTTTGTGTAGTCCAGAATCTCCGGTGAGCAAAACATTTAAAGCATTATGTGAAATGCTACACACATACTACACTCCACCTATGATAATTTTTCGCGAGCGAAAGCTATTTTATAGTGCAAAGAAAGAAGATAGTGAAACCGTCTCTGAGTGGTATGCAAGAACAAAAAAGCTTGCTCTCAACTGCAAATTTTGCACGCATCTTGAGGCTTTCCTACTTGATCGCTTTATAATGGGTTTGCCTGACAAAATATTTGAGAAATTATGCGAAGAAGACGAAAAGCTCAAGCTAGATGAAGCGCTCCGCAAAGCTTTAATTATGGAAATGAAACTCTCTAATAAATCAGAAAACAACACTAGCGTAAATTACATCAACAAATCGAAAGCAGGCAACAAGAAAATGCAAAATTCGAAGTCATCAAGCAACAATAGCAAGAGCCACAACAACCACAACAACAACAACAGCAATAAGAATAAGCAGCAGAATAAAGGCAATGCATGCAAACATTGCGGCTGGCGCAATCACCAGTCAAATGAATGCAGATATAAAGAAAGCAGATGTAATATTTGCAAGAAAGTTGTTCACTTAGCGCAGCATGCAGAGATAAAAATAAAAGTGTAAATTATGTATCAGATAATATCAATCAGAATAATAACAATGAAAATTCTAATAATCAAAACTTTTGTATTTACAGCATTTCAAGTGAAAATTCAGCGGATTATTATTATCTCTCAGTAAAATTGGATGGCCGACAAATGAAAGTAGCTTGCGACTCTTGCTCACCCTGCAGCTTAATATCAATAACGTTATTTGAAAAATTAAACAAAAATGTAAGTCTAACTAAGTGCTCATTACCTTACGTCGATTATGGCGGAAATCCAATACAAGTCATGGGTGAATATTTAGCAACTATTGAATACCATGGTACCATTAGAAAATTGAATGTCGTAGTTACGGACACAAACAATATGCCCTTGCTTTGTTGTGATTTTTTAAGATTATTTAATTTTGATTTAGTGCAAACCGTGAAAGCTATTGATTTAAAGTGTAACATTGAGGATATTACAAGTAGTTTAAAAAGCGATTATAGCGAAGTTTTTAAAAATGAGCTTGGTACATACAAACTAGGTAAGGTCTCCTTACAAATTTCTAAACAAGCAAACCCTATATTTTTTAAACCGAGATCGGTTCCTTTAGCGTGGAAGAAAAAAGTTGAAGTCAACTTACGAGAATTAATAAAAATGGATGTTTTAGAGCCGGTAGATAATGCTGATTGGGGAACACCTTTGGTGCCAATACTTAAACCCAATGGTGATTTACGAATTTGTGGGGATTATAAAGTTACCATCAACAAACATCTCATTGATTTTCATTATCCTTTACCGCTGATTGAGAACATTTTCGCATCTTTACAAGGGGGTCAATTGTTCACAAAACTTGATCTTTCCAATGCTTACAACCAACTTTTATTAGACGAGGACTCGCAACGATTATGTAGCTGGTCTACTCATATAGGTTGTTTTAAAATGAAACGTTTGCCGTGGTGTGAAGGTAGTGTTGCCGGCCTACTACACCGAAGGTCCATGGTTCGAGCCCTGGTACAGGTAACATCAAAAGTGATTTGAAAAAGTTTTTCAAAACGGGGTCGCCCCTCGGCAGTGGTTTGGCAAACTCTCCGAGTGTATTTCTGCCATGACAGGCTTCTCAGCAAAAAATTCGTCTCCTTTGTAGATGCCGTTCGGAGTCGGCAAAAAACTGTAGGTCCCACCAATTTGTAGGGAAAAATTCAAATCGGCACACCACAAATTGGAAGAGAAGCTTGGCGCAAAAATCTCTTAGGAGGTTTATGATGATATACCTGTTGTATATCGCGCCATAGATAGATAGATAGTTTGCCGTTCGGGGTTAAGCCGGCAGCAGCAATTTTCCAGAAAACTATGGAAAATTTGTTGCGAAATGTACCCTTTGTAGTAGTATACCAAGACGACATCACAGTTTCAGGCAAAGACTTAACTGAACACGTTCGAAATTTAAGGTCAGTCTTGAGTAAACTGCAAAGTGCAGGTTTACGTTTAAATGTTTCGAAATGCGAATTTTTTAAAGCACAAGTGTCTTATCTTGGATTCAAAATTGATAAAGATGGTTTGAGTAAGACAACAGAAAGAATTTCGTCTGTTTTGCAGGCACCTATACCCAAAAACGTTTCTGAGTTAAGAGCATTTGTTGGGCACGTCAATTATTACTCAAAATTTGTACAAAATTTTGCCGAAAAGATGGCACCTTTGTACAAGCTCTTACAAAAAGATGTAAAGTTTAATTGGTCTCGCGAATGTCAAGACGCATACGAAAATATTAAGAGGGATATCACTTCTGATTCAGTTCTGGTTCATTTTAACCCTGAAATCCCTATAGTCCTCACGACGGATGCTTCTAACAATGCAGTAGCGGGAATTTTGTCCCATAAATTTCAAGACGGCAGCGTAAAGCCTATTGCATATGTATCAAGAGCCCTGTCAAAAAGTGAAAAGAAATATAGCACATTAGAAAAAGAGGCACTTGCCATAATCTTTTCAATAACCAAACTAAAACAGTATTTAGTTGGACATAATTTCGTGTTGCGCACGGACCATAAGCCACTTTTATCAATATTTGGGGAAAACAAGGGACTTCCTTTGATGGCTGCAGCAAGAATGCAACGCTGGGCATTCATACTATCTGGTTTCAATTATAAAATTGAATACATAAAAGGATCATTAAATGAAGCTGACAATTTGTCACGACTTCCACAGCATGACTTTGAACAAAATTATGAAGAAAAGTCATACATTTGCCATATAAAAGCGGAAAACGCTCTTAGCATTAATTTCAAAGATATAGCGCGTGAAACACGTCGAGATTCGATTTTATCAAGAGTATGTACTGCTGTGACAATGGGGACAATGCAAAACCTGAAAGGCAGTGAGTTTGCTCCATTTGTCATCAAAAGCACTGAGCTAACTGTAGACCAAGAGTGTTTGCTATGGGGTTACAGAGCAGTAGTACCATCTAAATTGCGAAAGTACTTACTTGAGCAGCTACATGACTCACATTTAGGGGTCGTAAAAACAAAAGCCCTGGCAAGATCATATGTATGGTGGCCAAAGATTGATAATGACATAGAAAATTTAATTAAGCAATGCATTTCATGTCAGGAGCTTTTACCGAGTCCTAACAAAAGTGTATTAATTCCATGGGAGCCGGCTGACTCAGTTTGGAGTAGAATACACATAGATTTCGCGGGGCCTATAAAAGGTTTTCAGTTGTTAGTACTCATAGATGCTTATTCGAAATGGGTTGAAGTTTTTAAAACTAAAGACATGACTTCTAACTTCGTTATATCAAAACTTCGCGAAACTTTCTGCAGCTTTGGCATTGTCAACACAATCGTTAGTTATTTTGTATCTGAGGAATTCAAAACTTTTTTAAAATTTAACAATATCAAACACGTACTTACTTCGCCGGGACAACCATCAACGAATGGTCAGGTTGAAAATTTTATAAAAACTTTAAAGAAATCTTTAATGGCAAACCTCAGCAGCGGCAGCGCAGACAATTTTGATATATATCTGAATAGATTTTTAATGGATTATCGAGTAACAAAACATTGTACTACAAACGAATCACCAGCTAAGCTCTTTTTAGGTAGATTTATAAAAACTCGCTTCGATTTTGTCAAACCACCTAAAATTAAAGAAAATATATTACATGGTCAAGAAAATAGTAAAAAAAATTATCCAGGAAAAAGATCTGTAGAGTTTAGTTCAGGAGATAAAGTATACATCAGAGATTACAAAAATCCTAACAAAGCAAGTTGGTCTCCTGCGACAGTTCAATCTCAAATTGGTCCACGGTCTTATAATTGTATATTGGATCATAACAATCGATTAATTAAAAGACATACTGATCAAATAAAAAGAGCGTCAGAACCGGGCATTGATATTGAGTTGCCGGATGAGGAACCGAGAAGACCTGAAGTAGATGAATCGGCGGTTGCTGAGGAAAATAACGTATCTTCTGAATCTCTGCATGGAGCTGAATGTAATGGTAATGAAAATAATTTGAACAATATATCCAGTGGTAATGAAAATACTCATGAACCTAGGTCATTACGTCCACGAAACAATGATGTTAGATATAAGTTTTAGACTGTACAAGTTGTGAGTTAACAATGAATTAGTAATCACAAAATCACAATTTAAAAAAAAAAAAAAAAAAAAAATTTAATTTGAATTTGCAAAACTATGTACATATGTATGTAAATATTATTCCACTTCAAAGTATGTTTGTATTTAAATATGAAAATAAGGCATATTTTTTTGGAGAGGCGTGTTATGTGTTGCCCTATGCAATCATACCCTTATGTTTATCTATACCTATTAACAAACATATGCCTATACCTAGTGACTTATCTTTATATATCTATTGACTTATATTCGTGTGGAGTCCATCTCATGAAATAAAACCAGTTGCTAATTAAGCTTCTAATGAAGAGCACGTCTTTTGCTTTACTCCGGTATACAACAGCTATGCTTTTTGTTAAACGACTTTATCATAGAACATTTAACTGAAAATAATGCCATTTTCCTGTACCATTCTAACAAGCAACCTTGACGCCGCTTTCTTTACATCCTACTATCGACTACACGATTTTTTCAGGATTCCGGTTCACCGTTTACGTGCTACTATATGTATGTATATATATGGTAATTCTATACGACAGCACGTAACTGCTAATATACGTTCAAACATGTCGGGAAAGGTATAAAACGACGGGTTTTAACCTCCGTATCAAAAATCCGAAAGCGGAAATTCGATATTTTATGTCTGTTCAGAGATATTTGCAATTAAACTTGAAAATTTTCTGTAATTTTCATGTGGTTGTTGTAATCACAGATTAGGGTGTACCGAAAAGTGCAGAAATGTCTTTTGGGCAGATATATTGTGGACCGCGTAGCCGGTGTTGGACCGGCTAAGGGTTAGGTGTTGTGCACATAAATACCTTGGATCAAGCCCCCTATTTGGGATCGGACGTAGCCCATTTTTGGGTTTTTTGCTAATAACTTTTCACTGAAAGAAATTATTTAATTTCCGCTTTCGGATTATTGATACAGAGATCAAAACGCGTCGTTTGATACCTTTCCCGAGATTTTTGGACGTATATTAGCAGTTACGTGCTGTCGTATAGAATTACCATATATATCCTTAATTTGTACAAATTTTGTATAAAGACGAACTTTATACATCACTTATACATACTTCCACGTACTTGCATTGTCTGTCTGAAATAATACAAAAAATAATCAAAAATGATCAAGAGTAACCAAAAAAAATATTTTTGATTGTTTTTAACAGTTTTTTGATTTTTTTTAACCCATAAAAAATCATGATTGTTTTTGAAAATAAGCATTAAAGTCAGGGTTCAAAATGCTTAAGCAATAATAGCAAAAGCAGTGAAAATGTGCTGATGGTGTGCTTTTGATTTTTCCTTGCTTGAAAAGCAGAATGTTTGCTTAAAAAAATTAGCAGCGCAAGTAGAAGCTTTTTCTTTTGCTTGAAAACAAAGGGCAGGAACAGCAGCAGAATGAAAAATGCTGATAAGCAAACGATAAAATGCAGATAGTTTCACTTCACACTTTGAGTGGCAAGCGGTTTTGACGAAAACTATCACCGGGTGCCAAGCACATTTTTCGATATAAACTGGTGAGAAGGTAGAAAATATAGATTTTTGAGCCAATCCCTAAATATTGTGTCGTTTGCTTTGGATTTTACAACGATTTTTTTGAAATTTAAGACATAAACTCTCTAGGCATACGACATGATTATGGTCTACAAAAAAATCAAATATTTTCCGGGTTTTCCAGACATCGGTCAGAATGTGGACCAGGGGTGACCCCAGAAGATGTTTATACGATATGGCTGTTAAATCAAAGTTGTTGATGAGTGTTTTAAAAAGGAGTATTTTTCAGGTCCATATGCAAACCCGTTTTGGAGATATCGACCGAAATGTGGACCAGGGGTGACCATTGTGTTCAAACGATATGGTTATCAAATGAAAGGTGTTAATGATGGTTTTAAGAAGGAGCGAAAGGGGATGGGGATAGGCTTAGGGAACCCTACAAGCACACTGACAGTCATTTGTCACAACATCTGAGAGTCAGTGCTGTCATTCTAACTATCAGGGATTTGCATCATGTTCTTAAAGCGAATAGCAAAAAATGATGGCTACAACCGTGTACGTGTGAGTACGGTATGTTCCTTTGTTATTGCCCACGTAGCTTCGGCCTGTCCAATTCGTGTTTTTTCCCTTGGTTCTTTGTGGTCTAGGATACAAATATACTACTATGAAAGTATCAGCATTGACACATAAATTATCATCACTATCAATAAAAAGTGTGACTGTGTTAGTAAAGAAATCAGCGTTTCTTGTAGGGAAGTGGACAGACCCACATACATTTACCACGTATTTTGTTTTTGTGATTTAGATATGTTATTAATCATAAATCAAACACCGTTCAAGATATCGAAACGAAATTCAGCACGCAGGTTTCCAGGTGTACAATGAATGTTCGAGGAAAAAATGGGCGAAATCGGTTAAGGTCCACACCCACTTTTATATGAAAGATTTTGAAGAGGATCGTAGATATATTAAATAGGCAATAATTTTGCGTAAAATAGCTTTACATCATTTATATTTCACTTTTAAAGTTTCCGTAAGCTAAATAATCGAATTATTCCACAAAACTTTTTATGCCATAACTCCGCCAAAAATTGATTTGTCGCAACGAAATTTGGTGATAATGTTCAATATATAAAGGTAACTGTTTGTTGTAAAAATTGGCGAAATCGGTTAATGTCCACGCCCAATTTTTTAACATAGTTCTGAAAATTTTTTTTGGAAAATTTAAAAAGCGATATTTCTACAACTAAGCAAGTTATTTCAATCAGATTTTGCACACATTATAAGCTTTTTAAGGAAACCTCGACTGCAAACAAACTTTGTCAATTTTGAAGAAGTAGGCGTGGCGCCGCCCACTTTTCAGCATCAAATTTCTACTATTTTCAAAGGCAATCGCTTATAATTCAATCTTGATATTTCAATGAAAATTGGTCAGCTGCTTCTCAGTAGTAGGCGTTATACCTCCGCCAAAAACTAGCCAAATCGAAAAACACACAAAGCAAATAGTTAATAGCCCACTGCAATAGCAAAGTTATATATATTTTTGATTTTCATACCTTTCATAAACATTATATGTGTGTAAGTATGAGAAGAAGAGGAGCAAAGTTCACTAAAATGATCAGCACGATGAGCGGAGTCGATTGAGCCATGTCCATCTCTCCGCCCGTCTGTCTATTTGAACGCAAACTAGTCTTTCAGTTTTACAAACGAATGCTGAAATTCGTTGTTTGCTTTCGCCGTTTTATAATATTCTAGCAAACCCGGTAGACGTTGTTTTGACGTTTTGATACATAGAATACATCTATGTATATATAAAATGTCATTAACTTGAACCAAATAAACTCCTAGCTATACCGAACTGTAGCTTTACATAACCTGGGGGCTTTTCCAAAAGCTATATACAGACTGTGTCGTGGCCAGCGAACTCCTGAACCTATCGTGAAAGTTCAATAGCAAAACAAAACACAAAATATGTGGGCGTGGCACTGCCCACTTTTGAAAAATTATGTAGATATTGACTAAGTGACATATATCCAAATTTCATTAATTTAGACCGAAAAAGGTCGGAGTTATGACGAATTGAACCTTTATATAGCCTGCTGGCGTGGCTCCGCCCACTTTTCCAAAACTATATATTGTCTATGCTGTACCCAGTGAACCTAAGTATATATTGTGAAAATTTCATAAAGATCGGTTGAGTTCTTTGGCGCCTATAAAAGACACACTTTTTTTATATCTTGTTACGAAAAGGGGAGAAAAAATAATAATACACGTGTATCGGCGATTTTCATGTACACGTCAGAATTTTTCTTTTTTTTAGTAGTGTGCGACTATTGCTGTAGAAATTTATGCAAGTTTACTGATGGAATTGAATAATATTCAGCATAAAGGATAATGACAGAATTGTCGTACGAGTTTCCAAAGATTGTAGGTCAATTAGCATGAGACGAAATGCTTACGATGGGATAGGATCGTAAAATTTGAGCGTTCTTAAAGCAAATTTAAAGAACACCCTGTGAATACGTTCGATTCTTTTAATTGAAGCTTGGTTATATGACTTCCAAATGAGAACTGGGTACTCAAGTTGCGAACGAACAAATGTTATATATAACATTTTTAGAGTATAAGGGTCGCAAAGCTTGGTGAAATTCCGAAAGACAACACCAAGTACCGTAAGACTTGACAATGATCAAGTCAACATGACTGTTAAAGGACAGCTTCGGATCAAAAATAACCCCTCGGTCTTTAACTTCAGCAACATTTTGTAGCGTTGTATTCGAAATGTGATAGCGATAATTGCGAAAATTCAGGATTTCATTCAAATACCTAAATTTTTACCGAAGTTATAGTGTCCACGGACGGACGGACGGACATGTCTTAATCGATTCCTCTGTTCATTCTAAGAACTTTTCTATATGGAACTCTATATCTATCTCCATTATTTTGTACCGTTACAAACCACCGTTATATGGAAAAACTATAATACCATGTGTACTAGTACAGCTGGGTATAATAAGATCATTAAGTTCAAAGAATACTTTATTATCAAGTGGAAAGAAGTATTTTCCTACCTGTATAGTAAACAGCTAAAAGAAATTTTTGGGCACCAATTAGCTTTACTACTATTTCGAGTGAAAATTTATGTTTTGTAACCCCAATACAGCAGGTCCAGCATTTACCCTTCAAGCGGTCCCGCGGTCTTTTGAAACACAAGGAGTCGCGTAGTCTTTTTGGCGCTTATATTTGGCTTTTTAATATGTGGCATCTTTCTTAAAATATACGCATATTAGGCCATGAAGCTGTAAATTTGTATCCAAATCCGTTGTCATTTTGGCGGGATAACTTAACAAAATATTAAATTTTGAGCGTAGGTAGGGTTGCAGCCACGCCCATTTTCGAGGGGTTAGTCACCTTTAACAAGAAATCGGTAGAAAAAAAATTCATAGGAATTTAACATTCTACCGATATCCGCAAAAATAAAATTTTCCATACAAAATGCATCACAAAAATCTACTTGTTGCATGTTTTTTGTAATAATGTGTTCTTAAAAAGTGATAATAGCGGGAAAACTAAAGCACTTTCGATTGAGAATCACCTCACCAGCAAACTGTGGAAGAAAAATGTTTCACAGATGTCACAATTACCGAAATAATTAAAACAAAAACAAAAAAATACACTTTAAATGGCTACAGAAAAGTATGCTTTGCATATTCTTGGATTATTTTTTTTACCCTTTCATGTCCACTAGTAGGAGAGTTAGATAAACCAAAAAGACCTATGGTCCGCGCCACTTCCGAATGAAAATCCCTGTCGCCTGGACTATAAAATTAAATTAAACAAGAAACTGAAAACCAAAATTATTCACGTAACGAACTTCATTAAATTTATTAATCTTGACAAAAAATTAAATATACAATGCAACACGTAAACTTCACGACTTCAAGCGCCCGTAGTCTTCTCGATTAGAGGCAACTGAAGTAAATGCTCTCTATATGACAGTCGACAAGCGTAAAAAAAGAACCGAAACTAGTGCATTCGATTGAAAATGAACTAATTTCAAGCTACTATAGATTCCAAATATCTAGGATTATGTACAGTAATATTATAAAAAATAAATGACAAGCTTGATTTTCTTAAAAAAATAATCATACATATTTTTTTATAATTAAAAAATAGTAAAAAACGCAAAATTATTTTCCGCACTTAGTTTTAAAATTGTTTTTAATATTAGATTTCAAAATCTATAAAAAAAAATAAGATATTTAGGTTCAAAGAATACTTTATTATCAAGTGGAGGATTATTTTACTACCCGTTAACCAACAATCCAAACTAATAGCGAATAAAATGCAATCGCAAACGAAACTTCGTGTAAAAAAGTGCTTTTATTGTTTATTAATTCCTGTGAACTGATATGTGTACAAAGTGTGTGATATTTTCTGTCCACAAAAATATTTACAAAATTGAAATGCATTGATTACGAAATTGAACTGCAACTTAAGCCGGCAGAATAGCAAAACGGTGTAAAAGTTTCTAAATTATTTATTTGCCAGTAAAACAAATATTGCCACGCTAGAAAGAGGGCGACAATGTAAGAATTTCGTTGTAACCTATATCTTTCTCTACATATTTGAATTCAAAATCTTTAATAAATTAAAATTTTATCTAAAAGAATAATACATTGTTTCTATTATTTAAAACTTATATTTTTTTATTAGTCTAGCTGAGCCGTTGCCAAGAAGTTTGATTTAGAATTTTTTTTTTGGATTTTCCCACTGCGCGCCATTACCCTGAGCGTTGTCGTCATTCAGATAGGCGCGCCGCAGGTTGGCGGTGTAGTAAGGGCGTAAGACTCTAAGAGGAGAGATATCGGACAAAGGTTTCCACAGACAGGTTAAAGGCTGCCGTCAGATTACCCCATCATCGATATATCGTCGGGGCCTTCCGGATGGGCACTTAAACTCAGTGGTGGTAGTGGCAATGCGCGCGTTGCTTTTCACCGGTTTGTGTGCCTGGCTCTGTATACGGAAGTATAAAGTACGCATTGTTGGCAATTCTTCAGGCCCGAAAGTACCTTAAAGACTTTTGTCGTTTGATCTTGACTGAGATTTCACTTTAGAGCATAAATTAGGTATTGTTGGCAGAAAGCTGTATCGCATTATCGAAAGAATGTCATTTAAAGAGTTTGTCGTTTGGTATTGCCGGACGGATAGTTCACCCAAAAAAATATTAAATTTTCATTAGATATCAGTTATTCGTAGGTCTCCAGGCTCGAAATGCCTCACTTGATCATGTTCTCTGACCAGAGCCACAGCTTCGCCGGTATCTACGATCCTACGAAACACCCATTCCCCTTCGCGTGTGTCAGCCAGAATGCGGAGAAGGAGCCCTTGGTAAACTCCTTGATAAACTCCGGTTCAATAAGCTTTACTGCAGTTGATAAAGATACGGTTTTCTGAGGTGATCTATTAGATAGGTACGATTGGATCCACTCCAGAAAACCGGAATGGAAACCCAGACGTTCTAGTTTTTCGAGTAGAACTTTATGACAAACTTTATCAAAAGCTTTAGAGAAGTCTGTATATACACAATCGACCTGGAATCCAGCCGAGAAGGCAGTACGAGGTGTGTTCAAAAAGTATCGCGAATTTTGAATTTTCGCTGGTTACGTATATTCGAATTTCGAATTTTTTGTGGCGTTATGTGGGTACTCATGTCTCTCACTTATGCCGACAAGCTCGGCCATTTTGAATGTTCAGTTAATTGTTGACAGCTGCTTTGCTTGCACGTGTTTTGGATCGTCTTCGATTTTTACCTATTTTTTTTACCAAAATTGCTCAATTGTGACCAAAAACAGCATCGCATGAACATTGCTAATGAGATGTTAAACTCTGTACCCGACGACCCAAATTTGCTCCAGAGGGTCATAACTGGTGACGAATCGTGGGTTTATGGTTATGACGTGGAAACCAAAGCTCAATCATCTCAATGGAAGCTGCCGCACGAACCAAGACCGAAAAAAGCGCGCCAAGTTCGGTCGAATGTGAAAGTTTTGCTGACAGTTTTCTTCGATTGCAGGGGCGTGGTGCATCATGAGTTCTTGCCACAGGGACGAATGGTCAATAAGGAATATTACCTGCAAGTTATGCGCAATTTGCGCGAAGCAATCCGCCAGAAACGCCCGGATTTGTGGAAGAACAAAAATTGGCTTTTGCACCACGATAACGCCCCTGCTCACGCATCGTTGCTTGTGCGCGACTTTTTGGCCAAAAACAACACACTAATGATGCCGCAGCCACCGTATTCCCCAGATCTGGCCCCCTGTGACTTTTTCTTGTTCCCTAAACTGAAGAGGCCCATGAAAGGACGACGTTACGCTTCTCTTGACGAGATAAAGACGGCATCGAAGGAGGAGCTGAACAAGATACAAAAAATGATTTTTTGAAGTGCTTCGAAGATTGGAAAAACCGTTGGCACAAGTGTATAATATCTCATGGGGATTACTTTGAAGGGGACAAACTAGATATTCATGAATAAATAAATAATTTTTGAAAAAACACAAAATTCGCGATACTTTTTGAACACACCTCGTATTGCAATAATCTGTGAACACAGCCAAATTCGTGGTCGTTGACCGACCAGACACAAACCCATGTTGGTCATGGCAAATAAGCGACTTAGTTGCAAAGTAGAGTTTATGTTTTACAATGCACTCAAAGAGCTTCGAAGTAGTAGAGAGCTTTGATTTAGGCCTATAGTTCCGGACATCATTCTTACCAGATTTTAATATAGGAACTATGAAAGCTACTTTCCAATCATCAACAAAAGTGTCTGAAGCGAGAGATATATTAAAAATGATTTTTAGAGGTTTAATAAGACCAGGACATTTTCTAAAAAGGACGGACGAGAGGTCATCAACATCAGTTGCATATGAGGGCTTAAGTGAGTCCAACCCCTTAGCAGTGTTTTCAGAAGATAAGGTAAGACTACCAAAATTTAAACTAGAGGCAGAGATTGGAGAAGAGTTAGTAGGGAGCATCATTGTCGGCAGCAAAGTTTGACTTAAAGAAATCAGCAAACAAATTAGTGACATCTTTGGGCCCTTCAGCAAATTTATCATCGAGAAAAACTGATGTGAGAATATGATCGTGATCTTTTGGATTTAATAAAAGTCCAAAAATATGTTGGGTTACTTTTAATGTTCTGCTCTGCACCGCGAATGAATTTCCTATATAAATACTTATCTAGGCGATTAAACTCAACAGCAAAGTACTTGTATTTATTATAAAAATAAATATTTTTAGTGAGCTGGAATCTTTTATGAAATTTATTTCTAGAATTTTTAAGCTTTTTTAATTCTGTAGTGTACCATGGGATTTTATGAGATCTTTTTAACGGCCATATTTTTTAGACAACTCGCGCCTGCATGTTTTGAAACTGGAAAAACAGTTAGCAGTACTTGAAATTGATAAAATAGAAGACCAATTGGCTTCGGGTAATAAATTATTTAAATTGAAAAAATCACAGGAGTTATAATTGAAAGCGACCAAGTCGGAATTATTTACACATGTAGGAATGTATTTATAACAGTCAGCGCGTATACTTAAGGCCTTATGATGCCTGTCGCATTGACTTATTGGCGACATGCATTCCGAAATAGAATAGTTAATATTATCGCTAACAAAAATTTGATCTAATATTCTATTTAGCTCGTTGAAAAATGAGTTGATTTGGTGCAAATTTAAACTAAGAATATAGTCAATAAAATAAGATTCGTACGAGGCTGTTACACCAGATGGCATAAGGCCGGAGTTAGAAGCGTTGGCAGTCCAGTGGATGTTATTTAAATTAAAATCTCCGAGAATGCACAGGTTATTGTCCAGTACAGTGTTTTCAGCTAGTGCTACAATATTATCTGCATGCATTTTGTATGGATAAAAATCACTACAAGGCGGAATGTACGAGGCTAGGATAAAGAGCGATCCAGAGTGAGAAGAGCTACTTAGGCACACGCATATTTCGTCAAGCAGGGAATCGTTGTTAGTGAGAGTTACTAAGTAGGCGCGGTACTTGCGTTGAACAGCGATTAGAACACCTCCACCTCTGCGTGAGCCCGTTTTTAAGGGATCTCTGTTCTTGCGAAAAACATCATATGCGTTCAAGTCGAAGAATTCTCCATCAAGAAGTCCGAGTTCAACCACGTTTCGATAATGACAATAACATCGAAGTCCATTTGGGCCGTAAACGAACTAAGAATATCAGACTTAGTCCTTAAGCTCGAAATGTTTTGAAAATATATTTGAAGACCATTAGACGTTGTAGAGCGCATAAGTAGGTGCGAATAAGTAGAATCGGTTCCGATGATAGATTTAGCTATGTTTTGAGTGGTGTCAACCCTCGCTGTTGTAAAAAAGGTTTGATTTTAACATGTGTGGGCCATTGCATTAAGAACCGAACTGGCATAATTGACTGGCACGCCAAGTTTGAAATTAAACCACTTACGGGTATTATTTACAGCGTCTTTCTTTAATAATCTAAAACATAAGATTTCCTCAGTTTTAATGCTAGTATACTGAGAGACATACTTACTAATATCATCCGCAGTGACAGAGGGCGCGAATGAGGTTAAATGGTACCAAGTGTGGCGAAGGGCAACATTGAGATCAGTATTAATTGTTACAACCAACCACAACAGCTGAGTTGTTGGATTTCCTATTCTTCTCTTCCATTCTCTTTGATTTGCTTGGATCGAATTTGCCTTGTTTAGAAGTAGCATTCAAAGTAATAAAAGATGATGTGTTATTATTCACAGCAGCGAGTGACGTAGCATTGTTTTTAGCATTAAGAGTATTGGGAGTAAGCAAACGCGATGATAACTCACCAACCGAGGCTCGGCAGCGTCAGCAGCTGCAGCGATAGCAGTAGCAGAATTTGCACACGAAGTGACACGGCTCACATTATCGCTGACAGCAAGCACAGAGGACTGTGAGCTTTTGGCAAATGTCTGCACTTGTTTAGCCTGAGCGCGATCCGGCTTAGCCGGTATAGGAGAGGGTTCATTACCCTTTGACATGAGGTTCATGAATGAATTTTATTCTTCGATCTTCGGCTTTTCCAACTCAACTCCCTTTTTATTTTATACAACATTCAAACTTTGTCTAACAATATTCAACCTGCCTTCATTGTTGCTTTTATAACAATAAATATATTAAAGTACAAACTATATAAAGTATTTCAGTTCTCATTTCCTACATATATTTTCCAATTAATGTAAAAAAGGAATAGTAAAAATTTGTAAACGAAAACGGGCACTGCTCCAATGAAAATTAGCATTAAAAAAATTATAAAAACACAGTAACTGTTCCTTTTAGGTTACAAGATAATAATATTAACTTTTCTGCATTTTTAGACACGAATGGATCGCATTGTAATCGAACACATGCTCCGAATGGGCTATTATGAAACCGCTGAATGCTTGGCAAGAAAATCTGATATTCGGGGCCTAACTAATCTAGGTAAAATATTTTTCATTTCAGCTTATTTTTGCTTGTCGACTTTGTCGTTTGTAATCTAATTGATTAATGAATCTAGTACATTAAGTAATAGCGTGCACTAGTTCGAAACTATAAATGCCTAATTAAGTTTTTATGCCCAAATACAGAGATTGCTGTAATGATTTGGTGTCGTCTTTCTAATATTCAAGCTTTTAGATAAGCATTCCACAGTAAGTTTATTTGTTGTATCTGGGAGCATTCAAAAAGGAATTAGTTATATTTTTGTAAATTCCTTTAGATATGTGTCAAATAATGAAATAAAGTATAACAAAATAAAATAAAAGAAAGTAAAGGAAAGGAAGGGAAAAGGTAAAAGAGTATAAAATAGAACACTATAAACCGAAATAAAATAAAATAAATTAAAATCTAAATAGAAACTGTATTATTAAAGCAAATAATATAGAATAAAAAGGAAACAGAAGAAGAAATTAAAATATACTGAAGGAAGGAACACCAAAAGGAAGGAAAAAAAAGAAAGGCGAAGAAAAGGAATAGATAATTCTAATAGAATAAAGGTTTGTGGTTGAATTTCAACCACTGGGCGATATCTAGTTATTGTAAATGATCAATGTGTTGTTTATGATGTTAATAGTGTTACCTTAAATAGGCAGACTACGCTTAATGGATTTCGCCGGTGTCATGATCATATCGAGTATCAGCTATAAACTTAAATCAGATAATCAATCTACATGGCTGTCTCCAGACCAAAAACCCTAGCAACCATGTGATATACTTATGGTATGCTTCCAGAGCTTTACATGTAGGTACGATTTGGGAATCCAACATCGACTAGGATCGATATCTACATAGCTGCAGCTTAGATCCGAGTTCGCCTGAAAGTTAAAGACTTACATTCTGCTTTCTGAGATCACAAGTGAACCCTGCTTATAAGGCCATGGTGAGATAGAAGCGGAACTCTTTTTCCGTAAGAAAACAAATTGATGCGATAAAGAGATTTAGTTACTAGCTAATTAATCATGAATACGTTGTTGTTGTTAATAGTGCTTCGTCCTGCCTAATAGGCACGATTACTCTGAGAATCGCCATCATGCTGCAAGGTAGCAAGTAGTTTCAACCTAGTGACATATTGGTGTTAGAAGAGTGGGCCCACAGGCAGGGCACGTATTTGGTAAGGGGGTGGTTGATTCTGGGTAAGTAACAGTTCACCTATAACGATAGCCAGAACGAAGTTGTGCTAATAATACTCTAGTTTCCCTCGCGAGGACGAGCTATTTCAGGTGGTTGGATGTCAATTGCGTGGTTCACAGGCCGAGATCAGAAGGATCTGTCAACCGACTAGGTTTCTTTTCTTTCTTTAAATGGTCATCTAACCGCCTGGGCCATTTTGACCGTCCAACAAAGCTCGCCAGTCATATCTTCGTTGCGCCAACTGACGCCAATTGAAAACACCGCGGGATCGCAAATCGGTCTCCACTTGGTCCTTTCATCGGACTGGTGGTCTCCCTCTTCCTCTGCTTCCACCGGCGGGTGCCGATAAGAATACCTTCCGGGCTGAAGCATCTTCGCTCATTCGTACAACGTGGCCTAGTCAGCGAAGCCTGTGTGTTTTAATTCGTTGAACTATATCGGCGTTTATGTAAAGCTCATACAGCTCGTCATTAAATCTTCTTCGGTACTCGCCGTCGCCAACGCGTAGAGGTCCACAAATCTTTCGAAGAACCTTTCTCTCGAATACTCCCAGAGCCGCCTCATCAGATGTTGTTAGTGTCCACGCTTCTGCACCATATAGCAGGACGGGTGAGATGAGTGACTTATAGAGTGTTATTGTCGTTTGTCGAGAGAGGACTTTACTTTTCAATTGCCTACTCAGTCAAAAGTATAATTTTTTCCACTGGCCCCCCTGTCCGAAACCTTGTTTAGTTTCGAACGGCTTGGAGAGGTGCTTCCCAACTCTGACCGAGCTGGCGGTGTTGTTCAAGGTAATTTTTAACAGCCGTATAAGTTTTGCTGGGAAGCCAAATTCAGACATAGCGGCATATAAGCAGCTCCTTAGCATGCTATCGAAAGCGGCTTTAAAATCAACAAAGAATTGATGTGTGTCTATTCTTTTCTCACGGTTTTTTCCAAGATTTTGCGTATTGTAAAAATCTGGTCGATGGTAGATTTACCAGATCTGAAGCCACACTGGTAAGGTCCAATAGTCTGTTTACGTCAGGCTTCAGTCTGTCGCACAATACACCTGATAGGACATTGTGTGCGATTTTCAAAAGACTGATTCCGCGATAGTTGGCGCAGTTTGCAGGATCGGCCTTCTTGTGGATTGGACAGAGAACACTTTGATTCGAATCTTAAGGCATGCATTCATCCGACCATGTTCTGCATAGAAGCTGATGCATGCGCCTTACGAGCTCCTCGCCGCCGTATTTAATAGCTCAGCAGGCAAACCATCAGCGCCAGCTGCATTATTGTTTTTCATTTTAGTCGGGTTTTGGAACGTAAATTCCACCATCCTCAATTGTGGGCTTGGGTTCGGCATCTTCTCTGGTTTGTTGCTCTGTTTCTCCAGTTAAAAGGGCAGAGAAGTGAACCCTCCATAATCTGAGTGCTCTCTGAACATCGGCCACCAGGGCGCCGTTCTAATTCTTACAGGAGTTTGCCCCGGGTTTAAAATTGTCCGTCATTCGCCGAATTTTTTTGAAAGAATTTTCGAGCGTTATTCCTGTTGGCCAGCATCTCAATCTCCTTGATTTCTCACTTTTCTGCCTCTCTTTTTTTCGCCCGGAAAAGCCGCCTCGCTTCCCCCTTCAACTCGCGGTAGTGTTCACACACACTCTTTGATCAGCCTGTATCCATTTGTCTGATCGTGGAGACTGAACTCCTTCTTACCCACCCTGGCGTTAAAGTCTCCAAGCACGACTTTGATATCATGACGGGGCAGTGCTCGCATGCTTCTTCCAGGTGCTCGTAGAATGCATCCTTTTCCACGTCGCCATTCTTTTCCTTTTTATGCGGATTGCGGCGAGACCCGGTGACTGAGTCTCTTCCACCAAAAAACCCACGCCAAATTTGCGTTTGTCTACCAAATCTGCACTTGGTTACCCAGAGGATACTTGGACGCAAGCGCCCGGAAGTAGTGAGCTGCTTGAAGCGCATGCAAAATATTGATCTGGCCATTCCCAGGTGAATGGCGATCAGAAACTTTCCCCACTTGCGTGGACTTTTACACACGCGTAACACCCTCCAGGACTAGGTTTGGAGTTCATATAAAGCCCGTCTATGTTGGCACAGATCGAACAGCTTTGTAATGTGGTGCCGGATCTTATATTGGTGTCGTTTTTAGTAGTGAGCTGCTTGAAGCGCATGCAAAATATTGATCTGGCCATTCCCAGGTGAATGGCGATCAGAAACTTTCCCCACTTGCGTGGACTTTTACACACGCGTAACACCCTCCAGGACTAGGTTTGGAGTTCATATAAAGCCCGTCTATGTTGGCACAGATCGAACAGCTTTGTAATGTGGTGCCGGATCTCATATTGGTGTCGTTTTTTTAACGACACATCCGGGTCTCATTGTAGTGTCCTTATGTCTCTAGGTGGCTGATCTTCATTCAATAGATGTAGCTGTGGGTGACTGTGTTTATGGCAGTTCCGTGAAAACTGTCTGCTCAACAGTTCCACGTGGTCTCGACCATTTACCACTTTAGTCTCTTGATGGAGGCGAGACTCAGATGACATAAGCAGACATCACGTGGCAGTTTTGATAGCGGTCTTTTGCAACTTCTTCTAGTTGGGTCAGAGAGTTTGGGCGACCATATCGGCGAAGCGTAATCAAAGCACAGGTGTGCCCGCGAAAAAGTTAAAGTTGGGAGCTGCCCCGCGGCTCCAATACATAATCCTGTAAGAAATAAATGCAGCACAAAGTAAGAGCTTATCAAAAACGTACCATTTATTGCTTCGTTCAAAACAGAAGTGATTTTACTAAGCTAAAACCTAAACCACCTTATTTCTAATTCTTACTTAATACCCTGCAGTCAACTGCTTAACTGGTTAGTAAACATTCTAGTTCATTGACTATACATTTTGTGGACGAATTCATACTAGTAAGTTGGTAATTAGTTATAAACCAGTTGTAAAAAGACCAATGAAACCCAAAAATGTGTATTTTAAATAATAAACTAAGCGACGTTGAAAACACACCATCTTCATGTAAGTTTCATGAACACATTTGGTTGTATATAATATTATATTAACAATTTTTTAGATAAAACGGTACCGATCACAGAACGCACAGGATGCAAGGCGTTGGATGTGAAGATAACAAATTTGCAAGGTATGTTGTTTAATAAGTATGATACTCACAGTCCGTAAAGAGGCGTGGCAAATATATGATATTATAACTCACGGCGTAATACTTTGTATATTATACAACCAAACTGTGAATACCCCAAGTTATAGATTTTCAACTATATACTATTTGAGTTTACCCTATATCGAATGGACCAATTTCTCATAAAACATTAAATATTGCATGCAATTGTATTAAATTTTTTAATTTAGGCTAGATTAAAATCCATGAACGACAGGGTTAAACCATCACAGTGCCGATAGCGCAATCGATAGTCTGCGGTGTTAATACTGCTGTAATTTTAATGAAACATAAACATATCGCGGGGTACGTTGTTTAATTGTGCAAATTTCTTTAATTATTACCGAACTGATGCAAAAATATTGAAAAATATTAGTATTGTGAAGTTGTGACCGCGCTGGTAAATTCCGTGTAGTATTTTCATTAATAAGGCAGTTTCTTTACGTACCGCAATGTGTGTTTGCCTATCATACAAAAGGTTCTATGTTCAAGAACGGGTATCACAAATTGAAAGAAGAGCACGGCCTCAATCTTTTCGGAGATATATTGCACCAAATTACTATCATTTTCTTGAGTATACATATGTATATAAGCTTTCTCCTGTAAGGATTTGGGTAATTGTTTCCTTCAGGAGACAACTGCTAAAACACTTCCGAAGTTATCGGGAAAGGTATCAAAAGACGCGTTTTGACTTCGGTATCAACAATCCAAAAGCGGATTTTCGAGTTTTTGTTTCAGTGAAGAGATATTTGCAATCAAAGTTGAAAATTTTCTGTCATTTTCATGTGTTTATTGTAATCACAGATTAGGGTGTACCGAAAAATGTAAAAGTGTGCTCTGCGCAGAAATATTGTGGACCGCGCAGCCGGTGTTGGACCGGCTAAGGGTTATTTTTTTGAAGGGCGGCCCACACAGAAAGGTGTTCTGCAAATAAATACCTTGGATCAAGCCCCCTATTTGGGATCGGGCCTAGGTAATTCTTGGGTTTTTTGCAAATAACTTTTCACTGAAACAAAAAATTGAAAATCCGCTTTTGGATTGTTGATACCGAAGTCAAAACGCGTCTTTTGATACCTTTCCCGATAACTTCGGAAGTGTTTTAGCAGTTGTCTCCTGAAGGAAACAATTACCAGGATTTGACCTTTCAGTATATTTACGTTTAAAATACAATGCCTCCCTTTGTCATTAACCGTAGCCCGAAGATATAGTAATTTGTATCATTTGTACTTTCAGATACTTTGGTACAGTTAAAAGAAACGATTTTATGTAAGAACTTTGCGTCTATTTTATATAGGAAATTTACTCATTCTTGTATATCATTTGCTTTAGCTTTCATGTCTTCGAAAAATACAGCGTTAATGACGGCACTTGCAGACCAAAAAGTGGTGATTAGCAAATTAGTTCGCTAAGATGCTGCATCTAGCTCAATTAAATCTAGTTTCCCAGTGCTTGTGCAGAGGATTTAGCGAGAATGGATGATAGGGCAGTTCCGGAGAACCGAAATTTGTTTGTAAGTAATTTGTGCCATGCATTTGTTTTCCTATCATACAAGGTCTAGGTATTTGTTTCCTTTAGGAGACACCTGTTAAAACACGTCCACAAATGCCGAGAGAGGTATTGAAAGACTCGTTTGACCTCTGTATGAATAATCCATAAAGGGTGGGTGCGTGATCCATGGTACTTAAGTGCAGAACACCTTAAAATAACCCTAAGCCTGTCCGACACCAGCTACGCGATTTATGCACAGATCACACTTCTGCACTTTTCAGAACATCCTATATCTGTGTCTACAACAACCACATGAAAATGATAGAAAATGTTACAACTTTGATTGCAAATATCTCTTGACAGAATAATTTTGGAAGTGTTTTAGCAGTTGTCTCCTGAGGGAAATAAACACCAAGATCTCCTGTAGTTCGACTTAGAACGTTCCTTTAGTAATTTAATTTTAAAAAATTTCACAAACGAGGGTGACCCAGCTGTACGGACATGACACAATTAATTTCTCGACTCATCAACTTATACGTATGAAACTATATCTAACTGCTTTAGTTGTTGTATTAGAGATGAAATCGCCTTGCATATTCCTCACCTTTCTTACTATCAACCTGTAGTGATTAAACAAGACCGCTTTGAATTGCATCGATGATTGCCGGCCACTCAGATAATTGGCGGCGCTTTCGACAGGGCGGAAGGGTTAAATCTTCAAGGTCCTTAAGAAGTTTTGCACGATTAACCGTGTCGAAGGCTTTCGACAGGTCTAGCACAACCAACACAGTCTTGTCATTAGGGCGATTTTGGTTGAGACCAACATTTATCTGAATGGTGATAGCATTTAGCGCGGTGGTCGTGCTATGCAATTTACTGAAATCATGCTCATGTTCGCCGAGACGCAGGTTAGCGGTGTAATAAGGGAGCAAAACCGAGATGTTTCAACATCAGCATGGATATACCGTCGGGGCCGATCGATTTGGAGCCTTTAGACCCCTGCATGGCCTCCCGAACTTCCATGGTTTCTATTTTTTCGTTTATCCGCTTCCCTGCTGGTCCGTCCGATTTCCTTGTCCCCCGTAAGATGCAATACAAATTGCCGGCAGATAGCGCTCGCGCATCTCTTTGGTTTCAACTGTACCTTATCACCGAAGGTGATGGATATTTTGTCGTTAGGTTTGGTCGGCTTTGCCAAGGATTTAACAGTGGACCATAGTTTGCCAACACCAGCAGAGACGTTGCAGGACCTTAGGCGCCCCTCCCCTTTTGCGGCTTTCGTGTTGATCAACCAGCCGACTGATTTTCGCATTGAGATCTTGAATTTGGGGATCCGCCCTGGGTAGGGACGAGCCTTCCTGAAGGAATGTATTCGTTTGAGGCTGAATCGGTGATCATGCGAAACGCTTTTTTCCCTTATCATACGTGAGACGTTGTGGGAAGAGCGGCGAAGGAGCTCTCATTAAAGTTAAGAAAAACTACCCAGTTAGCTTTGTTGAAATTAGTGAAAGTTCGGCTTTCGGAAGTGACAGGCGGTCGGGCGAGATCGATTGAGAGGACAGTTGGTAAATGATCTAATGCAAGAGTTAGCATTGGACGCCCGTCAACTCAGTTTATAAGACTTGCGCTGACGATGGTAAGATCTGGCGAACGTGAATAATTCACCGCGACTATTGTGGGGGTATCACCGTTCATACGTCGAATCGTCTATTTGTTCGGCTAACTCCTGTCGCCGACCATCTTGAGGGCTAGAGGTCATGGTGTGCTTTAAAACCTCCGAGCATTACACGATTTTAGCCTCATTTAGTTTATGCCGCTGTATGGACGAAAGTATAATACTCACGCAAAATGGGTATCGATTACAAGTACACTAGGTATTGTATGTTTGATGTGACTTAAACTAAGACTTTACTTAATATTTTTAATGTCCAAACTCGCATGCTTTGGCAATTTCAATATCTAGATATATTTACTTTCACAGATTACTACCTTTAGGAGCTTGCTTCAGAACTCGGTGCGAAAGAACATCCTTAAAGTATTTAGCAGTGAGCTGATAATGGAATTCAACATAGAGGGGACTCATGGAAAGAAGAGTCTAAAAGAACAAAAACATTGTATTCAGTATTTTTGGGTAATACACATAATGAGAATTTATTGAATCGACACAAGTATAATATAGTATAATTTTGCAGAATCCATCATTAGCTTAACATCGAACGATGAGCCGGAAACACAACTGAGGAAAGCGATTCAGTTGCATAAAAAGCGTGTTTTTCAAAAAAGGAGCGGTGTGTCTAAAGCCCTGAAAGCTGCAGCAGCACAAGAAGAATAGAATGTTATATATGCATGTAGATTATTGTATAACTGATAGATTAAACTTTTTTCAGCGATTCATTAGCTTAATGCACAACGCAACTAGCTAATAATAATACGATTTTTTGGATCGTTTATTAAAAACTGCAATCACGGTTTGACTTAAATATATTTAATGACTTTTGCTTATAATAAGTACTCAAGTTCCTGAAAATTTCTTAACATAATTAATATAAAAATCATGTGCCTGAATTATATTTTTAAATTTAGTCTAAACAAATGTATATGGTATCTACACTAGGCAGACTAAACCTTCGTTCAAGAATTTTTGGTTACAGTCACCAAGTTCTGCTTCTAGTAAATTATTTATATATTGTATGTATGTATTATACGAACAATGTTAGTTTAGATCGAAACTGCATAACGATTAACTTCAAGCAAAAATAGCGAAAACTTGAGGAATTTTCATAAAAATTTTAATTTTACTTAAGATTTTTGAGAATGCACTTTTCCTAACTTCTTACTTTTTTTTAAAAAAAAGTTAAGCTGAAAATTCTATTACAAAAGTGCTTTGGAATTATAACGAAATCATATAATATATTACATATTATGTTCGTTTAAAATGTGGCAACAGAAAGTTTCTTTCGATAGCGAATTTATTTTTACATATGTAATTGTACTACAATGGTTTAATGTACTGAATTATTTTTTATTTTCATATATATTTTTATACTTATTCGATGCTTGAATTTACAATAAAATGTTTTGAAACTTATTTGTCGATTTTCGTGTACGAGTACTTTTCAAACCGAGCGTAGTACAGGGTGGCTGATGAAAGCCGCTACCAAAAAAAAATTAAATAACGTTTTTTCTATTTAATGAATCTGGTTAATTTTTTTTTTATTTTGCAGATTGACTTTTACATTTAACAAAAATGGATAACTGGGACACTGAAACAAGAATTTGGATTGTCCGCCGCTATCACGCACTGGAGTCCGTAGTTTCGGTTCAAAGAGGGTATAGGCGCACGTTTGGCGGCAATCCTCCGAGCAGATGGACCATAATAAGACTTGTAAACAATTTTGCCGAGCATGGGACAGTCAACAGAAGACCTTACCATCGAAACCCTTCAGTTCGAACGGAGGAAACAATCGCTGCTGTAGCTGCTGCCATACAAAACAATCCACGTGTTTCGACAAGAAACTTATCTGCTCAAATGGGTGTAAGCAGACAGTCATTACAGTCAATTATGCACAAAGATTTGGACTTATTCCCATATAAAATTCAAATGGCCAACAAATTGAACGCTGCAGACTTGCCGATTCGCTTGGAATTTTGCCAGAAGATGCTTCAAATGGTGGAAGAGGATGGAAACATGTTGAACTGTCTTTTCATGTCTGACGAGGCCCATTTCGATTTAAACGGCAACATAAACAAACAAAATTGTCGAATATGGAGTGCTTCCAACCCACAGATACTCCATGAGACGGAAATGCACCCACTTCGTGTCACAGTGTGGTGTGCAGTTTCATCACGCTGCATTGTCGGGCCCTACTTCTTCGAAGAAAACGGTCACACCGTTACGGTTACTGGAGACCGTTACTTGAGCATGTTGAGAGAGTATTTCTATCCAGAATTACGCCGAATGAGAATTTCTTTCAACTCTGTGTGGTTTCAGCAAGATGGTGCAGCTCCTCATATAGCCCAACCTGTTATGACAGAATTGCGACGAAAATTTCCCAATAAGCTGATATCCAGAAACTCCACATTCCGTTGGCCACCCAGGTCGCCTGACCTTATTGCACCTGACTTTTTCTTGTGGGGTTATTGCAAACAGGAAGTCTTCAAAGCAAAACCAACAAATTTGAATGAACTAAGGCAATCCATTCGAGAAACAATTGCGGGTATTCCTGTCTCAACTCTCCAAGCAGTAATGAACAACTTTTTGGTAAGATGCCACACCTGCATCGACGAGCAGGGGGGGCATTTAAATTCCATTATTTTTAAAACTAATTAAGCTATATTTAATAAAATTTAATGAGCTTTAACATGAATAAAAGAAAAATGAATTCCATACACTGAAAAACAAATTATTTGAGTTTCTTAATGTAGCAAAATTCATCAGCCACCCTGTATAAACCAGTACATTAAGTGATATGATGCTGATGCATTTATGAACTAATATGTAAACTGGTATAATCTTGCTGTATATTGTAGCTAGTATGCCGACTGGGATGATTCTGGGACATTTATGAACTAGTATGTAAACTGGTATGATCTTGATGTATATACTGACTAGTATACCAACTGGTATGCTCCTGGTGTATATACGGCCTAGTATGTTGAATGGTATGAAATTGATGGTTATAATGACTAGTATATCAAGTGGTATATTGCTGATGCAGAGGCTAGTATGCCAATTGGTATGCTGCTGATGCAGAAGCGGCCAATTGCCATCTCGTAGGCCATCGCCGTGTTAAAAATACCAGTTGCTAATATGAAAAAATTACAGAACTCGAACTAGTTGAGCTGGTTTGACAAACTAGTATAAAACTAGTAGAATTGACTGCAGGGTATTTGCTGACACCGCGCTTCCCACGAAATACGTTTTTTATTTGTTCAATAAGGTATCGATTTACGTTATGTTGTATTGCAGGTGAATTGCCTGCTTACGACATGCGCGTGTTTTGGGAAGTGCAGAGTCAGGATATTCACACCGCTATGTGGATTGGCCCCAATGATAACTTCAATAACCTGTGCCGGTAACCTTATATGTAGCAAGCAACCCTTCTTTATCTTCTTCCAAGTGCTGCCGACAAGTGACCTGAGGATCTTGTTGCGGCTCTGTTCCTTTGAGGCTATCTCGGTGGCATGATTAGCGAAGGTAGGTACGTAATCATTTAACTCTTGTCATATCTGCGCATTCCACGTAGTAAAGATAGTTGTCGTTGATTTAGCCGAAGATAGGGTCAGATTTCGCTCGTTCAAGAAGCTGAAAAGGACATAACTATTGATCCTTGTAAAGACTGCTTCAATGGAAGCTCCTTTGCCCGAAGCAATAATAGTACAGTCGTCCGCAAAGGCGCCTATTGAGAGAAGGAAGCCTCGATATATAGAAATTAATATAATAATAATAATTCTCAACGGGTAACCCCCGCATAACGCACGGCTGTTTATATATACATATATTGAGTCGTTGAAAGGCAGGGGGTTGTTAAGTGTCGAGATCTAAAACTGCTCAGCTACAAAGGAAAAATCATCAGCTAAGTAGCACTAGAAGTTGAAACTTATAAATAATGTATTAAGCGAAGAAAGAATCAGATCGATTGTAAAGAGTAAAAAAAAAAAAAATTGCATGTATCTATTGTTTTTTGTTTACAGATCATCGAAGTGAGTCTTTAGCTTTGTTTAGAAGTCTACATCTTTGATATATGTAAATGTTTTATTAAACAAATTATTTGTATTTTAGTTCAGAGGTGTGGAATTATAATTCATAATGTGTTCAAAACGGTAAGTTTTTGTTAAATTTATTACAGAAAAAATTGAGTTTACACACATAATTTATTAATTCATAGCCTGTCCGACAAAACAGTGAAAAAAAGTTTTATTTTTGTAATTTTTTTTTTGTAAAAAAATTATGCCAAACTTCGTGATCGTTAAAACGATCGGTAGTAATATGGGGATGTAATTTTATTTCACAGTACAAATTTGATGCTCGATGAAATCATTGATGAATTGGAGAAATTAGATGATGATAGCCCGTTTTTAAGAAATATAACAATTTTTCCACCTGACAACGCCAATGCTGATCTTACCGATGAAGATTCTCGTGACAAAGAATATGTGACTTTGGACAATCTTCCAGGTTTGATATAGATGTTTGATATTTTCTTGTTCAAAATTATTTTATATACCCAATATCGGTTTCTTTATTTGTGTAGGTTCTCAACTACGAGCTGCAGCAGAGATTGATTGCATGTACTCTGACAGTGAGGAAGACGACGACGACATACGACGACATGTCTGTTTTGGCTAAAAGGGCTCGAATCAGAGAGGAACCTTCTCTAACCAGTTTAGCTACAACAACTATCAGTCCATCAACCGTTCCATTTATTGATCCAACCGTATCAAACAAACAAAAATATATTTGGAGAAGTCGCCACAATCCTTGCGAGATAAGAGAATGGGAAGAAAACCAGGGGCCAATATACCCTCAAACACCAACGTATTATTTTGATTGTATGTTTGGTGACGGCGTAATCGACTTATTGGTTACATACACTAATATTTACGCTACTTAAAAAAACAAAATTGGTGATGTTATAAACAGCGAAATAAAGGTCTTCGTGGCTATTCTACTTTATAGTGGATATGTTGTAGTTCCCAGAAGAAGAATGTATTGGGAAATATCATCAGACTCACAATTCAGTATTACATATAACACCATTTTAAGGGATAGATTCGCATTTATCATGACCCACCTGCACTTTTGTGACAACACTCAAAGAGCAGCCGAAAGCGACAAGTTTGCAAAGTTGAGATCACTTTTCAATATGCTGTATGAAATATTTCTCGATATGGTACACTTACAAGAGAATTACAGTATTGACGAAGCTATGGTACCTTACTATGGGGGACATAGCTGTAAACAATTTATATGGGGCCAATCAGGTGGGGCTATAAGTTTTGGGTTGGCGCAACTACATTGGGATATGTTCTATGGTTTGATCCGTACCAAGGCCATGCAACAGTAATTTCATCGGCTTATAGACAGTTAGGTTTAGGGTCTGCTGTTGTTTTGCGCTTCGCTGATTTTTTACAAGTTCGCTATCCAGATGCGCCTTTTCACCTATTCTTTGATAACTTCTTTTCCTCTGTTTCCTTTTCCAAGAATTAGGTAGAAGAGGACTCAAAGCCACGGGGACTATTCGCGAGGACCGCACTAAAAACTGTCCTCTCCCGAGCAATAAAGATTTCAAGAAAACAGAAAGGGGCACGTTCAAGTCCAAGGCAAGCCACCCTGGAGATATTTTGGTTTGTAAGTGGAACGACAACAGTGTGGTGACTGTGGCTTCAAATTCGGAAACCGTGGAACCTTTAAACAAAGCAAAACGATTTTCCAAGCAACAAAAGAAATATATACAGATTGATCAGCCCAAAATTATAAAGACTTATAATCAAAATATGTGAAGGGTCGATAGATCCGATCAAAACATTGGACTCTATCGTACATCTATTCGTGGAAAGAAATGGTACTTTTCATTATTTGCTTACTGCTTAGACATGGCCGCTAATAATGCTTGGCAACTTTACAAACTTAATGGAGGACAGTACGATAATCTTTTATTTCGGAAAACTATCGCCAGAGGTATCTTGGAAACGTAGAAAAAAGCGAGAAGCGCGGCCCCTGCCGTACTCCTAGTTCTTATAGGGAAAATTCGCGTTACGACAAGATTGATCATTTAATAGAGTACAAGGAATATCAGCTTCGATGTTTGCTTTGCAAAAAAAATACAAACTTTATAGGCAAAAAGTGTGAAATTCATTTGCACCCTAAAGGATGCTTCGCTATATACCATACGCCTACATAGATAAACTGAGTGCTGACATATATATTTATTATTTATTTAATTAAATTTTTTTTTTTCAAATAAATGTGAAATTAATTATAACGTATTGAAGTAAGAATGAAATTAAATAAATTATTTTCAGTATAAAAACAAGTTTCTTTTATTGCGTTGTACTTGTATGAGCGGTTACCTGGCCCCTTGTTCCTACCGATCGTTATAACGATCAACATTTTCCGAGCTTTCCAGAAGACTTACGAGCTTCCTTACTGTTTTCCTGGCCAACTATATGCATTTCAGCAATAATAGCAAAAAAACACGCCGAAACTGCACAAAAAATAGTTTCAGGTCCAAGTGGGTTAATGCTAAAAAGCGAGTCAGAAATATCAAATGTGCTGGAGTGAGTGTTATAATTATCACACAAACATCATAAAGGCTCATTTAATTTAAAATTAGTGCTACACTGTTTCAAAAAAAGTGGTTTAAAATGTCTTGAGGGCCGAAAAGGAATGTTAAAGATTACTTCTCCCAACAAAAATGGGCTAAAGACCAACCCGTTTAATAATTTAATCATAGATATTGTTCCGAGCATTTCTCTACGACTAGCAGGGGTAGGAAGGTTAATAAGTTTCAAGCGATTAGTATAGGGAGGCAAATTATACAAAGAATCCCGTGAAAGATCTCTTAAAGCGAAAAGTAAAAATTGCTTTTGAACCGATTCTACCCGATCAACGTGGACCTGGTAGCTCGGATTCCAAATAATTGAGCCATATTCTAATGTCGGTCTTACTAATGTTGTAAAAGGGCTTTAGTTACGTACGGATCACTAAATTGTTTTAACCATCACTTAACGAATGATAACACACCCCTAGATTTATTGACGGTTGCATTAATATGGAGATTGAAGCTAAGTTTACAATCCATCGTAATTCCCAAGTCCACAAAATCATGCACTTGTTCAAGACTATGATTGTTGATTATGTAGGAAGCTGGCTGTGTATTTCTGCGCCAAAAACACATATATTTACATATTTTGAGATTGAGTGGCATATAGTTTAGATCGCACCAAGCACCCAGTCTATCAAGATCTGATTCAAGTAAATCTCTATTTTCGCTCACCGAAAAATACATAAACATCTTAACGTCGTCTGATTACACCAAATTTTAGAAAACTTGATAGTACTGGATATATCATTAATGAACAGAAAATACAGAATCGGGTCAAGATGGCTACCTTGAGGAACTCCAGAAGATACATCAATGACTTTAGATAGCGCATTTTTAAAAGTTACTCTTTGTGCCCTGAAAAGAAGATAAAAAGATATCCAGCGGGTGAAACTGGGTTGAAAGCCCGGTAGAACAAGTTTATGAATAAGTAAAGAATGGCAAACTTTGTCAAACGCTTTACTGAAATCTGCATATATAACATCTGTGTGCATTTTAAACGCGTTTGAAACATGGGTTCTGAATTCTAGTAGGTTCGTACTTGTTGATTTTCCTTTACAAAAGCCGTGCTGGCAATCTGCAATCAATGAGCATATAGAAGTTGTAAGCTGATTTGTAACAATGGCTTCAAATAATGCCGCGGTTATCTACAGATGACCTATTCCCACTCTTATAAAGTGGTATTAAGGCTGGGTCGCGGCGCCAATTTTTTGGCGTTGATACCTTGAAGCCAGCGCCATAGGTATCAGGGCAGTGCGTTAACGCAATTGCGTTAAGTGCTTTTTTGGCGCAATGATACCATATTGATAGAGGCGCAGTTTATGAGACATCACCGAAAACTAATACAAAGAGTTTTGGCGTATCTAGAGACGTATTCATGCCACGATAAAGAATCCAAAGGCGGAGAATCACTTTTTTTACCCGTTCAAAAATAATGAGCAAAAATAGTTTGCTCCGGTAATAATATAGTTTGGGAGACACCATTGAGTACTGAACGAAAACGGTCCGATGGGGTATCTACACCCATCGAAATCTGAGACATCACCGAGCGAAATCTGACCCTATCTCCGACTAAATCGACGGCGACCCTGTTTACTACATGGAATGCGCAGATGGGGCAAGAGTTAAATGTCCACGTAGACGGAGTACCTCTACCTACTGTCAACCACCCGACATTTGGTGTGACATTTGACAACGGCCTCACCTTCGCTGGTCATGCCACCGCAATAGACTTAAAGGTACAGAACCGCAATAAGATCCTCAAGTCACTGGCCGGCAGTACTTGGGGAAAAGACAAAGAAACATTGCTTGCTACATATAAGGCTATTGGCCTTGCGAAATGCTAAGAAGGTAGTTCTTGTTCAACTGTTACAAACCGCAACACCCTTACAAGCACCTGCTTAAAAAAAATCCCCGCCCCCGCCAAGTAAGGATACATTTCCGTAAGCACTATGATAAAATCCGGCATCACATATTATCGCCGTATGATCCAAAGGTGTATTGACAGGCCCTCAAAAACATTCACACAGAGTCGGTAAACTCATTTGTCAGCTATCTACCAAGCAATATCGTTATTCAGACACAAGCTCCACCTGTTACTGAACGCGTACTTCTGAGGGAGACACGAGTCACACTTGCCCAACTTCCATCAGGATACTGGTACAGATTAAACTCTTACCCATCCGGACGTAACGTGTGTATCCCCATGACATCAACCATCGC
Organism: Merzomyia westermanni; assembly: GCA_949987695.1. NCBI lineage: Eukaryota > Metazoa > Arthropoda > Insecta > Diptera > Tephritidae > Merzomyia > Merzomyia westermanni. Next base: position 100,484,368 of record OX465288.1, on the reverse strand, counting down.
TTCATTGCTCGATGAGTATACTTTTCTAACACAAATTTCATACTGGTACAACCATAATGAACCCATCCTGGGACTCCCATTTGCAGATATTCATGCTAAAGAAAGTGATGATTAGACAGGTCGCCGCATCGCTACAGCAACAACAATATCTTTTTTCTATACAGATTTTTGCGTTTTTACCAAATTTCCAAAGTAAAAACTTGAAATTAGTAGGTGAATTCTGTAACCACTATCTAGGTAGGTAAGTAGGTAAAATGGTTGCAACCCAGGTCGCCCAAGTAGCATTAAGAAGCCGTTTTGATGTCATGAAAACTCGTCGAACCTATTAAAATAGTATGCATGTAGGTCTCCAAAAAGGGGCTCCCAAAGGAGTTTAGACGCAGTGTTGCCAGAGCCGGGCATTTGCACAGGAAATGCTCACCGGTCACTTTGGCAGTCACGTCCTTACAACTTCTGCAGGTGTCATGGTACGGAATGCCCATCTTTTCCGCAAGTGTGCCTATCGCCCATGGACCTGTGCAGACCGCTATAAATTCGTGGGTGTCAACCCTGGGCCTGCTTAGTAGACTCCTTGTCCTCCTCTCGCTATAGTTTGGCCAGTTGGATCTCGATGTTGCACTAGTGTTGTGTTCTTCCAGTTCAGTTGCGCTTTGTTCCGGTAGTAATTTTGAATGTTACCCCTAGTTACTGCTAAGCGTACATCCATTTCTAAGCTGGTTGTTTTCTCATTTCCTTCTGATGAGTCAATGCGTGCCAGCTCATCGGCTCTCTCATTACCCTCAATTCCTCTGTGGCCCAGAACCCAGGTAATGGATAGTTCAAGATTGGTTAAAGTAGTCAAAATTTGCTTGGATTCCTGCACCACATTCAAAGTTGTATGTGGCGCTGCTATTACCTTTATTGCTGCGTGGCTGTCAGAAAATATCGTTACTTTACTAGTTATGTTCCTGTCCTTGAGTGATTTGCACGATCGCAAGATCTTCTGCTTAAAACACACTGCAAAGCAAAGGTAGTCTGAATGATACAGAGATGTCTAAGGACTCCCGGCCCCTACCCCTGATTCCATCTTGGATCCGTCGGTGTATATTTGAATGCCGTCTTCAACTGTAATCGTGCCCCTTTTCCAATCGTTCCTACTTGGAATGTTAGTAGCCGCACTGCTCTCAAACTTTAGTTTGTGAGAAGAATAATCTGTTTTGGTGCTAATTGTGCCCGCTGGTAGATTGTAAAGAATACTACTATGCCCTTGCTGAGTATCTTTCCAGCAGCCAGACTCCCTGAATCTAAGTACAAAGCCGCAGTGAGGCAAGTGCGTAAGGCTCCAGTGGCACCAACGCATGCGTTGCGCTGGACCTTCTGTAGGCTGATGAGAGTGTAGTTCTTCTGAAGAGCTTCCCACCACACTACAGATTCATAGGTCAGCACTGGTCATAGCAACATATTCGGCTGGAGACAATATTTCTTGCCAAACATTGATTTGCAGGCGTAGAAAGCAATGCCGGCCTTCATCACCCGCTCTTCGATGTACGCTTGTCAATTCAATTTACAATATATTATTAGTTCCAGATATCTGGTGCTAGGAGATAGGGAGAGCTGCTGGCCATTTAATTTAGGTGGTTGGAAGGTAGTAGCTAGCTTTTACTTCCTCGTGAAGAGTAAGAGATCCGTTTTATCCGGGTTTAACCTAAGGCCACATTCTTGTGCCTACCTACTTAGTTTTGCCAACGTCCTTTCCATGTTGTTTTTTTTTGTCAACACAATAAGAACCTGGAACTCCATACCAGCTTCTGTTAGGGGTAAGCTAAACAAAAGCAATGTCAAGCAAGTCTTATACACTTATTTCTCTACCTTGTCACATAATTCTGACCGACCATCTTGAATCAACTAGCCTATATTAAACTCTGTAGATTTTAAGTTTATACATTTTTGTTTTTCTTTTTTTTTTTTTTTTTTTTTAATGATACTTTTATTGTGTACTTTATCTTCTTAAGTTTTTCAAAATGTAAAAATGTTAACTTTTTTTGTTGTACTATGAAAGATGTCACATCTCATTGTACTAATGCTTATGTTTAAATATAAATATGAAATATGAAATATGTTGTTGTTGTGGTAACGACAAAAACACTCCCCGAAGGTTTTGGGGAGTGTTGTCGAATTAACAGTCCTTGGCCGGGTTTGAACCCGGTACGCTCCGGTACTCCCTTGCGGTACTGCCCGACTGTCGTGGTAGCGATTTAAGGCCAGTGAAACCTTCTAGGTCATGTCACCCCTCCCTCCGTAAGGAATGATAAGATGGGTAATGACAGGTGAGAGGCATCATATCCGTAGATCAACCATCGAGTTGCACGTCATTACCTTTGTGCATATTAGTCGCCTCTTACGACCGGTATGCCTACCTCAGGCACATTCTAAACCCGTAACCCGCAGGGGCGACGGTCTTTCCATGATTTCACTCGTCACGGAAGGGAAGGGACCCGAGACCAGGATCGCCACATCGTCGGCCTAAGCCACAATCTTTACCCCACTGGTATTGAGTTTTACTAGGATCTCTTTCATAGTAAGGAGCCACAGCAGAGGTAAGAGGACCTGCCCTGCGCTGTGCCTCTACATATCCGCTTACTGATTTTTGCTCCCCCTCGCTCAGCTGATATTTCCCGATCAAGAAGTAGGGACGAGATCCAATTCCTTATCGGTTCCTTCACCCTGCCCTAACTAACGCTGATGATATTGCGTCGGCTCTAACGCGGCCTCCCCAGCAACAAACGCAGCTAAAGTAAATTCTGTATATAAAAGGGACGTCTCAACTATTCGCTTCTTGTAGTGCGGCCTCTGTAGTTTTCACCCTGAGATAGGCGTGCTGCGCATCCGAAAGAGTAGCTTTCAGAATAAGTTGCCGTATATGCATGTCTAATAGTCTCTCGAAAGTTTTTAGCACGAAGGATGTGAGGATTATTGGCCGATAATCCTTGGCCACTGAGTCCTTCGTGGACTCAATCGGCTCGCAGTGTTCCTGTCAGGATTTTGTCCTTGTGATTCGCACAGCTTTTCTATACTCCTTCAAACAGATATTGTACTCCTGAAAGTCCCTCCTTGAGTAGCACTCATTGAAGACCCTCTTGACCTTAGGTCGCTTAGGCTTTTATCCCACAAGGGTGTGAAGGCCTTTTTGCTCTGGATATTGGACAGGAAACTTTATAGGCAACGGTGGGAGGGCTTCCCGCGATACATATACATAGGTTGTTTGATAATAAAAAGTAAAAAATAGATTCACCCCATTCGTTTTTTATACGGCCACATATCGAGTGTCTGGCATTGGCGTCGCAACCCACGAGGATAGCTTCCTTATTCCATCCACCAACAGCTGTACTTCCACAGGAGGTGCATGTGAGCCATGTACGTCGAGACGATCGTCAGACTACGCCCGCAAGCCCTCGATTTACCTTCTGTAGAAGGTGTAGAACAGATTGTTGTTCCCGGTATGTAGGCCATACCCACGGCTATATTTGAGTGTTGCAGGTTAACCTGCGCCACCCTAATCATCGGACCATGGGGGCACACTTGCACCTTTTTCGGAGCTTGACGAAGCAACAACCCCAGCTGGCCCTGCCAAGCTGAGCTCCTCCAGGAGTTTGTTGGCGTCGTCAACCTCAAGTTTGTTCCCCCTCTCCTCGAGTGCCCCCAGGCACTCGTTAGAGATCAACAGTAGCACTGGATGGCTGTTCTTCTAACTTCAGAACCGCCCAGTCATATATCGGGACACCCGGGTTCTGAATCTTCAGACATTGGATGAGTTTACTCTCATCCAGCTTTATTTTGGGCAGCCAAATGCGCGCCCGGGGAGTAAAAAATTTACATGTTTGCCCGTGCGGCGCTTTTGGTATTATAAGACTGGGTTTTCCCCTGGATTTGGCGTTACGTGGAGATCTGATACTGATAACGTCGAATCAGCTTGTTTACGATGGGCCTTAGTCTTTCACACAATACACCAGATAGTCCCTTATAAGCGATATTAAACTATACTAAAAATATCACCGCTCGACATTGTAAGATAAGGTGACTTACAAAAGTCGAAGTTAGTCTTATTGTAACCAATTCCAAACGGATCCGTTTTTTCATCCTGCCTTTAATGTAAAGGCTAGACGAGAAAACGGCCCTAAATCGTTTAGGTATCTAGTTCGTCTTATTGCCTGTGTATATTATACATTTCATTAAAATACTTACACATGCGACCCGTTGGAGCCGTGGCTTCTGACTCCATATAGGACACCAGAAGAATGGTCGGCATAATTACGATTCAATGACATTCATGCGAAATGCCATTGAACGTACAAATGGGGTTGGCATTACACACCTGAGAAAGCTGTAAAAATTTTAAACGTTCGCTGTTGTTTACACAATATTTGCATACATTTTAAAGTGGATTTTGCCAGAGCCTGATCTTGAAGTTTGCAATAATGATATGGAGTACATTCCAATAAATACAGAACATAACTGGGAAATTTCTAGGTAAGAAACGGCATCCGTGATTCCATTGCTAACTAAATACATGTATTTTTTTAGTTCATGTTTTTATAACAGTAACTTAAAAGATTAAAGACTGGTATATAAAAGAATTTCGTTAAATTTTCAACAATGTTTGGACTCTAATGTCACTGGTTGTTTTTGTAGTATAACAGATATTTTAATTGATCACTTGTAACTTATTGTATGTAAACTACACCTTTTCAACCCAATAAAGAAAAATCGTTAATTATAAAGAGAAAATATAAACTCGTAACGAGAATACGCAAACTAAAATAAGAAAAGGTCAAATGACAATTAGAAAATAAAAATAAGAAAACATAATTTTGTAATGATGGCTGATTCCAAGTCAAAATTGATTAAAGAGAATTTTGCAAGAGCTACACAGCATACACCAACTATTCATGCAGATGCACCTGCCTGCAAAATATGGAACAATACACCAAAAAGTTGGAGTTCTCATTTTCAATTTACATATTCTCATTTTGAACTTACAGTTTCTTATTTCAAACTTACGTTTTCTCATTATTGAGTTAAAAAGGTGTAGAATATTTAAAAAAAATTTCATACTGATATGCACTACACCTTTTCCAGATTGAATTCAGAAAACTCCAATTATATTTCAGAAAACGACAATTGAATTTCAGATTTGGCAATTGGATTTCGGAGCATGTCAATTGAATTTCAGAATAGGCAATTGGATCTCAGAATGTGTGAATTTGATTTCAGAAATAGACAATTGGATTTCAGAATGTGTCAATTGGATTTCAGAAATCGTCAAGTGGATTTTAGAAAATACCTTTCGAACTGTTGTTGCGATGCTAATACTTGATTTTGTATAAAGAAGGCCATGAAATATGCAAAAATTATTTGCTATGGAGTAAATTATTTCCTAAATTTTGTGCCGGTCAGTTGTAATTGTGTTCTTACCAATGGAGTTTCGCGATAACTGTGTAATTTGTATTATTATTTTCCAACTTTGCGTAATAAATTTGTTTTTATCTGAAATCCAATTGACGCCTTCCGAAATCCAATTGTCTATTTCTGAAATCAAATTCACACATTCTGAATTCCAATTGCCTATTCTGAAATCCAATTGACACATTCTGAAATGCAATTGCCTATTTCTGAAATCATATTCACACATTCTGAATTCCAATTGCCTATTCTGAAATCCAATTGACAAATTCTGAAATCCAATTGCCTAATCTGAAGTTCACTTGATGTTTTCTTAATTCAATATGGAAAAGGTTTAGTTCGTGAACTATGATTATTTGCTGGTTTTTAAAAAATTTATTTTTACCTGGGTAAGAGTTTCTGAAAATTTATTTTTGATCAATAGTAGTATTTTTTAAATTGTATAACAACCGATAACTAGACCCATTTTGACAATTCAAATACCAATTAAGATTATAAGTGTGGAAGTTTGAATATCTGGCATCCATATGCGGGACCATTTTTTTCTCATTTGAATATCTTAGAGAGTAATATTTTGCACAATCAAAATATATATAATAATAATATTATGCTCAAAAGTTGTACTTAAATATTATGAGCTACAGATCTTTATTTAAGGGTTTTTGATTTAAAATATTTTAGTTTCTTTAAATATTTTCGAAAAGTTTAGAGTACAGACTAAACTTAAATTAGATTTTTAAAAATTAAAATGATTAAAACATTTTGAATGTGCTATGGTTAAGAAACGCACTATATTATTTTTACAATGCATGTATATCCAGTGGTGCACACAATAATAGGAGTGAAATTAAATTATTCGTGTAAACCAAAGCGAAGTCTATGAGAGAAACCACATAAATAAAAATTCCAAAGCTTACACGAAGTTCAGGAAAGTTTAAAAAGTTGCCGTCAGAATTGTAAACTTTTTTGGGCAGAATTTTTAGAAAATTTGTGAGTACACAGTTTTGTAGATCAATCAATTTTAGTACAAAAATGTGCAAGTTAGGAGTTGCTTTAAAATCTCCCTGAATTCTCACAATTTTTTTCGTCGAGGGGGTTGAGTAATATCTTCCATACAACGCAGGGAAAAAAATAAATTTTTCTACGAAAGTGTGTGGAAGAAAATACTCAACATCCTCGACGAAAAAAATTCTAAAAATTCAGAATAATTTTTGAGAAAGTTCTAACTTGCCCATTACACTGTGGAACAAATTCAGGTTAGCAAAAGTTAGGTCGATTCTGAGAGTGAGGGGTGAAAATAGAAGCTAAACTAGAAGACCCGTATCGCGGCGTTTGTTTATGTTAGCTCGAATTTTTTTTTAATCGACCTTCTAACTTTTGCAGTCAAATGCAATCAATTTCTTTCCCTTCTTCCTCTATTTCCTCGTCTTCCTCTTTTTTGTTTCCAACCACAGCACAGGTAGCGATTTTTATTTATTTCGTACAAGCGAACTAAAATCAAAAATAAAGATTCAGTTAAGACTCGAAACTCAGCCGAAGCTGATGTCTTTTAATTTTCGCTCGGTCATGATAAAATTCGCTATTAATTTTTTTGGAACTTATTTCATTTTGTGAGTGATTTAAGTTAAGTGCATCGGTTTCATAAAAATAACAAAAACAACATTGTATAATATCTATCTATCTATGGCGCGATATACAACAGGTATATCATCATAAACCTCCTAAGAGATTTTTGCGCCAAGCTTCTCTTCCAATTTGTGGTGTGCCGATTTGAATTTTCCCTACAAATTGGTGGGACCTACAGTTTTTTGCCGACTCCGAACGGCATCTACAAAGGAGACGAATTTTTTGCTGAGAAGCCTGTCATGGCAGAAATACACTCGGAGAGTTTGCCAAACCACTGCCGAGGGGCGACCCCGTTTTGAAAAACTTTTTTCAAATCACTTTTGATGTTACCTGTACCAGGGCTCGAACCATGGACTTTCGGTGTGGATGTATCAACTACCATAAAACTTTGAATAAAAGGAAAGCAAAGAATAGGACTAATGTAGCAGTGCAAAGTGTCCAAATACCATTACCGCACTCAGAATTCGTTCCAGTACCAACATACCGAGGTATTGATCTTCAAACAGATATCGTTACTACAACCGCCGCTGCTATATCCATGCATTTCTTCTCAGAATACGACCCTGGTGATGGTACATCCTATGGAACATCAAAGGACCCAATCATGGTCACACAAAAGCAATTGGATGCAATTGTTGCAATTTTGTGTTTGACCCAGAAGAAATCAGAAGAACTGGCTTCATTTTTGAAAGGAAATAATTTGCTGGCGAAAGGTACGAAAGTAACAGCATATTGAAAACGCCAAAAAGAGTTAGAAAAGTTCTTCAATGTGAATGATGCAAAAAATTTCGCTTATTGCAACGATATCGAAATGTTAATGAAGACGGGTTAACCTATAAAAAAGATGATTCATCGATAGTCCACTAATCAGCTTAAAAGTTGTACTTTTGCACAAGACGAATAGAATGCCTTCTGTTCCAATTGCGTATAGCACTGACACTAGTGAAAATTTCGATCATTTCTACATTCTGGAAGTAGTCAAATATAACGAACACCAGTGGCGCATTTGCTGCGACCTCAAAATAGTTTCACGATACAGAGAAGGTATTAGAGGAAGAAAGCAGTACAAACAGCATAACTGGAATAGTCGCATTGGACGGAAAGGGCCTAAAGACAATAGACTACACGAAAGTCTTGTTCCTGAAATAAAAATTTTGTTGCCGTTGCTCCACATTAAACTTGGCATTGTTGAACAATTTTTTTAAATGAATCACAAAAAGACCAGCAGTATTCAACCGCTTTTCCCAAGACTAAGTAACGCCAAAATTCAGGAAGGGGTTGTTAATGGTCCCGGCATACGGAAACTAATGAGTCGTCAAGATTCTGACCAAGTTCTGACAGACCGAGAATTAAATGCATGGCTCGCATTGTAAGCAGTCATTAAAGGACTTTTGGGTAAAGAACGCAAAGACAACTACAGGGAATCTGTTGCAAACATCTTGGCAGCTTTCGATAAAATTGGGGTTAATATGTCGTACAAAATTCATCTCTTGCATCAGCATCTTGATCAACTCGCTCAACAGTTGCTAACTGAATCTGATGAGCAAGGCGAACGATATCACCAAACTGCGCTTCCATTTGAAATAAGGTAGATTTTTCTAAAATCTCCAGATGCAATACCCGCTGAAATTTGTTGGTGGTATAAAAACACCTTTGAAGAAGAGGAAGACGAGGAAAAAGAGGAAGAAGGGGAAGACAAATATGAAATTCCAGAATATCAGTTGGACGAATTTATCGACCTTTCTGATGATGATGGCGATGACCAAGATATTAGAGAGAGCAGTGATGTTGATCCACAGCCACCTGCTAAACGGCAACTGGCCAAAACATTAATTAAATTTTTTTAATTTAGCCTCTTTTTCCACCCCTCACTCTCAGAATCGACCTAACTTTTGCTAACCTGAATTTGTTTCACATTGTTATTATACTAACGTTCATTGGGTACAAAACTTGTCAAAAAATTCTGCCCAAAAAGTTTACAATTTTATTTCGTCAACCGATATCCAAGCCGCTTTCGATAGCACGAAAAGGAGCTGCCTATATGCTGCTATGTCTGAATTTGGTTGCCCCGCAAAACTTATACGGCTATGCAAAATGACCTTGAGCAACACCACCAGCTCGGTCAGAATTGGGAAGCACCTCTCCGAACCGTTCGAAACTAAACGAGGTTTCAGACAGGGTGACCCCCTATCGTGCGATTTCTTTAATTTAATGCTGGAGAAAATAATACAAGCTGCAGGACTTAACCGCGCTGGAACAATATTTTATAAAAGCGTGCAACTGTTGGCATATGCTGACGCTATTGATATCATGGGCCTTAACAACCGCGCCGTAACTTCTGCTTACTCCAAATTAGAAAAAGAAGCGGAGAAAATGGGATTGGTGGTGAACGAGGGCAAAACGAAGTACCTTACCGCCTTGGCAACCAAGCCACTGTTGGCCGCAATAATTTCGAAATAGTAAAGGACTTCGTTTACCTGGGAACCAGCATTAACACCAACAATAATGTTAGCCTAGAAATCCGACGAAGAACTTGCAAACAAATGCTACCTCGGACTGAGTAGGCAATTGAAAAGTAAAGTCCTCTCTCGACGAACGAAAATAACACTCTACAAGTCACTCATCGCACCCGTCCTGCTATATGGTGCAGAAGCGTGGACACTAACAACATCTGATGAGGCGGCTCTGGGAGTATTTGAGAGAAAGGTTCTTCGAAAGATTTGTGGACCTCTACGCGTTGGCGACGGCGAGTACCGAAGAAGATTTAATGATGAGCTGTATGAACTTTACACAGACGCCGACGTAGTTCAGCGAATTAAAACACAGCGGCTTCGCTGGCTAGGCCACGTAGTGCGAATGAGCGAAGATGCTCTAGTCCAGAAGGTATTCTTATCGGCACCCGCCGGTGGAAGCAGAGGAAGAGGGAGACCACCACTCCGATGGAAGGACCAAGTGCAGACCGATTTGGGTTTCCGCGGTGTTTCCAATTGGCGCCAGTTCGCGCAACGAAGAAACGACTGGCGAGCTATGTTGGACGGTCAAAATCGCCCGGCCGGTTAGATGACCATATAAAGAAGAAGAAAAAGAAGATATCCAATTTAACTTAACTCCTATTACTGTGTGCACGGCTGTATAATAAAACTAAGTCAACTAATTTAAACAAACAAAAACAGTCGCAGTTTGAAAATATTTTCTTTTTAAAATAAGTGTCCGTAAAATATTCAATTTTTTTCAAAGTTTAAAAATCAGAATTTGCGCTGTTTTATAGTATGTAGTATCATAGCCATGATTATGTTTTTAAAAGGAAATATTTCCAATGCTGAATAAATAAATAATTTGTATTATTTTGTTTTGTTGTTTTTCCGACAGGGTGAATGATTGATGTATATTGGAACTATTTTTCGTCATCCCTTGTCAAATTTGGTTTGAGACAAACCGGTTTCGGCGTTGTGCCATCATCAGTGTCGATTTTCGTTCTGATCTGTTGTGGTCGTTTGTCTTGTATTTATAGTAGGTAGCAGGTAACGTCAGCATGGGTATCTGTTTGTGTACGTGTGTGCATGTGTTGTGTGGGTACATTGAGAAATGGGGGTGGTTTGCATCGATCGGTTTTTTTGTGGTTGACTGAGGCAGGTAAAAGTTGGTGATTTTTGTTGTTTGACCTTTTTTGCTTGTTTGTTGTTTTTGATCTTTTGCTGTTTTGTGCTTATTTGTCGGTGCGTGTGTGTTTGTTGTACCTGAGTGGTTGCTTTCTTTTTTGTAAACCAATTATAAAGGTTCGAATATTGTGTCGGAAACAGTGTTTGTCTGTTCGTTTATTATTCTACCGTCGAATGTTTTTTGTTTGTAGATTTCCATGTTTTCGAGTACGTTCAGACGTCTGCCTTTTGCTTGTACATGTAGGACCTTGACTGTTTTTTTGATGTTTCCGGGGGGGCATTTATTTTCCGCCATGTGATTCGCAAAGTTGGACTCTGGTATGATGGTTGGATTCCGTATCTTTTTGTTGTAATCTCTAATGTGTTCTCTGAACCTCGTTGTTACTTGGTGTCCGGTTTGTCCTATGTAACTGTGCTGGCATTCACAAGTGAGCTTGTATACACCATGGCTGCTAAATGGATCTTCTGAGTTAGTTTTGGTTCTTAGCTTCCGTCCTAAATTGTGCGATGTTTTGAACGCTGTGTTGATGTTGTATTTTCTAAGGAAATTTGCTAATTTATATGTTGCCCTTCCAGTATATGTCATTGTCGTCCAGGTTTGTGTACTTTCTTCTCCATTGTTTCTTTTTTGTTCTCTAAGGTCTCTCCTGAGTTTATCTACTAGTGCTTTTTTATATCCGTTGTTTGTAGCGATGCTATATATTATTCCAAGCTCTCTTCTATATGCTTCTTGTGTAAGAGGTGTTCTTTCCAATCTTTGTACTAAGTGCCTTAGCGCTGCATCTTTATGTTGTTGTGGGTGGTTCGAGGTATTATGTATTATTCTGTCGGTGGCCGTTGGTTTCCTATATATGTCGTAGTTGAATTTATTGCTAGCTTTATCAATACTTATTGTGAGGTCCAGATAATTGATTCCTCCGTCTTTTTCGGTTTCCATTGTGAATTTTATGTTCCCGTGCTGCTTGTTGAGGTACTCCAGTACTTGCTCTTCGTTGTTGGTAGTTAAAACGCATATGATATCATCCACGTACCTTGCGTAAAATAACACTCCTAATTTGGAATTTAATTCCTGTATATACTCTTTTTCCAGGTTTTGCATAAACGCTTCCATAAGAATAGCCGAAAACAACAAAACAAAATAAAACAGTTAATGCTTGTCAGGCTTTTAACTTAAACGAAAACGGTCTACTAATAGTTTACAAACGACGTTTACTGAAATTACATACAACGAAGGCAAACATTTGGTTTAACAAACAATGCATAGAATTGAATGTGACACCAAAATTTGCAAAAATAACAATGAAAACAAACACTAGTACAAGCATGAGGACAATTAGGAAGGCGGAAAGAGACTTCCTAAGATATGAGTTGAAAAACCAGTACGCCAAGAAAGAAAGAAAGAAATTGGCGGCCGCTGTGGTGTGAAGGTAGTGTTGCCGGCCTACCACACCGAAGGTCCATGGTTCGAGCCCTGGTACAGGTAACATCAAAAGTGAATTGAAAAAAGTTTTTCAAAACGGGGTCGCCCCTCGGCAGTGGTTTGGCAAACTCTCCGAGTGTATTTCTGCCATGACAGGCTTCTCAGCAAAAATTCGTCTCCTTTGTAGATGCCGTTCAGAGTCGGCAAAAAACTGTAGGTCCCACCAATTTGTAGGGAAAATTCAAATCGGCACACCACAAATTGGAAGAGAAGCTTGGCGCAAAAATCTCTTAGGAGGTTTATGATGATATACCTGTTGTATATCGCGCCATAGAGAGAGAGAGAGGTTAATGGAATGCTTGTAGCGCATAGGGACTGAGGTCGAACATGAACTACAACAGAAATACAGGACGCTGAACCGGAAACTAGATAAGCTGACAGGACGTCGCGAACGGGACAACAACCAACAACCGCACCATTTCCATGCCAGGCTCGTAAACCTAACGACAGTGGCCATCACCGCGGCGGAAGAACAACTTCTTAAAAAGGGACTGAAACACAATATTATAGACCAAAACGAAAAAAGAAAAACGGAACAGGCGATCGTAGACGCAGAGGTCGCAATATCATTAATACCAGTTGAGGAACAAGAGCACGCAAGACACATGTGCAGAGAAATAATAAACAAGGAAGTGAAAGCAAAGGAAGGACAGAAGAGAAACACGGAGCAAAAAACAGTCAAGAACCTACAACATAAACTCAGGATAAACAACATTGTCGCAACGAAGGCGGACAAAGGCAACACAAATGTGCTAATTGAAAAAGATGAGTATATAACAAAAACCAAAAAACTCATCGAGGATATGGAATGTCGTAGAATAAGAGTGAACCCCACGGATGAATACCAGAAAGAAATCAAAGTGGCTATAAAAACTGCAACAAATATAATAGATACAAACTCGGCATATACATTAGTCCAAATGAACCCGTCAACTCCACCACTGATTGCGCTACCAAAAATCCACAAGCCAGGCAATCCAATGAGACCAATCATTAATTTTAAATCGGCACCATGCTATAAGCTATCTAAATATTTAAAAACAGTATTGAAGGACACACTGGAACTTAGCAACGAACACACCATAACTAATACATCTGAACTAATAAACAAACTTAGGACCGTTGAAGTGACAAAGGACAGCAAGTTGGTATCTTTCGACATAAAAGATATACACATCAATACCACTAGCAGAGACATTGAACATAGTAAACTCTATAATACTACGTAAAACAAAAGATAAAGTAAAAAGTACGCAAATCACGAACACGGTAAGAACCACACTACGTCAAAACTATTTTCAATCCAACAATAAAATATACAGACAAACAAACGGACTTGCGATGGGAAACCCAACATCGGCTATTCTTATGGAAGCGTTTATGCAAAACCTGGAAAAAGATTATATACAGGAATTAAATTCCAAATTAGGAGTGTTATTCTACGCAAGGTACGTGGATGATATCATATGCGTTTTAACTACCAACAACGAAGAGCAAGTACTGGAGTACCTCAACAAGCAGCACGGGAACATAAAATTCACAATGAAAACCGAAAAAGACGGAGGAATCAATTATCTGGACCTCACAATAAGTATTGGAAAAGCTAGCAATAAATTCAACTACGACATATATAGGAAACCAACGGCCACCGACACCATAATACATAATACCTCGAACCACCCACAACAACATAAAAATGCAGCGCTAAGGCACTTAGTACAAAGATTGGAAAGAACACCTCTTACACAAGAAGCATATAGAAGAGAGCTTGGAATAATATATAACATCGCTACAAACAACGGATATAAAAAAGCACTAGTAGATAAACTCAGGAGAGACCTTAGAGAACAAAAAAGAAACAATGGAGAAGAAAGTACACAAACCTGGACGACAATGACATATACTGGAAGGGCAACATATAAATTAGCAAATTTCCTTAGAAAATACAACATCAACACAGCTTTCAAAACATCGAACAATTTAGGACGGAAGCTAAGAACCAAAACTAACTCAGAAGATCCATTTAGCAGCCATGGTGTATACAAGCTCACTTGTGAATGCCAGCACAGTTACATAGGACAAACCGGACGACAAGTAAGAACGAGGTTCAGAGAACACATTAGAGATTACAACAAAAAGATACGGAATCCAACCATCATACCAGAGTCCAACTTTGCGAATCACATGGCGGAGAATAAATGCCCCCCCGGAAACATCAAAAAAACAGTCAAGGTCCTACATGTACAAGCAAAAGGCAGACGTCTGAACGTACTCGAAAACATGGAAATCTACAAACAAAAAACATTCGACGGTAGAATAATAAACGAACAGACAAACACTGTTTCCGATACAATATTCGAACCTTTAAAATTGGTTTACAAAAAACAAAGCAACCACTCAGGTACAACAAACACACACGCACCGACAAATAAGCACAAAACAGCAAAAGATCAAAAACAACAAACAAGCAAAAAAGGTCAAACAACAAAAATCACCAACTTTTACCTGCAAACCACCCCCGTTTCTGAATGTACCCACACAACACATGCACACACGTACACAAACAGATACTCATGCTGACGTTACCTGCTACCTACTATAAATACAAGACAAACGACCACAACAGATCAGAACGAAAATCGACACTGATGATGGCACAACGCCGAAACCGGTTTGTCTCAAAACCAAATTTGACAAGGGATGACGAAAAATCGTTCCAATATACATCAAATAATTTGTACTTCAGTCTCTTTAAATAAAAAAATACGCAGCCACATGTCATGAGTCTTAGTTGAAGTCCTTAATTTCTTCCTTCTTGTGCCTTTTAATTTCTTGCAACTTTTCCTTTTGTATCAAGTTCGCTTCCTTCATAGGCAGCTCGCTTTTATAATGAGTTTGATTTAGGTTAAATATATTGTTGAACCTTTAATATGTAAGAAAACATAATATGTCCTTATTGTAATAAAAAAGAAACGTATAAATTATTTTAGTGCATTTATGTGGTTTATTGAGTCTCATTCAGAACTGATTATTCTACCCTAACTTATTTCTACCCTGAGTTATAGCCGTCACCGTCGGCTTATGATGTTGTCCGCTGCCACCGCTATTCGCTGATATCGATGGTATTGGTATTTGCCTGCGAGTATACTGGCTCAGCGATTCCCATGGTTCGAATTGTGTATTATAATCGCTTCCGCAAGTGGAAGTATAGGGTATCGTTTTTCATTAATATTTGGCTAAATTGCGGAAATGAATGCAACAATGTAGTGTAAACAATTCACAGGGCATAAGACTGTGTTAACTTATACAACCAAGTTGAAATTTCCTGTATGCCAATGTACTGCTCTTTCAGATCCCATACTGTAGTTTTTATATATGAGCATATTTCGGTCTGAATTTTGATTTCCTCTTTTAAGGCTACAGCTGCAATGTCTTTTGGAAGAGGAAAGCATAGTGCAGTAGAGCTTTTAATTTTTGATTGGATATATCAACTTTTCTCCATCCCAATTAAATTAAATATGGCTTGATCATTTGGAGAGAGTTCTATTTTTTTCATGTTAGGACCGCCTCCTGTTCCTTTCCGAAATTTTTAATTTTCTACCGCCTTTTGTCTCAAATATCTTTTTGGATCGGACCATATACCTTCAAATAAAAGAGAGCAAGTAAGCACAGTACAAAATAAAGCAGCCATCCACACTATTTCGGCCTCGCATAGTGGATGGGACACCAACCTGTTTAATCCTAGGGGGTTTTGATAGTTCGTTTCTGAAATCCCCGGACGACTGCCGATCACTCAGGTAATTGGGGGGTTCAACGTTTGAGACGGAGGGAGAGAAGAGTCCTCCAGGTCAAGCGCCTTTAGTACCGTCCTGTCGTGTGGTCTTTTCTGGTTGAGAGCGGTGGTGGTAGTGTGCATTTTACGGAACCCATGGTGAGGGTCGGCCAGCTGCAGGTTGACGGTGCAATAGGGGAGAAGACAGGTCTCCAGCCATGCACTCATTGCCACCACCACCACAGAGCTATATCTATTCTGATGCTAAAACAATTTGTCCATGACCACATTAGTCATTCCTGAAAAATGAAAGCAAGCAAGGCTGGGAAACCAGCGTACAAAATGAGCAAATGATAAGACCATACTGGTTGCGTTTGACCTGTCAAAGGCATTTGATACAGTTAGCCAAGCGCAATTAATAGTGGATGTAGAGGACTCTTCTCTACCCCCCTTTCTCAAACTTTTCACCGCCAATTACCTGAGTGGTCGGCAACCGTCACCAAAACACCACCTGCATATTGAGGCAAAAATGCTCTCCATTAAAGAGCATAAGGAAATGTTGAGCAGGCAATTCTTGTTTAACTGTTGCAAACCGCAACATCCCAACAAGCATCTGCTTCAAGAAGATCCGCCTGTTCGGAAAGTAAGAGTACATCTCGGTTAGCACTATGATGAGATCCGGCATCACATTATATCGCCGTTTGACACAAATGTGCACCGGCAGGCCCTCAACAACATCCACACAGAGTCGGTAAACTCCTTTGTCAGCTCTCGAGATAAAACTGGCATTTTGTGGTCAAATCTGGCAACTCTAATGTCATTTATGTTCAGTTTGGTTTGCCATTTCATCATGAACAGGTTGACAAAAGAACAACGCTTGCAAATCGTGCAAATTTATTTCGAAAATAATGGTTCAGTTCGCGAAGTTTACCGTGAGCTCCGTCCATTTTATGGTCGACATAATCGTCCATCAGAGCAATTAATTCGGTTAACCATGGATCGTTTTCGCACTACGTTTACTCTATGTGATAATACGCATCCGCAGAGACGTCGAACAGTGCGCACCGAAGAAACAATTGCCGCTGTAGAGCAAAGTGTTGAAGAGGACCCGAATGAATCGATTCGCCACCGTGCACAGCAATTGGAGCTTTGTCCATCAACTTTATGGAAGATTTTGCGCAAAGATCTTGGCTTGCGACCTTACAAGATCCAGCTTGTGCAAGAATTAAAGCCGCGAGACCATGCAATGCGTCGTGATTTTGGTGTATGGGCCGAAAATGAGATTGATTTCGATGCTGATTTTCATCGCAAAATTTTGTTCAGTGATGAGGCTCATTTTTGGTTGAATGGCTACGTCAACAAGCAAAATTGCCGCATTTGGAGTGAAGAGAATCCACATGAGACCCTTGAAACGCCATTACATCCACAAAAACTGACTGTTTGGTGTGCTCTATGGGCTGGTGGAGTCATTGGGCCATACTTCTTCCGCAATAATGCTGGAGAGGCAGCTACCGTTAATGGAGACCGGTATAGAGCCATGATAACCGACTATTTTGTTCCCGAATTGGATGGCATGAATGTGGATGAGTTGTGGTTCCAACAAGACGGCGCTACATGCCACACAGCGCACGTCACAATCGATTTATTGAAGGAAACATTCGATGAGCGCATAATTTCGCGGAATGGACCTGTCAATTGGCCACCAAGGTCGTGTGATTTGACACCATTGGATTATTTTCTTTGGGGATATGTGAAGTCGCTCGTCTACACCAACAAACCAGAAACGTTAGGGGAATTGGACGCCAACATTCGTGGCGTTATTGCCGACATACGGCCCCATATGCTCGAAAAAGTGGTTGAAAATTGGACCTGTAGAATTGGCTTTATTCGAGCCAGCCGCGGCGGCCACATGCCCGAAATCATATTTAAACATTAATGGCATAAAATTATCCTTCCAATAAAGCCAAATTGATGGACCTTAAAACGATTTTCTTGTGTTTTATTTCAATTCGAAGTTCTATACCCCTAAAAAACACACCCTTTACTTAAACTTAGAAGATGCTGATGACAATGACTAGGCAGTGCGAAGCATCATTACAACAAAAACAACAACAACACCCTATTCATACTTGGATACATACTAAAACAAACAAGATATCCGGCCAGCCGCTTATAAACTACCCACCGCCACCTCTAAAACGTTGTCTGAACTTACTTCTCCCCTTTAAAAAAACCGGTAGCAATGTCGGGCTGCGTTTCCATTAAATTTAGCAACAATTGCATTTACTTCTTTTTGTTGATTTTGACCTAAAAATACTAATGAGTTATGTAATTTTCTTTATTTTAATACAATAGCTACATTTTTTTACACAAACTCGCTTCAAATTTTGCCAGTGAATACATTTTAGTGAGCTGTCAAAATTTTCGCTGTTCACTTTTACTAGGGAAGCCAACTTTCTATGTTCGAAAAGCTTCAAACTTGTTTAGAATAGGGGAAAAGCGGAAAGTGAGAAAACTCAAAAATGGTTTTTGTTTTTACAATTTGCGGATATCGGAAAGTGAAAAAACTCGACCGGAATAATTGTTTAGAATTGGGCTGCTAGTGTTTATGTTAGAACAATAAAACTCGGGAATTAGTCATATAAGTTTAATATCTTACACCAGAATGTAATATAAGGGAGGGGATGTAGCACCTCGCATAGAAATGTAACTGGACAGGATTTTATACGCAGTTAATCTCTAACACCTCAAGGAAAATGTTTCCCATACAAATGGGATTTTTGAAAACTAATGTCTATGGATATATTGATAGTACAAAATCCAAAGTGTTAAATGAGGTTATTCCCTAGCAATCGCGGAATGAACCGAGTTTTTCTACCCTGTTATTTTAATGTAACCCCATCTCATTAGTCACGTCCCAACCTAAAATTGTCATGCTGCCAACCAAGGACCAAGAGACTCGATCTGCTGCGTTTGCTGCAAGAAAATGTATGTTAAAAGGTCGCATTCTGTCCAATGCGTTACATGTAAGAGAAATAAAGATCACCCAAAACTGTTAGTAGTTGTGAGTGGCTAACCGTATCAAAAACTTTAAACAGGTCAAGCGCAAACAATATATATAGTCCTGCCATTGGTCTTTTTTGGTTGAGACCGTTACTTATTGGATATTTTTGGCATGCAGCGTGGCGATGGTGCTGTGCATTTTGCGGAAAACATTCTCATAATGGTCCATGCGCAGGTTAGCTATGTAGTAAGGGGGCAGAACTGTCTTGCTTCCATTTTTCGGTTGGCGAAAGTGGTTATAGACAAATTGAAACAGAAGTTAAGTATTTAAGTCCCTCATCGCGGATATGCTTTAACATCAGGATGGATTTATCGCCTGGGCCCATAGATCTGTATCCGTTATACTTCCGAATGGCCTCCTTAACCTCTGTAGTGGTGCATAAAGAACGCAAACGTCATTATAGCTGTGCAGTTGTGTTTACATTTTGCTGTGTTTTAATTGTGAAATCAAAATTAGGATATCTAACTTTCTGTTTCTAATTTGCTTCTTTTACTTTATTTTCCGAGTCATTTTGCACTGTCTACTTTATTGGCTTCATATTTCTTTTTGCAATTGTTTCTGTGCCCTTTTGTTACTTTGCTATTTGCATTGTTTATTGATTGTCAGAATACAGTGACTCTCAAACTGTTCGCGCCTATCATTTGCTTTTAAGAGTTTTAGAGTTGCTTTACTAAGCTGCTATTATTTTTAATTCTGAATTCTCTTTCTTTTATATTTTATATAAATCCTCTTTTTATTTTTCATTATGTTTTGCATTTATGGAAATTGCCACGGTCATATAAGGTGTGTGGGGTTGGCACGTAGAGTTGTCGATGCCAATAATGATGGCAGTTCTTTAAATATTAATACCACTGAAAAGGATCCCGTGCCTCAAGGAGTGCTTCCATTCACCACTATGCGCCTCAAACTGTTGAGATTGTAACTCAACCAGCGTTACATTAAATCCAAAATCAAGGGTGAGGGTATAGCTATAAATGAACTTAAATTTAACTACTACAGAAACATATCTTCAAGAATTGATGTTTTTCATAAAGATTGCGGTACAATTTTGGATAGCTCGCGAATTTGTATCTAAACCAGGGTTCGGACCATACGCGCGAACGTGAACACTAAAAACAACAATTTTGCATTCGCATTCGCAAATAAGACCGCATAAAAAACTTGAAAAGGATCCCGTGCCTCAAGGAGTGCTTCCATTCACCACTATGCGCCTCAAACTGTTGAGATTGTAACTCAACCAGCGTTACATTAAATCCAAAATCAAGGGTGAGGGTATAGCTATAAATGAACTTAAATTTAACTACTACAGAAACATATCTTCAAGAATTGATGTTTTTTATAAAGATTGCGGTACAATTTTGGATAGCTCGCGAATTTGTATCTAAACCAGGGTTCGGCCAAACGCGCGAACGTGAACATTAAAAACAACAATTTTGCATTCGCATTCGCAAATAAGACCGCATAAAAACTTCGCTTCGATCGCATTCGCGAATAGGAACGCATAAAAAATCGACATGGTTCACGTTCACGAATGCGTTCTTCTCGTCGTTCATCTTCAAAAACGATTGTATACGTTGCTTGTAATCATTCGCGAATCAATGTAGGAATTCTTCTTCTCTGCAAAAAAATCGGGGGACTGATCTCTAAAGAGAGTGATCCGGGATCAATACCTTTCGTCACAATGGGCTACAATTGATCCCAACTATTCCGTTATAGGCATAGTTGGGATAAATCGATTTTAATTTTTGTAGTCTGCTTTTAGGTGTTGATAGCTAACTTGTCCGACCGTATCCGCATGGGAACAAAGGGAATCTGTCCGATGCTACCCTTTTGGGAATGAAAGAAACCAATTAGTATATTCATAGGACATGCTCAAACAAAAGGGATCACTTCAACCCATACAAAAGATCAAAACTGGAATTGGTTTCAAGCTCCTTTGAGCCTCATGCAGGTTTGTTATTCATCGTCCGAAACGAATGCAGACACTAATTGGTCCCTTTTATGCCTGAACGGGTAGTATCGGAAAGATTTCCTTAGTTCATTTACGGGTACGCTAAAAACAACAACAATCAGTCGCATGATTTTTTGCAGGACAGAGTCAAAAAAGCACACCCAGATCGATGAATTCAGTAACTCTAATAAGCTCAATATTTAAAACAGAATATTTAGAAGGAAATCGAATGAATGAGCTAGACAAAGTCATGTGAAAACATTTATCGATATTTAGATCTAATTCGTTTCTACACTCAATAAAGAAGAAATTTAAAATGTTTAAAACAATGTCGTTTATAAATAAAACAAATAAGACAAGACCAAGAATAGTACCCTGAGACAAACCGGTGCTGGACACAAAATTTATTATTTGTTAATAACTTAAGCCAAATTAGAAATATTGAATGGAAACCTAGGCTTCCAAGTATAAATTGCAGTAAAGTATAAATTTTATCAACTTCATAGAGGTTTTTAAACGCTGAGACACACAGTACTCCGAAAATATTACCAAATTAGTGACAGTAGAGCTGCCAGAAACAAAACCAGGTGTGGACTCAAAGTTCTTTTGATAGAGAAGCATAATTTTTCTTTGACTATTTTTTCAAGCAATTTTGAACAGGTGGTTAACTTGAAATAGGCCTATGCTTTTTCTGTCATTTTTATTTCCGGATTTAAAAATTGATGTGATAGAGGCAACTTTCCATCCATCAATAAAAACACCGGTAAAAAGAGAAAAATTTAAAATATGTGTTAAAAGCACAGAGAGAGGCCAGCTCCATTTCTTGAGAAGGTAAGAAGACAGCCCATCGAAATCCCCTTTGAAAAGCGCCCTCAAAGCAGCTATGCCATTGATAATGTTAATTTCAGTGACTGCAATTGTACCAAAGTTCACAGAATTAGAGACCTCACAGATTGAAAAACTATTACCATTCGGTTACGAAATTCGATTTAAAAAACTCGGCAAAAAGATTTAAGAGAGAATATTTTAGCAACCTTTTTGTGCCAAAATAAAATTTCAGAAAGCTTTGGGGTTTGACTTGATATAGTTATTGTATAAGACTTTATCAAGGTCATTAAATCGATTCATGAATTCCAGGTACTTCTCCTCATAGGAGATATTATTAGTAGCTTTAAATAAATTGAAATATTTTGAATTTTTATTTTTTAACGAGATCTTTAGTATAATAAGGCAAACAATGAAACATTATTGTGGAGTATTCTTCAAGAAATTTTTAGAGATAAAAAGAAAGTTCTAATCTATTTCCGATATTATTGAGTTGAAATGTTCGAAATCGGCATTTTGATAGTCAAAAGACCGACTAAAATTTTTACAAGTAGATACATAATCAACAAATTCGAACGATAATTGCAAAGTAACATGATGCATAGTTGAACTACTAATTCGGAAATAACACTCATCTAACTGAAATATAATATTTTCATTAATAAAAATAAGATCAAGAATATCAATTAAAAAAGAATCAATCTGTGTAAGATTAATGCTGAATAAACTAACCAAGAAATTGATTTCAAGAGAAGAAATTTCATTCGTAGATGTTAAAAATATTAGACCAAACGAGTTAAAATCTCCTAATATGCAAAACTGGTCATCATGATTAGTTTCAAAAAGATAATGACACTGTCAATATAAGCTGAATAAAGTGATTCCAGGCTGCTGGGCAGGGACCCCCGATAATGATTATTTTTATATTTTTAATGAAAAAAAAGTAAAGGCTTTCCAGTATCGGAGGACAGTTTAAAGTATATGAACGTGCATGTCTCGTCATGCTCAACTGAAATCTGCATTGATTGAAGAAAATTTGAGCGAACCCTATTTAAATGACATATAATCAATCTTTTTTTAGTTTTACTTTTTTGATCATGTTAGACTTTTATTTCTTTGATGAAAATAAAACTTATTCCTTGAGCGTTATTTTATCCTTCAAGAATAAAAATTAAATTTTGAGTTTTAATTTGTTTCACAGTTCGAAATCTCAAAACCCCGCTGCGCGTTTTTGGCAAGTAATTGATCATAAACGTTGGTTGGTATAATCTCGTCAACATATCGAGTCCTAACCGCAATTTTGGCGTAACCAACAAAATTCTGAAAATCCGTATTTGGACAGACATTGATAATTCTGTTTATACTAAACCATCTCACAAAATATTACAACTCTAATATGTACCATTAAATAAAGCAAAGTCAATTATGATGTAAGTAACATTCTGCTTTAAGAGCTCGTTTCATGAATACTTGATTTTTTATATTTTAAATGTCGAAATATGCAGCCACTTTCTATATACATTGACACCAAGTTCAGTTGACAACCACTGCATTCTTAAATTTAGGCACTTATGTATTTGTTACGCACAGTACTCCAGTTTTTATTAGCGACAGAATCTTTGGTATTTTCTGCTTGGCACTGCCTTCATTAAAATAAACAGAGGATGGAGAAGAAATATATCCTTAAAAATGCTAGCAGAATCTCTCTTTTTCTCACATTCGTAATAGCCACTTTAACTGGTTTTCCCTTTTTCAAACATTATTCAGAACAAAAGGAAAGAAGAAGTGAAAAAACTCCCCAAGATTTTTTATTCAGAATTAGAGAAATGGGAGAGGGGAAAAAGCCGTGTGGGTTTTTTATTTTTAACTGGGCGGAGCCAAGGGGGAAACCAAGGGAAGTGCTAATACATAACTTTCATTGCAAATGTAAACCATTATTATATTTATTGTTCGCAATAAAAATTTTTGCTTACCATGGTCTTTTTACAACTGGCTGAAATTTAAAACTAATCAGAAATGAACTAGAATGAATACTGCCACAAAATGTATAGTCATTGAACTAGAATTTTTGCTGACATGTTTGGCTTTTGACTGCAGGGTGCTTTCAACATTCTTCGCTTGCCTTATACTCGTAAGTTGCTTTCAAATTTAATAACCAAAGTTGGAAATTTTAGTACCTGTAAACTAAAAAAACTGTTCCAAAGTCGTACAATGGGGCGTCTGTCCAATTTATTACATTTCGCATTTCGAACCACTCATTATGCTAATGGTTGTCACTTGCCTTAGCTTTTGTGTCCCAAAATACTAAAGACAATTTAGTTTATTTCATGTAAGTTTTTTCATATTCATATTAAAAAAGTATTAATATTATCACAATCCCTTACAAAATTAGTTTAAAATAAAACGAGCGATATAATAAAAATGGCTTTTAAAGTTAATAAATGAAATTGGAAGTGCTCCAAAATGCTATAACGGGGAAATGTGGAAAAAGTTGTCTCAAAATAAAATTTCTCAGCTGCAGCGAACAACCAAAAAGTTTCGGAAACTCAATTATTTGCCGACGTGAAAAGGTCGGATATTGGTAAACATTTCTAATTTCAGTATTGAAAAATGTTTTTGGAAAACATAATTTTTTATTAGTTTATAACTTTCAGAAAAGTACTAAATGTTCCTTTTCATAAAAAATCAAGCCTGATCTAGATTTTAAGATGCTGAATATGCATAAAAATGTGTAGGTCGCAACAGAAATATTCCCCTTATACACCACCTCATGTAGAATAATACAATTTAAAAATTAAGAATGCTTTCCAAGTAAATAATCAATTACGAAAATAGTCTTTAGGTGAAAATTATACTTTTAAACAGAATTTCAATACGTTTTCATGTACATTGACAATATTTCTTTTCTAATTCAACATAATTATTTACTAAAAAGTTAACGCCTGCAGGTTCGAATAAATATATAAGAGAAAATTGTTTTTTTTTCATACCAACAATTAATTAATTTATTAAACGTTTTTTGATTGAATAGAAGTAGGAAAAATGTTTAGAGACAACCGCCATAGCTTTTCTTATAGATCCATTTCGGAAGCTGCTAAGCTTCTTCATCAGAGAAATTTTGGCACGCATTGCTAACCTTTAAGCTAACAATACGCTGGTTTTGATGTCATCTAAACTCCTAGTTCTATTCTTCTTTACCATATGCATGAACCACTTCCGCCATTTGACAGTTAGTAGTGTGATCATGATGGATTTTTTGAAAGATCTGTTTTATCAGCAGAACTGCCTTACCGCGTGCTCTCGGTTTTTGTTTTTGCTTTTTTATACCAACAATTTTTGTTGATTTTCGGCTTGTACATTTTCAAGTATTCATGAAATGAGCTCAAAGCCAAGAATAATAATTTTTCACTTTTTGAATTTTTATGAAAATTATTATTGTTTTTATTTTTTAATAATCATTTTTAGTAGGCCCTGAGCTCGTTTCATGAATAAGATAAAATTTTCATAAATATTTATCTGAAACTCATTGATTATAGAAAAACTTCTCTACGAGTACATCAAAGCAAGCTGGATGAGTTCCTCCCAAGAGCACCCTTATCGGGCTCGGAATTATCCGAGATTGCTATTGATGCTCTGGTGGAGAAATTCACCAATGCTTGTAATAAAGCGTATAAAATCGCATGCCCACTGACAATCGTAAGTGGAAAGCGTAAACCAGCGTGGTGGACGAAGGAAGTAGACGACCTTAGGGCTTCCAGTAGGCGCCTGTTCAACAGGGCCAGGAAGAGTAAATTACCTTCTGACTTGGAGGTCTACAAAGTTGGGTTGGGTATTTTCAAATCTGCGATCAGGAAAGCCAAACGAGATTCCTGGAAGGTTTTCTGCGAAAGCGTGGAAGGATGTAATGAGTCTGCGAGATTCCAGTAGATTCTCTCCGGTAATCCTGCACCCTTGGGTTACTTGAGGAATGTAGATGGTAGCTGGGCTGTGAAAAGCGAGGAATCTCTCCAACTTCTCATGGATGCTCATTTCCCTGACGTCCCGGTTTCACAGGACCGCGATGCCCCATCGCCCACTAGTGTGAGCGGGGGGCGGGTCGGCCAGTCATCTCCCTGGATGAAAGCCAGCTTGTATGGCCCATTCAATCTTTTAAGCCCTACAAGTCACCCGGGCCTGATGGCATAACTCCTGTACAACTACAGAGATCGCTGGGGATTTCTTGTAGCTGGCTGCCTCCCATGTTGTTGTTGTTGTTGTTGTAACGACAAAAACATTACCCGAAGGTTTTGGGGAGTGCTGTCGAACTGACAGTCCTTTGCCGGATATGAATCCGGTACGCTCCGGTACTCCCTTGCGGTACTGCCCGACTGTTGTGGTAGCGATTTGGTATGACCAGCCGAACCTTCTAGGTCATGTCACTCCTCCTTCCCATCTATGCCAACTGTTGAGTGTCCAAGTGATCTGCCCTCCTAGTGGGACAGCTACCATCTAACCTAACCTAACATCAAAGCGCACATGCGTGCATAATTTGAATACATATATACACGTACATACCTTACGCTCTTTAACAGCTCACTGCTTGAAGTAGTTTTTTTTTTTTAAGAAAGGATCAGGGATATATTAACATTCTTGTCTATTAGCTTA
Source organism: Merzomyia westermanni (assembly GCA_949987695.1). Lineage (NCBI taxonomy): Eukaryota > Metazoa > Arthropoda > Insecta > Diptera > Tephritidae > Merzomyia > Merzomyia westermanni. The sequence goes on along the minus strand of OX465288.1, from coordinate 100,457,908 downwards.
TAGCTAGAACTTCTCTTTCATTTTACACGACACAATCCTTTCATTTTACAAGACACATTCACATTCATAGCTGGCTGCCTCCCATGTTGTTGTTGTTGTTGTTGTAACGACAAAAACACTACCCGAAGGTTTTGGGGAGTGTTGTCGAATTAACAGTCCTTGGCCGGATTTAAACCCGGTACGCTCCGGTACTCCCTTGCGGTACTGCCCGACTTTCGTGGTAGCGATTTATGACCAGTGAAACCTAGGTCATGTCACCCCTCCTTCCGTAAGGAAGGATAAGATGGGTAATGAGAGGTGAGAGGCATCATATCCGTAGATTAACCATCGAGTTGCACGTCATTACCTTTGTGCATATTAGTCGCCTCTTACGACCGGTATGCCCACCTCGGGCATATTCTATACCCCTAACCCGCACGGGCGCACGTCCAAGGTTCGAGTACCGGGGCAAGTAACATCAAAAGTGGTTTAAAAAAAGTTTTTTCCAAAAACGGGTCGCCCCTCGGCAGTGGTCTTTTAAACTCTCCGAGTGTTTTTTGCAATGGAAGGCTTTTCAGCAAAAACGGATCTGCCGTTCGGAGTCGCTAAAAAACTGTAGGTCTCGCCAATTTGTAGGTAAAAATTAGGAGAGAAGCTCGGAGCAAAAAAATCTCCTCGGAGGTTTGTGATGATATACCTGTGTATACATTTATTTGATATTTAAGTGTTACTTGTCTAATTGTGGTGTTGCTTATTAACTTATTCTTATGTCTCTTCTAAATAGTAAGTAAATTCGAGTTAAACTTTTTTGCATTTCTTCGCCTTTCAATACCTCAGTTTGATTGCAATAATGTAAATTTTGCCTCTCTTAACTCTAGCATATCTCAAATTGATTTGGAGTCATGTTTCTCCGGGAAACCGTCAACGAATGTTTCGATGGTTTCGTGCTTCAACTGATTGTCTGATGTATTTAGAAGAAATCTCTCTCAGCCTCCGGTTAAAATTACCCTGATACGCTACTACATTAAAAAAGTTTAAAAACCAAAAGAGGAAATATTTTTACCACCTCTTGTGACCACAGATATATTCATTTTTATTTCAACCGTTATATTTTTTGGAGTTGTCAAAATTATATTTGCATCTTTCAGATATTTTCCATGCATCAAAAGAAGTCGAGGATGATCTCGTGAAGCACAAAACCTTAAAATGTGTTCTGTGGTGTATGGATAACAAGTCTAAACTTAGAAAAATTAATTCTAATATGGAATTCAGCTTGCGGGTGCAAGAGTTTGTGGAACTAGTTCGAAACGACAACCGGATTGAAGCAGTGAAACATGCCAGGCGATATTTTCCTTCCTTTGAAAAGGCTCAGTTGAAAGAAATCTGCAAATGTATGGCTTTATTAGCTTACCAGCCAAATACAGGTGAATTTTAGTAATTTTTTAAAACCTAATCATGATATTGAAAAATTAAATACATATGGGTAAAAACTTGTGAAGTGAGCCACATACAATTTTTTCGAAGGTATTGTATTTTAATGAAATGTGGTAAAGTTCACAACGATTAAACAAAAATACATATTTAAAAATACTTCGAAATTCGAACTATTTTCTAAGTTACAGCTATCAACTTGTCTTCAAGGTTCCAAAATTGTATATAATTTATCGCGATTGACCAGTCCGATTTTGGTAATTTTTGAAATATATGCACAAGATGGTATCCTCATCCCAACTGCATTTTTTATTTGACATATTTATTTTTTTGCAAAAATTATAAGCAAAATTTTTTAATATTTTTGACTTCTTCATCGTGGTCGCATCGCGTTTTAGGTTTACAAACTATCAGCATAAAAAAATTTGCTATAGTTCAGCATTCACAGTACATAGTACGTACTAAAAAGAATTTTCATACAAAGCTTGTTACAAACCTCTAAAATATTAAAATATCTCCCACCCTATTCCCTGGCTGATTTTAAAAAAAGAAATGCAGTTTGGTAAAAGATACTTGTATACATATTTCAAAAATGAGTAATATCGGTTTGATCAACGAGAAAATTGGCAAAACTTTGGGAGCTTCGAAATTAGGCTTTTATCTTTGAAACTAGTTCGAATTTCGAAAAACTGTACCAAACGTATTTTTATCTTGTTGTGAACTTCGAAAAAAAGTGGCCTACTTCACAAATTTTACCCATATATCATTAATATAAAATTTTACGAAACTTATATTTTGGTAGTTCAAATAAAATATTCCGAATACAAGCTTATGAAAATGTGCACAGTATAACAAAGCACATACAAAACAATGCTAATTTTACTTGGAACCGAACATTATATACCTAGTAGTGATCTATTATGTCATCCCAATTTACGCAGGTCTATTTCTTACTTTAATACTTTCAGTTCGTATTTGCGCTCAAATAGACAGACGGACAGACAGATAGACGTATCGAGAGACGGACATGGCTACGTCGCCTCAGCTTATCCTCCTGATCATTTCAGTATACGTACAAACATTTCATGTTCATGAAAGGTATTAATATCAAAAAAGATATACATCTTCGTATTTGCAGTGGGGTATTAACTACTTGCCCGGATATTTTACTTTTCATCCTGAACGTTTTGATATCCATTAATAAATATGTATCACGATTCGTTTATGCCGAATGAAGTAATATACCTTGTGTGCGTAACAAAAATAGATATAAAAAATGTGTGTCTTTTATAGGCGCCAAAGAACCGATCTTTATGAAATTTTCACATACGAGTTTATACTTGGGTTCACTGGGTACAGCATAGACAATATATAGTTTTGGAAAAGTAGGCGGAGGCACGCGCCCAGGCTATATAAAGTTTCAATTCGTCATAACTCCGAACTTTTTTGGTCTAAATTAATGAAATTTGGATATATTTGTCACTTAGTCAATATCTACATAATTTTGGAAAAGTGGGCGGTGCCACGGCCACATATTTTGTGTTTTGTTTTGCTCTTGAACTTTCACGATAGGTTCAGGAGTTCGCTGGGCACTACACAAAAGCCCCCAGGTTCAGCAATCTTTTGTAAAACTGAGATACTAGTTTGCGTTCAAATAGACAGACGGATGGAAAGATGGACATGGCTAAATCGACTCCGCTCATCATGCTGATCATTTTAGTGAACTTTTCTCTTCTTGTTCTCATACTTACATACATTTAATGTTTATGAAAGGTATGAAAATCAAAAAAGATATATAACTTCGCTATTGCAGTGGGCTATTAACTACGTGCCCGAATATTTTGCTTGTGTGTTTTTCGATTTGGCTAATTTTTGGCAGGGGTATAATACAAGGTGGCGCAAAAGTAAGCTTCCGATGTTCAGCATATCGGTTGTGGCACGTGCAGTGTGTGCTGTTGCACCGTCTTGTTGGAACCACATGTTTTCCAATCCCAATTCATCAAGTTGCGGCAAAAAGAACTCGTTGATCATTGCTCTGTAGCGCTCACCATTCACAGTAACCGTTTGGCCCCGACCGATTATTGGTCAAATAAATAGTCAGCAATATTCCGCGTTCTGGAGCAGTGTAGCGTAACATTGTTTATTAACGTGTATTTCGCATGTGTTTACTACACAAATGTCAAAACAGAACTGACTTTAGGGGCCAATCGCAAAATTTATAGCATTTTCTGATAGGAGGATTACTTTTGCGCAGTAACCGTTTTTCACCGACCGATTATTGATCAAATAAATAGTCAGCAATATTCCGCGTTCTGGAGCAGTGTAGCGTAACATTATTTATTAACGTGTATTTCGCATGTGTTTACTACACAAATGTCAAAACAGAACTGACTTTAGGGGCCAATCGCAAAATTTATAGCATTTTCTGATAGGAGGATTACTTTTGCGCCACCCTGTACATACTACTGAGAAGCAGCTGACCAATTTTCATTGAGATATCAAGATTGAATTATGAGCGATTGCCTTTGAAAATAGCAGACATTTTACTTCTTCAAAATTGACAAAATTTTTTTGAGGCCGAGTTTTTCTTAAAAAGCTCATTATGTGTGCAAAATCTGATTGATATAACTTGCTAAGTTGTAGAAATATAGCTTTTTAAATTTAAAAAAAAAAATTTTCAAAACTATGTTAAAAAACTGAGCGTAGACATTAACCGATTTCGCTCATTTTTACAGTAAATAGTCACCTTTATATAAAGAACATTAGCACCAAATTTCGTTTAGACACATCAATTTTTGGCGGAGTTATGGCATAAAAATTTTTGCGGAGTAGTCCACTATAAAAGGGGCGGGGCCACTCCCATTTTCTACAATTTTAAGTTTTTGGATTTCTTTGTTTACGAAAACTTAAAACCTGAAATATAAATGATGTAAAGCTATTTTTCGCAAAGTTATTGCCTATTTAATATATCTACGATCCTCTTCAAAATCTTTCATATAAAAGTGGGCGTAGACCTTAACCGATCCCGCGCATTTTTTCCTGGAACATTCCTTGCATACCTGGAAACCTGTGTGCTGAATTTCGTTTCGATATCTTGAACGGTTTTTGATTTATGATTAATTTTATTTCTAAATTTGACTTAATTAAAAGTGGGCGGTGCCATGCCCATTTAAAAAAATTTCTTGAAAATTTATTTTATGCCTAAATCTCAATGTATTCACCAAATTTTATCTTTATAGGTGTATTATGTACTGAGTAATCACTTTTTTTGTGTTTTCGAAAATATTCTACATATAAAAAATGGGCGTGGCTATCATCCGATTTAGCCCATTTTAAATAGCGCTCGGAGATGAGTGCCAAGGAACCCGCATACCAAATTTCAGAAAGATATCTCAAAATTTACTCAAGTTATCGTGTTTACAGACGGACGGACGGACGGATGGACGGACATGGCTTAATCAATTTCTCTTTTCGTCCTGAACATTTTGATATGTATAAGTCAATATCTATATCGATCCGTTTATGCCGTTACGTACTGCCGTTAGTCGACTAAAGTTAATATACCTTGTGTGCGTAGCACTACTAGGTATAAAAATGAATGTGTGTCTGTGTGTCGTTGTGTCATTTATAGGCGTCCAAAGTACTCAACCGATTTTTATAAAATTTTCACAGTATATTCTTGGGATCACTGGTTAAAGCATAGGCTATATATAGTTTTAGCTTTATAAAATTTCAATACGTCATAACTCTGAACTTATTTGGTCTAAATCATCATTATTTGGATATACGAAAATTTAATTCCACATATCAAAGAAGTACGTATGTGTCCTTTAGTCAAGATTTACATAATTTTAGAGAAGTGGGTGCCACGCCCACATATTTTTGTGTTTTGTTTGTCCTTCATTCATGTGCAAAGTTTATTGTTGATCTCAATGAAACTTTCACAGTGGGTTCAGTAGGTCGATTCTGTAACTATTTTAACGCCAGGTGTTAGCGTTAACTTCGCTTGACACCATTTTTAACGCTTTTCCCTATTGACTAACTTTTAACCACACGAAAAGCGTGGTTAGCTGTCGCGAATTATTTTCGAGGTGTTAACAATAGCGTTAATATATTTGCAAGTGTTTTAGAGTTTGGAAAAAGTAAAAAAATTAGTTTTCGAGTTTTTTGCATGTAATTTAGTGCAAAATACGGCGAAAAGAGAAGTTTTGCCATATTTTATCACCATCAAGAGTCAGCTGTTTAGCGGTGTTAAAGGAGAGTTACAGAATCGCATTTTCGTTAAGAACAAACACCGAAATTTGGCGATAAGCTTAACGCTCGGCGAGTGGTTAAAAGTTACAGAATCGGGCTACAGGGGTACGCTGGGGGCGACACAGGCCATATATAGCTTTTCGAAAAGCCCCCAGGCTATTTAAAGTAAGAATTCGGCACAGCTAGGTATTTATTTGGTTCAAGTCACATCAAAAAAATCTTGGAAACAGAAAGCGGTACCAGGATCAATACTCGCAGAGGAAATGGGAGAAGAAAGGAAGTAGGAATAGAAATTTGAAATATAGAGGTGGTGTTAGAGGAAAATGAAGAGGATAAAGAAGAGTAACGGTATATGGGGGTGGGGAAAGCAAAAGCAGAAAGAACAAGGAAGATATAAGGATACCTATGGAAGAAGCGCCAAGTGGGGAGGGAAAAGAGTGCAATTGAATAAATGTAGGCAAGTCAAATTTGAGGCAGAACAACGTCTGCCGGGTTTGCTAGTAGAGAATAAAATGAAAACGCCAACAAAAATTCTAGTATAAAATTGCTTATGTGGTTTATTATTTCTTATGAACTAGTATGGGTACAAAATTTGTGCTATTTCTTTCAACAAAAATATTTACAAAATACGTGCAATTTTTCGCGGCTACGTGACGTTACCACCTATTTTGGTGGTTACTAAATTTGACTGCAACGTAAGCCGGCAGAGTACCAAAAGGGTGTAAAAGTTGACAAACATTTATTTTCTGGTAAAAATAATGTTGTTACCGGTTCCCCACATGAATACAGAAAACAAAAATTCAGAAACACAATTTTGTCAGAAAACATAAGACAGAAACCATTTTTCCAGAAAGCCAATATTCAGAACCTGAAATTCATAAAACCGAAATTCATAGCTCAAAATAATAATTCCCAAACGGATTACCCACCATATTCCGCCCGACCGGCGCGAGTCGCTGAAAGGCTTTGGTTTGTTAATCGTCGAGATCCAAAACTGCTCAGCTACAGAGAAAACCTCATCAGCTAAGTAAAGTAGATATAAGATAGATTATACATTAAGAAATAACTAGTTAACAGAATAAAATTATTGTTAGAAGTTAATATAGAAGTCAAAGAATAAGAAACAATTAGTAGCTATGTATTTAGGATAGAAAGAATTGATTTTTTAAAGCGAGTCTGAAATATCAAATCTACCAGGAAAAGAGTAATAATCTTGACACAAACAGCGACAAGGCTCATTTAACTGAAAATTGGTACGGCACTGTTTTAAGACTAGAGGTTTAAAATGCCTTAAAGGACGAGACGGTACATTGAAGTTCACTTCACTTGGAAGAAATGGGCTAGATAGTGAACCATTTAGCAATTTAATCATAAAAATAATTCCAAGCATTTCCCTCCCACTAGAAAGTGTGTGCAGATTAATGAGTTTTATACGATTCGTATAGGGTGGCAGATTATACAAGGGATCCCAATGAAAATCTCTTAAGGCAAATAGTAAAAATTGTTTTTGAACTGATTCTAGGCGATCTGCATGAACCTGGTAACGCGGGTTCCAAACTATATAGAACCGTATTCAAGTATCGGTCTGACTAAAGTAGTGAAGAGGGCTTTAGTTATATAAGGGTCGCTAAATTCTTTAGACCATCGTTTAACGAATGCTAGGACACCTCTAGCCTTATTGACTGTTGTGTTATTATGGCGGCTGAAACTAAGTTTATAGTCCATAGTAACCCCCAGGTCAACAAAATCATACACTTGCTCAGGACTATAATTTTTAATTGTATAGGAAGCCGGCTGAGAAATTCCACTCGAAAAACCCATGTGTTTACATTTTTTAAGGTTAAGTGGCATATAATTTAAATCGCACCAAGTAACTAGTGCATCTAGATCTGATTGTAGCTTATTTCTATCTTCAAATGACGCGAATTACATGAAAAGCTTTATCGTCGGCATACATTAACATTTTTGAAAATTTTATTATTGTAGAAATATCATTTATAAACAACAAGAACAGAATCGGGCCAAGATGGCTTCCTTGAGGAACCTCCGAAGAGACATAAATGACATCGGATACTAAATTTTTAACACTACTCTTTGTGTCCTGTCACTAAGGTAAGAAGAGATCCAGCGATTAAGACTCGGCTGGAAGGCCAACTGATCGAGTTTATGAATAAGTAATGAGTGACACACTTAAATAACGTTGGTGTGCAGATTTTTTCTAAAGGCATTTGAGACATGACTGGTAAACTCAAGTAAATTCGTAACTGTGGACTTTCCCTTACTGAACCCGTGTTGGCAGTCAGCTATCAAAGTAGAGATCGGACCCGTAAGTTGATTTGTAACAATAGTTTCAAACAATTTTGGGATGGCAGAAAGCTTTGCTATGCCACGATAGTTCTCTATATAAGACCTACTCCCGCTTTTATGCAGCGGTAGAAGAAACGATTCTTTCCACGCAGTTGGAAAAACACCACACTTTAGTGATAGATTGAACAAATTGGTAAGGGGGTTGGTAAATATGGTTCGCACACTTTTTCAAGAAGCATGTAGGAATCCTATCAGGACAGTATTTAAAAGATTCTTTTGAGGTTTTAAGGTAAATTAGAACATCTTTGGCACATATAATGGGTGAATTGATTGAATTTGTCCCGTGTAGCTTATAGGGATAATTTGAAAGTTTGAATTAGTGACAGCAAAATAGTTAGAAGTGAGAAATTGAGCAAAGAAATTTGCGATACATTGATTATCGCTAGATATAATGTCTTGATATTTCATGGCTGAGAGAAACCCTGATACTTTACGTTCAGAATTTACGAAACCATAAAAAGACTTTGGATTGAGAATAATGTCTCTTTTGGTTTTAGAGATATAAGCTTTATAGCACTTTTTATTTAAATCTATGTACTTCTGACGTAGAATGGAATACAGTAAGTAATGTTTATTTAATCCGGATTTCTTATATAAATTAAATTATCGCGTTTTCCTATCTTTCAGAGCCTTAAGCTCTTTAGTAAACGAAGCTTGCGTAGGATGATCATAAGTTAATTTACGTTTAGGAATACACTTCTCAAATAGGCAGTAAATAGTTTGATTGAAATGTGAGACGTTTAGATCGATATCACAACCAAATTCAGGCCAAGTTAATTTAGACAGTTCTTTATTTAATTTCTTGTAGTTTGCTTTGGAAAAGTTAAGATCAAAGCTACTACATGAGTAGCATTGGGTACCTTGGTCATTGCTTATGGTTTCGTAGACTATTTCCATAGAAGGTGGTAAAGGTCTTCTGGTAAAACCAACGGATCACAACGACTTACAGAAAATTGGTTTATATCATCAACATACACTAAATCTAAGACTTTCCCAAACTTGTTAGCGGTAACATTTATTTGATTAAGGCAAAGATCGGAAATTCCATCTAAAAAGTCATTGTACCCCAGTTTGGACGGATTTGGAATAATGTTACCATCAGACATGTCCCACGATATATGAGGTAAGTTAAAATCACCCAAAACAATTATTGAATCTGAAGGGTTAGTCATAAAGTTAACAGTTTTGAGCAGAGAGACATGTTGCATCTCTATCAACAGGTATATCATCATAAACCTCCTAAGAGATTTTTGCGCCAAGCTTCTCTTCCAATTTGTGGTGTGCCGATTTGAATTTTCCCTACAAATTGGTGGGACCTACAGTTGCATGCATGACTGAAAAATCTGATGCTGGAGGGATGTAGCAAATATATAAGTACATAGAGACGTTCTCTAGTTGAATGCGGATGCATTTGAACTCAATGAAATCGATGTTAGGAATATTAACCTCTTCTGAAGGGATGGAGGAATGAACAGCAAGCAGAACACCACCTCCGACTCTGTTCAAGCGATCATGTCTATATACTTGATATGTATTACATAAAAACTCTGAATTGAAAAAATTAGGTTTTAGCCAAGTTTTGGTAAACGCAATTACGTTATATCTACAATGAAAAGATTTCAAAAAAAGGTCAGTTAATTTGGTATTTAAACCTCTGACATTTTGATAAAAGATATTCAGTGTGCTCAGTTTTTTGACTCGACGTTATTGCGAGAAATGTTCGCTACATTTTGAACATTCCTATTCGGTCTGTATTCAAACTCCCGCACAAGAGCCCCGGGAGGCCAAAAAGAGCTGTCCAAGAGAGTATCGAAATCTTTCCCAGATACATCAATCTTAAACGAAGACATACGAGGTGTGTTCAAAAAGTATCGCGGGTTTTGAATTTTCGCTGGTTACGTATATTCGAATTTCGAATTTTTTGTGGCGTTATGTTGGTACTCATGTCTCTCACTTATGCCGACAAGCTCGGCCATTTTGAATGTTCAGTTAATTGTTGACAGCTGCTTTGCTTGCACGTGTTTTGGATCGTCTTCGATTTTTACCTATTTTTTTACCAAAATTGCTCAATTGTGACCAAAAACAGCATCGCATGAACATTGCTAATGAGATGTTAAACTCTGTCCGCGACGACCCAAATTTGCGCCAGAGGGTCATAACTGGTGACGAATCGTGGGTTTATGATTATGACGTGGAAACCAAAGCTCAATCATCTCAATGGAAGCTGCCGCACGAACCAAGACCGAAAAAAGCGCGCCAAGTTCGGTCGAATGTGAAAGTTTTGCTGACAGTTTTCTTCGATTGCAGGGGCGTGGTGCATCATGAGTTCTTGCCACAGGGAAGAACGGTCAATAAGGAATATTACCTGCAAGTTATGCGCAATTTGCGCGAAGCAGTCCGCCAGAAACGCCCGGATTTGTGGAAGAACAAAAATTGGCTTTTGCACCACGATAACGCCCCTGCTCACGCATCGTTGCTTGTGCGCGACTTTTTGGCCAAAAACAACACACTAATGATGCCGCAGCCACCGTATTCCCCAGATCTGGCCCCCTGTGACTTTTTCTTGTTCCCTAAACTGAAGAGGCCCATGAAAGGACGACGTTACGCTTCTCTTGACGAGATAAAGACGGCATCGAAGGAGGAGCTGAACAAGATACAAAAAAATGATTTTTTGAAGTGCTTCGAAGATTGGAAAAACCGTTGGCACAAGTGTATAATATCTCATGGGGATTACTTTGAAGGGGACAAAATAGATATTCATGAATAAATAAATAATTTTTGAAAAAACACAAAATTCGCGATACTTTCTGAACACACCTCGTACTTCTTTGATATGTGGAATTAAATTTTCTGACAGCTACGCTTTGATCTTTAATTTTAGAAGAAATATGGTACATCAAATCATCCTCGGTAGTGTCTGGATGGAACCTAGACACAAAAACAGATTTTTTGCGAAGGGCCACAACCAGCTTACTAACGATTGGTTCAGACTCCATTGCAATAGTTGGAGGTTTCGGGTTTTTCCTAGTGGATATTTTTGAAGGGGCGTTCTTCGACGTTGCTCGGACAACCGTACTAGGAATTGGAGAAGCCAAATCGATAAGTTCAAGGGGTTGATGCAAGTTCGGCACTGTTGAGGTAGTAGGCCGATCATCCGTACGTCTGCGCTTGTTTTCGCTATTATCAGGGCGTTCCAAAGGAGGCGAACTCTCTAAAGTTTCCAAGGTTTTGAAAATATTTTCATATTTTTTGAATTTTTCATCCAGCAATGAAAAATCTTTGCTTATTTCAGAAAACCCGTTTCTGATATGCCTAAAGATTTTACAGAGATCAACTTCCGTCGCTCGGCATTTGGAACAAGACCAGCGCAGGCCTTTGCCTTCATTAAGCAGGTCAGCTATTCTACCCGTTAGCCCAGTGCACTTGGCGTGGACAAGTCCATCACACACCCAGCATGCTACAAAGCGTTCAGACCCGCTTTTTACTTGGCAGTTTGCTATCATGCACGACATTTTGGTATAAATAAATACTTATATAAATTTAGAAAAAATTATAAGTATAAGAATTAAGCAGATGGAAGAAAAACAACCCTTTCAGTTTAAATGTCACTGTGTTGAGCGAGCAGCTTTAAACACACTGTATGTGACGTTCAACAAACCACGTAAACAGCTGTAATGAAAAAGAAGTCAAAAAAACGAAGTCAGCACACAAGAACAATTGCAATACAAAATATAAGCCTTTCAAAAGCAACAAATAAAACAATTGAAATATGCAAATAACTCGGCACACACAAATTCAAAAGTTGGAATTTATAATGATTAATCACTATTCAAAAATTTTAACAATTTTCACACCAAGTCGTGAAGCACATTAACTATTTAAACTCTTTTAACTTTAATTAAACTTAAAATATTTAGAATATCAAGATATGATTTAATTATTAAAGAAAACACAGAGCAAAATAAAAGCACAACTACACAGCTTGATGTTTGCGTTAAAATGTATGAAGTGTTTTGAGTTTTGGCCAAATTAAATGTTTTTCCTCCCTCTGATAACTTTCTACATTTTGAGCTATGAATTACATACATATCGCCGGCTCAGAGTGCAAAGGAGCTAAGTCCGCTTTATGGAATTTTTCTGATTTTGATGCAAAATGGAAGAAACTGTCAATATACACCACATACATGATGAATTGCATAACTATTTAATTCTTAAGTGCGTTGTTTACAATGATGCGAAAATGTGTTAAGTCCACCAATCGCTTGTTCGAAACAAAAAAGTTCTAACTCCATGCGAATATAAAAATTTAAAGTTAAAATATATGACGCAAAAAGGTAACTTTTATTTCAGTGCGCCGTACTCTTTATAGTTTAATAGTAAAATTATTTTATTTCGGCTTTATAATTTATTAGTAAAACGTAAATTACGAAATGTTCTAACTAATATTGTATATATAAAAATAACTAAATAATCATAATATGAATAACCGGAATGGATAACTCACGATAAATTTGCAGCCGCAGTGGTGAGGCTGGTCTACCACACCGTGGGTCCCAGGTTCAACTGGCGGGACAGGTAACATCAAAAATGTTGGGAAAAAGTTTTTTAAAAAGGGGTCGCTCCTCGGCAGTGGTCGGCAACCCTGCGAGTATGTTTCGCCATGAAAAGCTTCTCAGCAAAAATTTATCTGCATTTTCCGTTTGGAGGCGGTATAAAAGGCAACCATCTTGGTTCAAGGTCCGAAATAAAAGTTTAAGACAGAGGGGTAAGTCATACTAAGAAAAAGCTAAAGAAAATAGCCCTTGGAATTACGATAAAACAGCATTGTAAGTATGAATCAAATACCGCATCAAGTTAATGCGCAGAAATCATTAATGAAGAAAGACAAAACTGTTTGAACAATTTGAAAAAAGATCACCAGCGGGAACGATGAGGAGCGGAAATTGGAAAAACGCATTGTTTAATTTCATTTGTTTAAACATTTTCTTTAAATGAATATGAATTATTTGTTTTTGCAATAAAATAAAAGCTAAGAGTTAGAAAAATGTTGAATAAAGCTCTTGTTTTTTTTTATAAAAAGAAACTTTGCTTAGTCTAGTGAAAAATTAAAAGTGGCTGCTGAAAATGTGTTAAGTCACAAAGATATACATAAATCGGCGGAAATGATTAACCTTTATTTTTATATGAGCCCCCATCTTTTATCCCCCAAATTGAGTTACATTACGTAAAAGTCACAAACTCCTAATTTAAATTTAAATTTTTATATTGTTTTTTGTCTCTCCTGTAAAATTTTTATTTGTGGCCTTAGCACCTTTGGACTCTAAGCGGACGATATATATTATTCCGAAACACAAAATTACTTTTTGTCAAGGCATATCAATTATAGGTGAGAAGCTCATGAACTTGTTTTTGTAAAACGATTATATCTACACACCTACATAAGAGTTAATTTTCCACAATGACAAAAGCTGAGTTATATCGTAAAAAAGCAGAGAAAGGTAGATTATTCTTCCAATGGGTATTTAGGTTCGGGTGTAACCGTATAAAATAAACCTGCTCATTTTTATGTACTTATAATGTTCGAATCATATCTCCCGAAAAGTAGGAAAGACTCAAAATCAGACCTGTTATGTTATGATTAATAATCATAATGATTACCGGTTTGAGTGACTATTTTTTGGAAAAGCATATTAATGATTGATCATTCATTGTTTTCGGGTTTTAATGATTATTTTAAAAAACAGTCAAAAATAAAAACAATCCAAAAATTGTTTTTTGATTATTTTTGATTGGTTTTGATTATTAGATTACTTTTGATTATTTTTGATTGCTTTTGATTATTTTTGATTATTATTTGTATTGTTTCAGACAAACATAAGCACATGCATGGAAATATGTATTAGCGATGTATGTTGTTGTTGTTGTTGTTGTTAACAGTGCTTCGCCCTGCCCAATGGGCTCGATCACTCTAAATTGTCATCAGGCTCTTCTAACGGAAGTCCGAGGAAATGCGCAGTTTCCACAGGGTTGGACCAGAGTGATGTGGGTGTTAGAAGAGTGGGTTCAACTGAACAGGAAAAGAGATGTATGGTATCATGAGGGGTCATACCACATGCAGGGCATGTATTTGGTATGTTGGGGTTCAGTCTGCATAAGTAAGAGTTTAACCTATTACAATATCCAGAGCGAAGTTGTGCTAGTATGACTCTAGTCTCCCTCGGTAGTACACGCTCCTCTTCAGCCAATTCAGGTGGTTGAGTATTAATAACGGGATTCACAGGCCGAGATCTGAGGGATCTGTCTACCGACTCAGTGTGGAGGTCATTTAGAGCCCGTCTATGGTTCCGCAGATCAAACGGCAAAGAGATATGATGCCGGATCTCATCGTAATGCTTACGGAGATGTCTCCTTATGTCTCTGGGGGGCGGTGCTACATCCAAAAGATGTCGGTTTGGATGACTAGGTTTGTGACAGTTCAGAAGGAACTGTCTACTCAAGAGTTCCGCGTGCTCTTGAACATAGAGCAATTTCGCCTCTTGATGGAGGTGAGACTCAGATGACATAAGCAGGCATCCCGTGGCAGTTCTGATGGCGGTGTTTTGGCAGACTTGCAATTTCCTCCAATTGGTGTCCGAAAGGTTGGGCGACCATATAGGCGCAGCATAGTCAATAACCGGCCGGCCAATAGCCTTATATGTAGCAAGCAATGTTTCTTTGTCTTTTCCCCAAGTACTGCCGGCCAGTGACTTGAGGATCTTATTGCGGCTCTGTACCTTTGAGGCTATTGCGGTGGCATGACCAGCGAAGGTGAGGCCGTTGTCAAATGTCACGCCCAAGATTTTTGGGTGGTTGACAGTAGGTAGAGGTACTCCATCTACGTGGACATTTAACTCTTGCCCCATCTGCGCATTCCATGTGGTAAACAGGGTCGCCGTAGATTTAGTCTGTCTTTCCATGTATAGTTTGTCTTTCCATTCCTCTTCTTTCCTTTCCTTTCATTTCCTTTCCCTTCCTTTCAATTTCTTTCCTTCCCTTTCCTTCCCTTTCTTTTCCTTTTCTTACTTTTCCTGTCATTCCCTGTTCCCTCCACTTTATTTTATTAAATTTCGTTTTATTCTATTTTATCTTTTTTCGCTTTATTTTATTTCAATTCACACAAACCCAACCGCAAATACAAAAACAAAACAAACTCCTGTATTGAATACTCTTTATAAATAATCATTTATTTTGTTTTTGTAGACACTGTTTGTAGGTATCAGCAATGAAGTTTACATATTTGCTCATATTTACATTGCTTGTGCTCTCAGGAGAGCCGCTGACACTGGGCATCATACCCAGTGATCAATACAATAACAAGAACTAAGCAAAAATGCATGACACGTTTACGCACACAACAGAGGCTCTATAGTGCGAATATTTGTTTTTCTTCTTTACTATCTACAGTTTTTTATTTTAATCTTTCTTTACTTTACTTTACTTTTCCTTACTTTACTAAACTTTACTTTATTTTACTTTCGTTTCCTTTCCTTTCCATTCCATTCCTTTTCTTTCCATTCCTTTCCTTTTCCTTCCTTTCCTTTTCTTTCCTTTCCTCTCCTTTCTATTCCTTTCCTTTTCGTTCCTTTCCTTTTATTTCCATTCCTTTGCCTTTTCTTTTCTTCACTTTTCTTTTCCTTTCTTTTCTTTTCTTTTCTTTTCTTTCCTTTCCTTTCCCTTCCTTTTATTTCCTTTCCTTTCCTTTATTTTCCTCTCCTTTCCTCTCCTCTCCACTCCTCTCCTCTGCTATCCTTTCCCTTTCTTTCCTTTCGTTTCGTTTCCTTTGCTTTACTTTTTCATTCTTTTCTTTTCTGTGAGTGCTTTCCTTTCCTAACCCTTCCTTTCCTTTCCTCTACTTTCGTTTCCTTTCTTTTCCTTCCCTTTTCTTACTTTTCCTTTCCTTTCCATTCTCTTCCTTACCTTTCTTTCCTTTCCTTTACTTTCCATTACCATTCCCTTCCTTTCCTTTCTTTTCTTTTTCTTACCTTCCCTGTCCTTCGTTTCACTTTCTTTTCATAAACTTAGTTTTATTCTATTTTATTTTATTCACACAGACCCAATCACAAATACAAAATCAAAACAAACTCCGGTGTTGAATACTCTAGGAATTTCTTTCCTTTCCTTTACTTTACTTTCCTTTCCCTTCCTTTCCTTTCCTTATCTTTCCTGTCATTCCCTTCACTTTATTATAATAAACTTGGTTTTATTCTATTTTATCTTTTTTCATTTTATTTTATTTCAAGACACAACCCAACCACAAATACAAAAACTCCTACATTGTATACTCTTTAGGAATAATTACCAATTCTGACAAGTAACAAAGAGGACACTCAGATCGCTCTATACTCAGTTTTGTGAAAGTTCATACCTACTTTGTATGAAAATATTAATCTATATATATAGATGGCGCTGGAGTCGCTATATTTACAAAATCCGTATTTATGGTGAGATTTTATTCATATTTGGCACGTATGTTTGATATATATGTAATCAAAACCTCTGTAGCTAGGTCGAAACCTCTAGGTCAAAACCTCTGCAGAAGTCGTATTTATGGTCCAGTCGCTGACAACAAACACGACGAAAACATTAAAAAAAAAAAGCCTACTCACTTTATGAAGCACTACTACCGTAATTTTGAATCAATTTTAATTTACTTTTGCTTTTTGGAAAGCTGCTTTTATGGTTTTTGTTATAAAGGTTTAAAACCCATTGTTTGCAACTTCAATATCCAATAAAAACGTGCCGAAAACGAAAATTTTTTTTTTTAAATAAAACTTGGTAATTTTTAGGTCGATTTGCAAACTCTTTTGCTTGTTTGAAAGGTAATAGAAACATCCTTCAAATAAGAAAAAAAATTGAATTCGATCAAGAAACAAGAAAGTTATAGCATCTCGAATTTGTAATTTCAAGAATTTCAGGGTTGTATTATATTTGTACGCAAAAAATTTAAAAACGAAGTGATGGGGAAAAACCGCAAATGAGGTAGTGTTTTATGGGCGACGAAACCAAAAAACCATGTGAGAGCCCCTACATATTTTTTTTTTCTGATTTTGTAGCACTGTGTAATCTTTTATTTTGTTTTGGTAAACACTGTTTGTAGGTATCAGCACTTAAGTTTACATATTTGCTCATATTTTACATTGCTTGTGCTCTCAGGAGAGCCGCTGACACTGGGCATCGTAGCCAGTGATCACTACAATAACAACAACTAAAAAATGTATGACACGTTTACTCACAGAACAGAGGCTCTATAGTGCGAATACTTGTTTTTCATTGGTCCACTATCAATTCTTCGCACTCACAGTGAAAGTCGATCACACGAGTAATACAAAAACATGCAAGAGATGTCTACTAACACAACTACGGCTCTATAGTGTGAATACATGTTTGGCATTTGTGATGGTGTATTTTTAAACTAATTTTTCAATATTATAATTAATTTTTTTTTAAGTTTTTTTGAATAACGGTACTGCAGTTTAGTCAGGTGTATCCATACATAGACAATTGTTAATACCTTAAATGTATAGTTTGGTCATAAAGTGGGACAATTTCCCTCAACTTACTCATTTATATTATAGATAGTCGAAAATCAGTAGACTATTCAAATACTGCTAGTCGACTTTTGTAGTTTTAAAGTAAGAGACCGCCCCCC
The DNA here is from genome assembly GCA_949987695.1 of Merzomyia westermanni. Classification (NCBI taxonomy): domain Eukaryota; kingdom Metazoa; phylum Arthropoda; class Insecta; order Diptera; family Tephritidae; genus Merzomyia; species Merzomyia westermanni. Next base: position 100,440,189 of record OX465288.1, on the reverse strand, counting down.
TTCAGCGATAAACTACTAGTTTTATACTTTTCATTTAATAACACAATACGAGTTTATACTTCTGATTTATAATGCTCTTATTTTAGACTAATGGCCAACAAGTATATTTTTATGAATGTATGAAATTATCAGTTAGTGGAATATGCGTTTGAATATTATATATTCATCCTTTTCAGACCTTTTACAAAATTAACTGGGCTTTCAAGTCGATTAAACCTGTTTCGAGGTATGCGTGCACATTCGTTCTGTTAGTAATAAAATAACAGACCGAAGTAATACCGTAATTTTCCCGGTCTGAAATCCCTATACTCCCTTATCTCTCACGTCTATAAAAATCCGAATTAAGAGGGTCTGAAAATGATAGGTTGTGCAGGCTTATTAATTTGATCAGAGCCAACAGTGGCGGAAACATTTTTTAAACGTTTTCTATAAAAGTATAGCAAATTGTCTAATAAAAAGCATGCAACAACAAATTTCAATCTTTGTACAAACCCCAAGAAAATTTAATCAAGTTTCATCAAAATTCCACACATTTTGATCCGAATTTTTATAAAAAATGTGGATATGCAGTTTTATGACCTATTAAATTTAAGTATATATAATAAAATGCGAGGGTGAATTTGGCAAAAAATAGCGCCAATCATGGGCATTTATTGATAAATTTATGGTGTCAGTTTTGTTATAGGAAAGAGGAAAAATTTATAAAGTTTTCACATTTTCTCATTGATAAGTATTATAAAATTCTTAGGTCAACATTAAAAACAATTTTTTCTTTAAATAAAAAACGCAGCCTTTTGGCAAATTTGTTAACACAAAACCAAAAAACGTTGCGTTCTGCCTTTGTGTAATAAACTCCAAGAAATAGAGATTGATATAGCGCTTGTAGTGGATTTCGCAAAAGACACAGTGGTGTTCCGACGAACATTACTTTGAAAAATTGTTGAGAACTTGTGAAAAAATGCAGACGACATGGATATTGAAACCGAAAGGAACCGATACTGCAAGCATGTAACCCAGATGCTTATTTCCAGATATTTGTTTTCTATCCGTTTATTGATCATATAATAATGGAAATAGATACTCGATGCACTCAACATTAAACTGTCTTCAGAGGTTTCGCTTCGAGTTTGCAACAAACCACAGTGAAGAAAATGCCCCAAATTTATTTAAGCTTGCTGAATTTTATAGACCACGTTTTCAAAACCAAAATATAACTTATACAAATTGCTGCAAATTTTTCCAACTCTCCCCTTTTCCCCTTCAACAGCAGTACGCACCTTTTCAACTCTTCTTCTACTTTAAATAGCGCTTAACCGTCTCAACGACTTTGGTCCTCCAACATAGCTCGCCAGTTGTTTCTTTTTTCTGCCAAATGGCAACACCACAGAATCGCAAAACGGGTTCCACTTGCCCCTTCTATAGAAATATTGGTCTCTCTCTTCCTCTGCGACCACCGGCGGGTGCCGAAAATAATACTTTCTGATCCGGAGCATCTTCATTGATTCACACAACATGACCTAGCCAACAAATCTGCTGGTTTTTAATTTAATGTAACTCTACCGGGCAAGTGATTAAAATATTGATATGTACATTAGCTTAATAGTTGCTGAATATTCTATCTTATTTATCCCTTCTTTTTATACAATTAGGGAGGGGTTAAATGGTTTAACGACGTTGGCGGTACATAAATATATGCCCATTACAACACAAGAAGTAATTAAAAAAATTTATGATAAGCAAAAAAGATTAAACTCGCTTCATAAATAATATTTTGTTGACTTGTACATAAATATATGTACGCGTAAAAACATGTAGATATGTTCAATGTGTAAAAACTGAAGTATATAACAACGAAGAGATTATACATTATAAACTTTCATAAAAAAACTGGATTACACACTAATTAATTAAAGTATATTTTTTAAATTTTAATAAATCATGAATACCCCATGAAATAAACGAGTAGACAAAAATATTTTACGGTAAGACAAACATATGCACTAGCCGGTAGCCATTGTCCCTACCAACCATACGCAGATAAAAAAGTAGATACAACATACGTCTATCCACAAATGAAGATAAAAAAGTGGATAGTTTTGTTTGGACGGCGTGAAGATATTATCCATTTTCCCCTTGTACGTGTCGTGCATCGCCCCCGCACTCATTTAGAAACGCCGTAAGGAAAAACATCTGCACTCCTTTACCTAAAAAATTTCCCAAAATAAACCAGACTGTCAGGCAAAGTCTGCATACTTTTAGGCATTACCAGGGTTCCCGTCCTGCCTACTGCTATATCCATAAAACATTTTAAAATAACCACAACATTTTCAGAAACTTGTTTACGATATTTTTATTAAACTAACTAGTTTATACTTATGGAAGATGGGGCCGTGTGCAGAAGTCCACGCAAGTGGGGAAAGTTTCTGATCGCCATTCACCTGGGAATGGCCAGAGCGATTCTTTTGCATGCGGTTCAAGCAGCTCACTACTTCCGGGCTTTGCGCCCAAGTATCCTCTGGGTAACCACCGAACACCCGTTTGGTGGTGAGCTAAACGTGAGAAGGCGACAACCTGGTAAGGCCACTCCGACATAATCGGTTTAAGGGCTTGCTGGGGGGTTCAAACAGCAGCGTCTGATCACCATGTGGTGCGGCTGCAAGCGGGTGTCTGTCTTGGATCAAGCGGGTCGCTATACAAACGTGTAATAGAACTCAACCTCCCGTGAAACGGGTTGTGCGTTGGGTTTGGGACCCACCACATAAAACAACGTTCCAATGAAATTCAACAACAAAGCCTTTTGGCGAGCTATGTTGGACGGTCAAAATCGCCCAGGCGGTTAGATGACCATTTAAAGAAGAAAGAAGTTTATACATATATTTTATAATACGAGTATAACAAATCAAAACATAAGTAAACTGAAATGAAATCGTTTTTCTTAAAATTAAATTCATAGATGCATGGCCTGTTATCCTTTGCATCTGTTTGAACATTCCAAGGGCCAACTCTTGAGCTGATTTCTCTGATCGGTACCGCCATGCGTCAATTATAGCCCGAAAATTGGCTACATTGGGCCACTATCCGGCTAAATTGTTTTATATTTGATACTTCGTCGGATTTTGCGGGCAATTAGATGTAGGTGTCAGCGATGGGGTTTTTGAATTCGGCGTTGTTTTTGTCCCATTACTTTTTCGACACATCGCGATCCAAAAGACGAGTACATAAAACTGAGCTGAACTGAACAGCTGAGGAATGTGCCGATAGAGTTTTTCGAATATGCCATTATCATCTTTTATCCTGAACGCTTCGTTAACTTGGACAGAGTTTGGGAATTTAATTAGCGCTCTATGCAAGCTCTGCGTCATTCACTGACAGCCAAGGGCACGCCAAAGCAAGGAAAACCCCATTATGCGACTGAACAGTAATCCGTAAAAATATAACTGTTGTTAATATCATTAACTTTATTTAAAGTTTTTTTGCTTATAATCGTACTTACCGCGATTTTCAATTACACATAACATTTTTTCCAAAAAATTGAAATTAAAAATATTTCTGATGACAGGTTGGTTTTACAATTTTATTTTATGTAAACAGGTGTTTTATCTCCCTTTGTTATGATTTGGTTTTTGGCAATAGCGAGAAAAGAGAATGAATTTTTGTTTGGAAAAAATATTTCCTAAATATGCGTTGGTATTGGTATGGAGGAGAAAAAAATACGGATGGTGCAGGAATTCGATAAGAAATTGAGAACAAGTGGATAGCCATGGCTGGTAGGGGTGTGTCTCAAATTCCAGTTATCGATGAAAATTTTTTCTCATCACAGAAAAGCAAAGGAAACGAAACGAAAGGAAAGAAAAGGAAATGAAAGTAACGGAAAAGAAAGGAAAGGAGAGGAAAGGAAAGGTAAGAAAAGGAAAGAAATAGAAAGGAAAGTAAAGGAAACGAAAGGAAGGGAAAGGAAAGAAACGAAAAGGGAATGAAAGTAACGGAAAGGAAAGGAAAGGAGAGGAGAGGAAAGGAAAGTAAAGGAAACGAAGGGAAGGGAAAGGAAAGAAAAGAAAAGGGAATGAAAGTAACGGAAAGGAAAGGAAAAGGGAAAAACACCATATTTTCGGTTAGTCGATTATAATGAACATGAACATGTTTCTGTTTTACTTTTTAACTTTGTAGTGACATTACAATTACTGATTACTATGTATTGAGTTCATATTTTCTTTTTGCATTTATTTTTTTATTTATTTTAAGTTCTAGTCATGACCTTATAAGTAGGGGCACTGCATCAGACAGTTCAAGAAATGCAATAACTTGCACACTGCATTCTCTAATATTATGATGAGATTTATTGCATTACTGTGTACGGCTACGAAAACGTTCAATTATTATTATCACATCATTCGTGATTTGTATGTTAATCTTAATAAATTTACTAAAACAGAAGTTTCTTAGTTTAGCGTAGATTTATTTATGAGTCTCGATAAATTAAGTAGCTCTGCAAAAAATCGTTCGACTAATCGCTAAAGAGAGTGATCCGGGATCAATACATTTCGTGTACAGTGGCCTACAATTGATCCCTAATACTCCGTTATAGGCATAGTTGTGATAAGTCGACTCTAATTTCTGTAGGCTTCTTTTTAGGTGTTGAAAGTAAAGTTGTCCGGCCGTACCCGTAGGGGAACAACTGGAATCTGTCTGACACTATCCTTTTGGGAATGAAAGGGACCAATTAGTCTTATCATAGGACATGCTCAAACAAAAGGATAGGAATGCATCCTAGACTAATAGCATTTTTTGCAGGTTAACCACAATAATACCCATACTCACAACCATAACCATTACCATAACTATAACCATAACTATAACCATATAACCATGACCATAACCCTCACCCTAACCCTAATTTTTATATGAGCGCCTACCTTTTATCCCTTAAATTGAGTAACATTACGTAAAAATCAGAAACACCTAATTTAAATTTATATATTTTTATATTGTTTTTTTGTCTCTCCTGTAAAATTTGAATATGTGGACTTAGCACCTTTGCACTCTAAGCCGACGATATATATATATATATATAGGTTTTCGTTACCATTTAATAATGTAACTCATTTGTTTGTTAAAAGACAGAATATGATTGCTTTATTTTGAACAATAAAAACAACCAGAATTTTTGTCCAAATATTTTGGAATCCAGAATTTTTACCTTACATCAATGTTCCCTTAAAGAATTTCTGAATACAGGATTTAAAACGAAGTAGTTAAGTCGTTTTTTAGGGTATCCTAGAATTTTGACCCCAAATTCGGAATACAGAATATACTCACGCTCTCTGAAAAAAACAAATAAAATACAAACTAGGCTGTAAAAACAAACGAAAAAGTGAGTATTTCGTAAAAATTTTTTGACAGTTGACGGTTTTTCGTTACTTTTTTCTGACAACTGTTTTTGTTTTGAAAATAAAATATATATTCTCTGAAGAAGACGTATCCAAAGCATTTGGTATATTTCTGAATATTTTTAAAAACCACATTAGGTCTGCCAGCTTTTCTTTTACGCCACGTGGATCGGAAAGAAAGTTAAAGCCTTGGGTTAGCCGGAGATTGTTAAAAAAAATTCGTTTAAAAAATAAACTTGGCAAAAAGCTTAGGAAACATCCGTCAAATACCGATCTCCGTAATCGGTATGTGAATTTATGTAAGCAATTGAAAAGAGAAGTACATGTTGAACGTGATAATTTCTATTGCAATGTATTTAGGTCTTCTTATGGCAACCCTAAGAAAGAATGGTGCATTATTAACGGTCTTCTGAACAGCAACAGTAAAACATATGGAAAACCTATTGTTTTAAGCGATGGTGGCGAAAGTTTGTCTGACCCCACGATAGTAGCAAACCGCTTTAATAGCCACTTTCTAACAGTCGGGCAAACTAATGTTGTATTATCTCTAAGTTTAACTTCAGAGCGCCTAAACTCAGGAAACAGTTTTTTCTTTTCCCCTTTTAGCGGTTTCGAAATCTTAAAAGCAATTAGATCTCTAAATGACTCCAGATCGTGTGGGTATGATGGGATCTCGAATCAAGTCCTAAAACGTGTGGCGTTAAATGTAGTTGACATCTTAACTCATCTGTTCAACACAAGTGTTTTGTCAGGATCTTTTCCTGCAGATTTAAAATGTGCCATTGTCATACCTTTATTTAAAAAGGGCGATAGGAAAGATGTGAATAACTACAGACCAATCTCTTTACTTTCTTCTGTATCTAAAGTATTTGAGAGACTTATAAAGAGCAGAATTTTACCTTTTCTTGTAAATAATAACTTCTTCAGTTCGATGCAGTTTGGCTTTAGATGTGGAAGGTCAACGGAAGATGCCCTGTTAAACTTTTGTTCATTTATATACAAGGAACTAGACAATAAAAAGAACTGTGCTGGTCTGTTCGTTGATATAACGAAAGCTTTTGATATGGTAGACCACCAGATTCTATTGGAAAAATTGTATCGTGCGGGCTTTCGTGGTTTTATCTACGACTGGTTTAAATGCTACTTATCTAGAAGAGTGCAGATGGTAAAAATTGGAAACAGTTTAAGTAGTCCTGCTATAACTAACTTAGGAGTCTGTTCTTGGTCCGTTACTATTTTTGGTATATTTAAATTCCATATTCTCCTTACCTTTCTTTGGAAAAGTTACCGCGTTCGCTGACGACCTTGCCATTGCCTATGGTTCATCGAACTATTTGGATTTGGTTTCAGGAATCAATAACGACGTACATTTATTAAGAGTTTGGTTTGCTGCCCATAAGCTTGTTGTCAGCAGGAAAACGAAAATGATGTATTTCAATCTACTTTTAAAAACATCTCCCGACATAGCGATTTTATTTCATTCCGCCGACTGCAAGCGTTTCACCCTAAATAGTTTCCCGCACTCTGGTGTATCTTTTAGCTCTGACACAGATTGCTGTGACAAGTGTTTCTCAATTGAAAGAGTAAAGGATTTTCAATATCTTGGAGTCTCTGTTGATCAAAATTTAAATTGGCTTACGCACATTTCACGTCTGAAATCCTACATGCGGTCTACTGTTCGTTATTTCTATAGTCTAAGAAAGATTTGCTCCAATTCCACACTTAAGACTCTATACTATGCCTTGGTCCACTCAAAGCTCCAATATGGCATAAACTGCTGGGGTGGTGCGTCTTTCAATAAAGTTCGGTATCTTTTAACCATACAAAAATGTATCATAAGGAAAATATGCAACGTAAGTCGATTACACCACACCATGGAGTTGTTTGTGAACCTGGGAATTCTTCCTGTTAAGCATTTGTACTACTACAAATGTCTAAAGATTTTTTTCATTCGCTGTGGGTATATGCAAAGTTTAGTCTCTGATAACTATAACTTAAGAGGAAACCTGCAAGGACTGGTTGCTGTACCCACTTTTCGTACTACGCGCTTTAATCATTATTATACAATTGTCTCTTGTAAACTTTTCAACGCCTTACCTGCGCCTAAATGTACTATTAGGAGCTTGCATAAATTCTTGTCGAAAGTTAAGTTATTTCTTTTAGAGATACCACACGATATCACTTAGAAAGTATTCATTTAATTAATTCTTCTTAAGCCTAAATATGTAGATACAGCTATTTCATAGCATTTTCATAATTCTTTATAAAATTCCTGCACCCCACACACTATTGTAATATCTATAAATTTTATTTTATGTTGGCATTCAATATTTAAATGTAAAAACGTATTTTACTATTTAAAAGAATGCTGTACTTTTTCTTACATTTTAATCCTAGCGTCAATATTTCTTTGTTTTAAGCTTCTACCCTTATGTACTTTTGTAAAAATGCGATTTGTAAGAAAAAAGAAAAAGAAATAATAAATAAATAAATAAATAATAAAATATATTTGCAAGAACGAGTTCAGGCCAATAAAAATTTTTCTTATTGCTTTTTTTTACCAACAATTTTTGTTGATTTTACGGCCTGTACATTTTTCTTTTTATTTATGAAAATTATTGTTTTTATTTTTTTAATAACTATTTTTAATTAATTATTAAACGTGTTTATTAGAATAGAATAGGAAAATTTTAGAAACAACCGCCATGGCTTTTCTTATAGATCCATTTCGGAAGCTTTTAAACTTCTTCATCAGAGAAATTTTGGCACGCTGTGCTAACCATTAAGCTAACAGAGCGCTGGTTTTTGTGTCAGCTAAAATCCTAGTTCTATTCGCAATTACCATAACATTGCGCTTGCACCGCCATCTGGCGGCATGATCATCCTCATGATGGATTTTTTGTTGGTTGTGTGCATTTTTTCTTTTTGTTAAACAGTCCGATATTCATGCTCAACGGTTTTGTTTATTTTGTATACCAACAATTCAATTGAATTGAATTGTTGTTTTTACGGCCTGTACATTTGCAAAGTACCATGACTATAAACGAGCTCAAGGCCAATTAAAACAACACAGTGCTACAGTGATTTTTTACTCTTGAAGCGACCTAGTAGAGATTGTTCATCTGGTCGAATTATACACGAAACACCCCCAAAATCTTGTTTAAAGGTCAAAAAACGGTTTTTTAATTTTTTTCGTAAAAAAAAATTCATTAAAAAACAAATTTTCAGCCGATTTCAAAATTCTCAACAAGTTTCGATAGAGAAATGTTGACACTTTAAAATATATATAGTGTTCTGTTCATTTGAAAAGAGTATGACATGTTTTTCACGCGAGAAGTTGAATTTTTTTAAAATTGGCAATAAATTATATGTTTTGACATATATCATCGACAGGGAATCACTACTTAAATATGACAATTTTTTTTTTTTGGAAAAGACTTCAAGTTTTCAAGTTAAGCAGCATAATTCAAAATCGAATATTTTGGTCTCAAGCGCCCTACAGGGGTACTGTGTACACTCATGAGATACATTTTAGACAAACAAATGAATTGAGGAACGATACCGATATAAAAACAATTTGACTTAAAAATGTTTGTTGGATCTTCTGTGTTTATAAGACAAGTCATCGGTTTCACGTTTAAGCGACCAGCGAGCATCTTAACCTGGTTTTTTCCTGCAAAGCGCTTTCGATCGCCAATATTTCTTGGTGAAATCGTTCACCTTGTTCGACGCTAAACTGACCAAGATTATCTGGAAAAAAATCCAAATGAGAATGCAAAAAATGGATTTTTTATTCCAAATTTTCGCCTGCGGCGAGTTTACATTAATTCCTCTGAAATTATGACACGTCACCGACAAGCCACATCGTTCGGAGTTTAAAACGAATCAAGCAGTGGTTGAAGCGTTCACTCGTAATCGCATAAAATATACTAATGTGTTGACTGCATTGAGACCAACCCCGAAAGAAAAAAAGAGAAGGCAACTGCAAACGGACAAGCAGAACCTTGCCACGAATTTCCTAGTGAAAGAAATGAAGACCCGTCGTATGTTCCAACTGGAGCAGTGGAAACAGAACGTAATTTTGTCTCTAACCAAGATTATAGTGATCTTGGTCGGAATTTGAATCCGTCTTCGAGAGCAACAGAGATCCTGGGATCACGATTGAAGCAGTGGAATATAGTAGATGATGACTTTAAAGTGACATTCGCACGAAATGTAAACTTATCGCCTGTCGAAGAAGTTTTTACGGCTGATGATATCGACAATAAACTTGTATATTGTGTTGGTGTCGATGGATTGTTTGCTGCCCTAGATTACGAGGACTGCCCAAAAGAATGGCGATTATTTCTGGACGGTTCTTGCAAAAGTAAGTACTTTATTTATCATAAATATGAGAAAACCAAAATTAAGCACTATTAAACAATTTACGTTTAATTCACGAATTTCATATTCTGAAAACAGTATTAGTTCACAACGAGAATCAGTTGCCAACAGTTCCAGTAGCAAACGCTACTGATATGAAAGAGACGTATCAAACGATGGAAAAGATTTTACGATTAATTAATTACAATTAACATCAATGGCAGATTGTCTCAGACCTCAAAGTTCTGACAATTCTTCTTGGAATGCAAGGAGGCTACACTAAACATCCGTGCTATTTTTGTGAATGATACAGTCGTGCTTAAGATGATTACAAGTGTACCGGCTGGCCTCCGAAAAAGGGTTTTCAACTAGGAAAAAAAATTTTCTCAGTATTCCACTAGTGAAACCTGATGACATTATCTCGCCGTCATTGCACTTAAAGTTGGGCTACATGAAACAGTTTGTAAAACGACTCGACAAAAACAGCGAGGCATCTGGAAACAGTTTTTCCCAAACTAGGTGGCGCTAAAATAAAAGAAGGTACTTTTGAAGAATTTGCCGACTCTAAATTTTTTGGAAAACGCATTTGCAACCATTTTAATAATTTTCAAAACTATTCACAGACATTTTCGTCCGACTCCAGATTCGCAAGCTGATGATTGATGAATATTTTGTCGAAAAATTGAGCAAAGTAGAAAAGAAGCAAGGCTGAATTTCATCTCTTTGTGTAATAACTATTTTGAAAATGAAAAAAGTTCGAAATACAAGCAAGTTATTCAAGAATTTTTGGAAGCTTATGGAGAAATGGGATGCAAAATGAAATTTTATACACAACATTACCATAACTATAACCATATAACCATGACCATAACCCTAATTTTTATATGAGCGCCTACCTTTTATCCCTTAAATTGAGTAACATTACGTAAAAATCAGAAACACCTATTTAAATTTATATTGTTTTTTGTCTCTCCTGTAAAATTTGATTATGTGGACTTAGCACCTTTACACTTTAAGCCGACGATATATATATATAGGTTTTCGTTTCCATTTAAATATGTAACTCATTTGTTTCTTAAAAAACAAAATATGATTGCTTTATTTTGAACAATAAAAACAACCAGAATTTTTGTCCAAATATTTTGGAATCCAGAATTTTTACCTTACATCAATGTGCCCTTAAAGAATTTCGGAATACAGGATTTAAAACGAAGTAGTTAAGTCGTTTTTTTAGGGTATCCTAGAATTTTGACCCCAAATTGATTTCGGAATACAGAATATACTCACGCTCTCTGAAAAAAAAACAAATAAAATACAAACTAGGCTGTTAAAAACAAACGAAAAAGTGAGTATTTCGTAAAAAATTTTTGACAGTTTTTCGTTACTTTTTTCTGACAACTATTTTTGTTTTGAAAATAAAAAATATTTGCATTGCGCATGCACCGCCATCTGGCGGCCTGATCATCCTCATGATGGATTTTTTGTTGGTTTTTTTTTTTTGTTTTGAGTGTGTTGGCCAGAGACTTTGTCTCCACACGCCAGGTATTTCCTCTTGCTTAAATGGTATCCGTTTCGGTTGTACACTTGAGTGTGTACGTGCACGATTACCCTGCTATGGGGTTAAGAATTGTTTAGCCTTTATTTGAGTTGCTACACGAGCGTGTAGGTGTTTCCAAAATAAAATTAATCCAAATGAATCCAACTTGTTAATGTATACGGGTGAATGTATAGCGTAGTGATTTGATCCACAGTGACAGAAACAGTGATGCCATATTAACGTTAAGTTCCTTATTGTCTATCACCGTTTTGATGCGAATTGAAGTAACTTATGATTATATGATTATTTTTGTGATTTAAGAGGGAAAGGGGTGTGGAGAGAGATGTGGTGGACGGTACTATCACCATCACTAAACCAATATTTTGTCTGTATAAAGCATTATTAGTGATTGCTTTGATTCATGATTAGAACGTTGTTTTTGCTTTTGTAAAGAATTCTGCAAGTTGTGTGATCTTGTTTGGGTCAAAACCCTGGAAAATTTGTTCAAAAGTGGTGTAGTCTTTGAATATATTTAGGCCTGTGCGAGCGCTTTCGAGAAGTCTACACTCAAAGGTTTTGTGGGTGTAGCTCTCGGTTTCTCCACAAGCACATATGTTTGTACCTAGTATCTTGATTTTATGCAGGTATGCCCCATCATAGGTGCATCCAACGAGCACTCTATTGAGTGTTTTTATTTGTTTTGCACTTAATTGGCATTTACGAAACCATGGTTTGCTTGGTCTAATTGGGAATAACCTTGTGAGAAGAGTTTGTCTGTCTCTGGCGTAGTTGAGTATCTCGTCGTACCATGTGTCCATTATTTGGGTTTTAATAAGCCTAAGGGCTTCTTTTTTGGAAAGTTTGACTAGAGTTGTATTATCACAGTTTAGTGCATTTTTGGCCAGTATGTCGGCTTTCTCGTTTCCAGCAATACCTTTGTGGCTGGGGGTCCAGATAATGTCAACTTTGTTGAAGTCCGTATCCTGTATTAGATCGTGAATTTTTAGAATGTAGGAGTTCTCAGTCCGACCTTTGGAGAGGAGTTGGCATGCCCCTAGGCTGTCCGTGAAAATTGTAATTTTGTCGTATTGTTTGTCCCTGGCCTGCTGTAGTGCGATGTATATAGCAACGATTTCTCCAAAGCATGAGGAGGATTTGATATTGAGTTTTATGGATGTTTCGCTTTTGTCGGAGTGATTGTAGATCCCACAGCCTGTGGCTGTGGTTCCAACAGATGCATCTGTGAAAAGGATTTTGTAGCTGAAGGTTATGTATTGGTTTTGAATGCTGGCATATATTGACTTTATTGTACTAGAATCCAGATTGGACTTTTTGTCAGGTAATGTAGATGTTATTACTCTTAGATTGGGGGAGAGCACCGGACTGTCTACCATATCTAACCTGTCAAAAATCTGTTTGAATTCGTTGTATGTCTGGCTGTAGCTTGATTTGACATGGGTGTGGTTTGTTAGAAGTTGCATGAAATCGGGATCTAGAGAAACATTGTTTACGAGTTCTTTGGCTGTGAGCCATTTGCCTCTTTCTGCAGGTGGAAGTTCGTTTGCTAGTGCATATATAAGTGGCACTGGGGTTGCCGGGGTTAAACCTAGGCCTCTCCGAAGAAAGCTTTCTGGTTCGTCTGTATTTTTTTGTTAGTTGTCTTGGCGCAATGAGAGGTGGAGGTTCTGCAATACTCAATTTTACTACGTACGATGGACTTGTAGTAATTGAGAGCTACTTGGGGGTGTAAACCCGACTTAATGGATGTGATTGATTTGAACAGGTTCGAGTTTTTCCTGGATCGCCTGATGATGTTTTCGTAGTGCTCATTGACCGCTAGAGAGGCACTGATGGTTCTACCCAGAAATTTCATTGCTCTTACCTGTTCAAGGGATCTAGTCTGATAGGTAATATCGACGACTGAGTTAGCATTTTGGCTTAAAGCCATGACACTGGTTTTTATAGGATTGAAGGAAAGGTTTAGATGCCGACATAGATTGGAAAAGTCATTAAGTTTAGCCTGTAGGTTGTCTGAGGCCTGCTGAAGGTTGTGGTGGAAAGACATTATTATGAAGTGTCGGCAAATTGGAAAAGTTGGTGTTGGAATCCTGAATGGTGTGCAAGTTCTTAGTGTACAGATTAAAAAGGCAGGGAGAGAGGCAACTTCCCTGCGGAAGGCCGTCATTTGTTATTATTTTCTCTCTGCCTAGCTGCAGGCATCTGTAAGCCAGGAAATTGATGATCCAGTTAATGTATTGGTCATGGACATTTGATTGTTCCAGTATGGTCTTGAGTCGCCTAATGCTAACGCAGTTGTATGCGTTGCTGATGTCGGTTGTGCAGATTAGGATTTTGAACCCCTTGCTTTTGAGTATCGCAGCTTCGTGTAGTAGGTAGTTTATGTATACTGTTGCTGATTTCCTTTTCCTATAGGCAAATAAGTGTTTGGGAAGTATTTGGTTTTCTTCTATGTGCCTAGAGATTCTGTCTTTAATGCACAAGTTAATGCATTTAATCAAGACGGATATGAGGGCTATGGGTCTAAAGTTATTAAGGTCACTTAAATCCTTTCCCTTCTTTGGGACTTTGTTACAAATTTGGGAATTATTCAAAAAAGCGGCGCAGGCGAAAATTCCGAATAAAAAATCGCGCGATTTTATGTTCCAAATTTTCATTTTATATGTATATGAAATAAAAAAATTGAGTTTAAGGAATTTTGATAATTTTAAGAAAATCGCCCGAAGGCGATTTTATATTCAAAATTTTCGTTTTATATATTATATATGTATGTATATGAAACAAAAAAAATTTTGATAATTTTAAGAAATTTCTAAAAGTTATCAAAATTCATTAAATAAAATTTTTTATTTCATATATGTACATACATATACAGTACATAATGATAGTACCATAGCATGAAAATTTTATTTTTTATTCCAAATTTTCGCCTGCGGCGCTTTTCTTAAACTATCAAAATTCATTAAACACAATTTTTTTATTTCATATGCATACATACGAGGTGTGTTCAAAAAGTATCGCGAATTTTGTGTTTTTTTCAAAAATTATTTATTTATTCATGAATATCTATTTTGTCCCCTTCAAAGTAATCCCCATGAGATATTATACACTTGTGCCAACGGGTTTTCCAATCTTCGAAGCACTTCAAAAAATCATTTTTTTGTATCTTGTTCAGCTCCTCCTTCGATGCCGTCTTTATCTCGTCAAGAGAAGCGTAACGTCGTCCTTTCATGGGCCTCTTCAGTTTAGGGAACAAGAAAAAGTCACAGGGGGCCAGATCTGGGGAATACGGTGGCTGCGGCATCATTAGTGTGTTGTTTTTGGCCAAAAAGTCGCGCACAAGCAACGATGCGTGAGCAGGGGCGTTATCGTGGTGCAAAAGCCAATTTTTGTTCTTCCACAAATCCGGGCGTTTCTGGCGGATTGCTTCGCGCAAACTGCGCATAACTTGCAGGTAATATACCTTATTGACCGTTCTTCTCTGTGGCAAGAACTCATGATGCACCACGCCCCTGCAATCGAAGAAAACTGTCAGCAAAACTTTCACATTCGACCGAACTTGGCGCGCTTTTTTCGGTCTTGGTTCGTGCGGCAGCTTCCATTGAGATGATTGAGCTTTGGTTTCCACGTCATAACCATAAACCCATGATTCGTCACCAGTTATGGCCCTCTGGAGCAAATTTGGGTCGTCGCGGACAGAGTTTAACATCTCATTAGCAATGTTCATGCGATGCTGTTTTTGGTCACAATTGAGCAATTTTGGTACGAATTTCGCGTAAAAATCGAAGACGATCCAAAACACGTGCAAGGAAAGCAGCTGTCAACAATTAACTGAACATTCAAAATGGCCGAGCTTGTCGGCATAAGTGAGAGACATGAGTACCAACATAACGCCACAAAAAATTCGAAATTCGAATATACGTAACCAGCGAAAATTCAAAATTCGCGATACTTTTTGAACACACCTCATATATAATATATAAAATGAAAATTTGGAATATAAAATCGCCTTCGGGCGCTTTTCTTAAAATTATCAAAATTCATTAAACTCAATTTTCTTATTTCATATACATACATACTCGTTTATAATATATAAAATGAAAATTTGGAATATAAAATCGCAACGTTTTTTATTTTAAATTATCGCCTGCGGCGAATTTACATTCATTCCTCTGAAATCTGACACGTCACCGACAAGCCACATCGCTCGGAGTTCAAAACGAATCAAGCAGTGGTTGAAGCGTTCACTCGCAATCGCATAAAATATACTAATGTGTTGACTGCATTGAGACCAACCCCAAAACAAAAAGAGAGAAGCCAACTGCAAACGGACAAGCAGAACCTCGCTACGAATTTCCTAGTGAAAGAAATGAAGACCCGTCGTATGTTCCAACTGGGGCAGTAGATTACAGTGATCTTGGTCGGGATTTGAATCTGTCTTCGAGAGCAACAGAGATCCTGGGATCACGATTGAAGCAGTGGAATATAGTAGATGATGACTTTAAAGTGACATTCGCACGAAATGTCAACTTATCGCCTTTCGAAGAAGTTTTTAGGGCTGATGATATCGACAATAAACTTGTATATTGTGTTGGTGTGGATGGATTGTTTGCTGCCCTAGATTACGAGGACTGCCCAAAAGACTGGCGATTATTTCTGGACGGTTCTTGCAAAAGTAAGTACTTTATTTATCATAAGTGTGAGAAAACCAAAATTAAGCACTATTAAACAATTTACGTTTAATTCACGAATTTCATATTCTGAAAGCAGTATTAGTTCACAACGAGAATCAGTTGCCAACAGTTCCAGTAGCAAACGCTACTGATATGAAAGAGACGTATCAAACGATGGAAAAGATTTTACGATTCATTAATTACAATTAACATCAATGGCAGATTGTCTCAGACCTCAAAGTTCTGACAATTCTTCTAGGAATGCAAGGAGGCTACACTAAACATCCGTGGTATTTTTGTGAATGATACAGTCGTGCTAAAGATCATTACAAGTGCAGCGGCTGGCCTCCGAGAAAGGGTTTTCAACTAGGAAAAAAAAAATGTTCTCAATATTCCACTAGTGAAACCTGATGGCAATATCTCGCCGCCATTGCACTTATAGTTGGGCTACATGAAACAGTTTGTACAACGACTCGACAAAAGCAGCGAGGCATTTCTGCATCTGGAAACAGTTTTTCCCAAACTAAGTGGCATTTTTTCGAAAACGCATTTGCAACCAGTTTAATACTTTACAAAATGATTTACAGGAATTTTCGTCCGACCCCAGATTCGCAAGATTGATGAATATTTTGTCGAAAAATTGAACAAAGTAGAAAAGAAAGCATGGCTGAGTTTCATCTTTTTGTGTAATAACTATCTTGAAAATTAAAAAAGTTCGAAATACAAGGAAGCGGTTCAAGAATTTTTGGAAGCTTATGGAGAAATGGGATGCAAAATGAAATTTTACACACAACATTACTTTTATCCATGTCTTGTATTTTTGACTTTGTTCTATAAAAAAGGTGTCTTATTGTGTTGGTAGGTTTATGTGCTATTTTTGTATCTTCTTTATTATAGCAGCCGGATTTTACTAGGCGCTCTGAAAGATGTGATACGTAGGCCACCGATTTGAAGATAAATGGTTTTTCTGGCTTACGGAGGTTCTTTGGAAATTCAGCTCTTCTTAACAAATTATGTATTGTTTGTTTCGGAAAGTCATTGTTTCTTAATATTGTGACTATTTCTTTCTTAACTTCTACAGTAAATTTTATATCCTTGTCATAATCGTTTAATGTGTCAAGTGTATTTTGTACCTCATATTGGTCAACTATCGCGAATAAGTCGTCAACGGATTTCGTCAGTATCCTTGGTTTATATCGCAATATTTCCATGGTGTTCTCTTATAGCTTTTCCATGACTATATCCGCTATTATTGGGGATGTGGGTGCTCCCATTGGCATTCCTTTTAAATGGGTGTAGATGTTTTCGTTGAACTTAAAATATCTGTTTTCTTGAATGCAGAATTTAATGATTTCCATAAACAGCTATTTTGGTATCTTTGTGTATTCTTTGATAATTGTCCATTTTTCTTGTATTGTGTCAAGTGACAGCTGTGTCGATATGCTCGGACCTCGAGCCAGCAAAACTTGCAAATTGAAGAAAAAAGGTCGCCAAAAAAGTACAATTTACACAGACGGAAGGCACGCCGTGGGCATAATTTACCAAAATGGGATATGCTCTACAATAAACAACTACAATGAAAATACTAGATCAACATTCAACAAATTGCAGTTAACATCAAAAAAATTGGTAAAAATAAAATCAAGTATAAAGTTCCTTTTAAAATGTAGAAAGTCAGAAATTGTTCCCAATTTTATAAAAAATGCCACTTAATGTAAAAAATTATTTGTATCTAAGTCGGACAAACACACGGACATAGATAAAATGCTACACAGGCATACACAGTTTTATCTTATGAAAATTTCAAGCTTACTGATAAAACACAAACACAATACGAGTATATTACAACGATTAAGCCAACAGAGGGATCAAGCAACAGACAAGCTCAGAGAACCATTAAGTGAAAGAGTTAATCGAAAGTGAGAATAATGTCGCCAATAAAACAACATCAACAATAAAGACGCGTCAAGAGCTAAAATATAAGAAAATTCTAGCGAAGCGAAATGAAATATTCACGACCAACAACAAACGAACAATATTCACGACCAACAACGACAGATAAAAGCTTTGCTATGAAAGGGACTGAAGTTCCCTGTTTTTCAGTACATAGCGGATGGAGAGGATATGGTACAAACCATAAAAAATAAAGAACAACAAGAGGAAGCTCGTCCTAAATTCTCGTTGTTAATAAAAAATCGCGCAACAACAAACAAATCAAGTGCAATAGACAGTGCAATTATAAATACAGTAGAGCAAACGAAGAAATTTCTGAGGGAAAATAAAAATGTAAGGATTTTAACATCAGACAAAGGGAATAAAACTGTGGCAATCGAAGTTGACGTGTACAACAAGAAAATGGAAGATATTAAAAGACCTAACTACACATAGAATTCAGAGACAGGATCCAACATCACGTTTACAGAACAAAAAAAATTGCTTAGTAGACAGACTTTTTAAACTGGAAATAATTACAAAGATGGAGGGAAATAAACTTAAAACAACCACAGCACTGCCACCCAGAATCTATGGTCTCCCGAAGATTCATAAGGAAGGAACGCCACTAAGGCTGATTTGCTCGGCGATTGTATCGCCATCTTACGGGATGTGTAAATATATGGTAGAAATACTGAAAAATGTAACTGCGAATTCCACAAAAATATAAAGAACACAATAGAGTTCAAGCAAAGGGTGTATAATACTTATGTATGTGACGACTTATTTCCTTTGACGTGGTTTCGCTTTTTCCGAGCATATCGACACAGCTGGCACTTGACACAATACAAGATAAATGGACAATAATCAAAGAATACACAAAGATACCAAAACAGCTGTTTATGGAAATCATTAAATTCTGCATTCAGGAAAACATATTTTAAGTTCAACGAAAACATCTACACCCAATTTAAAGGAATGCCAATGGGAGCACCCACAACCCCAATAATTTCGGATATAGTCATGGAAAAGCTATTAGAGAACACCATGGAAATATTGCGATATAAACCAAGGATACTGACGAAATACGTTGACGACTTATTTGCGATAGTTGACCAAAATTAGGTACAAAATACACTTGACACATTAAACGATTATGACAAGTATATAAAATTTACTGTTGAACTAGAAAACGACGGAAAATTTGTTTATCTGGACTCCTTAATAAATAGACGAGGAAATCAACTAAAACTAAAGTGGTATAAAAAGCCTACAGCATCAGGACAAATTATAAATTTTAATTCAAAAGACCCAAAATCCATGATTATGAATACAGCAACGGGCTGTATACGGAGGACGTTGCAGACCTCAGATGAAATATACCACAATGAAGTTAAGAAAGAAATAGTCACAATATTAAGAAACAATGATTTTCCGAAACAAACAATACATAATTTGTTAAGAAGAGCTGAATTTTCAAAGAACCTCCATAAACCAAAAAAACAAATTATCTTCCAATCGGTGGCTTACGTACCACATATTTCGGAGCGCCTAGTAAAATCGGACTGCTATAATAAAGAAGATACAATAATAGCACATAAACCTACCTACACATTAAGAAACCTTTTTAATAGAACAAAGTCAAAAATACCAGACATGGATAAAAGTAATGTTGTGTACAAAATTTCCTGTAACGGCAATAGTGAGGCGAAGTGCAATAATATATATGTAGGCACAACAAAGCCCAAGCTAAAAACAAGAGCCGCTGATTTTAAACAATGCCATCAAGTAAATAATCCAAAAACAGCACGCATGACATACTGTGCAGCTAGCGGCCCCTCACCAAACTTCGACGAAACAAAAATTCTGCAACAAGAACAACACTATAACAAACGCTTCACATTAGAAATGTTACACATCATTAACGTACCGACAAACATACTACTCAACTTTAAGAGTGACAAGCACAACTGCGTACATATATTTAATCACGAAAAGACAGTATCATATTCCACGTCGCACAGGGCAGACTTGTTAATAAGCGTATGTAAATATTTATGTTTATGTTAAATGACCAATTTTGTAAATTGTTTATGTTTTTATTAGTTTTTGTAACCCTGAAGACGATTGCCGAGGAGCAATCGAAATATATTGGTTTCTTGAAAAAATCAGAAAACACGGACCTCGAGCCAGCAAAACTTGCAAAAAAAAATCTTTTAATAATTACTTAAAAAAATTATTATTAAAAAAATAGAAACAATAATAATTTTCATAAATAAAAATTATTATTATTGCCATGGTATTTTGCAAATGTATAGGCCTAAAAAACAATAACTCAATTCATTGAATTGTTGGTATAAGTTAACACAGCAGTAGATATACACCAGCATTGTACTCTAACCAACCAACCATACGGGCATTGCATTGACATGCAGGCATTTCATTGCTTTGGCATACAAACATACATACGAGGTGTGTTCAAAAAGTATCGCGAATTTTGTGTTTTTTCAAAAATTATTTATTTATTCATGAATATCTATTTTGTCCCCTTCAAAGTAATCCCCATGAGATATTATACACTTGTGCCAACGGTTTTTCCAATCTTCGAAGCACTTCAAAAAATCATTTTTTTGTATTTGGTCAGCTCCTCCTTCGATGCCGTCTTTATCTCGTCAAGAGAAGCGTAACGTCGTCCTTTCATGGGCCTCTTCAGTTTAGGGAACAAGAAAAAGTCACAGGGGGCCAGATCTGGGGAATACGGTGGCTGCGGCATCATTAGTGTGTTGTTTTTGGCCAAAAAGTCGCGCACAAGCAACGATGCGTGAGCGGGGGCGTTATCGTGGTGCAAAAGCCAATTTTTGTTCTTCTTTGCACATCTTCTCGGCCTTCTGAGAAACACGTGGTGACACCATTGTTCGTAAATACAAATATACGAAGACGAGTGAAAAAACAACAACACTCAATTCAAGACACCACTGTGCAAATCATTAAAAAAAAAATATTAAATACACCACGAGTGTAAAATCATCTTTAACCGAAACGTGCAAAAGCATATCAGCATATTTAAAAATTAAATACACCACGAGTGTAAAATCATCTTTAACCAAAAGGGCAAAAACATATCAGAACCTGTGGGAATTTAATCTGCCGGAGCATTGAAAAAAACAGAACAAGGGAAGGAGTGACAGCATAATACATAGAAGATCCAGCGCAGTCAGCAAATCTTACTTAAATTACTTAAAAAACAGTGTTACTATTTTCGGCGTTTGGTAAGAATACGACATTTAAATTTTTTTTGGTTTTTCAATGTCTTTGTCTAAATTGTTCAATTAATCAAAACAATTTTGTTGGGTGTAAACAATTGTTTATTATAGAGACTAACGAAGGCGGCGGTAAATATGTTTTTTTTTCCTTTTTTCCTTCTCAATTAAATAAAAGTGATTTATTTAAGTAAACATGGATCGCAGCGCAGTGTTATCTCTAGTAGAATCGGTGGTTGAAGTCGCCAAGGCCGAGTTAGATAATAAAATTATACAAATTACTAGATCTTTTGAAAATCTTTCTCCCTCACAAAAGGATCGTTATCCACCTGTCACAATAGTCCCTGGTGTACAAAACACATATACAGATCTTAATCTCATTAAATCGGTGCCAGAGTTTAAGGGCAACATAAGGGAATACCCAGCATGGAGGGCAGCAGCGAAATTTGCAATAAATTTTTACGTCGAAGGGTCCGAGGCATACTACGTTGCCATTGGAATTCTTCGTAATAAAATTACGCAGGCCGCTAATGAAAACTTTAGTTCATTCAACACACCCCTAAACTTTAACGCAATAATTTTTTAGATTGGACCAACTGTATGCTGACAAGCGACCTCTCTACATTTTAGAAAATGAACTAAACACTCTACGACAGGGACGTATGACCATAGATGAATATTATTCGGCAGTAGACAAACAATTGACTTTAATAATTAATAAAAATATCATGACACATAGCGGTAACGATACATTGACTTCAGCATTTAACAAACGAGCTAAGGACAACGCCCTGCGAGTATTCATATCTGGCTTGAGACGCCCACTTTGCGACACTTTATTTTCCTCAAATCCACCGGATTTGCCGTCTGCACTTGCTATAACGCAAGAGCTGCAACACAACCGAGCAAGGTATGATTTTGCGCAAACGTACGCCTTAGCTAGTCGATACAATAATAACCCAACTATATCCAAGCCTCCGAGCTTTAACAATCACGCACAACCGCCGCGAACTTTTCAGTCCAAACCAACACCAATGGATGTGGATCCCGGAAGCTCCCAGCTTAGGAAACGACTGATTTTAAAAACAAACCATCAAACCAATTTAGCCAACAACAGCACGGAAACTACTCGAACCAAGCCCAACTTCGTACGGAGCAACTTGGATATGCGCAACAACAACAGCAACAACTACCAAATAATAATCCTAAAAGAACATATACCGGTAATAATTCTACGCAACTACCGCACAATAAAATACAGCGAATAAATACAATGGAAAACTAGTCATATTACTCCGAAAACTTCGAAACCCAATCAGTAGAGGAAGTTAATTTTTTAGAGTAAATTCGAACTTGCCACTTCTGAAACGTCCCTTCTCGGATGGGCGAGTTCTTCAATTCCTCATAGATACAGGCTCTTCTAAAAAGTATGTTAAAAGACTCGGTTTCTTTAAAGGTATAACAAAATTAGATAAACCATTTCAAGTCAGGTCTATAAACGGTTGGAATAAGGTAGATGAAAAATGTCAGGTTTTTATACTGGGATAAACAGCTACTTTTTATATTCTACCCCAACTAAAAAGTTTCGATGGAATCATCGGCTATGATTTCCTAAGAGCAATAATTTTAAGGATAGCCTTATTTTCCACAAAAAAGGAAAAGAAGAACTTTATAATTTTTACTACCAAGAGGTAAATACCATCACACCCATTAATAAAGACATATGTAGCAATATTCAACAACTGATTTAATGCAACTCAAAGGCATTTGCGTCGCCGGATAGAGTTCTCCCTTTCAACACGCGAGTAATTGCAACCATAGAAACAACAACCGATGCACCCATCTACTCGCGAAGCTATCCATATCCTATGTCTGTAGCAGGTTTTGTTAACAAGGAGGTATCAGATTTACTCAGAGATGGCATAATTCAAAAATCTTACTCGTCGTATAATTCACCAACACACATAGTTACAAAAAACTGATTGGATGACGACGGCAACCAGCGTTTAAGAATGGTAATAGATTTTAGAAAGCTAAACGAAAAAACGTCTTCTGATAACTACCCTATTCCAGACAATTCAATAATACTTGCGAATCTGGGTAAATCAAACGTCTTTACCTTCTTCTTTAAATGGTCATCTAACCGCGATTTTGACCGTCCAACATAGCTCGCCAGTCGTTTCTTCGTTGCGCCAACTGGCGTCAATTGGAAACACCGCGGGATCGCAAATCGGTCTCCACTTGGTCCTTCCATCGGAGTGGTGGTCTCCCTCTTCCTCTGCTTCCACCGGCGGGTGCCGATAAGAATACCTTCTGGGCTGGAGCATCTTCGCTCATTCGCACTACGTGGCCTAGCCAGCGAAGCCGCTGTGTTTTAATTCGCTGAACTATGTCGGCGTCTGCGTAAAGTTCATACAGATCATCATTAAATCTTCTTCGGTACTCGCCGTCGCCAACGCGTAGAGGTCCACAAATCTTTCGAAGAACCTTTCTCTCGAATACTCCCAGAGCGGCCTCATCAGATGTTATTAGTGTCCACGCTTCTGCACCATATAGCAGGACGGGTGCGATGAGTGACTTATAGAGTGTTATTTTCGTTCGTCGAGAGAGGACTTTACTTTTCAATTGCCTACTCAGTCCGAACGTCTTTACCACTCTTGACCTTAAGTCAGGTTTTCACCAGATTCTTCTCGCGGAAAAAGATAGATCCAAAACTGCACTTAGCGTAAACAATGGGAAATACGAATTTTGCCGACCACCCTTTGGGCTTAAGAATGCCCCTAGTATTTTCCAGAGGGCAATCGACGACGTATTAAGGGAACAGGGACCACATTGGCAAAATATGCCACGTTTACGTGGATGACATAATTGTCTTTTCCCCTGATGAAAAATCGCATTTCGAACACGTTGACTTAATATTGAAAAAAATAGGGGAAGCAGGCATGCGGGTCTCACTAGACAAATCAAAATTTTTTGAAAAAGAAGTTGAGTTTCTTGGGGTTTGTGGTATCAGGAAAGGGAATTAGTACATGCCCCGACAAAATTGAGGCAATATCAAACTATCAGGAGCCTAAATCCCTTAGAGCATTGCGTTCATTCCTTGGCCTTTCTGGCTATTACAGAAGGTTTATTAAGGACTACGCTCAAATATCCAAGCCACTTACAAGATACTTGAGAGGTGAAAACGGTCATGCTAAAAGCAAACACTCGAAAAATATTTCAATCTCCTTCGATAACGACGCAAAGCAGGCTTTTAAAAAACTAAAAAATGTTTTATCATCCGAAGATGTCCTTCTCCAACACCCGGATTATTCCAAACCCTTCAAATTACAACAGACGCTTCATCCGTGGCTTTAGGTGCTGTTTTGTCGCAAGCTGACAAGCCAATTACGATGATTTCTCGCACACTATCGAAGGCCGAAGAAAATTATGCGACTAACGAGCGGGAGCTACTTGCCATAGTATGGGCATTCCGAAAACTCAGACACTATCTTTACGGCGTAAAAAATATTCATATCTACACGGACCATCAACCGCTAACATACGCAATATCCGAAAAAAATCCGAACTCGAAGCTAAAAGGATGGACTGCTATTATTGACTCTTACCCTCCTACCTATCATTATAAACCAGGCAAAGAAAATGTTGTAGCTGATGCTATGTCACGGCAGTATATGCACAACTTTTCCGATGATACAGCTCACAGTGAAATCTCTTCTAGCGATGTAATAAAAACAGTTAAGTGTCCCGTTAACCAATTTAAAACGCAACTTTTACTATCGCAATCTGACTTTAATAGCAAAAACACTAAAATTTTATTTAAAAAATCTCTGACATACTATTAGTTTCAATTCTCCTGAATATCTTTTGCAAACTCTTCGTAACTGCGTTAACCCGAATGGCGTAAATGGAATTTGTTGCGAACTTGATACATTAGCAAAAATTCAATCCCTGGTAATATCTAACTTCCCAGGTATTAAATTCTTGCACACGGAAAAATCGATCGACCTTGTTAATAAAGATGACCAAATAGAGACTGCAACCACCGAGCACAATAGAGCCCACCGTTCCATAAATGAAAATTATAAACACATAACTAACGAATATTACTTTCCTGAAATAAAGAAAACTCTAACGACGATATCAAAAAACTGTAAGATATGTCTTGAAAATAAATATAGACGACATCCCCCCAGGCCGGAAATCGGGAAAACTCCTATTCCGGAATACCCAGGCGATATCTTACATATCGACATATTTTCAGTTGACAAGGAACATTTCCTAACATGTATCTGCAAATTTTCCAAATTTGTAATAACACTTCCAATATCATCAAGATCAACCGTAGACATAAAAACTGCACTACTAATTTTACTCAACAATTGTAAAAAAACTAGAATTTTGGTATCGGATGACGAAAAATCTTTTCAGTCAAACACCATATCCACTATGCTCAGAGATTATTTTCAAATAGAGCAATTTTTCGTTCCGCCCTTGCACAGCAAGAGCAATGGCCAGATAGAACGTTTTCATTCCACCATTACAGAGATAGCTCGCTGCATAAGATCAGAACAAACCATAACTGATATTACTGAACTTATATTATTTGCAACTTACAAATACAACAATTCAATACATTCCACTGTTGAAGCCAAACCAATGGATATAATTAATACTTTTTCAGAACTTCACCTAAACCAAATCAAATAAAAACTAATTTCCGCCCAAGACAAAGTTCTAACACGCTTTGGCAATAATAATTGAGTTTTCAATGAAGGTGACATAGTTTTTGTTCGACGTAATAAACGGTTGGGTACAAAACTAAACAAAGTTTATATTCAGGCTACCGTCTAAAAAGGTTTAGGTGCGACCGTAATGATAAACGGTAAAAAAATTCACAAAGACAACATTCGTTAACTAATTAATTAAAAAAAAATCAACTAGATAACTACGAGTATATGTTTGCTTCATTTCAATAAATTACCATTTGGTCATTTATTCAGAGCATTAGATAACAGTCACGAGTGGACCAAGAGCAGCAAGTGGAAATATATTCAAAGACATTCAAGACTGTGAAAATTTTCAGGTATGCGTTTGTTAAAATTATCTTATAATATTTTTTCAATCAAATTAATATAGGAAAATTATACTAATTTTAATTGATCTAAAAATTTATTTTTAAGGTTGTAAGTGATTTTGAACCAATAGTATTGGAAAATATTCCTGATATGATCAGTGATGAACAAGAACGAGAATTATCTACAGATGTTAAATATTTATATCAAATGGCGCTGTTCATGGTGCTGTTTCAGTTGATTTAGCTAACAGGACCAGTTGTACATTCTCGATGGCTAACCAAAGTAAGCAGGGTATTACGCCTATATACAACAACTAATACACCATAGGAAAATTTGAAAACTCTAGCAGTTTATATTATTAGAATTTATGTGCCAATGTATTTCAATGTAAAATACTATAATTCTGTTGTATACGGCAGTGTACTTTTATCAAAGTTTATTCGTTGGGCACTATACCTACCACGTAATTTACTTAATATTGTGGATGGTGTAATCCAAAATAATTCATATTACGCTCATCCAGAAAACATTTTATAAACAATGTTATTTGATGATAGAAAAGCCATAGGGGATAGAGCTATCAAACAAATTGTATACTATCGAGAAAAAATACTCGATCCAACTAAACTCAGAGTTTACAAAAAATATAATATCAATTTTAATGATTCAGATTATTGAGTTGTAAAGATTATTGAGTTATATTGAATGTAAAAATTTTACTAAAGTAAGAGTGTAAATTTTCAAACACAAAGGTAACAAAATGTTAAAAATTTCTATATAATGTTTATCGTTTTGCCTAAAACAAATACAAAAAATGTAGGCGGCACTGTACAAAATGTATTATAATTGTACAAATTGTTGAATCTTACAATATTTTTTTTTACACCTAAAAACATTAAAATTTCACACGCCTAAAATATAACTTTTGCCTTAAACAAGTATGTACAGGCTATATTGCATAAAATTTCATAATATAATCATAGTCGTCAATTATTAACTTTTGCCTAAAACAAGTACATATGATGTATAGGCTACATTGTAAAAATTTCAAAATATAATCATAGTTGTTAATTATTAACTTTGCTTGAAACAAATACATATAATGTATCAGCAGTAAATTTACACGTATACGTACTTCGCATACATTTTCATAAACAATTCATTTCGAAAAGAACTAATTTTTAAGAAAATTATAGCTACATATGTATGTACTTTGTAATTATATGAAACAATTTGAATTAATAATTTTTGGTCGGATCAGGGACGTTCCGAGCTTAAGAGGGGGGGGGGGGGGGGGGGGCGGGCCGAGTTAACACAGCAGTAGATATACACCAGCATTGCTTTGACATGCAGGCATTTCATTGCTTTGGCATACAAACATACGGGTCATTCCATAAAATTTTTACAACCCAAAACATAGATTTGCCCGAAACAATTTTTTTTATGATCTGGATGAAAAACAAATCGACACGTATTTTTTTATTTTATCGTATTATGCGAAATTTTCGAGTAATAATTTTTCAAACTTTTGGAAAACGACAAAATACGGCAGTTAGAACATATTTTAAAGGGTTGCTGTTTTAAAACAAGTTGTCCTACAAAAACGAAATTTACAGGTTATCTTAATAATCGTTCACACTTTTTAAATATAAATAAATACAATTTTTTTTTTTTTTTTTTTCATACAAAATAAATTAAATTTTTTTTTTAAATAAAGAAAAGTCAATAGCGAAAAAAAGCCATGCTCAAGGTTGTTTATTTTTAAACCAAAATAAGTGTACGGTTTGTAGAACATGTCATTAAAATTTCAGAGTGGGTAGCGAAATAGTTTTTTTGCAAAAACTATTTGTTTACAGCCACCTCAGCTCTAAGCATGCAATATACCATACAAGGCCGATGGCGGGCACTATTTTTGTATAACAATTTATATGAGTTGATATTTTTTTCAGCATATTCGAATGCACTGTTTCAACATCTATAACGAATAAAAGCTGTAAGTAAAAACCATTAATTTGTTAAACCAAAAACCGAACAAAATTTAATGCTAATGAGATGTTAAACTCTGTCCGCGACGACCCAAATTTGCTCCAGAGGGTCATAACTGGTGACGAATCGTGGGTTTATGGTTATGACGTGGAAACCAAAGCTCAATCATCTCAATGGAAGCTGCCGCACGAACCAAGACCGAAAAAAGCGCGCCAAGTTCGGTCGAATGTGAAAGTTTTGCTGACAGTTTTCTACGATTGCAGGGGCGTGGTGCATCATGAGTTCTTGCCACAGGGAACAACGGTCAATAAGGAATATTACCTGCAAGTTATGCGCAATTTGCGCGAAGCAATCCGCCAGAAACGCCCGGATTTGTGGAAGAACAAAAATTGGCTTTTGCACCACGATAACGCCCCTGCTCACGCATTGTTGCTTGTGCGCGGCTTTTTTTCCAAAAACAACACACTAATGATGCCGCAGCCACCGTATTCCCCAGATCTGGCCCCCTGTGACTTTTTCTTGTTTCCTAAACTAAAGAGGCCCATGAAAGGACGACGTTACGCTTCTCTTGACGAGATAAAGACGGCATCGAAGGAGGAGCTGAACAAGATACAAAAAAATGATTTTTTGAAGTGCTTGGAAGATTGGAAAAACCGTTGGCACAAGTGTATAATATCTCATGGGGATTACTTTGAAGGGGACTAAATAGATATTCATTAATAAATAAATAACTTTTGAAAAAACACAAAATTCGCGATACTTTTTGAACACACCTCGCATGTACGTTTTTACAGCGGTAGCCGACCGCCAGCATTGATTAAGTGACTGCTGCTGTGATTATTCTACACTTTGCTTAAATACTTTTTTCTACATGCCGAAGCGTCGCGTTTTTTCCGAAGCAAATAGTGCGCGATGCACCTGAAAAGGTCGTCGCTAAAAAAGTACTTAAGCATGGCTAGTTTTAAGGTAAAAAGTGAAAAGTGAAAAGTGTTCAAATAAATAAAAACTTCTAAAAACAAAAAGTGTTTTACTTAAGAAGCAGTTTTAATATCAAAAAATTGTGTTTAACTTAAAGAAGCAGTTCCAAGTAGAAAATACCTTTCAAAAAATTGGCATGGTTCCGGTAAGCAAAGAGATCAAAAATTGGCATGCTTCTGCTAAACAAAGAGATCAAAAAATTTGGTATGCTTCTGCTAAACAAAGAGATCAAAAAAATACCACTTGGAACCGCGTGAATTAACTTATACAAAATAAAAAATATTTGTTGTAAGTTTAACGAGCTCAAGACCAGTTGATAATAATTCTTAGTTAATTATTATTATTTTTGGTTAGAGGAAAAGATGAAAGAAACAAACATATACAGGCTATAGTTATAGTACTATTTCGAAAACAGCCACGATTTCTCGTCAGACTAATTCATATAGTTTTGCTATTTCAGAGGATCTTGTGGAGAATCGAACCCACTCACTCTGATTGCAACCACATCCGCCTAACCCATAGGCCATGCTGCGTGTAGTTTTGCAATATGCTTAACTCAAGTTTTCCTCTAATTGTTTGTTATCTTGCCAACAGTATACACAATATTTTAGACATTCTGTCTATATGTAAATCATGTATGCTGGACTTTCTTCTTTTCTATTTTTAGAAGATCGTTATTGCAACAGTTGTTATTCACACGTTGAAATTCACTTCGCTTAGCAGAATAATTTAACGATAAATATGATTCCGAGCATTTCCCTAAGAATAGAGAGAGTAGGAAGATTAATGAGTTTCAAGAGATCACTATAGGTTGGGAGGTTGTACAAGTTGTATTCTAGTATCGGTCTTACCAATGTCATGAAAAGGGCTTTAGTTACATATGGGTCACTAAATTCTTTTAACCATCGCTTAACGAATGACAGTTGCATTAATATGAAGATTGAAGCTAAATTTACAATCCATCGTAATTCCACAAAATCATGCACTTGTTCAATACTATGATTGTTGATTGTTTAGGAAGCTGGTTGTGAAGCTCTGCGTGAAAAACACATGAATTTACACTTTTTAGATTGAGGGGCAAATAGTTTAAATCGCACCAAGTACCTAGATTATCAAGATCTAAATGATGTAAAGCTCTATCTTCTTTTAAAGTGTAAGACATAAAAATTTTCAGCATACATCAAAATTTTTGAAAACTTTATAGTCCTACAGATATCATTTATGAACAGCAAGAACAGAATCGGGCCAAAACGGCTCCTTGAGAAACTCCAGAAGATACATCAGTGACATTAAATAGCGCATTCTTAAAAACTACCCTTTGTGTCCTGAATAGAAGATAAGAAGAGATCCAGCGGGTAAGACTTGGTTGAAAGCCCAATAGATCGATTTTGTGATAAAGTAACGAATGGCATACTTTGTCAAACGCTTTACTGATGTCCGTGTATATAACATCAGTGTACATATTTTCTCTAAACCCATTTGAAACATGGGTTGTGAATTCAAGTAGGTTAGTACTTGTTGATTTTACCTTACAAAAGCCGTGTTGGCAACCTTTGAGCTGATTAGTAACTATAGATAGCTTCAAATAGTTTTGGAAGAGCAGAAAGCTTTACTATGACACGGTAGTTATCTACGAACGACCTACTCCCACTCTTATAAAGTTGTATTTAGAAAGATTCTTTCCAAGCAGCTGGAAAAGCGCCACATTTTTAGGACAGATTGAACAGATCAGATTGGCGGCCGCCGTGGTGTGAAGGTAGTGTTGCCGGCCTACCACACCGAAGGTCCATGGTTCGAGCCCTGGTACAGGTAACATCAAAAGTGATTTGAAAAAAGTTTTTCAAAACGGGGTCGCCCCTCGGCAGTGGTTTGGCAAACTCTCCGAGTGTATTTCTGCCATGACAGGCTTCTCAGCAAAAATTCGTCTCCTTTGTAGATGCCGTTCGGAGTCGGCAAAAAACTGTAGGTCCCACCAATTTGTAGGGAAAATTCAAATCGGCACACCACAAATTGGAAGAGAAGCTTGGCGCAAAAATCTCTTAGGAGGTTTATGATGATATACCTGTTGTATATCGCGCCATAGAGAGAGAACAGATCAGTTAGATGCTTTTAAATGTAGTTTGCACATATTTTAAGGAAACATGATAATTTAAAAATTTTCAGATAAAATAAAACTTTTTCAGGAGAATTTCAGTTGATACGGATATTTGTGAAAATGAGAAAATACTTCAGAAGAATGATTAGATTTGAAAAAATGCGCAGAGAAATTTGCAATGTCTTGAAATCGCTGGATATACAATCTAGAATTTACGAACCTAAAAATTACTTCGGGTTGCAGATAATGTTCTTTTTAATTTTGCAAATGGGTAAGAATTTCTTAAACAGATGTTTTGAAATTGAGAAAATTTATTTTTGATCAATAATGGTATCATTTGGTGGCTATAGATAATACGAACAAAGGATTTTTGGTAAACAAAATTTCTTATTCTGTTTTATGGTCATTTGAAAATGTGTGTCCTTTTTATATCAAAGTGCAATAACTTCCGATATACTGGACAGATTTTGATAATTCAAATGCCAGTATTCTCGCTTCCAAAAACTCTTTAAAAGCACATTTTTTATTTCTTTAAAACTTAATATAAAATATATAGATTTTTGTAATCGGTGCTAAACCATGCAAAACAAATTGTTCCAGAGCAAGTTTTCGCATAATAAAATACCACATATGCAACATATTACTCTCTAAGATATTCCGTTGAGAAAAAAAAATGGCCCGGCATTTGGGTGCTAAAGTTGAAAACTTTCTGCTCTGCGATTTTTAAACAAATTGAATTTTTATTCATAATTCTTTAATAATATTTGAATTAGACAGAGAGTTCTGCTGGAAAAATTTAGTTTAAAAAAAATTTGTCGGAAATTGTGAATGAGATCTTGTCTGCAATCATCTAGAGTATTAAAGTTTTCAGTAAAATCGCGCCCGTTCGTTTTTGCAAAATATCTTAATTTGACCCTTTTGAAGCTCCACAAAGATGGGTTCTAGTACTTACAACAAATTTGCAAACATACTACTAAATTAAATAATTCATTCTTATTTCAGTTGCACTTCCCTGTAATTTTAATGCCAATACAATAAACCCATATGATTTCTTAAGGATTTTTCGGGCAGAACACGAATCCGTCCTTAAAAATTTCCCATCAAGTCCACTTCCCGAGAAAAAGTGGCCTTAAACCCCATAACTAGTATAATTTGAAAAGGCCCCCTTGCTCTTGGTTTAAATCCATTACTTGATTCTCGACTTTTTTAAAGACTACGGACCATGCAATATTTTCTGGTATGAAACAAGTTTTTGGTGCATTAGGGTTAATTTATATAATTTTTCAAAAATAGGGAAAACACGAATATTCTTTTTCGACCATTTTTGAAAAATTGTATAAAATAATTGTAACCCGCCACAAACTCGTCTGATGTCAAATAATATTTTCTGAACATGCTCTATAAATAGGCTGACAATCGAATTATGAACGTGCACCCAAATCACGGGGGGCATGTTCAAATTATACCAATTTTAGGGTTCCAGACCATCTTTTCTTCGGAACTAGACACGATGCGAAAAAAATGAGGACGGATTCGTGTTCAGCATGAAAAATGCTTCAAATGTTTGGTTTTATTGCATTTTCATTAAAAATACAGGGAAGTGCAACTAGTGTCTGAAATAAGAACACATTATTTAATTTAGTAGTGTGTTTGCAATTATTTTAAAAAAGGTAGTTTTTTTCGATATATGTAAGTACAATTACCCATCTACGCCAACAAATGCACATGGATGTTTGCGGACAAGATCGCATTCACACTTTCCGTGCCCATTGTGTGTCTAAGTAAATTCTTTTACAGAATTATAAAAAACAATTAAATTTTGCTTAAAAGAGACAGAGCAAATGAAAATTTGGAATAAAAAACCGCGCGGTTTTTCAAAATTTTTGGTTTCGGCGCTTTTTTGAAATTTATCAAAATTCATTTAATGCTTTTTTTTATTTCATATACTGTGAGGTGGGTTTCATCGAAGGCTGGGGTAATGCTCAGCCTATCCAGAGTCGAGTAGAGATCCCCCTTCCTTTACTAATGAAAACACGGTGATTTGATGGTGTTATTTTAGTCGGGTACGATGAATAGGATGTGTCAGTAGCGACGTATAACGTGGCTGGTAGGGTGGATGATGGTGGATCGGTGCTAATCACGGATGACGGGTTGGTGGATAGGTGCCAGGTTACCAATGACCGGTGGATCGGTGCAAGTCACCAACGACGGGTTGGTGGATCGGTGCCAGGTTACCGATGACCGGTTGCTCGGTGCAAGTCACCAACGACGGGTTGGTGAGTGCCAGTGGATCGGTGCCAGGTTACCGATGACCGGTTGGTTGATGCCGGTGGATCGGTGCCAGGTTACCGATGATTGATGGCCGGTTGGTGTAGGGCGATGGCCCGGTGAGTACACACCGGTAAATGTATTTGGTGGTCCCGAAGGACTCACCACTGGTCTTGGGAACGAAGGTGCTACTGTTAGGGTGCTTCTCTACGTCCCGTAGAAGCAACCAAAAAGTTGATCGATAACGGAGGGTTGTGCAGGGTAAGGGTGGAAGCTTCTCACGATATGTTGTGGTACTTGCCGTATCACTTACCGAAACCACACCGTCGATAATTACTGAAGCGCGAATAATCTTCTTATACATAAGGTGGGATGAACTAATTGCGAATTACAGCTGCGCATAAGCATTTGATCTCGAACAAAATCATGTTAGGCTCTCACTTGCTTTGTGCTTTCTGCTTTGCTTACCTTTTCATTCGCAGTGGAGGCGTGTGTGGTACTTGAAGCGGCATTACAATACATAGTACAAACACAAGGTATAAAATTAAAATTTGGAGTAAAACCTGCTCTTAGTCCATCATCTTTCTAACTGCACCTGAAATAGCAGTTGCGTTGTTATTATAGAAATTAGTAAAACATTTATGATATTTACCGTTTCTGACATTAATTCTCTTTGTGACACCGAATTAATGTCAAATTCTTATGAGAATTAACGTCATTGACATTAATTCTCTTTTCAAGGGTGGAACATTATCTAACCAAAAATCGTAACCGCTGGCAATGCAGCTCATGTAACCGCGATTCTAGCGCTCATGCCAACGGTGTCAACAACAGACAATGCGCAATAAAGAACAAAATCCGAAAGTGCTTATATTGTTTCTTAATTCTTGGTATTTTCTGTCCACAAAAATATTTAGGTGGTTACGAAATTGAGCTGCAACTTAAGCCGGCAGAATACCAAAAGGGTGTAAAAGTTTCCAAACTATTTATTTTGTCACTGACATTAATTCCATTGACATTATGGCACGTCACCGATTTTATGTGAAGTGCCAAGCGTATTCCTTTGGAACCAAGCCGCGACATATTGTCCCCAGAATGACTTGGGAATCATCTAGAAATAGTTTGGGCCCTTTTTGTATTTATTTTGTTTTGTCGATTTTCCGACAGAGTGGAACTCTTTTCCGTCATCCCTTGTCAAATTTGGTTTTGTAGCCCTACTTCGGAATCTCTAATTATCAGTTTTGGATAAACAGCTTATAATAACTTATTAGCAAACTTCCCCATAAAATAGTGTATTTTTCTTCAATGCAAGCAATTAGTAAGAAAGGCTATATGCCACACATCCTACATTTCGAAATTAAATTGCAAAAGAGAACCATCATTTTGCTATAAATCGCCCTGACATTTTCCTATATTTCAACCAACTCTCATTTCGACAACTAGCATATATTATATAACTAAGACGTTTCCGATGTAGGTGAAAGCCAAATGTCACTACAATTATCGTTTCGCATTCAACAGTCAACATTTTCTAAAATATTAAAGGAACCGTTTCTTGCATTATATATGCCCTTAAATGAAGGGTACTTAAAATTTCCAGTACTGAGGAGGACCGGCGGAACATTTCGAAAGATTTTTATAAAATATGGGGATTTCCGAATTGCATCGGCGCTTTAGAGGGTAATATAATTGATCAACCATAAAAACATTGTAAAATACTACCAGTGTTAGGCGTTAATCAATTAAATTTTTAATCGATTTATTTATTGATTAAGAAACTAATTGCAAATAAAGTAATTATAATTAAATAAATTGATCTAAAATCAATAAATGAATTGCAATTAAGTTTTAAACTGCTTGTTGGAACTTAGTTATTTAAAATTAAATTAATTACAATGAAAAAAATTATAATTAATTTTTTAATTGTATTATGAAGCAATTATTAATTATAATTAACCTTTTTTTTACAATTACCCGGATAATTCTTTTTTGATTTCTTTCCAATAATCGATACAATTCATCAGAACTTTCACGAAGTTAATATTTCAAAGAAAACACGCAATTATTTTGGCAAATATCGCAGATATAACCTACATGTTCGCACAGTAGAAATTTGTCAAGGAAGGATATCGAAAACTTTTTATTTTTTTCCAGATATTTTTTCTCTGTAAGCTCTGTTTTATTACAAAAAAAATAAGCTTTCATCCAATAAAATCGATGGACTAATACAAAAGTTATAAGCATTCAAATAAATATAGCCATATAATACTGAAGTACCCTACACGTACATACGAGTACTCGTATGTATTAGTATTCATATATTAGTTAGTACGTAGGAAGATTTTCGAAGGGTTATTAGAAACAAAAAATTCGAAATTCGAATATACGTAACCAGCGAAAATTCAAAATTCGCGATACTTTTTGAACACACCTCGTACTCGTATGTATTAGTATTCATATATTAGTTAGTACGTAGGAAGATTTTCGAAGGGTTATTAGAAACAAAAAACTCTTAATGCCGTTTTCTCAAGTAGGTAAACTTTAAAATTTTCAAACCAGGTACATTTGAAACAAGAGCAAACTTTTTAAAGCAGGTAGCGTTTTTTTTGTATAACTAAGTAACCTTTTTGTATAACTAAGTAACTGATTTGGAGTAAATGCGAATTGTTCCTTCATAATATCTGCTAGGCTCACCGGATACTGTTCAGACTATAAGTGCATTTTATAACCCATCATTTACTTAAAAAAATAATATGAATAAAAGGGCGCGGGAGTTTGCGTGTAAAAACGATCCAGATATGTTCTGTTTCATCTGCGGTCGATATATTGTTAAAAGGATGCGACGTGTGTTTTCAAATCCTTTGAAAGTTACATACTATAAGTATTTTGGCATTTAGCCTAAACACATGGACACCGAATACTGTGTGCACCACATGTCGAATCGAATTGATTCATTGAATCCGGAACAAAAAGATGGGTAGTAAAATTTAGGAATTTGCTACTTTTTAATGCATATCTGACAAATTTCTGAAGCTATCTACTTAGGCAACATATGAAATTTATTACACCAATGAAGTGGAGGGAACCAACTTGCCATTCGACGGACTGCTATATTTGTACTACAGATGTACTATTTGGGGTTGGAAAGACAAGAAAACTAACTCATGCCAGCGTATCTACAGCGTCATTGCCAGTACCAAATTCAACGGAAGTTGCTCATCTAACTACATATCCATTGCCACATTCAACTTTAGTTTCGGGTCCAGTTTCATTGTCAACAGCAGCATCTGATTACGCTCCATGAAGTTGTACTGACCTTCACACGGAAAACGAAAGAAACGCTTTGCCACAAGCACAACTCAATGATTGAATAAGAGATTTGGAATTGTCCAAGGTAAAGGTCGAGCTAGCCGCCTCTCGTTTGCAACAATTTAAATTCCTTTCATCCAATGTTAAGACAACATATTATAGAACTCGTCACGAACCATATTCCAAGTTCTATACGAAGGAGGAAAGTGTTTGTTACTGCAAAGACATTACTGACTTATTACGAAGATTTTCATTAAGTTTTTTTTACGGCAGTCGCACAGATGTCGGTGTTAATGGCTGATTGGGGATGCAGGGATTTGGTTAAACTCTGATTTGAAAACACAATAGAAAACAACATAGTACAAGTATTCTTCCAAATACGTCAACTTTTTCGCCGTTTGTCCTGTTTGCCGATGATGATTTTGCTTTAAAAGACTACCTAATGAAGCCTTATTCTCACTTGCGATTATCGCAGAGTGAAATAAAACAGATTTACATGCTTTCGAGAAATAGAGTTGCGTAGAAAACGTTTAATATCCTCGGAAATGGGTTTCGCGTTTTGTTCCCGCCAATACATCGTACTCCAACTGTAGCCTAACATACAAATCGAGCCCTAACATCCATTTTAGTGCACCCAACAAAAATAAAATTTTACAGGAGAAAGGTTTTTTACTTCACAAATATAAAAAAGTTTAAAGTAAAATGTTACTTACATCATAATTGCATTTGCTTTGTAATGGTACATATTCGATTTTTAATATTTTGTGAGATAGTTTAAAATAAACAGAATTATCCATATCTGTCAAAATACGAATTTTCAGAATTTTGTTGGTTACGTAAAAATTTCGGTTAGGGCTCGATATGTACGTATACTTTATTTTTATTTCCGATGCTGAAATCGATGAAATAATAAACAACAGTTATCTGAAAGAAATATGACGAAAAGGAGTGCTGATGAAATAAGAAGAAATTTTGAGAACTATTACGCTCCATTAAACTAAGAATGTGTTACTAATAATATAGGTGTTATTGATACTATAGCTTATGGTGTAATCTTTATTAAAAAAAAGGGGTACATCCAATTGTAGTATAGATACCGACCTAGCATATAGAAGATCCTAGGATGGAATATTCATGGATAACATGGAATCCCAGAAAGATTGCAGCTGCGACTTGGGGCATTGTTTCCTCAGTCGCATAAATCCTCATGAGCCCCAATAATCCCGTGCCCATGAATACCGCAACTTATTTTAGTTTCGTTTTTTGCTGCAGGGCAGCAATCAGTTTAACCTTGTAAGCTTGTTAGCTTGCTTGGACCATATACCATCTTTCGTTAATCAATAGTCGTCTGGTTATTGGAGTAAATTTCTAGCAGAACATACCGAAGATCCTGGATTGAAACACGCTCCGAAAGACGCATAGAATACTTAAATAGCTAATAATATCCCCATCTTTCCAATCCTCCCATAGAAGAAAACTAACTGCATTTTTGTTATGTGTGCTATTTACGCTGAGAAACCCTGATTATCATCAAACAGGAATAGAAATGGGGATAGGGATCGGTTTTACTTGGGTGGTGGAAACCAAGATATTCCAAGCAAAGACAATGGTTCGTTTATGGTCCTGATAGCGTACTTTGCAGTTTGAGCTCCCAAAAATTAAGAAACAACATTTATGGACGGCATTAGCTAATTCGTTTAGTTGATCAGTTTGCAAAATGATATGCATGCCTCTTGCTGTAATTTGATGGTCAGGATCAAGTTAAGTGATTTCTTAAGCAATACTCGTATATGCTACAAAACTACTTATTTTTTAATTTTAAGATGTAGCATAAAAAGCGTTAGTTAAATTTTGAAATCTTATGGCTGCGTCGGAAACTATTTCATAGCTAATTGCTGTTTTAATTTTCACTAGTGGTATACTATTTTCAGTTTTACCTGATGACGAAGCTAGGGCTATGTCGAAAACTATGTGAAAACTAGTGGAATTAATTTTTCATATTTTCTTGGTGTCTTGTAAGGGCTGGATACAATGTTGTTGTTGTTGTTGTTAACAGTGCTTCGCCCTGCCCAACGGGCTCGATCACTCTAAATTGTCATCCGGCTCTTCTAACGGAAGTCCAAGGAAACGCGCAGTTTCCACAGGGTTGGACCAGAGTGATGTAGGTGTTAGAAGAGTGGGTTCAACTGCACAGGAGAAGAGATCTATGGTATCATGAGGGCACATACCACATGCAGGGCATGTGTTTGGTATGTTGGGGTTCAGTCTGGATAAGTAAGAGTTTAACCTATTACAATATCCAGAGCGAAGTTGTGCTAGTATGACTATAGTCTCTCTCGGAAGTACACGCTCCTCTTCAGCCAATTCAGGTGGTTGAGTATTTATAACGGGATTCACAGGCCGAGATCTGAGAGATCTGTCTACCGACTCGGTGTGGAGGTCATTTAGAGCCCGTCTATGGTTTCGCAGATCAAACGGCAAAGAGATATGGCCGGATCTCATCGTAATGCTTACGAAGATGTCTCTGGGGGGCGATGCTACATCCAGAAGATGTCGATTTCGATGACTAGGTTTATGACAGTTCAGAAGGAACTGTCTGCTCAAGAGTTCCGCGTGCTCTTGAACATTGAGCAATTTTCCTCTTGATGGAGGTGAGACTCAGATGACATAAGTAGACATCCCGTAGCAGTTCTGATGGCGGTGTTTTGGCAGGCTTGCAACTTCCTCCAGTTGGTGTCAGAAAGATTGGGCGACCATATGGGCACAGCGTAGTCAATAACCGGCCGGCCAATAGCCTTATATGTAGCGGCCAGTGACTTGAGGATCTTATTGCGGCTCTGTGCCTTTGAGGCTATTGCGGTGGCATGACCAGCGAAGGTGAGGCCGTTGTCAAATGTCACACCCAAGATTTTTGGGTGGCTGACAGTAGGTAGAGGTACTCCGTCTACGTGGACATTTAGCTCTTGCCCCATCTGCGCATTTCATGTAGTAAACAGGGTCGCCGTCGATTTAGTCGGAGATAGGGTCAGATTTCGCTCGGTCAAGAAGCTGGAAAGGTCATGGAGGTAACTCTTGATTCTAATACAGAGTTCGTCAATGGAGGGACCCTTGCCCGAGGCCATTATCGTGCAGTCGTCAGCGTAGGAAACAATGGAGACTCCCTCTGTTGGGGGGGGGGGAAGTCTCGAAATATAGAAATTAAAGAAAAGGGGAGAGAGAACACCACCTTGCGGCACCCCTTGTTTTATTCTTCGTGGTCTAGATTTCTTGAATTTGACTGTTGCCTGTAGACCATTGAGGTAATTAGCGGTCCACCTTTTAAGGCCGGCAGGGAGCGGTGTCTTTTCCAGATCTCGCAGGAGTGTGGCGTGATTGACCGTGTCGAATGCATTTGATAGGTCAAGTGCCACGAGAACCGTCCTATGGTTTGGTGGGTGTTGATTCAAACCGTTATTAATCTGCGTTGTAATGGCATTCAAAGCGGATGTCGTGCTGTGATTTTTGCGGAAACCATGTTGGTGATCGGCCAATTTCAGATTTGCAATAAAGTAAGTGAGCAGAATGGTCTCTAGTAATTTCACTACCGGCGAAAGGATAACGAAAGTAGTTAGAGAGAGATTAAAGAAAGCCGCTAAATAACTCTGTTCCTCATGGCCAAGGTGTTTGATCATCTTCATGGCGATTCCGTCGGGTCCGATGGATTTTGAGGGGTTGGCCTTCATTATGGCTTCCTTAACCTCTGCGACTGAGACAGCAATGGGCGCAGTAGAGTGTTTGTGCGCACGTCGGAAGACTCTTCTCTTAGTCCTATCAGCAGGTGGATGCATTATAAACAGCCGGCAAAAGGAGCTCGCGCATTTCCTGGCGTCCGATTTGACTCTGTCGCCGAACGCAATAGCGACCTTGTCATTGTGTTTGGTCGGATTGGATAGGGCCTTGACAGTCGACCATAATTTGCCGA
Source organism: Merzomyia westermanni (assembly GCA_949987695.1). Taxonomy (NCBI): domain Eukaryota; kingdom Metazoa; phylum Arthropoda; class Insecta; order Diptera; family Tephritidae; genus Merzomyia; species Merzomyia westermanni. The sequence continues at coordinate 100,399,345 of OX465288.1, read as the reverse complement.
CTCCGCCGGAGAGGTTGCATGCCTCGAGGTGTTGGTTCCACTTGGTCAGTTTGTGTTCGTTGACTATCCTACGAATTTCCGCATTGAGATCTTTGATTCTGGGATCTGCGGGAGTGATGAGTCTCACTTCTGCAGGAAAATTCGGACGATTTTCTGGTATTCTACCAGCAGGAATAAAGCGGCATGAGGCTGAATCAATGATCTTGCGAAACTCTTTCGCCGTTGCGTACGTCCGTAGGAGTGGGTAAGGCAGCGCAGGAGCGCTCTGTATATTCTGTAAAGCGGTCCGAGTCCGCTTTGGTGAAGTTGATTGGTGAGGTCGCCAGATGACAAAGTTAATTAGGCCCGCGCTCGTTATGGAGATGTCTGGCGAACTGTGGCAGTTACCTGCCACCCTGGTGGGGGCATCTCTATTGACTGTACAGAATGCTGAGTTATCTATTTGGTCTGCAATTGCGTGTCCTCTGCTGTCTGCTGGCAAGTTGGAGTGCCAGAGATCGTGATGCGCGTTGAAGTCGCCTAGGATTAGACGGTTATCGCCCCTTAGCAACGCACTAATGTCGGGATGATAACCTCTAGGACAACACGTGACAGGAGGAATATAGATGTTTATGATTTGCAGGTCGGCGTCTCCTGACCGGACTGCTATGCCTTAGCATTCTAAGGTAGAGTCCCTGGGGTCGACGTCAGGGGAAAATAGATTATATTGTACAGAGTGGTGTTGATGAACGCAAGGCCACCCCCATGACCGCTGGGACGGTCTTTTCGATGTACATTATACCCATCACAAGTTCGTACGTCCGATCTCGTGTTCAATTTTGTCTCTTGTATCGCGGCGATTTTGGTGTTGTGCGTCTTCATAAAGTCAGTTATCTCCGCGATCTTTCCAGCTAGTCCATTACAGTTCAGCTGCAAAATTTTTAAGTGTGTAGGAGGGGAGACGGGGGACATACTAGGCGTGAGGGACGGATGCGTTTGCCTAGGTGGACGCTAAGGCCTAAACTGTGTCGCAGTCTAGAGTTGACAGGCCATGGCCGATGTTGTCTGGCGTGGAAGGCGGCTGTGTACTGCAACAGGGGGCTATGAACGAATCCATCCTAAGGTTACCGTTTGCGAGCCCAGAGCACATAAGGGTGTGACACAGGCCAAGGCAATTGTCGCACTTGACCGATGTCGCAGGCGTATATAATTTTTGCCGACAAACGGTGCACGTGGTGAAAGGTACTAGGAGGTGGTGTTCCTGACCCACGTGCAGGCTGGAAGCAAGGGGGGGCATTAGGGGCGGAGAAAGAGGGGACTGACGCTCGGCGATGCTCATATCTGACCTATTCCGGAGGGGATAGGAGTGTTGAGCGGCCGTGTGAGATGGAGACGCTGGTGTGCGTGAGCAACAGTCGGGAGTGGGTGAGGCGGGAATGGCAGCGGTGCTGCCAGTCGTATAGACTGAGCCACTAATGTGGCTATTGGAAGTAGGTAGAAGCGGTAAGGGAGTGCCAGAGCGGCGACTACCGCGGGACGTTCTTGGACGTGTACAACATGGTGCCTCGAAAGTACTAAAGAAAGTACGGGGTCTGTGGATGGCAGGGTTAAGCCCTGAGCATCCAGATTTATGTAACTATCTCTTACACTTGGCGCATTGTACCGAATGCGACCGTTTAATAAAAAATTTTTTCCAGCAAACGCAGCAGATCCCATCTCTTGGTCCAGGATTGGGTTCGACTCCAGCCCGTAACAAGAGACAATGGAGCAACCCAGCTGCCAGGGTTAGCTCCGAGGATGACAATTTAAGGGTGGGACGGGACAGATTGGACAGGGTTACACTGAAATAACAGCCCTTGGCCGGGTAAAAAAGCCGGGTCATTCCGGTGCGATAGAACCAACCAGCTGTTGTGGGAATGGCTGGATACAATTATTCCTTATAGTACTAATTTGAAGGAAATCCTGAAAGGCAGAATTGGAAAGTTCCGTGTCGCTTTCTTCTTCCAAGTGTGGGATGTACTGCTCGAACTGTTCCGTCTCACCATGTAAGGGTTTGAGGAACGGCAACAATATATATTTTGAAAACTATATGCAAGAACAGAATGGCTAAAGTAAAGTGAAAAGGAACACCACACCCAAATGGTAGCAAACTAACACTGTTTTTACTATATAATCCTGTTTAATTCGCCATGCCTCATTTTGGGAGCAGGTGCTTGCAGCAGGACTAGTTCATTACTTTCTACTACGAGCCGTTATTGAACCCCCTGCGGGTTAGGGTGCTAGAATATGCCCAAGGTAGGCATGCCTGTTGTAAGAAGCGACTAAACTCAAAAAGGTAATGGCGTGCAACTTGATGGTTGATCTAAGGATATGCCTCTCACTTCTCATTACCTTCTTCCTCCTTAAGGAAGGAGGGCTGATATGACCTAGAAGGTTCCACTGGCCATATAAAGGGAATACCGGAGCGCACCGGGTACTTGAGTATTGCTCGAGTGTTTGGAGCACCGTTTATCAAAATCAAATAAAACGAATTGAGTCTATACAAAAGCAGTTCCTAATCTTTGCGTTACGCAGACTCAATTGGAATCCAAATATTCATCTACCCCTTATAGAAACCGGCTTCTTCTTATTAGTTTACCTACTATTGAAAATCGAAGAACTTTATTAGGGTTATTGTTCCTCCATAAGCTGATTATCGGTGAGATTGACTCTTCTGAACTAGTCGGTGAACTGAATTTGGTTGCTCCTGCTAGAATGTTCAGACGTTATGTGCCTTTTCACTTCCCTCTTTGTCGTCTGAATCCCCCAAAAATAAACCTCTGCGCATTTGGTGTTCTCACTACAACGACTTGTATAGCTGTATAAGCTTTGAACGTACTTTTGCCAGTTTACGTAATGACATACTTGCATATCTAGCCTGAAGTAACTTCTTGCTGACGTTATATAAGGATACAAAGCTGGAGCATTTACTATGTTGATCGGAATATGTTGCATTCCGACAGCTAATATGGTAAAACTAAAACTAATAAAGTAAATTTTTGAAATAAGAAATGATTGCAAACACGTCATTTCCAACCTCCCAACAAAACTGAAGCGTTCACTGTGTTGATCGAAATCTATTGCGTTCCGACACATAATATGGTAAAACGGAAACTAATAAACTTAATTTTTTAAATAAGGGAGGATTGGAAACACGTCCTTTCCAACCTCTTAAATAGTTTCTTTTAATTTGGTGCTTTCCGACAGCATTGGCATCATTATTTTTGTGCGTGATTTTACTTATACTATTGTTATATTTTGAATTCATGCGTAATAATTAAAATTTCATTTTTGTCATACACATATACTTTGTTATTGTTCATAGTCGACCGCTTTCCGTTTATTAAATAAATAAACAATTAAATATCCGGGGAGTGTTTTTGTCACTAAAAAGAACAACAACAAGCCCCTAAGGTGGTAGTAGACGAACTCTTGCAAACTTGTCATTGTTGCACGAGGCAAATTTGAGAACACCCTTTGTAATATCAAACGAAAAGCATTGAACCTGACAAAAAAAATGTTGCACTGGAGTGGGAGTCAACATTAACCCATCAAAGACATCCATCATTCCTTTCTTTTTTCAGGAAAAGTGCCCTTTCGGGACTAAGAGAAGTGACCCTGAACGAATAGCACTATAGTTTGTGTCCGAAGTAAAGTACCTGGCGATCATTTTTGTAGTGTCAATTCGAGGCACCAGGTCCATTATGATGGGTAAACTTCTTGCGGTGTGTAAACGTCTGGGGTGGCAACCCGCACATATTAAGATTTATTTACACCATGATAGCTAAACGAACTATAACCTATGGTTCGGTAGAAAGGGTGGCGAAGACAAATCTATTAACGGTGGGACAATTAAAAATAAATAAAGATTTGGCGATATACCTCCGAGGAAATTAGGGCCGAGCTTCTCTACCAGTTTGTGGTGTGCTGCTTCTATTTTTTCCTGCAAATTGGCGGGACCTACAGTTTTTGCCGACTCCGAATGGATGCATTTTCGCTGAGAAGCCTTCCATGGAAAAAATACATTTGGTGAGTTTGCCAAACCACTGCCGAGGGGCGAACGCGTTTTAAAATTGTTTTTTTTTTTTAACCCACTTTTGATGTTACCTGTCCCAGGACTAGACCTAGTCGTCATTAACATCTTCCACGGAACATGGCGGTTACAATGTTGACCAGAGTGAAGTTGGTGTTAGAAGAGTGATCATCGTCGAGCAGGTGGTTGGTGTCATTGGCAAAAATTCGGCACGCCGGTGTTCAGTCCGGATTTGTAAGAGTATAATCTGTCACATTATTCAGCTCGAAGTTGGGCCAGTCTGATTTTGTCTCCCTCGGAAGCTCGCCGTCCCCTTACAACATTTGGTTTTTTTGCTTGGGCGAGAGGTGACCAGGGAGTTTACCGAAAATGTGTAGATGTTATTTAGGTACTGCGTATGCAGTCTTAGATCAAGCGGCGATGCTTTGTGATGCCGGACATCATTATAGAGCTTACTGAGATGTGCCGTTATTTACGGGGTAGGCGGATCGTCTTCGTATTAATGCTAGTTGGGATGTTGCGAAGTCCTATAATTTAACAAGAATTGCTTGCTCAGCATTTCATTTCGTTCTTTAACACCGAGCTTTTTTGTCCCAATGTGTAAATGATGTTCCGCTGTCATAAGGAGTCATCCCGTGGCAGTTGTGAGTTTTCACAAGCCTGCAACTTCCTATAGGGGGGCGGGGGGCATGCCACATTGAGTAAGGATAAGTAAGAGTTTAACCCATTACATCATCCAGATCGGAGTTGTGTTAGATCAGTAGACCTCACCTCCTCCTTCAGGTGGCTGGATGTCGAAAACGAGGTTGACAGACCGAGATGTGATAGAGGTATCTAACGACTTCGTGCAGAGGTCATTTAGAGCCCTACTGTGGTTACGCAGATCAATGGATGTGATGCCGAATCTCATCATGGTGAATACGGAGATGTTTCCTTATATCCCCAGGCGGCGGATATCCCAATAGGTGACAGTTTGTGTGACTAGGCTTATGTCAGCTCAGTCCAAACTGTCTGCTTAGTAATTCTGCGTGCTCTCTAACATTGAACATTTTTGACTTCTGAGGAAGGTGAAACTCAGCCTTCATAAGAAGACATACCGTAGGCAGACCTTCGATTTCCCTCAGTTGGTGTCAGAAAGATAGCGTCAAATTTCGCTTACAAAGCAAATAGATCACTCGGCATTCTGTACAGTGCACGTAGACGCCACCACTATATTGGCAGGTGATTCCCACAGTTCGCCTGATATGTCCACAGCACAGGGTTCATCGACTGCGCCGACCTGCGACCTGTACACACATTGGCATCTGACCATCTACCCATAAAACACCCATCGAGAGACCTACGGACTTATTTACATCGGAACGTACATTTATTAACTTAAACAAAGACTGGCAACGTGATGCGAAATATACAGATAGCTACTTACCCACACCGAGAGACGTACGACGAAGTGAACGAGAGTTTCGCAAAGCAATTAATTCAGCGTTTAAGCCCGATGAAATAATACCTGAAATTCGTCCAAATGTCCCCGCGGAAGCAGCGGTTCTGGCAAGAGAACGTGACCAAGTGCGGCTCATCAACTGCGCGGATCCCCGAATAAAAGATCTCAACGCTAAAATGCGATGGACACTCAAAGAGCAGAAACTAAGTGACCTGTAACCTCTTCGGTGGTGTCGGTAGCCAAGGCCCTGTCAATGCACAACGATGAGGTCTCCATTGCCTTTAGAAACGGCTTCAAGTCGGACCCTAATCGATGCGCGAGCTCCTTTTTCCGACAATTTATAATGCATCCACCGGCAGATGGGGCCACAACACAGCGCCACATTGCCGTAACCGTCTCCGAGCTCAAGGAAGCCATACTGAAGGCCAAGCCCTTATAATTACTCCGGCCGAACGTTATTAAGGGTGTGTAACGCTGCGCGGCTTCACGGAATTGCGCTGATACCGGTGTTGGCGTCACTGGCGCTGATACCTTTATTTGTGATTCCGTAACGCCATGACGCCAGTAGCGCCAGAAACACTAAACTACTACAAAACACCACTGTACTGGAGTGGCGCCGCTGGCGCCATTGAGTTGAAGGTGTTTCTGGCGTCATGGCGTTATGGTATCACAAATAATGGTATCAGCGCCAGTGACGCCAACATCCGCGCTACAGCTACCAAGGCGATACCAAAAATGTTGAGAGGTATACCCAAAGACGCGTTTCGGTTTCAGGAATCACAATCCGAGTGCGGAAAAATAACATTTGAAACAATTTAAAAGTTATTCACAAAAAAACGTTGAATAATTTGCCTTTTGTTCATTACTTTTAAACGGGTAAAAAATTTACAATCCGCCTTCGGATTCTTCATCAAGGCACGGATACGTGTCTCTAGATACCCCCTCCAAACGCTTTGTATTAGTTTTCGGTGAATTCTCATAAACTGTGCCCCTAGCAATATGGTATCATTGCGCCAAAAAAGCACTTAACGCAATTGCGTTAACGCACTGCGCTGATACCGGCTATGGCGCTGGCTTCAAGGTATCAACCCCAAAAAATTGGCGCCGCGACCCAGCCTTAAACGTTATTGCAATGAAAATGTTATTTTTGTGTTAGTGATACTTTGGTATGCCTAGTTCCTTACCTAGCATTGTCATAAAGTTCTAACGGAATTCCCAGAAACCTTGCGGCTTCAAAAGAGTTGGACCAAAGTGAAACTGGTATTAGAAGAGTCCAATTGATTCTTTCTACTTTCAACAAAATATATTTATGTTTACATTTTTAAGTTACTTAGCCGTGCGTTTTGCGGATGGCCCCCTTGTGTCGGTTGGGCGCGATGGTGGGTTATCCGTTGAGAATTATTATTAAAAAAAAATAGTTGGGCCGGCATGACTCTTGTCTCCCAAGCTACTTATGCCTGAATGACGACATTCACTGGGCGGGAGCTGACAAAAGAGTGTTCACTTCCATTGCAGTATTTAACATTAATTCGAAATTGGTTGAATTTTTGCAACTTTTCTCAGCAGACAGTCGAGTTAAAATCTATTCTAAATAGTTAAAATCACGTTCCAACCATTTTAAATTTAAAATACATTTTAGAGTTGAATTGGTGATTTAAGTTGACTATAACAAAGTTAAAATGGTTTTTATATTAATATAATGTTTAATTCAATAAAACTCTATTTTAATTTGACTAACTACGGGCCATTGAATTTTTCTTAGTTTTACGTTTGTTTTAAATTTTTGGTCAAATACTATCATTTTAAAACCAACAGGTTTTTAACGTTTTTTTTTGTATTTTTATTTCAGGTACGGAACCATATAAAACTTTTTTTAGTGATCAACGATGGATGGATCTTGTATTGAACTTTCGGAATGAAAATTATCGCTTATTTCAATTATCAAATCAGTCCTTATTAAGCATGACCATGCAAGTAAGATTTTGAGGAATATATCATATATATATAATAAAACTATTTATTTACTTAGTCTGGGTTATCAGCATTAAAAACCCCGCAATGTTATTCTCCAAATTGTAAAAATCTCCATTGTCCCGTTTGCCAAGAGGATTTAAATCGAATAGCGAGAAATTTACCATATTCCCATTGTGTACAGAGTCGGCTTATTTGCAGGTAAGATTGTAGTAAATTATCGTCAAATAAAGCCATCTATTATTTTTCACAAATATTGTATTAAGTGTCTGAAATATTCTGTGCAGATGAAAATGGAAATCTGAAACTGTGCTTTAAAGCAAAAAGGGAGCTTAGATAATACAACTAAGCATACCTCATTTTTGGACAAGGGTAGGATAAACACGTAAATTCCGAGGCTTGTCTTTTTGATCGACTAGTTTCTATGCATTATATGTTTTGTTATATCTTGCGTGAATAGTTTTCACAGCAAGCACTCTGGCTTTGAAATTAACAAATTGCAGAAGCGCCAGCGACTGTCACGGCTGCAGCACAATTCAATTACTGTGACTAGGCTATAGGCGCTTGCTACTACTATGCTTTGTTGCTTAGTTTGGTTAAGTCGGCAGTTATTATACAAGAGTGGGTTCCAATGAAGTGTTTAAAAGTGTTAAAAAGTTTGAGACAAAAATGTATATTTATGGAAGAAGAAGTAAAGCCCTATTTAAATTAAACTAAGGTAACCGAAATATATTGGTAAATGCAATTCAATTTCTGAAAAAACATCTGACCTTAATTCGGCAAGACAAAGTGATTAACTAGGAAGATATTCAAACATTTTCATTTTATTGATAAAATCTCTACAAAAGATACGATTGGCTTATGAAAACTTAAGTATGAAATCTCCACTCAAAATCACCTGCATTCTGCACTAAAATACACTATTAAACTTTAGTGGATTAATTCAATAATTTTATTTATTATATGATTCGGAGAGATATGAAAAAAGCTACCATTATAATTGTTTTGTCGGAGGCCAATTTGCTACCGCAAGCCCATATTTCCCTCGTCTCACAACTCTGAATATACATTGATTCCAGTTGTTTTGAATTGAGTGTTTGTGGAGTAACAACACTACAGCGCCCATGTATGTTATGGTAGACTGCAATCCCGTCAGCTTTATATGTGGTCTTTTAAATTGGATAACTTTTTGGAAATTTGGAATATCTAAAAAGGAGTCACTGTGAGTGCACGTCTCTCAAAGACGTCGACGATGATATTCAGTCTAATTGAATATCCTATAAATGAGCGCATAAACTTTGGCAATCAAAAGTTTAAAATGACAATCCATTCCTTGCATTTATAAAATCATATACAACTTTTTCAATTGTTTCAAAGCGATTCAGACCAAACCTTTGAAATTCAGCTTGCAAATCAATTGTGGATACTGTTGCTATCCGACGGTGATAAAATTCTCTATAATTTTTTTTTTTTTAAACAGGATTAAATCCTTGTGGCGTGTTACGCGACGTATATGAACGTTGAGAAGTGATTTGTCATAGGCGTACACGCTCTCATCAAATTTACCTACAGGGTGGCTGATGAATTTTGCTACATTAAGAAACTCAAATAATTTTTTTTTCAGTGTATGCAATTCATTTTTTTTTATTCATGTTAAAGCTCATTAAATTTTATTAAATATAGCTTAATTAGTTTTAAAAATAATGGAATTTAAATGCCCCCCCTGCTCGTTGATGCATGTGCGGCATCTTACCAAAAAGTTGTTCATTACTGCTTGGAGAGTTGAGACAGGAATAGCCGCAATTGTTTCTCGAATGGATTGCCTTAGTTCATTCAAATTTGTTGGTTTTGCTTTGAAGACTTCCTGTTTGCAATAACCCCACAAGAAAAAGTCAGGTGCAGTAAGGTCAGGCGACCTGGGTGGCCAACGGAATGTGGAGTTTCTGGATATCAGCTTATTGGGAAATTTTCGTCGCAATTCTGTCATAACAGGTTGGGCTATATGAGGAGCTGCACCATATTGCTGAATCCACACAGAGTTGAAAGAAATTCTCATTCGGCGTAATTCTGGATAGAAAAACTCTCTCAACATGCTCAAGTAACGGTCTCCAGTAACCGTAACGGTGTGACCGTTTTCTTCGAAGAAGTAGGGCCCGACAATGCAGCGTGATGAAACTGCACACCACACTGTGACACGAAGTGGATGCAATTCCGTCTCATGGAGTATCTGTGGGTTGGAAGCACTCCATATTGGACAATTTTGTTTGTTTATGTTGCCGTTTAAATCGAAATGGGCCTCGTCAGACATGAAAAGACAGTTCAACATGTTTCCATCCTCTTCCACCATTTGAAGCATCTTCTGGCAAAATTCCAAGCGAATCGGCAAGTCTGCAGCGTTCAGTTTGTTGGCCATTTGAATTTTATATGGGAATAAGTCCAAATCTTTGTGCATAATTGAGTGTAATGACTGTCTGCTTACACCCATTTGAGCAGATAAGCTTCTTGTCGAAACATGTGGATTGTTTTGTATGGCAGCAGCTACAGCAGCGATTGTTTCCTCTGTTCGAACTGAAGGGTTTCGATGGTAAGGTCTTCTGTTGACTGTCCCATGCTCGGCAAAATTGTTTACAAGTCTTATTATGGTCCATCTGCTCGGAGGATTGCCGCCAAACGTGCGCCTATACTCTCTTTGAACCGAAACTACGGACTCCAGTGCGTGATAGCGGCGGACAATCCAAATTCTTGTTTCAGTGTCCCAGTTATCCATTTTTGTTAAATGTAAAAGTCAATCTGCAAAATAAAAAAAAATTAACCAGATTCATTAAATAGAAAAAAAGTTATTTAATTTTTTTTTGGTAGCGGCTTTCATCAGCCACCCTGTACTTGGGACTTAGGAATCGTTATCGTACAAGCATAGACCTGAAGAAAATGATTAAGCTTTACAATAACTTTTTTATTGCGAATTAATTGTATAGAGGAAATATTGTACTTTTATATTAATGCCACTGCTTTTCTTCTGATCTCTCCACCAGTTTTCATATGTGAATATTGGTTGTTAGAATGTATGATTTATTGATAACCAATGTAGTTTTATATACCGGCACATATTTTGTGTCATAAATTCGAAAACTACTCCCGCCGCCCATACATAAATATACTAATTCCCCCTCGCACGCTTCTTTTAAATTATATTTATACTAGCAACCCGCTCCGTCGCTGTCAACCGACGAACGAACACACAAACAGCGTTCTTTCACCATACGATGTCGCCCCACCTCATTCATGTTGAATTAGATCGTATGGTGAAAGAACGCTGTTTGTGTGTTTATTCGCTGTCAAGTTCTAATGGCTCATTCGTTTAACAGCGAACAAACACACAAACAGCTTTTTTGGAAAAAGTGCTGCTTTTGTTTAAACAATTTTGGTTAAATAAGATATGAAACAACTATTTTTTTTGATGCAGAACGAAAGTAAATATTTCAAAGTTTAACTTCAAGTAAGTTTCATTTTAATCGGTGGATTCGTTTAGGATTTATGGCTGTATAAAAGAAAAATTTATGGTTTTTTACCACATTTTGTCCGATTGCCACGCCCCCTTTATATATTTCTTCACGTTATAATGACATAAACCTTCCTCTTCAACCAATCTATGTATTAAAAAAAACCGCATCAAAATCCGTTGCTTAGTTTTCAAGATTTAAGCATTCAAGGGGAAATACAGACAGAAAAAGTGACTTTGTTTTATAATATGTTAAGATATGTAGGTACGTACAAACATCTATAAACGCACATACCACACAACCTTTTATAGCTAAACTTTGGTTCAGTATATCGCTAGCTTCATAAGAAAAGGTGCTAAGTCACTTAATTCATATTTTGCAGGAGACAAATAAAACTCAATAACTTTTGAAAGAAACATTTTCTTCTAGAACTTTAAATGCACATTTTTGAGCTAGGTAACAGTGAAATGATGTTAATTAGAAAAAATAATAAAAGAATATATAATGGCTTCCATTTATCTATTAATTGACTAAGCACTTTTTCTACTACAAAAAAAAAAAAAATTGTACTTAGCACCAAAAATAAAAAGAATACTTTACGTTTTAAACCTAAATAGGAATTTCTTTATTGTTAAACAATTTAAGTATACATATAACTTAACACGGCAGAAGTCCAAACTGTTTCCCACACGCGCCATACATTTTCTGCTGACGATATGTCTGCCACTTTGGAATATCATATCGCACAAATTCCGTAATCATGGGAAGCAGCTCTTTCAGGTGTCATATCACTTGAATAACCTAACCGTGGGAAACGGGTTGGCTGCATGTGAAGGCAATTCAACGCGGTAGCTTACACTAAGAAAGAATTGTAAATCATAATTTAGTTTTGGTTCAGACTCAAATAAACAAAGACGTGCCCACAGCGGCACTAAAAACATAATTGTTTTCTAAGTTTAATTAGCCAGTGAGCTAAGTGGCGCCCAACGCTTGGGTTAACGCGACAACCATACCCAAACTCGAACCAGAAAAGCCTGTATTGCCCGTCCGCAGGCAACCCCGACGTCCGTTCCTGGTTGGACCCATTAGTAGCTGATGCAAAAAGGATAACTCCACCAGGTGCAGCGGGGACTTCTTAAGCGTAAGAAATTTAGTTTAAGAAAATTAGTTTAAGTTAATCAACCAACAAAATAAGTGAAACATACATACAAACTGTGAAAATAAGTGAAGCAAACATAACAAACTGTAAACTAGTAAAATAATACAACAAGGTTGAATTGAGGTTGAGATAATTTAAATAATAATATTTCCTAAATTCGCGAATCCTTATAAGGACCCTCCGGAATAAAAAGGGCCCTCCTCCTAGAAAAGGTCAGAAAAGTAAAAAATAAATAAATAAGTGAAAAATAAGTAAATTACTTAGTAGTGAAAATTTTTCCAAAATGCTGAATAACAATTTGATAAGGCCACCCGTGTTGAGTGGTCAATCTCAACCAAGTGCAGAAGCATCTAGGGATAGAAATAGTGAGATCGAACAACTGGTGAATAGGTTGGTCGACGCTAGGTTAGGACAAAGGGAAAACCCAATTATAGAGGTAGATCAAACTTTTACTACAAACGGTAGTAACATAGGTGAACTCGATAAGATCCCTGACGTGGTCAGGAGTCTGCGAGAGTTCTCTGGGGATCCAAGAGAGTTAAGCTCTTGGAAAAAGAGTGTAGAACGAGTCATACAGATATACGAATCAATACGCGGGACCCCTAAGTACTTCGGAATTTTAAGTACTATCAGAAAAAAAATAATAGGGCAAGCGGATGCCGCTTTAGAATCATATAATACGCCATTAAATTGGAAGGCTATTTGCAAGTGCCTAACACTGCATTATGCCGATAAAAGAGATCTCGGTACATTAGACCACCAAATGAACTCACTATTACAGGGACGACTTACAACGCAGGAGTTTTACCAAAATGTCTATCCACATCTATCGCTTATTTTGAATAAAATATCCTGCATGGCGATGAGCCATGAAACCCTTTGCATTATGACACACACATACCGAGACAAGGCTCTCGATACATTCATTCGAGGTTTAAACGGAGACCTACCCAAGTTGTTAGGAATGAGGGAACCAGTGGATCTCCCTCAAGCTCTGCACCTCTGTTTGAAGTTAGAAAATCAATACGTTAGGACAAATTATGCCCACGGAGTCATACAAACGTTTCTAAAGCCCAACTCAGCATACCCGACAATTCCTACTCGAAACCCTAATAATCGCATTAGCCCCAACACCAAAGGGAACCCATAGTTGTATCCCGAATTAGCTTATCTACCACAGCCTCCAAGAAATCCTAATACCACTCTAAATTCAGGGCCAGGATACAATGGTTACTACAACCCTAACAATTTTAGAAGCAATAATGTCCCACCCCCTCGCCCGTTAGCACCTAAACCGAAAAAAAAAACTGGAACCAATGGACGTGGATCAAACCATTCAAACCCGAAATGTCAACTACACCAATAGGCCGGCTCAAAGCAATACGTACCAGGGTAAAAGGCCAGCATCAACCCAACTAACTACAGAAAAAAGACAACGTAACTATAACATAGAAACTCAGGACTACGAAGACTTAATGGACAATAACGAAGAAGCAGGACACTACGCGTATCCTTCCGAAAATTTAGAGCAAGATTACTCAGCTGAACAAAACTTCCCAGAGGACATTTATTTTACAGATATTCATTTTTTAGGATGAATAACTCTTCATTGCCTTACATCGAATGTAAAACAAGCAATGGAGAGCAAATGAAAATACTAATCGACACAGGGTCTAACAAAAATTATGTGCAGCCCCAATTCGCAAAAAAAACTATTGAAAACAAATCCCCATTTTACGCAACTTCCATAGGCGGAAAAATCCCAATCACCCATCATACATTTGCAGGACACCTCAATTAAATTCTTTCTGTTGCCAACGCTGAAATCCTTTCACGCTATTATAGGAAATGATTTCAATAGGCAGCAAATTAAGAATTAAGTTAAAACAACAATTCTCACAAGACGTAAACCTCATTAATATCAGAACCAAGCATTTAGACAAAATACAAAGAGAGAAACTGGAAAACTGAGTTGATGGTTTCAAGACACTTTTCACCGACCCCGAAGAAAAATTAACTTTCACTACAACAGTAAAGGGCGAAATTCGTACCACAACAAACAGGCCAGTTTATACCTAGAGTTACCCCTACCCAATGTGTCTAAAAGAACAGGTAGAGAAACAAATTAAGGAACACCTACGAGACGGAATTATTCGACCTTCCAGGTCACCCTATAATGCCCCCGTATGGGTGGTCCCGAAGAAACTAGACGCGTCGGGTGAAAAAAATACCGCATGGTGGTTGACTATAGGAAACTAAATTTAGTAACAGTACCCGACAAATACCCTATCCCTGAAATAAACGATGTGTTGGCACAATTGGGAAAAAATAATTATTTTTCGACTATCGATCTGAAAGGCGGATTTCACCAAATCCCGCTTAAAGAATCGGACGTCGAAAAGACAGCCTTCTCCATTAATAATGGCAAGTTCGAGTTCACTCGACTGCCTTTTGGGCTCAAAAATGCTCCGTCAATCTTTCAAAGAGCCCTTGACGATATTCTCCGGGATCACATCGGCAAACGATGTTACGTCTATATAGACGACATTATTGTCTTTAGTAAGGATCAAGAAACCCACTTCAAAGACATAAAACTAGTTTTCCAAACACTAGAAAATGCAAACCTAAAAATCCAGTTGGATAAGAGCGAATTTTCAAAATCCGAAGTTGAGTTTCTCGGATTCATTATTTCCGAGAAAGGCATCAAGACAAATCCAAAAAAAACTGAAGCAATAGCTAACTTATAGCTAACCAGGACCTTAAAACGTTTCGAAAAAAATACCCATATCACTAGATGAAAAAGCAATAGATGCATTTGAAAAAACTAAATTAACTCTTACGACAGAAGAGGTAATGCTCATATATCCCGACTATTCCAAGGAGTTTCAATTGACCATAGATGCGTCTAATTATGCCATTGGCGCCGTGCTTTCGCAAAATGATAAACCCATTGCTTACATATCTCGAACACTAAGCCAGCCAGAGGAACATTATGCTACGAACGAGAAAGAAATGTTAGCAATTATCTTGGCTTTGAATAATTTGCGAAACTACCTCAACGGATCGGCTAAGGTTAAGATCTTCACCGATCACCAACCACTGACATATGCACTGAGTACAAAGAACAACAACAATAAAATGAAGAGATGGAAGGCCATCCTGGAGAAGTACAACTACGAGTTGCATTACAAACCAGGAAAGGCAAACGTGGTTGCGGACGCACTTTCACGATCACCTCTGAGCACAATTTAATACCTGTAACGGAGGCGCCTATAAACGCCTTTAAGAACCAAATATTAAATACTGACGACACCTCATCATACAGATTTAATATTATTTTCCCCACGTACCATAGACACACTGTCACCGAAAATGACTATTCTGAAGATAAACTGATTCAGTTATTAAAACGATATTTAAATCCATCAGTCGTGAACGGCCTAAGCACAGAGGAGCACATTCTAGGTAGGATACAAGAAATTTACCCCATACACTTCAGAAACTACAAAATACGATTTACGCGAAAAATGTTAACCGACTTAACGGACGAAGCTGAACAAGAGAACGAAATCCTAAAAGAACACAAGTAGTGCCCGAGAAAATAAACAACAACTTTTACGATCATTTTACTTCCCCAGAATGCAATCGAAAATAGAATCAATAATAAAACAATGCAAAATTTGTAAAACACAGAAATATGAAAGGCATCCAGCCAAGCCCAATTTGCAATCCACCCCAATCCCACAATATCCTGGACAGATAGTACACTTTGACATATACTTTACAAACGACAGAGTGATCCTAACCGCAATAGACAAGTTCTCCAAATACGCCCAGGCGAAAATAGTGACCTCAAGAGCTACACAACATATAAAGGAACCCCTTAGGAGACTCCTGATGTGTTTTGGAGTGCCCGAAAGGATAGTTATTGACAACGAGAAATCACTAGAATCGGCGTCCATCGTGCATCTTTTGGAAGACGAATTAGGTATAGCAATATTTAAATGCCCACCCTACACTAGCACAGTCAATGGACAAATCGAACGGTTTCATAGCACCCTATCAGAAATAATGCGTTGCCTGAAGACGGAAAAAATCCACACATCCTTCCCAGACCTTCTCGATAAATCCATTTGGAAGTACAATTACTCCATCCCCTCCACCACGAAGAAAAAACCTGTAGATTTATTCTTTGGACGACATGTAATGGGCGATCCTCTCCAAATCGAAGCCGAAAAGCAAAAGAATATTCAAAGACTCCAACATAAACAGGATGTTGACTTAAATTACCATAATAAAAAAGGACACCTTATAGGAATTATAACGAAGGTGATGTAATTTTCGTCAAAACAAATAAAAAGAACGGAAATAAGCTTACGGGTCGCTATAAGGAGGAGGTCGTAACAGAGAATAAGAACAGCACAGTTATAACAAGCTCAGGCAAGGTAGTACATAAAGACTTATTAGGAACTAGTATTTAGAAGAAATCGATAAGGCAACTGTAAGATACATTTTTTCTTCACAGGAATTAATATGTTCAATCTCCTTTCATACTAAAATTGCTCACGGTATGCCACTGCGACACACAGATATTGGACTACAGCAATGCCCAAATAATAGCTATCGACAAAGCGACTGCGCTATTGCAAACCGGTACATTCAAACTGATACATGCAATCAACCTCAGCCAGTATGAAAACGCAATCCTCGAAATAGAATTGACAATAAAAAGTTATGTAACACCCAAGGATAGCAGTTACCTCTTCCTCAAACATGACATCGAGCTACTCAAAAACATTCTTAACGGACTCAAACCTAGACAAAAACGGTCCCTTAATATCCTTGGAACAGCTTGGAGGTTGCTCGCAGGCTCACCCGACCACGACGATTTCCAACTGATATCCGACCATACAAAAAACCTTTTGAGAAATAACGACAAGCAAGTAGTAATTAACAGGATTACAATTAATAGACTAAATGAAATTTCGAAAATTACAAACACAATGTGAAACACAGTTCAATCGAGTGAAATAGCGAAGAAAGAGATCATTCGGAGCATAGAACGCAAATTGAATATAATCAAGGAAGAATTGGTTCAAATAGACTACTCAATACAATGGGCGAAAGCAGGCATCGTTAATTCCTTTATCTTATCAAATTTTGAATTAAATATAACAAGAGACCTTTTTGAGGACCAAAAAATGCCTTTCGCAAACTTACTAGAAGCTTTAGAATTCAGCGAAGTAAAAATTGCCTCGAACCAATCAACTTTGTTGTACGTTGTATCGCTACCAGTAACAGAAAAAAACCAATTGTAGAAAATTGTTACTGAAACCTGTAAAAATTAAAAATGTTAGCATTAAGTTGGAATTTGAAAATATAATGATGTGCAAAAAAGAAGTCTTTGGAATTAAAAGCAATTGTAATACTTTAGATGAAATATCAATTTGTAAAACTTCAAACCTTGCCAATATCACTAGTTCTAGTTGTATTCCTTACTTAATTAAAAGCTTGCCTTCAACATGCACCACAACCAACAACCAACATTTACCTACCATCGAAGAAATTACACCCAATATCCTCCTGCTTAACGATCATATCGGAGAAGTTACAATAGACAACAGAACGGTGTCACTACAAGGAACGTTCTTGATTCACCACAGCAACTCCACGATCATGATACAGAACCAATTATTTAACAGCATGAAATTGTCAGCCGCTAAACCATTACCTGCAATAGCACAAATTTCAAATGCGACAAATATTTTCAAAGAAGCATTGTCCCTGGAAATGCTAAAGGAACTGCAAATTACTGACACAGACGAATTAAGAAAAATCAAGTACAAATATGGCACTAGCCTGATCACCAATTTCATTATGCTTGGAGTGATGATCATTCTGATATCTTACAAAATGCACGTATCCAGAAGGAGCTACAAGGTAAGCATAAAAGCAGCAACAAATAATGCAAGGGACATCCCTAGTTCCTCTAACCACAACAGTGCAGACACCGTTGAATCTAAGGGTGAAGGAGTTAACACAGCAGAAGTCCAAACTGTTTCCCACACGCGCCATACATTTTCTGCTGACGATATGTCTGACACTTTGGGATATCATATTGCACAAATTCCGTAATCATGGGAAGCAGCTCATGCAGGTGTCATATCACTTGTACAACCTAACCGTGGGAAACGGGTTGGCTGCATGTGAAGGCAATTCAACGCGGTAGCTTACACTAAGAAAGAATTGTAAATCATAATTTAGTTTTGGTTCAGACTCAAATAAACAAAGACGTGCCCACAGCGGTACTAAAAAAATAATTTTTTTTTAAGTTTAATTAGCCAGTGAGCTAAGTTATACACAGTCCTTTTTGTTGCTGTAAAGCTAAAAATTATTAAAATAAATTAAGTAAAGGATTAGATAATTGAATCACAAATTATAATTTTACTGTCTTATTCATTGCCGCTTATCAGTTATAAAAAAATAAAATAATAAAATAAAAATTCATTCATACGGTAAGTCATCATAATATTTATGATGATCTTTTGGCAATGTTGGTTTCAAGCATTGCAAGTCATTGTATTTTTTATGCGTGATTGGTCTTCTATTTTGATAAAGTTGCTCCATATCGCACCATTTCGTTGCAATTACATTTTTATTTATTCGTTATGGCAAAGTTTTCCAGGAATCATTGACCCTTAACTTAAAGGAAATATTACCATTTGCATTATATTGGAGTGCGCGTATGTCTGTTACTTTTGCATCTGCTCTTATAAAATTCGATTTTATTGAAATTTTTGAAAAAATCGTAAGTTAAGTAATTCACTTCGTATGGCTTTTTGCGAGCTGTCTTGCATATTTCTATGTATTCTTTTTTTGATCATACGCTCTATAGTAGAATGAACGCTGTCGGCCTCCATTTGCGAAAGTCCAGTTTCCAATATTTTTTGTTCGATAACAATATCCTTTTTTATGGCTGTATTAATAAGCGCATTACTGAGTAAAGAAGTGCGGTTTTGATAACCACACCCATCGCTATAAAAAAAATTATTTTAATAGGCTTTTCATTATCAAGGCAAGGAAGTACCTTGTTTTCAATAAACCAAACCCAAATGCTTGCGAACTCTTCAGCGTTAACTCCTTCTTCAGATTCATTCCATAAGAAACAATACCCTTTTTTGTTAATAATATTATAAAATACCAGATTGTGTATCTGCAGTTCAGTTTTATAATTTAAGCTACTAACGTTAGATTTTGGTGCCATCAGCACTGCTTGCAGATCCACTGTGAAAACATTTTGTTCTAAAGCTTTATATTTTTTTTTCTATTCTGGCCTCTTCTTTCTTTTCTAGGTGAATAGTGTAATCTGCGTGTGGAATACTTCCGACGGAGTAACGGGCACATATTTCGCATTGATCCTTCTTTGGTGTAAACAAACTGAGATTTCTGCTTTCAAATTTAGAATAAAATAGTGTAAGCGAAAGTGGCCGGATGTTGTGAGCTTTACACCAATCCTTTGAATAAAAATCATAAATATGTTTTTTTGAGTTCCATTCTGGCAAGAGATATTTTTTCGCGTTCCAGAACGGCAGTAATGAAATTCCATTGAGGGAAGGTTGTCAAAAAATAATTTCAAGGCTTTTTTTCTTCGGATTTGTTTTGTAGTTGTTTTTTTGGCACATTGCTGTGGCCGCTCAAAGGCTTCTTGACCCAGTTAAGAACAACCCGTCGACCAATATTCAAGGTGTTCAAAAACAAACTTCTGCACATGCGCACATTTTCATTATTGACTTTGAAATGGTATTTCAAACTGCGAACTCTTCTGGATACATCAGGATCGGTACGATTACGTGGATGAGAAGGTTTTACAGAATGTACCAACATACTCACATATATTTTTTTTTGCTTCCAGTCCATGTCCCAGAAGTCTTTGAATATTTCCTGCCTTTGAGCATCAGTAACGCTTGCGCATTTCATTGCAGCTTTTCCACTTCTTTGTTTGCATTTACACCTTGGCTTTAATGATTTGGATTCTTTGTACTTTTTGTAATTCCACACCCCATCTTCCTTCCGTTTTCCATGGAAGCTTTTGCCTTTTTCTCGTCGCTTTTTATTTGATATTTGAATCCATGCGCTGTTTTCGTCTTGCTTTCTTTTCTGTCGCTTTTTAGAGCTGATCGGTATATTGAAAGAATCATCAGAGTCACTATTGAATCCATACGGCACCAGTCCAACTACTCCATCAACAGATTCAATTCCATAATTGTCATCATCGGTGCACTGAAGGCAGTCACCTGCTAAATAGTTATTGTCATTATTGTAATAATAATTTCCTACCTTTTCTAAATCAAACAATAACTCAAACTATTAATTTAGTGCAATTTATGTACACTACAATAAAGGACGTGCGATTTGACTTAGCGCACTCTTTTTGATATCAGCTGACTTAGCCCTTTTGCGCGTTTTTTTGACAACAGATGACTTAGCACTTTTGCACATCATTGCCAGAAGAAAGGAAAAAACAATTTTTTTCCATTTTTTTATTTTGCAATCTGTATAATTTAAATTTATTTATCGTACTGCATTAAAAACAAAATTTTTATAAAAAGTTGGCTTAGCACCTATTCTTATGAAACTGACGATGTATATTTATATAATGACATAGTTGCGCAACGTAGTGTGGTTAGATTTTGTGTTGTCAATTCACAAATTAATCCTGCATATAGCAGAATGGTGAGTATGGTGGGTTTATAATTTTTTTAGTGAGTTTGTATACCCACATATATATACAATGTATATATAGTATACATGCTTGTGATGCTACTGTAGCAACGTTACAAAGTTAGCTCGTTTAAGAACAACGTTAACACACAACATTACCATCCCTACAAGACAGAAGTGTTTTATAAGTGCTTATAAAAGCATTTTCATTAGTGAACTATTTCTGACCTAAACCGTTTGACGATACCACCAGTTCTAGCTAATACCCAAGCAACCCTTTTAACTGTCCACTTTTACATGGCGATGTCAATTGTCACCAGTGCATTACTTTGCAACTCGTGCTTAACTTGTTTCCATTTCGACAGTTCTAAGATAGTTTGACTTTGGCTAGTTCTCAACCTGTGCCATTTCGGAAAGGTTTGGTTGTGGATGAGTGATTATCGAACTTAAAGAACTGAAGGTCCTTTCCTTAAAAAAATTAATTTTGTTGGGCCAACACGCCCAGATATCCTGACAAGGTTAGTTACGTAAATACAACACTATTAGTTTGGTGTTTCACAATTAGGTTTTATTAAATTGATCCTTAGTCTAAACTTAAAGCTACTGAACCGCGTCCCGAACTCGAATGCTTGCTCCGTGGTACCTGCTTCCCTTTATAGCCGATGTCCAGCAGCGGCATACCTGCTGCATAATTGTTGACAGCCTGTTGTCTGTGAATAAGTGCGCCCGTTAGTTCCCACAGTTGCGTTATGTGTAGGTTCTATTTCACAAGCATGTAAAAACTGTTTAAACATTTAATTGTAAATTTTTTTTATTTTGATGACCAGGGTTCGAAAATGTTAAAAAATTTTAAAGCACATGATTTTGCTTTTGCTTGAAAATAAAGGAGCAGCCCAGCAGCAGCATGAAAAATGCTGATAAGCAAACGATTAACTGCTGTTAAGCAAATGTTCAATGCTTGGCAGCCTATAAGTTTGCTGTTGCTTGCTTATTGAAAAATTCAAAAGCACAAGCAAAGCAATCGAGAGGCTTTCGGTATTTGTTGGTTGCTGCTGCTGCCAAGTCTGAAAAGCGAACTGATTAGCAGCTGTAAAGTATTAATTAGGGGTGTCTCAATCATGTGCAATATATACATAAAAGAACGGCTGAACTGATTTGGCTGAAAATGGGGGGGGAGGTAGCTTAGAACCATGAAACGGAAAAAGGATATTTTTCCAGGAAGTAGACCATCGATTGACCTATTCCAAAACTTTTTATTTATTGTGCGATTTGCTTAAAACTTGGCACATTTACTTTTATTAAAATTTACGATTGGTTTTTTCCGGGAAGTGGTCTAGAGGCCGACATATTCTAAACTTTTTGATTTATGCTGGTGTTCTTTTTATTTATGCAGATTTTTTTTAAATACATTGGTAGCCTTTTGCTTTTGTTAATATTTAAGTGTGATGAAAAATTTAACTTAATTTAATTTAATTTGAATTTTTAAAGCTGTCCGTTAGATGTATTTGCTTCGAGTATCTATTAACTTATTGTGCCGATATTATAACAATATTATGGCGCAACCAAGACGATCAAATCTTTCACGACAAAATTGTGATACAAAGAGGATTTGAAATATTGCTAATGAAAGGACTGAAGAAGAACACAAAATGCACGTAAAGAGCTCTGCGCTAGTATGACTCGATTTTGAGCTTTTAAATCACAAGAGCAAAGCGAGGCAACCCGTGAAACGGCTCTGTTGACAACGCCCAATCGTCGAGCAAACCTCAGAGAACAAAAATTTTAGATTAGAATCGGGAGTGGTCCAACTCAAAACTAAACTTAACTGAGACCAGTTGATTTCTGCTTTTTTTCGAATGTGATTTTAACATTAAACGTATGAATCACAAAAACAAATTACATGGTAAGTGTATGTGTGTCTGTCCACTTCCCTATCTCCATCCACTCCTTCTTAAAACCATCATTAACACCTTTTATTTGATACCCATATCGTGTAAACACCATGGTCACCCTTGGTCCACATTTCGATCGATATCTTTTAAACACATATGGACCTGAAGACAACTCCTTTTTAAAACACTCATCAACAACTTTCATTTAATACCCATATCGTATAAACATCTTCTGGGGTCATCCTTGGTCCATACTTGGACCGATGTCTGGAAAATCCGGAAAATATTTGATTTTTTTGTAGCTATGACCATGTTGTATGCCTAGAGAGTTTATGTGTTGAATTTCATAAGAATCGTTATAAAATCCAAACTAAACGACATAATAGCCGTGTTTTTTTTTATCCGCATCTGCGTTTGCGCTTAATATTTTTACTATTTCGTAGTTGCAGATAAAGGTGTAAGCTGAGCAGTCCATACAAATAATAAGCGCAAACGCAGATGCGGAGGAAAAAAAACACGGCTAATATTTCAGAAATCTATATTTTCTACTTTCTCACCAGTTTATAGCGAAAAATGTGCTTGGCACCCGGTGCTGATTTTCGTCAAACCCGCTTGCCACTCAATGTGTGAAGTGAAACTATCTGCATTTTGTATCATGGTTGTTTCTACTTTTCTAATCTTCAATAAGCAGCATCATAAATCGCTCGTTTGATTATCAGCATTTTTAATGCTGCTGCTGTTGCTGCCCGTTGTTTTCAAGCAAAAGCAAAAACTTCTGCTTGCGCTGCTCATTTTTTTTCAAGCAAAAGCAAACATGCTGCTTTTTAATCAAGAAAAAATCAAAAGCACAGCATCAGCACATTTTCGCTGATGGTGCTATTATTACTTTAGCAATTTTGAAACCTGTGGATGACAATATGAAATCTATTAAATAAAATAACATATGCATTTTTAATAAATTTGTATGTGGAAATGTAGGTGATTTGGAAAATAAGGTTGCGTAAATGAGTTAGAATTTTTGGTCAAAGTACTTAGCAGTCTAGTAGGGATGGTTGTTGTCGCATTTTTGATGTGTAAACATCTTTGGCTCGATAGAGGCAGTCCAGCAAAGTTACGACTGCCTGCGTCTCTGCCTCTGCCTTGTTGATGTTGGCTCTATGCATATCTTAGTTGTAAGTGAAATTTGGCTTAGTATGCGTGTATAGAGTTCTTGGTTGACTGCTTTGCTGATATGTATGTATGTGACGCTCTTTTGATTATTATTAGTCGGTAATCATGCCTCAACACGATTAATACTATCAATCGGCCAGATAAAATTTACTAACGAAACTGCGTTTATCATAAATATACAGTGTTTACAAAACCAAAATAAGTGATTATTCATGTTATATGTATTTTAGCTCAGAATACTCAACACAGTAGTTAATTTGTTTTGTTTGTGTAATCTTTGTGGTTACACTTATGGAATGAAATGCTAGGAAAGGGAGAGAAGGGGAAGGAAAGGAAAGGGGGTCAAAGGAAAGGAAACGAAAAGAAAGGAAAATAAAATAAATTATATTTAATTATAATATAAATATAATTCTTGGCCTAGAGCTCATTTATAGTCACGGTACTTTACAAAGTGCACAGGTCGTAAAATCAATTCAATTGAATTGTTGATATACAAAATAAACAAAACCGATGGGCAAGAATATCGACTGTGTACAAAGAAAAATTCTACACTACCAACAAAAAATCCATAATAAGTAGTGATCAATGCCGCCAGATGGCGGCTGCATGCTCATTGTTATGGTAAATGTGAATAGAAGTAGGATTTTAGTTGACACAAAAACCAGCGCTCTGTTAGCTTAATGTTTAGGAGAGCATGTCAAAATTTCTCTGATGAAGAAGTCTATCAGCTTCCGAAATGGATCTATAAGAAAAGCTATGCCGGTTGTTTCTAATATTTCCTTATTCTATTCTAATAAAAACTTTTAACAATTAAGTAATTAAATAATTATGAAAAAAATTCAAAACAATAATAATTTTCATAAAAAAAGAAAATTTATTTAAGAAAAGAAAATAAAGGAAACAAATAAAGAGGTAAAGGAAGCAGCATCAAATAAAGGTATGGAAATGAAAGTGAAGTAAAGGATCAGCAAGAGATACTCTTCTAACAGCAATTTCACTCTGGTCCACCCCTGTTGAAGCCGCGAGGTTTCTAGGACTTCCGTTAGAAGAGCCTGATGACAGTGTTCGATGAGGGGTGATACTTTAGGCAGGTTAAGTAGTCGCTAATACAACAACAACATCAGCAAGAGAGGGAACAGTGAAATAGAATACAAAAAAATAAATTAAAAATAGAGACTGTTGAAAGAAGAGAAAAGCAAATGAAAGGAAAATATATTAAAGGAGAGGAAAAAAAGGAAAGAGGACGAATAAAAGGAATAGCTAATAACTAAAATATAAAGTTTTGTGGTTGAATTTCGAGCACTAGGCGATCTCTTATTTAATTAAATTTATGTGCAAGATACATATATCAAACTTTAAGAGTATAAAAGTTTACACTTCAATAATATTTATATACATATATCTGAAAGTTTTGAAAAATTTGTATGTCTTTAATAATTGTTTATTTGCTTATTAAAAAAAGTAGAAAGGGCGGGACATGACCGAAAGAAACAAGATGTGCGCTACTCTATGTACGAGGTGTGTTCAAAACGTATCGCGAATTTTGAATTTTCGCTGGTTACGTATATTCGAATTTCGAATTTTTTGTGGCGTTATGTTGGTACTCATGTCTCTCACTTATGCCGACAAGCTCGGCCATTTTGAATGTTCAGTTAATTGTTGACAGCTGCTTTGCTTGCACGTGTTTTGGATCGTCTTCGATTTTTACCTATTCAAAAAAATGGATCAAAGAACCTGTATCAAATTTTGTGTGAAAAACGAAATTAAGTGCGCGGATGCATTCCGAATGTTGACTGTGGCATACGGAGAAGCTACCTTGGACCGAAGCAACGTTTATCGGTGGTACAAAACGTTCTCAGAAGGCCGAGAAGATGTGCAAAGAAGAACAAAAATTGGCTTTTGCACCACGATAACGCCCCTGCTCACGCATCGTTGCTTGTGCGCGAATTTTTGGCCATAAACAACACACTAATGATGCCGCAGCCATCGTATTCCCCAGATCTGGCCCCCTGTGACTTTTTCTTGTTCCCTAAACTGAAGAGGCCCATGAAAGGACGACGTTACGCTTCTCTTGACGAGAGAAAGACGGCATCGAAGGAGGAGCTGAACAAGATACAAAAAAATGATTTTTTGAAGTGCTTCGAAGATTGGAAAAACCGTTGGCACAAGTGTATAATATCTCATGGGGATTACTTTGAAGGGGACAAAATAGATATTCATGAATAAGTAAATAATTTTTGAAAAAACACAAAATTCGCGATACTTTTTGAACACACCTCGTATATTGGCATTATATTCGCTTGAGGTTATTGCAAGAAGCTCACTTAGTGTTCCTTGCTGTAAGGTACATTTTTATTTTAAATTTGGTTTCTGCTGAAGTTTGTAATTCTATGAATCAAATAAGAAGATTTGGCAATTAGGTATGTTTACTTTCGATCAGTTGTTTTGATAACGTAATAATTTACATTCTTGATCTAACCGCGGATTGCAATTGTAAGAAGTGTTTCCTTAAGAAATTAATCTATACAATATAAATGCGATACAGCTTTTAAAACAACTAAAAGTAGTACTTTATTATGCTAGAATTTCATGAGTTGCAAGTCTTTACTCTATTTATTGACTATTTAAAACGCATTATGTAAGTTTGACGAGCTCTAGATGAGTTTATAATAATTATTCTTCTTTTTTAAATGACGCTTAACCCCAAAAGATTTTTGCATTCCAATATAGCTCGCCAGTCGTTTCTTCTCTCTGGCGACAATTTAAAATACAGCCTCGCCTCCCTCTTCAACTCTTGTCCATTCTGTCCGTTGCAACGCCTATCTCTTCATCGTGTCAGGTGTTCCTTAGAGTTCTACGATATCTAATTACTTTTCAGAGGCGGTATGGAGTGTTTCCGACATGTGCTCCGTCTGCGCATGCATTTTGTTGGGTTGACTTGCGCTCACCGATTGCAGGTGTGACAGACGATCTGCGAAGCCATTGGTAGTCTGTTATGCTGATGATCAAAACGGGGATTTTTCAATCACTGTGAAAAATGCTACTGTGATTGGCAAATCTGTTTCAGAGTATCTTGATTCTAGTTGACATAGCTAAAAGTAAATTTTTAACTATGGGGGTATGCATTTATTTATAATTTGTACATTTTGTGTTTCATAAGATAATTACTATAAATTCTTATCTTAACAATAAATATTTAATAACATATTTCGAGTTTAAATTTAAAAAGAGAAGCATTTCCGTTTTCTCAGCTCTAAATCGTGATCTCCTATATGTTAGGACCAGTCCAGCCATTTAGAAAATGTATTCACATGGAACAGACGTGCGAAGAGCACTGATTTTTTCTTTTGCGACCTGTGATAATACGGGATACATATGTTGATTTTCGCACCACCATTGTAGCGGATCCACTTTTCTAGAAATGATTCCTAGTTCTAAATATCTATTCACCTCTAAGATGGCTTTTGACGTAGGAGTTCCCTGTGGTACAATGCTTGATGCTTTTTTGTCGTGCTCAAACCAGATTGAAAGTTCATCCACAGTACCGGTAGTTAAATTACTATTGGTTACTTCAATTTGGTACTCATCAATTTTATCTGAAAGCTCTGCAATTATAGTTTCTTTGATCCAATCCTTGTCGGAACCGTAAAATGGTACTAGCTTAAATCGTGGATCACAAAATGTGCTGGCCGCCAATATCTGATTCCTTTCCACATTAACAAAATGATAAATCAAACTTTTCTCTAATACTATCAAAAATGAACTAACAGAATCATATAACTCAAGCCTTTTCATCTTTCCGATAGTGCACTACCTACGGTCATAGGAATCACCACTAAAAAGTTTTGTTACCATTTCAAATGGGCTCAATACTTTACACAGTTGTTCTAAAGTATTCCATTCAATAAAACTTAGTGTAGGCAAATTAGCATTGCTTAAGGCAATTATTGTTTTTGTAGCATCTTGAAGCTTCACAAACCGTTCTATCATGTAAAACATGCTGTTTCAACGCGTAGGAGTCTCTTGCAATATCTTAAGTATCTGCATCGTACCCTGATTTTGTTGGTAATCTTTTAATTTTAAAGTAGTATTTGAACTTGGTTTAAAATATGCCACAACTGTTTTAGTTTTGGCAACGACTGAGTTTATTTCACTGCTACATTTGAATCCATCTTTGACAGTTAAATTCAACCTATGCGCAAAGCAACCCAAATGTTTCCATTTCAAATTACTCTCAGATTTTATATTTGCTGCATTGTCAGAAACGGTAAGGATTATTTTCTTTTCGATCGCCCAATTTTCCGCCGTTGCTTTCAGCTCTTTCGCTGAATTTTCAGAGGTGTGATTCGGCAACATTCGTGAACACCCTAGGAGCGTAGAAATCATTTTAAAATCTTTATTTATGTAGTGGATCGTAACCGCCATATAACTGTAATTATTACAGGACATTCAACAATCTGTAGTTAAGCAGACTTTGCGGGATTTTGCCATTAAACTGCGCACGGAAATTTTACATCTTTCATACAAAGCAGGTAAAATAGTAGGAAATTAGATGCCTGTTGGGTAACTCGTAGTTTGGATTTAAAGCAGCTACAAATTGTTTAAAGGGATCTTCTACAACCAAGTAAAATGGCTGAAATCTTTTTGTGAACAGATCGAGAAGTTTGCCGTCACGTGCCCATTCGATATCCTGGTCTTATTTTTGTTTGAACTAACGTCTGCTTCTGTTATGACGGCTCTAGCATCATCACAGCTTTTATTCTATAAACATTTATAAAAAACATTAACATATGTATGTATATACTCGAAGAATAATTATGCAACTCACTTGCTGATGTACTGCAGGTGTAGCTATAGTAGGGTGCTTGCTTTGTTTTTTTTTTTAATTTGATAAACTTGTCTTACAAGACAATTTAGCACCACACACATTGCATTTTGCGTAACTATTCTCAACTGCAGTGAAAAGTTGCCATAATTCACTTCTCTTTCGTTTTTCCATTATACGTGAAATGTATTTCATTTTAATTTCATAAATTTAAGAAAACTCGCTTGCGGCACACAAAATGTTATTTTTACAGCAGACTTAGCAGTTGGTAAATTCAAATCTCTCTCTTTTGCACCTTCTTAGAGTTTTATATACACGAACGAGTATGTCACTTTATTTGCAAGTTAATTTTGCATTCAGCGCTGCCTCTCACGAAGATTGATGAATGGAAGAAATCGGATATCGACTAACAACTACTCAATTTCAAGCACTGTGAAAATAGGTGATTCACCAATCGATGTGGAAAAATCGCCGATCAAATTTTTGCTCAACACTAGTCGTTGCCATTGCAGCTTTTCAATGTTTAGCTTTTCTTGCATTTTTGTGCAGCTTTTGGGTCGTGGAGAGGCGGGTACGAACCTTGGCTGATCCTAATCTATACAAGGTCCTCGAATCGAGAGAATATCTGAAACGCTGGCAGCATGCCGTCCGTCTATCGCATCAGGGTCGATCTGGTTGCATGCTTTTCGATCGGGGGACGGCCATGTAGCTTCATGGATCCTTTTGGGCTTAAATACCAAATTAACTGATCTCTTTTAGAAATATTTTCATTGTAAATATAACGTAATTGCTTTTACCGAAACTTGGCTAAAACCTCATGTTTTCAATTCAGAGTTTTTATGTAATGAATATCAAGTATATAGAAATGATCCCTTCAACAGAGTCGGAGGTGGTGTTCTACTTGCCGTTCATTCCTCCATCCCTTCAGAGGAGGGGGGAGTTCAAATGCAACCGCATTCAGCTAGAGAACGTCTCTATGTACTTATATGTTTTTGCTACATCCCTCCAGCATCAGATTTTTCAGTCATGCATGCAACTGTAGGTCCCACCAATTTGTAGGGAAAATTCAAATCGGCACACCACAAATTGGAAGAGAAGCTTGGCGCAAAAATCTCTTAGGAGGTTTATGATGATATACCTGTTGATAGAGATGCAACATGTCTCTCTGCTCAAAACTGTTAACTTTATGACTAAAGCTTCAGATTCAATTATTGTTTTGGGTGATTTTAACTTACCTCATACATCGTGGAACATATCTGATGGTAACATTATTCCAAATCCGTCCAAACTGGGGTACAATGACTTTTTAGATGGAATTTCCGATCTTTGCCTTAATCAAATAAATGTTACCGCTAACAAGTTTGGGAAAGTCGTAGATTTAGTGTATGTTAATGATATAAACCAATTTTCTGTAAATCGTTGTGATCCGTTGGTTTTACCAGAAGACCTTTACCATCCTTCTATGGAAATAGTCTACGAAACCATAAGTAATGGCCAAGGCACTCAATGCTACTCATGTAGTAGCTTTGATTTTAACTTTTCCAAAGCAAACTACAAGAAATTAAATAAAGAACTGTCTAAATTAACTTGGCCTGAATTTGGTTGTGATATCGATCTAAACGTCTTACATTTCAATCAAACTATTTACTGCCTATTTGAGAAGTTTATTCCCAAACGTAAATTAACTTATGATTATCCTACGCAAGCTTGGTTTACTAAAGAGCTTAAGGCTCTTAAAAATAGGAAAACGCGATCATTTAATCTATATAAGAAATCTGGATTAAATAAACATTACTTACTGTATTCCAGTCTACGTCAGAAGTACATAGATTTAAATAAAAAGTGCTATAAAGCTTATATCTCTAAAACCAAAAGAGACATTATTCTCAATCCAAAGTCATTTTATGGTTTCGTAAATTCTAAACGTAAAGTATCAGGGTTTCCCTCAGCCATGAAATATCAAGACATTATATCTAGCGATAACCAATATATCGCAAATTTTTTTGCTCAATGTTTCACTTCTAACTATTCTGCTGTCACCAATTCAAACTTTCAAAACTACCCTGATAAGCTACACGGGACAAATTCAATTAATTCACCAATTATATGCGCCAAATATGTTCTAATTTACCTTAAAACCTTAAAAAAATCTTTAAAATACGGTCCTGATAGGATTCCTACATGTTTCTTGAAAAAGTGTGCGAACCATATTTACCAACCCCTTACCAATTTGTTCAATCTATCACTAAAGTGTGGTGTTTTTCCAACTGCGTGGAAAGAATCGTTTCTTCTACCGCTGCATAAAAGCGGGAGTAGGTCTTCTATAGAGAACTATCGTGGCATCGCAAAGCTTTCTGCCATCCCAAAATTGTTTGAAGCTATTGTTACAAATCAACTTACGGGTCCGATCTCTACTTTGATAGCTGACTGCCAACACGGGTTCAGTAAGGGAAAGTCCACAGTTACGAATTTACTTGAGTTAACCAGTCATGTCTCAAATGCCTTTAGAAAAAATCTGCACACCAACGTTATTTAAGTGTGTCACTCATTACTTATTCATAAACTCGATCAGTTGGGCTTCCAGCCGAGTCTCAATCGCTGGATCTCTTCTTACCTTAGTGACAGGACACAAAGAGTAATGTTAAAAATTTAGTATCCGATGTCATTTATGTCTCTTCGGAGGTTCCTCAAGGAAGCCATCTTGGCCCGATTCTGTTCTTGTTGTTTATAAATGATATTTCTACAATAATAAAATTTTCAAAAATGTTAATGTATGCCGACGATAAAGCTTTTCATGTAATTCGCGTCATTTGAAGATAGAAATAAGCTACAATCAGATCTAGATGCACTAGTTACTTGGTGCGATTTAAATTATATGCCACTTAACCTTAAAAAATGTAAACACATCGGTTTTTCGAGTGGAATTTCTCAGCCGGCTTCCTATTCAATTAAAAATTATATTCTTGAGCAAGTGTATGATTTTGTTGACCTGGGGGTTACTATGGACTATAAAATCAGTTTCAACCGCCATATTAACACAACAGTCAATAAGGCTAGAGGTGTCCTAGCATTCGTTAAACGATGGTCTAAAGAATTTAGCGACCCTTATGTAACTAAAGCCCTCTTCACTACATTAGTCAGACCGATACTTGAATATGGTTCTATAATTTGGAACCCGCGTTACCAGGTTCATGTAGGTCGGCTTGAATCAGTTCAAAAACAACTTTTACTATTTGCCTTAAGAGATTTTCATTGGGATCCCTTCTACAATCTGCCACCCTATACGAATCGTTTAAAACTCATTAATCTACACACACTTTCTAGTCGGAGGGAAATGCTTGGAATTATTTTTATGATTAAATTGCTAAATGGTTCACTATCCAGCCCATT
This sequence comes from Merzomyia westermanni, assembly GCA_949987695.1. NCBI lineage: Eukaryota > Metazoa > Arthropoda > Insecta > Diptera > Tephritidae > Merzomyia > Merzomyia westermanni. The sequence goes on along the minus strand of OX465288.1, from coordinate 100,367,225 downwards.
TCTTTTAAGTGAAGTGAACTTTAATGTCCCATCTCGTCCTTCAAGGCATTTTAAACCTCTAGTCTTAAAACAGTGCCGAACCAATTTTCAGTTAAATGAGCCTTTTCGCTGTTTGTGTCAAGATTATAACTCTCTTTCTGGTAGATTTGATATTTCAGACTCGCTTTTCAGCATAAAAAAATCAATTCTTTCCATCCAAAATTCATAGCTACTAATTGTTTCTTATTCTTTGACTTCTATTTTAACTTTTAACAATAATTTTACTCTGTTAACTAGTTATTTCTTAATGTATAATCTATCCTATATCTACTTTACTTAGCTGATGAGGTTTTCTCTGTAGCTGAGCAGTTTTAGATCTCGACGATTAACAAACCAAAGCCTTTCAACGACTCGGCACGAACGAATAATCCGCGCGTTATGCGGATGCCCACCCTCGCGCCGGTCGGTGGGTAATCCGTTGGGAATTATTATTATTATTATTATTATTATAGATCTGGTGCTGGATGTGACCATATTTTTGGCACCTACATCCAGTTTGGCAAGGCTCAAGTAAAGGTCGTCTTTCATTGTCCCGTCCATCACATCTCTTGTATGGCAGTGATGTCAGCCTTTACCTTCACGAGGGCATTGTTCGGGCACCTACCGCATCAAGAGCATTCCTGGTGCATGCCCTATACTCGTTGTCCCTAAAACGTTGTAGTGTGATAAGTACCGCTCCATTGGATACTTGGGTTACAGCTTGATACGTTTGGGTGGCAAGTAAAAACCTGTCCTTTTAGCTGATTTGTTTTCCATGTTTTGAGTTTCTTCGCTCATTTCAGGCAGCATTCCCCGCATTCCCCGTCTAGTTGTTTGCCTAAATATACGAGTATCGATTTTGAATTTGATATAGTTCTGGGTGGCTGTGATCTTCCCCGTGTCTACAATATCTCTTGCTTTGTTCTTCTTTGTTTTGCTAAGCAGAGTTTTATCAGAAGATCCATTGTTTCTGGTATTGCTATGGATAGATCAATAGCAAATGAAACTACCCTGGTACTATTCATGAGATTTACATCCTTCGTTTTCTCTAGCAGTTCTAATGTGTTGTCTTTCATCAGAGTATTTAGTGCCCAGAGCGAAAAAGTCACATAAACACCCTATAAACCAGAAGAAATTCTACATAGTTTCTCTATGGTTTTTCTCCAAGCTGAAGCCCTTCTTATTATTAGTATGTATGTATTTTTAATAAAATTTAAAAGATATCTTAGAGAAAGGAGCTATTAAAAATAAGAAGACATTTTAGCAATATAAGAAGATTTTCCCCTTAATACAATTAAGAAGAAATCCGAAAAAAATAAACGATTTCTCTCTTTATTAGATCAAAAATAAATCCATTAGACATAAAAAAGGGTCACGTTTAAGTTACGTTAGGGAGGTATCTTCACGGTTTTATAAGATATCTTATTTTTTTATGAGAACAATAATGTTTTTTTAAATAAAACATCATTTATTTTTTATTCAGTTTTGGTTTTATTTTGACATATTATTAATTATAGTTTACATTCCAATACTTTTTCGGTCTTTTAACTTTAATACCATTGTTCAAAACATTAAAGTGTACAGATGGAGCATCTATTATATCAAAAATTATAAGATTATACAAGGTGGCGCAAAAGTAAGCTTCCGATGTTCAGCATATCGGTTGTGGCACGTTCAGTGTGTGATGTTGAACCGTCTTGTTGGAACCACATGTTTTCCAATACCAATTCATCAAGTTGCGGCAAAAAGAACTCGTTGATCATTGCTCTGTAGCGCTCACCATTCACAGTAACCGTTTGGCCCCGACCGATTATTGGTCAAATAAATAGTCAGCAATATTCCGCGTTCTGGAGCAGTGTAGCGTAACATTGTTTATTAACGTGTATTTCGCATGTGTTTACTACACAAATGTCAAAACAGAACTGACTTTAGGGGCCAATCGCAAAATTTATAGCATTTTCTGATAGGATTACTTTTGCGCAGTAACCGTTTTTCACCGACCGAAATAAATAGTCAGCAATATTCCGCGTTCTGGAGCAGTGTAGCTAACATTGTTTATTAACGTGTATTTCACATGTGTTTACTACACAAATGTCAAAACAGAACTGACTTTAGGGGCCAATCGCAAAATTTATAGCATTTTCTGATAGGAGGAATACTTTTGCGCCAACCTGTATATCACAAGGATAAAGACTTCATTTTCTTTTACAAAAAAATCGCAAATTTCATTTATTTTAACTACTTCTCTAGTTATTGTGACTATTTGTCCAATCTTAAAATTATGCCCTCTAAAAAGAATATTATCTGTTCTGTTACGCAATTGAAAATCTTACAGATGAATTGAGGAAATATAAGTATTATCCTCTACTATTAAAGGACACAAATTACACAGGTCAACCAAAAAAAAGTTTGTACATGGGGTTTGTCTATATATTCGGATTCTATGTTCAATTCTATCAAAAAAAATGCAATTACGATTCAAAAATATTTGGTTTTGTAGAAGTTATAGCGATTTGAAAATTTTGCATTTTTGCACCAGGCTAATGTAGGTACTTTCGCGCTTCGGTCGATAGAGGGCAGCGGGTAGCTACCTGATGCAGCGATGCATCGAAAAAAGATCTACTTAAAGCACAACATACTCATCTTAAAAAAAATATGGCTGAGAAACAGTAAAAAGGAGATAAAAGGTCCCAGACACACATGATTTTAGGCAGATTTGGCAATTCGTTAAGTACATATTAAGAAACTCATCGAAATTTTTTCTGACGGATTGGCAGGCCTAGCAATAGAGCATGCCAGCTACTTGATAGCGTTTTTGTAAGAAACAATTTTTTTAAGAAGCTGTAGTTTCTTGGGTCACTCGTTGTGGGCGACACTGTGTTTTTGCATATCACAGAGGAATGATGTCTTCGAGAAGTTGTAAACGAGCCGCTAATTCGTTTTGCTATATATGTGGCGAATGTATTAAAAGAAGACAAAAAAAAGTTTGATTTAACTAAAAACACAAGGATTTGCGAGACCTACCTAGCCTACTTCGGTCTACCTGTTAAAAACCAGGATAAAAAATGGGCTCCACATGTTTCATGTAACTCTTGCAGAAGCATTCTGGCCCGTAAGTTTATTTTCTCTTTTTTACTGTACTAACTGTTTCATATATATATACATATCTATATATAATTGCATAATAACTGAAATTGTTATGAAATGCTTTACGTTTTATTATAGTTTGGTACCAGGGTGAGAAAAGAGCCATGAAGTTCGCAGTGCCGAGGATTTGGAGGGAACCGAGTAATCATGACACTGATTGCTATTTTTGTGTAGTGAAACCACTGAAAGGGAAACGTTTAAGGAAAACATCCGCACCAGTACCACATTCAGAACAAAATCCTGTACCTGATCCACCTGTGTTGGAAAATCAACTATTCCCTCAAGGCAGCTTTCAAACACCGAGTTCATCTGCATCCGTACATTCCGAATTTGTTCCTCAATTTGAACCAGGAATACCACATCTCATCGACTCTGAAGATCTCAATGACTTAATAAGAGACTTCAATCTATCAAAAGACAAAGCAGAGTTATTAGCATCGCGGCTTAAACAACGAAATTTACTTACTTCTGATGTTCGAATATCTCGGCAAAGAAAGTGTCATGAAGAATTTTCTTGTTTCTACAGTAAGGCAGATGGACCCTGTTTTTGCTATGACGTGAAAGGTTTATTTGAAGCAATTGGTATTCCTTGTAATACAAATGAATGGCGCCTCTTTATCGACAGCTCAACAAAAAGTCTAAAAGCAGTTCTACTACACAATGGGAACAAATTTCCATCTATTCCACTGGCACATTCCATACATCTCAAAGAAAATTATGACAGTATTAAAATGCTATTACCTGCAATTAAATATACGGAATACAAGTGGGAAGTTATTGGAGACTTCAAGATGGTTTGTTTTTTTACTGGAATGCATGGCGGCCGCCGTGGTGTGAAGGTAGTGTTGCCGTCCTACCACACCGAAGGTCCATGGTTCGAGCCCTGGTACAGGTAACATCAAAAGTGATTTGAAAAAAGTTTTTCAAAACGGGGTCGCCCCTCGGCAGTGGTTTGGCAAACTCTCCGAGTGTATTTCTGCCATGACAGGCTTCTCAGCTAAAATTCGTCTCCTTTGTAGATGCCGCTCGGAGTCGGCAAAAAACTGTAGGTCCCACCAATTTGTAGGGAAAATTCAGATCGGCACACCACAAATTGGAAGAGAAGCTTGGCGCAAAAATCTCTTAGGAGGTTTATTTCATTTCATTTCATATCTTTATTAAGTCCAATGGTTCAAAACCTTACTGACTAGATTAAAATATTACTTAAAACTAATTATTAATATAATAACAGTAATAATAAATATAATGAAATCAATTAATTAATTAATTTGCTCGATAATAAGATTCAACACGTAACTTAAACTGGAGTCTTGGCATTGAAAAATCGAAGTCAAGCCTTCTAGAAATCCGATTGAATTCTTCGAACCCTCTTATAAGGGGAGCAAAGCTAAGATAATTAGCTCTAAGAAATTCGACATAAAAAATATTGTGAGAGCGAAGGGGTCGATTGGGAATGTTGAAACATAGCTGACTAAGGAGAGCTGAACAATCGATGGCCCCAGACACTATATCGTAAATAAACATTACATGGTGGACGGTTCGTCTGGATTCTAGCGGCAAAAGATTTATAAGCATGCACCTGGCATAATACGGTGGCAAGGGATTGAAATGGAGAGGTTGCAAAGCAAATCGTATGAACTTGCGTTGAACCCTTTCAATTCTTGCAGAACGTACTGAGTAAATCGGATTCCAAATTATTGACGCAAACTCTAATTTAGATCGCACCAAAGAGCTGTACAATATCTTCCTCGTGTACGGGTCTTTAAAATCCTTAGCGTACCTTCGCAAAAAGGCTAAGATAGCATAAGCTTTGGGGATAAGGTAATTAACGTGATTGACGAAAGTAAAAGAAGAGTCAAAAACAACACCAAGATCGCGAAATTCATTAACGGATAAAAGAGATACATTTGAAATCGAGTATGATGACATGAGCGCATTCGTAGATTTAGAGAGGGTCATATGACAACATTTTTTGATATTAAGAAGCAGTTTATTCTGAGAAGCCCAAACATTAAGTGCATTCAAGTCTTCCTGCAGGAGCGATATATCGGATGCACAAGTTATCCTACGAAAGAGTTTTAGGTCATCTGCATAGAGTAAAAAATTCGAGTGCTTTAAGTATAGACCAACATCATTTATGAAAATTATAAATAGTATTGGACCGAGGATACTACCTTGCGGTACACCAGAGGTTGCTAGAAAATTATAAGACCTTACACTCTCGATTTCGACAAATAATATTCTATTTGTCAGATAAGATTTCAGCCAAGGCAGAAAGGTTGAATGAAAACCTAAATTTTGGAGCTTCTGAAGAAGTATTTTGTGTGAAACTGTGTCAAAGTCGGTGTATATAGTGTCAACTTGACGTCCATCCTTAAATGCATAGACACAGAATTGAGAGAACACTGCAAGGTTGGTAACTGTTGAACGCCCACTAACAAAGCCATGTTGGTATGGATCAATTATTCCTTTGATAGCGGCCGCCGTGGTGTGGAGGTAGTGTTGCCGGCCTACCACACCGAAGGTCCATGGTTCGAGCCCTGGTACAGGTAACATCAAAAGTGATTTGAAAAAAGTTTTTCAAAAACGGGGTCGCCCCTCGGCAGTGGTTTGGCAAACTCTCCGAGTGTATTTCTGCCATGACAGGCTTCTCAGCAAAAATTCGTCTCCTTTGTAGATGCCGTTCGGAGTCGGCAAAAAACTGTAGGTCTCACCAATTTGTAGGGAAAATTCAAATCGGCACACCACAAATTGGAAGAGAAGCTTGGCGCAAAAATCTCTTAGGAGGTTTATGATGATATACCTGTTGTATATCGCGCCATAAAGAGAAAAGGGAGAGCAAATTCTATCTTAGCTTTGACTACTTTCTCCAAAAGTTTGGAACAAGTTGACAGTTTAGATATCGGTCTATAATTAGTCACTTCATTTTTGTTTCCAGATTTATAGACTGGGGTGATAGACGCCAATTTCCATCTGTCAATGAAAACACCAGTAGAAAGTGACAGATTGAAAATAAGACGCAAAGGCACACAAAGAGAACTACTACATCTTTTAAACAAAGTGGCAGACAATCCATCGGAATCATTTTTTGAAGAGGGTGATAGGGAGGATATCCCACTAATTATATCTAATTCAGATATAGACAACGAACCAAAATCTAAAGAATTATATGTACGGAGAGCAGACCCATTAGAAATATTGTCAGAATCTGCTACAAAATTGGCTTTAAAAAAGTCGGCAAAAAGATTTACTGACTCATCCAGACTGCTTGAACAAGAGCCATTAAATTTCATCCGGGTTGGAATATTAGAGGAGCCTTTTTTAGATCGAACGTAATTCCAGAAGGATTTTGGATTTTCTTTTAACTCATCCTCGAACGCAGAGATATATTTGTTATACAAGAACTTATCAAGCATATTGAATTGTTTCATATAGCTTAGATATTGATCTCTAAAAGAGATATCGCCAGTCGCTTTATACAGTTTGAAATATTTATTTCTCTGGTTTTTAAGTTTTTTTAGTCCAGTAGTGTACCAGGGTAATTTGTGTATTTTAACTGGGAGCAAAGAGAGGTTACTTTCAAATATACCAGACAACTCTTGAAGAAAAATATCGAAGCATTCAGATGGGTTTTTGCCAGTGAAGATGGACTGCCAATCATTTAGATGGATTATCGAATTAAGAAGGTCAAAATTGGCATTCTTGAAATTAAAAGATCGAGTTTTATTAATATTATTTAATGTCTCAAAGTCAAAAAAATTCTAATTTTAGAGATAAAGGTACATGATGCATGTCCGACTTACAAATGGGAAAATAACATTCTGATAGCTGGGTTACTAAATTTTCATCAACGAAAACTAGATCTAAAATCTTGTTAAGATTGTTAACAAGTGAGTTAATTTGAATAAAGTTTGCACTAAATAGAGTATCTAAAAGATTTATTTCATGTGCATGATTCACATTAGTTGGAGTTAATAGATCCTCATTCGGTAATTTTGACCACACAACATTACACAGATTAAAGTCACCTAAAACACAAAAATGACTATTTACGTTATTTTCATAAATGTCAAAAATATTATATACATGCGCACAGTACAATGAATCATTACTGCCAGGCGGAATATATGACGCACAGATAAGCAGATTTCCAGACGAGCCACAAATAGAAACACAGAGTTGATCGAGTAAAGAGTCCCTATTCGAGAGCAGAACATGTGCTGAGGGAAGGGAACGCTTTACTGCAATTAGGACCCCACCACCTCTAGAGCAACCAGTTTTGATGGGATCTCTGTCTTTACGATAAGTGTTGTATAGATGTTGGTCAAAGAATTCAGCGTCAAAGAAATCACTACTGAGCCAGGTTTCAACAATAACATATACATCATATTCACAGCAAGATGAAACTAGAAAAATATCTTTAGCTTTGGTCCTCATACCCTATATATTTTGATAATAAATTCTTAGACCATTATTAGAGGGACGATTTTCTACGTCCTGCCGGCTTAGCCACCCCTTTTTTGAAAAAAATGAAAAGGCTTAATTTTGACATCTGTTGGCCAAACCGAGGAGTCAAGCAACATATTATAAATTGAGAAAGAGACACCAAGTTTAAAGTTACATTTTGACAAAGAGCTTGGATCAATGTCTTTTTTAACTAACTTATAACAATGAATTAGCGATGGAGATATATTAATAGTTTTAGATATATAATCAACAATATCGACAGCATTTACCGTCGGCTTAAACGACGACAGGTGTAACCACTTCAATCGAACAGCTACATTAAGATTTGCATAAGAGTTACTACCAACAAAAATTGTAGGCGCTTTGATGAGTTTGATATTGCTATCCAAGTTATCAGGTTGTTGAGCTACAGACAGCGCAACTTCAGCATACGAACCTTTGTTAGCCCCATCACATGGAGCACAATTATTACCCTCTTCAATAGCAGCAGCGTCAACATTTGAGGTCAGTGGCGACGCCGGCTTCGATATCATCATGGTATTAGCATAGCTTGGCGAAGCAATGCTAGTGCATGAAGTTGGCGATGATAAATCAATAAGAGAGTGATTGATCACAATTGCATCTTCTTTATGAGGTGCATCGTGTAGAAGAGAAAGCTGATTAGAATTTGTTTTTGTGCCATTAACATTGTTTGTTTCTTTTTGTTTCACAATTGCACCTTCGTTATGAGTAGCTTCATGTAGAGGAGGAAGCTGATTAGGATTTGTTTTTGTACCATTTGCATTGTTTATTTCTTTTTGAGAGGCCAAAAGATTTACTTTGTTAGACGAGCGATTGTTAGTGTTTCTTTTATTTTGAGAGACTGTCTGTGTTGATTTTGAGACTGATACAATGGTTTTGGCTGAGTGATCAGTTTTCGAACATGCAGCAACATCACTACGCAGGTTTGTTATTTCTGATGTCAACAAAGATATTGTAGCATTCTTCTCGCCAATAATTGAGTTGAGGAGGCGAACTTCAGTGAACAGCTCGTCACACTTTAGCGAAATATGAGAGTTTTCGTCTTTTATGATGATATACCTGTTGTATATCGCGCCATAGAGATAGAAGGTGGATATACCAAACACTCCTGTTATCTTTGCCTATGGGATAGCAGAAATGATGCCGCCCACTATCGCCAAAAACATTGGCCTGAACGTACTGAGTATGGAGTGGGAAGATTTAATATTAAACATGAAGCAATTGTCGATCCTAAAAGCATATTGATGCCGCCATTGCATATTAAATTGGGCCTTATTAAACAATTTGTGAAGGCTCTTAATATTGAGTCTAAAGCTTTCAAATATTTGCAGACTTTTTTTCCAAAGCTGTCGCAGGCGAAAATTAAAGCTGGAGTCTTTGTTGGCCCTCAAATAAAAAAAATTATGAACTGCGATATTTTCCCGGACCATTTAGCAATGAGGAGAAACTAGCGTGGAACAGTTTTAAGGCAGTAGTTCATGGCTTTCTTGGAAATCATAGGGATGAAAATTATGAAGAGCTGATGACTGGCATGATTACGAATTTTTCCGCCATCGGATGTAGAATGTCGCTAAAGATGCACATGTTACATTCACATCTGGATAAATTCAAAGATATTATGGGAGCTTATTCAGAATAACACGGGGAGCGATTCCATCAAGATATAATGGAGTTTGAGAAACGCTACCAAGGCCAGTATCCGAAAAACATAATGGGGGACTATATTTGGAGGTTAATAAGAGAAAATGTTACCGAATATGGCAGGAAAAGCAGGAAAAAGCATTTTTAAACATTGAAACTATATTCTAAACTAAATTTATAAGAACAAATCTCAAATTGATTTTTACTATACTAGAATAAATCAAATCTATGTAAAATTTTGATGAATTTTCATGTTTTTCGTTTTTCTAATTTTTTTCGAACAAAACCAAATCAAAAACTTTTTTATGTTCATTTTCTTATTTCTGCGTGCAAAATCAATAAAAAAATATACGCACGGCCCATGTACAAAAATGTTGTTGACCAGTGTTATTCATTACATATTCAGGTTGAACAAATCTTTCATTTAAAATGTTATTTGCTAAACTGAAAGTCGCTTTTGTAGCTAATGTTAGAGGTATGTACATTGATCCTTGACGTAATACTTGGTGCATACTTCTTATGTATTTGATGTTCGGATTGAAATCGAAACGATCATAAGTACCTAAGAGGACCTCATATCTGTAGTATAATGAAGAATATTGTAGTTTGGACTTTAATTTCTCTTGGAATAGCTTTTGACATAAGTTATTGTGTTCTTTTATCAAAAGTTGTCAGTTTAGAAGAAGGTTGTTGTCAAAATTTGGCTATAAAACCATATCAACAATTTTTATAAAAATTATCAAAAATTTGTAAACAGCATCGTTTTTGTAAACTATGTCACCTATCATTAGCATTATGATATGGGTAAACGTTTTCATTTGCTCTACACTCATATTAAAACGCGCACTTTTTATATGACCTTTTTGAATAGGAGGGCTTGTGTTACATATTTCTAATGGACCATATCGAAACATTTGTTTGCTATAATTTAAGGTCTATAAAGTAAACATTTTCTTTTCGTAAACAAAATAATTTAAAACTTTGAAAAGTAGTACTTGCGAACACACCAAATCATGCGTTATGTCGGACGCTATGTTATCGACAATGTGAAAGTCTGGCAGTGATTTAAAAAGAGAAATTTCCCTTATGCCAGTTTCATTTGGGTTATTTAAATAGATATCGATAGGTATAATAAAGCGCTGTGTCCTAGTGACTGGTGTTTACTTAGAGCGGCCGTGGCTTGGAAGCACCGCGATCGAATTGTGATTTTCAGAAAAAGAAAAGAGAAATAAAACGAGAATTTTTGTTATAATATAGGCCGTTTTGTTTTGTGTAAAAGTTTAATTACAAAAATGTACCTTTCTTACAAATGGCTGGACGTAGTGGAAAACTCCTGGGAGTTGATGTGACGCGTCGATGGTCTCTGGACAAGTAGACGGTTGTCAAATCGTAGACAACCGTTGAACCCGAAAACTCATCCACCGGTTTTAAGGGGAGGTGAACCCACACATGCATGTATATGTGTGCTGACAAAACACGAATATGCATGCATGCACATACAGTTGGGTGGCTTGGTGTGGGAGATTGGAAGGGCGCTAAACATGACATTAGGGTGGCACATTTTTTAGGAATTTAAGCATCTGGCCTAAACAAGATTTATTTCTTAAAGCATCGAAAATCTCAATGCAATCTTTTTGTGTTTTGTGCCTCATTCTTTTACATATTCGGCAAAAAGAATTAACGGAAAATGATTTAACGTATCCCAACTCCGCGTTAAACCCTATTTTGTCGCCTAAGATTTGCGCATGTTTAATGAATATTTTGCAAATGGTAAATCTGCTTCGATGACCAAACCATCTGTCTCCAATGTATTTAATATTTCAGTAAGTTGCTTTAGGGATTTATTAATACCAGTTTCATTTAAATCTGTAGATTTCATAAATCCAGCAATAAATATATACTAATTCTGATAACTCATTGCCTACAACATATTTTTTGGAGGCTTAAAACAGTATTGTATATTTTCCAGTTCCTTAAAAATCTTATATTCGGTATTAACAAACGAAAATTGTTGAGAAATACTGTTGAAGCCAAAAGGCTTGCAATAGTTGGGAATCACTGGACATTTCTCAATGCAGCCTTATGCTGCAAAACTACACTTGTGCGGAAATTCACCGGTGAGTAAATACCGATGCAGCTAGAAAATACCGATGTACGGCTTGAGAAGACAGTCTTTGGCTATCCTCCAACCGCTGCGCTTCCAGTCGTCATCGCTCTTTATAAAAGTTGACCAACTCGTCAACTTCGTGAGTTCGTACCGGCGCTTTCTTTCGTCGCTACCCCCCAAACATTTGGTCCTACCGAGCCTACGAACTCAACAAGCAACGAACAACTCGCTACAAATACCTCTACTTTTTCAGCCGAGAGAAGAAAATTGAGAAGAAAAAACCAAAGACAGCCGAAGACAAAAAGAAGAAAATTAAATAAATAACTCGCCGAAAAAATTGGAAAAAAAGGTGCGTGTAAAATAAAATAATTTGTTGAGCTAAATACATATTTTATTAATAATTTATAGTGGTAAATAAATAAATAGAATTTTGGTTTTTTTATTAGATAATTGTGTTGGAGTGAAATTGATCGTGAGTAAAGAGTGAAAAAAGTGATAAAAGCAACAAGTGTGCACATAGGTTTACTTTGTGACATATATTCATATGTACGAATATCGAGTGATAAACACAATTGGTTTCATACATTAGACTGGCCGGCATCTGTTTATTTAATTCCTCGGCACCTTTCTATGTGCAAATAAATCGTGAGAAATAATTTAAATAAAGTTAATTTCTGCCGTAACAAATCAATTTGGTAATACAGTCGTGTTTATCCGGTGTATAATTATCGTGAGTTGAGAACCTATGTGTACAAAGTGTTTAAATCCTTGAAAAATTCATAACAAGAATTTTACTTTAATATTCAGACCTAAATAAAATAAATTTCGATTTCGTTTGTTTTTGTTCTTTGCCTTTCGCGCGACGGTTTGCTTTTTTTTACTCTTTTGCCTACATTCATTCCAACAGTGGTAGCTATTGGCATATACATACATACATACATACATACGTCTGCTTAGCGCACACACAATAGGCGCAAAATTAAGTGCTTGTTCCTTTTGGTCAAAGTGGTCTAACTCAATATAATTCGTGAGTGAGTATTGTTAGAATTTGCAAGTGATTAAAGGGTTTAGAAACATCGTAAAAACTTCCGCAAAAGCAACTTATTTTCGTATTTACATACTTTGCTATTAATTTTCCATTAATATTCCTTAATCACGAATACTCATTTTTTATTAGCTTTGTCCGATTCAACCTTTTTGATTTAGACTACTTTGACTACAGACACTTGTTAAAATTAACTTAGCTTTGTCTTTAGTCGCTCTCGCAATACCAGTTACACAGACCATTTACATTGGAACGCGTGTCCCAGTAGGAAATCGGCGACATCAACCCAGTAGGAACTCGTGGAGTAGTATCGGTACCATTAGAACCAGTTAGGGTTTTGCTTGTAACTTGGTAGCGTTTATCATTCCCTTCATACTTCTCGCGTATTAGGCGCTTTATCATTATAACATAAGCGGGGTTTTGAGCAATATTTAGTGTTTTTTTTTTCAATTTGAATTTTCTTTGAAAGTAAATCATTTTTCTTCGAAGTGCAAATATGGCTTTGAACTATTTTACCAGATGCTCAGATCAGGTCGTCGGATTCAACGCAGAATACGAAGAGTCGACGTTAAAAGAATATTCAGTGGCTTCCTTAGATATTTTAAAAGCAGAACTTTTTGACATTTGGTCAAAAACAAAGGAAGCCTATGAAAAATGTTTACAACCGCTGACTGCTAAGGAAGAGTTAGAAGCTGTAAAGGCCAAAAAATCAGCAACCTTTAAATATTATATGTCTTGTTCAGCTCGTATTACTAGACACATTCAGAAGGCAGCCGCCATACCTCTCCAGGTAGCTTCCCAGATCCCTGCCCAAGCAGCCAATTGCTCGAATAGTTTACGCCTACCGCCATGTGACACAGAAGTTTTTCATGGGGACTATGTGTCGTGGCCATTCTTTCGGGATCTTTTTACCGCGATTTATATAAATAACGGGCGACTCAGTGACGTTGAAAAACTTTTTCATCTTTTAAAGAAAACAAGTGGCGAAGCAAATGAAATCGTCAGCAAAGCGCCACTAATCAATCAGGGTTTTATTATGGCATGGTCCAACTTAAAAGAGGCGTATGAGAATAAGCGGGTGTTAATTAATAGCCACTTGAAGGTGCTTTTCTCACTTCCAGTCATTCGGACTGAAAGTGCTTCAGCTCTGAAAGAGCTACAGCGGAGCATTAATGGATGCTTGTCCGCGATGAAAATACACGAGGTTGAAATTGAAAATTGGGATCCAATCCTTATTTTCATATGTTCTAACCATCTCCCAGAAACCACACTTTCGCACTGGGAACAATCCTTAACCGACAAAACAGCTTTACCAAAGTGGAGTCAAATGGATTCCTTCCTCACCATGCGTTATAGGACTTTGGAATCGATAGTGGATGTGAAGTGTTCAGCGTCTTCAACGAACTGTGAAATACTTTCACAAAATGCACTTGTTTACCTGTTTCTTGAAATCAAATATTATTTTGTTAGATTGTAAATGAAATTTTCATAAATTTATTATTAAAATTCGAGGTGTATTGAAGTAAGCAAGCAAGACTGAAGCTATCCTGGGTTATAACTTCTTTACAAATGGCGCCCGAGCAAATAAGAACCAGCTGGATTTACAATCTTCACAGAGACGAAATTTCGAACATCCTGCAAATCTTTGGAATTGAAGCTTCCGGAAGTGTACTGGAAATGCGCAAACGTTTATCAGCGTTCGTCACTGGCAATGCGCATTCAAGGGAGACTAAACAACAATTAAAGGAATTTGAGCAGCATTATTCGGCAGGATCTTCTGTAGAACAATCCAATGTAAATAATTCGATTCCTGTTGAAACGAGAAATGTAGAACTAGGGCTGGAACATTCCGAGATATCATCTGGAGAAGAACAACCTCAAATGCAATGCAGTAATGGAATGGAAATTAATTTTGACGCAAAGTATTTGGAATCAGTGAACAACAATCTTACTCGATATTCATCAGTCATTGATCAAGTCAGGAAATGGTCAATTAAGTTTGATGGCACGAAAGATCCTATTCCTTTTATCGAACGAGTTGAAGAACTTATAGAAGTTTATGCTTTACCACAAAATTTGGTTGTGAAGACGATGCCAGAATTATTGAAAGACAAGGGTTTGTTGTGGTATCGTAACACCAAACGAAACTGGCTATGCTGGAAGGATTTCAAGGACGACTTCTTGAAATTCTTTCTACCACCACGTTATTTTGAAACCCTGGAAGATCAAATTAGGACTCGCCATCAAAAGCCAAATGAGAATTTTAAGGATTATGTTTGGAGTCTATGTGATTTGATGCGACGTGCTGATATTCCTGAGGAAGGGCAATTAGATCGAATTTATCGTAATTGCATGCCTGAATACCAGTTCTACATCAAGAGATCTGACTTCAATACATTTACGCAACTTATATCTTTGGCTGAAGACTTTGAGGAAATATTGAAGAATCAAAATCGACGAGCTGTGAAATTTAATCAGTCTGATCAAGGAAAAGATTTTGGAAATGACTTACAACAACCAACAACTTTCAAACGTAACTTGTGTCATCGTTGTGGTGGTCAAGGACATTTCGCTAAAGATTGTCGACAGCCAAAACTTTATTTTTGTTGGGATTGTGGTCGTCGTAACATAAGGACCTTGGACTGCTGCAGAAAAGAAGCGGGAAACCAAAGCGGACCTCGATTGAATGGAGGGGAATCGAGGTCTCAGATACCCCAGTAGGTACCCTCCAGTACAACAACGATAGAATAATAGCCATTATACAATTCGAGCAAATTAAAACGGAAGCCATAGTTGATACAGGATCATCGCGTAGTTTCATTAGTCAGCGGCTTATTACAAGCTTCAATTTAAATAACAAACTTGAAGCTATACAAACTAATATTCGCATGGCTAACGGGTTAACAGAGGAAATTAAGTTCTTTTTAGCTACGGATTTGCTTTTTAATAAAATGTTACCAAAGTTTCAATTGATGGTTATGGATTCGGTCATAGATGACATCATACTGGGAATGGACTTCCTTAGGAAAACGAGTGATGTTATATGCTTTGGGGAAACAAAAGTTCAACTATCTCAGTGTGATATAACGATTAAACCAGTAAGGCGTCTCCAGTGTACATTGGTAAAAGAAGTTACAGAAGAGGCATCCACTCAAGAATTTTTACGCTACGAGTTAAGGAAATTTGAAGAAGTGCAAGGACCTTCCAACGTTACAGAACACAATAAAACAGCGATATTTTCCTCGTAATCCTGCCATGCAAAACATCATAAACGAAAAGGTCGACGAATTACTAGGAAAAGGTTGTATAGAACTTTCTCAAAGCCCTTTCAGTGCACCTATTGTGCTAGTGCGGAAAAAAAATGGTCAATGGCGAATGTGCATCGACTACCGACAGCTTAATGCGAAATCTGTTCCAGATGCATATCCTCTACCACAAATACAGCACATACTTGATCGACTTCGCAATGCAAAGTTTTTTAGTAGTATTGATCTGAAGGATGGTTACTGGCAGATACCGATGGAAGAAAATAGCAAACACTTTACAGCGTTTACAGTACCAGGTCGTGGACTTTTCCAGTGGCGTGTTATGCCATTTGGATTACACTCAGCTCCAGCTACCTTTCAGCGTGCTTTGGACAAAGTGATCGGCGTTGATCTTGAACCTTATGTATTCGCTTACTTGGACGACATAATTGTCACTGGTAAAACTTTTGAAGAACATAAAGCAATGCTAGCAGAAGTATTTCGAAGATTACGTGCAGCTAATCTGCGAATTAACGTCGATAAGTGTTAATTTTTCACTCGGAAAACGAAATACCTGGGTCATATAGTAAGCGAGGACGGAGTTCATACAGATCCTGAAAAGGTTGATTCCATAAGAAACTTGCAGGCACCACAAAATGTGCGAGAGTTACGTCGGTTTATTGGTATTACCTCATGGTATCGTAGGTTTGTACCAGAGTTTGCCCAAATAGTTCATCCTCTGAATCATTTACTACGAAAAGGTTCGAAGTGGGAATGGAAGAAGGAACATCAGATAGCTTTTGATGATCTCAAAAGAAAGCTTACAGAAGCACCAGTTTTCGCGTGTCCTGATTTTACAAAGAAATTTATTTTGCAGACTGACGCTAGTGAATATGGTTTGGGAGCTGTTTTGACACAAAACACTGATGGAAAAGAGCAAGTAATTGCGTACGCAAGCCGTCACTTGAGTAATGTTGAAGTTAAGTTTTCTACGACAGAGAAAGAATGCTTAGCTATTATCTGGGCTATCAGGAAAATGAGGCATTATCTTGAGGGATACCATTTTATAGTAGTAACAGACCATTTAGCACTAAAATGGTTAAATTCCATTCAAAGTCCTTCCGGCCGAATCGCTCGTTGGGCTTTAGAGCTACAGCAGTATCAATTTGATGTGCATTATAGGCGGGGTAAGCTCAATACTGTCGCCGATGCATTATCACGTCAACCAATAGAAGATTTACGTTTAACATCTGAAGGTCAACAGTGCAACTGGTTAAGGAAGAAAATTAAAGAAACTCGTGCAAATGGACAAGCAGATAAAGAGTGATGACAATTGCATCCCTTGGAAATTGTGTGTTGATAAACCGGATCGAATTCGAGTCCTTCAGGAAAATCATGATAGTCCGACTGCTGGTCACTTGGGAATAAGGAAAACAACTATTCGCATTATCAACCGTTACTACTGGCCAGGTATGCATCGTGATATAAGACGTTATGTACAGCAGTGTGAGTCATGCCAGAAGTATAAAGCATCACAGCAACGACCAGCGGGAATCATGTTATCAGAGATACCCAAAGAGCCATGGGAAGTATTATGTGCTGATTTCGTAGGTCCTTTACCCCGTTCTAAACATGGTAATTCAACTCTTTTGGTTTTTTTCGACAAATTTTCGAAGTGGGTAGAGTTAGTTCCATTACGATCTGCCAATACAAACAGCTTGTGTAGGGCATTTCGAGAACGGATACTTTCACGATTTGGAGTTCCCAAAACATTTTTATCTGACAATGGTACTCAATTTACGAGTCGTAAGTTTCAACAATTTTTACTTAAATTAGGTATCAGGCAACGGTATACAGCTCCATATATGCCACAAGAAAATCCAACAGAAAGAGCTAATAGAACAATCAAAACTATGATTGCTCAATTTGCTGATGGTGCACATACGACTTGGGATGAACTTCTTCCAGAATTCATGTTAGCTATCAATACTGCTGTTTCAAACTCTACAAGCTACAGTCCTGCATACATTGTTCAAGGTAGGCAGCCACGACTCCCAGCCTCTCTTTATGATCAGAACATTCAGCCAGGCGAATTTTCAACAGAAAATGGTAACAAAAAAGAAATTCGTCTTAAGGAAATATTCTTAATTGTACGTAGGCATTTAGAGCAAGCATCAGAAACGCAAGCCAAGGCATACAATTTACGACATCGTGAGTGGAAACCGAAGATTGGAGACCAAGTTTTATTTCGACAACATCACATTTCAAATGCTGCAGAGAGCTACGCCGCCAAGCTTGGGCCTAAATATGACGGTCCATTTACAGTAGTTGGATTTGTTTCACCTGTAATTGTGAAATTGAAGAACGAAAACGAATCAAGATACCGGACTGGCCATTTATCACAATTGAAAGCTTTTGTTTCCCGAAAAAGGGAGGAAATGTGAAATACTTTCACAAAATGCACTTGTTCACCTGTTTCTTGAAATCAAATATTATTTTGTTAGATTGTAAATGAAATTTTCATAAATTTATTATTAAAATTCGAGGTGTATTGAAGTAAGCAAGCACAACTGAAGCTATCCTGGGTTATAACTTCTTTACAGAACCAACAACAAAAAACTTCTGCACAGTCACATAATACAGCAAATCCAAAAAAGGTGGCACTCGCAACTAAAGTCACCTCATCAAATTGTATATTATGTCCTAAGCAACAACATCCCTTACGACTTTGTACCAAATTTTTATCCCTAGCTGTAAATGACAGGCTTCTTCTTCTTCTTTAAATGGTCATCTAACCGCCTGGGCGATTTTGACCGTCCAACATAGCTCGCCAGTCGTTTCTTCGTTGCGCCAACTGGCGCCAATTGGAAACACCGTAGGATCGCAAATCGGTCTCCACTTGGTCCTTCCATCGGAGTGGTGGTCTCCCTCTTCCTCTGCTTCCACCGGCGGGTGCCGATAAGAATACCTTCTGGGCTGGAGCATCTTCGCTCATTCGCACTACGTGTCCTAGCCAGCGAAGCCGCTGTGTTTTAATTCGCTGAACTATGTCGGCGTCTGCGTAAAGCTCATACAGCTCATAATTAAATCTTCTTCGGTACTCGCCGTCGCCAACGCGTAGAGGTCCACAAATCTTTCGAAGAACCTTTCTCTCGAATACTCCCAGAGCCGCCTCATCAGATGTTGTTAGTGTCCACGCTTCTGCACCATATAGCAGGACGGGTGCGATGAGTGACTTGTAGAGTGTCATTTTCGCTCGTCGAGAGAGGAATTTACTTTTCAATTGCCTACTCAGTCCGAAGTAGCATTTGTTTGCAAGAGTGATTCTTCGTCGGATTTCTAGGCTAACATTATTGTTGGTATTAATGCTGGTTCCCAGGTAAACGAAGTCCTTTACTATTTCGAAATTATTGCTGCCAACAGTGGCTTGGTTGCCAAGGCGCGATGCGCTGACTCTTTGCATGATGACAGAAGGTACTTCGTTTTGCCCTCGTTCACCACCAATCCCATTTTCTCCGCTTCTTTTTCTAATTTGGAGTAAGCAGAAGTTACGGCGCGGTTGTTAAGGCCAATGATATCAATATCGTCAGCATATGCCAACAGTTGCACGCTTTTATAAAATATTGTTCCAGCGCGGTTAAGTTCTGCAGCTTGTATTATTTTCTCCAGCATTAAATTAAAGAAATCGCACGATAGGGGGTCACCCTGTCTGAAACCTCGTTTAGTTTCGAACGGCTCGGAGAGGTACTTCCCAATTCTGACCGAGCTGGCGGTGTTGCTCAAGGTCATTTTGCATAGCCCTATAAGTTTTGCGGGGAAACCAAATTCAGACATAGCGGCATATAGGCAGCTCCTTTTCGTGCTATCGAAAGCGGCTTTAAAATCAACAAAGAGATGATGCGTGTCGATTCTTTTTTCACGGGTTTTTTCCAAGATTTGGCGTATTGTAAAAATCTGGTCGATGATTGATTTACCAGGTCTGAAGCCACACTGATAAGGTCCAATCAGTCTGTTCACATCAGGCTTCAGTCTTTCGCACAATACGCTTGATAGGACCTTATATGCGATATTCAAAAGGCTGATTCCGCGATAGTTGGCGCAGTTTGCAGGATCGCCCTTCTTGTGGATTGGGCAGAGAACACTTAGATTCCAATCTTCAGGCATGCATTCATCCGACCAAATTCTGCATAGAAGCTGATGCATGCGCCTTACCAGCTCCTCGCCTCCGTGTTTGAATAGCTCAGCAGGCAAACCATCAGCGCCAGCTGCTTTATTGTTTGAATGACAGGTTTGCTTCAGTTAAAAAGCATAATTGCTGCCTCAATTGTCTAGGAAAAGGCCACACATTAAAGGACTGTAAAAGTTCATACTCTTGTTCCAAGTGCAAAAGTAGACACCATACCCTGCTGCACAGAGTACCTTCTAACTCTCAAACTGCCAAAAACTCCACCGCGGCAAATGCATTCCACACAAATCTACAGTCCATACCAACCAATAGATATTCACCTCCAAATGAAGAAACCTTGAAATCGTCAAGTTTATCCTCAGCACTTCTCGGAACCGCTATGGTTCATATTTGTCACTTGGGGTCAACATATGTCGCTCGGGCATTGATTGACTCAGCTGCGGAAGCATTCTTCGGAGAGACTTCGTAAGCTTCTAAAGCTTCCATGCTCAAAAACAAACAAATCGGTTATATCGGGGCTAAATCAAAAAGTTTGTAATAATTCATCGAAGAGTTGTTCCTTCATTTTGGGCTCACCCCGTGACCCAAACCTTTTGATAGAAGCCACCGCGTATGTTTTACCAAATATCACCGGCAACTTTCCGTCCACTTCAATAAACGAAGCGATTTTAGATCTAATCCCTAAAGTAACCTTAGCAGATCCCAATTTCCTTCAAAGCGGTCCGGTAGACGTTCTGATAGGTGGAGACTTGTATCCCAAAGTCATGTTAGAGCGGTGCGCAGTGTGTATAAAAATTTACTGTCCCAAGAGACCGTGTTCGGGTGGATAATCACCGGAGCATCTTCCACTGCACACGTCTCTTGTTTTGCCACCAAAGCCTCGATGGTAGAGGACATAGCACTAGATAACCAATTGCGTAAGTTTTGGGAATTAGAGGAAGTTCCTAAACGGAATCTTCAAACGGCGGAGGATTCATTTTGTGAGGAACTATATGCAAAGACCACCATACGGAACGCTGAAGGGAGATACATCGTGTCACTGCCCTTCAAAAATTTTTACCCTACGGATTTGAAGCTAGGGGTATCTCGACCCATCGCGCTACGCCAGTTTTATAGCAACGAAACTAGACTATTAAAGAATCCTTCTTTAAAAGTAGAATATGACAACGTGGTTAAGGAATACTTGGAACTATACCACATGGAGCAAGTCGATGCTCCAACCTTTGAACATCATCCCAGTCATTTTTATCTCCCACATCACGCGGTATTAAAGCCTGAAAGCACTTCAACGAAGTTGCGAGTAGTCTTTAATGCCTCGGGCAAAACATCCAATGGAGTATCATTAAACGATATTTTGCACGTAGGTCCCGCTCTTCAAGCGGATTTAACACTTTTAATAATTCGATGGAGAATGTATAAGTTTGTTCTAAACAGTGATATACAGAAAATGTATCGTCAGATTCTGATAAATCCAGCACATAGGCCTTATCAAAGAATTGTTTTTAGGGATGATCCCCAAGGTAACATACGGGACTTTCAATTAAAAACGGTAACCTTTGGGGTCAATTGCGCGCCTTATTTAGCAATTAGAACACTTCACCAACTGGCCCAGGATAACCAAGATTTTCATCCATTAGCAGCTCAAATTCACCGAAAGTCTATGTATGTAGACGATGTGCTAGCAGGTTTTCATGACGTACCCACAGTCCTGCAAGCTCGAAGTGAGCTAATTGAAACACTAGGGAGTGCAGGTTTGTCTCTAAGAAAGTGGTCGTCAAATTCAAGGGAAACTTTGGTAGATCTTCCTCCAGACCATTTATTAGATAAAGATTTCTTGGAATTGGAGGAGACAAGCACTACAAAAGCTTCAGGTATACGATGGAATGCTAAGTCGAATCAGTTTTTCTTCCAAGTTCATACCTCTCCTATGAAAGACAATAATACCAAGCGTGAAGCGCTCTCCATCATAGCAAAGCTTTTTGATCCAGCCGGTTGGCTGGCACCAGTGGTAGTTTTAGCAAAGATAGTGATGCAACAAATTTGGTTAGATGGGACTTTGTGGGATCAGCCTTTAAAACCTCAAACTCTTTCCCAGTGGAAAACCTTTTTGGAAAACTATAGGTATGTCGAAGAGATACAAATTCCACGATGGGTGGAATACAATGACCGATCGCCCTTCCAAATTCATGCCTTTTGCGATGCCTCGGAAAAGGCATACGCGGGGGTGATATACCTGAGAGTGGAAACCCCAAAAGTCACTTTTGCCCACCTTTTATTTGCAAGAACCAAAGTTGCACCAATCAAAACGATTTCTCTACCTCGATTGGAGCTATGTGGTGCCCTTCTCATCACTGAAATGCTTCAAAATCTCCTCAGCGAACTTCCCTTTAAACCGGACAATATCTTCTGTTGGACAGATTCATCTATCGTGCTAGCGTGGCTTAAAAAGCGACCTAGCTCTTGGACCACCTTTGTAGCTAATAGAGTGGCAAGGATACAGGAATTAGTCGAGGTTGACCATTGGAATCATGTGGACTCAAAGAAGAATCCTGCAGATATTGGCAGCAGAGGAGCACATCCCGCGCACTTGCGAGAAAACCAGCAGTGGTGGCATGGCCCTCCTTGGCTGATAAAGGATGCTGGGCAATGGCCATCCTACTATCCGGAAACGGAAGACGTAACACTCGAAGCTAGGGGAGTCAAGGCGCACACCTTAGTCGTATCCAAATATGAGGACCTCCTCGGTTTTCTTCGTTTCCACGAGCACTGCGGGTGCTTTCCTACGTCATTAGATTCTACCATCGGACTTGTAAACACACGCGTCGATTTCATTCGTATCCATCCCTAATCATCTCGGGAGAGGAAATCTCAAAAACGCGTAGTAGGCTAATTATTCTTGCTCAAATGAATTGTTTTCCAGCAGAACATCGCAATCTAACTTCTAAAGTTCCAATTAACTCGAAAAGTAAAATTTTGACCTTGAATCCACTTTTTGATAGTCAGGGAGTAATACGACTCAACGACCGGTTAGCAAACTCGACGACTTTATCCTACAACGAAAAACATCCAATTCTACTTCCGTATAATTGCTCGTTTTCCAAATTGCTCGTTTATTTTCTCCACTGCATCTCCCTTCACGGAGGCAATCAACTGACATTAAGGTTACTTCGCCAGCAGTACTGGATTCCGCAAGCCAAAAATCTAATAAGGACGACGATTCATCATTGCAAACCTTGCGTTCTACATAGACAACGAGACCAAAGTCAAATCATGGCTGCTCTTCCAGAGGAAAGGACCAGTCTCTCCAGACCGTTTGAAAACACTGGGGTCGACTTTGCGGGGCCATTCGACATCAAGACGTATTCCGGACGATCGTACAAGGTGACCAAAGGATACGTGTGCATTTTCATATGCTTTTCTACAAAAGCGATTCATTTGGAAGCAGCCAGTGATCTCTCCACCGAAGCTTTTCTCCGGGCCTTTTCTAGGCTCACCTCACGCAGAAGTTGTCCAAAAAATATCTTTTCGGATAATGGGACGAACTTCGTTGGCGCGTCAACTAGCCTTAAACAGGATGTTAAGCAATTTTTCATCTCATCTCAGGAATCTTTGTGTAACCTCTATAGTCATTAAGAGGTTTCGTGGTACTTTATACCGGCAGGCGCTCCTCACATGGGTGGGCTGTGGGAGGCTGGGGTTAAAAGTTTTAAATTCCACTTTCGAAGGGCCGCTGCGTCTCAGAAATTCACATTCGAAGAGTTTCAAACCTTGTTATGTCGCATAGAAGCTTGCCTTAACTCTCGACCAATATCGCCAAATTCCACTGAAGTTTCTGACTGTGCCGGCTTAACACCTGGTAATTTCCTCACTGGAGGTCCCATCCTTTCGCCCGCAGAACCATCCATCGAGGCCAATCCCACATCGCTAATTAATCGTTGGCAGAAGGTAAAAGCTTTGAGCCAACAGCATGCCCTTCGATGGAAGGAGGAGTATTTAAAAGAACTCCACAAACGTTATAAGTGGATGTTCCCCAAGAAGGATATCGCGATTGATGATTTAGTAGTTGTACGTCACGAAAATATACCACCCAATGAGTGGCGCTTGGGCAGGGTTACTAAGGTCTACCAAGGCACCGATAAAAGAATTCGCGTCGCCGACATTCGCACCCAAAAGGGAATGATAACGCGTCCCATCGTGAAGTTAGTAGTCTTACCCAACTAACCTTTATGTATATTTTATCTCTTGCACTTTAGCAACATGGAATTGGCACGTTCTACCGCATCGACAACTTCCACGGCACGCGCCTCATCGCCACCAGCGTCAACTGCCCCGAAAAAAGTCACCCAAGCAAAGTCACAGTCGGACGTGCGTTTCAAATGCAGAGTTTGCCACCGCGCGCACCCCCTGCGGTACTGCAAGAAATTTCTTCAAGCTAACCATGAACGCCGTTTAAGGCTTGTTCTTCTGCATCGCTACTGTTCGCGCTGTCTAGCGCACTCACATGGGGCCAAAAATTGCCAAAGCAACGGGACGTGTCAGTATTGCCACGATACTCATCATACGTTGCTACACTCTAAAGCTCAAAGAGGTGCCACAGCTTTTGACGGAACTTTCGGGAGCCATCACGGTACTGCCAACCGTAGCGGTATATTTGCATGTGGGGCAGCGGAAGGTTTTGACCCGGGGTCTGCTCGACCCATGCTCGCAGACGAGTAAAGTTTGTGGGTCGTTAGTCAAGCGTCTCCGCTTGCGAACATTGCCGGTGGCAACCACCGAAATGTGCGAGTTGCACTTCAGCTCGTCTAATGACCCATATGCACAATTCTCGTTTGCCGCCAG
Organism: Merzomyia westermanni; assembly: GCA_949987695.1. Lineage (NCBI taxonomy): Eukaryota > Metazoa > Arthropoda > Insecta > Diptera > Tephritidae > Merzomyia > Merzomyia westermanni. The sequence continues at coordinate 100,342,509 of OX465288.1, read as the reverse complement.
GGTCGTCGCGGAGGTCGGGTTGAAAACGCCCGCCCGCCACCTCAGCCAAACTACGCGAGACAAATTTGTCAACCGCCAGTTAGCCGATCCGAACTTTCACACCTCGTCTGCGGTAGCCGTAATCTTCGGCGGCGATGTGCATAGTAAAATAATGCGTACCGAGATCATCGCGTATTCTGGGTATCCTTCTGCCCAGAACTCAATATTCGGTTGGGTCCTTTCTGGCCCATGTGTCCTTTAAGACACACATACCCCTTACTGGGTACCGTTATACCATCACGAAGACACCTCCTTACTGAGGACTAGATTTAAGAATATACTACTATTGAATTCCTACGTAGTTATATACATATATATATATAGATAAGAGCTCAACAATTTATTTCGTTTACACGCATACATAAATATTTGAATTTATAGTGTTAAGCATTCAATTGTATACTTATAATTAACATAATTAGACTGAATTTTGTACTTAGATTAAACCCATCTATCTCCAAGTCGTTTGCAATTCCTCAGTATTGCAAGGCTGGCGGCAATGTTGAAGCCAAAAGGCTTGCAATAGTTGGGAATCACTGGACATTTCTCAATGCAGCCGTATGCTGCAAAACTACACTTGTGCGGAAATTCACCGGTGAGAAAATACCGATGCAGCTAGAAAATACCGATGTACGGCTTGAGAAGACTGTCTTTGGCTATCCTCCAACCGCTGCGCTTCCAGTCGTCATCGCTCTTTATAAAAGTTGACCAACTCGTCAACTTCGTGAGTTCGTACCGGCGGTTTCTTTCGTCGCTACCCCCCAAACAAATACAATTCAAAACCTCTTTAAAAAAAATTTAATTGAATTTGATTTATAAATGTCTGGCACGCCATGGTAAACTTTAATGTGGCTGATAAAAGCGTTTGCACAAAGGAAATGCTTGTCACACAAGAAGCAAGCATGTTTGAGCATTTTTTATTTAAGACGAATCTAATTCACTTAATAAACTTGCAACTGAAGGGCAATCTTCATATTTTAATTCAAAACAAACAACTTAATAATATACTCAACAGCTTTCATAATGAGAAACATTTCCATTTAAGGCTTTCACAAAATACATAAAACTCCGAGATATCCGCGAAATCTGTTTCCACAGCTATTATACAAGGTTGTAATGTCTGTTTTTTGTCAGCATAATCTTTTATTAGTGCACTAACACTGGGCAATATGTCATTTGAGGTTGAAGCCAGGGTTATAAAATCGTATTGGGCATCAATAGTCGTAGCTTATACGACGAAGTGGCTTTAGAATACAATGGAATAACAGTGTTATGCAATATTTAGAATCTGTCAAAAATAGTATAATTAGTTTAAATTAAAGTTAAACTGACATTTAAATGCACCATTTGATATGTTTTTGTATACAAGTTTAGAAAGGAGTACCTCTCTGCTTGCTTTGTTCTTAACATCACATTGCGAGATGGGCAGTTTTTATTTATAAAAGTTGTCCAGCTTCAAAAATAATTGATTTGATTTGCCTGGATACATTTTTTCGAAACCTTTACTAAATTTATTTAGTAATTTTAAGTGAAAAAATCAAATTACTTACTAATCATACAGGGGCGGATACAGGTCTTTAGTTGAGGAGGGCGATCATGGCCGAAAGCCCAAAATCCAAATTGCCATTCAAGTCAGTAATATAAATGAATGATTAATTTCAGAACACCGTCTTGACATAATTACGAATAAACGTAACGAATTTATCTTTAAGCACTCAAGTTAGCTCAGCTAATTTAAAGGATTCGAACAAAAAGCAATCAGCAAATGATTTTATACAGCTCAAAGGTAGAAACTAGCTCTTTTTGATAAGCGCGTTTCACTTGGGTCTTTTACCTTGAATCTATATTTATTGGAGTAATGAAAACAAGGAAAAAAAGAGATGAACTATAATGTTTATTGAATTTAAGTACATTTCAATCTATTCGTCGACAGATTAAATATGTAGTTTTGTTACAAAGATGTGTTTAAACGGTAGACATTATTATTTTTCATAAATTAGCTTCAAGCTGTTATGATACAGTTCTATATTATAAAATCCATATTTCGCCTGCCTTTTTTTGCGTATCTTTCTATAATATCTTCAACGTCGATTTTAATATCATAATGTACGTGTAAAAGTGCTAAACCAGTGAGCCTGTCGGTACGTCGGGACTTTAGTCTATCCAATATAAATAAAGTAGGGTACAGCGGAGCTATTTGGCCAACTTTATTCCGACCCTATTACTTACCCTTAAAAGTTTAGTTCAAACAAGGAAATTTCCGCACTGCAAAAACATTATTCATCGGTAAATTTAGTCCGATATGACATGCAGTTAACCTCAGAATTTCCAAAACTCTTCTGCATTTCACAGAAACAAAAAAGAAATCGCCGAAGCTATTTGGTCACCTGGTTGAATTTTCTTCGAATTATACTTTAAGGATGACCAAATGCTATGTGGAAGTAGTGTCAACATTACTGATGCAAAGATTTCACACAGCACATTGCGTCTAATTAGAAAAATTTTTAGGCAATGTATTTTCCACCTTTACAATGTTGGGATAAATTACTTATTTGCAAAACATAAACACTGTCAAAATCAAAAATATTTCTCTGAACGCGCTTTCTCTAAGTCTCATTTCGTTAAATTCTAGATTGTCGACGAAGTTTAGAAGTTTACGCTTTTTTTCTATCTCTTCTCTTACTATTTAATGGTTGCCAAATAGCCCTGATAGATGGGCCCTTGTAAAAAAACACTATAGTAATCTATAGTGATTTCGCGCAAACCACTATAGAATTCTATCAATTCTGAAATCACTATAGATTACTATAGTGGTATATAGTGTTTTTCTACAAGAGGGTGGCCGAAGACCTCCACATGCTGTTTCAAATACAATTTATTGACTAAAAATATGAATCATAAAAATCAATACGCGGGTAAAAATCATATACATTGCTCGAAGTACACTTCAATTAAGATTTAAATGTTTTGAAAATATAATAAATACACTTTTGTGTATTTATTATGATATAGATACTATACGTCCTTACTATAATTACATTTACATTTTACGCTAGACAAGCAGACAAAAGAAGATAAGAAATATTTCATTCGATCTCAATTTTACGGAAATCTAAAAAAACTGCATTTGAATTTCGGGCAAATTAAGCAGGTCCAATATTTCTTCAGGTCTGAGGGTGGGCGATCTTGGGTGTCTTCCAATTCTGATAGAGTTCGTCCATCGGGGGAATGCTTTTGTGGTTACAAACAGCAACAACAACAATAAAATCAAATCATTCCCACGACAGCCGCTTCTCAGTACCGGAATGACCCTTTTTTTACCCTGTCATCCTCGAAACAAAACCTTGCTTTCGAGTTTGATTAATGTGTTGGTTGAAAATATATGTAAAACGAATGCTCATGGCTTTACTCTGCCACCGTGTGTCACATCCTTATGTGCTCTGGGCGACATATATACCCCCAGGGAGTGTTTTTGTCGTTACAAACAAAAACAACACAGCTTCGGCCTTAGCTTAGGTAATTTCATCGCAATTTGGGTGTTGAATTTGTGGTGGGAGAGAGACTTTGCAAACAAGTACTGTTGTTCAAAAACAGGCAAACTGTTTTAGAAAACACATATGAGCTCTGCTCACGACATGATATCAAAGTCCTGATTGGCGACTTTAATCGGCAAAGAAGGTGTGTTTGTTCGATACACAGGCTGACTAACTTTGCCGGTGCCCGAAACACATCATATCCAGCACAAGGCTTATGCACAAGAAGATACATCAGGCTACGTGGCTGCTAGACGGACGGTATGCTTCCACCGTTTTAGATGTACGCACCATTCGAGGTCCTAACATCGACTCCGCGGTTAAACACGTATGTGTAAAGGCACAAGGAAAGCTGGACGTCAAAAAACTGCAATAGGAACGGGCAGCCAAATATTTCGCAACTCGACTCTCACACCTGCTCTCTGAGAGCACAACTGAGCCTATTCCGGTATGCGAGAAGCGGGAGCATATCTCTAGAGTGCTCCGAACTGCCGATGATGAAGTAATTGGATGCCGGCAGAACCAAAAAAAACACCTGGAACGCGAAGAATACAGCGCTGCATCGGAAAGAAAGGTGAAATGAAAAGCGAATGGAAAATGCGTTTCTTTATCCAGTTTAAAGCACACTACATGAGTAACTTTATTAAAATAATTTCGGCTTATTTATACAACATTATTCTAAACAGTTTCTTATACAACTTAGCTCACTGGTTAATTAAACTTAAAAAAAAAATTATTTTTTAGTGCCGCTGTGGGCACGTCTTTGTTTATTTGAGTCTGAACCAAAACTAGATTATGATTTACAATTCTTTCTTAGTGTAAGCTACCGCGTTGAATTGCCTTCACATGCAGCCAACCCACGGTTAGGCTATTCAAGTGATGTGACACCTGAAGGAGCTGCTTCCCATGATTACGGAATTTGTGCGATATGATATCCCAAAGTGGCAGACATATCATCAGCAGAAAATGTATGGCGCGTGTGGGAAACAGTTTGGACTTCTGCTGTGTTAACTCCTCCACCCTTAGATTCAACGGTGTCTGCACTGTTGTGGTTAGCTCCTTCTGGATACGTACATTTTATAAGATATCAGAATGATCATCACTCCAAGGATAATGAAATTGGTGATCAAGCTAGTGCCATATTTGTACTTGATTTTTCTTAATTCGTCTGTGTTAGTAATTTGCAGTTTCTTTAGCATTTCCAGGGACAATGCTTCTTTGAAAATATTTGTTTAATTAAGTTAGGAATGCAACTAGAGCTTCTTTTTTGCACATCATTATATTTTCAAATTCCAGCTTAATGCTAACATTTTTCATTTTTACAGGTTTCAGTAACGATTTTCTACAATTGGTTTTTTTTGTTAATGGTAGCGATACAACGTACAACAAAGTTGATTGGTTCGAGGCAATTTTTACTTCGATGAATTCTAAAGCTTCTAGTAAGTTTACGAAAGGCATTTTTTGGTCCTCAAAAAGGTCTCTTGTTATATTTAATTTATTTGATAAGATAAGGGAATTGAGAATGCCTGCTTTCGCCCATTGTATTGAGTAGTCTATTTGAACCAATTCTTCCTTGATTATATTCAATTTGCGTTCCATGCTCCGAATGATCTCTTTCTTCGCTATTTCACTCGATTGAACTGTGTTTAACATTGTGTTTGTAATTTTCGAAATTTCACTTAGTCTATTAATTGTAATCCTGTTAATTACTACTTGCTTGTCGTTATTTCTCAAAAGGTTATTTGTATGGTCGGATATCAGTTGGAAATCGTCGTGGTCGGGTGAGCCTGCGAGCCCCTTCCAAGCTGTTCCAAGGATGTTAAGGGACCGTTTTCGTCTAGGTTTGAGTCCGTTAAGAATGTTTTTGAGTAGCTCGATGTCATGTTTGAGGAAGAGGTAACTGCTATCCTTGGGTGTTACATAACTTTTTATTGTCAATTCTATTTCGAGGATTGCGTTTTCATACTGGCTGAGGTTGATTGTATGTATCAGTTTGAATGTACCGGTTTGCAATTGCGCAGTCGCTTTGTCGATAGCTATTATTTGGGCATTGTTGTAGTCCAATATCTGTGTTTCGCAGTGTCATACCGCAATTTTAGTATGAAAACTGAATATCTTAGGAGATTGAACATATTGATTCCTGTGAAGAAAAAATGTATCTTGCAGTTGCCTTATCGATTTCTTCTAAATACTAGTTCCTAATAAGTCCCTTATGTACTATCCTGCCTGAGCTTGTTATAACTGTGCTGTTCTTATTCTCTGCTACGACCTCCTCCTTGTAGCGACCTGTAAGCTTATTTCCGTTCCTTTTATTTGTTTTAACGAAAGTTACATCACCTTCGTTATAATTCCTATAAGGTGTCCTTTTTTATTATGGTAATTTAAGTCAACATCCTGTTTATGTTGGAGTCTTTGAATATTCTTTTGTTTTTCGGCTTCGATTTGGAGAGGATCGCCCATTACATGTCGTCCAAAGAATAAATCTACAGGTTTTTTCTTCGTGGTGGAGTGGATGGAGTAATTGTACTTCCAAATGGATTTATCAAGAAGGTCTGGAAAGGATGAGTGGATTTTTTCTGCCTTCAGGCAACGCATTATTTCTGATAGGGTGCTATTAAATCGGTCGATTTGACCATTGACTGTGCTAGTGTAAGGTGGGCATTTAAATATTGATATACCTAATTCGTCTTACAAAAGATGTACGATGGACGCCAATCCTAGTGATTTCTCGTTGTCAATAACTATCCTTTCGGGCACTCCAAAACACATCAGGAGTCTCCTAAGGGGTTCCTTTATATGTTGTATAGCTCTTGAGGTCACTATTTTCGCCTGGGCGTATTTGGAGAACTTGTCTATTGCGGTTAGGATCACTCTGTCGTTTGTAAAGTATATGTCCAAGTGTACTATCTGTCCATGATATTGTGGGATTGGGGTGGATTGCAAATTGGGCTTGGCTGGATGCCTTTCATATTTCTGTGTTTTACAAATTTTGCATTGTTTTATTATTGATTCTATTTTCGATTGCATTCTGGGGAAGTAAAATGATCGTAAAAGTTGTTGTTTATTTTCTCGGGCACTACTTGTGTTCTTTTAGGATTTCGTTCTCTTGTTCAGCTTCGTCCGTTAAGTCAGTTAACATTTTTCGCGTAAATCGTATTTTGTAGTTTCTGAAGTGTATGGGGTAAATTTCTTGTATCCTACCTAGAATGTGCTCCTCTGTGCTTAGGCCGTTCACGACTGATGGATTTAAATATCGTTTTAATAACTGAATCAGTTTATCTTCAGAATAGTCATTTTCGGTGACAGTGTGTCTATGGTACGTGGGGAAAATAATATTAAATCTGTATGATGAGGTGTCGTCAGTATTTAATATTTGGTTCTTAAAGGCGTTTATAGGCGCCTCCGTTACAGGTATTAAATTGTGCTCAGAGCTTTGAGATGAGTTTATTTGTGGTGATCGTGAAAGTGCGTCCGCAACCACGTTTGCCTTTCCTGGTTTGTAATGCAACTCGTAGTTGTACTTCTCCAGGATGGCCTTCCATCTCTTCATTTTATTGTTGTTGTTCTTTGTACTCAGTGCATATGTCAGTGGTTGGTGATCGGTGAAGATCTTAACCTTAGCCGATCCGTTGAGGTAGTTTCGCAAATTATTCAAAGCCAAGATAATTGCTAACATTTCTTTCTCGTTCGTAGCATAATGTTCCTCTGGCTGGCTTAGTGTTCGAGATATGTAAGCAATGGGTTTATCATTTTGCGAAAGCACGGCGCCAATGGCATAATTAGACGCATCTGTGGTCAATTGAAACTTCTTGGAATAGTCGGGATGTATGAGCATTACCTCTTCTGTCGTAAGAGTTAATTTAGTTTTTTCAAATGCATCTATTGCTTTTTCATCTAGTGATATGGGTATTTTTTTCGAAACGTTTTTGGGCTTGCGCCCGTCCTCCCCTCTCAAAAGCATTGTCAGGGGGTTTGCCAGCTTCGCGTAGTTTTTGATGAAGCGGCGATAATACCCTGAGAGTCCCAAAAAGGAACGAAGATCCTTTAAGGTCCTGGTTAGCTATAAGTTAGCTATTGCTTCAGTTTTTTTTGGATTTGTCTTGATGCCTTTCTCGGAAATAATGAATCCGAGAAACTCAACTTCGGATTTTGAAAATTCCCTCTTATCCAACTGGATTTTTAGGTTTGCATTTTCTAGTGTTTGGAAAACTAGTTTTATGTCTTTGAAGTGGGTTTCTTGATCCTTACTAAAGACATTTCGGGTTTGAATGGTTTGATCCACGTCCATTGGTTCCGGTTTTCTTTCGGTTTAGGTGCTAACGGGCGAGGGGGTGGGACATTATTGCTTCTAAAATTGTTAGGGTTGTAGTAACCATTGTATCCTGGCCCTGAATTTAGAGTGGTATTAGGATTTCTTGGAGGCTGTGGTAGATAAGCTAATTCGGGATAAAAATATGGGTTCCCATTGGTGTTGGGGCTAATGCGATTATTAGGGTTTCGAGCAGGAATTGTCGGGTATGCTGAGTTGGGCTTTAGAAACGTTTGCATGACTCCGTGGGCATAATTTGTCCTAAATTATTGATTTTCTAACTTCAAACTTGAGGCAGATCCACTGGTTCCCTCATTCCTAACAGGTCTCCGTTTAATCCTCGAATGAATGTATCGAGAGCCTTGTTTCGGTATGTTTGCGTCATAATGCAAAGGGTTTCATGGCTGATCTCCATGCAGGATATCTTATTCAAAATAAGCGATAGATGTGAATAGACATTTTGGTAAAACTCCTGCGTTGTAAGTCGTCCCTGTAGTAGTGAGTTCATTTGGTGCTCTAACGAACCGAGATCTCTTTTATCGGCATAATGTAGCGTAAGGCATTTGCAAATGGCCTTCAAATTTAATGGCGTGTTATATGATTCTAAAGCGGCATCCGCTTGTCCTATTATTTTATTTCTGATAGTACTTAAAATTCCGAAGTACTTAGGGTTCCAGCGTATTGATTCGTATATCTGTATCACTCGTTTTACTCGTTCTTTTTCCAAGAGCTAAACTCTCTTGGATTCCCAGAGAACTCTCGCAGACTCCTGACCATGTCAGGGATCTAGTTCACCTATGTTACTACCGTTTGTAGTAAAAGTTTGATCTACTTCTATAATTGGGTTTTCCTTTTGTCCTAACCTAGGGCACTACAGGCTTTTCTGGTTCGAGTTTGGGTATGGTTGTCGAGGTAAAGTATGGGCGCGCACTTTTTTAACCCAAGCGTTGGGCGCCACTTAGCTCACTGGCTAATTAAACTTAAAAAAAAATAATTTTTTAGTGCCACTGTGGGCACGTCTTTGTTTATTTGAGTCTGAACCAAAACTAGATTATGATTTACAATTCTTTCTTAGTGTAAGCTACCGCGTTGAATTGCCTTCACATGCAGCCAACCCACGGTTAGGCTATTCAAGTGATGTGACACCTGAAGGAGCTGCTTCCCATGATTACGGAATTTGTGCGATATGATATCCCAAAGTGGCAGACATATCATCAGCAGAAAATGTATGGCGCGTGCCATATTTGTACTTGATTTTTCTTAATTCGTCTGTGTTAGTAATTTGCAGTTTCTTTAGCATTTCCAGGGACAAGGCTTCTTTGAAAATATTTGTTTAATTAAGTTAGGAATACAACTAGAGCTTCTTTTTTGCACATCATTACATTTTCAAATTCCAGCTTAATGCTAACATTTTTCATTTTTACAGGTTTCAGTAACGATTTTCTACAATTGGTTTTTTTTGTTAATGGTAGCGATACAACGTACAACAAAGTTGATTGGTTCGAGGCAATTTTTACTTCGATGAATTCTAAAGCTTCTAGTAAGTTTACGAAAGGCATTTTTTGGTCCTCAAAAAGGTCTCTTGTTATATTTAATTCATTTGATAAGATAAGGGAATTGAGAATGCCTGCTTTCGCCCATTGTATTGAGTAGTCTATTTGAACCAATTCTTCCTTGATTATATTAATTTTTTGTTCACTGCTCTGTAGTCAATCACTAGTCTCCATCTTTCCTCTGTGTTACTGGGTAATGATTTTTTAGGCACTAATAGAGTGGGGCTATCGTATTCTGACATAGAGGGTTCTATTACGTCATCCTTTATTAATTTATCGGCTTGCTCATTTATTTCATTCTTGTGAGCTTGTGGTAATCTGTAATTTTTTATCTTTCATATGTAATTTTTGTTCTGTTTTCAATACAAATATGTCTACGTATTCTGAACATAATGTATTTAGCGGTTTTGTTGAAAATAGTGGAAATTTTTAATTTAATCTTTCTAATTTCTCTTTATTATTAGTGTTGGTTTCGGGTTTGTTTTTAATCATTATGTAATCACATATTCTGTATTTATTTCGTACTAGCTTCTACCCGTGGATTTCACCCCACATTGCTATAAAAAATATTCCAGTTGTATGGGAGATGCCACGCCCCCCTTTTCGGTATCCCGAGTTTTTTGGAGGTGGTAGGGATTAAACTCATATAACCCCTCACCAAATTTCCGTGGTCTAACCTAAATACCTCCAGAGACACGGACTATGAAAAATTCCACCTGTATGGCAGGTGCCACGCCCCCTTTTTCGTTATCCCCAGTTTTTTTGGAGGTGTTAGGGATTAACCTCATAGAACCCCTTCCCAAATTTCATTGGTCTAGCCTAAATACTTCCAGAGATATGGACTAAAAAAAATTCCAGTTGTATGGGGGGTGCCACGCCTCCTTTTTCGTTATCCGCAGTTTTTCTGGATGTGGTAGGGATTTATGTCATATAACCCCTTACCAAATTTCCATCCATTTAATGAAATCAAATCCTAGAATTCTATCACACGGGATTGGGAAATTGTCATCTGCTATATGAAATCTATGTCGTATTAGGAGACTACCGTGTGCTAGATCTGGTTTTACTGTTCCTAGTGTGCTTGTTACTCCTTGACCAATGCTTTTTAAATCTATTATCTGTGAAGTATTAATTGTGACATTATTGGCGATTTGACCCTTTTTACTAATTGAGATATCCGCTCCTGTATCTATTAGGAGGGTTGAAGTTGAGTTATTCATAGCTGTTTAGATGTAAGCTAAATATACATACTTTTTTCTTATCATTATTTACTGTTGAAGTGGAGTTTGCTGGTTTGCCTGCGTTATAGTTACGTACATTGCGAGTATTATTGCGATTAGTTCCGCGTGATTGATTTCCGAAATTTCTATTTTATCTTTGATTAATTGGTCTATTATTACTATTATTGAAACGAGTTGGAAATGCGCGCCTTTGATTATTTCTATAACTATTTATTTAGTTGTAGGAGACCCAGTTTCAGCTCTACATATGCATTAAAAAATTTTCTGCAGCAGCTTAAAAAAATGGTCAAAAGGCCGTCCTAAATGGAGTCATACATAGTTGGAAGTACATGTTACTTAAGGGGTGCTGTTTTAAGGAATAGAAATCCTGACAACTATTGTTTTATGCAAATGTAATAATTTTCTCTTTCAATTTAATTTAGCGCGATTTTAAAGGACCAAAATAATATAAGAGGTTCGAAATTGAGGAACATCAGTAGCTTCTATATACAGCCGTTGGATTCATCCAGAGCTCTTAAATTCTCATTAAAATTGAGTAATCAATTGATGAAATAGCTTTTTCAATCATTAATGATTATTTTAATTGTTTTCAGAAATTTTCAATCACTTTTGAGGACCCAAAACCACCGGCTTTAGAGTCCCACACATGAACACACTCTTCCTTAATTTTTATATGAATATTTTGAAATCATGAGTTTCTAAATTTTTGGAACACCCTACTGAACCTAGTTACATGCTTATTTATACATATTTGAATATTTATTACATTATACCAAATTGAATTCCGTGGTATTAATTGGTACAAACACAGGTATTTTTCTGGATGCTCTAATATACATTTTTCCCCGAACCCCCTAATACACATTTTAATAATTAGGCAACAAATACGAGCCGCTAACCAAGCGACAATTCTAGTTTGCAAGAAACAAATATTGCACAACCAAAGTAACCGGCAATACAGCAAGCAAAAGGGTCAGCCAACTCAAGCAGCGGTGCTTTGCTTACAGGGTATCATTAAGGTATACGCGGCGGGTTTTCCTAGCCTCGCCCTATCAGAAGTAGTTTTAAATGAAGTAACAGTGAATTAACTAATAAAACATATATCTGGATAAAACTTATTAGACAGGGGTTTTCTCTTTAAAAGGAGACTTTAGGGATTTGATCTCTATACCACAGGAACCCTGGACGGACTGAGCTTAACCCCGGTATAAAGGAAAAGTCCGTTACAAATGGCGCCCGAGCAGGGACTTGAAAATAGGATCACAAATGGTGCCCGGGCAGGGCCTTGAAAATAGGGTCACAGGGTAGATAATTAAAAGCACGTGAATAATCACGGAGGATAAAATACGAGGATAATCACAAAGGGTACAGCGGAGAATACACAGAGGAAACCAAGAATTAGGTGAAGAAACAAGTTTACAGAAATCAGCAAGAACCACATAAAGACATAATAGCGAGGGTTACGTGGGTATACTACCTCAACCGCGAGAAGATATGCTGCAGAATTTGAACTAGAGGCTAGTGGAACAGTGGAGAAGCTACGAAAGCAATTGGCGAGCTTCATCCAGTCACAAGGTAGCGAGTCAAACCTCGAGGCTCGTTTCATCGAATTAGAGACCCAGGATCCAAGACCAATAATTCCAAGGCTTGGCGACCAACTAGTGTGACAGCTACGAAGTTGGTCGCAACTTCATCCCACGAGCACTATCGGAGCTTTTGAAAGATAAAGCGTTGGTATGGTACCGCAACAACAACCGGCACTGAAAAGAGTGGGAAGCCTTTAAGAAAGACTTCCTAAAGTTTTTCCTAAGTTACAGGTACTTTGAGCATTTGGATGACGAAATCCGGCATCGAGTCCAGCGACCAGGTGAGGCGTTAAAAGATTACGTGCTTTCGTTACAGGGGCGCCGAGAGTACCAGCTGTACGTAAAAAGATTGAGTTTAATAGCCCGGAGGGATTGGTCAGTCTGGTCGAGGATTATGAAAACATCACGCCAGAGAAGGAAACACTAAAACCAACAGCGAGACCATTCGTACCACGAAGACCAGAGGAGATGTACCAGTACATGCAAGCGGGCGAGAGAGAGAGTAATGCGACCAGACAACAGGAAGGGACTATAGATCCACGAAGCGCGTGCAGACGATGCGGGGAGAGCGGACACTTCGCCTATGGGTGCCGCAACGAGAGACGCGACTTTTGTTGGCACTGTGGCCGACCGGGCGTGTTGACGCGTGACTGCTGTCGAAGACAGCCCGGAAATGGCCAGAGACTCCATTAATAGCGAGGGGTGGTGTCTCCAACAACGAATCCTCGTGCATGACAAAAACACTTAGCAGACCCAGGTGCGAATCTTGGCTGCAATAACACCGGAGGGACAAGAAATGATGGTATCAATCGATACGGGAGCGACGAGGAGCTTTGCTAACGAGAAGGTACCTGCGAAGTTGGACACGTGCAGATCCAAGCAGGTAGAGACAAGAGTGATAATGGGTACAAGGGTAGTACAAGCGGTAGAGGCGGAGATCAAGTTGGGCGAACAAAGGCATGCGAGTGAGTTGCTAGTTTTACCTGGGTTAGGCGACAGCGTTGTGATCGGGACCGACTATCTGGCAACGGCTAAGCTGGAGTTGAAGTGTGGCAATGAAACATTAGTATTGTAAGTGGATGATCAGAAGCAGCCAGCGGCAACATGTACGACGATGGTAGAGAGGAGAGCAAAGGTGCCGAGGAGACCGCGAGGCGTGAACACGAGGTCCCACTAGCGGGGAACAGTACAGACGATGCGGTGAGTAACTTTCTCAAACATGAGTTACAGATTTTTGAAGCGATGCCCGGCGTGTCGAACATAACCACCCACAAGATAGTAATGCCAGATGACCGGCCGATAAAACAAAGGTATTTTCCAAAGAACCCAAAGATGCAAGAGATAACAAACAAGGAGATAGACGAGCGAATAGAGAGGTTGTATCGAGCCATCCCATAGCCCACACACCGCGCCGATAGTTCTGGCCCGGAAGAAGAACGGCAAATGGAGACTGCGTCGACTATCGGCAACTCAACGCGCATATTTTGGATAGACTACGTAGCGCTCGTTTTATAAGCAGCCTGGATCTTAAAAATGGTTATTGGAAAATTCCGATGGAAGAAAGTAGTAAGCAATTCACAGCATTTACGGTACCCGGACGAGGATTGTACCAGTGGAAGGTGATGCCGTTTGGATTACTCTCTGCCCCTGCCACATTTCAGAGAGCACTCGATCGAGTCATCGGCTCAGAGCTGGAACCACACGCTTTCGCCTACTTAGACGACATCATAATTACTAGCCCGACATTGGAAGAGCATATCACCCACCTGAAAGAAGTTTTTGAAAGATTACGACGAGCCAACTTGAAGATCAATCCGGAGAAATGTAAGTTTTTCCAGAAAAGGTTGAAATATCTAGGTCACGTGGTCAGTGAAGAGGGTATCCATACGGATCCTGACAAAAGCGCCGCCATCAAGGAGCTGACGCCACAACAGAACATACGAGAGTTAAGGCTATTTCTAGGAGTAGTTTCGTGGTACCGAAGGTTCGTACCTGATTTTTCACGAGTCGCACACACGCACACGTCAATGTTGAAGAAAGGAAGGAGGTGGAAATGGTGCGAGGAACAGCAGGTGACATTCGAAGCGTTGAAGGACGCGCTCATACAAGCACCAGCATTGGCGTGCCCAGATTTTTCGAAAAGGTTCGGGTTACAGACTGATGCGAGCGATTACGGCCTTGGTGCAGTACTTACCCAGCGGTTTGACGACGAGGAACGAGTAATAGCCTATTCTACCGACGCACAGTGGTCGCAAAAGGGCATATTTGGTTCAAAACCACCTAGAAGCGACAAAACTTACCGATTTTTAAAATTTAAACGGGGTATTGTTCAGGAGCTAAAAAGCAAGAGATTCTCGACGCGTTTTTTTTAATTTTTTGTCTAAAAAGCATACAATAACTGCATACTCAAAATTTTTATAGGTGGTTTTGAACTTTAAAGGGGTCTTTTGCCCCTGATTCCAGATTTTCGGGGGGTTGTGGAAATTTTGAGTATGCAGTTATTGTATGCTTTATATGCTCTAGAATCTGTAGAACAGTCGAACAAATTTTTACAAAATTTTGTAATTTTGTTGCCCAGTGTATTTTTTTAGACAAAAAATAAAAAAAAAACGCGTCGGCAATCTCTTGCTTTTTAGCTCCCGAACAATACCCCGTTTACATTTTAAAAAGCGGCTAAGTTTTGTGCCCTCTGGGTTCAAAAACCTCACGAGACCACTGTGCGACGCCTGAATAAGGCCCAAACAAACTACTCGGCAACGGAGAAGGAGTGTCTAGCCATTGTTTGGGCTACCAGGAAGATGAGGCCATATTTGGAGGGGTACAATTTTACGGTAATCACTGATCACTTGGCTTTGAAATGGTTGAACGCGATCGAGAGTCCATCGGGCCGGATCGCTAGATGGGCGCTTGAATTGCAGCAGTACTCGTTCGACGTACGAGTACAATACCGGAAAGGCAAAATGAATGTGGTCGCACTCTCGACGCAGCCGCTGGAAGAACAATTGGGAAGTATGCAGGAGGATGGTATTACGTGCAAATGGTACACAACGAAAATGGCCGAAGTAGCGAGGGGGCCGGAGAAATTCCCCGATTACGTGATGGTGGGAGAACGATTGTTCCGACGAATAGGGAGTCAAATGGATGGCGAGGATGCGGTACCGTGGAAGTTATGCGTGCCGACATCGAAGAGAAGAGTGCTCAACGAAATACACGACACACCGAGCACAGAAAACATGGGTATACGGAAATCCATCGCGTGTGCAATGATGCGGTACTACTGGCCTGGAATGTTTAGAGACGTACTTAGAGACCTGCGTACGTGCAACAATGCCCCGCATGCCAAGTCTATAAGCCCAGCCAACAACAAGCTGCAGGTAAGATGCTCACGCAGATTTCTGATGAACCTTTTGCTACTGTTTGTGCAGATTTCGTTGGACAACTCCGAAGCATGGAAATACGATGGCATTAGTTTTTGTGGATAAATTCTCAAAATGGGTAGAAATCATGGCAATACGGAAGGCGACGACGGAGAATCTGATCAGAGGAATGAGGGAGAGAATTTTGGCCCGATTTGGCGTGCCAAAAATTGTAATCACAGACGATGGAGCACAATTCACAAGCCGGCATTTTAAGAGTTTCTACAAGAAGCTGGCATAAAGCACCAGCTAACGGCACCGTCCACACTCCAAGAGAATCCGAAGGAGAGAGCGAATCGTAATATCAAGAGGATGATAGCACAGTTCACTGGGAAGGAGCAAAAGATATGGGATGAGTTGTTGCCAGAGATGACACTTGCACTGAATACGAGCGTAGGCGAGTCAACAGGCTACAATCCAGCATTCGTAGTACATTTTAGGGAACCGAGGATCCCCAACGCAGCCGAGGAGAAGGTGACTCTCAGTGAAAAGATGGCAAAAATTAAGGTGTATCAGACTGTACGACGTAGACAACAACAAGCATCAGCGGAGCAGGCAAGGCATTGCAATTTACGTTGGAGACAGTGGGAACCGGCTGTGGGCGATCTGGTATTAGTAAACGAGCACCAGCTGTCCAAGGCAGTGGACAACTTAGCAGAAAAGTTGGCACCAAGATACAGTGGGCCTCATCGTGTCACGAACTACGTATCCCAGGTGATCCTCGAGCTAGGTGTATAACGGCAAAGGGAGAACGGCACATGTAAGCGAGTTAAAAGCGTACCATCAGGCGACAGTCGAAGAAAAAGCATGTCCGGCAGCAGAAAGACAAATACGTTCATACCGTGAGCGTGGTAAGTCGAAGGCGTCTCGCCAAGCCCCAAATGGGGTCTTCACCGAAGTTCCCATCAGGGAACAAAGCAGACGGCCGACGGCGATAGCAACAACACAACACGCGCCATCATCAGTACCGCGTAGTAGAAACTGACATTTCACCGAGGTCTTCGTCGGGGAGCGCACAGAGCAACTGGCCGAAGTGAGAGCAACACAATGCGCGTCAACAAGGTCTCACCAATTCAAGTCCAAATGGCTTAAGAACCGAACGCGCAAGGGTAGGCACCGATCAACAGGTGGTAGACGGTGACCGGAGTGGGTGGCACGTAGCACAAAGCAGATGGCGATGAACTACGCCAACAACATAGCCAGCCAATGCTATAACCTAATGACAGAATTTTGTATAACATTTCATTTTAGAACAAGGCCCATATCGCGAGAGATTATCCCATAGAAAAAAGAAACATCGAATCGATCGTCAAGCGGAAATCCCTTCAGCGAACATTCATCAGGCACCACAATACCAAGCGCCACAAAACATACACACGTTGACACAAGTTGGTACACGCTACCCCAATGGAGCATCAGCAGCATCACACACACAAAGCATATGAGGAAGTGGAATTATCCTGCAAGAACAAAATACCTAACAAAGAGGACCGCGAAGACAATGCTGTCTGGAAAACCACTATTAGAAGAACAGCGAGGACGGGCCTCGTAACGGTAACCCTCGTTGCGGCAGGTGAGGGCTTTAGGTCCCACACATGAACACACTCTTCCTTAATTTTAATATGAATATTTTGAAATCATGAGTTTCTAAATTTTTGGAACACCCTATTGTACCTAGTTACATGCTTATTTATATATATTTGAATATTTATTATATTATACCAAATTGAATTCTGCGGTATAAATTGGTATAAACACAGATATTTTTCTGGATGCTCTAATATACATTTTTCCCCGAACCCCCTAATACACATTTTAATAATTAGGCAAAAAAATACGAGCCGCTAACCAAGCGACAATTCTAGTTTGCAATAAACAAATATTGCACAAACAAAGTAACCGGCAATACAGCAAGCAAAAGGGTCAGCCAACTCAAGCAGCGGTGCTTTGTTCACATTCACGCGCACGCCTACATATTTGGGCAACCCAATGCAATCATAGCATAAAGATGAGAAGGAAAAGCGTTGTTAGCACACGATGGGAATGCAGAAAATTTAGCAGCATCACACATAGTAAGGAATATATGGCCAGCTGATCTAAGCAGCGCTAGCACCAATATGCGCGAGCGGGCGTAAGGCGGCTTTCCAGGTGGAAAGGGCGCACACATAAAAAGTTATAGAACTATTAATATAAAGTAAATTATATTGTATATATATCGAGCTACGGTAAATAATGTAGTAACCTAGGATTAGGATTTTTTATTGTAAAATAACTGTCCGCTTGCGCGTGGACAAGTATAAAAGGCGACAATTTCGCTAAGTCAGGGAGAAGATAGATAGGCATAGTAGCCTGCTGACGCATTGCTCAGCGGTGGAAGAAGTTCTTGGGATTTCCTAACTCACGAACTTTACATTTTATATACATTAGAGGTTTTTCTAACTCTACTGTTTTGAAGGCTAGTGGTGGTTTCCTACCTTCGCAACCTTTAGAAGATTTATACACAGGGGGGGTTTTTCTAACTCCGCTGTTGGGAAGGTTAGTGGTGGTTTGCTACCTCCGCGACCTTTAGTAGAGCAGGGTATCATTAGGGCATACGCGGTGGGGTTTCCTAGCCTCGCCATATCAGAAGTAGTTTTGAATAAAGTAACACTGAATTACCTAAACGAACATATATTTGGATAAAACTTATTAAACAGGGGTTTCCTCTTTAAAAGGAGGCGCTCTACCTGAGCTCTGTGGCCAGTCAAGGCTAATGAATTAAACAACCGTCTTCCCGCACGTTCCTTGGGTATCTGCCGATCATATCCCGTCTAGCTTTGCGCAAACCATCTTTTAGATGACCCTGCCCGGGGATGGGTCACCAAGTGTCTCTTCCCCCTACTTCCGTTGTTAAGCTAATGGTTCCCGTTCGAAGAAGTTGTGGCATGCGTCGGCTATGCCTCCACAGTAGAGGCAGCTCGGGGTTTCAACCTTGCCATTCTGTGAAGGTATTCGACCTCTCCATGAGGCCCTTTCAATCATAGCTCCACTTCGGGAATTAATTCCTTCGTCCACCTTCCTGTATCACTGCTGCTCCATTGTAGTTGCCAGCAACGGATCCATTATACTCTTGCCTGCCCGTCTACAAAATATTTACGCACTGCTGAGCCGAGGTCATAAATTATTTTTCTTTCCTTAGCAAGAAGGTATAGTGGTACAGTCCCCGCAGTGACCTGGAGAGCATCGGCGGTGACTGTGCGGTATACTGAGGTAATCCGGAGGGCCCATCTGCGTTGCACCGTGGTGACAGGTGCTCGGTGCTTCCGTGTTTTCATTGTATTAGCCCAGATTTTTGTACCGTGCAACAATACAGAATCTGAGGCTTTCTTATGCAAGGCCCGCCTATGCTCGCCATTACGCGACTCAGATAGTGTGCGACGCCTTCTAGCATAAGCTTCTGAGAAACTAGCTTTCTGTCTAGCCTCACCCCTAGATATTTTATGGACCTACGCGTTTCTATTTGTTGATACCCAACAGACATGTTGATGATGGTAAGAATTCGTCTCTTCATGATCATCAAGATCTCCGTCTTTGATGTAGCCAGCTAAAGGCTGTAATCGGGCATCCATCTTTCTACGCTGCGCATCACCTAATTTAGTGTGATCTGTGCCACGTCTCAGTTTCGTGCTGTTATCACAATAGCCACATCGTCTGCAAAAGCAACAAGAAAGGGGCTTTTTGGCATCTGCAAGCGAAGAATACTGACATACGTAGCATTCCAAAGGTCGGGGCCCAACATTATCATTAATATGCTTTCCAAAAAGTAATCAATCAAACCGGTAATCATTCAACAATATTAATACATGGATTGAATCTAACTGTCTGCTTCCTTCCACGTTCAGATCGGCGGAGGCTAGTAGCTTCGTTACGTATTGAAACAGCTGTATCCCCTGCCGATGGTGTTTTTGTATCAATAGAATCCATTCCCTTTTTGCTCTTTAGCGCATCAGTATCAATTTCGATGTCATCTGGACTTACGTAGTCGTTCAAACGTCGTTGGTTTTGATGTCGTTTAATCCCCATTTAGATGTTTGTACTACGTACAATTTACTGCCCAAAAGCTTATGAATTTTTCGACCCACCGTTGAGACCCGGAATAGTTACCGGCGATCACTTTCTCCCCTTTCGAATTTTTTTTTTTTATTTTCGATCTTATCTTTTTTCTCTAGAAACAATGCTGCCAAAATTATTATCGGTTGGCGACCATGCAACAGCTCTGATGGCGATTTGCCGGAAAGCAGATTTGGTGTTGCTCAATATGTAGCCAAATATAGGTACAAGGCACGTTCAGCATGATGCTCATCTATCATAATTTTCGTAAAAGCCTCTTTAAATGTCCGTACTCCTCTTTCTGCGAGACCATTCGAAGCCGGATAAAAGGGGGCTGTCGTGAGGTGCTTTATAGCGTTTCGTTCGCAAAACTCCTTAAATTCACGTGCTGTGAATTGCGTTTCATTATCTGTAACGATGGTTACAGGCAAGCCTTCCACAGAAAAAATTCGTTGAAGCGCAGCCATTGTTGTTGCGGCAGCCAACTACATTGTATATGGGAATCGCGAATATGCGTCTACTTCGATAGGCCAAATACAGTTAAAAAAAAGGACCAATCCAAATGAATTCTCTACCACGGACATGTCAGTTCCGGCCAGGGAGAAAACGTTTGTTTCGGTGACGTTGCGGTTGATTGGCATACACGACAGCTTGCATTTTCGATTTCTTTGGCAATACCAGGGAACCAAACATATCGTCTGGCCAACTCATTTCATGCGTTCCTTACCCCAATGGCCTTCATGAAAAAGCGTAAGTACTTTAGTTTGCAGTAACCGGGGTAACACGACTCTTGTATGATCACTCTGCAAGGATAAGCATAATTTTCGATTAACAAATGGCTTAAGATTACCTGGTGTTTCAGGATGAGCTGGCCAGCGAGATTCGATGTAGTTTGATACAAGGCGCAAGAAATCATCATTTCGTGTAGCATCAGCCACCACTTTTGCTCCTAGTGGATATTCTTGAATTGTAGTGCAGTAGATCTTATCCACATCTAACGTTTTCTTCTCTGACTCGTCAAAACTGGGATCTGAGCCGGTCGGGAGTCTAGACAGGGCATCAGCATTTGCGTTTTCAGATGGTTTCCTGTAGCGGATATTGCAATCGTATGCCTGAATTAGTATTGCCCACCGCTGTAGACGATGTAAAGTCATAACAGGGAGCCTTTTTTCTGGATGAAATAAGGTTGTGAGCGATTGGTGGTCGGTTCCAAGCTCAAAGTGACGGCCATACAAATATTGGTGGAATTTTGTAACACCGTATATGATGGGTAGTGCCACCTTTTCGATTTGTGACTATCTTACGTGGCTGCTGTTGAGTATTTTTGATGCGTGCGCTATAGGTTTCTCGGAACCATCCTCATATCGATGGAAGATAGCAGCACCAATGCCATACTGCGAAGCATCAACAGCTAAAGCCTCAGGAAAATAATGATATAAAATTTAAAAATGTTTCATTTAACAAAACTAGAGGATATACAAGTTATTGGTTTCTCTTGTGAGAAACTACAAAAATAAATTTTTTGGACGACTCGAAGTCATTGTTCTTTATTATATTAATGCAACTTAATTACTAAATTACAATATATTTCTTACTTCTATTTATCCGATGAAGTCACGTTGGTTAACCAGGTGATTACTATTTGTTGTTGCATTTCTGTACATTCCCAAGAATGGTAACGCACGGTCAGCGATTGCGCACTTCCGCGTATTCTTGCTGTTGTGGCATTTCTGTCCATTCAGAAGAATGGTAACGCACAGTCAACGATTGCGCGTATTGTGTCATATGCCGTGGGGTAACGACTTAAATGTAGGTCACATGCTTAGGAAGAATTGCATACTGTTGTCCTATGAAAGTTACGTATTTATATGTGGGCAGTTTTGGTGCCCAATTTCAGAGTATGTGGTATTAACTCCTCCCCCTTTAAAGTATGCAGCGTCCTCGTTGTATGGCATTTCGTTTCTGGGTACAGTGGGGATTTCCCTTGAACTGCTGGTATTCACTTGAATGTTTATTCTCATTTTCTTCTTAGAATTTAATTTTGTGGCAATCGTTGTGGCCAGTAGGATAATCAGTGATAGCGTGATTTCGAAGAGCATGTAAAAATGCTTATTTTGTATTTTAAATTGACATCATCTATTTTTCTGATGTTCGCTATATTGAGCTCTTTCAAGATTTGCAAAGAAAGAACTTCTTCAAGATTTGCTGTAACATTTGTCGATTTGACGATTGCTGGTAGGGGCTTTGCAAACAATTGATTTTTATTAACAAAGTGTTTGTCTCCAATTAATAAGCTTGAATTATCGAACCTAATCAAAAATGTACCATGCAGATTGACTTCTTTTTTATCTATTTTCAAGGGTACATTGTAACTATTGATAAATAATAATCCGGGCATTATTTCTTCTATGGTGGGCATATGGTGACTGTTTATTAGAGTGCAGTTGGATGAATATCCTTTTAAAAGGTTTGGTATGCAGGAGGTTAACGTGACTTCTTTTATACTATTTTGCTTACATAAAGTTAAATTGTTTATATTTTTACAACTACCTCTTACACCAAATATTTCATTGTTACAAATTATTAAGTTTTCGTATTCTAGTTTTATTGCTTTATGGCTTTGTTTTACAGCTTTGTCTTTTATTAATTTACAAGACTCTTTGCTTGTTAAAGGGAATTTTACAATATAAATCATGGAAGATAAATTTGATGCGATTTTGACATCACTTAATTCTATTGCATCGATTAAATTTAGATAAGGCATATTTTGTTTTTGTAGTGTTTCTTCAATTACAATTAATTCTCCATTAGATAATATAAATGAGTTTATAACTCCGGCTTTTGCCCATTGTATTGAGTAATCTATGTTTATTAATTCTTCTTTAATGAATTTCAATTTTCTTTCAATATTTTTTTCTATTTCTAATTTAAGGGCATCGCCCGAATTTATTTGGCCTAAAATTGTATTTGAAATATGAGTTAAATTATTTATTCTTTCGAAAATAGATTTATTTATTATTACTTGTTGGTTATTATTATTTACTTTATCGCTTAGTATTTTAAAATCTTCGTGGTCAGGGGATCCGGCAAGCCATTTCCAGGCTGTGCCGAGTGCTTCAATTGCTCTTTTGGTTTTCCTGGGTTTCAGCTGGTATGGGAGGGGTCGGATGGATTTTACTTCTTGGGAAAGGAATGGGTAACTTCGACTTTTCCTAGTTATGGTATGTTCTATTGTGGCGTGTATGTTGTCGAGTAGGGAGTCGTACTGGTCGAGTTCAATTGTGAGTTAGTCGAAATGTTCCGGTTTGAACCTTCGCGGTTCCTATGTCTATTGTTACTATGGGACTGGTCGTATAATCCAAAATTTGGGTTTCCGCATTGCAGGGGGCAAGTACGATCCTGCAAAAGAAGAGTGTGATTTACTTTTTGGTATGGCTTTTGTGCACGGTGCGGCCAGATTGTGCTAAAATTGTGTTGCCTTGGTCTTCTAGTAGTATTTCCTTTTTATAACGCGGTGTTAGTTTTTTCCTGGTCTTTTGTTTATTTTTACATAAATAACGTCGTTACTGTTGTATGTGCGGAACTCGGTCCTATCTTTATTATGAAGTCGTAAGTCTTTTTCTTGTTTATTTTTAAGATTTTGGACATTTTCTTCTCTGTCCAATGTTATTGGATTTGGTCCTACTATTCTTCCGAAAAATACTTCTACTGGTTTACGTTTGGTAGTGGAATGAATGGAATAGTTATACTTGAATATGGCTCTATTTAGGAGGTCCTTAAAGTCGGTGTGGGTGTTTTCCGCTTTGGTGCAACGCAGCACTTCGGCAAGTGTGGAATGGAACCGTTCTATTTGTCCGTTTATTGAACTTTTGTATGGAGTTTTGAATATTTCAATACCATATTCATTTTCTAGCATAAAGGTTATAGGGGCTGCGTTAAGTGATTTTTCGTTGGCGCCACTGATAAACTTACGTGGAAGGATGCCAACAGTAAAACACGATGAAGAAGATTCCATGAACTAATGTTTATTAAAGTCACTGCAAGTTACAAGGTAAACCGGAACTCTGCTTTATGTCATCCGTTTTGGCATTCAAGTATGACGTGCTGAACTCTGACAAGTAAAGAGTTACCATTAAATGATAACATTAAAAGTAACACACTTAACTTTCAAATTTTTTAATAAAGAATGAATAATAACAATCCAAATATCATCCGTAAGATGTTCATGACTTCTTGTTGATGACTTCTTTTTTATCTATTTTCAAGGGTCCATTGTAACTATTGATAAATAATAATCCCGGCATTATTTCTTGTATGGTGGGCATATGGTGACTGTTTATTAGAGTGCAGTTGGATGAATATCCTTTTAAAAGGTTTGGTATGCTGGAGATTAACGTGACTTCTTTTATACTATTTTGCTTACATAAAGTTAAATTGTTTATATTCTTACAACTACCTCGTACACCAAATATTTCATTGTTACAAATTATTAAGTTTTCGTATTCTAGTTTTATTGCTTTATGGCTTTGTTTTACAGCTTTGTCTTTTATCAATTTACAAGACTCTTTGCTTGTTAAAGGGAATTTTACAATATAAATCATGGAAGATAAATTTGATGCGATTTTGTAATCACTTAATTCTATTGCCTCCATTAAATTTAGATAAGGCATATTTTGTTTTTCTAGTTTCTTCAATTACAATTAATTCTCCATTAGATAATGTAAATGAGTTTCTAACTCCGGCTTTTGCCCATTGTATTGAGTAATCTATGTTTATTAATTCTTCTTTAATGAATTTCAATTTTCTTTCAATATTTTTTTCTATTTCTAATTTAAGGGCATCGCCCGAATTTATTTCGCTTAAAATTGTATTTGAAATATGAGTTAAATTATTTATTCTTTCGAAAATAGATTTATTTATTATTACTTGTTGGTTATTATTATTTACTTTATCGCTTAGTATTTTAAAATCTTCGTGGTCAGGGGATCCAGCAAGCCATTTCCAGGCTGTGCCGAGTGCTTCAATTGCTCTTTTGGTTGTCCTGGGTTTCAGCTGGTATAGGAGGGATCGGATGGATTTTACTTCTTGGGAAAGGAATGGGTAACTTCGGCTTTTCGTAGTTATGGTATGTTCTATTGTGGCGTGTATGTTGTCGAGTAGGGTGTTTTCCGCTTTGGTGCAACGCAGCAGTTCGGAAAGTGTGGAATGGAACCGTTCTATTTGTCCGTTTATTGAACTTTTGTATGGAGGAGTTTTGAATATTTCAATACCGTATTCATTTTCTAGCATAAAGGTTATAGGGGCTGCGTTTAGGGATTTTTCGTTGTCGCCACTGATAAACTTACGTGGAAGGATGCCAACAGTAAAACACGATGAAGAAGATTCCATGAACTAATGTTTATTAAAGTCACTGCAAGTTACAAGGTAAACCGGAACTCTGCTTTATGTCATCCGTTTTGGCATGCAAGTATGACGTGCTGAACTCTGACAAGTAAAGAGTTACCATTAAATGATACCATTAAAAGTAACACACTTAACTTTAAAATTTTTTAATAAAGAATGAATAATAACAATCCAAATATCATCCGTAAGATGTTCATGACTTCTTTTTTATCTATTTTCAAGGGTCCATTGTAACTATTGATAAATAATAATCCCGGCATTATTTCTTCTATGGTGGGCATATGGTGACTGTTTATTAGAGTGCAGTTGGATGAATATCCTTTTAAAAGGTTTGGTATGCAGGAGATTAACGTGACTTCTTTTATACTATTTTGCTTACATAAAGTTAAATTGTTTATATTCTTACAACTACCTCTTACACCAAATATTTCATTGTTACAAATTATTAAGTTTTCGTATTCTAGTTTTATTGCTTTATGGCTTTGTTTTACAGCTTTGTCTTTTATTAATTTACAAGACTCTTTGCTTGTTAAAGGGCATTTTACAATATAAATAATGGAAGATAAATTTGATGCGATTTTGACATCACTAAATTCTATTGCCTCGATTAAATTTAGATAAGGCATATTTTGTTTTTCTAGTGTTTCTTCAATTACAATTAATTCTCCATTAGATAATATAAATGAGTTTATAAATCCGGCTTTTGCCCATTGTATTGAGTAATCTATGTTTATTAATACTTCTTTAATGAATTTCAATTTTCTTTCAATATTTTTTCTATTTCTAATTTAAGGGCATCGCCCGATTTTATTTCGCTTAAGATTGTATTTGAAATATGAGTTAAATTATTTATTCTTTCGAAAATAGATTTATTTATTATTACTTGTTGGTTATTATTATTTACTTTATCGCTTAGTATTTTAAAATCTTCGTGGTCAGGGGATCCAGCAAGCCATTTCCAGGCTGTGCCGAGTGCTTCAATTGCTTTTTTGGTTTTCCTGGGTTTCAGCTGGTATAGGAGGGATCGGATGGATTTTACTTCTTGGGAAAGGAATGGGTAACTTCGGCTTTTCGTAGTTATGTATGTTCTATCATTCCCACAACAGCCGGTTCTATCGCACCGGAATGACCCGGGTTTTTTCACCCGGCCAAGGGCTGTTATTTCAGTGTAACCCTGTCCAATCTGGGGCAGGGCGAAGCACTGTTAACAACAACAACAACATGTATGTTCTATTGTGGCGTGTATGTTGTCGAGTAGGGAGTCGTACTGGTCGAGTTCAATAGTGTGAATTAGTCGAAATGTTCCGGTTTGAACCTTCGAGGTTCCTATGTCTATTGTTACTATGGGACTGGCCGTATAATCCAAAATTTGGGTTTCCGCATTGCAGGGGGCAAGTACGATCCTGCAAAAGAAGAGTGTGATTTACTTTTTGATATGGCTTTTGTGCACGGTGCTGCCAGATTGTGCTAAAATTGTGTTGCCTTGGTCTTCTAGTAGTATTTCCTTTTTATAACGCGGTGTTAGTTTGTTTCCTAGTCTTTTGTTTATTTTTACATAAATAACGTCGTTACTGTTGTATGTCCGGAACTCGGTCCTATCTTTATTATGAAGTCGTAAGTCTTTTTCTTGTTTATTTTTAAGATTTTGGACATTTTCTTCTCTGTCCAATGTTATTGGATTTGGTCCTACTATTCTTCCGAAAAATACTTCTACTGGTTTACGTTTGGTAGTGGAATGAATGGAATAGTTATACTTGAATATGGCTCTATTTAGGAGGTCCTTAAAGTCGGTGTGGGTGTTTTCCGCTTTGGTGCAACGCAGCACTTCGGCAAGTGTGGAATGGAACCGTTCTATTTGTCCGTTTATTGAACTTTTGTATGGAGTTTTGAATATTTCAATACCATATTCATTTTCTAGCATAAAGGTTATAGGGGCTGCGTTAAGTGATTTTTCGTTGGCGCCACTGATAAACTTACGTGGAAGGATGCCAACAGTAAAACACGATGAAGAAGATTCCATGAACTAATGTTTATTAAAGTCACTGCAAGTTACAAGGTAAACCGGAACTCTGCTTTATGTCATCCGTTTTGGCATTCAAGTATGACGTGCTGAACTCTGACAAGTAAAGAGTTACCATTAAATGATACCATTAAAAGTAACACACTTAACTTTAAAATTTTTTAATAAAGAATGAATAATAACAATCCAAATATCATCCGTAAGATGTTCATGACTTCTTTTTTATCTATTTTCAAGGGTCCATTGTAACTATTGATAAATAATAATCCGGGCGTTATTTCTTCTATGGTGGGCATATGGTGACTTGTTATTAGAGTGCAGTTGGATGAATATGCTTTTAAAAGGTTTGGTATGCAGGAGGTTAACGTGACTTCTTTTATACTATTTTGCTTACATAAATTTAAATTGTTTATATTCTTACAACTACCTCTTACACCAAATATTTCATTGTTACAAATTATTAAGTTTTAGTATTCTAGTTTTATTGCTTTATGGCTTTGTTTTACAGCTTTGTCTTTTATTAATTTACAAGACTCTTTGCTTGTTAAAGGGCATTTTACAATATAAATAATGGAAGATAAATTTGATGCGATTTTGACATCACTAAATTCTATTGCCTCGATTAAATTTAGATAAGGCATATTTTGTTTTTCTAGTGTTTCTTCAATTACAATTAATTCTCCATTAGATAATATAAATGAGTTTATAAATCCGGCTTTTGCCCATTGTATTGAGTAATCTATGTTTATTAATACTTCTTTAATGAATTTCAATTTTCTTTCAATATTTTTTCTATTTCTAATTTAAGGGCATCGCCCGATTTTATTTCGCTTAAGATTGTATTTGAAATGTGAGTTAAATTATTTATTCTTTCGAAAATAGATTTATTTATTATTACTTGTTGGTTATTATTATTTACTTTATCGCTTAGTATTTTAAAATCTTCGTGGTCAGGGGATCCAGCAAGCCATTTCCAGGCTGTGCCGAGTGCTTCAATTGCTTTTTTGGGTTTCCTGGGTTTCAGCTGGTATAGGAGGGATCGGATGGATTTTACTTCTTGGGAAAGGAATGGGTAACTTCGGCTTTTCGTAGTTATGTATGTTCTATTGTGGCGTGTATGTTGTCGAGTAGGGAGTCGTACTGGTCGAGTTCAATAGTGTGTCTTAGTCGAAATGTTTCGGTTTGAACCTTCGAGGTTCCTATGTCTATTGTTACTATGGGACTGGTCGTATAATCCAAAATTTGGGTTTCCGCATTGCAGGGGGCAAGTACGATCCTGGAAAAGAAGAGTGTGATTTACTTTTTGATATGGCGTTTGTGCACGGTGCGGCCAGATTGTGCTAAAATTGTGTAGCCTTGGTCTTCTAGTAGTATTTCCTTTTTATAACGCAGTGTTAGTTTGTTTCCTAGTCTTTTGTTTATTTTTACATAAATAACGTCGTTACTGTTGTATGTGCGGAACTCGGTCCTATCTTTATTATGAAGTCGTAAGTCTTTTTCTTGTTTATTTTTAAGATTTTGGACATTTTCTTCTCTGTCCAATGTTATTGGATTTGGTCCTACTGTTCTTCCGAAAAATACTTCTACTGGTTTACGTGTGGTAGTGGAATGAATGGAATAGTTATACTTGAATATGGCTCTATTTCGGAGGTCCTTAAAGTCGGTGTGGGTGTTTTACGCTTTGGTGCAACGCAGCACTTCGGAAAGTGTGGAATGGAACCGTTCATTTGTCCGTTTATTGAACTTTTGTATGGAGGGGTTTTGAATGTTGCAATACCGTATTCATTTTCTAGCATAAAGGTTATAGGGGCTGCGTTTAGGGATTTTTCGTTGTCGCCACTGATAAACTTACGTGGAAGGATGCCAACAGTAAAGCACGATGAAGAAGATTCCATGAACTAATGTTTATTAAAGTCACTGCAAGTTACAAGGTAAACCGGAACTCTGCTTTATGTCATCCGTTTTGGCATGCAAGTATGACGTGCTGAACTCTGACAAGTAAAGAGTTACCATTAAATGATAACATTAAAAGTAACACACTTAACTTTCAAATTTTTTAATAAAGAATGAATAATAACAATCCAAATATCATCCGTAAGATGTTCATGACTTCTTGTTGATGACTTCTTTTTTATCTATTTTCAAGGGTCCATTGTAACTATTGATAAATAATAATCCCGGCATTATTTCTTCTATGGTGGGCATATGGTGACTGTTTATTAGAGTGCAGTTGGATGAATATCCTTTTAAAAGGTTTGGTATGCAGGAGGTTAACGTGACTTCTTTTATACTATTTTGCTTACATAAAGTTAAATTTTTTATATTCTTACAACTACCTCTTACACCAAATATTTCATTGTTACAAATTATTAAGTTTTCGTATTCTAGTTTTATTGCTATATGGCTTTGTTTTACAGCTTTGTCTTTTATTAATTTACAAGACTCTTTGCTTGGTAAAGGGAGTTTTCCAATATAAATCATGGAAGATAAATTTGATGCGATTTTGACATCACTAAATTCTATTCCTTTCTTCGTTAAATGGTCATCTAACCGCCTGGGCGATTTTGACCGTCCAACATAGCTCGCCAGTCGCTTCTTGGTTGCGCCAACTGGCGCCAATTGGAAACACCGCGGGATCGCAAATCGGTCTCCACTTGGTCTTTCCATCGGAGTGGTGGTCTCCCTCTTCCTCTGCTTCCACCGGCGGGTGGCGATAAGAATACCTTCTGGGCTGGAGCATCTTCGCCCATTCGCACTACGTGGCCTAGCCAGCGAAGCCGCTGTGTTTTAATTCGCTGAACTATGTCGGCGTCTGCGTAAAGTTCATACAGCTCATCATTAAATCTTCTTCGGTACTCGCCGTCGCCAACGCGTAGAGGTCCACAAATCTTTCGAAGAACCTTTCTCTCGAATACTCCCAGAGCCGCCTCATCAGATGTTGTTAGTGTCCACGCTTCTGCACCATATAGCAGGACGGGTGCGATGAGTGACTTGTAGAGTTTTATTTTCGTTCGTCGAGAGAGGACTTTACTTTTCAATTGCCTACTCAAGCCGAAGTAGCATTTGTTTGCAAGAGTAATTCTTCGTCGGATTTCTAGGCTAACATTATTGTTGGTATTAATGCTGGTTCCCAGGTAAACGAAGTCCTTTACTATTTCGAAATTATTGCTGCCAACAGTGGCTTGGTTGCCAAGGCGCGAATGCGCTGACTCTTTGCATGATGACAGAAGGTACTTCGTTTTGCCCTCGTTCACCACCAATCCCATTTTCTCCGCTTCTTTTTCTAATTTGGAGTAAGCAGAAGTTACGGCGCGGTTGTTAAGGCCAATGATATCAATATCGTCAGCATATGCCAACAGTTGCACGCTTTTATAAAATATTGTTCCAGCGCGGTTAAGTTCTGCAGCTTGTATTATTTTCTCCAGCATTAAATTAAAGAAATCGCACGATAGGGGGTCACCCTGTCTGAAACCTCGTTTAGTTTCGAACGGCTCGGAGAGGTACTTCCCAATTCTGACCGGTGTTGCTCAAGGTCATTTTGCATAGCCGTATAAGTTTTGCGGGGAAACCAAATTCAGACATGCGGCATATAGGCAGCTCCTTTTCGTGCTATCGAAAGCGGCTTTAAAATCAACAAAGAGATGATGCGTGTCGATTCTTTTTTCACGGGTTTTTTCCAAGATTTGGCGTATTGTAAAAATCTGGTCGATGGTAGATTTACCAGGTCTGGAGCCACACTGATAAGGTCCAATCAGTCTGTTCACATCAGGCTTCAGTCTTTCCCACAATACGCTTGATAGGACCTTATATGCGATATTCAAAAGGCTGATTCCGCGATAGTTGGCGCAGTTTGCAGTATCGCCCTTGTGGATTGGACAGAGAACACTTAGATTCCAATCTTCAGGCATGCATTCATCAGACCAAATTCTGCATAGAAGCTGATGCATGCGCCTTACCAGCTCCTCGCCTCCGTGTTTGAATAGCTCAGCAGGCAAACCATCAGCGCCAGCTGCTTTATTGTTTTTCAATCGCGATATTGCTATTCGCACCTCATTATAGTCGGGTTGTGGAACGTCAATTCCATCATCTTCGATTGTGGGCTCGGGTTCGGCATCTTCTCTGGTTTCTTGCTCAGTTTCTCCATTTAAAAGGGCAGAGAAGTGATCCCTCCATATTCTGAGTGCTCTCTGAACATCGGTCACCAGGTCGCTGTTCTCATTCTTACAGGAGTTTGCCCCGGGTTTGAAACCTTCTGTCATTCGCCGAATTTTTTGATAGAATTTTCGGGCATTATTCCCGTTGGCCAGCATCTCAAGCTCCTTTATTTCACGCTTTTCTGCCTCTCTTTTTTTCGCCCAGAAAAGCCGCCTCGCTTCCCTCTTCAACACGCGGTAGTGTTCACACACACTCCTCGTTGCATTCGATCTCTATTCTCTCTATGGCGCGATATACAACAGGTATATCATCATAAACCTCCTAAGAGATTTTTGCGCCAAGCTTCTCTTCCAATTTGTGGTGTGCCGATTTGAATTTTCCCTACAAATTGGTGGGACCTACAGTTTTTTGCCGACTCCGAACGGCATCTACAAAGGAGACGAATTTTTGCTGAGAAGCCTGTCATGGCAGAAATACACTCGGAGAGTTTGCCAAACCACTGCCGAGGGGCGACCCCGTTTTGAAAAACTTTTTTCAAATCACTTTTGATGTTACCTGTACCAGGGCTTGAACCATGGACCTTCGGTGTGGTAGGCCGGCAACACTACCTTCACACCACGGCGGCCGATCTCTATTGCCTCGAATTAATTTAGATAAGGCGCATTTTGTTTTTCTAGTGTTTCTTCAATTACAATTAATTCTCCATTAGATACTATAAATGAGTTTATAAATCCGGTTTTTGCCCATTGTATTGAGTAATCTATGTTTATTAATTCTTCTTTAATGAATTTCAATTTTCTTTCAATATTTTTTCTATTTCTAATTTAAGGGCATCGCCCGAATTTATTTAGCTTAAAATTGTATTTGAAATATGAGTTAAATTATTTATTCTTTCGAAAATAGATTTATTTATTATTACTTGTTGGTTATTATTATTTACTTTATCGCTTAGTATTTTAAAATCTTCTTGGTCAGGGGATCCAGCAAGCCATTTCCAGGCTGTGCCGAGTGCTTCAATTGCTCTTTTGGTTTTCCTGGGTTCAGCTGGTATAGGAGGGGTCGGATGGATTTTACTTCTTGGGAAAGGAATGGGTAACTTCGACTTTTCCTAGTTATGGTATGTTCTATTGTAGCGTGTATGTTGTCGAGTAGGGAGTTCAATAGTGTGAATTAGTCGAAATGTTCCGGTTTGAACCTTCGAGGTTCCTATGTCTATTGTTACTATGGGACTGGTCGTATAATCCAAAATTTGGGTTTCCGCATTGCAGGGGGCAAGCAAGATCCTGAAAAAGAAGAGTGTGATTTACTTTTTGATATGGCTTTTGTGCACGGTGCTGCCAGATTGTGCTAAAATTGTGTTGCCTTGGTCTTCTAGTAGTATTTCCTTTTTATAACGCGGTGTTAGTTTGTTTCCTAGTCTTTTGTTTATTTTTACATAAATAACGTCGTTACTGTTGTATGTCCGGAACTCGGTCCTATCTTTATTATGAAGTCGTAAGTCTTTTTCTTGTTTATTTTTAAGATTTTGGACATTTTCTTCTCTGTCCAATGTTATTGGATTTGGTCCTACTGTTCTTCCGAAAAATACTTCTACTGGTTTACGTTTGGTAGTGGAATGAATGGAATAGTTATACTTGAATATGGCTCTATTTCGGAGGTCCTTAAAGTCGGTGTGGGTGTTTTCCGCTTTGGTGCAACGCAGCACTTCGGAAAGTGTGGAATGGAACCGTTCTATTTGTCCGTTTATTGAACTTTTGTATGGAGGAGTTTTGAATATTTCAATACCGTATTCATTTTCTAGCATAAAGGTTATAGGGGCTGCGTTTAGGGATTTTTCGTTGTCGCCACTGATAAACTTACGTGGAAGGATGCCAACAGTAATACGATGAAGAAGATTCCATGAACTAATGTTTATTAAAGTCACTGCAAGTTACAAGGTAAACCGGAACTCTGCTTTATGTCATCCGTTTTGGCATGCAAGTATGACGTGCTGAACTCTGACAAGTAAAGAGTTACCATTAAATGATAACATTAAAAGTAACACACTTAACTTTCAAATTTTTTAATAAAGAATGAATAATAACAATCCAAATATCATCCGTAAGATGTTCATGACTTCTTGTTGATGACTTCTTTTTTATCTATTTTCAAGGGTCCATTGTAACTATTGATAAATAATAATCCCGGCATTATTTCTTCTATGGTGGGCATATGGTGACTGTTTATTAGAGTGCAGTTGGATGAATATCCTTTTAAAAGGTTTGGTATGCAGGAGGTTAACGTGACTTCTTTTATACTATTTTGCTTACATAAAGTTAAATTTTTTATATTCTTACAACTACCTCTTACACCAAATATTTCATTGTTACAAATTATTAAGTTTTCGTATTCTAGTTTTATTGCTATATGGCTTTGTTTTACAGCTTTGTCTTTTATTAATTTACAAGACTCTTTGCTTGGTAAAGGGAGTTTTCCAATATAAATCATGGAAGATAAATTTGATGCGATTTTGACATCACTAAATTCTATTCCTTTCTTCGTTAAATGGTCATCTAACCGCCTGGGCGATTTTGACCGTCCAACATAGCTCGCCAGTCGCTTCTTGGTTGCGCCAACTGGCGCCAATTGGAAACACCGCGGGATCGCAAATCGGTCTCCACTTGGTCTTTCCATCGGAGTGGTGGTCTCCCTCTTCCTCTGCTTCCACCGGCGGGTGGCGATAAGAATACCTTCTGGGCTGGAGCATCTTCGCCCATTCGCACTACGTGGCCTAGCCAGCGAAGCCGCTGTGTTTTAATTCGCTGAACTATGTCGGCGTCTGCGTAAAGTTCATACAGCTCATCATTAAATCTTCTTCGGTACTCGCCGTCGCCAACGCGTAGAGGTCCACAAATCTTTCGAAGAACCTTTCTCTCGAATACTCCCAGAGCCGCCTCATCAGATGTTGTTAGTGTCCACGCTTCTGCACCATATAGCAGGACGGGTGCGATGAGTGACTTGTAGAGTTTTATTTTCGTTCGTCGAGAGAGGACTTTACTTTTCAATTGCCTACTCAAGCCGAAGTAGCATTTGTTTGCAAGAGTAATTCTTCGTCGGATTTCTAGGCTAACATTATTGTTGGTATTAATGCTGGTTCCCAGGTAAACGAAGTCCTTTACTATTTCGAAATTATTGCTGCCAACAGTGGCTTGGTTGCCAAGGCGCGAATGCGCTGACTCTTTGCATGATGACAGAAGGTACTTCGTTTTGCCCTCGTTCACCACCAATCCCATTTTCTCCGCTTCTTTTTCTAATTTGGAGTAAGCAGAAGTTACGGCGCGGTTGTTAAGGCCAATGATATCAATATCGTCAGCATATGCCAACAGTTGCACGCTTTTATAAAATATTGTTCCAGCGCGGTTAAGTTCTGCAGCTTGTATTATTTTCTCCAGCATTAAATTAAAGAAATCGCACGATAGGGGGTCACCCTGTCTGAAACCTCGTTTAGTTTCGAACGGCTCGGAGAGGTACTTCCCAATTCTGACCGGTGTTGCTCAAGGTCATTTTGCATAGCCGTATAAGTTTTGCGGGGAAACCAAATTCAGACATGCGGCATATAGGCAGCTCCTTTTCGTGCTATCGAAAGCGGCTTTAAAATCAACAAAGAGATGATGCGTGTCGATTCTTTTTTCACGGGTTTTTTCCAAGATTTGGCGTATTGTAAAAATCTGGTCGATGGTAGATTTACCAGGTCTGGAGCCACACTGATAAGGTCCAATCAGTCTGTTCACATCAGGCTTCAGTCTTTCCCACAATACGCTTGATAGGACCTTATATGCGATATTCAAAAGGCTGATTCCGCGATAGTTGGCGCAGTTTGCAGTATCGCCCTTGTGGATTGGACAGAGAACACTTAGATTCCAATCTTCAGGCATGCATTCATCAGACCAAATTCTGCATAGAAGCTGATGCATGCGCCTTACCAGCTCCTCGCCTCCGTGTTTGAATAGCTCAGCAGGCAAACCATCAGCGCCAGCTGCTTTATTGTTTTTCAATCGCGATATTGCTATTCGCACCTCATTATAGTCGGGTTGTGGAACGTCAATTCCATCATCTTCGATTGTGGGCTCGGGTTCGGCATCTTCTCTGGTTTCTTGCTCAGTTTCTCCATTTAAAAGGGCAGAGAAGTGATCCCTCCATATTCTGAGTGCTCTCTGAACATCGGTCACCAGGTCGCTGTTCTCATTCTTACAGGAGTTTGCCCCGGGTTTGAAACCTTCTGTCATTCGCCGAATTTTTTGATAGAATTTTCGGGCATTATTCCCGTTGGCCAGCATCTCAAGCTCCTTTATTTCACGCTTTTCTGCCTCTCTTTTTTTCGCCCAGAAAAGCCGCCTCGCTTCCCTCTTCAACACGCGGTAGTGTTCACACACACTCCTCGTTGCATTCGATCTCTATTCTCTCTATGGCGCGATATACAACAGGTATATCATCATAAACCTCCTAAGAGATTTTTGCGCCAAGCTTCTCTTCCAATTTGTGGTGTGCCGATTTGAATTTTCCCTACAAATTGGTGGGACCTACAGTTTTTTGCCGACTCCGAACGGCATCTACAAAGGAGACGAATTTTTGCTGAGAAGCCTGTCATGGCAGAAATACACTCGGAGAGTTTGCCAAACCACTGCCGAGGGGCGACCCCGTTTTGAAAAACTTTTTTCAAATCACTTTTGATGTTACCTGTACCAGGGCTTGAACCATGGACCTTCGGTGTGGTAGGCCGGCAACACTACCTTCACACCACGGCGGCCGATCTCTATTGCCTCGAATTAATTTAGATAAGGCGCATTTTGTTTTTCTAGTGTTTCTTCAATTACAATTAATTCTCCATTAGATACTATAAATGAGTTTATAAATCCGGTTTTTGCCCATTGTATTGAGTAATCTATGTTTATTAATTCTTCTTTAATGAATTTCAATTTTCTTTCAATATTTTTTCTATTTCTAATTTAAGGGCATCGCCCGAATTTATTTAGCTTAAAATTGTATTTGAAATATGAGTTAAATTATTTATTCTTTCGAAAATAGATTTATTTATTATTACTTGTTGGTTATTATTATTTACTTTATCGCTTAGTATTTTAAAATCTTCTTGGTCAGGGGATCCAGCAAGCCATTTCCAGGCTGTGCCGAGTGCTTCAATTGCTCTTTTGGTTTTCCTGGGTTCAGCTGGTATAGGAGGGGTCGGATGGATTTTACTTCTTGGGAAAGGAATGGGTAACTTCGACTTTTCCTAGTTATGGTATGTTCTATTGTAGCGTGTATGTTGTCGAGTAGGGAGTTCAATAGTGTGAATTAGTCGAAATGTTCCGGTTTGAACCTTCGAGGTTCCTATGTCTATTGTTACTATGGGACTGGTCGTATAATCCAAAATTTGGGTTTCCGCATTGCAGGGGGCAAGCAAGATCCTGAAAAAGAAGAGTGTGATTTACTTTTTGATATGGCTTTTGTGCACGGTGCTGCCAGATTGTGCTAAAATTGTGTTGCCTTGGTCTTCTAGTAGTATTTCCTTTTTATAACGCGGTGTTAGTTTGTTTCCTAGTCTTTTGTTTATTTTTACATAAATAACGTCGTTACTGTTGTATGTCCGGAACTCGGTCCTATCTTTATTATGAAGTCGTGAGTCTTTTTCTTGTTTATTTTTAAGATTTTGGACATTTTCTTCTCTGTCCAATGTTATTGGATTTGGTCCTACTGTTCTTCCGAAAAATACTTCTACTGGTTTACGTTTGGTAGTGGAATGAATGGAATAGTTATACTTGAATATGGCTCTATTTCGGAGGTCCTTAAAGTCGGTGTGGGTGTTTTCCGCTTTGGTGCAACGCAGCACTTCGGAAAGTGTGGAATGGAACCGTTCTATTTGTCCGTTTATTGAACTTTTGTATGGAGGAGTTTTGAATATTTCAATACCGTATTCATTTTCTAGCATAAAGGTTATAGGGGCTGCGTTTAGGGATTTTTCGTTGTCGCCACTGATAAACTTACGTGGAAGGATGCCAACAGTAATACGATGAAGAAGATTCCATGAACTAATGTTTATTAAAGTCACTGCAAGTTACAAGGTAAACCGGAACTCTGCTTTATGTCATCCGTTTTGGCATGCAAGTATGACGTGCTGAACTCTGACAAGTAAAGAGTTACCATTAAATGATAACATTAAAAGTAACACACTTAACTTTCAAATTTTTTAATAAAGAATGAATAATAACAATCCAAATATCATCCGTAAGATGTTCATGACTTCTTGTTGATGACTTCTTTTTTATCTATTTTCAAGGGTCCATTGTAACTATTGATAAATAATAATCCGGGCATTATTTCTTCTATGGTGGGCATATGGTGACTGTTTATTAGAGTGCAGTTGGATGACTATCCTTTTAAAAGGTTTGGTATGCAGGAGGTTAACGTGACTTCTTTTATACTATTTTGCTTAGATAAAGTTAAATTGTTTATATTCTTACAACTACCTCTTACACCAAATATTTCATTGTTACAAATTATTAAGTTTTCGTATTCTAGTTTTATTGCTTTATGGCTTTGTTTTACAGCTTTGTCTTTTATTAATTTACAAGACTCTTTGCTTGGTAAAGGGAATTTTCCAATATAAATCATGGAAGATAAATTTGATGCGATTTTGACATCACTAAATTCTATTCTTTTCTTCTTTAAATGGTCATCTAACCGCCTGGGCGATTTTGACCGTCCAACATAGCTCGCCAGTCGTTTCTTCGTTGCGCCAACTGGCGCCAATTGGAAACACCGCGGGATCGCAAATCGGTCTCCACTTGGTCCTTCCATCGCAGTGGTGGACTCCCTCTTCCTCTGCTTCCACCGGCGAGTGCCGATAAGAATACCTTCTGGGCTGGAGCATCTTCGCTCATTCGCACTACGTGGCCTAGCCAGCGAAGCCGCTGTGTTTTAATTCGCTGAACTATGTCGGCGTCTGCGTAAAGTTCATACAGCTCATCATTAAATCTTCTTCGGTACTCGCCGTCGCCAACGCGTAGAGGTCCACAAATCTTTCGAAGAACCTTTCTCTCGAATACTCCCAGAGCCGCCTCATCAGATGTTGTTAGTGTCCACGCTTCTGCACCATATAGCAGGACGGGTGCGATTAGTGACTTGTAGAGTGTTATTTTCATTCGTCGAGAGAGGACTTTACTTTTCAATTGCCTACTCAGTCCGAAGTAGCATTTGTTTGCAAGAGTAATTCTTCGTCGGATTTCTAGGCTAACATTATTGTTGGTATTAATGCTGGTTCCCAGGTAAACGAAGTCCTTTACTATTTCGAAATTATTGCTGCCAACAGTGGCTTGGTTGCCAAGGCGCGAATGCGCTGACTCTTTGCATGATGACAGAAGGTACTTCGTTTTGCCCTCGTTCACCACCAATCCCATTTTCTCCGCTTCTTTTTCTAATTTGGAGTAAGCAGAAGTTACGGCGCGGTTGTTAAGGCCAATGATATCAATATCGTCAGCATATGCCAACAGTTGCACGCTTTTATAAAATATTGTTCCAGCGCGGTTAAGTTCTGCAGCTTGTATTATTTTCTCCAGCATTAAATTAAAGAAATCGCACGATAGGGGGTCACCCTGTCTGAAACCTCGTTTAGTTTCGAACGGCTCGGAGAGGTACTTCCCAATTCTGACCGGTGTTGCTCAAGGTCATTTTGCATAGCCGTATAAGTTTTGCGGGGAAACCAAATTCAGACATGCGGCATATAGGCAGCTCCTTTTCGTGCTATCGAAAGCGGCTTTAAAATCAACAAAGAGATGATGCGTGTCGATTCTTTTTTCACGGGTTTTTTCCAAGATTTGGCGTATTGTAAAAATCTGGTCGATGGTAGATTTACCAGGTCTGGAGCCACACTGATAAGGTCCAATCAGTCTGTTCACATCAGGCTTCAGTCTTTCGCACAATACGCTTGATAGGACCTTATATGCGATATTCAAAAGGCTGATTCCGCGATAGTTGGCGCAGTTTGCAGTATCGCCCTTGTGGATTGGGCAGAGAACACTTAGATTCCAATCTTCAGGCATGCATTCATCAGACCAAATTCTGCATAGAAGCTGATGCATGCGCCTTACCAGCTCCTCGCCTCCGTGTTTGAATAGCTCAGCAGGCAAACCATCAGCGCCAGCTGCTTTATTGTTTTTCAATCGCGATATTGCTATTCGCACCTCATTATAGTCGGGTTGTGGAACGTCAATTCCATCATCTTCGATTGTGGGCTCGGGTTCGGCATCTTCTCTGGTTTCTTGCTCAGTTTCTCCATTTAAAAGGGCAGAGAAGTGATCCCTCCATATTCTG
Organism: Merzomyia westermanni; assembly: GCA_949987695.1. Classification (NCBI taxonomy): domain Eukaryota; kingdom Metazoa; phylum Arthropoda; class Insecta; order Diptera; family Tephritidae; genus Merzomyia; species Merzomyia westermanni. The sequence goes on along the minus strand of OX465288.1, from coordinate 100,302,819 downwards.
AGTGCTCTCTGAACATCGGTCACCAGGTCGCTGTTCTCATTCTTACAGGAGTTTGCCCCGGGTTTGAAACCTTCTGTCATTCGCCGAATTTTTTGATAGAATTTTCGGGCATTATTCCCGTTGGCCAGCATCTCAAGCTCCTTTATTTCACGCTTTTCTGCCTCTCTTTTTTTCGCCCGGAAAAGCCGCCTCGCTTCCCTCTTCAACACGCGGTAGTGTTCACACACACTCCTCGTTGCATTCGATCTCTATTCTCTCTATGGCGCGATATACAACAGGTATATCATCATAAACCTCCTAAGAGATTTTTGCGCCAAGCTTCTCTTCCAATTTGTGGTGTGCCGATTTGAATTTTCCCTACAAATTGGTGGGACCTACAGTTTTTTGCATCTACAAAGGAGACGAATTTTTGCTGAGAAGCCTGTCATGGCAGAAATACACTCGGAGAGTTTGCCAAACCACTGCCGAGGGGCGACCCCGTTTTGAAAAACTTTTTTCAAATCACTTTTGATGTTACCTGTACCAGGGCTTGAACCATGGACCTTCGGTGTGGTAGGCCGGCAACACTACCTTCACACCACGGCGGCCGATCTCTATTGCCTCGAATTAATTTAGATAAGGCGCATTTTGTTTTTCTAGTGTTTCTTCAATTACAATTAATTCTCCATTAGATACTATAAATGAGTTTATAAATCCGGTTTTTGCCCATTGTATTGAGTAATCTATGTTTATTAATTCTTCTTTAATGAATTTCAATTTTCTTTCAATATTTTTTCTATTTCTAATTTAAGGGCATCGCCCGAATTTATTTAGCTTAAAATTGTATTTGAAATATGAGTTAAATTATTTATTCTTTCGAAAATAGATTTATTTATTATTACTTGTTGGTTATTATTATTTACTTTATCGCTTAGTATTTTAAAATCTTCTTGGTCAGGGGATCCAGCAAGCCATTTCCAGGCTGTGCCGAGTGCTTCAATTGCTCTTTTGGTTTTCCTGGGTTCAGCTGGTATAGGAGGGGTCGGATGGATTTTACTTCTTGGGAAAGGAATGGGTAACTTCGACTTTTCCTAGTTATGGTATGTTCTATTGTAGCGTGTATGTTGTCGAGTAGGGAGTTCAATAGTGTGAATTAGTCGAAATGTTCCGGTTTGAACCTTCGAGGTTCCTATGTCTATTGTTACTATGGGACTGGTCGTATAATCCAAAATTTGGGTTTCCGCATTGCAGGGGGCAAGCAAGATCCTGAAAAAGAAGAGTGTGATTTACTTTTTGATATGGCTTTTGTGCACGGTGCTGCCAGATTGTGCTAAAATTGTGTTGCCTTGGTCTTCTAGTAGTATTTCCTTTTTATAACGCGGTGTTAGTTTGTTTCCTAGTCTTTTGTTTATTTTTACATAAATAACGTCGTTACTGTTGTATGTCCGGAACTCGGTCCTATCTTTATTATGAAGTCGTAAGTCTTTTTCTTGTTTATTTTTAAGATTTTGGACATTTTCTTCTCTGTCCAATGTTATTGGATTTGGTCCTACTGTTCTTCCGAAAAATACTTCTACTGGTTTACGTTTGGTAGTGGAATGAATGGAATAGTTATACTTGAATATGGCTCTATTTCGGAGGTCCTTAAAGTCGGTGTGGGTGTTTTCCGCTTTGGTGCAACGCAGCACTTCGGAAAGTGTGGAATGGAACCGTTCTATTTGTCCGTTTATTGAACTTTTGTATGGAGGAGTTTTGAATATTTCAATACCGTATTCATTTTCTAGCATAAAGGTTATAGGGGCTGCGTTTAGGGATTTTTCGTTGTCGCCACTGATAAACTTACGTGGAAGGATGCCAACAGTAATACGATGAAGAAGATTCCATGAACTAATGTTTATTAAAGTCACTGCAAGTTACAAGGTAAACCGGAACTCTGCTTTATGTCATCCGTTTTGGCATGCAAGTATGACGTGCTGAACTCTGACAAGTAAAGAGTTACCATTAAATGATAACATTAAAAGTAACACACTTAACTTTCAAATTTTTTAATAAAGAATGAATAATAACAATCCAAATATCATCCGTAAGATGTTCATGACTTCTTGTTGATGACTTCTTTTTTATCTATTTTCAAGGGTCCATTGTAACTATTGATAAATAATAATCCGGGCATTATTTCTTCTATGGTGGGCATATGGTGACTGTTTATTAGAGTGCAGTTGGATGAATATCCTTTTAAAAGGTTTGGTATGCAGGAGGTTAACGTGACTTCTTTTATACTATTTTGCTTAGATAAAGTTAAATTGTTTATATTCTTACAACTACCTCTTACACCAAATATTTCATTGTTACAAATTATTAAGTTTTCGTATTCTAGTTTTATTGCTTTATGGCTTTGTTTTACAGCTTTGTCTTTTATTAATTTACAAGACTCTTTGCTTGGTAAAGGGAATTTTCCAATATAAATCATGGAAGATAAATTTGATGCGATTTTGACATCACTAAATTCTATTCTTTTCTTCTTTAAATAGTCATCTAACCGCCTGGGCGATTTTGACCGTCCAACATAGCTCGCCAGTCGTTTCTTCGTTGCGCCAACTGGCGCCAATTGGAAACACCGCGGGATCGCAAATCGGTCTCCACTTGGTCCTTCCATCGCAGTGGTGGACTCCCTCTTCCTCTGCTTCCACCGGCGGGTGCCGATAAGAATACCTTCTGGGCTGGAGCATCTTCGCTCATTCGCACTACGTGGCCTAGCCAGCGAAGCCGCTGTGTTTTAATTCGCTGAACTATGTCGGCGTCTGCGTAAAGTTCATACAGCTCATCATTAAATCTTCTTCGGTACTCGCCGTCGCCAACGCGTAGAGGTCCACAAATCTTTCGAAGAACCTTTCTCTCGAATACTCCCAGAGCCGCCTCATCAGATGTTGTTAGTGTCCACGCTTCTGCACCATATAGCAGGACGGGTGCGATGAGTGACTTGTAGAGTGTCATTTTCGCTCGTCGAGAGAGGAATTTACTTTTCAATTGCCTACTCAGTCCGAAGTAGCATTTGTTTGCAAGAGTGATTCTTCGTCGGATTTCTAGGCTAACATTATTGTTGGTATTAATGCTGGTTCCCAGGTAAACGAAGTCCTTTACTATTTCGAAATTATTGCTGCCAACAGTGGCTTGGTTGCCAAGGCGCGAATGCGCTGACTCTTTGCATGATGACAGAAGGTACTTCGTTTTGCCCTCGTTCACCACCAATCCCATTTTCTCCGCTTCTTTTTCTAATTTGGAGTAAGCAGAAGTTACGGCGCGGTTGTTAAGGCCAATGATATCAATATCATCAGCATATGCCAACAGTTGCACGCTTTTATAAAATATTGTTCCAGCGCGGTTAAGTTCTGCAGCTTGTATTATTTTCTCCAGCATTAAATTAAAGAAATCGTACGATAGGGGGTCACCCTGTCTGAAACCTCGTTTAGTTTCGAACGGCTCGGAGAGGTACTTCCCAATTCTGACCGGTGTTGCTCAAGGTCATTTTACATAGCCGTATAAGTTTTGCGTGGAAACCAAATTCAGACATGCGGCATATAGGCAGCTCCTTTTCGTGCTATCGAAAGCGGCTTTAAAATCAACAAAGAGATGATGCGTGTCGATTCTTTTTTCACGGGTTTTTTCCAAGATTTGGCGTATTGTAAAAATCTGGTCGATGGTAGATTTACCAGGTCTGGAGCCACACTGATAAGGTCCAATCAGTCTGTTCACATCAGGCTTCAGTCTTTCGCACAATACGCTTGATAGGACCTTATATGCGATATTCAAAAGGCTGATTCCGCGATAGTTGGCGCAGTTTGCAGTATCGCCCTTGTGGATTGGGCAGAGAACACTTAGATTCCAATCTTCAGGCATGCATTCATCAGACCAAATTCTGCATAGAAGCTGATGCATGCGCCTTACCAGCTCCTCGCCTCCGTGTTTGAATAGCTCAGCAGGCAAACCATCAGCGCCAGCTGCTTTATTGTTTTTCAATCGCGATATTGCTATTCGCACCTCATTATAGTCGGGTTGTGGAACGTCAATTCCATCATCTTCGATTGTGGGCTCGGGTTCGGCATCTTCTCTGGTTTCTTGCTCAGTTTCTCCATTTAAAAGGGCAGAGAAGTGATCCCTCCATATTCTGAGTGCTCTCTGAACATCGGTCACCAGGTCGCTGTTCTCATTCTTACAGGAGTTTGCCCCGGGTTTGAAACCTTCTGTCATTCGCCGAATTTTTTGATAGAATTTTCGGGCATTATTCCCGTTGGCCAGCATCTCAAGCTCCTTTATTTCACGCTTTTCTGCCTCTCTTTTTTTCGCCCGGAAAAGCCGCCTCGCTTCCCTCTTCAACACGCGGTAGTGTTCACACACACTCCTCGTTGCATTCGATCTCTATTCTCTCTATGGCGCGATATACAACAGGTATATCATCATAAACCTCCTAAGAGATTTTTGCGCCAAGCTTCTCTTCCAATTTGTGGTGTGCCGATTTGAATTTTCCCTACAAATTGGTGGGACCTACAGTTTTTTGCATCTACAAAGGAGACGAATTTTTGCTGAGAAGCCTGTCATGGAAGAAATACACTCGGAGAGTTTGCCAAACCACTGCCGAGGGGCGACCCCGTTTTGAAAAACTTTTTTCAAATCACTTTTGATGTTACCTGTACCAGGGCTTGAACCATGGACCTTCGGTGTGGTAGGCCGGCAACACTACCTTCACACCACGGCGGCCGATCTCTATTGCCTCGAATTAATTTAGATAAGGCGCATTTTGTTTTTCTAGTGTTTCTTCAATTACAATTAATTCTCCATTAGATACTATAAATGAGTTTATAAATCCGGTTTTTGCCCATTGTATTGAGTAATCTATGTTTATTAATTCTTCTTTAATGAATTTCAATTTTCTTTCAATATTTTTTCTATTTCTAATTTAAGGGCATCGCCCGATTTTATTTAGCTTAAAATTGTATTTGAAATATGAGTTAAATTATTTATTCTTTCGAAAATAGATTTATTTATTATTACTTGTTGGTTATTATTATTTACTTTATCGCTTAGTATTTTAAAATCTTCTTGGTCAGGGGATCCAGCAAGCCATTTCCAGGCTGTGCCGAGTGCTTCAATTGCTCTTTTGGTTTTCCTGGGTTCAGCTGGTATAGGAGGGGTCGGATGGATTTTACTTCTTGGGAAAGGAATGGGTAACTTCGACTTTTCCTAGTTATGGTATGTTCTATTGTAGCGTGTATGTTGTCGAGTAGGGAGTTCAATAGTGTGAATTAGTCGAAATGTTCCGGTTTGAACCTTCGAGGTTCCTATGTCTATTGTTACTATGGGACTGGTCGTATAATCCAAAATTTGGGTTTCCGCATTGCAGGGGGCAAGCAAGATCCTGAAAAAGAAGAGTGTGATTTACTTTTTGATATGGCTTTTGTGCACGGTGCTGCCAGATTGTGCTAAAATTGTGTTGCCTTGGTCTTCTAGTAGTATTTCCTTTTTATAACGCGGTGTTAGTTTGTTTCCTAGTCTTTTGTTTATTTTTACATAAATAACGTCGTTACTGTTGTATGTCCGGAACTCGGTCCTATCTTTATTATGAAGTCGTAAGTCTTTTTCTTGTTTATTTTTAAGATTTTGGACATTTTCTTCTCTGTCCAATGTTATTGGATTTGGTCCTACTGTTCTTCCGAAAAATACTTCTACTGGTTTACGTTTGGTAGTGGAATGAATGGAATAGTTATACTTGAATATGGCTCTATTTCGGAGGTCCTTAAAGTCGGTGTGGGTGTTTTCCGCTTTGGTGCAACGCAGCACTTCGGAAAGTGTGGAATGGAACCGTTCTATTTGTCCGTTTATTGAACTTTTGTATGGAGGAGTTTTGAATATTTCAATACCGTATTCATTTTCTAGCATAAAGGTTATAGGGGCTGCGTTTAGGGATTTTTCGTTGTCGCCACTGATAAACTTACGTGGAAGGATGCCAACAGTAATACGATGAAGAAGATTCCATGAACTAATGTTTATTAAAGTCACTGCAAGTTACAAGGTAAACCGGAACTCTGCTTTATGTCATCCGTTTTGGCATGCAAGTATGACGTGCTGAACTCTGACAAGTAAAGAGTTACCATTAAATGATAACATTAAAAGTAACACACTTAACTTTCAAATTTTTTAATAAAGAATGAATAATAACAATCCAAATATCATCCGTAAGATGTTCATGACTTCTTGTTGATGACTTCTTTTTTATCTATTTTCAAGGGTCCATTGTAACTATTGATAAATAATAATCCGGGCATTATTTCTTCTATGGTGGGCATATGGTGACTGTTTATTAGAGTGCAGTTGGATGAATATCCTTTTAAAAGGTTTGGTATGCAGGAGGTTAACGTGACTTCTTTTATACTATTTTGCTTAGATAAAGTTAAATTGTTTATATTCTTACAACTACCTCTTACACCAAATATTTCATTGTTACAAATTATTAAGTTTTCGTATTCTAGTTTTATTGCTTTATGGCTTTGTTTTACAGCTTTGTCTTTTATTAATTTACAAGACTCTTTGCTTGGTAAAGGGAATTTTCCAATATAAATCATGGAAGATAAATTTGATGCGATTTTGACATCACTAAATTCTATTCTTTTCTTCTTTAAATAGTCATCTAACCGCCTTTGACCGTCCAACATAGCTCGCCAGTCGTTTCTTCGTTGCGCCAACTGGCGCCAATTGGAAACACCGCGGGATCGCAAATCGGTCTCCACTTGGTCCTTCCATCGCAGTGGTGGACTCCCTCTTCCTCTGCTTCCACCGGCGGGTGCCGATAAGAATACCTTCTGGGCTGGAGCATCTTCGCTCATTCGCACTACGTGGCCTAGCCAGCGAAGCCGCTGTGTTTTAATTCGCTGAACTATGTCGGCGTCTGCGTAAAGTTCATACAGCTCATCATTAAATCTTCTTCGGTACTCGCCGTCGCCAACGCGTAGAGGTCCACAAATCTTTCGAAGAACCTTTCTCTCGAATACTCCCAGAGCCGCCTCATCAGATGTTGTTAGTGTCCACGCTTCTGCACCATATAGCAGGACGGGTGCGATGAGTGACTTGTAGAGTGTTATTTTCATTCGTCGAGAGAGGACTTTACTTTTCAATTGCCTACTCAGTCCGAAGTAGCATTTGTTTGCAAGAGTAATTCTTCGTCGGATTTCTAGGCTAACATTATTGTTGGTATTAATGCTGGTTCCCAGGTAAACGAAGTCCTTTACTATTTCGAAATTATTGCTGCCAACAGTGGCTTGGTTGCCAAGGCGCGAATGCGCTGACTCTTTGCATGATGACAGAAGGTACTTCGTTTTGCCCTCGTTCACCACCAATCCCATTTTCTCCGCTTCTTTTTCTAATTTGGAGTAAGCAGAAGTTACGGCGCGGTTGTTAAGGCCAATGATATCAATATCATCAGCATATGCCAACAGTTGCACGCTTTTATAAAATATTGTTCCAGCGCGGTTAAGTTCTGCAGCTTGTATTATTTTCTCCAGCATTAAATTAAAGAAATCGCACGATAGGGGGTCACCCTGTCTGAAACCTCGTTTAGTTTCGAACGGCTCGGAGAGGTACTTCCCAATTCTGACCGGTGTTGCTCAAGGTCATTTTACATAGCCGTATAAGTTTTGCGTGGAAACCAAATTCAGACATGCGGCATATAGGCAGCTCCTTTTCGTGCTATCGAAAGCGGCTTTAAAATCAACAAAGAGATGATGCGTGTCGATTCTTTTTTCACGGGTTTTTTCCAAGATTTGGCGTATTGTAAAAATCTGGTCGATGGTAGATTTACCAGGTCTGGAGCCACACTGATAAGGTCCAATCAGTCTGTTCACATCAGGCTTCAGTCTTTCGCACAATACGCTTGATAGGACCTTATATGCGATATTCAAAAGGCTGATTCCGCGATAGTTGGCGCAGTTTGCAGTATCGCCCTTGTGGATTGGGCAGAGAACACTTAGATTCCAATCTTCAGGCATGCATTCATCCGACCAAATTCTGCATAGAAGCTGATGCATGCGCCTTACCAGCTCCTCGCCTCCGTGTTTGAATAGCTCAGCAGGCAAACCATCAGCGCCAGCTGCTTTATTGTTTTTCAATCGCGATATTGCTATTCGCACCTCATTATAGTCGGGTTGTGGAACGTCAATTCCATCATCTTCGATTGTGGGCTCGGGTTCGGCATCTTCTCTGGTTTCTTGCTCAGTTTCTCCATTTAAAAGGGCAGAGAAGTGATCCCTCCATATTCTGAGTGCTCTCTGAACATCGGTCACCAGGTCGCTGTTCTCATTCTTACAGGAGTTTGCCCCGGGTTTGAAACCTTCTGTCATTCGCCGAATTTTTTGATAGAATTTTCGGGCATTATTCCCGTTGGCCAGCATCTCAAGCTCCTTTATTTCACGCTTTTCTGCCTCTATTTTTTTCGCCCGGAAAAGCCGCCTCGCTTCCCTCTTCAACTCGCGGTAGTGTTCACACACACTCCTCGTTGCATTCGATCTCTATTGCCTCGAATTAATTTAGATAAGGCATATTTTCTTTTTCTAGTGTTTCTTCAATTACAATTAATTCTCCATTAGATAATGTATTGAGTAATCTATGTTTATTAATTCTTCTTTAATGAATTTCAATTTTCTTTCAATATTTTTTTCTATTTCTAATTTAAGGGCATCGCCCGAATTTATTTAGCTTAAAATTGTATTTGAAATATGAGTTAAATTATTTATTCTTTCGAAAATAGATTTATTTATTATTACTTGTTGGTTATTATTATTTACTTTATCGCTTAGTATTTTAAAATCTCCGTGGTCAGGGGATCCACCAAGCCATTTCCAGGCTGTGCCGAGTGCTTCAATTGCTCTTTTGGTTTTCCTGGGTTTCAGCTGGTATAGGAGGGATCGGATGGATTTTACTTCTTGGGAAAGGAATGGGTAACTTCGGCTTTTCCTAATTATGTATGTTCTATTGTGGCGTGTATGTTGTCGAGTAGGGAGTCGTACTGGTCGAGTTCAATAGTGTGTCTTAGTCGAAATGTTTCGGTTTGAACCTTCGAGGTTCCTATGTCTATTGTTACTATGGGACTGGTCGTATAATCCAAAATTTGGGTTTCCGCATTGCAGGGGGCAAGTACGATCCTGGAAAAGAAGAGTGTGATTTACTTTTTGATATGGCGTTTGTGCACGGTGCGGCCAGATTGTGCTAAAATTGTGTTGCCTTGGTCTTCTAGTAGTATTTCCTTTTTATAACGCGGTGTTAGTTTGTTTCCTAGTCTTTTGTTTATTTTTACATAAATAACGTCGTTACTGTTGTATGTGCGGAACTCGGTCCTATCTTTATTATTAAGTCGTAAGTCTTTTTCTTGTTTATTTTTAAGATTTTGGACATTTTCTTCTCTGTCCAATGTTATTGGATTTGGTCCTACTGTTCTTCCGAAAAATACTTCTACTGTTTTACGTTTGGTAGTGAAATGAATGGAATAGTTATACTTGAATATGGCTCTATTTAGGAGGTCCTTAAAGTCGGTGTGGGTGTTTTCCGCTTTGGTGCAACGCAGCACTTCGGAAAGTGTGGAATGGAACCGTTCTATTTGTCCGTTTATTGAACTTTTGTATGGAGGAGTTTTGAATATTTCAATACCGTATTCATTTTCTAGCACAAAGGTAATAGGGGCTGCGTTTAGGGATTTTTCGTTGTCGCCACTGATAAACTTACGTGGAAGGATGCCAACAGTAAAACACGATGAAGAAGATTCCATGAACTAATGTTTATTAAAGTCACTGCAAGTTAGAAGGTAAACCGGAACTCTTCTTTATGTCATCCGTTTTGGCATGCAAGTATGACGTGCTGAACTCTGACAAGTAAAGAGTTACCATTAACCCATTCCTGCCTGCCCATAGATCCCGCCGTACGATTTTTTTGAAAATTTATAGAGGAGGTCATATCGATCATAGAAGTTGCTGTACGAAATTTGTAACTTTAGGCGTACCTGAGATATGCAATGGGTATGTAAATACCCAACAGGCTAATACGGGTTCTGGGTACATGTGAAGTTTGTTAAATATGGCAACCTTTATATGATCAAAAGGGATAGTTGAAATCAGCTGTTTTGCAAAGTATTGAGGAAAACAAGTGAAATTACAAAAAAGCGCGGGTTTTTATAAATTATAGTTCGTATCAATAAGTTTTGATAATGTTCAGAAAAAGAAAATTTTTGACTTGTGAGCAACTGCAAGCAGAAGTGGATAGTTGGAGCGACGAGGAAGATAGTGGCCAATATGCAGATAAAATAAATGTAATTATTACGCCACCAGATGATGTTGATGCCGTCAGTGATAACGAAGAATTGGATGAAAATATCCAAATTGTGAATGATGACAATGAGTTTCCTAGTGAAGTAGCAGGAAACTTCGAAGTGGAATACATCTTCAACAGTGACAATCCTATTTTGGATACAAATCCCCAATTAGACGAAGATATCAGTTTGCAGCCATCTTCTTCTAAAAAAGCTCGCCATAATCTCGGGAACGGCGATAGTGCTGAATGGCCCAAATCAAAGTGGAGCCGCCGCCAAAATTACAAGTTTGATAACCAACCGTTCGACAACAGTGCAAATGCAGCTAAGGCGTTATATGAAAAGATTGGTGGGTGTTATCATGAAATTATTTATAACATAAACTTATTCATATTAAAATCTTGAAGGATCACTTTCTGCGCTCCAGCTGTGGGAGTGTTTTATGGACAATGAGGTACTTCAGCTTATTGTAGACAATACAAATGAGTATGTTGCACAGAACAGTATAGCTGGATTTCTGACTACAATTCAAGAGATTCGAATATTCATTGGTATTCTTTATCTTACTGGCTATCACACATTGCCGACTATACACGCATATTGGTCTAATAGCGAATCTTTGGGCTGCCAGCTAGTGAAAAGATCTATAAGTCGGGACAGATTCAAACGGATTAAACCAAATTTGCACGTTTGTGACAATAATGCACTCGACCAAAAGACAAATTCGCAAAAATATCGCCGTTAAATGAGTTGATTAATCAGAAGTTTATGCAGTTCGGAATATTTTCGCACAATATTGCTATTGACGAGCAAATGATTCCTTATTACGGGCGGCATTCGTGCAAGATGTTTATTAAGAGTAAGCCCATCCGATTTGGGTATAAGTATTGGTGTTTGGCTTCTTCAGAAGGGTACTGCTACTGCCCTATCGCTAAAACCCCGCAATGTCCTTCGGATTTTCGACCTATTAGCATATTGCCTGCACTTTCGAAAGTTTTCGAAATCTTGCTGTCTGAACAAATTCATGCCCACCTTAATAAGTTCACCCTGCTATCCCCTTATCAATCAGGTTTCAGAGAAAAGCATAGCTGCTCCACGGCTGTATTAAAGATTTTAGACGACATAAGGGGACCGTTTGACCAAAATCAATTGACCTTTCTATGCCTACTAGACTTCTCAAAAGCTTTTGATTCCGTGAATCATGACCTGCTTGCCATGAAGCTTAAAAATTATTTTGGGTTTCGTGACTCTGCAGCGCGACTCATGCGAAGCTATTTGACGGGTAGATCTCAGCGTGTCAAAGTTGGCTCCGAATCTTCTGGTCTGAAATCACTTCTGGCCGGGGTACCACAAGGTTCCATCTTGGGTCCACTATTATTCAGCATGTTTATTAATGACATTTTTGACGTGTGCCAACATGCACATATGCATTCATATGCTGATGATGTCCAGCTATATCTATCAGGAAATCATGAGGAGATAAATAGGGCATGCACAAAGTTAAACAATGACTTGGTATCTATTTCTGCATGGGCGCGGAGAAATAAATTATGTCTTAATAGTGATAAGTTTTTTGTATTGCCTATAGCTAAAAAACGAATAAATCTCTCAAATTTTCCGGGTTTATACATTGCTGATAAGTGCCTGAAGCTAGTACCAAAGGTAAATAACCTTGGTTTCATTATTAATACGACTTTATCTTGCGATGATCACGTGAACTCAGTGGTTAGTAAAGTGTACTACATCCTCAGAAACTTACGTATGTCAGCAACTTATACTCCCATCAATGTTAGGAGGAAGCTTGCTATACAGTTAATCATGCCAATCATATGTTACTCTGAACTAGTCTACAGTAAACTGAGTTCCCAGTCAGCTCATAAAATTGTTTACGGTTTAGCTAAGTTTGACCATATATCTCGCTGGAAATCAAGTTTATTAGGCTGTGAAATTTTTGATTACTTGACGCCAGGAATTGCATTTTCCTATGTAAACTCATCATGTATAAGGAGCCCAGTTATTTGTATGACAAACTAGTTTTTCCCAAGTCTCTTCGGATTAGCGATATGATTGTACCAAGGTATAATTACTTAACCTCCGGGCGGCTATTCTTTGTAAATGCCATTCGTACTTGGAACTCTATTCCAGTATCCATTAGAAGTAGTTTAAATAAAAGCAACTTTAAAAATGTTCTATATACTCATTTTAGTTATGCTTGTTAAAAACCTGTGATTTTGCCTATCTACCACCTAAGAGCTACATATATTATTTCTATTTTTATATTATATTATTTTTAAGCTTAAGTTTGTAATTTCTGTTATATCAGTTAATCTTCCATAATCATAACTCTACCATGGCCGGGTGGGGCTGCTGATCCTACTAACCTTATGGAAATCAATCGATTGCTGGTGCCATACCACAACGCCATATCGAATGCATTGAATTCTGTAAGGTTGTTGGATCGGCTGTCTTACTTGGTTGTGTTACGGTTTGCGTTATGGAAGATTGATTTAACTTTAAGTCTTGCTTTAATGATGGTTAATTTTTGTTAATCCTTGTTCTTATATTTGATTTCCTTCGTTATATACATATACATATATGTTTTTGTTATTTTTCTTTTTATTACGATTATTATTATTGTTTTTCTTTTTTCAAATGTACCTTATTTAATTGTAACTTTTGTTGTACTATAAAAGATCTTAGATCTTATTGTACTAATGCCTTGCCAATAAATGATGATGATGATGATGAAATTCATGCCATACGCGGGTGCATCTTCGAACTCCGATTCTAACTTTGGTCTTGGAGAAAATGTTGTTTTGAAATTACTGTCCCAACTAGAAACTCCAAAAAATCACAATATAACATTCGATAACTTCTTTACCAGTCATAAGCTTATGTGCCGATTAAATTCTCTTGGTTATTTCGCAACTGGCACTGTTCGTGACAACCGCATAAATCATGCTCCTTTATTGGCCATTAAGGATATGAAGAAGAAACCGCGTGGATCATCCGATTTTGTATTTGACCAAAATAATAAGGTATTACTGGTCCGCTGGAATGATAATTCGGTAAGAACTCAATTTAAAACCCAATAGATACAGGACACCTTTTGATTTTCTTCAATATTTGACAGGTTGTAACTTTGATGAGTAACTTTTTGACACATACCCCAATGAGTCATGCTAAGAGATATGATCGAAAAAATCGGAAAATGACGGTTATTGATCAGCCGTTAACGATACGTGAATATAATCAACACATGGGTGGCGTTGATTTATTCGACAACGCTATGAACAACTACCGAATTAAAGTACGTGGAAAGAAATGGTATTGGCCATTGCTTGTAAATGCATTCGACGCAGCTATGGTGAATGCGTGGAAACTTAAGGTTTTCTGTGCAAAATATGAAAACTCTAAACCTATGAGTCAATTTGACTTCCGCGTGGAAGTTGCAGAAGCATTGATAACACAACCTGTTGCACGGCGAGCTGGTGGCGGACGTAGTACCAATGCCAACAACATCGTCATGCGTACAGATGGCTTCGACCATATAATAGAAAAATTGGACAAGCGTGCTCGCTGCAAGCAATGTGGGGGCAAAACTCAATTTGGTTGCAAAAAATGTGATGTATTGATTCACCCAAAAAAATGTTTCCTTGACTTTCATAATGGGGTCGCACCAGATAAAGAGAAAATAAAAAAAGCTAAGTAATATTGAAAGCAGAATATTTTGATAAATTAAAGCGTAAATTACCAATAAAAGTTAAAAATGATCACTTACGTACTAAAATTGTTTTTCATTTCCCCAATATTTTTTGGCAGACATCACACTCTTCCGACTGTTGGGTATTTAAATACCCATGTGAGGATATTTGGCTCCTGGGCTTCAGGGGGTTAAGGAAATATTTTTTTTTTTTAAACAGAAGATGATAAAAATGAACTGCCCAAAATGTAATTTGCAAGTTTTCTATATTTTCTAGCTTACAGAAAATTATTATAAGTCCATTTTTCCTTTTTGAAAATTCCTCAACTTTGACCTTAAAACTCGACTCCTTTCAATCGGAATTTTGTCTTATTTTAAACAGGGTAATATAATCTTATATTTTCTCCAAGTTCTGAGGAAAACTTATATAAATATCTCATATGACTTCGGAGATACGCCCTTTCTCGGTAAGCATGTTTTTTGGGTATTTAAATACCCATCCGGCAGTAATGGGTTAAATGATAACATTAAAAGTAACACACTTAACTTTAAAATTTTTTAATAAAGAATGAATAATAACAATCCAAATATCATCCGTAAGATGTTCATGACTTCTTGTTGATGACTTCTTTTTTATCTATTTTCAAGGGTCCATTGTAACTATTGATAAATAATAATCCGGGCATTACTTCTTCTATGGTGGGCATATGGTGACTGTTTATTAGAGTGCAGTTGGATGAATATCCTTTTAAAAGGTTTGGTATGCAGGAGGTTAACGTGACTTCTTTTATACTATTTTGCTTACATAAAGTTAAATTGTTTATATTCTTACAACTACCTCTTAGACCAAATATTTCCTTGTTACAAATTATTAAGTTTTCGTATTCTAGTTTTATTGCTTTATGGCTTTGTTTTACAGCTTTGTCTTTTATTAATTTACAAGACTCTTTGCTTGTTAAAGGGCATTTTACAATATAAATAATGGAAGATAAATTTGATGCGATTTGGACATCACTAAATTCTATTGCCTCGATTAAATTTAGATAAGGCATATTTTGTTTTTCTAGTGTTTCTTCAATTACAATTAATTCTCCATTAGATAATGTAAATGAGTTTATAACTCCGGCTTTTGCACATTGTATTGAGTAATCTATGTCTATTAATACTTCTTTAATGAATTTCAATTTTCTTTCAATATTTTTTCTATTTCTAATGTAAGGGCATCGCCCGATTTTATTTCGCTTAAAATTGTATTTGAAATATGAGTTAAATTATTTATTCTTTCGAAAATAGATTTATTTATTATTACTTGGGTTTCCGCATTGCAGGGTGCAAGTACGATCCTGGAAAAGAAGAGTGTGATTTACTTTTTGGTATGGCTTTTGTGCACGGTGCGGCCAGATTGTGCTAAAATTGTGTTGCCTTGGTCTTCTAGTAGTATTTCCTTTTTATAACGCGGTGTTAGTTTGTTTCCTAGTCTTTTGTTTATTTTTACATAAATAACGTCGTTACTGTTGTATGTCCGGAACTCGGTCCTATCTTTATTATGAAGTCGTAAGTCTTTTTCTTGTTTATTTTTAAGATTTTGGACATTTTCTTCTCTGTCCAATGTTATTGGATTTGGTCCTACTGTTCTTCCGAAAAATGCTTCTACTGGTTTACGTTTGGTAGTGAAATGAATGGAATGGTTATACTTGAATATGGCTCTATTTAGGAGGTCCTTAAAGTCGGTGTGGGTGTTTTCCGCTTTGGTGCAACGCAGCACTTCGGAAAGTGTGGAATGGAACCGTTCTATTTGTCCGTTTATTGAACTTTTGTATGGAGGAGTTTTGAATATTTCAATACCGTATTCATTTTTTAGCATAAAGGTTATAGGGGCTGCGTTTAGGGATTTTTCGTTGTCGCCTCTGATAAACTTACGTGGAAGGATGCCAAGAGTAAAACACGATGAAGAAGATTCCATGAACTAATGTTTATTAAAGTCACTGCAAGTTACAAGGTTAACCGGAACTCTGCTTTATGTCATCCGTTTTGGCATGCAAGTATGACGTGCTTAACTCTGACAAGTAAAGAGTTACCGTTAAGTGATAACATTAAAAGTAATACACTTAACTTTCAAATTTTTTAATATAAAATGAATAATAACAATCCAAATATCATCCGTAAAATGTTCATGACTTCTTGTTGATGACTTCTTTTTTATCTATTTTCAAGGGTCCATTGTAACTATTGATAAATAATAATCCGGGCATTACTTCTTCTATGGTGGGCATATGGTGACTGTTTATTAGAGTGCAGTTGGATGAATATCCTTTTAAAAGGTTTGGTATGCAGGAGGTTAACGTGACTTCTTTTATACTATTTTGCTTAGATAAAGTTAAATTGTTTACATTCTTACAACTACCTCTTACACCAAATATTTCATTGTTACAAATTATTAAGTTTTCGTATTCTAGTTTTATTGCTTTATGGCTTTGTTTTACAGCTTTGTCTTTTATTAATTTACAAGACTCTTTGCTTGTTAAAGGGCATTTTACAATATAAATAATGGAAGATAAATTTGATGCGATTTTGACATCACTAAGTTCTATTGCCTCGATTAAATTTAGATAAGGCATATTTTGTTTTTCAAGTGTTTCTTCAATTACAATTAATTCTCCATTAGATAATATAAATGAGTTTATAACTCCGGCTTTTGCACATTGTATTGAGTAATCTATGTTTATTAATACTTCTTTAATGAATTTCAATTTTCTTTCAATATTTTTTCTATTTCTAATTTAAGGGCATCGCCCGATTTTATTTCGCTTAAAATTGTATTTGAAATATGAGTTAAATTATTTATTCTTTCGAAAATAGATTTATTTATTATTACTTGTTGGTTATTATTATTTACTTTATCGCTTAGTATTTTAAAATCTTCGTGGTCAGGGGATCCAGCAAGCCATTTCCAGGCTGTGCCGAGTGTTTCAATTGCTCTTTTGGTTTTCCTGGGTTTCAGCTGGTATAGGAGGGATCGGATGGATTTTACTTCTTGGGAAAGGAATGGGTAACTTCGACTTTTCCTAGTTATGGTATGTTCTATTGTAGCGTGTATGTTGTCGAGTAGGGAGTTCAATAGTGTGAATTAGTCGAAATGTTCCGCTTTGAACCTTCGAGGTTCCTATGTCTATTGTTACTATGGGACTGGTCGTATAATCCAAAATTTGGGTTTCCGCATTGCAGGGGGCAAGCAAGATCCTGCAAAAGAGTGTGATTTACTTTTTGATATGGCTTTTGTGCACGGTGCTGCCAGATTGTGCTAAAATTGTGTTGCCTTGGTCTTCTAGTAGTATTTCCTTTTTATAACGCGGTGTTAGTTTGTTTCCTAGTCTTTTTTATTTTTACATAAATAACGTCGTTACTGTTGTATGTCCGGAACTCGGTCCTATCTTTATTATGAAGTCGTAAGTCTTTTTCTTGTTTATTTTTAAGATTTTGGACATTTTCTTCTCTGTCCAATGTTATTGGATTTGGTCCTACTGTTCTTCCGAAAAATACTTCTACTGGTTTACGTTTGGTAGTGGAATGAATGGAATAGTTATACTTGAATATGGCTCTATTTAGGAGGTCCTTAAAGTCGGTGTGGGTGTTTTCCGCTTTGGTGCAACGCAGCACTTCGGAAAGTGTGGAATGGAACCGTTCTGTTTGTCCGTTTATTGAACTTTTGTATGGAGGAGTTTTGAATATTTCAATACCGTATTCATTTTCTAGCATAAAGGTTATAGGGGCTGCGTTAAGGGATTTTTCGTTGTCCATAACGATGTTTTCTGGGATTCCGAATGTTGTCAAGAGACTTCTTAAGGTAAGGGGGCCTTTAAGTCTTCCGTTGCTCTGGAGAGTACAATTTTTGCTTGTGCATATTTGGAAAATTTATCTATTGCCGTCATTACTACATTGTTGTTAGTATGGTATAGGCCTATATAAACGATATGACCTGGGTAATTAGGAATGGGAGTTGTTTTCAGCATAGGATTTACTTGATGTCTCTCATACTTATTTTCTAAGCAAATTTTGCACTGTTTTGTAATTCGTTTTATTTTGGCGTTCATTTGTGGGAAGTAACATCTTCCTAAGAGTTGTGCTTTATTTTCTGTGGGATTGCGATGAGCTCTATTATGCTCATTGATAATTTCCGTTTCTAGTTCTGATTCGTTTGTAACGTGTCTAATGAATTTTCGGGAATATCGTACTTCGTACCTGCTAAAATGAATTTATTAAATGGTTTGTATTTTCCATAAATTGTTGTCTTCGGTTTTTATGCAATTTGTTACTGTAGGGTTGAGATATCTTTTCAACAATGTGGTGAGACTTTCTTCTATAAAGTCTCTTTCAATAATAATATGTCTATGGTAAGTGGGAAAAGGTAGTTTGCATTGATAGGTGCATCTGTATATGGTATTAAATTTTGGGCTGAACGTTCGTCACTATGTTGGGTTGCGTACAAGGAATTTATTTGTTGTGGTGGTCGAGAAAGTGCGTCTGCGACAATATCGGTACTGCCAGGTTTGTATTTTATTTCATAATTGTATTCTTCCAATATTGATTTCCATCTTTTTAGTTTACTGTTAGTGTCAAGGGTTGATAGTCTGTGAAAATGTTTATTGTGGTTGAACCATACAAATAATTTCTAAAGGTTTTTAAAGCCCATATTATGGCTTAAAGTTCCTTTTCGTTAGTTGCGTAGTTTTCCTCGGTCCTTGTCAATGTTCTGGAAATGAACATTATCGGTTTACGATCTAGGACTGCTCCTATGAGGTCAAGTGAAATTCCTTTTCGAAGTCGGGGTATTGTAACATGACGTCAGAGGATGCTAATGAATTTTTTAATTTATTAAACGCTTCCATTGCGTTATTGTCGAGAGAAATTTTTATTTTAGCCGAAAGGTTTTTGGACATACGTCTCCCCTCGCCTCTCAAAAGTACCGTTAGGGGCTTGGCGAGTTTCGCGTAGTCTTTAATGAAACGTCGGTAATAACCGGAAAGTCCTAAAAAGGATCGAAGTTCTTTTATAGTTTGAGGCGGTGGAAAGTCTAAAATTGCTTTCACTTTTGCTGGATTTGTTTTTATGCAATTTTTGGAAACAACAAATCCCAAAAACCCGACCTCTTCTTTGAGAAATTCACATTTATCAAGTTGAATTTTCATAGCATCTTGTAGGGTCCTGAAAATTATTTCTACGTTTTGCAAGTGAGAGTCTTTGTCTTTAAATATATCGTCTATGTAGACAAAGCATATTTTTCCGATGTAGTCTCTAAGAATATCATGTAATGCTCGTTGGAATATGGAAGGAGCATTTTTAAGGCCGAAAGGTAGTCTGGTAAATTCGTATTTACCATTAATGACTGAAAAGGCTGTTTTTGCGATATCGGATTTAACTAAAGGGATCTGATGCAAGCCACTTTTCAAATCGAGAACTGTAAAGAATTTGTTCTTTCCGAGCTGTGAAAGTACTTCGTTGGTGTCTGGGATTGGGTAGCGGTCGGGTATTGTGATAGAATTTAATTTGCGGTAGTCTATTACCATTCTGTATTTTTTTGTGCCAGATGCATCAGCTTTCTTTGGCACTTTCCAGATGGGAGAATTGTATGCGGATCGGGAAGGTCTAATTATTCTGTCCTCAAGTAATTTTGATATATGCTTTTCTACCTCGTCCTTAAGGGACATTGGGTATGGGTAGTATCTGAAATATACCGGATCTTGGTTTGTAGCTCTTATTTCGGCTTTTACCGCGGTAGCGTACGTTAATTTTTCATCCGGGATCACTGCGTTCAATTGTTTAAGGCTGTCATTTCCAAATATTCCATGGAATGATTTAAGTGAGGGTGATACTCTTACTTTACTACCGACTGAGTTTGCGTAAAGAACATTTTCGTTTGGCAGGGGACTTTTTGGCATAGAAGTTTGGATGTAATTCTTGTTGGAGCCAGTGTCCATTAGGAACTTCAATAACTCTCCATTGCCGGTCTTACACATGTGTGGCAACGTCGAAAATGAACTTTGCAAAATTCCTCGCTGTCTACCTGATTGGCATGTGCGTATTTCGTGTAGTCCTGGTAGTAGTCAGTCCAAGTTTGTGCTTCCTCTGTGTCGCATCCTTCGATGGCGTTTTTGTACTCGTTTGGTTCACAATGATTGGCTTCCGTCAAAGCGGTATCGGGTACTTGTTCTAAATTATTAATCCTTTGGAGTTTGTTTGGAAGATTCAAACTGAACTGTCCCGTGTTTGCAGGGGGTGGTCGTTTTGATGCGACATTATTATACCCTGGCCTATTCATATAGTTAATGTTCCTTGTTTGCGTTGAATGGTCTATGTCCATAGGTATGGGAGGCTTTGGCTGCGATGGCCTTGACGGTGGACTGTTGTACTGGTTGGGGCTAGGGGGTTGTTGCAGAGCGTAATTGGGATTTTGAGTGTTCGAATTCTTTTGGTATTGGGGTTGTTGTGAAGATCGGGTAAAGGTAGGTATTGATTGAGGTAGATGGGCAAGGTGTGGGTAGAATGGCTGATTAGGGTTCTTTCTTGGTGGAAGTGCAGGCCGTTGCTGATATGGCATCTCGAAAATCGGTGGTGGTAATGTGGGCCGTTTAGGGAAGCCGTACTGTACTGTTGGCTGTTGGCATGAGCTGCCCTGAAATTTTTATTCTCTAACTTGATGCATAAATGCAATGCTTCAGGCAGATCAGCCGGCTCTTTCATGCCGAGAAGTCTCGATAGATCGCCTGATAGTCCTCTGACAAAGGTGTGTAGCACCTTGTCACGGTATGTGTGTGTGAGGACACGCATGCACTGTTCGCTGATTTCCATGCAGGATATTTTATTTAGTATTAGTGAGAGGTGTGAGTAAACCTCACCATAAAATTCTTGCACAGATTTCCGACTTTGTGTTAAGCAGGTCATTTGATACTCAAATGTGCTAAGGTCTCTCTTGTCAGCGTAATGCATGGTAAGGCATCGGGAAATATCCTTCCAGTTAAGGGGGGTATTGTAGGACTTTAGTGCCGCGTCAGCACTGACTACGATTTTGTTGCGAATCACACTAAGGATGCCGAAATATTTCGGTGAGCCTGCGCATGGCTCATAACCCCTTAAAATTCGTTCAACACTTTTTTCCAGCTGCTGAACTCAGCTGGGTTTCCACCAAACTCTCGCAAGGATCTAACCACGTCAGGTAACTTGTCCATGTCGGCGCGGTTATTCCTAAATCGATCCTCGATCATTTCATCGGCCATAGGTTGCTGAGTTGGGTGCAGAACATCCCTAATCGTTATATTTTCGTCCGTGGCTAAGATCTCCCTCATTAAGTCCTTTATAAGGTTCCTGAATTCAGGAGTGGGGTTAGCCATCTGTTGGATAGGATCGGCAGCGGGTTGTGGTGGCAGTGCTGTTAGTGCCGGGGGTGCATTAATGTTCCCTAGAACAGGAGGTCTTATCAAGTTATTTGGGCCATTTTAATTAATATTTAGTTTAGTTTTAGTTTGTGAATTTAATTTAACAATCTCTGGAGGGTCCCTTTTGTGGTGAATCGCAGAGTTGTTTTATTATTATCCTAAAGGTTATTTTTATTTTATAGGCTGTACGAGCCTGTTGTTCATGAAAGTAATAAATCAATCACAAAAAAATTTCACTAAAAGGTAAAAAAAAAATTTGGTAAAATATTGAGAAAAATTATTGAAGGAATTTTGAAAAAAAAAGTTAAAATTTTATTAAAGTTTCACTTGCTAAAACTTTTAATTATTATTTTTACTTGTTTATTAAATCTGCACCTATTAAAAAGATTGTACCTTTTTTTCTTAAAAGTTAAAAAAATTTTACTTATCTATCCATATTAATTTTTCACTATTTTATTTTTATTCATTAAAGCTTCACTTAAAAAGAGTTAAGATTTTTATTATTTCTTTTACTTTGTTAATTAATTTGCAAAAAATGTTTACTAAAGGATTAAAAAGAAGCTGAACATGCAAATATTTTGTGTCAATATATTTTTTTCACTTAAATTTATCCTAAAAATTGTTTCTTAAATTTATCTGATCTTACGTTAATAGTCCCGCGGCGAACAAGGCTGTTGGTCCTTTTTGCATATTGCTACTACTGGCAGTCCTTTGTCTGCTTATTTTTCGGGCTGGTGGCTGTGTTCCTTCGAGCTTTACCACCGGGTTTCTTGGATTCTTGTCCAGTGCGTTGGGGCGCTTCTTGAGGGCCACTTATTTGTATCACTTTTAGGCGATTTTACGCACGGATCGCGAGGCACTGCTTGAGGGCCTTTGACTACTTTACGTTATTGGTTTCTCTTGTGAGAAACTAAAAAAATAAATTTTTTGGACGACTCGAAGTCGTTGTTCTTTATTATATTAATGCAACTTACTTACTAAATTCCAATATATTTCTTACTTCTATTTATGCTATGAAGTCACGTTGATTAACCAGGTGATTACTATTGTTGTTGCATTTCTGTCCATTCACATGAATGGTAATGCACGCGTATTCTTGCTGTTGTTGCATTTCTGTCCATTCATAAGAATGGTAATGCACAGTCAGCGATTGCGCGTATTGTGTCATATGCCGACTTAACTGTAGGTCGCATGCTTACGCAGAATTGCATACTGTTGTGGTATGAAAGTTTCATATTTATATGTGGGCAGTTTTGGTGCCCAATTTCAATTCCAATGGTATTAACTTCCATAGAGATCAAAATTAAAATGAAGATCCAAGAAACATTAAAAAAACACCTCAATTTAAAAACCGTATATTTTACAAAAAAACTGGAAAGCGACAAAAAATTGTACTCAGCATAAAACAAGCGCTGTCTGGCTGTGCCGAAGGCTTTATACTTTTCATGAATACGCATGACGGTTTTAAGTTTCCGATCCTTACTTACAATAAGTACAAACTCTGCAAATTTTATTATCTTACCCTGTTAACTTAAAGATACGTAGCCCGAAACCCGTTTATCGGAAA
This sequence comes from Merzomyia westermanni, assembly GCA_949987695.1. Classification (NCBI taxonomy): domain Eukaryota; kingdom Metazoa; phylum Arthropoda; class Insecta; order Diptera; family Tephritidae; genus Merzomyia; species Merzomyia westermanni. The sequence continues at coordinate 100,279,795 of OX465288.1, read as the reverse complement.
AATGTGTTGTATTGGGGCTATACGATATATTGTTCCAATCCTGATGATTTTCACTACACATATTACATATGTAATAAGTACTGTAGCTGCCAAATTTTGTGTTCCTCGTTATTAAATTGCAATAGATATAGCCCAAACCCTATTTATTGGAACAATCGATTGTGTGGGAGATACTGCAAAATTTTACCAAAGAACATAGAACTATAAGAAGGTTCAACGCGACGAATAGTGGGGAACAGTTAACCATCAATTCTCGGATAGGTAATTCACAACTGGCGAAATTCCTGTTTAAATTGCGAGGTTTAAGGCTATTAACACTTTAATTTTTATTAAGTATTCATAATTAGACGTTTCTTGTTACTCCAATTCTAATTTTTTGTGTAAATATTAGAGCGGGTCAAATTTTCATCAGGAGTATAGCAAAAACGCAATCTACAGATAATTCTAAGAAAAATTGCTGAAGACACCATAGCTCTAAGTCCGATTTCGAGTCCCCCACTTTTGCAAAATAGATATTTTGCTATATGAATGTAGGGTTTGGCCAAAAAATCTTCATAGCTTCTGATAGAATTATAGGAAAAATATCATATTGGCCTTACTTTAAAGGTATTTTACGTACATTTCAGAATCTGTATTAATATCTATAGTGGTTTTGAATTTTAGTAGAGATAACAGGCTTAAATTATGAGGAATTAGCATAAAATGAACTTTCAACTACTACGAGGTGTGTTCAAAACGTATCGCGAATTTTGAATTTTCGCTGGTTACGTGTATTCGAATTTCGAATTTTTTGTGGCGTTATGTTGGTACTCATGTCTTTCACTTATGCCGACAAGCTCGGCCATTTTGAATGTTCAGTTAATTGTGGACAGCTGCTTTGCTTGCACGTGTTTTGGATCGTCTTCGATTTTTACCTATTCAAAAAAATGGATCAAAGAACCTGTATCAAATTTTGTGTGAAAAACGAAATTAAGTGCGCGGATGCATTCCGAATGTTGACTGTGGCATACGGAGAAGCTACCTTGGACCGAAGCAACGTTTATCGGTGGTACAAAATGTTCTCAGAAGGCCGAGAAGATGTGCAAAGAAGAACAAAAATTGGCTTTTGCACCACGATAACGCCCCTGCTCACGCATCGTTGCTTGTGCGCGAATTTTTGGCCATAAACAACACACTAATGATGCCGCAGCCACCGTATTCCCCAGATCTGGCCCCCTGTGACTTTTTCTTGTTCCCTAAACTGAAGAGGCCCATGAAAGGACGACGTTACGCTTCTCTTGACGAGATAAAGACGGCATCGAAGGAGGAGCTGAACAAGATACAAAAAAATGATTTTTTTAAGTGCTTCGAAGATTGGAAAAACCGTTGGCACAAGTGTATAATATCTCATGGGGATTACTTTGAAGGGGACAAAATAGATATTCATGAATAAATAAATAATTTTTGAAAAAACACAAAATTCGCGATACTTTTTGAACACACCTCGTATATTATCATTTATAACATATTTCTTATGGAACATTTTTCTTTTCTTTACAGCTAAAATAAGTTCAGAACATTTGATGTATATTGGAACGATTTTTCGTCATCCCTTGTCAAATTTGGTTTTGAGACAAACCGGTTTCGGCGTTGTGCCATCATCAGTGTCGATTTTCGTTCTGATCTGTTGTGGTCGTTTGTCTTGTATTTATAGTAGGTAGCAGGCAACGTCAGCATGGGTGTCTGTTTGTGTACGTGTGTGCATGTGTTGTGTGTGTACATTCAGAAACGGGGGTGGTTTGCATCGATCGGTTTTTTTGTGGTTGACTGAGCCAGGTAAAAGTTGGTGATTTTTGTTGTTTGACCTTTTTTGCTTGTTTGTTGTTTTTGATCTTTTGCTGTTTTGTGCTTATTTGTCGGTGCGTGCTGTTGCTTTGTTTTTTTGTAAACCAATTTTAAAGGTTCGAATATTGTGTCGGAAACAGTGTTTGTCTGTTCGTTTATTATTCTACCGTCGAATGTTTTTTGTTTGTAGATTTCAATGTTTTCGAGTACGTTCAGACGCCTGCCTTTTGCTTATACATGTAGGACCTTGACTGTTTTTTTGATGTTTCCGGGGGGGCATTTATTCGCCGCCATGTGATTCGCAAAGTTGGATTCTGGTATGATGGTTGGATTCCGTATCTTTTTGTTGTAATCTCTAATGTGTTCTCTGAACCTCGTTCTTACTTGTCGTCCGGTTTGTCCTATGTAACTGTGCTGGCATTCACAAGTGAGCTTGTATACACCATGGCTGCTAAATGGATCTTCTGAGTTAGTTTTGGTTCTTAGCTTCCGTCCTAAATTGTTCGATGTTTTGAAAGCTGTGTTGATGTTGTATTTTCTAAGGAAATTTGCTAATGTATATGTTGCCCTTCCAGTATATGTCATTGTCGTCCAGGTTTGTGTACTTTCTTCTCCATTGTTTCTTTTTTGTTCTCTAAGGTCTCTCCTGAGTTTATCTACTAGTGCTTTTTTATATCCGTTGTTTGTAGCGATGTTATATATTATTCCAAGCTCTCTTCTATATGCTTCTTGTGTAAGAGGTGTTCTTTCCAATCTTTGTACTAAGTGCCTTAGCGCTGCATTTTTATGTTGTTGTGGGTGGTTCGAGGTATTATTTATTATTGTGTCGGTGGCCGTTGGTTTCCTATATATGTCGTAGTTGAATTTATTGCTAGCTTTATCAATACTTATTGTGAGGTCCAGATAATTGATTCCTCCGTCTTTTTCGGTTTCCATTGTGAATTTTATGTTCCCGTGCTGCTTGTTGAGGTACTCCAGTACTTGCTCTTCGTTGTTGGTAGTTAAAACGCATATGATATCATCCACGTACCTTGCGTAAAATAATACTCCTAATTTGGAATTTAATTCCTGTATATACTCTTTTTCCAGGTTTTGCATAAACGCTTCCATAAGAATAGCCGATGTTGGGTTTCCCATCGCAAGTCCGTTTGTTTGTCTGTATATTTTATTGTTGAATTGAAAATAGTTTTGACGTAGTGTGGTTCTTACCGTGTTCGTGATTTGCGTACTTTTTACTTTATCTTTTGTTTTATGTAGTATTATAGAGTTTACTATGTTCAATGTCTCTGCTAGTGGTATTGATGTGTATAGATCTTTTATGTCGAAAGATACCAATTTGCTGTCCTTTGTCACTTCAACGGTCCTAAGTTTGTTTATTAGTTCAGATGTATTAGTTATGGTGTGTTCGTTGCTAAGTTCCAGTGTGTCCTTCAATACTGTTTTTAAATATTTAGATAGCTTATAGCATGGTGCCGATTTAAAATTAATGATTGGTCTCATTGGATTGCCTGGCTTGTGGATTTTTGGTAGCGCAATCAGTGGTGGAGTTGACGGGTTCATTTGGACTAAGTGACATTTTAAGATTTTATTTTTTTTTTATGTGATCATGCTAAAATGCAACGAGGAGTGTGTGTGAACACTACCGCGAGTTGAAGAGGGAAGCGAGGCGGCTTTTCCGGGCGAAAAAAAGAGAGGCAGAAAAGCGTGAAATAAAGGAGCTTGAGATGCTGGCCAACGGGAATAATGCCCGAAAATTCTATCAAAAAATTCGGCGAATGACAGAAGGTTTCAAACCCGGGGCAAACTCCTGTAAGAATGAGAACGGCGACCTGGTGACCGATGTTCAGAGAACACTCAGAATATGGAGGGATCACTTCTCTGCCCTTTTAAATGGAGAAACTGAGCAAGAAACCAGAGAAGATGCCGAACCCGACCCCACAATCGAAGATGATGGAATTGACGTTCCACAACCCGACTACAATGAGGTGCGAATAGCAATATCCCGATTGAAAAACAATAAAGCAGCTGGCGCTGATGGTTTGCCTGCTGAGCTATTCAAACACGGAGGCGAGGAGCTGGTAAGGCGCATGCATCAGCTTCTATGCAGAATTTGGTCGGATGAATGCATGCCTGAAGATTGGAATCTAAGTGTTCTCTGCCCAATCCACAAGAAGGGCGATCCTGCAAACTGCGCCAACTATCGCGGAATCAGCCTTTTGAATATCGCATATAAGGTCCTATCAAGCGTATTGTGCGAAAGACTGAAACCTGATGTGAACAGACTGATTGGACCTTATCAGTGTGGCTTCAGACCTGGTAAATCTACCATCGACCAGATTTTTACAATACGCCAAATCTTGGAAAAAACCCGTGAAAAAAGAATCGACACGCATCATCTCTTTGTTGATTTTAAAGCCGCTTTCGATAGCACGAAAAGGAGCTGCCTATATGCCGCTATGTCTGAATTTGGTTTCCCCGCAAAACTTATACGGCTATGCAAAATGACCTTGAGCAACACCGCCAGCTCGGTCAGAATTGGGAAGTACCTCTCCGAGCCGTTCGAAACTAAACGAGGTTTCAGACAGGGTGACCCCCTATCGTGCGATTTCTTTAATTTAATGCTGGAGAAAATAATAAAAGCTGCAGAACTTAACCGCGCTGGAACAGTATTTTATAAAAGCGTCCAACTGTTGGCATATGCTGACGATATTGATATCATTGGCCTTAACAACCGCGCCGTAACTTCTGCTTACTCCAAATTAGAAAAAGAAGCGGAGAAAATGGGATTGGTGGTGAACGAGGGCAAAACGAAGTACCTTCTGTCATCATGCAAAGAGTCAGCGCATTTGCGCCTTGGCAACCAAGCCACTGTTGGCAGCAATAATTTCGAAATAGTAAAGGACTTCGTTTACCTGGGAACCAGCATTAATACCAACAATAATGTTAGCCTAGAAATCCGACGAAGAATCACTCTTGCAAACAAATGCTACTTCGGACTGAGTAGGCAATTGAAAAGTAAAGTCCTCTCTCGACGAACGAAAATAACACTCTACAAGTCACTCATCGCACCCGTCCTGCTATATGGTGCAGAAGCGTGGACACTAACAACATCTGATGAGGCGGCTCTGGGAGTATTCGAGAGAAAGGTTCTTCGAAAGATTTGTGGACCTCTACGCGTTGGCGACGGCGAGTACCGAAGAAGATTTAATGATGAGCTGTATGAACTTTACGCAGACGCCGACATAGTTCAGCGAATTAAAACACAGCGGCTTCGCTGGCTAGGCCACGTAGTGCGAATGAGCGAAGATGCTCCAGCCCAGAAGGTATTCTTATCGGCACCCGCCGGTGGAAGCAGAGGAAGAGGGAGACCACCACTCCGATGGAAGGACCAAGTGGAGACCGATTTGCGATCCCGCGGTGTTTCCAATTGGCGCCAGTTGGCGCAACGAAGAAACGACTGGCGAGCTATGTTGGACGGTCAAAATCGCCCAGGCGGTTAGATGACCATTTAAAGAAAAGAAAAAGATCATGCTAAAATTCAAAGTAAAATGTTTTCGCATGTAATTGATAAATTGGTTGAAATTTGGAATAAATTGAATGTTCAACTAATTGATAGACGTAGTATTCTAAGAAAACTAAATGTTTTAATTAAAAAATATCACGAAAGCATTAAACACAGAAAAAAAGTTCAGGAATTTACAGCATTCGTACAATCAACAAATGAATTATTTTACATTTGAAGTTAAAAACAACAGAATGCTCATGTTAACCATTAACCATTTAATTTATGATGGACCAACATAATGATAGAAAATTCACAATACCTGAATATATGGATGACATTGTAGAAGAAACACCTACAACAATACCAACAGTTAGTGATGATCCAACATACGAACCACTTGAAACAGATATAGAAACAGGTGATGCACAAATTGCAAATGAAGCAGTTGCAGAAATATCATTTCAATGAATTACCATTTGGTCATTTATTCAGAGCATTAGATAAAACAGTCACGAGTGTTCCAAGAGCAGCTAGTGGAAATATATTCAAAGACATTCAAGACTGTCTAAAAGTTCAGGTATGTATTTGTTAAAATTATTTTTTAATATTTTTTCAATCAAATTAAAATAGGAAAATTATACTAATTTTAATTGATCTAAAAACTTTATTTTTCAGGTTGTAAGTGATTTTGAACCAATAGCATTGGAAAATATGCCTGGTATGATCAGTGATGAACAAGAAGGAGAATTATCTACAGATGTTAAATATTTATATCAAATGGCCAAAGCAAATTCAAATGGTGCTGTTTCAGTTGATTTAGCTAACATAAAACCAGGACCAGTTGTACATTCTCGATGGCTAACCAAAGCAAGCAGGGTATTACGTCTATATACAACAACTAATACACCATAGGAAAATTTGAAAACTCTAGCAGTTTATATTATTAGAATTTATGTGCCAATGTATTTCAATGTAAAATACTATAATTCTGTTGTCTACTTTTATCAAAGTTTATTCGTTGGACACGATACCTACTACGTAATTTACGTAATATTATAGATGGTGTAATCAGGGCCGCATTTACTTGAAATGCCGCTCTGTGCCCTGTTAAAAATGCCGCCCTTTTATCTTCATGAAATATAGTAAAAATGTATTTTAATGCAATTCACAACTGAAATATTTCTATATAACTAAATCCCTAAAAAATCCCTGCAAAAATTACCAAAACTATTGGAACATTCCTCCTTTAATGAAAAAATTATGTAGCTTCCGAGTTTTGCTCAAAATTTCCACTTCTTTTTTAGTTTTGTCCAAAGCTCGCTTTTTATATGCAGCACCGCTTAATCTTTTGCGCCCATCACTCATCTTTTCAAAATATAAAGAAACTATTTCACCCAAAAGGATTATTATCGATTGAAATTATAAAACTACGATTTCTTAGATTTGAAAAAAAAAAATTATAGGTATTCTGTAAGTAGTTAAGGCTGTGTTTCTCATACTCAACTGAGCGGAGCATAGCATGAAAACTGTCATTTAAAAAATGTCCTAATGAAATTCGTGTTGAATAATGTTTCCCGACTACATATGTTACGCAATGCTAAGTAAGAATAATTAAAGCCTTAAAAATTTTAGAAAAGTTGTGTGTTTTTCACGCAAGATATACTTAAGGAAACCTACCCAAGAAAATGTTTACAGTTTTGCGGAGCATCCAGTACTCAAGTAAAGCAAGAGGGTCCCAAAAAATATTCAAATCAACTTGAAGTAAACAACCCAGGGTTGGATATTTGCTATTCTGGTAATCGCCTTGGACTCCCTAATAATTTCCATTTCCCTTAGACAGGCAAATCGAAAAATGATCTCGTTTTTGGGAAAAACAGAATAGCTGTCAGAGCTGTAACTTCGGAAATTTTAATTTTAATTTTAATTAATAGAGAAAATACCAAATAAAAACTATTAAGAGGTAAAAGGTATACATTTTAGTTGACTGCGGATTTTGAAAAAATTTACTTTAAAACAATCTACTTACTACGATTGTTCTCTAGGTGTTCTAACCCTGCTGCTGAAAAGAGCTAAACAGAATAAAAGGGTACTACAGTTTATATAAAATAGTTTTTTGTGGCATAGTTTTAGGCACTTTTCAAAGTGAATAACCGTATCACATTGAGTTATTAGTTCCTATTGATTTCTAAACACAAACTTCAAACTTTTGATTCGTACAGAAACAAAAATTGAGCCCATTATCAAAAATATTTGTAAAAGTTTTAATTTATGTTTCGAAATCTGCCGCCCCCAAAATCTGCCGGCCTGTGCCAGTGCTCCGAGAGCACCTAGTGTGAATCCAGGGCTGGGCGTAATCCAAAATATTTCATATTACGCTCATCCAGAAAACATTTTATTAACAATGTTATTTGATGATAGAAAATCCATATCGAGAAAAAATACTTGATCCAACTAAACTCAGAGTTTACAAAAAATATAATATCAATTTTAATGCTTCAATTATCGTTATAATCTGATTGGTCTGAATGGCGATTATTTACTATCTGAACCGGCATTCACAAGAAATATTCCATACGATCACTTGGTACAATTCCTAGATTATGATGAGCCAACACTAGAGGATCCTAATATTCTAATCCATATACTAGGAACAGAAAGATATGTACAGTTGTTAACATCTGTTTCCAAACTTGTTATAGAAAAAAAACGTGAAGGTGTTATGGCTGTTACAGCAGAAAGTCGTGAAAAACAACCACGAATGGAGAGCAAAAAAGATTTTAAAAAATAATAACATATTACTTTTATTTTGAAAAATACGTTAAAATGGTCAATTCTAAGTAAACAAATAATTTTTTAAATAAATTACATTAAAATTATAAAAATTGTGTTTTTGTGCTTATTACTCGAAAATATAGGGTTTTTTTGAAATTTTTTTTCCACTAAAACGAATTCGAAAAAAGACAAACTGTCTGAATGAAAGTTGTTTGAAATGTTCTGAAATTATTTTAGCTGTAAAGAAAAAAAAAAATTTTCCATAAGAAATTTGTTAAAAATTATAATATAGTAGTTCAAAAGTTCTCATAATTCAAGCCTGTTATCTCTACTAAAATTCAAAAACACTATAGATATTAATACATATTCTGAAATGTACGTCAAATACCTTTAAAGCAAGTCCAATATGATATTTTTCCTATAATTCTATCAGAAGCTATGAAGATTTTTTGGCCAAACTCTACATTCATATGGCAAAATATCTATTTTGCAAAAGTGGGGGACTCGAAATCGGACTTAGAGCTATGGTGTCTTCGGCAATTTTTCTTAGAATCATCTGTAGATTACGTTTTTGCTATACTCCTGATGGAAAAAAAATGTGACCCGCTCTAGTAAATATGCAACTAAAACGCAGTGAATTTAAGAAATTTACAAGCAGGTACAGTAGTGAATTAACTACCATCGATTTGACAGTGTCCACTTGCTTTCGCTGTTGGATCTTCTTATTGTTATATGTTTTTTGGCCAAACCCATTTATCGGAACCATCGATTGTATGCGAGCTATGCGTTGTATTGGTCCGGTCTGGTTGGTTCCGACAAATGATTAATATATTTCAAAATGGCGGCCCCATACTAAATTGCATCAAAATATCTCTAAAACTGCTAGTCAATCAGACAGACGGACATTGCTAAATCGACTCAGCTCATCGCTCTGATCCTTTCGGTATGCTTATTGGTGTGTCTATCTCTTCTTCTTTTCATACTTACAAACAGTGGACCAAAGTTAAGATCAGCACGAATATTATTGTCAAATAGGTACGAAACAATTACAAGGTGAAATTAGACCATTCTATACAGCGATAAATTTAACATAAAATATAAAGAAGATTTGTGATAGTTGTGCAATATGTATAAAGAACAAATCAAGAGGGAAAAACAAGTATGGGCAGCTGTCCTATTAAGGCCCTGCTACTATTCCGTTGGAGATAGTTTCTTTTATATATAGTGGCAGCCTTTCGCCTTCCAATCACTTAAGTGAACCCTACACAAATGTCCCGAAATAAAAAAGTAGGATCTGGCATCATCGCCAATTTTCATCTTTGCTTTTTCTTGCGGTCATTGGAACGAACTGGGCGTGCTTGCCTGCTTATAAGCGACATTTTCACATTTTATAAAAAGAAATCCTAAATTTGAACAAAATGCCAAATTGTCATTCATAGAACAAAGTAATTGAAATCTTTAAACGTTGTCGCTATTAATCTTAAATAGTTTTGTGGAGGAAAACTCGCGGAAACCCCCAAAAATACAATAGGTGGATTTGGAGGTTCAAGATCCACAAAAAAATATTTACACCTGTTAGTGGATCACGCGATGTGCATATATTTTGACATCTACTCAAAAATTTTATAAAACTTATCAAAAAAGTGTTCGAGAACGGTAAAATAAGTGTGATTTTAGCTGACCAATATCCGGGTATCAACTCTACGGAGCTGAAAACATAAACCGCCTTCGAATTGTTTTCACTGCTGCGAATGCATCATTCTCCAATGGATTAAATGAAATGTTGGTAAATAAAATACGATGTAAAATAAATGATCAAAAAGAAAAGTCAGCATGGACGACGGCGGCTCGTGAAAGTGTAAAAAGATATAATGGAACCGAACATACGGTAACAGAATTCTGTCCTAAATATTTATTAGAAGGAAAGGAATTAAATGTTGTGAAAATAGCAAAGGAACTGGAACGTGAGAGGAAGTTAGCATTTGAAAATAGTGTCAAATCACAGAGCTATAATAAGATAAGATTTCATAAAAACCGAAATAATCACGAATTTAAGGTAGGAGATCAAGTATATATTCAGAATGGAAACCGTCTAAATAGGAAAAAGTTAGATGAGGTAAGAATAGGACCTTATAAAATTTAGGAAAAATTTCTAATTAAATGTTTAAAATAAATACGGGCCATAGAAAATTGAGTAGAAGAAGGATAAAAATGCGAGAAGAAAATATTAGAAAATAAAATAAAAAGTATTAGATTTAAGCATGGGTAACTCTGAGCTGTGCAGCGCAATTGCGCTAACAACGGACTCGGAGTTTGTGGCGCTGGCGCCAAGTATAGAAAAGCGCCAGCGCCAAATAGTATCAAAAATCCCACTGTGCTATAAACACCAATGGATACATGAAATCAACCATAGGCGCATTGAGCTACCAAACACCATAAATTGCAATTCGAAGCTAGTGCCAAAAACCACTCTTGCGGTAACTAAGGAAATTAAAATTCTTTCGCTCTTTACCAACTCAACTCAACAAGAAGCATGACGGTTCTTTGAACATTATTTTACTGTTTACTTACTAACGAAGTAAGTAAGCTAGCATTTTTTAATTATTACGTAAAATTCTATGTAAACTTACCAATTTCGAAATCAGCGACTACAAAATAACACAGCGCCAAAAATTATACAAATATTAGTGCTGACACGTTAACTGAAGAGGAGGCGCTATTGCACTGGAGTTTTGAGCTAGCGCCACAGGCGCTGCCGGTGTTAATGCACCAGAGCCAGAATGAGATTTTGCAAATCTCGTTCCTAAGGGGTATTGCTTACTTCTACTGAATCTACGTACATCTTAATACTAAATATTGCTTATTATCTCTCTAATGTGACATGCACTTTATTTCAGAGTACACTTTTAATAATACACTCTAATAACAGTTAAGTTGACATTTACGAAGAGAAACGATAAAATAATAAGCAGAGAATCGCAAGCTTTAGATGTTGTTTCTCATTTCATTTAATTAATTTAAGAACAATTTGTGTTATGAATTAAATTTTAATAATTTAAAACTCTTTTTAGATAGTCAATTAAGTTTGTACATTTGTTGTTGTATTTGGAATCTATACATTACATATATATGAATATATATTATATCTTACTTTTAATTAATGAAATATCCTTTTCGAATTTAGAATTACTGGCCTTCCACTCAACGAACACAACTTGCCAATGATGCTACCAAATGGGCAAATATTTGGACAATTGGTATACATATTAACATATTATTCGATTATCTTTTAACTATTTATATTTCTAGGCAGTGTCAGAAATCACCGCAGACGACGGTGCTGTCGTATGCCCAATAACAAATACCAAGTTTTCCAATCCGAAGGTTGAAAAAGTGTTCGTAATGTAAACTTCAAATGTTAAGTTAAATTCCCAAAATAAATGAAACGATGTAAACATTCAACTAGATTTCTCTCACATTAGTGAGCTTTAATGCCGGTTCCATCTGGTGTCAGCATCAAACTCTAACGAAATGGCGCCCAAGGCGTCTAGATTAGACACACGCCTTATATTAAATTGCACACACACACGTGGCATACAACAGCCACGACCAACCCCCTTCAGGATCCGGCACGACGTCACTCAGCCGTGGGTACGACCGCGAGGGCAACTACGGGTAGGGTCCCTTTACAAACGGAACAAAAGAACGGACGCAACCGTCGTTAAGGAATACTGGGATATTGCTGGATATGTCGTCCCAACGTGCCAGGAAGGCGGTGATGAGCTCTGCTACCGTATTTACGAAGCCCTGCGGTAGCAACTGGGGAAAGCACGACCTCCAGAGGCCAGACTTGAATATGAAACCTCCTCCGAAATGGTAACAGCATCACCCTGGCGTGAGCAATCCCAGATTGCCTAGGTGGCCATAGGGCAGATCCTCGCCGGGATCCTGGCCCGTGGGGTCATCCTCAGAGACCATTGGACCTACGTTCGGAACGCCATCGGTAACGCTTGCCTCAACATGCTGATGGAGGCTCCGTGTAGTTCTCAGTCAGGTGCTGACGAACGATGGTACCAGCACTAAATGTAGGTCCTCTCTTGCAAAGTCTGATGTGCAACGTAGCGGCTCCAAGGTTGGGTTCAGTTTAGCCCGAGGCGATAATAGAGGTCGTCGGCACCGATCCCAGCTGAACCGAGAATTCTCAGGGTGCTGCCGGTCATAAACCTGTCTAATTCGTGACGTGCAACCCTGAAATGGAACCAAGAGAATGGATCTGCTGCGTTTGCTGAAAAAGATTAATGTCAAACGGTCGCATTCTGTCCAATGCGTTACATGTAAGAGAAATAAAGATCACCCAAAACTGTTAGTGGCTTCAGAAATCCGGATTCTAAGAGCTTACCCCTGCCTCCCACAAACCCATTGCTTTCTTAAAACATGAGGGGCACCTTGTTTTACTCGCCGGTGTGCGTTCCGCAGTACGCGTCGCTGCACCGAGCCTTCCATTCTCAAGTGGCCACAATAGCAGCCCAGTCTCTACAACTAGCAGCACTGCTGCAATGCCCGCCTCACCTGCTCCCGGCTGTCGCTTTCGCTCAACAGAGTTTCCATCTGTCACGGCTGCTCAACACCTATCTCCTCCGGAATGGGACAGATATGAGCACAGTCGAGTGTCAGCCGGTTCTTTCTTCGCCCGCCAACGTCCCCAGCACGTTAGTCACGACTACCATCTTCTTGTGCCTCTCACAGCGTGCACGTTTGTTTACACACTGATCTCATTTCACATCATACTGTACAATATAGTCTATTTGTGCCCGAAATCGACCCCAGGGACACCACCTTAAAATGCAAAAAAGGCTATGTCGAAGCGCAAATTATTAACACAACATCAGTGCGTTGCTAAGAGGTGAAAACCGTTTAATCATCACCGACTTCCACGCACGCCATGATCTCTGGGACCCTAACTTGTCATTGGATGACAAAGGACTAGCACTCGCATATCAAATGGATGATCACTATAGTGGCAGGAAATTGCTATATACTTACCTGAACATCTACCCATAATTTTCTCAATCGGGTGATATACACTAACCGCACGCACTTTCTGCATTTGCTGTTCTTGCCCAAGATTACTGGAACTAGGTTCAGTAACCTATTTGCACTAACAAATATTAAAGATGCTCGCCGAATAGGTCTCAAGAAGCAATGTCCATAGTTACCTTCTGCTATGGTCTGCACGAAAATCTCTGGATTAGTTGCCGGAAACCAGTTGTCAGTAAAGCCTTCTCAAAGGATGACAAACAAGTTGGACCTTCTCGACATTCAACGAATCCACCATTTAAGTATTTTAGATAATACAATTTTCCCTGGCAATTTTCTCAGGACTCCAGGATCAGGTAAAACGCATGCGACTCTAAACAATTCTTATATCCTCCAGATAGACAGTGAGCGTACTGGCAGTTCAGACGTACAGGTGCTTTCACCAATCCGGACCAACATCACAATCCGCACTATGGCACTAAAGTGGCAAAGTGTCATCGTGTGGAAATTATAGTATTACAAATACTTAATCTATGCACAGATCACGAGATGTAAAAAGGATTTTTTTTTTCAGTTTATGTAAAACAAAAATCAAAATAATTTTTTTTTGTAAACGCTTCTTTAAGTACAAAACACCCTAAGAAAGTTTAAAATCGTATTTAACTCGTGCTTAGGTCTTAGGCTAAAAATATCAAATTCGTTTTTAACTAGCTCTTACATTTTTCATGGAAACTAAGATTGAAATTTGCAAAACTAGATATTTAGAAGTAGTTCAACTACAAAGCGGTTACGTGAGTACTTACATAGAACTTTTTGCTACCAAAATTTAAGACTTCAAGGTTACATTCTATGGTTTAAGTCATGACAAATGAGATCTTTTAGGTACATATCTCCAACTCAAACATTCTACGTTCTTCCTTTTTGACAGCAAAATGAACTTTCAAATGATCATATGTTTTGACTTGGCTGCGAGTCAGGGTCTTAGAATATGCACAAAAATTACGTGCAACTCGATGGTTGAATTACGGATATGATTACCCATTCAGGGTATCCTATTTAGTCTTTAATTAATGACAACAACACACTCTTTCTGATTGACAGGCGAAAATATCGACTGCAATTTTTTTTTTATAATTAAATTCATATTAGTATTAGCGGGAAATACTATATTATTTTTAGTTTTTTACTATTTGACGTTTGACTAACACAGAACACTATAGTAATAAATTCTACTAGTTCTTTAGTACTTTTTGAATATTTTTTCTGTAAAAAATATATTTCATACACTTAAAAAACGGGGGGTTTCGAAAACCCGCAATAAAGTTTTTTAGGCCGATTTTTGTCTAAGTATAAAAAAGCCTAGTTTTTAGTTATATCATTGTAAGCGTTTATGAAATTTTCTGCAACGAATTTTCGGGTGTAGCAAATGGTACGTCCAATCCAGAAAACTTAATATTTCTTAAAAAGCTCTTTTGAGCGGTTTCCCTACATATTTTCTAATAAGATAAATATAATGTTAAGATAAGATATAACAAATTGTATTTTTGGGCAATTTTTATTAAGGATTCCATCTAAAGGCACTTTCATAAAAAAAAATGTTAGGACTCAACTTCGGGAGCTTTTTGTAAGAAACTTATTTGTTAGAAACAAAAACGAAGACCAGATCCTTTATCTTGCATAAAAACCATAAACAAGTTGACATACGTGCCAAGAATTTTTATCATTTTTGCCTGCTTATGCAGCACTGTACACTGTATAAACATGGCCATCATAAAAATAAAAAAGTACCGTACTGATACTTATGATACTGAGTTTGTTCATCTGGAGGAACCTTACGTCAAAGATGCACTTATCTTAAGTAAATATTGGAGTCAACGGACTTAGACTGAGAGTACGTCCAACATCTAATCTGCGGGACGTAGATCTTTGAAAGGGCAGGAGTTAAAAATTCCAAGGTAGCTCTCATCCAGACGGGGCGTATGTACGGATATCATGTCTCTCATCTCTGATTACAAACCTTCTGCTCCCAGGACTGTCGGGCATGTACCGCAAGGGAGTACCGTAGTGTACCGGTTTCATATCCGGCAAATTAATCTCACTTCCGATAAAACTCCCCAAAACTTTCGGGGAGTGTCCGCCTAAATGGGCAAAGGTAATGACGTGGAACTCGATGGTTGATCTACGGATATAATGCCTCTCACCTCTTATTACCCATCTTCTCCTTCCTTAAGAAAGGAGAGGTGACATGGCCTAGAAGGGAGTACCGGAGCGCACCCGGTTCATATCCGGCTAAGGACTGTCAATTCGACAGCACTCCCCAAAAGGTCGGGGGGAAAATGCCTAATGCAGCTGTGTGTCCGTGGACTAAAAAACTTCCCCAAAGTTTTGGAACCGTCGCACACTCCGGGACAATATTGCTGCAGGGTAGCGTTTCATATTTCTCATTGCTTAAGAGCCTTCTATTGTACCAGGTCTGGCTTTTTAGCTCTGAGTGTAGTTTCTACAAAGTTGGTGATTTGTTCCCACACTTTTGGGCCGGTCAACATTTTTTCTATGACGTTATCGGCAGTAATTTGGCCGACACTTCGTTCGCGCATTTTTGCGCTCCTCGCTCCATCTTGTGCATTTGAAGAGTGTGTGTATGCGAAATAGTGAGGCTCTTTCGTGTATATGATTTTATGCAGAAGTGTCAACGTTCTTACTTTTAGAATATCATCTAGAGAAATATCGAGCAATCTTTGAGCATAAGCAGTAACAGAAACGTGGTCAATACTGTTCAACCCATAGAACCCTGGCAATGTTATTATAAAAACATTAAGCTTCTTTTTGCTCTCGTAGTCACAATTTAAGTACATTTCACAACCATAGAGGAGCGGTATTAGACAGATGACAGTGTTGGATGAGGGGTGATACTTTAAGCAGGTTAAGTAGTCGCTAATACAATAACAACAACAACAGCGCAGGTGTTGCAGAATGTGCTGAGGGGTGAAATACTGTGTTAACGAAGCATCATACCATACACTTTCCCCACTGTACTGAGAATATGGTCTTTCCATGTCAATGTTTTGTTTGTTAAAAATTATACCAATGGTTTTCGCTGTGTCGACATATTCGATAACGGCGTTATAAAGGAAGATATTGTCCCGTTCGTACCAATCAGCTTTAAATGCACGACGATACATTTAGATTTTTTAAGGTTATAGACATGAGCCAGAATTGAGCCTTGTGGTACAGCTCTTGAAACGTCCAGGAAGTCTGACGTTCTACTATCAATGCATACTGCTTGGGTTCTGCCGCCAAGGTAAGATCTAATGAGGGCGGTTCCATGGCTGGAGATGGCTGAAGAAGAGATTTTGCAGCTTCTTACGTAGTAAGGAATAGTCGACACAGTCAAAGGCTTTTGACTGGTCGAGAAGGGTTAGAAAGGCCATGAAGTTATCATAAAAGGATTTGACAAACTCACAAATTTATTTATTTATAATCTCATTAACGTTGACTGCGTTGAGGATTGCTTTATCAAGTTGGGGTTTGCCAATCCCAATTCCCTTAATCGTTTTCCAGGTTTCCTTCGAATTTAATTTTGATGCAAACTCTGTAAAGAGCTCTTTTGAAGAGCTATCTTACAGACAGATATCGATGTGGCAGGGTAGGTTGAAAAATTTTGAAACTTGGAACGCTTACCGCAGACGTTCCCCAAGGCTCCCTTCCAAGTCCTCTTTTAGCCAGTCTATTCATAAATGATATTTTTGGTATGCGTCAATACGCAGGAATGCATGCTCATGCGGATGACATTCAGCCTATTGACCTTTGTAAAGGGTGTTTTTTTAGGGGTATAGAACTTCGAATTGAAATAAAACACAAGAAAATCGTTTTAAGGTCCATCAATTTGGCTTTATTGGAAGGATAATTTTATGCCATTAATGTTTAAATATGATTTCGGGCATGTGGCCGCCGCGGCTGGCTCGAATAAAGCCAATTCTACAGGTCCAATTTTCAACCACTTTTTCGAGCATATGGGGCCGTATGTCCGCAATAACGCCACGAATGTTGGCTTCCAATTCCCCTAACGTTTCTGGTTTGTTGGTGTAGACGAGCGACTTCACATATCCCCAAAGAAAATAATCCAATGGTGTCAAATCACACGACCTTGGTGGCCAATTGACAGGTCCATTCCGCGAAATTATGCGCTCATCGAATGTTTCCTTCAATAAATCGATTGTGACGTGCGCTGTGTGGCATGTAGCGCCGTCTTGTTGGAACCACAACTCATCCACATTCATGCCATCCAATTCGGGAACAAAATAGTCGGTTATCATGGCTCTATACCGGTCTCCATTAACGGTAGCTGCCTCTCCAGCATTATTGCGGAAGAAGTATGGCCCAATGACTTCACCAGCCCATAGAGCACACCAAACAGTCAGTTTTTGTGGATGTAATTGCGTTTCAAGGGTCTCATGTGGATTCTCTTCACTACAAATGCGGCAACTTTGCTTGTTGACGTAGCCATTCAACCAAAAATGAGCCTCATCACTGAACAAAATTTTGCGATGAAAATCAGCATCGAAATCAATCTCATTTTCGGCCCATACACCAAAATCACGACGCATTGCATGGTCTCGCGGCTTTAATTCTTGCACAAGCTGGATCTTGTAAGGTCGCAAGCCAAGATCTTTGCGCAAAATCTTCCATAAAGTTGATGGACAAAGCTCCAATTGCTGTGCACGGTGGCGAATCGATTCATTCGGGTCCTCTTCAACACTTTGCTCTACAGCGGCAATTGTTTCTTCGGTGCGCACTGTTCGACGTCTCTGCGGATGCGTATTATCACATAGAGTAAACGTAGTGCGAAAACGATCCATGGTTAACCGAATTAATTGCTCTGATGGACGATTATGTCGACCATAAAATGGACGGAGCTCACGGTAAACTTCGCGAACTGAACCATTATTTTCGAAATAAATTTGCACGATTTGCAAGCGTTGTTCTTTTGTCAACCTGTTCATGATGAAATGGCAAACCAAACTGAACATAAATGACATTAGAGTTGCCAGATTTGACCACAAAATGCCAGTTTTATCTCTATTCGAAAAACAAACCTGTAAAAAAAACACCCTGTATATACTCTATTTAGCATTAGGCTATTAGCAACGGTCTTTGTCTTAACTCCGGAAATCCTTTTTGTCATACCAATCGCCAGAGGAAACTTGATATGACAGTCTTATCTCAAATAGCTATTGGAAAGTTACCCTTAAAATACGTCAACAAAATAACCAATCGTTATTAATTCGAGTTTGACTTGTGTAGATCATATAAACTCTGTTGTTTCCAAAGTTTATGTTACACTGAGAAACCTTTACCAAACAGCTGAATTGACCCCTCTATGCATAAGACGGAAGCTGGCCATCGAAATTGTAATGCCACCTATCACGTGCTCTGAGCTAATCTATAATAACCTGGACTCGGTATCGGCTCACAAAATAGATGTAACATTTAACCATGTAACTCGATATGTGTAGGGCTTAAAGGAGTTTGATCACATATCAAAATGGCGAACGAGTTTACTTGGATGCGAAATCCAAAACTACCCTGCAGTCAACTTCCAAACTGGTTAGTAAACATTCTAGTTCGTTAACTAGAATTTCGTGGGCTTATTCATAACAGTTTGAGCGACTGCAACGTTTCCGCTATCATAAGCAGCAACAACCCTCTAAAATTGTCAATACATGCATACACGAGCGAAAAAGAAAACAATTCAGTATTCGGGCCGCAATCGTTCAGTTAACAACGCCGTCCTACATTTTAACTTTCTATTCAACTAATATTCTAAGTTCTTAAATATTCATTTAATCAAACTAAATTTAATACTTTCTTTTAAAGAATAGGTCTGATAGTAAAATCCTAATTCTTTTAAGAATTTCGTGGTTTAAATAGTAGTACATTTGGGTTGTAGATCATGTGCGTACGTGCATGTCAACAAAATCACCCTTATTTTTGCCACGTCGCTACTGCAATAACTGCGCAGCAGCGAAGCAACAACGAATAAGAAATGTTCAAATGAAACCACGAAGAAAAGTGAAAACGAAACGATCATTTGTCAAATAAATGTAAGTAAATATCATTTCTTTTTGGAATAATTTAAGCAAAAATTCGCAAAACAAATATTAAATTGTTGTTATTTTTCAGGGTTGATTTATCGTGATTGCGAAATGCAGTTTTTATAAATAAAATAGCAGTGAATCTCCAAAGGAATCGTTTAAAAGCTGCAACAACGAAATTGGCGAGCAGAGGCAATAACAAGGTGGTCAAAATAGCACTTTTTAAAAAATGTAGTTACTAAGAACTTGTACTGGAATTCCATACTCGAGTTAGCATGGTTATTTGCAAAAACTCGAAAACATAAAATTTTCAGGATGAAAAGCTAATCTCCCTTGAATTTCCTTAATTTTATGTAAAGATATTTTTACAAGTGTGAGAATTAGATTCTATCTGAGATTAATATTTTAATTTAAAAATAAGTAATGTAATATTGTAATATTGCCATTTCGTGTATGTAAACTCTTATAATCCTGATGTATATACAGACTAGTATTTTGAATGGTATGATATTGATGTATATGATGACTAGTATGTCAACTGGTATATTGCTGATGCAGAGACTGACTAGTATGCCAATTGGTATGGTGCTGATGCAGAAGGGGACAATTGCCATCTCGTAGGCCATCGCCGTGTTAAAAATACCAGTTGCTGATATGGAAAAATGACAGAACTCGAACTAGTTGAGGCGATTTGGCAAACTAGTATTTGACTAGTATAAAAATAGTAGAATTGACTGCAGGGTATCTTAAGGCAAGAACCTGTTTTTTTCTTTATCGGCTCATTAAAACAAAGACGCCCTTCTATCTTTATGAGAAGTTGATATTCCCAAAATCTGAGCGCTCAAAAAATTTAATTTTGCCTATTACAACTTTATAACATCGACTAGGCTATTTTTCGTCAATGCTATCTCAATGAATCTGGACCTCTATACCGTCTGTAATTAGGAGTTTTTGGAATAAAAGTAACTTCAAAAAAGTTCTTCATTCTTTTTTTAATTAACTTAAGCGACCATCAACACCAAATTAGTTTAGTTTATTAAGATTTCTTAAGATAAATTACTTCTAAAAATTATATTTAATTATTGTTTGTTTTTTCACTGTTTATACCATCTAAAATAACATTAATATATCTGTAATTATTTTGTATTTAATGACATACTTGTTGTGCTAAAAAAGATTAAAATTCTTATTGCACTAATGCTTCTATATTTTTTATAATAATAATAATAATAAAGCTGAACTTATTGTTGTAATATTTTGCTTTAGCAAACCTTATGGCTTTGTTGGCAGACAGCCGAGCCTTTTTAAAACGAGCATCCGTTTCCACCGTTCTAAATCGTTTCCACCGCGAGTAAGCACGTTAGGCAGGTAAATTAGATAATTTATTCTACCATATAACCATGGATTGTCATGGGACGTGGTCATTAAACAGACGGATGAAATTATCATGAAAGAACTTGGTCTGCTCATCGATCGATGGGAGACTACGAATCAAACGGACTCTACTGCTTCAGCAAGAGAGCTAGAATTTATGCTTTTGAAATCGCGATACGTGTAAGAGCATGGCCTGCTGCAGCTTAAATGTTTTATATAAGGATTATGAGGTCGTGTTTTGAGAAGACAGATGTCGAAAGCTGGTCACAGTGGAACAGTTTATGAAAATCGTTTAGAAAGTAGAATTTACGGGTAAAAGTCTTAGATATCCCATGTTAGTTTTAGGCTGGAATCCACGAGTATGTTACTGTTGAAATCGACCGTGATGATGTTTTCGTAGGAGTAGTGGTTGCAGGAAATCAGTAAATCTAGTGTAGTTTACTTGGCGATTTACTACTTGCCCGTCAGACGATGTTTACCTCTAAATCAAATATTTTGCATGAAAATACATAACCCTATTGCTCAAGATGTTATCATACACTACAATTCAGAATCCGCTAGGTGCATACGGGATGGCAGAATAACGAGAATTTGTACGACTTTCTCCACCGAGGCTGAGGTCCTGTCAACCAAGTACGACATTTCAATAATAAAGAAAACGAAAATCAGATGACTGTGCGATAGATAAGTCCGACCCATCCACTGATGGAATAAAATAAACCTCTACCTCGCAAAATCTTCCTATCTTTACCTCACCCAGTTTGACACTGCCACCGATGAATCTACGGCTGGCCTTACCAATTATTACCTGATATTCGGCATCCACAGCGATAACATCACTCTACCGACTGCCGCCAGCCTAAAATCTTGTAATTATAAGTTTACATTTTATTAATCAAAATATGAACATACGGGCCCGTTCGTAAATGCAGTATGTGCAGTGTTGCAGAAAAAGAAGCCTCTCCTATTCCTAAAAAGAGTGAGATAGAAAGTTCTAAATTTCACAACTAAACTCCTTTTGGATAGTTGTGTTTATTTGCGCAAACCAGACATTTCCACAAATTATAACTTGGGAATAAGGGACTTAGTTTTTTCTGCAACACTGCATTTACGAACAGGCCCTACATATCTCATATATATGAAGTAAAGTTAAAATAAAATAAAAACGAAAACTTATGTCTTTATTAACTATGCAAATTCTTTAAACAAAAATTTTCCCAGTTTTAGTTAAAAAAACTCACTCTATTAACCGTTGATTATTCTACATTTGACAAAAATTGCCACAATATTTTGCAATCTAACTTACCTCTACCTGCGCATTTATACTGGCTTTTCAAAACAATAAACTTTTAAATTTGATTTCATAACATAGTCCTTTTAGCACATTGAGGCTAAATCAAATCTTATGCTATTTTTCTAATATATTACTACTCGTTATAATGCATACTATTCGGCGAGTTCCGTTACCATTTCACAAAATTGGTTAAAGTTTTTGCCCTCTTTCTTCTCCGTCTTAGAATCAACCACGTGTGCGGAATGTCACATATGAAAACAAGTAAGGAAGTCTAAGTTCGGGTATAACCGTAAATACCCAGCTGTGTTAAAGTGGTCGTTCTAAATTGATAAATTGTTGTGGAGTTATGACCTGTAGAGGTTTTAAACTTTTTCTCCTACCACGTGAGCAATCTTATAAATAAAAATTAATGTGTGCCCAAAAAAGGAAAAAATTGTCTGGAAAGGTATACAATGCCAAGGCCACCTTCAGCCAGTTTCGCCTGAATGGCCAATATGAATATTTAAGAATGCCCTTCGGATTGAAAAACGGACCAGTTATATTTCAAAGGTATATAACAACTCTTTTGAGGTTATTCATTGACAATAACGAAATTATTGTATATATGGATGACATAATAACCGCGAACAAACATCAAACGAACATTTTGAATTAGTTCACCGCGTTTTAAGACATTTAAAATTAAATAAGTGTAAATTTGCTTACTATGAGGTAGAATACCTAGGGTATAAGGTAACTCGGGGACTACGCCCTTCCGAAAGCCACATTAGAGCCATTAAAACTTTGCTTAAGTCTATAAATCAGCGCGAACTGCAATCATTCATAGGATTGTGTTCTTTTTCGCTTATAGCTCGTCCCTTATATGATCAGTTGAAAAAGGACGCTAGGTTCACATTTACCGAAGAATGCTTCACATCCTTGGAGGACCTTAAGAAAAAATGAGTATCAGGACCAGTATTAGCAACTTACAATCACAAAAGAGAAACTGAACTACCCTGTGACGCACGTTCTTATGGTTTTGGTGCAATTTTACTTCAGAAACAGTCTGATAAAAATTTTCTCCTATATATAGTCTTCAGAAAGAAAGGAGAGCGGTCATTGCTTCTTGTGCCAACAGAGGTCGAAAGGGAACTAATACTTTCAACACACGAACAATTATCAAAATGTTCTCTGATATGAAGAACAAGATACAAAATTTTAAGAATTTCATAAAATGCATTATGTATTCAGCACCAGAAAAAGAACTAGAAACTTACACAACATATCGAAACATCCTGAACCTTTTCATACAATTCACTTAGATCACCTAGGTCTCCTTCAGTCTAAACGAAAACTTATTTTAGTAGTAAAGACGCGTTTACCAAATATATTAAATTGTATCCAGTACTAACAACCAGTACTAAATAAGTGCCGGCCGCTCTAAACAAGTACTTTGAATATTAAAGCCGCCCCCATAGATGCATCACGGATAGAGTTAGTTGTTTTACGTCAAACGAATTTAAGCCATACTTATGCGACAGAAACATAACTCATCTAAAGGTAGCTAAGCAGTACATTCCCCGCAGGCGAACGGTGAAGCAGAGCGAGTTACTCGCATTTTGGTAGGAATGCTGACAAAGCTAAGCGATCCCTTCACTCACGGTGATTGGGTTAAACAGCTAGGAAATATTGAATTTTCATCTAACAACTCCATAAATCAATCCATAGAAATAACACCAAGCCAAGCCCTGTATTGCGTAAACCAAAGGGGCGAGATTGTAGATGAACTTGCAGAATACCTAGATATGTTTGCATTTTAGTCCTGGGGGAAGGGATTTAAAGGCATTGCGAGAAATAGCAGAAGAGCGCATGGAGAAAGTGCAAAAGTATAACCTAGGCCGTAGCGAACAGAAACCCGGAAGGGTAGATAAATTTGAAGAAGGAGACTTCGAGGTTATTAAAAATGTGGATACTACAGTAGACCTTAACAATAAACTCCTTTCCAACGATCGATATGTAGTTCAAGATATAGAAAATGGGCAAATAACACAAATACTATACGATAGCATAATCGAGGCCCTTAATATTAGAAGATGGAAAACCAATGAAAGCGACACTGAACCATAATAAATATTTTCTAATCTTAGAACCATTATCGCCTAAACTGAACTTAGACTGTAAGAGCTAATTATTGTGTTGGCCAGAAAATGATTATTTGACAAAATTCTGTATTTAAAATTCTGTTTCCAAAATTCTGTATAACAAAATACTGGATGTTAAAATTCCATATTCACTATTCTGTTTTTCATAATTATGTATAGCAAAATTCTGTACTGTCCAAAGTCTGTTTCTCAAAATACTGTATTGAAAAATCAGAAAAGCAGAAAATAATTTTTGAAAATCAAAAATTAATATATAACATTCTTATTATTAGTTTATATGAAACTCATGCTACCTTAGAAAGTGGCCAAAGATAAGCATCCTTGTATTGAAAATATATTTTAAATTTCCCCCATACCAAAAAATATGTGCGTACATATATATATATATATATATATATATATATATATGCTAGTGTACCCATAATAAATACTTTAGAGTTTCCGTTAATTTACATTCTTGTGTTGTATATTTTGTTTTTGTAAACTTTGCAAAATTACCAAATCAAAAAAAAAAAAAAATACAATGCAAATGTCGTTCGTGTTATTACACAATTTAATGAAAACCTACATCATATTATAAAGTTTTCTGAAACTAACTCTCATGAACCTTTTTCTAATCACCTTAAAGTAGTGAAAGCAAATAATTAGGTGAACAAGTTGGCGAAAAAAAGTTTCTTAACTTCAAGCCAAGTAATCCTAAGGTCTCTTGTTGAGACCCCTGCTATTTACCAAGCACACTGGCTCAAAAACGAAATATAAATAGAACAAGGAAGTCAACAGCAATTCTTCATGAGCCGAGTTCGCTTGAAGAAATACATATTCCATTGAGTTTGTATGTTTTTGAAAATGAATGAAAGCAAAGAGATTTTAAATAAAGTTCGGTAAGTTTGGTATTTAAACCTCTAACATTTTGATAGTAAAAATTTACAGACTTTACATTCAGTTTTTTGACACTGCACCGGAAGGCCAAAACGAACTCTCCAAAACTGAATCAAAATCATTCAATGAAAGGTCAATTTTTATAGTCAGACTATCGGGTTTGATTTTAGATTGAATGACACACAGCATTATAAATTGGAATTGTGTTTAGGATTACAGGACATGAGGAATCATCAGTACATCTAGGATTGTTTTCACGGATATCAGTGTTTGAATCAGGGGAGATTTCGTCTAAACACTTGAAAGTTTTAAAAACTGTTTCGTACTTATTAAACTTTTCTACTAGTAAAGACAGGTCTTTGCCAATTTCGGAAAATCCATTACGGATTTCTCTAAAGATTTTAAATAGATCAACTTCGGTTGAACGGCATTTTACACCAGACCAATGTAGGCCCTTGCCATCATGTAAATCAGAAAATAATAAATAATATTTCAGGAAAATCAGTAAGAGACGGCAACACTGAAAGGCAATAGTAGCGAGCAGTTTGAGATACACTGTATTGTGATACTCAATAAACACAACGCAAACAGCTGTGATAAAAGAATTAGGTTGGAAAATAAAAAGTGCGCACAAAAAACAAAAACCAATCAACCGCACCAAAAACAATATGCAAAATGACTCGGCAAATGTAAATAAAAACAAATTGAATTGAATAACTTATATTCATATAATATGAAAAACACTAGGAAACAATTAAATGTTACTTCAAAGTAGACCTCTTGGTTTTCGCACTTTATTTTATCACAGAGTAAGAATAAAAAACTTTAAAACTTATAATTTTTTCAAAAATAAAGCAAGGCTTAAATTTCACAACTGCACAGCAAAAATGACGTTTGCGTTCAATATGTTAGAAAAATAACTAGAATAGATATATAGTTTACGTATTTGTATATTAGTTTTCTGATTTTTCATGTATTTCCGTTTGATAACAGAAATATGTCATTTTCTATTGAAATAATAAAGTGGTTTCTTTTGCCGTAGATCTACGCACATATTCTTAGAAGTCATGTAATGTCAACATTGGCGTGTTATTTATATCTAATGTTGTATTATAAATATAATATTGCATATTATAGGCCTATATGTAAAGTGTATTAATAACAGAAGGTAAAAAAGAGATACAAAATAAATTTAGTAAAAAATAATTCCAATAGTCGAATGGATACAGCTTATCGACTATTTATATTTTGAAACAACTATTGCTAATCGATTAAACGACTAATCGATTAGTCGAATATCAAGAGCTCTAATATTTACATACATACTAGGTTTGGTTTTTGATAAGGGATGAGAGGGTTAGGCAATTTTTAACTAGTTGTACCCACCCAGCGTCTGTGTGATTTTTACTTAAGTGCCGCTTGCGTAAAAGCCGCTAAACGCTAATCGGCAGTAATTTGAGAACTTACTGAATGATTTACGTCAAACAAAGCCCGGTTAAAATAACTAACAAGATTTCGACAAATTAAAATGTTTGACAAGCTATATATTTTTCTCATGATACAAATTATCTTTTTCCTGCCTTACGAAGCCAAATCTTATAACAGAAAATTTACTATGGTCCAACCCTATTGAAACTGCCTATTTAATAGGACCTAGGGAATAATTTTCTAAATTTAAAAAATTACTTCAAAGGCCGATGTTTTTAGCATTACAATTGTCAAGGCATTTATTGTTTATATACGTATGAACATATTTACTGATAATTACTGGATTGCTGATGGCTCGTATGTTCAAACCTGAACGATTTGGCCGCACCTTCTAGTGCCATTGGATCCTCACTTGGTGGCGCAGGGTTCCGGAACTGCTCTGCTGAAAGACGTGTGAATAGAATTCCAACACCTTCAATTAAAGCCAGCAATACTCCTCCGATGATAGCACTTCCTGTCATTGCCGGTATTCCTACAAAGAAGAGTAAGAGTAGACGTGTTTAGAACAATAGAAAACTGAACAAGGGCATTTTAAAACACTATTTTATGCAATCCACTACTTAAACAGAGAACACCGCGGATATGAGGCCGAACGAACGGTTTAGAAGACACTACTCACCGGGCAAAACTGGGATCTCACATTACAAGAGACGCATCGGCCAGGGCATTTTATGATATGCTCCTAATAGAGGGCGTAATCTATGGAAAGGGGCTATAGTTTTTTACAAATTTGCGAAGTAGCGTAACTAACTGCCGCCAATTGGGAATACCTAGGGAGACCAAGTCATTCTGCAGCTGTTTATCCATCTCCGTCGTGGCCTCCCCCTTTCCCTGATACCAAAATCTGTAGTCGACAGGAAAACCTTCTGTCCTGGAGCTTGTTTATTGATTCGCATAAAACGACCAAGCTAGCAGAGAATTGGGGACTTATCTCATTGCACTACGGTAATATTTGCTCAGGATAAAAAAATAATCCAAAAATATGCAAAGCATACTTTTCCACAGCCATTTAAAGTGGATTTTTTTGTATGGGTTTTAATTATTTCGGTAATTGTAACATCTGTCAAAAATGTTTCTTCCACAGTTTCCTGGTGGGGTGATTCTCCATCGAAAGTGTCTTAAGAGTTTTTCTTGTAAGTGCTATAGTTTTCCCGCTATAATCACTTTTTCCCTGTGCAGTATTACAAAAAACATGCAAACAAGTAAGTTTTTCTGATGCATTTTGCGGATTTCGGTGGAATGATAAATTGCTATGAATGTTTGTTCTTGCGGTTTCTTGCTAAAGGTGACTAACCCCTCGAAAATTGTCGTGGCAGCCACCCTACGTTCAAAATTTCATAATTTGTTAAGTTATCCCGTCAAAAGTACTTTTAAACATGTGGCATCTCTCTTAAAATATACCCAATATTTGTTAACGCATACTAGGCTATGAAGCTGTAAATTTGTATCCAAATCCGATGTCATTTTGGAGGGATAACTTAAGAAATTATTAAATTTTGAACGTACGTAAAGTGTCTACCACGCCTATTTTTGAGGGGTTAGTAATTTTTAGCAAGAAACTGCTAGAACAAACATTCATAGCAATTTAACATTCCGGTTGGTTGGTTGCTGTGCCGCTCGGGAGAGGAGATACTCGTACTCCCGAGCTCAAATAGCGCTCTGGGCGCCATTTTGATGCACTTTCTCCTGGAAGCATTCAGATATTTGGAGGCTGCGGTAAGTTGTGTTGGGTTTTAGCGTTAATTTTAGTCACGAACAAACCATCCAGTTCTTCCTATATAGTTGCTAATATCCCTTATAGAGCAATTCGCGATGCCATTAAGGTCTGGTATTATGTAACTGCCCAGAGTTGCAAGCCGGATGTGCGTTAGAGCTGGACACTCACATAGGAAGTGCTCAACTGTTTCTTTGCAGCCCTCTTCGTTGCAGTTCCGGCATCTGTTGTTTAACGGGATTCCCATTCTTTCGGCGTGTTGGCCCAGAGGCCGGTGCCCCGTCAGTGTGGCTGTGATTCTGAATATTTCCTTTCTTGACCTCTTGAGCAGGTCTTTTGTTCTCTGTTTGTTGTGGGAGGGCCACGTTAGTTTAGAGGTTTTGCAGGCATCGGTGGAGAGCCAAATAGGACTGCCAAATCTCTGTACCTGCTATGAATACGCCTTTTAATGGATGTGATTGGTTGGTGTATCATCACCGCATCGGAGACCTCTGCCTCAGCTCCCGCTTTAGCCAGTTCGTCTGCCTTCTCATTACCCGTAATGTTTCTGTGGCCGGGAACCCAGACGAGCGTGATGCATGAGAAGTCGAAGAGCGAACAACCAAGAAGTTTTAGGTGCGTATCGTGGTGCCTTGTTGGACTATATAAGACAGTGACCAAGCAACGCAGGTTGATCAGTTTATTTTCAAGTGTTGCTCAGTGAACTACTCCGAAGTTACCAAACTCTTAAATTTGTACTGCGTTTATTACTAGTAAATAAAACTAGCTATTAGTTACAATATCTGTTCGTGTGCTTATTTGACTTTATAGTGAAAGTATAAAGAAATCATCGAATTCGTCACAATTGGTGTCAGAAGTGATGATATTGTTCAATAAATATCGAGACTTTTCAAGGATCAAAGGACATGGCTAAGTTGAATGAATTGAAGATCCAACAACTCAAGAAGGGTCGAAACACAACCGGCAGTAAATTTGAGTTACAATCATGGCTACGGGAGGCTATGGAAGCAGAAGGCATTAGCGTAGACGAACATGTTTTTCACTCTGATATGGAGGAGGCAAATGCGAAGTTGGAAGAAAAGCAAGTGGCTCTAGATTCACCTAGTGGTGTGGATATGAATGCTATTCTAGCGGGTATTTCGTCGACAATTTCTTCACAAATGACTCAGATGGCAACCAAATTAGAACAGAATCCTGCGTGGCATCTCAGCTGGAAGAACAGAAAACACACATTTCAGCCCAACTGGAAGAACAGAAGACTTGCATGGCATCTCAAATTAAATACCAGGAGACGCGTATTACATCTCGACTGGAAAAGCAGGAGGCACGAATGTCGTCAAAATTTAAAGCACAAGAGGAGCGTATATCTATGCAGGTGGCACAAATGTCTTATCAGTGGGAAGCACAGGGGGCGAGGCAGGATAAAATTGAGGCTGAGATGGATGCTTTAAAAGATCGTATTCAGGAGTTGCAGCTGAATCGTCCAACAACTTCCTCGACCACTCTAAAAGTAAAACCCCCGTCATTTGATGGTTCTGTTCCACTTCAGGTATTTAAGCTACAGTTTGAAGGGATTTGCAGCTGAAATCTTGCAGACTATTCCTGACGGCGAACGAAATAATCATGAAGCATTGATGGGATACGATATGGTAGCGAACATCGGAAGCAGATATACCAAATATAGCTGGAAAATCGCTTCCAGAAGGCTAATGAGACTTTGCAAGAATTGGCATCGGACATCGAGAGGTTGGCTCATCTAGCAAACGCAGACTCACCTGTAGAGTACACAGAAAGGGTTAAAATCCAAAGCTTTACAAATGGAATACTTGATGCGCAGACGAAGCGAGCCACATATGCAAATCCAAAGAGATCATTTGCTGAAACGTTATCACATGCTCTGACGCAGGAAACAGCCTCGCTTTTGAGTAAACCTACATACAAGGCTTATCGCGTGGAAGTGGAAACTCCGGCTTGAGTAGACAAAATTTTGGAAGCGTTGAACGGAGTGCAGAAGAAAAGTGATGGTGCCATCAAATGGTTCAATGCCACACTGGCTTCAGTAATCCCAGCAATGTAGGTGGACGAAAACGCAAAGCTGAAGGAGATGAGCAGATCTCCCAACCAAGTCCATCGTTAAACCATAATCTCTGTCTCGCAAATTGGACGGAAAGCTAGCAATGTTACTGTTGGAGGATATGTGGACGGAAAACATCATTTACTGACTGTGGGGATTGGGAATTTCACCGTACAGTACAAATTCATAGTGGCAGACATTGTTGATGAAATCATAATTGGGGTGGATTTCTTAAGAGAGCAAGGCATCAAGATTGACATGAAAAAGAGGATTGTGAACTATGAGAACAAGGACGTGCCACTCAATGTTGCTTACGAAAAGAACTACGTCAGTAAGCGAGTAGTGGTGGAGGGAAGCCGACAAATTCCACCGAAGTCAGAAGCGGTAATATGGGCCAAGATTGATGGAGATTATGGGACAAACAAATTGTGGGTTGTGAAGGCAGCAAACAAATCAAAGACGAATATACCAGTTGGAAAAACCCTGGCTATGACAAAACAAGATGGACATATACCGGTAAGAGTACTTAATCAGTTCAAATCGCAAATTAAACTTTCCAAAGGAGCTATATTGGGACTATGACAAGATTTGGAGGTGGTTATCAATTGTGAACAGCTCCAGCAAAATGTTTCTACCAGGGAGATTAATCTATCAGATGATATCACGGCGTGGACGGAAGGTCTCGAAAAAGATCATCAGACTAGGGCAAAGCAACTTCTAACAAAGTAATCGAGCATATTTGACAAGGATGTGAAATATAAAATTTATACTGGTGATGCAAGGCCAATCCGCCAAGCTCCTCGTACTATTCCACTGGCCAAACCCTAAGTGGTAAGAGAAATTATACAGGAAATGAGTGACGTGTGATCGAAACAGCTAGTTCATGGAGCTCACCGGTAGTACTAGTGAAAAAGAAGGACGGAAAGATGAGGTTCTGTGTTGATTACCGAAAGTTGAACGACGTAACTAAGAAAGACAGCTATCAAGGATCGACGATACTCTGGACTCGTTATCTGGCACGAATTGCTTTTCCTCACCGGACTTGAAAAGCGGCTACTGGCAAGTGGAGGTGAAGGATGAAGGTAAAGGAAATACAGCCTTCAGCGTTGGACAAGGGCATTGGCAATTTACGGTAATGCCCTTCGGACTATGCAATGCTCCAGAGACTTTTGAGAGACTCATGGATCAGGTACTAAAAGGATTGCATTGGGAAACATGTTTGGTGTACCTGGACGACATCATCGTGCTGGGAAAAAGTTTTGAGGAACACCTAAAGAACTTGATCAAGTTTACCAAAGGATAGCTGGTGCTGGCCTGAAATTAAGTCCCAAGAAGTGTTCCTTGTTTAAAAAGGAAGTAAGTTATTTGGGACACAAGGTTAACGACGGAGGGCATCTGCACTACTAAGGAAAAGATCGGAACCGTAAAGGATTGGCCAAGACCGAGGAATTTGCATGAGTTGAGAAGTTTTTTGGGCTGTGCACGTATTATCGCCTATTTGTACCGAATTTCGCCACCGTAGCTAGTAGTCTTCATGAGCTTACGAAGTAATAGCGATGCTGGCTCTAAACACTGATTCCAGGATTATTGGCTCACCAAGCTTCTGAAGCATTATCGGAGTAACACCGTCAGGGCCTGGTGACTTGAAAAGGGCAAAGCGGTTGATTGCGAATCTTATCTTGTCCCTGTTGTGAGGCACTCCGTCGCTGAGAAGCGGTTGGCTAGTTATTGCCATTAGTGCTGGTGGGTTATCGCCACGAGGAAAGTGTGTGCTTAGCAGAGCGTCTAGTGATTCTTCCGCAAACACCGTCTTCCTTTCTAACAAAGAGATCACTGTGGTGTTCGTTTGACAGAATCTTACTGAGCCTTGCGGATTCTCGGCTCTTTTCTATTGACGAGCAGAAATTCTGCCACGACTCTATCTTGGCCTATCTAATAGCATTTTTGTAGTCTTTGATTGTGTGGGGACCCCAACCCGGAGGCTTGTGGAGCCCTCGCAACACACATATATATAGATATCTTCATGAATAAAGTTAATTTGAGTTATACACAATTTTTATGAAATATACTGCATTTTTATATTTTTGCACATATGCCGTTCTATAAATGAACCACATACGCATTTTTGCACGAAAACCCACTTAGCTAATATATATACGATTATATATGTATTTGACATATTTTTAAAAGAACATACCATTCGTTTATCAATTTCTTACAAATACAAGGTGGCGCAAAAGTAAACTTCCGATGTTCAGCATATCGGTTGTGGCACGTGCAGTGTGTGCTGTTGCACCGTCTTGTTGGAACCACATGTTTTCCAATCCCAATTCAGCAAGTTGCGGCAAAAAGAACTCGTTGATCATTGCTCTGTAGCGCTCACCATTCACAGTAACCGTTTGGCCCCGACCGATTATTGGTCAAATAAATAGTCAGCAATATTCCGCGTTCTGGAGCAGTGTAGCGTAACATTGTTTATAAACGTGTATTTCGCATGTGTTTACTACACAAATGTCAAAACAGAACTGACTTTAGGGGCCAATCGCAAAATTTATAGCATTTTCTGATAGGAGGATTACTTTTGCGCAGTAACCGTTTTTCACCGACCGATTATTGGTCAAATAAAAAGTCAGCAATATTCCGCGTTCTGGAGCAGTGTAGCGTAACATTGTTTATTAACGTGTATTTCGCATGTGTTTACTACACAAATGTCAAAACAGAACTGACTTTAGGGGCCAATTGCAAAATTTATAGCATTTTCTGATAGGAGGATTACTTTTGCGCCACCCTGGAGGAACATTCTAATATACATACGAGGTGTGTTCAAAAAGTATCGCGAATTTTGAATTTTCGCTGGTTACGTATATTCGAATTTCGAATTTTTTGTGGCGTTATGTTGGTACTCATGTCTCTCACTTATGCCGACAAGCTCGGCCATTTTGAATGTTCAGTTAGTTGTTGACAGCTGCTTTGCTTGCATGTGTTTTGAATCGTCTTCGATTTTTACGCGAAATTCGTACCAAAATTGCTCAATTGTGACCAAAAACAGCATCGCATGAACATTGCTAATGAGATGTTAAACTCTGTCCGCGACGACCCAAATTTGCTCCAGAGGGTCATAACAGGTGACGAATCGTGGATTTATGGTTATGACGTGGAAACCAAAGCTCAATCATCTCAATGGAAGCTGCCGCACGAACCAAGATCGAAAAAAGCGCGCCAAGTTCGGTCGAATGTGAAAGTTTTGCTGACAGTTTTCTTCGATTGCAGGGGCGTGGTGCACCATGAGTTTTTGCCACAGGGAAGAACGGTCAATAAGGAATATTACCTGCAAGTTATGCGCAATTTGCGCGAAGCAATCCGCAAGAAACGCCCGGATTTGTGGAAGAACAAAAATTGGCTTTTGCACCACGATAACGCCCCTGCTCACGCATCGTTGCTTGTGCGCGACTTTTTGGCCAAAACCAGCACACTAATGATGATGCCGCAGCCACCGTCTTCCACAGATCTGGCCCCCTGTGACTTTTTCTTGTTCCCTAAACTGAAGAGGCCCATGAAAGGACGACGTTACGCTTCTCTTGACGAGATAAAGACGGCATCGAAGGAGGAGCTGAACAAGATACAAAAAAATGATTTTTTGAAGTGCTTCGAAGATTGGAAAAACCGTTGGCACAAGTGTATAATATCTCATGGGGATTACTTTGAAGGGGACAATATAGATATTCATGAATAAATAAATAATTTTTGAAAAAACACAAAATTCGCGATACTTTTTGAACACACCTCGTATATACATATGAGCTTTACCATACTCGTACACTAGATTTGGCAGCGACGCTAAGAGGTTAGAAACCTGCGTATGCAAAGGAGACGGCAAACAATAAGCATTAGAAAATGCGAAAATTTAAACGCACAACAATGCAGAGCAATACAATGAGGGAATATGAGGGAAGAAAAGTGTACAGGTGTGTGTAAATATGTTCGCGGCAATGCAAGTAACTGGCATATAAGGGAAGAAAAGCGTACAAGCGTGTGTACATATCGATGGCCCCGAGCAGGTTTGTACCAACTCGTGGATAACGTTTTGTTTTATCTTATCTCGCGCTCATTTCAGTAAACTGTTTCAACTCGCGTTCTCCGTCTCATTCTGTACTAACTAACTGAAGCACGTTCATTTCATCTTATCTCGAACGCTGCGAAGTAAACTATCTTAACTCAATCGCGTCTTTTCGTAATGTCTCAACTCCCGGCGTTACTTATATACTGTCTCAACTAATTTTTTTGGATTTTTTTTTTTTTAATTTTCAATTACATATTTCCATGTTAATTTATCTGAGAAACTCCCAAAGCAATCAAAAATATATTTATATATTTAAAAATGTTTAAACCGAATAGCTCAACTTAGTTTGACGAAAAATGTTCCGTTCTATTTTATCTCAACTCGCGTATACATGCCATGTCATAATAATTATCAAGCAACCTAAAATTAAATTTTGACTTATAATTATTATTTCCAAAAAATATTTTTTTTCTTTCGTTTTATAAATTTTACAAAGCAAAGTTTTGAATAAATTTAGAAATTCGGGTAAAGTGTTCAATGTATAAATTTCAAATAATAATTATTTGGAGTCTCTGGAAAAAAATGTTGAAACTATCATCAGTATTTATTCTTAAAAATGGTACAAAACAATCAAATATTACATTTAAGCAAATGTGATGAGCTTTATGTGAGTTTCCATTTTTCAAATGATATATCTACATGTATATTTATTATCATAAAAACTTGATGTAACGTCTTAGATTGATGTAGGCACAAATACGTGTTACAATAAAAAGCCCGGGCAACTACATTTCCCTTTCAAGTACTTCTATTCATTGAAAATACTGAAAATTCTTTTGTTGAAATTGAAAATATGAGTTAAGTTATATTTTATATAGTCAAGTCCTTCATATTACGTTTCTACATCATTTTCATTACTTTCAATTAAGAAAAGGTCTTAATTCACTTGCTTCTGCAGAGTCTTTTATCATTAATTAAGCATTTGAGAAGATTGTGTTATGTATGGACTCGAATTGGATTTTTATTTTTACCTTAAACATTAAAGTAGCTCGTTCTCGAAATTGTACGAATCAGAGTTTAGATAGTTTTTAAGCAACGCCTGGAGTTGAGACATTATGAAAAGACGCGATTGAGTTAATATAGTTTACTTCGCAGCGTTCGAGATAAGATAAAATGAACTTGCCTCAGTTAGTTAGTACAGAACGAAACGGAGAAAACGAGTTGAGACAGTTTACTGAACTGAGCGCGAGATAAGATAAAACAAAACGTTCTCCGCGAGTTGGTACAAAGCTGCTCGGGGCCATCGATGTGTTCGATACGATACGAGGAGCCGACATATGAAGAAGAAGAGAGGCATACAGTCGGGTGTATATACGTTAGTAGTTATAAGGAAAATAGTATAATAATAAGGAAAAGGTTAACTTATAAGATTATGTATTATAAGTATATAAGTATTTATTGTTGTTAAGTAACAGTTTGCCTGCGTGCAAATTTGTATAAAAGGGCGATGAATTCCTTAGGAAAATTGAGTAGTTAGATACTAGCTAGGCATAGTAGTCGGTGGTTTTCACCTCCGATGAACGTACACCTGGGAGTTTTCATCTCACGAGTACTATTTTTATATTCTGCAGGGGTTTTCTCCTCAGTGGACGGTAGGGGTTTTCACCTCTGGCGCCTTTTATTCAGCCAGGAGCCACTTAAGTTATAGTAAGTGGTGGTTTTCACCTCCGCCGAACGTAGGGCTGAGTAGGGGTTTTCACCTCCACCACCCCTAGCGTAGTTAGAGATAAATTTAAGATTGTAGATGAGATTTGAAAAAATGAATTAAAGAAAAGGAAGATATCAAAGCTGAAATAACTAACAGGGTTTTATCATTTCGAGAAAAACCATAGTGAACTCCATTGGTAGGAACCCTGGGCGGACTGAGCATACGCCGGCAATTTGGAAAGTCCGTCACAAATGGCGCCCGGGGGACTTCTTTAAGTCAATTTTACGGAGTTTGAGGAATTATACTATGAGAAAGCAAGCAACGAGGTAAAACAAGTGGAAACTACAAGAGGATTATACAACCACAAAAAAAAATTAAGACGATACGCACAAAGCCAAGAATATTATACAAGTCAGCAAGGAAGAAAGTTAAAACAAAGCATCATGGTAAGGGTAACATGGGTGTACTACTTCAATCGTGAGGATCTAGTGGCATGTAATGAGGAATTTGGTTTGGAAGGCACGGGAACGGTGGAAGAATTAAGGAAACGATTATCAGGATATATCCAGACGCACGGTGACGATGAAAACTTAGAGGAACGCTTTACCGAGTTAGCTCTTCGCCACGCTCGGCCAACCATAACGGTCAATCCACCAACACCCAAAGATGGCGGTGAACAACCACTACCAGGCCGCATCGGGGCATCCGCGGTAAACTTATGCAGTGACCGGCACAACGAAGCACCAGCATATACATTTAACCATCCGGAATCGTTTGCTAACACCATGAACCGGATACGCAGGTGGGGTTTGAGGTACGACGGCGAGAAGGAAAAAAGGAAGTAAACTATCTTAACTCAATCGCGTCTTTTCGTAATGTCTCAACTCCCGGCGTTACTTATATATTGTCTCAACTCATTTTTTTGGATTTTTTTTTTTTTAATTTTCAAATACATATTTCCATGTTAATTTATCTGAGAAAATCCCAAAGCAATCAAAAATATATTTATATATTTAAAAATGTTTAAACCGAATAGCTCAACTTAGTTTGAGGAAAAATGTTCCGTTCTATTTTATCTCAACTCGCGTATACATGCCATGTCATAATAATTATCAAGCAACCTAAAATTAAATTTTGACTTATAATTATTATTTCCAAAAAATATTTTTTTTCTTTCGTTTTATAAATTTTACAAAGCAAAGTTTTGAATAAATTTATAAATTCGGGTAAAGTGTTCAATGTATAAATTTCAAATAATAATTATTTGGAGTCTCTGGAAAAAAATGTTGAAACTATCATCAGTATTTATTAAAAATGGTACAAAACAATCAAATATTACATTTAAGCAAATGTGATGAGCTTTATGTGAGTTTCCATTTTTCAAATGATATATCTACATGTATATTTATTATCATAAAAACTTGATGTAACGTCTTAGATTGATGTAGGCACAAATACGTGTTACAATAAAAAGCCCGGGCAACTACATTTCCCTTTCAAGTACTTCTATTCATTGAAAATACTGAAAATTCTTTTGTTGAAATTGAAAATATGAGTTAAGTTATATTTTATATAGTCAAGTCCTTCATATTACGTTTCTACATCATTTTCATTACTTTCAATTAAGAAAAAGTCTTAATTCACTTGCTTCTGCAGAGTCTTTTATCATTAATTAAGCATTTGAGAAGATTGTGTTATGTATGGACTCGAATTGGATTTTTATTTTTACCTTAAACATTAAAGTAGCTCGTTCTCGAAATTGTACCAATCAGAGTTTAGATAGTTTTTAAGCAACGCCTGGAGTTGAGACATTATGAAAAGACGCGATTGAGTTAATATAGTTTACTTCGCAGCGTTCGAGATAAGATAAAATGAACTTGTTTCAGTTAGTTAGTACAGAACGAAACGGAGAAAACGAGTTGAGACAGTTTACTGAACTGAGCGCGAGATAAGATAAAACAAAACGTTCTCCGCGAGTTGGTACAAAGCTGCTCGGGGCCATCGATGTGTTCGATACGATACGAGGAGCCGACATATGAAGAAGAAGAGAGGCATACTGTCGGGTGTATATACGTTAGTAGTTATAAGGAAAATAGTATAATAATAAGGAAAAGGTTAACTTATAAGATTATGTATTATAAGTATATAAGTATTTATTGTTGTTAAGTAACAGTTTGCCTGCGTGCAAATTTGTATAAAAGGGCGATGAATTCCTTAGGAAAATTGAGTAGTTAGATACTAGCTAGGCATAGTAGTCGGTGGTTTTCACCTCCGATGAACGTACACCTGGGAGTTTTCATCTCACGAGTACTATTTTTATATTCTGCAGGGGTTTTCTCCTCAGTGGACGGTAGGGGTTTTCACCTCTGGCGCCTTTTATTCAGCCAGGAGCCACTTAAGTTATAGTAAGTGGTGGTTTTCACCTCCGCCGAACGTAGGGCTGAGTAGGGGTTTTCACCTCCACCACCCCTAGCGTAGGTAGAGATAAATTTAAGATTGTAGATGAGATTTGAAAAATGAATTAAAGAAAAGGAAGATATCCAAGCTGAAATAACTAACAGGGTTTTATCATTTCGAGAAAAACCATAGTGAACTCTATTGGTAGGAACCCTGGGCGGACTGAGCATACGCCGGCAATTTGGAAAGTCCGTCACAAATGGCGCCCGGGGGACTTCTTTAAGTCAATTTTACGGAGTTGGAGGAATTATACTATGAGAAAGCAAGCAACGAGGTAAAACAAGTGGAAACTACAAGAGGATTATACAACCACAAAAAAAAATTAAGACGATACGCACAAAGCCACGAATATTATACAAGTCAGCAAGGAAGAAAGTTAAAACAAAGCATCATGGTAAGGGTAACATGGGTGTACTACTTCAATCGTGAGGATCTAGTGGCATGTAATGAGGAATTTGGTTTGGAAGGCACGGGAACGGTGGAAGAATTAAGGAAACGATTATCAGGATATATCCAGACGCACGGTGACGATGAAAACTTAGAGGAACGCTTTACCGAGTTAGCTCTTCGCCACGCTCGGCCAACCATAACGGTCAATCCACCAACACCCAAAGATAGCGGTGAACAACCACTACCAGGCCGCATCGGGGCATCCGCGGTAAACTTATGCAGTGACCGGCACAACGAAGCACCAGCATATACATTTAACCATCCGGAATCGTTTGCTAACACCATGAACCGGATACGCAGGTGGGGTTTGAGGTACGACGGCGAGAAGGAAAAAAGGAAGTAAACTATCTTAACTCAATCGCGTCTTTTCGTAATGTCTCAACTCCCGGCGTTACTTATATACTGTCTCAACTCATTTTTTTGGATTTTTTTTTTTTAATTTTCAAATACATATTTCCATGTTAATTTATCTGAGAAAATCCCAAAGCAATCAAAAATATATTTATATATTTAAAAATGTTTAAACCGAATAGCTCAACTTAGTTTGAGGAAAAATGTTCCGTTCTATTTTATCTCAACTCGCGTATACATGCCATGTCATAATAATTATCAAGCAACCTAAAATTAAATTTTGACTTATAATTATTATTTCCAAAAAATATTTTTTTTCTTTCGTTTTATAAATTTTACAAAGCAAAGTTTTGAATAAATTTAGAAATTCGGGTAAGGTGTTCAATGTATAAATTTCAAATAATAATTATTTGGAGTCTCTGGAAAAAAATGTTGAAACTATCATCAGTATTTATTCTTAAAAATGGTACAAAACAATCAAATATTACATTTAAGCAAATGTGATGAGCTTTATGTGAGTTTCCATTTTTCAAATGATATATCTACATGTATATTTATTATCATAAAAACTTGATGTAACGTCTTAGATTGATGTAGGCACAAATACGTGTTACAATAAAAAGCCCGGGCAACTACATTTCCCTTTCAAGTACTTCTATTCATTGAAAATACTGAAAATTCTTTTGTTGAAATTGAAAATATGAGTTAAGTTATATTTTATATAGTCAAGTCCTTCATATTACGTTTCTACATCATTTTCATTACTTTCAATTAAGAAAAGGTCTTAATTCACTTGCTTCTGCAGAGTCTTTTATCATTAATTAAGCATTTGAGAAGATTGTGTTATGTATGGACTCGAATTGGATTTTTATTTTTACCTTAAACATTAAAGTAGCTCGTTCTCGAAATTGTACCAATCAGAGTTTAGATAGTTTTTAAGCAACGCCTGGAGTTGAGACATTATGAAAAGACGCGATTGAGTTAAGATAGTTTACTTCGCAGCGTTCGAGATAAGATAAAATGAACTTGTTTCAGTTAGTTAGTACAGAACGAAACGGAGAAAACGAGTTGAGACAGTTTACTGAACTGAGCGCGAGATAAGATAAAACAAAACGTTCTCCGCGAGTTGGTACAAAGCTGCTCGGGGCCATCGATGTGTTCGATACGATACGAGGAGCCGACATATGAAGAAGAAGAGAGGCATACAGTCGGGTGTATATACGTTAGTAGTTATAAGGAAAATAGTATAATAATAAGGAAAAGGTTAACTTATAAGATTATGTATTATAAGTATATAAGTATTTATTGTTGTTAAGTAACAGTTTGCCTGCGTGCAAATTTGTATAAAAGGGCGATGAATTCCTTAGGAAAATTGAGTAGTTAGATACTAGCTAGGCATAGTAGTCGGTGGTTTTCACCTCCGATGAACGTACACCTGGGAGTTTTCATCTCACGAGTACTATTTTTATATTCTGCAGGGGTTTTCTCCTCAGTGGACGGTAGGGGTTTTCACCTCTGGCGCCTTTTATTCAGCCAGGAGCCACTTAAGTTATAGTAAGTGGTGGTTTTCACCTCCGCCGAACGTAGGGCTGAGTAGGGGTTTTCACCTCCACCACCCCTAGCGTAGGTAGAGATAAATTTAAGATTGTAGATGAGATTTGAAAAATGAATTAAAGAAAAGGAAGATATCAAAGCTGAAATAACTAACAGGGTTTTATCATTTCGAGAAAAACCATAGTGAACTCTATTGGTAGGAACCCTGGGCGGACTGAGCATACGCCGGCAATTTGGAAAGTCCGTCACAAATGGCGCCCGGGGGACTTCTTTAAGTCAATTTTACGGAGTTGGAGGAATTATACTATGAGAAAGCAAGCAACGAGGTAAAACAAGTGGAAACTACAAGAGGATTATACAACCACAAAAAAAAATTAAGACGATACGCACAAAGCCACGAATATTATACAAGTCAGCAAGGAAGAAAGTTAAAACAAAGCATCATGGTAAGGGTAACATGGGTGTACTACTTCAATCGTGAGGATCTAGTGGCATGTAATGAGGAATTTGGTTTGGAAGGCACGGGAACGGTGGAAGAATTAAGGAAACGATTATCAGGATATATCCATACGCACGGTGACGATGAAAACTTAGAGGAACGCTTTACCGAGTTAGCTCTTCGCCACGCTCGGCCAACCATAACGGTCAATCCACCAACACCCAAAGATGGCGGTGAACAACCACTACCAGGCCGCATCGGGGCATCCGAGGTAAACTTATGCAGTGACCGGCACAACGAAGCGCCAGCATATACATTTAACCATCCGGAATCGTTTGCTAACACCATGAACCGGATACGCAGGTGGGGTTTGAGGTACGACGGCGAGAAGGACCCGCTTGGATTTATAGACCGCAACTCTATTCCACGAGCTCTACCTGAGCTTCTCAGAGATAAGGCATTGGTATGGTTCCGCAATAATAACCGCCACTGCCAAGAATGGGAAACCTTCCAGAAGGATTTCTTGAGATTCTTTTTGAGTTCAAGATATTTCGAACGCCTAGACGACGAAATCAGGCATCGAACCCAACGCACAGGAGACAAATTTCAGGACTACGTACTTACGTTACAGAGGCTTATGCGGCACTCCGATTACAGCATCGGGTCAATCCAGAGATTGGAGAGAGAACCACTCAGACCAGCCGCAAGACCGTTTGTTCCTAGACGACAGGAGGAACGATACCATTATTTACATCTTCTTCTTTAAATGGTCAGCTAACCGCCTGGGCGATTTTGACCGTCCAACATAGCTCGCCAGTCGTTTCTTCGTTGCGCCAACTGGCGCCAATTGGAAACACCGCGGGATCGCAAATCGGTCTCCACTTGGTCCTTCCATCGGAGTGGTGGTCTCCCTCTTCCTCTGCTTCCACCGGCGGGTGCCGATAAGAATACCTTCTGGGCTGGAGCATCTTCGCTCATTCGCACTACGTGGCCTAGCCAGCGAAGCCGCTGTGTTTTAATTCGCTGAACTATGTCGGCGTCTGCGTAAAGTTCATACAGATCATCATTAAATCTTCTTCGGTACTCGCCGTCGCCAACGCGTAGAGGTCCACAAATCTTTCGAAGAACCTTTCTCTCGAATACTCCCAGAGCCGCCTCATCAGATGTTGTTAGTGTCCACGCTTCTGCACCATATAGCAGGACGGGTGCGATGAGTGACTTGTAGAGTATTATTTTCGTTCGTCGAGAGAGGACTTTACTTTTCAATTGCCTACTCAAGCCGAAGTAGCATTTGTTTGCAAGAGTAATTC
The DNA here is from genome assembly GCA_949987695.1 of Merzomyia westermanni. Classification (NCBI taxonomy): domain Eukaryota; kingdom Metazoa; phylum Arthropoda; class Insecta; order Diptera; family Tephritidae; genus Merzomyia; species Merzomyia westermanni. The sequence goes on along the minus strand of OX465288.1, from coordinate 100,237,269 downwards.
TTCGTCGGATTTCTAGGCTAACATTATTGTTGGTATTAATGCTGGTTCCCAGGTAAACGAAGTCCTTTACTATTTCGAAATTATTGCTGCCAACAGTGGCTTGGTTGCCAAGGCGCGAATGCGCTGACTCTTTGCATGATGACAGAAGGTACTTCGTTTTGCCCTCGTTCACCACCAATCCCATTTTCTCCGCTTCTTTTTCTAATTTGGAGTAAGCAGAAGTTACGGCGCGGTTGTTAAGGCCAATGATATCAATATCGTCAGCATATGCCAACAGTTGCACACTTTTATAAAATATTGTTCCAGCGCGGTTAAGTTCTGCAGCTTGTATTATTTTCTCCAGCATTAAATTAAAGAAATCGCACGATAGGGGGTCACCCTGTCTGAAACTCGTTTAGTTTTGAACGGCTCGGAGAGGTACTTCCCAATTCTGACCGAGCTGGCGGTGTTGCTCAAGGTCATTTTGCATAGCCGTATAAGTTTTGCGGGGAAACCAAATTCAGACCTATCGGCATATAGGCAGCTCCTTTTCGTGCTATCGAAAGCGGCTTTAAAATCAACAAAGAGATGATGTGTGTCGATTCTCTTTTCACGGGTTTTTTCCAAGATTTGGCGTATTGTAAAAATTTGGTCGATGGTAGATTTACCTGGTCTGAAGCCACACTGATAAGGTCCAATCAGTCTGTTCACATCAGGCTTCAGTCTTTCGCACAATACGCTTGATAGGACCTTATATGCGATATTCAAAAGGCTGATTCCGCGATAGTTGGCGCAGTTTGCAGGATCGCCCTTCTTGTGGATTAGGCAGAGAACACTTAGATTCCAATCTTCAGGCATGCATTCATCCGACCATATTCTGCATAGAAGCTGATGCATGCGCCTTACCAGCTCCTCGCCTCGGTGTTTGAATAGCTCAGCAGGCAAACCATCAGCGCCAGCTGCTTTATTGTTTTTCAATCGGGATATTGCTATTCGCACCTCATTATAGTCGGGTTGTGGAACGTCAACTCCATCATCTTCGATTGTGGGCTCGGGTTCGGCATCTTCTCTGGTTTCTTGCTCAGTTTCTCCATTTAAAAGGGCAGAGAAGTGATCCCTCCATATTCTGAGTGCTCTCTGAACATCGGCCACCAGGTCGCCGTTCTCCTTCTTACAGGAGTTTGCCCCGGGTTTAAAACCTTCTGTCATTCGCCGAATTTTTTGATAGAATTTTCGGGCATAATTCCCTTTGGCCAGCATCTCAAGCTCCTTTATTTCACGCTTTTCTGCCTCTCTTTTTTTCGCCCGGAAAAGCCGCCTCTTCAACTCGCGGTAGTGTTCACACACACTCCTCGTTGCATTCGATCTCAGCGTTGCCTTGTAGGCTTCGTCCTTTCTTTTCGTTGCAGCGCGGCACTCTTCATCATCATACCAGTTGTTTCTTCGCGTTCGCCGGAATCCAATTACTTCTTCGGCTGCGGTACGGAGTGCTCCTGAGATATGATCCCACTGCTCATGCATTCCACTAGGTTGAATTGTGCTCTCGGAGAGCGGGTGTGAGAGGCGATCTGCGAAATAATTGGCGGTCTGTTGCGATTGCAGCTTTTCGACGTCCAGCTTTCCCTGCGTTTTTTGTTGTACCTGGTTTGTCGTACAGAGGCGGGTACGAGTCTTGTCTGCTACTAGGTAGTGATCAGAGTCGATGTTAGGTCCTCGTATTGTGAGAACATCTAAAACGCTGGAAGCATGCCGTCCGTCTATCACAACGTGGTCGATCTGGTTGCGTGTTTTTCGATCGGGGGACAGCCATGTAGCTTGATGGATCTTCTTGTGCATAAACCTAGTGCTGGATATGACCATGTTTCGGGCACCGGCGAAGTCGATCAGCCTGAATCCATTTGGCGAAGTCTGATCGTGGAGACTGAACTTCCCGATAGTGGGGCCGAATACACCCTCCTTACCCACCCTGGCGTTAAAGTCGCCAAGCACGACTTTGATATCATGACGGGGGCAGCGCTCGTATGCTTCCTCCAGGCGCTCGTAGAATGCATCCTTTTCCACGTCGTCCTTCTCTTCCGTCGGTGCATGAGCGCAGATAAACGATATGGTGAAAAATCGTACTTTTATGCGGATTGCAGCGAGACGCTCGTTCACGGGTGTGAACGACAGTACTCGGTGACGGAGTCTCTCTCCCACCACAAATCCCACGCCGAATCTGCGCTTGTCTTCATGCCCACTCCAGTAGATGTTACAAGGTGTTCTGATCGTATTTCCTCGCCCCGTCCATCGCATCTCTTGTATGGCGGTGATGTCAGCTTTTGCTTTCCTCAGGACCTCAACCAGCCGGGCAGCGGCACCTTCTCCATTAAGGGACCGGACATTCCAGGTACATGCCCTTATCTCATAATCCTTATTTCGTCTGCGGGTGTTGTCATCTAAAAAAGGGGTTCTCATATCCGAGGCTTTGTTGTTGAATTTCATTGGAACGTTGTTTTATGTGGTGGGTCCCAAACCCAACGCACAACCCGTTTCACGGGAAGTTGAATTCTATTACACGTTTGTATAGCGAGCCGCTTGATCCAAGACAGACGCCCGCTTGCAGCCGCCCCCCCATTTTGATCAGACGCTGCTGTTTGAACCCCCCAGCAAGCCCTTAAACCGATTATGTCGGAGTGGCCTTACCAGGTTGTCGCCTTCTCACGTTTAGCTCACCACCAAACGGGTGTTCGGTGGTTACCCAGAGGATACTTGGGCGCAAAGCCCGGAAGTAGTGAGCTGCTTGAACCGTATGCAAAAGAATCGCTCCGGCCATTCCCAGGTGAATGGCGATCAGAAACTTTCCCCACTTGCGTGGACTTCTGCACACGGCCCCATCCGTATTTACATACGGACGAGAATAACGATCGACATATAGTAGGAAGTGCACAACCAGTAATAATCGTACAAGCACATACACAGCAAGGGCAAGTAGATCCAAGGACAGCATGCAGGCGGTGCGGAGAGAACGGACACTTCGCTTATGGGTGCCGTAACTCTCGACGCGACTTCTGCTGGACGTGTGGTAGAAGAGGTGTTCATACACGCAGACAGCAGGGAAACGACCAGAGGTCCCATTGGCAGCGAGGGGTGGGTCTCAAGAGGTTCAACCTCGTACTCAATAAATACCTTTAAGCAAACGCAAGGGCGAATCTTGGCAGCGGTTACAGTGAACGGCAAAGACGTGATGGCATCAGTGGACACCGGAGCAACGAGGAGTTTTGTGAGTGAGTCGATGGCAACAAGCTTAAACGCACGCAAGATCAAAGAAGTAGATACTCGAGTGGTGATGGGCGATGGTTTCGCTCTACCATACGTACGCAGGGGGACGTAGGGGAAGCGATAGACGCAGATGTAAAGTTGGGCGATCAAGTACACCGGAGTGAGTTATTGGTATTACCAGGACTAGAAAATAAAGTGGTTATTGGAACAGACTACTTGGCAAAGGCAAACATGGAGTTGAAGTGCGGTAAACAAGCAATAGTATTACGAGCAGAGGATCAGAAGCAGGACATAGCAAGATGTTCAACAATAGTAGAAGAGCATAAAGATATCAAAGAGAACGCAAGGCCCGAACCCACTACAGAAGCACAAAGTACCACAGATGTTGCGTTGAGTGAATTTCTTAACCATGAATTAAAGATTTTTGAAGAAATGGCGAGAGTATCTAATGTAACCGAGCATAAGAGATGACCGCCCAATTAAACAGCGATACTTTCCCAAAAACCCGAAGATGCAGGAGATAATTAACAAGGAGATTGATGAGCTTATAGCGAAGGGTTGCATTGAACCATCGCACAGCCCTCACAGCGCAACTATAGTTTTAGCGAAGAAGAAGAACGGCAAATGGAGACCTTGCGTCGATTATCGGCAGCTCAACGCCCGGTCAGTACCAGACGCATATCCGTTGCCACGCATACAACATATTTTAGACAGGCTTAGAAGTGCTCGGTTTATCAGCAGCCTGGATTTAAAGAACGGCTATTGGCAGATCCCTATGGAGGAAAGGCAGTAAGGAGTATACCGCATTTACGAAACCTGGACGAGGACTTTATCAGTGGAAAGTAATGCCATTCGGACTACATTCCGCTCCAGCAACATTTCAGAGGGCACTGGATCGTGTCATAGGTCCCGAATTAGAACCACATGCGTTCGCGTACCTAGACGATATTATAATAACAAGTAGCACATTGGAAGACCACGTAAGGCACCTCACAGAAGTTTTTCAGCGTCTGAGGCGAGCAAACCTTAAGATTAATCCCGAGAAGTGCGAGTTCTTTAAGAAAAGTTTGAAGTACTTAGGCCACGTCGTCAGCGGAGAGGGCATACACCACGATCCAGACAAAGAGCTCACACCACCAGGCAATATACGAGAGTTACGAAGGTTTCTAGGAATAGTGTCATGGTATAGGAGGTTCGTTCCTGATTTTTCAAAAGTGGCAAATCCATTGACTTCGATGTTAAAAAAGAGAAACAAATGGAAATGGTCCGAGGAACACCAGACGGCGTTCGAATCGTTGAAGAGTGCGCTTATACAAGCACCGGTATTAGCTTGCCCGGATTTCACGAAGAGATTTAGATTGCAAACGGATGCGAGTGACCTTGGCCTCGGAGCCGTACTCACACAAGGAGTGGACAAGAAAGAGCGGGTGATAGCATATGCGAGCCGGAGGAGTGTTTGGCCATAGTTTGGGCGATACGAAAAATGCGGCCGTACCTAGAAGGATACAATTTCACGGTGATCACAGACCACTTGGCATTGTTGTTGTTGTTGTTGTTAACAGTGCTTCGCCCTGCCCCAGATTGGACAGGGTTACACTGAAATAACAGCCCTTGGCCGGGTGAAAAAACCCGGGTCATTCCGGTGCGATAGAACCGGCTGTTGTGGCATTGAAGTGGCTGAACGCAATCGAGAGTAGGTCGTATTGCTAGATGGAAGCTCGAGCTACAGCAATATTCATTTAACGTCCACTACAGGAAGGGGAAGTTGAACGTCGCAGCGGACGCACTATCACGGCAACCATTAGAGGAACAATTTGGAACGATGACCACGCAGTCGACCGAAAGCAGCTGTCATTGGCACGAATCGAAAATAGCAGAAGTAATGAGGGCACCAGAGAAGTTTCCGGACTACATAACAGTTTAGCGGCAAAGATCAGAGGAATTGGGACGAGTTCATACCAGAGATAACGTTAGCATTAAATACGAGTGTGTGCGAATCAACTGGGTATAGCCCAGCATACGTGATACAAGGTAGAGAACCAAGAATACCAGGCGCTTTTTACGACGCACAAACATTTGAAACGGGAGAGGAAAGAGTTATTCTGAGCGAGAAAGGAACACGGATGAAGGAAGTGTACAACATACGTAGGCAGCAAAGCGCGTCCACAGAGCAAGCAAGGTATTACAACTTAAGTAGAAGACAATGGCAACCGGCCATAGGCGACTTAGTATTGGTGAAAGAGCATCAATTGTCAAAAGCAGTAGACAATTTCGCGGCAAAACTAGCACCCAAATACAATGGCCCACACCGAGTGATAAACTTCGTGTCACCGGTGATCGTAGAACTGGACAAAGTGCACAAGGGCAAGGGGAGGAGAGCACACGTAAGCGAATTAAAGGCATACCACGAGGCCGAAATAACGAGGGACGACAGACCAGAGAGGGAGAAACGTCAACAGGAGGCACGGTCACGTAGATCAAGCGGTAGAAGTAGAAGTTTCAAGCGATTTTTGGAAGAGATCAGCGTAAAAAACCAGCTAACAGCACCATATACACCACAGGAGATAACTGTGGTAATATGAAACAAACCTAAACAGTTCTCATATAATATTCAAATGAAATAACAAATCAGTAAAATTCATCACATAAGTAAACATTCTAAGGGGATTTAGAGACACCCTACTGTGGAACCATCAGGCACAACAGCAGTAGCGGCGAAGTGATTGGAAATGTCCTGTTACCATAAACCGAAGAACAAACTTACTCAGCAAGAACAGATTAACAGAGCAGCAATAGAATATTATCAAAAGCCCAAAACTGAGTTCTGCCTAGAAAACCACCGTTGATCGCGCAATGAAAATTTAGTATAAATACCGGCCGCGATGCCCAGGATAATCAAACAGTAAGCCAGTATGGATACCCGCGACATCGAACGCTACACCAGCGAGAAGGCAGCAGATGGTTTCCTCCGCGGAGCAGCAACCGAAAACCACTTCCGCGGAAGACCTCGCCACGGAGAGCGACGACGACAGCGCTTGCACTGAACCATTCGGGCAGTTAGAGAGCGACTTGGAAGGCCAAACCCGAAGTCCGAGCTACAGCGTAAGTGACAACTACGATAGCAGAGCGATGGTACGGGAGCCGAGCCCGATCTCACTATCATCAGAGACCGAGGCGGACGAGGATGTCGAGGGCCGACGACAAGGCGAGTTGTCCATGCGACAAGAGGATGAAGAGCGATACGGCATAGGGTACGTAGACTACACCCGACGCGTTAATATGCGGATGAGAGTCTACTATGGCGACCTGATGGCGGAAGGGCACACCCCGCACACCCTGAGGGAGAAGATCCGCGACCGAGAAGACAAAGAGGATGTACCTGCCTGTCAGAGTGACGTATTAGGTCTGACGGCCAGCGATGATATGGCACTCGCAGCTGAAGGAGATGCGGAGGCTCTGGTAGGAGAAATAGAGCGATGGTTGGGTGAGTCCACGAGAACCATACCAGGCACCTGGGAGAACCAGACAGGGATCGAGCCCCTGCCAGAGCCCGCTTATCAAAGACGTGGAGGCACACCTTCAACAGGCGCAAGCACGTAGGAGGAAGAGGGCGTTCCGCCGGGACATAGAGGGAAAGGGGGTTCCGAGTTCGAATCACCCGAACGGGTTTAGTGACTGCAAGTCTTGTTGCGGCAGGACCCCAACCCGGAGGCTTGTGGAGCCCTCACAACACATATATGATATCTTTATGAATGAAGTTAATTTGAGTTATACACTATTTTTATGAAATATACTGAATTTTTATATTTTTGCACATATGCCGTTCTATAAATGAACCACATACGCATTTTTGCACGAAAACCCACTTAGCTAATATATATACGATTATATATATATTTGACATATTTTTAAAAGAACATACCATTCGAATAACAATTTCTTACAAATAGGAACACTCTAATATACATATGAGCTTTACCAACCACTAGACTTAGCAGCGACGCTAAGAGGTTAGAAACCTGCCTATACAAAGGAGACGGCAAACAATAAGCATTACAAAATGCGAACATTTAAACGCACAACAATGCAGAGCAATACAAATCTACACACGAGAAACACTGGAAGTGACCAACGTAAGCGTACAGGCGTGTGTACATACACACCTGCTCAAAATAATAGTTACACTATATAACTTATTGTACGTTGTATTAAGAAAAATTGTTTTTTGGCAGTAGGCGATAATCTATGCTTTTGGTTTATGTAGTGCAGCATGGCGTCGTTATTTCTAACGGTATAATACATGTGAATCCCCAAATTACTGCGAATTTTAGTTTCGCGTGAATAAGCACAAAAAATACCTGCGCAAACTAATAGTTACACTACAAATGCACCTAATATTTGTTAAAGCAAAGTTAATTGCAATCCGTTTCTGAAGCGTTTATTTATAAAGTGGTAGGTTTTCTATCATAAAACGTCAAAATTCTGAAAATAAATAAAAAAATTTATTAATCAGATGGGTCGCAAGTCACACTGCTCTGTTGAAGAGCGTAGGTTACTTTTGAACCTTAGAAAGCAAGGCAAATCACTCCGGGACATCGCGAAATTAATGCGCAGATCTCAAAATTTTGTAAGAAATGCTTTGAAGCGTAAACCCAAAAAGGAAAGTCGCGGACGGCCAAAAAAAACCGATACAGTTCTTGATCGTCGCATCGTAACTATTTCCAAAAAGAGTCCTTTTAAACCTTTCGACCCGGACGGTACATATGTGTGCCACCTAAAGTTCAAACGTTCCTAATGAAATGCTGTTGAGTTGTGCTATTCACCTGAGCATCGCTGTTCTTTGCTAAATACATATCTATAAGTCCCGTTACATTTTGTTGATATTTGTTTCCACGAATTCGTTTTTTGTGCATCGAATAGCAGTGAAAGTGAAGTGCGAGGTTAGTTTTTTCAAAGTTTTTCTATAATAATAAGTGATAAAGCGCCAAAAATATTTAAAATAAATAAGAATACAAGTTTTACAAGTGTTTAGAATATCACACGTAAGTATTTATGAAAAATATATAGATTTATTCTCAATTTTAACATATGGTACCTATATGTATAGTCCGGTATGGTGGTACATATCTGTACCAATAGTTCTATAAGTACTGTATAGCGTAATTCCTCGCTTTGAATAAAATTTATTATTTCCCCAGAAAATGGACCCTGAAGATATCCGAAAAATTCTGGAAGATGAAGCTGATAGTGCTAGTGACTATGAAGACTTCTCAAGGGGAAGTTCCGACAATTTCCTACCAAGTGAATACACTAGTTCCAGTGGTAACGAAGAATCAGCAGACGAGGTGAGTGACGCTGCTGAGGAAGAATTCGCATGAAATGGTGTATCGAGCTCTAGCAGCTCCTGATGAGAACCGAAAAAAAACGTTTATGAACCCCGGAGCTGCACAATAGCAGATAACATACCTAGGCATTCAACAGTAATTGATGTGTTCAATAAACTATTACTTAGGTCTGTTTACATGTATATAGCCCAATGTACAAATGAGCGTATTGAGATTTACGAAAAGGCACAGTCTAAAGCCAAGAAAACGAAAATAAGTAAGACCAATGCTGGCGAAATAAAAACAATTGTTGGGTGCATGTTTGTAATGTTGTGCGTAAAATGGCAAGACACGAAAGAAGTATTAGTACTGAGCTACTGTTGCGACTGTCACAAAAACCTTGAAAACTGGCGAAAAAACTCAAGTACCATGTCCAAATCAAATAAAATTTTATCGGAAGATCATGGGAGGGGTCGACTTGGCTGATCAAATGTCTGGGCTGTACGAATCCGATAGGAAATCGGATAAGTGGTGGAAGAAAGTTTTTTATCGCTTGATAATGATGACAGCCGTAAATGCTTGGGTTATTTATAATGACCTCAACCGGAACAAGATGCCATTCAAATCATTTTTAGTTACCTTAGCTGACGCATTGATCCACGAAGCCTTACAAACCACATCCGTTCGCCGATCACTAAAACCCGGACGATTACCACAAACATCATCAATTAAGGCAATACATCTCCCTGTTTAAGATACTACACGACGTCGTTGTGCCAACTGCAGTTCGCAAAAAATTCAGACTCGTACTAAGACAATATGTCAGGAGTGTCAACTGCCGCTTTGTAAAATGTGCTTCGCTCCATTTCATACGTGAATTTTATGTATCAAAATATTTTTCAAAAACATTTTTGCAATAAATATTGTTTACTCTATATCATATATGCATTTTTGTGTATGTTATTATCAATTACTAAAGTGTGTTTTACCGGACGGTTGGTACATATTTGTACCACATTACATCCCAGATGGTACAATGGTTTACCACCACCCCCTGACCCACCCTGTTACTGTATTTCAGATTTTTTTTACTGATATATTACATATCACCTAAATAACAAATTCCAATGAAAATTTTTTTTCCATCATTGCTATGCGAATGTCGGGTCGAAAGGGTTAAGACATCGAAGGAGATAGCAGCGGAAATTGAAAACGTAGTTAGTGCCCAAACGGTTGGCAGACACTTACAAAAGGCCAATCTACCACGAAGAATAGCCAGGAAAGTTCCGCTAATGCGAGCAAAAAATTTGAGTACGAGGTTAAACTTTGCAAAAGACCATTTAGATTGGTCAGGTCCTGAGGGATCAAAAAAGTGGAGAAATATCCTTTGGAGCGACGAAACAAAAATACATTTATGTGGAAAGGATGTGGAAAGAAATGTACGTCGCCAAAAAGGAAAGGAGTTTCACTTCCGTTTCACGCAAAAAACCGTCAAGCATGGAGGCGGAAATGTTATGGTCTGGGGATACTTTTCTTGGCATGGGGTAGGTCCTATATGTAGGACAATTAATAAAATGACAGCTGTGGAGTACAAGGACATACTGGAAAATGTTATGCTACCTTATGCCGAGGAAAACTTACCATTGCGTTGGGTATATCAACAGGATAATGACCCAAAACATACCTCCAAGCTAGTCAGGAAAGCATTTGAAGACAATAATATCAATGTAATGAAGTGGCCAAGTTAATCCCCGGACTTAAATCCGATTGAAAATCTGTGGGTAGACTTAAAAAAGAAATTGGCGCGGCAAACTTTCTCCAACAAAGACCAATTATGGGAGTGTATTAAAAAAACTTGGTATGAGATACCCATAGAGACCTGCCAGACCCTAATCAACAGTATGCCCAAAAGAATTTGTAAAGTGATTCAGAATCATGGTGGATATACAGGTTATTAACCAAATAATGTAAAATGTATAAAAAAATCAGTTCTATCCTTTATTTTTTTTCATACTCACTGTCTTTTTAAAGTGTACCTATTTTTATGAGCAGGTTAATTGCTGACGTTTTAAGCTTTTAAATCATAGTTTGTAAGTTTTGCCTTAATCGGAGGTGAAGTTTGTTTATTTTTGTTGATAAATAGGAAATAAATAAAAATGCGTTTGTTTTTCCTTAAAAAATATTAATAAAACTGATTTTTGTTAATTTGTATTCGGAGAACTGCTGTGTTACTATTATTTTGAGCAGGTGTGTATGTTCGCTGCAATGCAAGAAACTGGCATATGAGGGAAGAACAAGCGTGTGTACATATGTTCGCTACGATACGAGGAGGAGACATATGAAGAAGAAGAGAGGCATACAGTCGGGTGTATATACGTTAGTAGTTATATGGAAAATAGTATAATAATAAGGAAAAGGTTAACTTATAAGATTATGTATTATAAGTATACGAGGTGTGTTCAAAAAGTATCGCGAATTTTGTGTTTTTTCAAAAATTATTTATTTATTCATGAATATCTATTTTGTCCCCTTCAAAGTAATCCCCATGAGACATTATACACTTGTGCCAACGGTTTTTCCAATCTTCGAAGCACTTCAAAAAATCATTTTTTTGTATCTTGTTCAGCTCCTCCTTCGATGCCGTCTTTATCTCGTCAAGAGAAGCGTAACGTCGTCCTTTCATGGGCCTCTTCAGTTTAGGGAACAAGAAAAAGTCACAGGGGGCCAGATCTGGGGAATACGGTGGCTGCGGCATCATTAGTGTGTTGTTTTTGGCCAAAAAGTCGCGCACAAGCAACGATGCGTGAGCAGGGTCGTTATCGTGGTGCAAAAGCCAATTTTTGTTCTTCCACAAATCCGGGCGTTTCTGGCGGATTGCTTCGCGCAAATTGCGCATAACTTGCAGGTAATATTCCTTATTGACCGTTCTTCCCTGTGGCAAGAACTCATGATGCCCCTGCAATCGAAGAAAACTGTCAGCAAAACTTTCACATTCGACCGAACTTGGCGCGCTTTTTTCGGTCTTGGTTCGTGCGGCAGCTTCCATTGAGATGATTGAGCTTTGGTTTCCACGTCATAACCATAAACCCACGATTCGTCACCAGTTATGACCCTTTGGAGCAAATTTGGGTCGTCGCGGACAGAGTTTAACATCTCATTAGCAATGTTCATGCGATGCTGTTTTTGGTCACAATTGAGCAATTTTGGTACGAATTTCGCGTAAAACTCGAAGACGATCCAAAACACGTGCAAGCAAAGCAGCTGTCAACAATTAACTGAACATTCAAAATGGCCGAGCTTGTCGGCATAAGTGAGAGACATGAGTACCAACATAACGCCACAAAAAATTCGAAATTCGAATATACGTAACCAGCGAAAATTCAAAATTCGCGATACTTTTTGAACACACCTCGTATAAGTATTTATTGTTGTTAAGTAACAGTTTGCCTGCGTGCAAATTTGTATAAAAGAGCGATGAATTCCTTAGGAAAATTGAGTAGTTAGATACTAGCTAGGCATAGTAGTCGGTGGTTTTCACCTCCGATGAACGTACACCTGGGAGTTTTCATCTCACGAGTAGGGCTGAGTAGGGGTTTTTACCTCCACCACCCTTAGCGTAGTTAGAGAAAAATTTAAGATTGTAGATGAGATTTGAAAAAATGAATTAAACAAAAGGAGGATATCAAAACTAAAATAACTAACAGGGTTTTATCATTTCGAGAAAAACCATAGGGTGCCACTTTATATGGTTGCCACATCTTGGCTTTGAAGCACTCATTGAGTAATTTTTTGACTTCCGAAGAGAATCCAGTGATGATCAGATAATGAAGGTTGTTCTGACACCCTCTAGTTGTGCGATACTAAAGTGAGATCCAGCACCTCCTCCCAGCCTTGGTACCTCTCCGAGCTCGGGAAAATAAAAGTGGGTGTGGGCCCCCTATTGCATATACGTAGATTCGAGTGTAGTTAAAAAGGAACTCACCTCTCTCGTTCGCGGTGCTGCTCCCCCAAATAGTGTCTAGAGTTGGCATCACAGCATATGATCATATGTGATCCTCGCGTGCGGTTGACGAACCGTGCGAGCTCGGGGGGCGGGGCGTCCCTGCCATGTGCCATGTAGACCGAAACCAAGAACATTTTCCGATTGCCACCTTCCTTAAGCTTTACGACGGTTAAATCTGGTGTGCTGTAATTGGAACATAAGCATGCATTAAAACTTTTTTTTGATTACAATGCATGCTCGTGGGTTACCTTCATCCGCCTTGTAGAACAGATTATGTGTGCTGCTGTTTAACCCCATAATCATCCCATTTTTACCAAGGGCTCCTGGATGAAGCTGATGTCGATGTCCTCCACGAACAGGGGTACCTTCAGATTGTCTGTAGCACTTTCTGAGTGCTGCAGACTAATCTGAACTCCCTTACGAGGCCTTGCTGTCATCCCCATCATTGATGGTAACCCCGTGCAGTAGTTGGCTGGCGCCATCTACCTCTTCAGGCTCGTCCTCATCAGGGGGGTTTGTCGCCCAGGAAAACCTTCACCTTGGCCATGCGGAAGGCGAAGGCAACCTTGTGGTCAGCCTTCGCCAGAGCCTCGAGTGACTCCTCGCATATCGCGACCAGTCTCGGCTTGCATGTTCTCGTGGGCGCTTCGTCTGTAATTAACTGCCAGTCCGCTATGGCCGGAATGTTGCCGTTGTACAGCTTGACACACTTCAGCATTTCCTCCCCCGGGTCATCCGGAGGGGGTAACCAGATGCGAGCACGAGGTCTCTTCGGAATTTTTGCCGCTGGTATGAGCTTAAGTGCCAGGTTGTTTAACCTGCAACTAATTTTAGCTACACACTCAGTGAGGAATTCCAAAGAGGTCAAGTTGGCGCACTTGATCACGCTGTACCCCGGGAGTGTCTCGGAGGTGTCAGAAATTCTACCGAAATCCGCAAAAAAAAAATTTTATTTTGCAAACAACATTTTTTTTGCCCAATGCAAAATGCATCACAAAAATCTAATTGTGTGCATGTTTTTTGTAATAATGCACTGGGAAAAAGTGATTATAGCGGAAAAACTATAGCATTTACAAGAAAAACACTTTCGATGGAGAATCATCTCACCAGCAAACTGTGGAAGAAAAATCTTTGCCAGATGTTACAATTACCGAAATAATTAAAAAGAAAAAAAATGTACTTGAAACGACTGCAGAAAGTATGCTTTGTATATTTTTGGATTATTTTTTTACCCTTTGATGTCCACTAGTAGGAGAGTTAGATAAACCAAAAAAAAAAGCCTATGGTCCGAATCACTTCCGCATTCAGTCGGGTTTGTCTTCCTCGCTTGGACTATGGGAACTATTTTTCGTCATCCCTTGTCAATTTTTGTTTTGTTACAAACCGGTTTAGGCGATCGAAAAGGGATGACTAAAAATCGTTCCAATATACATCTAATATCCACCCTGTCGGAAAAAAAGAAAATCAAATCATCTCACTATTAATAGTCCTTTTTGTTTTCCACATTTACGCCCTAATTCTAGTGTGGTAACAACCGGCAAATAAATAGTTAGGAAACTTTTATACCCTTCTGGTATTCTGCCGGCTTAAGTTGCAGTTCAATTTCGTAAACACCAAAATAGGAAGTTAGGTGTTTTGTAAATATTTTTGTGGACAGAAAACACCACAAATTTTCTACACATGCTAGTTCACAAGAATTAATAAACAATATAAGCACTTTTTTACACGGTTTTCCGTTCGCGTTTGCATTTTATTTTCTATTGCGCATTGTTTGTTTTTGACAGCGTTGCCATGTACGCTAGAATCGCGGTTACAAGAACTGCATTGCCAACCGTTACGATTTTTGGTTATATATTCCAGGTACAAAATTACCGGTTACGCACAGGATTGACCCGTTAGTAGAAACTGTTCTTGTTTAAAAAATCAACATAGTAATATGTTTGGGATCCCCTCGCGTACTGTAAAGACACCTTAATTATAATAACAACTGGCTTTACAAGCATTGTCTTTTGTTAACCGTCATTGGGGACGCCAGTCAAATTGGGAATTGAAATCTTTTAAATTTGCAAATAGCTGTACCTTTGTACGTTATAATAGTTGCTCCTATCACGTTCATATTCAATTTCTTAACTGCTCCCGTTTAGGCGAGATGCCTAAATTCCTAAAAAAGTTGCCACCCTAATGCCTTTTTAGCGCCCTTCCAATCACTAACACCAAGCCACCCACCTGTGTGTGCATGCATGCATATTTCTGTTTTGTCAGCACACATATATATGCAAGTACAAATGCGACAATGGTGTTTCCGTGGAGCGGCCGTGGCTCGAAAGCACCCCGGTCGAATTGTGATTAAGCAAATGAAATGAGAAAACGAGAATTCTCGTTATAATATATATGGCCGTTTATTGAATATAATAGATCATTTTAAGCAAATTATTTTACCTTTATGACAATTTGTGGACGCGGGTTGAAAATCCGTGGCCGTGATGTGGTTGTGTCGACTGTCGCTGAAAAAGACGGTTGTCCAATCGAGGACAATTTTTTTTTGGAATTTAGGCATCTCGCCTAAACAGCTCCCATTGTAGAGCTTTGGCTGATTTATATTCCGGAACATAATAATTGGGACACAAATTTTTAACTTCAATAAATGTGGAGGCATTCCTGGTAGATCAAGGGAATTCGAAAATTCCGTTGGATAGTGAACTGCTTTATTTACTTCTGTAACAGTGTTTATTGACTTGTATGTTATTTCAATTTTATTGGATGAATAACATTATTAAGCTGATACATATCTTTATTTTTGCCTCAATAATAGCTCGTTCACGAATTTCGTTAATTTTTTTGATCTTGAGAGATTTTTCCGTTCCTTATCGAGTAATTGTCGTGAGAATACTTCTGATAATTGATCGTTCTGGAGCTGGGTATGCCTAGTTGTAGTCAACGGCAATGCTTTTGCAATATTGCACATTCGAGTTTCCACATTTTAAAGTTCTTAATTTTTTCTCTTGACAATTTTTCCATAAATTGGGTAAGAAAGATATATTCGAGTAAGCGAATATTCAGCCTATTATCCATAGCACATTACGTAGCCTCTAATTCCGTCTAATTTCGTTTGATATGTCTATTTTATATGAATTTTTTTTTTCGTTATATTATTTTTACATACATACATCCTATATACTGTATTAAAAAAAAAATTAATAGTATCATTGTTTATTTCACAAAAGTCACTTAAAACTAAATTTTATTTATTTAATTAAAATGCAAAAGCGAGTTTCAAAAGTTTCTAAAAAGTGTAAGCTATTAGATTATGCTGAATATGTTATTAAGAAAATTTACGAATTGTGAGAACGCGCGTGTATACCGACAGTGAAAAGATCTGCTGTTAAAAAAACGACCAGTTCTTGGTGAAAAGACTGGGTTGGCGCTTTGCTTGCGTGTATATTATTAGAGGATATTCGATTTGTCGTTAATGAAAAGAAAAAAAAAATAAAATAATTAAGTGATAACATAGCCAAACAATTTCTAAAATTCTTTGATGACTTGGTTATCGAGACGAACAAAATATTCAGGGAACGAAGGAAAAGAAGCAAGCAAAGTGTGATACCGTGTTAGAATTCATATCATTCCACGGTAAAAAAGATTTTATATTTTCAGAAAAAGATCGTACCTACTAAGACAAGATTACTCCAAGGCACATAAGAGCATATAACCTTAGTTAGAGAACCAGGCTCAAAATTCATTGCGTAAACATTGGTACAGTGACAAACGAAATGGGGTAATTCCATTTATGGAACGATGTTTGGAAAGACCGCTTCAATGTTTAGTTTGCCTGTTTCACTTCAATGATCTTCCAATGAATGCATTTTTAAAACATTTTTATGAGAGGGACTTGAATTAAAAAGAAAGAAAAGAAATTTTAGAATGTGAAAAATATTAGCTAATCACACACTTTGTATTATTCTGTAACACAAATGAAAAGGTTGATGAAACGTTTCCGCCAATTACCAAAGGGTTTTTTGCCAGTCAACATCAATGAATCGGATATTTGTAATGATCAGCGGTACCTATATCGCAAGGTTTTTGCTGTTAATAATACGGTTAAATGTCAACAGAGTAGGACGTGTTTTTTGTGCGCTCTATAATAAGTTCACTTGTCCTCTGAAATTAACTAAAAATTTCCTAACGCTGTGGTGTGAGTCGTGTGCATCTGTGTTGCGAACTGTTTATTGTGTTTACCTGTTTCGTGTTGGCACTGGCTCCAGATTATTAATAATAATAATTAAATTAAAGTGAGAAGCTGAAGAGAACAATGTCGCGAAGAAATCCAGCGAGAGGACCGGTTTCCCCTCCTAAAACCCCTGTTAAAATCGCCAACTTGAAATCGGCGAATGCTGCGATAGAAAAGAGTGGCTGCCGTTGAAAATGCGTGCTCCGATGCTCTAATTCTCCGTAATCAGCTCAGGCCCAGCTCAATGCACTAGAAAGCAGCGCTGTTGCCATTGATTTATTTATCACTGGCATCCCACAAAGAGCAAGTGAGTGTTTGCTGAGTTATTTGGCAAGGTTTGCAGAGAGGCTGAGCACAAAGCACCTCCGGTGCGCGATGTCTTTCGGTTGAGAAATGGAAGAGGCAATAAACAAAGGCAACCCAACACCGCCAGCACTATTGCTGTTAAACTCTTTTCTCCCTGTGACCGTTATTAACTAATGAGGTCAGTTGCGTTGTTTTGCAAGTCAAAAAAGAGATCCTTGCGCTTTCAGATATTGATTTGCCAGGTAACGGCTGTTTTTTTGCATGAGAGTCTTACGAAAAAGTCCCGAGAGGGGATGACACATGCCTCAGAGCTTAGGCGGAAGAAGCAGTTGGCTTCAGACTTCTCAATTCGCAGGAAAGTTTTCGTGCGTCTTAAGCCAGACGAAGAGCCCAGATTGCTGAGCAGTAAATCTGAGTGAATCCTCTTACTGGGAAAAGAGCGCAGACATAAGTAATAATTTAAGAGCTAAAGATTATATATGTATGTGTTATCTTTACTATTACGCTTTATTCGGTTTTTATTTCTAGTCGACTACAATTTTATTATCTTTTCTCTTTGTGTAAGTGCCTGTGTTTGCATACCTACTCTAAAACTTATTTTTTTTTTCTCCTTATGCACAAATCCCTTTCTCTATTGTGCAATTTTATAATCGTTCTCGCTCTCAATCTCGAAGTGCCTGTTAACTTGTAGTTGTTTCGTTTTGTTTACACATCTCAATGTTACTAAACCCAGCGAGCAAAAAAGTAACTAGCATTGATGAAAGCCCCAAAATCTTGCTGGACATCTTGTGTAAGCAGTATCTTGGTCTTAATGTAGTCCATTTTAATACCCGGAGTCTTAGCGGCGATAAACTGGACTATATTAGGAGTTCCTTTGAAGGCTCCTTAGTAGAAGTAATTTGTGTATCAGAAACCTGGTTAGCCCCGCTGTTCAATACACTGCAAATCGTCTTTAAAACTTCGTCTTTTGGCAAAATCCTCTTCCTCAGATACTGAATTCATAATAGCTGAAGTTTACGATGGAGCTAAAAGAATTTTAGTGTCGTGTTTATATAATCCCCGTAGGTGTTGTCCGTTGGATTTTTTTTTTTTGGAGCTGTCCATTTATATTATTGATTACGAAGCTTATGTTATTTGTGCTGATTTTAATGTGAACCTCCTCCTCAATGACTTCATTTCCTGTCAATTACGTGATCATGTTACTGCAGCAGGCCTTTCCATAGTGAATAAAGCTGTACCTACAAGATTTCCTCAAAATGCTACTCCTAGCCTTTTAGATTACTTTGTTACTTCTAGTCTCGACCCCATACTCAAATATGACCAACTATTCTTTGTCTCTGACCACGATCTAATATTTTGTATTGTAGATGTCATGTTCAATCGTCCTCCTGTTTTGAGTAATCTTCTATATCGTTATTTTAGGTCTATAGACGTTAATGTTCTGTATCAAAGTCTGTCAGTTATGGAATGGAATGATACTTGGTTTTGTGAGTCTGTAGATGAAAAACTGAAAACTTTTACTGAAAGGTTGGTGCTTGGTCGCAATATAAAACTGCCCGAAACAAAGCTACATTGCTCATAAGGCAAGCAAAAACTAGGTGTTGTAGTACTAAATTGGATCCCTCACTTCCTTCTAAGAATCTGTGGCGGAATTTAAAAAACTTGAAAGTGCAAGGTGGTTCGAAACCCGAATGTGACACTGACCCCAATGTATTAAATGAAATATTTACAGTGGCAAGTAGTGTGTAAATTGTCCCCTTACATCAAGTAGTCTTCAGCACCATACTGATTTTGCAGATAAATTTCAGTTCGTAGGAGTAAGTGAGTGTGATGTGATGAAAACTTTATTAAATATTAAATCAAATGCTGTGGGTGTTGATGGAATTTCATTAAGATTCGTAAAACTTGTGCTCTGCATTTCGTCTTTGGAACCATTACCCACATTATAAGCCACTGCTTCACATAATCATGTTTTCCAGAGTAATGGAAAAGGGCAGTTGTAATCCCAGTAGCCAAAAAGAGTACCCCTACCACCCCTGGGGATTATAGGCCAATCAGCATATTACCTGCATTGGCGAAAGTATGTGAATCGTTGATGGCTGCTTAAATTTCGTCCTACATTCAGTGCCACAAATTACTATCCCCTCTGCAGTCTGGGTTTAAGCCAAATCATAGCTGTTCCACTGCAACAATGAAAGTACTTGACGATATCAGAATACCATTTGACAATTTGATTCTTAGCACTCCTATGCCTTTTGGACTTTTCTAAAGCTTTTGACATGGCCAATCATAATATTCTAATTATGAAACTAAAACATTACTTTGGGTTTTTGGACAATTCCTTAAAACTTATTGTTTCCGTCGTTGCAGTTATGCACGTAGCCAACCGGATAAATAAAAGTAAAATTTTTTAATAGAACACTGTGCTTTTAATTTCAAATATTAATTCAATTTCATGTGCGAACTTAAATACGATTACGTAAAGCTAATCAATTTAATATGTATGAAAGCGAAGGGAATGAACTTTAAAAATAATTTGTATTAAACCGTTGACGACAAAATGACCACTGCCGTTTTAGTTTCCTATTAACAGCTATTAACTTTATGTATATACTCGTACATATGAATAAAGAATAACATGAAATGAGAAAATAGGATAAAGGCTTAATATGTATGTATATTATTTAAATGAATGTGTATGGCGTTATTAGTTAAATGAAATAAAGTAAAGTACTGCCTCCTTAACTAGACCTTAGACGGCAGTAACTTATGATGAGCTACCTCAAAGGCAGAGTACAAAAAGTAAAGGAAAAGTTCTAATTTTCTAGTTTTAAGACAGTACCGGCTGGTGTCCTGCAGGGGTCTGTCCTAGGCACGCTTTTGTTCAGTATATTCGTCAGTGAGTAAATATGTGGATGCGCATGCCTATGACGATGACATGCAAGTGTATCTGTCGAGTCGTATTGGCATTGTTGACGAGTTATGTTACAAGTAAAATAGTGATTTGTCAACCATATCACAATGGGCATGTGACAATTGTTTGTGACTAAATGCGTGAAAGTCGTCTGTGTTGCCAATATGTAATAATGTAGTGCATGTTGAGGATATTCCAGAATTTTTCATTGGTAATAGTGCTTTTACGATTTCTAACAAAATTAAAAACCTAGGCTTTGTGATTAATTCTAAGTTGACCTGCTCTGATCACGTAAATAATATGTATCGTGTTTTACGTAGGTTGAGAATGTCTGCCTCGTCTATGCCTTTGGGAGCAAGACGCAAATTAGCTAAACAACTTATTATACCCCATTTAATGTACGCCGAAACTGTCTACAGCCAGATTGATTTAATCTCCGGCCACAAAGTTAATGCCCTATTTAATAATGTTACCCGGTATGTGCATGGTCTAAAAAGGTTTGACCATATATCCCTATCGAGGAATGATTTTTTGGGTTGTAGCATTAAATATTTTCTTGCTGCTAGAAACTGAATTTACATCTACAAACTGGAAATCTCAATATCTAGATGAGAAACTGAATCCAACAAGGTCGATGGTTGATCTACGGATAATAATAATTTTTTTTAGGAACACGGATGAACAAGCTCCTGATAAACATGTAAAGAAATTTCATCGCTATTGCTCAATTTTTGCGCCCTGCAGGACTTCTACCAACTCGGAAAATAAGGTTTTGAGAAAAACGCGTTTGAAAATTTGAATTCTAATTAAAAAAATTTATGTTGAATTCCAGGGATCTCAATTAATGAGTTTATTATATTTTATGTTTTCGGGGTCGCTGATTACGAATCTGCCACCAAATTTTTTTCCGTACAAGGAAAAACAAGCCTCGAATCGTACCGGTTTCGCCGCCGCAGAGCGCCAGGCCGCGGAGGACCAACGCGCTTGACACCGCTCCACCAAGCGGCCGATAACTTTCGTAATTTAATAGATTTTAACTCGTATTCTTGAAACATGTATCTATCTATAAATCTCACAAATGATCTCACAAGATAGTAACCTGCCTCAATTATCTACAAAAAATTCAGAAACACTTAGAACCGCTTGCTTCTATCCAGACT
Organism: Merzomyia westermanni; assembly: GCA_949987695.1. Taxonomy (NCBI): domain Eukaryota; kingdom Metazoa; phylum Arthropoda; class Insecta; order Diptera; family Tephritidae; genus Merzomyia; species Merzomyia westermanni. Next base: position 100,216,097 of record OX465288.1, on the reverse strand, counting down.
AGTTAAATTCACATTAGAATTGAGTAACTTATTGCTTGAATGGCTATTTCAATCAATAATGATTTTTTTAATTGTTTTAAAAATACGAAATTACTTATTAATTGAAATAAAAAAAAATCAGAAGTAATAAAAAAACAGTGAAACTTGTTTTTAATTATTTTGCCGCATGTGCATTGGTTTTCTGCAATAATACCAAAAAGTAATCAAAAACAATGAAAAGTAATCAAACAACCAAAATTAATGAACAAAATGTTGGTTATTGTTGAGTTTTCTTGATTTTTTTTATTGGCTATATTTTTTTCTGATTATTTTTTAAAATAACCATTCAAAATCAAAAAAAAAAGGGTATGCAATATAAAGCATGCATTGCTTTTTTAATGTACCTACTATTTAACTTTTCCTTATTTAGTTTGAAATATTCTATTTACTGGATTTTTTTTGTTTTCAGACAGCCGAAACTTTCATAAGTACTTATAATTTTCTTCAGGCCGTGTGAAGAATTTGAGTTCCCCTTGTCAATGTGACACGATATCTCTTTTTCACTAATCGTATTCGTATAGAGGCAAAATATATTTTCTTTGCTCTAACAAAGCCTCAAACCCTTCATATAAATGCTTACAAATTACTCAGAGCAAGCAACCAAAAACTGTTTAATATTTACATCTTTAGCACCCTAGAACTAAATCACAAACTCTTCACAACAAATGTCCAGAGCCCTTATATTTTTCCCTCACAAAGTGCTCAAATGCAAAAGCAACAAAAAATTACATTTATATTTTTTACTACCTTTATATTAAGTCAATTTCTTGTTTGTCCGCTAATCTTTTATTTTTCAAAATGTTATTTAACTCTTAAATTTTACTTTGGGTAGACCATATATTCTCGGAGGTTATGCCGTAGTTGTGGTAAGTTTACTTCTTTCCGCTTTTGTTATAATTTCCATTTTAAATAATTTATCGACGAGACTGTTATTTCTGTTTTGTAACCGAGATGTAGGATCTTGTCTCTGAATTCTATATGTAGTCAAGTCATTTAAAATATCCGTAATTTTATTGTTATATTCGTCAATTTCCATAGGAACCGTTTTATTTCCTTTGTCCGATGTGAGAATTCTAAAGTTTTCATTTTCCCTCAGAAAATTCCGCGTCTGTACGACTGTGTCAGCCATTGCACTTGGTTTATGTGTTGTTGTGTGGTTCTTCACTAGCAGAGAGAATTTTGTACGGGCTTCTTCTTGTTGCTGTTTGTTTTTTATGGTTTGTATTAAATCCTCCCCGTCGGCGATGTATTGAAAAAGAGGAAAACTCTTTTTATCGACAGGTAGAGCGAATTCTGGTCCCTTTGCCAACAAAGCTTTTACATCTTGTGGGACATCTACGTTTGTTTTATTTATAAACCAATTTTCATGGCTGCATTATTGCGTTATTGCATTTTTACATTTTGTTCGTAGTTTATCAAAGTTTTGTTTTTGGCGCTTCTTTATATTTGTTGTTAGCTTCTCCCCCACATTTATCTCACTGTCCATAAATTCTTTAAAATGAGCTTCGCTTAACTGTTCTTTTAAGTTTTTTGTGGAGTTACCCACAATATTATGTTCCATACAAAACGACAAAAATATATTAGCAAGTCAGGTGATCTATGCTTACAATGATATGATGAAACAAATTTGAGGACATAGCATAAAAGAGAATGCAAAATACATAAGGACGTAACTGAAGTTTACAAGAACAGGGTTTTTCTGCTGCGGTCGCTTTAAAAGACCTAACGCAAAATATATTCGATGCCATTTTATTGACGTGTACAACTTTAACAACTTCTTATAAAGTAATTTTTAGTCTAGTTACGTGTGTTGATTTATTTGGACATACAAAACCCCCACAACCCCGACGTGATCGCGCGACTAGGTTCTAGCACTTTCGTCGTAAAATAAATTGCATAAACTACTCTGCGAAATTTTCATTGCATTTTTGTGAGCGGGTTTTACACATCGCACACGCGAGTTAAAGAAATAAAAATGCACTGCGATGTGAGTTAAAGAAAACGTCTTTAATCGGTGACATCCAAACTTAAACTTATTCTAAACGGTGTGCTTATTTATAGTCAGGAGTAAACAAATATTAATGTCCGTTGGTCTGATGATTTGTTGTTATCCTAGTCGGACCACTTAACGGGTCGCTATTACAATATAGTGTTGCTCCTACAACAACAATACTACAGCCAGTGAGACAAGGTGATTTGGCTGTTCTCCTAATCACCTGATGTTTGTTGATTTGACATTTCGCATAGCGTTGTTGCTGGACATTTTGTTTATGTCCTATTTGTAAACAAGTGTGTTGTTTTTGTTGTACAACTATTATGCATTACTTGTTTACATTTAATTTCTTATGCATACTTATATTATTGTATGTAAGTATGTACGACTATGGCTAGGTACATATATTATGTTTAAGTTATTAAGATATGATAATAATAAGAAGTACGTAAGAATGTAAGTAGGTATATTTGTAGGTGCTTATGACTATATGTACATATAACTCGCGCTTAACTTCATAGTGCACGCACCAAGTTTTTGAAGATCATCGCTCATTTATTTGGCACTAACAATCTGCTAAGAAATTAGGACGCCAAACGACACCGAGGTTCGAATCCCTGACAGCACAACGCCGATTCAACGCGTTTCGATACGGTGTCCCGCCTTCAATGCAGAACGCCCAGCTTTATTAAATGCCCAACTTGAAGGGCAGTTTCATCTCGCCGGAATAACCGATGAAATAACAAGATATCACTACGCTTCGTCGCATCTTGATGCTAAAGCCGCCGCTGAGGTAGAATATCTCCTATTGAATGTTCCAGCAGTCTCACCGTACATCCGTTTGAAGGAAACACTCGTTGAACGCCTTATGGCTTAGCATGTTACCGATGACGATGCAATCAATTCTCGCATCTCAACCTGAAATGAATCTGGATAAACTGGCAAGCCTTGCCGACAAAATTCATGAAATCGCATTGCCGGGAGCACATATTAATAAGACACAGGGGCCAGCTACATCAGCCGTAGAGGCACGTGTTGCTCGCCTCGAAGCTTCGATCAGTGAGCTAGCCGCCGCATTGAAAGAACAAAGCATCGTACCCTCTCGCTCCCGACCACGTTCGCATTCACGAGCAACCTCACCAGCATCCGATAGTAACATGTGTTGGTATCATCAATGCTACGCCAAAAGGGGCCAAACATTGCCAAAAAAATGGGAAACGCTCCATCGGACCGCGCGACGACTCGCCCCTGACAAACTCAAAATCGCCAAGGCAGAGTTCGATAAAATGATGCAACCGGGAATCGCTCAGCGTTCAAAGAGTCCCTGGTCATCCCCGCACCACCTGGTACCTAAAAGGTCAGCCGAGTGGCGACCGTGTGGGGATTATAGCCGGCTGAACGCTCGTACAATACCGGATCGATATCCTGTACGGGTTCTTGAGGACTTTACCGCCAATCTTTCTGGTAAAACTATATTTTCGACCATCGACCTGGTAAGGGCATTCAACCAAATACCAGTGGCCACAAATGACATCACCAAAACGACAATAGTTACGACATTTGTGCTCTTTGAGTTTCCGTTCATGACGTTCGGACTATGGAATGCCGCGCAGACGTTACAGCGGTTTATCGACGAGGTGACACGGGGTCTAGATGAGTTCGCATTCCCCTATATCGACGGCATCCTCATTGCATCCACAGATACTGAATAACACATCTACGCGGAGCAATCCTCTAGCAACGACGAGGAGGACACAGCTGGGAAGGATAGCGGCCTTCTTTAGCCAAAAGCTCTTGTCTGGATTTCATCGGCCAATTTGCGACCGACATCCAACACATAGCAACGTCGTACCGGATACCCTTTCCCGCATTGAGGAAATTTCCGAAGCCGTATCAGCTAATGACCTTTCCGATGCCCAATACGGCGACGAGGAGCTTCTGCAACGTATATAAGGCCAACAAGATGATTCACTTGCCCTGCGTCCTGTCCATATCCGAGGCTGCGACAAACTAATATATTGCGATGTGTCCGGTGATCTAATTCGCCCTTTTGTTCCCGAACGTCTAAGGAAGAAAATTTTTGATTCCCTTCATAGCGTCAGTCATCCTGGAGCACGAGCGTCTATAAAATTGGTAACACAACGCTACGTCTGTCCTAATATTAACAAATACTGTCGACTGTGGGGTCGGACATGCCTAACCTGCCAACGAAACGAGGTAACTCATCATGTTTTATCACCAATTCAACATTTTACAGGACGAACACGGCGCTTTGAACACATCCACGTGGACATCATAGGTCCATATACTCCATCTAAAGGATATCGTAACTACCTGACGACTACGGAGTACCTCTCCGAATTACTACCGATCAAGGAACACAATTCGAGAATCTAATGGAATGGTGGAACGCCTCCACCGTCACTTGAAGGATACTATTCGGGTGGACATGAGTAGACATGCTACCTGGCGCGCTCCTTGGAATTCGCGCCTCCTGGAAGGAAGATGTTCAAGCAACTCCGGCTGACATAGTTAACCGCTGTATTTCTAATCATCGACTCTGGGTGTTTGGAGTTAAAGTTGACGATTCATCCTGATGAAGTCGGCTTCTTATACCACCTTATACATGCAACGGTAATAGCAATGAACCATGTAACAGTATATATGTAGGAACGACGAAGGCGAAACTAAAGAACAGATTATCACAGCACAAATCCGACTATAAACAATGTCATCACGTTAATAATCACAAAACAGCACTCATGGCCCCTGTGCAAGCAGCGGACGCTCGCCAAATTTCAATAATGCAAAAATACTCCAACAAGAGAAACAATATAGCAAGCGCTTTACACTGGAGATGTTACAAGTTAGCACCAGCTAAGCTACAACCTAAGCTAACACCAATAACATTGAGCTAAGTCAACAATTACAACGAATCGGGAAATGGCCCAGACGCGCGCTCAGCACAACTATTAAAATCAATTGAAATAACATCCGGCATGCGCCGACCCAACACCAAGCAACATATTGCTGACACAGGTAGCAATAGGGTATATTTAGGAGAAAATAAGTATTGTTAAGTTAGTTGTAATAAACAATTAAACTAATAAAGGTCTATCTACCACTTAAAAAATAAGTTTTTATTTTTTTTCGGCTTCGTAACAACACAGCCGATAATTTACATATTATAACCACACCAACTAATATACGATTAAACTGCAAAACAGACACTAATAATTAAGCTTACTTATACAAACACTTACTAACAAACAGACAGTACACAACTTTACGTCACACGGTGCAGACGTGTAAATAAATGCATGTTAATAATGTATTTACAAAATTTTTTATGTTGATTTTTTATTATAATTTATTGTTTTATGTTTGGCAACAGTTTGCCCTGAAGACGGTTAACCTTGAGTAAACCGAAATATATTGGCATTAAAAACCGACCAAATGTGTTTTTATTAAAGTCTGACCTAAAGCCGACAAAACAATTAATATTACAAATAGAAAGGTTGCAAAAAAGCTCTTATTTATAATAAATAAATATAGTTCAAAATATTTCACACAAGATTGTTTTTTGCGATGGCTGTTGTAATGGAATCATTCTGCAAAGCTTTACGGGATGCTGCTGGAGTAACAGTCGTTAGTCAAACGCAGTTGTTGCCGCACTCAGTTTTGACTATCGTAGGCATTTACCATAGGCTGATAGGAAGCTCTTGACATTTTTTTAATTTGCAAATTATATTCGTTTTTAAATTTAATTTTTAATGTTTTGTTTTTTTTTAATAAACATCAAAGAATATAATCAGGTGGCGCGCTTTGTTGGAAGGTCAAAATCGTTTAGACGGTTAAACAAACAGCTATTAGGGGCTGTTGACCTATATATGTCTGTATGTGCTAATCGCTGTCCGTTTCCAGTTTCGCTATAGGCTTTTATTAAAATTAATATCTCTTTACACCAGTGATAACAGAAGTTATTAATAACAGAAGTTATTAATGGCTTAATTATTATAAGCCATCTTGTATGTGTGCCTGAGAGAGCATAACAGCTCAACCATATATAAACGCATAGCGTTTGCTGACGCACAAAAGCCTATATGGATGAATTTCATATCAAATCCAATATGCGTTGAACCCGACCCCCTCAGAATTTGATGAAATTTTGCATGGGGTTACATCTTACCCACCCAAACACAACCTCATTTTTAGAAATTGCATTTTCGAGAAATTGTGGGCGTGGCAAGGTATCGAAATATTCGAAAAATTACGATAATAGGTACTTTTAAAGTGTGATTACTACGGAATGTCTTTACCGATTTCAAAGATCTTCATACCATTAGAAAGGTATTGAAATAAGCTTTCAAAGAAATACACTGTAAAAATTTTTCAGTACACTGAAAAAAAATGTTTTCCAAAACAAAATTTTAAACTGAAAAAACACTTCAGAGATCAAGCGATTTTGAAAAATATAATTTTATTTTAGAAAGGTCTATTTAATATATATGACATATCTGAAAACTAAAATGGGGTGTTCTTTCCTTTTTTTTAAATTTATTTAAGTAAATGCATCTGCTGGTTACTTTCTGATATTTTGATATCACGCGTAAACTAATCAACCGATTTCAAAAATTTGTATACCGTTAGAAAGGTACTAGTGTGAGCGGGGGGGCTCGGCCAGCCATCTGCCTGGATGAAAGCCAGCTTGTTTGGGCTATTAATTCTTTTAAGCCGTACAAGTCACCCGGGCCTGATGGCATAACTCCTGTGCAACTACAGAGATCGCTGGGGATTTCTTGTAGCTGGCTGGCTCCCATCTACGCCAACTGCTTGAGGTTGGGCTATATCCCCGCCTCTTGGAATATGGTCAATGTTACCTTTATTCCAAAGGCGGGGAGGTGGTCTCACGTATCTCCCAAGGACTTCAGGCCAATCAGTCTCTCCTCGTTTCTTTTAAAAACGTTGGAGCGGCTGATTGACCTGCATATACGCAGCAGGGTCCCCAGGGAGCGTTTTTCGGCTTCGCAACATGCTTACTGCAAAGGCAGATCAACTGAAACGGCGCTTCACTCCGTTGTAAAACTAATAGAGGGGTCTTTCCAGCACAAAGAATTCGTGCTGGGTGCCTTTCTGGATATCGAAGGAGCGTTCAATAATGTTTTGCCTTCTGCCATCGTACGGGGCTTAGCAAGCCTAGGAGTTGAACCAAGCTTGATAGAATTTATCAGCAGATTACTCTGTGGCAGGATTGTCAGGGCGGAGTGGGGAGGTGCTGGGGCTCAGAGAGGGGTGAGAAGGAGGTGTTCTTTCTCCACTTCTCTGGGTCATTGTAGTCAACGGCTTGCTCCAGGACCTCGAGCGTAGGGGCTGTCAAGTGATAGCCTATGCGGACGACCTAGCAATCCTCGTCAGGGGAAAGTTTCTTAGTACCGTAAGGGATGTTCTGCAAGGGTATCTGGGTATTGTAACAGAGTGGTCCGAATCTTGTGGACTGGCTGTTAACCCAGGTAAAACGGAACTAGTCCTCTTCACGAGAAGGTATAAGATTGATGATTTTGTACTACCCTCTATTGGGGGTGTACCGCTGGTGCTTTCTGAAAAGGTTAAGTACCTAGGTGTTATTCTGGACAGGAAGCTGTCCTGGAAGCTGAATGTAGAGGATAGAGCTAGGAAAGCTTCTGTCGGTCTGTATTGCTTATTGGTTATATGAGATGGTAGTGAAACCTATCCTATTTTATGGGGTATTGGTCTGGTGGGGCGCACTAGACACGGCTTCCACCACGAAAAAGATGGTCACGGTGCAGCGAATGGCCATGGTTGGGATCAGTGGGGCCATGCGCACCACTCCTACCCTGGCATTGAACGTTATGCTCAATCTGCACCCAGTTGACCTTGTAGGAAAAATAGGCGCAGCTCGGGCTGCAATTAGGCTCCGAGACGCTGGTTATAGGCTTGTGCAGTATGGCCATTCCAATATACTATCGGGCTTTGATTTTATTCCCAATAGAACAGATTACTGTGCGTCGACCTCTTCTCCGGCGAAGGGTTTTTCGACTTACATTCCCGCAAGGGACGAGTGGACAGGCGGAGAACCTATCTGGGGGGAGGCCTTGGCGAATCTGTTTACGGACGGGTCAAAGCTGGATGGATGTGTTGGGGGGGGGTGTATACTGTCAGGAACTCGGGATAAGCACGAAATTTAGCGTTTTCCAAGCGGAGGTTTAGCGTTTTCCAAGCGGAGGTTGCCGCCATTAAGGATGCGGTAGATGGGATGCTGTCGAGCGCATTCACTGTCAAGGAGTTCAGCATCTACTCCGACAGTCAAGCGGCAATTAGGGCGCTGAGTGCAGGCAACGTTCGATCGAGGACAGTGAGCGACTGTCTGGAATCACTTGCGGTTGCGTCCAACTACTTCAAAATAAAAATCATTTGGGTGCCTGGCCACTGTGATATTCCCGGCAATTGCCATGCGGATCTCTTGGCCAGAGCTGGCACGCGAGTTACATATGACTTCTTTACTCACTCTTTTCACACTCTTTAATATACTCCTACTTCAACCGTTTCTCACTCTAGCATACTCTGATTTCCGTTTCTCACACTCTCATTTCCGTTTCTCACACTCCATTTCCGTTTCTCATACTCCCAGCATTTAAGTTAGTTATTAAGACAATAATTCATTCCAGTATCACTGTTCAAATGCTAAACAACGTTTACGCGTAATTATACAAAAAAAATATATGTAACATCTAAAATCAAGTTGTTTTATTTAATATTATTACAAGCATACATATATGCAAGTGCAATTTCTTGTGTGGCGCAGTCGACGGCGAATCAATTTAAAAAAAAAAAAAACTAATACAAATTGATATACATATGTATGTGTACAATTATAACTAAAGTTATAGTGCGGAATTATAAAATGAACTTTTCAAAATCTGTGGAAAATTATTTGCTACATAGTTACGCTTAATTAGCAGCAAAAGTGCTATTTTGTGTTTAGACCGAAGAAATATGTACATATGTGACTAAAAAACATTAATTACTTCATTAATCATTTGCGGAAGAAAAAATAAGTATTTAGAAAAAAAAACTTTCCGTTACTTGAAAAAATGTTACCATGGGTACTAAAATGTTCTAGAAGCTTTTGGAAAAATAGAATATATCGTTACCATTTTTTTCTCCTATGGAAACGTACCGAACATCGTGCATATTTATTTAATTTAATTGAGAGAGTAACGGAGTGGAAGCTTCATTGAACTCTTATAAAAAAAAAAAAAAAAAAAAAACTAACTCTTTTTGAGCCGCTTTGTGCACAGAGTAAAAGAAAAAACCAATTAAACTGGGTAATTTAAAGAGACTGAAATACTAAATATTTAAAAAAAAAAAAATCTCAGAATGGCTACAGCACTGCAACTGACATTGAGTGATGTAATAAAAGATGCTCAAACTATACATATCTTCAAAGGCGATGATTCATATGCGCTTTCGTCGTTTATTCGCGAAGTGGAGACGGTGCAACTTTTGGCCGAGGTTCAGCCCACACTATCAGATTACATTCACAAAAGGGTTGTACTCAACAAAATACAAGGGCAAGCTTTGGATGTGCTTCGTACACTTGGTCCGAATCCACCGTGGAGTGAGGTAAAAAAAGCGTTTATAAAAAATTTGGCGTTAAAGAGTCGTATGATGAGTTGTACAAGCGTGCACACACTGCTCTTAATCAAAATATTGTTAGCTATTTTAATTATCTTCGTAGCTTAGGTTCTAAGATTAACGAAAAATTCGACTTTGACATCGAAAAGCCAACTGAATATGAGCCACAACGTGTCGATAGGTTTATTTTGCGTACTTTTTTAAGTAACATTGATGTAAACCGGGCATCAGTTATTATAAATGCTAAATCAACAAATATAAGAGAAGCTTTTTATTTACTTGAGGAGCACGGATTAATTCGTGTTGATTGTAAAAATAATGAACCTACAAAATTACAACAACTTAGTTTTAAGAAAAATATTAATCAGCGATTGGAGAATCCAGTTTCAACATTTCAACAAAATACTCCTAGTTTTGCTTATCCATCTAATTATTATAAGCCTCAGCAATCGCATCAGCAAAACGCTCAAGCTTCTTTTAACCAAAGAAGGTACTCTAACTCTCAGAGATTTACAAACCAAAACAATAGGGTTTTGCCAAAAACTCCTTTCGTCCAATATCAAAACAATAATAGTAATAATACCTCTCCAATGGAAATCGATCATTTGCAAGTAGATAATCAAGCCGTATATCAAGACCCATATAGTGACGATATAAATTTTCTTACAATAGCCTCGGGAAATCATTACCATTAGTAGAGTTAACGATTCACAATGAAAAGCTTGTCGCTCTTATAGACACAGGTTCCACCACTTCCCTACTTCATTTCAACAAACTGCCGCAGTATAAAAGATTACCAATAAAAGAAAATATATTTTTTACGTCACTAAATAATAGCACTAAAATTACACATGAAATAATCACTGATGTGCCTCTAGAGTTTAAAGAGAAAGCAACAATGTCCAGGAAGCTTGCGAATTTCCAAGGAAAAAATTTCGATGCTATTTTGGGGCAAAATATTCTTACACCAATGAACAGCACGATAGATATGAGAAAGCAAACCGTTACATTTAATAATAATATAATAAATTTTTTGAATTCTATTCCTTATACCTATAATGAAATACATGCTTTAGAGAAAATGAATATTGATCAAAATATCCTGGACCGTTTATATATTGGATTAAATTCTCAGGAACAGATAGCCTTTAATAAAGTTCTTCATTCTTTTGTAGATTTATTTTTTGTCGAAGGACAAACTCTTACCCACACTAATATTATACAACACGAAATAAAAACCATTACGGAAAAACCGGTATATTCAAGAATGTATCGTTATCCACAAATCCATGAACGCGAGATTTGTAAACAAATTAATGAAATGCTGAAGCAGGGAATCATTAGGGAAAGCAATTCTCCATATAACAGCCCACTGTGGATAGTTCCGAAGAAAGTCGACAGCTCGGGAGAAAAGTCTTGGAGGGTTGTAGTGGATTACCGTGCCTTGAATAACGTAACGGTCGACGATAAATTTCCTATCCCCAATATCGAAGGTATATTGGACAAGTTAGGCCGGGCCCAATACTTTACCACCATCGATTTAGCAAAAGGGTTTCACCAAATTCTTGTCAGACAAGAAGACCGGTCGAAACAGCCTTTTCTACCCCCTATGGGCACTTCGAATTTGTTCGCATGCCATTCGGCCTCAAAAATGCGCCTGCCACTTTCCAGAGGCTCATTAATAATATACTACGGGACCAAATAAATAGAATATGCGTCGTATACCTTGACGATATTCTTATATTCTCTACAAGCCTCCAGGAGCATGTCCATGACATTAATCAAGTTTTATCAAAACTTAGGGAAGCTAACTTAAAGCTCCAAATAAATAAATGCAAGTTTTTCTCCAAAGAAACTTTATACTTAGGTCACATTCTCACACCAGAGGGTGTTAAGCCCAATACACAAAAAGTTGACCATATTTTAAAACTAAAGTTGCCAAAAACCGTCAAACAAATAAAGTCCTTTTTGAGCGTTACGGGATATTACCGAAAATTTATGAAGGATTACTCAAAAGTAGCATATCCTATGATTAAATACCTAAAAAAAAGGTGTTAAGCTAAACGTTAATGATCCCAGTTATATACATTCTTTCGAAAAACTTAAGGCCATTATAACTGAATCCCCGGTACTTAAGTACCCAAATTTCAATAGGCAGTTCCAATTGGTCACGGATGCAAGTGCTGAAGCTCTTGGCGCCGTTTTGCAGCAAGATGGTCACCCTATTTGCTTTGCAAGTAGGACACTTAATGACCACGAAAAGAACTATTCTGCCACGTAAAGGGAACTATTAGCTATTGTTTGGGGAACCAGTTATTTTCGGCCCTATTTATATGGTACAAAATTCGAAATTCTTTCTGATCATCAGCCTCTCAGATGGCTTTTTGTGAAGTCCCACGGAAAAATGAGTCCCAGGCTACATCGTTGGCTTATTAAGCTTGGTGAGTTTAATATCACAATGACTTATATTAAAGGCAAAGACAACCAAGTTGCTGACTTTCTAAGTCGAATAAATGCGGACACAAATGAAATAAACATGTTGGCTGCTGATGAAGGATCTTTGTACAATAATTTTACACACAGCTGTGATACTATTCATTCACAAGCTGAAGAAGTTTGCAATCACATTCCCATATTGGAATTGTGGGCGTGGCAAGGTATCGAAATATTCGAAAAATTACGATAATAGGTACTTTTAAAGTGTGATTACTACGGAATGTCTTTACCGATTTCAAAGATCTTCATACCATTAGAAAGGTATTGAAATAAGCTTTCAAAGAAATACACTGTAAAAATTTTTCAGTACACTGAAAAAAAATGTTTTCCAAAACAAAATTTTAAACTGAAAAAACACTTCAGAGATCAAGCGATTTTGAAAAATATAATTTTATTTTAGAAAGGTCTATTTAATATATATGACATATCTGAAAACTAAAATGGGGTGTTCTTTCTTTTTTTTTAAATTTATTTAAGTAAATGCATCTGCTGGTTACTTTCTGATATTTTGATATCACGCGTAAACTAATCAACCGATTTCAAAAATTTGTATACCGTTAGAAAGGTACTAGTGTGAGCGGGGGGGCTCGGCCAGCCATCTGCCTGGATGAAAGCCAGCTTGTTTGGGCTATTAATTCTTTTAAGCCGTACAAGTCACCCGGGCCTGATGGCATAACTCCTGTGCAACTACAGAGATCGCTGGGGATTTCTTGTAGCTGGCTGGCTCCCATCTACGCCAACTGCTTGAGGTTGGGCTATATCCCCGCCTCTTGGAATATGGTCAATGTTACCTTTATTCCAAAGGCGGGGAGGTGGTCTCACGTATCTCCCAAGGACTTCAGGCCAATCAGTCTCTCCTCGTTTCTTTTAAAAACGTTGGAGCGGCTGATTGACCTGCATATACGCAGCAGGGTCCCCAGGGAGCGTTTTTCGGCTTCGCAACATGCTTACTGCAAAGGCAGATCAACTGAAACGGCGCTTCACTCCGTTGTAAAACTAATAGAGGGGTCTTTCCAGCACAAAGAATTCGTGCTGGGTGCCTTTCTGGATATCGAAGGAGCGTTCAATAATGTTTTGCCTTCTGCCATCGTACGGGGCTTAGCAAGCCTAGGAGTTGAACCAAGCTTGATAGAATTTATCAGCAGATTACTCTGTGGCAGGATTGTCAGGGCGGAGTGGGGAGGTGCTGGGGCTCAGAGAGGGGTGAGAAGGAGGTGTTCTTTCTCCACTTCTCTGGGTCATTGTAGTCAACGGCTTGCTCCAGGACCTCGAGCGTAGGGGCTGTCAAGTGATAGCCTATGCGGACGACCTAGCAATCCTCGTCAGGGGAAAGTTTCTTAGTAAGGGATGTTCTGCAAGGGTATCTGGGTATTGTAACAGAGTGGTCCGAATCTTGTGGACTGGCTGTTAACCCAGGTAAAACGGAACTAGTCCTCTTCACGAGAAGGTATAAGATTGATGATTTTGTACTACCCTCTATTGGGGGTGTACCGCTGGTGCTTTCTGAAAAGGTTAAGTACCTAGGTGTTATTCTGGACAGGAAGCTGTCCTGGAAGCTGAATGTAGAGGATAGAGCTAGGAAAGCTTCTGTCGGTCTGTATTGCTTATTGGTTATATGAGATGGTAGTGAAACCTATCCTATTTTATGGGGTATTGGTCTGGTGGGGCGCACTAGACACGGCTTCCACCACGAAAAAGATGGTCACGGTGCAGCGAATGGCCATGGTTGGGATCAGTGGGGCCATGCGCACCACTCCTACCCTGGCATTGAACGTTATGCTCAATCTGCACCCAGTTGACCTTGTAGGAAAAATAGGCGCAGCTCGGGCTGCAATTAGGCTCCGAGACGCTGGTTATAGGCTTGTGCAGTATGGCCATTCCAATATACTATCGGGCTTTGATTTTATTCCCAATAGAACAGATTACTGTGCGTCGACCTCTTCTCCGGCGAAGGGTTTTTCGACTTACATTCCCGCAAGGGACGAGTGGACAGGCGGAGAACCTATCTGGGGGGAGGCCTTGGCGAATCTGTTTACGGACGGGTCAAAGCTGGATGGATGTGTTGGGGGGGGGTGTATACTGTCAGGAACTCGGGATAAGCACGAAATTTAGCGTTTTCCAAGCGGAGGTTTAGCGTTTTCCAAGCGGAGGTTGCCGCCATTAAGGATGCGGTAGATGGGATGCTGTCGAGCGCATTCACTGTCAAGGAGTTCAGCATCTACTCCGACAGTCAAGCGGCAATTAGGGCGCTGAGTGCAGGCAACGTTCGATCGAGGACAGTGAGCGACTGTCTGGAATCACTTGCGGTTGCGTCCAACTACTTCAAAATAAAAATCATTTGGGTGCCTGGCCACTGTGATATTCCCGGCAATTGCCATGCGGATCTCTTGGCCAGAGCTGGCACGCGAGTTACATATGACTTCTTTACTCACTCTTTTCACACTCTTTAATATACTCCTACTTCAACCGTTTCTCACTCTAGCATACTCTGATTTCCGTTTCTCACACTCTCATTTCCGTTTCTCACACTCCATTTCCGTTTCTCATACTCCCAGCATTTAAGTTAGTTATTAAGACAATAATTCATTCCAGTATCACTGTTCAAATGCTAAACAACGTTTACGCGTAATTATACAAAAAAAAATATATGTAACATCTAAAATCAAGTTGTTTTATTTAATATTATTACAAGCATACATATATGCAAGTGCAATTTCTTGTGTGGCGCAGTCGACGGCGAATCAATTTAAAAAAAAAAAAAACTAATACAAATTGATATACATATGTATGTGTACAATTATAACTAAAGTTATAGTGCGGAATTATAAAATGAACTTTTCAAAATCTGTGGAAAATTATTTGCTACATAGTTACGCTTAATTAGCAGCAAAAGTGCTATTTTGTGTTTAGACCGAAGAAATATGTACATATGTGACTAAAAAACATTAATTACTTCATTAATCATTTGCGGAAGAAAAAATAAGTATTTAGAAAAAAAAACTTTCCGTTACTTGAAAAAATGTTACCATGGGTACTAAAATGTTCTAGAAGCTTTTGGAAAAATAGAATATATCCGTTACCATTTTTTTCTCCTATGGAAACGTACCGAACATCGTACATATTTATTTAATTTAATTGAGAGAGTAACGGAGTGGAAGCTTCATTGAACTCTTATAAAAAAAAAAAAAAAAAAAAACTAACTCTTTTTGAGCCGCTTTGTGCACAGAGTAAAAGAAAAAACCAATTAAACTGGGTAATTTAAAGAGACTGAAATACTAAATATTTAAAAAAAAAAAAATCTCAGAATGGCTACAGCACTGCAACTGACATTGAGTGATGTAATAAAAGATGCTCAAACTATACATATCTTCAAAGGCGATGATTCATATGCGCTTTCGTCGTTTATTCGCGAAGTGGAGACGGTGCAACTTTTGGCCGAGGTTCAGCCCACACTATCAGATTACATTCACAAAAGGGTTGTACTCAACAAAATACAAGGGCAAGCTTTGGATGTGCTTCGTACACTTGGTCCGAATCCACCGTGGAGTGAGGTAAAAAAAGCGTTTATAAAAAATTTGGTGTTAAAGAGTCGTATGATGAGTTGTACAAGCGTGCACACACTGCTCTTAATCAAAATATTGTTAGCTATTTTAATTATCTTCGTAGCTTAGGTTCTAAGATTAACGAAAAATTCGAATTTGACATCGAAAAGCCAACTGAATATGAGCCACAACGTGTCGATAGGTTTATTTTGCGTACTTTTTTAAGTAACATTGATGTAAACCGGGCATCAGTTATTATAAATGCTAAATCAACAAATATAAGAGAAGCTTTTTATTTACTTGAGGAGCACGGATTAATTCGTGTTGATTGTAAAAATAATGAACCTACAAAATTACAACAACTTAGTTTTAAGAAAAATATTAATCAGCGATTGGAGAATCCAGTTTCAACATTTCAACAAAATACTCCTAGTTTTGCTTATCCATCTAATTATTATAAGCCTCAGCAATCGCATCAGCAAAACGCTCAAGCTTCTTTTAACCAAAGAAGGTACTCTAACTCTCAGAGATTTACAAACCAAAACAATAGGGTTTTGCCAAAAACTCCTTTCGTCCAATATCAAAACAATAATAGTAATAATACCTCTCCAATGGAAATCGATCATTTGCAAGTAGATAATCAAGCCGTATATCAAGACCCATATAGTGACGATATAAATTTTCTTACAATAGCCTCGGGAAATCATTACCATTAGTAGAGTTAACGATTCACAATGAAAAGCTTGTCGCTCTTATAGACACAGGTTCCACCACTTCCCTACTTCATTTCAACAAACTGCCGCAGTATAAAAGATTACCAATAAAAGAAAATATATTTTTTACGTCACTAAATAATAGCACTAAAATTACACATGAAATAATCACTGATGTGCCTCTAGAGTTTAAAGAGAAAGCAACAATGTCCAGGAAGCTTGCGAATTTCCAAGGAAAAAATTTCGATGCTATTTTGGGGCAAAATATTCTTACACCAATGAACAGCACGATAGATATGAGAAAGCAAACCGTTACATTTAATAATAATATAATAAATTTTTTGAATTCTATTCCTTATACCTATAATGAAATACATGCTTTAGAGAAAATGAATATTGATCAAAATATCCTGGACCGTTTATATATTGGATTAAATTCTCAGGAACAGATAGCCTTTAATAAAGTTCTTCATTCTTTTGTAGATTTATTTTTTGTCGAAGGACAAACTCTTACCCACACTAATATTATACAACACGAAATAAAAACCATTACGGAAAAACCGGTATATTCAAGAATGTTATCCACAAATCCATGAACGCGAGATTTGTAAACAAATTAATGAAATGCTGAAGCAGGGAATCATTAGGGAAAGCAATTCTCCATATAACAGCCCACTGTGGATAGTTCCGAAGAAAGTCGACAGCTCGGGAGAAAAGTCTTGGAGGGTTGTAGTGGATTACCGTGCCTTGAATAACGTAACGGTCGACGATAAATTTCCTATCCCCAATATCGAAGGTATATTGGACAAGTTAGGCCGGGCCCAATACTTTACCACCATCGATTTAGCAAAAGGGTTTCACCAAATTCTTGTCAGACAAGAAGACCGGTCGAAACAGCCTTTTCTACCCCCTATGGGCACTTCGAATTTGTTCGCATGCCATTCGGCCTCAAAAATGCGCCTGCCACTTTCCAGAGGCTCATTAATAATATACTACGGGACCAAATAAATAGAATATGCGTCGTATACCTTGACGATATTCTTATATTCTCTACAAGCCTCCAGGAGCATGTCCATGACATTAATCAAGTTTTATCAAAACTTAGGGAAGCTAACTTAAAGCTCCAAATAAATAAATGCAAGTTTTTCTCCAAAGAAACTTTATACTTAGGTCACATTCTCACACCAGAGGGTGTTAAGCCCAATACACAAAAAGTTGACCATATTTTAAAACTAAAGTTGCCAAAAACCGTCAAACAAATAAAGTCCTTTTTGAGCGTTACGGGATATTACCGAAAATTTATGAAGGATTACTCAAAAGTAGCATATCCTATGATTAAATACCTAAAAAAAAGGTGTTAAGCTAAACGTTAATGATCCCAGTTATATACATTCTTTCGAAAAACTTAAGGCCATTATAACTGAATCCCCGGTACTTAAGTACCCAAATTTCAATAGGCAGTTCCAATTGGTCACGGATGCAAGTGCTGAAGCTCTTGGCGCCGTTTTGCAGCAAGATGGTCACCCTATTTGCTTTGCAAGTAGGACACTTAATGACCACGAAAAGAACTATTCTGCCACGTAAAGGGAACTATTAGCTATTGTTTGGGGAACCAGTTATTTTCGGCCCTATTTATATGGTACAAAATTCGAAATTCTTTCTGATCATCAGCCTCTCAGATGGCTTTTTGTGAAGTCCCACGGAAAAATGAGTCCCAGGCTACATCGTTGGCTTATTAAGCTTGGTGAGTTTAATATCACAATGACTTATATTAAAGGCAAAGACAACCAAGTTGCTGACTTTCTAAGTCGAATAAATGCGGACACAAATGAAATAAACATGTTGGCTGCTGATGAAGGATCTTTGTACAATAATTTTACACACAGCTGTGATACTATTCATTCACAAGCTGAAGAAGTTTGCAATCACATTCCCATATTGGATACTGTGGTGAACAGATTTAAAACACAAATTATTTTAACACAAAGCAAAAATAAAGATACTGATTCAAAACATAATAATAAAAAAATATTTATTAGTTCGGAAGACTTAGAAAGTCACTTAGATAAAATTTTAAAGCAGCACATTAGTGATGGTAAGATCGGAATTTATTCAGAATTAGATGATAATCATTATGCTATTTTGCAAAATAAATTAATTGAGCTTTTCGAGGGGGACAGTAAGGTGAAATTTGTGCGCTGTAGCTATCATGCTAAAGATGTTGAATCGGAAGAGGAAGCTTTTCGTCATATTTCTAACTATCATAAAAATGAAACTGGCCATACGGGTATAAACGAGAACTATATGGGCTTGAAATGACTGATTTATATTCCTAACTTAAAACAATTAATTCATAAATTTATTAATAACTGTTCGACATGTACTAAATGTAAATATGATCGAAATCCAATTAAAGCTAAATTTAAGATAACTGAAACTCCTACAGATATACGTCAAATCGTGCATATGGACATATATACGAACTCAAAGTCCAATTTTTTAACTTTTGTCGACCGCTTTTCAAAGTTTGCTTCAGCTTTTTATTTAGATAGAAATAACCAAACCATCATAGAGAAAATAAGGCAATACAAATCTCAGAGAGGACATTTTCATAAGTTAATTTGCGACAATGAATTTAAAAGCATAAATATAAAAGAATATTTAAAAGCTGAAAACATTAATTTACATTTAGTTAAGGCTAATAGTCATACCGGAAATTCCGATATTGAGAGGCTTCACAATACAATTTGTGAAAAAATTAGAGTTCTAGCAGTAGAGAAAAAAAATTTAAACATAAGAGATAAAATGAGCAAGGCTATAGAGTATTATAATAATACTTATCATACGGCTACTAAAGAAAAGCCCATAAATATTGAGATTGGAGACTGCAATAAAAAAGCTTTATACAATGATATGTTAATTTCAAAAGAAAATTATATTAATAAGCGAAATACGAAAAGGGAAAATTACCTTGAGCAAAGAAATGTTGGATACATAAAAAACTATAAAGCTTTACGGCATAAGGAACAACCAAAATATAAAAAATGTAATTTAGAAAATATTCACAGTTCCAATATTAAAAAACAACTCAAACACGAAAATGCAATTGAAACGGATGTGTAAAAAAAAAAAAAATACATGTATGTACTTATTTATATTCTTAATAATATTCATGTGTAAGTAAATAAAATACTAAACTATTGCATATGTACATATATATATATATATATATTTACCTTAATGTGAACTAAAATAAAAAAAGCATATATGTAAGTTTTGCAATTTCAAATATGTGCATACAAATACACACATATTTTCAATTCTAGCGGAGGAGAAGTTACATATGACTTCTTTACTCACTCTTTTCACACTCTTTAATATACTCCTACTTTAACCGTTTCTCACTCTAGCATACTCTGATTTCCGTTTCTCACACTCTCATTTCCGTTTCTCACACTCCATTTCCGTTTCTCATACTCCCAGCATTTAAGTTAGTTATTAAGACAATAATTCATTCCAGTATCACTGTTACAATGCTAAACAACGTTTACGCGTAATTATACAAAAAAAATATATGTAACATCTAAAATCAAGTTGTTTTATTTAATATTGTTACAAGCATACATATATGCAAGTGCAATTTCTTGTGTCGCGTGACACAGATGTGGCTGACTCCAGCACACTGGGTATTCCCCTTACCACCTGTAGTTTGCTTCTGGGCAGGTGGGCTTCGGAACAGTTAAGCAAACGCTGGGCTGACACCACCTCATGTCAGGTGTCGAAGTCCTTCTGGCCAGTAGTTGACTCCGGGCGGTCAGTGGAATTACTTAGGTTCCCCAAGTTACATCTTTCCATGATGATAGGGGTGTTGGCGGGGCACTGTCCGATGGGGGTCCATGCGGTGCGGTTAAATATTCTTGAAGACCCGAGCTGCGTAAGCTGCATGGAGGACGACGAGGTGGAATCATCAAGTCATTTCATGCTCAGTTGTCCAGCGTTTGCTAGGACTAGGCGCAGGTATCTCGGTTCGGATGTTCTTAGGTCTCCGGAAGACGTGTCGAAAATTGATGTGTCCCAAATCCGGAGTTTTATTGTCGCTACGCAGCGCTTTGCCAAGTAATCCTAAGTTAGTGTCACCGTTTAGAATGTGGTATCACAACGGACCTTCAGAGTGTCCAAGTTAGCGGCCCACCTAGTGGGCTGCTACCACCTAACCTAACCTAGAAAGGTATTAAAATCACCTTTTGAAAACATATACTGTAAAGATTCTATACAAGGTGGCGCAAAAGTAAGCTTCCGATGTTCAGCATATCGGTTGTGGTACGTGCAGTGTGTGCTGTTGCACCGTCTTGTTGGAACCACATGTTTTCCAATACCAATTCATCAAGTTGCGGCAAAAAGAACTCGTTGATCATTGCTCTGTAGCGCTCACAATTCACAGTAACCGTTTGGCCCCGACCGATTATTGGTCAAAGAAATAGTCAGCAATATTCCGCGTTCTGGAGCAGTGTAGCGTAACATTGTTCATTAACGTGTATTTCGCATGTGTTTACTACACAAATGTCAAAACAGAACTGACTTTAGGGGCCAATCGCAAAATTTATAGCATTTTCTGATAGGAGGATTACTTTTGCGCAGTAACCGTTTTTCACCGACCGATTATTGGTCAAATAAATAGTCAGCAATATTCCTCGTTCTGGAGCAGTGTAGCGTAACATTGTTTATTAACGTGTATTTCGCATGTGTTTACTACACAAATGTCAAAACAGAACTGACTTTAGGGGCCAATCGCAAAATTCATAGCATTTTCTGATAGGAGGATTACTTTTGCGCCACCTTGTATTACACTGGAAAAAAATTTGTTTTTTTAATTTTTTTCAAACTGGGAAAACACTTCAAAGACCAAGCGATTTAAAAAAAAAAATTTTTAGAAAGGTCTATTTAATATATATAACATATCAAAAAACTAGAATGGTGTTTTTTTCTTTTAAAAAAATTTTTAAGTAAAACCATCTCTTGTTAACTTTTTTTTATTTTGATATTATTGTGACAAAAAAAGGTACCTAGCTATACTTTGGAAGTTATACAGATACAGATACTATGACTAAGTATTCTAATAGATTCGAACAAGAATCGTATTATCAAATTTTTCAGACACGCACAATAAATTGACGTACACTTGATAAAGTTAATTTTTTATTTTTATTTATTTAGATTTAATATACAACTTTGCGCAGCTCATACTGCTGACTTTCGGAATATTTGCTTACTTTTAGTAATGTTTCATCTAAAGGTACAAAAGAATGGAAGCTTTGAGTTCCTCTAATAGTTTTGGCATTTTTGTATATTGAAAGTAGCTCTTCTTTTGTTTTGTTGTATTCATCAGCGTCTGCGTAAGCAACTTCTATGGAGGTGTTATACGTTTGTGAAGCCCAATGATAAAGGTCTTTCGCCGTTTGAATTTGGTTTTTATTTGCCATGCTATAATTCCGAGCGCCTCTTTTTAATGTCCCACCTATACCATCACATGCAGATTTTCCATGGCTGGTTGCGTGAAAGTGCCACTCAGCGAATATTTCGAAATCAATTTTATGATGACATAAATTAATTAAGTTGTACTTGTTTTTGTACTGTGCTCCTGCACCATCTGACAAGTAGATAATTTTCGTAATTGAATTGCTTATATTAGTCTTAACAAAATTAATCATTTTTGAAATATATAGATGAACTGCTATGCTATACTGGATATTGCAATCGGATATTATGGCAAAGATTCTATGACTTAAATTATCGTTATCTTTGTAATAAATAACGAACGGATGTATCGTGGCTTGATTATTATTATTATTGTTTTTTTTATTATTATTATTATTATTGTTTATCCTTGAATGGCATCTTGTATAACAAACGCATAGTTTTCAGCGAAATCCATTTGAATTAGCAGTTCTCCTGGCACCAGTGTCATTTTGCTTTCACTTACGAAGCGGGACTGGCGCTTAGCTGTGACACCAGCTTATTGATGTGTTGTACAAAATCGTCTGATGAATACAACAAAGCAAAAGAAGAGCTACTTTCAAGATACAAAAATGCCAAATTATTACAGGAGCTCAAAGCTTCCATTCTTTTGTACCTTTAGATGAAACATCACTAAAAGTAAGCAAATATTCCGAAAGTCAGCAGTATGAGCTGCGCAAAGTTGTATATTAAATCTAAATAAATAAAAATAAAAAATTAACTTTATCAAGTGTACGTCAATTTATTGTGCGTGTCTGAAAAATTTGATAATACGATTCTTGTTCGAATCTATTAGAATACTTAGTCATAGTATCTGTATCTGTATAACTTCCAAAGTACGAGGCGTGTTCAAAAAGTATCGCGATTTTTGTGTTTTTTCAAAAAAGGATTAATTTATTCATGAATATCTATTTTGTCCCCTCCAAAGTAGTCCCCATGAGATATTATACACTTGTGCCAACGGTTTTTCCAATCTTCGAAGCACTTCAAAAAATCATTTTTTTGTATCATGTTCAGCTCCTCCTTCGATGCCGTCTTTATCTCGTCAAGAGAAGCGTAACGTCGTCCTTTCATGGGCCTCTTCAGTTTAGGGAACAAGAAAAAGTCACAGGGGGCCAGATCTGGGGAATACGGTGGCTGCGGCATCATTAGTGTGTTGTTTTTGGCCAAAAAGTCGCGCACAAGCAACGATGCGTGAGCAGGGGCGTTATCGTGGTGCAAAAGCCAATTTTTGTTCTTCTTTGCACATCTTCTCGGCCTTCTGAGAACATTTTGTACCACCGATAAACGTTGCTTCGGTCCAAGGTAGCTTCTCCGTATGCCACAGTCAACATTCGGAATGCATCCGCGCACTTAATTTCGTTTTTCACACAAAATTTGATACAGGTTCTTTGATCCATTTTTTTGAATAGGTAAAAATCGAAGACGATCCAAAACACGTGCAAGCAAAGCAGCTGTCAACAATTAACTGAACATTCAAAATGGCCGAGCTTGTCGGCATAAGTGAGAGACATGAGTACCAACATAACGCCACAAAAAATTCGAAATTCGAATATACGTAACCAGCGAAAATTCAAAATTCGCGATACTTTTTGAACACACCTCGGTACCTTTTTTTGTCACACAATAATATCAAAATAAAAAAAGTTAACAAGAGATGGTTTTACTTAAAAATTTGTTTAAAAGAAAAAAAAAACCCATTCTAGTTTTTAGATATGTTATATATATTAAATAAACCTTTCTAAAAAAAATTTGAAAAAAATTA
Source organism: Merzomyia westermanni (assembly GCA_949987695.1). Taxonomy (NCBI): domain Eukaryota; kingdom Metazoa; phylum Arthropoda; class Insecta; order Diptera; family Tephritidae; genus Merzomyia; species Merzomyia westermanni. The sequence continues at coordinate 100,192,379 of OX465288.1, read as the reverse complement.
AGAAAAAAAAATTTTTCCCAGTGTAATATAGAATCTTTACAGTATATGTTTTCAAAAGGTGATTTTAATACCTTTCTAACGGTATAAAAATTTTTGAAATCGGTTGATTAGTTTACGCGTGATATCAAAATATCAGAAAGTAACCAAGAGATGCATTTACTTAATTAAAAAAAAAAAAAAAAGAAAAAACACCCTATTTTAATTTTCAAATATGTTATATATATTAAATAGACCTTTCTAAAATAAAATTTTATTTTTCAAAATCGCTTGATCTTTGAAGTGTTTTTCAGTTTAAAATTTTATTTTGGAAAACATTTGTTTCAGTGTACTAAAAATTTTTTACAGTGTATTTTTTTGAAAGCTTATTTCAATACCTTTCTAATGGTATGAAGATCTTTGAAATCGGCAAAGCCATTCCGTAGTAACCACACTTTAAAAGTACCTATTATCGTAATTTTTCGAATATTTCGATACCTTGCCACGCCCACAATTTTTCGAAAATGCAATTTCTAAAAATGAGGTTGAGGGTCGGGTTCAAAACGTACGTTTTTTTCAGCCTTTGAAATGAAATTCATCATATATGAGATATGAGCAACTGACATTAAAGTCTCTGCGAAGCTTTTCTGAGTCCATAAATCAAGGGGTTTTTACATAAATGGAAGTAATAATTTATAACCAATACACTTAGTACACGTTTCAAGATAGTTTAAAGTTGTCACTCAAGCCCAAGTTTAGATTTTGATTTAGCTTTTAACGCACGGAATTAAATTTTTGATACAAAAGTGTGTTTTACTGTTGCTTACTCAAAATAAAAAAACTCACACAGACACACATACAAAGCGGGTTTACGTCTCAAATTCAGGATTTCGTTACGAAAAACAGAAACATGGAAACTTCAATCCTACTTTCGGGAATACATAGGGTACTAATCATTGTAAAACATTAACTAAACGTTCAAATATATAAAATTTGTCAGCCATGTACGACCGGATCAAGTGAAATAAAAATATTTAAAAATACAATTAAAAACAGTATACGAGCATCAAAAATAATCTGTTGGAATGTAAGGGATTACATTTTGTATTTGTATTTATTTAACAATTCTCCTATCACAACAATTTGACAAAAATTATTTTATAGTGCTAGTCAGGAATAACATTAAGTAAGTCTAATTGAAATAGATAGTTTAGAGTTTAAAGTGATATTTAACCTTACGAATAAATTTGATTTAGGATTAGTCTTACTTAAAGGAATGAAGTTTGGAAGTGTAAAACAGTGACAATAGTTACAGGAAAAATTTATTGATGTTTTGAAAGAAAAAAATATAGGGACAGGAGAAAAAAAGAATGAATATTAGAATGCATTTTCAGTAGAAGGAAAAATATAACATTTTAATTAATCTTATGAGTCATTATAACATGTTAGCTCTCTTTGGCACTACTTATCAGCCTTAGTCTAGGGGGGAGTTCCAAAGACGTATCGAGGTAATAAAGAACTGGCCACCCTGTATTGACAACCTAATTGCCAATTTACAGTTTTTTGTAATGGGAATAGAGACGAAAGAGAGATAGATAAGGCGGAATCAGTTAAACAGAAACAGTGGCCATTCAGTTGATTATTCGTTGTTTGCGCACCATCATCACGAAAGGGTGCCAGTACTCTCCAGGCTATGGATAAATCCAGGCTGTGTCTTACTTCGGGGTTGTTGTTCATAGAGCGCTTGATATGAACCAGATCCCTCAGAGTAAATACCGATGCTATTTTCGTCCTTGTTTTAAGGCGAATCGCTTCTGTGGAAGTCTCATAGTTTTGCTCGGACAGCGATGCATTAATAAATATAGGTGCATCAGAATTTATACCCACATGTACTAATCGCAGTCCCTTTCTTTTTTTGTCGTTACTGTTTAGTCGCCTGAAGGTGTTTCTGTCTCTTGACGATTGAAATTTAATGAATACGACCGGATCCATCGTATTATTTTGTGCTTTTTGGGTGGCTGTAAATTTAGACTAAAGCACAGGTGGTGGAAGACACTTTGAAAGCTTTCCCCTTCCTCAAAGTTGATTCCATCTACAAGGACGTCGCAAGCAGCAAGTTGGCTCTAGTTGACATATTTTGCTTCAGCATTTTGACTTCATCTTCCAGATGGCAAATGTGTTCAAAAGCGTTCTACAGTTGAGTGACGCTTCAAATTTATCCTCCAGTTTTTTTGCATACAAAGTCGATAAGTCTTTGCTCCGAGTCTAAAATTTACTTTGATATCAACTAGTTTAGTTTGAGGAAACGCTGATCCATGCTACGTATGAAACTCGGTGAACAATCACTATACTTGGAATGATCTCTGCGTCGTTGCCAATAGCCTCACCACGACGCTTTCCAGAGCCTGAAGCCATTGTTTTTGAAAAAAGGTCCAAACCAAAGTATAAAAAGGAAAAAGAACTGGGTGGCAGCTCTGTTTTTAATTCGAAATTGGTATTCGCCCAGATTTCTTCAACCCTTTGAATTACACTATATGCTCCACTCACTAGGTTTCTTTTGCGTTACCTCTAAACATCCTTCTCCAACGTAATCCTTATAGAGGTTTTAGTCAAAATGTACAGAAATGCGAAATGCCGGCTTACATGATTCAAAAGCGAGTCAACGCAAATATCCTTTTTATATTTCACTATAGCAAGAATTATCGCTATCACCCAAAAAAGTACAAACTTTTTAACTGAGGTCAAATTATCAACCTTAATTTTAAAATTTTCACTCCATTTTGGATTTGAACTTAGTAGATCTCAAATTAAATATGGATAGAATTTCTATTTGCGGTCTTAATGTCTTACACATTCCTGTAGTGTTTAAACATTGAAAAAGGTTATAACTTAATATTTGTCAGTGAAGTTGATATTTTTTCGAAAAAAGTCTTGTTTATATCAAATACTTTTGGAAATTTAACAGGAGCACAAAACTTACGTGAAGGCTATAACGAAAAAATTTCAATTCAAAATAAAATTTCTGCCACAAACTTATGTGTAGATATAGGGTGTAGTGAGAGAAAATTTCGAAAAAGCATCTACCAAAGATGATTGTTTTTCTTAAAAAAAAGTACAACAAAAGCTTTTCTTTTTATAGTTAATAACTCTACCCGACAAATTCTCCTCGACATTTGATACATGATTCTTATGTGGAATCTTCTGCTGATTCCAAATATGTTATCAGATAGTTTAATAGTATTCGTATCCGTTTTCGAGATATTGTAGTTTTTGAGCTAAGAAAAAAAGTACCTAATCTGTCAATGCCTCTCCGCCATTACAGTATCTTTTGGGAGGAGGAAGTACTATTTCCACCAAAGCAAAAATAGTTAAAATCGGCGTTAAAGTGACGGAATTATGGTGAACACATTTTTTTTTATGCAAATTTTCAGTTTTTTCGACATTCATCTTCTTTGTTGTAATTTTTTTAACGAAATATTAAATAATCTCCCGGTTTTACACTGTAAGTCAATAGCCTATTTCGTAGTGGACACTTTTCGGATTATATTCAGTAGAAAAATGACAATGTTATTCGAGATTAAGTGAACAAACCTATATATATTTTTTCACAATCTTGAATCTAATAACATTTTTTTATTTTTATGTATGTTAAAAGTGTTTAAAAGTTGATAGTTTTCCCGGTTTTGGTACCGTTTGGTCAGACTTTTATTATCCTGCTTGTCCAAATCAACAAGAGGAGCGTGAATCAAGTGAAACTAATTTTGAAGAAGAAATAGGAAATCAGCCGCTTACGCACACAGAATTGAATGACTATATCAGAGGACAACCCTGAGGGTTAGGGGTTTAGAATATGCCCGAGGTATGCATACCGGTCGTAAGAGGCGACCAAAAATACATAAACGTAATGACGTGCAACTCGATGGTTGATTTACGGCTATGATGCCATTCACCTCTCATTACCCATCTTCTCCTTCTGTCACCGACAGAGATAAGTTAGTTGATGTCCGGCCGGCAAAGTGAACACACGTATCCCGTCACGTCGCGATCTTTAATTTTCAAGTCAACTAATACACATTAATATTGTACTACACACAAATCCCTTTATATACATTCTTCTTAAATAATAAACTGCTTAAATAATGTATGCGTTTTACAGTTCAGAAGCAGGATTCATTCCGCCTACAAACAAACAAACGAACAAAAAGAAAAATTAAATAAACGCATAGCGACAGCGCAGAAAATATTTTCAACATTGGCATGCGCGAATATGTATGTATGTAATACACACGGTATACATACTGGTACATATGTGAAACGGTCGCAAAACGAAGTATACGTAAAAAAAAAAAAAAAAAAAGCAAAGACAGCAACGTTAGTGAGACAAAGTGAGAGTGTCAACGGCTGGAGCGCACGGAGTTGCAAATAAATACACAGCTGTTTTTTGCAGCGCAATCGGCAGCTAAACGATTGATTTTGCAAAGTAAAGTAAATTAAATAAGAAGCAAAACAGAAAAAAAACCAAATATATAAAAACGGGAACGCCATCCTAGCGGTAGAGATTTTTCTAGAAAACTAATATCGTTGAAATACGGGAAAGAAAAAGTACAGATTTTAAAATAAGGAAAAAGTTGGAAGTTGACATTGAAAGCGGACAGACGTGCAAATTACAGTCAGGGTGATGGTTAAAGTAAATTCGCTGAAAATTGCCCAGCTAAATAAATTGCTACAAAATAATGGCGTAGTCATTACGGGAAACAAAGCGGCAAAAGTCAACAAATTACTGGAGATATACGGAACCGATGAAGTTGAATCCGACGAATTGGAGGAAACTATCGACGAAGATGTAATGCAGCAGCAAATGCATGAGCTACGTCAAATGCTCATGGATCTAACGAAAACGGTAACTGAACTGGCCACCACACAAAATGCGGCTAAGCCAGATAATACGGGTGATGCACAACGAGCAACGACACCGGCTACGGAACGACAAGTAACTGCAACGCCACGTCAGGCAACGGCGGTACTACAACGACCAGCCAGTGTACACGAAATTAGTGGAATTTTACCAAGGTTCGATCCACTAAAAGGCAACATCAATTCAGAGGCATTTGTGCAAAAGTTAGAACAACAGCAAAATATTTACGGATGGTCTGAGAAAGAAATTCTTGTGGCGGCACAGCTGAATTTGAAAGGCGTTGCGAAAGCCTGGTTGGATTCGCAACAGGTGTTTCAGTCTTGGCCAGAATTTGTATCGAACTTTATGAAAGATTTTCCGAAAACGATTATGTCAGCGCAAGTGCACCGTGAAATGGCACAGCGCAAACGTCAACCACGAGAAACGTTCGAAGAATTTTACTACGCAATGCTGAGCATGGGCAGACGAGGTAAAATGGATGAGGAATCCATAAATTCCTATATAATTTCGGGGCTTAACGATAATAACTTGTCGCGAACGTTACTCGCGATGAAGTTACCAACGTGTAATGATCTGTTACGTTCTCTAGAAGCCATGGCCGTCATGTCGACACAAAGCTCTACAAGATCTAGTGCGCCATACGATAAAGGTAGCGCCGATCAAACGCAGAAAACTACGGCAGATAAGAAACCCATCAAGTGCTATAACTGCAACGAGTTTGGACACATTTCGTCCAAGTCCACACAGCCACAGCGGAAGCCGAGATGCAGCAAATGCAACAAAAGTGGTCACGAGGCAAAAGCATGCAAAGTTGAAAAAACAACAGTAGCGGAGGTGCAAAGTGAAGCCAAAAGTGTACCAAACCCGGTCATCAAAACGGTCGAGTGGAATGGTAACCGATACAAGGCATTCATCGACACAGGTAGTGATGTGTCACTAATCGCACAGTCCAAAGTTCCAGCAGGGGTGCAGCGTACAACTTCAGTAAAACGGCTTACAGGTTTTGGAAGTCCGGATATAAGCAGCACAGAGGCTATCAACGCAGAGATTATCGTCGATGGAATCACGATCTTGACCACCTGTCAGATCGTTCCAGATAAGTTTATGACATTTGATATTCTTATGGGTAGAGATGTACTCTGCCAAAACTATTACAGGTTGACCATTGATGCGGGTGTGATGCAAGTTCACAAGAAGACGGGAATTTCATTCAACATAAACGAAGAACTGTCACATGAAATCGTCACTAAAGTCGGGGATTTGTTGAATGAGTATCACGATTGCTTCGCTGATACTTGGCAAAGTTAGGCAGATGCAAAACAGCAGAGATGGATATTGTTATTTCAACGGACCAACCAGTAGTGGGCAAAAGGTACCAAGTGTCCTTATCACAGCGCTCAACGTTAACGAATATTATTGACAACCTGCTCAAACACGGCATCATACGGTGCAGTTCATCGGTACATGCAGCTCCTGTAATCCTGGTGCAAAAGTCTAACGGTGAAGACCGAATGTGCGTCGACTACAGGGCGCTCAACGCAGTGACGCTGAAGCAACATTTTCCTATGCCAGTGGTGGAGGAGCAGCTGTCAAAGCTTGCAGGTAATATACTATTTACGTCGCTCGATATGACATCCGGGTATTATCAGATACCGCTAAAAGAAGAGAGCAAACCGTACACAGCTTTCCTTACGCCTGATGGATTATTTGAGCACAATGTCATGCCATTTGGGCTACGCAACGCTCCTATGGTATTTCAAGAAATGGTCGTAAAACTAATTCGAAATTTAAAACACCGTAAACGTATTATTAGCTATGTGGATGAAGTAGTCATCGCCACTAAATCTGTCGACGAGAGCATTGAAGTACTACCGGAATTTTTGCAAGCAGTCAAAGCAGCAGGACTCACGTTGAGGCCGTCAAAATGTACATTTTTAGCAACAACAATTAAGTTTTTGGGCCACGTTGTGGATGCGTCAGGCATAAAACCAGGCGAAGAAAAGGTGAAATGTATTTCCGAGTTCCCACAGCCACGCACACCAACAGAAGTACGACAATTTCTGGGACTCACGGGATTTTTCAGGAAATTTGTTGAGAGCTATGGCGTAATTGCTAGACCACTAGCTACACTTTTACGAAAGGGTATCACATTCGAGTGGAATTCGAATCACGAAAAGTCATTCAATAAATTAAAAGATGCACTTACAACGCAACCCGTTTTGTCAATGTTTGACATCATGAAACTACACGAAGTGCATACGGACGCCAGCGAAATAGGCTTGTCAGGGGTTATGTTACAACTAGAAAGCAACGGGTGGAAACCGGTCCAGTACTACAGCCGACAGTGTAGTTCCGTTGAGGCACAGTATTCAAGCCACGAGTTGGAGGTGCTCGCTATTGTAATCAAGAATAATAATAATTAATTAAGAATTATTATCAACTGGTCTTGAGCTCGTTATACTTACAAAAATATGTAAAATGAACAGACCGTAAAACCAACAACAAAATAAATTTATACCGGAGCACGCGGTTATGTACAATAACTATCTTCTAAAAATAGAAAAGAAGAATGTACAAAAACAAAGTCCAACATACATGATTTACATATAGACAGAATGTCTAAAAATATTGTGTATACCGTTGGCAAGATAACAAACAACAATTAGAGGAAAACTTGAATTAAGCAGCTTGCAAAACTACCCGCAGCATAGCCTATGGGTTAGGCGGCTGCGCTGGCAATCAGAGTGAGTGGGTTCGATTCTTCACAAGATCCTCTGAAATCAAACCTATACGAATTAGTCTGATGAGAAATCGTGGCTGTTTTCGAAATAGTACTATAACTATAGCCTGTATATGTTTGTTGCTTTCAATTTTTCCTCTAATCAAAAATAATAATAATTAATTAAGAATTATTATCAACTGGTCTTGAGCTCCGTATACTTACAAAAATATGTAAAATGAACTGACCGTAAAACCAACAACAAAATATTGTCGAGTCACTTGAGAGGTTTTGCATGTTCCTACTGGGTACGCACTTTGTGGTGCGAACAGACTGCAATGCGGTAGCTACTACGAAGAGTATTACATCATTACTTCCACGCATAGCCATATGGTGGCTTCGATTGCAAGAGTTCGACTTCGATTGTGGTCATCGCTCAGGAACGCAAATGCAACACGTGGATGCAAATATGTGAAGTTCTCAAAGGCGTTAAAAACGTGGATGCGTCGGTATTGCAACAAATCAAGGTAGACTACGAGATACGCAACGATCGACTTTTCCGTAAGGTAGGTCACGAATACAAATTAGTGGTGCCACGAGCGGTTAGGTGGCGCATTACAAAAGCAAGCCACGATGATGTTGGACATTTCGCTCGCACGCATTTCAAAACATTTTTGGTTCGAACGAATGAGACGATATGTGAAATCGTATATAGCATCATGCGAGGAATGCTGTTTCAATAAAGTGAAGGGTGGACGGAAAGAGAGTCAGCTCCACATTGCGGATGTTTTGCCAATTCCCTTTAGGCACGTGTACGTTGATCATGTGGGCCCATTTCCAAAGAGTCGATCTGGATTCGTATACGTCCTCGTAATAGTTTGCGGATTTAGCAAGTATGTCGTACTTAAACCAACACGGAATACAAAGACCGACCCAGTCGTCAAAGCATTAGAAGAGGCGATATGTATATTTGGTCAGCCCCTTAAGCTAACGTCCGACCGTGGGACTGCTTTCACATCTGCAAAGTTTCAAGCGTTAGAACACCAAGGGCCAACGGCCAGGCCGAGCGGGTCAACAAAACATTATTGCAAGCACTCAAATGTACGGTCGAGGATAACAAAAATTGGGATGCACATCTCACGACGATACAATGGAGCTTGAACTCACAAAAAAACGAGGTAACCGGCTATACTCCTAACGAATTAGTATTTTATTTCAATCCTAGAGATGTTACATGCAACCGACTGATAAAAGCGATACATGATGAGGTCAAAGATATGTCGGATATGGACCTGAAGCGCGATACGGCAGCCGATAGAATCATGACCGAGCGGAATAAGTGGAAAGAGCGATACGATAACAAGCACAAAACTCCAACGCAGAATGAGGTAGGCGACCTAGTAGTAGTCGATCACGCCCTATCAGCAACAGGCGAGTCACATAAGTTGGACCCGGCATACAAGGGCCCATACATGATATCAAAAGTACTCAATTACGACCGGTACATTGTAGAAGACTTACCCGATGTCACGGTTACGCAACGGCGCTATTCCAACGTTATGTCAACAGACCATATCAAACCCTGGTGTGTATCAAGTCCGGAGTTAGACGTGGATGACGATGAAGACGAGTCGTCCTGTGAGGACGAGGAGTCAGGAAAGGCCGAGCTGTCACCGACAGAGATAAGTTAGTTGATGTCCGGCCGGCAAAGCGAACACACGTATCCCGTCACGTCGCGATCTTTAATTTTCAAGTCAACTAATACACATTAATATTGTACTACACACAAATCCCTTTATATACATTCTTCTTAAATAATAAACTGCTTAAATAATATATGCGTTTTAAACTTCCATATGGAAGAAGAGGTGACATGACCTAGAAGATTAACTTGTCATACCAAATCTCTCCCGCGACTGTCGGGCATGTACCGCAAGGCAGTACCGGGTTCATATCCTGCAAAGGAATTTCACTTTCGACAACACTCTTCGTTACAAAAAACAACTGGATTTAGGATTGACAAAACAGAAATCGGAGATGTTGTATGAAAGAAGGCGGAGTTGTGACTTCTGAGTTTAAAGTTACATACTGTAGTATCACTGTTGAACACATTGCATTTACAAACATTTGGTATGCACATGTTCAGTGACCACACACAATGCCAAAATATTGTGACCCATTTAAATGCCATTAAACTGCACAGCGGGCGCTTGACTTCTAACGAGCGTACCGCATATCTTGTTACAATTATGATGAGTCAAGTCACTACGTCAGAGCGACTGACAAACCATTCCATAGTTATGAAACACATATGCTGACACAGCATATCGTGTGTAAGTAAATAGTTTGTAAGTATTGTAGTTTTTATACATAAGTAGTTTGTAAATATTAGTGTAAGAAATTTACTATAAATAAGAAACATTTCACTAATAAAGAATCAATGATATACAAACCATTCATTCGTATTCAACACTTTACATGGCGATCCTGCCAGTCTCACAACACAGCGAAAACTTTGCAATTAAATTTGCAAAATCGCTTAGAGACTGAGCAGAAGGAATTTTCAACACTTTACAATTTTTAGAAGGAAGTTTTAGCACTCAGCGCTCATATTTAAATAAACATTCAATAGAGGTAACCCAGCAACTGGTGAAGTAACCAAAACGGAGTAAAATTCAGACCCTATAACTAGCGAATACATCACTTTATGCGGATACTTACTCCCATATAAGGCTGATGCATAAATGAGTGGAATTATTATTAATACATAGATCCTGCCAGTTTGGTTTTACATTAGCGAAAAATTTACTACATATAGCAAAACGCTAAAAACCAGCTAAAGGACGATCCAATCGCAATAGCACGGCAAGTCCAACACCAGAAATCTAATTAGATTTGGACAAAAATTTGACAACACTAAGTATATTTAATTATTTATAAGTATATTTAATTATTAAAAAGCATATCAAATATTAGAATAATTTGAGCACGCCTTAGGCCGCTAAACAAGTAGCAATTAAATTTGCTTAGGGACAATTATTATTATTAATAGGTATAATATAATGAAAGAGATTACGACTCAACAAGAATTTGACAAAATCTTTCAACAGTGTGTAGACACTATTAAAAAAGCTACGGAGCAAATTCTTAAGAGTCGCAAATCCGAAAAACAAGGTCCGACACCGATTACTATAGAAGAGTATCGGCGAATGAACAAGCCTAACAAAAAGGAAGAAATTCCCAAAATACCGGCCCCTACAATAATACATAAGAGAAAAAGGGCAGGCAAACAAGTTAAGAGACAGATAGAAATAGCCAAAACTTTTAGGCTACTTAACCTAACGACTAATACAATTGAGCGAGTAAAACTTAAAGAAAAGATTAAAGAATTAAGAAATAATAAATTATAAAAATTATACAAATGTTAATAAATTGAGTAAATTGGAATGTGAAAATACCTATTTCTTATGGATAATGCACTACCACCTGATCTTGATTATGAATTAATCAATGATATTGTTGATAAGCTAGAGCATGAAAACGAAGAAATAGAAATACAAAGGTCAAGACCTCCTAACAAGGGAGGCAACAGGCATAATTTAAAATATTTAAAACACGTTTGGCCCTATATAGGAATGGGTAGAGAACCCACAATGAAAGACTTATTATATCCTTCCACATTAGAAGAAGAAATAAATAGATTAATAAGGAAATTAAACCCGGAAGAAAATTAAAAAAAAAAAAAAAAAAATTGAAAAAAAAATTTATGATTAAATAAAAATAAAAATTAGAAAATTTTACTATTGAATTTTTTTTAAAATGGCATCATGGTGGAAAATTGCCGTAAACAGCATTTTAGTAGGTATAGCAGGATATGAAGTTGGTAAAGAAAGTTCAGCAGAGAAAAGTCAGGAAAATAAATTGGTCAAATATGAACCACATCCTATTATAGAAAACAAAGAAGAGCTTTCCGATAAACGGTTGACTGTTTTTGCATGCGTAATTACATGTCTAATCGTCGCAATTGCAGTCCTAGTAAAAAACTATATAAAAAATAAATTGAGACGATTAAACAATGTACAACCACGCATATGAATTAACACGCTATAACTAGAAATGAACCAATGGAAAGAAATCCACGAAAAATTACATGAAGAAAAAACAAAAGCTAGCAAGTCGTACAAATGTATAAATAAAAGCATCCCTATTACAACAGAAACAATAGTAAAGCACCTGAATACAATATTAGAATCTTTAAATAACATAGGACAGGTAATTAAATCGGTAAATAAATTGCTTACAGAAGAACACCAAAAAGAAGCTTACCAATTTTTCATTGCAGTACGAGATAAACTTGTATCTTCATTATCTAGACACAATATAGAAGTAACAATACCAACCACATTAGAGGAAAATCTCCAGGTTGATTTTAACTTACTTTTGTCAGAACGTGTCCGAAGCCAGACCCCATCACCTTCTCTTAGTCAAGGGGAAGACACCCAAAAAGTAAACATCCCAATCATAAACGTCACAATGCCACAAACAGTAGTTGAATTTATTAAAACTGCTTCGTCAGTATTACCAGAGTTTGATGGTAAACCAGAAAATCTACATAGTTTCCTAGATGCACTCGATATACTTGAGCAAATCAAGGATACACACGAGGCATTGGCCATTAACATGATAAAAACAAAGCTGAAAGGTACAGCAAGGAATTTTATTAGTAATGAGTCCACGGTCGAACAAATAAAAAACAAATTAAAAACCGCAATAAAGGGTGAATCAGTGGAAGTTCTAACCGCTAAACTACTGAACATCCAACAGCGTAGCAAAACTGCTAACCAATACACAGCGGAAATTGAAAAAATCACAAAGTCATTAGAAGGAGCATATATCTCTGATGGATTAAACCCAGACTTAGCCACGAGATATTCAACACAGGCAGCAGTTAAAGCCATGTGTAAAAACTGCTCTAATGACAAGGTCAAAATGATCATGCAAGCAGGAACGTTCACAACGTTAGGGGCTTAGAATATGCCCGAGGTAGGCATACCGGTCGTAAGAGGCGACTAATATGCACAAAGGTAATGACGTGCAACTCGATGGTTGATCTACGGATATGATGCCTCTCACCTCTCATTACCCATCTCTCTTTCCTTACGGAAGGAGGGGTGACATGACCTAGAAGGTTCCACTGGTCATAAATCGCTACCACGACAGTCGGGCAGTACCGCAAGGGAGTACCGGAGCGTACCGGATTCATATCCGGCCAAGGACTGTCAGTTCGACAGCACTCCCCAAAACCTTCGGCGAGTGTTTTTGTCGTTACAACAACAACAACAACAACAACGCAATCTCTAAATTTACAAACAGCTGCACCGAAATTACAGGCAGCTAAAACACGATTTTAAATGTACGACAGCAAGGTCAGTACAGGAGTAGTTTCCGTGGAGGTTACCGTAGTAACAACTATGGAAATTACCAAAATCGGAGATTCAGACCACAACCGAGATATAACAATAACTCGAGGTCGTACAACAACAATAATAACCGGAGAGGATCACAAGCCCAAAACGACAATAGATCCTACAACCAGAACCGTAATGTGCGCGCCATAACCGAAACGGAAAACCAGGAAACTCCACTTCAAGATTAACAAAAAGAAAAATATGCGTACTTAATCTAAATTTAAACAGCTATATATCTACAAGGACTTCATTAAACAATTCATATTCAAATTTTTTAATTGATACTGGAGCCGATATCTCCATAATTAAAAAACAGCAAATAAATAATAAAGAAAAAATAAGTACTGAACAAATCACAGATTTGAAAGGCATTGGTCGGGGAATAACTAGCACTTTAGGCACAATAAAAACAGATCTAAAAGGCGATGACCTTCTAATTTATCATAAATTTCATGTTGTGGAAGACAACTTTCCAATTCCATGTGATGGAATAATAGGTCTAGATTACATAAAGAAATACAATTGTATTCTAGATTATGGAAAAACAGAGGATAAACTAATCCTAAGACCATATGATTTCCCTCAAACAATAACAATGAATCTAACAAACTGTCTGTCCGTCAACACAATCACAATTCCAGCTAGATCGGAAGTTATTAGACAAATCCAAATAAATACAAATAATAAAAACATTTTCATACCACACCAACTATCCGAAGGTATTTATATTGCAAATACCATTACAAATAACGAACAAACTTTCGTTAGAATTATTAACACAACACAAAACAACGCAATTATTCAAAATTATAAGATTAATACTGAAAATTTAGACGACTATACACTAATTAAAGCAACCACACACAGTGAAAGCTGCACAGATAGAGAAAAATTAAAAAGATTAACAAAAAATTTTCCAAAATTTGTCAATTCCCAATTAACAACACTATGCACAGAATTCATAGACATATTTGCACTAGAAACCGAACCAATCTTCTCTAATAATTTCTATAAACAGAAATTATACATGAAGGATGACACCCCCGTTTACATAAAAAATTACAGATTGCCTCAAACCCAGAAGGGAGAAATCAGCAAACAAGTAAATAAACTAATAGAAGATGACATAATAGAACCCTCCATATCGGAATATAATAGCCCAATCCTACTAGTCCCTAAAAAATCACTCCCAGGCAAAATAGAAAAAAGATGGAAACTAGTGGTTGATTACAGACAGGTAAATAAAAAGCTAGCAGCAGATAAATTCCCACTCCCAAGAATTGATGACATTTTAGATCAACTTGGAAGAGCAAAATATTTTGCATGCCTAGACCTTATGTCAGGTTTTCATCAAATAGAATTACACCCAGACTCTAGGGACATTACTTCATTCACTGGCGAAAATGGCACATATAGATTCAAAAGATTACCATATGGTTTAAAAGTAGCCCCAAATTCATTCCAACGAATGATGACATTAGCAATCGCTGGCCTTATACCATCTCAAGCATTTCTCTACATGGATGATTTAGTTGTATTAGGTTGTTCAGAAAACCATATGCTAAAAAATTTAAGAGACGTGTTCTCTACCTGCAGAAAATACAACTTAAAATTACATCCAGATAAATGCTTATTTTTCAGCCAAGAGGTAACATATTTAGGACATAAATGCACAAACAAGGGAATATTACCGGACCCAAGCAAATTTGAAACAGTTCACAATTATCCAACACCAAAAACAGCCGATGAAGTTGAGAGATTCGTAGCCTTCTGTAATTATTACAGAAGATTTGTACCAAATTTTGCGGAACATTCAAGAAAGTTAACTAGGCTATGCAAAAAGAATGTTGCCTTCGAATGGACAGAAGAATGTCAAAAAGCTTTTGTCTACTTAAAGGAAGCATTAATTAGTCCAAAACTCTTGCAATACCCAGATTTCGATAAAGAATTCTGCATAACAACAGACGCTAGTGGATACGCTTGTGGAGCAGTCCTCAGCCAAGAACACGATGGCAAACAATTACCAATTGCTTACTCTTCAAGGTCCTTTACAAAAGGCGAAACCAACAAAGCTACAATAGAAAAAGAATTGGCCGCAATTCATTGGGCCATACCCTTCTACAGACCATACGTATATGGCAGAAAATTTTCAGTTAAAACCGACCATCGTCCCTTAACATACCTATTTTCAATGAAAAGTCCATCATCAAAGCTGACACGAGTAAGACTCGATTTAGAAGAGTACGATTTTGAAGTGGAGTATATAGCTGGTAAAGAAAATCATATCGCGGATGCATTATCCCGCATAACTATTACAAATTTAAAAGATATGTCAGTGGAAGCAAGCAAAATATTAAAAATAACTACCAGATCAGCAGCAAACAGGAACAGCAATAATATTGAAAATAAAGAAAGTCACAAAGAGAACCCCAAAATATACGAAGCGCTAAATAAATTTGAAGTAAAAAGACATGTCGAGCTCGTTTTCAATCCTCCGAAATTTTATTTCAAAAAAGGAAAGAAAATTTGTAGCAATTTTGATACAAGCAACCTAATTGTTGAGGATAAGATTGACTTAGGACAATTCTTTACCAGGCTCGAAAGAGAAGCCGGCAATTTAGGACTTGTACAAGTACAGTTGTCCTTAGGGGACAAATTGTTTAAAAAGAATTATACTGCAGTAGGCAAATTTATAGAAATGGGTAATAAAGTTCTCAAAAAGTTAACAATAGCTCTAACCCCAGAGGTTATATACATGACAAATCCCGGGAAAATAAAGGAAATTCTGCATAAATATCATGACGATCCTATTAGTGGTGGCCACCCAGGAATAAATCGCATGACAGATAAAATCAAGCAGAAATATAGCTGGCTGAATATGAAAAACGACATACGAAAATATGTAAAAAACTGCATCCACTGCAAGAAAAATAAAATTAATAAACATATCAAACAACCAATGACAATAACGGAGACACCTCCGAAGGCATTCGATATTGTACAAATCGATACAGTAGGCCCTTTACCGAAGTCGATACATGGAAACGAATATGCAGTTACCATTATATGCGATCTAACTAAATATTTGGTAGCTATCCCAGTCCCAAGCAAACACGCAATAACAGTCGCTAAAGCCGTGTTCGAGCACTTCATATTGATTTATGGACAAATGAAAACAATTTTGAGACATGGGCACGGAATATACAAATAGCTTATTCAAAGAACTGTGTAAATTGTTAAAAATTGAACATAAATCTTCAACACCGTACCATCATCAAACTTTGGGTACTGTAGAACGCAGTCACCGGACATTCAATGAATATATACGCGCATACATATCCAGTGACAAAGACGATTGGGATGAATACCTAAAGTATTTCGCATATTGTTACAATACTACGCCATCTACCACACACAAATATTGTCCATTTGAATTAATATTCGCAAAACAACCACCAAATTATGAATTTTTAAAGGAAGATAAAATTAGCCCGGTATACAACCATGAGGCATATGACAAAGAAGTAAAATATAGACTTCAAACCGCACAACAAAGAGCTAGGAAATTAGTCCAAGAGGCTAAAGAAAAGCAAAAAACCAACTATGACAAAACTAGCTATAGTAAAGAAATTAAAATAGGAGATTTAGTATTAGTTAAAGAAGAGGCCTCCCATAAGTTAGAAAATAGATATAGTGAACATTACAAAGTTAAAAGTATAGATAAGAATAACAATTTCACTTTAATCCCACATAGCATAGGAAATAGTAATAAAAACAAAAAAGAAATCATAATTCATAAGAATAGACTTAAAACGGTTTAACGGCAATAGTAACAAGAGAAAAAAAGAATTACAACAACAACAATAAGGAATGTCTAGAAAAATAAACATATATATGCAGCTACAAGCATCAACCAAAAGAAAAATATCACATATCATGTGCAATACACAAAAAAAAATGAACCCAACAAATGTAAACAAATGAAAAGAAAAGAATGAAAAACGCTTTATGCAATAATGGCAATAAGAGCCAAAAGACAATTAAATTTTTGTAAACACAAGGGCATGTCTAGAAAAATAAACATATATATATATGCAGCTACAAGCATCAATATATATGTCTATTTTTTTTTAAGGGGGAAGGTGTAGTATCACTGTTGAACACATTGCATTTACAAACATTTGGTATGCACATGTTCAGTGACCACACACAATGCCAAAATATTGTGACCCATTTAAATGCCATTAAACTGCACAGCGGGCGCTTGACTTCTAACGAGCGTACCGCATATCTTGTTACAATTATGATGAGTCAAGTCACTACGTCAGAGCGACTGACAAACCATTCCATAGTTATGAAACACATATGCTGACACAGCATATCGTGTGTAAGTAAATAGTTTGTAAGTATTGTAGTTTTTATACATAAGTAGTTTGTAAATATTAGTGTAAGCAATTTACTATAAATAAGAAACATTTCACTAATAAAGAATCAATGATATACAAACCATTCATTCGTATTCAACACTTTACATGGCGATCCTGCCAGTCTCACAACACAGCGAAAACTTTGCAATTAAATTTGCAAAATCGCTTAGAGACTGAGCAGAAGGAATTTTCAACACTTTACAATTTTTAGAAGGAAGTTTTAGCACTCAGCGCTCATATTTAAATAAACATTCAATAGAGGTAACCCAGCAACTGGTGAAGTAACCAAAACGGAGTAAAATTCAGACCCTATAACTAGCGAATACATCACTTTATGCGGATACTTACTCCCATATACGGCTGATGCATAAATGAGTGGAATTATTATTAATACATAGATCCTGCCAGTTTGGTTTTACATTAGCGAAAAATTTACTACATATAGCAAAACGCTAAAAACCAGCTAAAGGACGATCCAATCGCAATAGCACGGCAAGTCCAACACCAGAAATCTAATTAGATTTGGACAAAAATTTGACAACACTAAGTATATTTAATTATTTATAAGTATATTTAATTATTAAAAAGCATATCAAATATTAGAATAATTTGAGCACGCCTTAGGCCGCTAAACAAGTAGCAATTAAATTTGCTTAGGGACAATTATTATTATTAATAGGTATAATATAATGAAAGAGATTACGACTCAACAAGAATTTGACAAAATCTTTCAACAGTGTGTAGACACTATTAAAAAAGCTACGGAGCAAATTCTTAAGAGTCGCAAATCCGAAAAACAAGGTCCGACACCGATTACTATAGAAGAGTATCGGCGAATGAACAAGCCTAACAAAAAGGAAGAAATTCCCAAAATACCGGCCCCTACAATAATACATAAGAGAAAAAGGGCAGGCAAACAAGTTAAGAGACAGATAGAAATAGCCAAAACTTTTAGGCTACTTAACCTAACGACTAATACAATTGAGCGATTAAAACTTAAAGAAAAGATTAAAGAATTAAGAAATAATAAATTATAAAAATTATACAAATGTTAATAAATTGAGTAAATTGGAATGTGAAAATACCTATTTCTTATGGATAATGCACTACCACCTGATCTTGATTATGAATTAATCAATGATATTGTTGATAAGCTAGAGCATGAAAACGAAGAAATAGAAATACAAAGGTCAAGACCTCCTAACAAGGGAGGCAACAGGCATAATTTAAAATATTTAAAACACGTTTGGTCCTATATAGGAATGGGTAGAGAACCCACAATGAAAGACTTATTATATCCTTCCACATTAGAAGAAGAAATAAATAGATTAATAAGGAAATTAAACCCGGAAGAAAATTAAAAAAAAAAAAAAAAAAAAAATTGAAAAAAAAATTTATGAATAAATAAAAATAAAAATTCAAATTAGAAAATTTTACTATTGAATTTTTTTTAAAATGGCATCATGGTGGAAAATTGCCGTAAACAGCATTTTAGTAGGTATAGCAGGATATGAAGTTGGTAAAGAAAGTTCAGCAGAGAAAAGTCAGGAAAATAAGTTGGTCAAATATGAACCACATCCTATTATAGAAAACAAAGAAGAGCTTTCCGATAAACGGTTGACTGTTTTTGCATGCGTAATTACATGTCTAATCGTCGCAATTGCAGTCCTAGTAAAAAACTATATAAAAAATAAATTGAGACGATTAAACAATGTACAACCACGCATATGAATTAACACGCTATAACTAGAAATGAACCAATGGAAAGAAATCCACGAAAAATTACATGAAGAAAAAACAAAAGCTAGCAAGTCGTACAAATGTATAAATAAAAGCATCCCTATTACAACAGAAACAATAGTAAAGCACCTGAATACAATATTAGAATCTTTAAATAACATAGGACAGGTAATTAAATCGGTAAATAAATTTCTTACAGAAGAACACCAAAAAGAAGCTTACCAATTTTTCATTGCAGTACGAGATAAACTTGTATCTTCATTATCTAGACACAATATAGAAGTAACAATACCAACCACATTAGAGGAAAATCTCCAGGTTGATTTTAACTTACTTTTGTCAGAACGTGTCCGAAGCCAGACCCCATCACCTTCTCTTAGTCAAGGGGAAGACACCCAAAAAGTAAACATCCCAATCATAAACGTCACAATGCCACAAACAGTAGTTGAATTTATTAAAACTGTTTCGTCAGTATTACCAGAGTTTGATGGTAAACCAGAAAATCTACATAGTTTCCTAGATGCACTCGATATACTTGAGCAAATCAAGGATACACACGAGGCATTGGCCATTAACATGATAAAAACAAAGCTGAAAGGTACAGCAAGGAATTTTATTAGTAATGAGTCCACGGTCGAACAAATAAAAAACAAATTAAAAACCGCAATAAAGGGTGAATCAGTGGAAGTTCTAACCGCTAAACTACTGAACATCCAACAGCGTAGCAAAACTGCTAACCAATACACAGCGGAAATTGAAAAAATCACAAAGTCATTAGAAGGAGCATATATCTCTGATGGATTAAACCCAGACTTAGCCACGAGATATTCAACACAGGCAGCAGTTAAAGCCATGTGTAAAAACTGCTCTAATGACAAGGTCAAAATGATCATGCAAGCAGGAACGTTCACAACGATGAACGACGCAATCTCTAAATTTACAAACAGCTGCACCGAAATTACAGGCAGCTAAAACACGATTTTAAATGTACGACAGCAAGGTCAGTACAGGAGTAGTTTCCGTGGAGGTTACCGTAGTAACAACTATGGAAATTACCAAAATCGGAGATTCAGACCACAACCGAGATATAACAATAACTCGAGGTCGTACAACAACAATAATAACCGGAGAGGATCACAAGCCCAAAACGACAATAGATCCTACAACCAGAACCGTAATGTGCGCGCCATAACCGAAACGGAAAACCAGGAAACTCCACTTCAAGATTAACAAAAAGAAAAATATGCGTACTTAATCTAAATTTAAACAGCTATATATCTACAAGGACTTCATTAAACAATTCATATTCAAATTTTTTAATTGATACTGGAGCCGATATCTCCATAATTAAAAAACAGCAAATAAATAATAAAGAAAAAATAAATACTGAACAAATCACAGATTTGAAAGGCATTGGTCGGGGAATAACTAGCACTTTAGGCACAATAAAAACAGATCTAAAAGGCGATGACCTTCTAATTTATCATAAATTTCATGTTGTGGAAGACAACTTTCCAATTCCATGTGATGGAATAATAGGTCTAGATTTCATAAAGAAATACAATTGTATTCTAGATTATGGAAAAACAGAGGATAAACTAATCCTAAGACCATATGATTTCCCTCAAACAATAACAATGAATCTAACAAACTGTCTGTCCGTCAACACAATCACAATTCCAGCTAGATCGGAAGTTATTAGACAAATCCAAATAAATACAAATAATAAAAACATTTTCATACCACACCAACTATCCGAAGGTATTTATATTGCAAATACCATTACAAATAACGAACAAACTTTCGTTAGAATTATTAACACAACACAAAACAACGCAATTATTCAAAATTATAAGATTAATACTGAAAATTTAGACGACTATACACTAATTAAAGCAACCACACACAGTGAAAGCTGCACAGATAGAGAAAAATTAAAAAGATTAACAAAAAATTTTCCAAAATTTGTCAATTCCCAATTAACAACACTATGCACAGAATTCATAGACATATTTGCACTAGAAACCGAACCAATCTTCTCTAATAATTTCTATAAACAGAAATTATACATGAAGGATGACACCCCCGTTTACATAAAAAATTACAGATTGCCTCAAACCCAGAAGGGAGAAATCAGCAAACAAGTAAATAAACTAATAGAAGATGACATAATAGAACCCTCCATATCGGAATATAATAGCCCAATCCTACTAGTCCCTAAAAAATCACTCCCAGGCAAAATAGAAAAAAGATGGAAACTAGTGGTTGATTACAGACAGGTAAATAAAAAGCTAGCAGCAGATAAATTCCCACTCCCAAGAATTGATGACATTTTAGATCAACTTGGAAGAGCAAAATATTTTTCATGCCTAGACCTTATGTCAGGTTTTCATCAAATAGAATTACACCCAGACTCTAGGGACATTACTTCATTCACTGCCGAAAATGGCACATATAGATTCAAAAGATTACCATATGGTTTAAAAGTAGCCCCAAATTCATTCCAACGAATGATGACATTAGCATTCGCTGGCCTTATACCATCTCAAGCATTTCTCTACATGGATGATTTAGTTGTATTAGGTTGTTCAGAAAACCATATGCTAAAAAATTTAAGAGACGTGTTCTCTACCTGCAGAAAATACAACTTAAAATTACATCCAGATAAATGCTTATTTTTCAGCCAAGAGGTAACATATTTAGGACATAAATGCACAAACAAGGGAATATTACCGGACCCAAGCAAATTTGAAACAGTTCACAATTATCCAACACCAAAAACAGCCGATGAAGTTGAGAGATTCGTAGCCTTCTGTAATTATTACAGAAGATTTGTACCAAATTTTGCGGAACATTCAAGAAAGTTAACTAGGCTATGCAAAAAGAATGTTGCCTTCGAATGGACAGAAGAATGTCAAAAAGCTTTTGTCTACTTAAAGGAAGCATTAATTAGTCCAAAACTCTTGCAAAACCCAGATTTCGATAAAGAATTCTGCATAACAACAGACGCTAGTGGATACGCTTGTGGAGCAGTCCTCAGCCAAGAATACGATGGCAAACAATTACCAATTGCTTACTCTTCAAGGTCCTTTACAAAAGGCGAAACCAACAAAGCTACAATAGAAAAAGAATTGGCCGCAATTCATTGGGCCATACCCTTCTACAGACCATATGTATATGGCAGAAAATTTTTAGTTAAAACCGACCATCGTCCCTTAACATACCTATTTTCAATGAAAAGTCCATCATCAAAGCTGACACGAGTAAGACTCGATTTAGAAGAGTACGATTTTGAAGTGGAGTATATAGCTGGTAAAGAAAATCATATCGCGGATGCATTATCCCGCATAACTATTACAAATTTAAAAGATATGTCAGTGGAAGCAAGCAAAATATTAAAAATAACTACCAGATCAGCAGCAAACAGGAACAGCAATAATATTGAAAATAAAGAAAGTCACAAAGAGAACCCCAAAATATACGAAGCGCTAAATAAATTTGAAGTAAAAAGACATGTCGAGCTCGTTTTCAATCCTCCGAAATTTTATTTCAAAAAAGGAAAGAAAATTTGTAGCAATTTTGATACAAGCAACCTAATTGTTGAGGATAAGATTGACTTAGGACAATTCTTTACCAGGCTCGAAAGAGAAGCCGGCAATTTAGGACTTGTACAAGTACAGTTGTCCTTAGGGGACAAATTGTTTAAAAAGAATTATACTGCAGTAGGCAAATTTATAGAAATGGGTAATAAAGTTCTCAAAAAGTTAACAATAGCTCTAACCCCAGAGGTTATATACATGACAAATCCCGGGAAAATAAAGGAAATTCTGCATAAATATCATGACGATCCTATTAGTGGTGGCCACCCAGGAATAAATCGCATGACAGATAAAATCAAGCAGAAATATAGCTGGCTGAATATGAAAAACGACATACGAAAATATGTAAAAAACTGCATCCACTGCAAGAAAAATAAAATTAATAAACATATCAAACAACCAATGACAATAACGGAGACACCTCCGAAGGCATTCGATATTGTACAAATCGATACAGTAGGCCCTTTACCGAAGTCGATACATGGAAACGAATATGCAGTTACCATTATATGCGATCTAACTAAATATTTGGTAGCTATCCCAGTCCGAAGCAAACACGCAATAACAGTCGCTAAAGCCGTGTTCGAGCACTTCATATTGATTTATGGACAAATGAAAACAATTTTGAGACATGGGCACGGAATATACAAATAGCTTATTCAAAGAACTGTGTAAATTGTTAAAAATTGAACATAAATCTTCAACACCGTACCATCATCAAACTTTGGGTACTGTAGAACGCAGTCACCGGACATTCAATGAATATATACGCGCATACATATCCAGTGACAAAGACGATTGGGATGAATACCTAAAGTATTTCGCATATTGTTACAATACTACGCCATCTACCACACACAAATATTGTCCATTTGAATTAATATTCGCAAAACAACCACCAAATTATGAATTTTTAAAGGAAGATAAAATTAGCCCGGTATACAACCATGAGGCATATGACAAAGAAGTAAAATATAGACTTCAAACCGCACAACAAAGAGCTAGGAAATTAGTCCAAGAGGCTAAAGAAAAGCAAAAAACCAACTATGACAAAACTAGCTATAGTAAAGAAATTAAAATAGGAGATTTAGTATTAGTTAAAGAAGAGGCCTCCCATAAGTTAGAAAATAGATATAGTGAACATTACAAAGTTAAAAGTATAGATAAGAATAACAATTTCACTTTAATCCCACATAGCATAGGAAATAGTAATAAAAACAAAAAAGAAATCATAATTCATAAGAATAGACTTAAAACGGTTTAACGGCAATAGTAACAAGAGAAAAAAAGAATTACAACAACAACAATAAGGAATGTCTAGAAAAATAAACATATATATGCAGCTACAAGCATCAACCAAAAGAAAAATATCACATATCACATATCATGTGCAATACACAAAAAAAAATGAACCCAACAAATGTAAACAAATGAAAAGAAAAGAATGAAAAACGCTTTATGCAATAATGGCAATAAGAGCCAAAAGACAATTAAATTTTTGTAAACACAAAGGCATGTCTAGAAAAATAAACATATATATATATGCAGCTACAAGCATCAATATATATGTCTATTTTTTTTTAAGGGGGAAGGTGTAGTATCACTGTTGAACACATTGCATTTACAAACATTTGGTATGCACATGTTCAGTGACCACACACAA
Organism: Merzomyia westermanni; assembly: GCA_949987695.1. Classification (NCBI taxonomy): domain Eukaryota; kingdom Metazoa; phylum Arthropoda; class Insecta; order Diptera; family Tephritidae; genus Merzomyia; species Merzomyia westermanni. The sequence continues at coordinate 100,167,872 of OX465288.1, read as the reverse complement.
TGCCAAAATATTGTGACCCATTTAAATGCCATTAAACTGCACAGCGGGCGCTTGACTTCTAACGAGCGTACCGCATATCTTGTTACAATTATGATGAGTCAAGTCACTACGTCAGAGCGACTGACAAACCATTCCATAGTTATGAAACACATATGCTGACACAGCATATCGTGTGTAAGTAAAGAGTTTGTAAGTATTGTAGTTTTTATACATAAGTAGTTTGTAAATATTAGTGTAAGAAATTTACTATAAATAAGAAACATTTCACTAATAAAGAATCAATGATATACAAACCAAACTTTACAATACTACAGAAGCCGTCACAAACGTTTTGAGAAATATAACTTCAAGGGTGATAATATTTGCTCTTGTAATTATAATAACAGTTTGTTCAAAGAGTTTGGATACCTGTATGGGTTCAGAGAATGGCGCCTATTTATCGAGAGCAGCAAGCTGAGTTTAAAGGCTGTTTTGTTGCACCAGTGTAACAAAAAACCATCAATTCCAATCCTCGACCTTGTCAAGTATAAACAACATGGCTGGAAGACTTTTTAGTCGTTAGACTCTTAAAGTCGTTGCGTTACTAACTGGATTGCAGCAGGGGTATACGAAAAAAAATGTTGGCCCGACAGAATAGGATGTACCGTTGGACAGAATAGCATTTTATTTATAGGTGAATTCTGTAACTAGTATCTAGTCACTAATAGAGACATTTTGTGGTCCATTTCAATTTTGAGACAATTTGGTATTCAGTAAGCTGTTTCAGATCTCTAGTCTCAAAAAAAAAGAGTCACTAATTTGTCAGCTGGTTTTAGGCAGGTCACAAACAGTAAAATATTAGGTTAAAATGAAAGAAATTAAAGAAATAAGAAATTTTAGTGTAGAAACATTTATATACTTAAACAAATGTGAGAATAGATATTTTAAATATGAGGAACAAATGTATACGCCGTTTAAGGGATTTCCAATGGAATCTCCAGCATCACCAATTGTCCCCGACATTGTAATGGAAGAAATTTTAAGAAAAGCAACGGCGAACACTAGACTACTTAGTAAATACGTAGATGATGTGTTTGCAATAGTGAAAGAGGATAAACGGAATGAAACTTTAGACCTGCTTAACTCCTATCATGTTGTTGTTGTTGTTGTTAACAGTGCTTCGCCCTGCCCCAGATTGGACAGGGTTACACTGAAATAACAGCCCTTGGCCGGGTGAAAAAACCCGGGTCATTCCGGTGCGATAGAACCGGCTGTTGTGGGAATGAACTCCTATCATAAAAACATCCAATTCACGATGGAGTTGGAAAACAATGACAAATTACCCGTTTTAGACTCTTTAGTATGTAAAATTGACAACAAAATCAAGCTAGATTGATACCAAGAGCCTACATCTTCAGGAAGTATCATTTACTATCTACCAAAACACCCCAAAAACATGATTTTTAACACGGCGTAAAACTTCATCAGTAGAGTTCTAGATACTAGCGACGAAATTTTCCACGCTGAAAACAAAAAACGTATAAAACACATCCTGAAGATGAATGATTTTCCATCCAGGGTGATTTATAGGCTGATTAATACACATAAAAACGGTACCAAATCGAAAACTGAAAGCAAAAAACCACTTATATACAAATCCATTGTATATATACCGGGCTTTTCCGAAAGATTACAATGTTCTAATATTTACGACAAAGGAAGAATTGAATTAGCACATAAACCGACGTACACTAATAATATATATTTCAAAAATATGAAAAGCAAAGTGGAAATGGTGGACAAAAATAATATTATATATAAAATACCATGCGCAGGAGACGTAGATAACGAATGCAACAAAGAATATGTTGGAACAACGAAAAATAAGCTTAAAACTAGAATAGCTGGACACCGATCGGATATCCAATGTCAAAAATCTAATATCACGTATAAAACAGCAAGGGGACAAGGGATGACGAAAAATCGTTCCAATATACATTTATAAAACAGCACTTGCGGCCCACTGTGCGGAGAGCGGACATAAACCTGACTGTGACGCTGTGAGCATACTACAGCAAGAACGACATTACAACAAACGTTTTACTTTAGAGATGCTCCACATAATAGACACAAACGAGAATAAGAGACTGAATTATAAGCAAGATTCGGAAGCCATTGCACACCTTTACCGACATCTGCTTGACTCGCGAAAATCAATTCACAACAGCATGCCGAACTGACCAGTTGCTTTGCATACAACAGCTGAAGTAATGTATGTATGTTTATACGAATTATCTTTGTTTATATGTACATATGTATACTTTTATACTTATCTGTGAAAAACTAGTGTTAAATAAATATTATATATTTTTGTTGTAGTCCCTGATGACGATTTCCGTTGGAAATCGAAATATATTGGAAAAAACTAAAACAACGTGTTTTTTAATACAACTGACCTAGAGCCAGCTTTAACAATAAATTGTTAAAAACAAATAATATTTAATTAACAAAATATAAAATTAAAAATAATAAATTGTCCCCGAACCTGCGTCGCTCACTTTGTACTCGAGACAATTACTACCTATGCTATTGCGATATTTATACAAGCGCTGTCAAATCCTGTACTTAACATGTATGCAAATGTGTTTTCACCACATATCATTGGTGAACTTTTTGTGATTTTCTCTTACAGAATCCCGCACTTATCTAAAGTCACAATAATTGTCTCTAATGGAAAATCTCAAATTTAGTGACTTGAGATGAGACAGACTTACAGAATACAGCCATTAAGCCACTAGTGGAGAACCATAAAACTACACTACTTCCCTTACATTTAAAGCCCGGTCTTTTCAAAAATTTCGTAAGAGCTTTGCAGAAAAATGGCTATAATCGCGAAATTGATCATCTGAAGTCATCGTTTCCACACTTATCAGATGCCAAAATAAAAGGTGTGTTTCGGGGCTCGCAAATAATAAAAAAATTTTAAGACGCCAGTTTTTTTTATATTCATTTTATACGCCATGGAGTTTGCTGCTCTTTAAATCCATAAAAAATTACCTTGGGCTCTCCGATCGGTGCATGATAGCAAACTGCCAGTTAAAAAGCGAGTCCGAACGCTTTGTAGCTTGCTGGCTGTGTGATGGACTTGTCCACGCCAAGTGCACTGGGTTAACCGGTAGAATAGCTGACCTGCTTAACGAAGGAAAAGGCCTGCGCTGGTCTTGTTCCAAATGCCGGTCGACGGAAGTTGATCTGTGTAAAATCTTTAGGCATATCAGAAACGGTTTTTCTGAAATAAGCAAAGATTTTTCATTGCTGACTGAAAAGTTCCAAAAATATGAAAATATTTTCAAAACCTTGGAAACTTTGGAGAATTCGCCTCATTTGGAATGCCCTGATCATCGCGAAAACAAGCGCAGGCGTACGGATGATCGGCCTACTACCTCAACAGTCCCGAACTTGCCTCAACCCCTTGAACTTATAGATTTGGCTTCTCCAGTTCCTAGTACGGTTGTCCGAGCAACGTCGAAGAACGCCCCTTCAAAAATGTCCACTAGGAAAAACCAGGAAATTCCAACTATTGCAATGGAGTCTGAACCAATCGTTGGTAAGCTGGTTGTGGTTCCTCGCAAAAAATCTATTTTTGTGTCTAGGTTCCATCCAGACACTACCGAGGATGATTTGTTGTACCATATTTCTTCCAAAGTTAAAGATCAAAGCGTAACTGTTAGAAAATTTAATTTCACATATCAAAGAAGTATGTCTTTTTAAGATTGATGTATCTGGGAAAGATTTCGATACTCTTTTGGACAGCTCTTTTTGGCCTCCCGGGGCTCTTGTGCGGGAGTTTGAATACAGACCGAATAGGAATGTTCAAAATGTAGCGAAAATTTCTCGTAATAACGTTGAGTCAAAAAACTGAGCACTAAATCCGTGAATATCTTTTATCAAAATGTCAGAGGTCTAAATACCAAATTAACTGATCTCTTTTTGAAATCTTTTCATTGTAATTATAACGTAATTGCTTTTACCGAAACTTGGCTAAAACCTCATGTTTTCAATTCAGAGTTTTTATGTAATGAATATCAAGTATATAGAAATGATCGCTTGAACAGAGTCGGGGGTGGTGTTCTACTTGCCGTTCATTCCTCCATCCCTTCAGAAGAGGTTAATATTCCTAACATCGATTTCATGGAGTTCAAATGCATCCGCCTTCAACTAGACAACGTCTCTATGTACTTATATGTTTGCTACATCCCTCCAGCATCAGATTTTTCAGTCTACATGCAACATGTCTCTCTGCTCAAAACTGTTAACCTTATGACTAAAGCTTCAGATTCAATTATTGTTTTGGGTGATTTTAACTTACCTCATATATCGTGGAACATATCTGATGGTAACATTATTCCAAATCCGTCCAAACTGGGGTTCAATGACTTTTTAGATGGAATTTCCGATCTTTGCCTTAATCAAATAAATGTTACCGCTAACAAGTTTGGGAAAGTCTTAGTTGTGATCCGTTGGTTTTACCAGAAGACCTTTACCACCCTTCTATGGAAATAGTCTACGAAACCATAAGTAATGGCCAAGGCACTCAATGCTACTCATGTAGTAGCTTTGATTATAACTTTTCCAAAGCAAACTACAAGAAATTAAATAAAGAACTGTCTAAATTAACTTGGCCTGAATTTGGTTGTGATATCGATCTAAACGTCTCACATTTCAATCACACTATTTACTGCCTATTTGAGAAGTTTATTCCTAAACGTAAAGTAACTTATGATCATCCTACGCAAGCTTGGTTTACTAAAGAGCTTAAGGCTCTTAAAAATGGGAAAACGCGATCATTTAATTTATATAAGAAATCCGGATTAAATAAACATTACCTACTGTATTCCATTCTACGTCAGAAGTACATAGATTTAAATAAGAAGTGCTATAAAGCTTATATCTCTACGAAAAGAGACATTATTCTCAATCCTAAGTCATTTTATGGTTTCGTAAATTCTAAACGTAAAGTATCAGGGTTTCCCTCAGCCATGAAATATCAAGACATAATATCTAGCGATAATCAATGTATCGCAAATTTTTTTGCTCAATTTTTCACTTCTAACTATTCTGCTGTCACCAATTCAAACTTTCAAAACTATCCCTATAAGCTACACGGGACAAATTCAATTAATTCACCAATTATATGCGCCAAAGATGTTCTAATTTACCTTAAAACCTTAAAAGAATCTTTTAAATATGGTCCTGATAGGATTCCTACATGTTTCTTGAAAAAGTGTGCGAACCATATTTACCAACCCCTTACCAATTTGTTCAATCTATCACTAAAGTGTGGTGTTTTTCCAACTGCGTGGAAAGAATCGTTTCTTTTACCGCTGCATAAAAGCGGGAGTAGGTCTTCTATAGAGAACTATCGTGGCATCGCAAAGCTTTCTGCCATCCCAAAATTGTTTGAAGCTATTGTTACAAATCAACTTACGGGTCCGATCTCTACTTTGATAGCTGACTGCCAACACGGGTTCAGTAAGGGAAAGTCCACAGTTACGAATTTACTTGAGTTTACCAGTCATGTCTCAAATGGCTTTAGAAAAAATCTGCAAACCGACGTTATTTATACGGATTTCAGCAAAGCTTTTGACAAAGTGTGTCACTCATTACTTATTCATAAACTCGATCAGTTGGGCTTCCAGCCGGGTCTCAATCGCTGGATCTCTTCTTACCTTAGTGACAGGACACAAAGAGTAATGTTCAAAAATTTAGTAGCCGATGTCATTTATGTCTCTTCGGGGGTTCCTCAAGGAAGCCATCTTGGCCCGATTCTGTTCTTGTTGTTTATAAATGATATTTCTACAATAATAAAATTTTCAAAAATGTTAATGTATGCCGACGACGTAAAGCTTTTCATGTCATTCGCGTCATTTGAAGATAGAAATAAGCTACAATCAGATCTAGATGCACTAGTTACTTGGTGCGATTTAAATTATATGCCACTTAACCTTAAAAAATGTAAACACATGGGTTTTTGGCGTGGAATTTCTCAGCCGGCTTCCTATACAATTAAAAATTATAGTCTTGAGCAAGTGTATGATTTTGTTGACCTGGGGGTTACTATGGACTATAAACTCAGTTTCAACCGCCATATTAATACAACAGTCAATAAGGCTAGAGGTGTCCTAGCATTCGTTAAACGATGGTCTAAAGAATTTAGCGACCCTTATGTAACTAAAGCCCTCTTCACTACATTAGTCAGACCGATACTTGAATATGGTTCTATAATTTGGAACCCGCGTTACCAGGTTCATGTAGATCGCCTTGAATCAGTTCAAAAACAATTTTTACTATTTGCCTTAAGAGATTTTCATTGGGATCCCTCGTACAATCTGCCACCCTATACGAATCGTTTAAAACTCATTAATCTACACACACTTTCTAGTCGGAGGGAAATGCTTGGAATTATTTTTATGATTAAATTGCTAAATGGTTCACTATCCAGCCCATTTCTTCTAAGTGAAGTGAACTTCAATGTACCGTCTCGTCCTTCAAGGCATTTTAAACCTCTAGTCTGAAAACAGTGCCGAACCAATTTTCAGTTAAATGAGCCTTTTCGCTGTTTGTGTCAAGATTATAACTCTCTTTCTGGTAGATTTGATATTTCAGACTCGCTTTTCAGCATAAAAAAATCAATCCTTTCTGTCCTAAATTCATAGCTACTAATTGTTTTTTATTCTTTGACTTCTATTTTAACTTTTAACAATAATTTTATTCTGTTAACTAGTTATTTCTTAATGTATAATCTATCCTATATCTACTTTACTTAGCTGATGAGGTTTTCTCTGTAGCTGAGCAGTTTTAGATCTCGACGATTAACAAACGAAAGCCTTTCAACGACTCGGCACGAACGAATAATCCGCGCGTTATGCGGATGCGCCCCTCGCGCCGGTCGGCCGGGATATGGTGGGTAATCCGTTGGGAATTATTATTATTATTATTATGGTCGATTTAGCTGGTACCTTCTTCGAGAAGAACAAAATGTACCAAAATGGCGAAAAGTATCAACTTTTAATATACATAATGAAAATAAACATGGGTTTTTGTTCACTTAATCTCCTATAACATTGTCATTTTTCTAATAAATAGGCCATTGACTCAAAAAACTGAAAATTTGCATAAAAAAATATGTTTGTTCCCCCATAACTCTGTCACTTTAACGTCGATTTCAACTATTTTTGCTTTCGTGGAAATGGTATTTCATCCTCTTAAAATGAAATGAAAATCGAGATGGTAATGGCGGAGATATTGACGGATTAGTAATCCTACTTTTTTTCTTCGCTTAAAAACTGAAATTTCAAAATATTTCTGAAACTGTTATACTTTTAAACTATCTGATTACATATTTGTCATGTATTAAATGTCGAGGATATTTTTTTTGTCGGGTAGTGTAAGAAGGTTGTTATGCCAATAATTAAGCAGTTTATACCATATAGCGGGTCCAGGTTTCCATAAGCGAGTAGAATATGTTTGAAGTCTCGGCCATTAATAAGTTTTGAAATTTTTTTTTTTTTAAAGTTCAAACGCGAATGAAAATATCGCCACAAATGAGAATGAATGGTTTTTAACTTTGTTTTGTTCTGTATTGTGTTTCATGTTTTGATATAATTTTTAATTTTAACTGACAAAATGATGTAAGTGTAAAATTTGGTTTTTGAAATTTTGATTGTAATTGAGATTGTTTTATGTTTTTATCAAAATAAAAAGGAGAATCCCTGAAGAAGGTGGAAAACAGCACCGAAACGCGTAGGGGGAAGAAGAAAACTTTGTTTTGCCTTATTTACAGATCGGCCGAAAAGTTCAAAAACTACTACTAAATTAAAAAAGAATAAAATACTAAATTAAAATAAAATATAAATACTAAAATAAATGTAAATTGAATGAAATAGTAAAAGGATAAAATAAAAAGAATTAAAATAAATGTAAATAGATAAAAGTACTAATAAGATAAAATAAAATAATTTAAAATACTGAATTATAATAAAATAAAAATACTAAAATAAATTTTAGTAGAATATAATATCAATATATATTCAAAAATATTATAATACTAAAATAAATTAAAAAAGAATAAAATACTAAAAGAAACTCTGTACCTACAACTAAAGATATTAAAACCAAACATTAAATGGTTGTGAATTAATTTTTAAATTTTAATCTGAATTAATGTTAATTTTTAATTTAGATTAAAAACATTTGTATTAAACAATACATTGTATAAAAGTACGTGTTTTATTACAATTTAGGATACTGGTAACACCTCTGTAACTATGCTTTTAAAATCAGTATAAAGTGGGCGTCAGTATAATTGTAAAATGGACATATTCATGTCAGTAAAACTGCGGTCCTTTTCCGCGTTATATGTCGGGCACTATTATCATAAATAGCCGGTCAATATAATCGTAACATAGCCGTCACAAAAGGTGTAAGTCCCTTAAAAAATGGAGTTATATGACTATTCATATGCCTAGTAGCAGTGACGGTGTGAACAGTACAGCTATATGTTTATCATAGGTAAAAATTTAAAAAAAAAATGCGAGATGTAAAACCACACTCAGGAACGTGATGGGGAAAAATACGTCAACTTTCATTATAGCTCCGGGAAAATTTACTAATCATTTTATCAGTATCGTTTTTGCAGGGTCTACTAATCATTTTACCCGTATTGTTTTTGCAGGGTACCAGCAACTACTATCATAAACCTTTCCGAATGCGTTTTGGAGCAGATCTCTTACCAAATTTTCTTCCAGAAAAAGAAAATAGTACGTATCAGTGCAAAAACGATACGCATAAAACGATTAGTAAATTGACTCGGAGCCATATGGTGGCTGCTCGATGCGCTCATGAGAGCAATAAAATAGCGATATGCCACTATCGGCATCGATGCAAGCTTAAAGTTTTGGACCAATGCCAGCTTGCTTGCTAGGCAAATGGAAGCTTCGAAAACTATCACAGTGAAGCGTTTCAAGCGAGTAAAGTAGAGCTATCACATACTACTGTTCCAACAAATTTTAACAGTTCTCGAGGCAAAGCCACCAAACCAAGCGTGCATTGGGCCAAGGCTATCCTCAAAGATGCCCCTGCAAAATTTCAAAAGCAACAAATATATGTAGTATGTTTTTTAGAGCCAAATCTTTCATTACTCACAATTAACAGCCGCCGGTGAAATTATTTGAATTATGAAAAAAAACATTACAAAATTTGCTCTTTTTTTTTTTATTTTTCAAAATTAAAAAAATGTATTGATTTTTAGTTAATCACATTAAATATGATTGTCAGATTTTAGTTGTTTAAGTTAAACTTGATAAAACACTACAATCTGGTAACAAATCGGTCCAACACGAAGGCTAATTGATGTTTTTCGAATGTGAAAAACTGCGAAAAAATATGCTCATCCTAAAACGCACGAATCTCTGCTGGCTGGGCTACTACGGCGAAGCCAACAAATCTCGGAAACGCGCTTCGAGTTCTGCAAGAAGCTTTAAATGCTTAAGTGCATTATTATTTCACAGCCACTTCCATTGCATGTGTCAAGTTCAACTTTTTCGAATAAGAGACTGCTGTTGTATGATACATTAAAATGCTGGGATTTGTATTACATTTTTTTTCAGTACGCCTTGTTATAGTTTGCCTGTATAGAGGAACTTTTTCCATTCCTTTTCTTGCCAGGCCAATGAAATAACATAATATGCCTGTTCAATTTTCACTTTATTTTTGGCAGGTACTATAATTACTTGCTTTTTCTACATAATCGTCTATCATGTGTTTAGAAAAAAACTCAGCTTTAAACTCCAAAAGTTTCCGTCGCCTATGTTTAGTTGAAAACAAATTATAAGTTGAGTGGTAAGAAAAAAAAAGCGCTGTAAAAAGAAGTTCGTTGACCGACAAATAATGCGAATGAGGCACACAATTTGTGTTTTCCGATCAAACATTTCTTTATATGTACCAAAAAAAAATTTGAGAAGAGAGAAGTGGCTTTCATAAAGGCTTAATGGGAACTAAACATAAGCAACATTGCTCTACCACTACCGCCGAACGGCATTGTTCGGCTTCATTGATAATATGCGTATCATGCCAGCGATGTCGGCAGGAAAGTACTGCCTATGCACAAATGCATTGAAATTTGTTTTCTGGTCACCTCTGCTTTACACTAAAAGATCGTACAGCCAATTTCTTTCACAGTATTTGCAGGAAACTGAATGCTCTACAAAAACGGGCCTTTTCATTTTTTTCATTTATCAAATAATTAAGAATATGTTGACGGCCAAATTAGGAACATTTAAAAACGTCATTAAAAATTCATAATTGGGTGAATATTTTGTAATTCCTACTTTGATTTTCATATCGGGTTTACAATAACAACAATACACCAATGTTTTGCAAGTGTCCCTAGTGAAGATTTAAATGAATTTAATGTTATGATGTATGTAAACCTTCCGGAGACTCATAGGTTATATATAGGAAAAGAATTAGGTTGGAATAAAAAGCTTTGAAAGAAATTGTGTACATTTGGACTAACAATCACGAAACTCAATGGATCATCTTATGACATTGCTCGACGGACGGTTTTACAAATTGGAGAAAGTGCGTCGCTGAAAGACGAACCCAAAAGGCTGAGCAGGCGTCCAATGTAGTAGCCGTAATTGTGAAGAGCAGCTCCATGTCAACAAGAGATGTTAGAATTTGCCAGAGGTCGGCATACCTGTCGTAAGAGGACTAAAATGGTAATGACTTCCAGCTCGATGGTTGATCTACCGATAAGATGCCTCTAATTTTCCATCTTCTCCTTTCCAAGAAGGTTGCACTGGTCATACCAAATCGGAAGTACCGAGCGTGCCCGGTCATATCGGCAAAGGACTGCCACTTTCGACAACACTCTCCAAAACCTTCGGATAGTGTTTTTGCCAATAAAAACAATAAAAACGACAACAAACAACAGAAATGGTATTAAACATACAAAAAGAAAATAGCTTTTCCCTTGCAATTAAGTTGTATGAAACGCGATTAACAAACAAAAACTTTTGCTTTTTGATCGACGATGAAACCTATCTAAAAATGAACTTGAGAGATTACCAAGTAACCAGTTTTATTACTTGAAGCCGGCAGAAGACACTCCAGATTCGGAAAAAACCATCTAGATAGAAAAATTTTAACTTGTGAATGTGGTCATAGATCCACACCGCTCTTCAAAATGGAAACCATTAATACTTTCAGCAAAAGTCCGGGCGTACAGACAGAAACGAATTTATTGACATAGATTATTTTTTTATTTATTATTACATACTTGTATTATAAAACTTTCTGTACGTCTGAGGAGATGAAGGCCTAGGTTCTCTTCCAATTTGAGGTGTGGTACTTTTTCTTTTTATCTAAGGATTGGCGATATCTAGTTTAATGCGGTATCTGTCAAGGTGGTTGAAATTTTGCCGAGAAGCTTTATCAGGAGCAAAATTCAATTGGAGAGGTTGCTCGCATAGCCAATGTTGTGTTTTTTCAGCAATGCTTCGACATGCCTCTTCTTATCTCACGGAACAACAATCTTAAAATAAGCTTTGCCAATTTACGCAAAATATTTTAGGATGAAAATAATACTCTGGAAATCGAATATGAATAAGTATAAAAATATATTACCATTTCTTGCAGCTAAAATTCCGCCAGTGGCAAAGCCACTTATTATCGAATTCCACGGATCCTCCTTTTCTCTGAAATGCACCAGCGCGCAATCTATAGTACTAAACATTCCACCCCACACAGCAAAATTTCCAGCAATCACAGGAGATCTTGTTTTGATAGCGGCCAAGCTTCCAACCTTGTTAAAATAAATAATAATTATTGGCTTTCATATATAATACCATTTAATAAAGTGAGTAAAGAACTAGGAAGTGTCGAAACGTTTATCCCTTTCCGATCATCAAATGATCATATAGTGGGATAGGGAGATGAGACAACCGTATAGAAAGCCGAAGCTAAACTTATTTTTTTTTATTTCTAGGCTATATTTCTTTCATATGTTGTTGTTGTAACGACAAAATGACTCCCCGAAGGTTTTGGGGACTGCTGTCGAACTGGCAATCCTTGGCCGGATATGAATCCGGTACGCTCCGGTACTCCCTTGCGGTATTACCCGACTGTCGTGGTAGCGATTTGGTATGACCAGTAGAACCTTCTATGTAGGTCATGTCACCCCTCCTTCCGTAAGGAGGGAGAGATGGGTAATGAGAGGTGAGAGGCATCATATCCGTAGATCAATCATCGAGTTGCACGTCATTACCTTTGTGCATATTAGTCGCCTCTTACGACCGGTATGCCTACCTCGGGCATATTCTAAACCCCTAACCCGCAGGGGGTATTTCATATCAGGCGGTCTAATAGCTGTATTATTATTAGTACCGAAACAAGGTATTATCCTCACTAACTCAAGTTTGAGAGCAGTGCTGCTACTACCATTCCAAGTAGGAATGATTGTAAGTGGGGCAACATTGCAGTTGACTACGGCATTTAAATCTACACCGACCGGAATCTTTAGACATTCCTGTTTCATTTAGATACCCCTGTTGGTGTTGTAGCGATGCTGCGCCCTGCCTATTCGTCACTTCCTTACCTAGCATTGTCATCTAAATCATCCAACGGAATTCCCAGAAACATCGCGGCTTCAATAGGGTTGGACCTAAGTGAAATTGCTGTTGGAAGAATCGGCTCAGTTGTGTCATGGGGAGACACATGGCATGCCCGGCAGACATTTGGCATGTCAGGATTCAGTCTGGATAGGTAAAAGTTTAATCTATTACAATATCCAAAACAAAGTTGGGCCAGCATGACTCTTGTCTCCCTAGGCAGTTGGCGTTTTTCCACGGCAACAGATGAACCTTGTGCCTCAATGTCGTCATTCACTGGGCGGGAGCTGACAAAGGAGTTTACCGGACGGATCTTCTTCAAGCAGGTGCCTGTTAAGGTGTTGCGGTTTGTAACAGTTAAACAGGAATTGCCTGGTCAGTATTTTATTATATTCTTTACCACCAATCATTTTTGCCTCACTGTGGAGATGGTGTTCAGGTGACATTAGGAGACATCCCGTGGCATTTCTGAGTGCGGTGTTTTGGCAGGCCTGCAACCTCCTCCAGTGTGTGTCTGTTAGCCCCGTCGACCAAATAGATGCCGCGTAGCTCATAACCAGCTGGAAAATTGCCTTGTATGTTGCCAGTAACGTTTCTTTATCTTTCCCCCAAGTACTGTCAGCTAGTGACTTGAGGATTTTGTTGCGGCTTTGTACTTTGGTGGCAATCGCGGCTACATGAGCACCGTAGTTGAACATGTTATCAAACGTGACCTCTAAGATTTTGGGGGTGTGTGACAGTCGGAAGCTTACTGCCGTCGACGTAGACGTCTACTTCCATGTTCACCTGCGCTGTCCACGTCGTAAATGAGGTGGCCGAGGGCTTGGTCGGTGACAGTGTCACATTTCGTCCAGCAAAAAAGACGGACAGGGATGGGAGGTATGAGTTAACTCTTGAGCAGAGCTCGTCTACAGAGGGGTCCGTCGCCAGGATCGTGCAGGCATCGGCGTAGGAGACGATCGAGAAACCCTCTGGTGGGGAAGGGAGCCTCGATATGTAGAAATTAAACAAAAGCTGGCATAGGTCACCACCTTGTGGCACCCCTTGTTTAATTATACGTGGTTTTGATCTTTCGCCTCTAAATTCAACCGATGACTGCCTGCCACTCAGATAGTTGGCGTTCCAACCCTTTATACAGGGGGGAAGAGTTGAATCCTCCAGGTCGTTAATGAGTTGAGCATGATTGACCGTGTCGAAGGCTTTCGACAGGCCAAGCAAAAACTAGCACGGTCCTGTCATTTGGACGATGTTGGTTGAGACCGACACCTATCTGAGTGGTGATGGCGTTTAGTTAGCGGTGTGGTAAGGGAGCAAGACCGTCTCCAAGGTCTTCCTACTGGCGAGGGGATGAAGTTTGTTGTGTTGATCTTCCGACAGGGTAGTAAGCTGATTTTTGTTGGAACGATTTTCCGTCATCCCTTGTCAAGTTTGGTTTTGTGACAAACCGCTTTCGGCGTTCTGCCATTTTTAATGCCTAGTTTGGTTCGTGATATCGGTCGATAAGACTCCACCTCGTTGGCCGGCTTGCCGGGCTTTAGTAGTGGCGCCACCTTTGCCTGTTTCCATTTCTCTGGAGTGACAAAGGTGGTCATAGCCAGATTGAAGACAGTTGTTAGATACCTTACTCCCTCTTCTCCGAGATGTTTTAGCATCAGTAGCCCGATTCTGTAACTTTTAACCATGCGCCGAGTGTTAAGCTCATCGCCAAATTTTGGCGTTTGTTCTTAACGAAAATGCGATTCTGTAACTCTCCTTTAACACCGCTAAACAGCTGACTCTTGATGGTGATAAAATACGGCGATACATCTCTATTCGCCGTATTTTGCACTAAATTACATGCAAACTAAAAACTAATTTTTTTACTTTTTCCAAACGCTAAAACACTTGTAAATATATAACCGCGAAGTCTCGTTCAGGCAATCGCCGCGTAAGTATCGTTGTCTCTCGTCGCTATCGATATTCATACTTACGTGTTTGTTTCATTTTTCACGTACATAAGTACTTTACCGTTACCTATATACATACTCGCGTAAACGCACCTCCAAAACAGTAAAAAAACTTAACAAGGAAGTAAAAAACTAAACCTTAAGAGTAAAAAGGCCGCAGCCTTCAAAGATGAACGGGGTTGATCCCCCCAACTCTAACAGGTTCCATGGCCAGACCAATATCTAGATATCCCACCCAAAAAAACTAAGAGAATACGGCCTACCGATTTCCCGCCTCTCCCACGTGCCCAGACCAATGATGATCTTATACCACGCTATTTAATCATATCTGCCATAGGAAACGAGGCGGAAAAAACCTGTGCCATAGCCTCTTACAACGTCTTTCAAGTCGGAAAAGGTCTCAAAGCGATATCACGCGATTATACCCAAGTAACACCACTAAAGTCGGGCGATCTCTTACTTAAAGCAAATAACCTCAAAGCCGCTCAGTCGTTTTTGAAAGCCACGCGTATCGATTGTATCCCCGTCAAAATTACAAACCATATCGGCCTTAATTCTGTCCAAGGCAGAATATACTCACGTAACATCCTAAACATTACCGAAGACGAGCTAACAAAAGAACAAGCGACCGAGAAGGTAATTAGCGTAAAAAAAATCATGAGGAAAGAAGGCGAAAAACTTACTGCAACGGGAGCAGCAATCGTAACCTTTGACCTAATACGACGACCAGAGATCTTAAAAATAGGCTGGGAGAGAGTCAAAGTACAGGAGTATATACCGAATCCAATGCGATGCAACAAGTGTCAAAAACTAGGCCACACAAAAAAATGGTGCAGCAACTCAGAATTATGCAAAACATGTGCATTAACACCCCCCCCATGAAACATGCACACGTAACTATTGCGTTAACTGCAACAGCGAAACACACACATCATTCGACTCGGCATGCTCTACCTTTCTCAAGCACAAGGCAGTCAACAAAACCAGATCTGAAAACAGGTGCACAACTCGACAAGCATGGAAAATATACAATGACAACCCAGCAGCGTATGTTATACAAACATACCGCAAAACAAGCCCAACATTTGCACAAGCCGCCTCACGCACTTCCACTGCGCCAAAATCAGCACAAAACAATCATACCACACCGCTGTTGCTGCAAAGTCCCAAGAACTTCAGCACATCCAAACAAAACACACAACAACAACATACCAGCAACAACCCAGCAAACATCTGCCCATCGACTCCTGAACTTAACAACTCAATAACAACAGCCTCATCATCTCACCAAACAACAGATACACCAACCAACGATGTAACACCATCCTCATCACTATCACAAAAGGCACATACACTGCCAACATCAACAAGCTCCACCGCACCAACAGAAACCAACCCCCAAACACCACCATGCTACACAGCCTCCAACAGCGACATTCACATGACCCCAATCAGCAAATTATTCACTAAGTATCCAGATCTAAATGTCCTAATCACCCCTAACACCTACAGAAATACCCTCCCCCAACCAAACCCAAACCAATAAAAAAAAAAAAAAAAAAAAAAAACCCTCCCAACCAAACCCAAACCAATAAAAAAAAAAAAAAAAAAAAAAAAACCCTCCCAACCAAACCCAAACCAATAAAAAAAAAAACAAAAACCCTGCACTCCTAAAGAAACCTTTCCATAAAATAATATATATAATATATCATATTATGATATCAATTATGCAATGGAACATCAACGGCTATTTCAATAACTACATAGACTTAGAAATTCTAATTAAAAACTACAACCCCTCAGTTATTCTCTTGAGCGAGACACACCTTTCCCACAATCTTAACCCTCATTCCCCCAGAGCATACGTCGGTCACTTTTACAACCCTCCACATATAACATCTAATAAACAAGGCGTTGCCATCCTCGTTAAAAAAAAATATTCCTCATGTTCTCTGCCCCCTTCACTCAACTATCTCACCCTAGCTATTGAACTCCAAACTGCGAACAAAATTTCAATAGTTTGCGCCTATTCACCTCCCGACCAATCTTTTTCCTCAAATGACTTCAATAACATCATCCCCTCTTCTCCCCATCCCTTTATAGTCGCTGGCGATTTCAACGCCTGGAGCCCCCTCTGGGGGTCTGCCTCCACCAACCCAAAGGGCCGTGCCATAGAAGATTCCATTTTAGTGTCCAACGTCGTCATTTTAAATGATGGATCCCCCACTCACTTTTCCACACACTCAACCTTCACCAACATCGACCTCACCCTTTGCTCCGCCTCACTCTCCTCCAAAGCTTCATGGAAAACAGTAGATGACCTCCATGGTAGTGATCACTTCCCAATCCTCACTCAAATCCCATTTTCCCGTACCCAAGCACTTTTCAAACCTAGAACTCACTTTAAAACTGACCAAGCCGACTGGGCTAAATTCGAAACCGCTTGCGAATCCATATCCTCCTCGTTCCCTGTCTCCTCCAACATCACCCAAGAAACCTCCCACATACATAAAATCATTCGATCCGCAGCTAACCAATCCATCCCACTTTCTACAACAAAACCTGTCAAATCTACACCTATGTGGTGGAGCAGCGAGCTATCAGAACTAAGAACAAAGAAACAAACCTCCTGGCATAACTTTAAACGTAACAGAACCCAGTCAAATCTTATAATCTTCAAAAAATGCAACGCACTCTTCCCTCGGTCCGCAAAAAACGCCAAAGTACACTGCTTTCAAGCCTTTACCAACAACATATCAACCTCTTCCGACACCAAGAAGATATGGACCGACTTAAAGAGATTCGCCGGCCTCCCCACTCACTCCAATATCACCTCCCTTAAATCAACGCAAGGCAATCTACTATATCCATGCGATATAGCCTTAGAATTAGCCAAGCACTTCGCCAACATATCCTCTAACTCCAACTTTCCCGCACAATTCACCTCCTCCAAACTTTCCCAACTCCAATTCAATCGCCCCCAACCTTCAACCATATCTTCTTCTTCCAAGCAACTCGATGCAGACTTATCACTCCAGGAACTTCAATTAGCTCTTTCTTCGGTAAAAGGAAAAACTCCTGGGTTTGATAAAATATCTTACCCCATCATAAAACATCTCCCACCATCTCTCCTCCACCGCCTCCTAAAGCATTATAATAACATCTTCACGTCTGGCCATTACCCAACCATCTGGAAGACTAGCTCTATCGTACCTATCCTAAAAACTAACAAACAGCCAGGCGAAGCCGAAAGCTACCGTCCAATATCCCTCCTTCCATGCCTAGGCAAAATCATGGAAAAAATCGTGGCGAACCGACTAGCATGGTTTATCAAAACAAATCAGTTTATTCATCACAACCACGTTGCCTACAAGAAGGGAGAAGGTACAACCGATGCTCTACTACACCTCGATCACTTCATTTCTGAAGCCTTGTCAAGAAAAAAACACGTCTCACTCCTCTCCCTTGATTTTGCCAAGGCCTTCGACCGCATAGGTATTCGAATTGTCCTACGACAGCTTGACAAATGGCACGTCGGATCAAGAATTTACAATTTTATTAAATCTTTCCTTTCCTCGCGCAAACTCAGTGTCCTTATATCCAACACGCGATCCCTTATACTACCTTTAGACAATGGCACTCCTCAAGGCTCACCTCTGTCCGCTATTCTATTCATTATAGCTTTCGATGAGCTGAGCACAATCTTCTCCCAATTCCCTAACGTGTCCCACCTAATGTATGCAGATGATGTCCTACTCTTTTCCAACAACTCGGATCTAAACACAGTAACGGCAACCTTTGCTGACATTCTATCCCACATCTCCGAATGGTCTCTTTCTTCAGGGGCTGCAATTTCACCTACCAAAAACAAAATGCTACATATTTGTAAGAAGCAAAACTGTACAATGCCAACACTTAGATTCAACAATGCAAATATCGTACGCTCAGATCATCTCATTTTCTTAGGTTTAACGCTAGACTCTAAGTATTCATTCAAAAATCATTGTAAGAACGTTAGGGAAAAACTGTATCAAAGATTATACATAATTAAATACTTATCAGGAAAACGCTCGCTAATAAGCTCTAATTTACTGGCCAACGTCACAAAAGCGCTCGTCTTAGCCACAATAAACTACGGTTTGGAAGTATATGGTCCACATGCAAACAACCATCTCAAAGTATTAAACGCTCCCTACCACACTGCCATCCGTCGCTCTATACGCGCGTTCCCTACTTCGCCGATAAAAAACATCCTGGCTGAGACAGGGTTTCCGACATTAGCTGACAATTTGGAAGACAGCTTAATGAAACTCTATCCAAAGCTTGCTCTTACCACGAATGATCTCCTGAAAAAAGACTTACATACAGCAGCTACACGAACGAGGATACCAAAAATAACATCAGCTATTCACAAATGTGCAGACTTCGCAAAAACCTATACACTACCCGTGAAAGCCTCGCTCCCGAGGGAATGTCAACATCCCACCTGGACACTGAAAAAACCCGCTTTCATAAAAGACTTAACCTACCTCACAAAAAAGACCACAACAGCAGAGGAATACAATGCTCGATTTGCAGAGATCGCATCATCCCTCAAACATACGAGTTGGCAGCTGTTATACACAGACTGTTCGAAAGCAGACTACACTTCTTATGCAGTAGTCAAGGAAAACGGTGATCCGATATCATACGGACTACTACAACCTTTCTGCTCGATCTTCACCGCCGAAGCAATTGCCCTTTTCCATGCCATTCAGTATGCTTCTAAATCCAGAGGGAAATTCACAATCTGCACAGACAGCCTCTCCTGCTTTCAAGCCATACAAAATGTAAACAACTGCAACCACATTATCGCAGCCATAAGAAACACCCAATTATCCCATCCCCACATAATAAAAATCATGTGGGTACCATCACACACAGGTATTCTTGGAAATACCTTCGCGGATATAACTGCTAGGAATATGAGAGATACACCCACCATCACGTCGAATTTAATGTGCAAGAGTGATGTTTATCGGCTTATAGACCACCAAAGGCAAAATAAACTAGCAGCCGACTCTCTCTCTCTCTATGGCGCGATATACAACAGGTATATCATCATAAACCTCCTAAGAGATTTTTGCGCCAAGCTTCTCTTCCAATTTGTGGTGTGCCGATTTGAATTTTCCCTACAAATTGGTGGGACCTACAGTTTTTTGCCGACTCCGAACGGCATCTACAAAGGAGACGAATTTTTGCTGAGAAGCCTGTCATGGCAGAAATACACTCGGAGAGTTTGCCAAACCCCTGCCGAGGGGCGACCCGGTTTTGAAAAACGTTTTTCAAATCACTTTTGATGTTACCTGTACCAGGGCTCGAACCATGCACCTTCGGTGTGGTAGGCCGGCAACACTACCTTCACACCACGGCGGCCGCCGGGCTCCACTATAACCACCATTACTCAAGGATAAACCCACATCGGAACAAACCTATCTACCCATCATCGATCCAGTCTAACTACATTACGCCATATACCCGCCTAAGAATCGGGCACAGTATAATCACACACGCACACCTTTTGCAAGGAAGGCAGCCAACCCCGTGCCCCTTTTGTGATTCCGCCGTAAGCATAATACATCTACTAGTATTTTGCCCTGAACTTGATCGACAGAGAAACCAAAACTTCGATGGCCAAGATCCACTGCAATCGCTAATTAATACTACGAATACTAATATCTTAAAAATATACAAATTTCTTAAAGACGCCGACCTTCTCCGCCGCATTTAAGTCAAACAACCAAATCTAATCAGCCAGCCGAAAGCCTCCGATGCTAGCGCTGCGTTTTCCTTTTAGCCTACTTGACAATTTATTGTTAATTTAAGCTTTTTAAAATAAAAATAAAATAAAATATAACTGCGATTGTTAACACCTCGAAAATAATACGCGACAGCTAACCACACGAAAAGCGTTAGCTTTTTCACCAATTTCACTCTGGTCCACTCCTGTTGAAGCCGCGAGGTTTCTTGGACTTCCGTTAGAAGAGCCTGATGACAGTGTTCGATGGGGGGTGATCCTAGGCAGGTTAAGTAGTCGCTACAACAACAACAACAACAAAAGCGTTAGCTAAAAGTTAGCGAATATGGAAAAGCGTTAAAAATGGTGTTAAGCGAAGTTAACGCTAACACCTGGCATTAAAATAGTTACAGAATCGACCTACAGCATGGATATACCGTCTGGGCCGATCTATTTGGAGCTTTTGAACCCCCGTATGGCCTCCTGAACCTCCGTGGTGGTGATGGCAATGGGAGCTTGGCTTTTTTTCGTTTGTGCGCTTCCCTTATGGCTCGCCTAATTTCCTTGTCAACCGGAGAATGCAGTAAAAACTGCCGGCAGAAAGCGCGCCCGCATCTCTTCGGTTTCCACTGTACTTTATCACCCAAGGTGATGGATATTTTGTCGTTAGGTTCGGTCGGATTTGACAAGGATATTACAGTGGACGATAGTTTGCCAACACCAGCAAAGAGGTTGCAGGACCTTAGGTGCTCCTCGCATTTGTGTTGATCAACCAGTCGTCTGATTCCCGAATTGAGGTCTAGAATTTGGGATCCGCAGGGTCCAAGCGCCGCACTTGGTCGCGTTCATTTGCCAGGCCGCTGCCTCTGCGGGGAAATACGGACGTACATCCCTAATTCTACCTGAAGGAATGTATTGATTAGAGGCTGAATCTATGACCATGAGAAACGCTCCCCTGCGGGTTAGGGGCTTAGAATATGCCCGAGGTCGGCATACCGGTCGTAAGAGGGGAATAATATGCACAAAGGTAATGACGTGCAACTCGATGGTTGATCTACGGATATGATGTCTCTCACCTCTCATTACCCGTCTTATCCTTCCTTACGGAAGGAGGAGTGACATGACCAAGGTTTCACTGGGTATAAATCGCTACCACGACAGTCGGGCAGTACCTCAAGGGAGTACTGGAGCGTACCGGGTTCAAATCCGGCCAAGGACTGTTAATTCGACAACACTCCCTCAAACCTTCGGGGAATGTTTTTGTCGTTACCACAACAACTCCCATGCGAAACGCTTTTTCCCCTACTCGTACGTCAGACGGGATGGAAAGAGCAGCGAAGGTGCTCTCAGTAAAGTTAATAAAACCAACCCAATCAGATTTGCTGAAATTAGTGAAAGTGACAGTCATGGGGGCGTTCGATTGAGAGGACTATCGGCAGGAGTTAGCATCGGTCGCCAGTCAACGCAGTTTATGATACCAGCGCTGACGATAGTACGGTCTGGCGAACTAGAACAAGCTACCGCGGGTTAGGGGTTTAGAATATGCCCGAGGTAGGCATACCGGTTGTTGTTAACAGTGCTTCGCCCTACCCAATGGGCTCGATCACTCTAAATTGTCACAGGCTCTTCTAACGGAAGCCCGAGGAAACGCGCAGTTTCAAAGGGTTGGACCAGAGTGATGTAGGTGTTAGAAGAGTGGGTTGGACTGAACAGGAGAAGACGTTTGGTATGATGAGGGAACATACCACATGCAGGGCATGTGTTTAGTATGTTGGGGTTCAGTCTGGATAAGTAAGAGTTTAACCTATTACAATATCCAGAGCGAAATTGTACTAGCATGACTCTAGTCTCCCTCGGAAGTACACGCTCCTCTTCAGCCAATTCAGGTGGCTGAGTATTGATAACGGGATTCACAGGCCGAGATATGAGGGATCTGTCTACCGACTCGGTGTGGAGGTCATTTAAAGCCCATTTATGGTTCCACAGATCGGCAAAGAGATGTGGTACCGGATCTCATCGTAGTGCTTACGAAGATGTCTCCTTATGTCTCTGGGGGGCGGGGCTACATCCAATAGATATCGATTTGGATGACTGGGTTTATGACAGTTCAGAAGGAACTTCAAGAGTTCCGCGTGCTCTTGAACAGAGCAATTTTGCCTCTTGATGGAGGTGAGACTCAGATGACATTAGCAGACATCCCGTAGCAGTTCTGATGGCGGTGTTTTGGCAGACTTGCAATTTCCTCCAATTGGTGTCAGCAAGATTAGGCGCCCATATGGGCGCAGCGTAGTCAATAACCGGTGGGCCAATAGCCTTATTTGTAGCAAGCAATGCTTCTTTGTCTTTTCCCCAAGTACTGCCGGCCAGTGACTTGAGGATCTTATTGCGGCTCTGTACCTTTGAAGCTATTGCGGTGGCATGACCAGTTAAGGTGAGGCCGTTGTCAAATGTCACACCCAAGATTTTCGGGATGTTGACAGTAGGTAGAGGTACTGCGTCTACGTGGACATTTAACTCTTGCCCCATCTATGCATTCCATGTCGTAAACAGGGTCGCCGTCGATTTAGTCGGATATAGGGTCAGATTTCGCTCGGGAAAGGAGCTGGACCAGTCACGGAAGTAACTGTCAATAGAGGGACCCTTGCCCGAGGCCATTATCGTGCAGCCGTCAGCGTAGGAAACAATGGAGACTCTCTCTGGTGGGGTGGCAAGTGTCGAAATATAGAAATTAAACAAAAGGGAAGAGAAAACACCGCCGTGGTGTGAAGGTAGTGTTGCCGGCCTACCACACCGAAGGTCCATGGTTCGAGCCCTGGTACAGGTAACATCAAAAGTGATTTGAAAAAGTTTTTCAAAACGGGGTCGCCCCTCGGCAGTGCTTTGGCAAACTCTCCGAGTGTATTTCTGCCATGGCAGGCTTCTCAGCAAAAATCGGCAAAAAACTGTAGGTCCCACCAATTTGTAGGGAAAATTCAAATCGGCATACCACAAATTGGAAGAGAAGCTTGGCGCAAAAAATCTCTTAGGAGGCTTATGATGATATACCTGTGGTATATCGCGCCATAGAGAGTAGAGAGAAGAGAAAACACCACCTTGCGGCACCCCTTGTTTTATTCTTCGTGGCCTGGATTTCTTGTTCCTGAATTTGACTGATGCCTGTCGACCATTGAGGTAATTAGCGCTCCACGTTTTAAGGCCGACAGGGAGCGGGGTCTCTTCTGGGTCTCGAAGGAGTGTGGGGTGGTTGACCGTATCAAAAGCATTTGATAGGTCAAGTGCCACGAGAACCGTCTTATGGTTTGGTGGGTGTTGGTTCAAACCATAGTTTATCTGCGTTGTAATGGCATTCAAAGCGGATGTAGTGCTGTGAGATTTGCGGAAACCATGCTGGTGATCGGCCAATTTCAGATTTGCAATAAGGTAAGGAAGCAGAATGGTCTCTAGTAATTTCGCAACCGGCGAAAGGAGGGATATCGGACGATAAGAATCTTCTTGGTTCGCCGGCTTTCCTGGTTTTAGTAGGGGAACTACAATCGCTTGTTTCCATATCTCAGGTATGACGAAAGTAGTTAGAGAGGTTGAAAAGAGTCGCAAAATAACTCTGTCCCTCGTGGCCTAGGTGTTTGATCATCTTCATGGCGATTCCGTCGGGTCCGATGGATTTTGAGGGTTTGGCCTTCATTATGGCTTCCTTGAACTCTGCGACGTAGACGGCAATAGGCACAGTGGAGTGTTTGTGTTTGTGCGCACGTCGGAAGACTATTCTCTTAGTCCTATCCGCAGGTGGATGCATTATAAACAGCCGGCAAAAGAGCTCGCGCATTTCCTGGCGTCCGATTTGACCCTGTCGCCGAATGCAATGGCGACCTTGTCATTGTATTTGGTCGGATTGGATAGGGCCTTGATAGTCGACCATAATTTGCCGACTCCGCCGGAGAGGCCAGTTTGTGTTCGTTGACTATCCTACGAATTTCCGCATTGAGATCTTTGATTCTGGGATCTGCGGGATTGATGAGTCTCGCATGGTCACGTTCTCTTGCCATCGCCGCAGCTTCTGCAGGAAAATTCGGACGAATTTCTGGTATTCTACCAGCAGCAATAAAGCGGGCTGAATCAATGACCTTGCGAAACTCTCTTTCACCTTTGCGTACGTCTGTCGGAGTGGGTAAGGCAACGAAGGAGCGCTCTGTATAGTCCGTAAAGCGGTCCCAGTCCACATTGGTGAAGTTGATGTATGTTAGTTTCTCAGTCGTAATGAAGTCGGTCGGTCGTTCAACGGAGAGTAGGATGGGTAGGTGGATTGAAGCTAATGTAAGCATCGGTCGCCAGTTGACAAAGTTAATTAGGCCCGCGCTCGTTATGGAGATGTCTGGCGAACTGTGGCAGTTACCTGCCACCCTGGTGGGGGCATCTCAATTGACTGTACAGAATGCTGAGTTACCTATTTGGTCTGCAATTGCGTGGCCTCTGCTGTCTGCTGGCAAGTTGGAGTGCCAGAGATCGTGATGTGCGTTGAAGTCGCCTAGGATTAGACGGTTATCACCCCTTAGCAACGCACTAATGTCGGGATGATAATCTTTAGGACAACACGTGGCAGGAGGAATATAGATGTTTCGTTATCCCTGAGATATGGAAACAAGCGATTGTAGTTCCCCTACTAAAACCAGGGAAGCCGGCGAACCAAGGAGAGTGCCCCCTGCGGGTTAGGGGTTTAGAATATGCCCGAGGTAGGCATACCGGTCGTAAGAGGCGACTAATATGCACAAAGGTAATGACGTGCAACTCGATGGTTGGTCTACGGATATGATGCCTCTCACCTCTCATTACCCATCTCTCCTTCCTTACGGAAGGAGGGGTGACATGACCTAGAAGGTTCCTCTGGTCATACCAAATCGCTACCACGACAGTCGGGTAGTACTGCAAGGGAGTACCGGAGCGTACCGGATTCATATCCGGCCAAGGACTGTCAGTTCGACAGCAACCCCCAAAACCTTCGGGGAGTGTTTTTGTCGTTACAACAACAACAACCAAGGAGAGTCTTATAGCCCGATATCCCTGCTTTCGCCGGTAGTGAAATTACTAGAGACCATTCTGCTCACTTGACCTATCAAATGCATTCGGCACGGTTAATCACGCCACACTCCTGCGAGATCTGGAAGAGACACCGCTCCCTTCCGGCCTTAAAAGGTGGACCGCTAATTACCTCAATGGTCGACAGGCAACAGTCAAAATCAGGAACAAGAAATCTAGACCACGAAGAATAAAACAAGGGGTGCCGCAAGGTGGTGTTCTTTCTCCCCTTTTGTTTAATTTCTATATTTCGAGACTTCCCCTCCCCCCCCACCAGAGGGAGGCTCCATTGTTTCCTACGCTGGCGACTGCACGATAATGGCCTCGGGCAAGGGCCCCTCCATTGACGAACTCTGTATTAGAATCAACAGTTACCTCCGTGACCTTTCCAGCTTCTTCACCGAGCGAAATCTGACCCTATCTCCGACTAAATCGACGGTGACCCTGTTTACTACATGGAATACGCAGATGGGGCAAGAGTTAATGTCCACGTAGACGGAGTACCTCTACCTACTGTCAACATCCCGAAAATCTTGGGTGTGACATTTGACAACGGCCTCACCTTCGCTGGTCATGCCACCACAATAGCTTCAAAGGTACAGAGACGCAATAAGATCCTCAAGTCACTGGCCGGCAGTACTTGGGGAAAAGACAAAGAAACATTGCTTGCTACATATAAGGCTATTGGCCCACCGGTTATTGACGATAATCGACCCGAGGGACAACCTCCTGAAACGGCAAGGTATGGTGTCGATCTAGAAATCATTATTATTTATATAACTCCTGCCACCTGCTGTCCTAGGAATTACCACCCTGACATCAGTGCGTTACTCAGAGGCGATAATCGTGTAATCCTCGGAGACTTTAACGCACACCACGATCTGTGGCACTCAAGCCTACAGGTTGATGGTAGGGGACAGGAATTGGCTGAACAAATAGACGATTCGACGTTTTGCACTGTAAACGGGGATGCCCGCACGAGAGTTGCGGTAAATTGTTCTAGTTCGCCAGACCTCACAATTGTCAGCGCGGGTCTCATAAACTGCGTTGAATGGCGACCAATGCTTACTCTTGCATCGGATCATTTACCGATAGTCCTCTCAATCGATCGCCCCAATGACTTTGTTACTTCTGAGAATCGCACTTTCACTAATTCAGTAAAGCTGATTGGGTTGGTTTTCTTAACTTCACTGAGAGCGCCTTCGCTGCTCTTCCCATCCCGTCTGATGTACGAGAAGGGGAATAAGGCTTTCGCATGGTTATAGCTTCAGCCTCCAATCAATACATTCCGTCAGGTAGAATTAAGTAGATACGTCCGTATTTCCCCGCAGAGGCAGCGGCCATGGCTAATGAACGTGACCAAGTGCGACGCTTGGACCCTACGGATCCCCAAATTGAAGATCTCAATGCGAAAATCAGACGGCTGGTTGATCAACACAAACGCGCCAAATTCTAAATCTATTGGCCCAGACGGTATATCCATGTTGATGCTAAAACATCTCGGAGAAGAGGGAGTAAGGTACCTAACAACTGTCTTCAATCTGTCTATGACCACCTTTGTCATTCCAGAAAGATGGAAACAGGCAAGGTTGTGCTACTAAAGCCCGGCAAGCCGGCCAACGAGGGGGTCTTATCGACTGATATCACTCCTCTCGCCAGTAGTGAAGACCCTGGAGACGGTCTTGCTCCCTTATTATACCGCTAACCTGCGACTAGCCGAACTACCACCGCGCTAAACGCCATCACCACTCAGATAGGTGTCGGTCTCAACCAACCTCGTCCAAATGACAGGACCGTGCTAGTTGCGCTTGATCTTTCGAAATCTTTCGACACTGTCAATCATGCGCAACTCATAAAAAAAAAGGCAAGAACGGTGGTGTTTAATTTTGCTACTTCGATTTTATGTTGAGAGGTTGTAAAACCTTATAAAAATATTGGATAACATAATCTAGTGTAAGAGAGGGAGACACAGGAAACTAATTTGGAAGTTATTTGTGACACTAAATAAAGTAAAGTTTAATTTAATCAATTTTTAATATAAATAGACATACGCATACACTTGCACCTGCATTAGTGGCTGCATGCACCCCCGCGGAGAGGGGGGGCCAGTCAGGGCAATTTCCCTGGGGCCCGGAAGGTTTTTGGGGGCCCGCCAAGGCAAAGCAGTATTGACAGTACTCTAATCAGGATTTCAAAGAGAAAGAAACGCGAACTGTCCTCGGGGCCCGGATCGGCTCTCTGCGGCCCTGGCTGCATGCATGTATGCACATATGTATATGTATGCAAGTTACTTAAACCAAAATGGAAAAAAGTGCGACAGGTGTAAAAGCACGATACGTGGAGAAGTGGCCAATATACCATGGGAAGGGGTGTGTGGTAAATATTACCACATGTTCTGGGTTGGACCAATACATCATTGATAAACTGCAGGAATGTGAAATGCTAAGATTTAAGTGCTGACTGTGTACAGTTAGTACATAATGTAGATGACATATTAAAAGACATGCAAATGGTAGTAAAGCAAAATGGACAACAACTAAAAGAGTATAGAAGTGACAATGCACTTAGAAAGAACGAAAAAGAAATAAAGCATCTTCTTCAAGTGGTGGAAGCAGCCTTCAGTGAAAGAATTAGAGCTATGCAAAAAGCGCAAGAATCGTGCGAAAAAAGTGTGAAAGAGATTAGTAAAATACGTGAAATAGCAGTGAACAGGTATGTGTCGAATTAAAAACTAACAAAGATGACAATAAGAAAATGATCGAAGCAATAAGCAACGAAAACAAAAAAATGTGCAATGAACTGAAGCAGAATGTCAATAATGTTGAAGCAAAAATATCGTATGCGAATATAACAAAAAGTAGTAAACAAAAAAAGGAAGCGTTGCCAGAGATAAAAAAAATCATCCACTAATAGTGAAACCGAGCAAAAAACAAGATGCGGAAAGAACAAAAAATTACCTTAATTCAAAAGTAGACCCTAAAGAGCTGCAAATAACGAATATAGTAACTAGGCAAAGTGGGGTAGTTATAGTTGAAAGTAATAATGATCAAGAACGTGATAAAATTAAAAATGCCATCGAGACTAATCTTGGAAATACCTATGAGGTTAAGATCCCTAAGAAAGTGAAACCGACAGTTGTTGTATCGGGTATAAACTTTAAATATGGTAGTGATGAGCTGGCGCAGAGAATTAAACGACTAAATGCGTGTCTTACTAAAACTGACATTAAAATTATAAAACAGTATGAAAAGAAAAAGGGTTCGAATGTGTATTACAACGCAGTACTGGAAGTGGACGTAGAAGCTTTCACGAATATACTAGCTGGAGAAAGGATAAATGTAGGCTGGGAACGGTGCAGAGTGTATGATGCAGTCCAAGTACTTTGTTGTTTTAAATGCAAAGGCTTTCATCATAAGGCCAGTGACTGTAAAGAAAGGGAAGTGTGCACTAAATGTCTGGGTGAACACAAACATACGCAATGCGATAAGGAGCCAATCAGGAAATGTATCAATTGTATAAAGGCAAATAAGGACCTGAATCTTGGGCTTGGTGATAACCATGATACTATGGATAGAGCATGTCCTGTATATCAGCAAAAATTTTCCGCAAGGAAAAAAAAGATTATTAGCAACCAAAGCATAAAAAGTACAAAAATCGAAGTAGTGGGGTGCATAGCTTAGAATGTATATATCTCAATATTTGTAGTATAACAGCAAATAAAACTGAACTGGAGAGGCTTGTCGAAACAAGAAAACCAAACATTGTACTATGCGCAGAAACATGCACAACTGAACTTATAATGGATACCGAATTAATATTCCGACATACAAATGTATTCGTTGCGATTCCCATAGTAGACATACGGGTGGGGTTTTGATGTATGTTCGTGAAAATTTAGAGTTTAGTATAGTCTGCAATATTACCATTAACATGAATATATGGTGCATTATTATAAATATCAAAAATGTGCGTTAAAATGGCAAATTGGTGTACTTTATCACTCACCAAGTAGCAGTGACGCCGACTTTATTACGTTTTTAGACGAAATCCTGACTGAAAACCTCAAGGAATCAGACAATAATATTATAATTGGAGATTTTAACATCAATATGAATGTCAACTATCTGAGTGGTCGGCAGTCATCGGTTGAATTTAGAGGCGAAAGATCAAAACCACGTATAATTAAACAAGGGGTGCCACAGGGTGGTGTCCTATCACCGCTTTTGTTTAATTATTACATATCGAGGCTCCCTTCCCCACCAGAAGGCGTCTCGATCGTCTCCTACGCCGATGACTGCACGATCCTGGCGACTGGCCCCTCCGTTGACGAGCTCTGCTCAAGAATTAATTCCTACCTTCCATCCCTATCCGGGTTTTTCGCTGCACGAAATCTGACATTGTCACCGACCAAATCCTCGGCCACCTTATTCACGACGTGGACATCGCAGGCGAACATGGAATTAGACGTCTACCTTGACGGCATTAAGCTTCCGACTGTCACACACCCCAAAATCTTAGGGGTCACGTTTGATAACATGTTCAAATACGGTGCTCATGTAACCGCGATTGCCACCAAAGTACAAAGCCGTAACAAAATCCTCAAGTCACTAGCTGGCAGTACTTGGGGGAAAGACAAAGAAACGTTACTGGCAACGTACAAGGCAATCGGCCAGCCGGTTCTGAGCTACGCGACGCCTATATGGTCGCCGGGGTTATCAGACACACATTGGAGGAGGTTGCAGGCTTGCCAAAACACCGCACTCAGAACTGCCACGGGGTGCCTCCTTATGTCTCCTGAGCACCAGCTTCATAGTGAGGCAAAATTGCTTGATGTTAAAGAGCATTGCGAGATGTTGACCAGGCAATTCCTGTTCAACTCCTATAAACCGGAGCATCCGAGCAGGAGCCTGCTCAACGAAAATCCGCCTCCCAGGAGAATAAGGAGTCACCTCCGTAAGCACTATGACGAGATCCGGCACCACATTTCCTCGCCGTTTGATCCAATGGTGCACCGGCGGGCCCTCAGTCTCATCCACACGGAGTCGGTAAACTCCTTTGTCAGGTCCCGTCCAGTGAATGCAGTCCTACAAGCACAAGCTCCACCTGTTGCCGACGAGGAACGCGAACTGCCTAGGGAGACAAGAGTCACGCTGGCTCAACTTCGTTCTGGATATTGTAACAGACTAAACTCTTACCTATCAAAACTGAACCCTGACATGCCGAATGTCACATTCCCACAACAGCCGGTTCTATCGCACCGGAATGACCCGGGTTTTTTTACCCGGCCAAGGGCTGTTATTTCAGTGTAACCCTGTCAAATCTGTCCCGTCCCACCCTTAAATTGTCATCCTCGGAGCTAACCCTGGCAGCTGGGTTGCTCCATTGTCTCTTATTACGAGCTGGGGTCGAACCCAACCCTGGACCAAGAGATTGGATCTGCTGCGTTTGCTGGAAGAAAATTTATATTAAACGTTCGCATTCGGTACAATGCGCCAACTGTAAGAGATGGTTACATAAATGTGGATGATCAGGGTTTAACCCTGCCATTCACAGACCCCGTACTTTCTTTAGTACTTTTGAGGCACCATGCTGTACATGTCCAGGGACGTCCCGCGGTAGTCGCCGCTCTTGCAGTCCCTTACCGCTTCACGTGGGTCAAGAAACCCAACCTCAAACTCCATCGGACCCGACGGAATCGCCATGAAGATGATCAAACACCTAGGCCACGAGGGACAGAGTTATTTAGCGGCTCTCTTTAATCTCTCTCTAACTACCTTCGTTATACCTGAGATATGGAAACAAGCGATTGTAGTTCCCCTACTAAAACCAGGGAACCCGGCGAACCAAGGAGAGTCTTATCGCCCGATATCCCTCCTTTCGCCGGTAGCGAAATTACTAGAGACCATTCTGCTCCCTTACTTCATTGCAAATCTGAAATTGGCCGATACCAGCATGGTTTAAGCAGAACTCACAGCACGACATCCGCTTTGAATGCCATTACAACGCAGATTAATAACGGTTTGAATCAACACCTACCAAACAATAGGACGGTTCTCCTGGCACTTGACCTATCAAATGCATTCGACACGGTCAATCACGCCACACTCCTGCGAGATCTGGAAGAGACACCGCTCCCTGCCGGCCTTAAAAGGTGGACCGCTACTTACCTCAATGGTCGACAGGCATCAGTCAAATTTAGGAACAAGAAATCTAGACCACGAAGAATAAAACAAGGGGTGCCGCAAGGTGGTGTTCTCTCTCCCCTTTTGTTTAATTTCTATATTTCGACCTTATTTTGATTTATAAACGGTTTTTTTATTTTTATTACATTTTTTCCATAGTTTAAAAGTTTTCTTATAAATATTTCACGTAAAGATACAAGATATGCAGATCAAATCAAAGCCATTTTCGGTAATTCTATACGATCGTACGTAACTGCTAATATACGTCCAAAAATATCGGGAAAGGCATCAAACGACGCGTTTTGACTTCTGTATCAATAATCCGAAAGGGGAAAAGAAATATTTTTTTTTTCAGTAAAAAGTTATTGGCAAAAAACCAAAAAATTACCCAGGTCAGATCCCAAATAGGGGGCGTGATCCAAGGTTGTTTCGTACAGGGGGGACATTTATCACGCGCATTGGCAATGCGTCTGCCCGAATAAATTTACCGTTTTGAAAATATGTTATTGAGTGCAAGTTGTCGTGGCTTGCCTCGATTGGGTGTGCGCGTTAGAAAAAGAGGAATTTTTCGGTTGAGTTCAGTTCAGTTGAATACATGACGCGGTACCAGTGAAATTAAGAAAAGTATATGTTTTGTGTGCAAGGCGCCGAATTGCTATATTGTTGTGAGCGAGATTTGTATGAAAATATATGTATTGCGCGCCTGGGCAACATACATATGTAATATGTATAGATAATGTGAAATTAATAAAAAGGGTTTTTTTCTGGCTTCGGCCCTTTTCCCTTGAACCGTGTGGTGTTTTCTTTGTTGTTGTGCGAGTACGCACGTAAGTATGTACATACCTACGAAACATTATGGTCCATGTCGAGCCGAATGGTGATCGGCTGAAAACAACAAAAATAAAGTCCTTGGCTTGAGTGCGTGGTTAAAAGAGTATCAGAGCCGTCAACAGCTAGTGTGTGCGCGACATTTTTAAAATCGGAAAAAATCAGAAAATTAAAGACAATAAAGGTTTAAATTAAATAAAGTGTAAAAAGGTGAGCAAGATAAAAAAAAAAAGCCAAGGACATTTTGTTTATACAGTCCGCAGGTAGATAGAAAATTGGTGCGTTTTAAATAAAGCATATTGTATATGGGCACTTCCATCGTCACTCGCGTTACATCAGAAACAATATTTTACTAGTTAAAGTCACTTTATGCTTTATATGTAACATTTGCAAATAATATGGCAATATCGTTATATCCAGCTTGAGGAGCTTAATTAGAAATACCAAACTTTTTTTAAGTAAATTTAAAAAAAAATTTAAAGCCTACCTTAATTATTTTTAAAGTTATTTAAAAAAAAGTACCGTCACTCGCGTTACAAGAATTTCGTCACTCGCGTTACATCCGAATTATGAAAAATTTTAGCTTTCTAAAGTTGATACTTGGCTGGTGGGTTGAATAAAACTGCTTAATATTCTGTCTTTAGCACAAAGTTTTTGTTAATTTTTATTATTTATACATTAAACTGTTCAAAATATGTATTTTTCGTAATTTTTTTTATTTATTCTTTTTACTCTTTATTATATACAATTTTAGCTGTCTCTTACATAGTTGCCTGGTTAATCACATAATATGTATTTTCCGGTAGTATTCACTAACAATTTATAACCAAAACAAAATATGGGGTATAATAAAACAAAGATTTAAAGGTTTGTTGTTTTAACTTTATTGCAGAATATATTTTTTATAGAACAATTCAATTCATTGGTTTTATATAATGATTAAGTGGTATATATGTACTAAAAATAGAATGTAAATCAAAATGAAGTATCTAATTTATTAATTCAGCCAAAGGGATGTCATCATCATTGCTGTTGTTAGAGGTATACAAATGCTCAAATGAAAGGTTTTTTTGTACGAGGTTTTTATGCAAATCAAAAGATATCAGTTCCTTATGCAAGTGAGCATCATTCCAATACAGTGTGTGTATTTTAGAAATCCCTTTAATCATCATTCAAATCAAAATTATGGTTTTTTTTATATACTGACCAAAGACGTTTTTTAAGCTTTTTGGAACGCTTAGCGCTTTTAAAGGTATATAACTATTAACTAAGGGAAGTATTTATGAAAATTTGTTATTATAATTTCATTTCAGTACACTTGTTTAAAAATCGTCACTCGCGTTGCACGCAAAAAACGTTAATAAAAATGTTACCAAAGTAGTTAGAGTAAAAGTAAAACATTGAGACGAAAGGGCCGACCCGTCAATTAGAGAATATGGACTTTCATCAAATTCGAATGAAGATCTTCGATTTTAAGAGGAAAGATGTGCATTTCGTCACTCGCGTTACATACCGAAAACTACTTTATATTTTTATTAATATCTTCGGAACTATAAGTAGGCTGCTGATAAAACTTGGCAAATGTTTAATCGAGATATCTAGCAGTGATTACTATGTTTGGTGGAATGATGTGAGTTAAAAACCATGGCATTGGCGTCCTTTCAAAAAAAGGTAAAAATAAAATTTTTCTTTTTTAACGTATTGACTAATTTTAAAGGGGCATTTACTGTAGTTAAGCTTTTAATTTGGCCAAAGTAACACATTGCCATGAAAATTGGCTGTTTTTATTATACCCTGCATATAATACAAATCAAAACCAAGCAAAAAAAATTTTAGGTTTTTTTTGTTCTCCGCTGCGGAAATGCCCATATGCATACCAGGGCGCTTGTACAAGCATGTTGGATTCTGTGTTTTTTGGTGTGCGCAAGTGAATAGTTATTATTATTATTTTATTTATTACAGTCTTGTGGACTTAGATTAAATCTATGAGATCAGAATAAATACTATAATTTAACTATTTTATGTATTACATTGCATTTGGTTTTGTATATATGCTTTGGGTTTGGATTATCTTATATTTACACATCTACAATAATTATGTAATAACCTCTTAAAATTTTTCATATTTTTACAGTCTTTTAATTCTCTAGGTAATTCATTATATTCTCTTACTCCTTCGAAATATATACTTTTTTTTATCAAATTCAGATCTTACAATTGGCAAATGAAAATCATTTCTATTTCTTATGTTATAACTATGGACATCATTATTGTATTTCACACTATCATTTAGATAATTCGGCAGGTTTCCTAATTTTAAATTATGTATAAATTTCAATGTATAATATAACACAAGTTGCTTCACACTAAGCCAGTTCAAGCTGTTTAGGAGATCCTGTATGGGAGTATCGAAACGTTTTTTTAGTATACATCGCATCACCTTATTTTGTTTTACCTGTAACCTAGCTATGCTTGAATCAGCCATTGTAAACAAAATCGTTGGGCAATATATAAAATGAGGCTCAATGATAGACCTATAAGCTATTACTTTAAAATATCTGATTATGTGCTTGCATGTCCGAAACATAAAACCTATCTTTTTTGATACTTTCCCCTCCATGTATTTAAGATGCTCATCAAACTTAAGCCTGTCGTCTATTATCACTCCTAAATATTTTATTTCGTTTACTCTTCTAACTGTATATTTGTTGTATTGTTGTACTGTTACTAGTTTGCACGTCATGCCTTCTTTCCACTCTGCTATCACCATGTTGAGTGCGGTTTCACAGGAGTGTTTTGCTCTAAACCCTGATTGGTCGCTAATAATAATTTCATATTTGTTTACATATACGAGCAGCTGCTCTTTAACTATTTTCTCTAATATTTTCTCATCACTAGGCAATGTATTTATTGGACGGATCTCTTCTGGTTTTACTGTTCCTTTAACCTTTTCAACGGGTACAATTGTCGACGTTTTCCAGCATGATGGGAAAACTCCACTATTTAAACTTTCATTAATTATACAAGTACAGGGTGTTTTTTTAGGGGTATAGAACTTTGAATTGAAATAAAACACTAGAAAATCGTTTTAAGGTCCATCAATTTGGCTTTATTGGAAGGATAATTTTATGCCATTAAGGTTTAAATATGATTTCGGGCATGTGGCCGCCGCGGCTGGCTCGAATAAAGCCAATTCTACAGGTCCAATTTTCAACCACTTTTTCGAGCATATGGGGCCGTATGTCGGCAATAACGCCACGAATGTTGGCTTCCAATTCCCCTAACGTTTCTGGTTTGTTGGTGTAGACGAGCGACTTCACATATCCCCAAAGAAAATAATCCAATGGTGTCAAATCACACGACCTTGGTGGCCAATTGACAGGTCCATTCCGCGAAATTATGCGCTCATCGAATGTTTCCTTCAATAAATCGATTGTGACGTGCGCTGTGTGGCATGTAGCGCCGTCTTGTTGGAACCACAACTCATCCACATTCATGCCATCCAATTCGGGAACAAAATAGTCGGTTATCATGGCTCTATACCGGTCTCCATTAACGGTAGCTGCCTCTCCAGCATTATTGCGGAAGAAGTATGGCCCAATGACTCCACCAGCCCATAGAGCACACCAAACAGTCAGTTTTTGTGGATGTAATGGCGTTTCAAGGGTCTCATGTGGATTCTCTTCACTCCAAATGCGGCAATTTTGCTTGTTGACGTAGCCATTCAACCAAAAATGAGCCTCATCACTGAACAAAATTTTGCGATGAAAATCAGCATCGAAATCAATCTCATTTTCGGCCCATACACCAAAATCACGACGCATTGCATGGTCTCGCGGCTTTAATTCTTGCACAAGCTGGATCTTGTAAGGTCGCAAGCCAAGATCTTTGCGCAAAATCTTCCATAAAGTTGATGGACAAAGCTCCAATTGCTGTGCACGGTGGCGAATCGATTCATTCGGGTCCTCTTCAACACTTTGCTCTACAGCGGCAATTGTTTCTTCGGTGCGCACTGTTCGACGTCTCTGCGGATGCGTATTATCACATAGAGTAGACGTAGTGCGAAAACGATCCATGGTTAACCGAATTAATTGCTCTGATGGACGATTATGTCGACCATAAAATGGACGGAGCTCACGGTAAACTTCGCGAACTGAACCATTATTTTCGAAATAAATTTGCACGATTTGCAAGCGTTGTTCTTTTGTCAACCTGTTCATGATGAAATGGCAAACCAAACTGAACATAAATGACATTAGAGTTGCCAGATTTGACCACAAAATGCCAGTTTTATCTCTATTCGAAAAACAAACCTGTAAAAAAAACACCCTGTATAAGTGTATCCCAAGTACACCATACTATCTTTGAAAAAGCCTTCTGTTACTAATTTCTTCCCTCCGTATTTATTTTTTAGAGTCGCCACTTTTCTCATGAACTGCTCTATATTTATATTTTTAAATTCAAATAAACTTTTATTTATTTCTACCTCAGCTTCAACTGGCATAGTGGTTTCAATACTATTACGAATATTTATTATACTCTCAACAAAAAACTGATTTAATTGCCTTGCAATTTCATAATCTTCCTCAACAAGGATGTTATTTATAACCACTCTTTTTAACTGCGAGGTCTCATTGTTCATATTTACAGCATCTTTTAGACATTTCCACATTAGTCTTTGGTTATTACTGTTGATTTTAATTTTATTTTCCATGTATTTCTTCTTTTTTATCTTGATAACTTTTTTGTAGTGTCGCTTCGCATTATTATAATCCTCCCACGAGTTCGATATCTTTGCCAATTTCAAAAGTTCATATTTTAGCTTGTTTAGTTCTGTGAGCTCACGGTCATACCATTTATTCATTAATTTGATTTCAATTAGCTTTTCATATGTTATCATTGACATTGCATCTTTTAAGATGTTGTTTATTATTATCACTTTCTCTTCAGTGTCACAGTTGGTTAAGTTTGCAAGATTGTAACTCCTAAGAAGATTTAATAAGTTTTCCTCCGTGTAGTTATGCCAGCATAAGCGATTATCATACATTCTCATTTTGTAACTTTTTTGGACAGGCAATTTGAAACAGATTGTTTCGTGGTCTGATATTTTTTGGTAATCTAAGTTTCGTATTTCTATGTCATCACTATTGCTGAAGAGAAGGTCTATTTTGGTTTGCGATGATTCAGTAATTCCTGTATTAAAATTTATTAGTTGTCTCATTGACCTTGATGCGAATGTTTGGCAAAGTTGGGCCGAGTACGTTGATTGTAGATTCATGTTTATGTTGAAATCGCCAACTACAACATTATTTTCATTTTCACTAAAGTACTCTTCCATCACTTCACCCATATATCTAATGAACTCAGCGTCGCTTGTATTCGGTGAATGGTATACTACACCAATTCGCCATCTAATCGTGCTTTTTGTTGTTTTTAGCACAAGACACCACTAATTATTGTTTATATTGTCGTTATAAATCACTTTAAACTCGATCGATTGATGAATATATATTAGTACACCACCTGTGTGTCGACTGTATGAATCGCACCTTATATGGTTATATCCCGTAATATTTAGCTCAGAGTCACTGATATTCTCTGTGGTATGAGTCTCGGCACAGAAAACAAAATTTGGAGTTTCTTCTTCTATCATTCTCTCAACTTCTTCCTTACTGTCTGTAATACTGTTTGTATTGAGGTATATGCACTTTATGTTATCATTGTTTAATTGCTAATATCCAAGCTTACGCTTTTTTACTTGCAACTTATTCATATAACATGGACACTTCTTGTCAAATGTGTCTTGATTTATTTCTAACGGCAGGTTTAACTTTTCCTTCGCTTTAATGCAATTTAAACATTTATTTATTGGATTTTCATTACACGTTTTCGAGTTATGGCTCGCATGGCACTTGTGGCAGACTTCTTCCTTTCTGCATTCCGAAGCTTTATGGTTAAAACCTTTACATTTATAACAACTTAGTGCAGTGATCGCATCGTACACTTTACATCTTTCCCAGCAGATATTAGAATCTTGGTAAAGTCATCTTTTTCAGTTTCTATTATTATGTCATAAACCACTGTATTGCCTCGTTTTCGTTCAATTTTCTTCACAATTTTCAACGCACTCTCGCTTATATGTACATTTTGTTTTTTTATTGCATCAACCAATGTAGCCTCATCACTTTTGAAATTCACGCCTTTCACCATGAAGCTTGGGCGAATCATTTCTGGCACCTTTATTTCATATTCTTTCCCAATATTGGTTTCAATCGCTGCTTATATTTTATTTGGGGCTATATATGTACATAGTGGTACGTCTAGAACAAAATATATATATATGTACTGCGGTATAGCGGGGCTCTGGCGCGGGCATGTCTCGTTTTGTTTCAAGTGCGCGTGTAGAATGAGGCATATATGTGTACATATGTATAGCGGGGCTCTTGTGCAGGCATGTCTTGCTTTGTTTTTTAAGTGCGCAAGTGGATATTACGCAGTTTGGAAATCTCTATAGCAGTGGGCATGAATATACATACATACATATATGAGTCTTGCAAGTGGGCATGCGAGTGTATCTATCTACAAATGTACATATAGAAGAGTGCAAGTAAATATGTTGTAAAGTGCCAGTCGATATGCAAAAGAAATTGGCCAGAATTAGATGGGAAAATTAAGGGTAGTTTTGGCGGATAGTTAAAAGAAAAAGAATGGTGCAATGTCGAAAATGTGTGAGAGAAGTGGGCTAATGTGTGCAAAAGTGGGCTTGTTTATATCGTTAAAAAAAATAAAACCTGCAGGTGTTGAAGCTTAGTTTGGCAATAGCCAGGGATCGAATATAAATACATGCAAGCCAAAACATATGTATATACTGGTGCGAGAAATATGAATAAAATTTATGTGCAGTGAGCTTGTTTACAGAATTTTGCAAGGAGCAAGGAAACGAGGGCTAGAATACATACTGGTGCGAGATATATAAATAAATTTTACATTGTTTTGCAGTGAGCTTTTTCACAAAATTTTTATGATCGAGCAAAGAAGAGAGGGCGAGAATACATACTGGTGCGAGATATACATATAAATAAATTTTGCATTGATTTGCAGTGAGCTTTTTCACAAAGTTTTTATTGGAGCAAAGAATAGAGGGCTGGAATGCGCGCGCTGTGTGCATATATTGAACAATTACTAACGTTTTATATAAATCTTTTGTTTGTTTTGTTTTGTTAATTTCATTAAAGAAATGGCATCCCAGAAGAAATTAAAATCTTATGCAGCCACCATTCAACGTGCGCTAGATTTCTGTAAAGGAGCTAGCTTTGATCAACCTGAAGGGGGGCGAGATTGAGGTGCGACTCACCAACCTGAGATTAGTTTGGCAGTCGTACAACGAAGAATACGCAGCAGTGATTGAAGATTTGGGCGAGAAGGAGCTAGAGCACTTCTTGGAAGAAAATTTAGCCGCAGTAGAAATGATTTATTTTGAGGCGTGTGCTAAGATACAAGCAAGGCTGGATAAAGAAAAGCAGCTTGAGGGGCCAGACCACGCGAGCCAGCCGATTAATGTTCAGGTGCAAATGCCGGTCCAGCAAAACGATCTTAAGAATACCTGGTCCGAATTTGACGGTACACTAACGAAGTGGGCCGGATTTCGTGACCGATTCCGCGCAGCCGTGCACGATAATGACAAGATATATCCGCCGTTTAGGTTCCTGTACTTGACGAATTCCCTGATTGGCCGTGCAAGGCTAACCTTTGGTCAATGGCAATTTTCGGCCAGTAACTACGGCCAGGCATGGGCAAGGTTGAACCAAATGTATGACCAGAATTATTTGATTGAGCGAGAGCATTTAAGAAATTTCATTTGGCTGCCGGAGTTAAAGGGTTAGGTGCGAGAGAATGACTTGCGACGCATGTCAAACGTAACGCACGAGGTGCGTCGGCAGCTAAGAGCACAGGGGCTTCCGGTCGAACACTGGGATTTTTTCCTGGTTCACATGCTCCATGAGCGGCTGGACACAGAGACAGCAAGGCAATGGGAGCTAGAGCTGAAAAGCGACACGTCGAAGGCGTATGACATGCTGTCCTTTTTGGACCCACAAGCGTTGGCGCTAGCAAACACGGCTGACAACCGTAGGCGCATTAAATCAGCAGTTGTCATACCGGAAGCAGATAGAAAACAATCGCGTGGGGCAAGTCAGAGAGGGGCTAGAGCAGAGGCATCGTCCTCAGGTGCTAGGGCTAGGCCAATGGTCTGCGACGCATGTGGCGACAACCACATGCTATACCATTGCCCAGAATTTATGGCGCTTAGTTTGAGGGCAAGAAAAGATTTCGTAACAAAGAGGAGCCTATGTCCAAATTGCTTCAAAATAGGCCATTGGGCTGAGAGCTGCTACCAAGCGGAATGCTGGAAATGTCCTGGTAGGCCCAAACACAACAGTGTGCTTTGTCCGAACCGAGAGCCGAAGAAGCAGGTAAATGCTATACAGGTGCAAGGGCAGCGCAACAACAACAAGCCGAAGAGGAAGTTGGATTGACAACTAAAAGGGGCTAAGAGACTTGGTAAGGCTTAAGAAGAGGGGAGAATAGGGCGAGATGACAGCAAATTGACGAATATGTCGGAGGTGCAAGAGCCCAAGCCAAAATTAAAGAAGTATGAAAATGTAATAAAAAAATAATAGAATTGATTTGACTTATGAAAAGTATTCAGTGTCCAAACTTGCATAGTATCCGGGTTCACCAAAAATTATTATACTAACACGAAAGATATTTAAGTGTAAAACAATTTATTTGGCTCTATCAACTTACAGAGAAAAAAGCAATTAATTCTTAAAGTGTATATCAAATCCAAAACACTCCTTGCAAAAAATGTCCCGTTTTTTTTCGCTTTCTTCTTTCTTGCTCTCTTTCACGCTGTCATTTTTCCAGCATGTCAAGGTGCGAGTATAAGGTGAAGGTATTAGAATAACCAATTTAAGATGGATCTTAAACATGCCGGCCTCCATGCTGAGTGCAGCATGTTTCTCCTTTGTGCCAAAATTATGGTCAAACCTACGCTACTCTTACGAGAGGAATGCGCCTAGTGTTACATTTGGTTGCAACCGATTAAACTTCAGTAAAGGTAGGTATTGGCAATGGGCAGAGCTTAGATATTGACCTCTTGTACGATCCGGTTTGAGTGCGTACCGTGGCTACGCGCACTAAGTTATCTGATCCCGGATGGAGTTCGACAACGCGTGCCAAAACCAACTCTTGTGGTGGTACACGATCTTCCTTCACGATAACTAAATCATTCAGCTGCAGATTTCGTTGCCTTTTACACCACTTTGGTCGGGTTTGAAGCTGAGCTAACCAGTCAGTGGTCCATTTTTTCCGTTGGGTTTGAAGAAATTGTTGGCTGAGCGAGACATTGGCTGCCGATGAACTCTCAGGTAGTGCCAGAAGTGGGCTCCCTATGAGGAAGTGTCCAGGGGTGAGTATCATCAAGTCTTCCGGATCCGAATTCAGAGGGCATAAAGGCCGAGAATTCAGGCACGATTCGATGCGCACGAGAAGTGTCGATAGTACCTCGAAAGTAAGACGAGTACCATTAATAACACGCTTTAAATGATATTTGATCGATTTTACGTTGGCCTCCCATAAACCTCCGAAATTGGGAGACTGCGGAGGGTTGAAATGCCATTGAATACCATGACTGGCGATATGGGGTATGATATTTTCTTTGATTTCATCGACTAGTTTCCGCTGGCTCGCTTGCAAGACCTTATCTGCGCCCACAAAGTTAGTGCCGCAATCACTATAAATGTCCTTACAGAGTCCGCGCCTGCCGATTAATCTCTGAAGTGCCCTCAAAAAAGCTTCGGAAGACATCCCAGTCACGGCTTCCAGATGTACAGCCTTTGTCGCCAAACAAATGAAGATTGCTATGTAGCCTTTATATGTAGTATTGCCACGATATCGCGATGATTTAAGGTCGATCGCACCGGTATAATCTATCCCGGTTGCCATGAATGGGCGTTGCGGAGGATTAACGCGGTGGAATGGTAAATCTCCCATTAGTTGGGTGGCTGCTACTGGTTTGTTTCGGAAACATGTTACACATTTACGTAACTGCTGCTTCACGGCACGTCGAATGTTAATAATCCAAAACTTCTGTCGTATATGCGAGATCGTAAGTTGGGCGCCGCCATGTAATGTTGTTATATGGGAGCTGTTGATGACGAGGTTCGTAAAGTGATGAGATCTTGGTAGAATTATAGGATGTTTTTGTGCAAAGGGCAATAGAGCTCGTTGGATCCGACCCTGTAGACGAAGCACGCCTTGATCATCTAGAAAGGGTGCCAAGCTCATAAGATTGCTTTTGCCCTGCAGCGACCCCTTCTCCCGTATACACTTTATCTCTTTCGAAAACACTTCCCCTTGGACAAGCTTTACAATATTAATTAAACTCTCTTGAAATTCTGTGACCGTCAATGGTCCTGTGACACGAGTGGCTGCTTTCGAACGAGCATTGTGAGCAAATCGGAACATGTAAGCACCTACACGTACGGTTTTATGAAGAGACGAGTATCGAAAGACAATAGAGTCTTCAGCGACAGAGATGTGCACGCGGAGCTGCTTGCGCCGATTTCAGCATCCTTTTCCCTGACGTGGACTGATGAACGATAAAATTTGGGCCAATCGGTGTCGAACTTTCTAAGCCAGGGGGGACCATCCCACCAGAGCGTGAACGTGGATAATGCCGTAGGAGTTAGGCCTCGCGTGGCGCAGTCGGCTGGGTTATGATCTGTATCAACATGGCTCCACTGATGAGAGGAGGCTTGCAGGATTTTGTAAACTCGATTTGATACCCACGGTTGCCATCGGTTAGGGTCGCCTAGTATCCAATAAAGAACAATTGTAGCATCTGTCCAATAAAATATAGGCACATCTAACAGGTTCGAGGAGAATGCCCCTTTGGTCCAGGTTGCTAAGTCCGCTCCTAAGACAGCACCACTAAGCTCGATGCGCGGTATCGTAAGGGGCTTCGTTGGCGTCACTCTACTCTTGGCTACCAGTTACGAAGTATATATTGTGTTATCAGTACATTCTACACGTAAATAAACATTGGCTGCGTATGCTGAAGTTGAACCATCACAAAAGGCATGAAGTTGAATCGATCTTATGTATATGGGTGCATACTCGAGCCACCTCGGAATCTTGATGCACTCCAGAGTGGTTAAGGTATTTAAAAATTGTTGCCACTGATGATTTATTTCTGTCGGCAGTGGTTCATCCCAGCCCAGGCTCGTACTCTCTTGTGGTTTGTACATCCACACCGACTTGAGCAGAATTTTCCCCGTTATAATTACAGGTGAAATTAGACCCTGTGGGTCAAACAATCTAGCTATCGTTGAGAGCATTGCTCGTTTGGTTGCGGTAGAGTTCACTTCAAAGTTTAATTTGAAAAGAAAGACATCCTCCTGCGGCTGCCAGCACATGCCTAGGGTTTTGACTGTCTCGATATCGCGGAGGTTTAAGCAGTTCCTTCGCAGAATGTGCTCTGACGGAATCCCGTTCAAAAGGGTGACCGAATTGCTACTCCACTTCCGTAAGGGCATGCCTGCAGATAACAGTGC
Organism: Merzomyia westermanni; assembly: GCA_949987695.1. Classification (NCBI taxonomy): domain Eukaryota; kingdom Metazoa; phylum Arthropoda; class Insecta; order Diptera; family Tephritidae; genus Merzomyia; species Merzomyia westermanni. The sequence continues at coordinate 100,123,805 of OX465288.1, read as the reverse complement.
CGCCGCAACTTGGTCACGAACAGCCATGGCGTTCTCGATTGTGTCACTGCCGGACAACATATCATCGACGTACATTTCGTGCTTAAGGACATCGGTTGCTAACGGGTATGACAGATTTTCATCTTCGGCAATTTGATGCAGACCGCGTATGGCAGTGTATGGGGCTGAAGCCGTTCTAAAGGTGACCGTAGTGAGACAATACTCTTGAATGTTCCCGACGTTGTCCCGCCATATTATCCGCTGATATTGTGAGTCTTCAGGGTGCATATCGATGCACCTATACATTTTTGGATATCCGCCGTAAATGCGTATTTATGTTTTCTCCATTTCAAGATAACTGTCGACAAGTCATTCTGTAATGTGGTGCCGGTGCACAGAATATTGTTAAGAGACCTACCATTTTTAGTTTTGCACGAAGCGTCAAACACAATTCGCAGTTTAGTCGTCAGGCTCTCTTCTTTGATCACAGCATGGTGTGGGAGAACACACGACGTCACTGTAGGCATGTTTGCTGGCGTAAGAATGCAGTGGTCATCCTCCGTGGTAGTAGCAGATGTAAGTTGGTTCAATGTGAAGTATTCATTGATGCAGTTGCTATACAATTTGCACTGCTCTGGATCTTGTTCAAGCTTTCGTTCTAGGCAGTGAAATCGATTTATTGCTATTTGTTTGGATTTTCCAAGAGTCTGCGTTTGATCAAATAAATGTTTCATCGGAAGTCTAACTAAATACCTTCCATTTGGTTGGCGCGAGTGTGTTTGTTGAAAGTGGTTTTCACACCAGCTTTCTTCTTGGGAGAGTGAGCGCTCCAAGGGTATTTGTTCATGTTCGTAGAACCGTTGAACTAATGACTCCAGCTGAAGCGTGGAGTGGTGACAATGGATGCTTGTTGGGCGCTTAGCAATTGGTGAAACATTACCGGTCAATATCCACCCCAATTGTGTATTTTGGGCAATAGGTTCATCAACCCCTCCAATTCGAGTACCTGGTAGCATAATACGGGCAATCATATCAGCTCCGATAAGCAAGTCTATGCGGCGAGGTTGAAAGTATGTAGGATCAGCAAGATGCAGTCCATATATGTGCGACCAGTGTTGAGCTATAACCTTCTCACTGGGTAGGCAAATCGCGAGGGCGTTTAGAATGTAGGCGACGTCTACGGCCGCAGAAAACTCAGGATTGGTACATGAGCGAATGCTGAAGCTCGCGGTAAAGTTACAACGTCTGGTTTGTGTGCCACTCACCCCAGATATTTCGGCTGACGTGCGAGTGCGACCTAAGCCAACGGATTGAGCCACGTGCTCTGAAATTATGGTTGCCTCTGAACCGTTGTCGATGAGGGCACGTACTATCATTCCCACAACAGCCGGTTCTACGTACCGGAATGACTCGGATTTTTACATCCGACCAAGGGCTGTTATTTCGACTCTATCCTGTCTGACCTGTCACCTTTTCCACTAATACTGCCATCCTCCGAGCAGCTCCTTGCAGCAGGGCTGCTCAAAACTCTCCTGCTCCGGGCTGGGTTTGAATCCAACCCGGGTCCAGGAGAATGGATCTGCTGCGTCTGCTGGAAGAAGATTTACGTTAAGCGTTCACATTCCGTCCAATGTAATTCTTGTAAAAGATGGCTGCACAAAACCAGGTGCTCCGGGCTAAATCCCTTCACACATAGGCCTCCTAGTTTCTACAAAACTTTCGTGGCCCCTTGCTGCTCACGCCCTAGGACGTCCCGTGGCCAACGACGATCTAGTATCGCACCGTCACAAGCTTCTGAAATAGTCTCCACGACTAATAGCACCAATAACGCCCAGCAAGAAGTGTGACCCGCTGCCGCTCACGCCCACAGGCGCCAACACCTCACACAGCCGCTCACAGCTACTTCTTACGTAGCACCTCTGTCTCAGATGTGAGCAATGCCGAGCGACAGCCCACCCCCCTCCCACTTTCAACTTCCCCTACTTCTTCCAGCACTAGCACAAATGTAAGTCAAAGCAACCAGCTCCTGGTCCCTTACACCTTGTGCTCTGTTTGTCGGCTGAGACTATATACACCTGCGACATCAGTCAAATGCAATTCCTGCCATGGCCTGTGTCACTTGCTTATATGTTCTCAACTTGGAAACAGGAACCTATGGACTGATACGTACGTTGCACCATGTTGTCGAGCTACGCAACCTACAACGTCGACCGATTCGCCACCTTCTGGTGCCCCGGATCCCTCATCTTCTAGAGTGCGACGCAGTGTGCGACCCAGCCTGCTTCCACCAAGGCATACGCACCAGTCCCTGACCCCCAGCGTGAACACTTCTCCCCCTTCGCACTTTCGCGTCCTACAGTTAAACTGCAACGGTTTAACCGGGAAAGTGAGTGAAATAGTGAACTTCATGAAGCGACAGAACATCAACTGCCATTCAGGAGACGAAGTTAAACGCCCGATCAAATCTTCGGACTTGTGACGATAACATCCACCGACGTGATCGAGAGAGAGGTCTTGGGGGCGGTCTCGCCTTCATCACACACCAATCCGTGCAATATCGTCCATTTGAGCCCGACGTCGACCCGAGGGACAACCTCCTGGAACGTCAATGAATGGTAGTCCGGACGGGCGACGTCGACCTCGAAATCATTAACATCTATATATCTCCTGCCACCTGCTGTCCGAGAGATTACCACCCTGACATCAGTGCGTTACTCAGAGGCGATAATCGTGTAATCCTCGGAGACTTCAACGCACACCACGATCTGTGGCACTCAAGCCTACAGGCCGATGGCAGGGGACAGGAATTGGCGGAACAAATAGACGATTCGACGTTTTGCACTGTGAACGGGGACGCCCCCACGAGAGTTGCGGTAAATTGTTCCAGTTCGCCAGACCTCACAATTGTCAGCGCAGGTCTCATAAACTGCGTTGAATGGCGACCAATGCTTACTCTTGCATCTGACCATTTGCCGATAATCCTCTCAATCGATCGCCCGAATGACTTCGTTACCTCTGAGAAGCGCACCTTCACTAACTTCAGTAAAGCTGACTGGGTTGGTTTTCTTAATTTCACTGAGAGCACCTTCGCTGCCTTCCCATCCCGTCTGCCGTACGAGAAGGGGAAAAGGCGTTTCGCTTGGTCATAGCTTCAGCCTCCAATCAATATATTCCGTCAGGTAGAATTAAGGAGATACGTCCGTACTTCCCCGCAGAGGCAGCGGCCCTGGCTAATGAACGTGACCACGTGCGACGCTTGAACCCTACGGATCCTCAAATTCAAGATCTCAATGCGGAAATCAGACGACTAGTTGATCAACACAAACGCGCCAAGTGGGAGGAGCACCTAAGGACCTGTAACCTCTCTGCTGGTGTTGGCAAACTATGGTCCACTGTAAAATCCTTGTCTAATCCGACCAAACCGAACGACAAAATATCCATCACCTTTGGTGATAAGGTACAGTCGAAACCAAAGAGATGCGCGAGCGCTTTCTGCCGGCAATTTGTACTGCATCCTCCGGTTGACAAGGAAATCAGGCGCGCCATCAGGGAAGCGCACAAACGCAAAAACAACCAAGCGCCCATTGCCATCACCACCACAGAGGTTCGGGAGGCCATACGGTGGTCCAAAAACTCCAAATCTATTGGCCCAGACGGTATATCCATGCTGATGCTAAAACATCTCGGTGACGAGGGAATAAGGTACCTAAAAACCGTCTTCAATCTGTCCATGACCACCTTTGTCATTCCAGAAAGATGGAAACAGGCCAAGGTGGTGCCACTACTAAAGCCCGGCAAGCCGGCTAACGTGGGGGAGTCACATCGACCGATATCACTCCTCTCGCCAGTAGTGAAGACCCTGGAGTCGGTCTTGCTACCTTACTACACCGCTAACCTACGTTTAGCCGAACATCAGCATGGATTCCGCAAAATGCATAGCACTACCACAGCGCTAAACGCCATCACCACACAGATAGGTGTCGGTCTCAACCAATCTCGCCCAAATGACAGGACCGTGCTAGTTGCGCTTGACTTGTCGAAAGCTTTTGACACTGTTAATCACGCGCAACTCATTAACGACCTGGAAGATTCAAATCTTCCCCCTTGTCTAAAACGTTGGACCGCCAACTACCTGAGTGGTCGGCAGTCATCGGTGGAATTTAGAGGCGAAAGATCAAAACCACGTATAATTAAGCAAGGGGTGCCACAGGGTGGTGTCCTATCCCCGCTTCTGTTTAATTATTACATATCGAGGCTCCCTTCCCCACCAGAAGGCGTCTCGATCGTCTCCTACGCCGATGACTGCACGATCCTGGCGACTGGACCCTCCGTCGATGAGCTCTGCTCGAGAATTAATTCTTACCTGCCAACCCTTTCCAGTTTCTTCGCTGCACGGAACCTGACATTGTCACCGACCAAATCCTCGGCCACCTTATTTGCGACGTGGACAGCGCAGGCGAACATGGAATTAGACGTCTACGCTGACGGCATTAAGCTTCCGACTGTCACACACCCCAAAATCTTAGGGGTCACGTTTGATAACATGTTCAAATACGGTGCTCATGTAGCCGCGATTGCCACCAAAGTACAAAGCCGTAACAAAATCCTCAAGTCACTAGCTGGCAGTACTTGGGGTAAAGACAAAGAAACGTTACTGGCAACGTACAAGGCAATCGGCCAGCCGGTTCTGAGCTACGCGACGCCAATATGGTCGCCGGGGTTAGCAGGCACACATTGGAGGTTGCAGGCCTGCCAAAACACCGCACTCAGAACTGCCACGGGGTGCCTCCTTATGTCTCCTGAACACCATCTTCATAATGAGGCAAAAATGCTCGATGTCAAAGAGCATTGCGAGATGTTGGCCAGACAATTCCTGTTCAACTGCTATAAACCGCAGCATCTTCTCGCCGTTTGATCAAAAGGTGCACCGACGGGCCCTCAACCTCATCCACACGGAGTCGGTAAACTCCTTTGTCAGGTCACGCCCAGTGAATGCAGTCCTACAGGCACAAGCTCCACCTGTTGCCGACGAGGAACGCGAACTGCCCAACTTCGTTCTGGATACTGTAACAGACTAAACTCTTACATATCCAGACTGAACCCTGACATGCCAAATGTCTGCCCGGCATGCGGCGTGTCTCCCCACGATACTAACCATCTGTTCATCTGCTCAACTGAGCCCACTCTTCTAACACCAATTTCACTCTGGTCCACCCCTGTTCAAGCCGCGAGGTTTCTTGGACTTCCGTTAGAAGAGCCTGAAGACAATGTTGGATGGGGGGTGACATCCTAGGCAGGTTAAGTAGTCGCTAGAACAACAACAACAACAACAGGGCACGTAATATCGATTTTTGACCCGTGACGTCGTTCACTACTGTGACCATTCCAGTTGCCAAAAGAACCTGTTTCGCTTGCTTAGTTGAAGTTGTTGCTGCCACGAAAGTAAAATTCGCTGCTTTCGAGACTGTTGTTGTTTGGAAAGTTGTGGATTGAGGACCACTCCCATGGCGGAAAGACTGTGCCGCAGGATTCAGCTGAGGTTTAACGGCGGAAGTGCTCGGGGTTGTTGTAAAATGTAACAAAGTGTGATGTCTTTGTCCGCACTGTAGACAATTTTTGATGCTAGGGCAGTGAGAGGCTATATGCGAGTTGCTTAGGCAATTTAAACATAACTTAGCACGGTCCGCGATAGCCTTTCTCTCGAAACAATCTTTATTAAGGAACGTTAAACAACGACGTAAGATGTGAGACTCACCACAAAGGCAGCATGAACCTGCCCCCTTTTGCTGAGTAGTTACGTGGAAGCTTTTGCTTGTCGATTGTTTCGGTTTTGTGGTGTTCCGCTTCGCTACTATTTGAGCAGAGACATTATGCTTTGAGGTGATTGGGGCATCGTTAGTCTGTTGCCTGTTCTCAATCACATTAATAGAGACTAAGCGATCATTTAGAAACGATTCAATCGCGCTGAACGTAGGAATGCTGGTGTCAGAACCCAAATGGTGTTCCCAAGCTTTATGAGTTTCCTTAGGGAGTTGAATGGAAACGTAATAGGCCACTCACTGGTCACACTGGGAAATGGGAATTTTGAGTCGTTGAAACTCGTTAATACATACCCTAGCTGAGGCCGCCGTGGTGTGAAGGTAGTGTTGCCGGCCTACCACACCGAAGGTCCATGGTTCGAGCCCTGGTACAGGTAACATCAAAAGTGATTTGAAAAAATTTTTTCAAAACGGGGTCGCCCCTCGGCAGTGGTTTGGCAAACTCTCCGAGTGTATTTCTGCCATGACAGGCTTCTCAGCAAAAATTCGTCTCCTTTGTAGATGCCGTTCGGAGTCGGCAAAAAACTGTAGGTCCCACCAACTTGTAGGGAAAATTCAAATCGGCACACCACAAATTGGAAGAGAAGCTTGGCGCAAAAATCTCTTAGGAGGTTTATGATGATATACCTGTTGTATATCGCGCCATAGAGATAGATAGCTGAGTTAAGAAGCGATTTTATGCCATCTGAATGCTCCTGAGTAAGTGCCGGTGTACTGAAAAGCTTATTCATATGGTGCATGAAGAGCAGTCGGGGATTATTGTACCGTTTTAGTATTAGCTCCCAGGCAGTGGGATAGTTGGTTTCCGTGAGCTCCATTTGTTTCACATCGATATCCTTGTCCTCGGGTAGTACCTTTTTCAAGAAATGAAATTTATGTATGTCACTCAAACTTGAGTTTGTGTGGATTAAACGAAGGAACGCATCATGAAAAGCTGGCCAGTCTGTGTACTTCCCACTAAAATATGGCAAGGGTATTTTTGGTAGCTTGAGCGTTGACAATTGGTTTTGTTCCGAAGACGGATTCTGTGGAGGAGTTTGCGTCGATTTTGGCAGTTGTGCTTCCAAAGCATCCAACAGAGACGCTCGTAAATCAAAGTAGAGATCCTCAAATCCCGATAGAGTATCTTCTTTGAAGTATGGCAAGTAATGACTAAGGGAGGAGCAAACAACATTTTTATGACCTTCGAAAAATTCCCTATGTAACAATTCAACCTTGTCCAAACGAACTTGACAACAAGATTTTGTCTTTCTGGTACTTGAGTCCTTTTTGAAATTTGCTTCAGACTCTCATAATGAGAGGTCTGCAGTGCCAAGATGTCTTCGGGTGTAGGCATTGCAAGTGCTATACCAATTTACCTAATACTCTACCCCTACGTGATGGATATCAAAATGGCGCAACAAAATGGACACGCAGATCCACTAGGACACTTACCTCCTCTATTGCTGGCTTCCCATTAACGTCGCCTTGGATGTGGGTTTTACTGTGGATGAGATGACTCCGCTGGTAAATATCGCTCCAATGCTGCAGAGAGAGTCGTTTCCTTTTAGGTTATGTGTTATGCACGTTTTATCGTCCGCACAAATAAATTCCTTTCTTCTTGCTTTCGGTTGACTTCTGGTAATATTCCCCTCATGGGCCACCAAATTATGTGCAAACTTGCATAGTATCGGGGTTCACCAAAAATTATTATACTAACACGAAAGATATTTAAGTGTAAAACAATTTATTTGGCTCTATCAATTTACAGAGAAAAAAGCAATTAATTCTTAAAGTGTATATCAAATCCAAAATACTCCTTGCAAAAAATGTCCCGTTTTTTTTTTCGCTTTCTTCTTTCTTGCTCTCTTTCACGCTGTCATTTTTCCAGCATGTCAAGGTGCGAGTATAAGGTGAAGGTATTAGAATAACCAATTTAAGATGGATCCTAAACATTCAGTGAATTTCAATAAGGGGCAAGAGGAAGCGAGAGCATTGTTGCCAACGGCAATGGTTAAAGTTGTTATAAATGGTTATGAATCGGGGCTCGTTAGAGTGCTGCTAGATACTGGGGCACAGATTAATATGATAACTTTTACATTACAGCAAAGGTATGGTATAAATAAAGAACCGATCGGGAAAAAGATGGTTGGCATTGAGCGCAATCCAATGTAAGTGAGCAAGAGGGCTACGCTGGTGCTAAGGCCTTGGCATTCATCGAGTGTGCAGATCAAAGATGAATTTGGGGTCCAGGTGCGATGGTAGGTCCTATACATAATGGTCTAAATGGTGAGTTAGCTGACCCGAGATACTGGGAACCGGAAAGTGTGCATATGTTACTTGGGGCTAGCTTAGTGGCAAGCATTGTCATCAAAGTGGTGCGAGATGGATTGAATGGAATAGCCTTGATGGAGACAACATTGGGCGTAGTAGATTTTGGTGAATGTGCGCAGAGTTTAGATGAGCAGACAAGTGAGCTAGTATCAACGATAATAGAGAGCTAGATAAGTTACTCACAAGGTTCTGGGAAATGGAGCAAGTGCAGGAGTGCTCGGGGCGAACAGAAGAAGAGGAGCTGGTAGAGAAAATCTTCTTAGATACTTATTTCAGAGATAGCCATTGAGGGGAATATTGGCTAACGGTAGTGACATATGGTATGACATCATCAGCATATAATGCTGTGAAATCAGTTATACAGTGTGCTAGAGACGAGCAAGATGACTATCCAGAAGCGGCAGAGGCTATCATAAACGAAATGTACATGGATGATTGTGTGACGGGGGCAAATAGTGAGAAAGATGCGATCAAGCTGACACAGCATCTTAAACGGTGCAGGTTTTAGCCTCCGTAAGTGGAGGTCGAATAGTAAGGAGCTTTTGGGGGCGCTAGATTCCAGTGAGGAAGACTTTTTAAAAGTCGAAGACGAAATAAGGGTGTTAGGGTTGGTATGGTTGGTATCACCAGACCAGTATGCATTTGCCGTAAAGACACCAGAGCTTCCAAATAACATAACAAAGCGGGTGGTGGTGAGCTGTGTGGCGCAACTATTTGACCCAAATGGGTATATTTATCCGGTAATTGTGATAGGAAAAGTCCTGATACAGGACTTATGGCGCTTGAAGTTAGATGCGTCGGAATCAGCCTATGGGGCACTTATATACGCTAGAACGGTGCAAGATAACGGAAAGGTTGAGTGCAGACTGATAGTATCCAAAACTAGGGTAGCACCAGTAAAGAAAGTGACGATACCTAGGTTGGAGTTGTCAGCATGCGAGCTTTTGTCCAGATTACTGCTGAAAGTTAAGAGGGCGATGAATTCATTCCCACAACAGCCGGTTCTATCGCACCGGAATGACCCGGGTTTTTTCACCCGGCCAAGGGCTGTTATTTCAGTGTAACCCTGTCCAATCTGGGCCAGGGCGAAGCACTGTTAACAACAACAACAACAACAGGGCGATGAATTGGGGCTAGATTAATTATACTTTGTGGACATATTCGCTGGTTGTACTGCATTGGTTGGAAAAGATACCAAGAGATTTGAAAACTTTTGTAGCTAATCGCGTTTCAGCCATTCAGGATAACAACACAGCGAAAAACTGAAAACATGTAAGATCGGAAGATAATCCAGCCGACTTATTAAGTAGAGGCTTAAGGCGTGGTGAGCTAGTGGGCAGTGGGCTTTGGTTGAATGGCCCAGAGTGGTTATCCTTTCAATGGCCAGCGGATACGTTCGAACAAGCTAAAAGAAGAGATTGCAAAGATACACAAGCGGAATTTAAAGTAAATATCATAAGTACCTATCAGGCGGAGCTAGAGATTTTTGTGCCAAAAATGGGGGGAAGGGGTGAGCTGATTCCTCTTACCCAATACAAGAATAAGTTGGAGGGCATCTTAAATGTACTAGGGTATGTGAAGCGATTCATTGACACCAACTGGAGGAAATTGCAAGTCTGCCAAAACACCGCCATCAGAACTGCTACGGGATGCCTGCTTATGTCATCTGAGTCTCACCTCCATCAAGAGGCAAAATTGCTCAATGTTCAAGAGCACGCGGAACTCTTGAGTAGACAGTTCCTTCTGAACTGTCATAAACCTAGTCATCCAAACCGACATCTTTTGGATGTAGCACCGCCCCCCCAGAGACATAAGGAGACATCTCCGTAAGCATTACGATGAGATCCGGCATCATATCTCTTTGCCGTTTGATCTGCGGAACCATAGACGGGCTCTAAATGACCTCCACACTGAGTCGGTAGACAGATCCCTCAGATCTCGGCCTGTGAATCCCGTTATTAATACTCAACCACCTGAATTGGCTGAAGTGGAGCGTGTATTTCCGAGGGAGACTAGAGTCATACTAGCACAACTTCGCCCTGGATATTGTAATAGGTTAAACTCTTACTTATCCAGACTGAACCCCAACATACCAAATACATGCCCTGCATGTGGTATGACCCCTCATGATACCATACATCTCTTTTCCTGTTCAGTTGAACCCACTCTTCTAACACCCATATCACTCTGGTCCAACCCTGTGGAAACTGCGCGTTTCCTCGGAGTTCCGTTAGAAGAGCCTGATGACAATTTAGAGTGATCGAGCCCATTGGGCAGGGCGAAGCACTGTTAACAACAACAACAACATTCATTGATACGATCAAGGAAAGGTGGGCAAAGCGTGATAGGAGCAGAAGACCGTCCAAAAGGCGTAGACTAAGGGGCATGAAGGCAAGACCAGACTTGCCAAGGGAGCATGAAAAATTGTTGGCAATGGAATACGTATTGAAAAATTCACAGCAAAAACACTTCTCTAGAGAGATGGTACTGCTGAAGAATGAGAGCAGACTCCCGGAGCATAGTAAAATAGAATCATTACATCCGATATTAGATAAGAATGGTATTTTGAGAGTGGGAGGGCGATTAGCTGGAGCGGGGCTAGAGTATGAGGCAAGGCACCAAGCTATTGTCGCTAAAGGTTCCAGGTTAGCTTATTTGATAGCTGACTATGTTCATAGTCAGACCAAGCATGGGGCGGTGCAAGTAATGACTAATTACATCAGACAAAAATATTGGATTCCGCGACTAAGAGATGAGCTTAGAAAATGTTTGCATAAATGTGTAGTATGTGTGCGATATAACTACAAACTGGAACAGCAATTGATGGCGGATTTACCAACTGAAAGAGTGCATGTGGGCAAGCCATTCCTGCATTGTGGGCTAGATTATGCAGGACCATTCGGAGTGCGTGTGAGGGTACGAGACGATTATATTGATAGAGCCAAATGTTGGGTCGTTGTGTTCGTATGCTTGAAAACTCGGGCTGTACACATTGACTTGGTGCTAGATCTAACGACGCAATCGTTTATTGCATGCTATGAAAGATTTATAGGAAGACGTGGGCGATGTGCTAAGTTTTTTAGTGATAATGCGACGTTTGTTAAGGCCAGCAAAATGATGAAGAGAGCAGTTGACCACTGGAGGGGGCAAGAAACATTGGAGCATTTGGCGATGAAAGGAACTGAGTGGGGCTTTATGATTCCAGCTGCACCAAATCAAGGTGGAATTTACGAAGCAGCTGTGAAATCCATGAAATTTCATTTAACAAGAATTGTGGGCCAGAAAACGCTGGCACAAGACCAGCTAGTAACGCTTTTGGTAGAGATTGCGGCTATACTGAATTCCAGATCGTTATACCCATTAACAGATGATCCTAACGATGTACAAGCTTTAACGCCGGGTTACTTCCTCATTGGGGAACCGTTGGTCCTCCCACCTCCATTCATTCTGGACGAGCAGCCGAGAAATGTAGGTACGAAGAAGAAGAAGACAAATTATGATACAGCATTTTTGGAACCGATGGCAAGTTGACTACTTGAACCAAGGCCGTATTTAGGGGGAGACTTGCGGGGGTTTGAACCGCCCCCCCCCCCCCCCAGAAATGTTGAAACTAGCACGCGGTTTCATACATTTTTAGCACACAGTATTATTTTCAATGAGAGTTCTAGTGTGTTCTTTTATTCTCATAAATTTGTAAGGATAAAAAAAATTTACAAAAACTCGAAAATTTCTTTAAGGACTTAAGGTTAACACAATGTTATACTAAAGTTGCATAATTTACAAAACTGCAAGCTCCAAAATATTCTGAAAATTCTGAGACAGTAGCTCAAAGTTTTGACTGATATTCGCCGAATTTTCGCAAACTTTGCACAAGTTTTTGACCTTTATTTTAAAATTTTTGCAGTATATGTATGTACATTGGCATATACTGTTATAGAAAATTTGTAAAAATAATTTTACTAATGTCTAAGGTTGGTGAAAATTTCAAGAAAATATCTTTACTCAAACTTGTTCTCCCTAGTGTATACGTTTGTTTTATGTTCAGTCTTTAAATTCAAGTTGAACTTGTGATAGTTCTCGTTATTTTTCGAATAACAGTAATAATTTTGAAGAAAAAAAAAATTGCATATGTTTTCCTGTTTTCGAAAACTCTACCACGGTTTTTTTTTAAACTAACCACAGAAAAAATGTTGGAAGTGTTAACACTGGTGCGTATTTCTCATTACGACGTTTCATTTTAATAATTATTAATTAAGAAAAGTATGTTTTGTGTGCAAGTGCCGAATTGCTATATTGTTGTGAGCGAGATTTGTATGAAAATATATGTATTGCGCGCCAGGGCAACATACGAGATGTGTTCAAAAAGTATCGCGAATTTTGTGTTTTTTCAAAAATCATTTATTTATTCATGAATATCTATTTTGTCCCCTTCAAAGTAATCCCCATGAGATATTATACACTTGTGCCAACGGTTTTTCCAATCTTCGAAGCACTTCAAAAAATCATTTTTTTGTATCTTGTTCAGCTCCTCCTTCGATGCCGTCTTTATCTCGTCAAGAGAAGCGTAACGTCGTCCTTTCATGGGCCTCTTCAGTTTAGGGAACAAGAAAAAATCACAGGGGGCCAGATCTGGGGAATACGGTGGCTGCGGCATCATTAGTGTGTTGTTTTTGGCCAAAAAGTCGCGCACAAGCAACGATGCGTGAGCAGGGGTGTTATCGTGGTGCAAAAGCCAATTTTTGTTCTTCCACAAATCCGGGCGTTTCTGGCGGATTGCTTCGCGCAAATTGCGCATAACTTGCAGGTAATATTCCTTATTGACCGTTCTTCCCTGTGGCAAGAACTCATGATGCGCCACGCCCCTGCAATCGAAGAAAACTGTCAGCAGAACTTTCACATTCGACCGAACTTGGCGCGCTTTTTTCGGTCTTGGTTCGTGCGGCAGCTTCCATTGAGATGATTGAGCTTTGGTTTCCACGTCATAACCATAAACCCACGATTCGTCACCAGTTATGACCCTCTGGAGCAAATTTGGGTCGTCGCGGACAGAGTTTAACATTGATGTATATTGGAACGATTTTTCGTCATCCCTTGTCAAATTTGGATTTGAGACAAACCGGTTTCGGCGTTGTGCCATCATCAGTGTCGATTTTCGTTCTGATCTGTTGTGGTCGTTTGTCTTGTATTTATAGTAGGTAGCAGGTAACGTCAGCATGGGTGTCTGTTTGTGTACGTGTGTGCATGTGTTGTGTGTGTACATTCAGAAACGGGGGTGGATTTGCATCGATCGGTTTTTTTCTGGTTGACTGAGGCAGGTAAAAGTTGGTGATTTTTGTTGTTTGCCCTTTTTTGCTTGTTTGTTGTTTTTGATATTTTGCTGTTTTGTGCTTATTTGTCGGTGCGTGTGTGTTTGTTGTACCTGAGTGGTTGCTTTGTTTTTTGTAAACCAATTTTAAAGGTTCGAATATTGTGTCGGAAACAGTGTTTGTCTGTTCGTTTATTATTCTACCGTCGAATGTTTTTTGTTTGTAGATTTCAATGTTTTCGAGTACGTTCAGACGCCTGCCTTTTGCTTATACATGTAGGACCTTGACTGTTTTTTTGATGTTTCCGGGGGGGCATTTATTCTCCGCCATGTGATTCGCAAAGTTGGATTCTGGTATGATGGTTGGATTCCGTATCTTTTTGTTGTAATCTCTAATGTGTTCTCTGAACCTCGTTCTTACTTGTCGTCCGGTTTGTCCTATGTAACTGTGCTGGCATTCACAAGTGAGCTTGTATACACCATGGCTGCTAAATGGATCTTCTGAGTTAGTTTTGGTTCTTAGCTTCCGTCCTAAATTGTTCGATGTTTTGAACGCTGTGTTGATGTTGTATTTTCTAAGGAAATTTGCTAATTTATATGTTGCCCTTCCAGTATATGTCATTGTCGTCCAGGTTTGTGTACTTTCTTCTCCATTGTTTCTTTTTTGTTCTCTAAGGTCTCTCCTGAGTTTATCTACTAGTGCTTTTTTATATCCGTTGTTTGTAGCGATGTTATATATTATTCCAAGCTCTCTTCTATATGCTTCTTGTGTAAGAGGTGTTATTTCCAATCTTTGTACTAAGTGCCTTAGCGCTGCATTTTTATGTTGTTGTGGGTGGTTCGAGGTATTATGTATTATTGTGTCGGTGGCCGTTGGTTTCCTATATATGTCGTAGATGAATTTATTGCTAGCTTTATCAATACTTATTGTGAGGTCCAGATAATTGATTCCTCCGTCTTTTTCGGTTTCCATTGTGAATTTTATGTTCCCGTGCTGCTTGTTGAGGTACTCCAGTACTTGCTCTTCGTTGTTGGTAGTTAAAACGCATATGATATCATCCACGTACCTTGCGTAAAATAACACTCCTAATTTGGAATTTAATTCCTGTATATACTCTTTTTCCAGGTTTTGCATAAACGCTTCCATAAGAATAGCCGATGTTGGGTTTCCCATCGCAAGTCCGTTTGTTTGTCTGTATATTTTATTGTTGAATTGAAAATAGTTTTGACGTAGTGTGGTTCTTACCGTGTTCGTGATTTGCGTGCTTTTTACTTTATCTTTTGTTTTACGTAGTATTATAGAGTTTACTATGCTCAAAGTCTCTGCTAGTGGTATTGATGTGTATAGATCTTTTATGTCGAAAGATACCAATTTGCTGTCCTTTGTCACTTCAACGGTCCTAAGTTTGTGTATAAGTTCAGATGTATTAGTTATGGTGTGTTCGTTGCTAAGTTCCAGTGTGTCCTTCAATACTGTTTTTAAATATTTAGATAGCTTATAGCATGGTGCCGATTTAAATTTAATGATTGGTCTCATTGGATTGCCTGGCTTGTGGATTTTTGGTAGCGCAATCAGTGGTGGAGTTGACGGGTTCATTTGGACTAATGTATATGCCGAGTTTGTATCTATTATATTTGTTGCAGTTTTTATAGCCACTTTGATTTCTTTCTGGTATTCATCCGTGGGGTTCACTCTTATTCTACGACATTCCATATCCTCGATGAGTTTTTCGGTTTTTGTTATATACTCATCTTTTTCATCTTATCAAAAGCACTTAAAAAGTGCGTTCGATTAACAAATAAACCTTTTGCGTCGCGCAATAAAAATTTAACATTCAAGACAAACTGGTACCAAAGTCAGGTGAGTTAATCTTGGCAAGACTTCATTTAATTTAAACTTTCGCTCGTTCAATTATCATTAAAAATTGCTCCAACAACTGGGGTCGGTAAAAGAAAAGTACTTGCTTCAAATTATAAGTCTTTTAAGAAAAAAAAGGCGCCATTAGTGGCGCGAATCAGAACCAACGCCAACATGGCGTCGCCGACGTCAAAGTGGGTGGCGTCAGGGGCATTGATCGCCCACGAACACAGCGCTAGTAAAAAAGCTAAAATAATTTCCGATGAAAATGTTTCTGAATTCTATGAGATTGCCAACAATGGTGGGATTGTCAAAATTAGTGACACTACCATGGAAGCAAATGAGAACACAGAAACAACAAGTGTGCAAGCGACTAAACGGACCATCGAGGCCCCGTTAGAAGTTGCTGACACTAATTCTTCATCTATTACAAATACAAAAAATGCGATTATAACTTTATACCCGCCAATTTTCGTTGGTGAAATTTTCGTGTTGGTAGACTCGTCAGAATGCGCTAACATAAAGAATGAAAAAGTAACGAGTGGCTTAACCCTTTCAAACCAAAAAAAAGATCTGCGCTTTAAAGATATTGATTTTATCTATGCAATTGGGAAAACCCTTTACAAAGTAACTTTTAAAAATACATACGCGGCAAACACTTTTGCTCTTGATGATAGAATTAAAAAAAGAGGTCTAAAACCGTTCATTCCCAGGACCGCCCTGGAAATATAAGGAGTAGTCCGTGGAGTACCAATAGGATACAAGGATGAAGACATCCTAAATCATGCTCAATCAAGCATTAAAATAGCCTCTGTCAGACGCTTCACGCGCAAAGAAGAAAACACAGAAAACTACATACCTACAACTTCATTAAAAATCGGCTTTTTTGGAAAAAGCTTACCATCTTTTATTATATTCGAGTATGCAAAACTTGACGTTAATTTTTTCATACCCCCATTAAAACAGTGCAACAGGTGTGGTCGTCTTGGCCATACTCAGCTAGGTTGTCATGCTTCCAGACCAAGATGTATTAAATGTGCCTCTGAAGAATGCAAGGGTGAATGCAACATAAATCATTGTATTTTGTGTGGCAGCGACAGCCATACTGCAAAAGACAGAAAACAGTGCCCACATTGGGAGAAGGAGGAAAACGTAAATCGCATCAGGGCGACCAAAAAACTCTCCCGAAAGGAAGTTTTAGATATATATTACCCCAAAAACAGATTCAGCATATTTGAGGAGGATGAAAAGGAGTTCCCTACTCTTGTAGACAACTCCAGCGAACCTCTAAATAATGATCAGTTTATAAATTCAAATCTCACCAAAAATAAGTATAGTTCAGTTTTAAAAAAAAAAAATCCAATAAAATTCCAAAAAGAAAATTTTAACTTAGCAAACCCCAGCAACTACACAAAAACCTTCTCGCGAAATAGCAACTTCAAACCCAACCCGGTTTACAACACTCCTTCATATCAAAAGGGCATGGTTTCCGAGATAGAGAAACTTATGTCACATTTAATCAAAATAACTCAAAAATTCTCTTTAGAAAACAATGACAAAAAAAGTTTCAATGAAATTGAAACTTTAAAAAAACAATTCAATTCAATTATTTACAATACTGATGAGTCTAATGTTGCTAGCAATAGCAACTCCTCCTCACCTCCTAACCATGCAGGTCCTCTTATATAACATTCAATCTTTTAAAGCCAATATTGATGCACTGGAGTTCTACTCCAGCAAACATAATTTCGATATAATTTGCCTTAATGAAATTTTCATGTCAACCAATAAGTCTCATAGAAAGCTTATTGGTTACAATATTACAAAAAAGCATCGCAACGATGGGTATGGGGGTGTTGCGATCGCTTTAAAGAAATACATAAAATTTAAAAAAATAAATTTTCAAACCAACTTTGATATTCTTATTATTCAAACCCTTAATTTAAATCCAAACATAATCATGTGCACAGCATATTTCCCTCCAAACATAAATATTCAAAACTTCAACAATGAGCTGGACAGGCTCATGGGGTTTTTGGATCACAAGGAAAATGTCTTCATTTTAGGCGATTTCAACGCTAGGTCGACAACGTATGGCGACAGTGTCGACACAAACCGGGGCAAACATTTATCACAAACCATGCTTCAAACCAGTCTTTTTTGCCTAAACAATAACTCTTTTACGTTTCAAAAAGACCTTCGGGTCAATAATGGATCTATATTAGATCTGGCTTTTACCAACTGTGCTTTCCCATGCAAATGCTATGTAGACCCAGTCAGGATAGGAGGTAGTCACCATCTTCCTGTTATTATCGAAACTGACCTAGTCAATAACAGAATTCATACTTTCACATCAAGGAAAAAACTTATAGCCTCCTTAACGGAACTGGAATGTGAATCAAACATCGTAGACATTGAAAGCAAACTGACAGATGAAATAAAATTCGCTACTTTTCACACAACTAAAGGCAGACAACCAAAAATGTGGTGGACAGAAGATTTAACAAAAATGTACAGGCTTCTAATGGCTGCTTCCCTAAAGGCTAGAAGATTCCCTAGCCCTTCCAACTTTGAAGAACTCTTAACTAAACAAAAAGAGTGGAAAAAACAGCTCAAAAAGGCCAAAAAAGCTAACTTCAATTCAAAAATAGATGAAATAAATAATAATATCGGTAGAAATCAGTGGCGCTTTGTTAAAAGCTTAAGGGGAGACTTTAACCAAGTAAACACCTCACAATGGAATCACGAAAATGATGATTCTTTTCTAAATCTACTCAAAAACCAAGTCCCTGTCTCACAAACTTCAATAGCAATTAATCAACCAACTGAAGTTGATCAGAGCCTAGCTTTTTCTTTTGATGAATTTAGTACTAGTCTTAAAAACAAAAACAACAATTCAGCCGCTGGCGTAGACAAGATTTCTTACAGAATGCTAAAAGCCTTACCGGACATAACTATAAATTCAATCAAAACTGCACTAAATGACCTGTTTCTTTCAAATCAAATTCCGGATCATTGGCGCATCATTAAAGTTGTCCCAATACCCAAAAAAAAACAAAGATCTAAACGATATCAATAACTTCAGACCAATAGCCTTAATTCCTGTCTTTCTAAAGCTGATCAATTCATGCATAAAAGAAAGACTATATTCATTTATCGAGAACAACAACATTTTACCGTCAAATACTTTTGCTTACAGGAAAAATAAATCTGCGGCGGTATGCATTAATCACATTTTACATCAAATAAACCTACTCAAGTTCGAAAACAAACAAGTTATCTTCTGCACAACAGACATTTCAAATGCCTACAATTGTGTAAACATTACCATTCTAAAGCAACACTTGACTGAAAACAACATTGAACCACTCTACACTGAATGGATCATCAACTTTCTAGCTCACAGGATACTCAAAATTGGAAACAACACAACAGAAATTACAAATGGACTACCTCAAGGCAGCTGTCTTTCTCCCTTGCTTTTTAACCTATACACGGCTAAGCTGCATAACATCAGTGATACAAACTTCCAAATCTACCAGTTTGCAGACGACTTTTGCTTCATATCTTCGGGCACTGACCTTCTAGAAGCACAGCTAAACCTCCAGGTAAAACTCGATCTCTTTTTCAATGCATGCAATGACCTCAACCTTTCTTTCAATCCTGAAAAAACAAAGATCATGCACATTAGCAAAGGGTCCAAAAATGATATCTCAATCTGCATAAATGAAACTAGACTGCCCCAAGTAAAGGACGTCAAAATCCTTGGCAGAATTATAAAAAACTCGCTGACGGTCAAACACCATTTTGCCAGTATTGTTGAATCTTCCACAAACAACATCAAGCTATTCAAGTATCTTACAAATGTCAAATCTGGTCTACACCCCCAAAAAGCGTTAAACATATTCAAAGCTATGGTAAGATCCAAAATAGAATACGGCAACACCACTACTGCCAACTGTGCAAAGACCACAGTCAGCAAAATCCGTACACTTCAAAACAAATTCTTAAGAAGAAGCTTAGGTCTTACACCATCCACGCCAATTCCAATCATATACGCAATAGCAAATGAACTGCCCCCAAGTGAAAGAATGACATGGCTCACAGCAAAGGAGTTGATTAAAATTTTTGCCTTCAATGAAGACATATCGCGCTCTATCCAAACACATCCCTTTCTAAAGTCCAGCTACTCTAGTGTATACAACACCTTTTCATACATTTTTGATCGCCTTGGTGTGGTTGACCGAAACCCTACTCACTCCAACATCAATATTTTAACCAAAACCCTGCCTCTCACGAAATCATCAATGTCTAAAGAAAGCATAAAAACCTACTTTGCGGAATTGTTACATAACTACAAACACAGAGATTTCCTTATTCTTTACAGTGATGCTTCCCTGTCTGATGAATGCACTGGCTGTGGTATCTACAACCTCAGCAACAACTCCGAACACATGTTTCGAATAAATTTCAAAGCATCGTCAACTTTCGGCGAACTATACGCCATCAAAAAGGCCATTAGTATAGCTGCTAATCAAAATTAAAAAAGCATAGTTATTTTTACAGACAGCCTGTCTTCTTGCATTATTTTAAAAAATATAACTCACGTAACTTTTTAGCACAACAAATCCATCATGAAATAATTGCAGCAAGTTTTGACCAAATTGATCTCATCTGGACTCCAGGACATGTTGGAATACCTGGGAATGAACGGGCTGACGTCACAGCCAAAAGGGCCATTTATGAGGGTTCCCCCATAAATGCAATACTTACCATAGAAGAAGCTACTAAACAAATTAAAAACATTATTTTCGATGAATGGTAGAATGAGTTCCTGACCTTCTCTCAAAATAAGCCTAATCTTTTTGCTGTAACTTTTCCTCAAAGGAAAAACTCAGCTTGGTTTAAAAAGGTTGTGTTATCACCCCCTGAAATAAAAACACTTAATCGCATCTTATCCGCTCACACATATGACAAGGCTTATTTATATAAAATAAATGCCCAGAGCTCCCCGAGATGCAGCTGTGGACAAATTGACTCGTATATACATCAAGTCTTTCAATGCAAAAGATTGAATAACTTAAAGACTGACTTTGATATTTTTACATTTGCTAATAACTTCGAAGATATTTTTAGAAATAATAATCTTGCCAAGATTACTCAGCTGATGAAATTCATCCAAAAATCGAAGATCTCACTTTAATTATTGTAACTAAGGCCCGGTTTCACCAACTCGACTTAACTTAGTTAAGTAGCGATTTTCACTTTTTCAGTTTCACCACCTAACTTAGCTAAGTCACAACTTAGTCAACTTGCCTGCTGACTTATTCTCGACTAAGCAGTGTTGCTGTGGTTCAAAACCTAAATGTCAGTAATGTTGCTAATTTGTTTTGTGCAACGCCCCAGTCGGAAACTTCACCATGCTTGACAGGGTAAGCGTAGATGCATGTGATCGCTTGTTTTCTAGCATGCAACCATTACGAAACTATCGTTTTGAATTAAGCGCTAATTTTAGTACCTTCCAACAAAAGAGAAATGGGTGTAAGATCAATACATTCCTTCTTGTATGGCCATACATGCCCTTTTCGCACTGGGGTATTGGATGCGCATAGTTGTCTGGTATGAAAAAATACTACTATGCATAAAACAGCTGATCGGGTTGTTGTGCTCAAAATTATTTAAGTCGCTCAGTTGGTGAAACCCAAAATTAAGTTAGTCTCGAATCTGTGCTAACTTAAGTCACGACTTAGTTTTAGTCTTAGTCGCGTTGGTGAAACCGGCCCTAAGTATTTTTAGTATTGTTGGTTTTTCTTTATTTTGACGACAAATACCCAATTTGTATGTTTCTTTATAATGTTAAACACTCGTATATTTTTTATGTTCTTTTTGCGCTCCACCTAGCCCTAGTCGTTTCAATCGTTAAAAACAAACCAAAAAAAAAAAAAAATTAAAAAAAAAAAAAAAAAAAATCACATCCGACTCATCAGTCAATCGTTTAATATATACTTGCAACCCTGTTGCAGTCACATCACTTATACGTAACATATATACGTATCACAATCACGCTAAGCTGTTGCGTAAGGTTCTTACCACGTATGCAGTAGCGAAGCGACAAACAACGCACAGAATTAAGTCTAACCTCGATCACAACATACTTGGAGGAAAAACCTGAAGTATAGGTTCCACTGGGAACCTTTTTATTACGCAAAAACCCAAAAAAAAAAAAAATAAACTAACCACAGAAAACATGTTGGAAGTGTTAACACTGGTGCGTATTTCTCATTACGACGTTTCATTTTAATAATTATTAATTAAGAAAAGTATATGTTTTGTGTGCAAGTGCCGAATTGCTATATTGTTGTGAGCGAGATTTGTATGAAAATATATGTATTGCGCGCCAGGGCAACATACGAGGTGTGTTCAAAAAGTATCGCGAATTTAGTGTTTTTTCAAAAATCATTTATTTATTCATGAATATCTATTGTGTCCCCTTCAAAGTAATCCCCATGAGATATTATACACTTGTGCCAACGGTTTTTCCAATCTTCGAAGCACTTCAAAAAATCATTTTTTTGTATCTTGTTCAGCTCCTCCTTCGATGCCGTCTTTATCTCGTCAAGAGAAGCGTAACGTCGTCCTTTCATGGGCCTCTTCAGTTTAGGGAACAAGAAAAACCCACAGGGGGCCAGATCTGGGGAATACGGTGGCTGGGCATCATTAGTGTGTTGTTTTTGGCCAAAAAGTCGCGCACAAGCAACGATGCGTGAGCAGAGGCGTTATCGTGGTGCAAAAGCCAATTTTTGTTCTTCCACAAATCCGGGCGTTTCTGGCGGATTGCTTCGCGCAAATTGCGCATAACTTGCAGGTAATATTCCTTATTGACCGTTCTTCCCTGTGGCAAGAACTCATGATGCCCCACGCCCCTGCAATCGAAGAAAACTGTCAGCAGAACTTTCACATTCGACCGAACTTGGCGCGCTTTTTTCGGTCTTGGTTCGTGCGGCAGCTTCCATTGAGATGATTGAGCTTTGGTTTCCACGTCATAACCATAAACCCACGATTCGTCACCAGTTATGACCCTCTGGAGCAAATTTGGGTCGTCGCGGACAGAGTTTAACATCTCATTAGCAATGTTCATGCGATGCTGTTTTTGGTCACAATTGAGCAATTTTGGTAAAAAAATAGGTAAAAATCGAAGACGATCCAAAACACGTGCAAGCAAAGCAGCTGTCAACAATTAACTGAACATTCAAAATGGCCGAGCTTGTCGGCATAAGTACCAACATAACGCCACAAAAAATTCGAATATACGTAACCAGCGAAAATTCAAAATTCGCGATACTTTTTGAACACACCGCGTACATATTGTGGCGATTATTCTCAAGCATGTACCATCCCTAACTCAATAACACTCCCACCACTAGTTAAGCACAACTGAGATAACGATGGCTACGCTTATGCATGCAAGCGTGTAACTAGGAAGAGGAAGAGAGATGGTGCGAGTGTTTGCGAATGCAATGCAAAGAAGAGATGCCAATAAATAAGGGCGACCCTTCCAGAACACGAAAAGCGAACAACCAAGAAAGTTCTCGGTGCGTAGGCAAGCACCCTGTTGGACTATATAAGGCGGTGACCAAGCAAGGCAGGGGGATCAGTTTATTTTCAAGCGTTTAACAGTGAAGTTACCAAACTCTTAAATTTGAATTGCGTTTATTACTAGTATATAACACTAGCTATTAGTTACAATATCTGTGCGTGTGTATATTTGACTTTATAGTGATCGAACCCAGGATTGATAATTAAGGAATCATCGAATTCGTCACAATATGTAATATGTATAGATAATGTGAAATTAATAAAAAAGGGTTTTTTTCTGGCTTCGGCCTTTTTCCCTTGAACCGTGTTGTGTCTCTCTGTTGTTGTGCGAGTACGCACGTAAGTATGTACATACCTACGAAACAAAGGTATTTATGTGCAGAACACCTTTCTGTATAGGCGGTTGTTGTTGTTGTTAACAGTGTTTCGCCCTGCCCATCATCAGGCTCTTATAACGGAAGTCCAAGGAAACGCGCAGTTTCCACAGGGTTGGACTAGAGTGATATAGGTGTTAGAAGAGTGGGTTCAACTGAACAGGAGAAGAGATGTATGGTATCATGAGGGGACATACCACATGTATAGGCGGTCTTCGGCCGCGCTTCTGCAATTTTCGGCACACCCCATATCTGTGATTACAACCACATGAAAATTACAGAAAATTTGCAAATTTGGTAAATGTTTCCTTTAGGAGACAACTGCTAAAACACGTCCAAAAATATCGGGAGGTAGCAAACAACGCGTTTTGACTTCGGTAACAATAATCCGGAAGCGGATTTTCGAGTTTTTATTTCAGTGAAGAGATATTTGCAATCAAAGTTGAAAATTTGCTGTCATTTTCATGTGGTTGTTGTAATCACAGATTAGGGTGTACCGAAAAGTCCAAGAAGTGTGTTCTGCGCAGAAAAATTGTGGACCGCGTAGCCGGTGTTCGACCGGCTGAGGGTTATTTTTTTGAAGCGCGGCCGAAGGCCGTCTACGCAGAGAGGTGTTCTGCACATAAATACCCTGGATCAAGCCCCCTATTTGGGACCGGACCCGAGTCATTTTTGGGTTTTTTCCGAATAACTTTTCACTGAAACAAAAAATTGAAATATCTATGTCTCCAGAGAAATTTGCGGTAGTTGTTTTTTTTAGGAGACAACTGCTAAAACACGTCCAAAAATATCGGAAGAGGTATCAAACAACGCGTTTTGACCTCGGTAACAATAATCCGGAAGCGGATTTTGGAGATTTTGTTTCAGTGAAGACTTGTTTTAGCAGTTACGTATGGTCGTATAGAATTACGGTAATTCTATACGACAGCACGTAACTGCTAAAATAGGTCCAAAAATATCGGGAAAGGTATCAAACGACGGGTTTTAACCTCCGTATCAATAATCCGAAAGCGGAAATTCGATATTTTATGTATGTTCAGAGATATTTGCAATCAAAGTTGAAAATTTTCTGTCAGTTTCATGTGGTTGTTGTAATCACAGATTAGGTTGGACCGAAAAGTGCAGAAAGTGTGTTCTGCGCAGAAATACTGTGGACCGCGTAGCCGGTGTTGGACCGGCTAAGGGTTATTTTTTTGAAGCGCGGCCGAAGGCCGCCTACGCAGAAAGGTGTTGTGCACATAAATACCTTGGATCAAGCCCCCTAATTGGGATCGGACCTATGCAATTTTTGGGTTTTTTGCTAATAACTTTTCACTGAAACAAATTATTTAATTTCCGCTTTCGGATTATTGATACAGAGATCAAAACGGGCGTTTAATACCTTTCCCGAGTTTTTGGACGTATATTAGCAGTTACGTGCTGTCGTATAGAATTACCAGAATTACACCATAATCAACTTACCATGCGTCTATTGAAACCAGAAGGAGCATTACGAAATCCTTTTATAGCTTGGAATACGCCGCCCCCTATGCATCCCATGGCAAATGCACCACCACAATCATCAATAATTCTGAACGGACATGGCTCCCGTGCGTACTCTTCCATCTAGGCCAGGTAAGATTATTTACTGATGCAATAAATTTATTTTGCCATACGAACTTCATTCATCCACAAAACTTGTATTTTTAATAGAAACAGGTTAGCGATGTAGGTCATTCTGTATTCCGATTAGTGTTGTTCCGATACGTGAAAATTTGCAATCAAGTTCGATCACTATAAAATCAAGCAAGCACACGGACAAATACTAGCACAAATGTCTACTTTTATGTACTAGAAATAAACGCAATACAAATTTAAGTTTGGTAACTTCACAATAGTTCACTGTTCACCACTTGAAAATAAACTGATCAACCGGGTTGGAGGTTTAGAATTCGCCCGAGGTAGGCATACCGGTCGTAAGAGGCGAATAATATTCACAAAGGTAATGACGTACAACTCGATGGTTGATCTACGGATATGATGCCTCTCACTACCCATCTTATCCCATTCCCACAACAGCCGGTTCTATCGCACCGGAATGACCCGGGGGTTTTCACCCGGCCAAGTGCTGTTATTTCAGTGTAACCCTGTCCAATCTGGGGCATGGCGAAGCACTGTTAACAACAACAACAACAACAACCCATCTTATCCCTCCTTACGAAAGGAGGAGTAAAATGGCCTAGAAAGTTTCACTGGTCATAAATCGCTACCAGGACAGTCGGGCAGTACCGCATGGGTTCAAATCCGGCCAACGACAGTTAATTCGGCAACACTCCCCAAAACCTTCTGGGATTGTTTTTGTCGTTATGGCTTCCTTGAGCTAGGCGACGGAGACGACAATGGGCGCTGTGTTGTGTTTGTGCGCCCGACAGATTGCTCGTCTCTTGGCCCTATCAGCAGGTGGATGCATTATAAACTGTCGCCAGAAAGAGCTCGCGCATCGCCTGGGGTCCGATTTGACACTGTCAAGGACCTTGACTGTTAACCATAATTTGCCGACTCCGCCTTACTGGGTGCACCTCTAGGTGTTGCTTTCACTTGGTCAACTATTAGGTATGGACCGGCTGTCATATTTCCGCATTGATCTTTAATTCTGGGGTCTGTGGGATTGAGAAGTCTCACTTGGTCACGCGCCAGAGCCGCTGTGTAATATAAATTTTTATCCAGCAGACGCAGAAGGTTCAATCTCTTTTTCCGGGGTTGGGTTCGATACCAGCCCGTAACAGGAGAAAATGGAGCAACCCCGCAGCAAGGATTTGCTCCGAATAACATTTCACTGAAACAAAACTGCATTGGCAACACTGAAAGCAATTGTTTGGAAAATTTTTCGCGCTTATGTTTAAAAGCCAAAATATATAAAAATTATTGCAATAGAAAGTGTAATATTTGTATAAACATTAAATTACAAATAAGTAAACCAAAATAAGAAGGAATTCTATGAATTTCAATTAAATTATCAAGAATCTTCAATTTGTGGTCTTAGCCTATACAGTATGGACGGTGGCGGAGGGGAAACTTGCGGGAAATGCAAAAAGAAATTTACAAACGACGAATGTGTTGGTTGTGAAGGGGTATGCCAAAAGTGGTTTCATGCTAATTGCGTGAACATAACAGCTACGGAAATGAGGATGATATCAAAGAATAAAAACCTAAAGTGGATGTGCAATGACTGCAATGGCCAGTATGTAAATATGGTAGATACTTCCGTGAAGAAAATTATGAATGATATGATGGAAACCATGAAGGTAGCTATGGAAAAAATTGTTACAAGCAATAGAGATAATGAAGAAAACCAAAAACACTGACAACAACAAGGAAAACATGCCAACTTATGCAAAAAAGGTTGCGGAGAGAAAGGAAGAAGTCATTCTTATACAACCAAAAAAACAAAGTCAAACAAGTGAAGTGACTAAAAAGGCATGTAAAGAAAAATTGAATCCAACAGATATGAAAGTTGGAATTGAGAATGTGAGAAAAATAAAACATGGTGGCATTGCAATAACTTGCAAGACCAAAGATGAAATTCAGAAGATAAATACCGAAGTTGTAAAGAAGATGGGAAAAGAATACGAAGCTAGGATACCAGCATGGAAGAAACCAAAATTAAGAATATACGGCTTTGAAGATGCATTGGAAGATGGCGAATTCTTAAAGGCAATAAAAAATCAGAATCCAGAAATAATCACTGCCGAGTCGGAAATCGAAGTAAAAATAAATAAGAAAACAAGGAATGGAAACATAATTGTACTGGAAAGTGATCAGTTGACTTTTCGAAGAATGATGGAGGAAGGAAAATTAAAAATCAAATGGCAAAGGTGTAAGGTGCAGGAGTATTTGGTAATATCGCGGTGTATGAAATGTTATGCGTATGACCATGGAAGTGATGTATGCAAGGGCGAAAAAATTTGCGTTAAGTGTGGCGGAGAACATCTGGCAAAGGAGTGCAAAGCAACAGTAATAAAATGTATAAACTGTGTGAAGGCAAACAGTAAGCTTAATTTAAGTTTGGATTATAATCATAGTGTACTTAGCAGTGATTGTCCTGTATATCAAAGAAAAATAAGTATTAAAAGAAGGGCGGTTAGATATGATTGCATATAGCAAATTAGGCAAATCAGGCATAATGTAGATGAATTTGATAGGCGTTTAATAGTTTTAAATGTTAACGGTTTGATTGCTAAAAGAGAAATTGTATCGGTATTTCTTTATGAAAGTCG
Organism: Merzomyia westermanni; assembly: GCA_949987695.1. Lineage (NCBI taxonomy): Eukaryota > Metazoa > Arthropoda > Insecta > Diptera > Tephritidae > Merzomyia > Merzomyia westermanni. Next base: position 100,096,305 of record OX465288.1, on the reverse strand, counting down.
GCCAATCATTGCAATAATTGTTGAATCTCATGTAACTTAGCTCGATGATGATGCGTTAGTAGATATTAATGGATATACTAGTATAAGATGCGATTCAGATTCAGTGCATACAGAAGGAATAGTAATATATATCAGTCAAGAAATGTCGTATGAAGTAGTAAAAAGTCAAAGCAAACAGAAAGAATGGTGGATATTGGCCATTAAAATTAGTTTTAAAGGAGACGAAATAGGTACATTTGCGGGTGTTTATAAATCACCAATTTATAGTAAAGGTGAATTTATTGATGAGTTTTGCTTGATAATGGAAGAACTGTTAGATAGTAGTAGTAGCTGTCATATTTCCGCATTGATCTTTAATTCTGGGGTCTGTGGGATTGAGAAGTCTCACTTGGTCACGCGCCAGAGCCGCTGTGTAATATAAATTTTTATCCAGCAGACGCAGAAGGTTCAATCTCTTTTTCCGGGGTTGGGTTCGATACCAGCCCGTAACAGGAGAAAATGGAGCAACCCCGCAGCAAGGATTTGCTCCGAATAACATTTCACTGAAACAAAACTGCATTGGCAACACTGAAAGCAATTGTTTGGAAAATTTTTCGCGCTTATGTTTAAAAGCCAAAATATATAAAAATTATTGCAATAGAAAGTGTAATATTTGTATAAACATTAAATTACAAATAAGTAAACCAAAATAAGAAGGAATTCTATGAATTTCAATTAAATTATCAAGAATCTTCAATTTGTGGTCTTAGCCTATACAGTATGGACGGTGGCGGAGGGGAAACTTGCGGGAAATGCAAAAAGAAATTTACAAACGACGAATGTGTTGGTTGTGAAGGGGTATGCCAAAAGTGGTTTCATGCTAATTGCGTGAACATAACAGCTACGGAAATGAGGATGATATCAAAGAATAAAAACCTAAAGTGGATGTGCAATGACTGCAATGGCCAGTATGTAAATATGGTAGATACTTCCGTGAAGAAAATTATGAATGATATGATGGAAACCATGAAGGTAGCTATGGAAAAAATTGTTACAAGCAATAGAGATAATGAAGAAAACCAAAAACACTGACAACAACAAGGAAAACATGCCAACTTATGCAAAAAAGGTTGCGGAGAGAAAGGAAGAAGTCATTCTTATACAACCAAAAAAACAAAGTCAAACAAGTGAAGTGACTAAAAAGGCATGTAAAGAAAAATTGAATCCAACAGATATGAAAGTTGGAATTGAGAATGTGAGAAAAATAAAACATGGTGGCATTGCAATAACTTGCAAGACCAAAGATGAAATTCAGAAGATAAATACCGAAGTTGTAAAGAAGATGGGAAAAGAATACGAAGCTAGGATACCAGCATGGAAGAAACCAAAATTAAGAATATACGGCGTTGAAGATGCATTGGAAGTTGGCGAATTCTTAAAGGCAATAAAAAATCAGAATCCAGAAATAATCACTGCCGAGTCGGAAATCGAAGTAAAAATAAATAAGAAAACAAGGAATGGAAACATAATTGTACTGGAAAGTGATCAGTTGACTTTTCGAAGAATGATGGAGGAAGGAAAATTAAAAATCAAATGGCAAAGGTGTAAGGTGCAGGAGTATTTGGTAATATCGCGGTGTATGAAATGTTATGCGTATGACCATGGAAGTGATGTATGCAAGGGCGAAAAAATTTGCGTTAAGTGTGGCGGAGAACATCTGGCAAAGGAGTGCAAAGCAACAGTAATAAAATGTATAAACTGTGTGAAGGCAAACAGTAAGCTTAATTTAAGTTTGGATTATAATCATAGTGTACTTAGCAGTGATTGTCCTGTATATCAAAGAAAAATAAGTATTAAAAGAAGGGCGGTTAGATATGATTGCATATAGCAAATCAGGCATAATGTAGATGAATTTGATAGGCGTTTAATAGTTTTAAATGTTAACGGTTTGATTGCTAAAAGAGAAATTGTATCGGTATTTCTTTATGAAAGTCGGCCAATCATTGCAATAATTGTTGAATCTCATGTAACTTAGCTCGATGATGATGCGTTAGTAGATATTAATGGATATACTAGTATAAGATGCGATTCAGATTCAGTGCATACAGAAGGAATAGTAATATATATCAGTCAAGAAATGTCGTATGAAGTAGTAAAAAGTCAAAGCAAACAGAAAGAATGGTGGATATTGGCCATTAAAATTAGTTTTAAAGGAGACGAAATAGGTACATTTGCGGGTGTTTATAAATCACCAATTTATAGTAAAGGTGAATTTATTGATGAGTTTTGCTTGATAATGGAAGAACTGTTAGATAGTAGTAGAAAGGATTGTATTATTGGAGGAGATTTTAATATCGATTGGTTGAAAGATGATTACTATACCAGAAAGTTAAAATCATGTGTTAGGGGAATAGGTATGAAACAAATTGTGTCAAATGCTACCAGAGTGACCAGGGACAGTGAAACACTGATTGACCTGGTCATAACTGATAATAGTAACTTAAAATGTACGGTAGTGCAAACGCCAAGGATATCAGATCATTACATACTGGATATTAATATTGGAGGGTTATTTAACTATTATAAAGATAACCAAGCAAAGTTTCTTATGAAGGGAAGGATTGATTACCAGGTGGTGTCCAGAGTAGTACAGGATAAGTTGAGAAATAATGAAAGGTCGAACACTGATTGTGGGAGTATGTATCAGGTATTAAAACAAATACTAGCTGAGAGTATGCAGCAGGGAAGAAAACCAAATATATGGGTTAAAAGTAACCCGTGTCCATGGTATTCAGCAGAAATTAAACAGCATATGGTGGAAAGGGATATTGCTTATAACAGGTTTCTTCTGTTGAGAAAAGCGGGGTATGGGCAATTTGAAGCGTGGGAGCAATATAAACGAAAAAGAAATACATTTATTAGCGTCTGGAGAAATGCAAAAATGAAGTATCATGAAGATAGCTTTGAAAACCTAAAGAAAGATCCGAAGAAACTTTGGAAATATCTTAAAACGTTATATAAAGTTGAGTCTAAGCCAATGAATAGTCTGATAATTGAAAACGAACAAGTGTTCGATGCTTCTGAAATAGCTAATAGATTAAATCAGTTTTTTGTCGGTAGTGTCGAGGAAATAGTTAAAAATATACCTAATGAAAATAGCTATGAAATGGAAGAGAGAGCTGAATATGCTCCATTGTGTGAATTCCCAGAAGTAGATAAGGAATCTGTTACAAAAATAGTAAAAAATTTAAAAAATACAAATGGCCCTGATGGAATAAGTTGTGATACAATTAAAAAACGGTGGGAAGTGGTGGGTGATGAAGTAACTGGTCTTGTACAACAGTCACTTACACAAAGAAGTATGCCGCATGCACTAAAAACGTCAGTGATTGTGCCCATTGCCAAAATCAAGGGAAGTGTGCATAGTAACGACCTGAGGCCAATTAATACACTTCCAGTGATAGAAAAAGTCATCGAAACCATTGTACAAGAAACATTACTTAAGCATATATCTGAAAATAGATTACTCACAAAACACCAGTCAGGTTTTAGAGAGAAACATAGTACTGAATCGGCTTTGCAACTAGTTATCGAAGACGGGCTAAGAGCCATGGATAGAGGTGAAGGCGTATTAGCAGTTTTTCTAGACTACAAAAGAGCATTTGAGACTATTAATAGGAATCTGTTGTTAAAAAAGTTAAGAAAATTATATAACATTACTGGAAGGGTGTATGAATGGATAGAGAATTATCTAAGTAATAGATACCAAACTGTAAAATTTGGCAATAAAGTTTCTTAGGAGATAGGAGTAAAGCATGGTGTTCCACAAGGAAGTAAATTAGGTCCATTGTTGTTCATAATGTATATTAATAATTTGCCAGGAGTATTACATCATTGAAAAATACATATGTTTGCGGATGATACACTGATTTATTTAAGTGAAAAGGATGTGCAAGTTGGGGTTGGAAAGATCAATGAAGATTTACTTACGGTATACGAATGGTTGTGTATGAACCAATTGTGTGTTAATGTGCAGAAAACTAAATGTATGGTATTAGGAAAGCCGAGATTTAGGGAGGAAGCTGAATTGAGATCAGTTATACTTGCGGGGTCACAACTGGAATGGGTCCAAAGATATAAGTATCTAGGGGTAATTATAGATAATAATTTGAGTTTCAAAAAACACGTCGAATATATAAATGGCAAAATAGCAAAGAAAGTTAACTTGCTGCGTAGAATGAGAAAAACTATCTCGAAAGCAGGGAAAATTACGTTATTTAGAATGATTTTGGTGTCTCATAGACAATACTATTAATGGCAAGTAGACAAGAAATATCCAAGTTGCAAAAAATTTTAATAAAGGGATGAGGGCAGTACTAAACAAAAGGCATACTGAGCGTGTTCAAAATATGTTAAGAGATTTAGGATATTTATCAATAGAAAATGAAGTGAAAAGAGATGTACTAACTTTGATCTATAGAGTTGAAAATGGCCTGTCACCGGAATATTTAGAATCTTTAATTAGAAGAAACTCTGATTTACATCAGCACCTAACCAGCCAGGCAAATCACTTTCACGCACAAGTAGGGGCTTAAAATCAGTATTTAATAATGGATTAGCAATGTATAATGCCGTCCCAGATCAAATTAAAAATGTAAGAACCGTTGGATTGTTTAGGGAAAGGATAGGTCTCTGGTTAGATGCTAATGCAATGGCTGATTAAGATTGTGATATAAAATAATATTTAATAAATTTAACAAAGTAATATTTAGTAAATCTGTTTATTTTAGTTTTTAAAAATTTTTATTTTTTAATTATAATTATAAATAACTTTTAGTTTTGTTTACAGCTGGCTGTTAAACATTATAATGTGACGAATTCGATGATTCCTTGATTATCAATCCTGGGTTCGATCACTATAAAGTCAAATAAACCACGCACAGATATTGTAACTAATAGCTAGTTTTATTTACGAGTAATAAACGCAATACAAATACCCGAGTTTGGTTACTTCACAGTAGTTCACTGTACAATACTTGAATACAAACTGATCAACCCGCCTTGCTTGGTCACCACCTTATATAGTCCAACAGGGTGCTTGCCTACGCACCGAGAACTTTCTTGGTTGTTCGCTTTTCGTGTTCTGGAAGAGTCGGTGTTATTTATTGGCATCTCCTCTTTGCATCGTATTCGCAAACACTCGCGCCATCTCTCTTCCTCTTCCTAGTTACACGCTTGCATGCATAAGTGTAGCCATCGTTATCTCTGTTGTGGTTTAACTAGTGGTGGGAGTGTTATTGAGTTAGGGATGGTACACGCTTGAGAATAATCGCCACACTGCGCTCCACCTAAGTCTGATCGTCCCGATCAGATACATTTCCCAAACCAAACGCTGCTAGACGCTCAATGGTTGCACTGCTTTACTAAACCTTATTTCCTCCAGGGATTGAGACTCCGACATCAATCCTCTCCTGCAGAGATTCCCACAATGCTTTGCAGTGTCACATATTCCAACCATTTTGTCCGTTCTTAATCTCGAATAGATTTGTGCCTTCACTTTCGTTCCCAATGGTACCCGGCAAACATTCCTGCAACTCGTTTCTTCAGGATTCCGTTCCGTTCTCTCATGCCCATTGCACTGTTTCACATTATCCACTAAGTTGCGTTGCTTCCTCGGAACATGACCACCAGATGTTCGTCTTTTTACACTTAGTAATCCATTTCCTCACAGTTTGTTTGCAACCGATCCAATAGAACCGCCGCTTTACCTCTTGCAGCGTTTTCTTTATTCCCATGTGCCTTCCATCTGGGCAACTATGCGACGCTTTGATAACATCTGGAATTCTTGCCTTGGGAACAACAATAAGTGCTCGATGATTCTTGCCATCTTCACTTTCCCATTTCCGATGCAAACAACCAGATATTAGCTTCAAACTACTCCATTGTGCCCAGTATGCTTTTGCAGTACGACTCTCTGCTACCATCTCTTCTCTTCCTGGCTGTTTGTTTTCCTTTATTCCTTTCAACACACGTGCCAAATCTGGATCTTCCTCCTGGCCTTGCCGAATCTTCTTCAGCAGGTACTTGTCCGCGAAAGCCTTTGGTCGAGGAGCTACCTCTGCTTTACGAGGCTCCTGTTGCTTCATCTTCAAGATAACTCCCTTGGTAGTATAGCCTTTATTGTGTCCAAAGACCAGAGGAACTTCTTGGCCGTTGTAAGTCATAACCCTGTTCCTTACGTTGATGTGAATGTCTCTCTCAGCCAAGAAATCGACGCCAATGATGACTTCGTCGACAATATTCGCTACCAAGAAGTTGTGATACGTGGCCACATTCCCAATTACAACCTTGCATTTCACTTCTCCCAGGACTTGCTTGCTGTCACCAGTTACTGTCCACAACTTAGCTTTCCGCAATGGTCTCACCTTTCCCCTGACCAAGTCAGTCCGAATGATGGAATGTGATGCCAGTATCGACAGTCAGCAAGCGCTCTTTCCCGTCCACGTAGCCTTCAACAGTAACATTACTCGCTTTCCGTTCGAGTTGTGACACAGAGATTATGGGACATTCATCTTGCTCATCTTCTCCAGTTTACGTCCACTTAAATTGCCAGGATTACTGGACCCAGTGCCGCAATAACGTGCTATATGACTAGATTTTCCGCACCTAAAGCATTTAATGGCACCATTACTTTTTTTCGGTACTCCGTTCAACGCTTCCAAAATTTTGTCTACCCAAGCCGGAGTGTCCACTTCTACGCGATGAGCCTTGTATGTAGGTTTACTCAAAAGCGAGGCTGTTTCCTGCGTCAGAGCATGCGATACCGTTTCAGCGAATGTCCTTTTGGGGTTTGCATATGTGGCCCGCTTCGTCTCCACATCGCGTATTCCATTTATGAAACACTGGATTTTCACCCTCTCCGTATATTCTACAGGTGCGTCCGCATTTGCTAGATGGGCCAACCTCTCGATATCCGATGCAAATTCCTGCAATGTCTCATTAGCCTTCTGACAGCGATTCTGTAGCTCTATTTGGTATATCTGTTTTCGATGTTCGCTACCATAGCGTCTCTCAACTGCACCCATCAATGCTTCAGAATTATTGCGTTCACCGTCTGGAATCGTCTGTAAGATTTCGGCTGCAGGACCCTTCAATGCCACGAACAGTGCAGCAACTTTGTCTTCAGTGCCCCAATTATTCACCGCTGCCGTCTTCTCAAACTGTAGCTTAAATACCTGGAAAGGAACAGAACCATCAAATGACGGGGATTTTACCTTGGGAGTATTCGCTGAAGCAGATGGACGGTTCAGTTGCAACTCCTGGATACGGCCCCTTAACGCATCTACCTCGGTCTCTATTTTATCTTGAAATTGTGCAATTTTTGCATCTTGTGCTTCCAACTGCGATGACATATACGCCTTTTGTTCTTCCAGTTGAGCGGAGAGCTGTGATGAAATATTGGGCGAAATTTGAGACGACATTTCTATAATACGAGTCTCTTGGGCCTCCATTCGACATGCAATGTGTGTTTTCTGTTCTTCCAGCTGAGATGCCATTCGCGATGTAATACGCGCCTCTTGTTCTTCCAACTGAGATGCCATGTGTGTCTTTTGTTCTTGCAGCTGTGTCGAAATGCTAGATGACATCTGAGTCAATACAGTCAACAACGCATTAGTCCACACTTGCGGCTGGAATTGTAGACTCCTTCTCTTCCATTTTTGTCGATGCTTCTTCCACAAGCTGAAACACATGATCGTCAACGTTAATTCCTTCAGCTTCCATAGCCTCTCGCAATCGTGACTGTAGCTCTGACTTATTGCCTGTGGTATTCAAGCCACGCTGTTGCAGCTCATTTTTGAGATGCTGGATCTTCAGCTCATTCAACTTTGCCATGCCTTTGTTATCCTTGAAAACTCTCGGTATTTATTTAACAATATCACTTCTGACACCAATTGTGAAGAATTCGATGATTCCTTGATTATCAATCCTGGGTTCGACCACTATAAAGTCAAATAAACCACGCACAGATATTGTAACTAATAGCTAGTTTTATTTACGAGTAATAAACGCAATACAAATTCCCGAGTTTGGTTACTTCACAGTAGTTCACTGTACAATACTTGAATATAAACTGATCAACCCGCCTTGCTTGGTCACCACCTTATATAGTCCAGCAGGGTGCTTGCCTACGCACCGAGAACTTTCTTGGTTGTTCGCTTTTCGTGTTCTGGAAGAGTCGGTGTTATTTATTGGCATCTCCTCTTTGCATCGTATTCGCAAACACTCGCGCCATCTCTCTTCCTCTTCCTAGTTACACGCTTGCATGCATAAGCGTAGCCATCCTTATCTCTGTTGTGGTTTAACTAGTGGTGGGAGTGTTATTGAGTTAGGGATGGTACATGCTTGAGAATATTCGCCACAATAAGAAATAATAATTGTATAGAAATTAATTGAATTAGCCGTAGGCTATTTTTTAATAAATAAATAAAATAAAAAATTGAAATATCTTATGTCTCCAGAGAAATTTGCGGTAGTTGTTTCTTTTAGGAGACAACTGCTAAAACACGTCCAAAAATATCGGGAGAGGTATCAAACAACGCGTTTTGACCTCGGTAACAATAATCCGGAAGCGGATTTTGGAGTTTTTGTCTCAGTGAAGACTTGTTTTAGCAGTTACGTACGGTCGTATAGAATTACACCATAATCAACTTACCATGCGTCTATTGAAACCAGAAGGAGCATTACGAAATCCTTTTATAGCTTGGAATACGCCGCCCCCTATGCATCCCATGGCAAATGCACCACCACAATCATCAATAATTCTGAACGGACATGGCTCCCGTGCGTACTCTTCCATCTAGGCCAGGTAAGATTATTTACCGATGCAATAACTTTAGTTTGCCATACGAACTTCATTCAACCACAAAACTTGTATTTTTAATAGAAACAGGTTAGCGATGTAGCTCATTCTGTATTCCGATTAGTGTTGTTCCGATACGTGAAAATTTGCAATCAAGTTCGATCACTATAAAATCAAGCAAGCACACGGACAAATACTAGCACAAATGTCTACTTTTATGTACTAGAAATAAACGCAATACAAATTTAAGTTTGGTAACTTCACAATAGTTCACTGTTCAACACTTGAAAATAAACTGATCAACCGGGTTAGAGGTTTAGAATTCGCCCGAGGTAGGCATACCGGTCGTAAGAGGCGAATAATATTCACAAAGGTAATGACGTACAACTCGATGGTTGATCTACGGATATGATGCCTCTCACTACCCATCTTATCCCATTCCCACAACAGCCGGTTCTATCGCACCGGAATGACCCGGGGGTTTTCACCCGGCCAAGGGCTGTTATTTCAGTGTAATCCTGTCCAATCTGGGGCAGGGCGAAGCACTGTTAACAACAACAACAACAACAACCCATCTTATCCCTCCTTACGAAAGGAGGGGTAAAATGGCCTAGAAAGTTTCACTGGTCATAAATCCCTACCAGGACAGTCGGGCAGTACCGCATGGGTTCAAATCCGGCCAACGAAAGTTAATTCGGCAACACTCCCCAAAACCTTCTGGGATTGTTTTTGTCGTTATGGCTTCCTTGAGCTAGGCGACGGAGACGACAATGGGCGCTGTGTTGTGTTTGTGCGCCCGACATATTGCTCGTCTCTTGGCCCTATCAGCAGGTGGATGCATTATAAACTGTCGCCAGAAAGAGCTCGCGCATCGCCTGGGGTCCGATTTGACACTGTCACCAAATGGCGACCTTGTCATTGTATTTGGTCCCATTTGATAGGACCTTAACTGTTAACCATAATTTGCCGACTCCGCCGGACTGGTTGCACCTCTAGGTGTTGCTTTCACTTGGTCAACTATTAGGTATGGACCGGCTGTCATATTTCCGCATTGATCTTTAATTCTGGGGTCTGTGGGATTGAGAAGTCTCACTTGGTCACGCGCCAGAGCCGCTGTGTAATATAAATTTTCATAAATTTTCATGCATTCCCACAACAGCCGGTTCTATCGCACCGGAATGACCCGGGTTTTTCACCCGGCCAAGGGCTGTTATTTCAGTGTAACCCTGTCCAATCTGGGGCAGGGCGAAGAACTGTTAACAACAACAACAACAACATAAATTTTCATCCAGCAGACGCAGAAGGTTCAATCTCTTTTTCCAGGGTTGGGTTCGATACCAGCCCGTAACAGGAGAAAATGGAGCAACCCCGCAGCAAGGATTTGCTCCGAGGTTGACAATTTGGGGGTAGGACATGACGTATTAGGCAGGGTTACACTGAAATAACAGCCCTTGGCCGGGTAAAAAAAACCGGGTCATGCCGGTGCGATAGAACCGGCTGTTGTGGGAATGTGACATTTGGCTTGTCAGGGTTTAGTCTGGATAGGTAAGAGTTTAGTCTGTTACAATATCCAGAACGAAGTTGAGCCAGCGTGACTCTTGTCTCCCTAGGCAGTTCGCGTTCCTCGTCGGCAACAGGTGGAGCTTGTGCCTGTAGGACTGCATTCACTGGACGAGACCTGACAAAGGAGTTTACCGACTCCGTGTGGATGAGGCTGAGGGCCCGCCGGTGCACCATTGGATCAAACGGCGAGGAAATGTGGTGCCGGATCTCGTCATGGTGCTAACGGAGGTGACTCCTTATTCTCCTGGGATGCGGATTTTCGTTGAGCAGGCTCCTGCTCGGATGCTGCGGTTTATAGCAGTTTAACAGGAATTGCCTGGTCAACATATCGCAATGCTCTTTAACATCGAGTATTTTTGCCTCATTATGAAGCTGGTGCTCAGGAGACATAAGGAGGCACCCCGTGGCAGTTCTGAGTGCGGTGTTTTGGCAAGCCTGCAACCTCCTCCAATGTATGTCTGATAACCCCGGCGATCATATAGGCGTCGCGTAGCTCAGAACCGGCTTGCCGATTGGCTTGTACGTTGCCAGTAACGTTTCTTTGTCTTTCCCCCAAGTACTGCCAGCTAGTGACTTGAGGATTTTGTTTCGGCTTTATGTGGCAATCGCGGTTACATGAGCACCGTATTTGAACATGTTATCAAACGTGACCCCTAAGATTTTGGGGTGTGTGACAGTCGGAAGCTTACTGCCGTCGACGTAGACGTCTACTTCCATGTTCACCTGCGCTGTCCACGTCGTAAATGAGGTGGCCGAGGGCTTGGTCGGTGACAGTGTCACATTTCGTCCAGCAAAAAAACCGGATAGGGATGGAAGATATTAATTAATTCTTGAGCAGAGCTCGTCAACGGAGGGGCCAGTCGCCAGGATCGTGCAGTCATCGGCGTAGGAGACGATCGAGACGCCTTCTGGTGGGGAAGGGAGCCTCGATATGTAATAATTAAACAAAAGCGGGGATAGGACACCACCCTGTGGCACCCCTTGCTTAATTATACGTGGTTTTGATCTTTCGCCTCTAAATTCAACCGATGACTGCCGACCACTTAGATAGTTGACATTCATATTGATGTTAAAATCTCCAATTATGATATTATTGTCTGATTACTCGAGGTTTTCAGTCAGGATTTCGTCTAAAAACGTAATAAAGTCGGCGTCACTGCTACTTGGTGAGTGATAAAGTACACCAATTTGCCATTTTAACGCACATTTTTTGATATTTATATTGCAGACTATACTTAACTCTAAATTTTCATGAACATACATCAAAACACCACCCGTATGTCTACTATGGGAATCGCAACGAATACATTTGTATGTCGGAATATTTAATTCGCATAGTACAATGTTTGGTTTTCTTGTTTCGACAAGCCTCTCCAGTTCAGTTTTATTTGCTGTTATACTACAAATATTGAGATATACTCGTATACATTCTAAGCTATGCACCCCACTACTTCGATTTTTGTACGTTTTATGCTTTGGTTGCTAATAAACAATCTTTTTTTTCCTTGCGGATAATTTTTGCTGATATACAGGACATGCTCTATCCATAGTATCATGGTTATCATCAAGCCCAAGATTCAGTTCCTTATTTGCCCTTATACAATTGATACATTTCCTGATTGGTTCCTTATCGCATTGCGTATGTTTGTGTTCACCCAGACATTTAGTGCACACTTCCCTTTCTTTACAGTCACTGGCCTTATGATGAAAGCCTTTGCATTTAAAACAACAAAATACTTGGACTGCATCATACACTCTGCACCGTTCCCAGCCTACATTTATCCTTTCTCCAGCTAGTATATTCGTGAAAGCTTCTACGTCCACTTCCAGTACTGCGTTGTAATACACATTCGAACCCTTTTTCTTTTCATACTGTTTTATAATTTTAATGCCCGTTTTAGTAAGACACGCATTTAGTCGTTTAATTCTCTGCGCCAGTTCATCACTATCATATTTAAAGTTTATACCCGATACAACAACTGTCGGTTTCACTTTCTTAGGGATCTTAACCTCATAGGTATTTCCAAGATTAGTCTCGATGGCATTTTTAATTTTATCACGTTCTTGATCATTATTACTTTCAACTATAACTACCCCACTTTGCCTAGTTACTATATTCGTTATTTGCAGCTCTTTAGGGTCTACTTTTGAATTAAGGTAATTTTTTGTTCTTTCCGCATCTTGTTTTTTGCTCGGTTTCACTATTAGTGGATGATTTTTTTTATCTCTGGCAACGCTTCCTTTTTTTGTTTACTACTTTTTGTTATATTCGCATACGATATTTTTGCTTCAACATTATTGACATTCTGCTTCAGTTCATTGTACATTTTTTTGTTTTCGTTGCTTATTGCTTCGATCATTTTCTTATTGTCATCTTTGTTAGTTTTTAATTCGACACATACCTGTTCACTGCTTCGCTTTAAGCCTTCTGCTATTTCACGTATTTTACTAATCTCTTTTACACTTTTTTCGCACGATTCTTGCGCTTTTTGCATAGCTCTAATTCTTTCACTGAAGGCTGCTTCCACCACTTGAAGAAGATGCTTTATTTCTTTTTCGTTCTTTCTAAGTGCATTGTCAAATTCACTTCTATACTCTTTTAGTTGTTGTCCATTTTGCTTCACTACCATTTGCATGTCTTTTAATATGTCATCTACGTTATGTACTAACTGTACACAGTCAGCACATAAATCTTAGCATTTCACATTCCTGCAGTTTATCAATGCTGTATTGGTCCAACCCAGAACATTTTCGGGTCAGGTGGTAATATTTACCACACACCCCTTCACATGGTATATTGGCCACTTCTCCACGTATCGTGCTTTTACACCTGTCGCACTTTTTTTCCATTTTGGTCTAAGTAACTTGCATACATATACATATGTGCATACATGCATGTGGCCACTAATGCAGGTGCAAGTGTATGCGTATGTCTATTTATATTAAAAATTTATTAAATTAAACTTTACTTTATTTAGTGTCACAAATAACTTCCAAATTAGTTTCCTGTGTCTCCCTCTCTTACACTAGATTATGTTATCCAATATTTTTATAAGGTTTTACAACCTCTCAACATAAAATCGAAGAAGCAAAATTAAACACGACCGTTCTTGCCTTTTTTTAAATGAGTTGCGCATGATTGACAGTGTCGAAAGATTTCGAAAGATCAAGCGCAACTAGCACGGTCCTGTCATTTGGACGAGGTTGGTTGAGACCGACACCTATCTGAGTGGTGATGGCGGTTAGCGCGGTGGTAGTGCTATGCATTTTACGGAATCCATGCTGATGTTCGGCTAGTCGCAGGTTAGCAGTATAATAAGGGAGCAAGACCGTCTCCAGGGTCTTCACTACTGGCGAGAGGAGTGATATCGGTCGACAAGACTCCCCCTCGTTGGCCGGCTTGCCGGGCTTTTGTAGCACCACCTTGCCTGTTTCCATCTTTCTGGAATAACAAAGGTGGTCATAGACAGATTGAAGACAGTTGTTAGGTACCTTACTCCCTCTTCTCCGAAATGTTTTAGCATCAACATGGATATACCGTCTGGGCCAATAGATTTAGAGTTTTTGGGCCCCCGTATGGCCTCCTGAACCTCCGTGGTGGTGATGGCAATAGGCGCTTGGCTGTTTTTACGTTTGTGCGCTTCCCTAATGGCACGCCTGATTTCCTTGTCAACCGGAGGATGCAGTACAAATTGCCGGCAGAAAGCGCTCGCGCATCTCTTTGGTTTCGACTGTACCTTATCACCGAAGGTGATGGATATTTTGTGGATATTTGACAAGGATTTAAAAGTGCACCATAATTTGCCAACACCAGGAAGGAGGTTACTGGACCTTAGGTGCTCCTCCCATTTGGCGCGTTTGTGTTGATCAACCAGCCGTCTGATTTCCACATTGAGATCTTCAATTTGGGGATCCGTAGGGTCCAAGCGTCGCACTTGGTCACGTTCATTAGCCAGGGCCGCTGCCTCTGCGGGGAAATACGGACGTATCTCCTTAATTCTACCTGACGGAATGTATTGATTGGAGGCTGAAGCTATAACCATGCGAAAGCCTTTTTCCCCTTCTGGTACATCAGACGGGATGGGAAGAGCAGATAAGGTGCTCTCGGTGAAGTTAAGAAAACCAACCCAATCAGCTTTACTGAATTAGTGAAAGTGCGATTCTTAGAAGTAACAAAGTCATTGAGGCGATCGATTGAGAGGACTATCGGTAAATGATCCGATGCAAGAGTGAGCATTGGTCGCCATTCAACGCAGTTTATGAGACCCGCGCTGACAATTGTGAGGTCTGGCGAACTAGAACAATTTACCGCAACTCTCGTGGGGGCATCCCCGTTTACAGTGCAAAACGTCGAATCGTCTATTTGTTCAGCCAATTCCTGTCCCCTACCATCAACCTGTAGGCTTGAGTGCCCCAGATTGTGGTGTGCATTAAAGTCTCCGAGGATTACACGATTATCGCCTCTGAGTAACGCGCTGATGTCAGGGTGGTAATTCCTAGGACAGCAGGTGGCTAATGATTAATTATTTCTAGATCGACACCATACCTTGACGTTCCAGGAGCTTGTCCCTCGGGTCGACGTCAGGCTCAAATAGGCAATATTGCACAGATTGATGAGTGATGAAGGCGAGTCCACCCCCAAGTCCGACTGTCTAACCTGACGGATAGGTTCATAGCCCCCTGTTGCAGTACACAGCCGCCTTCCACGCCAGACAACAACAGCCCCGGCGCTGTTAAATCTAGATCGCGACATAGTTTAGGCTTTAGCCTACCTCCAGCTAGGCAAGCGCATCCGTCCTATCATGTCCCCCGTCTCCCCTCCTACACACTTAAAAATTTTACAGCTGAACTGTAACGGATTAGCTGCAAATATCGCAGAGATAACTGACTTTATGAAGTCGCACAACTTCAAAATCTCCGCGATACAAGAGACAAAATTGAACACAAGATCGCACTTACGAACTTGTGATGGGTATAATGTACATCGAAAAGACCGTCCCAGCTGTCATGGGGGTGGCCTTGCGCTCATTACACATCACTCTGTACAATATAATCTATTTTCCCCTGACGTTGTTGTTGTTTTTAACAGTGCTTCGCCCTGCCCAATGGGCTCGATCACTCTAAATTGTCATCAGGCTCTTCTAACGGAAGTCCGAGGAAACACGCAGTTTCCACAGGGTTGGACCAGAGTGATGTAGGTGTTAGAAGAATGGGTTCAACTGAACAGGAGAAGAGATGTATGGTATCATGAGGGGACATACCACATGCAGGGCATGTATTTGGTATGCTGGGGTTCAGTCTGGATAAGTAAGAGTTTAACCTATTACAATATCCAGAGCGAAGTTGTGCTAGTATGACTCTAGTCTCCCTCGGAAGTACACGCTCCTCTTCAGCCAATTCAGGTGGCTGAGTATTGATAACGGGGTTCGCAGGCCGAGATATGAGGGATATGTCTACCGACTCGGTGTGGAGGTCATTAAAAGCCCATTTATGGTTCTGCAGATCAAACGGGAAAGAGATATGGTGCCGGATCTCATCGTAGTGCTAACAAAGATGTCTCCTTATGTCTCTGGGGGGCGGTGCTACATCCAAAAGATGTCGATTTGGATGACTAGGCTTATGACAGTTCAGAAGGAACTGTCTACTCAAAAGTTCCGCGTGCTCTTGAACATTGAGCAATTTTGCCTCTTGATGGAGGTGAGACTTAGATGACATAAGCAGACACCCCGTAGCAATTCTGATGGCGGTGTTTTGGCAGAATTGCAATTTCCTCCAGTTGGTGTCAGAAAGATTGGGCGACCATATGGGCGCAGCATAGTCAATAACCGGCCGGCCAATAGCCTTATATGTAGCAAGCAATGCTTCTTTGTCTTTTCCCCAAGTACTGCCGGCCAGTGACTTGAGCATCTTATTGCGGCTCTGTACCTTTGAGGCTATTGCGGTGGCATGACCAGCGAAGGTGAGGCCGTTGTCAAATGTCACACCCAAGATTTTCGGGTGATTGACAGTAGGTAGAGGTACTCCGTCTACGTGGACATTTAACTCTTGCCCCATCTGCGCATTCCATGTAGTAAACAGGGTCGCCGTCGATTTAGTCGGAGATAGGGTCAGATTTCGCTCGGTGAAGAAGCTGGAAAGGTCACGGAGGTAACTGTTGATTCTAATACAGAGTTCGTCAATGGAGGGACCCTTGCCCGAGGCCATTATCGTGCAGTCGTCAGCGTAGGAAACAATGGAGCCTCCCTCTGGTGGGGGGGAGTCTCGAAATATAGAAATTAAACAAAAGGGAAGAGAGAACAACACCTTGCGGCACCCCTTGTTTTATTCTTCGTGGTCTAGATTTCTTGTTCCTGAACTTGACTGATGCCTGTCGACCATTGAGGTAATTAGCGCTCCACCTTATAAGGCCGGCAGGGAGCGGGGTCTCTTCTGGGTCTCGAAGGAGTGTGGGGTGGTTGACCGTATCAAAAGCATTTGATAGGTCAAGTGCCACGAGAACCGTCCTATGGTTTGGTGGGTGTTGGCTCAAACCATAGTTTATCTGCGTTGTAATGGCATTCAAAGCGGATGTAGTGCTGTGAGATTTGCGGAAGCCATGCTGGTGATCGGCCAATTTCAGATTTGCAATAAAGTAAGTGAGCAGAATGGTCTCTAGTAATTTCGCAACCGGCGAAAGGAGGGATATCGGGCGATAAGACTCTCCTAGGTTCGCCGGCTTCCCTGGTTTTAGTAGGGGAACTACAATCGCTTGTTTCCATATCTCAGGTATAACGAAAGTACTTAGAGAGAGCTTAAAAAGAGCCGATAAATAACTCTGTCCCTCGTGGCCTAGGTGTTTGATCATCTTCATGGCGATTCCGTCGGGTCCGATGGATATTGAGGGTTTGGCCTTCATTATGGCTTCCTTGACCTCTGCGACTGAGACGGCAATAGGCGCAGTGGAGTGTTTGTGTTTGTGCGCACGTCAGTAGACTCTTCTCTTAGTCCTATCCGCAGGTGGATGCATTATAAACAGCCGGCAAAAGGAGCTCGCGCATTTACTGGCGTCCGATTCGACGCTGTCGCCGAATGCAATGGCGACCTTGTCATTGTGTTTGGTCGGATTGGATAGGGCCTTGACAGTCGACTATGATTTGCCGACTCCGCCGGAGAGGTTGCATGCCTCAAGGTGTTGTTTCCACTTGGTCAGTTTGTGTTCGTTGACTATCCTACGAATTTCCGCATTGAGGTCTTTGATTCTGGGATCTGCGGGATTGATGAGTCTCACTTGGTCACGTCCTCTTGCCATCGCCGCAGCTTCTGCCGGAAAATTTGGACGAATTTCTGGTATTCTACCAGCAGGAATAAAGCGGCATGAGGCTGAATCAATGATCTTGCGAAACTCTCTTTCGCCTTTGCGTACGTCCGTAGGAGTGGGTAAGGCAGCGAAGGAGCGCTCTGTATATTCTGCAAAGCGGTCCCAGTCCGCTTTGGTGAAGTTGATGTATGTTAATTTATCAGTCGTTATGAAGTCGGTCGGTCGTCAGAGAGTAAGATGGGTAGGTGGTCTGAAGCTTATGTAAGCATCGGTCGCCAGATGACAAAGTTAATTAGGCCCGCGCTCGTTATGGAGATGTCTGGCGAACTGTGGCAGTTACCTGCCACCCTGGTGGCTCCATTGACTGTACAGAATGCTGTGTTATCTATTTGGTCTGCAATTACGTGTCCTCTGCTGTCTGCTGGCAAGTTGGAGTGCCAGAGATCGTGATGCGCGTTGAAGTCGCCTAGGATTAGACGGTTATCGCCCCTTAGCAACGCACTAATGTCGGGATGATAATCTCTAGGACAACACGTGACAGGAGGAATATAGATGTTTATGATTTGCAGGTCGGCGTCTCCTGACCGGACTGCTATGCCTTGGCATTCTAAGGTAGAGTCCCTGGGGTCGACGTCAGGGGAAAATAGATGGTGATTGTTGTTGGAGCAAAGCTCGAATTTTTATGTTTGTTTGTTAATTGATATTAGAGGAAAAATTACAACGTTATGCACAGCGATGGTATGGGATGACATGTTTCGAAGTGCCCGACTTCTCATCAGACCCCTTCTCGGACACTGAGATATGAACCCAAGTGTCTGCACCAAACCCGCTGTTAGAGTACTCTAACAACTAAGCTATGATGCCCTGTAGCGTCACGATGCATTTTTCCTCTAATGTGCCATTTGCTTATTCCTTTTATACATTCTTTGGTACATATATTTTATATGTCAACTCAAGGAAAGTGGAATATTTTTAGGCGCGTTCATAGAACAGTTTTAGATACAGAAGGGCTTTTTTATGCATATCAACACTTCCGTGTTATTTGTTATGCACGCGCACTGTACCTGTAACAATTATAGTTATGGTGATTGTTGTTGGAGCAAAGCTCGAATTTTTATGTTTGTTTGTTAATTGATATTAGAGGAAAAATTACAACGTTATGCACAGCGATGGTGTGGGATGACATGTTTCGAAGTGCCCAACTTCTCATCAGACCCCTTCTCGGACACTGAGATATGAACCCAAGTGTCTGCACCAAACCCGCTGTTAGAGTACTCTAACAACTAAGCTATGATGCCCTGTAGCGTCACGAGGCATTTTTCCTCTAATGTGCCATTTGCTTATTCCTTTTATACATTCTTTGGTACATATATTTTATATGTCAACTCAAGGAAAGTGGAATATTTTTAGGCGCGTTCATAGAACAGTTTTAGATACAGAAGGGCTTTTTTATGCATATCAACACTTCCGTGTTATTTGTTATGCGCCCGCACTGTACCTGTAACAATTATAGTTAGGGTGATTGTTGTTGGAGCAAAGCTCGAATTTTTATGTTTGTTTGTTAATTGATATGCATAAAAAAGCCCTTTTGTATCTAAAACTGTTCTATGAACGCGCCTAAAAATATTCCACTTTCCTTGAGTTGACATATAAAATATATGTACCAAAGAATGTATAAAAGGAATAAGCAAATGGCACATTAGAGGAAAAATGCATCGTGACGCTACAGGGCATCATAGCTTAGTTGTTAGTGTACTCTAACAGCGGGTTTGGTGCAGACACTTGGGTTCATATCTCAGTGTGCGAGAAGGGGTCTGATGAGAAGTTGGGCACTTCGAAACATGTCATCCCATACCATCGCTGTGCATAACGTTGTAATTTTTCCTCTAATATCAATTAACGAAAATAGATTATATTGTACAGAGTGGTGTGTAATGAACGCAAGGCCACCCCCATGATAGCTGGGACGGTCTTTTCGATGTACATTATACCCATCACAAGTTCGTAAGTCCGATCTTGTGTTCAGTTTTATCTCTTGTATCGCGGGGATTTTGATGTTCTGCGTGTTCATAAAGTCAGTTATCTCCGCGATCTTTCCAGCTAATCCGTTACAGTTCAGCTGCAAAATTTTGAAGTGTGTAGGAGGGGAGATGGGGGACATACTAGGCGTGAGGGACGGATGCGTTTGCCTAGGTGGAGGTAGGCTAAGGCCTAAGCTATGTCGCAGTCTAGAGTTCACACCGCCATGGCCGATGTTGTCTGGCGTGGAAGGCGGCTGTGTACTGCAACAGGGGGCTATGAACGAATCCGTCCAAAGGTTACCGTTTGCGAGCCCAGAGCACATAAGGGTGTGGCACAGGCCAAGGCAATTGTTGCACTTGACCGATGTCGCAGGCATATATAATCTTTGCCGACAAACGGTGCATGTAGTGAAAGGTACGAGGAGGTGGTGTTCCTGGTCCATGTGCAGTCTGGGGGGGGATAGGAGTGTTGAACGGCCGTGTGAGATGGAGACGCTGGTGTGCGTGAGCGACAGTCGGGAGTGGGTGAGGAGGGAATGGCAGCAGTGCTGCCTATCGTGTAGACTGAGCCACTATTGTGGCTATTGGAAGTAGGTAGAAGCGGTAAGGGAGTGCCAGAGCGGCGACTACCGCGGGACGCCCTTGGACGTGTACAGCATGGTGCCTCAAAAGTACTAAGGAAGTACGGGGTCTGTGGATGGCAGGGTTAAGCCCTGAGCATCCAGATTTATGTAACCATCTCTTACACTTGGCGCATTGTACCGAATGCGACCGTTTAATATAAATTTTCTTCCAGCAAACGCAGCAGATCCAATCTCTTTGTCCAGGGTTGGGTTCGACCCCAGCCCGTAACAAGGGACAATGGAGCAACCCAGCTGCCAGGGTTTGCTCCGAGGATGACAATTTAAGGGTGGGACGTAGCAGATTGGACAGGGTTACACTGAAATAACAGCCCTTGGCCGGGCAAAAAAACCCGGGTCATTCCGGTACGATAGAACCGGCTGTTGTAGGAATGTTCCCCTGACGTCGAGCCCAGGTACACTCCTTTTGAATGCCAAGGCATAGTAGTTCGGTCAGGTCGACCTGCAAATTATAAATATTTACATTCCCCCTGCTAGAGAGAGATTATCATACCGACACTAGTACGTTGCTAAGGGGTGATAACCGCCTAATCCTAAGCGACTTCAACGCACATCACGATCTCTGGCACTCCAACTTACTAGCAGGGTGGCAGGTAGCTGCCACAGTTCGCCAGACATCTCCATAACGAGCGCGGGCCTAATTAACTTTGTAAACTGGCGACCGATGCTTACATTAGCTTCAGACCTACCCACCCTACTAATGCTTTTGATACGGTCAACCACCCCACACTCCTTCGAGACCCCGCTCCTTGCCGGCCTTATAAGGTGGAGCGCTAATTACCTCAATGGTTGACAGGCATCAGTCAAATTCAGGAACAAGAAATCCAGGCCACGAAAAATAAAACAAGGGGTGCCGCACGGTTGTGTTTTCTCTTCCCTTTTGTTTAATTTCTATATTTCGACACTTCCCACCCCACCAGAGGGAGTATCCATTGTTTCCTACGCTGACGATAATGGCCTCGGGCAAGGGTCCCTCTATTGACAGTTACTTCCGTGACTGTTCCAGCTTCTTTCCCGAGCGAAATCTGACCCTATATCCGACTAAATCGACGGCGACCCTGTTTACGACATGGAATGCATAGATGGGGCAAGAGTTAAATGTCCACGTAGACGGAGTACCTCTACCTACTGTCAACATCCCGAAAATCTTGGGTGTGACATTTGACAACGGCCTCACCTTCGCTGGTCATGCCACCGCAATAGCTTCAAAGGTACAGAGCCGCAATAAGATCCTCAAGTCACTGGCCGGCAGTACTTGGGGAAAAGACAAAGAAACATTGCTTGCTACATATAAGGCTATTGTCCGACCGGTTATTGACTATGCTGCGCCCATATGGGCGCCCAATCTTGCTGACACCAATTGGAGAAAATTGCAAGTCTGCCAAAACACCGCCATCAGAACTGCTACGGGATGTCTGCTTATGTCATCTGAGTCTCACCTCCACCAAGAGGCAAAATTGCTCTGTTCAAGAGCACGCGGAACTCTTGAGTAGACAGTTCCCTCTGAACTGTCATAAACTCAGTCATCCAAATCGACATCTATTGGATGTAGCCCCGCCCCCCAGAGACATAAGGAGCCATCTTCGTAAGCACTACGATGAGATCCGGTCATCTCTTTGCCGTTTGATCTGCAGAACCATAGACGGGATTTAAATGACCTCCACACCGAGTCGGTAGACATATCCTTCATATCTCGGCCTGTGAATCTCGTTATCAATACTCAGCCACCTGAATTGGCTGAAGAGGAGCGTGTACTTCCGAGGGAGACTAGAGTCATACTAGCACAACTTCGCTCTGGATATTGTAATAGGTTAAATTCTTACTTATCCAGGCTGAACCCCAACATACCAAACACATGCCCTGCATGTGGTATGTCCCCTCATCATACCAAACATCTTCTCCTGTTCAGTCGAACCCACTATTCTAACACCTACATAAGTCTGGTCCAACCCTGTGAAACTGCGCGTTTCCTCGGATTTCCGTTAGAACAGCCTGTGACAATTTAGAGTGAGCGAGCACATTGGGCAGGGCGAAGCACTGTTAACAACAACATCAACAACCGGTATGCCTACCTCGGGCATATTCTAAACCCCTAACCCGCGGTAGCTTGTTCTAGTTCGCCAGACCGTACTATCGTCAGCGCTGGTCTCAGAAACTGCGTTGACTGGCGACCGATGCTAACTCCTGCATGGGATCATTTACCGATAGTCCTCTTAATCGATCGCCCCCATAACTTTGTCACTTTCACTAATTTCAGCAAATCTGATTGGGTTGGTTTTATTGACTTTACTGAGAGCACCTTCGCTGCTCTTTCCATCCCGCCTGACGTACGAGAAGGGGAAAAAGCGTTCGTATGGGTGTTGTTGTGGTAACGACAAAAACATTCCCCGAAGGTTTGAGGGGATGTTGTCGAATTAACAGTCCTTGGCCGGATTTGAACCAGGTACGCTCCGGTACTCCCTTGCGGTACTGCCCGACTGTCGTGGTAGCGATTTATACCCAGTGAAACCTAGGTCATGTCACTCCTCCTTCCGTAAGGAAGGATAAGATGGGTAATGAGAGGTGAGAGACATCATATCCGTAGATCAACCATCGAGTTGCACGTCATTACCATTGTGCATTTTATTCGCCTCTTACGACCGGTATGCCTACCTCGGGCATATTCTAAGCCCCTAACCCGCAGGGGAGCGTTTCTCATGGTCATAGATTCAGCCTCTAATCAATACATTCCTTCAGGTAGAATTAGGGATGTACGTCCGTAGAGGCAGCGGCCTGGCAAATGAACGCGACCAAGTGCGGCGCTTGGACCCTGCGGGTCCCAAATTCTAGACCTCAATTCGGGAATAAGACGACTGGTTGATCAACACAAACGGACCTAAGGTCCTGCAACCTCTTTGCTGGTGTTGGCAAACTATGGTCCACTGTAATATCCTTGTCAAATCTGACCGAACCTAGCGACAAAATATCCATCACCTTAGGTGATAAAATACAGTGGAAACCGAAGAGATGCGGGAGCGCTTTCTGCCGGCAGCTTTTACTGCATTCTCCGGTTCCGCACAAACGAAAAAAAAAGCCAAGCACCCATTGCCATCACCACCACGGAGGTTCAGGAGGCCATACGGGGGTTCAAAAGCTCCAAATCGATCGGCCCATCCATCGGTATATCCATGCTGTAGGTCGATTCTGTAACTATTTTAATGCCAGGTGTTAGCGTTAACTTCGCTGAACACCATTTGTAACGCTTTTCCATATTCGCTAACTTTTAGCTAACGCTTTTCGTGTGGTTAGCTGTCGCGAATTATTTTCGAGGTGTTAACAATCGCGGTTATATATTTACAAGTGTTTTAGCGTTTGGAAAAAGTAAAAAAATTAGTTTTTAGTTGTTTGCATGTAATTTAGTGCAAAATACGGCGAATAGAGATGTATCGCCGTATTTTATCACCATCAAGAGTCAGCTGTTTAGCGGCGTTAAAGGAGAGTTACAGAATCGCATTTTCGTTAAGAACAAACGCCAAAATTTGGCGATGAGCTTAACGCTCGGCACATGGCTTAAAGTTACAGAATCGGGCTACTGATGCTAAAACATCTCGAAGAAGAGGGAGTAAGGTATCTAACAACTGTCTTCAATCTGGCTATGACCACCTTTGTCGTTCCAGAGAAATGGAAACAGGCAAAGGTGGTGCCACTACTAAAGCCCGGCAAGCCGGCCAACGAGGAGGAGTCTTATCGGCCGATATCACGAACGAAACTAGGCGCTAAAATGGCAGAACGCCGAAAGCGGTTTGTCACAAAACCAAACTTGACAAGGGATGACGGAAAATCGTTCCAACAAAAATCAGCTTACTACCCTGTCGGAAGATCAACACAACAAAATTAATCCTCTCGCCAGTAGTGAAGACCTTGGAGACGGTCGAGCTCCCTTACTACACCGCTAACTAAACGCCATCACCACTCAGATAGGTGTCGGTCTCAACCAACATCGTCCAAATGACAGGACCGTGCTAGTTGCGCTTGGCCTGTCGAAAGCCTTCGACACGGTCAATCATGCTCAACTCATTAACGACCTGGAGGATTCAACTCTTCCCCCCTGTATAAAGCGTTGGAACGCCAACTATCTGAGTGGCCGGCAGTCATCGGTTGAATTTAGAGGCGAAAGATCAAAACCACGTATAATTAAACAAGGGGTGCCACAAGGTGGTGACCTATGCCAGCTTTTGTTTAATTTCTACATATCGAGGCTCCCTTCCCCACCAGAGGGTGTGTCGATCGTCTCCTACGCCGATGCCTGCACGATCCTGGCGACGGACCCCTCTATAGACGAGCTCTGCTCAAGAGTTAACTCATACCTCCCATCCCTGTCCGTACAAGGCAATTGTCCAGCTGGTTATGAGATGCGCGGCATCTATTTGGTCGACGGGGCTAACAGACACACACTGGAGGAGGTTGCAGGCCTGCCAAAACACCGCACTCAGAAATGCCACGGGATGTCTCCTAATGTCACCTGAACACCATCTCCACAGTGAGGCAAAAATGATTGGTGGTAAAGAGTATAATAAAATACTGACCAGGCAATTCCTGTTTAACTGTTACAAACCGCAACACCTTAACAGGCACCTGCTTGAAGAAGATCCGTCCGGTAAACACATTTGTCAGCTCCCGCCCAGTGAATGACGACACTGAGGCACAAGGTTCACCTGTTGCCGTGGAAAAACGCCAACTGCGTAGGGAGACAAGAGTCATGCTGGCCCAACTTTGTTTTGGATATTGTAAGAGATTAAACTTTTGACTATCCAGACTGAATCCTGACATGCCAAATGTCTGCCTGGCATGCCGTGTGTCTCTCCCCATGACACAACTGAGCCGATTCTTCCAAGAACAATTTCACTTAGGTCCAACCCTATTGAAGCCGCGATGTTTCTGAGAATTCGGTTGGAAGATTTAGATGACAATGCTAGGTAAGGAAGTGACGAATAGGCAGGGCGCAGCATCGCTACAACACCAACAGGGGTATCTAAATGAAACAGGAATGTCTAAAGATTCCGGTCGGTGTAGATTTAAATGCCGTAGTCAACTGCAATGTTGCCCCACTTCCAATCATTCCTACTGTCCATTTTACAATTATACTGACGCCCACTTTATACTGATTTTAAAAGCATAGTTACAGAGGTGTTACCAGTATCCTAAATTGTAATAAAACACGTAATTTTATACAATGTATTGTTTAATACAAATGTTTTGAATCTAAATCAAAAATTAACATTAATTCAGATTTTCTTTTAAAAAATTGAAAAATAAACATCGATTCAGACCCAAGGCAGGTCAACTTTAGTATTTAAAAATTAGTATTGAAAATTAAAAATTAAATCACAACCATTTAATGTTTGGTTTTAATATCTTTAGTTGTAGGTACAGAGTTTCTTTTAGTATTTTATTCTTTTTTAATTTATTTTAGTATTATAATGTTTTTGAATATATATTGATATTATATTCTACTAAAATTTATTTTAGTATTTTTATTTTATTATACTTCAGTATTTTAAATTATTTTATTTTATCTTATTAGTACTTTTATCTATTTACATTTATTTTAATTCTTTTTATTTCATCCTTTTACTATTTCATTCAATTTACATATATTTTAGTATTTATATTTTATTTTAATTTAGTATTTTATTCTTTTTTATAATAATAATAATTCCCAACGGATTACCCACCATATCCCGCCCGACCGGCGGGAGGGGCCCATCCGCATAACTCGCGGATTATTCGTTCGTGCCGAGTCGTTGAAAGGCTTTGGTTTGTTAATCGTCGAGATCTAAAACTACTCAGCTACAGAGAAAACCTCATCAGCTAAGTAAAGTAGATATAGGATAGATTATACATTAAGAAATAACTAGTTAACAGAATAAAATTATTGTTAAAAGTTAAAATAGAAGTCAAAGAATAAGAAACAATTAGTAGCTATGTATTTAGGGTAGAAAGAATTGATTTTTTTTATGCTGAAAAGCGAGTCTGAAATATCAAATCTACCAGAAATAGAGTTATAATCTTGACACAAACAGCGAAAAGGCTCATTTAACTGAAAATTGGTTCGGCACTGTTTCAAGACTAGAGGTTTAAAATGCCTTGAAGGACGAGACGGTACATTGAAGTTCACTTCACTTAGAACAAATGGGCTGGAGAGTGAACCATTTAGCAATTTAATCATAAAACAATTCCAAGAATTTTCCTCCGATTAGCAAGTGTGTGCAGATTAATGAGTTTTAATCCATTCGTATAGGGTGGCAGATTATACAAGGGATCCCAATGAAAATCTCTTAAGGCAAATAGTAAAAATTGTTTTTGAACTGATTTTAGGCGATCTACATGAACCTGGTAACGCGGTTTCCAAATTGTGGAACCGTATTCAAGTATCGGTCTGACTAATGTAGTGAAGAGGGCTTTAGTTACATAAGGGTCGCTAAATTCTTTAGACCATCGTTTAACGAATGCTAGGACACCTCTAGCCTTATTGACTGTTGTGTTAATATGGCGGTTGAAACTGAGTTTATAGTCCATAGTAACCCCCAGGTCAACAAAATCATACACTTGCTCAAGACTATAATTTTTAATTGTATAGGAAGCCGGCTGAGAAATTCCACGCGAAAAACCCATGTGTTTACATTTTTTAAGGTTAAGTAGCATATAATTTAAATCGCACCAAGTAACTAGTGCACCTAGATCTGATTGTAGCTTATTTCTATCTTCAAATTACGCGAATGACATGAAAAGCTTTACGTCGTCGGCATACATTAACATTTTTGAAAATTTTATTATTGTAGAAATATCATTTATAAACAACAAGAACAGAATCAGGCCAAGGTGGTTTCCTTGAGGAACCCCTGAAGAGACATAAATGACATCGGGTACTAAATTTTGAAACACTACTCTTTGTGTCCTGTCACTAAGGTAAGAAGAGATCCAGCGATTGAAACCCGGCTGGAAGCCCAACTGCACCGTCGGTGTGCAGATTTTTTCTAAAGGCATTTGAGACATGACTGGTAAACTCAAGTAAATTCGTAACTGTGGACTTTCCCTTACTGAACCCGTGTTGGCAGTCAGCTATCAAAGTAGAGATCGGACCCGTAAGTTGATTTGTAACAATAGCTTCAAACAATTTCGGGATGGCAGAAAGCTTTGCGATGCCACGATAGTTCTCTATAGAAGACCTACTCCCGCTTTTATGCAGCGGTACAAGAAACGATTCTTTCCACGCAGTTGGAAAAACACCATACTTTGGTGATAGATTGAACAAATTGGTAAGGGGTTGGTAAATATGGTTCGCACACTTTTTCAAGAAACATGTAGGAATCCTATCAGGACCGTATTTAAAAGATTCTTTTAAGGTTTTAAGGTAAATTAGAACATATTTGGCGCATATAATTGGTGAATTAATTGAATTTGTCCCGTGTAGCTTATAAGGATAGGTTTGAAAGTTTGAATTGGTGACAGCAGAATAGTTAGAAGTGAAAAATTGAGCAAAAAAATTTGCGATGTATTGATTATCGCTAGATATAATGTCTTGATATTTCATGTCTGAGGGAAACCCTGATACTTTACGTTTAGAATTTACGAAACCATAAAATGACTTTCGATTGAGAATAATGTCTCTTTTGGTTTTAGAGATATAAGCTTTATAGCACTTTTTATTTAAATCTATGTACTTCTGACGTAGACTGGAATACAGTAAGTAATGTTTATTTAATCCAGATTTCTTATATAAATTAAATGATCGCGTTTTCCTAATTTTAAGAGACTTAAGCTCTTTAGTAAACCAAGCTTGCGTAGGATGATCATAAGTTAATTTACGTTTGGGAATAAACTTCTCAAATAGGCAGTAAATAGTTTGATTGAAATGTGAGACGTTTAGATCGATATCACAAGCAAATTCAGGCCAAGTTAATTTAGACCGTAAGAGGATGAAATACCATTTCCAGCAAAGCAAAAATAGTTGAAATCGACGTTAAAGTGACTGAGTTATGGCGAACAAACATATTTTTTTAGGCAAATTTTCAGTTTTTTGAGTCAATGGCCTATTTATTAGTGAACATTTTGGTACTTTCCGGATTATAATCAATAGAAAAATGACAATGTTATCGGAAATTAAGTGAACAAAAACCCATGTTTATTTTCATTATGTATATTAAAAGTTGATACTTTTCGCCATTTTGGTACATTTTGTTCTTCTCGAAGAAGGTACCAGCTTAATCGACCATCATAGCTATATTCCAATGCCCTTAGCATCGCAATTCCATTTCTTGTTGGAAACGTGCTCATCGCTTCGAGCATGACTCTTGATGGATGACATGAAACGTTGAGCATCCGTTGTGACCACTTGAGCAGAAAACGTATTCCACTTAATTTGTATTTAACAATTGTCCAATATATTTCAATTGTGCGTAGTTGAGGTCAATTCCTTTGCCACTATATCGACATTGCTTTCTTGATACCAGTTCATTCAAGTAATGAACACCAGGAAAGTCTGGTGAAAACTACTGCAGAGATGATGACGCAAAAAAGGTAATAAGCGATTCTGAAGACACTTTCTTATATAATTCAGAGGTCATCGTTGTAGATGTCACGTACGCTCGACTTTTAAGGCCACAACTGCATATCGGTTGCCAAATCATCACTTTTTTTTTGCAAAATTTATCAACCCTTTTTATTTAAATTCGGAAGGAACACAACCCCTCTTATTTGAGGCACACCATATGTGGCCTGGGAGTAGTTGCAGATTTAATTTTGTTGACACTTTATCGTACAGTAGGCGAGTGTGTTTTTTCCTGTTAAGCTTTGCTTATCGGACCGGGTTGGTTATTTAATAGCTCGGTATGACTATGATAACTCGGTATGAGTGCGTTAATGCGTAGTCGCCGAGCTCCTTCTGATGCCAAGTTTTTTCGCGCGATCATTCTCGGAGAGCCCAAGGTAATTTTTTATGGATTTAAAGAGCAGCAAGCTCCATAGCGTATAAAATGAATGACCCGATAGGGTTAAAAAAAACTGGAGTCTTTAAATTTTTTTATTATTTGCGAGCCTCAAAACACACCTTTTATTTTGGCATCTGATAAGTGTGGAAACGATGACTTCAGATGATCAATTTCGCGATTATAGCCATTTTTCTGCAAAGCTCTTACGAAATTTTTGAAAAGACCGGGCTTTAAATGTAAGGGAAGTAGTGTAGTTTTATGGTTCTCCACTAGTGGCTTAATGGCTGTATTCTGTAAGTCTGTCTCATCTCAAGTCACTAAATTTGAGATTTTCCATTAGAGACAATTACTGTGACTTCAGATAATTTCGGTATTCTGTAAGAGAAAATCACAAAAAGTTCACCAATGATATGTGGTGAAAACACATTTGCATACATGTTAAGTACAGGATTTGACAGCGCTTGTATAAATATCGCAATAGCATAGGTAGTAATTGTCTCGAGTACAAAGTGAGCGACGCAGGTTCGGGGACAAATTATTATTTTTAATTTTATATTTTGTTAATTAAATATTATTTTTTTTTAACAATTTATTGTTAAAGCTGACTCTAGGTCAGTTGTATTAAAAAACACGTTGTTTTAGTTTTTTCCAATATATTTCGATTTCCAACGTTGTTTTAGTTTTTTCCAATATATTTCGATTTCCAACGGAAATCGTCATCAGGGACTACAACAAAAATATATAATTTTTATTTAACACTAGTTTTTCACAGATAAGTATAAAAGTATACATATGTACATATAAACAAAGATAATTCGTATCAACATACATACATTACTTCAGCAACTGGTCAGTTCGGCATGCTGTTGTGAATTGATTTGCGCGAGTCAAGCAGTCGGTAAAGGTGTGCAATGGCTTCCGAATCTTGCATATAATTCAGTCTCTTATTCTCGTTCGTGTCTATTATGTGGAGCATCTCTAAAGTAAAACGTTTGTTGTAATGTTCTTGCTGTAGTATGCTCACAGCGTCAAAGTCAGGTTTATGTGCGCTCTCCACACAGTGGCCCGCAAGTGCTGTTTTATAGATGTATATTGGAACGATTTTTCGTCATCCCTTGTCCCCTTGTCCCCTTGCTGTTTTATACGTGATATTAGATTTTTGACATCGGCCATCCGATCGGTGTCCAGCTATTCTAGTTTTAAGCTTATTTTTCGTTGTTCCAACATATTCTTTGTTGCATTCGTTATCTACGTCTCCTGCGCATGGTATTTTATATATAATATTATTTTTGTCCATCATTTCCACTTTGCTTTTCATGTTTTTGAAAAATATATTATTAGTGTACGTCGGTTTATGTGCTAATCCAATTCTTCCTTTGTCGTAAATATTAGAACATTGTAATCTTTCGGAAAAGCCCGGTATATATACAATGGATTTGTATATAAGTGGTTTTTTGCTTTCAGTTTTCGATTTGGTACCGTTTTTATGTGTATTAATCAGCCTATAAATCACCCTGGATGGAAAATCATTCATCTTCAGGATGTGTTTTATACGTTTTTTGTTTTCAGCGTGGAAAATTTCGTCGCTAGTATCTAGAACTCTACTGATGAAGTTTTACGCCGTGTTAAAAATCATGTTTTTGGGGTATTTTGGTAGATAGTTAATGATACTTCCTGAAGATGTAGGCTCTTGGTATCAATCTAGCTTGATTTTGTTGTCAATTTTACATACTAAAGAGTCTAAAAAGGGTAATTTGTCATTGTTTTCCAACTCCATCGTGAATTGGATGTTTTTATGATAGGAGTTAAGCAGGTCTAAAGTTTCATTCCGTTTATCCTCTTTCACTATTGCAAACACATCATCTACGTATTTAGTAAGTAGTCTAGTGTTCGCCGTTGCTTTTCTTAAAATTTCTTCCATTACAATGTCGGGGAGAATTGGTGATGCTGGAGATTCCATTGGAAATCCCTTAAACTGCGTATACATTTGTTCCTCATATTTAAAATATCTATTCTCACATTTTTTTAAGTATATAAATGTTTCTACACAAAAATTTATTATTTCTGTAATTTCTTTCATTTTAACCTAATATTTTACTGTTTGTGACCTGCCTAAAACCAGCTGACAAATTAGTGACTCTTTTTTTTTGAGACTAGAGATCTGAAACAGCTTACTGAATACCAAATTGTCTCAAAATTGAAATGGACCACAAAATGTCTCTATTAGTGACTAGATACTAGTTACAGAATTCACCTATAAATAAAATGCTATTCT
The DNA here is from genome assembly GCA_949987695.1 of Merzomyia westermanni. Lineage (NCBI taxonomy): Eukaryota > Metazoa > Arthropoda > Insecta > Diptera > Tephritidae > Merzomyia > Merzomyia westermanni. The sequence goes on along the minus strand of OX465288.1, from coordinate 100,064,700 downwards.
GTCCAACGGTACATCCTATTCTGTCGGGCCAACATTTTTTTTCGTATACCCCTGCTGCAATCCAGTTAGTAACGCAACGACTTTAAGAGTCTAACGACTAAAAAGTCTTCCAGCCATGTTGTTTATACTTGACAAGGTCGAGGATTGGAATTGATGGTTTTTTGTTACACTGGTGCAACAAAACAGCCTTTAAACTCAGCTTGCTGCTCTCGATAAATAGGCGCCATTCTCTGAACTCATACAGGTATCCAAACTCTTTGAACAAACTGTTATTATAATTACAATAGCAAATATTATCACCCTTGAAGTTATATTTCTCAAAACGTTTGTGACGGCTTCTGTAGTATGTAACTTTAAACTCAGAAGTCACAACTCCGCCTTCTTTCATACAACATCTCCGATTTCTGTTTTGTCAATCCTAAATCCAGTTGTTTTTTGTAACGAAGATTTCGGAGAGTGTTGTCGAAAGTGAAATTCCTTTGCAGGATTTGAACCCGCTACTGCCTTGCGGTACATGCCCGACAGTCGCGGAAGAGATTTGGTATGACAAGTTAATCTTCTAGGTCATGCCACCTCTTCTTCCATATGGAAGGAGAAGATGGGTAATGAGAGGTGAATGGCATCATAGCCGTAAATCAACCATCGAGTTGCACGTCATTACGTTTACGTATTTTTGGTCGCCTCTTACGACCGGTATGCATACCTCGGGCATATTCTAAACCCCTAACCCTCAGGGTTGTCCTCTGATATAGTCATTCAATTCTGTGTGCGTAAGCGGCTGATTTCCTATTTCTTCTTCAAAATTAGTTTCACTTGATTCACGCTCCTCTTGTTGATTTGGACAAGCAGGATAATAAAAGTCTGAGCAAACGGTACCAAAACCGGGAAAACTATCAACTTTTAAACACTTTTAACATACATAAAAATAAAAAAATGTAATTAGATTCAAGATTGTGAAAAAATATACATAGGTTTATTCACTTAATCTCCAATAACATTGTAATTTTTCTACTGAATATAATCCGAAAAGTGTCCACTACGGAATAGGCTATTGACTTACAGTGTAAAACCGGGAGATTATTTAATATTTCGTTAAAAAAATTACAAAAAAGAAGATGAATGTCGAAAAAATCTGAAAATTTACATAAAAAAAAAGTGTGTTCACCATAATTCCGTCACTTTCACGTCGATTTTAACTATTTTTGCTTTGGTGGAAATAGTACTTCCTCCTCTCAAAAGATACTGTAATGCCGGAGAGGCATTGACAGATTAGGTGTTTCTTTTCTTAGCTCAAAAACTGAAATATCTCGAAAACGGATACGAATACTATTAAACTATATGATTACATATTTGGAATCAGCAGAAGATTCTACATAAGAATCATGTATCAAATGACGAGGAGAATTTGTCGGGTAGAGTTATTAACTATAAAAAGAAAAGCTTTTGTTGTACTTTTTTTTAAGAAAAACAATCCTCTTTAGTAGATGCTTTTTCGAAATTTTCTCTCACTACACCATATATCTATACATAAGTTTGTGGCAGAAATTTTATTTTGAATTTAAATTTTTTCGTTATAGCCTACACGTAAGTTTTGTGCTCCTGTTAAATTTCCAAAAGTATTTGAAATAAACAAGACTTTTTTCGAAAAAATATCAACTTCACTGACAAATATTACGGTATAACCTTTTTCAATGTTTAAACACTACAGGAATGTGTAAGACATTAAGACCGCAAATAGAAATTCTATCCATATTTAATTTGAGATCTACTAAGTTCAAATCCAAAATGGAGCGAAAATTTAAAAACTAAGGTTGATAATTTGACCTCAGTTAAAAAGTTTGTACTTTTTTGGTGAAAGCGATCATTCTTGCTATAGTGAAATATAAAAAGGATATTTGCATTGACTCGCTTTTGAATCATGTAAGCCGGAATTTCGCATTTCTCTACATTTTGACTAAAACCTCTATAAGGATTACGTTGGAGAAGGATTTTTAAAGGTAACGCAAAAGAAACCTAGTGAGTGGGGCATATAGTGTAATTCAAAAGGGTTGAAGAAATCTGGGCGAATACCAATTTCGAATTAAAAACAGGGCTGCCACCCAGTTCTTTTTCCTTTTTATACTTTGGTTTGGACCTTTTTTCGAAAACAATGGCTTCAGGCTCTGGAAAGCGTCGTGGTGAGGCTATTGGCAACGACGCAGAGATCATTCCACGTATAGTGATTGTTCACCGAGTTTCATATGTAGCATGGATCAGGGTTTCGTCAAACTAAACTAGTTGATGTCAAAGTAAATTTTAGACTCGGAGCAAATACTTATCGACTTTGTATGCAAAAAACTGGAGGATAAATTTGAAGCGTCACTCAACTGGAGAACGTCTTTGAACACATTTGCCATCTTGAAGATGAAGTCAAAATGCTAAAGCAAAACATGTCAACACAACAGAGCCAACTTGCTGCTTGCGACGTCCGTGTACATGGAATCACCTTTGAGGAAGGGAAAAGCTTTCAAAGTGTTTTCCACCACCTGTGCTTTAGTCTAAATTTACAGACACCCCCAATAAACAGCATTTTGCCATTACAAAAAGCTCAAAATAATACGATGGATCCGGTCGTATTCATTAAATTTCAATCGTCAAGAGACGGAAACACCTTCAGGCGACTAAACAGTAACGACAAAAAAAGAAAGGGACTGCGATTAGTACATGTGGGTAGAAATTCTGATGCACCTATATTTATTAATGCATCGCTGTCCGAGCAAAACTATGAGACTTCCACAGAAGCGATTCGTCTTAAAACAAGGACGAAAATAGCATCGGTATTTACTCTGAGGGTAACAAGCGGTATGTCTACATACCTACAAAAACAACCCTTGGGACAGATAACAATTCGGACGTATCAATACCGCGCACACACACACGCATATTAACGTTACCTACCACGGACACATAGATCCTCTGCCACACCACCCACGGACTATAAAAACAACGCAACGGATAGACACAGACCAGAACGAAACTAGGCATTGAAAATGGCAGAACGCCGAAACCGGTTTGTCACAAAACCAAACTTGACAAGGGATGACGGAAAATCGTTCCAACAAAAATCAGCTTACTACCCTGTCGGAAGATCAACACCACAAAATAAATCACTAATCGCCTGTCAGGCTTTTAATTTAAACACGGATGGACTACTAACGAAATACGAACGGAAACTGCGAAAAATGCATACGACTAAGGCAAATATTTGGTTCAACAAGCAATGTTTGGAATTGAATGTTACACCGAAATTTGCGCGAATAAAATTAAAAACCAACACCCAAGCAAGTAGGAGAACGGGCAGGAAGGCCGAAAGGGACTTTTTAAAGTTCGAATTACAAAGCCTATACGCTAAGAAAGACAAGATAAACACCGAACTACTAAGGATAATGCAATTGTCGGGACTCTTGCCCACGACTGCATTGATGGACTGCTTCGACCACATAGAGACGGAAATCAAACGCGAACTACAACGCAAATATGAAAAACTGAACCGAAAATTGGACCAGTTAACGGGCCGACGCGATCACAGTAACAGTCAACAAAGACACGAATTTAACAAAAGGTTCGTAAACCTAACAACAGTGGCCATTAGCAACGAAGAAGCGCAACTTCTAGGGAAGGGCCTGAAGCACAACATCGCGGATAGCAATGAAGCAAAATGAAGCAGGGGTTGCAATATCGATTCTTTCATATAAGGAACGAGAGCACGCAAGGCACATGTGCAGATAAATCATAAGCAAGGAAGTAAGAGCCCAGGAAGCACAAAAAGAAAATAATAAGCTGAAAATATTGAAAAGGCTACATGAAAGTTAAAAAATAATAACATCGTCACAACGAAGGCAGACAAAGAAAACACAACGGTGCTAATCAGTAAGGATGAATATATAGCAAAGACGGAGAAGCTCATCGAGTAAATGAAATGCCGCATTATTAGGGATAACCCCACGGATAAATACCAGACCGAAGTTAAAGCGGTTATAAAAAATGCTACCAAAATAATAGACGAGAGGATGGCACATACCCTAACACAAATAAATAGATCTGCTCCTCCACTCAGTGCGTTACGGACTAGGAATGGGTAACCCAACATCGGCCATTCTCATGGAAGCATTCATGCAAAACTTGGAAGGAAAATATATACAGGAGTTAAAAACCAAGTTAGGCGTGCCATTCTACGCTAGATACGTGGATGACATCATCTGCATCCTAAATGACGATAACGAAGAGCAAATAATAGTTCCTCAACAAGCAACATAGAAACATAGAGTTCACAATGGAAGTAGAAAAAGATGGAATAATGAACTACCTGGACCTAACTATAGGGATTGACAAAATAACAAATAGGTTCAACTACGGCATTTATAGAAAACCGACTGCCACGGACACCATAATACACTCTACATCAAACCATCCGCAACAGCACAAAAATGCGGCATTGAGGCACTTAGTGGATAGGCTTCAGAGAACGCCGCTCACATAGGAAGCATACAGGAGAGAGCTTAATACAATATATAACATAGCGGCAAATAATGGATACAAGAAAGCACTTGTGGATAAACTCAGAAGTAGCCATGGAACACAAAAAAGAGTAAACGTAGAGGAAAATCCAATGGTTTGGACGGCAATGACATACACTGGAAAAGTGACGTACAAATTAGCAAGCTTCTTTGAAAGATATAATATCAACACAGCATTCAGAACATCTAACAACGTAGGACAAAAACTAAGAACCGCCTCTAATTCTGATGACCCATTCAACAGACACGGAGTGTATAGGCTTACTTCTGAATGTCAATACAGCTACATAGGACAAACAGGAAGAAAAAAAGCACAAGATTCCGAGAGCATATCAGGGACTACAACAAAAAAACACGAAAACCCACCATAATACCAGAATCTAACTTCGCGAACCACATGTTCGAGAACAACTGCACCCCAGCTAACATAAAAACAACGGTTCGAATACTTCACGTACGAGGAAAAGGCCGGCGGCTCAATGTACTTGAGAACATGGAGATATACAATTTAAAAACATTTGACGGCAGGATCATAAACGAACAAACCAACACTATCTCTGACGAAATATTTGAACCCCTAAAACTAATTTACAAAAAACCGCACAAGCCAGCAGGTACAGCAACCAAACACGTAGCAATGAACAAGCAAAAACGAAATATGAACGAAACTGCAAAAATCACCGATTTCTACCTACCCCAACCTACCGCTTAGCTAACAAGCGGTATGTCTACATACCTACAAAAAAACCCTTGGGACGTATCAATACCTGCACACACACACGCATATTAACGTTACCTACCACGGCCACATAGATTGACATTACCTGCAACAGCACCCACGGACTATAAAAACAACGCAACGGATAGACACAGACCAGAACGAAACTAGGCATTGAAAATGGCAGAACGCCGAAACCGGTTTGTCACAAAACCAAACTTGACAAGGGATGACGGAAAATCGTTCCAACAAAAATCAAGTTACTACCCTGTCGGAAGATTAACACAACAAAATAAATATTATTTTAGTTTTAATCATTTTACAGGTTATGGACTGTGAGGATTTCAACAAAACGACATCTTCCTATGTAGCCATTGACCAAATTTTCTGCGGTCAAAGAGAACCAGCTTAGAATTTATTCGACCAATAAATGCATTCATTGACTTTGCGTTGAAAAATCATAAAAACATTTATCTACTCGATGTTAATCAACGTCTTGTGCTCGTCTCGGCTGATGGTTGATGGTAGAGAATTAACTGTCAGCTTAAAACCTTAAAATTTGTAAAAAATTTGTTATTTGAATTTTTGGAAATTTTGACGTTAACGCCCAATACCCCATGGTATACCGTAGACCAGATAAGCAAAACAAACAAATGTACATAGCTTATTTGGCAAATTTAAGTCAAAGTTTAAATTTTGTCATTTGCCTTAACCCAAAATAAATACTTTTTTATGAAATTTTCGTGAATGTTATATACGCATATTGTCACTTGCGAAGCGAATATATTTGGCGAGTCGAACAGATTGGCGCACGCATCAAAAATTTGCATTGTGAGGGGCGAATGAACTTTTTCGTCTGGCATGTGATGTTGCCATTCAAACAAATTCCACAAGTTCATCCGAATTTGACATTTATATCAGTTTACTGTCATTTACATACGTTTTGAAATATTTATTTGTAGACAAACAAAGGTATAAAAAGAAAACTTTGTTTTATTTTGTTGTATCATGTTTCCCAGCGTTGACCTTTTTTTTGGAAGATAATTACAATGTCGAACCGCAAGTTAACCTTCTACGCCAGCGGCGTTTTATAAGGGATTACTCCAATCCTATGGAGCTTCCTTGAACAGTGTAAGCTTAGTGCAGAGAATGAAATATGGGAAGTTTATGTGCAAATTCAGAGAATGAAATATGGGAAGTTTATGTGTAAATAAAAGTATTTATAGATTCATAGCGAAATTCCGGCTAAGCAAGGATGCATTTATGTATGTGCTGGACAAAATTAAAGATAATTTACACTGCCGCCTGTCCTCATCTGTGACGCCAATGCTGAAACTGTGTTGCGCACTACGTTTTTTAGCGCATGGAAGTTATCAGCAAGCTATAGGAAACGAATTTCATTTGGGACTTGCGCAACCTACAGTTACCCTCATTTTAAAGGAGATTCTTCCTATTTTAGAGAGGGAAATTTGCAGAGAGGCAATAATAACAGAAATGACCGAAGAGGAGAAGCAGCAAGCAAAGAGCAAGTTTTTCGTTAGGTCAGGAATACCCAACATCATTGGCTGTGTTGATGGTACGCATATTGCGATTTATGCTCCTCTATCTAAACAGAAAAGGGGTTTATAGCATAAATGCGATGATTGTAAGTTTTGAAGATATGGATACATGATACAGATATGAATTTTAATAAATTGTACATTTCCGGCTTGCGATCTTAACATGACCATCCGGTGCGTAGATGCTAGATATGCTGGTTCTACACATGACTCATTTGTATGGAACAATAGTTCATTAAAGAGTAGTTTGGAGAATATGCATCGAAGCGGCGATAGCTCTATTTATTTAGGTTATTTATGTTTCTTATATCAACACAACTAAAAACTTAAAAAAAGATATTATCATTTCTAGGTGATTCCGGATACCCGCTGAGCTCCTACTTATTAACACCTTTTCGTATAGCAGAGTCTGGATCTAGAGAATCTGTTTTTAATAAAAAACATGCGAAAGGTAGAAACATAATCGAACGTACCATTGGAGTTTTAAAATGCCGTTTCAGATGCCTCCTCAGCGATAGAAAAATGCGCTACATTTCCTGATAAAGTTCAATCAATTATAAATATATGTTGTGCTTTGCACAATATTTGCAAGCAATTTAAAATCATTGACCCAGACGAAGCAGAACTTTTTATTGATGCCATTGTATCGTCGGAACCAACAAATGAAGCTGGAAACGGTATACCAGGAGAGCGGCGTAGAAGACAATGCAGTACTTTATCATTATTATTTTCATTTAATACTACTTACAAGTCGGTTGTACAGGTTGATTAAAACAAAATAATTCAAAATCATATATTCAGCACTTCATTTAACTTAATACTACTTACAAATACAGGTTGATTAAAACAAAATAATTCAAAATCAGGTATTCAGCACTTCATTTAACTTAATACTACTTACAAATACAGGTTGATTAAAACTAAATTATTCAAAATCAGGTATTTCAATTCACTATCATAAAATAAATAAAATAAAAAACACAAATTTAATAAATAAAATAAATAAGTAAACTTCAAAAAATAAAAATAAAAAATGCAGTATCACAAAGAAAAAATAGAAATGAAACTAAAAGTGGTATGAATTATCATCTCTTTAAATTGTACTTAAGAGTTCTAATTATAACTCCTTAAGTTTCGTTTCAATTTCTTCTTTGTGCTGTTCTTTCTTCTCAATATTTTCCGCCTTTTTTCTTTCTTCTTTTTCTTTTAATATTTTAAGTTCCTCCTTTTTGAGTTCATATCTTTTCCTTGAATACCTGACGATATCATCCAGGGTTTTCCCTATTTTTAAAATACCTTGGCAAATGGTATTTTGCACTTCATAATGCTTATTTAGTTCTTGTAACCGCAAGTTTTCCCGATCGTCAGCGGGCATGCGAGGACGGGGAGTTGACGAGCGTGGTGCCATTGAAGTTCGCGGTTGTTGTTGATCTTCTTCTCCCTCAGACTCTTCGGACTGAGATTCACTACCTCCAGCAGTAGTTTCTGGCATGTTGGTGCCAAATGTGTTGCCTGTGGGGCTTGCGGCTTCTTGAAGCTGGAACAGCTCAACCACGCATCGCTCCAGCGCAGACAAACTTTGCTGCGCATACGGTTCTCCTCCAGTGGCTGTAGTTTCTCTTCGGTTCGTGGCAACCTTTTTTTTCAGCTTTAATTTATAATCTAGCCAAACCTTATACACATATATAAGTAAGTATCTACTGTAAAGCAAAGTACATAATTCAGTTATTACTATAGGCCTGCACGAATAGCCAATAGGATAGTTATTAATGTAGTCTTACTTTAGATACTAATTGGTAATGTATCTACCGGCTAGTAACCGGTTTCCTTTTGCATTACTGGTGCAGACCTCTAGCTCTTACCTTATTCCACCCGCGCCCGTTACGAATTGGAGGACCTAAGGCGTTGAGTTCCGTAGCGAAGCTCTCCCACAATTCCGATCTACTATTTCTTGTAGACCCGAAATTCCCCATACTTCTGGCGACGTCGGGATTATTTTCCATTAATGTAACCAGCTTTCCAAACTGTTGTGGTGTTTTGCGTCTCATTCTAAAAACTGCGTTTTGTTTAAAAAAATTAATTACTCACTGGTATTTGCTTTATGCTGTTCTTTCACAAAATTGTGCCAGGAAAATACTCAAATAAATACAAATAAGTTTTTTTTATTAATTACTCACTTTTATTTCATCAATCTTTTCGTAAAAATAATTGTTTGCGCCAGGAAAAACTTCAAATACATAAAAATACTTTCTCTATACTTTGAAATGCGAAGAAAATTAACATTCGACTAATTTTGGCAGTTTTGGCGAAGCGATGTGATTTTTTCGCTACTGGCAATTCGAAAAATTCATTTTCGTCAATCATTCGTAATTTTTCGGCGAATTCGCTATAGATTCGCATCACACAATTCGAGGCCGCGAAATTCGCTGAAATTTCAATTCGCTTCGCAAGTGACAATATGCGTAATAAACTTTTAATTGCCTCCCGAAACAATAGTATAGAGAAAGAGTGATGCCAATAATTCGTGTTTCTTGTATAAGAATGCCAAATGACCTGAATATGTTATTGGTATATATGAAAAACCAGTTGGAAGTCGCACGAAGAGCATCAATCATTACCACCCACATCATATATTTGTGAAAAAAATTTTAGTCCAAACGAGTTTTCTTCCTCAAGCGTGAACTGGAAACGCCAATGTCCTGATGTATTACCAAGACGACCCATATGTGACACTTGGCACAACTGTGCTGATAAGTAGCTGGAATAAGTGTCATTGAAATTTAGCGATTTCTTGAAAATATATGTACCTACAGACAGAATGCCGTGAGCAAGTTTCAGTTGGCAAGAAATTTTACTCGTAGAAGGGAGGATTTTGTAGTTGTTTCGGTCGTAGCTTAAGTTCATTTCCCACATTCAAAAAATACAATAAGGATAGGACTCAAAAAGTAACCTTCAAACACAAACAGAGTAACAGCAGGTTCTATCGTTCTGGAATTACTCGGGTTTTACTCGACCATGGGTTCCTGTTTCGATGTAACCTTGCCTAACGTGTTATGGAATACGCATCTTAAATGGAGCAGTACGGAAGGCGGTCGGCATGATATCAATGGGGCACACTATTGCTAGTCATTGTCGGCTGGGGCGGGCTCTTGCCAACTTTGCCTTCCTGCGCCATAAGCAGAGAAATTCAAATCATGGGGGAAACTCACAAAACCGCTCAAAATAACTACAAAAAAACATCCGGTTGACCCCCGGATGCTATGGACAGACCGTTGACTTTCAAAATTTAAAACCTTTAGCCGAAACTTAAAATCAAATCCAAATTCAAAAGAAAACAACCGGTAAACCAAAATATTGAATATAAAACTCAAAATTCAAAAGTAACCGAAAATGAAAACAAACTTGAAACTGAACTAACAAAAGTCAAATTTAAGTTAATGGAAAGGGGGGAAAAAACTGAAACATCAAAACGAGCCGGAAATGACCGGTTACAAGTTCTGAAAAAATAAAATTGAAACCAAATAAGGCCAAACAATACAAAAGGCGCCGCGGGTGTTGTTGCGAAGCCCGGTGCTTGGCCCACCCTCATCCATGGCCATCGATGCACTTGTATCTCGATGGCTCCTTACCTAAAAATCCTCCCTGCCTTCTAGATAAATAGAAACGTCAGCAGGCCCATCAATAAATTACAAATTTATTTACAATTCAATACTTAATTACATCATAGGTTCAAGAAAAAAGCTATGTCGAACTTAGAATATATATATATATATACAAGTTTTTGTTTGTATGTTTCTAGTAAATTCCTTGCAGACATCAGCAAACGAAACTACCAGCACAGCCTAACAAAATTTCAAACTCACTAATTACCATCCAATAAAATACCTGTATTTATCATTTAAATTAAAAGTAAAGTACTGTCAAAAGTAAAGTACTGTCATTTTTAACCACATTGTGACTAATATTCGTCCAGTAACTATCAAGGAAAATACCAGTATATTTTCGTGGAAATTACTAAAAATTTTACTTCTAATTCACAAGCATTTTTGGAGTATAATACCTGGAAAATATCAAATAAATTTATCTTGATCAATTGATTAATTCACTTGTATATTACGCTAGAGTAATTCTATGCCGGTTACAATGTTGTTTAGCTGAAGCTTATCTGGTAAATACGAAGTAATTACCAGTAGTGTGTTTGGTGGGTTATTATGGAGTTATTTATTTGGTTATATTTTATGTTCTTTATTGATATATTTGGCCATCTTATTTGCTATTTTGTTATTCGCGATATTTAGTTTTTTATTCATGGTATTTTATTTATTTATTCATCATAAATTTTTAATTTTGTTTTTAAAAATTATTATTTTTTTCTTTTCACTTCAACTCTAATTTTATTTCCTACATCTAATTGCTGATTTTATACACCAGGAAACACAACTCTCTTTAGATTGTAAGATTAAAATAGTAAATACAACCCTGCTTAGATCTTACGATGATGAAGAAAAAAGAATAAAAAAAAATAAGAGGAAGACTTCACTTCCGGTTGAGCCAATAAGAAAAACGTGTGATTGATTTGCTACTAAAATTATTATCGGCTTTATTCGCCTACAAATAAACAGAAAAAATATAACATTTATATCTCAGGTGTGGGGTCCACACCCATCGCAATTGGAAATATCAAAATATAATGGCAAACCCAAGACAAGATTTCTTTAATTTACTTACTGAGGCAGGTGTGAATTTTCCACCATCTGCCACCACTCAGAAGCTACGCAAGCTACCACAAAATGTTATAGGAGATGGGGGAAACAACCCTCCAAACATTGTCGATACCGTAGAAACCAAAGATGAAGCTCCTGCCAACCAGGTTGGAAAAAATGACGCTGCCGAACATGCCGTTGGAAATGTGGATGCCGAAAATGATGTTGTCGAGAATGAGGCCGCCGTAAATGTTGCCGAGAATGATGCCACTGTATATGTTGCTGCAAATGATACTGCCGTATATGTTGCCGAAATTGCCGCTGCCGTGAATCTTTTCAACAATGCCGCTGCCGTACATCTTACAAAAAATTGTGCTACCGCCTGTCCCACCGACTATGAAGTCTACGTTGTTTAGATTTTGGGGATATCGAACTTGCACTCCCCAAATTTAATGGTGACGACGTTTCATATTCGGTCCATCATTTCCTCAAAGATTTTGAAGAGATAATGGAGTCGTCAGGGGTGGATGAAAAATTCAAATTGCTGGCACTACGTCGATCATTGGCAGGAACTGCTCGGGTCTTTCTGTCGACTACGTCGGCATCGAGTTACGTTGCCCTGAGGCAAGAGCTGATGGCCGAGTTCGATGTTAGGATTAATCGGCAAGATATTTATAAAATGCTGTCGCAGCGGCGATGGAAGCAGAAGGACGAGTCTATGCACCGCTACGTTCTTAGCATGCAGGCTTTGGTAAAGCGTGCTAATATTTCAGAAACTTAAGTCATTGATTTTATCATTAACTTTATTGGGAATGTATCCAACATACAAATTCTTTTGACGGCACGTACTCTAGATGAGTTGAAGAATCTGATAAGTAGATATGAGCACAAATATTTTGCAGTCAATACATCGAACATAAATATGAGGCAAGTAACAACAACAAACGCAAAGGACCCAACTGGAACATCCAAGCCGTAGACAAACACGCAACAAGCAACGCTCCGCTACAATTGTTCGCGCTACGGACACACCAAACCCAGGTGCCCATATCCACTTCGTCCAGATGGTTTTTGTTTCCGTTGTAGGCGAATGGGCCACGACCATCGTAACTGTCCGAATCCAGCAAAAGGTTTGGGAGGCAGATGAAGCAATATACAATGAAGATGTCATTGACGAGTTTAATTTTGTAAGTATATCATATATAGTAAGTAGAGAGATAATATCTGACGTAGTATTCTCTCTTTTTGATACCGGTAGTCTGGTTAGTTTTATCACGGAGTCGATGGTCCCAAAACAACTGGTAAAGGAACAGGCCGGTGGGGACTAGCACAACTACAAGGGCATAGGAGGAAAAAAAATTTCTGCACTTTTTAAAATTACATGTGAAATTGAATTTGCTAATAAAAAGAGTGAAGTTGAATTGAATGTCATTTCAAATGAAGGTATGACCATACCACTTATTTTGGAACAATATTTCCTTCGATTATTTAATATTAGGTTAAAAGGTGTTACAAAGAAATATTCTAGAGATGAACTATTAGAAATTAGTGATCGAGCTTAGGTACAACCCTATTGTAACTGGTTCTGATGCACACTCTATCATGAGTCAACTTTCTAAACCCGTTGATTACTATAAAAACGAAACTATTGCCGATAATTGTAAAGAGTTTAGTGAGTCCGCTGCTGCTGCCGTGAATGATACTTTCACCAGGGTTACCATAAACCCTGAGTTGCCTAAAGTGCAGCATAAAGATCGTAAACTAATTTTAGACATTGTCTATTTCAACACTGACATCAAGACTGAACCATTTAAGTATGAGATGAAAATTCAATTAACTTCCGACGTGCCCTTTCACTGCTCTTCTCGAAGACTCTCTTATGCTGAGCGGGGGTAATAATGTGTTGGTAAAAAAGAAAGATGGGAAATTACGAATGTGTGTTGATTATCGGGCACATAACAAATTATCAGTTAGGGATAACTACCCCTTACCCCTAATTGAAGACTGCATTGACTATCTGCAGAATAAAAGGTTCTTTTCAGTATTAGATCTTAAAGGTGGATTTCACCAAATACAGATGGATCCTGAGTCAATTAAATTTACTGCCTTTGTAACGCCATTTGGTCAATACGCGTACCTAAAAAGGCCTTTCGGACTAAAGAATGCCCTGCCGATTTCCAACGGTTTATTGATAGTATATTTAGAGATATGATTGACGATAGAAAGATTATTGTTTATATGGATGATATTCTTATTGCTACTGAGAATTTTGATGAACATAAGTGTATGTTAACGGAACTATTAGAACGACTTAATTTACGAGCTTTAGAACTCAATTTGGATAAATGTAGATTTGTTTTTGGGGAAATCGATTATCTAGAATATTCCGTTACCCCCGAACGACTCTCATATTAAAAGTATACTAAAATTCCCAGTACCTACAAATTCAAAGCAATTGCAATCGTGTTTTGGCTCATTCTCGTACTTTCGTCGTTTTGTACCGTCGTTTTCTCAAATAGCCAAACCCTTACAGAATTTGCTTAAGAAAGATTCACCATACGACTTCAATGACGAATGTTCCAATACGTTTAATGAATTTAAATCTAGGTTAGTAAAAAGCCCAGTGCTGGCGATATATAGTCCTGAATGGTAAACAGAATACATTGTGATGCTAATAGTATAGGATTTGGATCAGTATTGTTGCAGCGTCAGGATGACAAGAAGTTTCACCCGATCTCATATTTTTCGAAGACTGATTCAGGCGCCGAATCAAAATATCATAGTTTCAAGTTAAAAACATTATCTATAATATATGCATTAAGGAGGTTTAGGCCGTATTTAGAGGGTATAGTTTTCACAATAGTCACTGACTGTAATTCATTAACTATGACGCTCGAGAAAAAAAATCTTAGTACTCGCATAGCTCGATGGGCTTTAGAGCTCCAGAATTACAATTATAAAATACAGTATAGAAAGGGATTGTCCATGGGCCACTGCGCGCGCTCATTAGAAGAGAGATTGGCGCTATTATAAACACGGATGATATTGAGTTCTTAGTACAGGTAACTCAATAGCGGGATAAGGGAATTGAGTCCATACGAAACGTTTAGAGAGGGAAGAAGTGAAATATTACGAATTAGTGGATGCACTGGTTTATAGGAAAAATCCCCCAGGTAAAAGCGTTCTCTACATACCTTACGAAATGGAGGAGAATATTATACGTTTAATACACAAGAAGATGGGTCACCTGTCAGTTGACAGAAACCTATGAGAACGAAGGTAGAGAAATTTATTAGGAACTGTCTGAAATGCATAGCTTATGCTACGCCTCCACAAGCGAGGGAGAGGACCTTGTATGCGATTCCGAAAACCCCATTACCCTTTCACAGCATTCACATAGATCACTTTGGACCACTGTCGTCCATTAAGTGAGAGCGGAAACACATTTGCGTGGTGGTCGATGCTTTTTCAAAATTCATAAAACTTTATCCTACTAATAATTCCACAAGTACGCGAGAGGTCATTGTTGCCTTGGAGAAATATTTTAGTTATTATAGCCGACCAAGAAGGATTGTGAGTGATAGGGGAACCTGTTTTACTTCTTTAGAATTTGGTGCATTCTTACTGAAACATAACATCGGCCATGTAAAGGTTGTTGTTTGTTCTCCACAAGCAAATGGAGAGGTTGAGAGAGTGAACAGAGTATTAAAGGCTATGTTAGGTAAATTGACGGACGAAGTGAATCATGATGACTGGACCAGGAAGCTACTTGAGGTAGAATACCCCATAAATAACTTAGAACATAGTACATGCTGTGATTCACCCAGCCGACTTCTTTTCCGTGTAGAACAAAGAGGTGTGATCGTAGACGAATTTACTGAGTTTTTCCAAAACCAAATATGTCCAGATGAAGGTCGAGATTTGGTGCGAATTCGTCAAAATGCATCGGATTCGATCAAAGCTAGATAAGAGTACGAAGTTGAGCGGGATAACAAAAACAACTCCAAGACTAAGACATATACAGTGGGCGTTGTCGTGAGAAATGTCGATACGACCGTTGGAAGTAATAAAAAGTTTGTACCCCGTTATAAGGGTCCTTATGTAATACATAAAACTTTGGGAAATGATAGATATGTCGTGAGAGACATAAATGATTGTCAGTTGACTCAGCTTCCCTACGATGGAGTGATTGAGGCTCACCGAATCTGGGCCTGGCGGTGAGTGTGCTGACGAACCAGAGAGAGATCCTTTAGAACTTAGTTAGTTAAGTATTTCAGGATCGAGGTCGATCCTTTATCAGGTTTGGCCGAGTTATAAACTAGGAGACACAACTCTCTTTAGATTGTAAAATTAAAATAATAAATACAACCCTGTTTAGATTTTAAGATGATTAAACACAGCTTTGTGAATGTATGGGAAAAAAAAAATAAAGAAAAATAAGAGGACGACTTCACTTCCGGTTGAGCCAATAAGAAAACGCGTGATTGATTTGCTACTAAAATTATTATCGGCTTTAATCGCCTACAAATAAACAGATAAAAGATAAAGTTTACAATTTGGTGTATTGAGGTAGTTTAACTTTTCATTACTTTAATATGCAAAACTTCTGTTTTTCTTGGTTGATTAAATCTAGGTTTTAATTATAAAGATTGCGCTCCTTTAATTTCCACTAATGGGTCAATTCTGTGCGTAACCGGTAATTTTGTAAAGGGTGTTTTTTTTAGGGGTATAGAACTTCGAATTGAAATAAAACACAAGAAAATCGTTTTAAGGTCCATCAATTTGGCTTTATTGGAAGGATAATTTTATGCCATTAATGTTTAAATATGATTTCGGGCATGTGGCCGCCGCGGATGGCTCGAATAAAGCCAATTTTACAGGTCCAATTTTCAACCACTTTTTCGAGCATATGGGGCCGTATGTCGGCAATAACGCCACGAATGTTGGCTTCCAATTCCCCTAACGTTTCTGGTTTGTTGGTGTAGACGAGCGACTTCACATATCCCCAAAGAAAATAATCCAATGGTGTCAAATCACACGACCTTGGTGGCCAATTGACAGGTCCATTCCGCGAAATTATGCGCTCATCGAATGTTTCCTTCAATAAATCGATTGTGACGTGCGCTGTGTGGCATGTAGCGCCGTCTTGTTGGAACCACAACTCATCCACATTCATGCCATCCAATTCGGGAACAAAATAGTCGGTTATCATGGCTCTATACCGGTCTCCATTAACGGTAGCTGCCTCTCCAGCATTATTGCGGAAGAAGTATGGCCCAATGACTCCACCAGCCCATAGAGCACACCAAACAGTCAGTTTTTGTGGATGTAATGGCGTTTCAAGAGTCTCATGTGGATTCTCTTCACTCCAAATGCGGCAATTTTGCTTGTTGACGTAGCCATTCAACCAAAAATGAGCCTCATCACTGAACAAAATTTTGCGATGAAAATCAGCATCGAAATCAATCTCATTTTCGGCCCATACACCAAAATCACGACGCATTGCATGGTCTCGCGGCTTTAATTCTTGCACAAGCTGGATCTTGTAAGGTCGCAAGCCAAGATCTTTGCGCAAAATCTTCCATAAAGTTGATGGACAAAGCTCCAATTGCTGTGCACGGTGGCGAATCGATTCATTCGGGTCCTCTTCAACACTTTGCTCTACAGCGGCAATTGTTTCTTCGGTGCGCACTGTTCGACGTCTCTGCGGATGCGTATTATCACATAGAGTAAACATAGTGCGAAAACGATCTATGGTTAACCGAATTAATTGCTCTGATGGACGATTATGTCGACCATAAAATGGACGGAGCTCACGGTAAACTTCGCGAACTGAACCATTATTTTCGAAATAAATTTGCACGATTTGTAAGCGTTGTTCTTTTGTCAACCTGTTCATGATGCCAGTTTTATCTCTATTCAAAAAACAAACCTGTAAAAAAAACACCCTGTACCTGGAAGATTATCTAACCGAAAATCGTAACCGGTGGCAATGCAGTTCATGTAACCGCGATTCTAGCGTACATGGCAACGATGTGAAAAACAAACAATGCAAACGTATAACGTTGTATATTAATTCTTGTGAACTAGTATGTGTACAAAATTTGCAGCATTTTCTGTCCACAAAAATATTTACAAAAGACGTGCAATTTTTCGGGGTTACGCGACGTAACCACCTATTTTGGTGGTTACGAGATGGAACTGCAACTTAAGCCGGCAGAATGCCAAAAGGGTGTAAAAGTTTCCAAACTATTTATTTGCCGGTAAAATGAATGTTACTACCACACTAGAATTAGGGCGTAAGTATTTGTTTTCTTTTTTTTGAAGTATTCATGAAACGCCCTCAAGGCCAAGAATAATAATTTTTGACATTTTAATTTTTATGAAAATTATTATTGTTTTAGTTTTTTAATAATAATTTTTTAATTAATTATTAAAATTTGTTTTAATTGAATAGAGTAGGAAAATTTTTTAGAGACAACCGCCATAGCTTTTCTTAAAAATCTATTTCGGAAGCTGCTAGGCTTCTTCATCAGAGAAATTTTGGCACGCATTGCTAACCATTAATATAGTTTAAATTTTTTAATATAGTTTCCATAAAATTTTTTTTTTTTAAACCTACATGGAGTTATACATGTATAAAAAAAACTAGATCTAAATCAGATAGGTCTCACCCGGTTGTTGCAATGGGCCGTTGGAGGGGCGCTACTGTTGATGTTACGACTGGTTATGCAGAGGGCCTACAAGAGGGCGGCCCCTGCTGTTGTGGTTGTTGTTGTAGTAATAACAAAAACACTTCCCGAAGGTTTTGGGGAGTGTTGTCGAATTAACAGTCCTTGGCCGGATTTGAACCCGGTACGCTCCGATACTCCCTTGCGGTACTGCCTAACTGTCGTGGTAGCGATTTATGACCAGTGACACCTTCTAGGTCATGTCACCCCTCCTTCCGTAAGGAGGGATAAGATGGGTAATGAGAGGTGAGAGGCATCATATCCGTAGATCAACCGTCGAGTTGCAC
This sequence comes from Merzomyia westermanni, assembly GCA_949987695.1. Lineage (NCBI taxonomy): Eukaryota > Metazoa > Arthropoda > Insecta > Diptera > Tephritidae > Merzomyia > Merzomyia westermanni. The sequence continues at coordinate 100,046,146 of OX465288.1, read as the reverse complement.
GTCATTACCTTTGTGGATATTAGTCGTCTCTTACGACCGGTATGCCTGTTGTTGTTAATGCATTTTGGTGTTCCAGTTTCAAGAGCCCGTTTGTGTTGTCGCTACTGTTGTGGTGGTTGTTGCAGTAGCCCTACTGTGGTGGCACTACTGTTGTTGTTATTTTTGGCTGTGCAGCGGGCCTACATTAGGGTGGCCCCTACTGGTTTTGTTGTGGTCGAAGTATCCCGTTTGTTTGTAGTTGAAGTATCCCGTTGTGGTTCTTGTTGTTGTTGTTAACAGTGCTTCGCCATGCCTAATGGGCAAGATAACTCTAAATTGTCATCAAGCTCTTCTAACGGAAGTCGGAAGAAACAGAAGTTTCAACAGAGTTGGACCAGAATGATATTGGTGTAGGAAAGTAGGTTCAGTTGAACAGGGAAAGAGATGCTTGGTATCATGAGGGGACATACCACATGCAGGGCAAGTGTATGGTGGTGTTCAGTCTGTGTAAGTAAGAGTTTAACCTATTACAATATCCAGAAAGAAGTTGCTCTAGCATGACTCTAGAATCCCTCGGAAGTAAACGCTCCTCTTTAACCAATTCAGGTGGTTGAGTATTAATAACGGGAATATGGTGCCGGATCTCATTATAGTGCTTGCGAAAATGTTTCCTTATGCCTCTGCGGGCGGGACTTCATCCAATAGATGTCGATTTGAATGACTAGGTTTATGGCAGTTCCGTAGAAACTGTCTACTTAAGAGTTCCGCCTGCTCTCTAACATTGAGCAATTTAGCCTCTTGATGGAGGTGAGATTAAGATGACATAAGCAGACATCCCGTGGCAGTTCAGATGGCGGTGTTTTGGCAGAAAGGCAATTTCCTCCCGTTGGTATCAGTAAGGTTGGGCGACCATATGGGTGCAGCATAATCAATAACCCGTCGGCCAATAGCCGTATATGTAGCACTCAATGTTTCTTTATCTTTCCCCCCAAGTACTACCGGCCAGTGACATGAAGATCTTATTGCGGCTCTGTACCTTTGAAAATATTGCGGTGGCATGACTAGCGAAAGTGAGGCCATTGTCAAACGTCACACCCAAGATTTTGGGGTGGTTGACAGTAGGTAGAGGTACTCCATCTAGGTGGACATTTAACTCTTACCCCATCTGCGCATTCCATGTCGTAAACAGAGTCGCCGTCGATTTAGTCGGAGATACGGTCAGATTTCGCTCGGTGAAGAAGCTGGAAAGGTCACGGAGGTAACTGTTGATTCTAATACAGAGTTCGTCAATGGAGGGACCCTTGCCCGAGGCCATTATCGTGTAGTCGTCAGCGTAGGAAACAATGGAGCCTCCCTCTGGTGGGGGGGGAGTCTCGAAATATAGAAATTAAACAAAAGGGAAGAGAGAACACCACCTTGCGGCAGCCCTTGTTTTATTCTTCATGGTCTAGATTTCTTGTTCCTGAACTTGACTGATGCCTATCGACCATTGAGGTAATTAGCGCTCCACCTTATAAGGCCGCAAGGGAGCGGGGTCTCTTCTGGGTCTCGAAGGAGTGTGGGGTGGTTGACCGTATCAAAAGCATTTGATAGGTCAAGTGCCACGAGAACCGTCCTATGGTTTGGTGGGTGTTGGCTCAAACCATAGTTTATCTGCGTTGAAATGGCATTCAAAGCGGATGTAGTGCTATGAGATTTGCGGAAGCCATGCTGGTGATCGGCCAATTTCAGATTTGCAATAAAGTAAGTGAGCAGAATGGTCTCTAGTAATTTCGCAACCGGCGAAAGGAGGGGTATCGGGCGATAAGACTCTCCTTGGTTCGCCGGCTTCCCTGGTTTTAGTAGGGGAACTACAATCGCTTGTTTCCATAGCTCAGGTATAACGAAAGTAGTTAGAGAGAGCTTAAAAAGAGCCGATAAATAACTCTGTCCCTCGTGGCCTAGGTGTTTGATCATCTTCATGGCGATTCCGTCGGGTCCGATGGATATTGAGGGTTTGGCCTTCATTATGGCTTCCTTGACCTCTGCGACTGAGACGGCAATAGGTGCAGTGGAGTGTTTGTGTTTGTGCGCACGTCAGAAGACTCTTCTCTTAGTCCTATCCGCAGGTGGATGCATTATAAACAGCCGGAAAAAGGGACTCGCGCATTTACTGGCGTCCGATTCGACGCTGTCGCCGAATGCAATGGCGACCTTGTCATTGTGTTTGGTCGGATTGGATAGGGCCTTGACAGTCGACCATGATTTGCCGACTCCACCGGAGAGGTTGCATGCCTCAAGGTGTTGTTTCCACTTGGTCAGTTTGTGTTCGTTGACTATCCTACGAATTTCCGCATTGAGATCTTTGATTCTGGGATCTGCGGGATTGATGAGTCTCGCTTGGTCACGTCCTCTTGCCATCGCCACAGCTTCTGCAGGAAAATTCGGACGAATTTTTGGTATTCTACCAGCAGGAATAAAGTGGCCCGGGGCTGCATCAATGACCTTGCGAAACTCTCTTTCACCTTTGCGTACGTCTGTCGGAGTGGGTAAGGCAGCGAAGTAGTGCTCTGTATAGTCCGTAAAGCGGTCCCAGTCCGCTTTGGTGAAGTCGATGTATGTCAGTTGTAGAGAGTAGGATGGGTAGGTGGTCTGAAGCTAAAGTAAGCATCGGTCGCCAGTTGACAAAGTTAATTAGGCCCGCGCTCGTTATGGAGATGTCTGGCGAAGTGTGGCAGTTGCCTGCCACCCTGGTGGGGGCATCTGCATTGACTGTACAGAATGCTGAGGTGTCTATTTACTCTGCAAGTGCGTGCCCTGTATTATCTGCAGGTAAGTTGGAGTGTCATAGATCGTGATGTGCGTTAAAGTCGCCTAGAATTAGGCGGTTTCACCCCTTAGCAACGTACTAGTGTCGGGATGATAATCTCTCTCTAGCAGGGGGAATGTAAATATTTATAATTTGCAAGTCGACGTCGCCTGATCGGACTACTATGCCTTGGCATTCTAAGGTAGAGTCCCTGGGGTCGACGTCAGGGGCCAATAAATTATATTGTTGTGAGGGACGGATGCGCTTGCCTAGGCGGAGGTGGCTGAAACCTAAGCTGTGTCGCAGTCTAGAGTTGAGAGCGCCTTGGCCGTTGTTGTCTGGCGTAGAAGGTGGCTGTGAACTGCAACAGGGGGCTATAAACGTATCCGTCCAGAGGTTTCTGTTTGTGAGCCCAGAACACATAAAGATGTGACATAGGCCAAGGCAATTGTTGCACTTGGCCGACGTATATAATCTTTGCACATAGTGAAAGGAACTAGGAGGTGGTGGTCCTGGCCCACGTGCAAGATGGAAGCAGGGGGGGGGGGGGCAGGGGGGGAAGAGAAAGAGGGGATTAACGCTCGACGATGCTCATATCTGGCCTATTCCGGAGGGGATAGGAATATTGAGCGGCCGTGCGAGATGGAAATGCTGGTGGGCCGTGCGAGTGACAGTCGGGAGTGGGTGAGGCAGGAACTGCAGCAGTGCTGCTAGTCGTGCAGACTGAGCCACCATTGTGGCTGCTTGAAGTTGGTAAGGGCGGTGGGGGTGCGCTAGAGCGACGTGTACCGTAGGACACACTTAGGCGTGTACAACGTGGGGCCTCGAAAATAATAAAGAAAGTACGGGGTCTGTGGATGGCAGGGTTAAGCCCTGAGCATCCGGATCTGTGAAGCCATCTCTTACACTTAGTGCATTGAACAGAATTCGAACGTTTAACATAAATTTTCTTCCAGCAAATTCAGCAGCTCCAATCTCCCCGCAACAGGAGAAAATGGAGCAACCCTCCTGCAAGGGTTGGTCCGCGGATGACAATTGAAGGGTGGGACTTGACAAACTAGACAGGGTTACACTGAAATTACAGCCCTTGGCCGCTTGAAAAAACCCAGGTCATTCCGGTACAAAGAACCGGCTGTGGTGGGAATGTGGTTGTTGTTGCCATAGCCCTACACTGCTGGCACTACTGTTGTTGTTATTGCTGCTTGTGCAGCGGGCCTACAAGAGGTGAAGATGGTTGTGATAGTTGCAGTAGTCCGTTTGAGTGAGCGTTACTGTTGTGGTGGTTGTTGCAGTAGCCAGACTGTGGTGGCGATACTGTTGTTGTTGGTGTGTTGCCGGTGATGGTCGTAGTCAGTGGTTGTTAAGGCTGGTGGTTGTTAAAGCCGGTGGTTGTTAGTTGCGCCCCATGTTGGCGCGATGTCGCTCGCTGTGGTGTTCCTTGGTGGCAACATGTGGCGCGTTTATTATAGCTGGTAGTTGCGTTGCGCGCGATGGTGATGCGTTGTTGTTTCGCTCTGTGGTGGCGCGTCTGCTGTAACCCATTAATGTGGCACGTTGATGCACACACGAGGCGCTTTTTCGCGCGCTAATGTGGTTAGTGTTGTGCGCTAGTGGTGCGTGCATTGCGGCGTTTAATGCAAGCTGATGGCGCGCTGATGGATTCTGTAAACGACAAAAAGAGGTAAACAGAATAAAATTTTTTTTTTTTGATACCTGCCCTAAAATATATGCACAGATACAAATTTACACTTTGAATACAAAAAAAAATTTTGAATACAAATAGAAATTTACAAAAATTGACAGTGGTAAATTTTTCTTTAAATATTGAGGCACTGAAAAAAAAATTTTATTGAGAATTGAATGTACTCGAATTTAATTAAACCAAACCAAGACATATGGGAGCGGAACTTTGAAGACATTTTTTATGCACGAATCCATTTTCCAAGCCTTAAAATAACCATAGAAATTTTTACATGAACATAAACTTGCAACTAAAATAAAACTAACATCATTCTTTTATCACCTCTTCAAATATTACTACTAGTAACAAACTACTTGAGATGTAATTAATTGGAATACAACGGGTAATTAATTGCGTTCATCTTTGATAGTAACCCATATAGAGTAACTGCACTAGTTTTCGGACAGCGTCGGGACACTATGCCAATGTTTTGGGATTAATAAAAATATAATAGGTCTGAGCATGCGGCAAAAATGCAGGTTTTTGTTAAAAAACAATAGTGGGAACGTTTTAGAAAAGTAAGTGCCTAAAAAAGTATTTATTAACATATTACAATAAAAGTTAATAATATTTGTTTGAAATATGACAAACTTTCATTTTATAAATAAAAAAATAAGTTCACTCCTGCTTCCGAATCGCATACCGGGTATCAAGTTGATAGCACTAAATTTGTTAGTGCCGATCGGTTTGGCAATAGCGTTGTACGATTTGATGGTAGTGTCATTTTTAAAGATACTCCCGGAAGCGAAGCACAAATTATTAGCATACGCAGTTGTAATAACAGTTCTGACTTTAAAAATCCACATGATGCACTTAACATAGATGCAGTAGTTGATGAGCTACCATTAGATCCTGTGGTGATCAAGAAGGAGCTAAAAGAGGAACAAACAGAAAATACAAGCACAAAGACGGAAGTCACGCAAGTTGAAAGTACTGAAATTCAAACCAAGGAAGAGAATCTTTGAAAGGGTGCCAATACGTATAATATACATTTAGTTTGTTCATAAAACACAAAAAGGCACTCGCTATACAGATGCTGGAATGCTATGTAAAATGGCGTAGTTATTAAATGAGCTACCGATAGCAAACAATCGAACCCAACTCACTGGATTGTAATAATGACTGCGTAAATTTATATTTAAGCACACATTTAGTTTAATTATCATCTGTTAGAAATAAGAGTATTAGTGTAGCAGTTTATAGCTTTTGAGTGTCGCCACGTTCTCAACAGTAAATGGTCATATTACGCTATCTCGACTGGCTGTTCGAAAACGCTCAAACTCATAATTTGAACGTGTGCAGTAGACATTAGACTGGGTCGATTTATTAACCGATATCGCGCCATTGATTTTTCGATAGGTGTTGGGCTCAGGAAGTCCCAAAACCCGAAAATTTATTTTTGTTCTCAAAAAACCGTTATCGCCAACGTTTTAGCGGACATTTTTGGGTATACATGAAGATTTTAAAATCAAATGAAAATTTTTTTAGTAGGTCATGAAAAAAACCTTAAAAATCAAAGGCGAAAAAAGTCAAAAAAAATGAAATTTCGCAGGCTCGAAAAATCGACCCACCCTAGTAGACATGTTTTTGTTTTTGTAATTGATAGCAAAATTTGCTTCAACTCTCACTATTCATCTAAAGAACTTCCTGTTATGAATTTGTTTGACAAACGCCATGTCTCCGCTTTTAAAAAAACCTGAAATTGTGCGTCCTTAAAAAAATGTTCTGAGATAAAGCGTTAGCTTATACAAGGCGATCTTCCACTCAGTCGTAGATATGATAAAATGTACAGTGCAATTCTCGACTAAACAAGAATTCTAATTCTCTAAACGAATTCAAAGGTATATTATTCTCTGAAAGGGGGTTTGCTGGTAGCATAGCTGGAAAGCTGATGGAAATCAGAAGATGAAAGAAATTTTTTTCTTAAAGCAATAAACAAATTTAAATTAATCTAGAATCGGTAGCGTGTCACCTAGAAAGCTGATGCTATTCAGAGGTTGAAAAATTTTAATATCAAAAGCGAAAACAAACTTAAGTGTGTTGTAGAATCTGTACTGTGTCCCCTAGAAAGCTGATGGAAATCAGAAGATGAAAGAAATTTTCTTCTCAAAACCGAAAACAAATTTAAGTGTAATCTAGAATCGGTAGCGTGTCCCCTAGAAAGCCGATGCTATTCAGAGGTTGAAAAAGGTTATTATCAAAAGCGAAAACAAACTTAAGTGTGTTGTAGAATCAGTAGGGTGTCCCCTGGAAAGCTGATGGAAATCAGAAAATGAAAGAAATTTTTTTCTCAAAACCGGAAACAAATTTAAGTGTAATCTAGAATCGGTAGCGTGCCCCCTAGAAAGCTGATGCAATTCAGAGGTTGAAAAATTTTAATATCAAAAGCGAAAGCAAGTTTAAGTTTAATCTAGAATCGGTAGCGTGTCCCCTAGAAAGCTGATGCTATTCAGAGGTTGAAAAATTTTATTATCAAAAGCGAAAACAAACATAAGTGCGTTGTAGACGTTCCACAACCCGACTATAATGAGGTGCGAATAGCAATATCCCGATTGAAAAACAATAAAGCAGCTGGCGCTGATGGTTTGCCTGCTGAAATTAAATTTAAAAAAATTCAAACACGGAGGCGAGGAGCTGGTAAGGCGCATGCATCAGCTTCTATGCAGAATATGGTTGGATGAATGCATGCCTGAAGATTGGAATCTAAGTGTTCTCTGCCCAATCCACAAGAAGGGCGATCCTGCAAACTGCGCCAACTATCGCGGAATCAGCCTTTTGAATATCGCATATAAGGTCCTATCAAGCGTATTGTGCGGAAGACTGAAGCCTGATGTGGATAGACTGATTGGACCTTATTAGTGTGGCTTCAGACCTGGTAAATCTACCATCGACCAGATTTTTACAATACGCCAAATCTTGGAAAAAACCTGTGAGAAAAGAATCGACACACATCATCTCTTTGTTGATTTTAAAGCCGCTTTCGATAGCACGAAAAGGAGCTGCCTATATGCCGCTATGTCTGAATTTGGTTTCCCCGCAAAACTTATACGGCTATGCAAAATGACCTTCAGCAACACCGCCAACTCGGTCAGAATTGGAAAGCACCTCTCCGAGCCGTTCGAAACTAAACGAGGTTTCAGACAGGGTGACCCCCTATCGTGCGATTTCTTTAATTTGATGCTGGAGAAAATAATACAAGCTGCAGAACTTAACCGCGCTGGAACCATATTTTATAAAAGCGTGCAACTGTTGGCATATGCTGACGATATTAATATCATTGGCCTTAACAACCGCGCAGTAACTTCTGCTTACTCCAAATTAGAAAAAGAAGCGGAGAAAATGGGATTGGTGGTGAGTGAGGCCAAAACGAAGTACCTTCTGTCATCATGCAAAGAGTCAGCGCATTCGCGCCTTGGCAACCAAGCCACTGTTGGCAGCAATAATTTCGAAATAGTAAAGGACTTCGTTTACCTGGGAACTAGCATTTACACCAACCATAATGTTAGCCTAGAATTTCGACGAAGAATTACTCTTGCAAATAAATGCTACTTCGGACTGAGTAGGCATTTGGAAAGTAAAGTCCTCTCTCGACGAACGAAAATAACACTCTACAAGTCACTCATCGCACCCGTCCTGTTATATGGTGCAGAAGCGTGGACACTAACAACATCTGATCAGGCGGCTCTGGGAGTATTCGAGAAAAAGGTTCTTCGAAAGATTTGTGGACCTCTACGCGTTGGCGACGGCGAGTACCGAAGAAGATTTAATGATGACCTGTATGAACTTTACGCAGACTCCGACATAGTTCAGCGAATTAAGACACAGCGGCTTCGCTGGCTAGGCCACGTAGTGCGAATGATCGAAGATGCTCCAGCCCAGAAGGTATTTTTATCGGCATCCACCGGTGGAAGCAGAGGAAGAGGGAGACCACCACTCTGATTGAAGGACCAAGTGGAGACCGATTTGCGATCCCGCGGTGTTTCCAATTGGCGCCAGTTGGCGCAACGAAGAAACGACTGGCGAGCTATGTTGGACGGTCAAAATCGCCCGGGCGGTTAGATGAGCATTTAAAGAAGAAGAATCTGTGGGGTGTCCCCTTGAAAGCTAATGGAAATCATAAGATGAAAGAAATTTTTTCTCAAAACCGAAAACAAATTTAAGTGTAATCTAGAATCGGTAGTGTTTTCCCTAGAAAGCTGATGGTATTCAGAGGTGGAAAAAAGGTTATTATCCAAAGCGAAAACAAACTTAAGTGTGTTGTAGAATCTGTAGTGTGTCCCCTGGAAAGCTGATGGAAATCAGAAGATGAAAGAAGTTTTTATCTCAAAACCGAAAACAAATTTAAGTGTAATCTAGAATCGGTAGCGTGTCCCCTAGAAAGCTGATGCTATTCAGAGGTTGACAAAGGTTATTATCAAAAGCGAAAACAAACTTAAGTGTATTGCAGAATCTATAGTGTGTCCCTGGAAAGCTGATGCAAATCAGGAGATGAAAGACATTTTTTTCTCAAAACCGGAAATAGATGTAAGTGTAATCTAGAATCGGTAGCATGGCCTCTAGAAAGCTGATGCTATTCAGAGGTTGAAAAATTTTATTATCAAAAGCGAAAACAAACTTAAGTGTGTTGTAGAATCTGTAGGGTGTCCCCTGGAAAGCTGATGGAAATCAGAAGATGAAAGAAATTTTTTTCTCAAAACAACAAATTTAAGTGTAGTCTAAAATAGGTAGCGTGTCCCCTAGAAATATGAAAAATTACGTTCATTACGCAAACGTCATTTTTGCTGTGCAGTTGTGAAAACTTAAGCTTTGCTTTATTTGTGAAAAAATTATAAGTTTTAAAGTTTTTTATTCATACTCTGTGATAAAATTAAGTGCGAAAACCACTTATCACAGCTGTTTGCTTTGTGTTTATTCAGTGTCACAATACAGTGTATCTCAAACTGCTCGCTACTATTGCCTTTCAGTGTTGCCTTCTCTTACTGATTTTCCCTCAAATATTTATTTTTTATTATTTTCCTGATTTGATAATTTAATGATGTCTTGCATATATCAAAATTGTCAAATCAAAAGCGAGTCAGAAAGCTATGTGGCGTGTTGGCTCTGTGATGGGCTTGCCCATTGTTATGGTGTCGCGTCACAGTGGATCGGTAAGGAAGGCGGTCGGCATGATCTAGGGTCTCACTGTGGCTAGTCATTGTCGGCTGGGGTGGGCTCTTGCCAACCTTACTATCGTGCGCCATAAACAGAAAAAGGTCAAATCATGCCTTTTGAAACGCGGGGGAAAACGAAAAAAAAACAGCGCAAAACAACGGTTAACCCGGATGCCACGAACAGACCGGTGACATTCAAAATTTAAAACTCGAAACAAAACAGAAAATCAAATAGAAATGCAAAATAAAACGGGCGAAAAAATGCTCAAAAGGGAAACTTAAAATTCAAAAATAACTGAAAATTAAAACGAAATTAAACTGAAATAAACGACCGGAAAAGAAAAGAACAGATAAACTTAAATTAACGGAAGAAAAAAAAAACCTGGAGATTGAAAAACGAACCGGAAAAGACCGGTTACCACTCTGAAAAAGAAAAATATAAAAAAAGGGCCGAACAATATAAGGGGGCGCCGCGGGTGTTGTTGCGACGCCCTGGTGCTGGCCCACCCTCATCCATGGCCATCGGTGCACCAAACCGAATCCCGATGACCCCTTTCCTAAAATCCTATATGCCTTCTAAATCAACAGAGTCAGCATTCCCATTATTAAATTACAAATTTTATTTAAAGTTCATTTCAAACAAAAAAATATATTAAATTTACCCTAAGCTAAGGAATTCATTGACAAGGATTAAGTCTGTATGAGGTTACCTATATATAAATTTACTTATATGTAGAAACATCGCCGAATACAACCAACCAAGCAAAAAAAATATTGCTTGGTTGCTTATATCATTTTAGTTTTATTAATCTAATTTCCTGGCCTGCTTAGTAATTCCCTTACTGGTATTTCTTTAACCTTATGTTCATTATCGTACTATTTTATTTATCTTGTTTTGTCATTTACTTATCTGATTTGCTTTTATGTGTTTATTTTAGCGTATTTCTCTTATTTACTACGGCCTTTTTTTATGTTATGTTATTTATTTTATGTTATTTTATTATTTTCCGTTCAGATTCTAGTTGCTTCCTTTTGGAAATGACTTCTTTCCTTCAATTAATAATTTTAAGTTTTCCCTCATTTACATTCTAATTGTTTTGTCTTCTTATTTTCTATCTACCGAATCTTAGTTTAATTTAGTGGGTTTAATATGTTCTGATTTATATAATTATATAAGTTATAAACTTCAAGTTCTTTTACGTTTAACTTATTCCCTAACTAAGTTTCCTTTTATACATATATATAATATATGTAAATTTAATTTAGTTTCCTCGGCCCTCGCTGTTGTCACTGCTGTGTGGTTGTTGTCGTTGCTGAGGCTAGTGCGGCGGGCCTATAATTCGGTGGCCCTCGCTGTTGTCACTGCTGTGTTGTTGCCGGTCTTGTTGTTACCGGTTGTTATTGTTGTTCTTGCTGATGGCTAGTGCGGCGGGCCTATAATACGGCGGCCCTCGCTGTTGTCACTGCTGTGTTGTTGTTGTCGTTGCTGAGGCTAGTGCGGCGGGCCTATAATTCGGCGGCCCCCGCTGTTGTCACTGCTGTGTTGTTCCCGGTCTTGTTGTTACCGGTTGTTGTTGGTACCGATTGTTGTTGCCGGTCTAGTTGTGGCCGGTTTTGTTGTAACCGGCCTAGTTGTTTCCGGTTTTGTTAACTGTTGGTTGTTGTTACCGGTTTGGTTGTGGCGGGGTTGTTACTTCGGAGCGGTCTGGCACGCTTTGAGGTGGCTTATTGGGAGCGCTATAGTGTAGCACGTTGTCGCTGTGTCCGCACTATGTTGGCGCGTTTGAGCTCGTACTGAGGGCGGATCGGCGTGGCGCGATGGTTTCCCTGTTACTGTTGTTCGCTGGAGCCTTATTGTGTGCTGTAATTACGCGTCGTTCGTGACGCTATAGTGGCACGTTAATGCGGCGAGTTGTGCGCGCTATCGTGGCGCGCTGTTGAAGTAGCACTTTAGTGGCGCGTTGTTATGACGCGTTGGGGCGCGTTCGTGCTCGCTGTGGTGGCGCGCTGTTGCAGCGCTGAAGTAGAGCGTTGCATAGCGCGCTGGTGCTGCGCGTTTGTGCGGGCGCTATTGTTACATGGTTGACATTGACATGCGCGCTGTTGCAGCACGATAGTGGCGCGTGGATATGCGCGTTTACTGATGCCTTGCTGGGTTGCAGTGGCCGTAAAGGAGTTTACAATTCTAAAGATCAAAATCCGATGTACTTATTTCCTGGAATTAAAAGTGTGTATATTCTTTATCAATGGGCGAACTAGGAGAAGGATTCAAGATCAGTGCAGGGCCTACGGGCTTGTAACTCTTGTTTTTGTTTCGCCCTGAATTACAGAACATTGCAGCTGGTGGGGTTGTTCCACCATGTCTTACTACCCAACAATGCGTTAGTAAATCCTCCATACACATGTATACAAAATACATAGCACCGAACTGAATCGCCTGTATATAATAAACTTTGAAAAGGAAAATAGCACTCTTGATATACATAGGCTGCTCAATTGTATTGTACTATTAAAATTTTGTTTAAAAATCTAAACAAAGAAAATATGATGATTTTTAAATCATATCACATATGACGAATAGGATCCCCCGTGAACTGGCCAAGAGTGTTTTGGACTGATTGACATAATTGACAAACCATTGTTATCTTCACTGTACTTCTGGTGCTCGGGATTTATGTGAGTTCAGTGATGGTACAAACTAAAATGGGAAGAAAGCATTTGGGACATACATCGAGCTACTTCAGATACAAGGCGGGGTCGGCTTTACAAAAGTACCCCGTTTTGCTTTGTATGCCCTTTGTATGCAAACTACTGGAAATTATGCAATGAAAATTTATATAATTGGTCAGTAAGGCGTCCTTTCACTAAACTTGTTAACTCTATTGGACATTTAAATAAATTTTTTTGTCTAAAGTGTGTTGTTGAAATATATGCACTAAACAACTCTTTTAGTATACTAAGGTATTTTACCACTAATATTTGCACACAAATATAATCTATAGAGCGTTGGCACTTATTTAAATTAAATTTCATTAAGTGTTTGTTTATATTTTACAAAAACAATCACGTATTAATTTTTGTTTATTTTGCAGACATTCCACTTGAAGATGGCCGTAAGTGTGAGTCGATGAATATGTGAAACCGTGGTGCCGTACTTATACTTTGTAAGCCGATTTTCGGTTTAAATTTGGATTTACGTGTGTAATGTTCTTTCTGAGCAAAAATTATGATAGTTTCAAATTTTATTATACAAATATGCAGATTTAGTTCGGATTTCTTTGTAACTTCCCATACATTAAAATATGAAAATTTTTGATTACAAATTCTATACGACGGCATGCCAAAAATCTCGGGTATCAAGGTATCAAACGACGCGTTTCGATCTCTGCACCAACAAACCGAAAGCGGAAATTGAATAATTTGTTTCGGTGAAAAGTTATTAGCAAAAAACCGAAAAATTACTCAGGTCCGATCCCAAATAGGGGGCTTGATCCAAGGTATTTATGTGCACAACACCTTGCTGCGCAGGCGGTCCTCGGCCGCGGTTGAAAAAAATAACCCTTAGCCGGTCCAACATATTTTCGCGCAGCCCACATTTCTGCACTTTGCGGCACACCCTAATCTGTGATTACAACAACCACATAAAATGACAGAAAATTTTCAACTTCGATTGCAAATATCTCAGAACAGACACAAAATATCGAACTTCCGCTCTCGGACCATTGATACGGCGGCCAAAACCCGTTCTCCGATACACCTCCCGAGATCCCCGGACGCATACTAGCAGCTACGCGCCGTCGTATAAAATTACCGATTCAATAGCTCAATTTAAACTTGATTCAGAATGCTTTCATAAAAGTGAGCTGCATATTTAATTCGAAAAGAAGTCATTTTCTAAACGCGTTACAGTATCAAAAAAAACTGTTCAAAATAGCTAACATATTTGTGAAATTATTGTTGAAAGTACCCCCTTTCTAAGTTCTTAAATGCCGAAATAGCAAGGCCAAATCCATTTAATCAAAAGATTTCACTTTATATAATAATTTTATAAGTCAGTGTGCCACTACAAACACTTTTCTCATAGAATTTTCTCCAACAATTTTTTTATTCACACGCGCGAAATAAGTTTTTATATAAATTCTTTTATATAAATTCACATACACATATGTATATATTTATTATTAATAGAAAAGTAACAAATTTGCATTACAAGAATATTTCTTTGAATGAAAATTTTTGATATATAAATTGAAATATGAAATTAGATTTTCTTTGAATGCAAGAAAATATCTTTTGGTACAAAGTTGTTTAACAATTCAGAGTATTAATTAATATTAACATAATAATATAACTTCTCCCTCATTTAAACTAAGATACTCCTGGATCTTAATTACTTATAATTTGCTACTTATAAACAATACATATTATTTTTCGATTCACAAATTCATAATAAACATATAATGGAACATTAAATATTTTAACAAATTAATCCTCAATTTCTTTTGTATCAATGATGCCTTCAAATTTCAATTTTCTTTTTATATTTGAGGGATGTATATTTTCTAAGTTATAAAATTTATATTTTGGTTCTTGTTTGTGTCGAAATGATTTATAATTTTTGATGAATCCTTCTTTCCTCTCCCCTTATAGTTTTCTCTTTTCTTATTTCTTTTCTCAATATAATCTTTTTTTGTAATTAATATATTTGTATATATTTTAATTTTATCACATTGTCCAATTTCAACATTTATTGGTTTTTCTTTTATTATGGAATGAAAACTATTATTATAAAATTCAATCGCTTTACTAATTTTATCTTTAATATTAAGGGCATTATATTCAATAGGCACCAATCTTATTTTCTCAGTAATTGTATTATGCAGTCTTTCTATATCTGTATTTCCTGTATGATTATTTGGTTTCACTAAATGCAACTCAATATTTTCATTCTTCAAATAATCCTTAATATTAATACTCTTAAATTCATTATCACAAATTAATTTCAGAAAATGTCTACGTTGAGATTTATAAAGTCTTAATTTTTCTATAATAGTTTGATTGCTCCTATCTTCTAAATAATGAGCCGTTGCAAATTTTGAAAATCTATCAATAATTTGGAATTCGTATAAATATCCATATGTACTATTTGTTTAATATCCGTTAGTGTTCCTGTTAACTTAAACTTATTTTTAATTGGATTCCGATCATATTTTACCCTACTACAAACTGAACAATTATTTATATATTTATGAATTAAAAGTTTTAAATTTGGTATATAAATTAATCTTTTAAGTCCAGTGTAATTTTCAATTATTCCTGTATGTCCGGTTTCATTTTTATGATAATTATGAATAAATTTATAGGCTTCATTTTCTGTTTCAACATCTTTAGCATGGAATGAACATCGAAAAAACTTTATATTATCAATTCCATCATACATTTCAATAATTTTATTTTGCAAAATATTATATTTACTATTTTCCAATTCCGAATATATTCCAATTTTGCCTTTGACAATACTTCGCCGTAATATGCTTTCTAAATTACTTTCTAAATCAGAAGAGTTTATAAAAATTTTAGTATTTTTATGTTTAATATCTACTTTCTTTTGTTTATTATCTGTTAATATTATTTGTGTTTTAAGCCTATTAACTACAGTATCTAATATATGTATATAGTTTTGTATACTTTCTTCTTGAGAATGAATTGTTTCTATATCAGTGTTTGCATTATTAAACAATGATTCAGAAGAAGCTGATAACATATTAATTTCATTTGTATCTGCATCTATCCTACTAAGAAAATCAGCTACTTGATTTCCCTTACCTTTAATATAGTTAAGTGTTATTTATATTCACTTAATTTAATTAGCCATCTATAAAGTCTTGGATTCATAGCTTTACCCTGATACTTTACAAAAAGCCAACGTAATGGTTGATGATCTGATAAAATTTCAAATTTTGCACTATAAAGATATTGCCTAAAATAACTAGTTGCCCAAACTATTGCTGAAAGTTTTTTTTCAGTCACTGAATAATTTTTCTAATGGTCATTTAAAGTTCTACTAGCATAACATATTGGATGTTGATTCTGTTGCAAAACAGCACCTATTGCATTAATACTTGCATCAGTAATTAATTGAAAAGGTTTACTAAAATCTGGATACTTAAGTACTGGTTCCTCTGTTAAAATAGTTTTTAACTTTTCAAAAGCATTTACATAATTAGAATCATTTAAATTAAGCTTCATGTCTTTTTTTAAATATTTTATTAGTGGGTATGCTACTCTAGAATAATCTTTAATAAACTTGCGATAGTATCCTGTTATACAGGGTGGCTGATGAATTTTGCTACATTAAGAAACTCAAATAATTTTTTTTTTAGTGTATGGAATTCATTTTTCTTTTATTCATGTTAAAGCTCATTAAATTTTATTAAATATAGCTTAATTAGTTTTAAAAATAATGGAATTTAAATGCCCCCCCTGCTCGTCGATGCATGTGCGGCATCTTACCAAAAAGTTGTTCATTACTGCTTGGAGAGTTGAGACAGGAATAGCCGCAATTGTTTCTCGAATGGATTGCCTTAGTTCATTCAAATTTGTTGGTTTTGCTTTGAAGACTTCCTGTTTGCAATAACCTCACAAGAAAAAGTCAGGTGCAGTAAGGTCAGGCGACCTGGGTGGCCAACGGAATGTGGAGTTTCTGGATATCAGCTTATTGGGAAATTTTCGTCGCAATTCTGTCATAACAGGTTGGGCTATATGAGGAGCTGCACCATCTTGCTGAAACCACACAGAGTTGAAAGAAATTCTCATTCGGCGTAATTCTGGATAGAAAAACTCTCTCAACATGCTCAAGTAACGGTCTCCAGTAACCGTAACGGTGTGACCGTTTTCTTCGAAGAAGTAGGGCCCGACAATGCAGCGTGATGAAACTGCAAACCACACTGTGACACGAAGTGGATGCAATTCCGTCTCATGGAGTATCTGTGGGTTGGAAGCACTCCATATTCGACAATTTTGTTTGTTTATGTTGCCGTTTAAATCGAAATGGGCCTCGTCAGACATGAAAAGACAGTTCAACATGTTTCCATCCTCTTCCACCATTTGAAGCATCTTCTGGCAAAATTCCAAGCGAATCGGCAAGTCTGCAGCGTTCAGTTTGTTGGCCATTTGAATTTTATATGGGAATAAGTCCAAATTTTTGTGCATAATTGACTGTAATGACTGTCTGCTTACACCCATTTGAGCAGATAAGCTTCTTGTCGAAACACGTGGATTGTGTTGTATGGCAGCAGCTACAGCAGCGATTGTTTCCTCCGTTCGAACTGAAGGGTTTCGATGGTAAGGTCTTCTGTTGACTGTCCCATGCTCGGCAAAATTGTTTACAAGTCTTATTATGGTCCATCTGCTCGGAGGATTGCCGCCAAACGTGCGCCTATACTCTCTTTGAACCGAAACTACGGACTCCAGGGCGTGATAGCGGCGGACAATCCAAATTCTTGTTTCAGTGTCCCAGTTATCCATTTTTGTTAAATGTAAAAGTCAATCTGCAAAATAAAAAAAAAATTAACCAGATTCATTAAATAGAAAAAAAGTTATTTAATTTTTTTTTGGTAGCGGCTTTCATTAGCCACCCTGTACTTAAAAACGATTTAATTTGTTTAACTGTTTTCGGTATTTGAAGTCTTAAAATCTGGTCAACCTTAGTAGGATTTGGTTTAACACCCTCAGTTGTTAAAACATGTCCTAAGTATAATGTTTATTTTGCAAAAAATTTGCATTTATTAATTTGAATACGAAGGTTTGCCTCCTTCAATTTTGAAAACACTTTCTTTATACCATTTACATGTTCCTGAAAACTAGTTGAAAAAACGAATATATCATCAAGATATACAACACAAATCTTCTTTATTAAATCTTTTAACACAAAATAATAAGCCTTTGAAAGGTTGCAGGAGCATTCTTTAATCCAAATGGCATACGAACGAATTCATAATGTACATAAGGAGTAGAAAAAGCTGTTTTTAAACGATCTTCCTCCTTAACAAGAATTTGATGGAATCCTTTCGCAAGATCAATAGTCGTAAAATATTGTGACCGTCCTAATTTATCTAAATAAATTTATCATCTATTGTAATATTATTCAAAGCCCTATAATCTATAACAATTCTCCATTGTTGTTCCCCACTATTATCTATCTTCTTCGGCACAATCCATAAAGGACTATTGTAAGGAGATTTACTCTCTTTAATGATTCCCTGAGTCATCATAAAATCTATTTGTTTACAAATTTCTCTTTCATGTATTTGAGGATAACGATATAATTTGGAATATATTGGTTTATCAACACTTGTTTTAATTTCATGCTGAATAACGTTTGTACTGCTAAGAGGTTGTCCTTCTATATAAATTAATTCTTTAAACGAAGCAAGGATATTTTTCCCAGCTTCTTTTTCTTCATTACTAAGATCTCTAAAAATTATTTCAAGAACTTCCTTATCAATATCGCAAATATCCAAGTGATGAATTTCATTATATGAATAAGGACATGATTGCAAAAACTTTATTTTATTACCATTTATAACTAAAGTTTCATTATTCATATCTATCACTGCTCTCATTGGTTTTAAAATATTTTGCCCTATTATTGCATCGAATTGTTTTCCCTTAAAATCTATTAACTTCCAAGACATTGTTCCCTCTTCATTGAATTCACTAGGTGATTTTGTAATAATTTCATATCTAATTATAGTAGAATTATTAATGGATGCAAAGCAAATACTATTTTTAAGTAAATTTCTTTTATATTCAGGTAATTTTTCCTGATTTAAAAGTGAAGTTGTCGAACCTGTATCAACTAATGCTCTTAATTTATTATTATTAATAGTTAATTCAATTATAAATAGGTAGTGATTTTGTGAGGCTGTTAAATAAAAATTTTTATGTGAACATTTTGGTGTTTCCTGATTTAATTGTCGCCTTTGTATATGACCAACTTCCATATTATTATTATCGTTATTATTATTATATTTATTTCTAAACTGATTAAAACTTTTAGTAGTATTTGAATTAGAATTTAAATTAGAGTAAGTTAGTTATTATTATTATTAGAATTATTATTATTATTAAAATTATTATTATTATTAAAATAATCTCTAATGGCATAATTTTGTTTATTATTATTATTCGAAAAATTACTATAATTTTGTCTTTGATACCCATGATTAAATTTATTTATACCCTGAATATCTCTAAAGGTTGAATTTGGATTCTGGTTAAAACTCGGATAGTTATTAATTCTTTTATTTAAGGAAACAGGATTATTTCTCAAATTATAAGCCATTTTATTTTCACAATTTCTTATTAAACCCTCTCTATCAAGAAAATTGAAGGCATCCCTTATATTAGTGAGATTCTTATTTACTATAATTGAAGCTAAATTGAAATCTATATTATTTAAAAATGTTTTTAAAATAATGCTTTGTGCATTAGTTGGACTAAATTCTATTGGCTTAGCTTCATCAAACTCATATTTTTCATTAATTTTACATAAAATTTCACATAATTTATTAAAATAATTTACTATACCAACATTTTTTGTAGAAAACGCTTGTTGATATAAACTATAATACGACTCTTTTACACCAAAATTATTTATTAAAATTCTTTTTGTAGCTTCCCAAGATGGGTTTGGCCCTAAAGTTCTAATAGTATTCAAGGCTAGTCCTTGAATTTTATTTAAAATTACTCTTTGATGTATATAATCTAAAAGTTGTTGCTCACCATTGGCTAATAGTAAAACGGACTCCACTTCTCTCATAAAAGAAGTTAGGGCATAGGAAGCATCATCTCGAAATTCCTTAATTTGTTGGGCATCCCTCACTATATGCTTGAAAGTTAGTTGTAATGCCATTTTTATTTTTTTTTAATTATCACCCTATTATTTTCAATATTGTGCTGTTACTTGTTCATTGTTGTTCCTT
Source organism: Merzomyia westermanni (assembly GCA_949987695.1). Lineage (NCBI taxonomy): Eukaryota > Metazoa > Arthropoda > Insecta > Diptera > Tephritidae > Merzomyia > Merzomyia westermanni. The sequence goes on along the minus strand of OX465288.1, from coordinate 100,026,502 downwards.
ATTGTTATTGTTGCTTGTTGTTGTTCTTGCTTGTTACTTTTTGTTGTTGTTTGTTATTGTTGTTTGTAGTTGCTTGTTGCTTTTTGTTGTTGTTTGTAATCACTAGTCGTGTTTACTTGTAATTGCTTGTTGTTTTCGTTCTTTCTTGTAGTTTTTTCTTTTTATTTAATAGTTGATTGTTGATTTTGTTAAAATCCTCTATTTTCATATATGTATTTGAATGTTTTTATTGTTTTGCTGTTTTATATGTTTGATATTAGATTGCACATAGTTAATAGTAGCCTTTTCCTCATTTTATGTTTTATTTATTAACGTTGTTGTTTCTCCTTTAGTATTAGACTTCTATATGTAGTCCTTTAGATATAGCAGGACTAATATTTTCCAACTATTTTTAAGTATTTTTTAAAACACTAAAACTCGCGGTTTTTTGAGAACAAATAAAACTTCGGTTTAAAATTCGCGTTGGTTCGAAGACTGCGCCAAATAAGTTGTTATATAAATTCTTTTATATAAATTCACATACACATATGTATATATTTATTATTAATAGAAAAATAACAAATGTGCATTACAAGAATATTTCTTTGAATGAAAATTTTTGGTATATAAATTGAAATATGAAATTAAATTTTGAGTTGATTTGGTTTTGTGTTTTTCCGACAGGGTGGATACTGGATTTATATTGGAACGAATTTTCGTCATCCCTTGTCAATTTTGGTTTTGTCCGTGAGAACAAAATCAAGCACTGAAGATGGCGGTTCGCCGAAACCGGTTTGTTACAAAACCAAAATTGACAAATTAGATTTTCTTTGAATATAAGAAAATATCTTTTGGTATAAAGTTGTTTAACAATTCAGAGTATTAATTAATATTAACATAATAATATAACTCGCGCTATCTTAATAAGCCATTTATTTAATTTATAAACTATCTTTTGCTATGAAAATATGACTTTGCTTGTTTCATAATAAATTTAATCGAGCATGTAACTTTAGGATTTACTTTGAAACCAAAAATTGTATAATTACAAGCTTTACTTAATACTTAAGAACAGAATAAATTTAGTAATGTTTACTTTTACTACTATTTTGTCAACAGCTACTTTTATCAAATATCGTTTCCCTCGTTTGGAACAAAATAAACAAAACAGGAATATTAATGGTGATTAATGACTCTATAGGAGAGTTTATAGTTAAGAAAAAGCATCACTTATCAAAATAAATCAGAGTATGGCACTATTGTAAGGGAGCATAAAGCGTAGTAGATTTGGGTAAAGTGCAGTAGGTATTAAAATTACTGCAATTTTGATCAAGTCCGAACCCTGAAGTCACGCTTTCTTTGGCGCGAAAAAATAGGAAGGTTCTAGACCATGCGCTTGGTGTGTTCCCTTGGTGGCCCGCGGGACCCCTCGTTACTGGGTTTGGAATAGGAGACGTCTCTTTTACTTTGGTGGTTTTGACATTTTGATGGTTTTTGTTTTCGAGATCGTGCATAAAAAAGTATTGAATTTATTGTACGTTTATATTCCGCACATACTTTGTTGTTCGTGCTCTTTTTACCAACTTAAATACTTTAAAATCAATCATACAAGCGAAACACCTTTTTGGATTCCAATTGCCCATTTCCTTTTTGTCTGACACTTTCGGGTGCCCTGCAATTTAACTCTGGGCACACCAAGAACACACCAAACATTTGTTTGTCTGGAAATTAAAAGTTCCGTTTTTGGTGCCTTTTCAATTCTATGAGAATATTTTGTGATGCCACCTCAGCAAAATCATAGCACCTTCCCGTGGCTATCGATTTAATACCGAACCGGAGGGTGAATCAAGACTGTGACTTTTCCTAACCAACCGAAGTGAGTTCTGACCGATTGAACCAAATAAAAATGACTATCAATTGAAAGTAAACCATAACAGGCCTGCTTCGCTTCGAAGACCGGTCGATGAAGCTAACAGGAAGAAGGTTTACTTGCAAGGAAGCCATTTCGGGGTAAAAAAACGTGGGGCACGACTCACCCCTAGATAAGAGTCTCTAGTTCTACCACGAGCTAGCCGGGCAACAGAAGATCCGCCAGTAAAGGAAAATTTTTTGAAGTATTTTGTTTCATAGTTTAGTATGATTTGCGGCAAATGGAAATCTGATATAGTGGTTTTGCCCCCACCGAAATAGGCTAGAGAAAAAAACGGAGAAGTAAGTTTTGTTTCCTAGTTATACGCTTTGCGGAAATAGACATTTTGATATTGGAGAACACTTAAAAACTCCGAGGCAAACGGAGAATAACTTTTTGTTTCTTAGTTTAGCTGCTTCGCGGCGGTAGACATTTGTTATTGGAGAACTCGTCAAAACTCCGAAAATTTTGGTTGTAGTGGTTTCACCTCCACAGAAAAGGTTTAAAAAAATATAACCGGAGAAGCTGGTAAATAAAGCTTTTCACCCGGTAGACATTTTAATTAAGGAGAACTCGTCAAAACTCCGAAAGACAATCCGTTTACACGAGGATTGCCAGGTTATCCACTGCTCCCGGTGGAAGCGCACGTGGATTTCCTTCTGAATCAATGCTCGGGGAGAATACTGGGCGAGTTGTCCCCGACTACCAAAACGCCCAGATGAAATTGTAAGTTTGGGTAAAAAAAAAATTCAAAAGTCTAGTTATTGTGTACGAATATCCGATGCATGGAAATGGCTTATCAATTTCCCTGTCAGGTCTTCTAACTCATACAACGTATTCCCTACTTTTAGGCGGACTCGACACTTGAGATATTTCGCAGGAATTTGGCGTTTATGCCTTGTTTAAAGTTACTCAAAGCAAACTTTTTCCTAAAAACTTCCTGACCTTCCCTATAGTTAACTTGCCTAGAGCGCTTGTTATAAACGTTGTTTCCCCTATCCTTCGCCTGATCTAAATTCCTACGCATTTGCTCGCGTTAGACAACTTATCCGCCCTAGCTACTATTGGAATTTCATCTTGCCTAAGAGCGCCGAGCTTATTTAATATATTATATGCTGATGCGTGATGAATCATGTTCTGACCATAGTAAGCAAAGTATGGAGAGCACTGAATTGCTGTATGAAAATCACTTCGTAAAACTGCTAGAATTTCGGGTATGTGCTTGTCCCAGTCAGTATGATCCTGTTCATCTTTCAGAAAAATTCTTATTTTTGAAACAATTTCTCTATTTACGCGCTCAGACGCGTTAGCCTGAGGGGAGTATAACCCTGTCCTGATATGGGTTACCCCGTAATTATCTAGAAATTTTTTCATCTCATTTGAGATAAACTGTTTGCCGTTGTCGCTGTGAATATACTGAGGGACCCCTACAGATGGAAAAATCTCTGAAGTAAAGTAATTCATAACATTTACCGTCGTCGCTCTCTGCATGGGCTTCAACCAAACATACTTTGTAAAATGGTCCAATACTATAAAGATAAACTGATTTCGCCGCTTAGACCGCGGATAAGGTCCTAGAAAGTCGCAATAGACCCGCTGAAATGGTCTTTCTGAGGCAAAAGTGTTCGCTATAGGGGGCCTTGACTGCTGATTGGTTGACTTAACAGCCTTGCAAGTGTGGCATCTCCCTACATAGTCTCTAACAACCCTCGCCTGCCGTGGCCAGAAATACTTCTGCCTAACGCGTTCCAAATTTTTCTGCCAACCCCCATGGTAACTCCTGTTTGCATCATGTGCAAGTCGTATAGCCTCTTCGATTAACCCTGCCGGTAGCCACACCCGCCATAACGAGTCCTCCTCACCCTCCAAACCTTCACGCAATTGGACTCTTTTAAGACTACGCCATCCATTATACTTAAATCCGGCAGCGCACCTTTGTTCTCCAAAATGGTCCCACAAAGGCTCAAGTACTTCGCGCTTTCAAACTTCGTGAGGTATGGACGAAGAGGCTCGCTCGTCTACATCGAAACGCAAGGGGGCATCCGGTACTACATTCAGGGTTCCCTTGCGATGTTCCATTGCGAAGTCCTACCTTTGAAGCAGGAGTGACCATCTAGCCAACCTGCCACTCAAATCCTTTTGTGTCATTAACCACTTGAGACTCGAATGGTCTGTGATAATTCGGAATGGCAAACCCTCTACGTACGGCCTAAAATGCTTGACGCTGATAATGGCGGCGAGGCATTCCAGTTCGGTCACCGTATAATTGCGCTGAGTTTCTTCGAAACAAAAGCGATTGGATGCTCAGCGCCCTCGTCGTCGATCTGCAATAGCACGACACCCACACCTATTTTGGACGCGTCGCACTGAATAACAAATTCTTTCGAGAAATCGGGTTGGGCCAAGATAGGAGCGGAACTCAAGGCTACTTTCAGCTTTTCGAATGCCTCTATTGCCTCAGGAGTAAGTTTAAAGGGTCCTCGCGATTTCCGAAGGCAATCGGTCAAAGGCCCTGCTAAATCAGCAAAATTTGTAATAAACGACCTGTACCAATTTGCCATGCCCACGAACCTACGAACCTGCCGTGGAGACTTAGGAATGGGGAAACTTTTAACTGCCTCTATCTTCCCTGGGTCTACCTTCAAGCACCCACTACCTATCAAGTACCCTAAGTATCGAATTTCTTTCTGACAAAATTTGCTTTTCTTTACGTTTATTGTCAGGCCCGCGTCCCTCAAACACTTTGCTACTTCCGTTAACAGGCTCAGGTGGTCCTCGAAGTCAGTGCTGCATACCATAAGATCATCCAAGTAGACGAATGTCTTCCCCCCGCAACTGCGAGGGGATTGCCATGTCCATCAGCCGGCTCATAGTCTGCGGTCCATTGCACAGACCAAAGGGTATCACCTTAAAATGGTACAGGGGCTTCCCAGGAACCGCGAATGCTGTCTTCTCCTTTGATGGCTCCCTCAACTTGATCTGGAAAAATGCGTCGTTCAGGTCGATTCCACTGACGAAGTGGGTATCCTTCAACCTGCTCAATAGCCCATTGATAAGAGGCAATGGGTAGGAGTCCTTTTCGTAACCGCGTTGACTTTTCTGGAATCAATACAAAGCCGGACTTTCCCTGGTTTCCGAACCAACACCACAGGACTACACCACGGCGAGTTCGATTCCTCAATAACTCCCATTTCGAGCAGCCTATCTATCTCCCTAAAAGCTTCGGCTTGCCTCGGTTGCAACAGAGGGAAATGTTTGCTTTTGATTGGAACCGCATCGCCCGTGTCAATGTGATGTTCGACTAGCTTTGTTTGACCCAGCCCTAACTTCTCAAACGACGGAAACCTATCTACTACATACTGCAGCTCGACCTTCTGCCTTGTTGTTAAATCATGAAAATTGTGCTCCTGTTCCTTTTCTTCGCTAATCTCTAGACATGCTACACTGGGGAATATATCAGGTGCTAACACAAAAGCTGTCCAGAAATCAACTCCGAAATAGGCTTCTTGAAGAAGCGACGGAAAAAGATAAAAACGAATACATTTGGTAGTATTTTTAAAAGTCACTGGTAAAGAAACCGACCCCAATATTTTCTGCTTGCCGCCACCCGCCGTGTATACGAAAGCCTGTAGTGGGTGTTATTTATGTCCAATTGAATCCAAAAACTTTTCACAGTCCTTCCTGAGGATAGAGACATTCGCGCCTGAGTCCAACAACCCTACTATCAAGCTGTTTTCTATTTTTACTCGCACCAGAGGCCTTTCATCCTCTGTGAGCACCAAAGTGGTGTTTTGCAGAAGTTTACGCTTCTATACTCGGCTATAATATATCTTCCTACTTTTCAAAATATTTTTGGACACAAATGACTCTGGATTGTTTTTGAAAATGCGGGACCTAACTAGCTCGTAATTTGCTGCCCTCTGTTCCAAACTAGATGAGAAACTGGCCTGACACGCAAAATCTCTTTTCGAAGCCTTCAAAATTTTTATTGGTTTGGAAATTGCCGTTGATGACCTAGGACTATCGGAATCAGAACTATTGGAGCTATCTGTACTATCAGGAAAAGTTACTACTGTTTTTGGGCATTCCTTCGCCAGAGTGCCACTACTCCTTGAAAGATCACTATTTCCTTGCAACTCACTGCTCGCGAGGGACCTACCACTTGGTTCAGCACCCGAGACGGCTCCTCGAGCACTGGCTGATATGGGGGCTATGGCACCGAACGAGCTTCCCCCATTTTCTCGCTCGGGTATTGGTTTCCCTGCCGGCGATGGGCCTTTTGGACACTTCGGGGTGACCACTCCTCTATGCCCGCACTTAAAGCAAAACGGGTTCCTCGCAATAAATGTATGAGTGGCCCATGGCCTGGCAATTCCAACATTGAATTCCTGAATAATCCTGTTTCTTATTACGTCGATACTCCAACGCCTCGATCTGCGGGTCAGCTTCGCAGTCCTCAACTTCCATCCTACTATCAGGTGTTATCGTTCGAGCTTCACTAACGTGCCGTCCAGTCTAAGTTGTACCCAGGATCTTGTTTTCTTTCAAGACTTGCTCTCCTTTTCGTGCTATGTCGCGTAAATCATGCATTGTCCTGGCATCCGAATTGAAGAGCATTAGCTTCAAGCTGCTATTGACGTTCTGTTTTATTATGTCGATCAGTAGGGCTTCTGACATCGGGTCTCTAAGGCGCGCGTTTAGTGCTACTATGTCAGTGTAGAACACGTCGTATGACTCACTCAGCTTCTGCTTCTGAGATCTCTATCATGATCTCGTGGTCACTTTTCAATGTTCCAAACTCGCGCTTCAGGGAATGGCTCAAAAAAGGATAGTTCGCGTTTGGGTTCTGCTTGGTAAAAAGCCAGTACCATTCTTGCGCCCGTCCTGATAAAAATAAATGAAAACTCGCCATAAGTTGGTCGCTAGAGCATTGCGTCCGATCACATAGGGTATCCAACTTAAATAATAAATCGGCGACGCTTCCAGTACCGTCGAAGGAGATCTTCTAGTCCTGTGGTTTCACCGCCATGCTACTGGAAACAATGTCAGCTTGATTGCTCGCGAAGGTCTGTGCTCGGTTACTTTCCTCCCTATTGGTATTCCTGGTATAGCTCGCACCGGCTTGTCAAGAGGTTACTGCCGCGTTAAGTAAGTCCATGTTCTCCCTGATCATCCTCATCTCGTTCCTCATCTCCTCCTGTGAGGTTCTGAACAGCTGATGTAGCACGTTCACCTACGAATCTCCAGGAGGGGCCTTAGCCATATTCCTCTGAGTAGCGATCCTATCACCTAAAGTGTTAAGAGGTATAGGGGTTTCTAGAAAACCATTAGCTCCCTCCTGCATACCTGTAAACACGTTATTCGGGGGATCGAGGAGATTCTGCCTTGGCTCTGCTGCCATGGGCGGGTCAAAGATATTAGTACTACCTGGTCTATCAATTTTCGGGTTGGAGGCAGGATTCAATACGATCCTGGTCGGATCTCCTCCGCCCGGACTACCTATTGGAGAATGCAGTACCAGAGGCCGATTGGTGGGTTGTTTCGGAAGCGCCCCTCTACCCTGATCTCTAGGCAACCGACTGATCCATATTGAAAAAAATCTCCTAACCACGTTAAATAAACAAAAAAAAAAAAAAGTGTTCGGTTACAAGGGGCGGTTGGAAGGTATAACAAGTCAAGATTCACTCCCCCACCCTATAATACCGACGATTGCAAGGTTTTGAAAAATAAAATTTGAATTAATGCAAATTTTCCTAATCGATATTTGCATCAACTAATTACCGCGGATGTGCACAAAAAAAAATAAATATGTACCTATACCTGCTGAAAAAAATTGATTATTAGTATATATACGTGTTTTAATATAATATGTAAAAAGCAAAAACGGTATAAAGTTTGCAAAAGCTAGTTGTGTATTTATATATTTAATGGGAATGCTGACATCCCATGATTAGAAGGCATAGTTATAACAAAAAAAACGAAATAACACTAGACACGGACAGTCTTCCAGCTACACCTACCGCAATGCAGGGGTGGTTATAAGACACCTCGCCCTGAGACATGTTGGTGTACCATGGCGAAAATTGGCAAAATTTTAACCTTATTAGGACTCCAGTACTCCGGAACGCAATGCAGGGGCTGCTAAGGGCTGCCTCCCTGAGACTGGTCGGAGCACTGGACACCAGCGATCAAAACGTCAAAAAATATTTTTTTTTAAACACCCCTCCTCAACCCCGCCGCAATGAAAGGATGCGGTTGGGTACCGCTTTTCCCCAGACTTGGGCAGTTGAAACGGGTGGGCTTGGGTCCCCACTCCTCCTCCCGCAATGCAGGGGTGGTTATAAGACTCCTCTTGAGACTGGTTGGAGAAGTACTGATCCCTACAAAAAAAAATACATACAAAAACTAAGACAAAACTAAACATCACGTTCGGCAAGAAAAAAACAAATATTAATAATCCCAAAAAAGCTAAACCCCACTTAGCGGACATATATATTTTTCCCGAAGCCGACATCGGACAACAGACCCGGAAAAAAAAATAGTCAACTACAAAAAACTAAGTGCGTTTAGCACTGCCTCACCAGGTGAAATGCAAAACTTCCGGTGGACATGACGTTCAGTCTCGTGGAGCCCTTAGCTACTGAACACGACGACCAATCCGGACAACTTGATCAGTCCCACCATCCCGTCGCAACGCAGGTGGCGGCTCCTGGGCCTGCCTAGATGGGACATACGGGATAGTGAAACCTAACAAGCTGACAAGAAACGTCATCGGGGTCAGCGTTTCAGGTTTCCACGTTGGGCGCCATCTGTTATGGTAACGCGTCAAAGTGGATCGGTAAGGAAGACGGTCGGCATGATCTAGGGTCGCACTGTGGCTAGTCATTGTCGGCTGGGGTGGGCTCTTGCCAACCTTACCGTCCTGCGTCATAAACAGAAGAAAAGGTCACATCATGCCTTTAAAAAAACGCGGGGAAAACGCAAAAAAGGCGCGCAAAACAACTATAAAACAACATCCGGTTGAACACGTATGCCATGGGCAGACCGCTGACATTCAAAAATTCAAAACTCAAATAAAAAAAAACCGAAAAATCGAATTAAAAATTAAAAGAAACGGGCGAAAAAATTTTCAAAAAAGGAAACTTAAAATTTAAAAATAACTGAAAATTAAAACGAAATTAAACTGAAATAAACGACCGGAAAAGAAAAAAAAACAGATAAACTTTAATTAACGGAAGAAAAAAACCTGGAAATTGAAAAACGAACCGGAAAGACCGGTTACCACTCTGAAAAAGAAAAATATAAAAAAAAAGGGCCGAACAATTTAAGGGGGCGCCGCGGGTGTTGTTGCGACGCCCTGGTGCTGACCCACCCTCATCCATGGCCATCGGTTCACCAAACATAATCCCGTATCCCATATCCTATATGCCTTCTAAATATTGTACAAAGTTAGCATTCCCATTATTAACAGTTTATTTATAATTCATTTTCTTAGTCATACAATTACGTACTACGAGTATTTAGTTACTTTACCTTTGTATTTTATTAATTTTGATGAATCTTTCTTTTCTTTTCCTTGGAACCTGCACTCTTGTTTAATCTCTATAACTATAATTTATTTTCCTTTTATTTTATTATGATCATCGTATTTATTTATTTGTATAATTTGTTTTTATGTGTTCATTTAGTCTTTAAACATAGCTTATTCATTTGTTATTGTTATATTATATTGTTATATTATTTGTGGCCTTTAGTTTTGCTATCATGTTTATCGTTTTATTTATCTATTGCATTTGAAACAGTTTAAAAGATAGAAATACAAGTATTTATTTATTTGTTATTTTTTTTAATGCTTTTGTTGTTGTTTAAAAGCTTGTTTTGTCTTATTTTTACCAAAAAAAGTGTTTACCTCTCTAACCTAACTTTAGAAAATTTTCTACCTTCCAGCTAAATTACCTTAGGTTTCTTTTCATTTTAGTTTAGTCTTAAGTATTTAAACTAAATCAATTTTTTTTCTCTCTTCCTTAGCATTTATGATTTTATTTATAAATTTTTTTTGTAATATATAGCAACAATCTAATGTTAAGTTTATGTAGGGTACCTTATTTTACGAACTTATTTATAATTTTTGATTTTAAAACAATTTTTCTTTTCTAACTCAGTTCCTGTTACTCACTCTAATACAAACTTAATTATATTAATTTTACTTTTCTTTTCTTATACCTTTTACTATTGGATGATACTAAAAAAAAGTTTGCCTTTTCTCAAATTTTCAGAAACTTGGCATAAATTTTATGAAAAAAGAAAATTCAAAATTCGGGTAAAAGGTTTAAAACTTGAACTATAAGGAATTGCTCCTGTTCTATTAATATGACCCATTATTAAATAAATTATATTGGCTAGGTCTCACCGGGTTGAACTAGGCCGTTGGTGGGGCCCTACTGTTGTTGTTGTCTCTGCTGGTTATGTTGTTGTTGTCGGTTTGGTTGATGCCAGTGGTTACTTGTTGCAGCGGGCCTTTAACAGGGCGGCCCCTGCTCATGGCTAGTGCGCCGGGCCTATATTACGGCGGCCCTCGCTGTTGTCACTGCTGGTTGTGTTGTTACCGGGTTTGTTGCTGCTGTTAATGCAGTGGGCCTAAAAGAAGCGGCCCCTGCTGTTGTCTTTGCTGGTGTTGTTGTGGTCGTTGATGAGGCTAGGGCAGCGGGCCTATATTACGGCGGCCCTCGCTGTTGTCACTGCTGGTTGTGTTGTTACCGGGTTTGTTCTTACCGGGTTTGTTGTTACCGTTAATGCAGTGGGCCTAAAAGAAGCGGCCCCTGCTGTTGTCTCTGCTGGTGCGGCGGGCCTATGTAAGGGCGGTCCCCGCTGTTGTCACTGCTGGTAGTCGTGCCGGTTTTGTTATTACCGTTAATGCAGTGGGCTTAAAAGAAGCGGCCCCTGCTGTTGTCTCTGCTGGTGTGTTGTTACCAGTTGGTGGCATTTATTACTGCCGGATTTGTTGTTGCCAGTCTTTGCTACTTCCGGATTTGTTGTTGCCGGCGATGTTACTGCCGGATTGTTGTTGCCGGCGGTGTTACTGCCGGATTGTTTGTTGCTGGCGGTGTTACTGCCGGATTGTTTGTTGCCGGTCTTTGCTACTGGTTTTGTTGTGGCCGGCTAGGATATCTTTTATTTAGCGATGCATATAGCTTATAGGCCCAAGTATGTTGACAAGGACTCAAGCACTATACTTGCAATGGTCAATCTAAGCACAAACTCTTATTTTCGCCGGTTGGCTAGCAAGTCGGAGTCTGGAAGCGTTACACAATTGCTACTGCTGTTGGTTTATTTTGCAGAATATCATTGCCGTTATCAAGTTCGTTGTGGTGTTTTTGAACATCGTAGATGGATGAACAATTAGTCTCTTTTTAACAATAACGCGCTTTACTTTTATGTTATACAGCTTAATTTGATCACACTGCTTAGTAGACATTACACTTTGAGCAACCCGAAAATTTCTTTAATCAATTTATATCTTTAATTATGTATATAGCAATACCATTTCACACTTGTCTATTTTCATGTAGTTAGGTAATTTTTAGATATTTATAGGGAATCACTTCTGGGATAGTCTTATTTCAATTGTTTAGAACCAAAAACTTTTCTCACAGAATTTTCTCCAACAATTTTTTTATTCACACGCGCGCTATCTTAATAAGCCATTTATTTTATTTATAAACTATCGTTTGTTATGCCTACGACCGGTTGCGTCGAGATCAAGTATACTATGAATGCCGACGACGCCGCTATGCCCGAAAATCGTCAAGCAACGGCGACTGCACACGGGAAAAGTTTCGTTACCCAATCTGACGTGGCGTGATTGTTGCCATTCGTGTTGGTGGTTGCCATCAGGGCTCGGACTTTTACCACTTCTTTATTACAGCCAAATCTAGTAAAGGTGTAGTATGAATGCAAAAAAAAAAACACATTAAACTATTGAAACTACAGTTGGAAATATGACTTTGCTTGTTTCATAGTAAATTTAATTGAGCATGTAACTTTAGGATTTACTTTGAAACCAAAAATTGTATAGTTAGTTTTACTTAATACTTAAGAACAGAATAAATTCAGTAATGTTTACTTTTACTACTATTTTGTCACCAGCTACTTTTAACAAATATCTTTTCCCTCGTTTGGAACAAAATAAACAAAACAGGAATATTAATGTGATAAATGACTCTATAGGAGAGTTTATAGTTAAGAAAAAGCATCACTTATCAAAATAAATCAGAGCATGGCACTATTGTAAGGGAGCATAAAGCGTAGTAGATTTTGGTAAAGTGGAGTAGGTATTAAAATTACTGCAATTTTGATCAATTCCGAACCCTGAAGGCACGCTTTCCTTGGCGCGCAAAAATAGCAAGGTTCTAGACCATGCGCTTGGTGTGTTCCCTTGGTGGCCCGCGGGACCCCTCGTTACTGCGTTTGGAATAGGATACGTCTCTTTTACTTTGGTGGTTTTGACATTTTGTTGCTTTTTGTTTTCGAGATCGTGCATAAAAAAGTATTGAATTTATTGTACGTTTATATTCCGCACATACTTTGTTGTTCGTGCTCTTTTTACCAACTTAAATACTTTAAAATCAATCATACAAGGGAAACACCTTTTTGGATGCCAATTTCCCATTTCCCTTTTGTCTGACACTTTCGGGCGCCCTGGGCTACCCGCAATTTAACTCTGGGCACACCAAGAACACACCAAACACTTGCTTGTCTGGAAATTAAAAGTTCCGTTATTGGTGCCTTTTCCATTCTATGAGAATACTTTGTGAAGCCACCTCAGCAAAATCATAGCACCTTCCCGTGGCTATCGATTTAATACCGAACCGGAGGATGAATCAAGACTGTGACTTTACCTAACCAACCGAAGTGAGTTCTGACCGATTGAACCAAATAAAAATTACTATCAATTGAAAGTAAACCATAACACCATATCAAGTGCGCTGGGTTGACCGGGAGAGTCGTGGGCCTGGTACATGATGGCAAGGGCCTATGTTGGTCTTGTGTAAAATGCCGTTCTACCGAAGTTGATCTATTTAAAATCTTTAGGGAAATCCGTAATGGGTTTTCCGAAATTGGCAAAGACCTGTCTTTACTAGTAGAAAAGTTGCATAAGTACGAAACAGTTTTTAAAAACTTTTAAGTGTTTAGACGAAATCTACGCTGATTCAAACACTGATATCCGTGAAAACAATCCGAGAAGTACTGATGATTCCTCATGTCCTGTAATCCTAAACACAATTCCAATTCCTAATGCTATCGCACCCTTATCGTTAGAACTCATTGATTTAGCTTCTCCAAATCCATCAGCGCAGCCATCGACTACCAAGACAGCCTCGTCGAAGTCAACTTCGAAAAAAACCCGAGCCCTAACCTATTAAGTTGGCACCTGTGCCAACTATTAGGAATCTGGTTGTGGTTCCACGAAATAAATCTATTTTTGTGTCTTGTTTCGAAACTGACACCACGGAAGAGGACTTGAAGTTTTACATTCAATCTAAAATCAAACCCGATAGTCTGACTATAAAAACGTTTAAATTTAATTATGAAAGAAACGTCTCCTCTTTCAGAATTGATCTTTCATTGAATGATTTTGATTCAGTTTTGAAGAGTTCGTTTTGGCCTTCCGGCGCTTTTGTGCGTGAATTTGAGCATAAGCCTAAGAAATACACCAGAATGTAGCTAGGGTCCCACGTGATAGTGCAGTGTCAAAAGTCTACTATCAAAATGTTAGAGGCTTACATACCAAACTTACCGAACTTTATTTAAAATCTCTTTGCTGTAATTACAACATTATTTCCTTTACCGAAACGTGGCTAAAACCACATATTTTTAACGCTGAAGTCTTATCTGATGATTATCAGGTATTCAGAAATGATCGCATTAACAGAGTCGGGGGTGGCGTTCTAATAGCTATTAATTCGTCAATGCCCTCTGAGGAGGTTAATGTTCCTTCCCCTGCTGTTGTCTTTGCTGGTGTTGTTGTGGTCGTTGATGAGGCTAGTGCGGCGGGCCTATATTACGGCGGCCCTCGCTGTTGTCACTGCTGGTTGTGTTGTTACCGGGTTTGTTCTTACCGGGTTTGTTGTTACCGTTAATGCAGTGGGCCTAAAAGAAGCGGCCCCTGCTGTTGTCTCTGCTGGTGTGGCGGGCCTATGTAAGGGCGGTCCCCGCTGTTGTCACTGCTGGTAGTCGTGCCGGTTTTGTTATTACCGTTAATGCAGTGGGCCTAAAAGAAGCGGCCCCTGCTGTTGTCTCTGCTGGTTGTATTGTTACCGGTTGGTGGCATTTATTACTGCCGGATTTGTTGTTGCCGGTCTTTGCTACTTCCGGATTTGTTGTTGCCGGCGATGTTACTGCCGGATTGTTGTTGCCGGCGGTGTTACTGCCGGATTGTTTGTTGCTGGCGGTGTTACTGCCGGATTGTTTGTTGCCGGTCTTTGCTACTGGTTTTGTTGTGGCCGGCTAGGATATCTTTTATTTAGCGATGCATATAGCTTATAGGCCCAAGTATGTTGACAAGGACTCAAGCACTATACTTGCAATGGTCAATCTAAGCACAAACTCTTATTGTCGCCGGTTGGCTAGCAAGTCGGAGTCTGGAAGCGTTCCACAATTGATACTGCTGTTGGTTTATTTTGCAGAATATCCTTGCCGTTATCAAGTTCGTTGTTGTGTTTTTGAACATCGTAGATAGATGAACAATTAGTCTCTTTTTAACAATAACGCGCTTTACTTTTATGTTATACAGCTTAATTTGATCACACTGCTTAGTAGACATTACACTTTGAGCAACCCGAAAATTTCTTTAATCAATTTATATCTTTAATTATGTATATAGCAATACCATTTCACACTTGTCTATTTTCATGTAGTTAGGTAATTTTTAGATATTTATAGGGAATCACTTCTGGGATAGTCTTATTTCAATTGTTTAGAACCAAAAACTTTTCTCACAGAATTTTCTCCAACAATTTTTCTATTCACACGCGCGCTATCTTAATAAGCCATTTATTTAATTTATAAACTATCGTTTGTTATGCCTACGCCCGGTTGCGTCGAGATCAAGTATACTATGAATGCCGACGACGCCGCTATGCCCGAAAATCGTCAAGCAACGGCGACTGCACACGGGAAAAGTTTCGTTACCCAGTCTGACGTGGCGTGATTGTTGCCACTCGGGTTGGTGGTTGCCATCAGGGCTCGGACTTTTACCACTTCTTTATTACAGCCAAATCTAGTAAAGCTGTAGTATGAATGCAAAAAAAAAAAACATTAAACTATTGAAACTACAGTTGGAAATATGACTTTGCTTGTTTGATAGTAAATTTAATTGAGCATGTAACTTTAGGATTTACTTTGAAACCAAAAATTGTATAGTTACATTTTACTTAAGTTTACTTAATTTTTTTTTTTTTTTTTTTTTTTTGGTGTGTGGGAGGAGGAAATGCTTTATGCACCAACCGGGTTTAAGCCCTCGTTACTAGATGCTAGAGCAGCGGAACTCTCCGAGTGTGGGACTCCTTCTTATCTTGAAGTATACCGCACTAAAACCTCCCACGGCCCGCGCTTTCTTCCTTGCCTGGGACCGCGCTTAGCATTACTTCAGGTAAGGAAGCGCGTTACGTGAGCTCTATGGCTACTCTCACGCTAACTGGCTAGACAACCGTCTTCCCGTTTCGCAAGGAGGACATTCCTCGCGTATCGTCTGACTATGTCCCATCTAACGTTTTCGCAGGTCATCTTGCGAATGACACTGCCCGGGGAAAGTTCGCCAATTGTCTCTTCCACCCGCCTTCTTTCTTCTGCGAATTGCTCGCATTCGAAGAAGGTGTGGCGTACGTCGTCTATGGCTCCGCAGTAGGTGCAGTTCGGGGTTTGAACTTTGGCCATTCTATGGAGATATTCACGGAAATAACCGTGTCCGGTTAAGAACTGGGTCAGGTAGAAGTCGACTTCTCCATGAGGTCGGTTCAGCCATGGTTCTAGTTCGGGGATTAATACCCTGGTCCACCTTCCAGCAGCACTGCTGCTCCATTGTAGTTGCCACCGCCGGATCGAATCACCACGCGCCTGCGTTGCAGCAACGTCTCTACGTACCTCTGCACGAGTGTCGTAAGTCATTTTTCTTTCCTCAGCGAGGAGATATATCGGTATAGTCCCCGAGATGACCAGAACAGCATCTGCGGAGACCGTACGGTATGCTGAGGCGATTCTCAGGGCCCCTCTACGTTGGACTGCGGTAATACCGGCCCGATACTTCCCAAATTTCATTGCGTCCGCCCAGACCTCTGCACCGTACAACAGTATAGAATCTGAGGCGGACGCCAGCAGCTTTCTTATGCATGGCTTTGGTCCACCTGTATTTGCCATTAGCCGACTCAGACTTGCGATGGTCTTCACAGCCTTCTCGCAGGAGCTTCTTAGATGCTCCGAGAAGGTCAGCTTGTTGTCCAATTTCACCCCTAGATATTTCGTAGAGCGGCGCGTCTCTATCTGTTGATCCCCAACATTCATGTTGGTGATTGTGGGAATCCTTCTTTTCGTTAGTATCACGATCTCTGTCTTGGCTGTAGCCAGTTGGAGGCCGTGATTATTCATCCACTCATCTACACTGCGCATCACTTGGTTCAGTTTAAGCTGTGCCAGGTCGCAGTTTCGTGCTGTTATCACCGCAGCCACGTCGTCTGCAAAAGCAACTAGAAAAGTGCTTTCTGGTATCTGCATTCAGACTGTCATAGGTAGCATTCCAAAAATCAGGGCCAAGCACCGACCCTTGTGCTGCCCCGCCTGTTAGCTTCACCTTTCTTTGGCCTTGCGTCGTTTCATAGATTAGCCAGCGGTCTCTTAAGTAGTCCCTCAATATATCTAACAAGTATATCGGGACCTTAAAGGAGCATTCTAATGCATCAAGCATGTCTTCCCACCTGGCAGAGTTAAAAGCGTTTTTAACATCTAACGTCACCAATAGTACCACCGGCCTTGCTTGATGGCTTGCCGTCTCGGCCTTCCGGACTGCCTCTACGACTTCTGCTATGGCGTCTATTGTGGAGTGCCCTCTCCGAAAGCCATGTTGCCGGTGGGAGAGTCCACCCTCGTCTTCTATGGCTGCTGTTAGACGTTGCTTTATAAGGCTCTCCATCATTTTTTCCGCTGTGTCGAGCATACATAGTGGGCGAAAGATGATGGAGAGTTTGGGTCCCCTTTGCCTTTCGGTATGAGGACGAGCCGTGCTGTCTTCCATCTGGCGGGGAAGACACCTGCTTCTAGACATTTGTTATACATGTGTAACAAGAGTTCTGGACAACTATTAGCAGTTAATCTGATTGCCTCCGCAGGTATTCCATCGGGTCCTGGGGCTTTCCCAGCCCTCATGCTACGCAGGGCTCTTTCTAGCTCTTCTTCATTGAAAGGTACCACGTCGCGGCCATCTCATGCTGCATGTTCCTCTTCTCTAGTAGGTTGCGTGAGGAATAGCGCTTCCACGATGTTCTTCATGTCATCTTCGTCCATCGTCTGATTTGGTGATCGAAGTTTCTTCATAACTATTTTGTACCCTTGTCCCAGGGGTCTTGATCCACTTCCTTACAGAGCTCTTTCCAGCATCTTAGTTTGCTTGCTTTTATGGCGGCGCCGAGAGCCTTTTTCGCCCCCTTGTACGCCTCCGCCCTTTCAAGAGCCTCGGATCTGCCACGTGAGCGCGTCGCCAGTCTTCGCATTCTGTGACATGTTTTCCGGAGTTCCGCGATTTCGCTATTCCACCAATATACCTGCTTCTTGCCTCGCCACGTTCCTATTCGTGGCATAGAGACGTTGCAAGCATGGCGCATGCATTGCATGGTTTCTTCAACCGCCGCATGTGGCGTATTGGTGCCGTCGGTTATCCGTCTGGCTTTCGCCAGCACTGTTCCGGTGAACCTGGTGGCGTCAACTTTAGCTGCATCCCATCTATGGGTTTTGTATGACGTGTTAGCTGTCGGTCTCTGACCAGGATGGTCGAGTTGGAAGGTGATGTAGTTGTGGTCGCTGCCAGTAAGGTCCTCCATCACTCTCCACCCAACCGCGTTTGGAAAGAGTCTCTCCGAGACGAGCGTTATGTCGGGGATCGAGTACCCAAAGCCCGGGCGCCTGTATGTCGGGGTCGTGCCCGTATTCAGTACGACCACACCGAGTCGGGCTGCCATTTCCAGAATTAGTTTTCCCCTGGTATTAGTTTGAGAAATGCCCCATTCTATTGCTCTAGCGTTGAAGTCTCCAGCGATGACCAGGTTGCCCGTTTGGTCCCGTAGGTCGTCTTCTAATAGCTCCAGCTTTTCTTTGAACCTCTGAATGGGGTCATTTGGGGACAGGTAGCAGCTAACAAGAGTTGTTCGCGCTACAGTTACACGGACGTAGCCATGTCCGGCAGCACGATTAGTAACATTGGTATTGGCGTCCACTATCCAGATAGCAGCAGCGCCAGATTCGTCAATGTACCAGCTGTCTCTGGCCTTGTAAGGTTCGCTGATGATTGCATAGTTTATTTGGTGATCAAGCACCAGTTGGTCTAGCAGTTCATCAGCTAAGCTGCATCGATTCAGATTTCCTTGAATCACGCTGGTCATTGGGGCGACAGTTTGGCTTTCGCCGAAGCAAGTGCTTCTCTAAACGTGCTACATGCTCCAGACCCGGGAAGATGGTCGAGGTTTCCCGTGGTGCACAGGTAGCATTTTGCCTTTTCAGTGCAGGATGAGGATTTGTGGCCAGAGTTCCCACACTTCCAGCACGCGTCCCTCCTGTCGGGCCCATTACAGCCAGCCTGTCGGTGTCCGTAGCCGAGACACCTGAAGCAGCGTTGCACTTCCGCACGCTGTCTGATCCTACATTGGATCCAGCCGATGGGAATTTTTCCTTTTTTGAGCAGTTGGCTTCCGGGACCTTCGTCCACTTCGACAACAGCCTTCTTTTGCTCTCTCTGATTTACGGCGAAAAGAGAGATACGGATTTGGCCTGAGCTTTCTCCGATCTCTCTTCGAACGGCCTCTTCTATTTCCTCAGCCGTTGTGAGACAGTCCATGCCCAATACCTCTAGCTTTATACGCTTAGAGATTTGTTGTGCATCGCCAACTTCTTCTACCGCGCTACCAATGGCTTCTCTAAAGGCCGGTTGGTCGTTGCACTGCGCCGTTTCTATTAGTACGCTACCAGCCTTGGTCTTGCGCACTGACCGTATCACCGTTCCGGTTTCGGCAGGCCGGATTGCCCCTAGAACTTCGGCGTAGCTTTTGCCTTCGGCCGGTTTCACCAGAAACGTTACGGCTCTGCTGTTCCTCTTGTTCTTTTTGACTGCCTTCGGGGCTTGAGCAGGCGGCTTCTTTTTTGCTTTAGGACGCTCTTGCCGTCTCCGACCTACTACTTTGGACCAAGCCTCTTCGGACTGGGTATTCTCCGATTCCTCGTCCCTTTTCTTCTTGGCTTCCGAGTCTATGAGCTGAGGGTCGGAGTTAGTCCGAGCCCTCTTATTTGATGGGCCCTTTTCGTCACCCTCTTCTTTATTTGGGCTCAATGAGCTCATATAGCTCAACACCTCTTCGAGAAGAGCCATTCCGTTTTTTATGTCCATGGACACGGTCTTCTGTCTCTGTGCGGCTGTTTGCATTGTACGCAGCACCGTTAGCGCATGGTCCAAGCACTGGCCTTGAGTTTTCCCCTTAAGGCTAAAAAGTGTCATTGCGCTTTTTAAGGGTGTTGCCTTCTTGTGGGTGGGATCTAGCTTCCCGCCGGTAGCAGTGGGTGTTGACTGGCCGGGCGTTTTGGTGCCGAATCCCACTGGTGTGTTTCGTGCCGGTCCAGAGCCTCGCGAAGGCATAACTGGAGTGGCCACTCTAGCCGGGGTTTTTAGAACCGGCGATCTTAGCAGTTTACTGCTTTTTCTGAATGCGACCTCGTCGCCGCTTTCGTTCTCCATTCTTTCTTCGTTGTTTTGATTTTGTTTATTCATTTCTATTGGGTCTCCGCTTCAAGCCGTTATCTCAGCACGATGTGCAGTCGCCGTTATTGATTCCCGTGGTTATCTATGCGCTTGCAGGGAGGCCACGCTAAGGTTGACACAGGTCCTTATGAGAGTCTGTGTTCAGTGCTAGAATCCGGCATTAGTCAGGAGTTGTCTCAACTGAGCCTGCACCACCAACTTAATACGACGTGCTTCGAACGTACTTGAAGACCTGCTAGGGTTTTAACGAGACGGAGACGATGCCGATATTAACCTACCAGCCATTTCGCCAAGGTGTCACCCTTGGTTACTGAGGTGGCAGACTACCGGCCTCGCCAGCCCGTAACATACTTTTCCTAATCATGTTTCCAGTTTCGGTCTTCAGGATCTTACTGGACTCAATCCTGAGGATGCTTAGTTAGAGTTTAAGGGCCGCATCCACTCGCCCTTTATTCGTTTTGGTTCGCCCTGAGTATTTCATTTCCTCAGTGCCACCCATTTCTGGGAAGCGTTCCTCTATCCACCACCCGAGGAGGCGCCCGGTAGGGGAACCGACACCCCGCCGGGTAAGTTTACTTAATACAGGGTGGCTGATGAAAGCCGCTACCAAAAAAAAATTAAATAACTTTTTTTCTATTTAATGAATCTGGTTAATTTTTTTTTTATTTTGCAGATTGACTTTTACATTTAACAAAAATGGATAACTGGGACACTGAAACAAGAATTTGGATTGTCCGCCGCTATCACGCACTGGAGTCCGTAGTTTCGGTTCAAAGAGAGTATAGGCGCACGTATGGCGGCAATCCTCCGAGCAGATGGTCCATAATAAGACTTGTAAACAATTTTGCCGAGCATGGGACAGTCAACAGAAGACCTTACCATCGAAACCCTTCAGTTCGAACGGAGGAAGCAATCGCTGCTGTAGCTGCTGCCATACAAAACAATCCACGTGTTTCGACAAGAAGCTTATCTGCTCAAATGGGTGTAAGCAGACAGTCATTACAGTCAATTATGCACAAAGATTTGGACTTATTCCCATATAAAATTCAAATGGCCAACAAACTGAACGCTGCAGACTTGCCGATTCGCTTGGAATTTTGCCAGAAGATGCTTCAAATGGTGGAAGAGGATGGAAACATGTTGAACTGTCTTTTCATGTCTGACGAGGCCCATTTCGATTTAAACGGCAACATAAACAAACAAAATTGTCGAATATGGAGTGCTTCCAACCCACAGATACTCCATGAGACGGAATTGCATCCACTTCGTGTCACAGTGTGGTGTGCAGTTTCATCACGCTGCATTGTCGGGCCCTACTTCTTCGAAGAAAACGGTCACACCGTTACGGTTACTGGAGACCGTTACTTGAGCATGTTGAGAGAGTTTTTCTATCCAGAATTACGCCGAATGAGAATTTCTTTCAACTCTGTGTGGTTTCAGCAAGATGGTGCAGCTCCTCATATAGCCCAACCTGTTATGACAGAATTGCGACGAAAATTTCCCAATAAGCTGATATCCAGAAACTCCACATTCCGTTGGCCACCCAGGTCGCCTGACCTTACTGCACCTGACTTTTTCTTGTGGGGTTATTGCAAACAGGAAGTCTTCAAAGCAAAACCAACAAATTTGAATGAACTAAGGCAATCCATTCGAGAAACAATTGCGGCTATTCCTGTCTCAACTCTCCAAGCAGTAATGAACAACTTTTTGGTAAGATGCCGCACATGCATCGACGAGCAGGGGGGCATTTAAATTCCATTATTTTTAAAACTAATTAAGCTATATTTAATAAAATTTAATGAGCTTTAACATGAATAAAAGAAAAATGAATTCCATACACTAAAAAAAAAATTATTTGAGTTTCTTAATGTAGCAAAATTCATCAGCCACCCTGTACTTAAGAACAGAATAAATTCAGTAATGTTTACTTTTACTACTATTTTGTCAACAGCTACTTTTAATAAATACCGTTTCTCTCGTTTGGAACAAAATAAACAAAACAGGAATATTAATGTGATAAATGACTCTATAGGAGAGTTTATAGTTAAGAAAAAGCATCACTTATCAAAATAAATCAGAGCATGGCACTATTGTAAGGGAGCATAAAGCGTAGTAGATTTTGGTAAAGTGGAGTAGGTATTAAAATTACTGCAATTTTGATCAATTCCGAACCCTGAAGGCACGCTTTCCTTGGCGCGCAAAAATAGCAAGGTTCTAGACCATGCGCTTGGTGTGTTCCCTTGGTGGCCCGCGGGACCCCTCGTTACTGCGTTTGGAATAGGATACGTCTCTTTTACTTTGGTGGTTTTGACATTTTGTTGCTTTTTGTTTTCGAGATCGTGCATAAAAAAGTATTGAATTTATTGTACGTTTATATTCCGCACATACTTTGTTGTTCGTGCTCTTTTTACCAACTTAAATACTTTAAAATCAATCATACAAGGGAAACACCTTTTTGGATGCCAATTGCCTATTTCCCTTTTGTCTGACACTTTCGCGCCCTGTGTTACCCGCAATTTAACTCTGGGCACACCAAGAACACACCAAACACTTGCTTGTCTGGAAATTAAAAGTTCCGTTGTTGGTGCCTTTTCCATTCTATGGGAATATTTTGTGATGCCACCTCAGCAAAATGGGAGCGTGTCATTATTCTGCATTACAAAATTCTGTGTGACAAAATTCTGTAAATTGCAAAAAAATTCTGCTTGAACAAAATTCTGCTTTTTTAAAATTCTGCTTTTTAAAATTCTGCTTTTTTAAAATTCTGCTTTCTAAAATTCTGCTTTCAATGTTCTGTATTACACAATTCTGTATTAAAATATAATGTTAACAATGTTAAAGAGGTAATGTAATTATTTTGAAAAAGTGCGCACATGTACATATGTATATATTTTATTTGTTTTGTCGCAAGTTTTCATGTGGTTGTTGTAAATTATTAGGCTGTAGGGCAGCCACCTGGACTTGGCATGGCGTAGCCCAGGGTTATTTAAATAAGCGCGGCCGAAGGCCGCCTATGCAGAAAGGTCTTTTGTACAGAATAACTGTAGTTCGCGTAGCTGCGCACTTTTTCAAAATAATTACATTACCTCTTTAACATTGTTAACATTATATTTTAATACAGAATTTTGTAATACAGAACATTGAAAGCAGAATTTTAGAAAGCAGAATTTTAAAAAAGCAGAATTTTAAAAAAGCAGAATTTTAAAAAGCAGAATTTTAAAAAGCAGAATTTTGTTTTTAGAATTTTGTACATACAGAATTTCGACACCAACCCTCAGCAAAATCATAGCACCTTCCCGTGGCTATCGATTTAATACCGAACCGGAGGGGGAAGCAAGACTGTGACTTTACCTAACGAACCGAAGTGAGTTCTGACCGATTGAACCAAATAAAAATTACTATCAATTGAAAGTAAACCATAACACCATATCAAGTGCGCTGGGTTGACCGGGAGAGTCGTGGACCTGGTACATGATGGCAAGGGCCTACGTTGGTATTGTGTAAAATGCCGTTCAACCGAAGTTGATCTATTTAAAATCTTTAGGGAAATCCGTAATGGGTTTTCCGAAATTGGCAAAGACCTGTCTTTACTAGTAGAAAAGTTTCATAAGTACGAAACAGTTTTTAAAACTTTTAAGTGTTTAGACGAAATCTACGCTGATTCAAACGCTGATATCCGTGAAAACAATCCGAGAAGTACTGATGATTCCTCATGTCCTGTAATCCTAAACACACTTCCGATTCCTAATGCTATCGCACCCTTATCGTTAGAACTCATTGATTTAGCTTTTCCAAATCCATCAGCGCAGCCATCGACTACCAAGACAGCCTCGTCGAAGTCAACTTCGAAAAAAACCCGAGCCCTAACCTATTAAGTTGGCACCTGTGCCAAGTATTAGGAATCTGGTTGTGGTTCCACGAAATAAATCTATTTTTGTGTCTTGTTTCGAAACTGACACCACGGAAGAGGACTTGAAGTTTTACATTCAATCTAAAATCAAACCCGATAGTCTGACTATAAAAACGTTTAAATTTAATTATGAAAGAAACGTCTCCTCTTTCAAAATTGATCTTTCATTGAATGATTTTGATTCAGTTTTGAAGAGTTCGTTTTGGCCTTCCGGCGCTTTTGTGCGTGAATTTGAGGATAAGCCTAAGAAATACACCAGAATGTAGCTAGGGTCCCACGTGATAGTGCAGTGTCAAAAGTCTACTATCAAAATGTTAGAGGCTTACATACCAAACTTACCGAACTTTATTTAAAATATCTTTGCTGTAATTACAACATTATTTCCTTTACCGAAACGTGGCTAAAACCACATATTTTTAACGCTGAAGTCTTATCTGAGGATTATCAGGTATTCAGAAACGATCGCATTAACAGAGGCGGGGGTGGCGTTCTAATAGCTATTAATTCGTCAATGCCCTCTGAGGAGGTTAATGTTCCTTGCATCGAGTCATGTGAATTCAAGTGCGTCCGAATACAGCTGGACAACGCTTATATATACTTATTCCTCCCTCATCTGATATCTCAATCTACATGCAGCTTATTTCATGGTTGAAAACTGTAAATTTAATGACTAAACTTTCCGATTCGATCATTGTTTTTGATTGATTTTAACCTACCGCATATATCGTGGAATATCTTTGATGAAGCATTGTCCCAATTCCATCCAAAGCGGGGTATAATGACTTTTTGGATGAAATGGAAGACCTTTGTCTTAATCAAATAAATGTTATCCCTAACAATTTCGGAAAGGTCCTGGACTTGGCTTTCGTCGATGATACATCTAGGTTCTGTTTGAGTAGGTGCGATCCTTTGGTTTCACCGGAAGACGTTTACCATCCTTCTTTTCAGATCGTTCACGAAATCATAACTAACGAAGAAAACAGTGATACTAAACCATGCGATTCTAGTAGACTCTTTGACTTCGAATTTGCTAAAACCAACTTTAAAAAATTAAATAAAGAGTTGTCTAAATTAACTTGGCCTAAATATTATGGCGATATTGAGCTTAACATTTCACATTTTAATAATACTATTTATAGGCTCTTTGAAAAGCATGTACCTAAATGTAAATATTTCTCTGATGAACCAACGCAAGCATGGTTTACTAAAGAACTGAAAGCTTTAAAAAATAAAAAGAACCGTTCATTCAAGCTATACAAGAAATCCGGTTTAAGCCAAGATTACTTAAAATACTCCATCCTACGGCAAAAATATCATATCTGTAAAATTAAAAAGAACGTTATATGTTACTCAAAGTCATTTTATGGTTTCGTAAACTCTAAACGTAATATAATAGGGGTTCCTTCTGCCATGAAATTCCAAGCCTGTATATCCAGCGATAATCAAGATTTTGCCAATTTCTTTGCCCAATATTTTAAATCTAATTATTCTACTGCTACCTTTTCTCGATTAAATAAATATCCATATCAGTTAAATGCAAACAACATCATTAATAGTCCTATAATTTCTCCTGAAAATGTTTTATTCTGTGTATATTGGAACGGTTTTTCGTCATCCCTTGTCAAATTTGGTTTTGAGACCAATATACATCAATTATTCTCCCTGTCGGAAAAACAACAAAACAAAATAAAACAGTTTTATTCTGTCTAAAAACCGTAAAGGAATCATTTAAATGTGGCCCTGATATGCGGCGTCTTTCCAACTGCTTGGAAAGAATCTTTCCTTATACCACTTTTTAAGAGTGGAAGTACGTCATCTGTAGATAACTACCGCGGAATCGCAAAGCTTTACGCTATTCCCAAATTATTTGAAGCCATTGTTACAAATCAGCTTACAACTTCTACAAGCCTTTTGTAAAGGCAAATCAACAAGTACAAACCTACTAGAATTCACAACCCATGTTTTAAACGCGTTTAGAGAAAAAATGCACATAGATGTTATATATACAGATTTCAGTAAAGCGTTTGACAAAGTTTGCCATTCGTTACTTATTTATAAACTTTTTGTACTGGGCTTTCAACCCAGTCTCACCCGCTGGATATCTTCTTATCTTCTTTTCAGAACACAAAGAGTAGTTTTTAAGAATGGGCTATCTAATGTCATCGATGTATCTTCTGGAGTTCCTCAAGGTAGCCATCCTGGCCCGATTCTGTTTTTCCTGTTCATTAATGATACATCCAGTACTATCAAGTTTTAAAAAATTTTGATGTATGCTGACGACGTTAAGGTTTTTATGTCTTACTCGGTGAGCGAAAATAGAGCTTTACTTCAATCAGATCTTGATAGACTGGGTGCTTGGTGCGATCTAAACTACATGCTACTCAATCTTAAGAAATGTAAATATATGTGTTTTTCGCGCAGAAATACACAACTAGCTTCCTACATAATCAACAATCATAGTCTTGAACAAGGGCATGATTTTATGGACTTGGGAATTACGATGGATTGTAAACTTAGCTTCAATCTCCATATTAATGCAACTGCCAATAATCTAGGGGTGTTTTATCATTCGTTAAGCGATGGTCGAAAGAATTTAGTGATCCGTACGTAACTTTACAACATGGGTAAGACCGATAATAGAATATGGCTCAATTATTTGGAGTCGAGCTACTAGGTCCACGTTGATCGGTTAGAATCGGTTCAAAAACAATTTTTACTTTTCGCTTTAGGAGATCTTTCCCTGTATAATTTGCCTCCCTATACTAATCGCTTGAAACTTATTAACCTTCCTACCCTTGCTAGTCGTAGAAAAATGCTTGGAAAAATATTTATGATTAAATTATTAAACGGGTTGGTCTCTAGCCTTTTTTTTGTTGGGAGAAGTAAACTTTAACATTCCTTTTCGGCCATCAAGACAATTTAAACCAATTTTTTTGAAACAGTGTAGGACTAATTTTGAATTAAATGAGCCTTTCCGATGTTTGTGTGACAATTATAACACTCACTCCAGTACATTTGATATTTCTGACTCGCTTTTTAGCATTAAAAAATCGATACTATCGCTTAACCCATAGGAGCTTGTGGGTTTTATTTCCACAATAAATTAATATACTAAAACTTAATTCAACGTTTTCGGAAAATTACAAAAAGTTATTCATCTCTACCTAGTGAGAAAAACGGGAGTATAATATACATACAAATATGTAAAAATTGTATTAAGCTAGCTGCGTTTCTTTTATCCCCAGGGTTGCCACAGGATTATATTTTTTAGGTGCTCTTCATATTTTTAGATTTGGTCTCAGGTATAGTATACATTTCAAATTCTTGTGTGTGCATGCCACAGTACTCCGCCACCAGTTACTGAGCTGCGTACGATGTCACTATGGACCAAACGAAAGCATATTTTTTGGAAAACGCACGATTCTTCCGCTCCTTGTCGTTTTCGAGTTTCTGTTGTGTTCGTTTTCGCTAGTCTGGGGGTTGCTTTCAGATATTTTGTCTGAACCTTCAGATAAGCGATATTGCCTTTCTTGTTGCTGCAGTTTATTCTGTGGTTGCAGCTGATATTGTTGTTGTTACAATCTCTCGTGGGGTTCATCAACGACAGGTAAATAGGCTGGTTTCAGGCGATCTAAACTCACACGTACTGCTCGATTCTTCAGTTGTATCTTAAACGTTTTATCATTACGGTTTATGACTTGATACGGTCCGTCGTAGGGTGCCTTGTGGTGGCCGCACAGCATCATCACGCAAAAATACATGTGTGCAAGCCTTCAAATCTTTGTGCACGAAAATTCTTTGGTTTGCGTGATTCGATGTTGGAACTGGCTGAATATTATCCATCAGCTTTCGAAGCTGCTGAACAAATTCGGTGTTAAAGTCGATGTGGTTGATTTTTTCGAAGAAATCACAGGGCAGTCGCAGCGTCGTACCATATACCATTTCTGATGGAGTTGCTTTTATGTCTTCTTTATACACATTTCGTAGTGCGAGCATAATTGGTGGTAAGGCGTCTGACCATCGTTCGCTGTTCTGGCATTTGATAGCTGTTTTCATGGTTCGATGAAATGGCTCGAATAAACCATTTGCTTGTGGGTGCCGCGGGCCCGATCGTAAATGTTTAGCGCCGATCATCTTGGCTAATTCGTTGAAGAGATTTGCTTCGAATTGCTTTCCCTGGTCCGTTGTTATTGTAGCCAGGACGCCAAAATGAGCTATCCAATTGCTAATTAGTGCGTTTGCGACTGTATCTGAGTTTATGTCCTCTATGGGAATGGCAACGGGCCATCGGCTAAAGCGGTCGATGCAGGTTAAGCAATATCGGAAGCTTTTAGAACTGGGAGTGGGCCTATTAAGTCGATGTGGATCCAAGAAATATGTTGATCTGGCACTTTAAAATTTTCAATGGCTGATTTGTTATGCTGAGCTACTTTCGATTTTTGGCAAGCAATACATGTTTTACCATCCTTGCGATGTCTTTTTTCATGTTTGGCCAAATGAAACGTTCGCTGATTTGCTTTACAGTAGCTTTTCTACCTGGATGTGCCAGGTTATGTACGGAGTTGAATACTCGCTGCCGAAAATCTTTGGTGACAAATGGGTGAACGTGTCTAGTAGAAACGTCGCAAGTAATCGCTTTGGTTGAGTTCGGCAACGCAATGAGTCTGAGTTGAAGCGTAGATTTTTTGCTTGCCTGTTTAATTTCTTCGTCCTTTTTCTGACTGTCGGCTAAATCTTCGAAGTTGATTTGCTCGGGATTATCAATTGACTCAATTCGGGAGAGCAAATCGGCTATTATGTTGTTCTTGCCCGCGATGTGTTGTATATCGGTCGTATATTGACCGATGAAATCGAGGTGACGAAGTTGTGGTGGCGAAGCTTTTTCTGGTTTTTGTTCGAACGCGTACGTGATTGGTTTATGGTCCGTTTAAATTGTTCATTGCCGACCTTCTATCACGTGCTTAAAGTACTTAACGGATTGGTAGATAGCGAGAAGCTCTCTATCGTAAGCGCTGTACCGCTTCTGCGTATCAGTCATGCGCTTCGAATAAAAACAAAGTGGTTCGAGATGCCCGTGATTGATGTGGTGAATAGCGGCACCAACTGAAAAATTGCTGGCATCAACATGTAAAACTAACTTGGCATCTGGAACAGGATGTGCCAAAGTTACTGCGTTCGCCAATGCTCGTTTACATTCACTAAATGTATTTTCGGCATCGTTAGTCCACGCTATGGGTGTCTTGTCATTTTTCGTATTACCTTTAATGAGGCATTGTAATCTTCCTTGCATGTGCAGCCATTGGAAGAAAGCGACGATAAAAATGGCACATATCGATGAACCTACGTTGCTCGATTGCCTTGTTTGGGCGTGGAAAATTAACAATCGCTTCCACCTTCTCTGCCGACGGGTGAATACCTTCCTTGCTGACTCGATGTCCCAGAAAAAACACTTCTGTTTGAGCGAAAAGACATTTTGCCACATTTAGTTTTAGACCGTGTTCGCGCAAACGTTGTAACACTACGCGTACGTGTTGATAGTGCTCATCTTTATTTGTTGATGCAATGCATATGTCGTCTATGTAGCAAATCACATAATCCATGTCGAAAAAAACATGATCCATAAAGCGCTGGAACGTTTGTGCCGCGTTTCACAAACCGAATGTCATGACATTAAACTCGAAGAGTCCGAAAGGTCGGTGTCTTTTTTCGGTCCTCATCGGCAATTGGGATATTAAAATATGCTCTTTCTAAATCGAGTGTTGAGAATATGCTCTTACCGTTTAAAGCTTGCGTAAAATCATGTATATGTTTGATGGGATATCGGCCGGGTATTGTTTGGCGTTTAAACGCCGATAATCCCCGCACGGTCGATATAGTCCGTGCTTTTTTGGAACCATGTTTAGAGGGCTGGTCCATTCACTTTTCGATCTTGTACAAATGCCCTGTTTTAGCATGTACTCGAACTCTTGCTTTGCTATGGATAACTTTTCTTGGTTCAGTCGCCGTGCTCGTGAATATACTGGTTGCCCGTTTGTTATTATTTGGTGCTGGACTGTTGTTTTTATATTGGTGGCGTTGCTGAACGAAGTTGGTGTTGTTAAATCTTTCAATTCGTTTAGCAACTCTTGGTATACGCTGTTTTTGTTTATCGAAAAAATTGGTTCGTAGTTTACAAATTCACGTACACAGGGTGCTTGCAATTTAGTTTTTTTATCAGTGAGCAATTTGTTTTTAACGTCGATTAGTAAATCGATTTTTTTTAGGTAGTCGGCCCCTAAACTTGGTTTGGAGACATCTGCTGCAATGAACTCCCAGTAGAAATTTCGCCGTAGCCCTAAATCCAACGTTAGGATCTTAGTACCGTATGTTTTAATGATAGAACCATTGGCTGCGAAGAGGTGGTATGTTTATGGTGTAAGCTTCTTGCGAAAATATGAAACGGTCAAATCTGAGCCCGTATCTATCAAAAATCTATGATGTGTTTTGCGGTCATCTATGAACAGACGGTTGGATTTACTCTTATCGAACGCTTCGCCAACCGTCAGAGGTGAAGCGGTGTTCATTTTCCCGACTGTTGAAAGTTACACGGCTTGACGCATTTTTTTGCCGTTGCTCCGAATCGATGATGGTAATAGCAGTGGGGAAATTTGCTTACCTGGCTCTTTGACCGGCTGCGAGTACGCTGCTCGTTGCTGCGGGAGGGTGTTCGTGAATGCCCGCTGTGCTGTTTGTGATGCGATAATTTGATTTCGCTGATTTCCCTTCGCAGATCGTTAATGGTTTGCTTAAGTGATTGCATATCGTGTTCTGGTGTATCTTTTGCGTGTGTTGATCGCCGCTGTATTTCTGCGATCGCTCCGAAATTTCCCATCTCCATCATTTTATCAGCTTGCTTGGCACACCGATCTAAATCCCCTTCAGCGATTGACACTACCTCTCGTACTCCCTCCGGCAACGTCCCAGCCATAATGTTTTGATAGCATCGTTGTTTATCGCGCACCTTCACTAACTTCAGTAAAGCTGATTGGGTTGGTTTTCTTAATTTCACTGAGAGCACCTTCGCTGCTCTTCGCATCCCGTCTGATGTACGAGAAGGGGAAAAAGCGTCTCGCATGGTCATAGCTTCAGCCTCCAATCAATATATTCCGTCAGATAGAATTAAGGAGACACGTCCGTACTTCCCCGCAGAGGCAGCGGCACTGGCTAATGAACGTGACCACGTGCGACGCTTAAACCCTACGGATCCCCAAATTCAAGATCTCAATGCGAAAATCAGACGGCTAGTTTATCAACACAAACGCGCCAAATGGGAGGAGCACCTAAGGTCCTGTAACCTCTCTGCTGGTGTTGGTAAATAATGGTCCACTGTTAAATCCTTGTCTACTCCGACAAAACCGAACGACAAAATATCCATCAACTTTGGTGATAAGGTACAGTCGAAACCAAAGAGATGCGCGAGTGCTTTCTGCCGGCAATTTGTACTGCATCCTCCGGTTGACAAGGAAATCAGGCGCGCCATCAGGGAAGCGCACAAACGCAAAAACAACCAAGCGCCCATTGCCATGACCACCACAGAGGTTCGGAAGGCCATACGGGGGTCCAAAAACTCCAAATCTATTGGCCCAGACGGTATATCCATGCTGATGCTAAAACATCTCGGTGATGAGGGAGTAAGGTACCTAACAACCGTCTTCAATCTGTCCATGACCACCTTTGTCATTCCAGAAAGATGGAAA
This sequence comes from Merzomyia westermanni, assembly GCA_949987695.1. Taxonomy (NCBI): domain Eukaryota; kingdom Metazoa; phylum Arthropoda; class Insecta; order Diptera; family Tephritidae; genus Merzomyia; species Merzomyia westermanni. The sequence goes on along the minus strand of OX465288.1, from coordinate 99,994,955 downwards.
CAGGTAAAGGTGGTGCCACTACTAAAGCCCGGCAAGCCGGCCAACGTGGGGGAGTCATATCGACCGATATCACTCCTCTCGCCAGTAGTGAAGACCCTGGAGACGGTCTTGCTCCCTTATTATACCACTAACCTGCGATTAGCCGAACATCAGCACGGATTCCGCAAAATGCATAGCATTACCACCGCGCTAAACGCCATTACCACACAGATAGGTGTCGGTCTCAACCAATCTCGCCCAAACGACAGGACCGTGCTAGTTGCGCTTGAGCTGTCGAAAGCTTTTGACACTGTTAATCACGCACAACTCATTAACGACCTGGAAGATTCAAACCTTCCCCCCTGTCTAAAACGTTGGACCGCCAAATATCTGAGTGGCCGGCAGTCATCGGTTGAATTTAGAGGCGAAAGAGCAAAACCACGTATAATTAAGCAGGGGGTGCCACAGGGTGGTGTCCTATCCCCGCTTCTGTTTAATTACTGCATATCGAGGCTCCCTTCCCCACCAGAAGGCGTCTCTGTCGTCTCCTACGCCGATGACTGCAGGATCCTGGCGACTGGACCCTCCGTTGATGAGCTCTGCTCGAGAATTAATTCCTACCTTCCAACCCTTTCCAGTTTCTTCGCTGCAGGGAACCTGACACTGTCACCGACAAAATCCTCGGCCACCTTACTTACGACGTGGACAGCGCAGGCGAACATGGAATTAGACGCCTACGTCGACGGCATTAAGCTTCCGACTGTCACACACCCCAAAATCTTAGGGGTCACGTTTGATAACATGTTCAAATAAGGTGCTCATATAGCCGCGATTGCCACCAAAGTACAAAGCCGTGACAAAATCCTCAAGTCACTAGCTGGCAGTACTTGGGGGAAAGACAAAGAAACGTTACTGGCAACGTACAAGGCAATCGGCCAGCCGGTTCTGAGCAACGTGACGCCAATATGGTCGCCGGGGTTAGCAGACACACATTGGAGGAGGTTGCAGGCCTGCCAAAACACCGCACTCAGAACTGCCACGGGGTGCCTCCTTATGTCTCCTGAGCACCATCTTCATAATGAGGTAAAAATGCTCGATGTCAAAGAGCACTGTGCGATGTTGACCAGACAATTCCTGTTCAACTGCCATAAACCGCAGCACCCGAACAGGAACCTGCTCAACGAAAATCCGGCGCCCAGGAGAATAAGGAGTCACCTCCGTAAGCACTATGACGAGATCCGGCACCACATTTTCTCGCCGTTTGATCCAAAGGTGCAACGGCGGGCCCTCAACCTCATCCACACGGAGTCGGTAAACTCCTTTGTCAGTTCTCGTCCAGTGAATGCAGTCCTACAGGCACAAGCCTCACCTGTTGCCGACGAGGAACGTGAACTGCTCAGGGAGACTAGAGTCACGCTGGCTCAACTTCGTTCTGGATACTGTAACAGACTAAACTCTTACCTATCCAGACCCAACCCTGACATGCCAAATGTCTGCCCGGCATGCGGCGTGTCTCCCCACGATACTAACCTGTTCTAACTAATCTGTTCATCTGCTCAACTCAGCCCACTCTTCTAACACCAATTTCACTCTGGTCCATCCCTGTTGAAGCCGCGAGGTTTCTTGGACTTCCGTTAGAAGAGCCTGATGACAGTGTTGGATGGGGGGTGACATCCTAGGCAGGTTAAGTAGTCGCTACAACAACAACAACTGAAACCAGAAGTGCAGGCCAGAGGAGGGTAGAGGGCCCGGCTTCAGGGCAAGAGGGTGAAGAGGCAGTAGGTGAACCCGCACCAAGCTTAGCCAGCTCACAGGCCGCAGCTGCGAGCAAGTCTGGCGAAGCTTCTGCGGGCCCAAATACACAGGACTTGCTGAAGGGCATAGACCTCCGCAACCTGGACATTGAAAGTGATTTAGACGAGCCGATGGGGCCGGACCAATGATAGACCATAAAAGAACCGCGGTGGGCTAGATAAACGTTCACCACGCCAAAGCAGCGTCAGCTGTGCTTGCGATGAAGTTCGCAAGGGAGGATCTGGCCATCGCACAGGAGGGCAAGACTTCCGCTAGTCGATTGGGTGCGATACCAACGCACATAACGAGATTTGGGGAAGCTCAGACACTAACCAAAGGGGTGAGTACCTTTTAGAATTCTTAATAACCAATGACCTAAACGTATATAATGTGGGGAATACGCCTACCTTCGTTACAAGGGCCCGGGCGGAAGTCCTGGACATCACCATAGGCAACAATCTGGCTGATACCTTGATCTCGAGCTGGAGAGTCTCCCTCGCGGACCACCGTATCATCCAGTTCATTGTCAGTGCTGAAGCAATTGGGACTATATTAAAGAAAAACCCCAGGAAAACTGACTGGGAAAGCTTCAATAACATTGTAGACCTGAATCTCCCTAGCCTGGAGAACTGGGGAAGGGGGGCGACGTGCCCGAACCTAGAGCATAGAGTTAATAACCTTAACAGCATACTGATAGATGCCATCAGCGCTAGCTGTCGTGATTCTAGGAGAACTAAATACAAGACCCCCTGGTGGTCGAAAGAGCTCTCAGCGTTGAGGAGCAAAGTGCGCAAGCAATTACAAAGCGAGACGCACCGGCAACTGGGAGGAATACACGAAGCATCTAACTGAGTATAACAAAGAAATTAGGAGGTCAAAGAGGGTAAGCTTCAGAACCTTCTGTGAGAGGATAAGCTCCACTCCAGAGGCGGCCAGGCTCCATAAAGCTCTGGCCACGGAACGGGGGGAGACAAGGATGGCTTTGAAACTCCCTAATGGGGATTTCACTAGCACAGAGGATGAAAGAGCCAGGGTACTCTAGCCGCTCCCTTTCCGGATGCATCGATAGACCTTGAAGAGGTCGGGTCCCAACAGGGGAGACCGTCGGCACGGGACTGGCAGCTAGCTAAGTCTATCTTCTGCAAGAGTGCAGTCAAATGGGCAATATCATCCTTTGAGCGGTTTAAGTCACCGGGAATGGATGGAATATACCCAGCTTTCCTGCAGCAGGGGACCAACTCGTCCCATATCTGGCAGGTATCATAAGGGACAGCATGGCGCTGGCCTACATACCAACCATATGGAGACGAGCAAAGGTGGTATTCATATCAAAAGTGGGCAAAAAGGACTACTCATCGGCAAAGTCCTTTCGACCAATCAGTCTCACCTCCTTCGTTCTCAAGGCGATGAAGAAGATCATAGATCAAGAGATCCGACCGAACACTCTAAGGCATAGGCCTTTGCACGTGGGCCAACATGCTTACAAGGCAGGCAGATCAACGGACACGGCCCTGTACCAGCTGACCACCGAAATTAAGAGCGCGTTCGAGAAAGGCGAAACGGTGATATGCGCCTTCCTGGACACCGAGGGAGCGTTCGACAACACCTCGCACTCGAATGTATGTCGAGCACTCGAGAAGAAAGAAGCTCCGCAGCCCATCATAAGATGGGTAGATGCACTGCTTCGCACCAGGATAGCAGAAACCACCATTGGGGAAGACACGGTTCAGATAAGAACCACACGACGATGCCCACAGGGAGGAGTACTATCGCCACTCCTGTGGAGCGTAGTGGTGGACGAACTTCTACTGACAGAAAATGGAATCCGCTGCCAGGGGTACGCGGACGACATAGTAATCATTGCCAGGGGGAAGTTCGAGAACACGCTCTGCGATATCATTCAAAGAGCATTAAATCTAACAAGGAGATGGTGCGCCGGGGTAGGCTTAAACATCAACCCTGGTAAAACCGGCATCATCCCATTCACGAAACGAAGATCGCTACCGGGAATGCGGACACTTACACAAGGAGGAGAATCACTAGAGATTGCTTGCGAAATGAAATACCTGGGAGTCACTTTCGACTCCAAGCTCCTCTGGAGAGCACCTGTTGCAAACACAACATCAAGGGCCACGAAAGCAATAATGGTGTGCAGAAGAATCGCGGGCAAATCATGGGGATGTAGCCCGGCGATGCTCAGATGGATGTACACTATGATAGTTAGACCAATAATAGTATACGGGACGGTGGCCTGGTCAGGTCTAAGCACAGTGCAGAAGGCACTATCTAAAATCCAACGTCTGGCCTGTGTATGCATTACGGGAGCAATGCGCACATGCCCCACAGCGGCATTAGAAGTGCTCCTTGACCAGAGCCCGGTAGAGGAAAAGTGATATCGTCCGTTGGAGCAGAAAAGTTGAAAGACCAGCTCCCAATCTGCCAGCTTCCAAGAGACGATATTGCTAAATTAATCATGTTTGAGAGGAGATTCAAGTCGGAAATAGGGGACAAAGGGATTCTACAAAAATTCAAGAATTTCACCAAGACCGAGCCATAGTGTGGTACACGGATGGCTCGAAAACCGCTGAGGGAATTGGTGCGGGCATCTTTGGCCCGCGAGTGAAGCTCTCCATAACACTAGGACAACACCCCAGCATCTTCCAGGCGGAAGTAATCGCTATTAGTTTATGTGCGGAAATAAATTTGCAACGCGGCTACACAAATGAGAATATAACCATATTGAGTGACAGTCAAGCCGCTCTCAAAGCTATATCCTCTTACGAGATAAAGTCCTCACTGGTACTTGAATGCGTAGAGAGGATAAACTGCCTTGCGTCGTGCAACAACGTCCGTATAGCCTGGGTTCCAGGCCACGCGGGGGTGGATGTCAAAGAACGGGCGGACCAACTAGCCCGAGAAGCGGCAACAACAAAACCCATTGGCCCAGAACCATTTCTAGCAATAGACTGTGTGAGAAAGAAGAGTAGAGGAAAAAAGAGACCAACATGAGGAGGTTGTACTGGCAGCAGACTGTTGGGCTACGCCAGGCGAAAGCTATGATGGGGGAATACAATAGCAACCGCTATAAAGAATTAATAACCCTATCCAAGAATAATCTCAGAATCATAACCGGGTTCTCATGGGCCATTGCAGGCTCAAGGCGCACCTGCACAAACTGGGCATCACTTCCAGTAGCCTCTGCCGATTCTGTGATATGGAGGATGAAACAGCGGAGTATATACTGTGCAAATGCGACGCCATTTTGAGGAAAAGACGAAGCACCTAGGCTTCCCGACACTAGAGTGCAAGCACATACATGAAATAAAGCCGACTTCCATCTTGGATTTCCTGACCGGGATCGGCCTAGATGGTGTGCTGTGAGATTACGAAGGCACAATAGATGTCAAGGTCGCAGTGCACCATCTCACTACTATTATTATTTGGAGGCTGTTAAACGGTTAAATACTCTACATTGAAAATTTAAGTAATAAAAAGCTCACTAGTTTAAAATATGGTAATTTTCTAAACTCAAAAAGTCAGAATTTCTTGCTTTTGCCCATCATTTACGGATTTAAAAAAAGTTTAGTAGGATGTAACTATGGCTGTATTTCAAAACAGTCAACAAGATTTTGCGAATGTCAATTGGATTTTAGAACGAATTGGATATAGAAGCGAATATAAATATATATCTGAATGCTCATAAGAATGTTAGAAAACGCCAATTGATATTTAGAAATCGGACGAGAAATTTGTTTATGTACTCTAAAATCCAATGAACTATTATTTGCCGTTTCTATTTGTTTTTTAAAAAGCTTAGATTGAAATTTGAAATAGAAAGCGTTGACTGAGTGAAAAATCGAACCTTGTTTTGGATGACTTTTCAAAAATGCTCCTATTCAGAAATTGATGCAAAAGTTGCCAAAGCAGAGAATTTGTTTTTTAATTCCGTTTAGGAAACCCCTATCATAATATTTGTTTCAAAAGACGTAAATTGAATGTATATTATGTTTCGTAACTATAGCACTCTTTAAATAAAACTTTTCAATGATATGCACAAAGTTTAGAACACAGCTTTATTTACATAAGAATAAATTGAGAAAAATATTGAAATTCAAACAATTTGAAAAATTGATGAAAACATGTTAAATCTGAGTATGCTATAGCTATAAAACTGCATATATATTTTAAACTAAGAAACCGTAGCTTGAATTATTACTGTCCGGTTACCAGAACCAATATCACTTTTCGCGGTGGCGTTTCTAGTGAGAAATTGAGTGTGAGTTAAGGTTGAGAAAAAGTTTAGTGTCCGGGAACTAGTGTAGTTTCCTTAAGTAAAATTTCTATATTGCTAGAAAACCAAAGTACATTCGCCGACATCAGAGTGCAGGTGTGTAGAAAATAGCACGGGAGATGACTATTTTACTTATTAAAACACATACGCGAATCAGACGCTCAGTAAAAAATTTTTTTTTCTAAGTAATAATTTAAATAAATAATAAATTGTCCAAAAAAAAAATGCTGGTTGGGTATACTTCAATCTACTTACGCTTACTCCTGTGATGTCGTGGTGGTGGGGTAGTTATGGCTGGTAGTGGTTGTTATCTCTGGTAAGGGTTTCAGCGGCGTTACCGTAGATAGCTACAACAGCAGATAATGCTGCACATATTTTAGTTCCCACCAACGATTGCCGTTTTCCCCAATTTTAGGTTTTATATTTCCGACTTTATTTGCGCTGTGTTTGGCAGTATTCTGCACTGTCCAGATGAAACTCCATAGATGTTGGCACAGGTCGAACAAGCACAATAGCCATACACATTTGCGTCCATCTAACCAGAATGAACAATTGATTTATTAAAATTTGATGTTGAAAGCACACCAAATAAGACTTATTTTACGTAAAAAAAATCCTAATTAAGTTATTTTTATAATGGAATGTATTCTGACGTGACAATGTTGTTGCCAGGTGGCGCACTCTGGTTGGTGGTTGCCATCAGGGCTCGGACTTTTACCACTTTTTTTTACTACAAAATCTTGTAAAAGTATAGTATGAATGTCAAAAAAAAAAAACAAATTTTCCATAGAGCTGAGGTGAAAGGTTCACTTTTACTACTATTTTGCTCAGCTGCTACTTTTAATAAGGGTAAATGCTTCGTATGGGACAGAAAAAAGAAAACTAAATATTAGTGCTGATTGATTACTTTAAAGGAGAGTTAACAGTTAAGAAAGAGTCATTCTATCAAAATAAATTGGCTTGTATCACTTTTCTATAAAAACACAAAGCGTAGTAGATTTGGGCTAAAATGCAGTAGGTATTAGAATTATGCAGTTTTGGACAAGTCCGAACCCTGAAGGCACGCTTCCGATGGCGCGCAAAAGAGAAAGGTTCTCATCCGACCTAGCCATTGACAATAATATTCCGATCCACAGGTTTCGTTAAAATGCAGATAATAAAAATACTACGTTCGCTATATATATAAAATATTTGATTGAATTTTCACCGTTTTGAATATTACGGTGGGAAAAAACGTTGCCAAAAGTATTGCCACCGTCATGACGGGCGTAATATTTTATGCTTGCCGCTATATAACGTTACGGTGAGCTTCACCGTCTTCTTAGTTTACACCTAATTACTTTTACATTGCAATGTTTTTGACAACCAACTATACCGCTATGTGTCGCCGCTATATGACGGCACCGCTTTCGAGGAAACCAAAGCTTAATCGCCCTTTGCTGCTGAAATTAGTTCTGGCAATATGCGCATCCGCATAACGCGCATATTATTCGTTCGTGCCGAGTCGTTGAAAGGCTTTGGTTTGTTAGTCGTCGAGATATAAAACTGCTCAGCTACAAAGAAAACCTCATCAGCTAAGTAAAGAATAAGAAACAATTAGTAGCTATGTATTTAGGATAGAAAGAATTGATTTTTTTTATGCTGAAAAGCGAGTCTGAAATATCAAATCTACCAGAAAAAAAGTTATAATCTTGACACAAACAGCGAAAAGGCTCATTTAACTGAAAATTGGTTCGGCACTGTTTTAAGACTAGAGGTTTAAAATGCCTTTAAGGACGAGACGGTACATTGAAGTTCACTTCACTTAGAACAAATGGGCTGGAGAGTGAACCATTTAGCAATTTAATCATAAAACAATTCCAAGAATTTTCCTCCGATTAGCAAGTGTGTGCAGATTAATGAGTTTTAATCCATTCGTATAGGGTGGCAGATTATACAAGGGATCCCAATGAAAATCTCTTAAGGCAAATAGTAAAAATTGTTTTTGAACTGATTTTAGGCGATCTACATGAACCTGGTAACGCGGTTTCCAAATTGTGGAACCGTATTCAAGTATCGGTCTGACTAATGTAGTGAAGAGGGCTTTAGTTACATAAGGGTCGCTAAATTCTTTAGCCCATCGTTTAACGAATGCTAGGACACCTCTAGCCTTCTTGACTGTTGTGTTAATATGGCGGTTGAAACTGAGTTTATAGTCCATAGTAACCCCCAGGTCAACAAAATCATACACTTGCTTAAGACTATAATTTTTAATTGTATAGGAAGCCGGCTGAGAAATTCCACGCGAAAAACCCGTGTATTTACATTTTTTAAGGTTAAGTGGCATATAATTTAAATCGCACTAAGTAACTAGTGTATCTAGATCTGATTGTAGCTTACTTCTATCTTCAAATGGCACGAATGACATGAAAAGCTTTACGTCCACATTAACATTTTTGAAAATTTTATTATTGTAGAAATATTATTTATAAACAACAAGAACAGAATCGGGCCAACATGGCTTCCTTGAGGAACCCCTATAGAGACATAAATGACATCGGGTACTAAATTTTTAAACACTACTCTTTGTGTCCTGTCACTAAGGTAAGAAGAGATCCAGCGATTGAAACCCGGCTGGAAGCCCAACTGCACCGTCGGTGTGCAGATTTTTTCTAAAGCCATTTGAGGCATGACTGGTAAACTCAAGTAAATTCGTAACTGTGGACTTTCCCTTACTGAATCCGTGTTGGCAGTCATCAATCAAAGTAGAGATCGGGCACGTAAGTTGATTTGTAGCAATATCTTCAAACAATTTTGGGATGGCCGAAAGCTTTGGTATGCCACGATAGTTCTCTATCGAAGCTTTTATGCAGCGGTAGAAGAAACGATTCTTTCCACGCAGTTGGACAAACACCACACTTTAGTGATAGATTGAACAAATTGGAAAGGGGTTGGTAAATATGGTTCGCACACTTCAATAAACATGTAGGAATCCTATCAGGACCATATTTAAAAGATTCTTTTAGGTTTTAAGGTAAATTAGAACATCTTTGGCACATATAATTGGTGAAATAATTAAATTTGTCTCGTGTAGCTTATAGGGATAATTTTGAAAGTTTGAATTGGTGACGGCAGAATAGTTAGAAGTGAAAAATTGAGCAAAGAAATTTGCGATATCTTGATTATCGCTAGATATAATGTCTTGATATTTCATGGCTGAGGGAAACCCTGATACTTTACGTTTAGAATTTACGAAACCATAAAATGAATTTGGATTGAGAATAATGTCTCTTTTGGTTTTAGAGAAATAAGCTTTATATCACTTTTTATTTAAATCTATGTACTTCTGACGTAGAATGGAATACAGTAAATAAAGCCTTAAGCTCTTTAGTAAACCAAGCTTGCGTAGGATGATCATAAGTTAATCTACTTTTATCAATAAACTTCTCAAATAGACAGTAAATAGTTTGATTGAAATGTGAGACGTTTGGATCGATATCACTACCAAATTCAGGCCAAGTTAATTTAGACAGTTCTTTATTTAATTTCTTTTAGTTTGCTTTGGAAAAGTTAAAATCAAAGCTACTACATGAGTAGCATTGAGTACCTTGGCCATTACTTATGGTTTCGTAGACTATTTCCATAGAAGGGTGGTAAAGGTTTTCTGGCAAAACCAACGGATCACAACGATTTACAGAAAATTGGCTCATATCATCAACATACACTAAATCTAAGACTTTTCCAAACTTCTTAGTGGTAACATATCTTTGATTAAGGCAAAAATCGGAAATTCCATCTAAAAAGTCATTGTACCCCAGTTTGGACGGATTTGGATTAATGTTTCCATCAGATATGTTCCACGATATATGAGGTAAGTTAAAATCACCCAAAACAATAATTGAATCTGAAGCTTTAGTCAAAAGGTTAACAGTTTTGAGCAGAGAGACATGTTGCATGTAGACTGAAAAATCCGATGCTGGAGGGATGTAGCAAACATATAAGTACATAGAGACGTTCTCTAGCTGAATGCGGTTGCATTTGAACTCCCCCCTCCTCTGAAGGGATGGAGGAATGAACGGCAAGTAGAACACCACCTCCGACTCTGTTGAAGGGATCATTTCTATATACTTGATATTCATTACATAAAAACTCTGAATTGAAAACATGAGGTTTTAGCCAAGTTTCGGTAAAAGCAATTACGTTATATTTACAATGAAAATATTCCAAAAAGAGATCAGTTAATTTGGTATTCAAACCTTTGACATTTTGATAAAAGATATTCACGGATTTAGTGCTCAGCTTTTTGACTCAACGTTATTACGAGAAATTTTCGCTACATTTTGAACATTCCTATTCGGTCTGTATTCAAACTCCCGCACAAGAGCCCCGGGAGGCCAAAAAGATCTGTCCGAAAGAGTATCGAAATCTTTCCCAGATACATCAATCTTAAACGAAGACATACTTCTTTGATATGTGAAATAAAATTTTTTACCAGTTACGCTTTGATCTTTAACTTTAGAAGAAATATGGTTCATCAAATCATCCTCGGTAGTGTCTGGATGGAACCTAGAAACAAAAATAGATTTTTTGCGAGGGACCACAACCAGCTTACTAACGATTGGTTCAGACTCCATTGCAATAGTTGGAGGTTCCGAGTTTTTCCTAGTGGATATTTTTGAAGGGCCGTTCTTGGACGTTGCTCGGACAACCGTACTAGGAATTGAATTGCCTTGGCTTATGTCACCTGCTTATATGCTCTGAACTCGGAAACAGGAATTTATGGACTGATTTTAGCTTTTAGGTTTCGTTTGAACATTTTTATAAATTAAAAAGCAAAACATTTGCGTATTAATGCCATCAAATCTCGTATTAAATGCATATTTTAACATAAAATCTTAGTGGAAAATTATTAACAATTTCATTCCAAAAGTGGTGGCAAAATGGCGCCGTCTGAATGCAAAGAATGCATGGTGAAGTTAGTATAAATGAACGATTCGATCTTAAGTTCGGGTGGCTGCGGAATTTTTTGTTTGCATTAAATGCAGCAATATGAAAAGACAAGAAATTAGATGGATGAGTGAACATGTAAACATGTAAATTTTTTTGTAATCAGCATACATTAGGTGATGCAAACACCAAATTCATTGAAATTAAGCATTTAATACAAAATTGCCATCAAAAGAAGTTCGGAAAGGTGGAAATGAAAGACATTATAGAAGAAGCTTTTTTTGATAAAATAGAACATCATGTGGAAATTAAAATAAATCAAATGAAAAAAGACACATTAGCTGACTTATCTCAAGCAATAGAGAATAATAATGAAAAGTTAAACGAAGTTTGGTCGGGTACCCCCATACACAACAGCGAGTAATACATATGCACAAGCAGCCACACAAAGTGAAAATAGGATTATTTTTAAACCAAAAGACAAAACAAAGAAAAATAAACACACTAAAGTAGAGCTAAAAGCAGTAATAGAGCCAACTGAATGTCATGTGACTAAAGTAAGAGATATAAACAATGGTGGGATAGTTGTGCAATGCAAGAACAATGAATCTTGCGAGTTATTGCAGAAGAAGATAGTGGAACAAATTGAAAACGACTACGATATGAAGAAAACTAAAGATAAGAGGGAGATTAGGAAATTATTTAAAATTGTTGGTTTAACAGAGAGGCTTAGTATTGAACGATGGGTAGAATGAATTACAAAACAAAATAATATATGTGCGGGTTAAGAATTCAAAGTGGTAAAGATTTTTTAAAATTTAAGTCGAACAGAGGAATGCTATAATGCTCTTGTTGAAACTGATGTAGAAACATATGAAAATATCGTTACAATAGAGAATTAACATAGAATGGGACTCGTGTATTACTTTAGAGTACATCAGAGTATTTAGATGTTGTAAATGTTTTGGCTTCCATAAAATATTGTACATCTGTTAACTAATGCAATATTATTTTTAAGTACTGAACTAGGCTCTAAGAGTCGTAATAAATAAATAAATAAAAAAGCATGTAGTAACTGTAGAGGAAAGCATGACAGTAAATATTGTATTTCCAATGTTTATAATTGTGTAAACTGTTGCGAATTAGTCCCAAAAAAGCTATTATAGGCTGCCAGCATGTGAAAGATACCTGGAAAGCAAATAAAAATCATTTGTTTATACCCTAATATAAATAGTATTTTAAGTCATAAATATGAGATAGGAAACATTATTAAAACAAAAAAACCAGCGATAATACTATGTTCAGAAACATGTACCACGAATAAAATTTCGAATCAAGAGTTGAACATACAAACTTACAAACTAATGCGTTGTCATTCATATAGTAGGCATACTGGTGGTGTTCTAATATTTGTATGTACATTATTCTATTGATTATAACGTTAAATTTAAAGAACTTGAGATTGAAACCTTTGATGTATTTTTTATCAAATTGAAGCATTTCCATCGAAAATGGAAAATCGGTGTGATTTATCACTCACCTAGCACGAGTGACGCGGATTTTATAAATTATTTACTTAACGTCTTAGCTAGCATTTGTGAACTGTCGGAGAGTAAACTTCTTGTAGGCGATTTTAATATTAACTTAAATACTATGGCCCGTAATCATGGTCGATGCTTGACACGCGCTTTAATTAAAATCTTTACTTAACTCAAAAAGACATTTAAAATTTTGGTCAATCATAGACATATTAAACTGAGATTTTATTTTTTTAAAGTGTAATGTAACAGGGTCCTCTTATGAAAAAAATTTAATTGGTTGGTGGTATGAAGAAATTTTGGAACAAGTGCAGAATACATATGTTTGTCAAATTTTAAAGTGAAAAATTGGACATTATAGAGAATTTTATACCGATTCTAATGGTAACTTTTTTGTTTGGTGCAACGAAAGGGTTAAAGAGATATTAAAGGTCAAAAGTCAACCTATGCTTTTTTAATTCAAAATATCTTCCAAACTAGTGAACGCATTTTTCAAACTTAAAAATCTGTAAATAGCTTATAAAAATACCTTTCATTTAATGTGCAATATACTAACCCGTTTCGTCCATATGCACTGAAAATGCACAAAAACCATATTTTGTGAAAATTCTATGAAATATATATATTTTTCTCCAAAAAAATAACCCTGGTTCGATCCAACACCGGTTACGCCATCCACAGTACTTCTGCATAAAACACCCTTTTGCGTAGGCGGCCTCCGGCCCCGCTACAAAAAATATCCCTCGGCCCATCCAACACCGGCTACGCCATCCACAGTACTTCTGGACAGAACACCCTTCTGCATTGGCGGTCTTCGGCCCCGCTACAAAAAATAACCCTGGGTCGATCAAACACCAGCTACGCCATCCACAGTACTCCAGCTCAGAATACCAGGGTAAATATTTTACTTACCCTTTAATACCAGGGTAAATATTTTACTTACCCTTTAATTGTGGAATTGCCCAATTTCTATAGAGAAATATGGGTATCAAATTAAAGGTAGTTGTATCGTCTACAATGTTTTAATATTTAATAATACTGTTAATATGGTTTTTTTTCGATTTATAAACAATTTTATTTATTCTTATTAAATTTTTTTTATAGTTTCAAAGTTTTCTTATAAATATTTCACATAAATATACAAGATATTGCAAGATCACCCTGTGTCAACTATTTTATTCACAATCCAAAAAAAAAAAATTCTCGAAAAATGTTTCAAGTAATTTATGGATGTCTCCTAACTAATTAGTCAAACAGTGTTTTCAAATTTTCCAAAGTTAGTACGAACGATATTGGAGAAATTGTTAGCAAGTTTAAGGCGAAAAGGGGTGGAAAAAAATCAAGGAAGGTGTAATTAAAGATAGGGTACCATATCTAGGGTTTGTTATGTGAAAATAGTAAATCAAAATCTAAGCACTGGCATAGTTCCTAGTATATGGAAAATTTCAACCATTGTCCCTTGAGAAACAATTAAAAATACATTTAAAGCCGGTAAGTGACAAAAAAATATTAGAACGCGTGAAAAAACATTCCTGTGAAACAGCACTTAACATTGTTCTAGCGGAATGGAAAGAACTCTACTATAAAAAGTCGATAGTTGCAGTCTTCACTGATTTGAAAAGAACTTTTGAAACTATCGACCAACAAAGATCTTGAGTTAGATTGGTTTAAAAACCTTTTCACAACTCGGAAACAAAACACATTAATTGGTTCGATATCTTCAGATGAAGTGGATGTGAAGGTCGACTTACCCCAAGGCTCTGTTCTTGCTACAGTGTTATTCAATATTTATATCAATAATATTAATTCAACCTTGAAGTTCAGTTTAATAAAATTATTTGCTGACGATGCGTTAATTTCAATAAATGGTCCTTACGAAACTGAGAGATACGTTACAAAGTGACTTAGATGCTCTTTATATTTGGCTGTGTATCAACAGACTTAAAATTAATATCGATAAAACTAAATTCATGTTTATATCAAGAAAGAATAATCCTGGTATCGGGACTATCAAAATAAATAATTCGGAAATATAAAGGGTGCAGGAGATTTAATACCTGGGTATCATAATAGATTATAAATTAAAAATTTGATGCGCATATTGATCACACAATAAGGAAAATAGCTAAAAAATATGGTTTAATAAAACAACCTGCAAAAACATAAGTTATTTTATCTATAGTCCTTTTAAATGGAGAAACTGAGCAAGAAACCAGAGAAGATGCCGAACCCGAGCCCACAATCGAAGATGATGGAATTGACGTTCCACAACCCGACTATAATGAGGTGCGAATAGCAATATCCCGATTGAAAAACAATAAAGCAGCTGGCGCTGATGGTTTGCCTGCTGAGCTATTCAAACACGGAGGCGAGGAGCTGGTAAGGCGCATGCATCAGCTTCTATGCAGAATATGGTCGGATGAATGCATGCCTGAAGATTGGAATCTAATTGTTCTCTGCAATCCACAAGAAGGGCGATCCTGCAAACTGCGCCAACTATCGCGGAATCAGCCTTTTGAATATCGCATATAAGGTCCTATCAAGCGTATTGTGCGAAAGACTGAAGCCTGATGTAAACAGACTGATTGGACCTTACCAGTGTGGCTTCAGTCCTGGTAAATCTACCATCGACCAGATTTTTACAATACGCCAAATCTTGGAAAAAACCCGTGAAAAGAGAATCGACACACATCATCTCTTTGTTGATTTTAAAGCCGCTTTCGATAGCACGAAAAGGAGCTGCCTATATGCCGCTATGTCTGAATTTGGTTTCCCCGCAAAACTTATACGGCTATGCAAATGACCTTGAGCAACACCGCCAGCTCGGTCAGAATTGGTAAGTACCTCTCCGAGCCGTTCGAAACTAAACGAGGTTTCAGACAGGGTGACCCCCTATCGTACGATTTCTTTAATTTAATGCTGGAGAAAATAATACAAGCTGCAGAACTTAACCGCGCTGGAACAATATTTTATAAAAGCGTGCAACTGTTGGCATATGCGATTTCTTTAATTTAATGCTGGAGAAAATAATACAAGCTGCAGAACTTAACCGCGCTGGAACAATATTTTATAAAAGCGTGCAACTGTTGGCATATGCGACGATATTGCTATCATTGGCCTTAACAACCGCGCCGTAACTTCTGCTTACTCCAAACTAGAAAAAGAAGCGGAGAAAATGGGATTGGTGGTGAACGACGGCAAAACGAAGTACCTTCTGTCATCATGCAAAGTCACAGACGGACGGACGGACGGACGGACATGGCTTAATCAATTTTTCTTTTCGTCCTGAACATTGTGATATGTATAAGTCAATACCTATCTCGATCCGTTAATGCCGTTACGTACTGCCGTTACGCGACTAAAGTTAATATACCTTGTGTGTGAAGCTTTACTAGGTATAAAAAGGGTGTCTTTTATAGGCGCCAAAGAACTCAACCGATCTTTATGCAATTTTCACAATATATACTTGGGTTCACTGGGCACGCCCCCAGACTATATAAAGTTTCAATTCGTCATAATTCCGAAGTTTTTTGGTCTAAATTAATGAAATTTGGATATATGTGTCACTTAGTCAATATCTACATCATTTTTCAAAAGTGGGCGGTGCCACGCCCACATATTTTGTGTTTTGTTTGCTCTTGAACTTTCACGATAAGTTCAGGAGTTCGCTGGCCACGACACAGTCTGTATATAGCTTTTGGAAAATCCCCCAGGTCATATAAAGCTGCAGTTCGTTATAGTTAGGAGTTTATTTGGTTCAAGGGAATGAAATTTTATATATAGATGTGTTCTATATATCAAAACGCAAAACAACGTCCATCGGCTTTGCTAGTATATTATAAAATGGCTAAAGCAAACCACGAATTTCAGCATTCTTTTGTAGAACTGAGAGACTAGTTTGCGTTCAAATAGACAGACGCACAGACAGACAGACGGACGGAGAGACGGGCATGGCTAAATCGACTCCGCTCATCGTGCTGATCATTTTAGTGAAATTTTCTCTTCTTGTTCTCATACTTACATACATTTAATGTTTATGAAAGTTATGAAAATCAAAAAAGATATATAACTTCGCTATTGCAGTGGGCTATTAACTACGTGCCCGAATATTTCGCTTGTGTGTTCCCTGATTTGGCTAATTTTTGGCAGGAGTATAATAGATACTACTGAGAAGCAGCTGACCAATTTTCATTGAAATATCAAGATCGAATTATAAGCGATTGCCTTTGAAAATAGCAGAAATTTTATGCTGAAAAGTGGGCGGCGCCACGCCTACTTCTTCGAAATTGAAAAAAATTTTTTGCGGCCGAGTTTTTCTTAAAAAGCTTATTATGTGTGCAAAATCTAATTGATATAACTTGCTTAGTTGTAGAAATATCGCTCTTTAAATTTTACAAAAAAATTTTTAGAACTATATTAAGAAACCGATTTTGCCCAATTTTACAGCAAACAGTTACCTTTATATATAGAACAAAATCACCAAATTTCGTTTCCACAAATCAATTTTTGGCGGAGTTAGGGCATAAAAAGTTTTGGGGAATAGTCCACTATAAAAATTGCGGGGCCACGCCCATTTTCGAAAATTTAAAGTTTTTGGATTTCTTTGTTTAGGGAAACTTTAAAACTGAAATATAAATGATGTAGAGCTATTTTACGCAAAGTTCTTGCCTATTTAATATATCTACGATCCTTTTCAAAATCTTTCATATAAAAGTGGGCGTAGACCTTAACCGATGCCGCCTATTTTGTCCTGGAACATTCCTTGCATACCTGGAAACCTGCGTGCTGAATTTCGTTTCGATATCTTGAACGGTTTCAGATTTATGATTAATATTATTTCTAAATTTGACTTAATCAAAAGTGGGCGGTGTCACGAACAATATCAAAAATTTGCTTGAAAATTTGATTTTATGCCTCAATCTCAATGTATTCACCAAATTTTATACTTATAGGTGTATTATGAACTGATTAATCACTTTTTTTGGGGGCGTGGCTATCATCCGATTTCGCCCATTTTAAATAGCCAAATTTCATTAAGATATCTCAAAATTTACTCAAGTTATCGTGTTCGCAGACGGACGGACGGACATGGCTTAATCAATTTCGCTTTTCGCCCTTAACATTTTGATATATATAAGTCAATATCTATCTCGATCCGTTAATGCCGTTACGTACTGCCATTACGTACTGCCGTTACGCTACTAAAGTTAATATACCTTGTGTGCGAAGCACTACTAGGTATAATTAACTACGAGTTCCATGATATGACAGAGATATGATTTCAACTTACCTAATTATAAAAGAGAATCTTGAAAAAATATTAAAAAATCTGATAATATGTTTTTAAAAAATAAATTATCAGCCCGATGCTAAACGAAAAATCCGCACGTATTTTTCCGCAAATTCCTATTCTCTTATTTTGAACACAAAATCCGCAAGTATTTGTTCGCTTCTCGCTCTTCGCCTATTCTAAACGATGTTCGAAAAACCAAAAAGTGTTTTGGCGAGTGAAGTAGGTATCACAAATGAAAAGAAAAGGGAGAATACACAACAGTTTTTCGCTAGGCAGTTTTAAGTGAGCGCTGAACAAAATGTAAGTAAATTAAATTTTTAATAAAAAAAAAATTACTTTTTTACATTAATATCGTATTGCTTCTGTGTTTTTAGGACGAAAAGTATAAATAAGCTGAAAGTATAAACTTTAGTAAGCCTTATGCAAGGGTAGCCGGAAATTCCCGTGCCTTCTATTAAATGATTCCGGCAACTTATGTACCTTCTTATGGATCTCTGTTGAGGTTCCTGTGCTACAGAATCTTCGGTTTCTTCTTCTGCTACCATTCGAAAGGCAATACTATACATTTTTATTATTAATTTATTTAATTTAACAACTTTTTTATCAAAAACTATTATTTTTCATTCATTGATTACAAAAAGTAATGCCAAAACAAGACATAAAATAGCAGCACAGCTGAATTGAATGAAATCCCTCGTCGCCGATTTATCTGTTCACTAGCGAAAGAGAATTGGCGGAAATTTTCCTGGCTAACAAAAGTTTCCACAAGGAAAGAAGTCTGGGCGGATATTTAGAATTGGGCTGTATATGATTACGTAAAAGCATCGGCTATATGATAGATGCTTGGGATTGTGGTGGTACATGTTTCAACGTTTCAATATTTCAATAACCTAGTTTAATAGCATTAATATTTAATTTGCAAACGTTGTACTTATTGTTATAAACTATTAGTTTAACGGTTTTCTTTTTTGATCTAGGCTTTAAGAAGTCGTAATAAATAAATAAATAATAAAAATAAATACGTTACGTCGTCTGATTCGCCTCCTTCAGTTAGTCCGGATCCCTCGTCCTCTAGATTGCAACGACGCACGTGCCCTAGCCTGCTTCCACCTAGGCCTATTCACCAGTCCTTGACTCCCGGAGTGACTTTTTCACCCTCTTCGCACTTTCGTGTCCTACAGTTGAACTGCAACGGTCTAACCGGCAAGGTTAGTGAAATAGTGAACTTTATGAAGCGGCAAAATATCAAGATTGCTGCGTTAGAGGAGATAAAGTTTGGTGCCCCATCAAATCTTCAAACCTGTGACGGCTATTACATCCAGTGCGAGAGGACTTGGTGGCATAATTGCTTTAATCACTCATCAATATGTGCAACACCGTCTATTTCGCTGTTCATAGCTTCAGCCTCAAATCAATACATTCCGTCAGGGAGAATCAAGAAGGTTCGTCCGCATTTCCCCGTACAGGCAGCGGCCTGGCAAATGAACGTGACCATGTGCGACGCTTAGACCCTAAGGATCCCCAAATTCATGATCTCAATGCGAAAATCACACGGCTGGTTGATCAACACAAACGCGCCAAGTGGGAGGAGTCCTTAGGTTCTGTAACTTCTCTGCTGGTGTTGGCAAATTATGGTCCACTGTCAAATCCGACTGGGCCAAACGACAAAATATCCATCGCCTTCGTTCAGTTTGTACTGGATCCTCCGGTTGGCAAGGAAATCAGACGCGCCGTGCCAGCAGGGAAGCGAACAAAAGACAGAGGTTCAGGAGGCCATCTTGAGGTCTAAAGGCTCAAAATCGATTGGACCCGACGGTATATCCATGCTGCTGGTGAACATCTAGATGATGAGGGAGTAAGGTACCTCAAAGCTGTCTTCAATTTGCCCACGGCCACCTTTGTCATTCCAGAAAAATGGCACAGGCAAAGCTGATGCTGCTATTTCGGGCACAGTTACATTGACAGTGGACTAAGCAGGTTTTGCTCCCAATTTTCATTTAAACCTTATGTATGTAGTTTTATTACTATACGGCTAACTTGCGGCTCGCCGTAAAATGCATAGCATGACCACCGCTCTCAACGTCATTACCACTCAGATTTGTGTCAGTCTCAACCAAAATCGCCAGGACTGTACTGGTTGCACCTGATCTGTCGAAAGTTTTCGGCACGGCCAATCCATGCAACTTCTTAATGACCTTGAAGAGTAAATTTTTCCCCCGGTCTAAAGCGTTGGACCGTCAATTATCTGAGTGGTCGGCAGTCATGGGTGGAATTCAGAGGCGAACGATCAAAACCACGTATCATTAAACAAGGGGTGCCACAGGGTGGTGTCCTATCCCCGTTTTTGTTGAATTATTACATATCGACGCTCCATCCCCCCAGAGGGTCATCGGCTCTTACGCCGATGACTGCACGATTCTGGCCACGGGACCCTCTGTAAATGAGCTATGTTCAGGAATAAACTCCTACCTCCCATCCTTGTCCGGTTTCTTCGCTTGACGAAATTTGGCATTGTTACCGACCAAATCCTCGGCCATCTTATTCACGACGTGGACAGCGCAGGCGAACATGGAATTAGACGTCTACGGCACTAAAGTTCCGACTGTCACACATCCCAAAATCTTACGTTTGATGACATGTTCATCTAGTTGTGCTCACGTAGTCGCGGATGCCACCAAAGTACAAAGCCGCAACAAAATCCTCAAGGCACTAGCTCGCAGCACTTGGGTAAAGATAAAGAAATATTACTGGCAACGTAAAAGGCAATTGTCCAGCCGGTTCTGAGCTCCGCGACGCCTATATGGTCGCCGCGGCTAGCAGATACACACCTTCATAGCGAGGCAAAAATTCTAGGAGGCAAAGAGCATTGTGAGATGTTGACCAGGCAATTCCCGTTCAGTTGCTGCCCACCGCAGCACCCGAACAGGCGCCTGCTCCCAGGAGAATAAGAAGTCATCTCCGTAAGCACTATGATGAGATCCGGCATTAAATCTTTTCGCCGTTTGATCCAAAGGTGCATCGACAGGCACTGAAAGTCATCCATACAGAGTCGGTAAACTCCTTTGTCGGTTTGCGCCCAGTGAATGCCGTCATGCAGCCACAAGCTGGATCCGTTGCTGAAGAAAAACGCAAACTGCCTAGGGAGACACGAGTCATGCTGGCCCAGCTTCGTTCTGGACACTGAAACAGCTTAAACTCTTACCTATGGAGACTGAACCCCAACATGCTCAATGTCTGCCCGGCATGCGGCGTGTCTCCCCATGATAATAACCCTCTATTCATTTGTTCAACTGAGCCGACTCTTCTAACAGCAATTTCACTATGGTCCAACCCTATTGAAGCCGCGAGGTTTCTGGGACTTCCGTTAGAAGAGCTTGGTGACAATGTTAGGTAAGGGAAGTGATAACTATGCAGGCAAAATATCCCTACTACAACAACAACAATAAACAGAGTAAGATCGGGCTAAGCATCTAAAACGAGTGTCCGGTTAATATGGTAGAATGGTTTATTTTCCTCACTACCGAATAGTATCAAAACCAATTGACAGTGTCTATTTATTTAGCACTTAAAGCACCAATACATACACACTTTTCACGTATTAATTTTCAAATAAGCATGTACCTCGTTTATATCTAAAAAGAAAGAGTTCTGAAAAAAGCTAATTTAGTCAACACACACATTTATCAAGTGCTTATACGAATACACCTGAATCGCTAGCAAAGAAACCGCCTTGAACTGACAGTTCGGAACAGCTGTGGATTAGAAAACACTTTGCAAAATTATAAAAACAAAATTAATATATTTAAATACATATAATATTTATAAAATACAAAAAAAAAAAAAAAAAAACCCTCGCGATCTCAGTCAGCTGTTTTTCAAATCGCTTGGAATGCGAGAGGTGTTAATACACTCATTCAATGCGTATGGAGATATTAGCAACCGATTTGAAAATTAGTTTATTGGTGCTTTCTCGGCTTGCTTGTCCTCTACAAACGAGGTGTCACCTCGTCAATGACTATTGCAAATTATAGGAACAAGCGAAATAACAATTGTCAGTAGTCACGATGACAAGCTGCCCCAGAATGGGGCAGTAAGTCAAACTACTTTGTTCTTTCAATGCAAATTGAAATTCTGTTTATACATGCTTTTTGAGTTAAGGCGTACAAATGGATAACGACGTATGCATGCGTATAATCATTAGAGTTCAATTTAAAGATCTCTTTCAATTTAAAGATCGACCGAACTAGGTCGTTGACTTCGTTCAGTCGTTCAGCCGTTCTTACACAACTCTTATAAAGATAGTCTGGTCTACTGTATACTGTGGTCCCGACATGTCCTTAACGATATTATGGCGAATATTCCCCAGTACGTACCATCCCTAGCTCAATAACACTACCGCCCCTAGTTTAACACAACAGAGATAACGATTTCTACGCTTATTCATGCAAGCAAGAGAAAGAGAGATGGCGCGAGTGTTTGCGAATGCGAGGCAAAGAGGAGATGTCGATACATAACAACGGCCCTTCGAGAACACGAAGAGGGAACAGCCAAGAAACTCCTGGGTGCGTGGGGTAGCACGCTGTTGGACTATAAAAGGCAGTTACCAAGCAAGGAAGGTTGATCAGTTTATTTTCAAGTGTTGAACAATGAAGTACTGTGAAGTTACCAAACTCTTAAATTTGTATTGCGTTTATTACTAGTATATAAAATTAGATATTTGTTACAGTATTTCTGCGTGTGTTTATTTGACTTTATAGTGATCGAACTCAGGACTATTAATCGAGGAATCATCGAATTCGTCACAATTGGTGTTAGAAGTGGTATTGTTACATAAATATCGGGACATTAAAAGGATACGCAAACGTCAAACTGCGTAGTTGTGTTTTTATTTTGCTCCGTGCCTATCTTTAAGAGTTAAATGATGTCTTTGATATTCTAAATATTTCAAGGTAAAAGCAAAGCTAAAAGAGTTAAATAGTTATTGTGCTTCAATACTTGGTGTGAAAAGTGTTAAAAATGTTTATAAATTCATTTTGTTGAATTTGTATGTGCCAAGTTTTTTGCATATTTTTTTTGTTGCTTTTGAAAGGCTTATATTATGTATTGTAATTGTTGTTGTACGCTGACATGCTCTTCTCACTTCTTTTTCGTTACAGCTCTTTGCGTGGTTTGTTGAACATCAAATACAGTGTGTTTAAAACTGTTCGCTCCATACTGTGTCATTGAAACTATCAGGGTAGTTTTTCTTTTATCTTTTTTAACTCATAAAACTTTCAATGCGTTACCTGCGTCTATACGTGTCATTAGAAGTTTGCCTAAATTTTTATCAAAGGTTAAATCATTTTTATTAGAACAATCACACAATGACATCAAAGTTTTGCTGAACCCAATAGCTTAGTAAACTTGAACTAAATCTGTAATCTCTTAAGAATGTACACATCTTTTTCATAAACCAACTTAATTAAATTTACTTTACAATGTATAGGTTACACTGAATTTCACCCCACACACTTTTGATAATGTGCATTTAATTTGTTTTAAGACGGCATTCGATACTAAAATATCAATACTTTTTACAGAATGCCTTACCTTTTCTTTCTTTTAATATTAACAGTCTTAATTTAATTTAAGTTAAAATTGTAATTTGAATACAAATGTTTATTTCAGAAAGAAAAATGAATAAATCAATCAATCAATCAATCAATCATAAACTCCACGTAAAGTGATACACACGTGTAAAAAAAATTTTTGACCCTGAAGACGATTACCGTTGTGTAATCGAAATATATTGGTAATATATATAAAAAAACCCTTGTGTTTTTTATTTCAATTTGGAGCTCAAGCCAGCTAGCAAAACTGATTAGAAACAAAAAGGTCGCCAAATCAAAAGTTATAAGTATTTATAAGAAAATGTCGTGCATGATAGAAAACTGAAAGATAAAAAGCGAGTCCGAACGCTTTGTAGCATGCTACCTATGTGATGGACTTAACCACGCAAAGTACACTGGATTAACTGGTAGAATAGCTGACCTGCTTAATGACGGAAAAGGCCTGCGCTGGTCTTGTTCCAAATGTCGATCGTCGGAAGCTGATATCTGTAAAATCTTTAGGCACATCCGAAACGGAAATCGGCAAAGATTTTGCATTGCTGACCGAGAAATTTAAAAAATATAAAAATATTTTCAAAACCTTTCAAAGTCTTGATGATTCGCCTCATTTGGAATGTCTCGATAATCGTGAAAGTAAGCGCAGACGTACGGATGACGTACGGAATTAAGAAATCCCGGTTAATTGAATAATTGTTCAATTAGAAAAATTCCCTTTTAATTGAATAATTGTTCAATTAGAAAAATTGAAAAATATATACATAGTAATTATATAAATTTATTTCATTTTTTTAGTAATCAATGTTAATAATACATAACAAAAATAGGTAATGCCTACCTGAACAAAATAAAAACAATAACAATTCATATTTTATTTCTTACACATAAAAATAACATTAAAAAAATAATAAAAGAAATGAAAAGTAAATTTTTTTGAAAATTCTGTTTTGTCGACCTTTCCTTCTTAACTTTCACTTTTTGCTGGCTCGAGGTCTATGTTTTTCTCGCAAAAACTAATAAAAATACAAGTTTTACGTTTTGCCAATATATTTCAATTGCCGTCGGCAATTGTCTTCAGGACAAACTAATAACAACAAAAACATTAATGTAATAAATAAGTAACATAACTAATAACAAATTGTTTTCATACATACATTTATTTACACGTTGTCACTGCTTAACAGGGAGTATCATACTAACTATTTTTTGATAACAGATGTGGGTTGGGGTCAAAATTCTGCTTTTTTGGAAATTCTGCATTCATAATTCCGGAAATCGAAACACCGGAAATCAAAATTATGGAAGTCAATACTCTGGAATCCAAAATTCTGGATAACGAAATTCTGAAAAGCAAAATTCTGGATAACGAAATTCTGAAAGGCAAAATTCTGTAATTAATGATTAAAAATGCGTGTTGATAACAAAAAAGTGCCCAGTAAGTCGTTTTTTACAATTGCATGATTGTATTTGTTATTGTTATTGCTTTGTTTGTTGTTGTTCATTTACTGTTTTGTACTACCATAATGATTTAGTTTACTATGTACCTACATATATACGATATGTACATACTAAGCAATGTGTTACTGCAATTTCATTAATAAACACGTGCTAAATATTTTTGTGAAATAATTGCTTTATAATGGAAAATATAACTGTGGTAAAGTCCAATAAAGGAAAAGACATGTTTATATAAAATACACGATTTTGCTCAAATTTTGGGGAAAAAATTTCCAGAATTAATTCTGGAAAACGTAAATTCCGGAATTATGAAAAACCAGAATTTTGAAATACAGCCAAAAAACCGAAGGAAGTGCGGAATTGCGATTTCCAGAATTTTGTCGACCCAGAATTTTGATTCCGGAATTTTGACTTCAGAATTCTACTTTTAGAATTTTGACCGTTTCCCAACAAATGTTTATAGGTCTGCGCTACTGTCCCAACATCAGATCTGTAATTTATTCTCTTTTCTGTCGGTGTGTTGATTATGTGCACCATTTCTAATGTGTATCTCTTCTTGTATTGTTTTTCTTGCTGGAGCACAGAAGCTTCGTCAAAGTTTGGTGAGTGTTCATTGCCTGTACAGTGGGCCATTAGAACCGTTTTATGGTTTTGTGTTTGATGACAATATTTAAAGTCAGATTTATGTTGCGCTAATCTACTTTTTAATTTTGACTTCGTAGTTCCTACATAAAACTTGTTACAGGGTTCGTTGAGATTACCTTGCAAGGTATTTTGTATATGACACTACTTTTTTCCGCGATAGGTATTTTTGATTTGGTATTATTGAAAATGTGTTTTAAAGTATTTATTGGTTTGTGTGCTATTTTAATTTTTTCATTGTTGTAGCAATCTGATTTTTTAAGCCGGTCTGACAATTGTGGTACATATACTACTGATTTAAATATCTTCGGCTCGTCTACTACACGATTATGGCTTTACGATACCGATTTTCTTATTAAAGAATTTATAATATTATCTGGAAAATTATTATTTTTCAATATCATTCTAATTTAAGTCTTAATTTCTCTGTGGTAAGTGTCGTCAGATATTTTTAACATTCGTCGAATACAGTGATCATCATGTAAATACATCACAAATATTTTAAAGAACGTAACACTAAACTCTAGCTACAACGTGAAAAATACAGTTGAGTTTAAAGAGAGCGCTGGGGTCGAACCCAACCCTGGACCAAGAGACTGGATCTGCTGCGTTTGCTGGAAGAAAATTTATATTAAACGGTCGTATTCGGTACAATGCGCCAAGTGTAAGAGATGGTTACATAAATCTAGATGTTCAGGGCTTAACCCTGCCATCCACAGACCCCGTACTTTCTTTAGTACTTTTGAGGCACCTTGCTGTACACGTCCTAGGACGTCCCGCGGTAGCCGCCGCTCTGGCACTCCCTTACCGCCTTTAACTACCCCCAATAGTCACAATAGTGGCTCAGTCTACACGACTGGCAGCACCGCTGCCATCCCTGCCTCACCCACTCCCGACTGTCGCTCACGCACGCCAGCGTCTCCATCTCACACGGCCGCTCAACACTCCTATCCCCCCCGGAATAGGTCAGATATGAGCATCGCTGAGCGTCAGTCCCCTCTGCTCTGCCCCTAATGCCCCCCCCCTGCTTCCAGCCTGCACGTGGGTCAGGAACACCACCTCCTAGTACCTTTCACTACGTGCACCGTTTGTCGGCAAAGATTGTATACGCCTGCGACATCGGTCAAGTGCAACAGTTGCCTTGGCCTGTGTCACACCCTTATGTGCTCTGGGCTCGCAAACGGCAACCTTTGGACGGATTCGTTCATAGCCCACTATTGCAGTACGCAGCCGCCCTCCACGCCAGACAACATCGGCCATGGCGCTGTCAACTCTAGACTGCGACATAGTTTAGGCCTTAGCCTACCTCCACCTAGGCCAACGCATCCGCCCCTCACGCCTAGTATGTCCCCCGCCTCCCCTCCTACACACTTCAAAATTCTGCAGCTGAACTGTAACGGATTAGCTGGAAAGATCGCGGAGATAACTGACTTTATGAAGACGCACAACATCAAAATCGCCGCGATACAAGAGACAAAACTGAACACGAGATCGGACTTACGAACTTGTGATGGGTATAATGTACATCGTAAAGACCGTCCCAGCGGTCTTGGGGGCGGCCTTGCGTTCATTACACATCACTCTGTACAATACAATCTATTTTCCCCTGACGTCGACCCCAGGGACTCTACCTTAGAACGCCAAGGCATAGCAGTCCGGTCAGGAGACGCCGACCTGCAAATCATAAACATCTATATTCCTCCTGTGACGTGTTGTCCTAGAGATTATCATCCCGACATTAGTGCGTTGCTAAGGGGCGATAACCGCCTAATCCTAGGCGACTTCAACGCACATCACGATCTCTGGCACTCCAACTTGCCAGCAGACAGTAGAGGACAGGCAATTGCAGACCAAATAGATAACTCAGCATTCTGTACAGTCAATGGAGATGCCCCCACCAGGGTGGCAGGTAACTGTCAAAGCTCGCCAGACATCTCCATAACGAGCGCGGGCCTTATTAACTTTGTCATCTGGCGACCGATGCTTACATTAGCTTCAGACCACCTACCCATCTTACTCTCTGGTGAACGACCGACCGACTTCATAACGACTGATAAAATAACATACATCAACTTCACCAAAGCGGACTGGGACCGCTTTACTGAATATACAGAGCGCTCCTTCGCTGCCTTACCCACTCCAACGGACGTACGCAAAGGCGAACGAGAGTTTCGCAAGATCATCGATTCAGCCTCATGCCGCTTTATTCCTGCTGGCAGAATACCAGAAATTCGTCCGAATTTCCCGGCAGAAGCTGCGGCGATGGCAAGAGAACGTGACCAAGTGAGACTTATCAATCCCGCAGATCCCAGAATAAAAGATCTCAATGCGGAAATCCGTAGGATTGTCAACGAACACAAGCTGACCAAGTGGAAACAACACCTTGAGACATGCAACCTCTCCGGCGGAGTCGGCAAACTATGGTCGACTGTCAAGGCCCTATCCAATCCGACCAAACACAAAGACAAGGTCGCCATTGCTTTCGGCGACAGAGTCAAAGCGGACGCCAGGAAATGCGCGAGCTCCTTTTGCCGCCTGTTAAAATGCATCCACCTGCGGATAGGACTAAGAGAAGAGCCTTCTGACGTGCGCACAAACACAAACACTCTACTGCGCCCATTGCCGTCTCAGCCGCAGAGGTTAAGGAAGCCATAATGAAGGCCAAACCCTCAAAATCCATCGGACCCGACGGAATTGCCATGAAGATGATCAAACACCTTGGCCATGAAGGACAGAATTATTTAGCGGCTCTCTTCAATCTCTCTCTAACTACCTTCGTTATACCTGAGATATGGAAACAAGCGATTGTAGTTCCCCTATTAAAACCAGGGAAGCCGGCGAACCTAGGAGAGTCCTATCGTCCGATATCCCTCCTTTCGCCGGTAGCGAAATTGCTAGAGTCCATTCTGCTTCCTTACTTCGTTACAAATCTAAAATTGGCCGATCATCAACATGGTTTTCGTAAAAATCACAGCACGACATCCGCTTTGAACGCCATTACAACGCAGATTAACAACGGTTTGAATCAAAATCCACCAAACCATAGGACGGTTCTCGTGGCACTTGATCTGTCAAATGCATTCGACACGGTCAATCACGCCACTCTCCTCCGAGACCTGGATGAGACACCGCTCCCTGCCGGCCTTAAGAGGTGGACCGCTAATTACCTCAATGGTCGACCGGCAACAGTCAAATTTAGGAACAAGAAATCTAGCCCACGAAGAATAAAACAAGGGGTGCCGCAAGGTGGTGTTCTCTCTCCCCTCTTGTTTAATTTCTATATTTCGAGACTTCCCCCCCCACCAGAGGGAGTCTCCATTGTTTCCTCCATTGTTTCCTACGACTGCACGATAATGGCCTCGGGCAAGGGTCCCTCCATTGATGAACTCTGTATAAGAATCAACAGTTACCTCCATGACCTTTCCAGCTTCTTCACCGAGCGTAATCTGACCCTGTCTCCGACTAAATTTACGGCGACCCTGTTTACTACATGGAATGCGCAGATGGGGCAAGAGTTAAATGTCCACGTAGATGGAGCACCTCTACCTACTGTCAACCACCCAAAAATCTTGGGCGTGACATTTGACAACGGCCTCACCTTCGCTGGTCATGCCACCGCAATAGCCTCAAAGGTACAGAGCCGCAATAAGATCCTCAAGTCACTGGCCGGCAGTACTTGGGGAAAAGACAAAGAAGCATTGCTTGCTACATATAAGGCTATTGGCCGGCCGGTTATTGACTATGCTGCGCCTATATGGTCGCCCAACCTTTCTGACACCAATTGGAGGAAATTGCAAGTCTGCCAAAACACCGCCATCAGAACCGCTACGGGATGCCTGCTTATGTCATCTGAGTCTCACCTCCATCAAGAGGCGAAATTGCTCAATGTTCAAGAGCACGCGGAACTCTTGAGTAGACAGTTCCTTCTGAACTGTCACAAACCTAGTCATCCAAACCGACATCTTTTGGATGTAGCACCGCCCCCCAGAGACATAAGGAGACATCTCCGTAAGCATTACGATGACATCCGGCATCATATCTCTTTGCCGTTTGATCTGCGGAACCATAGACGGGCTCTAAATGACCTCCACACAGAGTCGGTAGACAGATCCCTCAGATCTCGGCCGGTGAATCCCGTTATTAATACTCAACCACCTGAATTGGCTGAAGTGGAGCGTGTATTTCCGAGGGAGACTAGAGTCATACTAGCACAACTTCGCTCTGGATATTGTAATAGGTTAAACTCTTACTTATGCAGACTGAACCCCAACATACCAAATACATGCCCTGCATGTGGTATGACCCCTCATGATACCATACATCTCTTTTCCTGTTCAGTTGAACCCACTCTTCTAACACCCACATCACTCTGGTCCAACCCTGTGGAAACTGCGCATTTCCTCGGACTTCCGTTAGAAGAGCCTGATGACAATTTAGAGTGATCGAGCCCATTGGGCAGGGCGAAGCACTGTTAACAACAACAACAACAACAGAGGATAAAAAATACATGCATTTTTGATGATGAAAAATTAATTTCCTTCGATGTTGTCTCACTTTATCCTAGCGTCCCAACTCAACTAGCACTTGAGGTAATTCAAGAAAAATGGAATACAATAGAAAACACACTAAAATACCGAAGAAACTATTTATTGAAGTTAAAATTTTGTATCGAAAAAAACCGCTATTTTAAATACGAGGATAAAATCTACACACAGATTAGAGGATTACATTACTTACAAAGTACGTCGATGACATTTTTGAGATAATAAACGAAAACGAATAACAGAACACACTTGACGCTTTCAATTCTTTCAATAAACATATTACTACTGAAATCGAAAATGACGGAAAATTACCTTATCTGGACTCAATTATAATAAGACCAGGTAATGAAATAAAGTTTAAGTGATATAAGAAACCTATATCATCAGGACGAATCATCAATTATAATTCTAAACATCCGAAAACGATGATAATTAATACAGCGAGAGGATTTATTCGACGAATGTTAAAAATATCTGACAACACTTACCATAGAGAAATTAAGACTGATATTAGAATGATATTGAAAAATAATGATTTTCCAGATAATATTATAAATTCTTTAATAAGAAAATCGGTATCAGAAACCCACAATCGTGTAGTAGACGTGCCAAAGATATTTAAATCAGTAGTATATGTACCACAATTGTCAGAACGGCTTAGAAAATCAGATTGCTACAACAATGAAAAAATAAAAATAGCACACAAACCATTAAATACTTTAAAACACATTTTCAATAATACCAAATCAAAAATACCTATCGCGGAAAAAAGTAATGTCATATACTAAATACCTTGCAAAGGTAATC
This sequence comes from Merzomyia westermanni, assembly GCA_949987695.1. NCBI lineage: Eukaryota > Metazoa > Arthropoda > Insecta > Diptera > Tephritidae > Merzomyia > Merzomyia westermanni. The sequence goes on along the minus strand of OX465288.1, from coordinate 99,964,077 downwards.
TCAACGAACCCTGTAACAAGTTTTATGTAGGAACTACGAAGTCAAAATTAAAAAGTAGATTAGCGCAACATAAATCTGACTTTATATATTGTCATCAAACACAAAACCATAAAACGGCTTTAATGGCCCACTGTGCAGGCAATGAACACTCACCAAACTTTGACGAAGCTTCTGTGCTCCAGCAAGAAAAACAGTACAAGAAGAGATATATATTAGAAATGCTGCACATAATCAACACACCGACAGAAAAGAGAATAAATTACAGATCTGATGTTGAGGGAGTAGCGCAGACGTATAGACATTTGTTATCAAAAAATAGTTAGTATGATACTCCACGCTAAGCAGTGATAGCGTGTAAATAAATGTATGTATGAAAACAATTTGTTATTAGTTATGTTACTTATTTATTACATTAATGTTTTTGTTGATATTAGTTTGTCCTGAAGACGATTGCCGACTGCAAAACGTAAAACTTGTGTTTTTATTAGTTTTTGCTAGAAAAACATAGACATTGAGCCAGCAAAAAGTGAAAGTTAATTTTTTTGGTAAAATTCTGTAATTTTGATTTGGATTTTGCGTTCAACCTTATATCGAACTATGTGAGCTTACATATGTTCTAATTCCATCATAAATTTATTTTCAGCCTGGAAGTGCTGTTGTAGCATATTTATTCCTTGTAATAGATCTTGAACAGTAATATCCTCTTCTTCATCATCTGTTTCCTCTTGTAGAACTTCTTAAACGATTTCTTCATCGGTCAACAATCCATAGCATTGCAGATCATTATCACAGTTGATAAAATCGCCAAAATCTGCATGAACAATAAAAACTTCGTCGATTTCTTCAGGAGCGACTACCTTCACCTTTAAAAAGTCCTGCCTGAAACACAGAAAATAAAAAACCTTTATTATTGTATTTATATTGTTAATTTATTTGTTTTTACCTTTTTAAAACAGTTTGTAATACAGCTCGGCTGCACTATGCGTGATTATATGTAAGGCCTTTAATACGTGTATAGACCTTATAAATTCAGCAGAAGTTTTACCGCTTTCAATTGCTCCACTTGACCGCATTTGGTCGAATTTTAGAGCTGATTCTACTTTTTCACGTGCTCCAGATCTTAATCGTTTCGTTGAAAGTTTAAAATTTGTGGATTGTTTAAGGATCTCATTTTTGTTTCTTAAAATTCTGTTGACTGTAACAATCGAACAGCCATACTTCTTACAAAGTTCATTTTTAGAATGCTCGTTTGCTTCACTTATAAGACAAACCTTTTCTTTGATCGATAACGATTTGTATTCTAATTTTTGGATCATTATTTTTCAATTAATTTAAACATTAAAATATTACAATTAATATCTAGGATCTACATGTGGAATTTGATGCCTGTCAATTGAAAGCGCGCGAATATTATTGACATTAAAAGCTAGTGTGATAAGTGCTGCCCACGCAATATGTATGTATTTGTTTACAATTAAGCATTGCCAGAAATTTATTTTTTGATACTTCAGCTTTGCCAAAAATTTTTGTTTAATAATTGTTCAATAAACCGAAAAATAGCAATGAAATTTTGTTATCGAAACAATTTTTTTAGTTCAATTAACTGGGAAATACAATAAACCGGGATTCAATTAAGCGACCAAATTACTGTATAGTATTTCTTATGGGAACGCAACGGTTCCTCAAGTTTTGGTCTATTAAAAGGGAAAATAAATTAAGTGTGATTCAATTAAGCGGGGAGTACTGCATATTTCTTCTAAACTTAACAGTTAGAAAATTTAATTTCACATATCAGAGAAGTATGTCTTCGTTTAGAATTGATGTCTCTGAAAGAGATTTCGATACTCTTTTGGACAGCTCTTTTTGGCCTCCCGGGGCCCTTGTAAGGGAGTTAGAAGTCAGACCAAATAGGAATGTTCAAAAAGTATCGAATTTCCGTAAATATTTTTTATCAAAATATCAGAGGTTTAAAATTCAAAACTAACTGATCTCTATTTGAAATCTTTTTATTGTAACTAAATATAACGTAATTGCTTTTACCGAAACTTGGCTAAAACCTCATGTTTTCAACTCTGAGTTTTTATATAACGACTATCAAGTATATATAAATGATCGCTTGAACAGAGTCGGAGGTGGAGTTCTACTTGCCATTCATTCCTCCATACCTTCAGAGGAGGTCAATATACATATCTTAGATTCTATTGAGTTCCAATGCATCCGAGAGAACGTCTATATGTACTATCTGTTAGCTACATCCCTCCAGCATCAAATTTTTCCATATACATGCAACATGTCTGTCTGCTCAAAACTGTTAACTTTATGACTAAAGCTTCAGATTCAATTATTGTTTTGGGTGATTTTAACCTACTTCATGTATCGTGGAACATATCTGATGGAAAAATTATTCCATATTCATCAAAACTGGGCCATAATGACTTATTAGATGGAGTTTCCGATCTCTGCCTTGATCAAATAAATGTTACTGTAAGAAGCTTGGGAAAGTCTTAGATTTAGTGTATGTTGATGAGTTAAAAATATGTTCTGTAAATCGTTGTGATCCGTTGGTTTAACCAGAAGATCTTTACCACCCTTCTATAGAAATAGTCTACGAAACCATAAGTAATGGCCAAGATACTGTAGTAGCTTTGATTTTAACTTTTCCAAAGCCAACTAAGAGAAATTAAATAAAGAACTGTCTAAATTAGGTTAGGTTAGGTTAAGGTGGCTGCCTCTCTGCATCGCCGAGAGGCGCACTTAGGCCAAATGGCCCATTGTGATACCACTGAATGGGTTGCGACCCTTCCTCCTTTGTTAAACATTTTTAAAAGTCGAACCACCCTGTCCGCTTAATAAAGCGCAGAATGTCTCCGATTTCGGCAGAGCCCAGCTCCGTTAAACTAGCGAATAGGCACTTGTTTAGGCACTCCAAACGGGTCCTGGCAAGTGCAGGGCAGCTGCAGAGGAAGTGTTCAACACTTTCTATTTCCTCCTCGTCCCTACAGCTGCGACAGAAGTCATTTGCAGGGGCCCCCATGCGCCCATTAGACAATGTCCGGTGAGTACCCCGATCAAGGGGGCTAGGAAGGATCGTTTTAGATTGAGTATGGACTCGGTCCGTTTCCTACATATGCAGGGCCACGTTTGCCTGGACACCTCACATGTCGTCTCCCTAGTCCATCTAGAATTAGTTTTTTCTTCGAATTCGCGTAGGAGCCAGAGTTTGGTCGTGGCAAGAGGGGTGGAGATACTCCTTGTTTGGTTCACCTCTGATTGCTCTGTGGCCTTCCTTGCCAGCTCGTCAGCAGTACAGTTTCCAGGTATGTCCCTGTGCCCAGGGACCCATATCACTGCTGTGAGGCACTTTGAGGCCAGTTCATTCAGCGATCGCCTGCAGTCGAGTGCTACCTTCGAAGCAGTGTTGCTACTCTGAAGGGCTTTGATCGCTGCCTGGCTGTCGCTGTAAATAGACACTGATGTGCAGTTTTTCGAGAGCAGCCAGCGCGCAGCCTCCTTTATGGCTGTAAGTTCAGCCTGGAATACGCTGCAGTGGCTAGGTAGTCTGACGCCTAGGAAGAGTGAAAGTTCCTCCGAGTAGACGCCGCAACCCACCTTGCCGTTGAGCTTAGAGCCGTCTGTAAAAATGGAGGTTGATTGTGGGTGTAGAATGTGCACGTCCTCCCATTCGTGCCTCGTAGGGATTCTGGTGGAGAACCTGTTGTTTGGCTCATAGCCGGTAGGCGTAGTGTAGTCTACCACCTTCAGATTTTTGGGTATGGTCTTCAGAATGCTTGTGTGTCCGAATCTGGTGTCGCTCCAGTGTTGAGCGGCATTCAGTCGCACTGCGCTATAGCTAGCTTGGAGTTTACCGTACAAGTCAACCGGAAGTAGGTTGAGCATGATCTCCAAAGCTTTTGTGGGCGTTGATGGAAGTGCACCCGTGATAAGTACCGCCGCCGATCGCTGTACTCTGCCCATCCTGTTTATGTTGCTGCTACGCTCGAGTGCTGGCCACCACACGGCAACGCCATAGAAGAGGATGGGTCTAACTACCGCGATGTACAGCCAGTGCATGATACGGGGGTTCAGTCCCCATCTCTTCCCCACGGCTGCTTTGGATGCATATAGGGCAGTAATAGCCTTCCTGGATCTGTCCTCAACATGTTTGGTCCAGTTGAGTTTACTATCCAGGATTACGCCGAGGTACTTGACCTCTGGAGAAAGTTTGAGCCTGACCCTATTCAGGCGTGGTGGTACAAAAACTGGTATTTTGTACTTCCTGGTGAAAAGGATCATTTCCGTTTTAGACGGATGTACACTAAGGCCACTTTCAAAGGCCCAGTCCTCCACGAGGTTCAAGGCGGTTTGAAGCAGTTCGCTTAGGGTCTGAAGATGCTTTCCAGTCGCCGTAAGAGCGATGTCATCTGCATAGGCAATGATTTGGCAGCCGGTGCTTTCCAGCTTTAGAAGTAGGGTGTTGACTGTTAGGTTCCACAAGAGAGGAGATAAAACTCCTCCTTGAGGAGTGCCCCTGGATGCGTATCGCACTATTGAGGCCTCTCCCAGATTAGCTTGGATAGTTCTCCTTGACAGGAGCTGACTGACGAATTCCACCAGCGGGGGCACCACTCCCAATCTTAGAAGGGACTCGATGACCGCTTGAGGATTAACGTTATTGAAGGCCCCTTCAATGTCGAGAAAGATACCCAAAGTGTAGTCCTTGAGGGCAAGTCCTTTTTCTATCTTTGCAGTGATAGCATGGAGTGCAGTTTCCACTGACTTGCCCTTGGAGTATGCATGTTGAGTCTTAGAGAGGCTTTGCGAGCGCAGATTATACCTAATGTGCGCATCCAATATTCTTTCCAAGACCTTGAGAAGAAAAGATGTGAGGCTTATAGGCCTGAAGTCTTTTGGATTCGAGTGTGAAGCTCTTCCTCCTTTGGGTATGAAGATTATCTTCGCTTCGGTCCATCTCTGTGGGACGTAGCATAGCCTTAGACATGCTGTGTAGATTTTAGACAGCACAGGGCAGAGGATGTCTCCCGCCATTTGAAGTTCGGCGGGGAAGATGTTATCAGGCCCCGGAGATTTAAATTAATTTTAAAAAGGTTCTGATAGCCCATTCGACTTTTTGAGGAGTAACTACCTTCTCCATAGAGTGGTAATTTCTTTCAATGTAGTCGACTGTTGGTGGCTCCGTGGAACAGCCCGGAAAGTGCGTGTCCATTAGAAGCTCGACCATTTCGCCGCTAGATGATGTCCAAACTCCGTCAGGTTTCTGAATGAAGCTCGGAACAGTTGGACTTTTTGATAGAACTTTACGCAGTCTATTAGCCTCTGAGTTGGTTTCAATGTTGTTGCAAAAGTCTCTCCATGAATCCCTCTGGGCTTTGTTGACTGCTTTTTTGAAAATTTTTAGAGCCTCTTTATATTCGTGCCAAGAGCCGGTCCGTTTAGCTTGATTAAAAAGTCTCCTACTGCTTTTCCTGAGCCGGGAAATTTCGGAGTTCCACCATGGTGGTCTCTTCTTATTCCTCGGTCTGGTGACAGGACAGGAGGCTTTAAAAGCAGCATTACAGGACTCTGTGATCAGGTCTACTGCTTCATCAATTTTAGACGATGAGTCAAGCTCACCGATCGAAGCTGACTCGATTTCAGAATCATTGTGCGCTTCATCAGATCTTAGCGGTAGGCCTAACCTACTGTGAGAAGCGTGCTCATAGAACGACCGTGATAGAACGTTTTTGAACACATTCCAGTCCGTTCTCTTTTTATTTCTGTAGGCTGCGAGAGTAGGTGGTCTCATGTGGAGACAGAAGTATATGTATCTGTGGTCAGAGAAGGAGTTGTCTCTTGATACATGCCAATCCTCGATTTGGCCCAGTAACGGGTCAGAGACTAGCGTGATATCAAGAACTTCCTTCCTATTTGCGGTAACAAACGTTGGTTCATTACCAGAGTTACTTATATGTAGGTTTTGAGATAGAATAAAGTCTAAAAGGCACTCACCTCTAGGGTTAGTGTCTGTAGAACCCCACACTACGTTGTGCGAATTGGCGTCGGCTCCTATTACGATCGGCAGCTTCCGTCGGTTTGCCTCATTCACTGCGTTGATAAAGCAGGTGGTTGGAAATTGGTGGGCGTCATGCGCCATGTATGCTGCAATCAGCCAAACCTGTCTGCCTTCCAGTTCAAGGCTGATGGTCACGGTATCTGCGTCACTGAAATTTGATAATAGAAAGTAAGAGAGAGTCTTTTTAATAAGAATACACGCTCTGGTCCTACCTGTAACTGGGGTCTTGACAACCTGGTAGGCATCAGAGGTTAGTCCGCAAACCTTGTTTCGAACGAGCCAGGGTTCTTGGATTAGCACGAGCTCCTCGGCTTTATCGCCGAGGCGCAAGAGAAGGGCAGCCGAGGCTGCCTTGGAGTGATGCAGGTTAATTTGCAGGACCCTAATCATCAGAAACTTCATAGGTCGGTGTCTGAGCCCTCGTCCATTGCTACTGCCTCTTCGTGTTTGGGAGCGGCTATGACTGTAGTGTCAATTGCCGCTTCCTCCACGTCAGAGTCCAGTAGCTGGCTCTCAGACTGGTGCACCCACCGACCAAAGGTCGACCCAACGTAGCCAGATACCGAGACCGTATCGCTCTCGGAGTCGTTCGCGGTGTCGTATCCGACCAGTGAGTGCGCCCTCCCAGCAGGTTCACTTAAGGTGCTGCCTGTGGGACCATCACCGCCTGAAGCGGTTTGTGAGACTGTGGAGGCAGCATCCGTTTCGCTCACGGCGTTGCCGGTTGATCCGTCCTCCAAGCTGGCTTTCTCGGTGGGCCCAGGTCCACTCAAGGTATTGCCTGGTTCCTCCGTTCCAGGTTCATCAGTGGCGATCTCACCCTTCTTCGCAATCCGCAGGGTGATGGAGTAAAAGCAGTAGCTGATGACTCCACCACAGGCTTCCAGAGCAGGGAGAGATTCCTCGCTAATGAACAAGGTCACATAGCGTTGTTTCTCCCTGACCTCACTAACCCTCACTACCCTCCATCCACTAGTGGGCAGGCCTGCGTTTCCGTTCTGAATGTTTTTCAGAATGGTCTCTGGCGACGACGGTTCGGCTGCTGGTATCCAGGCCCAGGCCCGTAGCCTGCAAGGAATCTCGTTCCTGTGCACCGCTACTAAGTCTGCCCCAGACCACAGCTCGCCTAACGCGGAAATAGCTTCCTTATACAGCATAGCCGAGCGCTCGTCGGCGCAGGAGACCATCTTTATTCGCCGCTGATGCCAGCCGGCATCACGGATGACCGGTGCAGGGCCCGGGTGTTTCTTGAGGACTTCGTCGTATACCCTGCACAAACCTATTAGCACCGACTTCCAATTGTCGGGTGTGATGTTGCCGTCTGGGTGTCCCTTGTCGAGTACCGCGAGAGTGAGGTGCTCTTTGGCCGCCTCACTGAACGGCTTGGATAGGGTCGCCGCAGAGGTTCTCGTGGCCGCCGCCATAGGTCTATGTCTCTTGGATTCACTCGCGGTGCTTTCCTGAGAACGTTGTCTCTTAGAGGCTAGTGCTTTTGGCCCGGCCCTAAGATGCTATATTTTCTCGCTCTTCCCTACTTCTCGCTCCTGTCTCGCGGCGAGAAGTTTGGTTGCCCATGCTAAAGAGGCCTTTTGGTCCTCCGTCAGTGCGCTGGGAGACACGTTTTCCAGTCGAGCTATTATCTTGGCCGCGGATCTGCGGTCACGCTGTGCTCTGACTGAGGGGGAAATTTATGACTTAGGCTGATTAACTTGGGCTGAATTTAGTAGTGATATCGATCTGAACGTCTCACTTTTCAATCAAACTATTCACTGCCTATTTGAGAAGTTTACTCCTAAACGTAAATTAACCTCTGATCATCCAACGCAAGTTTGGTTTACTAAAGAGCTGCAGACTCTGAAAAATAGGAAAACGCGATCATGTAATTATATAAGAAATCCGGATTAAACAAACATTACTTACTGTATTCCATTATATGTCAGAAGTACATAGCTTTAAATAAAAAGTGCTATAAAGATTATATCTCTAAAACAAAAAAATACATTCTTCTCAATCCAAAGTCATTTTATGGTTTCGTAAATTCTAAACGTAAAGTAGCCGAGTTTCCCTCAGCCATGAAATATCAAGTCACTATATCTGGCGATAATCAAGATATCGCAAATTTCTTTGCTCAATTTTTCACTTCTAACTGTTATGCCGTCACTAACTCAAACTTTCAAAATTATTCTTATAAGCTATATGGGAAAATTTTAGTTAATCCATCAATTATATACGCCAAAGATGTTTTAATTTACCTTAAAACCTTAAAAGAATCTTTTAAATACGGTTCTGAGAGGATTCCTACATGTTTCTTGAAAATGTGTGCCAACCATATTTACCAACCCCTTACCAATTTGTTAAATCTATCACTAAAGTGTGGTGATTTTCCAACTGCGTGGAAAGAATCGTTTCTTCTACCGCTGCATAAAAGCGGGAGTAGGTATTCTATAGAGAACTATCGTGGCATAGCAAAGCTTCCGGCGATCCCAAAATTGTTTGAAGCTATTGTTACAAATCAACTTACGGGTCCGATCTCTATTTTGATTGCTGCCTGCCAACACGGCTTCGGTAAGGGAAAGTCCACAGTTACGAATTTACTTGAGTTTACCAGTCATGTCTCAAATGGCTTTAAAAAAAATCTGCACACCGACGTTATTTATACGGATTTCAGCAAAGCTTTTGACAAAGTGTGTCACTCATTACTTATTCATAAACTCGATCAGTTGGGCTTCCAGCCGGGTGTGGTGGGTTTATATGTTAAGTTATAGTATATCCCTTTTTATTATTAAGGCAGAAAGGGTTCTGCCAGTCGTTGGGCATTCGTTGGTCTGACGGAAACTCTGAGAAATAAAACATAGAACATAACATTTGATGTGTCTAATTCATTCTGATTTTATTTGTAAAACTTATAGCTATTTATACATTTTTGATCACTGAAAGTAATTTTCATAACTCCTCCTCTTTTCATCTTCTTAATAGCTGAATTTCTAATTCAGCATCTAATGCTGATATGACAAATGGCAATGTTTTGCTGAGCTAGGCATATCGTCACGTGTTCTGCCAGCGTCGCGCCAGTCTTATTGCGCCTATGCAATTGGTTATTGGTGTCAAATGTATTTCTTCATTTGTGCCTTTACAAACAGACGTCTATGAAGGTTGTGCTGTTGCATGATACGTGTTTGTGTGTGGCATTGATTCACTACACCCTTACCGCAAAAGAGAAAAATTTATTTCATCTAAGCAAAGAAATGAAATAAATTTTTGTGTGGAGTTATGCAAATACTTTTCGTGTGAATATACATACGTACATCTAGGGTTATATTTTGCTTATATGTAATTTCTTATAATATTGAGTATAATAGTATACACATGTTGTTTTATTTGATTTAGCTTATTCCTAAGTGTTTCTTTAAAATGTTGTTATGTAATTTTTTATATTTGCCATTAATGTCTAATGTGGAGTTTACTTCGTTTCGTCTTACAAATTAATATCGGCTTTGGTTTTTTTCCTATTTTCTCTCTCTCTCTCTATGGCGCGATATACAACAGGTATATCATCATAAACCTCCTAAGAGATTTTTGCGCCAAGCTTCTCTTCCAATTTGTGGTGTGCCGATTTGAATTTTCCCTACAAATTGGTGGGACCTACAGTTTTTTGCCGACTCCGAACGGCATCTACAAAGGAGACGAATTTTTGCTGAGAAGCCTGTCATGGCAGAAATACACTCGGAGAGTTTGCCAAACCACTGCCGAGGGGCGACCCCGTTTTGAAAAACTTTTTTCAAATCACTTTTGATGTTACCTGTACCAGGGCTCGAACCATGGACCTTCGGTGTGGTAGGCCGGCAACACTACCTTCACACCACGGCGGCCGCCGTTTCTACTTTTCTACTTTTACATAAACTAAATCTCCTATTTCTAACTTGACCTTGTTTATGTCATCGTAATATTTTGACTTTCCTTTTTGGTTTTTCAATATTTATAATGTTTCTGGCATTGTGTATTGAGGTTTCGAGTTTCAGTTTCAACTCATTTGCGTAATTATCGATGTCATAAATTTTTGTTTGTTTGTTTAGATCGTCGCTTGGCAGCGCGGGTAATTTACCGAACACTAACTCATACGGTGAGTACAATGTATATACATGTGGGGTTGTGTTCTTTGCAAAAGTGTAATATGGGGTCCACTTGTCCCATTCATACTCGTCGGCAAAAAAAAGTAAATATTCATTGAGTGTCCTATGGTTTCTTTCTAGTGAACCTATAGTTTCATCGTGGTATGGTGTGGAAAATACTTGCACACTTGTTTCATTAGTTCGTTTATAAATTCTGCTCCTCGGTCTGATTTTAGTGTTTTTATGAAACCGTACTTGAGAATTAGTTGTTCAACCAAAGTGGTGCGGTTGTTTTTGCGTCTTTACTCTCAATGGGGTCCGCTATTGCAAATTTTGATAAATCGCATTGCATTGTTAATACGAGGTGTGTTCAAAAAGTATCGCGAATTTTGTGTTTTTTCACAAATTATTTATTTATTCATGAATATCTATTTTGTACCCTTCAAAGTAATCCCCATGAGATATTATACACTTGTGCCAACGGTTTTTCCAATCTTCGAAGCACTTCAAAAAATCATTTTTTTGTATCTTGTTCAGCTCCTCCTTCGATGCCGTCTTTATGTCGTCAAGAGAAGCGTAACGTCGTCCTTTCATGGGCCTCTTCAGTTTAGGGAACAAGAAAAAGTCACAGGGGGCCAGATCTGGGGAATACGGTGGCTGCGGCATCATTAGTGTGTTGTTTTTGGCCAAAAAGTCGCGCACAAGCAACGATGCGTGAGCAGAGGCGTTATCGTGGTGCAAAAGCCAATTTTTGTTCTTCCACAAATCCGGGCGTTTCTGGCGGATTGCTTCGCGCAAATTGCGCATAACTTGCAGGTAATATTCCTTATTGACCGTTCTTCCCTGTGGCAAGAACTCATGATGCACCACGCCCCTGCAATCGAAGAAAACTATCAGCAAAACTTTCACATTCGACCGAACTTGGCGCGCTTTTTTCGGTCTTGGTTCGTGCGGCAGCTTCCATTGAGATGATTGAGCTTTGGTTTCCACGTCATAACCATAAACACACGATTCGTCACAAGTTATGACCCTCTGGAGCAAATTTGGGTCGTCGCGGGCAGAGTTTAACATCTCATTAGCAATGTTCATGCGATGCTGTTTTTGGTCACAATTGAGCAATAATTTCGCGTAAAAATCGAAGACGATCCAAAACACGTGCAAGCAAAGCAGCTGTCAACAATTAACTGAACATTCAAAATGGCCGAGCTTGTCGGCATAAGTGAGAGACATGAGTACCAACATAACGCCACAAAAAAATTCGAAATTCGAATATACGCGATATATTCGCGATACTTTTTGAACACACCTCGTATGTATCAGTAGCCGTTTGATATGCGAAGTGGGCCAACTGTGTCAATCGTTATGGTTTCGAATGTCGAAATTGGCGTGTCTGCCACTACAAGTGGGTTTCTTGTGTGTATTACAGTTTTGGTTTGTGTGCATTTCCTGCAGTTGTTTTCAAATTCTTTTACCATCTGTCTCATAATTTACCAATCGTATCTTTGTTTGAGTTTTAAAATAGTTTTTCGAATTCCTAGTTGGCCTGCGATGTTTGAGCAGTGAAATTCTTCTATTAGTTTGTATTCGAGTATCATGCTATTCATTTCCCTTGGTGCTTTGTATATTAGTATTTTTATCGGCGCGCGTTTATTCATTTCTAATTGATTATATTTCTTCTTGAATGCATTCATATCAATATTTTTATATATATATTCTTGTTCACAAAGGGCTAGCTCCTTTATATGTGAATTCCTTAGTAAACTATGTAGTTTCTCCAACATTGAATCTAGATTCAAAGGGTCATGGCTAGAAGTTACGTGCACTTCATTATTCATTAATTCAATAGTAGTACTACTTCCTTTTTCAATATTAAGTTTAAATTTTTTCCTTTTCTTTACGTCATTAAAAGAGGTGCATTCCCAAATATGAAGTTCGCGAGGCTTCTTATGAGATATGTTTTCTTTAATGCGTCTACCGGTTTCTCAATATTCTTGCGCTGTTTCTTTATCTTCTTTATCTTTTAAATTTTGCGGCCTTGCTCCTTGTTAATACATTAACTATCTTTTTGTCTCCTTTCTCATTTTTACTAATAGGGATCATTGACTTAAGTACGTCACTATCTAACTTGATGCCTGATAATGCATCTGTATTGGTGTTTATTTTACCTTCCCAACAAACATTCTTATCAAATCTCTATTTGAGATGCATTTGAGAAGCAATCCTATCCTCAAATTTCAAACATTAGTTCTCAAATGCATCTCAAATAACCGTTGATAGCGTTCTCAAGCTAAAAGGCACATTTTTAATATGGGATTTTTCTTTATTTTCAACTTGAGAAATATTAAATTTTCAATATTTTCTCAAACGTGAGTAGAAAGGAACGAAATGGAATCCAGCTACTCTCATTGAAATATTTATTCAGTGTTGCCAATGATGTAAAACTAATGCCCTGTTTTAATAGAAAATGAGTTTTCATTAATGCAGCTAAATTTTTTTCAATATTCTCTTTATTCACATAGTTCAACAAAAGAATTATAATAATGCACAAAATTAGTCTTATACAGGTCACATTTCACAACATTCTGTTATATAAAAAAATGTTGTAATGTAATAAAAGAATACAAATCTACCTATACAAATAGAAATGTCGTAACTAAGAAATGTCGTTGAAAAGAACGTAACTCAGCGATTGCGTTAAAAAGTCGTATCTCAGCGATTCCAATAATAAGGACATATCTCAGGAACTTTTTTTAGAATGCAAAAATACGGCTTTGCTTAGATATGTACGTTCGCTTCTCGTTTAAAGTTCGTAAAATACTTAAATGAGTAAACTTTAATAATTTTCATGCATTCATTTATTATATTTGTGATATATTTTAATTCTATATACTTGCGTATAAAGCCGATTTTGGAGCAGATTTTTCATGCTTAAAACGGTAAGAGCTGGAAATAAGGTGAATCTACGCACCTTCCTATTGGAACCAGTTTACAGCCAAATAATTCACATTAGAGCAGAAGAGTGCCAGAATCTTATGAATCTTTGTCAGAAGAATTTGATCCCAGCGGCATATTTTTTCGTGACCCAACAAAGAGCTGTACCAAGATTACCTCAAATGTACCTGAATAACTTTCACATAAAAGTATGTCACAGAAAAGCTTTATAATTAAAAGTATTACAAATATAATAAATGAATGCATGCAAAATTAACAAAGTTTACTCATTTAAGTATTTTACCAGTTGTAAACAGGAATCAAGTGTTTATATCTAACAAAAACGTATTTTTGTAGTTACAGCATTCTAAAAAAGTTCCTGAGATATGGCCTTATTACTGAAATCGCCGAGTTACGACCTATTAAAAGAACCGAGTTATGTGCTTTTAAACCCAAATTCTGAGTTAAGTCTTTTCTATTTCTATAGGTAGAAATATATGTACATATTATGAAACTTAAAAACATTATTTCATCATGATTAAGCATATGTACATATATGTAAATCCAAAAATTAGGTACCACAACTTAAGTTTACTAATAAAAATCCATATGAGATACAAAAGCTCCCACTAGTAACATACAAACATAATAATATTATTTCATTTTCGTTATAAATGAAAAATTGTATACCCCTTGCCAAGAGCGTGAATGTGTAATTTTAATGATTCTATTGAAGGTTTAATCTAGAACGACAATATTTTGCAATCTAAGTTACTTAAATGAGTCAAAATGTACTGATTTTCCGACATATTCATACTCTTGGCGAGAGGGCGACGATATGTTAAAAAAAAATTGGGCACAAGAAAATTAAGGCTACAAAGAATGCACCTACAAAGCCTTTAAGTGCATACATGTGTACATACAAATATTATTTGAGTTTAGTAACAGGAGCGTAAACAGCAAGTACAAAAATTTTTAATTACATGGTTGTAGTTCAAAAATCCAACAGAGTTGTTCGGCTTTTAGGATAATGGAAATTTTAAATGAAAAATAATATATATATAAATAAAAAATACGTCTATTACAAGGTGGTATTTTTCTTTCTCGAATACTCAAGCTTTTTATTTAGCCTACTACTTGCGAGTTAGAAGAAGTTGATTGTCTCCCATTCAAAATCACTGTCAGTGGCAGCAGTAGCAAATTTAAAATTGAAGGCTTCTATATATTCTATATCAGCAATTACGTATTAGTGCTGCTGTTACACTTAGTGCCCTAGTCGGTTCCTTTGTCTTAGTTCCTTGCCAGGAATATGATTAGGCAACATTGTCAGTTATAATTTTTCGCCATGCCATTTTTACGAACTTTGTTGTACTTGCACAGATGATGGTTTGCAATTCGGCCACCTGCAAAAAATATACATACATATAAAATAGCTTCATTTCGATTGAATAGAAAATTAAGAATTAAGATATTCGCCAAATAATTATATTTGTTTTCAGAGCTTTGAATCTTTGCTTCAAATTCGGAGAATTCATTCGCTTCTGGAAATTTCTTTTGATGTAAACTCTTTTTCCGTCTCGCCGTTCCAAAATTTGCTGCCGATGTTAGTTCTTTCAATACCCTCTTCAACAACTTATGTGTTGATAAATATTTTGAAAGTATTGAATTTAAACATAGTTTTATTATTATGGTAATTTCCTCGTTTTGGAGACAAATGTTAAAACACGCCCGAACACGTGATCGATGTAGCAGACTTTCGCTAGATTTGGATATCTGTACTATGTTCGCACTTCTGGAATGGAACGAAATGCTTTAAAAAATTTTCAAGTATATCTCAACCCATACTCTAATTGAAAAACAACGTTTGAGAAAAATTTGAACAATATACTTACTTTCAAACGATAAATAATGTTGAAAATCAAACTGAGAAGCAACCCTACCAACCATGGCTATCCAGTTTTTATCAATTTCTTATCGATTTGAAAAACCATCTCTATTTTTTTCTCCTCCATACCAACACCAACGCATATTTATGGAATATATTTCCCAAACCAAAATCGTTCTCTTTTTTCGTTATTGCTACTCCTATGAGTGCGAATGAAAAAGTAGGATTTTAATAATTGAAAACCAAAATCATAACAAGGGGAAATTATTCAGCTGTTTCCATAAATTGAATTTTCTGTCAAAATAAAAATTAATTTTTTTTATGTTTTTGGTCAACAATTAAAATTTCATTGAAAAAAAAAGGTAAGTACTATAATTTCAAGCCTTTTAATGATAGTATTAATATTTCTAATACATTCTATGTTTTCGCAACTTTGATTTGAATTGCAGTTGAAAGGTCAGTGCCCAAAATTCAACAATATGCAAATGTACATGCGCTTGTGCATTTGTTGATTACAGTTGTGGCCAAAGTGTGTTTAGTTAAGTGTACCTGACCAAGATCAGGATATATTTATGGTGTCACCACAATATACAAATGTACAAGCGCTTGTACAACTGCATATTGTGGTGACACCATAACATTGGCCTGATCTTGGCCAGGTACACTACACTAAACTCACTTTGGCAAAGAAATGTACTATGGTTGTAGCCAAAGTGAGTTCAGTGCAGTGTATCTGACCAAGATCAGGATATATTTATGGTGTCACCCAATATGCAATTGTACAAGCGCTTGTACATTTCTTTGCTAAATGTTACTGTAAGAAGTTTGGGAAAGTCTTAGATTTAGTGTATGTTGATGATTTAAAAAAATTTTCTGTAAATCGTTGTGATCCGTTGGTTTAACCAGAAGATCTTTACCACCCTTCTATGGAAATAGTCTACGAAACCATAAGTAATGGCCAAGATACTGTAGTAGCTTTGATTTTAACTCTTCCAAAGCCAACTACGAGAAATTAAATAAAGAACTGTCTAAATTAACTTGGGCTGAATTTAGTAGTGATATCGATCTGAACGTCTCACTTTTCAATCAAACTATTCACTGCCTATTTGAGAAGTTTACTCCTAAACGTAAATTAACCTCTGATCATCCAACGCAAGTTTGGTTTACTAAAGAGCTGCAGACTCTGAAAAATAGGAAAACGCGATCATGTAATTATATAAGAAATCCGGATTAAACAAACATTACTTACTGTATTCCATTATATGTCAGAAGTACATAGATTTAAATAAAAAGTGCTATAAAGATTATATCTCTAAAACAAAAAAAGACATTCTTCTCAATCCAAAGTCATTTTATGGTTTCGTAAATTAGCCGAGTTTCCCTCAGCCATGAAATATCAAGTCACTATATCTGGCGATAATCAAGATATCGCAAATTTCTTTGCTCAATTTTTCACTTCTAACTGTTCTGCCGTCACTAACTCAAACTTTCAAAATTATTCTTATAAGCTATATGGGAAAATTTTAATTAATCCATCAATTATATACGCCAAAGATGTTTTAATTTACCTTAAAACCTTAAAAGAATCTTTTAAATACGGTTCTGAGAGGATTCCTACATGTTTCTTGAAAATGTGTGCCAACCATATTTACCAACCCCTTACCAATTTGTTAAATCTATCACTAAAGTGTGGTGATTTTCCAACTGCGTGGAAAGAATCGTTTCTTCTACCGCTGCATAAAAGCGGGAGTAGGTATTCTATAGAGAACTATCGTGGCATAGCAAAGCTTCCGGCGATCCCAAAATTGTTTGAAGCTATTGTTACAAATCAACTTACGGGTCCGATCTCTATTTTGATTGCTGCCTGCCAACACGGCTTCGGTAAGGGAAAGTCCACAGTTACGAATTTACTTGAGTTTACCAGTCATGTCTCAAATGGCTTTAAAAAAAATCTGCACACCGACGTTATTTATACGGATTTCAGCAAAGCTTTTGACAAAGTGTATCACTCATTACTTATTCATAAACTCGATCAGTTGGGCTTCCAGCCGGGTGTGGTGGGTTTATATGTTAAGTTATAGTATATCCCTTTTTATTATTAAGGCGGGAAGGGTTCTGCCAGTCGTTGGGCATTCGTTGGTCTGCCGGAAACTCTGAGAAGTAAAACATAGAACATAACATTTGATGTGTCTAATTCATTCTGATTTTATTTGTAAAACTTATAGCTATTTATACATTTTTGATCACTGAAAGTAATTTTCATAACTCCTCCTCTTTTCATCTTCTTAATAGCTGAATTTCTAATTCAGCATCTAATGCTGATATGACAAATGGCAATGTTTTGCTGAGCTAGGCATATCGTCACGTGTTCTGCCAGCGTCGCGCCAGTCTTATTGCGCCTATGCAATTGGTTATTGGTGTCAAATGTATTTCTTCATTTGTGCCTTTACAAACAGACGTCTATGAAGGTTGTGCTGTTGCATGATATGTGTTTGTGTGTGGCATTGATTCACTACACCCTTACCGCAAAAGAGAAAAATTTATTTCATCTAAGCAAAGAAATGAAATAAATTTTTGTGTGGAGTTATGCAAATACTTTTCGTGTGAATATACATACGTACATCTAGGGTTATATTTTGCTTATATGTAATTTCTTATAATATTGAGTATAATAGTATACACATGTTGTTTTATTTGATTTAGCTTATTCCTAAGTGTTTCTTTAAAATGTTGTTATGTAATTTTTTATATTTGCCATTAATGTCTAATGTGGAGTTTACTTCGTTTCGTCTTACAATTTAATATCGGCTTTGGTTTTTTCTATTTTCTACTTTTACATAAACTCTTCTTCTTTAAATGGTCATCTAACCGCCTGGGCGATTTTGACCGTCCAACATAGCTCGCCAGTCGTTTCTTCGCTGCGCCAACTGGCGCCAATTGGAAACACCGCGGGATCGCAAATCGGTCTCCACTTGGTCCTTCCATCGGAGTGGTGGTCTCCCTCCTCCTCTGCTTCCACCGGCGGGTGCCGCTAAGAATACCTTCTGGGCTGGAGCATCTTCGCTCATTCGTATAAGTGGCTTAGCCAGCGAAGCCGCTGTGTTTTAATTCGCTGAACTATGTCGGCGTTTGCGTAAAGTTCATACAGCTCATCATTAAATCTTCTTCGGCACTCGCCGTCGCCAACGCGTAGAGGTCCACAAATCTTTCGAAGAACCTTTCTCTCGAATACTCCCAGAGCCGCCTCATCAGATGTTGTTAGTGTCCACGCTTCTGCACCATATAGCAGGACGGGTGCGATGAGTGACTTATAGAGTGTTATTTTCGTTCGTCGAGAGAGGACTTTACTTTTCAATTGCCTACTCAGTCCGAAGTAGCATTTGTTTGCAAGAGTAATTCTTCGTCGGATTTCTAGGCTAACATTATTGTTGGTGTTAATGCTGGTTCCCAGGTAAACGAAGTCCTTTACTATTTCGAAATTATTGCTGCCAACAGTGGCTTGGTTGCCAAGGCGCGAATGCGCTGACTCTTTGCATGATGACAGAAGGTACTTCGTTTTGCCCTCGTTCACCACCAATCCCATTTTCTCCGCTTCTTTTTCTAATTTGGAGTAAGCAGAAGTTACGGCGCGTTTGTTAAGGCCAATTATATCAATATCGTCAGCATATGCCAACAGTTGCACGCTTTTATAAAATATTGTTCCAGCGCGGTTAAGTTCTGCACCTTGTATTATTTTCTCCAGCATTAAATTAAAGAAATCGCACGATAGGGGGTCACCCTGTCTGAAACCTCGTTTAGTTTCGAACGGCTCGGAGAGGTACTTGCGGGGAAACCAAATTCAGACATAGCGGCATATAGGCAGCTCCTTTTCGTGCTATCGAAAGCGGCTTTAAAATCAACAAAGAGATGATGTGTGTCGATTCTCTTTTCACGGGTTTTTTCCAAGATTTGGCGTATTGTAAAAATCTGGTCGATGGTAGATTTACCAGGTCTGAAGCCACACTGGTAAGGTCCAATAAGTCTGTTTACATCAGGCTTCAGTCTTTCGCACAATACGCTTGATAGGACCTTATATGCGATATTCAAAAGGCTGATTTCGCGATAGTTGGCGCAGTTTGCAGGATCGCCCTTCTTGTGGATTGGACAGAGAACACTTAGATTCCAATCTTCAGGCATGCATTCATCCGACCATATTCTGCATAGAAGCTGATGCATGCGCCTTACCAGCTCCTCGCCTCCGTGTTTGAATAGCTCAGCAGGCAAACCATCAGCGCCAGCTGCTTTATTGTTTTTCAATCGGGATATTGCTATTCGCACCTCATTATAGTCGGGTTGTGGAACGTCAATTCCATCATCTTCGATTGTGGGCTCGGGTTCGGCATCTTCTCTGGTTTCTTGCTCGTTTCTCCATTTAAAAGGGCAGAGAAGTGATCCCTCCATATTCTGAGTGCTCTCTGAACATCGGCCACCAGGTCGCCGTTCTCATTCTTACAGGAGTTTGCCCCGGGTTTAAAACCTTCTGTCATTCGCCGAATTTTTTGATAGAATTTTCGGGCATTATTCCCGTTGGCCAGCATCTCAAGCTCCTTTATTTCACGCTTTTCTGCCTCTCTTTTTTTCGCCCGGAAAAGCCGCCTCGCTTCCCTCTTCAACTCGCGGTAGTGTTCACACACACTCCTCGTTGCATTCGATCTCAGCGTTGCCTTGTAGGCTTCGTCCTTTCTTTTCGTTGCAGCGCGGCACTCTTCATCATCATACCAGTTGTTTCTTCGCGTTCGCCGGAATCCAATTACTTCTTCGGCTGCGGTACGGAGTGCTCCTGAGATATGATCCCACTGCTCATGCATTCCACTAGGTTGAATTGTGCTCTCGGAGAGCAGGTGTGAGAGGCGATCTGCGAAATAATTGGCGGTCTGTTGCGATTGCAGCTTTTCGACGTCCAGCTTTCCCTGCGGTTTTTGTTGCACCTGTTTTGTCGTACAGAGGCGGGTACGAATCTTGGCTGCTACTAGGTAGTGATCAGAGTCGATGTTAGGTCCTCGTATTGTGCGAACATCTAAAACGCTGGAAGCATGCCGTCCATCTATCACAACGTGGTCGATCTGGTTGCATGTTTTTCGATCGGGGGACAGCCATGTAGCCTGATGGATCTTCTTGTGCATAAACCTAGTGCTGGATATGACCATGTTTCGGGCACCGGCGAAATCTCCTATTTCTAACTTGACCTTGTTTATGTCATCGTAATATTTTGACTTTCCTTTTTGGTTTTTCAATATTTATAATGTTTCTGGCATTGTGTATTGAGGTTTCGAGTTTCAGTTTCAACTCATTTGCGTAATTATCGATGTCATAAATTTTTGTTTGTTTGTTGAGATCGTCGCTTGGCAGCGCGGGTAATTTACCGAACACTAACTCATACGGTGAGTACAATGTATCTACATGTGGGGTTGTGTTCTTTGCAAAAGTGTAATATGGGGTCCACTTGTCCCATTCATACTCGTCGGCAAATAAAAGTAAATATTCATTGAGTGTCCTATGGTTTCTTTCTAGTGAACCTATAGTTTCATCGTGGTATGGTGTGGAAAATACTTGCACACTTGTTTCGTTAGTTCGTTTATAAATTCTGCTCCTCGGTCTGATTTTAGTGTTTTTATGAAACCGTACTTGAGAATTAGTTGTTCAACCAAAGTGGTGCGGTTGTTTTTGCGTCTTTACTCTCAATGGGGTACGCTATTACAAATTTTGATAAATCGCATTGCATTGTTAATATGTATCAGTAGCCGTTTGATATGCGAAGTGGGCCAACTGTGTCAATCGTTATGGTTTCGAATGTCGAAATTGGCGTGTCTGCCACTACAAGTGGGTTTCTTGTGTGTATTACAGTTTTGGTTTGTGTGCATTTCCTGCAGTTGTTTTCAAATTCTTTTACCATCTGTCTCATAATTTACCAATCGTATCTTTGTTTGAGTTTTAAAATAGTTTTTCGAATTCCTAGTTGGCCTGCGATGTTTGAGCAGTGAAATTCTTCTATTAGTTTGTATTCGAGTATCATGCTATTCATTTCCCTTGGTGCTTTGTATATTAGTATTTTTATCGGCGCGCGTTTATTCATTTCTAATTGATTATATTTCTTCTTGAATGCATTCATATCAATATTTTTATATATATATTCTTGTTCACAAAGGGCTAGCTCCTTTATATGTGAATTCCTTAGTAAACTATGTAGTTTCTCCAACATTGAATCTAGATTCAAAGGGTCATGGCTAGAAGTTACGTGCACTTCATTATTCATTAATTCAATAGTAGTACTACTTCCTTTTTCAATATTAAGTTTAAATTTTTTCCTTTTCTTTACGTCATTAAAAGAGGTGCATTCCCAAATATGAAGTTCGCGAGGCTTCTTATGAGATATGTTTTCTTTAATGCGTCTACCGGTTTCTCAATATTCTTGCGCTGTTTCTTTATCTTCTTTATCTTTTAAATTTTGCGGCCTTGCTCCTTGTTAATACATTAACTATCTTTTTGTCTCCTTTCTCATTTTTACTAATAGGGATCATTGACTTAAGTACGTCACTATCTAACTTGATGCCTGATAATGCATCTGTATTGGTGTTTATTTTACCTTCCCAACAAACATTCTTATCAAATCTCTATTTGAGATGCATTTGAGAAGCAATCCTATCCTCAAATTTCAAACATTAGTTCTCAAATGCATCTCAAATAACCGTTGATAGCGTTCTCAAGCTAAAAGGCATATTTTTAATATGGGATTTTTCTTTATTTTCAACTTGAGAAATATTAAATTTTCAATATTTTCTCAAACGTGAGTAGAAAGGAACGAAATGGAATCCAGCTACTCTCATTGAAATATTTATTCAGTGTTGCCAATGATGTAAAACTAATGCCCTGTTTTAATAGAAAATGAGTTTTCATTAATGCAGCTAAATTTTTTTCAATATTCTCTTTATTCACATAGTTCAACAAAAGAATTATAATAATGCACAAAATTAGTCTTATACAGGTCACATTTCACAACATTCTGTTATATAAAAAAATGTTGTAATGTAATAAAAGAATACAAATCTACCTATACAAATAGAAATGTCGTAACTAAGAAATGTCGTTGAAAAGAACGTAACTCAGCGATTGCGTTAAAAAGTCGTATCTCAGCGATTCCAATAATAAGGACATATCTCAGGAACTTTTTTTAGAATGCAAAAATACGGCTTTGCTTAGATATGTACATTCGCTTCTCGTTCGCTTAAAGTTCGTAAAATACTTAAATGAGTAAACTTTAATAATTTTCATGCATTCATTTATTATATTTGTGATAAATTTTAATTCTATATACTTGCGTATAAAGCCGATTTTGGAGCAGATTTTTCATGCTTAAAACGGTAAGAGCTGGAAATAAGGTGAATCTACGCACCTTCCTATTGGAACCAGTTTACAGCCAAATAATTCACATTAGAGCAGAAGAGTGCCAGAATCTTATGAATCTTTGTCAGAAGAATTTGATCCCAGCGGCATATTTTTTCGTGACCCAACAAAGAGCTGTACCAAGATTACCTCAAATGTACCTGAATAACTTTCACATAAAAGTATGTCACAGAAAAGCTTTATAATTAAAAGTATTACAAATATAATAAATGAATGCATGCAAAATTAACAAAGTTTACTCATTTAAGTATTTTACCAGTTGTAAACAGGAATCAAGTGTTTATATCTAAAAAAAACGTATTTTTGTAGTTACAGCATTCTAAAAAAGTTCCTGAGATATGGCCTTATTACTGAAATCGCCGAGTTACGACCTATTAAAAGAACCGAGTTATGTGCTTTTAAACCCAAATTCTGAGTTAAGTCTTTTCTATTTCTATAGGTAGAAATATATGTACATATTATGAAACTTAAAAACATTATTTCATCATGATTAAGCATATGTACATATATGTAAATCCAAAAATTAGGTACCACAACTTAAGTTTACTAATAAAAATTCATATGAGGTACAAAAGCTCCCACTAGTAACATACAAACATAATAATATTATTTCATTTTCGTTATAAATGAAAAATTGTATACCCCTTGCCAAGAGCGTGAATGTGTAATTTTAATGATTCTATTGAAGGTTTAATCTAGAACGACAATATTTTGCAATCTAAGTTACTTAAATGAGTCAAAATGTACTGATTTTCCGACATATTCATACTCTTGGCGAGAGGGCGACGATATGTTAAAAAAAAATTGGGCACAAGAAAATTAAGGCTACAAAGAATGCACCTACAAAGCCTTTAAGTGCATACATGTGTACATACAAATATTATTTGAGTTTAGTAACAGGAGCGTAAACAGCAAGTACAAAAATTTTTAATTACATGGTTGTAGTTCAAAAATCCAACAGAGTTGTTCGGCTTTTAGGATAATGGAAATTTTAAATGAAAAATAATATATATATAAATAAAAAATACGTCTATTACAAGGTGGTATTTTTCTTTCTCGAATACTCAAGCTTTTTATTTAGCCTACTACTTGCGAGTTAGAAGAAGTTGATTGTCTCCCATTCAAAATCACTGTCAGTGGCAGCAGTAGCAAATTTAAAATTGAAGGCTTCTATATATTCTATATCAGCAATTACGTATTAGTGCTGCTGTTACACTTAGTGCCCTAGTCGGTTCCTTTGTCTTAGTTCCTTGCCAGGAATATGATTAGGCAACATTGTCAGTTATAATTTTTCGCCATGCCATTTTTACGAACTTTGTTGTACTTGCACAGATGATGGTTTGCAATTCGGCCACCTGCAAAAAATATACATACATATAAAATAGCTTCATTTCGATTGAATAGAAAATTAAGAATTAAGATATTCGCCAAATAATTATATTTGTTTTCAGAGCTTTGAATCTTTGCTTCAAATTCGGAGAATTCATTCGCTTCTGGAAATTTCTTTTGATGTAAAATCTTTTTCCGTCTCGCCGTTCCAAAATTTGCTGCATTTTTGTTCTTTCAATACCCTCTTCAACAACTTATGTGTTGATAACTATTTTGAAAGTATTGAATTTAAACATAGTTTTATTATTATGGTAATTTCCTCCTTTAGGAGACAAATGTTAAAACACGCCCGAACACGTGATCGATGTAGCAGACTTTCGCTAGATTTGGATATCTGTACTATGTTCGCACTTCTGGAATGGAACGCAATGCTTTCAAAAATTTTCAAGTATATCTCAACCCATACTCTAATTGAAAAACAACGTTTGAGAAAAATTTGACAATATATTTACTTTCAAACGATAAATAATGTTGAAAATCAAACTGAGAAGCAACCCTACCAACCATGGCTATCCAGTTTTTATCAATTTCTTATCGATTTGAAAAACCATCTCTATTTTTTTCTCCTCCATACCAACACCAACGCATATTTATGGAATATATTTCCCAAACAAAAATCGTTCTCTTTTTTCGCTATTGCTACTCCTATGAGTGCGAATGAAAAAGTAGGATTTTAATAATTGAAAACCAAAATCATAACAAGGGGAAATTATTCAGCTGTTTCCATAAATTGAATTTTCTGTCAAAATAAAAATTAATTTTTTTATGTTTTTGGTCAACAATTGAAATTTCATTGAAAAAAAAGGTAAGTACTATAATTTCAAGCCTTTTAATGATAGTATTAATATTTCTAATACATTCTATGTTTTCGCAACTTTGATTTGAATTGCAGTTGAAAGGTTAGTGCCCAAAATTCAACAATATACAAATGTACATGCGCTTGTACATTTGTTGATTATACAGGGTAGCGCAAAAGTAATCCTCCTATCAGAAAATGCTATAAATTTTGCGATTGGCCCCTAAAGTCAGTTCTGTTTCGACATTTGTGTAGTAAACACATGCGAAATACACGTTAATAAACAATGTTACGCTACACTGCTCCAGAACGCGGAATATTGCTGACTATTTATTTCGGTCAGTGAAAAACGGTTGCTGCGCAAAAGTAATCCTCCTATCAGAAAATGTTATACATTTTGCGATTGGCCCCTAAAGTCAGTTCTGTTTTGACATTTGTGTAGTAAACACATGCGAAATACACGTTAATAAACAATGTTACGCTACACTGCTCCAGAACGCGGAATATTGCTGACTATTTATTTGACCAATAATCGGTCGGGGCCAAACGGTTACTGTGAATGGTGAGCGCTACAGAGCAATGATCAACGAGTTCTTTTTGCCGCAACTTGATGAATTGGGATTGGAAAACATGTGGTTCCAACAAGACGGTGCAACAGCACACACTGCACGTGCCACAACCGATATGCTGAACATCGGAAGCTTACTTTTGCGCCACCTTGTAGTTGTGGCCAAAGTGTGTTTAGTTGAGTGTACCTGACCAAGATCAGGATATATTTATGGTGTCACCACAATATACAAATGTACAAGCGCTTGTACATTTGTTTGCTATGGTTGTGGCCAAAGTGAGTTTACTTTAGTGTACCTGACCAAGACCAGGATATATTTATGGTGTCACCATAATATGCAAATGTACATGCGCTTGTACATTTGTTGATTATAGTTGTGGCCAAAGTGAGTTTAGTTTAGTGTGCCTGGCCAAGATCAGGATAAATTTATGGTGTCACCACAATATGCAATTGTACAAGCGCTTGTACATTTGTTTGCCATGGTTGTAGCCAAAGTGAGTTCAGTGTAGTGTACCTGACCAAGATCAGGATATATTTATGGTGTCACGACAATATACAATTGTACAAGCGCTTGTACATTTGTTTGCTATGGTTGTACCCAAAGTGAGTTCAGTGTAGTGTACCTGACCAAGATCAGGATATATCTATGGTGTCACCACAATATGCAATTGTACAAGCGCTTGTACATTTGTTTGCTATGGTTGTTGCCAAAGTGAGTTCAGTGTGGTGTACCTGACCAAGATCAAGATATATTTATGGTGTCACCATAATATGCAAATGTACATGCGCTTGTACATTTGTTGATTATAGTTGTGGCCAAAGTGAGTTTAGTTTAGTGTACCTGGCCAAGATCAGGATATATTTATGGTGTCACCACAAATGCAATTGTACAAGCGCTTGTAGATTTGTTTGCCATGGCTGTTGCCAAAGTGTGTTAAGTTTAGTGTACCTGGCCAAGATCAGGCCAATGTTATGGTGTCACCACAATATGCAATTGTACAAGCGCTTGTACATTTCTTTGCTATGGTTGTAGCCAAAGTGAGTTCAGTGTAGTGTACCTGACCAAGATCAGGATATATTTATGGTGTCACCACAATATGCAATTGTACAAGCGCTTGTACATTTCTTTGCTATGGTGGTAGCCAAAGTGAGTTCAGTGTAGTGTACCTGACCAAGATCAGGATATATTTATGGTGTCACGACAATATACAATTGTACACATTTGAATTCAAAATATCTGCTGATTGTTTCAGCCTCTTAGATATGGTCAAAAGAATTTTGGGAATAGGTGATGCGTCGATTCGAATTTTCGAAGGTGTTTTCTACCTCAATATCGGTTTCTAACGTATTTTTTCTGTAAGGGTGGAATAAAAGCATTCGATCTGTCAGTTAACAAAACTTTTATATGGAGGAGTTTTATATGTTAGAATGCCGAGGGTATCTTCGATCATGAAGGTAATGGATTCGGAATTGAGGATAGTCTTATTGTCGATAGCTATGGCTTCTGGAACGCCAAATTGGAATAAGAGTTCGCGAAGGGACTGTTTTACATGTTCTACTGCTCTAGATTTTATTATGTTAGTCTGAAAATATTTCGAAAATTTATCGATGGCAGCTAGTATTAGGTTTTTTTCAGTCATGTAGATGTCGACGTAAAGAATGTGTCCTGGGTTCTGTGGTAATGGAGTATTTCTTAGTTCGGGCTTATTGAGATGGCGGTCGTATTTATTCTCTTTACATACTAAACCGCGGCCGCCGTGGTGTGAAGGTAGTGTTGCCGGCCTACCACACCGAAGGTCCATGGTTCGAGCCCTGGTACAGATAACATCAAAAGTGATTTGAAAAAAAGTTTTTCAAAAACGGAGTCGCCCCTCGGCAGTGGTTTGGCAAACTCTCCGAGTGTATTTCTGCCATGACAGGCTTCTCAGCAAAAATTCGTCTCCTTTGTAGATGCCGTTCGGAGTCGGCAAAAAACTGTAGGTCCCACCAATTTGTAGGGAACATTCAAATCGGCACACCACACATTGGAAGAGAAGCTTGGCGCAAAAATCTCTTAGGAGGTTTATGATGATATACCTGTTGTATATCGCGCCATAGAGAGATAGAGACATACTAAACAGTCCTTGATGGTATTTTTTATTATTTTAGAAATGGTTGGGAAAAAGTAGGTTTATAAAATTTGAATTTTATTTTCGCACTGATTACGGTGTGCTCTTCGATGGGTTTTTATGCATTCCCACAACAGCCGGTTCTATCGTACCGAAATGACCCAGGGGTTTTACCCGGCTAAGGGCTGTTATTTCAGTGTAACCCTGTCCAATCTTTCCCGTCCCACCCTTAAATTGTCATCCTCGGAGCAAGCCCTGGCAGCTGGGTTGCTCCATTGTCTCTTGTAACGGGCTGGGGTCGAACCCAACCCTGGACCAAGAGATTGGATCCGCCGTGTTTGCTGGAAGAAAATAAATTTATATTAAACGGTCGCATTCGGTTCAATGCGCCAAGTGTAAGAGTGCCTACATAAATCTGGATGCTCAGGGCTTAACCCTGCCATCCACAGACCCCGTACTTTCTTTAGTACTTTCGAGGCACCATGCTGTACACGCCTAAGGCGTCCCGCTGTACTCGTCGCTCTAGCCACAATGATGGCTTAGTCTACACGACTGGCAGCACTGCTGCCATTCCCGCCTCACCCACTCCCGACTGTCGCTCACGCTCACCAGCGTCTCCATCTCGCACGGCCACTCAACACTTCTATCCGCTCTGGAATAGGCCTGATATGAGCATCGCCGATCGTCAGTCCCTCTTTCTCTGTCCCCAATGGCCCCCCTGCTTCCAGCCTGCACGTGGACCAGCACCTTCTGGTACCTTTCACTACGTGCACCGTTTGTCGGCAAAGATTATATACGCCTGCGACATCGGTCAAGTGCAACCTTGCCTTGGCCTGTGTCACACCCTTATGTGCTCTGGGCTCGCAAACGGTTACCTCTGGACGGATACGTTCATAGCCCCCTGTTGCAGTACACAGCCGCCTTCCACGTCCGACAACAACGGCCATGGCGCTGTCAGCTCTAGACTGCGACATAGTTTAGGCCTTAGCCTACCTCCACTTAGGCAAGCGCATCCGTCCCTCACGCCTAGCATGTACCCCCTCCTACTCGCTTCAAAATTTCACAGCTGAGCTGTAACGGATTAGCTGGAAAGATCGCGGAGATAACTGACTCTATGAAGTCGCACAACATCAAAATCGTCTCGATACAAGAGACAAAATTGAACACAAGATCGGACTTACGAACTTGTGATGGGTATAATGTAAATTTTCAAACTATATGTTTTACTTTATTGAGCTCTGTTAGAAGACTGAACTTAACAGCTAACAAAAACTTAAATCTAGCCCTTACGTCCCGTCATCGCTACCGCAGCCGCAAACGACAGCGCTGCCTCCCACATCACTCACTTCATTCGATTTTAGTTGCAGGTGTTCATCCAGACTCTAAAAGCTAACAAAAACTTAAATCTAGCCCTAACGTCCCGTCATCGCTACCGCAGCCGCAAACGACCGCGCTGCCTCCCACATCACTCACTTCATTCGATTTTAGTTGCAGGTGTTCATCCAGACGCTGTGTTAGCACAAATAGATTCCCACGATTTGTGTGAACCGCCCGTGCCTGATAGCTGGTTGAGTTAGATATTTGAGACAGTTAACGATAACTACGATTTTGTGTGAAGCGTTGTGCTTGCCAGCTGGCTGATGTAGATATTTGAGATAGCTTCCTCCCCCCTTAAGTAAGGGCCGTCCTCGGTCCTTCTTAATTTCTTGATGACATTTTGAAGATCACGCTGTTTTCGTTTTTTCAGAAGGTTTCGTTTCAGCTTTATAATGACGTAACAAGTTGCAATGATTATTAAAATTATACCGCCTGACAGTACGGGTTGCGTTACTATTATGTAGGGTTGCGTTACTGTTATGTAGCGGAAATTTTCGACGGTTAGCTTATGTAAAAACGGCAATCTAAGTATTTCCCGGTGACCAGTAATATTTAATAAAGGCGATGTCGCTATACCTGGTTGTCTCTTTGGTAGAGTATTACGATTCACAAACATGGTTCCATTGATCCAAACCTTGTTGTTGAATGTGAACAAGTGCGTTCCAGATATGATTTTCTCTGTACCATCCACTTCTATCATGTTTGCTGATCTGTCATTAATTATAACTATGCCTTCATCGATTATTATTACCGGGTGTCGGTGATCTGGTTGAGTACTGCAGTGCGCTTTTATTCCCGAATGTAACTGTTGTCCGCATGTCTCATTGCTTGACTCCCTGCAGAAGGTTGCGTTTGCTGTTGTTCTGCAAACATTAACTGCTATTATGCAACTATCGCACTCTGCCACTATGTTGTTATAGATATAGAAGATAGAGTATTATGCCATTATGCGAGACGGGAAAAATACTAATCTTCTTACATGCTAATATAGGTCTAGGATATTTTATGATGAAATGTAATATATTTTCATTTTATAAAATCTTAACACTGGATACATCCATTAATTCTGTTATACTAACATTTGTGAATTGCTTGTTAATTATCGACTTTGAATCGTTATCATGAAGAATTGCCGAATTTATAACATTAATTTTGTATTTCAGTTATTAAAATTCTATTACGCGTCATTAAAGTTTCATATAGATGAGATTTATCAAATTGTTCCTCTTTCGTGTTTGCTACGATAATGTTCACTCTGTATGTTAATTTTTCAATTTGATCCTGAAATTTTTTGTTTATTACGATTTGAGAATTGTTTGACTCAATTAGCTGAAGTTGATTGAACTTAGCGTGTTCAAAATCGTCGAAATCAGGAGTGCCAGCTATTACTTTTAATGCCGTTCCTAGGAAGTTCAAACTCCTCGCTTGTCTATGATGTATGCTTATAGCCGTCAGAAGTGTATTCAAATGCTTGGTGTCGAACTCCAAAATTTTCTTTAGGTGTGCCTGTGGGAAATCCCTAGCCAATTTAGTGGTCTCGACTACAATTTCGGTATATAAAGTTAAGTTAGTCGTGTATCTGAGGTAGCCGTAGTCCTGCCAAAGAATAACCTATCCATCTATAGCAAGAATATATTTCGAGTGAGTGTAATCGGTTAGCCTCGTGCTCACAGTTTACATGAATGCGATCATCAAAA
Organism: Merzomyia westermanni; assembly: GCA_949987695.1. Lineage (NCBI taxonomy): Eukaryota > Metazoa > Arthropoda > Insecta > Diptera > Tephritidae > Merzomyia > Merzomyia westermanni. Next base: position 99,933,707 of record OX465288.1, on the reverse strand, counting down.
GGGAGATCCTGGAAAACGTTTTCTTCATTAACACTTTATTTCATATCTATTTTAAGTTGTCATTATGGACCACCCTCCCTTTTATGAGAACGGCTGTCCCCAAGTCGGCTTCTACCATTTACTCCGCGCACAGAGGTGTAAGCTTATTTCCTAACCTCCTGTTTGTTTTTACTAGTACCTTTTCTCCCACTTTAAAAGTTCTATCTCGTCTTGATTGATTGTGTTTCTCTAATTGAACCTCTTGAGCTCTTTTAACTTTATCTTTTATTTGTTCCTTATACTCGTCTGGTGCTGAGGGAATTATATCAATTGGTTTCTGGTCAGTGACCGAATGAATGGTTTTATTGTATTCAATTGTAGCCTGTATTATTAATTCAACTGTGTCTTCAATTTTTCTTTCAAGTTTGAGACACCTTGCAATTTCCAACAAGGTGCTGTGCAATCGTTCAACCTGTCCGTTTGAAGTGCTGTGTAAGGGTGGGGCGTTTACTATGTGCACATCGAAACGCTTTAGCAAAATTGATCTTATAGTCTCAGAATTTAAAGATGCTTCATTGCCACAAAAAATGGTTTTTGTCTTAGGAAAAATATTCATTAATTGTAAAATCGGGATTTTTACATCTACTATAGTACGAGAAGCTATCGGTTGGACCATTGCAAACTTAGAAAACTTATCTACGCAAGTTAGGAAGTATTTTTTATCCGTTGAAAATATATCAATGTGCAAAACATCGCGCGCATATGAAGGGATTGGGGTTTTACCGATTAATTGTTTTTTCGGGTGTCGGTCGTATTTAGCTTTTGAACATATTTTACAATTTGCTACAATCTCGGTTGACAATTTTGTCATCTTCGGGAAGAAATAGTCACACAAAATTTGTTTAGTATTTTCTTGATCCGTAATTACAATTTCTCTTTGTTCATTTACATCGAAAATATCTGTTACGAATCTTTACCGAAGCATACCAGAACTTTGTTGTTGGAAACAACTCAACGAGATGATGCTGGATATGCGCTAATACGGACAATTCACAATTAATTGCATTAACAACGTCCGGTTTAACTACATTTTGGATTGATTCTACTAGTGAATCTCTATTTGAAAAATATATAAAATGACGCGTCTTCTTTCCAAATATGATGAAAGTGCGCTTCTTCTAAAAAAATTTGACTTCTATAACAGTTTATCCGTTGCTTCTATTGTATACTCGTAAATTAAAGAAAGTTAGCTATGAACTGTGGCAGCGACCGAATCGGGGCTGTCTTCAAGATAATGAATCCTCTGCCGCGACAATGCGTCAGCAACAAAGTTTTCTTTTCCTGGTTTATAGAAAATGTTGGCATTATGCTCGTCTATAAATGCTTTTCAGCGTTTAATTTTCGCATTTAGGTTTCGCTCTGAAACCGCAAATGTGAGAGGCTGATAGTCGGTATAAATATTGAGATTTTTTTACCCCGTAAAGGTAGTTCTGGAGATTTTTTAAGGCTCATACTATGGCCAATAGTTCTCTTTCATTGGTTGCGAATTGCAACTCTCTATCTTTCAGTGTTCTGGAAATCATTGTTATGAGCTTTCCATTCTGAGATAAAACTGCTACCAGACCCTGTGATGAAGCGTCCGTTGTTAGATCAAAAGGCTTCCCAAAATCCGGATAGAGCAACATAACATCTTCCGATATTAATATTTCTTTCAATTTATTAAAGGCTTGTAATTGCCTGTCATTAAGTTTAACTAAAATTTTGACTGTTGAGCACTAACTCTACCATTTTCACCCTTTACGATGTCAGATAGTGGTTTTGCTATTGAAGCAAAATCCTTGATGAAGCAGCGATAATAGCTGGCTAAGCCCAAAACTGATCTTATTCCAAACAAAGTAGAAGGTTCGTTATAGTCTCGAATAGCCTCCACCTTAGTCGGACTTGCTTTGATTCGCCTCTTGACACCGTGAAACCGAGGTATTCTACACTTGTTTAAAAAAAAATTTGACTTTTCGCGTGAGACCCTCATATTTGCCTCATACAAATTACGCAGTACCCGGCAATGTGCTTTACGTGGTCTGCTTCATTTTCCGAGAAAATTATTACGTCATCGACGTAGACGTAACAAGTTTTGCCTATTTGCTCACGAAGGACATCGTCTATGGCCCTCTGAAAAATGCTTGGCGCATTCTTCAATCCAAATGGTAGTCGACAAAACTCGTATTTCCCACCATTTACCGAGAATGCGGTTTTCTCGCGATCCGGCTCCGCGAGTTCAATTTGATGAAACCCTGATTTTATGTCGAGGGTTGTAAAATATTTTGCTCTACCCAGATTCGACAATATTACTGTAACATTGGGAATGGGGTATTTATCAGCTTCCGGAAGTCTATCACTAGACGTTTTTTCTTATTGCCCAATTCGTCGCTACCCTTTTTACCAACAACCTAAATGGGTTTGTTAAAAGGAGACCTAGATGCGCGAATTATTCCATTTTTCAATAGATTCTTTATTTCACTGTTTACAAAGTCAGCGACACCCATTGGGTATGGGTACATTTTTGAATACACCGGGTTGCTATCTTCGGCGCGAATGGTAGCAACAATATTGGTGTTAAAAGGCAGTGCTTCATCGGGATCCGCAAAAGCTTTAGCCCTAGTTTTCATCATTTTACAAAAATCAGCTTTTACCGATTGAGGAACTTCAAAGTCCTCTCTCTCTCTCTCTATGGCGCGATATACAACAGGTATATCATCATAAACCTCCTAAGAGATTTTTGCGCCAAGCTTCTCTTCCAATTTGTGGTGTGCCGATTTGAATTTTCCCTACAAATTGGTGGGACCTACAGTTTTTTGCCGACTCCGAACGGCATCTACAAAGGAGACGAATTTTTGCTGAGAAGCCTGTCATGGCAGAAATACACTCGAAGAGTTTGCCAAACCACTGCCGAGGGGCGACCCCGTTTTGAAAAACTTTTTTCAAATCACTTTTGATGTTACCTGTACCAGGGTTCGAGCCATGGACCTTCGGTGTGGTAGGCCGGCAACACTACCTTCACACCACGGCGGCCGATGTCCTCTACCTTTGTAAAATTCACGTCCCCGCACTTATAAAACTGAATTTTTTCAAATCCAGCATTAAATTGGATTCGTTTTTCTTTTAGATTAATGGTAGCCCTTGCCTGCGTTGGCAGATCAAGGACCATAATTCCATCAAAGGTTTCGAGATCTGAAAAAAGCACTCCTTATACCGAAGAAAGTAAGATCACATTTATATTTAATGTTATTGAATCCATGTATTGACTTTACTTGGAAGGATTCGTCCACGGGTACGACGTCTACCATTCCATCTAAAAACTTAGCGGTCCTTCCTGCTGCTGTACGCTGTAGAAATGGCAGCAGGGACCTTCCTCTAAAAAATGTAAGGGTTCTATCTCCGAAGCTTCAGCTTCTACTACTTATGACTCCGATAATTTTTCGTAGTCCCAATTTTCTTCATTCTCAGGATTGTTTTCCTGAGATATATGATTGATTCTTTGTCGTCTTTGTCCTGACTGTCTTTCGGAACCATATGGTCTTTTAATTCCCTGATTCACATTGAAACTATTACTATTAACGTTTTGCCGTGGATAGTTTGTTGGCCGCCGAAAACGGGAAGACGTTGGATCAACGTCCATTTTTTCTACCGGTTGCACAATATTAGTGTCTTGTCTTCGAGTATAATAAGGATTTTTACCCTGTTCTTGTGCATTATTAAAATTTCTATTATTGTTTCCGTTCCTTGATTGATTACGCGGACTATCACTATCTTGAGTCTGAACCCTACTCTCCAAATTCTTCGCATAGTTCGTGGCGAACAAATACCTCTCATGATTAGACTCAACTTCTTGAGCCAATGCGAGAGCGGCCGCCAAATCCCTAGGATGCGACGCTAACAAGACATCGCTAGGGGGTTCCTTAGCCCAGATATGAAAAGCCGAAGCGCGTCCGCCCTATATTTTCCGTTAATAGAATTCGCCAACCCACCTTCGTATGTCATTATTGTTTTGCTCGTTAGCAACGTAAGCTTTTTCTCAATTTCGTCATAATATTGCAAGACGATCAGATTTCCCTGTCTTAATGTGCTGAGTTCCTGCTCAATTAAATATATTGGCCTTTTATCGGCATATGCAAAATCTAGACGGGCTATTATAGCCTTAAAATTTAATGCTGTATTAAAAGAGGCCAATACCGAATCAGCGGCACCCCGAACCTTATTGCTTATTATCCCTAAAGCTTGGTAGTGTCGCGAACTGCCATTATATTTCTCAAAAGGTTTATAAGCGGAGTGTGCCGCCTGTCGCCATGACACATACCGCTCTTGTTTGCCCTCAAATTCAGGCATTGATTTTACTATATCTAGCGGCTCCTCACACTTAATGCCCTCAATTATTTTAACATCTTCATATGTTTTAAGTTCTGATGTGTTTAGGTTCACAACAGAAATTCTCTGCGTTAGCTCCCGTAATCTTCCTTCAAACTCGTTCCTTTGAACGTCTAATGCTGCATTCACTGTTGCTCCGTTTGTGTGACACTTATTTGTAACTCTTCAAAATTTTCAATTACCCTATCGATATCACTCATCAAAATTTTCACTAATCAAATTTTGTTCACTTTTGTGTTTTTCAGAACTACAATTAAACAAGCAAACACTTACATTTTTTTTATGGTAATTCTATAAGTTGGGTTATGTTCCTCGTCCTTGACTCCTTTGAGCTGATGTAATATCTTCGATGACAATGTCGTACGGGCGATGTTCAATAAATTGTGTGCAGTTCTCCAAAACCTTTTAGTCTCAATACTGCGTCGACAACTAAACTTGAGACGAACTCCTTTGTGCCCCACGTTGGGCCCCAATTTTCAAATTATATGTTTTACTTTATTGAGCTCCGCTAGAAGACTGAACTTAAAAGCTAATAAAAACTTAAATCTAGCCCTAAAGTCCCGTCATCGCTGCCGCAGCCGCAAACGACCGCGCTGCCTCCCACATCACTCACTTCATTCGATTTTAGTTGCAGGTGTTCTTCCAGACGCTGTGTCAGCACAAATAGATTCCCACGATTTGTGTGAACCGCCCGTGTCTGATAGCTGGTTGAGTTAGATATTTGACATAGTTAACGGTAACTACGATTTTGTGTGAAGCGTTGTGCTTGCCAGCTGGCTGATTTAGATATTTGAGATAGCTTATGATAACTTGTACATCGAAAAGACCGTCCCAGCGGTCATAGGGGTGGCCTTGCGTTCATTACACATCACTCTGTACAATATAATATATTTTCCCCTGACGTCGACGCCAGGGACTCTACCTTAGATTGCCAAGGCTTAGTAGTTCGCTCAGGCGACGTCGACCTGCAAATTATAAACATCTACATTCCCCCTGCCACGTGTTGTCTTAAAGATTTTCAACCCGACATTAGTGCGTTGCTAAGAAGCGACAACCGTCTAATCCTAGGCGACTTCAACGCACATCAGGATCTCTGGCACTCCAACTTGCCAGCAGACAGCAGATTACACGCAATTGCAGACCAAATAGACAACTCAGCATTCTGTACAGTCAATGGAGATGCCCCCACCAGGGTGGCAGGTAACTACCACAGTTCGCCAGACATCTCCATAGCGAGCGCAGGCCTAATTAACTTTGTCATCTGGCGACCGACTTCATAACGACTGATAAGCTAACATACATTAACTTCACCAAAGCGGACTAGGACCGCTTTATGGACTATACAGAGCGCTTTCGCTGCCTTACCCACTCCGACAGACGTACGCAAAGGTGAAAGAGAGTTTCGCCAGGTCATTGATTCGGCCTCAGGCCACTTTATTCCTGCTGGTAGAATACCAGAAATTCGTCCGAATTTTCCTGCAGAAGCTGCGGCGATGGCAAGAGAACGTAACCAAGTGAGACCCATCAATCCCGCAGATCCCAGAATCAAAGATCTCAATCCGGAAATTCATAGGAGAGTCAACGAAAACAAACTGACTAAGTGGAAACAACATCTCGAGGCATGCAACCTCGCCGGCGGAGTCGGCAAATTATGGTCGACTGTCAAGGCCCTATCCAATCCGACCAACTACAATGACATGGTCGCCATTGCATTCAACGACAGCGTCAAATCGGACGCCAGGAAATGCGCGAGCTTCTTTTTCCGGCTGTTTATAATGCATTCACCTGCGGATAGGACTAAGAGAAGAGTCATCCGACTTGCGCACAAACACTCCACTGCGCATGTTGCCGTCTCAGTCGCAGAGGTCAAAGAAGCCATAATAAAGGCAAAACCCACAAAATCCATCGAACCCGACGAAATCGCCATGAAGATGATCAAACACCTAGGCCACGAGGGACAGAGGTATTCAGCGGCTCTTTTCAACCTCTCTTTAACTACTTTCGTCATACCTGAGATATGGAAACAGGCGATTGTAGTTCCCCTACTAAAAGCAGGGAAGCCGGCGAACCAAGGAGATTCTTACCGTCTGATATCCCTCCGTTAGCCGGTTGCGAAATTACTAGAGACCATTCTGCTCCCTCACTTTATTGCAAATCTGAAATTGGCCGATCACCAGCATGGTTTCCGCAAATCTCAAAGCGACACATCCGCTTTGAGTGCCATTAAAACACAGATAATTTATGGTTTGAATCAACACCCCACCAAACCATAGGACGGTTCTCGTGGCACTTGACCTATCAAATGCATTCGATACGGTCAACCACGCCACACTCCTTCGAGACCTGGAAGAGACACCGCTCACTGCCGGCCTTAAAGGTGGACCGCTAATTACCTCAATGGTCGACAGGCATCAGTCAAATTCAGGAACAAGAAATCTAGGCCACGAAGAATAAAACAAGGGGTGCCTCAAGGTGGTGTTCTCTCTCCCCTTTTGTTTAATTTCTCTATTTCGAGACTTTTCCCACGCACCAGAGGGAGTCTCCATTGTTTCTTACGCGGACGATAATGGCCTCGGGCAAGGGTCCCTTCATTGACGAACTCTGTACTTGAATCAACGGTTACCTCCGTGACCTTTCCAGCTTCTTCACCGAGCGAAATCTGACCCTATCTCCGACTAAATCGACGGCGACCCTGTTTACGAAAATCTTGGGTGGGACGTTTGACAACGGCCTCACCTTCGCTGGTCATGCCACCGCAATAGCTTCAAAGGTACAGAGCCGCAATAAGAGCCCCAAGTCACTGGCCATCAGTACTTGGAGAAAAGACAAAGAAACATTGCTTGCTACATATGCGGCTATTGGCCGACCGGGTATTGACTACGCTGCGCCCATATGGTCGCCTAACCTTGCTGACACCAACTGGAGGAAATTGCAAGTCTGCCAAAACACCGCCATCAGAACTGCTAAGGGATGTCTGCTTACGTCATCTGAGTCTCAAGAGCACGAGGAACTTTTGAGTAGACAGTGCCTTCTGAACTGTCATAAACCCGTTCATCCAAATCGACATCTTTTGGATGTAGCACCGCCCCCAAGAGACATAAGGAGACATCTTCGTAAGCACTACGATGAGATCCGGCACCATATCTCTTTGCCGTTTGATCTGCCGAACCATAAACGGGCTCTAAATGACCTCCACACCGAGTCGGTAGACAGATCCCTCATATCTCGGCCTGTGAATCCCGTTATCAATACTCAGCCACCTGGATTGGCTGAAGAGGAGCGTGTACTTCCGAGGGAGACTAGAGTCATGCTAGCACAACTTCGCTCTGGATATTGTAATGGGCTAAACTCTTACTTATCCAGACTAAACCCCAACATACCAAACACATGTCCTGCATGTTCTATGTTCCCTCATGATACCAAACATCTCTTCTCCTGTTCAGTCGAACCTACTCTTCTAACACCTACATCACTCTGGTCCAACCCTGTGGAAACTGCGCGTTTCCTCGGACTTCCGTTAGAAGAGCCTGATGACAATTTAGAGTGATCGAGCCCATTGGGCAGGGCGAAGCACTGTTAACCACAACAACAACAGGGGGTTTTATGAGAATTTCCTCTTGCTCTGGTTCGCTTATAATGTCCTGTACCTGTTTTTGGGTGAATCTTATTTTATGGGATCTAAAATGGATGGGATACATTTCTTGGATTTTTCCCATTACTGAGTTCTCGGTTTTTATACAATTAATAACTGATGGGTTTAAATAACGCTTTAGCAGATTTATGAGCTTGGAAATATCGTAATGTGGTTCCTCCATAATGTGTCTACGGTAGGTCGGAAAAATAATTTTGAGCTTTTATGTTGACTTTGGGGCTACTTTGTTACGGCAGCCTGTGGGTTAATGCAACAATAAAGATGGTCGAATGTCTATGTTTTTGTAGGTGCGCTAACAGCAACAGATTCATGTTATCCCTGCAAAAATTGTGTGACTAATCTCTAAAGAGAGCGATCCGCGATTAATCCCTTTAGTCTACAGTTGGCTATAATTCAATATACATAACTAAATTTTTATTTGTGTAGCATGCTTATAGGGGTGTAAGTCAATTTCAGTTTTTGTAGCATACCTATAGGAGTTTAAAGTACCCGTTTGGGTAAAAAGTGGATTAGTCCTTTCGTACCCGTTCGGGTATAAATGGGTACAATTGGTCTCTCCATAGGACATGCTCAAACAAATGTGAACAGTTCAACCCATACAAAGTGATCAGAACTGGCATTAGTCGCATCCTCCTTTGCGACTCGTCCTGGATTGATCCTAGACTAATCGCATTTTTTGCAGGGATATGTTTTAGTAACTGGAAGAAAGCAAACACAAGTATATAGATGTAGGAACATGTATCTGATAGTATGCGTGAAGTTTTTCGTGAAAGTTTATATCTGTATAATCTCTTCAATGTATTTGTGTCTCTCATCTTTGAGTGAAAATGGAAAGCGATAATTATTCGTCTATGGGGTACGATCGCCAAACGAATCCATGACAGGTTTCAAATTTGAAGTTGAGCCAAGTGTGAATACAAGTCAGTATCCGTGTGCCTTATTTTGGTTTAATTGGAGTGTTTGTACAGTGGTAACGGGCTTTGAATATACCGGTCCCTGAAAGAACCGGAATACAGCGTCCTGTTTAGCTCTCAATGCTAGAGGTGAGTTCCCTAAACCAACCCTTTGTGATCGTATTAAAATATATATATAAATTAAAACTAAAATGAACCATACATAAATAAAAATAAAATTAATAAATTAAAATTAACATACACTAATTTAATACATCAAATTTAAATAAAGAGAACGTAAATCTTTTAAAGATATGTATATCTATGCATGCCTCCTATAGGTTCATGAACCAATAAGAGAAAATGAAAGCCTCGTTTAGGGTTGGGGTCAAAATTCTGCTTTTTTGGAAATTCTGCATTCATAATTCCGGAAGTCGAAACACCGGTAATCAAAATTATGGAAGTCAATACTCTGGAATCCAAAATTCTGGATAACGAAATTCTGAAAGGCAAAATTCTGGATAACGAAATTCTTAAAAGCAAAATTCTGTAATCATATGTTTTATAGCCTAGTAAGTAGTTTTTTACAATTGCATGATTGTGTTTGTTATTGTTATTGCTTTGTTTGTTGTTGTTCATTTACTGTTTTGTACTACCATAATGATTTAGTTTGCTATGTACCTACATATATATGTACATACTAAGCAATGTGTTACTGCAATTTCATTAATAAACACGTGCTAAATATTTTTGTGAAATAATTGCTTTATGATGGAAAATATAACTGTGGTAAAGTCCAATAAAGGAAAAGACATGTTTATATAAAAACACGATTTTGCTCAAATTTTTGGGAAAAAATTTCCAGAATTGATTCTGGAAAACGTAAATTCCGGAATTATGAAAAACCAGAATTTTGAAATACAACCAAAAAAAGCTAAGGGAGTGCGGAATTCCGATTTCCAGAATTTTGTCGACCCAGAAGGGCGATCCTGCAAACTGCGCCAACTATCGCGGAATCAGCCTTTTGAATATCGCATATAAGGTCCTATCAAGCGTATTGTGCGAAAGACTGAAACCTGATGTGAACAGACTGATTGGACCTTATCAGTGTGGCTTCAGACCTGGTAAATCTACCATCGACCAGATTTTTACAATACGCCAAATCTTGGAAAAAACCCGTGAAAAAAGAATCGACACGCATCATCTCTTTGTTGATTTTAAAGCCGCTTTCGATAGCATGAAAAGGAGCTGCCTATATGCCGCTATGTCTGAATTTGGTTTCCCCGCAAAACTTATACGGCTATGCAAAATGACCTTGAGCAACACCGCCAGCTCGGTCAGAATTGGGAAGTACCTCTCCGAGCCGTTCGAAACTAAACGAGGTTTCAGACAGGGTGACCCCCTATCGTGCGATTTCTTTAATTTAATGCTGGAGAAAATAATACAAGCTGCAGAACTTAACCGCGCTGGAACAATATTTTATAAAAGCGTCCAACTGTTGGCATATGCTGACGATATTGATATCATTGGCCTTAACAACCGCGCCGTAACTTCTGCTTACTCCAAATTAGAAAAAGAAGCGGAGAAAATGGGATTGGTGGTGAACGAGGGCAAAACGAAGTACCTTCTGTCATCATGCAAAGAGTCAGCGCATTCGCGCCTTGGCAACCAAGCCACTGTTGGCAGCAATAATTTCGAAATAGTAAAGGACTTCGTTTACCTGGGAACCAGCATTAATACCAACAATAATGTTAGCCTAGAAATCCGACGAAGAATCACTCTTGCAAACAAATGCTACTTCGGACTGAGTAGGCAATTGAAAAGTAAAGTCCTCTCTCGACGAACGAAAATAACACTCTACAAGTCACTCATCGCACCCGTCCTGCTATATGGTGCAGAAGCGTGGACACTAACAACATCTGATGAGGCGGCTCTGGGAGTATTCGAGAGAAAGGTTCTTCGAAAGATTTGTGGACCTCTACGCGTTGGCGACGGCGAGTACCGAAGAAGATTTAATGATGAGCTGTATGAACTTTACGCAGACGCCGACATACTTCAGCGAATTAAAACACAGCGGCTCCGCTGGCTAGGCCACGTAGTGCGAATGAGCGAAGATGCTCCAGCCCAGAAGGTATTCTTATCGGCACCCGCCGGTGGAAGCAGAGGAAGAGGGAGACCACCACTCCGATGGAAGGACCAAGTGGAGACCGATTTGCGATCGCGCGGTGTTTCCAATTGGCGCCAGTTGGCGCAACGAAGAAACGACTGGCGAGCTATGTTGGACGGTCAAAATCGCCCAGGCGGTTAGATGACCATTTAAAAAAAAAAAAAAAAAGAATTTTGGTTCCGGAATTTTGACTTCAGAATTTTAATTTTAGAATTTTGACCGTTTCCCCCTCGTTTACATGTATCCGTTTTGTTCTTTCGTTTTTGTATCTAGACCCTAAAGTCCTTTCTTTTACCCCTATAGGAAACTGATAGACAGACAGTTTAAACCAGAACCTATAGAAGCAGCAGTTGAAGAAGAAAATAAGGGGAAAACAACAACACAATACCCACAAGTTACATAAAGGCTGCATATAAACGTCGCTGGACGACACGTCAGAGGCAGTGATACCCACCCCTTCCTGGTCCAGCGGCATTCCGTCATCACACAGAGGTGCAGCATGCGACAATAGAAAAGAACAGCGCAAGGAGAAAAACACAAACGAAAGAGGAGGACTTTTGGATCGCTACGCACCCTAATATTCTTTTTAGTTAATTTGCCTTCCGCTTGTTGTTGACCGTTTGTTTTATATATTTTTATTTCAATCCCATACAACTTTCTTTGGGTTAATTTAACTTCAAATCTAAATTTTTTTCCTTTTTTTTTGAGTCTGTGCATTATCAATTTTACTTATTCCCACATCTGTTTATAATCATCGAAACTTTTGTAGTCGCATCGGTTTTTTTTTCTCGATTTTGGGTTTGCCAATTACCAATTTCTTTTACCACTTCCATACACTCTACCTTCCTCCACCTTCCTTTTCCTACCGAATGCATAAGCTTCAACTCTAGTTATAGTTTCTTTTGCTACTTTTGTAGTAAGGAAAGGGCTGCCTTCGACTGTGCCGAAGACTTTATACCTTTCATGAATACGCATTAAGTGTCCGATCCTTACTCACATTTAGTAAAAACTCTGCAAAACTGATCATTTAAAGATACATAGCCCAAATCCCATCTATCGGAACAATCGATTGTATGGGAGCTATATGTTATGTTTGTCCGATCTGGGTGATTTTTATCTAAAAAGTACCAAACCTGCGAGATTTTACGTTCCTAGCCTTTTAATTGCAAAATTTATAGCCCAAAAACCCATTTATCGAAACAATCGATTGTATGGGAGCTATATGTTATGTTAGTCCGATCTGAGTGATTTTCACTACACACATAAAATATCTAAAAAGTACCAAACCTGCAAAATTTTACGTTCCTAGCTTTTTAATTGCAAAATCTATAGCGCAAAACCCATTTATCGAAACTATCGATTGTATGGGAGCTATATGTTATGTTGGTCCGATCTGGGTGATTTTCAATACACACATAAAATATATAAAAAGTCCCAAACCTGCAAAATTTTACGTTCCTAGCTTTTTAATTGCGAAATTTATAGCCCAAAACCCATTTATCGAAACTATCGATTGTATGGCAGCTATGCATTGTATTGCTCCGATCTTGCTGATTCCGACAAATGATTAAACTCATGCAAAATGGCGGCCCCATACCAAAGTACATCAAGATATCTCAGACATGACTAAATCGACTCAGCTCATCGCCATGATCATTTCGGTATACTTATTGGTGGGTCTATCTCTTTTTCTTCTCATACTTACAAACATCGGACCAAAGTTATAATACCATTTCATGTTTATGAAAGGTATAATTAGCCACTTGTTGCTTTGATTCGGGGCGCAGCCGCGTGCCCGAATAACTTAATTTTCCTAGTTTGTCACCTCTCTCACCTACTAACGAGTAGTGGAAAGCTTCCAACATTGTGTATACGTATGTATGGTTTTTTTTACATCGACCCTCTCTCTCCGCGACACAGGCGCCTCTGTCCGAGGAAAAGATCGGTGAGTGCTAGTATTTAAGATATATTGTTAGCAAAACTAATATGACGATAAACATACGTATATAAAATAAATAGAAAAAGAAAACTATTTTGGAAGTCAGGAGAGACCAAGAAACTATTAGAGTACAGTGGCGGTCCGATAAAGTTTGCTAAGGTCGTTTTAGTTTAATAGTTAAGTTAAATATTTTTCCTTTATACCAACAATTTTTGTTGATTTACGGCCTGTACATTTTCAAGTATTCATGAAACAAGCTCAAGGCCAAGACTAATAATTTTTCACTTTTTGAGTTTTTATGAAAATTATTGATGTTTTTATTTTTTAATAACAATTTTTAATTAGTTATTAAAAGTTGTTTTTTTTTTTTTTTAATTGAATAGATTAGGAGAAATGTTTAGAGACAACTGCCATAGCTTTTCTTATAGATCCATTTCGGAAGCTGCTAAGCTTCTTCATTAGAGAAATTTTGGCACGCATTGCTAACTATTCAGCTAACGATACGCTGGTTTTGATGTCATCTAAACTCCTAGTTCTATTCTTCTTTACCATATGCATGAACCACTTCCGCCATTTGACAGTTAGGTTTAATCAGCAGAACTGCCTTACCGCGTGAGTTACGTAACTTGGCCATTGTGCTCCAACAGAAAACCGAATTAAGGTTGACTGGTCAGCGTAACGCTACAACCAACAAAATACTTCAGTGCATTGTACCATCGTATTGCACAATAATAAAGAATTTGTCAATTAGGAAGTAATAATAAGTACAACGACAGCCAATAATTTCAATTGAACAATAAGCAAATCAATTTTGCTGAATTAGCTTAATAAGTTAATAAAATAGCTCGTAAGAACTTCTTGTATTCAGAAATGTAATTTCATTTACTCAATAAAGAACGTCTCAACGCTATTAAAATATATTTTTTTAGTTTGCGACACACTGCAAAACCTGTATGGCGCAGTCTCGGAAATCAACTCTAAAGAATTGATAACGAACAGGTTTCAACTTAAGTTGAAAAGTAGTTAAGTACAGTGAAAAGGATACAAATCTTTTTCCGGGCTAAATTCTTAAGAATTAGTCAAATACAATCGTGAAAAAACTTTACAAAACTTCCGCATTAAACGAAGTTAAATACGAAAACGGTTAAAAACCGCATATTGTGAAAAGCCCTTCAAAAATAAAAGGAAGCATGTGAAATAAAAAGGATGCAAGTGAAATAAAAGGCAGATCTTCAAATAACACAAGCTCAATAATATCGGACCAGAAAAACCAATATGACTGAAAACAATCAACCTTTGACAATAGCGGTAACGGAGCTCATTAAAGAAGCGTCTCGAACTAAAGATTTCAGAGGCGACAAATCGTAGGATCTCTCAGCATTTATAAGGGAAGTCGAACTAATCCTCCCACTGTTGAACGAGAATCGACCCTTACATGAATTCGTATTCCAGAGATACATCAGAACAAAAATGCACGGAGCGGCGCTAAATGCAATACAAGCATTAGGACAATCGCCATCGTGGACCACGATAAGATGGGAGCTAATAAGGAATTTTGGTATCAAAGAAACTTACCATAATTTGTACCATCAGGCCAAGAATAATAATGTAAGTGATTATTATCATAATTTAAGAAATATACTAGATAAGCTTAGCACTAAATACGACTAAGACAATAAGAAATTAATCAATAATTCTGAAAACGTTTTTGAATGGAATAGATCCTAACTTAGCAAGTATAGTTTACAGTAGGAATAAAAATTCCCTTAGCGAGGCATATTACTTGTTGGAGGAGACAGGGATGTTAAGAAAATACGATAATAAATTCAACAGATCAAATAGGTTTACACCCCGTCCAAATGGTTCAACGCAACCATCCCCTCAACAAGGACCTTTGCAAAATACATCTAGTTCCGACCCCTCAAGTCAATACAAGCAAACAACTCTGGTCATTTCAATCAGAACTCGCAACAAACTAAGAGATTCCAAAACAATACGAGCCGGAATTCAGGGCAATATAAGACTGAACCCATGGAAATAGATAACATAGAAGCCACACATGAAGAGGGCGAAAATTTTCGGTCTCCGGCCGACACCATAACTTGCCGTTAATTAGGCTAAACATTGGGGAAGACGAAATAATATGCCTAATTGATACAGGCTCGAACACATCCCTTCTCGGGGAAGACAAACTTCCAAATATAAACGAGTTAAGCTCACAAAACCTATGAATTTTAGAACGTTAGACGGAACCGTAGGAGTGAATACTGAAATTATCACACCCCTACCAACAGAATTTAGAGAAAATAATTTAATGAGTTGGAAATTGACTAACTTGAAGGACAAAAAATTAGACGGAATACTAGGGCAAAATATTTTGAAACCCATGGATGCAATCATTAATCTCAAGGATGGATACATCGAAATCCACAATGTAAGGACGAAATTCATTGATACATGCCCTCATAAGTTCGAATATGCACACACTCGAAACCACACGGATAGATAACACTTTTATGCAAAAACTATTACGTGAAGATATGAATGATGAAGTTAGAGGATTATGACAGGCAATTGAAGACGACAATGGTGACTTATTTTTTCAGGAAGGACGAAGACTTTCGCATACACATGAGGTAAAGCACGAAATCATCACAACAACTGATAGGCCCGTATATTCTAAAATTTATCGCTACCTTCAAGTCCACGAAGAAGAAATAAACAAACAAACGAAAGAGATGTTAGAACATGGTATCATTAGGGAAAGTTGTTCACCTTATAACTCTCCACTATGGATCGTCCCAAAAAAAGTGGGCAAATCCGGCAAAAAGAAATGGCGCATCGTTATAGACTATAGAGCTTTGAACGATATTACCGTCAGCGACAAATTTCCCATACCAAATATTGAAAATATACTAGAGAAATTGGGAAGAGCCCAATATTTTACAACATTGGACTTAGCCAAGGGTTTTCACCAGATTCTTATTAAAGAAGAAGACAGGGCGAAAACAGCATTTTCCACACCACTAGGACACTACGAGTTTGTTCGTATGCCCTTCGGATTGAAAAATGCCCCAGCCAGTTTCCAACGGCTAATGAATTCAGTCTTAAGAGACTACATTAATAAAATATGCGTCGTTCACTTAGACGATATCCTTATATTTAGCACAACCGCCGAAGAACACATGGATAACATCAGGAAAATTTGCGATAGATTAAGACAACATAACCTTAGAGTTCAAATCGATAAATGTAACTCCTTCGCTACAAGCACATAATATTTAGGACACATCTTGACCACAGAAGGAGTTAAGCCAAACCCCACCAAAGTGGAGGCAATTCAAAAACTCAAGCTGCCGCAAACAGCAAAATAAATAAAATCCTTTCTAGGAGCAACTGGATACTGCCGTAAATTCGTAAAGAATTACGCTAAAATAGCTCAAGCTATGACGAAGTATCTGAAAAAGGATGTGAGAGTAAACGTTCATGATACACAATACATGTATGCCTTTTATAAATTAAAACGGTTACTAACTCTCCACCAGTGCTGAAGTACCCGGACTTCAAAAAGAAATTTGAAATCGTCAGAGATGCAAGTGATTATGCCATAGGGGGTGCACTAATGCAAGCAGGAAACCCAATATGCTATGCATGCAGAACTTTGATTGAACATGAAAAAAAAATACTCAACTACGGAGAAGGAACTTCTTGCGATAGTATGGGCAGTTAACTATTTTAGGCCTTATGTTTATGGCAGGAATTTTGATTTACTCACCGACCACCAACCACTGAAGTGGCTACAAACAAAATATAAAGAAAAGACATTAACCCCAGATTACAGAAATGGATACTGAAATTAGGTGAGTATGACATTAACATCGGCTACATTAAAGGCAAAGAAAATACCCTAGCGGACTTTCTAAGTAGAATAAATAATGATACAGGTGAAATCTACCTAAAAGCAGATGTACAGGTAGAGGATAACATAGACAACATAAGCACTTGTGCAACAATACATTCCCAGGAAGAGGAACTCAACAATCACTTTCCAATTTTAGACACAGTCAGGGGCGGATCTAGAAAATATTTTCGGGGGGGGCGGGGGCGCTCGATCAAAATATTTCAAATTATAACCTCAGTCCATTTTAAAATTCCATATTGCATTCCTGCGCACAAGTATCAGTTCACGGTAAATATAAAAGTATAAGATTTAATGTAAGTTTTCATATTTATTTCAAATCAAACTTCAACTTAGTTATGAAAATACAGCTTACTCAACAAAAAAATAAGGTACAATAGATTTTGCAGTTGATTTTATATTTTTTAATAACAAAAATACGTTCTTTTAAAAGAGCACCAAAAAAGCAAGACTGGAGCATTCACAAAGTAATGTCTAGTCGCCTTTTTTTTTTGTTTTTGGTCGCTCCCTGAGAGGAATTTTCATGCAAAATCTGTAGCAATGCACATATAATTGTATAATTTTGAACTACCAAATGGAAGTTGCATAGATTCTAGAAATACTTCTTACCGTTTCCATATTTTAAAATCAGATTTTATTTCTTCAGTAATTTCAGTAAATTCATTCGGCCATACTTCCTTGAAAGCAAAGATGGTCCTGTCTATTTCAGGTTCATCGATCTCTGCACATTTTGCTGGAATAACATTTTGAATCTTGGAAAGCAGATCTCGCTGCTTTAAAAATCTCGATTCCAGCTCCTCAGAGTACTTGTCCAAGAATGGGATGTAGATTGATCGCCTATAGTACTCTTCAGCATCTCCACCATAATTCTCTCGATTTTTCTGACGTCCTGCTCGTCGAGGAACAGTCAGTATGGTGTCAATCGATTAAGCAATGTGTGTCGCTGATTCCAAAATTTCTCGGAAACTTCATCTGCTTTGGTACGCATGTCCTTTATTTCGTCATGGACATCATTAGCATATTCAATGCAATCACTCAAGTTACAGTCTTCTTTCTGTAAATTGAGACTCAAACTTTTAGTCAATCCGAAGATTGGTTTAAGCACTGTCAACGAAATTATGAACTGCGGTGTTTGAATTGCAGCAAGTAGCTCATTTGGCTGCACGGAATCAGACTTTACTTTCAGCTCGTCCATTTCTTCTAGAGCGGATGCGATAAATTCTATGCTATCGTAAAACAGTTTGAGTGATGCAAGGTGTTCGATCCAACGCGTTTCGCAAAATTTCAAAAGACGAGTCTGCTTGCCACCAGTTTTTGATTCAACTATGTGTTGCTTTAATATGATGGCAGCTTTGTTGCAATTTCGAAAGAAACTGACCACTTTTTTGACCGTCCCTAAGCAGTTGCGAATCGGTGCAATGTCACATGCGTGAAAAATAGCCAGATTCAAATTGTGGTTTGCGCAATGGAGATAAGGTGCATCCAAAGCTGAATTTTGGACTATAGCTGCACATCCCTTAAACTTACCACTCATAGCTCGAGCCCCATCATAACCTGCAATAAATAATATTATTCGTAATATATTTCACGAATTCTCAATTTATAATTATAAGATCGTAGTATACTAAACTACTAGCTCACCTTGCCCTTTCATGTATTGAATCTCAATACCAAGTTCCTTCAAAGTTGTTAGCAGAGCATTGGCCAGCCCTGCACCTGTCACATCCTCTACGGGTACAAAACAGAGGAAATCTTCCTGTATGACGTGTTTTGCTGCACCTTTTTGGACATACCGAACCCCAAAAGAAAATTGTTCTATACCAATTATGTCAGTCGTTTCGTCAGCTGTGACTGCAAAACCCCTTGTCTCATTCATTCGATTCACTATTACATTTGTAATTATGTCCCGCCCAGCATCAATAATTGCATTTTGTGTTTTATAGCTTAGGTAGGTTGCATTAGCTCCTGCTGTCAATAAGTGGTTCCGTAAAAAATCATCCCCGCACTCTACTGCATAACGTAGAAGAGCTCTAAAATTTCCATCGTTTTCTTCCGGCATCTCCATAGACACAGGACCATCATCTCGATGACCTCGAAGGGCTATTCCTTGTCGACAACAAAATAAAACTGCACGAATAATCGAAACCAATTTTTTTCTGTTTTCGATCTGCAACTTCTTTCGGCTTAAATCAATGTCAGTAATGACGTCGTCCTTTTTTTATTCATAGATAAGTTGAAAGTTGCTCGCATCGATACGGGCGTGGTCGTGATACTTAGTTTCCGCGTGGTCTTTGAACCTTTCTAGCGCTTTCTTCCAATTTTTAAAACCGATTTTAGTCAACACCTTTGAATTTTGATGGCTACCTTTCCCAACTTCCTCTTTTGCAAACATGATGCACCATTTGCAATGCGCTGCATCTTCGACTGCTGAGTATGACAGCCACGGATATGTTTCTAGCCAGGACAGCTGAAATTTACGATTACAACCGCCGACCTTGGATGCTGGAAATACAAAAGAGGCATCTGGTGTCCATACATTTGCTAGAAGTTGATATTTTTCTTTATCGTCTAATGTTCTTCGGCAAAAGCGCTCCACGTCATTTTCTCCATCAAGCAACTTTTGCCGCTTCTGCAAATTAGGAAAAAACTAGCTGGACCCGTGCGCTTCTTGCGCAAAAAAAAAAAACCAAAATGGTTTGAAACCTTTTGTTAGTCCAGGTCCAGGATTTTTCAAACCTTTTTCTCAAATTATAAAAAAAGATTTTCAGATACACTTGTTGTGAGACCACAAAAAATTGTTATTCTATACGACAGCACGTAACTGCTAATATAGGTCCAAAAATCTCGGGAAAGGTATCAAACGACGCGTTTTGATCTCTGTATCAATAATCCGAAAGCGGAAATTAAATAATTTGTTTCAGTAAAAATTTATTAGTAAAAACCCAAAAATTGCCTAGGTCCGATCCCAAATAGGGGACTTGATCCAAGGTATTTATGTGCACAACACTTTTCTGCGTAGGCTTCAAAAAAATAACCTTAGCCGGTCCAACACCGGCTACGCGGTCCACAATATTTCTGCACAGAACACATTTCTGCACTTTTCGGTACACCCTAATCTGTGATTACAACAACCACATGAAAATGACAGAAAAATTTCAACTTTAATTGCAAATATCTCTGAACAGACATTTAATATCGGATTTCGGCTTTCGGATTATTGATACGAAGGTTAAAACCCGTCGTTTGATACCTTTCCCGATATTTTTGGACGTATATTAGCAGTTACGTGCTGTCGTATAGAATTACCCAAAAAATTATAAAAATATGCGCAAACAGCTATTTGGAATTCCACCACTTATATTACATTCACATTGAGCCATAAACTTGAGTTGATTGCCAACATCAATATGAATTAACTCAAAAAATGTCCCTTTAACTCGAGTTTATGACCCAGTGTGAACGCAGTCTTATTCACTTATTTTAGCAATGTTCAAGTGTAGATGGCGCGCTCGCCTTTAATTATTCTAGCACTGTTCAGTCTTACTATTCAACTGTATATGTCGCGAGGCATATGAATGTCACAGTCACAATAGCGTTGCAGTACAAATTGATTTTTTTGTGCATTCACAATCGTTTATTTTAAAGAATTTATTTTTATAAAATACGCTTAAACAAAAGCACTCCGCTAATTAAAACATGGTTTCGCATGTAGAGCTAACCCCCACCTTTAAAACGATACCTTATTTATTAATATTGGTTTCAAATGAGAGCAGAAAATTAGGAAATAACACAAAAAGACCTTACAGAAATAATATATATGATAAATCAATTTCAGACATTTAGCTTATACAAGTTAAGACTTGAATTATTAAAACGTCACTCAATTAAGAAGGTCATTAGAACTGACTAATTCAAACAATGCAAACTTGTCAGTGATAGTTTTGCAAAAGCTGTATCACTATACTTACATCGAACTCTACTTTCTCTGTCTCGCCTCGTTTTGGTTGTTTTGCTGGCGTTGCTTCATCGGGTTGTTCAACAGGCTTCTCCAAACTCTCCGGTTCCTTATCAATGTTTTTGGGCTTGAAAAATGAGGTTATTTTCACTGGAGGCATTTTTCCACTAACTGAAATTTCGCGACTACTAAGAAAACTCACACGACTACTAATAAAACTCACACACGAAAATTTTCAATACGTATACAATATGTAACAGTACGTACACAAATTAGAATTATTTTTTGCACTTTATTTACACTTTATCTTCACTTTTTATAATTCTAGTTGATCTAATTAGAAAACTGTCCCGCTTAAGTACTTGTTTAACGACGACCTGTTCAGCTTCGTTGAGCTTACGATTTTGCTTCGGTTATGCAAGCGTAGGTGTAAACAAAAAATATTTAAGCGAAGTGTTTTGTCAAACACAGCAGCATCAAAGTATACGTCTACTAGTAGCGCAACTAACAGCTGATCGGAACACACACACAAACTGCACAAAAATTGATAGAATTATTTATTGGAGGAATAAAATTCTTCAAATGCTCACATCATGCCAAAGACATGCGCGATGAAGATGAAACCTTAAGATATATCAAAAACTATCACTTCACAGAAAGTGGCCATTCAGGCATCAATGAAAACTATGAAGGATTAAAAAGGCGCATATACTATAAAAATCTAAAACAGCTTATTCACAAATTCATAAACAATTGCGATATATGCTGCCAAACTAAATACTATAGGAAGCCAATCAAACCGAAATCCCATTCAACAGAAACACCCAAGGATACTAACGAAGTAGTACAACTAGATACTTACACAATTAAAAAACACCACTTCATGACCTTTATTGATAAATTTTCTAAATTCGCAGTAGCACTCTTTTTAGAAGACAAAAATAGCATCACATTTGTCGAAACTTTACGAGTGTACTTCGCTATGAGAGGAAAGCCTAGACTATTTATAACTGATAATGAATTTAACTCCGTAAACGTAAAGGACTTTTTAAGAGAAGAAGGTGTCGAAGTTAATTTTACCAAACCCAATAGTCATACAGGGAACTCGGACATCGAAAGTTTCACAATACTATAGGAGAAAAATTTAGAATCATAGAACTAGAATCACCTTCCTTATCCACAAGAGAGAAAATGTACAAATCTATTCAAAGCTATAACAATAATATCCATTCAACTCTGAAAGCAACTCCTTTAGACGCAGCCTCAGGAAAAGTTGATAAAAAGATAATCTACGATAGGTTAAAGGGACTAAAGAAAGAATCATTAACACGTGAAAAATTATAGAGCTGTTAGACATAAGTACGAACCCAGATACAGGAAGTTACCAATCCAAAACACCCATACATGTAACATTAAAAGACCCGGAAAATTTTCAGGTACCATAGATATCAATGCCCCTAATTTTCGTAATGCTGATAATGGGAGCAACGGCAACAATGATAACTGAGGACATAAAAACGAAGACGGATTCGCCGAAATAAAACTAGAAAATGTACAAGTGATCACATACTTTGACATCATCCTTCACATAATCAGACCGCAGGAAATAGAAAATATAATTGACACATTAGAAAATTTAGCTAGAGACTCTTAATTGACCGAAAAAGAACAAATCCTGACTCAGGAATTCAGAACACTACGGAGTAAACTTTACACACTATTACCACATAAACAAAAAAGAGGATTAATTAACATATTAGGTACAACAATGAAATGGTTGTATGGAACTATGGACGACGATGACTAAGATGAATAAGAATATAAAAATTAATAATAACTTTAACAAAACATTCCAAAGCATCCAAAAAGCTATAGAATCTGATAGAAGACAAATTTCTGTTAAACTAAACTCAGTAACTACAACACGAAAATCGAGACATACATCGACAACTCCTATACCTTGACATCCTACTTAGAATTAGAACACTTAGTAATAGTATAGAACATATTCAAAATAATTTATCATCAGTTAGACTGAACTTAATGTCCAGTAACATTCTAACCCCTGAAGAGATAAGCACATACAATATCGATATATTTAAATTGGAAAACATTGAACTAGGAGCAGCAACCTCCGCAGATAGTATAATATTTTCACTGAAAATTCCAACAAATATAACTATAGCAAAACATATATTTATAACACCATGTTCAAACAGAAACTCAGAAGAATTGCATTTCCAAAGCGAGTATCTTCTAGAAATAAATAATACAAGATACACATTTTCAAAAATTTATATCAAAAAAACCTGAAAGCCTCAAATTCATGTGTAATCAAAAAAAAATGTAAGAAAATAAAAAATACTAAAGAAGAAATTATAGAAATTGAAACAGGCTTAATAATGATTGTAAACTCAAAAGGAATCCAAATAAAAAGTACATGTAATGGAAGAACTTTAAATTTAATCGGAACTCAGCTTATTTTATTCAATGATTGTGAACTTCTTATTAAGAACGAAACTTACAAATATTTAAATAAAGTATTTATACAAAAATATGTAGTACGTTTCCTCGAATCCAATATTAATCATACACAACTCGAACCTACTTTTGATGAATTAATCACTACCCAAATTGAAAACGCTCAAAAAGTTGATGAACTTACCTACCACAAGAAAATATATCAAATTAACATTTGGCTAATAATTTCATTCATTGCAGCAATTGCTTTGGCTTCGTTCGTAATTTTTGTTAATTTAACAAACAAACATAAAGCAATTGAATTAAACATAAATACAAAAACCCAGGATTGTTTTCAATCAAGGGAAGGAGGAGTTACGTCACCTGGCCATTCCACTCCAACAGAAAACCGAATTGAGGTTGACTGGTCAGCGTAACGCTACACCCAACAAAATACTTCAGTGAATTGTACCATCGTATTGCACAATAATAAAGAATTTGTCAATTAGGAAGTAATAATAAGTGCAACGACAGTTGTAGATTGCCAATAATTTCAATTGAACAATAAGCAAACCAATTTTGCTGACTTAGCTTAAATAGTTAATAAAATAGCTTGTAAGAACTTTTTGTATTCAGAAATGTAATTTCATTTACTCAATAAAGAACGTCTCAACGCTATTAAAATATTTGTTTTTAATTTGCGACACACTGCAAAACCTGTCTTGTTGTCGGTTTTGTTATTGCTTTTTTATACCAACAATTTTTGTTGATTAACGGCCTGTACATTTTCAAGTGTTCATGAAACGAGCTCAAGGCTAAGAATAATAACACAGGCCGACAAGAAATTTGACCATAAACCAGACCATACTTACCTAAAGGTTTTCGATGCGCTGAGTTCAAATCTGGACGCAGAATTGCTCTATCACGTCAGGATTTTGAGATATCCTAACCTAAATATGCAAAAAACACCGTTTTTGCCTATTTTTGAGGTTATATATAAACGACAGATTTTTTTTTTTAAAAAAGCACACATATCATCTTAAAGAAGAAGTCTTTTTCTTACGAATGGCATTGAGTTTGCTCAAATATCTTTTTTTTTTCGCTAAGATAGAGCAATTTAAAGTTTATAAATTTGCTAATTTTCCTATAGCTGAAAAATCACTGAATTAACGTAGGTATGATGCAGTAGAACACATACCTCTTACGATAAGTCTACAAATTTCGGAAGCTGCTAAGCTTCTTCATCAGAAAAGTTTTGGCACGCATTGCTAACTATTCAGGTAACGAGCTGGCGGGACTGCCACCATGCCACATGCCACTTTCGCCTTACCCCAATAGACAGTTTGATAACAATGGCGCTCAAGGCTCAAGTCCCAACTATCAATTTAATTTTTACCATTATTTTTGCTCCCTTCTACCTTTATATTTTTCTCCTACTTCCGTTTTCTCCCATCGTTCTTTCAGCTGTGTTTTGTTCTCTGACTGGACTGACGACCATTGTAGTGGCAACATCTCTTGGATCCATCCGATGCGATATGTGCTACTATAACAAGTACGAAGGGGGGATACTCGTCTTACCGTGGGAGCTCCAACGCTTGAATAAGTGGTATTCTGCGGTAAGGCTAGTATGTATATTAGGAAATTACGATGTGGTGTGTAGGCGACTGCTTAAGCTAACGTGTGTGTAGTCCAGAACTGCGTACACGTGAGGCTTGGAGTGTGCTTGCACGGAGGAGATTTGTAGCAGTGTGGCAACCGAGCCTTATGCCACGGCTAGGGACTTGATATGCCACACTGAACATATAGACGAAATAGGGAGACTAAGTTGACTAGGACACAGACTAGAGACAAACGGACCACTCACATTCATTATTACCTTGATGAGGTGCAACACCAACACGCACCAAACACACTGAAAGTAACTTTGTTAACTAAAAAAATCTAAGCAATAACAGAAGCTTGAACACAAAATACATTTTTTTTACATAAAATGTTATACCAACTATTATAATTTTATCTCCACGCATATTTCAATAATGCAAGTATATATCATTTTTATACATATATTATTTTTTTGTTGTTTATTATATTAGTCTTTTTATTGTAATTTTTTTTTACTTATTAAATTTTTATACCTTTTCTTTCCGAAATTATACTTTGCTTAACCCGTCGGCTTTAATTTTATTATTTATGAATTTTTTTCTTTGGCTTTGTAGTGGAACGTTGAATTAAGGCTTGAATTGTAGTTTCATATTTTAAAACTTTTACTTTTAGTATCTTTTTTTTTTATTCTTCTTGTTTTACCTTGGGTGCTTGAATTATATCACACCTCGGGTTTTTTATTTGCTATTTGTTTACGCGACATCGGTAGCCACACGTCCCCATCCCAAAACCATAATATTCATTATACACATATTGCTTGAATTGTACATAGAATAATACTCGTCACATATATAAATATTTGTCATGAATTGTATATAATCTCATTATAACGCATGGATTACATTATATTATATTATAGTGTCTTATATTTATGCACCACAACGTATGAACTCACCTTTAGATTTAAGTGTTAAAATTGAAACGATTTGGGACATGTGGCAATCACCCCACACCAATTCGCCGCACAGCTGACAGCTGGTCGGCCATCATTTTTTCTATTTATCATTATCATTGTTTTTTCTTTAAAAAACACCGGTATTTTCTCTTCTTGCGAATGCGCATATTTTTCCTACACCTACAAGTTAGAAATTATAACAAATCTAAAATATTAAAAACAAAATTGATTCCACCCAACAAAAATTGATTTAGTTGAAAATAGAACAACACAATTAATAGCACACAGTCGCTCTCGAAAATAAATAATACACACCAAAACAACAACATGATACAAAGTGAAAATCAAAAATTTACTAATTCGATTATATGGATTGAAGTGTTACCACTACAGACCGGCCATACCAACCTAGTGAACATCCTATTCCTATTCTACGGCACGTTCACATCAACCATCACAAACCCTTCTACACCGGCTAGTGTGAAGGTTTTGTATACGGTGGCTATCGGTAACAACATACAACAAATACGAAGAAATAGTAAGAAATTACGGATCCCCAGCAACCGTAAGTATTACGCATCCAAACATTAACTAATGGTCCTTCTTCGCCATTGAAGAAACCAGCCCCTGCCCATACATTATAATAATATTTCAAATTATTAATCCCAAATTGAAATTTGTTGGCTCTCGCCAGAAAAACAATTTTTCCCGCCAAATTATTTGTCAGTCCCTTAAAACGAAAATTCACACATATAATCACATACTTAAATCTCTTGCGGTTTAAAAATTCACATACAACCCAAGCACAGTGGGCCTGATTGGAAATTTGACCGAACAACATTTTTTTATAAGTTTCTCACTTGTTATACTAAAAATAAAGTCCCAACGTTAACAAATCAAAGTCGGTACATATCCAAATTAAGAAGCACTACAAATAGTGTAATAAATCGCATTAAATTAATTATTAAAATAATAAATAATCCCCAAAATACCGCGCTGTACCGACACACATTTATATATATAAAGTGAACAAAGCATATAAAAAAGAGCTTAGGGCGAATATCCCCTGAACAGTGGTACAATGCTGCTAACTCCCCCATCAAATAAATTTTTTCCTAAATATAAGCAGCAGTCTCCAAAAAATTCCCAAAATTACCAGCATTAAATTAAGCAAATCCCTTTTGAGGATGACTACCGTAGCAGAAAATAAATTTATTTCCGAAACGGATAATTTTACGGATTACTGCACTCGGTTCCGCTCAACCCCGATTCAAGACAATACCGAGGCAGCCCTAAAATTAAAAGACAAAAAAATAGATGTTTTTTGGTCAAGAGCACAGAGCGCGTACGCCGTGGTAGTAGAGACTGACGACTAGGACCTCCCCAAGGACTTTAAGTCCGCCGCTCTCGGTAAATACCGAGCCTGCCTAATCGCATATGAGGACACCAAATCTCAAATAGGCGACCAACTCCAGCTCAAAGCATTGGATAACCCCTCGCCTCAAGAGCAATCCCAACCCAACCAAGAGTCCTCCCATATGAACCTGAAAGTCCCCCCATGTGATACAGACATTTTTTATGGAGGGTATGATCAATGACCGTCCTTCCGAGACATGTTCACGGCGGTCTATATCAACCACTCGAAACTCTCCAGTACCCAGAACCTGTATCACCTCAGACATAAGACTTAAGGAAAGGCAGGTCAAATAGTGGAACAGTTCCCGTTAAGCGACGACAATTTTGCCCTAGCATGGGAAGCTTTCAAGTCGCGTTACGAAAATAAAAGAGTCCTGGTCGACAACCAAATCCGAATTCGCTTGAATCTAAAAGCGATTCTCCAGTTGTGATCCCATATTAATATATCTGGTAACCTCAAAACTTCCAGAGAATACAGTTGCCTTGTGGGAGCAATCATTAAGCTCCAGAAGAGACCTCCCGCACTGGTCCCAAATGAACCAGTTTCTGACCACTCGATACGAGATAGTGGAAAGGGTGCATCAATGGCGACCAGCCAAGCCCCCATATAATCCACCCTTCCACAAACTTCTCAAGGTCTCACCCCAGTCAGAACAATCCCCAGTTCAGGCAGGCTTAACGCCAAAACCAAAGCAACAACTCCCTTACACATACAAAATCTCACGCCACAGAACACCAAAAATTTTATACCTGCGAATTATGCAAACAGTCCACCCATACTCTACAAAGCTGTTTGAGGTATAAAAGGTTGCCAATCTCAGAGCGTAAAAAATACGTACGAGAAAATAATATTTGCGAAAATTGCTTAGCTCAAACTCTAAACTTAGCTCAAACTGCTAAAAGACTGCCAAAGCACGAGAACGTGCATGCACTGCCAAGGGCGGCAGAACACCACCCTTCACGACACAGCAACCCCCAGCACCAGTTCCGGAGTTCAAAGGACCCGATCCCAGGTAGCCACAATAGAAGCCAGCAATCCCAGGCTTCAGGACGTCAGCCATGCGGTACCCCATGAAGTTGAACCCTCTACGCCCAATAGTTCCCAAGTACAGTCGTTCCAAATCATACTCCCTACAGCAGTAGTCTTGGTAGAACATAGAGGGGATCTATTTAAGCTTAGAGCCTTAGTGGACCAAGGCTCCGAAAGAAGCTTCATATCCGCCAAAGCTCAGACCAAACTCGGGCTTTCCCATACCCACTCCCTGTTTGAAATATCGGGTATGGGAGGCGGAGTGGTACAAACATCCAACAAGCTGTGCTCGTTGACCCTAGTCTCAAATGACAAAAAGGTGAAAATAAAAGCCCAGGCAATAGTGCTTCCCCGCCTCACTAGACAGCTCCCAACATTCAGGCTGAATGACAGAAAAAGGCGCAAAAGGTCCCATCTCAAATAAGCAGACCAGAACTCCCAGAACCCATCCCAAATCGATCTGGTATTGGGTACTGATCTTATCCCTCAAATAATGCTTAATGGCATAGAAAAGATCTCTCCCAGCTTGCTAGCCCAAAATACAATCTTTGGATGGATCATACGCGGCCAAACTTCCGAAAAGGTTGGAGCACATTCCTCGCAAGCATGGGAAATTACAAATATTCAGCTCAATGAACAGCTGAGACAGTTCTGGGAAATCGAGGAGATACCCAGAACTCGAGTGGAAACCCCCGAAGATCAAATGTTTTCTTCCGGCATCTCCATAGACACAGGACCATCATCTCGATGACCTCGAAGGGCTATTCCTTGTCGACAACAAAATAAAACTGCACGAATAATCGAAACCAATTTTTTTCTGTTTTCGATCTGCAACTTCTTTCGGCTTAAATCAATGTCAGTAATGACGTCGTCCTTTTTTTATTCATAGATAAGTTGAAAGTTGCTCGCATCGATACGGGCGTGGTCGTGATACTTAGTTTCCGCGTGGTCTTTGAACCTTTCTAGCGCTTTCTTCCAATTTTTAAAACCGATTTTAGTCAACACCTTTGAATTTTGATGGCTACCTTTCCCAACTTCCTCTTTTGCAAACATGATGCACCATTTGCAATGCGCTGCATCTTCGACTGCTGAGTATGACAGCCACGGATATGTTTCTAGCCAGGACAGCTGAAATTTACGATTACAACCGCCGACCTTGGATGCTGGAAATACAAAAGAGGCATCTGGTGTCCATACATTTGCTAGAAGTTGATATTTTTCTTTATCGTCTAATGTTCTTCGGCAAAAGCGCTCCACGTCATTTTCTCCATCAAGCAACTTTTGCCGCTTCTGCAAAAATTAGGAAAAAACTAGCTGGACCCGTGCGCTTCTTGCGCAAAAAAAAAAAAACCAAAATGGTTTGAAACCTTTTGTTAGTCCAGGTCCAGGATTTTTCAAACCTTTTTCTCAAATTATAAAAAAAGATTTTCAGATACACTTGTTGTGAGACCACAAAAAATTGTTATTCTATACGACAGCACGTAACTGCTAATATAATAATTATTGATACAGAGATCAAAACGCGTCGTTTGATACCTTTCCCGAGATTTTTGGACGTATATTAGCAGTTACGTGCTGTCGTATAGAATTACCCAAAAAATTATAAAAATATGCGCAAACAGCTATTTGGAATTCCACCACTTATATTACATTCACATTGAGCCATAAACTTGAGTTGATTGCCAACATCAATATGAATTAACTCAAAAAATGTCCCTCGAGTTGTTTATGACCCAGTGTGAACGCAGTCTTATTCACTTATTTTAGCAATGTTCAAGTGTAGATGGCGCGCTCGCCTTTAATTATTCTAGCACTGTTCAGTCTTACTATTCAACTGTATATGTCGCGAGGCATATGAATGTCACAGTCACAATAGCGTTGCAGTACAAATTGATTTTTTTGTGCATTCACAATCGTTTATTTTAAAGAATTTATTTTTATAAAATACGCTTAAACAAAAGCACTCCGCTAATTAAAACATGGTTTCGCATGTAGAGCTAACCCCCACCTTTAAAACGATACCTTATTTATTAATATTGGTTTCAAATGAGAGCAGAAAATTAGGAAATAACACAAAAAGACCTTACAGAAATAATATATATGATAAATCAATTTCAGACATTTAGCTTATACAAGTTAAGACTTGAATTATTAAAACGTCACTCAATTAAGAAGGTCATTAGAACTGACTAATTCAAACAATGCAAACTTGTCAGTGATAGTTTTGCAAAAGCTGTATCACTATACTTACATCGAACTCTACTTTCTCTGTCTCGCCTCGTTTTGGTTGTTTTGCTGGCGTTGCTTCATCGGGTTGTTCAACAGGCTTCTCCAAACTCTCCGGTTCCTTATCAATGTTTTTGGGCTTGAAAAATGAGGTTATTTTCACTGGAGGCATTTTTCCACTAACTGAAATTTCGCGACTACTAAGAAAACTCACACGACTACTAATAAAACTCACACACGAAAATTTTCAATACGTATACAATATGTAACAGTACGTACACAAATTAGAATTATTTTTTGCACTTTATTTACACTTTATCTTCACTTTTTATAATTCTAGTTGATCTAATTAGAAAACTGTCCCGCTTAAGTACTTGTTTAACGACGACCTGTTCAGCTTCGTTGAGCTTACGATTTTGCTTCGGTTATGCAAGCGTAGGTGTAAACAAAAAATATTTAAGCGAAGTGTTTTGTCAAACACAGCAGCATCAAAGTATACGTCTACTAGTAGCGCAACTAACAGCTGATCGGAACACACACACAAACTGCACAAAAATTGATAGAATTATTTATTGGAGGAATAAAATTCTTCAAATGCTCACATCATGCCAAAGACATGCGCGATGAAGATGAAACCTTAAGATATATCAAAAACTATCACTTCACAGAAAGTGGCCATTCAGGCATCAATGAAAACTATGAAGGATTAAAAAGGCGCATATACTATAAAAATCTAAAACAGCTTATTCACAAATTCATAAACAATTGCGATATATGCTGCCAAACTAAATACTATAGGAAGCCAATCAAACCGAAATCCCATTCAACAGAAACACCCAAGGATACTAACGAAGTAGTACAACTAGATACTTACACAATTAAAAAACACCACTTCATGACCTTTATTGATAAATTTTCTAAATTCGCAGTAGCACTCTTTTTAGAAGACAAAAATAGCATCACATTTGTCGAAACTTTACGAGTGTACTTCGCTATGAGAGGAAAGCCTAGACTATTTATAACTGATAATGAATTTAACTCCGTAAACGTAAAGGACTTTTTAAGAGAAGAAGGTGTCGAAGTTAATTTTACCAAACCCAATAGTCATACAGGGAACTCGGACATCGAAAGTTTCACAATACTATAGGAGAAAAATTTAGAATCATAGAACTAGAATCACCTTCCTTATCCACAAGAGAGAAAATGTACAAATCTATTCAAAGCTATAACAATAATATCCATTCAACTCTGAAAGCAACTCCTTTAGACGCAGCCTCAGGAAAAGTTGATAAAAAGATAATCTACGATAGGTTAAAGGGACTAAAGAAAGAATCATTAACACGTGAAAAATTATAGAGCTGTTAGACATAAGTACGAACCCAGATACAGGAAGTTACCAATCCAAAACACCCATACATGTAACATTAAAAGACCCGGAAAATTTTCAGGTACCATAGATATCAATGCCCCTAATTTTCGTAATGCTGATAATGG
This sequence comes from Merzomyia westermanni, assembly GCA_949987695.1. Taxonomy (NCBI): domain Eukaryota; kingdom Metazoa; phylum Arthropoda; class Insecta; order Diptera; family Tephritidae; genus Merzomyia; species Merzomyia westermanni. The sequence continues at coordinate 99,901,598 of OX465288.1, read as the reverse complement.
GAGCAACGGCAACAATGATAACTGAGGACATAAAAACGAAGACGGATTCGCCGAAATAAAACTAGAAAATGTACAAGTGATCACATACTTTGACATCATCCTTCACATAATCAGACCGCAGGAAATAGAAAATATAATTGACACATTAGAAAATTTAGCTAGAGACTCTTAATTGACCGAAAAAGAACAAATCCTGACTCAGGAATTCAGAACACTACGGAGTAAACTTTACACACTATTACCACATAAACAAAAAAGAGGATTAATTAACATATTAGGTACAACAATGAAATGGTTGTATGGAACTATGGACGACGATGACTAAGATGAATAAGAATATAAAAATTAATAATAACTTTAACAAAACATTCCAAAGCATCCAAAAAGCTATAGAATCTGATAGAAGACAAATTTCTGTTAAACTAAACTCAGTAACTACAACACGAAAATCGAGACATACATCGACAACTCCTATACCTTGACATCCTACTTAGAATTAGAACACTTAGTAATAGTATAGAACATATTCAAAATAATTTATCATCAGTTAGACTGAACTTAATGTCCAGTAACATTCTAACCCCTGAAGAGATAAGCACATACAATATCGATATATTTAAATTGGAAAACATTGAACTAGGAGCAGCAACCTCCGCAGATAGTATAATATTTTCACTGAAAATTCCAACAAATATAACTATAGCAAAACATATATTTATAACACCATGTTCAAACAGAAACTCAGAAGAATTGCATTTCCAAAGCGAGTATCTTCTAGAAATAAATAATACAAGATACACATTTTCAAAAATTTATATCAAAAAAACCTGAAAGCCTCAAATTCATGTGTAATCAAAAAAAAATGTAAGAAAATAAAAAATACTAAAGAAGAAATTATAGAAATTGAAACAGGCTTAATAATGATTGTAAACTCAAAAGGAATCCAAATAAAAAGTACATGTAATGGAAGAACTTTAAATTTAATCGGAACTCAGCTTATTTTATTCAATGATTGTGAACTTCTTATTAAGAACGAAACTTACAAATATTTAAATAAAGTATTTATACAAAAATATGTAGTACGTTTCCTCGAATCCAATATTAATCATACACAACTCGAACCTACTTTTGATGAATTAATCACTACCCAAATTGAAAACGCTCAAAAAGTTGATGAACTTACCTACCACAAGAAAATATATCAAATTAACATTTGGCTAATAATTTCATTCATTGCAGCAATTGCTTTGGCTTCGTTCGTAATTTTTGTTAATTTAACAAACAAACATAAAGCAATTGAATTAAACATAAATACAAAAACCCAGGATTGTTTTCAATCAAGGGAAGGAGGAGTTACGTCACCTGGCCATTCCACTCCAACAGAAAACCGAATTGAGGTTGACTGGTCAGCGTAACGCTACACCCAACAAAATACTTCAGTGAATTGTACCATCGTATTGCACAATAATAAAGAATTTGTCAATTAGGAAGTAATAATAAGTGCAACGACAGTTGTAGATTGCCAATAATTTCAATTGAACAATAAGCAAACCAATTTTGCTGACTTAGCTTAAATAGTTAATAAAATAGCTTGTAAGAACTTTTTGTATTCAGAAATGTAATTTCATTTACTCAATAAAGAACGTCTCAACGCTATTAAAATATTTGTTTTTAATTTGCGACACACTGCAAAACCTGTCTTGTGGTCTCGGTTTTGTTATTGCTTTTTTATACCAACAATTTTTGTTGATTAACGGCCTGTACATTTTCAAGTGTTCATGAAACAAGCTCAAGGCTAAGAATAATAACACAGGCCGACAAGAAATTTGACCATAAACCAGACCATACTTACCTAAAGGTTTTCGATGCGCTGAATTCAAATCTGGACGCAGAATTGCTCTATCACGTCAGGATTTTGAGATATCCTAACCTAAATATGCAAAAAACACCGTTTTTGCCTATTTTTGAGGTTATATATAAACGACAGATTTTTTTTTTTTAAAAAGCACACATATCATCTTAAAGAAGAAGTCTTTTTCTTACGAATGGCATTGAGTTTGCTCAAATATCTTTTTTTTTTCGCTAAGATAGAGCAATTTAAAGTTTATAAATTTTCTAATTTTCCTATAGCTGAAAAATCACTGAATTAACGTAGGTATGATGCAGTAGAACACATACCTCTTACGATAAGTCTACAAATTTCGGAAGCTGCTAAGCTTCTTCATCAGAAAAGTTTTGGCACGCATTGCTAACTATTCAGGTAACGAGCTGGCGGGACTGCCACCATGCCACATGCCACTTTCGCCTTACCCCAATAGACAGTTTGATAACAATGGCGCTCAAGGCTCAAGTCCCAACTATCAATTTAATTTTTACCATTATTTTTGCTCCCTTCTACCTTTATATTTTTCTCCTACTTCCGTTTTCTCCCATCGTTCTTTCAGCTGTGTTTTGTTCTCTGACTGGACTGACGACCATTGTAGTGGCAACATCTCTTGGATCCATCCGATGCGATATGTGCTACTATAACAAGTACGAAGGGGGGATACTCGTCTTACCGTGGGAGCTCCAACGCTTGAATAAGTGGTATTCTGCGGTAAGGCTAGTATGTATATTAGGAAATTACGATGTGGTGTGTAGGCGACTGCTTAAGCTAACGTGTGTGTAGTCCAGAACTGCGTACACGTGAGGCTTGGAGTGTGCTTGCACGGAGGAGATTTGTAGCAGTGTGGCAACCGAGCCTTATGCCACGGCTAGGGACTTGATATGCCACACTGAACATATAGACGAAATAGGGAGACTAAGTTGACTAGGACACAGACTAGAGACAAACGGACCACTCACATTCATTATTACCTTGATGAGGTGCAACACCAACACGCACCAAACACACTGAAAGTAACTTTGTTAACTAAAAAAATCTAAGCAATAACAGAAGCTTGAACACAAAATACATTTTTTTTACATAAAATGTTATACCAACTATTATAATTTTATCTCCACGCATATTTCAATAATGCAAGTATATATCATTTTTATACATATATTATTTTTTTGTTGTTTATTATATTAGTCTTTTTATTGTAATTTTTTTTTACTTATTAAATTTTTATACCTTTTCTTTCCGAAATTATACTTTGCTTAACCCGTCGGCTTTAATTTTATTATTTATGAATTTTTTTCTTTGGCTTTGTAGTGGAACGTTGAATTAAGGCTTGAATTGTAGTTTCATATTTTAAAACTTTTACTTTTAGTATCTTTTTTTTTTATTCTTCTTGTTTTACCTTGGGTGCTTGAATTATATCACACCTCGGGTTTTTTATTTGCTATTTGTTTACGCGACATCGGTAGCCACACGTCCCCATCCCAAAACCATAATATTCATTATACACATATTGCTTGAATTGTACATAGAATAATACTCGTCACATATATAAATATTTGTCATGAATTGTATATAATCTCATTATAACGCATGGATTACATTATATTATATTATAGTGTCTTATATTTATGCACCACAACGTATGAACTCACCTTTAGATTTAAGTGTTAAAATTGAAACGATTTGGGACATGTGGCAATCACCCCACACCAATTCGCCGCACAGCTGACAGCTGGTCGGCCATCATTTTTTCTATTTATCATTATCATTGTTTTTTCCTTAAAAAACACCGGTATTTTCTCTTCTTGCGAATGCGCATATTTTTCCTACACCTACAAGTTAGAAATTATAACAAATCTAAAATATTAAAAACAAAATTGATTCCACCCAACAAAAATTGATTTAGTTGAAAATAGAACAACACAATTAATAGCACACAGTCGCTCTCGAAAATAAATAATACACACCAAAACAACAACATGATACAAAGTGAAAATCAAAAATTTACTAATTCGATTATATGGATTGAAGTGTTACCACTACAGACCGGCCATACCAACCTAGTGAACATCCTATTCCTATTCTACGGCACGTTCACATCAACCATCACAAACCCTTCTACACCGGCTAGTGTGAAGGTTTTGTATACGGTGGCTATCGGTAACAACATACAACAAATACGAAGAAATAGTAAGAAATTACGGATCCCCAGCAACCGTAAGTATTACGCATCCAAACATTAACTAATGGTCCTTCTTCGCCATTGAAGAAACCAGCCCCTGCCCATACATTATAATAATATTTCAAATTATTAATCCCAAATTGAAATTTGTTGGCTCTCGCCAGAAAAACAATTTTTCCCGCCAAATTATTTGTCAGTCCCTTAAAACGAAAATTCACACATATAATCACATACTTAAATCTCTTGCGGTTTAAAAATTCACATACAACCCAAGCACAGTGGGCCTGATTGGAAATTTGACCGAACAACATTTTTTTATAAGTTTCTCACTTGTTATACTAAAAATAAAGTCCCAACGTTAACAAATCAAAGTCGGTACATATCCAAATTAAGAAGCACTACAAATAGTGTTATAAATCGCATTAAATTAATTATTAAAATAATAAATAATCCCCAAAATACCGCGCTGTACCGACACACATTTATATATATAAAGTGAACAAAGCATATACAAAAGAGCTTAGGGCGAATATCCAGTGAACAGTGGTACAATGCTGCTAACTCCCCCATCAAATAAATTTTTTCCTAAATATAAGCAGCAGTCTCCAAAAAATTCCCAAAATTACCAGCATTAAATTAAGCAAATCCCTTTTGAGGATGACTACCGTAGCAGAAAATAAATTTATTTCCGAAACGGATAATTTTACGGATTACTGCACTCGGTTCCGCTCAACCCCGATTCAAGACAATACCGAGGCAGCCCTAAAATTAAAAGACAAAAACATAGATGTTTTTTGGTCAAGAGCACAGAGCGCGTACGACGTGGTAGTAGAGACTGACGACTAGGATCTCCCCAAGGACTTTAAGTCCGCCGCTCTCGGTAAATACCGAGCCTGCCTAATCGCATATGAGGACACCAAATCTCAAATAGGCGACCAACTCCAGCTCAAAGCATTGGATAACCCCTCGCCTCAAGAGCAATCCCAACCCAACCAAGAGTCCTCCCATATGAACCTGAAAGTCCCCCCATGTGATACAGACATTTTTTATGGAGGGTATGATCAATGGCCGTCCTTCCGAGACATGTTCACGGCGGTCTATATCAACCACTCGAAACTCTCCAGTACCCAGAACCTGTATCACCTCAGACAAAAGACTAAAGGAAAGGCAGGTCAAATAGTGGAACAGTTCCCGTTAAGCGACGACAATTTTGCCCTAGCATGGGAAGCTTTCAAGTCGCGTTACGAAAATAAAAGAGTCCTGGTCGACAACCAAATCCGAATTCGCTTGAATCTAAAAGCGATTCTCCAGTTGTGATCCCATATTAATATATCTGGTAACCTCAAAACTTCCAGAGAATACAGTTGCCTTGTGGGAGCAATCATTAAGCTCCAGAAGAGACCTCCCGAACTGGTCCCAAATGAACCAGTTTCTGACCACTCGATACGAGATAGTGGAAAGGGTGCATCAATGGCGACCAGCCAAGCCCCCATATAATCCACCCTTCCACAAACTTCTCAAGGTCTCACCCCAGTCAGAACAATCCCCAGTTCAGGCAGGCTCAACCCCAAAACCAAAGCAACAACTCCCTTACACATACAAAATCTCACGCCACAGAACACCAAAAATTTTATACCTGCGAATTATGCAAACAGTCCACCCATACTCTACAAAGCTGTTTGAGGTATAAAAGGTTGCCAATCTCAGAGCGTAAAAAATACGTACGAGAAAATAATATTTGCGAAAATTGCTTAGCTCAAACTCTAAACTTAGCTCAAACTGCTAAAAGACTGCCAAAGCACGAGAACGTGCATGCACTGCCAAGGGCGGCAGAACACCACCCTTCACGACACAGCAACCCCCAGCACCAGTTCCGGAGTTCAAAGGACCCGATCCCAGGTAGCCACAATAGAAGCCAGCAATCCCAGGCTTCAGGACGTCAGCCATGCGGTACCCCATGAAGTTGAACCCTCTACGCCCAATAGTTCCCAAGTACAGTCGTTCCAAATCATACTCCCTACAGCAGTAGTCTTGGTAGAACATAGAGGGGATCTATTTAAGCTTAGAGCCTTAGTGGATCAAGGCTCCGAAAGAAGCTTCATATCCGCCAAAGCTCAGACCAAACCCGGGCTTCCCCATACCCACTCCCTGTTTGAAATATCGGGTATGGGAGGCGGAGTGGTACAAACATCCAACAAGCTGTGCTCGTTGACCCTAGTCTCAAATGACAATAAGGTGAAAATAAAAGCCCAGGCAATAGTGCTTCCCCGCCTCACTAGACAGCTCCCAACATTCAGGCTGAATGACAGCCAAAGGCGCAAAAGGTCCCATCTCAAATAAGCAGACCAGAACTCCCAGAACCCATCCCAAATCGATCTGGTATTGGGTACTGATCTTATCCCTCAAATAATGCTTAATGGCATAGAAAAGATCTCTCCCAGCTTGCTAGCCCAAAATACAATCTTTGGATGGATCATACGCGGCCAAACTTCCGAAAAGGTTGGAGCACATTCCTCGCAAGCATGGGAAATTACAAATATTCAGCTCAATGAACAGCTGAGACAGTTCTGGGAAATCGAGGAGATACCCAGAACTCGAGTGGAAACCCCCGAAGATCAAATGTGCGAAGAGCACTATCAAAGCACAACCACTCGAATGGATGACGGTCGATACATGGTTCGCCTCCCATTTAAATCATCATTCCCGAACGATATCGACCTAGGCCAATCCCGTACTGCAGCCCTACGACAGTTTCATGGAATGGAACGCAGTCTCTCAAAAAAGGGCGATCTCAAACAGCAGTATGACCAGGTACTCGAAGAATACCTGTCCCTCGGCCACATGAAAGAATGCAGTCCAAATGATAAAGAATCCCACGTAAAATACTGCTCCTTTTATCTCCCTCACCATGCCGTCGTAAGGCCAGGCAAAAAGACAACAAAAGTCAGAGTTGTATTCAATGCTTCCAAGAAGTCAGGTTCCGGTCACTCCCTTAACGATGTGTTATGTACCGGACCGACTCTCTAACCCGATCTCCGACTTATGTTGTTAAAATGGCGGACATATAAATATGTGTTTAATGGCGATGTAGAGAAAATGTACCGCCAGATACTCTTACACCCCGATAACCGAGACTACCAACGGATAATATTCCGAACTCCCAAAGACAGTCCAATAAAGGACTTTAAGTTGGAAACGGTCACTTTTGGGGTGAACTTCGCTCCTTTCCTGGCTATTCGCACGCTACACGAGCTGTCGAAAGATATAGCCGACTCCCATCCACACGCAGCCCCAATATTAAAGTCCGAGATATATGTTGACGATATTTTATCCTGCAGTCATGATCTTCCCTCAGCCGAGCAGTCCCTAAAAGAGACTATTGATGCTCTCAACTCAGCCGGCTCCCCTTTAAAAAAGATCATGGCAAACCATCCGGACATACTCAAACAAATTCCCAAGGCGGACTTACTTGAAACCGACTTCCTCGAGTTCGAGAAAAGTAGTACCACCAAAACCTTAGGAATTCAATGGAATGCGCTCTCGGAGACGTTCTCATATACTGTGGACTCAGACCCAGCCTCAACAGCAGCCACCAAGCGGCAAATACTCCCCTAACCGCAAAACTTTTCGACCCCGCAGGTTGGCTGACGCCAGTCATGATACAGGCAAAAATCCTGATGCAGGAATTGTGGTTGGACCGGACTGATTGGGGTGAACGGGTCAAACCGATACGTCCGTAAAATGGACGCAATTCTCCAGAAATCTGCAGTCAATCTCAGATAACTACCCAGACAAATACCCCGATGGATTAACTTCGCCCATGACCATCTTGTCGAGCTCCATGGGTTTTGCGACGCCTCTGAAAAGGCTTATTGCGCAACACTCTATGTGCGAACTACTGTCGGCATTCAAGTTTTCTCTCACCTCCTAGTGTCCAAAGGCAAAGTGGCTCCTCTCTATAAGTCTGCCACGCCTGGAACTATGCGGAGCTCTCTTACTAGCCAAACTACTCGCAGTAGTGCAACCCCATGTCCGCCTCACTAGAAGAAAGTTGACCATGTGGTCGGATTCCCAAATCGTGTTAGCCTGGCTCGAAAAGCCACCTCACTAATGGAAGACCCATGTCTCCAATCGAACAGCCCAGATCATAGGCCTCGTAGGTAATGTCCCTTGGCGACACGTGCGAAGTAAAGATAACCCCGCAGATCTGGGAACCCGAGGTTGTACGCCAGTCGATCTCTCCAATTCTGCCCCTTGGTGGAATGGTCCAGAGTGGCTTTGCATACCCCCCGAAGATTGACCTCAACCAACAGTTCGCAACGTCAACCCCCCAGAGTCACGTAAAGTAGAAGCCCTGTATGCTACGGAAGAGACGGGGGATCTCTTAGATCGGTTATCCTCCTACCCTCGTGCTTTACGTGTAATAGCTTACGTTATCAAATTTGTACGTCGGCTAAAAGACGCGGTGAACGGTATTAATGAGCCAGCCGACCCCTCTCTAACTCATGTCGATCTCAAAAGATCGAAACATCGCCTGATCATAATGGCCCAAACTCGGTACTTCGCTCTTGAAAGATCATGTCTAGAAGACTCAAACCCCATTGGAAAACGGAGCTCCCTACTCGTACTCAATCCCTTCCTAGACAAGAGCGGAGTCCTCCGAGTGAATATCCGACTAGCCCATGCAACCCTCACTTACAATGAGCGTCATTCCATCATCCTACCCGAAAAGTCTCGGCTCTGTACTCTATATATACGATTCCTTCACGAAATGCTCCTACATGCGGAAGCTCGTCTCATGCAACAAATCTTAAGGCAAGAATTTTACATTGCCCATCTCAAACCATTGATCAAAAAATGCATATTCCAGTGCAAAGTCTGCACCGCTCACAAACAACAAACGCGATCACAAATTATGGCAGCTTTTGCCCCCGAACGTTGTACATTGGTTACATCCTTTACCACGACTGGTGTAGATTTCGCTGGCCCATTTCAATTGAAAGCATCCATGCTCCGATCTCAAACCCTCGTAAAGGGCTACGTGGCCGTCTTTGTCTGTTTTACCACAAAAGCGGTCCACCTGGAATTATGCTCAGACCTCACCAGCAAGGCTTTTCTTGCTGCCTTCGCCCGATTTGTAGGACGCCGAGGATACCCGAACCAGATGATAAGCGACAACGGCAAAACATTCATCGGCGCCAAGCGTGCTACCGAATTGGAATTCTTATCGTTCCTGAAAGAAGTATTCCCGGATATCGTACAGAAGTACGTCCCCCAAGGAATCAACTGGAAGTTTATACCCCCCGGCGCCCCTCACATGGGCGGTTTATGGGAATCCGCTGTCAGAAGCTCTAAAACGCACTTTAAAAAGGTCGCCGGAACCCGCAACTTTACCTTCGAAGAGTTCTCGACTTTATTAATTCGAATAGAAGCCGTACTTAACTCTCGTCCCATCTCCCAGCTTTCTCACCGCCCTCACGCCAGGTCATTTTCTTCGAGGAGCACCAGTGCTCTCGCTTCCCGAACCGAATCACGAAAATCTCTCTCTGATAAATAGGTGGGAAGGACTGAAAGTTCTGCATCATCAGTTCAGCAGACGCTGGAAAACTGATTACCTCACCGACCTTCAATAGCGGTACCGTTGGAAAAATGCTCAAACTCCCCCGAAAATTGGCGACTTAGTCATCACACACATTCGTGTCGTAGACGTCCGCACCCAGAACGGTATTCTCACGAGGCCTCTCACGAAACTGTGCTTTCTACCGTCATCTGAGAGTGACGAGGGCCCTCAGTGCCCACTCCCATCTCCCTAACTTAATACGGTCCACAAAGCTCAAACTATCGTTAGCACTTAGGCAACAACCTAGGCACTCCCCAAAGCTATGCTTAATCCCAGGCGTATAACCAATATGCATATACTATTCTCTCTTTTCAACAGATGGATCGTCAACGCCCTCCGATCCCAACACCACGCCGCTCATTGGCATCGCAGGTGACCCTGGCCGCAGCCCGTCCGCGCCGTAGCGAACCCGTACCGCAACAACGCTTCTTGGTCGCTAGGGCACATCAGTATTGCACCAACTGCTTAGCGCTGTCCCATCGCACCAACCAGTGCACCTCCACAGAAAGCTGCCGGGTCTGCGGGCAGCACCACCACACATTTCTTCATCGGGACACCGGAGGTCGAGAACCCACGTACGTCGCACCACCTGTAGCGGAAATACCTCCGAAACCACGCCGCCAGGAGCCTCGCCGTCGAGCCACAGCTCATCGTCGCCGTACTCAACCGCAGCCTTCCACGTCAACCACCACGACCAACCAGCGTCGGCGACCGCACCATCCGATGCACCGCAACCATCTTACGCACCGCTACCTACAAAAATAAGGTGGGAAGGATCTTGATCCAAGAAGCCGTTCGTGCCTTGCAGGAGTTGCAGCATACACTAGGGGAGGAAGAATGTTTACGCGACATCGGTAGCCACACGACCCCATCCCAAAACCATAATATTCATTATACACATATTCCTTGAATTGTACATAGAATAATACTCGTCACATATATAAATATTTGTCATGAATTGTATATAATCTCATTATAGCGCATGGATTACATTATATTATATTATAGTGTCTTCTGTTTACTCACCACAAAGTATGAACTCACCTTTAGATTTAAGTGTTAAAATTGAAACGATTTGGGACGTGTGGCAACCACGCGTAAATCACCCCACACCAATTCGCCGCACAGCTGACAGCTGGTCGGCCATCATTTTTTTCTATTTATCATTATCATTGTTTTTTCTTTAAAAAACACCGGTATTTTCTCTTCTTGCGAATGTGCATATTTTTCCTACACCTACAAGTTAGAAATTATAACAAATCTAAAATATTAAAAACAAAATTGATTCCACCCAACAAAAATTTATTTAGTTGCAAATAGAACAACACAATTAATAGCACACAGTCGCTCTCGAAAATAAATAATACACACCAAAACAACAACATGCTATAAAGTGAAAATCAAAAATTTACTAATTCGATTATATGGATTGAAGTGTTGCCATTACAGACCGGCAATGGCCCATTACAGACCGGCCATACCACATTCCCACAACAGCCGGTTCTATCGCACCGGAATGACCCGGGTTTTTTCACCCGGCCAAGGGCTGTTATTTCAGTGTAACCCTGTCCAATCTGGGGCAGGGCGAAGCACTGTTAACAACAACAACAACAACAACCGGCCATACCAACCTAGTGAAAATCCTATTCCTATTCTACGGCACATTCACATCAACCATCACAAACCCTTTTGTACCGGCTAGTGTGAAGGTTTTGTATACGGTGGCTATCGGTAACAACATACAACAAATACGAAGAAATAGTAAGAAATTACGGATCCCCAGCAACCGTAAGTATTACGCATCCAAACATTAACTACTATTTCTTAATTATAAAAATATTCATCATATATTATAAATTTTAGATTAACCCCTGTGTGGCCTTGAATTATTTGATATATAATTTTTATTATTTTCTTATTATCATTTTTGTTGTGAGTTTCTGTATTATTTATTAACACTTGGGTTAGTGAATTTCCCCTTTGTTATTTCGATTAGGTTTATTTTGTTGTTTAATCGAAATCTGGAAGCAATTATTACCTTCCAATAAATAGTGCTAAAGTACTAAGGTATCCAATCCTCCGTGGGCAAACTTTTTTTATACCCTTTGGATACCTTTATCATATAAATATATTTTTAGTTGTTATTCTGAATTTGTTTTTGAAGTTTTATAATTTTTCTTTTTGAATTTTCCCTTAGAAGCGTCGTAGCAATTGGCATTCAATCTTCTCAACCAAATTTTCCTTAAATATTTTTTTTCTTATTACCTTATTAGGGAGTTCGGATAGGATACCTTAATTTTCACTGCTTTTCTGTGGTTCTTAACCTTTACATCCCCTTTCGGTCCATACTGCAACCATAGCTAAGAACGGTTGGCATGTCATATATCTGATTGGAGTGAGACATTTTTTCTTGGGGAGTGGCTTTACCGTTGCATGGCGACGCCCCGGAAGATCTTGGACTGGGATTGTTAAACGCGGAGAGGAGAGTGACACGTAGTGCCACTAGGGCACTGCAGACCCAGGTCGTCAGATTAACTTGCACGCAGATCGATACGGGCATACCTCATCCCGTAGATTTGTTACCAACGGACCTTCTCAACCGGTGCGCTTCGCGGATCTTCAGAACAACTAGAGAGCAGGTAGACCAGTCAGTCTGTCCGCCTACTGTTAGGGTATCGGAAACCGTTTCCTTTTACGAGGGTGAAAGTAGGTCTAGCTTTTAAAAAAAAATCGACGAATTATTTGAAATGTCGGATACGGACCAGTCTGGAGCAATTGGTGGAGCAGGTGCCGGTGCAGGTACGTTCCCTAAGAGCAAAGAACATGCAGCGACTCGGGGTGCTGAGGGTTCGGGGTCTTGGCAAAGCGAAGCAAGTTGAACAGCCATCAACATAAATTAGCTGAGCCATATGATGGCGTTGATGGCACAACAAAACGAGGTGATGGTGCAGTACATGAATGAAGTCCGTAATATCCGTGATTATGTTTCGAGCCTCAGCCACCGAGTCGCTGATATGGAAACCTTGGAACAAGCATTAGGGAACCAGCCTGGTCTGTCATCCGCTCCCGAGGCTAGGAATGATAGGAGAGAGGCAGCAAAACAGCGTGACGATCCAAATGCGCAGCGGGGTGGTTCAGGTTCGGTAGGTAACACTCAAGACCCACTGAAATGGAAGAAGTTAGACCTGGACAAGTGGCACGTGAAGTTTGACGGAACAAGCAAAAGAATTACGGTGGAGAGCTTTATTTTTAGAATAGAAAAGTTGCGGCAGCAACACAATATCTCTTACTTGCAGCTCTTCACCCATTTCCATTGTCGCGTAACGGGCTCTGCATTCAAGTGGTACTGGCAGGCTCTAGAAGACCATGCCGACGAACCTGAGTTTGGGTATTTTGAACTGAAATCGGAGCAGGTAGCCCAGAGATCATGGAGTGCAAAACAACAGCCACAAGAAGGGTTCGACGACTTCTACGGTGAGGGCCACAATTTGTATTCCGGAGAAGGAGCTGTTGGCTTAAATGCCATTTGGTGCGGGCTTATAAGTTTTTTCTCCGATAGAAACCAGGCCAGTCTTTTGGCTATAATCTTTTCGAGTATTTTTGCGGGGCAGGACAAAAGGGATATAGGTCGGTATCCATTGACCTATGTTTTAGATTTTCCCGGCTTTTGAATTGGTAGAACTTTGGCTGTTTTCCACTCTTGTGGGATATGTCCTACTTGGAATATTGCATTATAAAGTTCAATGTATCGATATTTTATGCTATACGGAAGATGTTTTAACATTTCATAGGATATTTTATCAAAGCCAGCGGATTTCCCTTTCGCAGTGTTAAGAGCAGAATCGAATTCTATTTGTGTAACAGGATTTTCTAAGAAGCCAGCAGTTTGATTTATGGGAGATAAAAGAGTCAGAAAAGTTAGATTGTTGGGACCATGTAATGGCAAAATTCTGGGTTATGTTGTGTGGGTCGAACATTGTTCCCCCTTCGTCGGTTTCGAGTGCTCGTACATTAAGATACGTTGATTTTCCATATAACTTGTTCACTTTGTCCCATAAAACTTTCACTGAAGTTTGTGGGTTTATTGATTCAGTGAACTTGGTGAAGGAATTTCTTTTCGCGGCCTTACACTCCCGCTTAAAAAGTGCGTTCGCTTTTTTATATGCTATCCTGTTACCTACAGTTGGGTGTTTTTTCAACTCTTTCCAAGCTGAAGTCTTTAGATTTCGCAGGTTAGTTAACCCGAATCTTCCCACGATTACCATATGGTAATGCAAACATGCCGTTGCAATTTTACGTATTATGTCTGAAGTAAATAACAAAAACAAAAAAGAATAACTGTATTTCACGCAGAATAAATGCAGCTCACGGAAAAACATAAGTTTTTTTGTTATTTTTAGTGCAGCTAGCAAAGCTATAAGACGTCAAAGTCAGGTGAAAAAAAAAGTGAATTATTGTGGTTTTTTAACATGGCACGTCGGTAAGTATATGAATAACTTTTTGATTTTTTGATATATTTCCAAAAAAATTACATCAGTTGGTAGCTAATGAAATAAACTAGTAAATGCAAGTTTAGTTTTGTTTGAAATTTGATTTTTTGTGTAACTTTTTTGTATTTTACTCAAGGCGTTACCATATGGTAACCGTGGGACGTCTAGGGTACAGGGTTTTAGTTACGTTTGGTGTAGTTTTTTTTTTGAGATTTTTGATCATATTTATTGATATTTTGTGAATTACAGCGGTTTATCGTTGCAAGAAATGCTTGATTTCATTCAAGAACTCGATGAAGCAGAAGATCAAAATCAACTGTGTGATATTCCAACCACTCTTTATATCGAGCCTCCTGTGGATGGCAACGAATCTGGCGAAGATGACGCTGAAGATGATTGTGCGGGCATTCCAGATAATGTTTGCCCGGCTCAGCTAAGAGGTGGCTGCGAAGTTGTTATGGCTAGTGGGCGACGTATGCAAGGTTTCGATGAAGAGGAGGATATGGGAGGCATGTTTAGAGACGGTATAAGCATACCATCATTTTAATCTTATAAACCCTAAATTTTTCAGCACCAAATCCAGGAGATTTGCCTGTTATTGAGGTTGAAGGCACTTTTAATGAGATGGAGGATGAAGAAACAACGGCTAATAGTTCAGAATCTCCAATGAGGAAGCGCTTACGTAAAATTGAACCGAAACCTTCAAACGTTGCACTGCCATCAGGAAACATGGAAACTGTATTTGAATGGGTCAAGAAGAAATCGTCATCTCTAATTCCAATTTTTCCAAGCGCAAATTACGAAGATTGTCGCCATTCACTGCCACACGAACAGTTTGAAAAATTTGTTGATGACACATTATTGGAACATATTTGCGAACAAAGTGCGTTATATTCGGTGGAACAGAATAGACCGAACCCAAATATAACAGTCAACGAACTTAGAGCATTCATAGGCATATTGATCGTCACTGGCTACAATTATCACTCCAAACAAACATTTGTGGAGTCAGGATGAAGACATTCGGAACAATCTTGTCAGTAACACCATGCGTCGGAATCGTTTTCAAGAGATTCTGCAAAATCTCCACTTCGAAGAAAATTCCAAGGCTTCTTCAAAAGACGGCCCAAATCCTGAAAAAATGTGGAAACTGCGTCCTCTTACGGATCATTTGAAAGCAAAAATGATAGAAAATTTCCATCCGGAACAAAATCTTTCTTTCGGCGAAAGTATGATATCCTATTTTGGTAAACATGGATGCAAGCAATTTATAAAGGGCAAGCCATTACGATTTGGATATAAAGTCTGGTCCCTATGAACTCTATCTGGTTATTTGGTGAATTTTGAAATTTACCAGGGGAAGAATCCTCGATCGAATTTGGAGTACGAAGCAAAGTTTGGAAAATGCGCCGCTCCTTTAGTCAGCATGATCGACGATTTTCCTGATGAATTGAAATCGCTGTCATTCCACTTTTATTTTGATAACCTGTTTACTAGTTATCCTCTGTTGGCATATCTCAAGTCATGCGGATATAATGGTACTGGAACAATCCGAGAAAACATAATTCCAGCAAGCTGTCCACTAGTGCATAAAAAAGACTTCAAGTCAATGGAAAGAGGTTACTCTGAATCAATTGAAATGAAAAGCACTGGTATTTGTTTGGTGAAATGGAAAGATAACAATGTTGTCTGCATGTTATCTACCTGCTTTGGTGAGGATCCGAAATCAATGGCACAGCGTTATTCGAAGTCAAGTGGATCGAAAATAAATGTACCCCGTCCTTGCGCAATCACGGAATATAATAAATTTATGTGCGGAGTAGACCGATTAGATCAAAATCTATCCCTGCACCGCATCGCATACAGGGGAAAAAAGTGGTGGTCTAGCATTTTTACCTGGCTGTTAGATGCTTGTATTCAAAATGCATGGCAACTTTACCGAAAAGATCAACATATCAGTCAGTTAGAATTTCGACGACAACTTGCAGTATACTACTGCAAACACTATGGTATACCGCCCAAAAGTCCTGGACCTGCGCCCTTTCACAGATATGCATACCAACCAGGACGAGTTGAACATGCTCTGCGCTATGATCAGGGTGGACATTTTGTGGTACCATCAAATCGTAGGCATTGTGCCGGTGACGGATGCAGAGTTAATGGACGAACTGCATGTGGTAAATGCAACGTAGGACTTTGCGTACAATGTTTTGCTCAGTACCACACAAAACCATGATAAATTTCAGTTCAAAAATGTTTTTTTTTTTTTCATTGTCGTGAATTCATTTATTTTACTTATTTTTTAAATAAAAATGTTTGAAAACAGTTATTTTTTGAAAAATTAAAAATAAAACGACATTCGAAACCCATTTTGTCTTTCATTAAAAACATGTACCCTAGAGGTCCCACGATTACCATATGGTAACGCTAGTTTTCCGCACTTTCCGGAAAATCGAAGCGAGGAAAATGAAAATGGACTTCATTTTCGTGCTCAGGAGATCGAAATATATAAGTATACAACATTTCACAAAAATCCAAAACAAAAAAAGTTATGGGACTTCCCGGGTTAAATCTCTATTCCACTAGTATGTAGTGTTTTTGTTATACGGTTTGGTAGTGTGTGGCATCGATTCATTTGCTGCTACCCTAATGAGTCTGTGAAACACAGCAGCCGTTTTGTTTATATTGGAAGATACTACAAATTTTTCACTGAGAGCCACCAGCTTGGCTTGGAACCTAAGCCAGTCTGCTTTGTCAGTATTGAAGCCTGTAGGTTTAATATACACTGCACTTGTGTTCATATTATTTCTCATCTTAGAGAATTCGATAAAAATTGGGAAGTGATCACTTCCATGGAGTTGTGAATCAGTTTTCCAAGTGAAAAAAGGCCGGAGGTGTGTGGTTACAAGTGAAAGATCAATGTGGGTGTATGTAGACCTAGTGGAGAAATAGGCATTAAAATCACCCAAAAACAGCATTCCGCACTAATTATTATTGGAAAGAGTGTATAGGTCACTGGATGGTATATTTCCACCAGGTGTTATAAAGATTGAACAGATTGCAACTGTAATTTGAGCTTTTATTATTGCTGTAGCCGCGCACATATTCGGGTTTGGTGGTAGGAAATTGTGTTCTAGCGTTTTCTTAATAAATAATGCAGCACCACCCTTTGCATTTGTTTGGGTTGGTGTATTACATAAAGAATGGGTATAATTATTTAAGTTGAGAGAACGGGTAGTAAGGTGTGTTTCTTGGAGAGCTATGATGTCGGGAGAATATTTGTTGATAATAAGTTGAACCTTGTGTAGATTATTATAGTAACCTTTAAGATTCCACTGTAGAATCTTTAGGACCATAAAAAGGCTATAAAGAAAAGAGTCTCTAACAGTATATATTATTAATATATACTTGAGACTACCCAATGACGGACTCGGCGCCAGCGACGGAGATCACCAGCCTTATGCTAGTGACATTTGTCGCCTTCGCCCTGAGCCCGTCATTTGAGTTTTTTACTCCATCGCCATATCTGAAATGAGGAGAACCGTTGCCAAAATTGAGAGGCTGTGTTGTGTTATATTGTAAGTATTGTTGTATGACTGATGAGTCGGATTGATTTAAGAAAGAATAAACATTTTCATTAGAGACACACGTGGTGTGGTTTTCTTCACTTGATATTGTTGTTGAAATTATATTAGTGTTTTCGTTTTCTTTTGTTTGCTTTTCGTATGTGGGAGGAGAGAGATTTGTGTCATTATTTAAGTTTTGTGCTGTGGGGTTGTTTTGAATTGGTTTTGCTTTTTCGAGTGTTTCGGTTGGGCTGTCGTACACTTTGGCTTCAGATTTGACTTTTTCTACAGCTGTGTTGTATGTACATTTTGTTATTGTTTTTATTTGATTTCTTTTGCTCTTGCTTGTATGGCTGGGCAGTTTTTGTGGTTGGCCCTGTGGGCATTACTGCAATTGATACATTTTACCTCTTTGCACATGGTAGGATTGTGAACATTTGCACTACATACCTCGAATTTTTCATCATTTTTACAATATTTTATTTCCTTGGGAATTTCATATTTATTTAACGAAATGATGTGCAGTGAGGTGTTCACAAGCTCGCCATTAACAAATTTTTTAATCTTTTGGCAGTCTGTTACTGCTTGTTCTCGGAGCCCTTCAACAATGTCTTTATCAGAAAGGTCTCTTAGTGAAGGTGCAAATATTACTCCCTTGACGGTGTTTAGGGTTGGATGTCATCTGATATTATCGGACAGACATTAACCAAGTTTGTTGCTTTAAGGAATTTGTTTGTTTGCATATAATTTTTCGTGAGCACTAACAAATTCCCGTCTCGAGTAAAGGAGATTTGTTGCGGCGGTTCAGCACATACATTTTCGGGTGCTTTCGACACAAGAAATATATTGTAGTTATTTATTGGCTTTTGGCGGCCGCCGTGGTGTGAAGGTAGTGTTGCCGGCCTAGCACACCGAAGGTCCATGGTTCGAGCCCTGGTACAGGTAACATCAAAAGTGATTTGAAAAAAGTTTTTCAAAACGGGGTCGCCCCTCGGCAGTGGTTTGGCAAACTCTCCGAGTGTATTTCTGCCATGACAGGCTTCTCAGCAAAAAATTCGTCTCCTTTGTAGATGCCGTTCGGAGTCGGCAAAAAACTGTAGGTCCCACCAATTTGTAGGGAAAAATTCAAATCGGCACACCACAAATTGGAAGAGAAGCTTGGCGCAAAAATCTCTTAGGAGGTTTATGATGATATACCTGTTGTATATCGCGCCATAGATAGATAGATTTATTGGCTTTTGCGGTACTGTACTTTTAATTATGACATATTTAGGGGACTGCACTTTGAATTGTGGTGTTTTTTGTCCAAGTAGTGGAAAAGCAGTAGTGCTATTAATGTTCACCTCACTTTTCTTGCGTTTTTGGGTAGGAGACTTACGGGCGCTGTCTCCGGGGTCGAGCAGCGCGTAGTAGTTTCCTCCAGAGGAGGATGCCATCTTACACTAACAAAAACTTTACACCACTTGTTTTTTAGACCACCAATCACTAAATTAATTTAGGTAACCACGTGCAATTTAGTATTAAGAAATACTAGAAAAAAAATAGCAATAGCGAATCTGTTTATGCGTGAGCGATCGACAATGACTGTTCTCAATGAGCACCGTTTATCGACTGAATGCTGCACAAAGAATGTGTAGGCTTATGGACAAGGCTATACCCATGAACGAATTATACAAGATTAAGCCATCAATTTTGCCGCCATATTGTGAATAAAACAGCTGACTTTTTGTGACGTATGCAGGGTTCATGTACGGCCCAATCAATTTTTATTTATTTTGTGTTATAACACGTTTGCTTGTTCAAATTGTTCAAAAATAATACTATTTGTGCGTTTAATTAATAAATATGAAGTGCGCAGTGTTAAGCTGTACAAATTCCCATAAAACCAAAGATAAAAAAGTTGGTTTTTTCAACTTTCCAACTAATGAAAAACTCCAACAAAAGTGGGTCCATTTTTGCCGGCGTGCTCCAAATGTTAAAAATGACCTAATTTGCAGTGAGCACTTCCTTCCAACAGACTTGGAAAATTATATGAAATTTGAAATGGGTAAAGATTCATTTTGGTAATTGTTTCCCTTAGGAGGCAACTGCTAAAACACTTCCAAACATATTGGGAGAGGTACCAAACAACGTGTTTCGACTTCGGTATCAACAATCCGAAAGCGGATTTTCAATTTTTTGTGTCAGTGAAAAGTTATTCGCAAAAACCCAAAAATTACCCAGGTCCGATCTCAAAGAGGGTTCTTGATCCAAGGTACTTATGTGTAGAACACCTTGCTGCGTAGGCGGCCCTCGGCCTCGCTTTAAAAGATAACCCTTAGGCAGTCCAACACCGGCTACGTGGTCCACAGTATTTCTGGGCACAACACACTTGCACTTTTCGGTACATCCTAACCTGAAATTACAACAACCACATGAAAATTACAGAAATTTTTCAACTTTGATTGCTAATATCTCTTCACTGAAATGAAAACTCGAAAGTCCGCTTCCGGGTTATTGTTACCGAGGCCAAAACGCGTCTTTTCATACCTTTCCCGATAATTTCGGACGTGTTTTAGCAGTTGCCTCCTAAAGGAAACAATTACCTTCATTTTTATTAATAATAATAAATAAAGATGGAATAATTAATATATTACATTAAATTGGTATTTCGGGTACTTATATTAACAGACTTCTTAAAATTTTACTAACATCATATATTTTCCTTTACAGAATTTCATTTGCATTGTTTGTACAAAATCTTTTTATTGACGATATGGTATTTTTACGTACGTAAGTATGTATTTATTTAAGTAAAACATCATAGCAAATATAAAATAGTAAGTATTTTGTACCAATGTTTACATACAAATTTGCACTGGAACACGGATATGAAGACCTCAATTAAAATGAGTAAATATTTCCAAATTATACTGCCGGAGCTTACTTAATACAATTATCATCGTGATACGATGTTAAATCATAGATATTTAACAATTTTTTTTGAAAGAAATACATTCACATTTGATATACAGGGTGGGCCAAAAGAAACCAAGGGGTGTAAAAGTTTAATAACTTTTTCGTTTATTAATTTTTTTTTATTTTTTCTTTCAGATTATATAATATACAAAAGGGAAATTTTTTTACACTAAGTATGAAAAATGATGTCTCTTAAATGACCGCCGTTTTCAGCTTCGCACTGATGGGCTCTTTTTGGAGCATTTTCCATGACATCTTTCAAAACTTGTGGCTGTAGCGTTCGAATTTCTGCACCAATGTTTGCCTTGAGTTCAAGGATTGTCTCTGGCTTGTTCACATAAACTCGCTCCTTCAAATAAGCCCAAAGAAAATAGGCGGGTGCTGTCAGATCTGGCGATCGCGCTGGCCAAATAATTTCCGAATTTCTGGAAATTATTCGCCCTCCAAAAATTTTCTATCATAAACCAATACCGCTCTCCATTTACGGTTACAGCACTTCCATCTTCATTCTCGAAGAAGTAAGGCCCAATGACATTTTCAGATGTGATCCCACACCATACTGTACACCTGATGGGGTGTAATTGACGTTGATGAATCTCTTGGATTTTGAGAACCCCAGAACCTACAGTTCTGCTTATTAACAAAGCCATTCAAATGAAAATGAGCTTCATCACTCATAATCAAATTTTTAATAAAGTTGATTTCATTTCTGGCCAACTCTTGAAATTTAACTGCAAAATTTAGACGTTGCCGATGATCTGCGGGTTTTAATTCTTGCACCATTTGCACCTTGTATGGGTATAACTGTAAATCTTTTTTTAAAATGCGCCGTAGTGACGTACGAGACATTCCTAGCTGAGCAGAACGCCTTCTGGCAGATGTTTCTGGTGCTTCGTTAACACTTTGCTGTACTCGTTCAATATTTTCCGCAGTGCGACTTAAACGTGGTCTACCGGTTCGAAGCAAATCTGTTACGCTGCCATGGTGGTGATGACGATCAACTAAGCAACGAATCATTGCTTCAGAGGGCGAAATTCTGACGTTAAAATGTCGACGATATGCTCTTTGCGTTAAAATAATTGATCTCTGGTTTAAATAATAAAATTCTATTGTTCTGGTTCTCTGTTCAGTTGTGAACCTCTCCATTATAAATTCTCCAAGTGTTGTCTATATAATATGAAAGAAAAAATAAAAAAAAATTAATAAACGAAAAAGTTATTAAACTTTTACACCCCTTGGTTTCTTTTGGCCCACCCTGTAGTAAGTATTTTGTACCAATGTTTACACTTTCTTTCTTGATATGTATGGTATTTGACAGCTCTGTCAGGGCGACAACACACCGCATACGTCACCCAAAAATATTACTTTTTTCTCACACATGTGACGGCTAAACCTTATCTATTTCATCCATGGGCTATACCCGCTTCTTTACGTGACTGTGTGTTTGTATATTTAGATGACTTGTTAGTATGTTCTGTATATTTTGCGCCTCATTTATGTTTGTTGGAAAAGGTCGCTAGGTGTCTACGTGAAGCTAACCTTACCGTTAACGTTGAGAAAAGCAAGTTTTGTTTCAAGGAAGTTAGGTATCTGGGTTACGTAGTGGGCGATGGATGCATCCGAACCGATGCCAACAAGGTTGCAGCTGTGAGGGACTTCCCAGAACCAAAGACGCCAAAACAGCTCCGACGGTTCCTAAGGATGTCAGGCTGGTACCGTTGGTTTATCCAAGACTACGCAACCATTGCAGCGCCGCTGCACGACTGTCTCCCCAAGGATAACATAAAGAAATTTACGATGACACACGAAGCAAGAAAGTCGTTTGGGCGACTAAAGCAGAGCTTAATTTCTGCTCCCGTACTGGTACATCCCTACTTTGACAGACGTTTTTATATTCAGTGCGATGCTTCGACCGATGGAGTGGGCGGGGTACTCTTCCAGTTAGATGACGTGAATAACGAACGCCAAAATGAACAAAGCGCAGCGTAATTATAATATCACAGAGCTGAAGTGCTACGCTGCGGTAATAAGTGTGAAGAGATTTAGGCCCTACGTCGAAGGTTTACCCTTCACGATCATTACTAATCACGCGAGTCTTAAATGGTTGATGAACCAGAAGAACCCTTCTGGGAGACTCGCGAGGTGGAGTTTAAAACTTCAGGCGTACGACTTTCAAATCGAACACAGGAAAGGAACACTAAATGTTGTCCCTGATACGCTGTCACGGGAACATATGAAGGAAATGCAACTATCCAACAGACTGATGGCCATTTGTTTGTACTCAACTTACTTTAAAACGGAAGAGTGTGACGAACTTAGGAAAACAGCCACGGAAAATCAAGACAAACTCCCAGAACTATTTGCGTGTCGGACGGCTACTTGTATAAATGGACTCAGTTTTACCGGGGCACGACCTTCAGCAGGACCAAGCCTGGAGGCTCTGCGCGCGGGGCTGGTGGAATCCTCCCACAGTTCATCTTCGACCGGACACAGGAGGCATCCATAAGACCCTAGCCCGTGACGCAAAAGATATTACTGGCCTGACTTGGTAACCGATGTCCAAAATTATGTAAAAGATTGCTAAGTTTGTAAGGGAAACAAACCCAAAACGCGTTTCATAGACCACCCATGGGAAGGCAACACGTAACCGAGATACCTTTCCAACGCTTGTTTATCGACTTTATGGGTCCATACCCACATACTTGTGATGGTGGTGTTTACGTGTTTGTGTGTCTTGATCATTTCTCTAAGTACGTCTTTTTGAAACCTATGCGTAAAGCCACGTCGGTAGAAGTGTTAAGTTTTTAGAAAAAGAGGTCTTTCACATCTTTGGTGTACCGGAATATGTCCATTCCGATAATGGCAAACAATTTGTCTCCGATATGTTTTCAAAGTTTTTAGAGAAGTATGGGGCGTAATGCAGCGGAGCGGGTGAATCGCTCAGTGTTACAAATCGTAAACTCGTTTATAAAAGACACATAATAAGCTTTTTAAAACTCGACCGCAAATTTTTTTTTTGCAATTTTGAAGAAGTAGGGTGGCGCCGCGCACCTTTCAGCACAATATTTCTGCTATTTTCAACAGCAATCGCTTATAATTAAATTTTGATATTTCAATGAAAATTTCTCAGCTGCTTCGCAGTAGTATGTATTATACTCCTGCAAGCGAAATATTCGGGCACGTAGTCAATAGCCCACTGCAATTGCGAAGTTATATATTTTTTTTGATTTTCATACCTTTCATAAACATTAAATGTATGTACATATGAGAAGAAGAAGAGAAAAACTCACTAAAATGACCAGCACGATGAGCGAAATCGATTTAGCCATGTCCGTCTCTCCGTCCGTCTGTCTGTCTGTCCGTCTGTCTATTTGAACGCGAACTAGTCTCTCAGTTTGACAAAAGAATGCTGAAATTCGTTGTTTGCTGTCGCCATTTTATAATATGCTAGCAAACACGGTAGACGTTGTTTTGACGTTTTGATACATAAAACACATCTATATATAAAATGTCATTAACTTGAACCAAATAAACTCCTAGCTATACCGAACTGCAGCTTTATATAACCTGGGGGCTATTCCAAAAGCTATATACAGACTGTGTCGTGCCCAACGAACTCCTAAACCTATCGTGAAAGTTAAAGAGCAAAAGCAAAACACAAAATATGTAGGCGTGGCACCGCCCACTTTTCCAGAATTATGTAGATATTGACTAAGTGACACATATATCCAAATATCATTAATTTAGACCAAAAAAGTTCAGAGTTATGACGAATTGAAACTTTACATAGCCTAGCGGCGTGGCTCCGCCCACTTTTCCGAAACTATATATTGTCTATGCTGCACCCAGTGACCACAAGTATATATTATGAAACTTTCACAAAGATCGGTTGCGTACTTTGGCGCCTATAAAAGACACACATTTTTTATATCTATTTTTGTTACGCACACAAGGCATATTACTTCATTCGGCATAAACGAATCGAGATATATATTTATTAGAGCTGGTCAAATTTGTTTCCCGTCAGTAGTATAGCAAAAACGTAATCTACAGATGATTCTAAGAAAAATTGCTGGAGACACCACAGCTCTAAGTCCGATTTCGAGTCCCCCACTTTTGCAAAATAGATATTTTGCCATATGAATGTAGAGTTTGGCCAACAAATCTTTATATCTTCTGATATAATTATAGGAAAAATATCATATTTGGCTTACTTTAAAGGTATTTTACGTAAATTTCAGAATCTGTATTAATATCTATAGTGTTCTTGAATTTTAGTAGAGATATCAGGCTTAAATTATAAGAAATTAGCCTAAAATGAACTTTTAACTACTATATTATCATTTTAACAAATTTCTTATGGAACATTTTTTTTGTCTTTACAGATAAAATAAGTTCAGAGCATTTCCAACAACTTTCATTCAAACAGTTTTTCTTTTTTCGAATTCGTTTTAGTAGAAAAAAAATTTAAAAAAAAAACCTATATTTTCGAGTAATAAGCACAAAACCATAATTTTTATAATTTTCGTGTAATTTATTTAAAATAATTTTTTGACTTAGAATTGACCATTTTAACGTCTTTTTAAAAATAAAAGTAATGCGTAATATGTTATTATTTTTTAAAATCTTTTTTGCTCTCCATTCGTGGTTGTTTTTCACGACTTTCTGCTATAACAGCCATAACAACTTCACGTTTTTTTTCTATAACACGTTTGGAAACAGATGTTAACAACTGTACATATCTTTCTGTTCCTTGTATATGGATTTGAATATTAGGATCATCTAGTGTTGGCTCATCATAATCTAAGAGTTGTACCAGGTGATCGTATGGAATATTTCTTGTGAATGCCGGTTCAGATAGTAAATAATCGTCATTCAGATCAATCATCAGATTATAATGATATCTGAATCATTAAAATTGATATTATATTTTTTGTAAACTCTGAGTTTAGTTGGATCAAGTATTTTTTTCGATAGTATACAATTTTTTTGATACCTCTATCCCGTATGGCTTTTCTATCATCAAATAACGTAGTTAATAAAATGTTTTCTGGATGAGCGTAATATGAATTATTTTGGAATACACCATCTACAATATTTAGTAAGTTACGTGGTAGGTATCATGTCCAACGAATAAACTTTGATAAAAGAACACTGCCGTATACACCAGAATTATAGTATTTTACATTAAAATACATTGGCACATAAATTATGATAATATAAACTGCTAGAGTTTTCAAACTTTCCGATGGTGTATTAGTTGTTGTATATAGACGTAATACCCTGCCTGCTTTGGTTAGCCATCGAGAATGTACAGCTGGTTCTGGTTTTATGTTAGCTAAATCAACTGAAACAGCACCATTTGAAATTGCTTTGGCCATTTGATATAAATATTTAACATCTGTAGATAATTCTCGTTCTTGTTGTACTGATCATACCAGGCATATTTTCCAATGCTATTGGTTCAAAATCACTTACAACCTGAAAAATAAATTTTTTAGATCAATTAAAATAAGTATAATTTTCCTATTTTAATTTGATTACAAAAATATTATAAAATAATTGTAATAAATGCATACCTGAAATTTTTCACAGTCTTGAATGTCGTTGAATATATTTCCACATGCTGCTCTTGGTCCACTCGTGACTGTTTTATCTAACGCTCTGAATAAATGACCAAATGTCCAGTATTAGCTGGCATATGCCAATTAATTGATCTATTGACAGTTGTTTGCTATTGAAGAATTCAGCATAAGGCTCTTTTAGAACAACTATATGGGGATCTTTTACCATCTTTGTATGGAATTTCTCATTAATTTTCTCTCTAGTTAATGAATTATTTTTTATGCCATCGAATGAAAATGCAGCTATGTTGGAATCTATGTATCGTTTACGAAGCACTTCATCTCTAGCTTTTATTTTTTCTCTTGCAACTTTAGATTTATCCATTATGACAAGTTCACCACGAACATCTCGAAAATGTATATCTTCAAAAAGGGCTGTTGCTAAACATAAAGCAACTCTATCTGAAACACCGAATCTGCCACACATCATAGCAAAATTTATAGCATCGTTTCGTTTCATTGTAACAGATACTTCTGCAACGCTTCATTTGCAATTTGTGCTTCACCTGTTTCCATATCTGTTCCAAGTGGTTCGTATGTTTTATTATCACTAACTGTTGTCATTGTTGGTATTGTTGTAGGTGTTTCTTCTACAATGTCATCCATATATTCAGGTATTGTGAATTTTCTATCATTATGTTGGTCCATCATAAATTCTCTTAAATGGTGTGGTAATAAACCACATGAGCATTCTGTTGTTTTTAACTTGCATTTACATTTTCCTATGTAAAATAATTCAGTTGTTGATTGTACGAATGCTGTAAGCTCCTCAACTTTTTTTCTGTGTTCAATGCTTTCGTGATATTTTTTAATTAAAACATTTAGTTTTCTTATAATACTACGTCTATCAATTAGTTGAATACTCAATTTATTCCAAATTTCAACCAATTTATCAATTAAATTTTTATGCGAAAACATTTTACTTTGAATTTCAGCATGATCACTTAAAACAAAAAAATCTTAAAATGTCACGACTAGGCGGTAAATTCAGATTATTTAATTCACTTGATAAACCAAATGCAATAATATCGTGTTCAAGTATATGTGATAAAGTGGATTCAGATGATGTAGAAGGATTTGGTTCATCCATTTTAATTTTAAATACAAAAATTTTACTGTCTGAATGAAAGTTGTTGGAAATGCTCTGAACTTATTTTAGCTGTAAAGAAAAAATAAATTCCATAAGAAGATTGTTAAAAATGATAGTATAGTAGGGATAATATAGTAGTTTTATTCTAAATTCTCATAATTTAAGCCTGATATCTCTACTACAATTTAAAAACGCTATAGATATTAATACAGACTAGTATATCCCGTGGTCGAAATTCGACCACCTGCAATTAGTTTAAGTTACTAAATCCTCTGTTATTATTTTTTTTTCCAGCACTGCCTAGAGGCCGAAATATTTGAGAAATTTTTGTTACTGAAATTAATTGTATAGAGTTCAGTAATTGAGGGCCGCTTTCATAAAAGCCGGTTCACACTAAACGCCGGGTAATTTGACAACTAACCGAAAAAAATCAGTCCATTAAAGACCGCTAATCATTAATAGGAGATGGCAAAACCAGTCCTTACGAGTGTTTGAAAGTCCACCATCAGAGCCACCACTCCTTTCAGATTCGGTCAATATTTCAATAAAAAAACTTAGAATTGTTGGACATATACCATCAACATAGTTAGCCCAGTGGTTGAAATTCAACCAGTAAACTTTATTTTATTTTATTTTTTTGCTGTATCTTTTATCCGCCTTTTTTTCTTCCTTTCTATGTCGTTCCTTTCCTCTAACATATTTTTATTTTCCTTGATTTCTTCTTTTACTCTATTATTTTATTTTTTCCTTACCTCAAACTTCTTTTCCTTTCCCTTCCTTTTATTTTCTTTCTTTCCCCTTCGGTTTATTACCTTTCCTTTAATTCCCTTTCCCTTCCCTTCCTATCATTTCCTTACAATTCCTTTAATTTTCTTCCTTTCCTATCCTTTCCATTCCCTTCCCTTTCCTTCCTTTCCTTTTCCTTTTTTTCCTTTAATTTTCCTTCCTTTCAATTCTTTTTCTTTCCTCCATTTTCCTTTAATTTTCTTCGGTGTTTAATACTCTTTATGAGTAATCATTTATTTTATTTTTGTAAACCCTGTTTGTAGGTATCAGGAATGAATTTTACATATTTGCTCATATTTTACATTGCTTGTTTAATGTATCCAACAAAGCAACTTTTCGTCCTCTCAGGAGAGCAGCTGACACTGGGCATGTTGTTGTTGTTGTTAACAGTGTTTCGCCCTGCCCCAGATTGGACAGGGTTACACTGAAATAACAGCCCTTGGCCGGGTGAAAAAACCCGGGTCATTCCGGTGCGATAGAACCGGCTGTTGTGGGAATGTGACACTGGGCATCGTAGCCAGTAATCAATACAATAATCAATACAATAACAACAACTAAAGCAAAAATGCATGACACAACAGTGTATCTATAGTGCGAATACTTATTTTTCATTGGTCTTCGCACTCACAGTGAGAGCCGACCACACGAATAACACAAAAACATGCATGACAAGTCTACTCACACTACTACGGCTCTTAATTTTTTCCTACAAAGCAACTCCTCGGCCATGCTCACGATTCAGCATAGTACACAAAAAGCAAGGACACACACACACAGCGTGTCTATAGTGTGAATAAGTAAATGTGTAGTGGTGTGACTTTTATGTTAAATTTTTTATATTAAAATGATTTTTTACAATTTTTTATTTACGGATAAAAGTACACCTCAAAATTTCCTATCTATACATATATAATTTGTATACCTTAGAATTATAGTTTAGCAGAAAACGGTTCTACATTGCATTCATCTTGTCTATTTATATATAAGATAATGGTTACTTTAACTCAATGTGCTCAGTGAGTAAGAACATAATAAATTAAAAAAAAAACCAACATAAGAAGTTTTCATATATTTAAACACAAATAAAAAAAAAAATTTCTGGAACCTGCCCTCGAACCTTGGAACGTTCACGTCCTAACCGATACGCTTATCACCTGCGCCAATGCTGTATGTGCAATGACACAATCAGATACTGTAGTTAACAGCTCTGGCAATTGATTGTATGGAAAAAGTTTTAGCCTATTAATATATAGATAATGGTTAACTTAACTCAATGTGCTGAGTGAGTGAAAATATGTCCACCGTTTAGACATGGTTGCCATATTGTAATTTTTTGGTTATTAGTTAATTACAAATTCAATTTAGCAATTCCGACTCAACGAAGCACCTTCCTATTTTGAATCTGCTTTCTTTTTGATTTGAAATTTTTAATTATAAGGCGGCCATGGCTGGTTTGGAATCCCCTTTTAATATTGGAGTTTTATGAACAGTAAAAATTTACATTTTATTATAAACACTCAGGTGAATCTAAATACTCGACCGAAAATAGAGGCCATGAATACCTTTGAATCTCATTTTAATTATGGAATTTTCCAAAAAAAAAGTAGAAAATTATTGCGCATAAAAAAATTTTTTTTTTGAATTATATGACCAGGGGGCGACTATGGGTGTTTTTGAACCTCATTTTTATAATGGAGTAAACATTTTAATTTTGAACTATTGTTTGCAATAAAACGTTCGAGATATGTTGAAAACAAATATTTTATGATGAATCTAAATAACCGACAGAAAATAGTGGCCACGACTACCTTTGAATCTCATTTTCATTATAGAATTGAACAAAAAATAAAAGTTTGATTGCGTTTAAAGAAAAAATTTCAAATTTGAATTATGTGGACAGCAGCGACTTTGAATGCTTTTGAATCTCATTTTTATAATAGAGTTCTATTAAAAAAAATAAGCTTATGTTGTGTTTTCTCTAAAAGTTTTAATTTTGAACTATTGCTTGCAATAAAATGCGCGGGATATATTGAAAACAAATTGGTATATTTTTTAAGATTTTGGTACAGTTCAGTATAGTGGACGGCAACTCTCGCTCAAAATCAAATTGGAGAGACGCGCCGACGCCGGTGTAAATGAAATATGAGTTGGACGCACCGACGCCACTACTTTAACTCAATATGCACAATGAGTGAGAGAATCAAAATATTTCACCCTTGGGAGTGTGTGCACATATACATATTTTGATTGAAAATAAATTTAGCGTTTATTTTGGAGTTCCTTAAATTTCTTAATATGAGCATGAAGCCGGTTTTTGGTTTTTTTGTTTTGGATATACAGACAGTGCTGTCCATTTAGCAATTTTCCTTTAGATCTGGCTTTTTTGAAATCCATTTAGCAGGGGAAAATTACAACTTCATTATATCGTTTTCTGGTTCGTTCCCTTAACCACAATTTAGACATGTATAAAGACATTTCATATTGACTTTTATAGTATTTCAATAATATTTTGCGATATATATGTATATGACCTGAACTAATTATTTCTTATAGCTGTGCGTATAAGTTTAGCTAAAGTCCTATATCAATCAGAAAAAAGTAAATTCTTAAAACAAAAAATTATAAAACTATGTAACTATGTACATATGTATTTATCTTACATATTTTGTTATGGTAAATTTTTAGTAATTTTCTTGCGGATTTTTTGCAAAAAACTGGTTTTAAGAAAAGATTGCTTTGAAACCTTAACAAAGGTACGAAATTCAATTTAATGAAAAAAGATAAAATTATTGTCCAGGGCCTGGGCTCGAACCATGGAACGCACGCGTCAATTGGGTTGTAATATATATGAATATTCTAATATTATGACATATGGGCTGCATATAAGTTTACGTTAAGTCGAAAGTTATTGAGAAAAAAGTAAATGTCTTCTGGCGATTTTTTGAAAAAGAAATTGTTTTCTCACTTCAAAATAGAGGTCTTAAACCGAAAAATTTTAGGTTAAAAATCTAATAAATTAAAAAAAAAATCAAGACAAGAAGTTTTCATATATTTAAAAACAAATTCAATTTAATAAAAAAAAAAACAAAGTTGTCCAGAGAACCTGTACTCGACCATTGGAACACACGCGTTCTACCTCAGACGCTTATCACTTGTGCTACTTCGGTACGTAGAACAACGCAGTCAAATACTGTAGTTAAGCGCCATGGCTTTATGCAGAAAACTATTTGTTAAAGGAAATATGCCTCTGCACCCCTCCTGATCCATAGGAAGATATCAAAATACATTTATTTAGATAGGAATTATGCATGTTTAGGTAAGATATACTCTGACAATTGATTGTATGGAAAAATTGTTAGCCTATTAATATATAGATACTGGTCAAATAGAATGATGTCATATCTAACAAATTGTCCCCCGTTTGGATTTTCGATTTATATGGCGCAAGAGATGCTTTTGAATCCCATTTTTATGTTATAGTTTTATGGTCAAGTGAAATTTTATTGCGTTTTCAGGATGTACCTAAATTACTCACCGTAAATAGTGGAATTTCACAAAAAACTACAGTTTAATTACGTTTTTGAAATAAAAATAAAAATTGTGAATTTTATTAACAGAGGCGGCTAAGGGTGCTTTTGAACCTTATTTTTATGATAGAGTTCTATAAAAATATAAAACATGTATTCTGTTTTCCGTAAAAATTTTAATTTTGAATCATTGCTTGCTTGTAATACAACGCGCGAGATATGGTGAAACAAATTGGAATTTTTATTTTAAGATTTTGATACAGATCAGTATAAAGGGGGGCAACTCTAAATCAAATTAGACAGACGCGCCGAAGCTGCAGTATACTTCAACTCAATTTGCTCAATGAGTAAGAGAATGAAAATAAAGAGCAAATGAAATATGTGCTCAATGAGAAAGTACAAATATTTTACCGTGGTCACAGATACATATTTTTTTTGAAAATGAATTTAGCGTTTATTTTAAAACTCCTAAATTTCTCAATATGAGCATGAAGCCGGTTTCCTTACCGTTTTTTTATAAGCAAACAGTGCTGTCCCTTTTAAGTCTGGGTTTTTTGGCGGGGGAAAATTGCTACTTTAGAATATGATGGTTTTCTGCTTTTTTTCCTATACCCTACTTAAGACATATTTAGCCATTTCATATTGACTTTTATAGCATTTCAATAATATTTTGTTATATATATATGACCTCAACTTATTATTTATCATAGAGGTATACCCTAAGTCCTATATCCATCCAAATATAAAGGCAGTAAAAAAGCAAACTCCTTAAAAACCATCAAACTTTGTAACTTTGTATTTATCTTACATATTTTGTTATGGTAAATTTTAGTAATTTTCTTGCGTTTTTATGCATAACATTTGTTTTAGGAAAATGTTGCTTTAAAATATTAATAAATTCAAAAGTCAAGATAAGAAGAAAATTTATTAAAAAAAATAAAAATTATATATACATGCAAATATAAAGGCAATAAAAAAGCAAACTCCTTAAAAAAACCATTAAACTTTGTAAGTATTTACCTAACATATTTGATTATGGTAAATTTTAATAGTTTTCATGCGTTGTTTTGCATAAAATTTGTTTTAGGAAAATATTGCTTTAAAATCCTAATAAATTCTAAAGTCAAGATAAGAAGAAAATCTATTTAAAACAAATGATCGTCCAGAATCTGGGCGCGAAGCACAAAACGCACGCGTTCCACTGCAGATGCGTACACCTGCACTGTCCCGATACATAAATATGTGTTGTCAAATACCTTACCATAGCACTATAGTCACAGAAAAATTTCCATCGATAGGAGTATACCTACATACATACATATCCATATGGCTTTTGAAATAAATGAAGCGTTTATTTTGAAGTTCCGCAAATTTCTCAAAATTAGCCTGACGCCAGTTTTCATATCGGTTTGTTTTTATATACAGGCAGTTTTCGCAATTTCTCCTTCAAGTCAGGATTTTATTACAACTTCAACATATGATAGTTTTCTAGCCTTTTTCCCCAACCACAACTTGTACCCAACATAATGGGTCAAATTTAGTCTACAAACTCGTATATGCAAGGGCTCAAATTAAAATATTTGAAGACAGAAACAATTGATATATTTAGAAAAATGTACACGATTTATAACCCTTTTTAATTATAAATTTGAAGTAGCTACAAACTGCGTTTTCTCTTTTTGTATTTTATATATAAGCTCCGATAAATTTTGAGATTACTATAAAGTTTCTTGGTCCTACAGAATTTGCTTTTTTGCTTTGATGTATATAGGGCATATGAGCTGCATATAATCATTTTCTGGAGTTCTTTTGAAAAATTAGGCGTTTTCACTCTAAGATAGAGGTCACGAACAGAAAAATATTGGGCTAAGAATATAATAAATTAAAAAAAAAAACCAACATAAGAAGTTTTTATATATTTAAAGACAAATTAAAAAAAAAAAAAAGAAAATTGTCCGGAACCTGCCCTCGAACTTTGGAACGTACGCGTCCTAACCGATACGCCTATCACCTGCGCCAATGCTGTATGTGCAATGACACAGTCAGATACTGTAATTAACAGCTATGGCTTTTTGCAGAAAACTTTAATGAATTATTACAAATAAATAATGCATTATTTATTAAATATAATATGCCCATGCACCGCTTCTGAGTCATACGAAGACATCAAAATACATGTTAATTGGAAATATACATGTTTAAATGAGATTGTATGAAAAATATGAGAGCCTATTAATATATAGATTCTGAAATGTACGTAAATTACCTTTGAAGTAAGCCCAATATGAAATTTTTTCCTATAATTCTATCAGACGCTATGAAGATTTTTTGGCCAAACCCTACATTCATACGGCAAAATATCTATTTTGCAGAAGTGGGAGACCCGAAATCGGACTTAGAGCTATGGTGTCTTCAGCAATTTTTCTTAGAATCATCTGTAGATTACGTTTTTGCTATACTCCTGATGAAAAAAAATCCATCCATACAATTTGATCCGCTCTAATATAAAAAATTAATTTGTGTGTGTAAATACGTTCAAAACTCAAAAACGGCTTGACCGATTTTAATTTTTTTTTCTTTACTATATTCGATCTGATTCAGGGCTCATTTATGACAATTTTTTTTGTAAAAACCTCAAATGAATAATATTTTAGGTAATACTCAATAACCGCTCTACCGATTTGGTAATTGGTTCCTTTAGGAGACAACTGCTAAAATACGTCCGAAGTTATCGGAAAAGGTATCAAAAGACGCGTTTTGACCTCGGTGACAGTAATCCGAAAGCGGATTTTCGAGTTTTTGTTTCAGTGTCATTTTCATGTGGTTGTTGTAATCACATATTAGGGTGTACCGAAAAGTGAAAACAGTGTGTTCTGCGCAGAAATACTGTGGACCGCGTAGCCGGTGTTGGACCGGCTCAAGGATCAAGCCCCTATTAGGGATCGGACCTGGGTAATTTTTGCGTTATTTGCGAATAACTTTTCACTGAAACAAAAAATTGAATTGGATTGTTGATACCGAAGTCAAAACGTGGTGTTTAATACCTCTCCCCATATTTTTGGACTTGTTTTAGCAGTTGTCTTCTAAAGGAAACAATTACCACCGATTTCAATATTTTTTTCTTTTCTTTGTTCGATCGGACTCAACCCAGATAACCCTAATGTCCTATATATAGGGCGGCAAGTTTATGTATTATAACTCACACGCGCGGACGTTAACAAATAACGGGAACGCGCTGTTATACGCAGCAGAGATTGCGCAACTGCATTAATAGTTGTAATTTGCTCTTTTGCTATAGAAGTGTGAGATAATTGATTTTGAAGTTTGTGAAATTTGGGAAATGCAAAATTATAACATACGCTTTGAAAGGTAAGTTAATTCAAGGGGGCTAAAATTCAAATTTTGTTAATGTTTTATATTGCAAAGCAGAGTAAAATAAGTGTGTTATCGAATACATTCACTGACATGAACTATTTAAAATTTTTTATGGCGAATTTCAATGAAAAAATTTTATTTTACTATAAATAGGACCCCTCCAAAAACATAAAAATCATTTATTAATTTTTGCTTAAAGCATATAAATACGTTTTTATATCTGTTTTAAGAAGTGTGGAAGGGAAAAAGTCGAAAAATTTCTACTGCATAACTTTTAGGGTTAACTGGGTTAATGTTCATATATAACTAAGAAAAAAATTTGAAAAACCTCAAATCCATAATATTTTAGGTAATACAATTTTACTTGGTATACAAACTGGCAACCAAAGTCGAGTTGAAGTTTTAACTAAAATTAGTTTATCAATCAAAGTTGAGTTCAATGTTTAGCCTTACCAACCACGGCACCACCTTGATTCCAACATTATAACAAAGGTTTTTCAACACGCCAATTTACATGTTGAAAAAGTGAAACTTTGAAGTATCTATATATATAAAAATTACTATGTGTGATGTTAATGGTATTCTTAGACGGTTTCCGGTGGCAGTTCAAGCTCAGGATCAGGCTCAATGCTCACTGGAACACTTCCGATCATTATTAGACATCAGAAGTCGGCGCGATCGCTTCTCATTTCATGTAGAGCCAAAACATCCACAATATTAAAAAAATACCCCAAATATTTCAGTTTAGTACTCCCCTGCAGTCACTTCTACCAGTTTCATACTAGTCAAATACTAGTTTGCCAAACCGGCTCAACTAGTTCGAGTTCTGTAATTTTTCCATATTAGCAGCTGGTATTTTTAACACGGCGATGTCCTACGAGATGGCAATTGTCCGCTTCTGCATAAGCACCATACCAATTGTCATACTAGTCAGTCTCTGCATCAGCAATATACCAGTTGACATACTAGTCATTATATACATCAAAATCATACCATTCAACATACAAGTCCGTACATACACCGGTATCATACTAGTCGGTAAACTAGCTCATCATATATAGAATATACGTCATCAGATATAAAATATATATCTATCACTATATTAAACAAATGAAACCAATTTCAATAAAAAAGTAGTCTCTATCCATAGCAATTTTACTCTTGAAAAACATTTCCAAAAAGTAATTTTCTTCTTTTTTAATGAAAGTCCTGTTTTGATTGACTTTTATAATTGATTTCACAGGCATAAATCCTTAAATTTTCTTGAAACATTTTATGGAAAATTTAAATATTAATCTCAGACAGAGTCTAATCCATACTTGTAAAAATATCTTTACATAAAATTAAGCAAATTCAAGGAAGATCAACTTTTTATGGCGATAATTTTAAGTTTCGGAGTTCTTTGCAAATAATTATGCAGGTAACTCGCTTATGAAATTCTATTAAATAATGTGCAAGTTCTTAGTAACTAAATTTTTTAAAAAGTGCTATTTTAACCACCTTTTTGTTGTATGTGCCTCTGTTCGCCAATTTCGCTGTTGGAGCTTTCAAATGATTCCGTTGGAGATTCACTGTTATTTTGTTTATGAAAACTACATTTCACAATCACAATAAATCAACTCTGAAAAATAACAACAATTTTTTGAAAACTTTTTTGTTAGAAAAAGGTTACTTAAATTATTCCAACAAGAAATGTTTTTCACTTACACAATTGATTTGACAAATGATTGCTTCGTTTTCACTTTTCTTCGTGGTTTCATTTGAACATTTCTTATTCGTTGTTGCTTCGCTGCTGAGCCGTCATTGCAGTAGCGACGTGGCAAAAATAAGGGTGATTTTGTTGAAATATACGCACATGATTTACAACCCAAATGTACTATTTAGACCACGAAATTCTTAAAAGAATTATGGTTTTGCTATCAGAACTATTTTTTACAAGAAAGTTTTAAATTTAATTAAATAAAATGAATGTTTGAAAACTCAGAATATTAGTTGAATAGAAAATTAAAATATAGGACGGAGTTGTTAACTGAACGATTGCGGCCCGAATACCATAGTATATGTCTACTAGTAGCGCAACTTACTCCGAATCTGCACACACACACAAACCACACAGGGTGCGTTGTATGCAATAAAAAACAATCAAAATTTAAATACTGCAATATTGAACGTGAAGACTTAAAACACCCAAATAATTGAATATAAAGCAGTTTTAACACCTTATCAGTTCCTGCAGAATGTAAATTTCAGTTCAAATTAAAGTTTTTAGTTGTAGTTTTTAGTTCAAACCAGCTCTGAACGCGATTTCCTTCATTCCACTCTCTCGGAGTACATTCATCCACTGCCTTCCACTCCGATTCGCAAAAGAAGATACCAAACTAGTACGGGTAAATAATGCCGAATACTGAATTGTTTTCTTTTTCGATCGTGTATGCATGTATCGAAAATTTTAGAGGGTTGTTGCTGCTTATGATAGCGGAAACGTTACAGTCGCTCAAACTGATACGATGGTGATATGATAATTTAAATTATAAGTTAGTAATATACAAATAAATGAAGTCAATATTATATCTCTTGTTCATTTGAACGCAACAACTTCATAAAATATTAATGCGTTTGGCACGAAACCGAAAACAAACTACATTATGAACACTCCGTGATGAAACATGTTAATCATAGCGCACCCGCGCACAGTGTAACTTTTGTAATTTTTAGGATGCCAAAATTAATAACAGCCAAACCAATGGAGCAATTCATTTGAAATTTTGCAGTGTGGTTGCAGATACCTAAATCTGATCTGAGAATAAAAACGGGCGTGATCAGCCCACTTTTTCTCCTTGCCATATCATATAAGGTGGAATTTCACATAATCATATTTTCTACTTTAAAAGCATTTTCCAGTGCCAATATAAATAAAAATTGTTTAGATTTCTTAACTTTACCTTAGAGGCTTGATTAATATTTAAAAAATTTTATTTTTAAAGTCAAACACAACATAGGTACATATATTTGTAAAAACTAAATCGAAATACATACTTATAAATAAAAAGTGGTATTATAACTGGTATAAAATAAGTCGGAGTCAATATCGTCGACATGCTCTGGTTCAGATAATAAGCAAATAACTTCACTCGTTAATGCTAGCTGCTTTGACCTAGGGGTTTTCCGAAAACTGTTTATGAACGGGTCTGACGACATCAGCAATCTATGCAGCAAATCCAAGTTCCCACAAATTCTTAATTTTTTCCGGTGAAAAGTTCACCATAGTTTCGTGCATCTTTGTTTCTGGTCTCTTGGGCTTCTTCCGAAAGTTGACCAATACGAAGAATAGCAGACCCGATTATACTCTTTCCATGAAACAGAATTTTATGTACGCTCACTGGCATATTATACCAAGCATATTCCGATAAATATAGTTCCCTTGTCTCTGTCACATAGTGGTCAAAAGCTTCAAAATTTATTTGAAACCCACATCCTATGCATGAAAGTTATACCTTTTTGAAAGATTGATGTTTATGCCGGTTATGTCTAATGTTATTTTAGGATCTCCAAAGAGTCCTCTCGCAGTGTTTCGATCATTTGTGTTGCCGGTTTTTTGCTTTGGCATATCAATCAAAAGACCAACTTTTTTCCTGAATCTATTTTGGATATGTTCTTTTTTCTTTTTCATCTTTTCCTAATTTTTTTCGCCCCGCACACACCATGTCTTCATTTCCATTCGATAAGCGATGTGTAGCATACATTGCATGCATCGTATCCAAGAATGTAAAGGGGAAATTCCGAAAGCAAGCCTGCTTTCTCAACATTTCGCTCTGACAGGGCTCGCATATTGTTCATATCTTTTGGAGAAGCTCACATATGTAGCACTTTTGCGATGATGTATATGCCGACAGAGCGTTGCAAACTTTGCCATCAATCATGCACAACACAAACGTTAATTTCACTAGTAAGTTTAGGTTATCTGTTTGAATTGTTGTAGGACGAAGACTGGAAATTTGGTCTTTGACAGATTGCACCTCCTTTGCAATACCATCTCGTGTTTCTTTTGTAAAAACAAATTTTATCCGGCGGCAGTATCTCGTGGACCATTGTAAACATTTGAAGGAGTACTAGTGAAATGAAAAACATACTAGTGTCCGATTTGGTTTTTTCCGAAAATTGTTGTTTGTAACAGCTATGCTCAGCTCCATCACATCCTCATTTAAAATTGCATTTAGTTTTTTAACCTCAGGAATAGAAAGCAATACCTCTTCGTGTGCAAGACACAATCTTCGTAAGCTGTGATCAATTAAGGATTGCAATTCAATTTCAGCATAGGTTTCAGTTACGGTTATTTTTTTAGGATAGCATACAACTTTTGATTCTTTTAAACAGTTAAATGAAGGATACATATAACTTCTGAAGTGTGCTGCCGGATCAAGGAGTATTCATGTGTTGAAAGATTTGAGTCAACTATCATCGCAACTGCTTGATCTGGTGAAAAACTTTTCTTATTTTCTTCTGATAGTCGGGACTTTTTGATTGCAGTGCCTCTTGATGGTGATGCTGTGGACAACTCCTCAATTATTTTTGCGGAATTTCTTTTCCCTGGTGATCGTAATTTCAATTCCGCTGCCACTAACAGTTGATCATTGTCGACATTGTTCATTAGTTCCTTAGGTTTTCGCTTTTTTTTGTGCGCATAGATGACTCAGAGAAGTTTTTTGTTGTCCTCCCCGGCTTAGGAATATCACGAGAAGTGCATTGCTCAACATCAAGCAAATAGTCTGTGAAATTTAATTAATTTTGAATGATCTCTTCCAATTATACTCAAAATATGGTTTAGTATGGCTTTGTTTGTTTCTCCATCTTTGCTTTTTAGCTAAACTTCAAAGAGTGTATTTCGTGAAATAGTTGATGATATAGGAAAATTTGATACAGTGCAGTTGGTTTTACTTCAATGCAGTCCGTGTTTTGTATGATTCATTTTTAGCTATGCTCTCTATTTATATAGTCTTCGCCTAAGCGTTTTGTTATATCACTTGTATAAAAATATACTAACCCATTTCTTTGTTTTAAAGGTCATATGTATATTCCCGAAGCACTCAATTCCTTAGAAGTGTAGAAATAGACAACCTCCAGGTAGGCGTGCATACATAACATAAGTTGATGGAATAAGTGCACAACTCGTTAACTATGGGAAAACTATGGGAAAACCCATATGACAAACAATGAAGGCTATTCAGTGTACAAGTTTCCTTTTTCTGGGTGTTTACCATTTCAGGTATAACTGCAATGTTTTTTTATTTTATATCTAAAACTATATGAAATTCCCTTTAATGTGTATGTATTCGTTCAATCGAATTGGATCATGCAAGTTTTATTCTATAGAAAACGAAAAATTTTCTTAGCTTATCAAACTTTTAGTGGCTGTCTAAGACAAAAAAAAAATTTTTTTTAAATGCCTACGTGGCTGAAACTTACCAATGCTGTTATAAACTACCCAAGTATGTTAAATAAAATAGTTTTAAGTCAAAACAGTTATCCGAAAATCCACCACGTGGCCACAAAGTTGGTCAAACATTTGGACTGTTGCATTTACAGGTAACATTTTTTTATCTGGCTCATTATCACGACGACCGGATAACACCTCTTATAACGATAGATTTTTGGTGCACAAAGTTACACTAAAGAGATGTGATGGGGGAAATAACTTGACAATAAGA
Source organism: Merzomyia westermanni (assembly GCA_949987695.1). Lineage (NCBI taxonomy): Eukaryota > Metazoa > Arthropoda > Insecta > Diptera > Tephritidae > Merzomyia > Merzomyia westermanni. Next base: position 99,860,790 of record OX465288.1, on the reverse strand, counting down.
AGTTCAAATAGCGAATGTAAGTGGCTGCTGTCTTCAATTCACTGGCCCGTAGTCATAGTCAACTTAAAATGCATTTTATGTCTAAGACGGAGTTTTAATTTTAAAATTACGAAAGAGTTAAAATCACACTACGAGTATGGTTGTGTTTGGGACTTTGCTTACTGCTTGCTGACAGTAGATTGACAGGACCAACGTCTGTCGGGTCAGCTAGTTTATAATAAAACCAAAACAAAGATCTTACGCAGCTAAATAAATTCTTGTAAGTATAACGAGCTCAAGACCAGTTAATAATAATTCTTAGTTAATTATTATTATTTTTGATTAGAGGAAAAATTGAAAGCAACAAATATATACAGGCTATAGTTATAGTACTATTTCGAAAACAGCCACGATTTCTCGTCAGACTAATTCGTATAGTTGTGGTATTTCAGAGGATCTTGTGGAGAATCGAACCCACTCACTCTGATTGCCAGCGCAGCTGCCTAACCCATAGGCTTAGACATTCTGTCTATATGTAAATCATGCATGCTGGACTTTGTTTTTGTACATTCTTCTTTTCTATTTTTAGAAGATAGTTATTGTACATAACCGCGTGCTCCGGTATAAATTTATTTTGTTGTTGGTTTTACAACAAAAACAAAATAAATAAATTCACTTTTAAATTTTCTCACTAACCGCACTTATGTTTCGATTAGACTCGCTTCACTTTTAAACAAATAATTTACAACATAAAAAAAAATTGGCAATAAATATACAGCTTGCGTGCTTTGATGTGGTGACTGGAAGAACGTGTTGATCGTTTTAATAAATATATGGTAGAGTGCGTTGTTTTGAATGTTGTATGTGGCAGAATGAGCCGTTCATTGTCGGCGGCGTAGGCTTGTATAGATCCTTTAGTGCGTTGTAACTACTTCACTTGTGACTTTTGCAAACCACCGTATTTTGAAAAGACGCTTGAATTTGATGAAATATTCTTTGTTGTTGTGGACTGTATATTAGGCTGCGGTTCCTTCAAACCGGAAGAATGACCATGTGGTTATAAATTCCTTGTGTGTCCCAGTACGATCGCTGGAAAAGTAGACAGTTGTCTACTGGAGCACAACAGTTCCGCCTAAAAATCTTCAAACGGTTTTAAGGGGAGGTGAATCCTTACATTCGTGGATTGGAATAAGTCAAAAGTGACATTAGGGTGACACATTTTGGGAGAATTTAGGTGTCTTTTTAGGAAAAAGGTTATTGCGGAATAGGTATAGATCTCGCAGATGAACGGGGAGGACAAATAAAGCAGCATGCCATTCTCAAAAGGAAGGAGGAACCATTAGCGAAATAAATACAAAAAATAGTTGAACGCCCTATGTCCAAACAATTTAAAACATGTGCAACTTGTAAGGAGGACCTTTTGAGTGATATGGAAGATGAGGTTCCATTTAAAATGAACACCCTTGAAGAACGTAGCGTACTTGAAAGCAGCTGAGTCCTTATTTATATGCCCTAGCTGTGACGCCTAATACCTGATTTTAGCGAAATATTTTTTGAATTAAGTGTTAGTTTAGTTTTTTGTGAATTGTTGGATGTTTTTTTTTTTTTTTTACAAAAAACTTGTTGTTGGCTGAGATACATACACCAAAACTTTGTGGTTGTTTTTGTTTGTAACTTTGTCGATTAGTTCACTGTCTGACTGCTAAAACTTGTATGTCCGGGTACTAAAAAGAGTCCGATTACTAGTGCAAATTGGGATTTTTGATAAAATCGTTAGTAACAACACAAGACTTTGCATACGATTTTAAGCTGTTGACACAATTGCTACTTAGCTCTGAATATATTTGTTGGTAAAATATTTTGAGTTTCAAAGCGAAAAAAAATACACTGTCCGTCTACTAGTGCTTCTACCCAATTTAAATTTCGAGCTGAAGTTATACTTTTTAACCCAAAAAACAAAAGCCAAAAAATTTGTTTTTTCTGCGTAACAGCGTAAGCTGTGTATTTGCTAATACACATATAAAATTGCATCAACATGGCTCATGCTGTTTCGTAGGAGTGTAAGCACAAGCTTAGGGATACTGAATATAATATGTTATATAAATGAAAACGAAAACTAAATGTGTCTAAAAAATAATTACGTACGATGTCCAAGCTTTCGTACTTTCTGAAGTGATACATATCGATAATTTATAGGTGCACGTCTATTTTTCATCAAAAAATATATCCGAAGTCGGGGCCCCTGCGGGTTAGAGGCTTAGAATATGCCAGAGGTAGGCATACCGGTCGTAAGAGGCGACTAATATGCACAAAGGTAATGACGTGCAACTCGATGGTTGATCTACGAATATGATGCCTCTCACCTCTCATTACCCATCTTATCCTTCCTTACGGAAGGAGGGGTGACATGACCCAAAAGGTTTTACTGGTCATAAATCGCTACCACGACAGTCGGGAAGTACCGCAAGGGAGTACCGGAGCGTACGGGGTTCAAATCCGGCCAAGGAGTGTTAATTCGCCAACACTCCCCAAAACCTTCGGGAAGTGTTTTTGTCGTTACCACAACAACAACAACATATCCGAAGTCACAGATTTTGCCTAGTTGTACATAATCTCTCTACTAGAACACATTCTTTGAACAATCTTTATTATATAAATAAATTTGAAACTTATCTCACTAAGAACATAAACAACTTTCACGTAAGTTAGATTTAATCCATGGTGTGAACTTGCTTACTCGTGTGTAAACCCTTGGATATCCATCTCTTCCGCAACCAATACCCCAAGAAACAACGCCAACAATAAAATATTTTATCCCATTTGAAAGAAGAAGTGGACTGCCACTGTCACCTTGACAGGAGTCCATCCTTGGTCTTCCAGCACAAAGCATACTAGACGTTATTCGGCTACTTTTGTTCTTTTGATTTCGGCATTCATAATATTGGTACCTTTACTTGATTAATAATGGAAGGTAACTCTCCTCCTTCAGATGTACGGCCCCATCCAACTACTGTTCCTATTCGACCTAAAATGAATTATAAAATTTCAATTACAAATAATCAAATGTGACAATGAAAGGACTAACTAAGAAGTAATAAAACAGATGATCCTATTGTCGCTAACGGTCCGAAAACTTTCTACCAGAATATGTGTTCAAAAACATCATATCTTACAATTGGTTGATGAACGCATTAACTCATATTTTTTCTTCAAGAACCCTCGTTCTCGACAAGATACTCCATTTTGGATATTGCATTATGCTAACAATTCTGAGGGGCGTTGTTAGAATGTTTTTTTAAATGACTTGAAAAATAAATGTACAAAATTGGTTAATAAGTTTAGTTTCCAAGTAAGTTTCATAATTTTTTCATCAGATGCCTAATAAAAGCGTTCCATCAGAAGGAAGCGCATTTACCTCATTTTGGCACAAGCTGCCAGTATTATTAGTAATACATACCAATATACTATTTTCTTATTCAAAAAATTGTGTAGCTTCACTACCTATTTGGAGAAGGGGCATACGTGCTGTTATTTGATGTCAACTGTCCCTAAAGTTGTCATTGTCAACTTGTAAGGAGGAACTTGTGAGTGATGTGGAAGATGATGGGGTGAAAAACATTGGATTTGACACTTGTCCAGTTTGTTTCCCTTTAAAATGAACACCCTTGAAGGACGTAGCGTAGTTGGAAGCAGTTTAGTCTTTATTTGTTTACCCTAGCTGTGACGCCTAGTACCTGATTTTAGCGAAATAGTTCTTGAGTTAAGTGTTAATTTAGTTCTATGTGAATTATTTATGTGTTTTTGTTTTTTATAAATTTTATTTTTTTTTGCTAAGATACATACACAAAAACTTTGTTGTTGTTGTTTTTTTAACTTTGTCGATTAGTTCACTGTCCGAATGCTAAAAATTGTGTGTCCGGGTATTGAAAAAAGTGTCTGATTACTAGTGCAAATTGGCATGTTTGAAAAAATCATTAATAACTCCAAAAACTAGATTATTTAACTAAAGCAAGAGTTTTTATACGATTTTAAATTGTTGACAGAGTTCCACATATATTTTGATAATTATGGAGTTTCAATGTGAAAAACCTGGTGGCCGATGTTCAGAGAGCACTCAGAATGTGGAGGAATCACTTCTCTGCCATTTTAAATGGAGAAACTGAGCAAGAAACCAGAGAAAATGCCGAACTCGAGCCCACAATCGAAGATGATGGAATTGACGTTCCACAACCCGACTATAATGAGGTGCGAATAGCAATATCCCGATTGAAAACAATAAAGCAGCTGGCGCTGATGGTTTGCCTGCTGAGCTATTCAAACACGGAGTCGAGGAGCTGGTAAGGCACATGCATCAGCTTCTATGCAGAATATGGTTGGATGAATGCATGCCTGAAGATTGGAATCTAAGTGTTCTCTGCCCAATCCACAAGAAGGGCGATCCTGCAAACTGCGCCAACTATGGCGGAATCAGCCTTTTGAAAATCGCATATAAGGTCCTATCAAAAGTATTGTGCGAAAGACTGAAGCCTGATGTGAACAGACTGATTGGACCTTATCAGTGTGGCTTCAGACCTGGTTAATCTACCATCGACCAGATTTTTACAATACGCCAAATCTTGGAAAAAACCCGTGCAAAAAGAATCGACCCACATCATCTCTTTGTTGATTTTAAAGCCGCTTTCGATAGCACGAAAAGGAGCTGCCTATATGCCGCTATGTCTGAATTTGGTTTCCCCGCAAAACTTATACGGCTATGCAAAATGACCTTCAGCAACACCGCCAGCTCGGTCAGATTGGGAAGTACCTCTTCGAACCGTTCGAAACTAAACGAGGTTTCAGATAGGGAGACCCCCTATCGTGCGATTTCTTTAATTTAATGCTGGAGAAAAGAATACAAGCTGCAGAACTTAACCGCGCTGGAACCATATTTTATAAAAGCGTGCAACTGTTAACATATGCTGACGATATTGATATAATTGGCCTTAACAACCCCGCCGTAACTTCTGCTTACTCTAAATTAGAAAAAGAAGCGGAGAAACTAGGATTGGTGGTGCACGAGGGCAAAACGAAGTACCTTCTGTCATCATGCAAAGAGTCAGCGCATTCGCGCCTTGGCAACCAAGCCACTGTTGGCAGCCATAATTTCGAAATAGTAAAGGACTTCGTTTACCTGGGAACTAGCATTAACACCAACAGTAATGTTAGCCTAGAAATCCGACGAAGAATTACTCTTGCAAACAAATGCTACTTCGGACTGAGTAGGCAATTGAAAAGTCAAGTCCTCTCTCGACCAGCGAAAATAACACTCTACAAGTCACTCATCGCACCCGTCCTGCTATATGGTGCAGAAGCGTGGACACTAACAACATCTGATGAGGCGGCTCTGGGAGTATTCGAGAGAAAGGTTCTTCGAAAGATTTGTGGACCTCTAGGCGTTGGCGACGGCGAGTACCGAAGAAGATTTAATGATGAGCTGTATGAACTTTACGCAGACGCCGACATAGTTCAGCGAATTAAACACAGCGGCTTGGCTGGCTAGGCCACGTAGTGCGAATGAGCGAAGATGCTCCAGCCCAGAAGGTATTCCTATCGGCACCCGCCGGTTGAAGCAGAGGAAGAGGGAGACCACCACTCCGAGGGAAGGACCAAGTGGAGACCGATTTGCGATCCCGCGGTGTTTCCAATTGGCGCCAGTTGGCGCAACGAAGAAACGACTGGTGAGCTATGTTGGACGGTCAAAATCGCCCAGGCGGTTAGATGACCATTTAAAGAAGAAGAATGTGAAAAAAAGTTTTTTGTCCGACTACTAGTGCTTCTACCCAATTTAAATTTCGAGCCGAAGTTATACTTTTTAACCCAAAAAACAAAATTCAACAAATTGGTTTTTTCTGCGTAACAGCGTAATCCTTGTATTTGCTAGTACACATATAAAATTCCATCAATATGGCGAATGCTGTTTCGTAGGAGTGTAAGCACAAGTTTTGGGACACTGAATTTTTACACATATGTTATATAAAAGAAAACGAAAAATAAAATGTGTCTAAAAAATTTACGTAGGATGTCCAAGCTTTCGTACTTTCTGAAGTGATACATATCGATAAGTTATAGGTGCACGGTTATTTTCTCCAACAGCATATTTTTATAAACTAAATAGGTAGGGTGCTTCGGTCATGATTTTTAAAAATATTTTACATACCCCTATCACTTTGACAATCTGAATTAAGATAATCTGTGAATCTTTTTACAAATATCCAAAGTGTTAAGTGAAGTTTGAACTTTCGTTAACTTAACGGATATCTTTCACTTTAGGTATGGATCTACATTATTATTATGAAAGTCATCAAAAATATATCCGAAGTCGAAAATTTTGCTTAGTTGTACGTAAGCTCTCCACTAAAACACATTCTACGAAAAATCTTTATTATATAAATAAATTTGAAACTTATCTCACTAAGAACATAAACAACTTTCACGTAAATTAGATTTAATCCATGGTGTGAACTTGCTTACTCGTGTGTAAACCCCTGGATATCCATCTCTTCCGCAACCAACACCCCAAGAAACAACGCCAACAATAAAATATTTTATCCCATTTGAAAGAAGAAGTGGACCCCCACTGTCACCTTGACAGGAGTCCATCCTTGGTCTTCCAGCACAAAGCATACTGGACGTTATTCGGCTACTTTTGTACTTTTGATTTCGGCATTCATTAATAGACATTATTGGTACTTTTACTTGATTAATAATGGAAGGTAACTCTCCTCCTTCAGATGTACGGCCCCATCCAACTACTGTTCCTATTCGACCTAAAATAAATTATAAAATTTCAATTACAAATAATCAAATGTGACAGTGAAAGGACTAACTAAGAAGTAATGCAACATATTATCTTATTGTCGCTACCGGGTCGAAAATTCCTACCAGAATATGTTTTCAAAAACATCATATCTCACAGTTTGGTTGAAGAACGCAATAACTAAAATTTTTTTTTAAAAACCCGATTTTTCTACATGATACTCCGTTTTGGATATTGCATTAGTATAACCAATTCAGAGGGCGTTGTTCGAATGTTTTGTTGAATGACTTGAAAAATAAATTTGCAAAACTGGTTTATAAGTTTAGTTTCGAAATAAGTTTCATAATTTTTTTTATCAGATGCCTAATAAAAGCTTTCCAGGGTAAGGACTATGTTTCGTATGTTTGCCTCAGTTTGGCACAAGTTGCCAGTATTATTAGTAATATATACCAATATGCTTTTTCCTTATTCCAAAATTGCTGTAGCTCCACTACCTATTTGGAGCAGAGGCATGTCGACCACAGTTGGTTCTATCGTACCGGAATCAGAGCAACAATTTGTTGTTACCCTGTCAACTGTCTCTAAAACTGTCATTGTCTTTTGAGCCTAACCCCGAACTAAGGAATGGGATCTGCTGCGTTTTCTGGAAGAAGATTTGAGTTGAAGGTTCACCTTCTGTTAAATGTACTTCATGTGAAATACGGCTACGCCTTGCTGCCCTAGGGCAACCCATGGCCAAGGATGCTCTAGCGTAGCACCGCCACCTATTCTAGATCAACTATCCACAACTGGCAATACTACCATTGGCCATTAGGTTGTGTCCCGATGCCACTATCACGTTCCTACTGACTATGAGCAATTACTACAGACAGCCTTCCCCTCCCCCTATTTCCACTACCCCTTCTCTTCCAGTATCAGCACGAGTGTAAGCCACCAGCTCATGTAGCGCGATTCACTTCTTTTTTAACGACATTCGCTGTAGGTAACTAAACTTAACAACAATAATTTGACGAGGTCTATGTTAATGTAGTTAAAATATGGTTTAAAAAATTGATAAAATTCAAACGACCTTTTAAGCGTATAAGTATTTGCAAATTTTTAAAAATTTTATTTAATTTAGTGAAAATTATATAAAAAATAAGTTTACAGACATACTGAGATCGAACCATGGTGTAATCCCTGCATATTTCGACTGGGATACCACATGTCACAATTTTCAACAATTAGCTGGATGTTATTGTTAAGGCCAATACGTTAGCGCAAACAAAATTGTTTTGTTAACAATTCATCCCATAATACTGTTGAAGTTACTGAATCGCACTACTGGCTACATGCACTGTTTGTCGGCCAAGATTATATTGCTCTGACCTAGGTTACAGAAACTTGTAGATTGATACGTACGTAAAGATATGCTGTCGAGCTGCGCAGCCTCCAATTCGTCGTCCTCTAGGCTGCGACGATTCACTCGGATTGGCCTGCTTCCACCAAGGCATATGTATCAGTCCCTAACTCCCAGTGTGACGATATCCTCCCCCCCGTCTCACTTCCGGCCTTTCCAATAAGAAACAATATCCATCGGTGTGATCGTGCGAGAGTGTTCCCTTCACAATTCATCAAAGAGACAGTCCTACAAAAGGAGTGTATCAGAGGAATCAAAGTTCAAAGCGCGAGTCGAGAGCAACATTAGAAAAGAACATCGTCGACAACCTGATTGGAGCTTATAAGTGGCGTTTCATAGACGAAATCTTTTCCAGAAACCAAATGCCTAGGAGAATCGAGACGCAACAATTCTTCGTCCATACCAAAGTAACATCTTGTAAGCTGTTAATTATTTATCATCTTAACTTGTAAGAGCGAAAACAAATCCTCACGATCGCAAAGGAAAAAGCTCTTGAGCTGTAAAATTTTTATTAGTTGGCTTGAAAAAATTTCATACTTAAAATCAATATAGTGATCTATTACGGCATCCCAATTTACGGAGGTCTATTTTAATACTCTCAGTTCCTCTTTGCGTTCAAATAGACAGACAGATAGACGTATCGAGGGACGGACATGGCTAAATCGAGTCAGCTCATCCTCCTGATCATTTCAGTATACGTACAAACATTTCAAGTTCATGAAAGGTATGAATATCAAAAAAGGTAAACAACTTCGCTTTTGCAGTGGGGTATTAACTACTTGCCCGGATATTTTACTTTTCATCCTTGTGTGCGTAACAAAAATAGATATAAAAAAGGGTGTCTTTTATAGGCGCCAAAGTACTCAACCGATCTTTATGAAATTTTCACAATATATACTTGGGTTCACTGGGTATAGCATCGATAATATATAGTTTTGGAAAAGTGGGGGAGCCACGCCCCCAGGCTATACAAAGTTTCAATTCGTCATAACTCTGAACTTTTTTGGTCTAAATTAATGATATTTGTATATATGTGTCACTTAGTCAATATCTACATAATTTTGGAAAAGCCCACATATTTTGTTATTTGTTTTTGCTCTTGAACTTTCACGATAGGCCCAGGTTCGCTGGGCACGACACAGTCTGTATATAGCTTTTGGAAAAGCCCCCAGGTTATATACAGCTGCAGTTCGGTATAGTTAGGAGTTTATTTGGTTCAAGTGAATGACATTTTGTATATAGATGTGTTCTATATATCAAAATGTCAAAACAACGTCTATCGCGTTTGCTAGTATATTATAAAACGGCGAAAGCAAACCACGAATTTCAGCATTATTTTGAAAAACTGAGAGACTAGTTTGCTTTTAAGCTATCTGTCGAAGCGAACAGACGTGTTTTCTTGTGCTACTTTAGCTTTTATTTATTTCTTATTAGTTTGCTAATTTCCAAAAAATGGATAACTGCTTTAAATGTGTTTAAGCGACATAAGCTATAACGATTTATTTCGTCTATTTTATTTACGCTGCATTCTCTTGTAATTCGCAAGCAGCTTATGAAATATCCCAAAGATATAGTTTATGTTTTGTAATCCCAAAGCGGGGTTTTACACAACGAAAATGAGGAAGCCAATCCCGCGCAATGCCTCAGAGCCAACAGTGCTCGCCCCCAATTAACACATACAAGGTGTAAAGGTGCCCCACACCCCCCGTTCTATATAGAACAAACAACCCAAATAAAAATACAAATAAAATAATTTACTATTCCCTAAATATCGCCCCTATGCAATATGTGCAAGGGGGGTTTTTCACAACGAAAATGAGGAAGCCAATCCCGCGCAATGCCTCAGAGCCAACAGTGCTCGCCCCCAATTAATACATACAAAGTGTAAAGGTGCTCCACACCCCCCGTTCTATATAGAACAAATAACTCAAATAAAATATACAAATAAAATAATTTACTATTCCCTAAATATCGCCCCTATGCAATATGTGCAAGGGGGTTTTTCACAACGGAAATGAGGAAGCCAATCCCGTGCAATGCCTCAGAGCCAACAGTGCTCGCCCCCAATTAATACATACAAGGTGAAACAGGTGCACTGCACCCCGTTCTATATAGACCAAATAATTTAAATAAATAAAATAATAATTAAATAAATATTAGAAAAGGGCTCCCTATTTAATATGTGCTCCGCACACCCCCTTTTCCTCTCTAAACTAATAATATAATATAAATAATAAAATAAAATAAAAAAATAACTCAAAAAAACTACTCGCCCTCGATAAAGCTTAGACATGGTCCTTCGAGCCGGATTCGAACCGGCGACTTATGAATATCACTAGACGACTAAGCCGTCTAGGGGGGTGAGAATGTTTAAGCGACATAAGCTATAACGATTTATTTCGTCTATTTTATTTACGCTGCACTCTCTTGTAATTCGCAAGCAGCTTATGAAATATCCCAAAGATATAGTTTATGTTTTGTAATCCCAAAGCGGGGTTTTACACAACGAAAATGAGGAAGCCAATCCCGCGCAATGCCTCAGAGCCAACAGTGCTCGCCCCCAATTAACACATACAAGGTGTAAAGGTGCCCCACACCCCCCGTTCTATATAGAACAAACAACTCAAATAAAAATACAAATAAAATAATTTACTATTCCCTAAATATCGCCCCTATGCAATATGTGCAAGGGGGGTTTTTCACAACGAAAATGAGGAAGCCAATCCCGCGCAATGCCTCAGAGCCAACAGTGCTCGCCCCCAATTAATACATACAAAGTGTAAAGGTGCTCCACACCCCCCGTTCTATATAGAACAAATAACTCAAATAAAATATACAAATAAAATAATTTACTATTCCCTAAATATCGCCCCTATGCAATATGTGCAAGGGGGTTTTTCACAACGGAAATGATTAAGCCAATCCCGTGCAATGCCTCAGAGCCAACAGTGCTCGCCCCCAATTAATACATACAAGGTGAAACAGGTGCACTGCACCCCGTTCTATATAGACCAAATAATTTAAATAAATAAAATAATAATTAAATAAATATTAGAAAAGGGCTCCCTATTTAATATGTGCTCCGCACACCCCCTTTTCCTCTCTAAACTAATAATATAATATAAATAATAAAATAAAATAAAAAAATAACTCAAAAAAACTACTCGCCCTCCATAAAGCTTAGACATGGGGACGTGTGGCAACCACGCATAAATCACCCCACACCAATTCGCCGCACAGCTGACAGCTGCTCGGCCATCATTTTTTTTTTTTGCATATCATATTATTACATTGTCATTATCTATTGTTATTGCTTTTGCACCGGCTTATTATTAAATTCTTGTTTTCCACCGGCAACTGTGCAATTCTTTTATTTGAGTAAAAACCCTAATAGAAGTGTCGAAATAAATTTGTGTAATCACCAATTAGCGAAATTTCACAGTGTTAATGGAAATTAAAACCCTATGTATAGGCAAGGTGTATTAAAAGTTTTTATGCATGGGCACTATTAACCTTGTCTGAGGAACCGACATACATTTTGTTTACACCTTCGTACATTTCCTAAGCTACGCAAAATCCGGTAGGAAGTAAGTGTGCCAATCCACGGAACTCCAGGCAATTATACGCATCGTTATCGGCGGATAAGGGAAGCAACACCAATATCCCTCCCAGAACCAAGGAAACCCACCATAGCAAACCCCGCTCGTTGTAAAAACGCTTCACTAGACTATTGGAATTTTGGATTGGAACGATACAAATAATACAAAGAAATAGTACCCCAATCTCAAGGTCAGGATTCCCAACAACCGTGAGTATTACATGAAATTAAACAAAATGTAATAATCAATGTTTACCGAATGACTCTATAATTTGTGGCATTTGTTCTAATAAAGTTCATGTGAATTGCTCTATGGATAATGCAATTAATTTGCTCAAAAACAACAAAAATGTTGTGTATAAATGTGACAAGTGTGTTACTTTATTTTCGCGCGCCAAAATATATAAAGCTCTCAAAAGTGTTGATTCGCTACAAAATTTCTTTAAAGTTCTCACAGCAAGTGAGAGGCATTCTGAGCTTACGGTCGATTCCAACAACGCAATCCGTACGCGCTCACAATCAAAGGTCGGTGCACCTAAGACCACAGACCAACTTAAGACAACGCAGAAACAATCATCTCCTCTGCCATTGCCTGCTGATCAACTTGTGCATTTTGCTGAGAGCGCTGAGAGAAACACACTGTCTACTCTACCTGAGGGTGCTAATCTTATCATTAACTATGTGACTGCTAGTGGTGTACCGGAGCATTCTGTTGAGGCAAATACGCTACCTACTCTACTTGAGGGTGTTAATAATAATGATACTACTTCTGCTTGTATAACTATAAATAATGATGCTGCTAACTTTAATGGTGTTATCTCTCCAACACGTGCTGATGCCGCTGCCTCTGCTGCTGATTGTCTTACATCGAATGACTTTGGTTTACAGGGACAGAGAGAGGCTGCGTTTAAAACAACTGTTGATAAGCCATATAATGTTGTTAGTGGTACTAATGATAATGCTGATTTGGATGTGTTCGTGCGATACAGATGGCTTCACTTATCTTCTTTTAGGCCGTCTGTTAAGGAGGAGAACATTATTCAATATATTTCTCAACATCCCAACATCGTTCCATCAAGAATTGCCTGCTTTAAATTAACTAAAAGAGATGCTGATTTTAACTCTCTTGTAAGAGTTTCTTTCAAATTATTTATCTACTGATTATAGTAAGGTTTTTGATGCTTCTCTGTGGCCAACAAATGTTTCTGTTAGACCGTTTCGGTTTTTTCCAAAGCGAGATCAGAATATGCAGGAAACATAGTTACAAGTGAGACCCTACAAGTTAGTCATAATAAGCGAATTCGTAATATGCATCTTAATCAAAACCTCAACATTTTTTATCAAAATATGTCTGGTATGAGAACAAAAGCCAATTCTATTTATGCTGCTACATCCCAATGTGATTATGACGTCATTGTGTTGGTAGAGACGTGGTTTAATGCTGATTTCTGCAGTGAGGAGTTCTTTAATAGGAACTTTTATTCTGTTTTTCGAAGAGACAGAGATGGTGTGGCAACGAATACTACGCGTGGGGGTGGTGTTTTGATAGCAGTAAGGTCTATCCTATGTGCTGCAGAAGTAACTTTAAGTAATACTGATTCTGCATTGAACAATTATGTGTGTCAATTTCGAGTGGTGATGATTTGCTTGTCATTTGTGTTTCTTATATTCCTCCTAATAGCTCTGATGGTTTGTATTTTGATCATATTGATAATATTTTAAATTTAAATCTCCCGAATGATAATGCGCAACTTTGTGTTTTGGGTGATTTTAATTTAAATAAAATTGGGTGGTCTACTATTGCTGATGAAGAAATGCTTATTCCAAGTAATGTGAATAGTTGTAGTGAAATATGCCTAATTGATGGGTTATTTAGTATACAATTAATGCAAATTAATGGCTTTGTGAATGAGTTGAGCAGGATTTTGGATCTTATTTTCATTAGTCCTGATTTAAAATTTCTATTAAATAAGTCCGTGGTTCCTTTATCTGTAACTGATAAACACCACATTCCACTTATCCTGGAACTTGAGTTTTATAAATATCCAAATCTTTGCACTGACTCGATGCTTAAGTTCGATTACTCGCGTTGTAATTTTGATCTTGTTAATAATCTTATATTAAGTCAGAATTGGCCAACCTCATTTGCAGATCGGCCTCTAGCTGATTGTTTTGATATTTTTAAGTGTAAAATAAGTAGTATATCTTTTGGAAATATTCCACGCTTATCGCCAAGGGTCCATAAACTTCCTTGGCATAATCGGAGCTTAAAAAAATTAAAGAATCTTCGTAACAAATTTCATAAGCTTTTTAAATGTTCTGGTAATTTGAAGCACAAAGTAATGTATGAGAAATATTTGACTGAGTTCAACTGTCTAAATAAATTTCTTTACAAAAATTATTTACTCGGGTTTGAAATGAATATTAAATCTAACCCCAAGGCCTTTTGGAGTTTTGTTAATTCAAAACGTTCCTCGTCAGTTATTCCGTCCATAGTGTCTTACAATGGTATGAGTGCAAGCACCGCTAATGAAAGGGCAAATCTTTTTGCTGAATTTTTTAAATCTAATTTTGTTGATAATGGTGTTCAGAGGGATACTTCTAGTGCTGGGCAATTAGCGTCTTCGCTTGATTTTGGCTCCCTAGTTTTAACTGAGGAAGACATTTTCGTAGCTATAAATGACCTAAATTGCTCCAAGCAATTAGATGCCCACAATCTTTCTGCTTTTTTTCTCAAACAATGCAAGTCATCAATAGTGTATCCGCTACTTTTGTTGTTTAATTTGTCTCTTAGGTCAGGTTGTTTTTTGGATGAATGGAAATTGACCTCTGTTACTCCAGTTTTCAAAAGTGGGAGTAAGAATCTGGCTTCAAACTATCGTCCTATCTCTAAAATTACTAATATTGCTAAATTATTTAAAAAAAATTATTAGTTTCAAAATAACATTTGCTATTAAACCCTATATTTCGTATACTCAACATGTTTTTATATCGGGCAGATCTACGGTCACCAATCTGACTGTTTTCTCAAATTTTTGCATTTCTGCCTTGGTGGATGGCTTTCAGGTAGACACAATCTATACTGATTTGTCAAAAGCATTTGATAGAGTGTCTCACGACCTATTAATTAAAAAACTTGAAAAATTTGGTTTTCATTCCACTTTCTTGTCATGGGTTAAATCATATCTAATAGATAGAATTAACTATGTTGTTGTTGATGGCCCAAAATCATTTTCATATAGAGCTACCTCTGGGGTTCCTCAAGGTAGTATCCTTGGTCCTCTATTCTTTGTTATTTTCATCAATGATTGCTCAGAATGTTTTACTCTGTGTGAGCATCTACTTTATGCCGATGATTTAAAATTTTTTTAAAAAATAACAAGTTGCTCTGATATTGAAATAATGCAAAATGATGTTAACAAATTCCAGGAATGGTGTGATCGAAATATGCTAATGATTAATATCGAAAAATGCTGCTCGGTCACCTACAACAAAATTAGATTGCCACTCTTATCTTCGTACTCTATTTCTGGATCTGTTCTCAGTTCCAGTTATAAAATCAAAGACCTTGGGGTAGTTTTTGATTCGAATTTCACGTTTATTGATCACCTGAATTACATCATACCTAAAGCATATTCCTCTCTGGCTTTCATTAGACGAAATAGTTCGGAATTTAAAGATCCTTATACTAAAAAATTACTGTTTAGTACATTTGTAAGGTCCAAATTGGAATATGCTTCGATAATCTGGAATCCGTTCTATGTAGTGCATTCCAATAGACTTGAACGTGTACAGAAAAAGTTTTTGAAATTTGCATTATCCAGTATTAGGTTTATCATGCCTATTCCGTCTTATGTTCCGCGTTGTAGACTGATCAGTCTGCTTACTCTTGCTAGTAGGCGATTGATTTCTGGATTAGTTTTTATTCGAGATGTCCTCAATGGGACTATTGATTGCCCGTTCTTATTGCATTGTATTAAACTCAATGTTCCAGCTAGAAACTTGTGACACCATGACTTATTTGCTATTGACCTCTGCAAAACCAGGTATGCTCAAAATGAACCAATTATCAGACTACTAGCGGAATTTAATTTGTTATGTAGAGTAATAAATTTAGATATATTTGTAAATTGCAATGTATTTAAAGAAAAACTTTGTTTGTACTATTTTTAATATAATTAAAACCTATTTACGCCTTAGTCTGTAAGGTTTGTAAACCATAGACTCAATAAATAAATAAATAGACCGACGGACTGCCAGACAGACGGACATGGCTAAATCGACCCCGCTCATCGTGTTGATCATTTTAGTGAACTTTTCGCTTCTTGTTCTCATACTTATATACATTTAATGTTTATGAAAGGTATGAAAATCAAAAAAGATATGTAACTTCTCTATTGCAGTGGGCTATTAACTACGTGTCCGAATATTTTGCTTGTATGTTTTCCGATTTGCCTAATTTTTGGCAGGAGTATAAAACATACTACTGAGAAGCAGCTGACCAATTTTCATTGAAATATCAATATTGAATTTTAAGCGATTGCCTTTGAAAATAGCAGAAATGTTATGTTGTAAAGTGGGCGACGCCACGCCTACTTCTTCAAAATTGACAAAATTTTTTCTGATGAAGTGCAAAATCCATGTGTGCCACACCCATTTTAAAAAATTACTTGAAAATTTTATTTTATGCCTCAGTTTTAATGTATACGCCAAATTTTATCCTTATAGGTGTATTTTGTACTGAGTAATCACTTTTTTTGTGATTTCAAAAATATTCTATGTATAAAAAGTGGGCATGGCTATCATACGATTTCGTCCATTTTAAATAGCGCTCGGAGATGAGTGCCAAGAAACCTGCATACCAAATTTCATTAAGATATCTCAAAATTTACTCAAGTTATCATGTTCACAGACGTCCTGAACATTTCGATATATATAAGTCAATATCTATCTCGATCCGTTTATACCGTTACGTACTGCCGTTACGCGACTAAATTTAATATACCTTGTGTGCGTAGCACTACTAGGTATAATAAAAATCCACTAATATCATTAACTAATAATTAGCTTTTTTACTACTACCAACCATTTACTGTTTCAGAAGTTAAGATATTCCACAGTAAGTTCACTGTACAACACTTGAAAATAAACTGCCTTATATATTCAGACCGATCACTAGTGTCTATTGCCTATTTTTGAATTTTTCGAGTATCGCGATTTAGAATACTGGTAACATATTAGCTTTTGCCCCCATATTCGGTTACACTATCTCGCTTCCTCTTGCGTGCATGCTATGGTGTAGCCATCATTATATCTGTTGAAAGTCCACGAGGAGTATATATAAATTAGGGATAGTCGGTCCTTGATAAATGCCCTACCTACCTCCCCGGAGAAATCACTCTTTCGTTGTGGATTGTATTGAAATACCATTGCGAATTTACTGCTTTGATGTTCCTGTCTTTGGTTCTTATTAGCGTCTGTGCATTTCCATTTCCCAGAATTTATTCCCACAAAGGCACAAATTACCTTGTTTACCTGTTGTCTCACATCATCCCTATCAATAATAACTTCTGGAACCTACCCACGATTTTTCTCTGGTGTTGCAAGATTCAACTAGGTTTTCAAATTCTATCTTGGTCTTACACTGGGTAAATTTTCATCAATCGTTCAAGATTTGAGTTTGGTTTGCACCGTATTCGCCGCCATATTAAAGTGTTTGTAGAACTCCATCTCGATGTGCCTATCAGTCAGTTTGGCAGATAACCTATCACACTTGTTCTGGTACACAATAGTTCTTTGACATCAGTACCCATTTCGTATTTGCCGGCGTGTGTGTTCTTTATAAATAGGTTAACCCACTTTCGGCCGATGGTCTATTTTTCGACCTCCCACTTCAGAGCTCGATATTTATAGAACGAAATGATATATTTCTAGGTGTAGAGATGTCAAGATTTCAGTTAGAAGATTTAAACATTTCTATTTTCAAGAATATCTTATCCTGTTTTGATGGCTCGAGGTCCGTGTTTTATAAATTAAACACAATTGTTTCTTTTTTTGAAAAAAAACCGATATATTTCGATTGCTCTACGGCAATCGTCTTCAAGGTTACAGAGCTAATAAAAACATAGCAATAACAATTAACAAATATACATATCATACATGTGTGACGTGGAGTATGGTACTGTCTTTTCGTTAGCAGGTGTTTGTATAGATGAGCGCAATGGTCCACATCACTCTTATAGTGGAGTCGTATGTTGTCGGTACGTTGATAATCTGTAACATTTCAAGAGTAAATCGTTTATTATAGTGTAGTTCTTGTTGCATTATTTTGGTCTCATCAAAGTTAAGTATGTGGCCGCTAGTTGCACAGTGGGCCATGAGTGCAGGTTTGTGATAATTTAATTGATGGCATTGTTTTAAATCAGATTTGTGTTGTGATAATCTTGTTTTTAATTTTGACTTGGTTGTACCGACATAAATATTATTGCACGTTTCTTCAACATTGCCTTTACACGGAATTTTGCATACAACGTTGCCTTTGTCCATATTTGATATATTCGATTTGGTTTTATTGAAAATATTTTTTAATGTGTTAAAAGGCTTATGTGCTATTTTTACGTTTTCTTTGTTATAACAGTCAGACTTGGTCAGACGCTCTGACAGTTGCGGTACATAAGCCAGCGACTTAAAAATAAATGGTTTCTCGGGGTTTTAAATGTTTTTTGGAAGTTTAGGTTTTTATTTTAATTTTTTAATTGTGTATTTCGGAAAATCGTTATTTCTTAATATTGTGAATATTTCTTTCGTTGTTTCATCGTGGTATACTTCGTCCGAGGTGTGCAGCATTCTACGTATACAGCCCATTGCTGTATTAATAATCATAGATTTAGGATGTTTTGAGTTAAAATTTATTATTGGTCCTGAAGCTGTGGGGTTTTTGTACCACTTTAATTTAAATTGATTTCCACGCCTTTTTATTTCAAGTCCAGATAAGCTAATGTTCCATCACTTTCTATTTCTATATAAATAAATTTTATACTCTTATCAAAATTGTTAAATGTGTCCAGTGTATTTTGTACCTCATTCTCACGTACTATGGCGAAGAGGTCGTCGACATATTTTGTAAGTAACCTTTGTTTGTGCCGTAATTTTTCAATACTATTATCTAAAAGTTGCTCCATAATAATATCTGCTATAATTGGAGATGTGGCTGCTCCCATAGGCATTCCTTTCAATTGTGTGTATATGGTATCCTTAAACTTGAAATATCTGCTCTCTTGAATGCAAAATTTTAATATTTCCATGAACAGCTGTTTCGGTATCTTAGTATATTCTTTAATTATTTCCCATTTTGCTTGTATTGTGTCAAGAGCCAGCTGTATAGGTATGCTCGGAAAGAGCGATACGACGTCGAAGGAAATAAGTTTCTTGTAGTCCAATACGTAAGTGTTGTTCACCCTTTCCTTGAACTCCATTGTAATTGTTACGTTATATGTCGAACTTGCCGTTACGTTTTTTAATATTTCCGTGATATATTTGCAAAGCCCGTACGAGGGCGAACCAATCGCTGAGCAGATTGGCCTTAATGGGGTTCCTTCTTTATGGATCTTCGGGAGGCCGTAGATTCTGGGTGGCAATGCTGTGGTTGTTGTAAGTTTATTTCTCTCCATTTTTGTTATTAATTCCATTTTAAATAGTCTCTCTACTAGGCAGTTGATTTTGTTCTATAGTCGTGATGTTGGATCTTGCCTTTGCACCATATATGCTGTTAAATCCATTAAAATATCTTCCATTGCTACCGTTTTGTTCCCTTTATCAGACGTTAAAATGATTTTTAACAACAACAGCACAACATCTAGCGTTGATGAGTGTAGCCCAGCGATGATAAATATTTTATGCAATCAGCAGGAAGGCCTAAAAATTGTTCATTTCAATGCGCGGAGTCTAAATAATGAAAAAATGGACATGGTGAGAAGGGTGTTTGAGTTTTCAGCTGTCGACGTTATATGTGTATCTGAAACATGGTTTAGGCATGACGTTAGTGATGCGCACTTCGACATAAACAGCTTTAAATTATTTAGAGCTGATAGGATAAGCAGAAAAGGTGGTGGGGTTGCCATATATGTTAAAAATCACTTAAAAACAAAGTTTATTGCCCAGTCAACGGGGAGTGCCGTAGAATATTTATTTATTGAATTGTCCGCCCGTTCGTCCAGAACCCTGTTGTGCTGTGTATACAATCCCAATAAATGTAGTAGTTTGTGTGACTTTTTTGGTTATCTGTCCTCTGTTTCTACTGACTATGACAATATCATTGTTTGTGGTGACTTTAATATTAATTTGTTAAGATCTGATAGTTACAGTTCTCGGTTAGTTGAAGATGTGTCTGGTGTTGGTTTGTCTTTTGTAAATTTATCTGTGCCCACAAGGTACGGAAATAACTGTTGTCCAAGTCTACTTGACTATTTCATCGTATCTGGCCTTTCCATTGTCTTAAAATTTGACCAAATATCGTTCCTATCGGATCATGACTTGATTTTCTGCACACTTGACATTCAAGTCGACAATGAAAATGAACCTATCAATACCTATAGCTTTTTAGACTATCGATCTCTAAATGTAAATACCCTCTTCAGGGACCTTGCAAACATAAATTGGTCCACCTGTTGGGGCCTCAGTTCGGTAAATGATAAGCTTTCGTTTCTTAATAGCACTATTCTGCAACTGCTGAGTGCACATGTGCCAACAAAAACTGTTGTGAATAGATCGTCATCCTGTCCCTGGTACAACAATAGAGTTCGAATGGCTATTAAGAAGCGAGGCAAAGCTTATTCGAAATGGAAAAGGGTCCGATCCGAAACGAACTGGAGTACTTTTAGAGTTATACGCAATGAAACCACGCAAATTATAAGGCATGAAAAGCAAAAATATTTCGGTAAAAGGCCCTGTCCGTCCCTACCTAATAATGTCTTGTGGCGTAACCTGAGAACCTTACGTGTTCGTGTTCGTGATAATCCCGTATGTACGATCAACCCTGATACCTTAAATGATGCCTTTGTTCACTGTTCCCCCTCCCCATCCCCCTGCTCACGAGCTCCTGCGCCCACGGTCCATTGTGATGCTGTCCCACCTGATCAGTTGTTTGAGTTTCGTGCTGTCTCTGAAATAGATATCGAGAGGAATATATACAAGATGCGATCCAATGCCATAGGTGAGGATGGCATCCCCATTAAATTTATAAAAACCATCCTGCCATTTATATTGCCATCTCTAACGCACATCATAAACCACAGTTTCACAACCTCTTGCTTCCCCAATGCATGGAAAGTCGCCACTGTGCTCCCTGTAGCCAAAAGCAGATCGCCTGCTAGCCCTGCTAGCCCTACTGATTTTCGACCGATCAGCATACTGCCTGCTCTGCCAAAAGTAGCTGAGTCGATCATGTCTGAGCAAATTTATCGTCATATCAATGAATTTAATCTCCTGTCGCGGTTCCAGTCTGGGTTTAGAGCGAAACACAGTTGCTCCACAGCCATGGTTAAAATACTGGATGACGTTAGACTTGCTTTAGATAAAAAGTACTTGACATTGCTCTGTCTGCTGGATTTCTCGAAGGCCTTCGATTCGGTTGACCATGACTTGCTTTGCTTTAAATTGGAAACGCTATTTGGCTTCAGTGCATCAGCTGTGCAACTGATGCAGAGTTACCTGACTGGCAGGTCCCAGCGTGTGAAGGTTGCGAATAATTTATCTGCGATGCGTCCACTGTTATGTGGTGTACCCCAGGGTTCCATTCTGGGACCACTGCTATTCAGGGTTTTTGTTAATGATGTGCTCTCTAAATGTAAATATGCAAGTATTCATGCTTATGCGGATGATATCCAGCTATATTTGTCCTGTCCTCTAGATCAAACCATAAACATGGTAGCCAACTTTAACGAGGATTTATCCTCTATCAATTCCTGGGCGTCACAAAATGGCTTACGCCTTAACGTCGATAAGTGTTACGTGTTACCTATTTGTAAGAAGCACCCTGGCGCCGCAGCTATCCCCCCTTTGTATATAGGAGATCGCGCTATTAAATCGGTCTCGAAGATAACCAACTTAGGCTTCATTATAAATAGTGATCTTACATGTGCGGACCATATAAGCGCCACTGTTGGCAAGGTTTACTATAGTTTACGGAGTCTGTGTATGTCTGCCCAATTTACTCCGGTTGGCATAAGACGAAAGCTTGCTATACAGTTAATCATGCCTATCATCCTCTATGCAGAGCTGGTGTATAGCAAGTTGGACTCTCAGTCTGCGCATAAGCTGGATGTGGCTTTCAACCACGTCACGCGCTATGTGTTCGGGTTAAATAGATTTGAGCATATCTCATCGTGGAGGACTAGGTTGCTAGGGTGTGAACTTTCAGAGTATCTCAAAGCCAGAAACTGCACCTTTCTCTGCCAACTCATAAAGGATGAACAACCAAGTTACCTATATGAAAAATGAATATTTCCAAGGTCAACTCGTGTAAGTGACTTGATAGTGCCGCAGTACAATTTTCTCTCCTCTACTAGGCTATTCTTTATCAATGCTATACGCTTATGGAACTCGATTCCTGCCACAGTTCGGAAGAGCCTGAACAAAAGCAACACAAAGACAACTCTAATAAATTATTTTGGTAACACTATGACTTGATAAGTGTTTTCTTTCTCTAAGATGTGCTATCTAAAACCCGATATGTTCTTGATTTTTAATTTATTTTATTATGTTATTTTATGGCCCGTAGTCATGGTCAGGGTTATGTATGATTTTGAGTTGTTAAGGCACTTTTGCTGATAGCGCACGCGAAGTCGAGTTAAGGCTTTGACTGACCTGGAATCATACTTAAATTTTTGACTATGACTACGGGCCCATGTTTCTATCGTATTTAATTAACTACTTTTAAGCTCACATGTACTGTGTTTTTGACATTTTTATGTGTTATTATCTCCTATTGTTGTACTAAAAAAGAATTCATATTTTCTTATTGTACTAATGTTATAGAATAATAAATGAAATGAAAATGAAAAAAAAAAAAAAAAAAATTCGTATATTATTGTTTTCCCTATGAAATTTCTTGGCTTGCCCCACTGTATCTGCAATTGCACTGTCAACTGCACTTAGCTTGTTTGTTGTTGTGTGGTTTGTTATTAACAACGAAAGTTTTGTGCGAGCTTCTTCTTGCTGATCTTTATTTTTTATGTACTACAGCACAAAAACAACTGCCTAGTACAGAAACTATTTAAAATGGAATTAATAACAAAAACGGAGAGAAATAAACTTACAACAACCACAGCAGAATCTATGGCCTCCCGAAGATCCATAAAGAAGGAGCCCCATTAAAGCCAATCTGTTCAGCAATTGGTTCGCCCTCGTACGGACTTTGCAAATATACCACGGAAATATTAAAAAACGTCACGGCAAGTTCGACATATAACGTAAAAAATACACTGGAGTTCAAGGAAAGGGTGAACAACACTTACGTATTGGACGAAGTGAAACTTATTTCCATCGACTTCGTATCGCTCTTTCCGAGCATACGTATACAGCTGGCTCTTGACACAATACAAGCAAATTGGGAAATAATTAAAGAATATACTAAGATACCGAAACAGCTGTTCATGGAAATATTAAAATTTTGCCTTCAAGAAAGCAGATATTTCTAGTTTAAGGATACCATATACACACAATTGAAGGGAATGCCTATGGGAGCACCCACATCTCCAATTATAGCAGATATTATTATGGAAAAACTTTTGGATAATAGTATTGAAAAATTACGCCACAAACCAAGGTTACTTACAAAATATGTTGACGACCTCTTCGCCATAGTACGTGAGAATGAGGTACAAAATACACTGGACACATTTAACAATTTTGATAAGAGTATAAAATTGACTTTAGAAATAGAAAATGATGGAACATTAGCTTATCTCATTCCGCTCATATATACAAACACCTGCTAACAAAAAGACAGTACCATACTCCACGTTACACAGAGCAGACGTGTTAGGAAAAGTATGTAAATGTGTTAAATGTTTGATATGTATATTGGTTAATTGTTATTATTATGTTAATTGTTATTATTATGTTTTTATGCATCCACTTGCGGATAGGACTAAGAGAAGAGCCTTCCGACGTGCGCGCAAACACAAACACTCTACTGCGCCCATTGCCGTCTCAGTCGCAGAGGTTAAGGAAGCCATAATGAAGGCCAAACCCTCAAAATCCATCGGACCCGACGGAATTGCCATGAAGATGATCAAACACCTTGGCCATGAAGGACAGAATTATTTAGCGGCTCTCTTCAATCTCTCTCTAACTACCTTCGTTATACCTGAGATATGGAAACAAGCGATTGTAGTTCCCCTATTAAAACCAGGGAAGCCGGCGAAACTAGGAGAGTCTTATCGTCCGATATCCCTCCTTTCGCCGGTAGCGAAATTGCTAGAGTCCATTCTGCTTCCTTACTTCGTTACAAACCTAAAATTGGCCGATCATATACATGGTTTTCGCAAAAGTCACAGCACGACATCCGCTTTGAACGCCATTACAACGCAGATTAACAACGGTTTGAATCAAAATCCACCAAACCATAGGACGGTTCTAGTGGCACTTGATCTGTCAAACGCATTTGACACGGTCAATCACGCCACTCTCCTCCGAGATCTGGATGAGACACCGCTCCCTGCCGGCCTTAAGAGGTGGACCGCTAATTACCTCAATGGTCGACAGGCAACAGTCAAATTTAGGAACAAGAAATCTAGACCACGAAGAATAAAACAAGGGGTGCCGCAAGGTGGTGTTCTCTCTCCCCTCTTGTTTAATTTCTATATTTCGAGACTTCCCCCCCCCCCCACCAGAGGGAGTCTCCATTGTTTCCTACGCTGACGACTGCACGATAATGGCCTCGGGCAAGGGTCCCTCCATTGACGAACTCTGTATTAGAATCAACAGTTACCTCCATGACCTTTCCAGCTTCTTCACCGAGCGTAATCTGACCCTGTCTCCGACTAAATCTACGGCGACCCTGTTTACTACATGGAATGCGCAGATGGGGCAAGAGTTAAATGTCCACGTAGATGGAGTACCTCTACCTACTGACAACCACCCAAAAATCTTGGGTGTGACATTTGACAACGGCCTCACCTTCGCTGGTCATGCCACCGCAATAGCCTCAAAGGTACAGAGCCGCAATAAGATCCTCAAGTCACTGGCCGGCAGTACTTGGGGAAAAGACAAAGAAACATTGCTTGCTACATATAAGGCTATTGGCCGGCCGGTTAATGACTATGCTGCGCCTATATGGTCGCCCAACCTTTCTGACACCAACTGGAGGAAATTGCAAGTCTGCCAAAACACCGCCATCAGAACTGCTACGGGATGCCTGCTTATGTCATCTGAGTCTCACCTCCGTCAAGAGGCAAAATTGCTCAATGTTCAAGAGCACGCGGAACTCTTGAGTAGGCAGTTCCTTCTGAACTGTCATAAACCTAGTCATCCAAACCGACATCTTTTGGATGCAGCACCGCCCCCCAGAGACATAAGGAGACATCTCCGTAAGCATTACGATGAGATCCGGCATCATATCTCTTTGCCGTTTGATCTGCGGAACCATAGACGGGCTCTAAATGACCTCCGCACTGAGTCGGTAGACAGATCCCTCAGATCTCGGCCTGTGAATCCCGTTATTAATACTCAACCACCTGATTTGGCTGAAGAGGAGCGTGTGCTTCCGAGGGAGACTAGAGTCATACTAGCACAACTTCGCTCTGGATATTGTAATAGGTTAAACTCTTACTTATCCAGACTGAACCCCAACATACCAAATACATGTCCTGCATGTGGTATGACCCCTCATGATACCGTACATCTCTTTTCCTGTTCAGTTGAACCCACTCTTCTAACACCCGCATCACTCGGGTCCAACCATGTGGAAACTGCGCGTTTCCTCGGACTTCCGTTAGAAGAGCCTGATGACAATTTAGAGTGATCGAGCCCATTGGGCAGGGCGAAGCACTGTTAACAACAACAACAACATTATGTTTTTATTAGCTCTGTAACCTTGAAGACGATTGCCGTAGAGCAATCGAAATATATCGGTTTTTTCAAAAAAAGAAACAATGTTTAATTTATAAAACACGGACCTCGAGCCAGCAAAACAGGATAATGAGTTGAAGAAAAAGGTCACCAAAAGTTATAATTTGAAATTTAAAAGAAATAAAACAATTAATATTAATTTGTAAGAATCAAGAATTATCCACTTCAACCATTTAAACCACATACATTTTTGTGGTCGCAAAATCGACGCTAGCCAGAAATCATCAAGTAAATAAATAACATTCAGGCAAAATAACTTTTTATTTAATTTATAATTTATCTTTAATTTGGTAAGTTTTTACATAGATTCTATAATTTAATCAATGACCTCAGTTGAAAGATTTTGTAGAAATCAAAAAATATTTTCAATATCCCATAGAAAAAAGTTACATATTAATAAACCACAATGTTACCAAGTTCATTAGGGCAACCAGTTTTACCTCATTCGCCGATAGTTTGAAATAGGATTTTAAAGAATGTCCAAACCACTCATGATTAGAATATATGCATGTTTTATTGTAAACAAATGTAACTCAAAAATTTCCGTTTTTTTTATCAGATATTCTGATATCGTGGTGAAAGTTGTCACTAACTAAGATAACTGAGACTACACTCATCCATAAACGTAGAGGAAAGAGAAATAGAGCGGGTTTTTATGAACACGAGGCAAAGGGGAGATGGGGACACATCACACGGACCCCTCTTTGAGAGTGCGAAGAGCAAACGGCATCTACAAAGGAGACGAATTTTTGCTGAGAAGCCTGTCATGGCAGAAATACACTCGGAGAGTTTGCCAAACCACTGCCGAGGGGCGACCCCGTTTTGAAAAACTTTTTTCAAATCACTTTTGATGTTACCTGTACCAGGGCTCGAACCATGGACCTTCTGTGTGGTAGGCCGGCAACACTGCCTTCACACCACGGCGGCCGCCATCGCGGTTATTACCAGTAAATAAAACTAACATTTGTCAATAGTATTGACGCGTTTGTCTATTTGATTTTATAGTGATCCATCCCAGAAGTAATCATCTAATTCGTCGCAACTGGTGGCTGAAGAGGTATTGTTAAATAAATACCAGCGATCGCACGGATACCAAGGACAAGGGGTGCGTCGAAAATTTCTAAAGAAGTTTTGTTGAACATATTACCCGAATTCGATGGAAAAACAAGTGTCGATGTACGTATGTCCAAGATGGAAAATGTTTGTGATGCATATGCGCTGAGTGACAATGATAAACGCATGCTCTTGGTCACTAAGTTAAAAGGCCATTAAAAGTGTTGAAACGCTTCTCAATGAGAGGCAAGACGTTTTCCAAAGCAAATACACCAAACTACTGTTGCGTAAAAAGTTCGAAGCACGCAAACTGAAAGACAGCGAAGCTTTCTTAGATTATTTCAACGACAAAGTTATGTTATCAACACTCATGCAACTAAGTGAGTATGCGATTGAAGGCATAACGGACGAGCACCTGCGTACGCAGGCCTCTATGCAGTGCTATTCCACAAGGGCACATTTAGTTCAGGCATTTTCAAAAATTAAATAGAAAGGCAACAAGGTTACAAATAAGGCAGCACAGCGGAAATCAGGTGCTACAACTGCAACTCGCGTGGCCATTTTGCCTACAGAATGCAAGAAACCTGAAAGGGAAAAAGGCGCATGTTATGCGTGTTGAAGTACAGCTCACAAGCTAAGTGTTGGAACTCTAAAGCCCATTTAGAAATTCGGGGATTTAAGTCTTTTTTGCTAAGGGTCAATGTTAAAGAGTTGAAATCGTGACTATTATAAACTTTAGGCTCTGTAAGTATACTCGAAACCGTTTAAGAGCATATGTCTAGACAGGGGCCGTAACTATTATGAGTTTTATTATAACATCGGTAGCATGTGCATAGATTGGCATGCATGTGGTAGAGAGAAATGCATTGATAATGTTTTAATTATTGAGCACATATGTTGACGAAATTATACCAACTAATATTTATGATTAATTACTTACGAAAAAGGCGCAGCGGTTTTTTGAGTTTTTCGATCCGTGAAAAAAATTAAAACTCAAAATTTTATTTTTATACTTGAAGGATAAATATCGCTCAAGGAATAAATTTCATTTTCATCAAAAAAATAAAATTTATGTTTGAATTTTGTTTTCTAGCAAAAAAAATTAAACTCAAAAAATTATGATTATTTTTGATCAAAAAAAATAAAATTCAAAAAAAATGGATTCTTTCTTCTTCTTTAAATGGTCATCTAACCGCCTGGGCGATTTTGACCGTCCAACATAGCTCGCCAGTCGTTTCTTCGTTGCGCCAACTGGCGCCAATTGGAAACACCGCGGGATCGCAAATCGGTCTCCACTTGGTCCTTCCATCGGAGTGGTGGTCTCCCTCTTCCTCTGCTTCCACCGGCGGGTGCCGATAAGAATATCTTCTGGGCTGGAGCATCTTCGCTCATTCGCACTACGTGGCCTAGCCAGCGAAGCCGCTGTGTTTTAATTCGCTGAACTATGTCGGCGTCTGCGTAAAGTTCATACAGCTCATCATTAAATCTTCTTCGGTACTCGCCGTCGCCAACGCGTAGAGGTCCACAAATCTTTCGAAGAACCTTTCTCTCGAATACTCCCAGAGCCGCCTCATCAGATGTTGTTAGTGTCCACGCTTCTGCACCATATAGCAGGACGGGTGCGATGAGTGACTTGTAGAGTGTTATTTTCGTTCGTCGAGAGAGGACTTTACTTTTCAATTGCCTACTCAGTCCGAAGTAGCATTTGTTTGCAAGAGTGATTCTTCGTCGGATTTCTAGGCTAACATTATTGTTGGTATTAATGCTGGTTCCCAGGTAAACGAAGTCCTTTACTATTTCGCAATTGTTGCTGCCAACAGTGGCTTGGTTGCCAAGGCGCGAATGCGCTGACTCTTTGCATGATGACAGAAGGTAGTTCGTTTTGCCCTCGTTCACCACCAATCCCATTTTCTCCGCTTCTTTTTCTAATTTGGAGTAAGCAGAAGTTACGGCGCGGTTGTTAAGGCCAATGATATCAATATCGTCAGCATATGCCAACAGTTGGACGCTTTTATAAAATATTGTTCCAGCGCGGTTAAGTTCTGCAGCTTGTATTATTTTCTCCAGCATTAAATTAAAGAAATCGCACGATAGGGGGTCACCCTGTCTGAAACCTCGTTTAGTTTCGAACGGCTCGGAGAGGTACTTCCCAATTCTGACCGAGCTGGCGGTGTTGCTCAAGGTCATTTTGCATAGCCGTATAAGTTTTGCGGGGAAACCAAATTCAGACATAGCGGCATATAGGCAGCTCCTTTTCGTGCTATCGAAAGCGGCTTTAAAATCAACAAAGAGATGATGCGTGTCGATTCTTTTTTCACGGGTTTTTTCCAAGATTTGGCGTATTGTAAAAATCTGGTCGATGGTAGATTTACCAGGTCTGAAGCTACACTGATAAGGTCCAATCAGTCTGTTCACATCAGGCTTCAGTCTTTCGCACAATACGCTTGATAGGACCTTATATGCGATATTCAAAAGGCTGATTCCGCGATAGTTGGCGCAGTTTGCAGGATCGCCCTTCTTGTGGATTGGGCAGAGAACACTTAGATTCCAATCTTCAGGCATGCATTCATCCGACCAAATTCTGCATAGAAGCTGATGCATGTGCCTTACCAGCTCCTCGCCTCCGTGTTTGAATAGCTCAGCAGGCAAACCATCAGCGCCAGCTGCTTTATTGTTTTTCAATCGGGATCGGCATCTTCTCTGGTTTCTTGCTCAGTTTCTCCATTTAAAAGGGCAGAGAAGTGATCCCTACATATTCTGAGTGTTCTCTGAACATCGGTCACCAGGTCGCCCTTCTCATTCTTACAGGAGTTTTTTTTTTTTCCTGTAAAAAAAAATGGATTAGATGTAATTTATATAGGTTTCGCTCAAATTTTCTCCAATCAATGCAAATTTACGTTGAGTATGACGAAACATGCACGTTCATATACTTTAAACTCTCCTTCGATACTGGGAAGCCTTTAATTTTTTTCATTAAAAATAATCATTATCGGGGGTCCCTGGTTTTAGCGCATCGTCCTGGTTCTCGAAAGCTGCAAGTCGATGCCCGTAGTAGGTGCAACAATAATTCCACAATTGAAGCTAATACATTTGAAGAAAGTTTAATTATTTGTCAAAGGTAAAGATGCGAAATGTTAGAAAAAAGTGAGCAGAATTTATTTTAAATGAGAAACGGGTAAGTATATCGAAAAAAGGAAAACGGTAATACATTATTTTATGTTCCCAGCGATATGGAAAGCCTTGTCATGTTTAAATATGATGAGGAACTGGGATATACAGGAATTGATTAAACAGAAGACCTTATTTTAAAAAGTTATTGGTTTCCACAAATGAAGCACAAAATAGCAACTCACATACAAAACTGTTGGAGTTGTATAGCCTTTTCTTCCAAACGCGGACGTGAAGAAGGATTTTTGCACAACATTCCAAAAGCCTGTAGTCCGTTTGAAATAATACATATTGACCCTTTTGAAACCGTTGATAACTCTCGAGCAAAGAAACACATCTTAGCTGTGATTGATGCCGGTACGAAATTTGTTAGGTTATCCCCGATTAAAACTTAAAAGGCTACTTTCGTTTTTACAGCCGACCAAAATGCATGGTCTCGGATAGAGGTAGCTCTTTCACATCAACGAACAAGTCTACCGATAATTGCAAGACTTACAGATTCCGAAAAGAACGTACATTGGGATAATGTTTCAAATATAGTGGAGCATGCCATTAACAATACCATAAACCGCACCATAAAACAATACCTCAGGGTCATGCTTTTCGAAATAAAGCAATGCGGAAAAGTCGGAGATGTACTAATGGAGAGTTTAAAAGATAGTGTAGAAAGTCCTCCCTTAAAATTACACTAAGAAGTTAGAGAAAAAGTAAAAGAATATGAAAGACGTTTACAAAATTATGTGAATAGGAAAAGGCAAAGCCCTACAGAATACAAAGAGGGAGACTATGTTTTAGTAAATAATTTCTTTTCCCACGAAGGTACATCTATTAAACTCATCCCAAGGTTTAAAGGTCCTTATAAAATATCAAAAGTTTTGCATAGTAATAGGTATGTTCTCGAAGACGTTGAAGGTGTGTGGACATTGAGAAATATCGGACCGTGGTTCAAGGGGTGTGACGAAAAACTTTCAAAAGAACAGGTGATCTCAATTGTCTACTAGTGCACATTCTTCTTAACTGGCACCCACTGTACATACACTTTGGCCCGATTTTGAAACTTTTAACCACTCGCCGAGCGTTAAGCTTATCACCAAAATGCGATTCTGTAACTCTCCTTTAACGCCGCTAAACAGCTGACTCTTGAAAGTGATAAAACATGGCAATACTTGTCTTGTCGACGTATTTTGCAATAAAATACATGCAAAAAACTCAAAACTAATTTTTTTAATTTTTCCAAACGCTACAACGCTTGTAAATATATTAAAGCGATTGTTAACACCTCGAAAATAATTCGCAAGTAGCAAATATATAGCCGTTGCAATTCGAGCCCTCGCTCTTGCCCAGCCAACCAAAAGTAAGAAAGAAAACTCCTTTCCGAGCCATAAAACGCACATTTCTCGGAGCTTTACCCTCCAAAATGAGCTCCTTTCGAAGACCAAATGAAGCGAAACATCGTTCTACGCGGACACCCTAAAGGAGTCACAAAAAAGAGATTTGGACGGAATCCGATAAATTTGGAGCGTTTTATGACTCTTTTAAATGAACTTCGGAGTATTTTTGGATTCTTTTCGGAGTCTTTTATTGATCCTTTTCTAAAGCTTTTTCGGTGTTGAAAATTTTATGTTTTCGAATTCTTTGCCAATAACCATGCTAACTCGAGTATGGAATTCCAGTACATAACGTGCAAGTTCTTAGTAACTAAATTTTTTTTAAATTTATATTTTGACCCTCTTGTTATTGTACAAGGTGGCGCAAAAGTAAGTTTCCGATGTTCAGCATATCGGTTGTGGCACGTGCAGTGTGTGCTGTTGCACCGTCTTGTTGGAACCACATGTTTTCCAATCCCAATTCATCAAGTTGCGTTGATCATTGCTCTGTAGCGCTCACCATTCACGGTTACTGTGTTTGGCCCCGACCGATTATTGGTCAAATAAATAGTCAGCAATATTCCGCGTTCTGGAGCAGTGTAGCGTAACATTGTTTATTAAGGTGTATTTCGCATGTGCAGAACTGACTTTAGGGGCCAATCGCAAAATTTATAGCATTTTCTGATAGGAGGATTACTTTTGCGCCACCTTGTATGTGCCTCTGCTCGCCAATTTCGTTGTTGCAGCTTTTAAACGATTCCGTTGGAGATTCACTGTTATTTTATTTATAAAAACTGCATTTCAAAATCACGATAAATCAACCCTGAAAAATAACAACAATTCACTATTTGTTTTGTGAATTTTTGAAAACTTTTTTATTCGAAAAAGTTGCTTAAACTATTCCAAAAAGAAATGATATTTACTTACTCAATTGATTTGACAAATGATCGTTTCGTTTTCACTTTCCTGCGTGGTTTCGTTTGAACATTTCTTATTCGTTGTTGCCTCGCTGCTGCGCCGTTATTGCAGTAGCGACGTGAAAAAAATAAGGGTGATTTTGTTGACATGCACGTACGTACATGATCTGCAACCCAAATGTACCATTTAAACCACGAAATTTTCAAAAGGATTATGATTTTAACATCAGAACTATTATTTAAAAGAAAGTTTTAAATTTAATTAAAATAAATGAATATTTAAAAACACAGTTGAATAGAAAATGAAAATGTAGGACGGCGTTGTTAACTGAACGATTGCGGCCCGAATACTGAATTGTTTTCTTTTTCGATCGTGTATGCATGTATCCACAATTTTAGAGGGTTGTTGCTGCTTATGAAATTCTAGTAAATGAACTAGAATGCTTACTAACCAGTTTGACAGTTGACTGCAGGGCTTTATTGATGCTTTTCTGAAGCTTTTTCGAAGCCTCTTTTGAGTCTTTTTAGGCACATTTTTTAATTTTTTTTCACTCTTTTTGTTAAGACTTTATAGGTTTTTAAGACATATATCTGTGTTTAACTAATCAGAAGAAAGTTCTCTTTTTAATGTTTTATACAATTATTTATTTAATATTGAAAATATATGTAATTCTATTAGTTCTTTATTGAAATATCTGTATAACTAAATATATAGGTAAAACTAAAGGTATACATTTTTCATTTGGAACTTGTCACTTGATACAATTAAAAATTATATTCTTTTCATTAAAATGTATAGAATATACAACAGTGATGGCAGGAATAACAGAAACAAAATTGGAAGTAGTTTTACTCGTTAACTATATTTATTTCTGCTTTTAATAATTTGCATTTAAAATAAAGCAAAATCTTTTACAGAAACCACATAAATACAATTTTCAAAGCTTTGTGTAAGCTTCAGGAAAGTTTATCAAAGTTCTAAAAATTTCCATTAAAACTTTGTTTAACTTTGAAAGTTTCACTATGTGGTTTCTGTAATAGACTTTGTTTTATTTTATATGCACTTCAGTTGGCTTCACACTTTCGACTATTGATAAACATTCAGAAAAAAAAACTCTTTATGTTCCGTTAGGTAAAATAAGAAACCTCAAAAAATTCTCTAAAACATTCATATAATTGAACGTTGCTGCTCATCCGCTCTTCAACGTTTATTTCCTACAATAAAAAGGATCAGAAAACGCTCTAAATCGTTCATATAACTGAGCCTTTCTTCTCCCCAGACTCCGTGAATCTTCATAAAAAAACTGGCGTTTTTGATGTTTACTAAATAACAATCCAAAAAAGGTAAAATTACAGACTCTTTTTGGATCATTATTTCGGAGCACTCTGACTTTGGTCAGCTGGGATGTATGCTCTTACTGCGTTTCTGCCTTAGTATATGTCTACTAGTAGTGCAACTTACATCGAATCTGTATACACACAAATCACACAGGGTGCGTTGTTTGCAATAATAAAAATAAAATTAAATACTAAATAAATATTGAACATGAAGACATAAGCCCCCCAAATTTTTGAATATAAAGTAGCTATAACACCTTATCAGTTACCATAATATGTTGATTTCAGTTGAAATTGAAATTTTTTGTTGTAATTTTTACTTTAAAGCAACTCTGGACGCTATTTCCTTCATTCGACAATCTCGGAATACCTTCATCCCTCCGATTCGGAAAAGAAGATGCCAAACTAGTAGAAGTAAACAATGGTTTCTGCTGAACTTGGCGTCGCTCATATATTCTTGTTAAATAGCACATACAAATTTTAGGTTGTAAGCAATGTTGTACAGCAAACATGTTGCATAATAAAGTTTATGCTTAAAGTGTGCGGTCGTCTTCAAAAAATATAATTTAAAAGTTAACATAATTTAAAAGTATTTATAATTATGAAGTGGATAATAAAAAAGTATAAATTCTCAAAGTAAATGAAAGCAATTTGCTTTGATATTAAAGTAATTTACTTTGATATTATATACTTTGTTGTTATCCACTTTATAATTATAAATATTTTTAAATTATGGTAACTTTTCTTAGTGAACATTTTTTTATTTCAAAATGCAAATTTCTGATTATTAGATTTTACAATTAAAAATTTATCCAATAAATCTTATTTTAAAAATTTTCAATTGTTGTTGTCCTCTATAAAGTTGGGTTTATTGTTTGATTTTATGATTTTTTTTTATTAAAATTATTATTGTTTTTAATTTTTTGATAATTATTATTTTTTTATTAATTAATCAAAGTTTTTATTAGTTTATTAATAATTAATTAAAAAATAATTATTAAAAATAAAAAACAATAATAATTTTCACAAAAAATAAAATTTATTATTCTTGGCCTTGAGCTCATTTATAGTCATGGTACTTTACTTTTTACTTTTTGTAATTGATATATAAAATTTTGAAATTATGTTAACTTTTGTTAATGAACATTTTTTTATATTTCAAAATAAAAATTTTTGATGTTTAAATTTCACAATTGAGAATTGATTCAATAAATGTTATTTTATGAATATACATATATCAATTGTTGTTGTCAACAATAAGCAGGTCTTTAAATGGTTATGATGGGGTGACATGCTTGACGCACTAAAACGCCTTTAAGGTACCGACATACTTGCTAGACATAATAAGAAACTACCTTATAGACCGCTGGCTAACGTATGAAACGACGCACGGTCAAAGAAAGGTGAGGATAACAGGCGGCGCAGCTCAGTGGTCGGTGCTAGGCCCCGACCTTTAGAATGCTGCATATGACAGTCTTCTTCGCTTGCAAATGCCAGAAAGCACTTTCCATGTCGCTTTTGCAGATGGTGGGGCGGCCGTAATCACAGCGCGAAACTGCGACATGCCACAGTTAAAACTAAACCAAGTGATCCGCAGCGTAGACAGATGGATGTCCGATCACGGCCTCCAGCTGGCTACAGTAAAGAAAGAGATCGTGATCCTCACGAAGAAAGGGATTACCACCATCATAAACATGACTGTTGGGGATCAATAAATAGAAACGTGTAGGTCCACGAAATATCTGGGGGGTGAGGCTAGACAACAAACTCAGCTTTTCAGATCACTTTCGAAGTACATGCGAAAAGGCTGCTCAGACTATGGCGAGTCTAGGCCGCCTAATGGCGACTATAGGCGGGCCAAAGCCTTACATAAGAAAGCTGCTAGCATCCACCTTTGATTCCTTTCTGTTGTACGGTGCAGAAATCTGGGCGGATGCAATGAAATCTAGAAAGTACCGAGCCGATATTACCACGGTCCAGCGCAGAGGGGCTCTCCGGATTACCTCAGCATACCGCACGGTCTCCGCAGATGCTGTCCTGGTCAGTGCGAGGACTATACCCTTATACCTCTTCGCGGAGGAAAGAAAAAGAATTTACGACCTACGCTCAGCAGCTCGTAGAGATGATGCTGTCGCTTAGGCTAGAGGAGAATCAATCCTGCGATGGCAACTACATTGAAGCAGCAGGACGGTGGACCAGGGAATTAATTCCCGAAGCCATGGCTAAAGTGGACATGGTTACTTCCGTGAATACCTACACAGAATGGGCAAGGTTGAAACCCCGAACTGCCTCTATTGTGGAGGCATAGACGACGTACGCCATACTTTCTTCGAATGCAAACAATTCGCTCAACACCGAAGGTGGGTGGAAAATATTCTAGGCCACCTATCCCCGGGCAGTGTCATCCAAAAGATGATCTGCGAAAAGGATAGATGGGATATTGTCAGCAGATACGCGGGGAACGTACTCCTCACAAAACGGGAAGACGGTAGCGAGCTTTCGTACTTGAAGTAATGCTAAACGCGGTCCCAGGTACGGAAAAATTTGCGGACCTTTTGAGGTTAAGTTCTAGTGGGTAGTCCTTAAAAAGAAGAAGGGAGCCTCACATTTGGAGTGCCCCGATACCAGAGCACCTAGTAAAGAGGGCTTAAACCCGGTCAGCACATAAAGCATTTCCCTCCTCCACGAACCACAAAAAGAAAAATTTTAATTGACATATATGGGGTCGGATATCCCAAATTCTTTTATAGAACATGTTGGGAAAACAAGAAGAAATATTATTAGGACACGAGTGTGTTTTTCTTCCTTGACACATTGCTTAGAAAACCAGTCGAATGAAAAAATTTCGGTAGCACGCTAATTAAGGGCTGGAATAATATAAAAATATTTTAAGTAGTATTCGCGAATTTACTTTTATTAAATCTGTGTGAATTTTTTCGCGAAATACCAAGGAATAATTATTTCTAGCAAGTCTATTAGACATCTACAAATCATCCAACCTCGTTGAAAGGCTTATTGAAAAAAAGGACCATTGTTGAAAATATTTCGAAACATGTCGCCGTGATTATTCTGAGTCACGTTTGCCGCGATTTCACGGTTTTTAGAATACATTTGACAAACGAAAACCTTCTTTTATTTAGTGCTTTAGCTTTGTCGCATAAATTTTTTAGCTATCCTTAAAAGTCTAATTAATTTTTTTTAATGGACCATGAAACCAGTTGTATGTTTGTTAAAACCTGCACCTTTTTTATCAAATCATGTTTAGCAGAGGGACTTTTGGTGCTTAAGTTTTGTCGCACACTATATATAACATCCAAATTAGAAGCACAAGAA
Organism: Merzomyia westermanni; assembly: GCA_949987695.1. Lineage (NCBI taxonomy): Eukaryota > Metazoa > Arthropoda > Insecta > Diptera > Tephritidae > Merzomyia > Merzomyia westermanni. Next base: position 99,823,712 of record OX465288.1, on the reverse strand, counting down.
GAGCGTATATCCATACAGATGGCGCAAATGTTCAGAGAACGACAGAATAAAATGGAGCCTGAGTTGAATGCTTTAAAAGATCGTATTCAGGTGTTGCAGCTTAGCTTCCTTGAAAACTCCAAGGGTAAAATCTCCGTCCTTTTATGGTGAGTAATTGAAACACTGAGGATAAAATCGCTGCACTCTTCATAGCACTGAAGGGGCCTGCAGCTGAAATTTTACAGACTGTGCCTGATGGAGAACGAAAAAGTTACGAAGCATTGATGAGTTCAGTTGAGAGACACTATGGTAGTGAACATCGGAAACAGATATAACAAATATAGCTGCAGAATCGCTTCCAGAAACCCGATGAGAGTTACATAAATGATATAGAGGATGTAGAAACGAAGCGGACCACATATGACAACCCCAAAAGAACATTCCCTGAATCGGCATCGACTGTAGTACCAATGTAGTGATCTTTGAGGTGAAGCATGAAAAACTCGTCAAGACAGAGATAGCTCCTGCATGAATGGATTTGATGGACAATCGTGTAATAAAGACGATTCAGAAATGTCAGAAAGAAGATTCAGATTTAGTGAATATATTGAAAGGGCTTAAGGAGAACGAACATCCAAGACGAGAAGAGATGATCAGAGATAGTCGCATCGCAAAAGCATACTGGGAACAATAGAGAAGCTTACAGCTTATATCTGGTAGCTTGCATCGGTTATGGGAAAGTGAAGAGGGCCGGAATTATCGAGCTACTGGAGGTAAAGCGGAAGTTCTATTGGATTGGATGCCCATAATCTGTTAGGGAATGGATTATTAAGTGTGCTGAGGGTAAGAGACGAAAATCCGTGTCCGAATGTGACGAAGACCGTTTCTACTGAGTCTGATAGAATAAACAAATAGTATCAGGGCTACCGAGCTTTGCTCGGCATTATCGAGTTGATGCTACTGATGAGCGATACAGCTACTTTTCAATATCAGTGCGTGATACCTATTTTTAAATCGCGGTGATTTTTTAGAGCTATCGCGACCGCTAAGCTTTTTGAACATGGATGTACAATGTGTTACAATATATATCTATACGCTTCTTTTGATTTCGCAAAGAAAGGTTGAACTAATAAAGTTTTAAAATTATTCTGAAATCTGAGGCCACACTTATGCGACCCATTCGGCTAGGCCAACAAAACAAACACATTTTCTTTGGGTACCGAGTAAAATTATATTCAGACCTTAATGTAATATTTCGCATATATTTTGTTGTTGGTTTTACGGTCTGTTCATTTTACATATTTTTGTAAGTATAACGAGCTCAAGACCAGTTGATAATAATTCTTAGTTAATTATTATTATTTTTGATTAGAGGAAAAATTGAAAGCAACAAACATATACAGGCTATAGTTATAGTACTATTTCGAAAACAGCCACGATTTCTCGTCAGACTAATTCGTATAGTTTTTGCTATTTCAGAGGATCTTGTGGAGAATCGAACCCACTCACTCTGATTGCCAGCGCAGCTGCCTAACCCATAGGCTATGCTGCGTGTAGTTTTGCAAGCTGCTTAATTCACGTTTTCCTCTAATTGTTGTTTGTTATCTTGCCAACGGTATACACAATATTTTTAGACATTCTGTCTATATGTAAATTTATGCATGTTGGACTTTGTTTTTGTACATTCTTCTTTTCCATTTTTAGAAGATAGTTATTGTACATAACCGCGTGCTCCGGTATAAATGTATTTTGTTGTTGGTTTTACGGTCTGTTCATTTTACATATTTTTGTAAGTATAACGAGCTCAAGACCAGTTGATAATAATTCTTAGTTAATTATTATTATTTTTGATTAGAGGAAAAATTTAAAGCAACAAACATATACAGGCTATAGTTATAGTACTATTTCGAAAACAGCCACGATTTCTCGTCAGACTAATTCGTATAGTTTTTGCTATTTCAGAGGATCTTGTGGAGAATCGAACCCACTCACTCATATAGTTAAATTATTGGTTAAAAAAATGTTTATATTTCACTTCTATTTTTAGTAATATTTACTGCCATGTACAATTCGTTAACTGATAATTAGTAGTGAAACAATTCGTCATGCTCGAGGAAGCAATAGCGATTTCTCAATCCCAGTGATAAATACACCGATAGTGTATTCACTCAACACTCTTGAGCGGGAGACACATTGAACTTTGCGGCCGATTGTGACTTTCACAGAAAACTTACAATATACAGATTTAGTGAAAGTGAACATAATGAATACTTCGACTTCAAAGTCGAAGACAAAGCCGCCGAAAACTTAACTTTTTATGACTGACATTTGGTGAATTTCTATTCTCTCACATACCTACTTAACTTTTTTCTTAACCAAAAATTTCACATCAAACCACATTGAGTACATATCTATTAAGCAAAATAGCTAGAAGATATCTTTAAGTGAAGTTTCATGCAAGTGAAAATTATGTTTTGTGCTTCATTGTAATATGATTCTTGCGTTTTATGTGTCTCTGGCCTTAGATTTATTTACTAGTATAAGTCAGCAACTATCACGCGCTATGCACTGTGGATTATTAAATGATTCGTTTAAATCATATACGTAATACTTATATGGCTTACATATATGGCTAAAGTCCTTGAAATTGATGGATTGACAGCCTAAACGATATTTGCAAACAATGGCAATATACTAATATCTCTACATATAATAAAATTGTAACAGGTCGATGTCTGTACATAGCAGATATTTAAGAAAAATGTATAGGATTATTAAGCCAACAGAAACCAAATCAGCAGTTTTAAGAATTTTCGTCTGTCTGTCTGTATGTTTCGTCGCGCATCAGCCCGAAACTGCTAAATGGTATTGAATGTAACTTTCACCATTGCATTACATGACGTTAAGATATCCCTTATTTCGATAATCCGACCAGTTTCGGAGATATCGACCGATACCCATTCGAGCATGTCCCCATTTTTAATAAGAAACCGTATAAGGTGCCTTGGCATACCAAGACGGAAAACATTTTAGGAATCTTAAAAACAAGTTTGGAAAGCGGTATTAAAATACAGGTGACCCTGAGCACTGCTCTAAATTCCTATTCCACCTAAAGGAATTCAATTGCCTAAATAAGTTTTTGTACAAAAATTACATTCTGAGTTTGGAAAATAATATTATTTTGAATTCAAAAGCTTTTTGGCGTGTCATCCAATCCAAAATCGTTTGGTAAACAGTCCCAAATAATGCTTTCTTCAATGATACATTTGCAAACAATGCGGCAGAGGCTGTGAGGCTCAAGTTTTTATTCGAGTTTTCCCTCCACAAAGGACTCAGCGATTAATTTTGGCACCCTGCGAGTATCCATAGTCGATGTTGTGAATGTCATTGGGAAGCTGAAATCGCCCACTAAGACGGATTCCGATGGACTTTCCGCTTTTTTGTTAAAAAACTGTCTGTGTTTGGCTGATCCTCTTGAAGTTATTTTCAACAATTCACAGGCCACTGGAACCTTTGTGAATTGCCTGCCATTATCCGCCGTTATTGAGTGCGGTATGCCCAACCTCTTGCATGACAGAAATAATGGCTTCGGATGTGATTTCTCTTTTTAAATTTTACCTCTTGTTAGCGGGAGTAGTAATCTATTAGAACTAGTCGTTATTGCGTAGAGGACCCAATAAGTCAGTAGCAACACACTGCCAGGGTCCATTTGGGAACACGTGCCTTTGCATTGGTGACGGTTTACTAAGTTATGACACTAATAGGCAATTTACAAATCTTTTTACGAATGATTCTGCCTCACTGTCTATCAACGGCCACCACACCTTTGACCTCATCTACGCTTCATCGCTGACTCTCCCGGGTGACCCTCATGAGCTAGTCTCAAAATTTTCTCCCTCAGTGTCCTGGGTATTACAATGCGAGATCCCCTGAGTAATATATCGCCAACAGCCGATAGTTCGTACCGAAATAGGTAGTAGACGTTTGCTTTATTTGCTGACCATAGGTCATTTTTAACGCACGTTATCGTGTCTACCAACTCTTTGTCCTTTGCACTTTCTGTAGCGATTTCGCTGATTCCCATTGCTGAGGGTGTCGCATTTTCAACAACATGGAAGATGGAGTGGTTGTAATTATCATCGAATGAGTTTGTCCGTTGGATTTTACACAGCCTAGACACGGAGTCAGCTATATTTTCTTTACCAGCTCTATATATAACTTTGAACTTGTAGGGCTGCAACCTGAGGAGCCATCTCTCTATTCTCGCTGGAGGTTTTGACGTGGGCTTGAAAATCGTCTCAAGTGGTTTATGATCGGTGACCAACTCAAATTTCAGCCCCATTAAGTAATAGTGGTATCTCTCAACGGCCCACACTAGTCCTAGGCTCTCTTTCTCTGTCTGCGAGTATTTATTTTCTTTGTCTGATAGGCTTTTACTAGCGAACGATATAATTTGTGGCTCATTGTGATCATCAAACTGTAAAAGTACCGCCCCTAGCGCTACTGGGCTTGCATCTGCTATGAGGCTAGTTCTCTTAAGCGCATTAAAGTATGCCAGGTTTGGTATACTCGATAGGGCCTGCTTCAATTTATCAAACGATTCTTGTTGACTTTGATCCCAGCTTAACTTGTGGCTTAATTTGAGTAATTTCCTTAGTAGCTCCGTCGTATCAGCGATGCCCGGAAGAAATTTACCTACATATGTTACGAGCCCCAAGAAGCTCCTTACCTCTTATTTCGACTGTGGCGGACGGAAGTCTTTAATTGTTTCTATCTTATCGCGGTTAGGTGCAATGCCTTCATTAGATAACAAGTGTCCCAAGAATTTGTACCTTCCAAATGCACTTCTTTTCATTCAACATTAAGTTGCTATCTCTAAAAACGTCTACCACTATTTTTACAGCTTCGTCATGTTCTTGTTCCGCCTTACCAAATATGATAATATCGTCTGTATAGTTAAACGCATTCTTGCAGGAACATAACAGTTTCTCTATGCCTCGCTGGAAAACCTCTGGAGCTGAATTTATTCCGAACATCAGCCTCTTATACTTAAATAAGCCTTTGTGCGTGATGAACGTTGTAATGTACTGGCTGGATCCATCCAGCCCCAGTTGGTGGTATGCCCATTTCAGGTAGATCCTTGAAAATAATTTGGGGCCTCTTAACTTCGTCATGAGTGTGTCAAACGTTGGGAGCGGGTGATTTTCGCGCAGCACTGCTTGGTTTGCCCGCCGCATATCGATGCACAACCTCATTTTTCCCCCTTCTTTATATACTATAACTATTGGAGATATCCACGAAGACGGGCCTGAAACTGGCTCAATAATATCGAGGGCAATCATTTGGTTAATCTTCTCCTCTACTTGGTCTTCCAAAGCTACGGGTATGCGACGCATCGGTTGTTGTACCGGTTTCACAGTAAGATCGATTGATAATTTGATTGTTACCCCCAGTTGTCCAATTTCCACGCGATTCACCCCCAAGCCTAATTTCAAAACTCCCAACTGTATAGCTGTGTCGCGTCCCAATAAGACTGGCACCCATTCTTCATTACGTAAACTGTAGCTATTTTCCCCAATTTGGTCTTTACAGTGATGGGTGCTTCAAATACTTGAAGTACATCCAAAACTTTATTTGACGCGTAAGCCTTGAAGTGGGTTGAATAATCTTCCCGTTCATTCCATATCACTGCCTCGTTTCTACGCACTTTCGCTCCCCAAATTGAGACGCGTAACTGAATCAATTATCATCGATATTGGGCAACCTCCGATACCACATTTAAGCTTTTCATCTATAGATGTGTCATTAGCCACTTTGAAACAATTTACCTCTCGTTCGTCTTCATTCGTTTCCGCATTTCGAACTTTGTATGAGTCTGTCCGCTTCTTCTTGGGAGAATCTTGATCGTGCCCGCCTTTAAGTTTCTTGGTCTTACTTTTCCTAGCAAAATGTCCAATAAGACCACATTTGTTGCATTTGGAAAACTTCGCCGGACATTTCGAATCGTTACTAAAATGTCCTTTTTGGCCGCATCTGCCACACTCATCGTTGTTCTGTTTTATTCTGCGCATTTTTGTAGCAATCCGATTTACGGATTCATCGACCGACTTCGTAAACATGGACCCCGATTTTTGGATATTTGCTCATAGATTTGACAAGTTTCCACTATGTCATTTAAGCTTTGTTCTTTCTCTAAAAGCTTTTCTTCAAATCGACTGGAGCGCATGAGTCTATTATTTTGTCTTTAATGCAAATTTCCTTTATTTCCGCGGCCGTCTTACCAAACTCACACTTTGACACTTGATGTCGAAGTCGTAGCAAATATTTGTTAAAAATTTCCCCACCAATACTTCGAAAGAGTTATCACCCTCGACTAAAGCCCCAGGAATGTTAAAAGCTACTTATTTCAATTGTGGACCACCCAAGTGCAGTAATTTGTTTTTCTTTTTCACTACATCACCTATGTCTTCGGCTTGAAGATATAGGGAGAAGGATCGGAACCACTTTTTCCTTTCTGACCGTATAAGTGCCTTATCGATATTGTCACACAAAAATTTACGAATTTCCATAACTACTATCGCATATGCTGCTGTACGCTTTTGACACTTTATACTGCTGGCAAAATTTAATTTGTCACTCTCAATGTACTCCTGCTACTGGTGGGAAGTTCCCGATTCTTAATTGGCTTTTGTAGTCGCTTTTGTAGCACCTTTATAGCGCCTGGTGGCGTTAATAAAATTTAATTTATCACTTTCGATGTGTTATCCACTGACAAAATTGAATTCGTCACCTTCTGATCTGAAATCAGAAATATAATCGTTTGTATGTAACTCGTTACCAGCCATATTTGTATATACAAGGTGGCGCAAAAGTAAGCTTCCGATGTTCAGCATATCGGTTGTGGCACGTGCAGTGTGTGCTGTTGCACCGTCTTGTTGGAACCACATGTTTTCCAATCCCAATTCATCAAGTTGCGGCAAAAAGAACTCGTTGATCATTGCTCTGTAGCGCTCACCATTCACAGTAACCGTTTGGCCCCGACCGATTATTGGTCAAATAAATAGTCAGCAATATTCCGCGTTCTGGAGCAGTGTAGCGTAACATTGTTTATTAACGTGTATTTCGCATGTGTTTACTACACAAATGTCAAAACAGAACTGACTTTAGGGGCCAATCGCAAAATTTATAGCATTTTCTGATAGGAGGGTGACTTTTGCGCCACCCTGTACTTTTGATTAATCGCATTTGTGTTTGTTTGCGTACTCTGTACCAATAACACAATCTAATGTGTCACACTAACAATTTAATTTGAATCTGAAACGAAATATGTACTCGTTATTTAGCTCAGATCGAGTAAATTTTCACTTCTACGAGTCACACCGACGAGCAGCGAAGGCAAATGGCAGTCATCGCCTCCATATTTGTACTCGCAAAATGTGGCTTGTAGAAAATTTCCACATCGTGAATTGCATTTTTCCGGGTCAATTTGATCCCTTTCTCGTCGCCACTGTAATAACTCACCTCTTTGGTTACTCCTGAAGTCACAAGTAATACAGTGATTATTTGGGAATGCTTTCCAATGACAAAATGATATTTTATTTAGCCGAAGCACAAGGTAACTTTACAGGTTCACACTCGATATTCAACTAACTACAAACTGCTCGTTACTTTAACATCGTTGCCTCTCACACATACAAACACCAATGCCGGTCTCTACACTATTCATAAACAATATTGGTTCATGCTTTTCTTTTGCGGAATGCCTGTTGTATGCTGATGATTTGAAAATATTCGCGGTCATAAAGAGTTCTCGTGACTCTGAACGGCTGCAATCAGACCTTCTTAATGTTGTTAACTGCCATTTAAATCGGCTGACGTTGAGCTGAAAAAAGTGTTTCCACGTAACATTTTCAAAATCTGCTAATACTCTACGTACTTCATACCGTACCAAATTGGGCCTCGAAAGAGTTCAGAAAATTTTTATACGTTTTGCTCTCCGGTCGTTGAATTTTTCTGATCCTTTACCACCATACCAATCTAGATGTCTGTTGATTGAACTTAATACACTGGAAAGTAGAAGATGCATTCTATCTTGCTCGTTTGTTATTGAGGATAAGCTATGGTAAAGTTGATTGTGCTGGCAATATCTCATGCCAAAAATTTCAGGCAGTTTGATACCTTGAAAATTGGGTTTGCCAAGACTAACTATGCTGTAAATGTTCCTATTTCTAGGGTATGTACTGGTCTGAACTTGTTTTTCAATTCCACAGGCAATGATTTCACTTGCCCGTATTTAAATCTAATTAGAAATTTAAGATCTTTTTTCTCTTAATGATTATCATAATCTGTAAGAATTGTAAATTCAAAGACTTATCATTCAAATATACAAACAATATAGTAAATATACCCAATGGATAGCCCACCATCCCACAAATCGATAGGAGGGCCCAACATTAAGCCAATGGAAGCCAAATCAACAGTTTTTAGAATATTTGTCTGTCTGTATGTTTGGTCGCGCATCACTCAAAATCTGCCCAATGGAATTTATGGAACTGTTACCGTTGCATTCCGAGACATTTAACTTAAAATTTAAGATACCATTTGTTCCGATATCGACCGATATGTAAACAAAGGTGACCCAAAATGTGTTTAGCACAATATGGGTATCAAACGAAAGGTGATAGTGAGTCCAACAATAAACGATGTAATTAAGTTCCCTATGTTATGTGGTATGGGAGATATAATGATAAGAATCGGACTCAGTCTATTATTAGTTCTTAGACGCAGCGAAGCGAGACGGGTTTACTACACAAAAATTTGAGCCTAAATTTTAAACCATTCGTAGGCTTAAGTAATTTTTTAAACGTTTTTGTTATAAATTCCAAACCGTTAAATTACCAACACCAAATTTAAAGTAATTGCGAATTAGATTTAAAACTGAACTGAAAAACAACGTCTAAAATTTTTTTAATTTCTTTTCATTTATTTCTGAAAGCTTTTTCAAGTCATTGAATTTTTCTCATTACAGTTTTGTGGGCGCCGTAGCTCAGTGTGTAGAGCAGACGACTCTGATGGGGAGAGCGTCGGTACGAATCCTGCCAATTGGAACAAATGTTTTTTTTTTTTTTTTAATCGTTAAGACATTTCTGGTTTAAAATTTAAACTCTTTTCTTCACGGTCATTTTCTCGAAAACTGGCACATTTAAGTTCTAAACCAAATTTGGTTTAGACATATATGTAGCCAGAAAAGTTTACAATTTAGGTTAACATTTCTAGCCATGTAGTATACATACAACTTTTTTAAAAGTAGAAAGAATCAGTTGGATTGTAAATAGTAACCATAAGTCATGAAGTTATTATTGATTAAGTGAGGATAGTATTGATTTTCTAGTTCTGATAAGCGAGGCAGAAATATCAAATGTGGAATGAGAGTTATACAAGGTGGCGCAAAAGTAATCCTCCTATCAGAAAATGCTATAAATTTTGCGATTGGCCCCTAAAGTCAGTTCTGTTTTGACATTTGTGTAGTAAACACATGCGAAATACACGTAAATAAACAATGTTACGCTACACTGCTCCAGAACGCGGAATATTGCTGACTATTTATTTGACCAATAATCGGTCGGGGCCAAACAGTTACTGTGAATGGTGAGCGCTACAGAGCAATGATCAACGAGTTCTTTTTGCCGCAACTTGATGAATTGGGATTGGAAAACATGTGGTTCCAACAAGACGGTGCAACAGCACACACTGCACGTGCCACAACCGATATGCTGAACATCGGAAGCTTACTTTTGCGCCACCTTGTAGCTATGACATAAACAATTCAAAATTGGTCCGACATTGTTTTAGGAAGAGAGGGTTAAAATATATTGATGGCCGAGAGGGAACGTTAAAGTTCACTTCACTCAGCAGAAGTGGGCTAGGGACCAACCAGGTAAATAATTTAAGGATAAATATGATTCCGAGCATTTCCCTACGACTAGAAAGGGTGGAACGATTAATAAGTTTCAAGCGATCAGTATAGGGTGGGAGGTTGTATATGGAATCCCACGAGAGATCTCTTAACGCGAAAAGTTAGAATTGTTTTTGAACCGATTGAATCCGATCTACGTTGGATGCCAAATAATTGAGTCGCATGCTAGTAGCGGTCTTACTAATGTCAAGAAAAGGGCTTTAGTTACATATGGCTCACTAAATTATGACCATCGCTCAAATAATGATAAAACACCTATAGCTTTTTTGACAGTTGCAGTAATATGAAGGTTGAAACTATGTTTGGAATCCATGGTAACTATCAAGTCAACAAAATCATAAACTTGTTCAAGACTGTGATTATTGATTTTGTAAGGTTGTGAAATTCTGCATGAAAAACATATGTAAACAAATAGTTTAAGTCGCACCAAGTACTTAGATTATAAAGATCTGATTGAAGTAAAACTCTTTCTTCGTTCAACGTGTAAGACATACAAATCTTTACGTCGTCAGCATACATCAACATTTTTTAAAACTTTATAATACTATAGATATCATTAATTAACAGCAATAATAAAATCGGACGAAGGAACTCCAGAAGTTACATCATTCTTAAAAACTACTCTTTGTGAACAGAAGATAAGTGATCCAGGCGGTAAGACTTGGTTGAAAGCCCAATAGATCGAGCTTGTGAATAAGTATGGAAATACATAGTTTATCAAACGCTATACGGAAGTCCGCGTAATATAGTTTTGGAACAGCAGAAAGCTTTACTTTGCCATGGTAGTTATCAACGGGTGGCCTACTCCCACTCTTATAAAGTGGTGTTAGGAAAGATTCTTTCCAAGCAGCTGGAAAAACAACACATTTGAAAGACCTATTGAACAGATCAGTTAGAGGTTTGTAAATGTGGACCAAAGTGGAGTCAAAATGTGTATATATAGGTATCAAACGAAAGGTACTAATGAGTGCTGCAATAAGCGATGTGAATAGCTTCCATGTCCCAACGCGCCTATTATTAGTTCTGAGACGCAGCGAAGCGTGGTTTGATCTTCTAGTTTGAGATATTAATAGATAAGTCGACGATTATCAAGTGCTTTCCGCTATGGTTTAGTCGATCATTCGTTTAAGATGAAAATTAAAATTTCGCATGAACATGCGTTAAACGCAATCTTTTGCAAGGGCAGCGCCACAATCATAATCCACCACAAAAGTTCCGCAAACCAACAAAGCAAATGCTAAATTCTTCTTCTTATGCAGAAAAAGTCGAAGGTTGGCAACGTTTGTATGTCATGTAGCGCTGGGGTTGCGCGATCTGCCGTTCCCCATGCAATTGCATACAATCTACTTCTCTGGCAATGCATATTGCTGCATCATGCGTTTTATCTGACGAAGCTATTGCAGCCCAACCTTATAAAACCGCACTCCGGTTTTTTATCGTACGAATATAAATGACTTTCTAACCGAAATAAATTTCCTTGCTTATATAGCTATGCTATATATAAACTCCCGTAACTCGAACTTCTGTTACTCGAATTTTCCATAACTCGAACGAAAACGGTTGGCAAATTTACAAATTTTCTCTAGCTTTCATAGCTCCAAGTTCTCCATAACTTGAAAGAAAATCCATAGGAATGCATACATAGCAATTCTCTAACTCTAAGTAACCCATATGTGGTTTGAATTTTGCTTAATATTTTAGAGAAATCATAAAATGCTTTCTTTTGAATTTTAAGTCAGTTTACCGTTAGTCGCTGGCAGGCCTAAATTAAATGCAATTTGTTCATTATAATGGCAACTAAATGCATTTTAAAATGTTTGTCGATTGGAGAAAAATTTTAACTAATCACTGAAGTGGAAGGCGCGTCAAAGAAAAAACAAGCTGCTGGAAAATACGGTATTCCGTATCCGTATCCACCATTTTTAAAGTAAGGAGTCAATGGCATGTGGTGAAGGAAATCCGGTTAGTAAAGTAGACTGCGGAAAATGGAAAAAAGATGTATTTCCAAATTTAATACAAAAGTTTGTGAACGAGATATTTTTAATGCTGATGAAACAGGATTGTATTTTAAATGCTTCCCGGACAGAACTTTGACTTTTAAAAAACACAATGCCGGGCAGGTAAAAGTAGCAAGCACCGAGTTAGGCGAATGCTGGCAGATAATTTGGAAAAATTTTAAATTCTATTGATTGAAAAAAGTGCAAAACCTCGGTGCTTTCGTGGTGTTAAGTCGCTACCCATAGATCTAAGGCTTGGATTACAGGGCAACTTTTTGAAGAATGGGTTCTAAAATTGGGGAAGCACTTTCTAACTTCTGTGCGACAAGTTTTACTGTTTATCGATAATTGTCCAGCCCATCCTAGGAACTTTTACTACCGAATCTGACCGGTAAGTTGCAACCGCTTGATCAGGGAGTATTTTAAAATTTTAAAACATTCTATCGGAGTAAATTGGTTAAGGAAGCAATTAAACACATAGATGCAAATAGCAAACCGGATATTACGCTCAAAGATTGCATCAACTACGTAACTGAAGCTTGGGATACTTACGTCAGTACACAAACAATAGCGAAGTGCTTCAAAAAAGCTGGAATTGGTCAATATTCCGAATGGGTGGAAGAAGACGATACACCCCTAATATTTTGAACTGAAATTGATGAAAATCAAAATATTTTTGAGGCTGATTACAAAATATGGCTAAAAGCAAACAAAATAACATGCATTGCCACTCTTCAGAATTATATTGAAATAGATAGCAAGCTTTATACAACTGCCTTTCCTACAGATGATGATATTGTTGAGCATTAGCCCTGAATTGGAGGATGCAAACGTAGCAAGAATAGAGAGTGATGAAGAGGCTCGAGAGAAAAAAACTATTTATCAACCTTCCAGAATTGATGTAGAAAATTCTTTCCGAACACTGTGTTTATATTTGCAAACAAATGGCACTACTACTATAAGGCTTTGAGAACAATGGAGTCCTTTTTTGCTGAAAATAAGAAAACACAAGTAAGGAAGTCTAAGTTCGGGTGAAACCGAAAACTATATACCCGGATCTGTAAAAGCGGTCGTGGTAAGGTGGTAAATTGTTGTGGAGTTGTGAGCTATAGAAGTTTTAAACTTTTTTACTACCATGTGGGCAATCTTATAACTCTTTCACGCATATGGGACATATGTGTCCCCGCCGATTTGCAGTAAATCCGGCAAACCTAAACACTTGTTATGTTACTTTACTTTAAGTTGATGGTTCAACCGAAAGTTTTAAGTCCTGGCAACCCTGAAAAAACAGTTATGTGTGTAAAAAGTCCTGGAGAAAAAGTGAAAATCAGTTTTGCGAATGGTCAACATTTTCAATTGTGGAATTTTAAATAAACCAATTTTCTCCAACTTTCTTTTCTTGAATTGTATTCATTGGTGAGTGAACTTATTATTTAATTACATACTTTTTGGTTCCTTGATAAAACATATTAAAATTTTGTAAAAAAAACGTAAACGGACGCCGGTGTCCATATATGCATCAAAGGAATACTACTAATAATATTTTGACCTGCTCTTATTTTCAGGTTGCCACTATTATTTTCTTATATTTTGCTACCGAAAATGTCTTCAAATCGATAAGAGATAAGAAGAAATTTTCGAAGTCTTGATGGCTGACAACAGCGACGATGAGGATGCCTTGAATCTTGATGAAGAGGACCGAACATTTCTCCTGAGGAGAACATAATAGAAAACCAACAACCCAGTGTTAGTGCCCCATCTTTTAGTTGGCAAAAAAATGCATATTTACCGCACGCTTTTCTGGAGGAACAAGGATATGACTTCGGTAAAGTTCTTAAGAAGATTCAAACTATGGTGCAGGGCAGACTCTCCTACGGGATACTTATTTCAGGTTGATTTATATACTGGACGAAAGAATAGCGGCCCTGAAGTTGGATTGGGTGAATCTGTCGTGCTGAAATTGGGCGAAGGTTTACAAGGTTGCGAAATATACTTCGACAATTTTTCAATTCTCCGTACCTTCAGTATGAATTGACGAAGATGAATATAAAAGCTTGTGGAACAGTTCGTTCAAATAGGAAAAATATTCCAAAAAACATACCAACTGACAAAAATATTAAGCGCGGGGACATTTTCACCACCAGTAGCAACGGAATTTCATTCATAAAATTGATGGATAATAAAGCCGTATTTTTATTACAAATTTCTTGTCTCCTGTACCCACAACAACTGTCAAGAGGCGGGCTCAAGGTAGTGGTGAGAAGATAAATGTAAAGTGCACTGAAGTTCTTGTAAGGTACAATATAAACATGGGAGGAGTCGATCTTATGGACTAAAAAAGGCGTGTTACGAAGTGGACAGAAAGGCAAAAATAAAATTCTACCTTCGTCTTTTTTTCGACATGCTGGATATCGCTGTGAATAATTCTTATATAATTTATTGCAAGCTGCACAGTACAAACCGCATTGGTGGAAGTATGATATCAAGTCTAGAATTCCGCCAGGTGGTAGCACGATCTCTTATAGGCAGTTTCTCATCTCGTCAAAGAGGTTTGAAATCAGCTGTTATGACCAAAAAGTGACTCTCCCTAGCTCATAAGCACGGAACTCCCTCACATGGAATGGTTAAAGTGGCTAATGAGAAAAGATGCGTTCAGTGTGCCATGCATCATGTAGAGAATCGCACAAACAACACGTGCTCTACATGTAATGTTCATTTAAATTTCACTTCAGAACGTAATTGCTTTGCTGAATATCACTAATATATATGTTAATATTAAAAACAATGTCATATAATAAAAAGTTCATTATTATCGCCATTACATGTGCTTATTTTACAATAAAAGTGCATAACTATTTTTCTTTCGACTCATTAAAAAATGTTACTCTTGTTGCATATAGGGATATATATGTCCCCTAAAAAAACATATTTATAAATAGAAATTTTTTTTTTCATGTTCCTTTTTATTTAAGTTAGACCAGAATAAATAGACATAAACCAAAACATATATTGTTTTTGCCCTGGTTTCCTTATAAACGTGTAAGGGTTAAATAACAAGTAAGGAAGTCTAAGTTCGGGTAGAACCGAACATTATATACCTAGTAGTGATCTATTATGTCATCCCAATTTACGCAGGTCTATTTTAATACTTTCAGTTCGTATTTGCGTTCAAATAGACAGACGGACAGACAGATAGACGTATCGAGAGAAGGACATGGCTACATCGACTCAGCGCACCCTCCTGATCATTTCGGTATACGTACAAACATTTCATGTTCGTGAAAGGTATGAATATCAAAAAAGATATACTTCGCTTTTGCAGTGGGGTATTAACTACTTGAACGGATATTTTACTTTTTGTCCTGAAGGTTTTGATATACATTAATAAATATATATCTCGATTCGTTTATGCCGAATGAAGTAATATACCTTGTGTGCGTAACAAAAATAGATATAAAAAATGTGTGTCTTTTATAGGCGCCAAAGAACTCAACCGATCTTTATGCAATTTTCACAATTTATACTTGGGTTCACTGGGTACAGCATAGGCAATATATATTTTTGGAAAAGTGGGCGGACCCACGCCTCCAGGCTATATAAACTTTCAATTCGTCATAACTCCGAACTTTTTTGGTCTAAATTAATGAAATTTGGATATATGTGTCACTTAGTCAATATCTAAATAATTTTTCAAAAGTGGGCGGTGCCCCGTTTTGTGTTTTGTTTTTCTTTTGAACTTTGACGATAGGTTTAGGAGTCCGCTGGGCACGACACAGTCTGTATATAGCTTTTGGAAAAGCCCCCAGGTTATATAAAGCTGCAGTTCGGTATAGTTAGGAGTTTATTTGGTTAAGTTAATGACATTTTATATATAGATGTGTTCTATATATTAAAACGTCAAAACAACGTCTATCGGGTTTGCTAGTATATTATTAAACGGCCAAAGCATACCACGAATTTCAGCATTCTTTTGTAGAACTGAGAGACTAGTTTGCGTTCAAATAAACAGACGGACAGACAGACAGACGAACGGAGAGACGGGAATGGCTCAATCGACCCCGCTCATCGTGCTGATCATTTTAGGGAACTTTTCTCTTCTTGTTCTCATTCTTACATACATTTAATGTTTATGAAAGGTATGAAAATCAAAAAAGCTATATAACTTCGCTATTGCAGTGGGCTATTAACTACATGCCCGAATATTTTGCTTGTGTGCTTCCCGATTTGGCTAATTTTTCGCAGAAGTATGATACATACTACTGAGAAGAAGCTGACCAATTTTCATTGAAATTGCCAGATTTAATTATAAGCGATTGCCTTTGAAAGTAGCAGAAATTGTATGCTGAGAAGTGGGCGGCGCCACGCCTACTTCTTCAAAATTTACAAAAAAGTTTTTGCGGCCGAGTTTTTATTAAAAATCTTATTATGTGTGCAAAATCTGATTGATATAACTTGATTAGTTGTAGAAATATCGCTTTTTAAATTTTACAAACAAATTTTTTAGAACTATGCTAAAAAACTGGGCGTGGACATTAACCGATTTTGCCCATTTTTACAGCAAACAGTTACCTTTATATATAGAACATTATCACCAAATTTCGGCGGAGTTATGGCATAAAAAGTTTTGTGGAATAGTCCACGCCCCTTATTGAAAAATTTATTTTATGCCTTATGAAAACTTTGATTTTTCCACTGAGACTCTCACCTTGGCCTCGCAGAGCCTACGCAGAACCCATTCAACGTCCCTTAAATGGTCTTCTGCAGTTTTTGAGTAAATAATTACATCGTCGACGTAAACATGGCAGGTGCTGCCAATTTGCTCCCTCAGAACATCATTATCTGCTCTTCTCTATCAACTCAATCTGATGGAATCCAGATTTCAGATCAGGGTTTGACAATATCACCATTGCATTAGGCATCGGATACTTGCCCTCAATTCTGACTTCATTTAGTTTCCTAAAGTCAATCATTAACCGTTTTTTTTATTTCCTGCATCATCTATCCTTTTTTTGTCAACAACCCAAATCGGGTTATTGTTAGGTGATCTGAATGCTGCCCTTAGCCAGCAAATCGGCCACTTCCCCGTTGACGAATTCGGCCACACTCATAGGGTATGGGTAGAGCCTAGAATATACCGGCTCTTCCATTTTTGTTCTTATGGAAGCAACTATATTTGTATTGAAGGGAAGGGACTCGTTTGGGTCGGCGAAGGCCCTCTTCCTACTTTCTATCATCTTAAGGAAATGATTTCGGCCACAAGATGGAATTTCCTTACTTCTCATATCAATGGAATTTACATTCACGCACTCGTGGAACAAGAGCTTTTCGTTTCCGAAATCGTGTTGTATTACTCCACTACTCAGATCTATTTGAGCATTTACCCGGTTTAATAGATCCAGTCCAATAATACCATCGAACGTTGCCATATTAGGCAATATGAAAAAATCTGCCCATACACCAAATAACTTGATTCTATACTTCTTATTCACATGACTATTTCCGTGCAGTGACTTAACTAGAAAAGGTGTGGATGCTGGGATAACATTTTTAAACTCGGGAAAAGGTTTAATATAGTTTTTCGACGCCCCTGTGTCCACAAATAGCTTAATTTTTTTTCATTGGTGCCCCACTCCTCGTTCGATCCACGGAAGCAGGGACTTTCCCCTAAAAAATTGAGTTCTTCCTCTTCGAGATTTTCTATTTCTTCTTCCTCTCTTGGTAACCTGGCTTAAATTATTTATTCTCTGGATTTTTGGTCCAGTATTCCTACCTGATTATGCCTGCCGCTTTTCAATTTGCTGTTGTTGGTTAAAGTTAGGGCTCTGTTTAGAATTGTTTCGTTATTGTTGTTGACCCTGATTTATTTTTTGTGATTGACGCCAATTTGAATTATGGCGAAGCCGTGATTCTGATGGATCTATTTCCATCGGTATTGGTTGATCTTGTTGATCATTTTCGTTGCTGTTCCTTTTCGGTTGTCTATTGATGGATTTTTTTGGGGGGTTCGCATTCTCTGGTCTAAGTTGTAATCACCGATCTTCTTAAATCTGTTTGGATCTTCAGCAGACGCAGCGAAGTTTGTAGCGAACGCATATCGTTCTCTATTTGACTCGACTTCTTGTGCCAGGGCCAGAGCGCCCCGGTAAGTCATGGGTCATTGTGGTTTTATTTGTCAGAAGAGTTAGTTTCTTCTCCACCTCGTCGAAATATTTCAGGACTGAAAGGTTGCCCTGTCGAAGCGTAGACAGTTCCTGTTCTATGAGATATATTGGACGTTTATCCGAATAGGTAAAATCTAGTCTAGCAATGATCGCCTCAAAATTAAGCACAGTGTTAAAAGATGCTAAAACGGCATCAGCGGAGCCCTTCAGTTTATTTCTAATTATCCCTACGGCCTGATAGTGCCTGGAACTGCCCGGATGGCTTCGAAACACCTCATAAGCCGTGTGGGCGGCCTGACGCTAGGAAACATAGTTGCTGACTTGACCGGCAAACTCTGGCAATGACTTCACCAGGTCTAGAGTTTTTTCGCATTTAATGCCTGAAATGATTTTCACAGGCTCGTACGTATGTGGCTTTTTCACTGTGGTTAGGGTGGTAATTTGCTCTGTCAGTCGGGTAAGTTTGTGTTCAAAGGACTCCTGTTGCTGTTGCAGTGCGCCAGTTACGGCAGCCTGTACTAAATCAGTTAGTTGGTTTGCGTCCATTACACTTGTATTCCTATTCCTCGAAACCTGCAAGTTACTAATCTACTAATCCTTTCTAATAAACAGACCTGGGGAACTTAGGATTACGATTACTGTAATTGTAATCCCTACATTCATACGATTACGATTACAGTAATCGTAATCATATATTTGTTATATTAGATTACAGTAATCGCAATCGTACAATTTTTATGATTACAATTACATTAATCGTGATTGAAATTTTTATGATTACGATTACTGTAATTGTAATCCTGTGAACTTTACAATTACGATTACTGTAATTGTAATCATGTTTTTTTCGCGGTTGGGCGCCAACTATTTATTCTACCATAACTTATTTCTAGCCTGAGCTATAGCCGTCACCGTCGTCGTCGCTGCTGTTGCGCTTGCAGCTTATGATGTTGTCCGCTGGCGCCGCTATTCGCTGATATCGGTGGTATTGGTATATGCCTGCGAGTATGCTGGCTCAGCGATTCCCATGGTTCGAATTGTTTATTATGAATCGCTTCCACAAGTGGAAGTATCGGGTATAGTTCTTCATTAATATTTGGCTAAATTGTGGAAATGAATGCAACAATGTAGTCTAAACAATTTACAGATCATTAGACTGTGTTAACTTATATAATGTGCGGTTCTTAGACTTCCTTAATTGTTATCTATAGCTTTGTTATACTTAATGCTGTATTCAATAGAATCATGTACATATATCAGGACACCGCCAGTATGCCTATCATGGAATTACACCGCGCTACTTTTAAGGTTTATATGTTAAGCTCTTGATTTGTGATGTGATCTGTAGTACATGTTTCGGCGCATAGTATAATTTCTGGTTTTCTAATTTCAATGACTCTTTCTAATTCAACTTTATTGCTTAAAATACTATCAATGGTTGGTACAAACAGTTCATACTAGTATCTCTTGATTGTTACTTTCTTATCCTTGATTTACTTTCAAGGTATCTTTTGAATATTGGGCATTCTTTGCTGAACGCAATGTGGTGTACATCCACATCTAAAAGTTTTTTTTTGCACAAGCACATTCAACCACCTTGTGATTGAATCCCAAGCATTTAAAACACCTCAATCCTCTAACATACTCAATAGTAATGCACGAGTCCTACTATACATTCATTATTTTTTGTTTTAAAATGGTTTCATACGCGTGTACGTCAGTATCAACAACTTTGAATTTTTTACCCTCACATATGCTATTTTTCGTCGAAATACACTCTACCAAGCACTCAGTGCTTGGCCTCTCTGTTGAACTGCGGCCCTCGTGGTGTGGCGGTAGTGTTGCTGGCCTACCACACCAAAGGTCCAAGGTTCGAGCTCTCGTAAAGGTAACATCAAAATTGGTTCGAATAGTTTTTTAAAACCAGGGTTGCCCCTCGGCAGTGGTTTGGCAAACTCTCCGAGTGTATTTCGGCCATGGAAAGCTTCTCAGCAAAAATTCATCTGCTTTGCAGATGCCGTTCGGGATCGAAAAAAACTGTAGCTGCCACCAATTTGTAGGAAAAACTAGAAGCAGCACACCACAAATAGGTAGAGAAGCTCGGCCTTAATCTCCTTTAAGGTATATATCGCTCCATTTATTTACTTATTTTTACATATTTTTCTTATGTCTTTCTTATCTTTAGTGTTCCGCTATCTTTTTCTGCAGTAGTTCGCATGATTCCTTATTCCTGCATTTTACTACTATCCCGCCGTTGTTAATCTCTTTTACTGTTGTTACATGACATTCTTTTGGTTCTATTACTTTTTTCAGCGCCACTTTCGTATGTTTATTTTTCTTAGCTTTGTCTCTTGGTTTAATAACTGTCCTATGTTAATGTTTAATTTCAATAAACATGGTGTTTGTATCACACAAAGTATATTTATTGTAAAACCACATGATATTTTAATTTTCACAGATTAATTTAGTTTCTTTGCTTTTCAAATTGCTGCATTTCATAAAAAAAGCAGCCACAGCCAACTGAACACAAAATTGTATCATCCATTTGCACAGGAAATTAAACAAAAACTTTTGAACTATAAATTAGAAAATAACAAATATAGTTGTGATGTATATTTTTTTTGGTTTAATCGTTGTAAACCATACCCCACAATTTCATTAAAGTACATTACCTTCGAAAAAATTTTAAGACGTTCACTTCACACATTTTTTATTTTTTTTAATAAAGTGTTAAACTAAAATAATACATATATTACAAAATCCTTACTCTTCTTTCGTTTATATTTGCGATACTCTGGTATCCAAGCTGTCTAAGATTTCATTTTCAATTGAAATTATAGCTAAATTAGTAAGTCTTTGCTTGAGCATTGTAGATCTTAAATAGTTTTTAATACCTTTTAATTTTAAAAAGAATCTTGTACCAGATGCAACTGAATCCGTCAGTGTAAGTAATATTCTTAGCGCCATTGCTGTGTACGGAAATGTTGAAATTAAGTAATTAGTAAAAAGATATTGTAATAAGGTTCGTGGATCATTAGACGGTTTTCTGCAAAATAAACTTTAATGCAAAGATGTCATTAAACAGATTTTGACCGTCAATGTCTGAATCACTACTTGAATCCTATTTGAGCTTCAGATTTAAATCTGTTTAAGGGACTTGTGCCCTTAAATACCAACCCTGTGGTGCAACTCTCTTGCAACCCGCAAATGAACTCGTTAAAGCTCATCGTTGCCAGAGCAGTTGGCTATATATAGGGGTGCACCCCATAAACTCCTTCTTTTACAATCAGCATCATCGCGAACAATTTCACCGGAAATCGGTATACCCACGGGGAAAACCATGGGTATCGCGCAAGTATATCCATACAAATAAGTCGTTTTTTATATTAAAAGTTTTCAAGCGAATTTGAAGAAACTGTAATCATTCATTATTATAATCATTTCAATAAGCCTGAATACAGCCTTGTATTTGCTTTTGTTCCTAAAATAATTAATGGTAAAATAAGAACACGTGCTTGACGTCAAAATTTATATGTCAACGAATTATTCATATTATAATTATACTGCCTCCATGGCAAATTTGAAACTAGTGGCTTTTATTCTAAAGGACATCAAATTTTAAAGATCTTCTGAACTTCTATCATATGTCATCAGATCCTCTGACACACATGTGTAGCTTATCCAACTATTTACTAATCAAAGGGTACAAAGTTCAACATGCTCCTTCGAGCCGGATTTTAAGCTGGCAATATTATTTCTATCAACTAGCGAAAGCTACTCGCTCATACTCGCTATACCATTTTTATCATTCGTTTGGCACTTTTTTCGAAATCTTTGACCATACCGGAGTGAGTGAACAAAAAGCCAAAAAGTCGTGTAATTAAAAGTTAAAAAATTAAAAGAAAAAAGTTAATTGTAAAACGAAAAAAAAAAAAAACATTAGAATAAACAATTTTGAAGTGACAAAATAGACGGAAAAGACAAAATAAAGCAAAAGTAGTGTAGGTAGAGCGAACGCACAGCAGCGTAAGAAACAATAACAGCAGTAACAAGTGCACAAGGCACAGTAAGTAGAGCATTTGGAAACGGTAAAGCTGGTAATCTTCAGTGGCCGGTAAGCAGAGAAAAGTCAACGCGGGATTTCCCAAGAACATAAGTATTTCAAAGCAAAAAGTCCTAACTAGGAATCAATCAAATTAATTGGGAATATTGCTAGAAAAATCTGTAGGGCAAGCACCGTTATTCAAACGATTCATATATATATATTCATACCTATGTACCTGGGAACGAATTCCTGAGATCCGCTGCCATTGCGTTCCGAAGAACTCAAACCCTATGGAAACAGGGGTATTTTTGGTACATACTCGTACACAAATATGTACTCCTGCGAACAAGTAAAGATTTTGTACCCTATTTCAATTTCAAATTGAAATGGTTCTTATGCAAATAAGTAAATACTTTATACCTTATCTCATAATTCAATTTCAAATTAGAGTGGTTCTTATGCGAATAAGTAAAGACTTTATGCCATATTTCATACTTTAATTTACAAATAAAGTAGTTCTACATTCTCCTATTAAAGCGCTCATATACAAACTCAACAAATGCACAAACATTTGTGCATGCGTAAACAGATAAAAAACGCATACCCACAATTTCTACTTCACACAATTAAAAGCGCATGTTAGTTACATAGACACAGTATCTGATAACATAGGTCAGTTCCAGCCACTAGCATCTTTGGTAGATTAAAAACATGTAAGCAGTTGTATGTGCACTGTTAAATAAGAACAGCGAACATTACGCTGTTAAATTCTACATTTGAGCTTACATTTTAACATCAGTGGAAAAGATTTGCGTGTGGGGAAGTTGGAATACCATATACACATATACAGAATTCAGGGCTGGTTTCACCAGCTCGACTGAACTTAGTTAAGTCGGGTTTTTCACTTTTTCAGTTTTACCATCTAACTTAACTAAGTCACAACTTAGTCAGCCTGCCAGCTGACTTATTCTCGACTAAGTCAGTGTTGCTGTCGTTCAAAACCTAAATGTCAGTAATGCTCTTAATTTGTTTTGTACAATGTCCCAGCCGGAAAATTCGTCAAGCATGACTTTAACGGCGTATGCGTAGATGCATGTGAACGCTTGTTTTCTAGCATGCAACCATTACGAAACTATCGTTTTCAATTAAGCGTTAATTTTAGTACCTTCCAACTAAAGAGAAATGGGTGTAAGATCAATACATTCCTTCGTGTATGGCCATACATGTCCATTTCGCACTGGGGTATTGGGATGCGCAGAGTTGTCTGGTATGAAAAAATACTACCATGCATAAAACAGCTGATCGGGTTATTGTTTTAAAAATTATTTAAGTCGCTCAGTTGGTGAAACCCAAAATTAAGTTAGTCTCGAATCTGTGCTAACTTAAGTCACGACTTAGTTTTAGTCTTAGTCGCGTTGGTGAAACCGGCCCTCAGTGTTTTCGCGGATTTCGTTCCCAACCTTGTAGTGGGTATACATATCAAATCGTATGTTCGTTTTACATATGCACATTATCTGAAAACATATGTCGGTTTCATCCACTAGCATATATTAAATAAGATCAGCTAGCACTACGCTGTCAAATTCTATATTGTAACATATATTCTTAACATCAGTGGTAAACATTTGAGAATGGTGAAGTTCCCATCAACTGGTTGCATTGAAATATACGGTCATTTAACCGTAGATAGTGAATGTTAATGAGCATAAAATTACTACTAAACAGTGCTCGCTAGTAATTCGATAACTAATATTTGGATTCGAAATCACGTACGCTGTTAACTGTCAGAAAGGAATGTACGTATATCCTAGCCAACATTTTCCAATAGGTACTTTCCGCAAAGGAAATTTCATACGACAAAATCAATTAAAATTGTGAGGATTGTTGAAATTATCGGTCGCATAATTCAATAATCAATTTTAAAATAAAAACTTTCTCAGTTTTTCAAATTGTATAAGCCCCATAGTACAGACCATTTTTACCGATGCATAGCTACAATTTATTATAAGGCTTGACAACATAGCCAACTTCCTAATTTGTTCCGTCAAATAGACACAACTAATTTAATCAAGTTTGCAAATAATTTATTACCAAAGTTGCGTCATACCGCTTACGCAACATTAACAAGTGATTAAAATCATCCACCATAAAATAGCTCGATTATTTTTCTACGTCGCACCGCTTACGTAACAATATCAACATCGAGCATTGTCATTGCAATTACCAATTTTACAATAATCGAAGATCGCTGAGTTGTTAAGTCGCATCGCTTACCTAACACCTAACCGGATCTCATATCCAATTTTGTCATTCTAACATTTTAAGCCTATGGTTACGTCGCACCGCTTGCTAGCCTAGGCAAACTATTCAAAACCCCTTTTACCCACATCTATCAAACGAATATTTAAAGCCTAGGGCTACGTCGTAGAGCTTACGAGCCTAGGCAAATAAGTTAAACTAGCTTTACCAACATTTATTCGTAGAATATTTGTAATCCAAGGGTTACGTTGCACCACTTATGTACCCTTATAAAGCTTTATCATCCACATACTGGAAACCTATAGTTATGCCGTACCGCTTACGAGGTGTGTTCAAAAAGTATCGCGAATTTTGTGTTTTTCAAAAATTGTTTATTTATTCATGAATATCTATTTTGTCCCCTTCAAAGTAATCCCCATCAGATATTATACACTTGTGCCAACGGTTTTTCCAATCTTCGAAGCACTTCAAAAAATAATTTTTTTGTATCTTGTTCAGCTCCTTCTTCGATGCCGTCTTTATCTCGTCAAGAGAAGCGTAACGTCGTCCTTTCATGGGCCTCTTCAGTTTAGGGAACAAGAAAAAGTCACAGGGGGCCAGATCTGGGGAATACGGTGGCTGCGGCATCATTAGTGAGTTGTTTTTGGCCAAAAAGTCGCGCACAAGCAACGATGCGTGAGCAGGGGCGTTATCGTGGTGCAAAAGCCAGTTTTTGTTCTTCCACAAATCCGGGCGTTTCTGGCGGATTGCTTCGCGCAAATTGCGCATAACTTGCAGGTAATATTCCTTATTGACCGTTCTTTCCTGTGGCAAGAACTCATGATGCACCACGCCCCTGCAATCGAAGAAAACTGTCAGCTAAACTTTCACATTCGACCGAACTTGGCGCGCTTTTTTCGGTCTTGGTTCGTGCGGCAGCTTCCATTGAGATGATTGAGCTTTGGTTTCCACGTCATAACCATAAACCCACGATTCGTCACCAGTTATGACCCTCTGGAGCAAATTTGGGTCGTCGCGGACAGAGTTTAACATCTCATTAGCAATGTTCATGCGATGCTGTTTTTGGTCACAATTGAGCAATTTTGGTACGAATTTCGCGTAAAAATCGAAGACGATCCAAAACACGTGCAAGCAAAGCAGCTGTCAACAATTAACTGAACATTCAAAATGGCCGAGCTTGTCGGCATAAGTGAGAGACATGAGTACCAACATAACGCCACAAAAAATTCGAAATTCGAATATACGTAACCAGCGAAAATTTAAAATTCGCGATACTTTTTGAACACACTCGTACATACCCTAGGCCAATAATTCGGTATTTTCTAAAGATATCCTTCGAAGATTTGAAAACCTACGGTTTACGTCGCACCGCTTACGTACCCTGAACAAATCATTCAAACTATCAAGGTTATCCTCATTTATCAGTCGATCCATTTACAATCTACATTTACGTCGTACCGCTTACGTTTCGTAGTAGTAAATCCAAGATTAATTTGAACCAGTCAACTTAAATTGGTTACGTCGCGTCGCTTACGCAATTTAAACGACGTCCTATCACCTGAGTTGAACGTTTACCATCAGTTTGGTCCAAGTGTTGCTACGTCGTACCGGTTACGTAACTCACGCTCCAAAAATAACTAACGTTTCAACCCCCCAGTGCTGTTACGTCGTACCGCTAACGTAACTCACAAGGGACGACACCAAGTCCCAACTACCAGTGCTGACCGTCGTACCGCTTACGGGACACACTCAAGGAACCAACGTTCCATATCTAATTAATCAACTTAAAGTGTTGTTACGTTACGAAAATTACGAAAATTTTTAATAGGTATTTTACCATATAAATTGCCACAAGCGAATTCAATTAGATAGTGCTACCCAATAAATCTTCAAAATGTCGCTCGATCCAGTTATCCAGTTCTGTTCGAACTTCGGAAAAGAAGATTTCAGCGATCATACAGACTTAATATTGGAGGTAAAACTCCAAGATCTCAACACACGTTGGGAAAGTTTGCGAATATCTTATACAAACGTCTGCATAGCTAACGATACAGCAGTCTCAGCTGAATTTAAGGCGGAAGCGCACAATAAACTTCAAGTATGTGCGGATAGTTTCTACATCTGTAAGGCCCAGATTTTAGACCAACTCAAGCTATTTCAAGAACCGCCTCAAAAAACATCGAATCTAAAACAGTCACTTCAGTCCTAATGTGACAAGCCGACTTTTATTAAAGTGCCTCCCTGTGACACGGATATTTTCTACGGAAACTGTGAAGACTGGCCCACCTTTCGTGATGTGTTCACGGCCATCTATCTAAATCATCCCAAGTTGAGTTCCGCTCAAAAACTCTATTATTTACGTCTCAAAACCCGAGGTAAGACGGGAGGCCTAGTTCAAAAATATAAACTATGTGATAAGAATTTTACGCTTGCTTTGAAAGCACTCAGGGCACGTTATGAGAATAAACGCATGCTAGTTGATAATCAGTTTCAAACCCTTTTCAACATTCAATCTGCCAATACTGAAAACAGTGAAGCTATCCAAAAAATTCAGACAACGATTACGGATTGTTTATCCTCTCTCACTTCACAAAGTGTTTCAGTGGCCAATTGGGATCCAATTATCATTTATCTTTGTTCCACCAAACTCCCAGAAGAAACTCTTGCAATCTGGGAGCAATCGCTTAAAAACAAAAACGAACTCTCGTTATGGTCGGCTATGGATGAATTCCTCACCAGCCGCTATGAGGTAGTAGACAACTCAATATTATGCGATTGACCAAAGGTCGAACCTCACTTCCGCAACGGTCTAATAAAATCTCCTCCTTTCACTCAAAAGAAAATTATTGTAAAAGCACTTTTAAATGTTTCACGTGGAGAAAACCGCATCATACTCTGTTGTTCCGAATCCAATTCACCAAAAACTCCTAGCTATGCTACAGATAGAATATCTCGGCGAATACTACTCCTTGAGAGCACTGATCGATCAGGGTTCGCAAAACACTTTTATTTCGCAAAAAATGAAAAAAGACTGCATCTCCCGGCAGTCAAGGAAATGTTCCAAATAACAGGAATGGGCGGTGCAATGGTAGAAAATGCAAATCAAGTTTGCCCTATAGTGCTATTCTCGAAAAGACAGCTATAGCAATTGTACTGCAAAAGCTAACAAGGTATCTTTCACCGTTCGAAATGGGAAAACCCTCATTCCACATCTAAAGCAAGAGTACTCCCAAGTATTAGAGGAATACATAACCATGGACCATATGAAATCCACTTCTTCCGAAGAAATTCATTCAAATGGATCCCACCTATCATTTTATTCACCTCATCATGAGGTCATTTGTTCCGAAAGCAAATCCACCAAAGTCGGTGTGGTATTTAGTGCTTCAAAGTCTTCCGATACTACCATTTCTCTAAACAATGTACTATACACCGGTCCAACGTTGCAAACCGATTTAATGATGGTAATCTTAAATTGAGGACTTTATAAATTTGTGTTCAATGGAGACATCCAAGAAATGTATCGACAAATCCTGGTAATTGAGCAGGATCAATAATTTCAACGCATTCTTTTCCGAAGAGAAAATGATTCTATGCTAAGGGACATTTCATTTTAGCAATTCGTACCCTACATCAATTGGCAGAGGATTCCAAGCTCACATATCCTTTCGCCAAACACATTATTACAACCGAGACGTATGTCGATGACATATTATCCGGAGGTCGTAACCTACCATCTTCGCAAAATGCACAAAGTCACCTTATTCAATGTTTATTATCGGCTGCATTCCCATTAAAAAAGATCACAGCTAATCATCCAGAACTTTTAAAAAATATCGCAACCGAAGATCTATTAAATTCAAATTTTCTCAAATGTGATAGTTCTAGTTCCACAAATACTCTAGGCATACGCTGGAATGCCTTAAATGATTCATTTTCATATGTCAGTGAGCCAATGAAACCATCCACAGCCGCAACAAAGCGCCAAATTCATTCGGCGGTGCCGAAACTTTTTGACTCGGCAGGGTGGCTATTGCCCATTATAATTCAAGCAAAAATGTTATTGCAACAGCTGTGGTTGGAGGGCACAGCTTGGGACGAATGCGTCAAGCCGCTCTCTTTGCA
The DNA here is from genome assembly GCA_949987695.1 of Merzomyia westermanni. Classification (NCBI taxonomy): domain Eukaryota; kingdom Metazoa; phylum Arthropoda; class Insecta; order Diptera; family Tephritidae; genus Merzomyia; species Merzomyia westermanni. Next base: position 99,795,170 of record OX465288.1, on the reverse strand, counting down.
CAAATGGAACCAATTTCTTTCCGACTTACCAGCCATTGAACAAGTCCAAATTCCTAGATGAACGGAACTCGCCCCCGACCGAAAAATACAAATTCATGGCTTTTGTGACGCATCGGAAAAAGCATATTGCGCCTCCGTGTACATACGTACGCATTTAAAACATAATCATTTGACATCAAATCTACTTTTTGCCAAAACTAAAGTAGCTCCATTACAAACCATAAGCCTTCCGCGCTTAGAGCTATGCGGAGCGGTCTTATTATCAAAAGCGAAAAAAAACGTTCTTACAACCCTCTCTCTAGGGAAATTCGAGTTATATCTGTGGCGTGACTCATCTCTAGTCCTATCGTGGCTTGAAAAGCCACCGTGCACATGGAAGGTATATGTGGCAAATCGAACTACACAAATTATACAAAATGCTGGAAATTTTAAGTGAAGGCTTCGTATCAAAACCCAGCAGACTTAGGTACGAGGTGCTGCAAACCGCAGGAATTAATAAACAATGCACTTTGGTGGCACGGCCCAGAGTGGTTATGAAAATTCCCCGAAAAATGGCCCATATCTTTTCAGCATGTGTAACTTCCCCTGAAGTTCGAAAAGTGGAAATACTTCATACAACTCAAGAAGAACCTGATATACTTGAGCGATTCTCATCATGGTCAAGAGCAGTGCGAGTCATCGCGTACATAGTTTGTTTTTTCAATCGTCTGAAATCACCGCAACCTCAGTCCACTTCCGAATCAAATTTTAACTCTATACTGCTGTCTCAAAGCGACATTCCAGCTATGAAAACTCTACTCATTACACTTGCTCAAAAACGTTATTATTCAGAGGAATATTTAAGACTCGCTAACGCCCAACCAGTTCCGAAACGAAGTTCACTGCTTGCACTAAATCGATTTCTGGATAGCAATGGTGTCCTTAGAGTTAACGGGCGTTTGGCAAACGCACCACTCTCTTATAATGAGAGACATCTAATTATTTTACCTCAATATTCAATATTTTGTCATTTATATCTCCAATTTATTCATAAGTTGCTACTACACGCAGAGCATCAACTTATGATAAGAATGGCCAAACAAGAATATTTTATACCCAGAATCAAATCGAAGGTTAAACAAATAATTTTCAATTGCAGGACGTGTACAATCCCCAAAAAAATGTGATCTCAACTTATGGCAGCGCTGCCGCCTGAAATACCCACATTCTCTTTACCATTTACCCGAACGGGAATTGATTTTGCAGGTCCTTTTGACATAAACTCCGCTACCACTCATAACGCACCCTTTCTAAAAGGTTATGTATGCGTGTTCGTATGCTTTGCAACCAAAGCAATACACCTAGAGCTTTGCTCTGACCTATCGACAAAGGCATTCCAGGCGTCGTTTTCCCGATTTGTGGGCCGGCGGGGGTTTCCGCAGCTAGTCATGACCGACAATGGGAAAAACTTCGTTGGAGCTAGTCGAGCCCTACAAGAGGACTTTCGTAGGTTTCTTCAAGAAGTGGCACTGGAGATCCAGACAAAATATACCCTCCACGGGTTTGAATGGCGGTATCCCACCAAACGCACCCCACATGGGTGGCTTATGGGAAGCTGCTGTCAAGAGTTTTAAGATACATCTCAAACGAATAGCAGGAAATATGAAGTTCACTTTCCAAGAATTTTCTACCTTGCTTGCCCGTATCGAAGCAGTGTTAAATTCACGCCCTTTATCTCCAATGTCCGACGATCCTCAGGATTTAGCGGCATTAACCCCTGGGCACTTTCAGCGCGGTGCGCCACACCGCGGAAACATTATTCCTCCAAAACGGTGGGAAATTTTAAACGACTCAATCACAAGTCAGTATTCGGTGGAAAGAGGAGTACCTAAAAGAACTGCATAAAATATACAAATGGCAGCGTAACAAATAAAACTTTAACGACATACTTAAATTCTGTTTATTAGAGAATAACTATTTTACACATAACAATACTAATTACACACAAACATTTGGTATGCCAATGGGCAACCCACTTTCCCCGACAATAGCTGACATAATTATGGATGATTTACTTGACAACACCCTTAAGGCGCTTAAACTAAATCTTGACATTAATATAAAGTTTCTAGTAAAATACGTGGACGACATCTTTGCAATAGTGAGGAAAAATGAAGTGGAACAGATTCTGAATACCCTCAATAGTTACCATAAAAACATACAATTTACGCATGGAATGGAGAAAGATCGGAGCATTCCCTTTCTGGACATAAAAATATTTAACAACAATGGAAATCTCGTTTTTGATTGGTATACAAAACCCTTATCATCCGGACGTCTTATTAATTTTTACTCATCGCAGCCTTTAAATTACAAAATTAATACAGCAAAAAATCTAATTAGCAAGGTGTTAACAATAAGCGACAAAAAATTCTGGGACACAAATATTAGAAAAATAACCGAAATATTTAATAATAACAATTATCCGGGCACCCTAATAAAGAGTATAATTGACCAGAAAATAATGGCAATAAACAGCAAACAAAGTAAAACAAATAAAGAAGTAGAAACAAAACAATACTTTAGCGTCACATACATACCCAAACTTACGGAGATTTTCAGCAAATCTCTTACCAACAACAAACCGAAAATATCACTTTCCTACAAATCCAATCACACATTATCGACGATCTTCACACAAACAAAAAGCCCCATAGAAAAACTACAACAAAACAATGTAGTATACGAAATTACATGTAAAGGCAACGAAACCGAAAACTGCAACAAAATTTATATTGGTACCACGAAGCGCAAACTAGAAGTTCGGCTAACCGAACACACAGCTGATATTAAGAAAAAGAGACTGAGCACAGCTTTATCAAAACACATAACAGAAAATGGGCATACAGCTGATTTAGCAGGTGCACGAATACTAGACAAAAACATGAAAGGAAAAACTAGATATACACTGGAAAGCCTAAGAATTCTGCAAAATAGAGGAAAAACGTTAAACAAAAAGGAAGATACCGATGACGTTGCAGCAGCTTATGCTTTATGCCTCTAGCTATTTTACTTAGTTTAGTTTGACAATGCTACCACGAAGAAATGGTACAAATTTTAAAAAAATTGTAGAATAATAATTTAATATAATTTAACGTCATATGTAAGTGTTGAAAATGTTTGTTAGTGTTTTTAATTGTTAAACTGTTTTTCATGTCTGTGTGTTTTTACAAAAAAATTTTATAATGTTTTTTCGTTGTTTTTAAATAAATAGATCACCCCTGAAGAAGCTAGGGAGACTAGCGAAACGTCGGGTTGAAATGACAAAATAAGAATCTTTTATTTGCATAAAAACCACAATGGTCAAAAAAGCCTAAACAAAATATAAAACTTTATGTTATTAAACATGAGTTAACCCCACCTAATGAGTGGCATTTAGGTAGAGTCGAAAAGGTTTATCTCGGCTCTGACGGTAAAGTACCCATAGCCGACGTGCGCACCCAACATGGACGGTTTACCTGTCCAATAACCAAACTTTGTCTTTTACCCCTTCAACATGACTCATGGGTCGTACCTCCATGACGGCTACTCTTCATGTTATACCTATCATTTTGCATAGCCAAAAGCATTCCACATATTATTCTAATTCAGTTTACTTTTGTCCGCAGAAACATCATGGTATATCGTCCGAGCCCATCTCGTCGCAACAATCAAGTGCTAACATTACGCGCTCGTAGTCGCAGACCCATATCGAGTCGCAGCTCATCTCGTCGCCCCAGTCAAGGGCCATCATCGCGTGCTAGTAATCGTCGAAGTTCATCGAGTCGTGGTTCATCAGGCATTAGCACCTCAAGTGGAGGAAAAATCAATGAAAAGGCAATACGGCGTCGCGACCCGACTATACACTTATGTTTGGTGTGTCACCGGTACCACGCACTTCGTTTTTGTAGCGTTTTTCTAAAACTTGAAGTGGAGGACCGCATCCACTGCATGCGCAAATGTAAGTACTGTGCCAATTGCCTGGCTCGAACACACAGCGCGCATGAATGTACATCGTTGGACCAATGTAAAATTTGCCAGCGAACGCATCATACTTTATTGCACCGTCAGCGAGAGGCCACAATGCCAGGCAATGGCACGCGTGCTAATATGGAAGCCCTGCGGTTGGTGTCATTGGCAATAGGGGCCTTGATACAAGTCGAACAGCGGTTACACCAGTGCAACGGAGGCGTCGTGTTTAAGGGACTTGAACCCTTAAATAACAACCCTGTGGTGCAACTCTCTAGCAACCCGCAAATGAACTCGTCAAAGCTCATCGTTGCCAGAGCAATTGGCTATATATAGGGGTGTACCCCACGGGGAAAACCATGGGTATCACGCAAGTATATCCATAAAAATAAGTAGTTTTTTAGACTAAAAGTTTTCAAGTGAATTTTAAGAAACTGTAATCATATTCATTATTATAATCATTTAAATAAGCGTGAATGCAGCCTTATATTTGCTTTTGTTCCTAAAATAATTAATGGTAAAATAAGAAGACATGTGCTTGAAGTCAAAATTTATATGTCAATGAATTACTCATATTATAATTATACTGGCTCCATGGCAAATTTGAAATTAGTGGCTTTTATTCTAAAGGACATCCAATTTTAAAGATCTTCTGATCTTCTATCATATGTTATCAGATCCTCTGACACACATATGTACCTTATACAACTATGTACTAATCAAAGGGTACAAAGTTGAACAAAATCTTTGCAGGGTTTCATTAACTCATCGTTGGAGTAATTAAATAAATTAACGCTAAAAAAGTCAAATATGTCGGTAAATGCTTGTAACTCCTCAAATCTATCCTTTAAACCAGCTATTGTCTGATCTAAGATTATCAAAAAAACTTTACTCTATATTTAATTTTGTGCTCTACTAAAACTTCATCATTGTGTTCATATTGAAATGAGTTGGTTTTTTTCTTGGCCGAATGGTATTTATTGGTGGGAAATCTGTTTCAACATTGAGCTTGTAAGCCACTTTGGATCTTCTGCTATAACAATTTCAAAGTGTTCATCCGTGCGATATTCTGTGAACTTCTCGGTCAATTTATTTACCAAAGTTATGCAGATTTGAGTATAGATTGTGCGGATCTGCATAATTTTGTTCAAAGCATTAATTTCGTTTAAAATATCGAAGCAAATTACTACCGAGCCAATAAATCTATAATTTTGGATATTCAAAGCAAGCGAATGAGCTTTGTGGGATTTAATACAATCCCATTCCGACAAATAACCATATTTTTCAGCAAATCGTCTAATATTTTTTCGAGGTGATACTGTAACGGCGAGAGGTGTACCCAAAGACGCGGTTCGGTTGTCATTCCCACAACAGCCGGTTCTATCGCACCGGAATGACCCGGGTTTTTTCACCCGGCCAAGGGCTGTTATTTCAGTGTAACCCTGTCCAATCTGGGGCAGGGCGAAGCACTGTTAACAACAACAACAACAACAACGCGGTTAGGTCTCATACATCACAATCCGCGTGCGGAAAGTTAAGATTTGAAACCATTTAAAAGTAATTAACAAAAAAAGTTTGCATAGTTCGTTTTTTGTCGAAAACTTTTAAACGGGTAAAAAAGATAGACCAACCTAGTCTCCGACGTCGGATTATTTATCCTGGCATGGATACGCGGGTATAGACACACCATCCGACCACTTTCTTCAGTGCTCTATGGTGTCTCCTAAGCTCCTTTATTATTCCGACTGCCAATTATGGGGCCGATTTACGTGATACGATCCGTGACCGAAAGAGAATTTTTAAGTCACATAAGCTTTAAACCTATAATTCGGAATGGCGTCATACTTGAGCAATTGTCTTGAAGTACCAGTAGGTTCAATTGTGTATTACTACTTTTGTTAAAAATTGAAAAGCTTCAAAGTTATTATGACTTTAAAAACTGTTAACGACCACGGAACGGATGTTGTAATTCGGGCCCCGGTGTTGGGTTATCGTGAAGTGAAAAATATCTTTTCACTTTAATTATCACTTGACGTTTTCCATTTCACAATTCACTGGGCTCTAAAATGCGATTCTGTTATTAGCGGTGAAAACTCTTTGTTGAAGAACTTTTTTAATTGCGTTGAAACAAGTTGTGTTTGCTAAATGATAGTTTATTAGAGAATTGCAAAAATAAAAGTAATTTTTGTCACTCGAAATGTTTGCATTTGTAAAAATCCGATGTTTGAATTTTTTTGAAATTTTGAGGTTAACACCAAATTTATATTGGCGTTCATTTTTTTCACTTCACTTCAAATCGAAAATTCAAAGTAGAATGCGAATCGAAAATCGTGGTAAATTGACGCACTTCACAATAACGCAAAACCAGAATTGAGCCCCTGAAATTAACAAATATCTTCAGACAGTATTTATACCTTTCATGAACATGAAATGGTATTATAACTTTGGTCCGATGTTTTTAAGTATAAGAAAAAGAAGAGATAACCCCCCACCAATAAGCATACCGAAATGATTAGGGCGATGAGCTGAGTCGATCAAGCCATCTCTGACTGTCTGTTTGTAAGCAAACTAGTCCCTCAGTTTTTGAGATATCTAGATGAAATTTGGTATGGAGCCCCCAATTTGCATGATATTAATCATTTGTCGGAATCAGCAAGATCGGAGCAACACAACGCATAGCTCCCATACAATCGTTTGTTCCGATTAACGGAGTTTGACCTATAATTAAAAAGCTAGGAACGTAAAATTCGACGGTTTGGTACTTTTTAGGTATGTAATATGTGTAGTGAAAATCACCCAGAGCGGACCTACATAACATATAGCTCCCATACAATCGATAGTTTCGATAACTTTGTTTTAGGCTATACATTTTGCAATTAAAAAGCTAGGAACGACGCTTAGGCTATGTATTTTTAAATTAATAGTTTTGCAGAGTTTGTACTAATTGTGAGTAAGGAACGGACATTAAAAACCGTGGTGCGTATTCATGAAAGGTATAAAGTCTTCGGCACAGTCGAAGACAGCCCTTTCCTTACTTGTTTTGGATTTCATTGAACATGTAGCATGGAATATTGATGGATCGTGATCCATATTTCAAAATATCTAGAAATTTCGAAATCGATCAATATGGATCGGAATACTATCAATATATTGGATTAAATTTATTTTTCTATTAATATAAGGGAAGATATTGAGGAAATATCGCATATTTAGTAATTTTTTTTAATGCTGTAGGTTGGGTGGCTATTTATTATGACAATGGCTGTAAATATTACGAGGTGATTCGCCCGATTTGCCTTCCCCATGGACGTGCCGCCCGCGTGTGCAGTGCACACCCGCTTACGGCGGGCCTGAGGGTAAGCACTCAAAGTGGCAAGAACGCATCCAGGATCCCTTTGTTTTTCACACAAGAATGTATAGAGCCAGTTTTTCAGGTGAACTTGAAAAATTAATACTAAAAAAATTTTATTTCAGTTCTATATTAACAGTCGTTTTCACATGTAACCCTCACTGTTTATCTGGCTGTTAAATAAAAAAATCATCAGAAGTTTTGTTAATTTACTTATTCTCTTCTTGCGAGCGAAGCCGCGGGTAAAAACTAGTATTAAATAAATGTCCAAGTTTGGATGTTCAGATGTTCGCTTTAGGAATGTATTGTTTAAGCAACGCAGAGTGAACTTGGTCCTACACGCCGAGGTCTGAATAAATTTGGAAACAATTAACGATAAACTTCTAAACAAAAATTTAACCTTTCAACTAAGGAAATTTATATGTTTCACTAGTATCAAATAAATAAAAAGAAGGGCTAAACTCACAACGTTTTTTCTAACTAGTTCAATTCACCGTCTACACAAATGTATTTTGGTATCACGTCTGCCGTGTGTATAATTTACTGTTATATTAAAAAAAAAGACATACTAATTCCATTGTACCTGCTGGGTCATAGTTATACCGCGGTAAGCAAACAGGTCTTATAATTTTTGAAAATGACAGTGGCTTCCGCAATTTTAATAACGCTAAGTCGTTGTTATAGCTGTCGGGATTAAAGTTCCTGTGCTTAATGACAGCAGCTACAGCCCTTTGTATGGCTTTTGACTCTGAGGTAATATGTTGGTCGTGGTCACCAAAAATAATTCTTATTTTGGATTTTCGGAGCTTCTTAACGCAATGAGCTGCAGTTAGAACATAATCTTTGGTGAGTAATGATCCTCCGCAATGAAATTTTCCGTCGTAGACTATCCGTGCCATCCATGGGAATTGATTCACTCCTGTAGGTCGACCTCCAACAATTCTGATTTCTTGATTAGAGTTGCCGCAATCTGGAACACATTTAAAAACTACGTATTATAATATGTTACTAAGATCAGGGGCGGATATTTTTAAAGAAAGGAGAGACAGACATGCGGTTATAAACAAAATTAAATGTTGTAACGCGGATTAATATATTAGTGACGACTTTTGTGTTCGATATCAGTACAGATGTCGAAGGTATTGATCAATCTGGCAGTGGCCTCTTGATCAAATGCGAGTTTAAACCATATCTGTCCTATGGTAGATAAAGCTAAGAATGAATTTTAGCAGTATGTTTTAATTTCTGTGATTAGTTTTTCGGAAAATATACCCTAAATTTTGACAGAGTTTAATGATGTGGAGTATTTTAAAATATATTTTCCACTAAGTACACCATGCTTTCTCTGAGCACAGCATTATAGAAACCCCTGAATTTCAATAATATTTTCCAGTTTCGGAACAAATATTAAATACAAATATATAAAAAAAAATTAAGTATACAAAGCAAAAACAAATTATAGTTAGCAATTTTTTTGCAAAGTCAATATAAAGAGCAGTTAATCATCATCATTTATTGGCGCTTAACCGCCTATGTGATTTTGGCCGTTGCGTATCAAAGCACCCCAATCATTCCTTTTTATCAATAACTGACGACGACCAAGGGAGTTCAATTCATCCTCCACCTATTTTTTCCAATTCATTAGAGACCGTCAGCTTCCTCTGCTGACCTTTTGGGATCTACGTAAAGCTCGTACACCTCATCGTTAAATTTCCTTCGATACTCACCGTTGTTATCGCGGGAACGACCGTACATTTTCCGGAGAACTTTTCTCTTGAATACTCCAAGGATCATCTCATCTTCTTTAGCAACTTTCCATGATTCCTAGTCGCACATAAGGACGGGTATGATGAGAGAGGACTTTATTTCTCAGTTGTCTACTCAGTCATGATCGACGATCGGGTTAGAGAACTAGGGTAGAAGTCGATTAGAAAACGCTAGACAAATTTTGAAATGAATTACAATTTCACGTTAGAGTTAGATTAGATAACTAAGAATATCTCAATCAGTTATCTAACCTTCTACCTTAGAGAGTCGTTTTCTTACCGCCCTCTAACCTAAATGTTTGCTTAAATACATACATAGGTCAACAGCCATTAATAGGTCACAGCCCATAAATCGCTGTTGTTGTTGTAGCGACAATTTAACCTGCCTAAAATATCACCTCCCTTACCCAACATTGTCATCAAGCTCTTCTAAAGGGAGTCCCAGAACCTCGCGGCTGCAACAGGTTTAGACCAAAGTGATATTTCTGTTAGAAGAGTAGGCTCAGTTGAGCAGATGGAGACACTCCGTATGCCGGGCAGACATTTGGCATGTCAGGGTTGAGTCTGGATAGGTAAGGGTTTAACCAGTTACAGCATCCAGAGCGAGGTTGGGCCAGCTTGGCACTTGTCTCCCTATGCAGTTCGCGTTCCTCTTCGGCTTCGGTGGAGCTTGTGCCTGTAATACGGCGTTCACCGGACGACAGCTGACAAAGGAGTTTACCGACTCTGTGTGGATCAGTTTAAGGGCCCGCCGATGCACCTTTGGATCAAACGGCGAAAAAATATGATGCCGGATCTCATCATATTGCTTACGAAGATGACTCCTTATTTTCCTGGGAGGCCGATTTTCATTGAGCAGGCTCCTGTTCGGATGTTGCGGTTTACAACAGTTGAACAGAAATTGCCTGGTCATCATTTCTCTATTCTCTTTTACTCCGAGCATCTTTCCCTCACTATAGAGATGCTGTTCAGGCGACATAAGGAGACATCCCGTAGCAGTTCTGAGTGCGGTGTTTTGGCAGGCCTGCAACCTCCTCCAGTGTGTGTCTGCTAGCCCCGTCAACCAAATATATGCCGCATAGCTCATAACCGGCTGGCCAGTAGCCTTGTACGTTGCCAGTAACGTTTCTTTATCTTTTCCCCAAGTGCTGCCAGCTAGTGAATTGAGGATGTTGTTGCGGCTTTGTACTTTGGTGTCAATCGCGGCTTCATGAACACCACATGTTATCATACGTGACCCCTAAAATTTTAGGGTGTGTGACAGTTGGAAGCTTGATGCCGTCAGCGTAGACGTCTAATTCCATGTTTACCTGCGCTTCCCACGTCGTAAATAAGGTGGCCGAGGGCTTGGTCGGTGACAGTGTCAGATTTCGTCCAGCGAAAAAACCGGACAGGGATGAGAGGTATGAGTTAACTTTTGAGCATAGCTCGACTACAGGGGGCCCGTCGCCAGGATCGTGCAGTCATCGGCGTAGGAGACGATCGAGACACCCTCTGGTGGGGAGGGGAGCCTCGATATGTAGTAATTAAACAAAAGCGCGGATAGGACACCACCCTGTGGCACCCCTTGTTGGTTAAGGGTGGTTTTGATCGTTCGACTCTAAGTTCCACCGATGGCTCAGATAATTGGCGGTCCAACGCTTTAGACAGGGGAAGAGGTGAGTCTTCCAGGTCGTCAATGAGTTGCGCCTGGTTGACCGTATCGAAGGCTTTCGACAGGTCAAGAGCACCCAGCACAGTCCAGTAATTTATGCGATGTTGGTGTTTAGCACGGTGGTCGTGCTGTGTATTTTACGGAATCTATGCTGATGTTCGGCTAGTCGCAGGTTAGCGGTGTAGTAAGGAAGCAGGACTGTCTCCAAGGCCTTGACTATAGGCGAGAGGAGCGATATCGGTCGCTAAGACTCCCCTCGTTGGCCGGCATGCCAGGCTTTAGTAGTGGCACCACCAGAAGGTGTCTCGATCGTCTCCTACGCGATGACTGCACGATCCTGGGGACGGGCCCCTCCGTAGACGAGCTCAGCTCAAGAATTAACTCTTACCTCCCATCCCTATCCGGTTTTTTCGCTGCACGAAATCTGACATTGTCACCGACCAAATCCTCGGCCACCTTATTTACGACATGGACAGCGCAGGCGAACATGGAATTAGATGTCTACGTCGACGGCATTAAGCTTCCGACTGTCACACACCCTAAAATCTTAGGGGTCACTTTTGATAACATGTTCAAATACGGTGCTCATGTAGCCGCGATTGCCACCAAAGTACAAAGCCGTAACAAAATCCTCGAGTCACTAGCTGGCAGTACTTCGGGGAAAGATAAAGAAGCGTTACTGGCAACGTACAAGGCAATTGGCCAGCAGGTTGTGAGCTGACAAGAGTCACGCTGGCTCAACTTCGTTCTGGATATTGTAACAGACTAAACTCTTACCTATCCAGACTGAACCCCGACATGCCAAATGTCTGCCCGCCATGAGGCGTGTCTCCCCACGATATTAACCATCTGTTCATCTGCTCAACCGAGCCTACTCTTCTAACAGCAATTTCACTCTGGTCCACCCCTGTTGAAGCCGCGAGGTTTCTAGGACTTCCGTAAAAGAGCCTGATGACAGTGTTGGATGAAGGCTGATACTTTAGGCAGGTTAAGTAATCGCTAATACAACAACAACAACAACAATGTGCGAAGGGGAAGAAATAGTCACACTGGGAGTCAAGGGTTGGTGCGTATGCCTGGGTGGAAGGAGTCGAATCGGTCGACGTTGTAGGTTGCGTAGCTCGACATCATGGCGAAACGTACGTATCAGTCCATAAAATTCTGTTACTAATTTGAGAACATATAAGCAGGTGACAAAGGCTAAGGCAACAGTTGCACTTGACCGACAAATTGTGCACATGGTGTAAGGGACCAGGGGCTGAGGGCTTGGACTTACATTTGTGCTAGTGCTGGAAGAAGAAGGGGAGGTTGTAAGTGGGAGGGGAGTGGGCTGTCTCTCAGCATTGCTCACATCTAAAAGAGAGGTGCTTCGAAGAAAGTAGCTGTGAGCTTCTGTGTTGGCGCCGGTGGGCGTGAGCGGCAGAGGGAGTTAGACACTACTTGCTGGGTAGTATTAGTGCCGTTTGTCGTGGGGTTTGTATCTGGAACTTGTGGCGGTGCGACACTGGATCGACGTTGGCCACGGGACACCCTAGGGCGTGAACAGCAAGGGGCCACACAAGTTTTGAAGAAACTAGAAGGCCTATGTGTGGAGGGATCTAGCCCGGAGCACCTTGTTTTGTGCAGCCATCTTTTCCATGTGTTACATTGGACGGAGTGTGAACGTTTGACGTAAATCTTCTTCCAACAAACGCAGCAAATCCTTTCTCTTGGTCCCGGGTTGGATTCACCACCAGCCCAGAGCAGGAGAGTTTTGAGCAGCCCTGCTGCAAGTAGCTGCTCGGAGGATGACAATACTAAGGGAAAAGGTGACAAGTTAGATAGGGTTACATCGAAATAACAGCCCTTGTTCGGGTAGAAAAACCCAAGTCATACCGGTATGAAGGAACAGGTTGTTGTGGGAGTGCATAAATCCCTCGAATAACCTTTCTCTTGAATACTCCAAGGACCGACTCATCAGCGGCTGTCATCGTCCATGCTTCTGTCCTACAATTGCCTACACAACCCGAAGTAACATTTAATGGCAAAAATAATTCTTCGGTGGAGTTTTAGCTGACATTATTGTTAGTGTAAATGCTGGTTCCCAGTTTACCAACTCCTCTTCTCCGTACTTGAATAACTAGCCGGCTATCCGTCAGCGTTCGTGGCTTTATTGTTTTTTAATCGCGACAACAAGTCCATCATCTTCAATTGTTTTGTCGGGTTCTTCTCTATATAGTTGCTCGGTTGGAAAGTCATTGGCTGTCCGTTGCGATTGCAGTTTTTCGACGTCCAGGTTTCCATCACGCGCACATTTTTAGCTACGCACAGACGAGCGCGAATCTGGCTGCAACAATATAGTGATCTGATGTATATTGGCACGATTTTCCGTCATCCCTTGTCAAATTTGGTTTTGACACACATACATAAACAGACACCCATGCTGACATTACCTGCTACCTACGAACTATAAATACAAGACAAACGATAACAACAGCTCAGAACGAAAATCGACCCTGATGATGGCACAACGCCGAAACCGGCTTGTCTCAAAACCAAGTTTGACAAGGGATGACGGAAAATCGTTCCAATATACATCAAATACTCACCCTGTCGGAAAAACGACAAAACAAAATAAAACATAGTGATCTGGATTAATGTTAGGACCTCGAATCGTGGATACATCTAAAACGCTGGGGGCATGCGGTCCGTTTATCACAACGTGGTTGATCTGGTTGTCTGTTTTTCGATTGGGGGACAGCCATGTAGCCTGATGGATTTTCTTGTGCATAAACCAAGTGCATGTTTCGGGCACCGGTTAAGACGGAGTCCCATTGTGGAGACTGAATTGTCCACCTGTGCTCCAAACACACCTTCCTTGCCCACCCTGTCGTTAAAGTTGCTAAGCACTACTTTAATATCTTGTCAGGAACAGCGCTCATATGTGCTTTCTAACCGCTCGTAAAATGCGTCCTTTACCACAGGTGTGAACGACAGCAGTCTGGTAAACCAATCACTGTAAATTAATGGTGAATTGTTTATAAACGAGGAAGGAATTTTAAAATTAAATATTTATTTGTTTTATAAAATTTAACTAACTAATAGGCGGTTAGATGACCATTTAAGGAAGAAGAACTAATTTTATTAGTTCAGAAGTGGGACGAATTCGCGTCGTGTAAGAAATATTAATTAACAAATGTGTTTTAAATCAATATGTCAATTAAAAAATTTGCCTGTAAAATATGCAAACATAATTTACATAAGAACTTCGTTGTTTGTATAATTGTTGTTAACGAAAAAAATTAATTGTATCGGAAATTCATGAAAATAGAGCATTAATAAACAAGAGCGAATAATATAATTAGAATTCCCAATTTTGTGTTTATAATAACAAAGAAAAAAATTTTGGTTAAAATTGCATCATGCAGCAATTGAAAGATTTTCTTTGTGAAAAGAACTTGAATACTACCGCTACGAAAGCTGAATTGATATTGGGATTGTTGGAAGCGTTAAGTTCGGATGAAATTGAAGTGTGTAGCCAAAATAATATAAACGAAGAGCTAGAAACGGTACAGAGTCAGAGTGGTTTAACGAACATAGATGACACCTTTGTCTCAGCCAAAGTTGGCATTCCAGTGGCTGGAAATGTGAATGAAATATTTCATACTTAACTGTTATCATAATAAGGATCAGTAGAAGGAATCGCAGAAACTATTCCCGACTTTGATCCTACGGCGTTAACTGACGGGCAATTAATCGAGCGTGTTAACACTCAAACTCTCCTAGGGTAATTTTGTGACGCAAAGTAACTTCAAACTAAAATTTTTTCTAAATCGTTTTTTCAATGTTTTTTTCCTATAAGCCCAGTGCACAAATTTCAACAGTAATTTGAAAATTGTCATACATTTTTTTAAAATCATATTCATTTAGCAGAAAAAGACACAATACACATTAGTTACCCTTCGGGTAATTTTGTGACCCATATGAAAAATTTCTTTGGGTCACCCTGTGACCCGTTTCAGCTTGTGGTGTTTTGGTCAGCTGTTGTAAATCAAACCGTTTAGCTGTCACGAGGCAGTTATTATTTTGTCAAAAAATTCCACAGGTGCATAATTTCGGAAATTTGGAAAGTAAAATTGTAAGATAGGAATAAATGGCGGATAAAAATTGGAATTTGAGGTCAACAGGTGCAAGGGTAAGTTTGTAGGTTTTTATGCTGAGTTTTTTATAAAAGTGGTCACTTTTTATGCAGCAACGCATAAGTGATGAAGAAATTCGTGCTATTCTGAATTCATCTGAATCCAGCAATGATATCGATATGGGTTATATACCAGCAGTGGAAAGCGATCATGATGATTATGAGGGTATTGACGAAGATGAAGACTTTGAATTTTCTGGAAATCAGACCAACTTTCAAAGCAGAAGCAAAGAAATTGTATGGCACACTACCTCTTTGCCATATTCACTGTCTAGAGTGCGGTCAGAAAACATAATCCATGGCTGCATGGGAGCCACTCCCTATGCAATCCATAGAATAAATAATATTACAGATTCTTTCAATATCTGTTTTGCAAGCGAAATGAAGCAGGTTATCATCAAGTTTACCAATATGGAAGGAAAAAGGGTGTTTAAAGATCACTACGTTGAAATTGTAGAGGCAGAATAGGATGCATATTTGGGAGTTTTACTTCTGATTTGTAAAAATCAGGGACCCCCGATAATCATTATTTTTATATATTTAATGAAAAAAATCAAAGGCTTCCCAGTATCGGAGGACAGCTTAAAGTATATGTACGTGCATGTCTCGTCATGCTAAACAGAAATCTGCATTGATTGAAAAAAATTTCAGCGAATATAAATTACATCTAATCAATCTTTTTTTGGAATTTTATTTTTTTGATCAGAAATAATCATAACTTTTTGAGTTTTATTTTGTTTTTTGCTCGAAAATAAAACTAATTTTTGATAATTGAGTACATATGTTGATGAGATTATACCAACCAATATTTATGATCACTTAATTGCCAAAAAGGAGCATCGGCTTTTTGAGTTTTTCGATCCGTGAAAAAAATTAAAACTTAAAATTTAATTTTTATTCTTGAAGGATGAAATATCGCTCAAGGAATAAGTATTATTTTTGTCAAGAAAATAAAACTCGTGTTTGAAAAAATAAAACTCAAAAAGTAAACAAAAAAAAACTTGAAGATACCTATTATTGTTGATCTTTATTAAAAAAAATCTGAAAAAATTATCAAATAGCGAGTTTTATAATAAAACTCATAACAGTTACGGCCCCTGGTAAAAATAAAATAAGATATTATTATTGATATATATATATATATATTTATATTCTATAATGGTTAGTACCTGGGTGACCGAGCCTTGCTCGGTATTTTTCGAATTTGTCGCATAATCTTAATTACCAAGAGCATAAATTTCCAAAATAGATTTCCAAAATATCGAACACTAACCACAAAAAGTCACTTAAGCCTGTTTGGCGGTTAGGGCTCGATGATTCGACGAAAATTTTCTGTTTTAAATGTGTTAAATTTATTTAGGTAATGTTATCCTTAGATTTAGGTAATGCTATTCATAGAATGTGGTACACTATCTACATACCAAATTTGATCGGAATCGGTTTTCGAGATAGTTGTTAAGTAGTTACCCTAAAAAAAAATTTATATAAAAACCTTAATAAGTGGCAACCCCATTTAGAAATATTTTTTTTTGAAATGCGAATGAAAATATCTTTCGTATGATATCCATATTGGCATATTTTATTCCATATAAAAAAAATTGAGTTAGGTGGCAACCCCAAAAAAAACCTAAGTGCCAACACCGACGTAAAAATACTTAGAATGTGGTACACTATCTACATACCAAATTTGATCGAAATCGGGTTTCGAGATAGTTGTTAAGTAGTTACCCTAAAAAAAAAATTTATATATAAACCTCAATAAGTGGCAACCCCACTTAGAAATATTTTTTTTTGAAATACGAATGAAAATATCTTTAGTATGATATCCATATTGGCATATTTCATTCCATATAAAAAAATTTAGATAGGTGGCAACCCCAAAAAAACCTAAGTGGCAACACCTACGTAAAAATACTTAGAATGTGGTACACTATCTACATACCAAACTTCATCCAAATCGGTATAGCCGTTTTCGAGATAGTCTGGATATACAAATATACAAATAAGAATTTTAAGTATTCTAGCATTACTCGTCTATAGCTGAGGCTACATCTAGCAGCACTACACTACATCACAAAGTATTCTTTGCATGTATTCTTATGGAGCATATCACACCTAGCTACAGCAGCACCACACGACACGATATAGTTGATCAAATAGGCAACAATTTTGTCGTGCCGTGTAGTGCTGCTAGATGTAGACTCAGATTAATTCATCAATTTAAGTTTTTGAGTGATGTTTGCCATGTTATGTTATATTTATTCAAGTACCTCGAGATGCCACGAAATTATGTCCACATGAGCATTCCAAATTTCATCCAAATCGGTTAAACCGTTCCCGAGATAGTGGTCGATATAAGAAGGAATAATTTAAATGGAGTCAGGTGGCAATCTTACTTAAAAATATTCTGGTTGGTATACGACCTCAAATACCTTCCGTTTGATACCCATATGGCCATATATTGCTTAATATTTAAAAAAAAATCGGAAAGGTGGCAACCCTGTGAACCACCCCAAGTGGCTTCCTTTAGTGGCAACATCTAAGTAGAAAATCTTAGAAGGAAGCATACTATCCATCTACCAAATTTCATCGAAATCGGTTTAGCCGTTCCCGAGATAGTGGTCGATATAAGAAGGAATAATTTAAATGGAGTCAGTTGGCAACCCTAGGTGGCAACCCTACTCGAAAATACTTTGGTTGGTATACGGCCTAAAATACCTTTCATTTGATACCTATATTTCCATATATTGCTTTATATTTAAAAAAAAATTGCTATAGGTAGCAACCCTGTGGACCACCCCAAGTGGCAACACCAAAGTAGAAAATCTTAAAACAAAAGATACTACCCATATACCAAATTTCATCCAAATCGGTTAAGTCGTTCCTGCAATAGTAGTGGATATACAAATATACAAATATACAAGAATAACTCGTTTAAAATTATAAGATATTTAGGTGTTTACCGATCCCATGGTGAAAGTATTCAAAGCTTGTGGGACGCAAACCATGGCCGACTAATTTTAAGAGCAGTGACGTCTATGAAGCGTTTTTAAGTTATTTCGCGCCTTCTGGCATTCGATAATAGAGAACTGCGTAGATCCCAATGTCGCGGAGATGAATCAGCACCAATACGAGATTTTTACGAAATGTAGGTCGATAACTTGAAACTTATATATTCCCCCCATGAATATGTTACAGTTGATAAACAACAAATAATTTTTCGGGGAAGATGCCCTTTTAAGGTTTACATACCAAGTAAGCCCGGGAAATATGGTATAAAGGCTTGGGCTGATGCCACACCTGGATTCTGTTTAAATTTTCAAATATACACAGGTAAAAAAAATAGGAACGCACCACCGGAAAAAACCAAGCACAAAGAGTTGTGCTAGATTTAGTTTCTAGTTATCAGGGCAGAAATATCACAGCAGACAATATTTTTTTCCACATATAACTTGGCCTTAAAGTTACTAAAGAAAGATATCACCTTTGTCGGTGCAGTACGAAAAATAAGAGATTTTTGCCAGAATATGCATCGCCCAAAGAACTGAGAAAACTACCGGAGCACACAAGTAAATTTTTTTTCAATGATAAAGTGTCACTTGTTCAGTATGTACCACAAAAATTTAAACTAGTGATAGTAATGAGTACTTTTCACTACGAGATAGATATTCTTCAAGATCATCCAAAAAAATACCCAAAATCATTGAGTTTTATAACTCGACGAAGGCCGGCGTCGACAGGATAGATCAAATGGTTCGAAATTATTCCAGCAAACGCAAAACGAATCGTTGGCCGGTAGCCCTGTTTGGAAATTTCCTTGATTTGTCAGCTTTAAATGCCTACGTAATATGGACAGAAATAAATCCCACCTGGAAACAAAATAAGTCTCATAAACGTCGCATATTTTTAGAGGATAGGCAATCGAAGTCGTCTTCGACACGCACCATAATCTGCTTCTATTGTACACAACGTGAGAAGCCCTGAAGGAGCTAACGAGCTCGTACCACCGTTGTGTAAGAAAAAGAGATCAGATCGACAACGTTGTAGCATCTGCCCTCCTGGAATCGAACGAAAAACTTTCAACCACTGCGTAGTATGTAAAATTCCAGTTTGTTCACAACACAGTCAAACTAAAACAGAAAGGGCTACTTATTGCCGACAGCATACTCGTATACCATAAAATTTCTTCAACTTTAATATTTAATTTTAAATTTACTTATTTTTCGTTAAATATGTATGTACTTACTTAAAGCTTCAGAAAATAATACATAATTACAAAAAAATGAATTCAATAAACTAGGATAATTTTTTGACCCGAAGGGTATTAAGTGTGACTTTTTTTGAGGAGAGTTTGAGCATTAATAGTGCTATGAATGCATATGCTCGGGAAGAAAAGTGTGTACTTTTGGGTGTATACAGTCGAACGAAGGGTGTTTATGGTTAGACGGACAACAAAGTTTGTAAGCAAATGCGTTACTTGTAGAATTCGGTAAGAAGATGGACGAGGCCGATGTAAACTTTATTATACAAGGTGGCGCAAAAGTAAGCTTCCGATGTTCAGCATATCGGTTGTGGCACGTGCAGTGTGTGCTGTTGCACCGTCTTGTTGGAACCACATGTTTTCCAATCCCAATTCATCAAGTTGCGGCAAAAAGAACTCGTTGATCATTGCTCTGTAGCGCTCACCATTCACAGTAACCGTTTGGCCCCGACCGATTATTGGTCAAATAAATAGTCAGCAATATTCCGCGTTCTGGAGCAGTGTAGCGTAACATTGTTTATTAACGTGTATTTCGCATGTGTTTACTACACAAATGTCAAAACAGAACTGACTTTAGGGGCCAATCGCAAAATTTATAGCATTTTCTGATAGGATGATTACTTTTGCGCCACCCTGTAAATAGTGCGACGCGTAAACAAGGCGAAAAAATAATTGATTATTGTTTTTGTATGAGTGCAACGGGTAGACGGTACGGACCAAGTGAGCCTGCAACAATCTTATATTATAAATGCGTAAGTTTGTGAGTGAGTGAGTGAGTGTGTTTTAAACGTGTTCACGCCCAAACTACAGCGCCGATCTGTACGAAATTTTGCACACTTATTTCCCGATGTCTCGGATAGGTAACAAGTTTCATGAAATCTCAATACCTCACATGGTTATGGAGTTATAGGCACTAATGTGACCCAACTAACCCAAAAATTTATTTTATCCAATGAATTTATGCAATTTGGTGCCCTAAAACCTTAAAATGTGCATACAATATGGGTATTGAACGAAAGGGGAAGGCCACGGTATTCTTTTGGACTTTGCAATATTTCGATAAATTAATCGATAACTTAGGTATCGATCAGAATGTGGTTGCCCAAAAACCCATGAATTTGCATACAATATTGGTATCAAACGAATGGGCAAGGCCACAGTATTCTTTTGGACCCTGCTATATTTCGATAACTTTATCAAACGAAAGGGGAAGGCCACAGGATTCTTTTGGACTCTGCAATATTTCGATCAATTAATTGATAACTGATTTATTTATCGGTCAGAATGTGGTTATCCTAAAACTCCTAAATTTGCATACAATATGGGTATAAAACGAAAGGGGAAGGCCACAGGATTCTTTTGGACTCTGCAATATTTCGATCAATTAATCGATAGCTGATTTATCGGTCAGAATGTGGTTGCCCCAAAACCCTTGAATTTGCATACAATATGGGTATCAAACGAAAGGGGAAGGCCACAGTATTCTTTTGGACTCTGCTATATTCCGATAAATTCATTGATAACTGAGTTATCGATCAGAATGTGGTTGCCCAAAAACCCATGAATTTTCATACAATATTGGTATGAAACGAATGGGGAAGACCACAGTGTTCTTTTGGACCCTGCTATATTTCGATAACTTGATCGATAACTGAGTTATCAGTCAGAATGGGGTCGCCTAAAAACCCCTGAATTTGCATACAATATGGATATCAAACGAAAGGGGAAGGCCACAGGATTCTTTTGGGCTCTGCAATATTTCGATCAATTAATCGATAATTGATTTATCGGTCAGAATGTGGTTATCCTAAAACCCCTAAATTTGCATACAATATGGGTATCAAAGGAAAGGGGAAGGCCACAGTATTCTTTTGGACTCTGCAATATTTCGCTCCTTCATTGTTGGTCGCCTTGCCGCGGAGAAGGGGCTTAAGTTTCGCATTGAAAGCACATTGACGGCTCTCAATGCGGGATGAACGAAGAGGAACACCTCATATTTCCTACAGACTCTGGCAGAGGGTACATCCGAGGACATCCGTGCCAACGCCCTGCTGATGGCTGAATGGTCCGCAGGTGTATATCGAATAGCTGATCGCGAACGGTTCCCTCCGACGCCCGGGCAAGGTCGGTTGTATAAGTGCCTTCTCGCGCGCATGCCGGCTCTGCGGGCGGGTGACCAACCCTTTCCGTGCATACTCGTGGGACCAAATTATGAACAATTCAACAAATACCAACAACAAACAACATAGCAAAGATACGAAAACTAATGACGAACGATAGGAAGGGACACTAGACACTACGCCAGGGACATCACGGACAAACACAGGCGACATTAGACGAAAGGAGGACACTAGTACGGGACTAAGGCTGGGGAAGACGAACTCCTCTGATGACGAGTTCCTCTCCTCCAGTGAAGAGACGGACGGACGAAGCGTCGGAGCAAGTACCCTAGGAAACGGTACTCCGCCACGCAATCAACCTTCTTCGAAGGCTGCCAGGAGGCAGTCTTCTGTTAAAAAGACGCAGTCTAAAGAATCTTTAGGGAGAAAACGATACCAGCTCCCTCTGTCTGTCCTGGAGAGGATAGAACGTAACAGGGTGAATGGTACCGTTCCCAAGGATGCGGCCGACCGCGTGAGTTTTCAAGCGGTGGTGGACGAGTACCGGGCGTACTTCAACACCCAGCAGAGATCCCCAGCAGGTAAAAGGAATCGGTCTTTGGAAGAGGCCCCTGAAGGCTCTAAGAGGAGCAGGGTTGCCGGTGGGGAGGCCTCCACTTCAGCCGGAGTGCTGAAGGGGGCAAAGTCTTTCGTTGACATGGCCAGGTGCAACCTTCACGTTGCCCTCGTGGATGAGACCACAAACAGCGGCAAGCCCGTCCTGGAGAGGTGGTTGGAGATTGAGGCTAGGTTGTCTTAAATGGTCATCGACTTCGTGATGGCCAACCCGGAGGGAAATCTCCCCTCATTCGACTCGGCGGAGGTTGTCCGGTTACAGGGTGGTCAAATGCGAGGACCAACAATCTAAGGACTTCCTGGCGAAGTGCTTCGTAGATTTGCGCGGTGCCTGGGAGGGCTTACGGCTAAAGCTCATCCCAGCGACCGAAATTCTTCGACGACCAAGAGCTCGGGTGTGGATCCCGAGAATGAAGATCGACAGTGGGACGCTGTTGAAATACCTACAGGCACACAACCGGCAGGTTCCGATGGGTGACTGGATGGTCATCAAGGCCGAAGAGTCGAAGAGGAACAGCCTATCTTTCCTACTCCTCATCAACGAGGAAAGTATTGCGCCCCTGGAAATAACGGACTTTCTACTGAAGTTTGGCGTGCGGCGCGCCAAAATCAAAATACTTCGACCTCATGAGGGGGATGACGAAGAAGTGGATGAGGTCGACGACACTCACAAGCTCCTGGAGGACTTGCAGCTCGCCGACCAAGCATCCGGACCCTCATAGGCATGATGGGTCTTAAGGTTGTCCAGTTCAATCTCAAGCACTCCAAGCTGGCCTCGGACAACCTTGCCGTTTTCCTAAAGGAGGAGGACGCTGATATTGCCCTAATACAGGAGCCCTGGGTGAGGAGCACTGAGGTGAAGGGGCTCTCGATAAGGGGCTATTCTGCGTTTTACAAACGCGAGGACGGTAAGCCGAGGACATGCGTTTTGGTAAAATCTAACTACAATGCTTTTCTTATTTCTTCCCACAGTTCTCTAGATCACAATGGAGACAGCTGACGGAGTCAGCACGGTTATTGCCTCGTGCTACATGTCACTAGACAGAGAAACTCCGCCGGAGGAGGTCCGAAACTTGTTGCGGGACTGGAAGTCACAAAACATCTTAATCGGGGCGGATGCCAATGCAACACACTATCTATGGGGAAGTTCCGAAATAAACATGCGTGGTGAGTCACTTTTCGATTATATTATTAGTATGGATTTAATAGTTTGTAATCAGGGAAGCACACCCTCCTTTGTATTTCCTAGCACGGATACTTTCAACTGGTGGGAGGAGGTGCTAAATGTAACGCTACTAAATGGTAATAGTAGTATTCAGGTAGATAACTGGAGGGTATCGGAACGTCTATCTTTTTCAGACCACAGGTGGATACTCTTCGATATAGGTCTCAAATTAGAATCCTTTATTCCTCACCACAATCCAAGAAGGACTAATTGGCATAAGTTCTGTAGGGTGGTGAGCAACAAGCTAGGTATATCTTCGGTTCAGGAAATCACATCAGTGGGTGACCTGAACGCAAGCAGTAACAAGCTAGAGAAGGCCTTGGGATCGGCTCTGCGGATAGCTTGTCCTAATAGCTTTAGTAAGAAGTCTTATCCTCCTTGGTGGAACACGGATCTCTTAAGGCTCAGAAGAGAGACGCGCAAACTCTTCAATCTGAGTCACTCTACTGGTAACTGGCAACCATACAAAGAGAGTCTCAGGTGCTATAAAAAGGCGATTCGAAAGGCCAGGCAGGAATCCTGGAGGGACTTCTGCTCATCTATCGAATCGACCAAAGAATCTTCGAGAATGGGAAAAATTCTCTCAAAGAAAAGTCCTGTCCATCCTTCATCAGGAATGATGATGGGTCATCGACAAGCAGCTCGGTGGAAACTCTTGAGCTGCTTATAAGTACACACTTCCCAGGCTGTAGCTCCATGGAGATGGAACCAAGGGAACGTACTGGGACAGTGTCCTCCCCTCAGCTAGGGAATGTGCTTATAACGCAAAAGAAGATTGAATGGGCAATCAACAGTTTTTCACCATATAAATCACTAGGTCCGGATGGAATTTTTCCAGCCATGCTGCATAGGGCAAGCTCGGTGGTGATACCCTGGTTGGAACTTATTTTCAGGGCTTGTATTGGGCTAAATCACGTCCCACTAAATTGGAGAGGAACCCGGGTGGTCTTCATCCCAAAGGTCAATAAGAGGGGCCATGAGAAGCCTAAGGATTTTAGACCCATTAGTCTATCGTCATTTGTTCTAAAAACCTTCGAAAGACTAGTGGATGTTCATATTCGCGGAAGTTGGGGTACCCGTGGGTTGTCAACAGCGCATCACGCGTATCTCAAGGGTAAATCAACCGAAACCGCTGTTCACGAAGTAGTACACAAGTTGGAAGCTACATTGGAAGGAAAACAGTACATGCTGGCTTCTTTCTTGGACATAGAAGGAGCCTTCAATAACGTTCAATTAGAGGCGATAGAGGATTCGCTCTTTACACTTGGCACAGAGGATCCTATTGTAAGCTGGATAGGAACTGCTCTAAGGTCAAGGTTGTTAAGTGCCAAGCTTGGAGATAGTGAGGTCACCACGCATCCGTGGAGGGGTACTCCACAGGGGGGCTTTCTGTCACCACTTCTCTGGGTCTGCGCTTTAGACGGCATCCTTCGCCAACTCAACAGGGGGGAGTGAAGGTGGTGGCCTACGCGGACGATGTAGCCATAATGGTGTCTGGTCTATGCCCCAATGTGCTCAGTGGAATAATGCATGGAGCACTGGCGAAGCTGAGCGAATGGGCACAGACTGCTGGGCTCAACGTAAACCCTTCCAAGACGGAGTTGGTTCTCTTCACAACTAGGACGAAAATTCCAATCTTTTCTCTACCTTCTCTCAACGGCCAGGAGTTGAGTCTTTCTGAAAGTGTGAAGTATCTAGGTGTATTTTTGACGCCTAAGTTGAATTGGAGACTAAATACAGAACACAGGGTCAAAAGAGCTTATGGGGCTCTGTATGCATGCAAAATAATGCTAGGGAGACAGTGGGCTCTCAGGCCGGAACTCACGGCATGGATTTACAAGGCAGTCATCCGACCGATACTTACTTACGGTGCACTTGTGTGGTGGAAGGCAGTCGAGGCAAAGTTCAACGAGCTGCCTGTGGAGCAATCACAGGTGCCATCAGATCATGCCCTTCAGAGGCTCTGAACGTGATCTGCAACATGCTACCGATCGATCTCTTCATTAAGGAGACAGCATCACAGGGGGCACTTAGGCTCCGCGAGTTGGGACTATGGAGAGAACGCACGTACGGACACGGCCGCATACTCTTCAATATTAACGACTCGTACATTGCAACTCAATCGGACTATATCTGTCCCAGGACAGCGATTGATATAAATTATTAGATTCTCTTTCCAACCAGAAAGGACTGGAATGAAGGCGAATTCACTCACAATTTCGACATTTCAGTGTTTACGGATGGCTCCAAGATGGCCTGTGGAGTTGGATCAGGAGTCTTCGCAACACACCCGGCTCTTTCCATTTCTTTGCGCCTCCCGGACTCAGCGAGCGTGTTTCAATCACAGATCTTTACAATCCAGGAGGCATGCAAGGCTTTGCTGGAAACGGAAGACACAGGTAAAATGATAGCAATATTTTCTGATAGCCAAGCAGCCCTGGGGCTCTGGAGTCTGCAACGATAACATCGAGCCTGGTAAATCAGTGCAGGGAGTGGGCCACGAGGCTGGCTAGTCGGCATATCGTTTCCTTAATTTGTGTGCCGGGGCACCGAAATATACAGGGAAACGAGATGGCAGATGAGCTAGCCCGAGGTGGATCGGCTCTTGATGTCACAGGAGCGAAGGAGGTCCTCGTACCCCTAGGACTTATCAAGGGCAGAATCTCTCAGCACTGGTTTAGCGAGGCAAATAAAAGGTGGAAGCGTCTGCAGTCCTGCAGAGTTTCTAGGAGTATATGGCCATCTTATAACGAGGCACGATCCCTATCCATTCTCAGGATGAATAGAAGGGACATTTTCAGGCTGATAGCAGTACTACCAGGGCACTGGACTATTGGGGCTCACGCGGCGCGTATGGGGCTAAAGCACAACGTTTCGTGCCGTAGTTGCAATCTCCCGGGGGCGGAAGAGACGGTAGAGCACCTACTGTGCGAGTGTCCAGTGCACTGGGGGAAGAGAACTAAATACCTTGGTAGGCCCTTTTTCGAAAGTCGCTCAGAGCTTAGGGACATGAAACCAGGGGACCTCCTTAAATATTTGAACTCCACAGGGTGGATATAGTCGGATGGGATTCCAACTATACTCTATAAGCACATTAAAAGTCTTCTATAATACATCCTTCATTGGTTAATTCACGAGTTGTGGTATCAAAACGGCGCATCAGCGCTAATTGGAGTCGCAGGAGACTCGCCACCAGAACCAACGAACCAACCAACCTGCAATATTTCGATCAATTCATCGATAACTGAGTTATCGGTCAGAATGTGGTTGCTCCATAACGCCTAAATTTGCATACAATATGGGTATCAAGCGAAAGGGGGAGGCCATAGGTTTCGTTTGGACATTGCAATATTTCGATCAATTTATCGATAACTGAGCTATCGGTCAAAATTTAAAAGCTCTAAATTTGGATTAAATATGGATATGACACGAAACGGAAAGGCCAAAGATTCATATGGACCTCTCGATATTTCAATAAACTAACCGATACTGCTAGGTTTCGTTATATAAGTTAATAGATAACAGAGTTATCGGTCAAAACGTGGCTAAAAAATTCATCGCCATATCTACAAAAATACTTTTAGAAACCAATTGCTATGATTTTAATAAGATTATTTACTATACATCAAGGCGAATTCATATAAGGTGAGAGCAAGGCGAATTTAGCATGTTCAGAAATGTCAGATCAAAAGAAAATAACGTTCTGTAATGAATTCGCCTTGCATACATACAATACCAATTTTATTTTGCGTTTTCGGTACTTTTTCTGTGATTTAGGGAAAACAGATTGAAGACTACAATGACGGTGCGGCATCTGCCAAATTCTTTTTACACATGTTCTTATGTGGAGGAATTTTTTGGGCACGACACGACAAAGCGGCAATCAATCATGAATGCCGCTGTCGCCAGATTGGATCTATTTTTAATTTGACAGCGACGGTCGTGGCATCCTTTTTTCTTTTTGTGAATTAAATCGAAAATATATGCAAATTACTTTAAATATGTGTTGAAATTGATTAGTTTTATGTTTTTTTTACACATGCAATACTTTTTTCTAAATTTTTTTGTGCTGTTGTTTGAGCTAATGCAGCACTGTCGTTGCCGCTTTCATTATTATCATGTCGTCGGTGTTCTGCGGCAATTATCGTCAAGCTTCGGTTTTTCGCCGTTGTCGTTCGCAGTTGTCGTTTTGAATGTGGGCCGGGCTATTATCGTCGTTAATAAATATGAGTAAATCGTCACCTGTCAAACATAAAATCAAATATTTTGAATGAATGTTTTGTAACGTTTGAACAAAATAGTTGTGCATTTTAAAGATATTGATATCGTTTCTGCGGAAAATATCCTTTTAGTAAGTTTAGCAATTCTTCATATTTTGGTTGCTTCGCTGTTTCGTAAAAATTAAACTTTTATGAGTGTTTATATAATAATACAATTTATGAAGCTCTTACGGTTTGTTCGGTATGTATCTCTTCTTCAATTTGATCTGAAAAATAATTAATAGCTTTGGCTTTAGTTTAGAATCCTGTATTAAAAGTTGGTGCTCTGTGTGAATTTAATTGTTTACAAGTGCTGCTAAGAAATTTTTAATATTTCGTGTGTAACCTGATTATTTAAGTTTTTTTGTATAGCTTAATAACTTCTATTCCCCTAACAGATTTCTTTGTTTTGCTGTGGCATACAAATCATATTATTGAATCGGGTTGTATTAGCTCCTGTATTTTTTATTTGACTTTAAATTTCCTCAAAATTGTATTCTAATACTAGCTGCCTAACTTATCAAAAAATTCTGTTTCCAGACATGGTTGCTGAAAAATTAATGTAGGTATGTGAAAAATACATTGAACATTAAATTGTGATAAATATAAGGGCTATTTTCTTATGTAAACTTTATCATTATTTTAAGGAACATGTGAACTTTAAAACTTATGTGTTTGATAAATAAAAATGTTTTCAAAAGAAGCTTAGTTTTGCTTATTTCTTTGATGCGAACGGAGCCGCGGATAAATGCTAGTAAAATATATACGCGAAGATATAAAATTTCGCGATTACAATTTGCAATGGCGGTATTAAAAGTTAATACTATGAACGATATCTGTGAAACTCTTGATTAGTTGCTTTTATTGATAGCGGTAGTGATTGTCACGTTATAAGTGAGTCGATAGTTGAAAATATAAATTGTAGAATTATGCCCTGCGTAATAAAAATGAAAGGTATATGTGGTGGTACAAAAATTTTGAAGAATAAAACTTACTTTAAAATACAAGTTGATGCCATAACTTTGTAACTTGACATGAATGTCGTTCAAGAGGATATTTTTTTTCCTTAATTGACAATAAAATTTAAGTAAAACAGGTTTTCCCAAAAAAAGCAATGTTTTTGCCCTGGAATATAATTTATTTCTATTGAATACATTATGCCATCAGTAAAAAGAAAAAATATAGTAATACCTAAATAAAATAATATAAGTATATAAAGATACATTTCATTATGCATTTAATGCATAAAAAATTTTAATTAAAATAAAAGCAAAATAAAATCATTAACCTTAACAGAAATAAAAGTCAACGTTACTATTGTAGTTTTACACCTGAGCATTAAAATTGTCGTTCGTGGTAAATTTAAAATGTTTTTAATCATTTAATTAATATTTGACGTGAAAACGAAGTTGTATAGAAGCCACAGTTGTTTTTCAGAAATCATATTTCGATTTCTCTAAATTGCGAAATTCAATGGTATCAGCTTTAAAACGCAAACGTAATTTGTGCTGTGCAGTGAAAATTTAAGCTTTGCTTTATTTGTGAAAAAATTATAAGTTTTAAAGTTTTTGTATTCATACTCTGTAATAAAATTAAGTGCGAAAACCAAGTGGTCTACTTTGAAGTTAAAATTTAATTGTTTCCTAGTGTTTTTTATACTATATGAATATAAGCTATTCAATTATATTTGCTTTTATTTACATTAGCCGAGTCATTTTGCATATTGTTTTTGGTGCGGTTGATTGGCTTTTGTCATTTCTTGCTTTTGCTTTTGTTTTTTGTGCGCACTTTTTGTTTTCTAGCCTTTTATCACAGCAGTTTGCGTTGTTCTCGCTACTATTGCCTTTCAGTGTTGCCTTCTCTTACTGATTTTCCCTCAAATATTTGGTTTTTTTATTTTCCTGATTTGATAATTTAATGATGTCTTGCATATACCAAAATTGTCAAATCAAAAGCGAGTTAGAACGCTATGTGGCGTGTTGACTCTGTGATGGGCTTGCCCGTATCAAGTATGCTGGGTTGACCGGGAGAGTCGTGGACCTGGTACATGATGGCAAGGGCCTACGTTGGTCTTGTGTAAAGTGCCGTTCAACCAAAGTTGATCTATTTAAAATCTTTAGGGAAATCCGTAATGGGTTTTCCGAAATTGGCAAAGACCAGTCTTTACTAGTAGAAAAGTTTTATAAGTATGAAACAGTTTTTAAAACTTTTAAGTGTTTAGACGAAATCTCCCCTGATTCAAACACTGATATCCGTGAAAACAATCCTAGAAGTACTGATGATTCCTCATGTCCTTTAATCCTAAACACAATTCCAATTCCTAATGCTATCGCACCCTTATCGTTAGAACTCATTGATTTAGCTTCTGCCAAATCCATCTGCTGACTGCGCTCATCGACTTCCAAGACAGCCTCGTCGAAGTCAACTATTGCTTATGTTTTTGACTTAGTATAATATTTTGCTTTAAGCTTTGCAAATTATTAGGGTAGTAAAATTGACAAGTAATCAGCAGGTATATAGGATTTTTAGAAATTATGAACCACTTATGTGTATTGGACCATACATGCATCGGTATAACCAGTATTTCAGAATCATTTGAGATAAAATTAGAAACCATGGTATATCCCCTGCTCATACCTTTCATTTGATAACCATATTTCACAAATACATAAATGTCCTACCTAGGTCCACATTTAAGTCAGCAAAATGATTTCTTTAAAGTAGTTAATAGCATCCTATATTTATTTCCTCGCCAATGCAATAGGTGTCAAACGCCTATATAGTATAAACACATTCTAGGATCCAAATTTAGGTCAATATCCCCAAACCTTAGTGGGTTTTTTAAAATAATAACCCTTCCATATTGATACCGTTTGATTGATGCTAACATAGTACATAGTTTTTTCCCCAGTGTATACCAATTTAAGCTTTCATTTTGACTAATAAGTTTATATGTATTTACTTAAAACTAAGGTTTTTATTATTTGCATAAATTAATAATGTTGATAATATAATACTTCTTAAGAATCAGATAAATATGTCCTTAATTAATTACAATTAGTTATCAAATAGTAAATAAATATCTTAATTTACTTTAGTTAGTTTCACTATTTCCATAAAAAGAGGCGCAAATGCTATCGTGGTAGCTATATACTGTTTCATAGGTTATAGCCTTAACATGGGTAGTGTCAATATTTGAAAATGCCCAGTCAATTTGGGTACCAGCAGGTGTGGTGAAATATTGGGGGTCTAGCAGTGAATTGAAATTATAATCTCTAAGCAGATATTCGATTCCATTATTCCTAGACTTAAGGCGTAGATTAAGGTTACGCAAAATTAAGACATCACGCAGATCTGTAGTAAGAATTTCTCGCAGCTCTGATTCAAAATGCCTGATAGGGAATGTGGAATTCCTATAAAGCACCAATATGTAATAATCTTTGCACTTGAATACAACGATTTCTAAAACCTTGCGACCAGAACAAGTTTTTTTCAACTTACATAATTCGATTGCGGAAGCAAAGTTAGGTCTCGCATACACTAAAACGCCTCGCCTATTTCTGTTTTCCGTTTCGGTGCTGTCTATCCGTAAAGCATTTAGTGAAATAAGCCCAGGAATTTCAAAATGTTCATATGGATAACTCCATGTCTCGACAAAGCACAGGATATCTGAGGATAGCATCAGCATGTCATTATTTATATCATTTTTGTGGGCATGAAGACTCTGAACATTATGAAATATAATTTGGAGGATCGATGTTCGAGAAAGCATAAAGTTAAATGTTAGAGCCAAAGCTAATGTTGTGGTCAAATCATTCAACTGCCTAAATACAGGATCAGATTCACAAAAGGATTAGGTGGAATGAAATTACCTAGTATGAACAGACCATCAGCACTAGTAGCTCGACTGCAGGCTACATATAAAGATGATCTTGGCATTATAGGTCGGGTATGAACAACCACTTTGTTATACGTAGCACCCTGACTTTTGTGAATGGTTATTGCCTCAGCAGGAACAATTGGAAACTGGTTTCTTTCAATTGTTATCTGCTCATTTCTCTTATATTGAGAGGCCCTAACAGTCTTCGCAATGGGTGTGCACGAAGGTTCGTTAGGATGAATCTAAATCTATCTGCATAAGCTGGCCAGTTGCACCATTTACCAAACCGTCGCCTGTGTTGATATTCACTGTCATCATATATTTGGCCGTGGTTTTTAGCATTAAGCTATACGTAAGACCATGAGTTTCCGAAGTTTTGAATAGTCTGACCCGTTCTAAGATATTAGCATTTTGGCAACTAACGGCAATTCCTTTAACCACGTCTTTCGCAATTGAGAAAACTGCTGTAGAAGGAGTTTGACTCAGTTTAAGGGCATTATAGTTGGCAGATTCCTCGTTTGACCAAAATAAGTGAATTGCTTCGTCGGGAAGCTCGTCAGAGTTAAGGAATCTATTTACAATCAAAGATATGGCTTCACTGGTCATATCCCCGGAGGCCATATTATTCAAAGCAATAGCAAACGGTTGATCCCCACGCTGTCTCATTATTTCATTCAATTCATAATATTTAAAGAGCTCCCATAATGGCGAGCCGACTAAAACGCTGTAAGCATCGCTTGGGTTTGGTGAAAAAATCCATCTTTCACCTACAGGAGACAATTCAAGTCGCCAAAAACAATAACAAGTATACCACCAAATCGAATATTATGCTTGAAAATCTGCTTTAGTCTGGCGTCAATATAACTAAACATTCGAGCGCCAACCATTGAAATTTCATCTATAATTATCAACTTCAAATCACATAATCTAGTATAGATTGAGTTGACAATATCGTTGCTAAGCGGTCGTAATTCCTTATTGGACTGATTCACAAGTAGTGAAAATATAGAATGCATTGCCGCCTATCCCAAATGCTGCTTTCCCCGTAGGAGCACAAAGAATTACCTTCAGAGAGGTTGGATTTAATCCAGGTATGCAATTAAAACGGTAGCTGAGAGCTTGATATATTGATGATATTAGGCGGCTTTTTCCAACGCCAGCCCCGCCACCTACAAAGTCATAAAAGGACTGATCTCTTTTAAAATGGTGTAACAAATGAGTTAAGTATATTCTCTGCCTCATGTTTAGCGTCTGAATGCATGCAAGAAGTTCCTCAACGGGAACTAAGGGAGGAAGTTTAATGAGCCTAAGAGTGCCATTGGAGTCATTCTCGTTGATTTCGGGATCACTGTCATTAAGGTTTAATAAATTTATGTCAGGGTTTATTTCGGGAAGCGCCAGTACCCTAAACTCATTGTCAACAATATCTGGTCTATCTATTTCAACTGGTATAGAAATTTCCTCCTTTCTTAATCTGTTCAGAATATTTTCATCTTTTTTTCGATTTTCTACGCAAGTTTGATCTTTATTATTATCTATAATATCCCGTTGTTCGTCCCGCCACGGTTGGTAAGGCATTACCATTTCTCTGAAATAATCGTCCCTAGCCGTGTCTGGACTAAACCTTCTTGACCGAACTACACACGGTTTGGTACGTTCCTTTACATAAGCACTACCATCCCTCAATGGAATTGCTAACCCCCTGCGGGTTAGGGGTTTAGAATATGCCGGAGGTAGGCATACCGGTCGTAAGAGGCGACTAATATGAACAAAGGTAATTACGTGCAACTCGATGGTTGATCTACGGATATGATGGCTCTCACCTCTCATTACCCATCTCTCCTTCCTTACGGAAGGAGGGGTGCCATGACCTAGAAGGTTCCTCTGGTCATACCAAATCGCTACCACGACAGTCGGGCAGTACCGCAAGGGAGTACCGGAGCGTACCGGATTCATATCCGGCCAAGGACTGTCAGTTCGACAGCAACCCCCAAAACCTTCGGGGAGTGTTTTTGTCGTTACAACAACAACACAAACAATGGAATTGCTACTCCACGAAGTAAAGAATTTTCGCCTTCTATATCTTCTTCATTATCGGACTTACCTTGTGCGTTCTAGCTGATTTTACAAAAGTAAACAAAGCTGCAAAATCAGCTAGACAAACATTATCAAGAAGGGAGGGCCTTTCAGTATAATGCTCTAACAAACCCGTCACAAAAATATCGGTAAAACCTTTACCAAGATTCTGAAGTTGGGCTCTAGGTTTTACCATCCGCACTCGTTCTTCAGGACGAGAGGTATTAATATATATTTCTGTACTGCTAGCTTTCGAAAGATGAAGACCAATGCAGCAATAAACTGTCTCTTGGGCGGAAATTAATGTTCCGGAAATAAATTTATGGCCTATATGCTGAAGTTTCTGCTTGACTGTGTAGTTTCCAGTATTAACTTCTACCATTGCCTCATTTCAAAGCCTAGAGATGCCCCTATTTGATTTATTAATATAATTTATTATGTAGGAACAGCAAGCATATGCATCCATGTTGGCTCTATGTAGTTCTAAGATAACCGGGTTATAAGCATTAATTGAACGGTCTTGGAACTTCCTTTTAGGAAAAACTTTACGTTTCATTAAACTTGATCTGAGAGCAAGTAAATAGACATAGACAGAAGTTAAATTGGAATTTAAAATATTTAGAATCTTTGAGTAGTTTTCCCTATGTGTTTCTAAATTTTCTATGTCAGCTGGAGGTGGTAATAATATTTGGGTGGAAGGCATGGGTGGATATGGTATACCAAATCGGCAAACTTGCCGTCCTCTTATTTCTCTGGTACAGGATCGGCTATGGTTATGCCTTTGGTATTCAATGAAATTTTCTAAATGACTTATGAATCCATCTGTAGAGACATATTTGTCAATGAAACTAATAGCATTCGGAAATGATTCAGGTTCGCTAAGATCGATCGTAGGAGCAGTCTTCAGCCAATACATGTCATGCACGTGAGGTGAGCCCCTTTGTTGGAATTCAATCCGCCAGTAAAAATGCTCAACAAAATGCTCGTCGAAAATACCTCCATTTTCTTTAAAAAGCTTAAGCAACTGACGATAACAATAGTCAAAATATCTAGCGCATGTGACTGCATCTGAGCGAGGGGAAGATCTAACACCTTTAAGAACTCTATATCCATCGTTATGCTGGATCAAATTCTGAACAAAATTTTCATTTGAAACATTTTGGGCGGTAACTCGATTGCTTCCAGAAAACTTTCGTGGGCAAATCGATGTACTATTCTTAATCTGAAGCAGTTCTAACTTCTTGCAATTATAGAAAAGCTTAGGAATAGTGCAAGCCCTTCTATTGTAGCGGCGAATATCAGATCGAACAATTTTGCTGTATGTCTCTGTACAAGTTCTCTTCTGCCCAGCATAAATACTTGCAAATGAAAGTTCTTCAGAGTTGTTGTCTTGAATGATATGCAGGAATCTTTGGCCTTCACCTGGTGCAATTATCAAACGATTTATGTCCATATTTTCTACTGGAACATTATCGAGAAGAGTCTCAAGCCCACCTGGGTTTATTTCTTCAATCGCAGGTTCCAAGGGGGGATTATTCTCAGTTTGGCAATGTCGCAAACTTTGAAGCACGGGTACATCTTCAATAGAAGCAATAAATAAAATTTCTTCATTATCACCAAAACCTGCAACCCACTCTTCGTTAATATGTATATTGTGCTCTTGATATAATGGAGTATTCACTAAATATCGCAAGGCTTCAATAATTTTCGCAGGACGTATGGATTTGAATCTCATGCTCTTGATCGAATGATCTTGGGAGGGAAGTAACAATTGCGTTAACTGAAATAGGAATGTTAACAACTGCCCCTTTAATGAGCTCTGACCTTGGTATTCCAAACGACGAATAGTCATAAAAGGCAATCTTGTCATTATTAGGCGTTCCTTTAAATGCGTAAGACCTTTTAGGCATTCTGGGAGCTCAGGAAAACTTAAAGCATTAGCCAAGCATATCTTTGGCTTTGACGGCTTCGTCTAGAGATTTCTACCCGAGCTCTTCTACGGACAGTTCTACGAGCAAGATTATTTCTTTGTTGTTTTCGGTGCCTATTCCCTGGATTTTTGCGGCGGACTCTACGCTGAAATATACCCCTATTGCACTCAGTAGAGCGTACTTGGGAATTTTCGGGGCGAGTTCTGCGGTCAATGTATTTTGGATTTGTGCAAGTGCTCTATATTCTTCCTCTCCACGAATTGCGTCATTCCTCTCTTAGCTGCAACGCGTCTAAGATTCCCAGATTTTCTACTTAGCCTAGGAATGGTTTATGAACTTTATGTATATATATGGCTAAGGGTAACTTAATGTGAAATGTATGTATATAAAATATTTATCAATTTTGTTTTTCTTTATTCAAACTTTTGGGGATTTTCTGGTGATGGTGGTAATTGAGTCCTTCCTTCGTCTGCACTGTAAGCTTTTTTGATGACTTTCGCTTCTTTCAAACTGCTTCCACACAATTTTGATAATAACGCGAACACAAATCACTCCTTTAATAAATGTTTTTCTTCGACCTTTTTTGTAACGTTTTGAAAAAAAAAACGCGTTTGAATTTTGAGCACAAAAAAATAACACTAATCACTCTTTTTAAATAATTAGTCTTAATTTTATGTTATATAAGTAATTAATAATCCGCTTTAGCACTCTTTTAATTTACATATATATTTATTAAAACTTGTTTTGGTTTTTTTAACGTTTTGAAAAAAAAACGCGTTTGAATTATTAAGGGAAAAAACAATACTAAACAAAAATTTAACTTTTTACTCAAAATATTGGGTCGCTCGTCCTTTCCACATAGATATTTAACAGGACAATAGTTACTAAAAATTTAAATTCCTCAGCTAACTCCTCAGTCAGCTTTAATTATTTACTACCTGATACTATGTAACACACAGTACTATTGCAGCGACGCGTTTTTGTTTATTGCATAGACTGGTAAAATACAACCCTTAGTGTGCAATATAATCTTTTTAGTACAATAGCAATTGCGTGTTTATGTTTATTGTTCTGTTATATCTTTATTTTAAAATAAACAGTTTTTGTAGGGAAATCCCCATATCTGAAGGAAAACGGCGTTATTACCCGCTCAAGGTCATTAGTGTTAGTCTCTGTATCCTTTTTGCTTCTTTTAAACGAAAATGAGTCCAGGATAGAACCATATACATATGTATTATTGCGCAGCCTTTTAACACCATTAACCACACAAAACAAACAATAACAGCGTTTCAAGTGCCCAGATGTAATGTTCGGTTTCCCCCGAACTTAGACTTCCTTACTTGATATATATGAAAAACCTGTTGAAAGTAGCAAGAGGAGCATCATTACCACACATCACATATTTGAGACAAAATGTTAGTCTAAACTAGTTTTCTTCTTCAATCGTGAACTTGAAACCCCTATGTCCTGACCCAGACTAGACGACACATGTGTGACACTTGGAACAACTCTGGCGATCAGTAGGTGGAATAACTGTCATTCAAATTTAGCGATTTCTTGAAAATATATGTACGTAGGGAAAAAGCAGTGGGCAAGTTGTTTTGTTCGTGGCTTAAGTTCGTTCCCCACATTCAAAAAATACATTCAGGACCGGACTCAAAAAGAGTAAGATCGGTTTATATTTATGAGGCAGGATTGAGCATAAAAATACGAATGTCGGGTTAATATGATAGAATAGTTTATTTCCCTCACAACCGAATAGAATCCACTTACTTATTTGCTCTCTTTTGCATTTATCTAGACTCAGCACCAATGATGACCATAACCATAAGGCATTAATAAATATTTTATGCAAGCAATCGAATGGGCTAAATGTGGTGCACTTTAATGCGCGAATCCTTAATTGCAATAAGTTGGACTATATTAGGGATATATTTGGGGATTCAAGTGTTGATATAATATGTGTTTCTGAAACATGGTGTAATCCTGAGATTTCAGATTCTTATTATGGCATCCATAATTTCAATTCTGTACGTCATGATAGGAAAAATAAAAGAGGAGGAGGTGTTGCAATAAATTGCAACACTTCCCTAACAATCAGATCGATAGCTGTCTCAAACCAATCTGAAACGGAGTATATTATTGCGGAAGTATCAGATAGTATGTCTAAAATATTAGTGTCCTGTGTTTATAACCCTAATAGATGTGGCTTGTTAGATCCTTTCTTTGTTGACTTATCTATGTTTTTGATTGATTATGAATTTTATGTTATTTGTGGAGATTTCAATGTTAACATTCTTGTAACTGATTTATGTGCAATAAAACTACACGTATCTGCTGCAGGTCTGACGGTAATAAATAGGCAAGTCCCAACAAGATATGCAAACAATTCCACTCCAAGCTTATTGGACCTAGTTATTGCATCTAACACCGAGCATGTCTTAAAATTTGAGCAAATCTCTTTTATATCTGTCCATGATCTACTATTCTGTTCAATGGATGTATCGCTTAATTGTCCTGCTAATAGTAAAGTCTACATGTGTCGTGATTTGAAGTCTGTAAACGTTAGTGCCCTATATGCTGATATGTCAAATGTTAACTGGTCTGAGTGTTGGTTCCTTGAGACTGTAAATGCTAAACTTGACTACTTAAACAAAAACTTGACCCAGTTATTTAATGACCATGTACCTCTACGCAGGGCCGCAGAGAGCCGATCCGGGTCCCGAGGACAGTTCGCGTTTCTTTCTCTTTGAAATCCTGATTAGAGTACTGTCAATACTGCTTTGCCTTGCCGGGCCCCCAAAAACCTTCCGGGCCCCAGGGAAATTGCCCTGACTGCCCCCTCTCCGCGGCCCTGCCTCCACGTACTGTTCGGGCCTTGAACACCTCTTTTCCCTGGTATAGTAATAGAGTTAGATTGGCAATAAAAAATAGAAACAGGCTACTTACGAAATGGAAGAAGACTGGTTCTATGTATGCTTGGGCCTAGTATAAAATAGCTCGAAATAAAGGCACTGCCATCACAAGGAATGCAAAGCAATTGTATTACTCTTCAAAATTAAATCCGTCTCTGCCTGTAAAAGATCTCTGGCGCAAGTTGAAAACACTGAATGTATATGGAAAAACTGAGCCTGAGTGTAATTTAAACCCTAATACGCTTAATAACTTTTTCGCCAGTGTCTGCAAAATCACGGAGGGCACTCCATTGCATAGTTTCGTCGATAATCCTACTTTAAAACAAAAATTGCGTTTTAACGGAGTTACTGAGGCTGATGTTTCTAAATCAATCATGCTGATAAAATCTAATGCTATAGGTAACGATGGGATATCGCTGCGATTTGTGAAACTTGTGTTACCTTTTATACTAGGCACTCTAACTCATACAATTAATCATTACTTTACTACTGCTTGTTTCCCTGATGAGTGGAAAAAAGCTGTCATCATACCAGTTGCTAAAAATAAGAATGCGAACAATCCAAGTGACTTCAGGCCGATTAGCATACTTCCAGCTCTATCCAAAGTGTGTGAGTCCCTTATGGCAACAAAATTTCAGGATTCATTGCCTTGAATCATCTGTTATCCCCATTTCAGTCTGGATTTCGACCAAATCACAGCTGTGCCACTGCTATGTTGAAAATAATTGACGACATTAGGGTGGAATTCGACAATGGTAGCATTTCCAAAGCATTCGATTCCGTAGACCATGTCTGTAAATTCGAGCGTGGTGCTAACTGGGAGCGGCGGTGGCTCAAAAGCACGGCGGTCGAATTTGTGCTCGAAATAGAAAATAAACAAGAAACGAGAATTCTCGTTATAAAAAGGTGGCCGTGTATTTATATAAAATATAATGATGAACAATTAGTTTACCTTGGTGCGGGCGAAAAATCCTGGGCTGGCCGTGATGTGGTCGTGTCGACTGTCTCTGGAAAAGTAGACGGTTTTTCAATCGAGGACAACCGTTGAACCTGAAAATCATCCTCCGGTTTTAAGGGGAGGTGAACGCACACATGCACACCTCCATGCATGTATATGTGTGCTGACAAAACACGAATATGCATGCATGCCCACACAGGTGGGTGGGTTGGTGTGAGTGATTGGAAGGCCGCTAAAGTTACATTAGGGTGGCCCATTTTTTTTAAACTTTAGGCATCTCGCCTAAACATGCCGGCCCCCTTGCGATCCGCAACATCTTACCCCGCCACAGGATTTCCCACCGCGCATCCTCTTAAGCTAAGGACTTAAACTATCCTAGTGAGTGCCGGCTGGCGCTGTCCCAGTCGTATGCCGAACTGCCGTTTGAAGTTTGGCGGCTCCATCGTATCGCACCTAGAGCTAAGAGATATTAGGAAGAAACTTTAGAAAATAAGAACGCTGTATATTTCTTGCCAGGAAATAATTGGTTTTATTTATTTTAAATAAAAACAAGAAAAAAGAAAAAAAATGTTATTTTTGCTTAAATCTAGCCTTACATGCTAACGGCTCCTGATAGCACAAATCCAAAAATCGTGCTTTGGGCAAGCAGTGGCCCAAACGACGGTGGAAGGGTGCCCGCTGTTATGACGTCGGCATAGACGTCCCCACCTAGTACGAGGTGGATCGGCGTTGAAATAAAAAACTGCGGCTCAGCCAGCCGAATATGCTCATAAGGAGCGGCGACTCGGGCGTCGACGTTCTGGGCTGGGCTGATCCGCTGCAGATTGGACACGCATAACGCGTGCGCCGCTATACTTTTCGGGTTTCCATGGTTCCCGCGGACTCGGAGGAAGCAGCCGCGTTCTCCGCCCGAGTGGGTCGTATGCAGCCCTAACTCTTCCGCCAAGCTGCGATCGATCACTGTGCGGGGGGAGCAGGCATCAATGATCGCCCGGATGCGGAGCAATCCCCCACCGACTTCCAGCTTCACAATCGCAGTAGGCGAGAGAGTGGTCATGGGGCGCAACGGAGGGTCCACCTGGGAAAGGACACGGCTGAGACCGTCGCGGAAGCCGGAAACCCGTGGTAGCTGGCGCGGCTGAAGGGCCAGTCTACCGTCGAAATTCGCGTTGATGCGTAGCTGGCGTGGCTGGGAGGCCAGTCTACGCTCGTCTGTATTTGGGCGGCGATGATTGATGGGCAGTCGCTGGCGCGGCTGAGTGGCCAGTCGACGTTTGCCGCTATTTCGGTGGGCGCGTCGTGGGATCCGGTTGGATGTGTTGCTGTGATGTCCGGCATCACTGGTGTTGCGTTGTGGTGAGCGCAGGGTATGCCGTTGGAAGGCGCGCCGCTCGTGGGCTAGAAGGGGCCGGAACGGCAGTGAGTCCGATACCCCTTCGGCCGGTCGGAACGGCCGTGGTTCCGGTACCGGCTCGGTGATATCGCCTTCCTCTGGCGACCAGGCTGTCTCCGATGCATGGAGTGACAGCATCTCCTCCTCAATTGCGTCCAAGGTAGCTGCTTCTTGGTCGGCCTCGTCCATTTGTTGGGCCCAGCTCTTGTAGGGCGTAGGCGCGCGTGGTGGATCGTCCATGGGCAGATGGAGGGTGGTGTGGTGTTTTCCACCACATCGTCGGCACCTGACGTCGCTTGTGCAGTCCCTGGCAATATGGACCATCGACAAACAGTTGTCGCAGTAGCCCGCCCGGATAACCTCCTTGAGGCGCTGCAGAGGTTCCATCCCCTGGTATCGGGTGCACGCACGTAGTGGGTGGCTATCGCCACACAGCGGGCATGTCTTTGGGTACCGGGCGGCTAGGCGTTCGGCCCTCTTGCGCAAGGATGCGTAGCGAGTCATACTGCATATGACCGAAAAAGAAAGAAAAAAACAGAAAAATCCCCTTGAATATTTGTATATTTGTATGGACGCCCATATACGTGGGTGGCGAGCGACCTCGTTCGGGGTTTATCAATGCCATATAATGTGGCATGATTCTGATCTATGATGAAATTTTAGAATTACAATGCATATTACCCGTACATGGGAATTGGTTATTTTTTCCCACACGGCACGGTAGCGACAAGTTGATTACGTTGATCGCCTTGTATTTCGATTCGCCACTGGCCCTCATGCAGAGATTTATTCTTACTTGCATGGTCGCCGTCATAAGTGGCGTCAGTGCCGTGCACACAGCGACATTTTCGCTTTTTTCGGTACTTGGTTTCGGTACCGAACTGGGTAGAGAGTGAGAATGTGGTGACTGTTAGGGTTTATTTTTTGTTGTTTTGTGGGCAAAACAGTCCTGCCCCCTCCGAAAACAACAAGACAAAAACAAAACCTCGAGAAAAAATGAATAACAAAAAAATTTTCGTAGTTCGAGAAAACCAATTTTCCAAATTTTTGTGTGAAAATTTATTATTTATAGGTTATTTCCTATTTTACTAGAAGCGGGATCTTCGCCGATCAGGTACGAACGTAGATTTCGTTACCCTATTGATCCCGCAGTGAATGGTACCGATTTTGGCAGATCGGGATTTCGGTACCCGGTGACTATAATATCGCATCACTAACGTGATGGTAAAATTATGCATATATACATATATACATTTGCTGGCAAATTTTTTGCGAGTAAATGAGAGCTCGCATGGCGTGACGGTTGAAGACTTGCACACATACATATATGTGCGTACTCACGCCTTGCAAAATCGTGAAAAAGAAACAAAGAAAATTCATTGAATTGGAACAATTCATAATTTTCTTGTTTCCGGCACGCGTGGGTCAGCAGCTCTGCAAGGTAAGTAAAAATTGTAAATTTTAATTGTAAAATGTTTTAAATCTAATTTTTTCTTTTATTTTCAGGTGTACCAAGGACAAATGGGGATGCGGCTGTGGAAGATCGCCTGGCCGGCGCATGGACAATGGACGTGGTTTGGTAAGTATATATTAGCGCTGCCCGAAATAGGAACCAAAACATGTGTGAACATATATGTCCATATAGTTAGTATGCAAATATTAATTGTTTTCTTTCTTTTACTTTTTGCAGGTGATCAATAGTAACAGCCCTTGAATTGTGCCCTGTTTTGCGCGTTGGTCGCAAAAATGATCGTGGCGGTCCCTAGACAGTCTCCAAGAGTTGGACTTCATTTCGAATCCACCCCTAAGCTTTCCAGTACCTAGTGAATTTCCATTTTATTTGATGACATTCGATCTATATGAACGAGTTGCCGGCATTTCATTTTTCGTAAACAATTACGACAATTTTAACCATGATCGCTCTATTGGTCGCAGTTCGATTATCCTATGGCCAGTGGTTGGAAAATGGGGACAGATATTGAATTGGAAACGATTGACATGTTTAGTTCAGCTCAGTGGATCCACCTGTACATTCGATGAGTACGTCGTTTTATTTTGCATGTACGGTAGGCAATTGTATATCTTCGATATTGACGTCAGGGAACCACTCTTGTGTGTAGTGACGTATAACCGTCTTGTTACGATCGCTTGCCGAAATATTTGTTATCATAATACTACTTCTTGATGCTGTTTTGAATGCGTTGCGACCCGACGAAAGTCGCATTATTAATACAATCAATGGTGCATAAATAATGGTAACAATAACGTGAATCCACTGCCACGCCGATTCATAAGGCGCATTTTCCATAGTTGTGTGGCCGAATGCATTGGTGATGAGACAGATTTGCTGGCATATCTTCGTGCACAATTAGATACAAATAAACGTGAGCTATTTGTGATTATAGAAAAGTCGAAGTCGGTTATTGGTGAACAGCAACAAACTGCAAAATGGTTAAAAGCTGATACAATGGCCAAACAACGTGAAAAGCAAATAAGCAACGGCTCGAATGGCGCAACTTAAATGAAGAATGTGTTTACAAAAATATCCTCTAGTCGTTTTTTGTTCACATATGTACACAAGTAATACCTTTAAGTACTAATTAAACAACGTAAAATGTGTATAATAATCGGAGTTGTTCTGAAATCTGATTATGAATCAGAATTTAAAACAGTTACAATTTTGCTTGTGGGATTTGTTATTAATTCTTGGTTTGATATTTCAAAAAGTTGTATAAAGCAGTTCGAAATTTCATCTGACTTACAAACGAAAAGCCTATTCCTACACAACCGATCCCAAGCATGTTTCGCACTTGTGCACGTCATTCCGTTTGTCCTTTATACGGTTAGACGGCAACAATTTTTTAAATTTGTTAATTTGTCTATTTGTGTGTGTCTGTGAAGTGTTAAATTATTAACTTTTAAGCATTGACAATGATACACGTTACTCAAGATGTTATTGGAAGAGTTACGAATCCCATAACTAATCAACATGCCTTCATTTACCGTTTTACTATGGTAAATGATGTGACTAGAATGAATGTTCAGGTCATGTCATTCGGTGCTGCAGTTTATTCCCTGACTGTACGGAATGCTTTGGGACAGATGCGTGAAATTACGCTAGGCTATGATTCGATTGAAGCTTACGAGAGTGTTCAGAATCCACATTTTGGTGCAACTATTGGCCGTGTCTGTAATCGCATTAAGAGAGGAAGATTCGAACTTGACGGCGAAGAGATACAACTTACAGAAAATGATGGCAGACATCATTTGCATGGTGGCTTCTATGGTTTTAGTAAAATACCTTGGGGTATAAAGGAGATACACCTTTTGCACCTTTCGGTACACCCTAATCTGTGATTACAACAACCACATGAAATCAGAAAATTTCCAACTTTGATTTCAAATATCTCTTCACTGAGGCAAAAACTCGAAAGTCCGCTTCCGGATTATTGTTACCGGGGTCAAAACGCGTCTTTTGATACCTTTCCCGATAATTTCGGACGTGTTTTAGTAGTTGTCTCCTCAAGGTTACAATTACCAAAATTCACTTCACTTTCGCCATATCCTGGCTTACCGAACGATTTTCTCGGCTGAAGACGAATATTAACATTGTTGTTGCGATTATTGATATCTATCCCCTTGAAATATGTGTACTAATGTTGTCCTAATTTCAGGTACTTAGTAACAATTGCGATATAGGGGGTGGTTATGAACTCTACGACCATATGGGATTAGCGCTATAGGCGATGCGCACCGTAGGAAGAGGGTAAGTCTCTTATATTATTACATAGATATATATGCACCCAACAATCATTTCTGTAAATATTTTTCAAAATAAATTTGCTGCAATAAGCGATATGTAGGCTTTTGTAGTTTTAATTTCTTTGAAAATCTCAAGTAAACTTTCTATAAACTTCAAGAAAAACTGTTACAAATTATTTCAATTTCAAAGGGAAATGCCATTGTTTATAAAAATTCAATTCAAATTGTAAATTTTTTCTTTTTCAACTTAAATTATTTCCAATTCTTTCCAAACAAGATCTTTATATGAGAATGACTGCGAAAAAACATTGGTTGTTGCTGCATCTTAACCACTTCCGAAAACTGGTCACAGTTGTTTTAAGTTGCAGGATTCAATGTATGACTAGAACTTAGTTATTTATTTTTTTGCAATAGCTAAATAATATAAAAAATATGGTTTGAATAAAGTTAAAAAAAACTCTAAGAAAGCTTTCTTTAAATCCTTTTTTGTAGGTTTGAATTAATAAGCCTTTTAATGACGTGTCGTTTTAATTAAACAACGTTTATTTTCAAACGTTTTATAAACAAAAAATCTGAATTTTGTTAGGTTAATACTTATTTCCGAAAGCCCTTTTAAAGATTTATTTTACGTTTACTTTGCTTGTTGGGGTGAGCCA
The DNA here is from genome assembly GCA_949987695.1 of Merzomyia westermanni. NCBI lineage: Eukaryota > Metazoa > Arthropoda > Insecta > Diptera > Tephritidae > Merzomyia > Merzomyia westermanni. The sequence continues at coordinate 99,750,186 of OX465288.1, read as the reverse complement.
AAAAAAATATTTTTTTCTTTCATATGTACATTTGAAAAAAATGAACATATATGTATATGTATACGAGGGTGGGTCCATCTGTTGCCAACTTGTCGTGGCAGATGGATAGCTTTTCAGTGGCAGATTGGTTCGCCTTTCTGCGTTAGGTTTTCTTTGGCCTCGATATCGAGAGCCATTACGTTGTCTATGGCAGAATGGATCTTCTTCTGCGTTAGGCTTGTCTGTTGTCCTCGTTAAGGGTAGCGAGTGAAGGGTGGAAAATTTTGGGATAGGGGCGGTTAAAACGGCAGGGAGGTGATGGAAGGGGATGGTTAAGATGAGGCCACGGGCCTCTCGCCAGCCATTCCCTCCATAGGGAGCAGAATCAGCTTGACCAACGGTCTTCTGATCTGCCCCTTCTCGGTCATGAGGTCCACTACACGCACTCGGCCGAGCCTCCATTCATTGGGAGACAAGTTGTCTTCTTTGATGACAACGAGATCCCCCACCTTAATATTTTGTTTCGGATGCTTCCACTTCACTCGTTTTTGAAGTTCGGATAAGTATTCCACTTTCCATCGCCTGCAGAAGGTTTGATGAAGAGCCTTGAGCTTCTGCCACCTATTAATAATGGAGGCAGGGCTCTCATTCACCTCGGGTTCTGGCGGAGCCAGGAGATGACTTCCAGTCAGGAAGTGCCCAGGGGTCAAGGGTTTCAGGTCCGCGGGCTCATTTGAGGCTGGACTAAGTGGCCGCGAGTTGACGCATGCCTCAATCCGGCACAATAGCGTATGGAATTCCTCATGCGTGAATTTATGAGGCGAGGCTAACTTCTTGAAGTGGCTTTTGAAGCTCTTCACTCCTCCCGCCTCCCAGAGTCCCCCCATATGTGGAGCCCCGGCCGGAATAAAATGCCATGTCATGGCTTGATGGCTATATTTGGACATAGTCTTATCTCGGGCTTCCGAGATAAAGGCCTTAAATTCAGATCTTAATGATCGTGATGCTCCGACAAAATTAGTGCCATTGTCGGAGTAAATGTTTCTCGGACATCCTCGTCTAGCGATAAAACGCGAAAACGCTGCTAGAAAGGATGGGGTGCTAAGATCACTGGTCGCTTTCAGATGGATCGCTTTAGTCGTGAAACAAACAAAGAGGCAAACATAGCCCTTTGATAATCGACATCCTCTACCGCGGTAACTTTTAATGTCGAAAGGCCCGGCAAAGTCCACCCCGGTATTGGTAAACGCGCGGGTGAACGTAGTGCGTTCGCAAGGAAGGGTACCCATAAGTTGGGTTTGCGCTCTTTTTTTATAAATGGTGCAGACCTTACAGTTATGGATGGTGGCCCTAATCATGTTCTTGACATTCGGAATCCAATATTGGGTGCGGATGAGACGGAGTATCAGTTGGTTTTCCCCATGGAGAGAGATTTGATGTATCATTTGTACAGTCAGACGCGTCAACCTACAATTGTATGGCAGTATGATTGGGTGGCGCTCGTTATAAGCGAGGTCTTGAGACGCTCCAAGACGACCACCCGCCCTAATAATATCATCTTTGTCGATGAATGGGTTGAGTGGCAATATCTCGCTTTTCCTATCGATTACCTGTCCCTTCTTCAAGTTTACATATTCCTCCTTATAATGTTGCTTCTGATAGAGTTTAATCAAGAGTTGCGTCGTGGTCTTGATCTCACCGGATGAGATTAGGCACGATTTTTCCTGAAAGGAAGCTTTTGTCTTGGGATGAGTTCTTCGAAAGAATCTCATAATATATGATAGTACCCTCAAAGCCCTCGATAAATTCGAAAACCGGTCAAGAATCTCGATCTCTTTTTGCGTTGATATTGCGTAGGCCTGCGCTCTCTTTTCCTCCACGGATGTACTATACTCCTTTTCTTGTACTGGCCATTGGGAATTGTCTTCTTGTAGCCAAGAAGGTCCCTGCCACCACAAAGAATTGTTGACCAAATCCGATGCCGGTAGTCCTCTGCTTCCTAAGTCTGCTGGATTCGTTTCCGAATTGACATGAAGCCAGTTCTTGCTGCCGACTAGGTCGATGATTTTTGTAATCCTGTGTGCGACGAATGTTGACCAGGAACAGGGTGGTTTCCTTATCCATGCCAAAACGATGGTGGAATCCGTCCATAGATACTGTTTCACTGGTCCAAGTTTGATGTTTCGGAATATTGATTCCATCATTTCCGCTAACAGTACTTCTCCGCAAAGTTCCAAACGCGGAAGTGAGATGGTCTTCACTGGTGCTACTCTGGTTTTGGCAAGGAGTAGATTCACGAAGATATCATCATTCCTTTTGACTCGCATGTAGACAGCTGCAGTATTCCTTTTCCGAAGCATCGCAGAATCCATGTATTTCGACATCATCTTCTGGTGAAAAGTTTACCCATCGTGGTATCTTTATGTTGTCGATTTCGTGGTATTGATGTCTGAAGTTTTGCCATCGTTCCAATGTATTGGACGAAACTGGTTCATCCCAATCGGTGCCCTCTAACCAGATGTTCTGCATCAAAATTTTTGCCACAATGACCATTGGTGCAAGCCATCCTAAAGGGTCGAAGAGTCTGGCGATGGCGGATAGAATCGCTCGCTTTGTTAACTTTTCACTTTCTTCTAGTGACCCTGCTTTAAAGTAAAACAGGTCTGAATGGGCATTCCATCTTATGCCCAATGCCTTAACGGTGCTGGTATCTTCGAATGCCAGAAAGTCCTCGGTCAGCCGATCCGATATTGGGATGTCGTTGAGAATTTCCTCAGCATTCGAAGTCCATTTTCGTAGTGGGAAGCCCGCGGAGAGTAAGACTTGTCGAATCGCATTCCTCGCGTTAATGGCCGATGCGAGTGTGTGTCCCCCCGCTAGTACGTCATCTACGTACATGCCTTCCCTTAATATGCTAGATGCTGTAGGGTGAGAACTCTCTACTTCATCTGCTAGTTGTAAAAGGGTTCTAATTGCCAGATAAGGCGCACAATTAACCCCGAAAGTGACCGTTTTCAGCTCGTAAAGGCTTATGGGTTCTTGAGGCGATGTTCGATAAATAATCCGTTGGAATTTGACGTGATCATCGCTCATCCAAATTTGCCTATACATCTTTTCGATGTCACTATTGAAAACGTACCGATACAGTCTCCATCGCAGTATAAGTACTGGAAGATCTGATTGTAGTACTGGGCCTGGCAGGAGAATGTCGTTCAAACTTGTGCCATTTGCCGTTGGGCTCGACGCATTGAATACGACGCGTACCTTAGTGGTGGTACTCTCCGCCTTTACTACGGCGTGATGGGGCAAAAAGTAATTGCCCGCCGAATCGGCTGGTACAATGGCAGTAACTTTTCGCATATGCCCTAATGTCTCGTATTCAGACAGGACCCTTATGTATTCGATGCCTAATTCTGGGTTCTTTGCTAAACGCGTTTCGTTTCTAAAAAATTGTGAACACGCCCGCCTAAGAGACCCTCCTATGTTTATCTGATCTGGGTAGTCCTGTCTGAATGGAAGAGAGACGACATATCTCCCATCCTCTCTACGACTTGTAGTTTCCCTATATAAATCTTCGCAGTACTTGTCATCTGCGTTTGGGCTTTTGTTTCTGGGCAGATTTTCCAACTCCCAGAATGCTGTAAGCTGTTTGTCCAAAGCAACTTCGCTGTAGAAGGACACTATATTTCTGGTTGGATTCGGTGCTTCTATGCGCCCGGTTAATATCCAACCGAACACCGTTTCTTGGGCGAGAAGTGTACTAAGTACATTCTTTTTCAGCCCGGATATACGTCTCCGCCAAGTATAATATCAACTTCCTCGTTGATGTAGAATCGCTTATCTGCCAAGACTAAGTCTGGGAAAGCCTGCATAGTCGTAGCATCGATATGGCAGGATGGCAGATTCCCAGTTAGTTTGGCTAGAATTAGAACTGATGTTGTTAAGCTGAAGCAAGGGTCCACTGGTGAACGGAGTTCAATATTGGAGGCCTCCTTGACTTGAGCGGACACGGCATTAGTGATGCCCGAAATTTGAGCATGCATCCTTTTTGCCGGTAAATTGATTCTGCGTTTGAGTCGTTCTGGCATAAACGAGCACTCTGAACCAGAATAAATCAGTGCTCTTGCTGGGAAGTCTGTACCATTATGATGAATGGTTACTCGAGCTGTCCCTAGCAGCACACCTGCACTTGAATGAACATGGCAGGATTTAACATTTCGGTTTATGGCCGAAACAGATTTTTCCGCTTCCCGTCTCTCTTGTGCCTGTTTTGAAGTTGAGGCAGCATTATCAGCATGATACTGATTAGGGCTGGTGGTTGCCTGCGTCTGAAGAGACTCCGCATGCAGGAGCGTATTATGTCGAGAGTGGCACTTGTTGCAGTCATAAGAACTGGTGCACTTCGACACAGTATGTCCTGGGGATAGGCAGTTCAAACAGCCCTTGGTGGATTTGACAAAGTTAATTCTCTCCACCGGAGTTAATTTGAGAAAACGGGGACAGTTTCGCAATCTGTGGGCATTCGATTTGCACTTTGTGCACAGTAGTTTAGTCACGTTTGCTTGGTATGTACCAAGTCTTTTTGCAGGGGTTTCGTTGGCAATCCGCGTACTTTGCGGCTTTTGCACTTTCGAAGAACTCCCTATAAACCCAGACACTGTTTCGAGTGTCTGGAAGCGGTTGGACAAGAATTTGTCCATATCCTCCCACTTGGATATTTCCACTTTGTGGTCTATGCTTTGCTCCAATAGACCAAGCGTACCTTCCGGCAATTTCGTCGAACACAAATATGTTATAATTGCATCCCAGTTCGAAGTGTCAATTTTATGACTTCGCAGGGACGAAAGGCAATTATTTATTTCGCGCTGAAGTGTTTTATTCGCGCTACCACATTCACTCTCTACCTTTTTCAAGTTGAATAAAATTTGGAGTTGCGAGTTTACTAAGATACGTTTGTTTTCGTATCGCTCGCATAAATTTCTCCAGGCCGTATCAAATCCCTCATTCGTGAGCGGACATTTTTTCACGATATCTTTTGCCTCACCTTGTGTCTTATTGTTCAGATGGAACAATTTCTCCACTGGTGTTAGGCGTTTATTTAAGATGTATATAGCCGTGAACATGTCACGAAATGTTGGCCATGACAGATAATCGCCCTTAAAAACTTCAGTATCACATGGAGGCAGACGGATACTGTGTTCAAATTCGGGCTTTTCTTCAGATTTATTTTCTGGTTTGTTGTAAGTCGCTTGGCGTGTAGCCATGTCTGACATGCAGCGTAAATATACTGCATATGCTCTCTTATATTTCTGTTTGACAGAAACTATACCAGTGGCCTCTAACTTATCTGAATTAAGTAAGTCGTCATAAGCCGTTCTGGTTTTCCTCCACATTGCTTTCAAGTCCTCTTGTTGAAGCCCAAGAGTGTACTTGCTGTGGACTGAATCCTCTAATTCATTGTAGTCTGATTCGAATTCAAAAATCGAATCAGCCAGCCTAATGAAACTTTCCATATTTTGGACTTAGAGGATCTGTAGAACCAAAACAAAACCGAAAAAATAAAGCTGAAGGTACGATGAAATGCTCAACCGTACAAGAAATATGCTGAATAGAAAAGGTAAAGGCAGTATTTTACCCAGGAAAATCAAAACAACCTCAATAAAATTGTAATAAACTCAATTAATGTATAATTTAATTAAATTATTTTTATTTATTGTTAATTTTTGAATTATATTGCAGACTTGGCCGATTTGTCTGACGAATATTTCTTTGCTACAAACGCAAAAAATGTAAACAAAATCTTTGTGACTTACTCGCCACCCACACGTATAAGGGGAATATGTATATATAAATGTGTGTATGTGTTGGCGCAATAAAGAAATACACAACAAACACAGATAAAGTGCGCGGTGTATCAAACGAGCGAAAGTGAATATTAAATGAAGAAATGTGAAAACAAAAGAAAAGTGCTATAAAAATAGTGAATTTTATCAGAAAATAATAAACTAGCCTTCGATTAAAACTCTGTTCTATATATTAAAACAAAAAAACAAGTGGAAAAAACAAAAACAAACTGAAGATCGAAAGGCTAATTGAACTAATTGTGAAAATGAGGTTATGTTACCTCTTGCCTTGCGCTGTGTCCAAAAAACCTTACCACTGGTGGGGGGATAATCCGGATAGTCACAAGGATTCTTAAGCGTTTAATTTAATTTAAAATTTAAAGAAAAATAAAGCACTTAACTGAACAAAAAAAATCACTATTGTTAAATATTCACTAATCGCACTTACGTTTGATTACACTCGCGGGCGGCACTTTTATACAATTGTATGCAACACACAAAAAAAAAAACTAAGTGGCAAGAAATATACAACTTACGTGCTTTGATGTGGTGATTGGCCGAATTTGTTGTATATAGTTTGTGTTGTTGGTTGTGGTATGTGGCAGAGTGTATGGCAGAGTTGTTTGTTGTTTGTAATTGCGGCAGAGTGTGAACAATGTTGAGTTTTTTCTCCTTTTATTGTGTGGCAGCTTCTGGTGGTTTGATCCAAATTAGATTCTTTGAGATTCTTTCTCCAATTTTTGTTGGTGTGGACTGTATGAAGGTTCCTCTAGACGGGGAGATGGACCATGTAAATTCGAGCGTGGTGCTAACTGGGAGCGGCGGTGGCTCAAAAGCACGGCGGTCGAATTTGTGCTCGAAATAGAAAATAAACAAGAAACGAGAATTCTCGTTATAAAAAGGTGGCCGTGTATTTATATAAAATATAATGATGAACAATTAGTTTACCTTGGTGCGGGCGAAAAATCCTGGGCTGGCCGTGATGTGGTCGTGTCGACTGTCTCTGGAAAAGTAGAAGGTTTTTCAATCGAGGACAACCGTTGAACCTGAAAATCATCCTCCGGTTTTAAGGGGAGGTGAACCCACACATGCACACCTCCATGCATGTATATGTGTGCTGACAAAACACGAATATGCATGCATGCCCACACAGGTGGGTGGGTTGGTGTGAGTGATTGGAAGGGCGCTAAAGTTACATTAGGGTGGCCCATTTTTTTTAAACTTTAGGCATCTCGCCTAAACAATGTCCTTCTGCTCAAAAAGCTTAAACATCTTTTTGGTTTTCTGATAGGCTTATGGCTCTCTTAGGCTTATGGCCAGCTATCTTGCAGGCAGAACACAAAAAAGTGACCTGTAATGGCGAATCCTCCATGTTTAGTGCTGTTCCCTCAGGAGTACCGCAAGGTTCTATTATGGGCCCCCTCTTGTTTAGTCTTTTTGTCAACGATGTATTCTCTGTATGTCAGCATGTAAAAGTTCATGGTTGTGCTGATGACATCCAACTGTATTTGTCCAGTCGTGTTGGTCTAGTTGAAGATTTGTGTTTTAAAATTAACAGTGATTTGTCAGCAATCTCACAATGGGCCTATGATAATTGTCTTGTGCTGAATGCTGCTAAGTCATACGTGTTACGAATTAGTAATAATGTGGTGTATGTTGAAGACATTCCAAAACTGTCCATTGGTAATAGTGGCCTAAAGTTTGTGGACAAGATAAGAAACTTAGGCTTTATTATTAATTCTAAGTTGAGTTGCTCTGATCACGTAAAAAAGGTATTGTGTACGTACAGGGTGGGCCAAAAGAAACCAAGGGGTGTAAAAGTTTAATAACTTTTTCGTTTATTAATTTTTTTTTATTTTTTCTTTCAGATTATATAGACAACACTTGGAGAATTTATAATGGAGAGGTTCACAACTGAACAGAGAACCAGAACAATAGAATTTTATTATTTAAACCAGAGATCAATTATTTTAACGCAGAGACCATATCGTCGACATTTTAACGTAAGAATTTCGCCCTCTGAAGCAATGATTCGTGGCTTAGTTGATCGTCATCACCACCATGGCAGCGTAACAGATTTGCTTCGAACCGGTAGACCACGTTTAAGTCGCACTGCGGAAAATATTGAACGAGTACAGCAAAGTGTTAACGAAGCACCAGAAACATCTGCCAGAAGGCGTTCTGCTCAGCTAGGAATGTCTCGTACGTCACTACGGCGCATTTTAAAAAAAGATTTACAGTTATACCCGTATAAGTTGCAAATGGTGCAAGAATTAAAACCCGCAGATCATCGGCAACGTCAAAATTTTGCAGTTAAATTTCAAGAGTTGGCCAGAAATGAAATCAACTTTATTAAAAATTTGATTATGAGTGATGAAACTCATTTTCATTTGAATGGCTTTGTTAATAAGCAGAACTGTAGGTTCTGGGGTTCTCAAAATCCAAGAGCCATTCATCAACGCCAATTACACCCCATCAGGTGTACAGTATGGTGTGGGATCACATCTGAAAATGTCATTGGGCCTTACTTCTTCGAGAATGAAGATGGAAGTGCTGTAACCGTAAATGGAGAGCGGTATCGGTTTATGATAGAAAATTTTTTACGTCCTGCTCTTGAAAACAGACCTGGTATGTGGTTTCAGCAGGACGGAGCTACTGCCCATACTGCCCGAGACACAATGGCACTTTTAAGTCAAATTTTTGGAGTGCGAATAATTTCCAGAAATTCGGAAATTATTTGGCCAGCGCGATCGCCAGATTTGACAGCACCCGACTATTTTCTTTGGGGTTATTTGAAGGAACGAGTGTATGTGAACAAGCCAGAGACAATCCTTGAACTCAAGGGAAACATTGGTGCAGAAATTCGAACGCTACAGCCACAAGTTTTGAAAGATGTTATGGAAAATGCTCTAAAAAGAGCCCATCAGTGCGAAGCTGAAAACGGCAGTCATTTAAGAGACATCATTTTTCATACTTAGTGTAAAAAAATTTCCCTTTTGTATATTATATAATCTGAAAGAAAAAATAAAAAAAAATTAATAAACGAAAAAGTTATTAAACTTTTACACCCCTTGGTTTCTTTTGGCCCACCCTGTATATTGTCTTACGTAGATTAAGAATGTCAGCGTTAGATACGAGAAAGAAGTTAGCTTTGCAACTAATATTGCCTCACATTACATAGTATTTTGAACTTTTATACAGTAAACTTGATTCCATTTCGTCTCATAAAATTGGTGTTGCATTCAACAATGTTACACGTTACGTTTATGGTCTCGACAGATTTGAGCCCATTTCTTCCTGGAACACTAAAATTTTGAGTTGCAGTATTTCTAGTTATCTGGTAGCAAGAAATTGTATATTCATATATAAACTTTTAGAATGCAAATCCCTTAAATATCTTTACGATAAGTTACAATTGACAAGGTCTAAGAGGCATCAACATCTCATAATTCCCAAATATTCCTACTTGTCCTCCTCAAGGTTATTCTTCATTAATGCTGTGAGGGTCTGGAACTCCATTCCAGAATCTGTTAAATCTGGTATAAAACGTCGTAACTACAAAATGGTAATACATAATTACTTCAATTTGAATTAAATTGGTTGCAATTTACATGTGATTTCTTTATCTACAACTTTATCTGTTTCTTGATCTATTTTTTGTGTTCCTCTACAGTTCTCTTTTCTCATAAAATTAAATTTTGTATTACATGTGTACTTAGATTAATTTGCATTCATGTATTTGTGTAAGATCGAATTTTAGATATAAGCTTACATTTCTTTGTAATAGGTTAAGATTCATATTTTGTTAATTTCATTTTGTTGATGTATTATAAAAGACTAAAGTCTTACATATACAGCCTTACAGCTTAAATAAATATACAAAATAAAATAAATTAAAAATATGTGTACATATTTTGGCATCCGGGTATTCCGGTATTAGGTATTGGTATTTTTAGCCTATCAAAGATGAGACGCATCATCCAATAACTACCTAGAAACAGTAGATTAATACCGTCTTTTGCTTTAAAATTCATATAAAAAATTATTTGTGTGCTTTTGCATCGGTCGGTTCAAATGGGTTAATGACTTAAAGCACCAATAAATACACGTCAGTATCTGGTCTACTGTATACTGTGCATTTCTCGAACAAAATCAAAGATAGTTTTTATTTGTGATTTAAATCGGCAACCAAATCAAATATACTTTTTATTTGTGACTCGTTTCTTCAGCCAAATCAAAGATACTTTTTATTTGTAGTTTGAATCGCCAACCAAATCAAAGATACATTTTATTTGTGATTGATTCTTAAACCAATTGATTCGTGCAAAATGAGAGACCGCGGTTGACGATAAAAATACCTTCTCCTCGCTGTCGTCAACGAGTTTTTTGGTTCGCCGGCAATATTTTGGTATGCCTGCAATAGCATTTTTATAATTTACTAGCAGACCCGGTATACAAAATTGTACTTTCTCCCTCCCCACTTGGCTCTTCTTCTACATTTATATGTGTGTCTTCCTTTTTCTTTCTGCTTTTGCTCTTCCCCCAAACCCGGTATACCGTTACTCTTCTTTATCCTCTTCATTTTTCTCTAACACCACCTATATTTAAAATTTTTATTCCTACTTCCATTCTTCTCCCATTTCCTCTGCGGGTACTGATATGTCCATAGTTTCGAAGATATATCCAATTAACTTTTATTTTCTCCTGGTACCGCTTTCTGTTGCCAAGGTTTTTTTTTTGAAGTATAGAACAGATATCTATATATAAAATATCATTAACTTGGGCCAAATAAATTCCTAGCTATGCCGAATTGCTACTTAAAATAACCTGGGGGCTTTTCTGAACTTATCGTGAAAGTTTCATAGAGATCGACTATAAACTTTGGACATTAGTGAAGCACAAACAAAACACAAAAGTGTCGGCGTGGCAATGCCCAGTTTCATAAAAGTATGTAAATCTTGACTAAAGGACACATATATTTATTTATTTGATTAAACAATGTGGTTGTGACAATAAGACCAAGTCTTTTATAGCACATCTTCTGTTTTTAAGAACAAAAATTAATTAATAAAAACATAATATAACTAAAAGTAGCCTTAATATCTAATGTTCAGTTTAGTTTAATTAATCAAAAATTTGAAGCTTCATACTTATTACAAGATAAATATATTTTCAGCCTGAATTACAAATTTAATTTCAAGTAATAAACACATTTTTGTTTGGTAAGAAAGAAAGAAGAAAAAACAGTATAAAGATATAGTTATTGGATAGCTAGCTTCTTTCTAGTTTCAAGTGGGGTAAACGCGGCAGTCATTCGCAATCTTCGTAACACAATATAAACATTGGATACTATTTTATTAACGTGATCGACACAGTTCAACTTTGAATTTAACACAAATCCCAAGTTTTTAATCTTGTTTGTAAACGAGAGAGCGGTATTGTCAAGATATAGCTTGGGGATTGACTCAGACTGGATAACATTGTTACTAATTGGCAGCACATATGACTTTTTGGCATTTAAACTGAGACAGTTATCACGCGCCCATTTCGAAATTGCTGATAAATCACTATTTATTTTAGAACACAAATCCTCAATGAGACCAACACGGTTAGACAAATACAATTGGACATCATCGGCATATGCATGAACATTTACATACTGACACACAGAGAAGACATCATTGACAAACATACTAAATAGAAGAGGGCCCAGTACAGAGCCTTGTGGTACGCCAGAGGAAACAATACAAGATTTAGATGCAGAACCTTTGCAAATCACTTTTTGGGATCTTCCTGTCAAGTAACTGGCCATAAGCTTCACTGAGCTGTCAGAAAAACCAAAGTAATATTCAAGTTTCTTACAAAGAAGACTATGGTTGACACAATCGAATGCCTTGGAAAAATCAAGGAGGCATATAAGCGTCAATTCACCATTATCATAACGGATTCTTATATCATCCATAATTTTTACCATTGCAGTAGAACAGCTGTGATTAGTTCTAAATCCTGATTGAACTGGACTTATCAGTTTGTTGTCTTGAGCGTATTTTGAAATTTGGGCTGCCATCAATGACTCACACACTTTTGCAAAGGCAGATAAAATGCTAATTGGTCTATAGTTACTCGGTTCAACAGCTGCCTTTACTTTGGCAATAGGAGTAATTAATGCCTTTTTCCATTCCGTTGGGAAATATGAAGTTGTAAAACAGTGATTTATGATATGTGTGAGAGTTCCAAGAATGAATGGCAACGCAAGTTTTACAAACTTTAAGGATACTCCGTCCTCTCCGATCGCATTAGACTTGATGCCCATGAGAGCTTTATAAACGTCGTGCTCAGACACAACCTCAAACTCAAATTTTTTATCCGGTGTAAACATGCTTGTGAAGTTCTGAGATACAGGACCGCCCTGATATTTACTACAGCTAACGAAGTAATCGTTTAAACTGTCTGGGTCAACCTGGCATACTGATTGCGTTTTTCCATGTATATTTAGGTTTCTTTGATTACGCCATAAGTCTTTAGATGGAATTGATGGATTTAGTTTACTCCGACAGTACTTCTGCTTGGATTCGCGGGCAATGATGGTGGCTCTATTTCGGGCAATCTTGTACTGTGACCATGCAAGGTCCGTTCCGCTCCTCTTCCACTTAGTGTAAAGCCTATTCCGTGCCTTAATGGCTGACCTTACTTTGCTGGTGTACCAAGGAACGCAGTTACCAGAAAAACTAGCTTTTCGTAGCGGAACATGCTTGTCATAAAGCATACAAATTATTTTATTTAAAAACTCCAGCTTTTTAACTACCGTCGCAATAAACCAAAACTGGGTCCAGTCAACATTAGACAGATCAAAAAACAACACATCAACATTTACACATTTGAAATCACGATATTCAATAGTAGTAGTGTAGGCCGGACAGTTGAACATGACATCGAGCGTGCAAAATTAAGTCATGGTCAGAAATGAAGCTTATTTGATCAAATTTAAGAACATGTTCAGGACTCGACGTAATGATGAGGTCTAACAAGCTTGGGGTCGAATTTGGAGAATATCGTGTTGGTATATCTTTATTAATTATAGTAAGACCTGCAGCTGAGACATGATCAAGCAATTTATTTGAATAAGAGTCATTGAGTAGAATATTAACATTAAAATCACCACATATAAGAAAGCGTTCGAAATCAATTAAGAACAAAGCCAGATCATTAAAAAACAAATCTAACAGGAAACATTTATGAGGATTGTACACACAAGATACTAATATTTTCTGATAGTTATCCGAAACTTCAGCAATTATATACTCCGTATCAGAGCTATTTGATTCTGCTAAGATATTGATTTTTAAGGAGGTTTTGCAGTATATGGCAACACCTCCTCCCTTTTTGGTTTTACGATCAACACGCGTTAGGCTATAGTTGGGGATACTGTAGTAGAAATCGGAAATATCAGGAGAAAACCAGGTTTCAGAGACGCAAATAATATCTACATTCGATTTCTCAAAAGTATCCCTAACGTGGTCTAGTTTCTCCGCATTTAAGCTACGGGCATTAAAATGCACTACACTCAGTCCTTTGGATTGCTTGCATAAAATATTTATAAGAGCCTTGTGGGAGTAATTTATGCTGTAGGCGGATTTCCTACAGAGGTTTAAGACCATAGTTTTGAGAAGGAACGCATACAAGTGTTAAGATATAAGCAACAACAACATAAAAGCGTATGTATGTGATCAAAACAATATACATCATTAAGGGAAACATTTGAAAGAAAGAAGAAACGACAAGAGTAGAGATAAGACAAAGGGATAGTTAAAAGTTCAATAAGAAGAGAAGGGAAAAATAATAATGAGAGTAAGGTGCTAAGAACATTATAACTCGATTGAACTAAATTACACATTTAAACTTTAAACTTATGCGCTCATTTGCCTATGATTGCATTCACCTCGGCTATGCTTTCAACCAATTTGAGCTCGTCGCCTGGTTTCAAACGTACAAAAACTCTGCCACGAATAGACAACGCCGACGCTAGTTGCTTCTGCCGCCTAAGCGCAGAGGCATGAGTCATCACCATTCGCTGTTTCTTGGGTAAACTCTCATGCAGAAAAAATGATATCAGAGAGCGCGAGAGACCTCTTTTTGGATTTGCATGTCATAGCAGTAGATTTGAGAAGAAGATTGCGGTCCGATGCAGAAAATAGCTTAACAACAATTGGACAGGTGTTGTTTTGATTTTTGTGCTGATTATTACCTCCTCCATTTCGCAGTCGAAAAGCATCTCGCAAGGGTGGCGGCTGATGCTCTGCCACTCTACATATTTTCACAAAGAGCTCAGGCAAACACTCATTTGTTGTTTGTGGAATGCCAGTAATTATTAAGTCGGTAGCGACTGCATTGCTTTCGAGAGCATTGAGCTGAGCTTGTGCTGTAATGAGTTCACTTCGAAGAGTAAGAACATCAGAGCACGCATTTTCAACTGCTGTCACTCTCTTTTCAATTGAAGTGAACGATGCTTTGAGATTAGAAATATCAGCAGACAACTCACCAAATTTTTGCATCAAACGATCTTCAGATTTCCCCATTATTGCAGTCAACTGTTTCACTACAGAATCTCTCAGTTCTTCCAATTTCTCATCGAGAGAATCAAATGTTGGCGTGAGCGGGGTTTTAAGGGGGGAAGCCGGTCCTCTTGGTGGATTTCTGCGCGCCATAGTTGCTGTTGTTGCTTTTTTATTTATTTTTTTTATTGCTTGTTATTGTTATTAGTTGAGAGTTTTTGTTTAGCGTTTTTCACGGACAGGTACACTGATACGGGCGAACAGCAGTTCAAAAGCACTCCTATAACCCAAAGGTTTTGTATATTTACAAAAACGTAGGTAAATTTCCATGAAATATTGAGGAAAAATACAATTAATTAGAGCGCACAAAAAACACGTTCTACTCGGTTGACATTTGCAAACTATCCAAATATCATTAATGTAGACCAAATACGGTCAGAGAGAATTGAAATTTTATATAGGCTGGGGGCGTGGCACCGCCCCACTTTTCCAAAACTATATATAGCCTATGCTTTAACCCATGAACCCAAGAATATACTGTGAAAATTTCATAAAAATCGGTTGAGTGATTTGCACGCCTATAAAGGACACAACGACACACATTCATTTTTATACCCAGCGTGTACTAGTACACAGGGTATTATAGTTTTGTTCATATAACGGTGGTTTGTAACGGTACAAAATAATAAAGTTAGTAACGGAGTTCCATATATCAAAGTTCTTAGAATGAACGGAGGAATTCATTAAGACATGTCCCTCCGTCCGTTCGTCCGTGGACGCGATAACTTGAGTAAAAATTTAGATATTTGGAAAATGGGAGTGCCACCGCCCACATATAAATTAACAAAATGTCAAATTTCAGCTATTATTAACTTTAGAACCGTGTTAAATAAAATTACGAGGTATACTATCTACGCTTTGGACGCCAGACACACAGACACACATTAATTTTTATACCCAGCGTGTACTAGTACAGGGTATTATAGTTTTGGTCATATAACGGTGGTTTGTAATGGTACAAGGTGGCGCAAAAGTAATCCTCCTATCAGAAAATGCTATACATTTTGCGATTGGCCCCGAAAGTCAGTTCTGTTTTGACTCTGGTTAATTTTTTTTTTATTTTGCAGATTGACTTTTACATTTAACAAAAATGGATAACTGGGACACTGAAACAAGAATTTGGATTGTCCGCCGCTATCACGCACTGGAGTCCGTAGTTTCGGTTCAAAGAGAGTATAGGCGCACGTTTGGCGGCAATCCTCCTAGCAGATGGACCATAATAAGACTTGTAAACAATTTTGCCGAGCATGGGACAGTCAACAGAAGACCTTACCATCGAAACCCTTCAGTTCGAACGGAGGAAACAATCGCTGCTGTAGCTGCTGCCATACAAAACAATCCACGTGTTTCGACAAGAAGCTTATCTGCTCAAATGGGTGTAAGCAGACAGTCATTACAGTCAATTATGCACAAAGATTTGGACTTATTCCCATATAAAATTCAAATGGCCAACAAACTGAACGCTGCAGACTTGCCGATTCGCTTGGAATTTTGCCAGAAGATGCTTCAAATGGTGGAAGAGGATGGAAACATGTTGAACTGTCTTTTCATGTCTGACGAGGCCCATTTCGATTTAAACGGCAACATAAACAAACAAAATTGTCGAATATGGAGTGCTTCCAACCCACAGATACTCCATGAGACGGAATTGCATCCACTTCGTGTCACAGTGTGGTGTGCAGTTTCATCACGCTGCATTGTCGGGCCCTACTTCTTCGAAGAAAACGGTCACACCGTTACGGTTACTGGAGACCGTTACTTGAGCATGTTGAGAGAGTTTTTCTTTCAACTCTGTGTGGTTTCAACAAGATGGTGCAGCTCCTCATATAGCCCAACCTGTTATGACAGAATTGCGACGAAAATTTCCCAATAAGCTGATATCCAGAAACTCCACATTCCGTTGGCCACCCAGGTCGCCTGACCTTACTGCACCTGACTTTTTCTTGTGGGGTTATTGCAAACAGGAAGTCTTCAAAGCAAAACCAACAAATTTGAATGAACTAAGGCAATCGATTCGAGAAACAATTGCGGCTATTCCTGTCTCAACTCTCCAAGCAGTAATGAACAACTTTTTGGTAAGATGCCGCACATGCATCGACGAGCAGGGGGGGCATTTAAATTCCATTATTTTTAAAACTAATTAAGCTATATTTAATAAAATTTAATGAGCTTTAACATGAATAAAAGAAAAATAAATTCCATACACTGAAAAAATTATTATTTGAGTTTCTTAATGTAGCAAAATTCATCAGCCACCCTGTACACGTTAATAAACAATGTGTCGCTACACTGCTCCAGAACGCGGAATATTGCTGACTATTTATTTGACCAATAATCGGGCGGGGCCAAACGGTTACTGTGAATGGTGAGCGCTACAGAGCAATGATCAGCGAGTTCTGTTTGCCGCAACTTGATGAATTGGGATTGGAAAACATGTGGTTCCAACAAGACGGTGCAACAGCACACACTGCACGTGCCACAACCGATATGCTGAACATCGGAAGCTTACTTTTGCGCCACCTTGTACAAAATAATAAAGATATATACAGAGTTCCATCCGTCCGTCCGTGGACACGATAACTTGAGTTAAAATTTTGATATTTGAATAAAATTTGGCACACAGGCTGCTTTCCGGCCAAGGTAGTTTGCTATTTGAAATGGGCGAAATTGAACTATAAACACGCCCATTTTTTCTTTATCGAAAATTTCGAAAAAGGTTTAAAAAGTGATAGTTAAATAATGAAAGCGCTACAATAATGAAACTTGGTAGATTTATTAAGTTGGTTGTCCTATTGACAAATTTTGAAATTTCGACTGTTAATAACTATAGAACCGTTTACGCTAGAATAGCGAAATTTGGTAGGAGGTATACTATGGTTGTGGTACATACACCCATAGAAAATAAGCGAAATCGCTTTTCGACCACGCTTACTTTTCCATAAAAGTTATCTGTAAAGGAGGTAGAAATACTAAACTGTCCATATCTCATTGACTGATACAGGTAGAATGATATAATTTAGCAGTTACCTCAACTCTTAACCTATATACGATTTTTGCAAAATTTTGGAAAGTGCTCTTGGCACCGCCCACTTATGAGTCAAGCAAATTTCAAATTCGACTGTTAATAACTTTAGATCGGTGTAAGATAGAACTAAGAAACTTAATACGAGGTATACTATAGGCATGCGGAGTATGCCCACGGAAAATAAGATTAATACAATCTTTTGCTTTAAAATTCATATAAAAAATGATTTGTGTGCTTTTGTATAGGTCGGTTCAAATGGGTTAATGACTTGAAGCACTCATAAATACACGTCAGTATCTGGTCTACTGTATACTGTGCGTTTGTGCAACCAAATCAAAGATAGTTTTTATTTGTGATTTAAATCGCCAACCAAATCAAAGATACTTTTAATTTGTGATTCGATTTGGCTGAATCAAAGATATTTTTTTTTGTGATTCCATGATACATTTTATTTGTGATTGATTCTTAAATTAATTGATTCGTGCAAAATAAGACACCGCGGTTGACGATAAGAATAGCTCATTCCCAAAAGTGACCTATCCAGCAAAGCCTTTGGGTTTAAATTCACTGAACCATGTCGGCGTCTGCGTAGAGCTTATACAGCTCATTATTAAATATTCTACGGTACTCGCTGTCGTCAACCAGTTTATTGATTCACCTGCAATATTTTGGTATACCTGCAATAGCATTTTATAATTTACTAGCAGACCCGGCATAAAAAATTGTACTCTTTTCCCTCCCCACTTGGCTCTTCTTCTACAGTTATATGTGTGTCTTCCTTTTTCTTTCTGCCTTTGCTTTTCCCCCATGCCAGGCATACCGTTACTCTTCTTTATCCTCTTCATTTTTGTTTAACACCACCTATATTTCAAATTTCTTTTCCTACTTCCATTCTTCTCCCATAGCCTTTGCCGTACCTAGCAAACTTCTGAACCTATCGGGAAAATTTCATAGAGATTCACTATAATGTAGGTTGGGTATTCCCTCTAATGACTTCTGCAGAAGCTGTAGAGAAGAGGATGAGCCTGAAACGGTGGGGCATCTCCTATGTGAATGCCCCGCGCTGTGGGGCAGTAGGTTAAAATATCTGGGGTCCGGTATTTTTCATCATCTCGGCGAATTATCATTAATTAAGCTAAGGGACATTCTGCGTTTCGCGGAATCCACAAAATGGTTCGAGTAAGGGTTTTTTGGGGTGCAAGCGGTCTTCCTTGTCGCTAGCGCTGTACCCGTGGCGCTGGACGGCTGTTCCGGCCGGGCCTTATGGAGGGAGGTCAATGTAAACGCGTTGGTGTCATAAACAATCGTTGGTGGCAAGTATAATCGATTACATTGATCTCCATTGATTTCCCAAGGTTTGATTGGGGCAGCTGGTTGGCGTTGTGTTTGTGGAGTTGGCGGCGACGGGGATTACTTCTACCTTTAGATCCATGTGGTATCGCAACGGGACCTCCGGGGCCTATGTGTGCTAGTTCGCTTGCTAGCAGCCACCTTAACCTACCTACCTATTTATAAGATTGCCCACATGGTAGTATAAAAGGTTTAAAACCTCTATAAGTCTAACTCCACAACAATTTACCAATTTACCGAGACCACTTTTACACAGCTGGGTATTCAATGTTCGGTTCCACCCGAACTAAGACTTCCTTACTTGTTATTTATAAGATTGACCACATGGTAGTAGAAATAGTTAAAAACCTCTATAAGTCATAACTTCACAACAATTTACCAATTTATCGCGACCACTTTTACACAGCTGGGTGTTCAATGTACGGTTCCACCCGAACTAAGACTTCCTTACTTGTTATTTATAAGATTACACGCATGGAAGGAGAAAAAGTTTAAAACCTCTATAGGTTATAACTCCACAACAATTTACGAATTTACCGCGACCACTTTTACACAGCTGGGTATTCAATGTTCGGTTCCACCCGAACTAAGACTTCCTTACTTGTTATCTATAAGATTGCCCACATGGTAGTAGAAAAAGTTTAAAACCTCTATAAGTCATAACTCCACAACAATTTACCAAATTACCGCGACCACTTTTACACACCTGGGTATTCAATGTTCGGTTCCACCCGAACTAAGATTCCTTACTTGTTATCTATAAGATTGCCGACATGGTAGCAGAAAAAGTTTAAAACCTCTATAAGTCATAACTCCACAACAATTTACCACATTACCGCGACCACTCTTACACAGCTGGGTATTCAATGTTCGGTTCCACCCGAACTAAGACTTCCTTACTTGTTATTTATAAGATTGCCCACATGGTAGTAGAAAAAGTTTAAAACCTCTATAAGTCATAACTCCACAACAATTTACCAAATTACCGCGACCACTTTTACACACCTGGGTATTCAATGTTCGGTTCCACCCGAACTAAGATTTCCTTACCTGTTATCTATAAGATTGCCCACATGGTAGTAGAAAAAGTTTAAAACCTCTATAAGTCATAACTCCACAACAATTTACCAAATTACCGCGACCACTTTTACACACCTGGGTATTCAATGTTCGGTTCCACCCGAACTAAGATTTCCTTACTTGTTATCTATAAGATTGCCCACATGGTAGTAGAAAAAGTTTAAAACCTCTATAAGTCATAACTCCACAACAATTTACCAAATTACCGCGACCACTTTTACACACCTGGGTATTCAATGTTCGGTTCCACCCGAACTAAGATTTCCTTACTTGTTATCTATAAGATTGCCGACATGGTAGTAGAAAAAGTTTAAAACCTCTATAAGTCATAACTCCACAACAATTTACCACATTACCGCGACCACTCTTACACAGCTGGGTATTCAATGTTCGGTTCCACCCGAACTAAGACTTCCTTACTTGTTATTTATAAGATTGCCCACATGGTAGTAGAAAAAGTTTAAAACCTCTATAAGTCATAACTCCACAAAAATTTACCAATTTACCGCTCCCACTTTTACACAGCTGGGTATTTAATGTTCGGTTCCACCCGAACTAAGACTTCCTTACTTGTTATTTATAAGATTGCCAACCTGGTAATAGAAAAAGTTTATAAGATTGCCCACATGGTAGTGGAAAAAGTTTAAAACCTCTATAGGTCATAACTGAACAACAATTTACCAATTTACCGCGACCCCTTTTACACAGCTGGGTAGTTAATGTTCGGTTCCACCCGAACTAAGATTTCCTTACTTGTTATTTATAAGATTGCCCACATGGTAGTAGAAAAAGTTTAAAACCTCTATAAGCCTAACTCCACAACAATTTACCACATTACCGCGACCACTTTTACACAGCTGGGTATTCAATGTTCGGTTTCACCCGAACTTGGACTTCCTTACTTGTTATTTATAAGATTGCCAACATGGTAGTAGAAAATGTTTAAAACATCTATAAGTCTAACTCCACAACAATTTACCACATTACCGCGACCACTTTTACACAGCTGGGTATTCAATGTTCGGTTCCACCCGAACTAAGACTTCCTTACTTGTTATTTATAAGATTGCCCACATGGTAGTAGAAAAAGTTTAAAACCTCTATAAGTCATAACTCCACAACAATTTACCACATTACCGCGACCACTTTTACACAGCTGGGTATTTAATGTTCGGTTCCACCCGAACTTGGACTTCCTTACTTGTTATTCATAAGATTGCCGACATGGTAGTAGAAAAAGTTTATAAGATTGCCCACATGGTAGTGGAAAAAGTTTAAAACCTCTATAGGTCATAACTCCACAACAATTTACCAATTTACCGCGACCACTTTTACACAGCTGGGTATTCAAAGTTCGGTTCCACCCGAAATAAGACTTCCTTACTTGTTATTTATAAGATTGCCCACATGGTAGTAGAAAAAGTTTAAAGCCTCTATAAGTCCAACTCCACAACAATTTACCAAATTACGGCGACCACTTTTACACAGCTGGGTATTCAATGTTCGGTTTCACCCGAACTTGGACTTCCTTACTTGTTATTTATAAGATTGCCAAGATGGTAGTAGAAAATGTTTAAAACATCTATAAGTCTAACTCCACAACAATTTACCACATTACCGCGACCACTTTTACACAGCTGGGTATTCAATGTTCGGTTCCACCCGAACTAAGATTTCCTTACTTGTTATCTATAAGATTGCCCACATGGTAGTAGAAAAAGTTTAAAACCTCTATAAGTCATAACTCCACAACAATTTACCACATTCCCGCGACCACTCTTTCACAGCTGGGTATTCAATGTTCGGTTCCACCCGAACTAAGACTTCCTTACTTGTTATTTATAAGATTGCCCACATGGTAGTAGAAAAAGTTTAAAACATCTCTAAGTCTAACTCCACAAAAATTTACCACATTCCCGCGACCACTCTTACACAGCTGGGTATTCAATGTTCGGTTCCACCCGAACTAAGACTTCCTTACTTGTTATTTATAAGATTGCCCACATGGTAGTAGAAAAAGTTTAAAACCTCTATAAGTCATAACTCCACAACAATTTACCAATTTACCGCGACCACTTTTACGCAGCTGGGTATTTAATGTTCGGTTCCACCCGAACTTACACTTCCTTCTTTGTTATTTATAAGATTGCCCACATGGTAGTAGAAAAAGTTTAAAGCCTCTATAAGTCCAACTCCACAACAATTTACCAAATTACCGCGACCACTTTTACACAGCTGGGTATTCAATATTCGGTTCCACCCGAACTAAGATTTCCTTACTTGTTATCTATAAGATTGCCCACATGGTAGTAGAAAAAGTTTAAAACCTCTATAAGTCATAACTCCACAACAATTTACCACATTCCCGCGACCACTCTTTCACAGCTGGGTATTCAATGTTCGGTTCCACCCGAACTAAGACTTCCTTACTTGTTATTTATAAGATTGCCCACATGGTAGTAGAAAAAGTTTAAAACATCTCTAAGTCTAACTTCACAAAAATTTACCACATTCCCGCGAGCACTCTTACACAGCTGGGTATTCAATGTTCGGTTCCACCCGAACTAAGACTTCCTTACTTGTTATTTATAAGATTGCCCACATGGTAGTAGAAAAAGTTTAAAACCTCTATAAGTCATAACTCCACAACAATTTACCAATTTACCGCTACCACTTTTACACAGCTGGGTATTCAATGTTTGGTTCCAACGGAACTAAGACTTCCTTACTTGTTATTTATAGGATTGCCCCCATGGTAGTAGAAAAAGTTTAAAACATCTCTAAGTCTAACTCCACAAAAATTTACCACATTACCGTGACCACTTTTACACAGCTGGGTATTCAATGTTCGGTTCCACCCGAGCTTGGACTTCCTTACTTGTTATTTATAAGATTGCCAACATGGTAGTAGAAAAAGTTTATAAGATTGCGCACATGGTAGTGGAAAAAGTTTAAAACCTCTATAGGTCATAACTCCACAACAATTTACCAATTTACCGCGACCACTTTTACACAGCTGGGTATTCAATGTTCGGTTCCACCCGAACTAAGACTTCCTTTCTTGTTATTTATAAGAATGCCCACATGGTAGTAGAAAAAGTTTAAAACCTCTGTAAGTCTAACTCCACAACAATTTACCAATTTGCCGCGACCACTTTTCCACAGCTGGGTATTTAGTGTTCGGTTCCACCCGAACTTAGACTTATTTACTTGCTATTTATAAGATTGCCCACATGGTAGTAGAAAAAGCTTAAAACCTCTATAAGTCATAACTCCACAACAATTTACCAATTTACCGCGACCACTTTTACACAGCTGGGTATTCAATGTTCGGTTCCACCCGAACTAAGACTTACTTACTTGTTATTTATAAGATTGCACACATGGTAGTAGAAAAAGTTTAAAACATCTATAAGTCTAACTCCACAACAATTTACCACACTCCCGCGACCACTCTTACACAGCTGGGTATTCAATGTTCGGTTCCACCCGAACTAAGACTTCCTTACTTGTTATTTATAAGATTGCCCACATGGTAGTAGAAAAAGTTTAAAACCTCTATAAGTCATAACTCCACAACAATTTACCAATTTACCGCGACCACTCTTACACAGCTGGGTATTCAATGTTCGGTTCCACCCGAACTAAGATTTCCTTACTTGTTATTTATAAGATTGCCCACATGGTAGTAGAAAAAGTGTAAAACCTCTATAAGTCATAACTCCACAACAATTTACCAATTTACCGCGACCACTTTTACACAGCTGGGTATTTAATGTTCGGTTCCACCCGAACTAAGACTTCCTTACTTGTTATTTATAAGATTGCCCACATGGTAGTAGAAAAAGTTTAAAACATCTCTAAGTCTAACTCCACAAAAATTTACACCATTACCGCGACCACTTTTACACAGCTGGGTATTCAATGTTCGGTTCCACTCGAGCTTGGACTTCCTTACTTGTTATTTATAAGATTGCCAACATGGTAGTAGAAAAAGTTTATAAGATTGCGCACATGGTAGTGGAAAAAGTTTAAAACCTCTATAGGTCATAACTCCACAACAATTTACCAATTTACCGCGACCACTTTTACACAGCTGGGTATTCAATGTTCGGTTCCACCCGAACTAAGACTTCCTTACTTGTTATTTATAAGATTGCCCGCATGGTAGTAGAAAAAGTTTAAAACATCTTTAAGTCTAACTCCACAAAAATTTACCACATTACCGCGACCACTTTTACACAGCTGGGTATTCAATGTTCCGTTCCACCCGAACTAAGACTTCCTTAGTTGTTATTTATAGGATTGCCTACATGATAGTAGAAAAAGTTTAAAACATCTATAAGTCTAACTCCACAACAATTTACCACATTCCCGCGACCACTCTTACACAGCTGGGTATTCAATGTTCGGTTCCACCCGAACTAAGACTTCCTTACTTGTTATTTATAAGATTGCCCACATGGTAGTAGAAAAAGTTTAAAACCTCTATAAGTCATAACTCCACAACAATTTACCAATTTACCGCTACCACTTTTACACAGCTGGGTATTTAATATTCGGTTCCACCCGAACTAAAACTTCCTTACTTGTTATTTATAAGATTGCCCACATGGTAGTAGAAAAAGTTTAAAACATCTAAAAGTCATAACTCTACAACAACTTACCAATTTACCGCGACCACTTTTACACAGCTGAGTATTCAATGTTCGGTTCCAGCCGAACTTACCCTTCCTTACTTATTATTTATAAGAGTGCCCACATGGTAGTAGAAAAAGTTTAAAACCTCTAAAAGTCATAACTCTACAACAACTTACCAATTTACCGCGACCACTTTTACACAGCTGAGTATTCAATGTTCGGTTCCAGCCGAACTTACCCTTCCTTACTTATTATTTATAAGAGTGCCCACATGGTAGTAGAAAAAGTTGAAAACATTTATAAGTCATAACTCCACAACAATTTACCAATTTACCGCGACCACTTTTACACAGCTGAGTGTTCAATGTTCGGTTCCAACCGAACTTACCCTTCCTTACTTGTTATTTATAAGAGTGCCCACATGGTAGTAGAAAAAGTTTAAAACCTCTATAAGTCATATCTCCCCAACAATTTACCAATTTACAGCGACCACTTTTACACAGCTGGGTACTTATTGTTCGGTTTCACGCAAACTTACACTTCCTCACTTGTTATTTATAAGATTGCCCACATGGTAGTAGAAAAAGTTGAAAACATTTATAAGTCATAACTCCACAACAATTTACCAATTTACCGCGACCACTTTTACACAGCTGAGTGTTCAATGTTCGGTTCCAACCGAACTTACCCTTCCTCACTTGTTATTTATAAGATTGCTCCCATGTTAGTAGAAAAAGTATGAAAGCTCTATAGGTCATAACTCCACAACAATTTACCAATTTACCGCGACCACTTTTACACAGCTGCGTACTTATTGTTCGGTTTCACCCGAACTAAGACTTCCTTACTTGTTATTTATAAGATTGCCCACATGTTAGTAGAAAAAGTATGAAAGCTCTATAGGTCATAACTCCACAACAATTTACCAATTTACCGCGACCACTTTTACACAGCTGCGTACTTATTGTTCGGTTTCACCCGAACTAAGACTTCCTTACTTGTTATTTATAAGATTGCCCACATGGTAGTAGAAAAAGATTAAAACGTCTATATGTTATAACTCCACAACAATTTACCAATTTACCGAGACCACTTTTACAGAGCTGGGTACTTATTGTTCGGTTTCACCCAAACTTACACTTCCTCACTTGTTATTTATAAGATTGCTCCCATGTTAGTAGAAAAAGTATGAAAGCTCTATAGGTCATAACTCCACAACAATTTACCAATTTACCGAGACCACTTTTACAGAGCTGGGTACTTATTGTTCGGTTTCACCCAAACTTACACTTCCTCACTTGTTATTTATAAGATTGCTCACATGTTAGTAGAAAAAGTATGAAAGCTCTATAGGTCATAACTCCACAACAATTTACCAATTTACCGAGACCACTTTTACAGAGCTGGGTACTTATTGTTCGGTTTCACCCAAACTTACACTTCCTCACTTGTTATTTATAAGATTGCTCCCATGTTAGTAGAAAAAGTATGAAAGCTCTATAGGTCATAACTCCACAACAATTTACCAATTTACCGCGACCACTTTTACACAGCTGCGTACTTATTGTTCGGTTTCACCCGAACTAAGACTTCCTTACTTGTTATTTATAAGATTGCCCACATGTTAGTAGAAAAAGTATGAAAGCTCTATAGGTCATAACTCCACAACAATTTACCAATTTACCGCGACCACTTTTACACAGCTGCGTACTTATTGTTCGGTTTCACCCGAACTAAGACTTCCTTACTTGTTATTTATAAGATTGCCCACATGGTAGTAGAAAAAGATTAAAACGTCTATATGTTATAACTCCACAACAATTTACCAATTTACCGAGACCACTTTTACAGAGCTGGGTACTTATTGTTCGGTTTCACCCAAACTTACACTTCCTCACTTGTTATTTATAAGATTGCTCCCATGTTAGTAGAAAAAGTATGAAAGCTCTATAGGTCATAACTCCACAACAATTTACCAATTTACCGAGACCACTTTTACAGAGCTGGGTACTTATTGTTCGGTTTCACCCAAACTTACACTTCCTCACTTGTTATTTATAAGATTGCTCCCATGTTAGTAGAAAAAGTATGAAAGCTCTATAGGTCATAACTCCACAACAATTTACCAATTTACCGAGACCACTTTTACAGAGCTGGGTACTTATTGTTCGGTTTCACCCAAACTTACACTTCCTCACTTGTTATTTATAAGATTGCTCCCATGTTAGTAGAAAAAGTATGAAAGCTCTATAGGTCATAACTCCACAACAATTTACCAATTTACCGCGACCACTTTTACACAGCTGCGTACTTATTGTTCGGTTTCACCCGAACTAAGACTTCCTTACTTGTTATTTATAAGATTGCCCACATGGTAGTAGAAAAAGATTAAAACCTCTATATGTTATAACTCCACAACAATTTACCAATTTACCGAGACCACTTTTACAGAGCTGGGTACTTATTGTTCGGTTTCACCCAAACTTACACTTCCTCACTTGTTATTTATAAGATTGCTCCCATGTTAGTAGAAAAAGTATGAAAGCTCTATAGGTCATAACTCCACAACAATTTACCAATTTACCGAGACCACTTTTACAGAGCTGGGTACTTATTGTTCGGTTTCACCCAAACTTACACTTCCTCACTTGTTATTTATAAGATTGCTCCCATGTTAGTAGAAAAAGTATGAAAGCTCTATAGGTCATAACTCCACAACAATTTACCAATTTACCGCGACCACTTTTACACAGCTGCGTACTTATTGTTCGGTTTCACCCGAACTAAGACTTCCTTACTTGTTATTTATAAGATTGCCCACATGTTAGTAGAAAAAGTATGAAAGCTCTATAGGTCATAACTCCACAACAATTTACCAATTTACCGCGACCACTTTTACACAGCTGCGTACTTATTGTTCGGTTTCACCCGAACTAAGACTTCCTTACTTGTTATTTATAAGATTGCCCACATGGTAGTAGAAAAAGATTAAAACGTCTATATGTTATAACTCCACAACAATTTACCAATTTACCGAGACCACTTTTACAGAGCTGGGTACTTATTGTTCGGTTTCACCCAAACTTACACTTCCTCACTTGTTATTTATAAGATTGCTCCCATGTTAGTAGAAAAAGTATAAAAGCTCTATAGGTCATAACTCCACAACAATTTACCAATTTACCGCGACCACTTTTACACAGCTGCGTACTTATTGTTCGGTTTCACCCGAACTAAGACTTCCTTACTTGTTATTTATAAGATTGCCCACATGGTAGTAGAAAAAGATTAAAACGTCTATATGTTATAACTCCACAACAATTTACCAATTTACCGAGACCACTTTTACACAGCTGGGTATTTAATGTTCGGTTTCACCCGAACTTAGACTACCTTACTTGTTATTTATAAGATTGCCCCCATTTTAGTAGAAAAAGTTTAAAACCTCTATAGGTCATAACTCCACAACAATTTACCAATTTACCGCGACCACTTTTACACAGCTGGGTATTCAATGTTCGGTTTCACCCGAACTTAGACTTCCTTACTTGTTATTTATAAGATTGCTCACATGTTAGTAGAAAAAGTGTGAAAGCTCTATAAGTCATTACTCCACAACAATTTACCAATTTACCGCGACCACTTTTACAGAGCTGGGTACTTATTGTTCGGTTTCACCCAAACTTACACTTCCTCACTTGTTATTTATGAGATTGCTCCCATGTTAGTAGAAAAAGTATGAAAGCTCTATACGTCATAACTCCACAACAATTTACCAATTTACCGCAACCACTTTTACACAGCTGGGTATTTAATGTTCGGTTTCACCCGAACTTAGACTACCTTACTTGTTATTTATAAGATTGCTCACATGTTAGTAGAAAAAGTGTGAAAGCTCTATAAGTCATTACTCCACAACAATTTACCAATTTACCGCGACCACTTTTACACAGCTGGGTATTTAATGTTCGGTTTCACCCAAACTTACACTTCCTTACTTGTTATTTATAAGATTGCCCACATGGTAGTAGAAAAAGTTGAAAACCTCTATAAGTCATAACTCCAGAACAATTTACCAATTTACAGCGACCACTTTTACACAGCTGCGTATTTAATGTTCGGTTCGAACCGAACTTACACTTCTTTACTTGTTATTTATAAGAGTGCCCACATGGTAGTAGAAATAGTATTCAATGTTCGGTTCCAACCGAACTTACCCTTCCTTACTTGTTATTTATAAGAGTGCCCACATGGTAGTAGAAATAGTATTCAATGTTCGGTTCCAACCGAACTTACCCTTCCTTACTTGTTATTTATATGATTGCCCACATGGTAGTAGAAAAAGTTTAAAACCTCTAAAAGTCATAACTCCACAACAATTTACCAATTTACAGCGACCACTTTTACACAGCTGATTATTTAATGTTCGGTTCCAACCGAACTTACCCTTCCTTACTTGTTACTTATAAGAGTGCCCACATGGTAGTAGAAAAAGTTTAAAACCTCTAAAAGTCATAACTCTACAACAACTTGCCAATTTACCGCGACCACTTTTACACAGCTGAGTATTCAATGTTCGGTTCCAACCGAACTTACCCTTCCTTACTTGTTATTTATAAGAGTGCCCACATGGTAGTAGAAATAGTATTCAATGTTCGGTTCCAACCGAACTTACCCTTCCTTACTTGTTATTTATAAGAGTGCCCACATGGTAGTAAAAGTCATAACTCCACAACAATTTACCAATTTACCGCTACCACTTTTACACAGCTGGGTATTAAATGTTCGGTTCCACCCGAACTCAGACTTCCTTTTTTGTTATTTATAAGATTGCTCACATGTTAGCAGAAAAAGCTTAAAACCTCTATAGGTCATAACTCCTCAACAATTTACCAATTTACCGCGAAAACTTTTACACAGCTGGGTATTCAATGTTCGGTTCCACCTGAACTAAGACTTCCTTACTTGTTCTTTATAAGATTGCCCGCATGGTAGTAGAAAAAGTTCAAAACCTCTATAAGTCATAACTCCACAACAATTTACCAATTTACAGTGACCACTTTTACACAGCTGAGTATTTAATAATCGGTTCCATCCGAACTTAGACTTATTTACTTGCTATTTATAAGATTGCCAACATGGTAGTAGAAAAAGTTTAAAAACCTCTATAGGTCATAACTCCACAACAATTTACCAATTTACCGGGACCACTTTTACACAGCTGGGTATTCAATGTTCGGTTTCACCCGAACTTAGACTTCCTTACTTGTTATTTATAAGATTGCTCACATGTTAGTAGAAAAAGCTTAAAACCTCTATAGGTCATAACTCCTCAACAATTTACCAATTTACCGCGAAAACTTTTACACAGCTGGGTATTCAATGTTCGGTTCCACCTGAACTAAGACTTCCTTACTTGTTATTTATAAGATTGCCCGCATGGTAGTAGAAAAAGTTCAAAACCTCTGTAAGTCATAACTCCACAACAATTTACCAATTTACAGCGACCACTTTTACACAGCTGGGTATTTAATAATCGGTTCCATCCGAACTTAGCCTTATTTACTTGCTATTTATAAGATTGCCAACATGGTAGTAGAAAAAGTTTAAAAACCTCTATAGGTCATAACTCCACAACAATTTACCAATTTACCGGGACCACTTTTACACAGCTGGGTATTCAATGTTCGGTTTCACCCGAACTTAGACTTCCTTACTTGTTATTTATAAGATTGCTCACATGTTAGTAGAAAAAGCTTAAAACCTCTATAGGTCATAACTCCTCAGCAATTTAACAATTTACCGCGAAAACTTTACACAGCTGGGTATTCAATGTTCGGTTCCACTTGAACTAAGACTTCCTTACTTGTTATTTATAAGATTGCCCGCATGGTAGTAGAAAAAGTTCAAAACCTCTAAAAGTCATAACTCCACAACAATTTTCCAATTTACAGCGACCACTTTTACACAGCTGTGTATTTAATAATCGGTTCCATCCGAACATAGACTTATTTACTTGCTATTTATAAGATTGCCAACATGGTAGTAGAAAAAGTTTAAAAACCTCTATAGGTCATAACTCCACAACAATTTACCAATTTACCGGGACCACTTTTACACAGCTGGGTATTCAATGTTCGGTTTCACCCGAACTTAGACTTCCTTACTTGTTATTTATAAGATTGCTCACATGTTAGTAGAAAAAGCTTAAAACCTCTATAGGTCATAACTCCTCAACAATTTAACAATTTACCGCGAAAACTTTACACAGCTGGGTATTCAATGTTCGGTTCCACTTGAACTAAGACTTCCTTACTTGTTCTTTATAAGATTGCCCGCATGGTAGTAGAAAAAGTTCAAAACCTCTATAAGTCATAACTCCACAACAATTTACCAATTTACAGTGACCACTTTTACACAGCTGAGTATTTAATAATCGGTTCCATCCGAACTTAGACTTATTTACTTGCTATTTATAAGATTGCCAACATGGTAGTAGAAAAAGTTTAAAAACCTCTATAGGTCATAACTCCACAACAATTTACCAATTTACCGGGACCACTTTTACACAGCTGGGTATTCAATGTTCGGTTTCACCCGAACTTAGACTTCCTTACTTGTTATTTATAAGATTGCTCACATGTTAGTAGAAAAAGCTTAAAACCTCTATAGGTCATAACTCCTCAAGAATTTAACAATTTACCGCGAAAACTTTACACAGCTGGGTATTTAATGTTCGATTCCACCCAAACTTACGCTTCCGTACTTGTTATTTATAAGATTGCCCACATGGTAGTAGAAAAAGTTGAAAACCTCTATAAGTCATAACTCCACCACAATTTACCGCGACCACTTTTACACAGCTGAGTATTCAATGTTCGGTTCCAACCGAACTTACCCTTCCTTACTTGTTATTTATAAGAGTGCCCACATGGTAGTAGAAAAAGTTTAAAACCTCTAAAAGTCATAACTCCACAACAATTTACCAATTTACCGGGACCACTTTTACACAGCTGGGCATTTAATGTTCGGTTCCAACCGAACTTACCCTTCCTTAATTGTTATTTACAAGATTGCCCACATGGTCGTAGAAAAAGTTGAAAACCTCTATAAGTCATAACTCCACAACAATTTACCAATTTACAGCGATCACTTTTACACAGCTGAGTATTTAATGTTCGGTTTCACCCAAACTTACACTTCCTCACTTGTTATTTATAAGATTGCTCCCATGTTAGTAGAAAAAGTATGAAAGCTCTATAGGTCATAACTCCACAACAATTTACCAATTTACCGCGACCACTTTTACACAGCTGCGTACTTATTGTTCGGTTTCACCCGAACTAAGACTTCCTTACTTGTTATTTATAAGATTGCCCACATGGTAGTAGAAAAAGATTAAAACGTCTATATGTTATAACTCCACAACAATTTACCAATTTACCGAGACCACTTTTACAGAGCTGGGTACTTATTGTTCGGTTTCACCCAAACTTACACTTCCTCACTTGTTATTTATAAGATTGCTCCCATGTTAGTAGAAAAAGTATAAAAGCTCTATAGGTCATAACTCCACAACAATTTACCAATTTACCGCGACCACTTTTACACAGCTGCGTACTTATTGTTCGGTTTCACCCGAACTAAGACTTCCTTACTTGTTATTTATAAGATTGCCCACATGGTAGTAGAAAAAGATTAAAACGTCTATATGTTATAACTCCACAACAATTTACCAATTTACCGAGACCACTTTTACACAGCTGGGTATTTAATGTTCGGTTTCACCCGAACTTAGACTACCTTACTTGTTATTTATAAGATTGCCCCCATTTTAGTAGAAAAAGTTTAAAACCTCTATAGGTCATAACTCCACAACAATTTACCAATTTACCGCGACCACTTTTACACAGCTGGGTATTCAATGTTCGGTTTCACCCGAACTTAGACTTCCGTACTTGTTATTTATAAGATTGCTCACATGTTGGTAGAAAAAGTGTGAAAGCTCTATAAGTCATTACTCCACAACAATTTACCAATTTACCGCGACCACTTTTACAGAGCTGGGTACTTATTGTTCGGTTTCACCCAAACTTACACTTCCTCACTTGTTATTTATGAGATTGCTCCCATGTTAGTAGAAAAAGTATGAAAGCTCTATACGTCATAACTCCACAACAATTTACCAATTTACCGCAACCACTTTTACACAGCTGGGTATTTAATGTTCGGTTTCACCCGAACTTAGACTACCTTACTTGTTATTTATAAGATTGCCCCCATTTTAGTAGAAAAAGTTTAAAACCTCTATAGGTCATAACTCCACAACAATTTACCAATTTACCGCGACCACTTTTACACAGCTGGGTATTCAATGTTCGGTTTCACCCGAACTTAGACTTCCGTACTTGTTATTTATAAGATTGCTCACATGTTAGTAGAAAAAGTGTGAAAGCTCTATAAGTCATTACTCCACAACAATTTACCAATTTACCGCGACCACTTTTACAGAGCTGGGTACTTATTGTTCGGTTTCACCCAAACTTACACTTCCTCACTTGTTATTTATGAGATTGCTCCCATGTTAGTAGAAAAAGTATGAAAGCTCTATACGTCATAACTCCACAACAATTTACCAATTTACCGCAACCACTTTTACACAGCTGGGTATTTAATGTTCGGTTTCACCCGAACTTAGACTACCTTACTTGTTATTTATAAGATTGCCCCCATTTTAGTAGAAAAAGTTTAAAACCTCTATAGGTCATAACTCCACAACAATTTACCAATTTACCGCGACCACTTTTACACAGCTGGGTATTCAATGTTCGGTTTCACCCGAACTTAGACTTCCGTACTTGTTATTTATAAGATTGCTCACATGTTGGTAGAAAAAGTGTGAAAGCTCTATAAGTCATTACTCCACAACAATTTACCAATTTACCGCGACCACTTTTACACAGCTGGGTATTTAATGTTCGGTTTCACCCAAACTTACACTTCCTTACTTGTTATTTATAAGATTGCCCACATGGTAGTAGAAAAAGTTGAAAACCTCTATAAGTCATAACTCCAGAACAATTTACCAATTTACAGCGACCACTTTTACACAGCTGCGTATTTAATGTTCGGTTTCACCCAAACTTACACTTCCTTACTTGCTATTTATATGATTGCCCACATGGTAGTAGAAAAAGTTTAAAACCTCTAAAAGTCATAACTCCACAACAATTTACCAATTTACAGCGACCACTTTTACACAGCTGATTATTTAATGTTCGGTTCCAACCGAACTTACCCTTCCTTACTTGTTACTTATAAGAGTGCCCACATGGTAGTAGAAAAAGTTTAAAACCTCTAAAAGTCATAACTCTACAACAACTTACCAATTTACCGCGACCACTTTTACACAGCTGAGTATTCAATGTTCGGTTCCAACCGAACTTACCCTTCCTTACTTGTTATTTATAAGAGTGCCCACATGGTAGGAGAAATAGTATTCAATGTTCGGTTCCAACCGAACTTACCCTTCCTTACTTGTTATTTATAAGAGTGCCCACATGGTAGTAAAAGTCATAACTCCACAACAATTTACCAATTTACCGCTACCACTTTTACACAGCTGGGTATTAAATGTTCGGTTCCACCCGAACTCAGACTTCCTTTTTTGTTATTTATAAGATTGCTCACATGTTAGTAGAAAAAGCTTAAAACCTCTATAGGTCATAACTCCTCAACAATTTACCAATTTACCGCGAAAACTTTTACACAGCTGGGTATTCAATGTTCGGTTCCACCTGAACTAAGACTTCCTTACTTGTTCTTTATAAGATTGCCCGCATGGTAGTAGAAAAAGTTCAAAACCTCTATAAGTCATAACTCCACAACAATTTACCAATTTACAGTGACCACTTTTACACAGCTGAGTATTTAATAATCGGTTCCATCCGAACTTAGACTTATTTACTTGCTATTTATAAGATTGCCAACATGGTAGTAGAAAAAGTTTAAAAACCTCTATAGGTCATAACTCCACAACAATTTACCAATTTACCGGGACCACTTTTACACAGCTGGGTATTCAATGTTCGGTTTCACCCGAACTTAGACTTCCTTACTTGTTATTTATAAGATTGCTCACATGTTAGTAGAAAAAGCTTAAAACCTCTATAGGTCATAACTCCTCAACAATTTACCAATTTACCGCGAAAACTTTTACACAGCTGGGTATTCAATGTTCGGTTCCACCTGAACTAAGACTTCCTTACTTGTTATTTATAAGATTGCCCGCATGGTAGTAGAAAAAGTTCAAAACCTCTGTAAGTCATAACTCCACAACAATTTACCAATTTACAGCGACCACTTTTACACAGCTGGGTATTTAATAATCGGTTCCATCCGAACTTAGCCTTATTTACTTGCTATTTATAAGATTGCCAACATGGTAGTAGAAAAAGTTTAAAAACCTCTATAGGTCATAACTCCACAACAATTTACCAATTTACCGGGACCACTTTTACACAGCTGGGTATTCAATGTTCGGTTTCACCCGAACTTAGACTTCCTTACTTGTTATTTATAAGATTGCTCACATGTTAGTAGAAAAAGCTTAAAACCTCTATAGGTCATAACTCCTCAGCAATTTAACAATTTACCGCGAAAACTTTACACAGCTGGGTATTCAATGTTCGGTTCCACTTGAACTAAGACTTCCTTACTTGTTATTTATAAGATTGCCCGCATGGTAGTAGAAAAAGTTCAAAACCTCTAAAAGTCATAACTCCACAACAATTTTCCAATTTACAGCGACCACTTTTACACAGCTGTGTATTTAATAATCGGTTCCATCCGAACATAGACTTATTTACTTGCTATTTATAAGATTGCCAACATGGTAGTAGAAAAAGTTTAAAAACCTCTATAGGTCATAACTCCACAACAATTTACCAATTTACCGGGACCACTTTTACACAGCTGGGTATTCAATGTTCGGTTTCACCCGAACTTAGACTTCCTTACTTGTTATTTATAAGATTGCTCACATGTTAGTAGAAAAAGCTTAAAACCTCTATAGGTCATAACTCCTCAAGAATTTAACAATTTACCGCGAAAACTTTACACAGCTGGGTATTTAATGTTCGATTCCACCCAAACTTACGCTTCCGTACTTGTTATTTATAAGATTGCCCACATGGTAGTAGAAAAAGTTGAAAACCTCTATAAGTCATAACTCCACAACAATTTACCGCGACCACTTTTACACAGCTGAGTATTCAATGTTCGGTTCCAACCGAACTTACCCTTCCTTACTTGTTATTTATAAGAGTGCCCACATGGTAGTAGAAAAAGTTTAAAACCTCTAAAAGTCATAACTCCACAACAATTTACCAATTTACCGGGACCACTTTTACACAGCTGGGCATTTAATGTTCGGTTCCAACCGAACTTACCCTTCCTTAATTGTTATTTACAAGATTGCCCACATGGTCGTAGAAAAAGTTGAAAACCTCTATAAGTCATAACTCCACAACAATTTACCAATTTACAGCGATCACTTTTACACAGCTGAGTATTTAATGTTCGGTTTCACCCAAACTTACACTTCCTCACTTGTTATTTATAAGATTGCTCCCATGTTAGTAGAAAAAGTATGAAAGCTCTATAGGTCATAACTCCACAACAATTTACCAATTTACCGCGACCACTTTTACACAGCTGCGTACTTATTGTTCGGTTTCACCCGAACTAAGACTTCCTTACTTGTTATTTATAAGATTGCCCACATGGTAGTAGAAAAAGATTAAAACGTCTATATGTTATAACTCCACAACAATTTACCAATTTACCGAGACCACTTTTACAGAGCTGGGTACTTATTGTTCGGTTTCACCCAAACTTACACTTCCTCACTTGTTATTTATAAGATTGCTCCCATGTTAGTAGAAAAAGTATAAAAGCTCTATAGGTCATAACTCCACAACAATTTACCAATTTACCGCGACCACTTTTACACAGCTGCGTACTTATTGTTCGGTTTCACCCGAACTAAGACTTCCTTACTTGTTATTTATAAGATTGCCCACATGGTAGTAGAAAAAGATTAAAACCTCTATATGTTATAACTCCACAACAATTTACCAATTTACCGAGACCACTTTTACACAGCTGGGTATTTAATGTTCGGTTTCACCCGAACTTAGACTACCTTACTTGTTATTTATAAGATTGCCCCCATTTTAGTAGAAAAAGTTTAAAACCTCTATAGGTCATAACTCCACAACAATTTACCAATTTACCGCGACCACTTTTACACAGCTGGGTATTCAATGTTCGGTTTCACCCGAACTTAGACTTCCTTACTTGTTATTTATAAGATTGCTCACATGTTAGTAGAAAAAGTGTGAAAGCTCTATAAGTCATTACTCCACAACAATTTACCAATTTACCGCGACCACTTTTACAGAGCTGGGTACTTATTGTTCGGTTTCACCCAAACTTACACTTCCTCACTTGTTATTTATGAGATTGCTCCCATGTTAGTAGAAAAAGTATGAAAGCTCTATACGTCATAACTCCACAACAATTTACCAATTTACCGCAACCACTTTTACACAGCTGGGTATTTAATGTTCGGTTTCACCCGAACTTAGACTACCTTACTTGTTATTTATAAGATTGCCCCCATTTTAGTAGAAAAAGTTTAAAACCTCTATAGGTCATAACTCCACAACAATTTACCAATTTACCGCGACCACTTTTACACAGCTGGGTATTCAATGTTCGGTTTCACCCGAACTTAGACTTCCGTACTTGTTATTTATAAGATTGCTCACATGTTGGTAGAAAAAGTGTGAAAGCTCTATAAGTCATTACTCCACAACAATTTACCAATTTACCGCGACCACTTTTACACAGCTGGGTATTTAATGTTCGGTTTCACCCAAACTTACACTTCCTTACTTGTTATTTATAAGATTGCCCACATGGTAGTAGAAAAAGTTGAAAACCTCTATAAGTCATAACTCCAGAACAATTTACCAATTTACAGCGACCACTTTTACACAGCTGCGTATTTAATGTTCGGTTCGAACCGAACTTACACTTCTTTACTTGCTATTTATATGATTGCCCACATGGTAGTAGAAAAAGTTTAAAACCTCTAAAAGTCATAACTCCACAACAATTTACCAATTTACAGCGACCACTTTTACACAGCTGATTATTTAATGTTCGGTTCCAACCGAACTTACCCTTCCTTACTTGTTACTTATAAGAGTGCCCACATGGTAGTAGAAAAAGTTTAAAACCTCTAAAAGTCATAACTCTACAACAACTTACCAATTTACCGCGACCACTTTTACACAGCTGAGTATTCAATGTTCGGTTCCAACCGAACTTACCCTTCCTTACTTGTTATTTATAAGAGTGCCCACATGGTAGTAGAAATAGTATTCAATGTTCGGTTCCAACCGAACTTACCCTTCCTTACTTGTTATTTATAAGAGTGCCCACATGGTAGTAAAAGTCATAACTCCACAACAATTTACCAATTTACCGCTACCACTTTTACACAGCTGGGTATTAAATGTTCGGTTCCACCCGAACTCAGACTTCCTTTTTTGTTATTTATAAGATTGCTCACATGTTAGTAGAAAAAGCTTAAAACCTCTATAGGTCATAACTCCTCAACAATTTACCAATTTACCGCGAAAACTTTTACACAGCTGGGTATTCAATGTTCGGTTCCACCTGAACTAAGACTTCCTTACTTGTTCTTTATAAGATTGCCCGCATGGTAGTAGAAAAAGTTCAAAACCTCTATAAGTCATAACTCCACAACAATTTACCAATTTACAGTGACCACTTTTACACAGCTGAGTATTTAATAATCGGTTCCATCCGAACTTAGACTTATTTACTTGCTATTTATAAGATTGCCAACATGGTAGTAGAAAAAGTTTAAAAACCTCTATAGGTCATAACTCCACAACAATTTACCAATTTACCGGGACCACTTTTACACAGCTGGGTATTCAATGTTCGGTTTCACCCGAACTTAGACTTCCTTACTTGTTATTTATAAGATTGCTCACATGTTAGTAGAAAAAGCTTAAAACCTCTATAGGTCATAACTCCTCAACAATTTACCAATTTACCGCGAAAACTTTTACACAGCTGGGTATTCAATGTTCGGTTCCACCTGAACTAAGACTTCCTTACTTGTTATTTATAAGATTGCCCGCATGGTAGTAGAAAAAGTTCAAAACCTCTGTAAGTCATAACTCCACAACAATTTACCAATTTACAGCGACCACTTTTACACAGCTGGGTATTTAATAATCGGTTCCATCCG
This sequence comes from Merzomyia westermanni, assembly GCA_949987695.1. NCBI lineage: Eukaryota > Metazoa > Arthropoda > Insecta > Diptera > Tephritidae > Merzomyia > Merzomyia westermanni. The sequence goes on along the minus strand of OX465288.1, from coordinate 99,711,303 downwards.
AACTTAGCCTTATTTACTTGCTATTTATAAGTTTGCCAACATGGTAGTAGAAAAAGTTTAAAAACCTCTATAGGTCATAACTCCACAACAATTTACCAATTTACCGGGACCACTTTTACACAGCTGGGTATTCAATGTTCGGTTTCACCCGAACTTAGACTTCCTTACTTGTTATTTATAAGATTGCTCACATGTTAGTAGAAAAAGCTTAAAACCTCTATAGGTCATAACTCCTCAGCAATTTAACAATTTACCGCGAAAACTTTACACAGCTGGGTATTCAATGTTCGGTTCCACTTGAACTAAGACTTCCTTACTTGTTATTTATAAGATTGCCCGCATGGTAGTAGAAAAAGTTCAAAACCTCTAAAAGTCATAACTCCACAACAATTTTCCAATTTACAGCGACCACTTTTACACAGCTGTGTATTTAATAATCGGTTCCATCCGAACATAGACTTATTTACTTGCTATTTATAAGATTGCCAACATGGTAGTAGAAAAAGTTTAAAAACCTCTATAGGTCATAACTCCACAACAATTTACCAATTTACCGGGACCACTTTTACACAGCTGGGTATTCAATGTTCGGTTTCACCCGAACTTAGACTTCCTTACTTGTTATTTATAAGATTGCTCACATGTTAGTAGAAAAAGCTTAAAACCTCTATAGGTCATAACTCCTCAACAATTTAACAATTTACCGCGAAAACTTTACACAGCTGGGTATTCAATGTTCGGTTCCACTTGAACTAAGACTTCCTTACTTGTTATTTATAAGATTGCCCGCATGGTAGTAGAAAAAGTTCAAAACCTCTAAAAGTCATAACTCCACAACAATTTTCCAATTTACAGCGACCACTTTTACACAGCTGGGTATTTAATAATCGGTTCCATCCGAACATAGACTTATTTACTTGCTATTTATAAGATTGCCAACATGGTAGTAGAAAAAGTTTAAAAACCTCTATAGGTCATAACTCCACAACAATTTACCAATTTACCGGGACCGCTTTTACACAGCTGGGTATTCAATGTTCGGTTTCACCCGAACTTAGACTTCCTTACTTGTTATTTATAAGATTGCTCACATGTTAGTAGAAAAAGCTTAAAACCTCTATGGGTCATAACTCCTCAAGATTTTAACAATTTACCGCGAAAACTTTACACAGCTGGGTATTTAATGTTCGATTCCACCCAAACTTACGCTTCCGTACTTGTTATTTATAAGATTGCCCACATGGTAGTAGAAAAAGTTGAAAACCTCTATAAGTCATAACTCCACAACAATTTACCGCGACCACTTTTACACAGCTGAGTATTCAATGTTCGGTTCCAACCGAACTTACCCTTCCTTACTTGTTATTTATAAGAGTGCCCACATGGTAGTAGAAAAAGTTTAAAACCTCTAAAAGTCATAACTCCACAACAATTTACCAATTTACCGGGACCACTTTTACACAGCTGGGCATTTAATGTTCGGTTCCAACCGAACTTACCCTTCCTTAATTGTTATTTACAAGATTGCCCACATGGTCGTAGAAAAAGTTGAAAACCTCTATAAGTCATAACTCCACAACAATTTACCAATTTACAGCGATCACTTTTACACAGCTGAGTATTTAATGTTCGGTTCGTACCGAACTTACACTTCGTTACTTGCTATTTATATGATTGCCCACATGGTAGTAGAAAAAGTTTAAAACCTCTAAAAGTCATAACTCCACAACAATTTACCAATTTACCGGGACCACTTTTACACAGCTGGGCATTTAATGTTCGGTTCCAACCGAACTTACCCTTCCTTAATTGTTATTTACAAGATTGCCCGCATGGTAGTAGAAAAAGTTCAAAACCTCTATAAGTCATAACTCCACAACAATTTACCAATTTACAGCGACCACTTTTACACAGCTGAGTATTTAATGTTCGGTTCAAACCGAACTTACCCTTCCTTACTTGTTATTTATAAGAGTGCCCACATGGTAGTAGAAAAAGTTCAAAACCTCTATAAGTCATAACTCCACAACAATTTACCAATTTACAGTGACCACTTTTACACAGCTGAGTATTTAATAATCGGTTCCATCCGAACTTAGACTTATTTACTTGCTATTTATAAGATTGCCAACATGGTAGTAGAAAAAGTTTAAAAACCTCTAAAAGTCATAACTCCACAACAATTTACCAATTCACCGCGACCACTTTTACACAGCTGAGTATTCAATGTTCGGTTCCAACCGAACTTACCCTTCCTTACTTGTTATTTATAAGAGTGCCCACATGGTAGCAGAAAAATTTTAAAACCTCTAAAAGTCATAACTCCACAACAATTTACCAATTTACCGCTACCACTTTTACACAGCTGGGTATTAAATGTTCGGTTCCACCCGAACTCAGACTTCCTTTTTTGTTATTTATAAGATTGCTCACATGTTAGTAGAAAAAGCTTAAAACCTCTATAGGTCATAACTCCTCAACAATTTACCAATTTACCGCGAAAACTTTTACACAGCTGGGTATTCAATGTTCGGTTCCACCTGAACTAAGACTTCCTTACTTGTTCTTTATAAGATTGCCCGCATGGTAGTAGAAAAATTTCAAAACCTCTATAAGTCATAACTCCACAACAATTTACCAATTTACAGTGACCACTTTTACACAGCTGAGTATTTAATAATCGGTTCCATCCGAACTTAGACTTATTTACTTGCTATTTATAAGATTGCCAACATGGTAGTAGAAAAAGTTTAAAAACCTCTATAGGTCATAACTCCACAACAATTTACCAATTTACCGGGACCCCTTTTACACAGCTGGGTATTCAATGTTCGGTTTCACCCGAACTTAGACTTCCTTACTTGTTATTTATAAGATTGCTCACATGTTAGTAGAAAAAGCTTAAAACCTCTATAGGTCATAACTCCTCAACAATTTACCAATTTACCGCGAAAACTTTTACACAGCTGGGTATTCAATGTTCGGTTCCACCTGAACTAAGACTTCCTTACTTGTTATTTATAAGATTGCCCGCATGGTAGTAGAAAAAGTTCAAAACCTCTATAAGTCATAACTCCACAACAATTTACCAATTTACAGCGACCACTTTTACACAGCTGGGTATTTAATAATCGGTTCCATCCGAACTTAGACTTATTTACTTGCTATTTATAAGATTGCCAACATGGTAGTAGAAAAAGTTTAAAAACCTCTATAGGTCATAACTCCACAACAATTTACCAATTTACCGGGACCACTTTTACACAGCTGGGTATTCAATGTTCGGTTTCACCCGAACTTAGACTTCCTTACTTGTTATTTATAAGATTGCTCACATGTTAGTAGAAAAAGCTTAAAACCTCTATAGGTCATAACTCCTCAACAATTTAACAATTTACAGTGACCACTTTTACACAGCTGAGTATTTAATAATCGGTTCCATCCGAACTTAGACTTATTTACTTGCTATTTATAAGATTGCCAACATGGTAGTAGAAAAAGTTTAAAAACCTCTAAAAGTCATAACTCCACAACAATTTACCAATTCACCGCGACCACTTTTACACAGCTGAGTATTCAATGTTCGGTTCCAACCGAACTTACCCTTCCTTACTTGTTATTTATAAGAGTGCCCACATGGTAGTAGAAAAAGTTTAAAACCTCTAAAAGTCATAACTCCACAACAATTTACCGATTTACCGCTACCACTTTTACACAGCTGGGTATTAAATGTTCGGTTCCACCCGAACTCAGACTTCCTTTTTTGTTATTTATAAGATTGCTCACATGTTAGTAGAAAAAGCTTAAAACCTCTATAGGTCATAACTCCTCAACAATTTACCAATTTACCGCGAAAACTTTTACACAGCTGGGTATTCAATGTTCGGTTCCACCTGAACTAAGACTTCCTTACTTGTTATTTATAAGATTGCCCGCATGGTAGTAGAAAAAGTTCAAAACCTCTATAAGTCATAACTCCACAACAATTTACCAATTTACAGCGACCACTTTTACACAGCTGAGTATTTAATAATCGGTTCCATCCGAACTTAGACTTATTTACTTGCTATTTATAAGATTGCCAACATGGTAGTAGAAAAAGTTTAAAAACCTCTATAGGTCATAACTCCACAACAATTTACCAATTTACCGGGACCACTTTTACACAGCTGGGTATTCAATGTTCGGTTTCACCCGAACTTAGACTTCCTTACTTGTTATTTATAAGATTGCTCACATGTTAGTAGAAAAAGCTTAAAACCTCTATAGGTCATAACTCCTCAACAATTTAACAATTTACAGTGACCACTTTTACACAGCTGAGTATTTAATAATCGGTTCCATCCGAACTCAGACTTATTTACTTGCTATTTATAAGATTGCCAACATGGTAGTAGAAAAAGTTTAAAAACCTCTAAAAGTCATAACTCCACAACAATTTACCAATTCACCGCGACCACTTTTACACAGCTGAGTATTCAATGTTCGGTTCCAACCGAACTTACCCTTCCTTACTTGTTATTTATAAGAGTGCCCACATGGTAGTAGAAAAAGTTTAAAACCTCTAAAAGTCATAACTCCACAACAATTTACCAATTTACCGCTACCACTTTTACACAGCTGGGTATTAAATGTTCGGTTCCACCCGAACTCAGACTTCCTTTTTTGTTATTTATAAGATTGCTCACATGTTAGTAGAAAAAGCTTGAAACCTCTATAGGTCATAACTCCTCAACAATTTACCAATTTACCGCGAAAACTTTTACACAGCTGGGTATTCAATGTTCGGTTCCACCTGAACTAAGACTTCCTTACTTGTTCTTTATAAGATTGCCCGCATGGTAGTAGAAAAAGTTCAAAACCTCTATAAGTCATAACTCCACAACAATTTACCAATTTACAGCGACCACTTTTACACAGCTGGGTATTTAATAATCGGTTCCATCCGAACTTAGACTTATTTACTTGCTATTTATAAGATTGCCAACATGGTAGTAGAAAAAGTTTAAAAACCTCTATAGGTCATAACTCCACAACAATTTACCAATTTACCGGGACCACTTTTACACAGCTGGGTATTTAATGTTCGGTTTCACCCGAACTTAGACTTCCTTACTTGTTATTTATAAGATTGCTCACATGTTAGTAGAAAAAGCTTAAAACCTCTATAGGTCATAACTCCTCAACAATTTAACAATTTACAGTGACCACTTTTACACAGCTGAGTATTTAATAATCGGTTCCATCCGAACTTAGACTTATTTACTTGCTATTTATAAGATTGCCAACATGGTAGTAGAAAAAGTTTAAAAACCTCTAAAAGTCATAACTCCACAACAATTTACCAATTCACCGCGACCACTTTTACACAGCTGAGTATTCAATGTTCGGTTCCAACCGAACTTACCCTTCCTTACTTGTTATTTATAAGAGTGCCCACATGGTAGTAGAAAAAGTTTAAAACCTCTAAAAGTCATAACTCCACAACAATTTACCAATTTACCGCTACCACTTTTACACAGCTGGGTATTAAATGTTCGGTTCCACCCGAACTCAGACTTCCTTTTTTGTTATTTATAACATTGCTCACATGTTAGTAGAAAAAGCTTAAAACCTCTATAGGTCATAACTCCTCAACAATTTACCAATTTACCGCGAAAACTTTTACACAGCTGGGTATTCAATGTTCGGTTCCACCTGAACTAAGACTTCCTTACTTGTTCTTTATAAGATTGCCCGCATGGTAGTAGAAAAAGTTCAAAACCTCTATAAGTCATAACTCCACAACAATTTACCAATTTACAGTGACCACTTTTACACAGCTGAGTATTTAATAATCGGTTCCATCCGAACTTAGACTTATTTACTTGCTATTTATAAGATTGCCAACATGGTAGTAGAAAAAGTTTAAAAACCTCTATAGGTCATAACTCCACAACAATTTACCAATTTACCGGGACCACTTTTACACAGCTGGGTATTCAATGTTCGGTTCCACCCGAACTCAGACTTCCTTTTTTGTTATTTATAAGATTGCTCACATGTTAGTAGAAAAAGCTTAAAACCTCTATAGGTCATAACTCCTCAACAATTTACCAATTTACCGCGAAAACTTTTACACAGCTGGGTATTCAATGTTCGGTTCCACCCGAACTCAGACTTCCTTTTTTGTTATTTATAACATTGCTCACATGTTAGAAGAAAAAGCTTAAAACCTCTATAGGTCATAACTCCTCAACAATTTACCAATTTACCGCGAAAACTTTTACACAGCTGGGTATTCAATGTTCGGTTCCACCTGAACTAAGACTTCCTTACTTGTTCTTTATAAGATTGCCAGCATGGTAGTAGAAAAAGTTCAAAACCTCTATAAGTCATAACTCCACAACAATTTACCAATTTACAGCGACCACTTTTACACAGCTGGGTATTTAATAATCGGTTCCATCCGAACTTAGACTTATTTACTTGCTATTTATAAGATTGCCAACATGGTAGTAGAAAAAGTTTAAAAACCTCTATAGGTCATAATTCCACAACAATTTACCAATTTACCGGGACCACTTTTACACAGCTGGGTATTTAATGTTCGGTTTCACCCGAACTTAGACTTCCTTACTTGTTATTTATAAGATTGCTCACATGTTAGTAGAAAAAGCTTAAAACCTCTATAGGTCATAACTCCTCAACAATTTAACAATTTACAGTGACCACTTTTACACAGCTGAGTATTTAATAATCGGTTCCATCCGAACTTAGACTTATTTACTTGCTATTTATAAGATTGCCAACATGGTAGTAGGAAAAGTTTAAAAACCTCTAAAAGTCATAACTCCACAACAATTTACCAATTCACCGCGACCACTTTTACACAGCTGAGTATTCAATGTTCGGTTCCAACCGAACTTACCCTTCCTTACTTGTTATTTATAAGAGTGCCCACATGGTAGTAGAAAAAGTTTAAAACCTCTAAAAGTCATAACTCCACAACAATTTACCAATTTACCGCTACCACTTTTACACAGCTGGGTATTAAATGTTCGGTTCCACCCGAACTCAGACTTCCTTTTTTGTTATTTATAAGATTGCTCACATGTTAGTAGAAAAAGCTTAAAACCTCTATAGGTCATAACTCCTCAACAATTTACCAATTTACCGCGAAAACTTTTACACAGCTGGGTATTCAATGTTCGGTTCCACCTGAACTAAGACTTCCTTACTTGTTCTTTATAAGATTGCCCGCATGGTAGTAGAAAAAGTTCAAAACCTCTATAAGTCATAACTCCACAACAATTTACCAATTTACAGCGACCACTTTTACACAGCTGGGTATTTAATAATCGGTTCCATCCGAACTTAGACTTATTTACTTGCTATTTATAAGATTGCCAACATGGTAGTAGAAAAAGTTTAAAAACCTCTATAGGTCATAACTCCACAACAATTTACCAATTTACCGGGACCACTTTTACCCAGCTGGGTATTTAATGTTCGGTTTCACCCGAACTTAGACTTCCTTACTTGTTATTTATAAGATTGCTCACATGTTAGTAGAAAAAGCTTAAAACCTCTATAGGTCATAACTCCTCAACAATTTAACAATTTACAGTGACCACTTTTACACAGCTGAGTATTTAATAATCGGTTCCATCCGAACTTAGACTTATTTACTTGCTATTTATAAGATTGCCAACATGGTAGTAGGAAAAGTTTAAAAACCTCTAAAAGTCATAACTCCACAACAATTTACCAATTCACCGCGACCACTTTTACACAGCTGAGTATTCAATGTTCGGTTCCAACCGAACTTACCCTTCCTTACTTGTTATTTATAAGAGTGCCCACATGGTAGTAGAAAAAGTTTAAAACCTCTATAGGTCATAACTCCTCAACAATTTACCAATTTACCGCGAAAACTTTTACACAGCTGGGTATTCAATGTTCGGTTCCACCTGAACTAAGACTTCCTTACTTGTTCTTTATAAGATTGCCCGCATGGTAGTAGAAAAAGTTCAAAACCTCTATAAGTCATAACTCCACAACAATTTACCAATTTACAGCGCCCACTTTTACACAGCCGGGTATTTAATAATCGGTTCCATCCGAACTTAGACTTATTTACTTGCTATTTATAAGATTGCCAACATGGTAGTAGAAAAAGTTTAAAAACCTCTATAGGTCATAACTCCACAACAATTTACCAATTTACCGGGACCACTTTTACACAGCTGGGTATTCAATGTTCGGTTTCACCCGAACTTAGACTTCCTTACTTGTTATTTATAAGATTGCTCACATGTTAGTAGAAAAAGCTTAAAACCTCTATAGGTCATAACTCCTCAACAATTTACCAATTTACCGCGAAAACTTTTACACAGCTGGGTATTCAATGTTCGGTTCCACCTGAAGTAAGACTTCCTTACTTGTTATTTATAAGATTGCCCGCATGGTAGTAGAAAAAGTTCAAAACCTCTATAAGTCATAACTCCACAACAATTTACCAATTTACAGCGACCACTTTTACACAGCTGGGTATTTAATAATCGGTTCCATCCGAACTTAGACTTATTTACTTGTTATTTATAAGATTGCCCACATGGTAGTAGAAAAATTTGAAAACCTCTATAGGTCATAACTCCATAACAATTTACCAATTTACCGCTCCCACTTTTACACAGCTGGGTACTTAATGTTCATTTCCACCCAAACTTACACTTTCTTACTTGTTATTTATAAGATTGCCCACATGGTAGTAGAAAAAGCTTAAAACCTCTATAGGTCATAACTCCTCAACAATTTACCAATTTACGGCGAAAACTTTTACACTGCTGGGTATTTTATGTTCGGTTTCACCCGAACTAAGACTTCCTTACTTGTTATTTATAAGATTACCCACATGGTAGTAGAAAAATTTGAAAACCTCTATAGGTCATAACTCCACAACAATTTGCCAATTTACCGCAACCACTTTTACACAGCTGAGTATTCAATGTTCGGTTCCAACCGAACTTACCCTTCCTTACTTGTTATTTATAAGAGTGCCCACATGGTAGTAGAAAAAGTTTAAAACCTCTATAAGTCATAACTCCACAACAATTTACCAATTTACAGCGACCACTTTTACACAGCTGGGTATTTAATAATCGGTTCCATCCGAACTTAGACTTATTTACTTGCTATTTATAAGATTGCCAACATGGTAGTAGAAAAAGTTTAAAAACCTCTATAGGTCATAACTCCACAACAATTTACCAATTTACCGGGACCACTTTTACACAGCTGGGTATTTAATGTTCGGTTTCACCCGAACTTAGACTTCCTTACTTGTTATTTATAAGATTGCTCACATGTTAGTAGAAAAAGCTTAAAACCTCTATAGGTCATAACTCCTCAACAATTTAACAATTTACAGTGACCACTTTTACACAGCTGAGTATTTAATAATCGGTTTCATCCGAACTTAGACTTATTTACTTGCTATTTATAAGATTGCCAACATGGTAGTAGAAAAAGTTTAAAAACCTCTAAAAGTCATAACTCCACAACAATTTACCAATTTACCGCTACCACTTTTACACAGCTGGGTATTAAATGTTCGGTTCCACCCGAACTCAGACTTCCTTTTTTGTTATTTATAAGATTGCTCACATGTTAGTAGAAAAAGCTTAAAACCTCTATAGGTCATAACTCCTCAACAATTTACCAATTTACCGCGAAAACTTTTACACAGCTGGGTATTCAATGTTCGGTTCCACCTGAACTAAGACTTCCTTACTTGTTCTTTATAAGATTGCCCGCATGGTAGTAGAAAAAGTTCAAAACCTCTATAAGTCATAACTCCACAACAATTTACCAATTTACAGTGACCACTTTTACACAGCTGCGTATTTAATAATCGGTTCCATCCGAACTTAGACTTATTTACTTGCTATTTATAAGATTGCCAACATGGTAGTAGAAAAAGTTTAAAAACCTCTATAGGTCATAACTCCACAACAATTTACCAATTTACCGGGACCACTTTTACACAGCTGGGTATTCAATGTTCGGTTTCACCCGAACTTAGACTTCCTTACTTGTTATTTATAAGATTGCTCACATGTTAGTAGAAAAAGCTTAAAACCTCTATAGGTCATAACTCCTCAACAATTTACCAATTTACCGCGAAAACTTTTACACAGCTGGGTATTCAATGTTCGGTTCCACCTGAACTAAGACTTTCTTACTTGTTATTTATAAGATTGCCCGCATGGTAGTAGAAAAAGTTCAAAACCTCTATAAGTCATAACTCCACAACAATTTACCAATTTACAGCGACCACTTTTACACAGCTGGGTATTTAATAATCGGTTCCATCCGAACTTAGACTTATTTACTTGCTATTTATAAGATTGCCAACATGGTAGTAGAAAAAGTTTAAAAACCTCTATAGGTCATAACTCCACAACAATTTACCAATTTACCGGGACCACTTTTACAAAGCTGGGTATTCAATGTTCGGTTTCACCCGAACTTAGACTTCCTTACTTGTTATTTATAAGATTGCTCACATGTTAGTAGAAAAAGCTTAAAACCTCTATAGGTCATAACTCCTCAACAATTTAACAATTTACAGTGACCACTTTTACACAGCTGAGTATTTAATAATCGGTTCCATCCGAACTCAGACTTATTTACTTGCTATTTATAAGATTGCCAACATGGTAGTAGAAAAAGTTTAAAAACCTCTAAAAGTCATAACTCCACAACAATTTACCAATTCACCGCGACCACTTTTACACAGCTGAGTATTCAATGTTCGGTTCCAACCGAACTTACCCTTCCTTACTTGTTATTTATAAGAGTGCCCACATGGTAGTAGAAAAAGTTTAAAACCTCTAAAAGTCATAACTCCACAACAATTTACCAATTTACCGCTACCACTTTTACACAGCTGGGTATTAAATGTTCGGTTCCACCCGAACTCAGACTTCCTTTTTTGTTATTTATAAGATTGCTCACATGTTAGTAGAAAAAGCTTAAAACCTCTATAGGTCATAACTCCTCAACAATTTACCAATTTACCGCGAAAACTTTTACACAGCTGGGTATTCAATGTTCGGTTCCACCTGAACTAAGACTTCCTTACTTGTTCTTTATAAGATTGCCCGCATGGTAGTAGAAAAAGTTCAAAACCTCTATAAGTCATAACTCCACAACAATTTACCAATTTACAGCGACCACTTTTACACAGCTGGGTATTTAATAATCGGTTCCATCCGAACTTAGACTTATTTACTTGCTATTTATAAGATTGCCAACATGGTGGTAGAAAAAGTTTAAAAACCTCTATAGGTCATAACTCCACAACAATTTACCAATTTACCGGGACCACTTTTACACAGCTGGGTATTTAATGTTCGGTTTCACCCGAACTTAGACTTCCTTACTTGTTATTTATAAGATTGCTCACATGTTAGTAGAAAAAGCTTAAAACCTCTATAGGTCATAACTGCTCAACAATTTACCAATTTACCGCGAAAACTTTTACACAGCTGGGTATTCAATGTTCGGTTCCACCTGGAGTAAGACTTCCTTACTTGTTATTTATAAGATTGCCCGCATGGTAGTAGAAAAAGTTCAAAACCTCTATAAGTCATAACTCCACAACAATTTACCAATTTACAGCGACCACTTTTACACAGCTGGGTATTTAATAATCGGTTCCATCCGAACTTAGACTTATTTACTTGTTATTTATAAGATTGCCCACATGGTAGTAGAAAAATTTGAAAACCTCTATAGGTCATAACTCCATAACAATTTACCAATTTACCGCTCCCACTTTTACACAGCTGGGTACTTAATGTTCATTTCCACCCAAACTTACACTTTCTTACTTGTTATTTATAAGATTGCCCACATGGTAGTAGAAAAAGCTTAAAACCTCTATAGGTCATAACTCCTCAACAATTTACCAATTTACCGCGAAAACTTTTACACAGCTGGGTATTCAATGTTCGGTTCCACCTGAAGTAAGACTTCCTTACTTGTTATTTATAAGATTGCCCGCATGGTAGTAGAAAAAGTTCAAAACCTCTATAAGTCGTAACTCCACAACAATTTAGCAATTTACCGCAACCACTTTTACACAGCTGGGTATTTAATGTTCGGTTTCACCCAAACTTACACTTCCTTACTTGTTATTTATAAGATTGCCCACATGTTAGTGGAAAAAGTTGAAAGCTCTATAAGTCATAACTCCACAACAATTCACCAATTTACCGCGACCACATTTACATAGCTGGGCACCTAATGTTCGGTTTCACCCAAACTTAGACTTCCTCACTTGTTATTTATAAGATTGCTCACATGTTAGTAGAAAAAGTATGAAAACTCTATAAGTCACACCTCCACCACAATTTACCGCGACCACTTTTACACAGCTGGGTACTTAATGTTCGGTTCCACCCAAACTTAGACTTCCTTACTTGTTATTTATAAGATTGCCCACATGGTAGTAGAAAAAGCTTAAAACCTCTATAGGTCATAACTCCTCAACAATTTACCAATTTACGGCGAAAACTTTTACACTGCCGGGTTTTTATGTTCGGTTCCACTCGAACTTAGACTTCTTTTTTTGTTATTTATAAGATTGCCCACATGGTAGTAGAAAAAGCTTAAAACCTCTATAGGTCATAACTCCTCAACAATTTACCAATTTACGGCGAAAACTTTTACACTGCTGGGTATTTTATGTTCGGTTTCACCCGAACTAAGACTTCCTTACTTGTTATTTATAAGATTACCCACATGGTAGTAGAAAAATTTGAAAACCTCTATAGGTCATAACTCCATAACAATTTACCAATTTACCGCTACCACTTTTACACAGCTGGGTACTTAATGTTCGGTTCCACACAAACTTACACTTTCTTACTTGTTATTTATACGATTGCCCACATGGTAGTAGAAAAAGCTTAAAACCTCTATAGGTCATAACTCCTCAACAATTTACCAATTTACGGCGAAAACTTTTACACTGCTGGGTATTTTATGTTCGGTTTCACCCGAACTAAGACTTCCTTACTTGTTATTTATAAGATTACCCACATGGTAGTAGAAAAAGATTAAAACGTATATAGGTTATAACTCCACAACAATTTACCAATTTACCGAGACCACTTTTACACAGCTGGGAAGTTAATGTTCGGCTCCACCCGAACTTAGACTACCTTACTTGTTATTTATAAGATTGCCCACATGGTAGTAGAAAAAGCTTAAAACCTCTATAGGTCATAACTCCTCAACAATTTACCAATTTACGGCGAAAACTTTTACACTGCTGGGTATTTTATGTTCGGTTTCACCTGAACTAAGACTTCCTCACTTGTTATTTATAAGATTGCTCACATGTTAGTAGAAAAAGTATGAAAACTCTATAAGTCATAACTCCACCACAATTTACCGCGACCACTTTTACACAGCTGGGTACTTAATGTTCGGCTCTACCCGAACTTAGACTACCTTACTTGTTATTTATAAGATTGCCCACATGGTAGTAGAAAAAGCTTAAAACCTCTATAGGTCATAACTCCTCAACAATTTACCAATTTACGGCGAAAACTTTTACACTGCTGGGTATTTTATGTTCGGTTTCACCCGAACTAAGACTTCCTTACTTGTTATTTATAACATTGCCCACATGGTAGTAGAAAAAGATAAAAACGTCTATAGGTTATAACTCCACAACAATTTACCAATTTACCGAGACCACTTTTACACAGCTGGGTACTTAATGTTCGGTTCCACCCAAACTTAGACTTCCTTACTTGTTATTTATAAGATTGCCCACATGGTAGTAGAAAAAGCTTAAAACCTCTATAGGTCATAACTCCTCAACAATTTACCAATTTACGGCGAAAACTTTTACACTGCTGGGTATTTTATGTTCGGTTTCACCCGAAATAAGACTTCCTCACTTGTTATTTATAAGATTGCTCACATGTTAGTAGAAAAAGTATGAAAACTCTATAAGTCATAACTCCACCACAATTTACCAATTTACCGCGACCACTTTTACACAGCTGGGTACTTAATGTTCGGCTCCACCCGAACTTAGACTACCTTACTTGTTATTTATAAGATTGCCCCCATTTTAGTAGAAAAAGTTTAAAACCTCTATAGGTCATAACTCCAAAACAATTTACCAATTTACCGCTACCACTTTTACACAGCTGGGTACTTAATGTTCGGTTCCACCCAAACTTACACTTTCTTACTTGTTATTTATAAGATTGCCCACATGGTAGTAGAAAAAGCTTAAAACCTCTATAGGTCATAACTCCTCAACAATTTACCAATTTACGGCGAAAACTTTTACACTGCTGGGTATTTTATGTTCGGTTCCACTCGAACGTAGACTTCTTTTTTTGTTATTTATAAGATTGCCCACATGGTAGCAGAAAAATTTTAAAACCTCTATAGGTCATAACTCCACAACAATTTACCAATTTACAAATTTACCGCTACGACTTTTACACAGCTGGGTACTTAATGTTCGGTTCCAACCGAACTTACACTTCCTTCCTTGTTGTTTATAAGATTTCCCCCATTATAGTAGAAAAAGTTTACACCCTCTATAGGTCATAACTCCACAACAATTTACCAATTTACCGCGACCACTTTTACACAGCTGGGTACTTAATGTTCGGTTCCACCCAGACTTACACTTTCTTACTTGTTATTTATAAGATTGCCCACATGGTAGTAGAAAAAGATTAAAACCTCTATAGGTCATAACTCCTCAACAATTTACCAATTTACCGCGAAAACTTTTACACAGCTGGGTATTCAATGTTCGGTTCCACCTGAACTAAGACTTCCTTACTTATTATTTATAAGATTGTCCACATGGTAGTAGAAAAAGTTTAAAACCTCTATAGGTCATAACTCCACAACAATTTACCAATTTATCGCGAGCACTTTTACACAGCTGAGTATTCAATGTTCGGTTCCAACCGAACTTACCCTTCCTTACTTGTTATTTATGAGTGCCCACATGGTAGTAGAAAAAGTTGAAAACATTTATAAGTCCTAACTCCACAACAATTTACCAATTTACCGCGATCACTTTTACACAGCTGAGTGTTCAATGTTCGGTTCCAACCGAACTTACCCTTCCTTACTTGTTATTTATAAGAGTGCCCACATGGTAGTAGAAAAAGTTTAAAACCTCTATAAGTCATATCTCCCCAACAATTTACCAATTTACAGCGACCACTTTTACACAGCTGGGTACTTATTGTTCGGTTTCACCCAAACTTACACTTCCTCACTTGTTATTTATAAGAGTGCCCACATGGTAGTAGAAAAAGTTGAAAACATTTATAAGTCATAACTCCACAACAATTTACCAATTTACCGCGACCACTTTTACACAGCTGAGTGTTCAATGTTCGGTTCCAACCGAACTTACCCTTCCTTACTTGTTATTTATAAGAGTGCCCACATGGTAGTAGAAAAAGTTTAAAACCTCTAAAAGTCATAACTCTACAACAACTTACCAATTTACCGCGACCACTTTTACACAGCTGAGTATTCAATGTTCGGTTCCAACCGAACTTACCCTTCCTTACTTGTTATTTATAAGAGTGCCCACATGGTAGTAGAAAAAGTTGAAAACATTTATAAGTCATAACTCCACAACAATTTACCAATTTACCGGGATCACTTTTACACAGCTGAGTGTTCAATGTTCGGTTCCAACCGAACTTACCCTTCCTTACTTGTTATTTATAAGAGTGCCCACATGGTAGTAGAAAAAGTTTAAAACCTCTATAAGTCATATCTCCCCAACAATTTACCAATTTACAGCGACCACTTTTACACAGCTGGGTACTTATTGTTCGGTTTCACCCAAACTTACACTTCCTCACTTGTTATTTATAAGAGTGCCCACATGGTAGTAGAAAAAGTTGAAAACATTTATAAGTCATAACTCCACAACAATTTACCAATTTACCGCGACCACTTTTACACAGCTGAGTGTTCAATGTTCGGTTCCAACCGAACTTACCCTTCCTCACTTGTTGTTTATAAGATTGCCCACATGGTAGTAGAAAAGTTTAACGCCCCTATAGGTCATAACTCCACAACAATTTACCAATTTACCGCGAACACTTTTACACAGCTGGGTACTTATTGTTCGGTTTCACCCGAACTAAGACTTCCTTACTTGTTATTTATAAGATTGCCCACATGGTAGTAGAAAAAGTCTAAAACGTCTTTAGGCTATAACTCCACAACAATTTACCAATTTACCGAGACCACTTTTACACAGCTGGGTATTCAAAGTTCGGTTTCACCCTACTTTAGACTTCCTTACTTGTTATTTATAAGATTGCTCACATGTTAGTAGAAAAAGTGTGAAAGCTCTATAAGTCATAACTCCACAACAATTTACCAATTTACCGCGACCACTTTTACACAGCTGGGTACTTATTGTTCGGTTTCACCCGAACTAAGACTTCCTTACTTGTTATTTATAAGATTTCCCACATGGTAGTAGAAAAAGATTAAAACGTCTATATG
The DNA here is from genome assembly GCA_949987695.1 of Merzomyia westermanni. Classification (NCBI taxonomy): domain Eukaryota; kingdom Metazoa; phylum Arthropoda; class Insecta; order Diptera; family Tephritidae; genus Merzomyia; species Merzomyia westermanni. Next base: position 99,694,731 of record OX465288.1, on the reverse strand, counting down.
TTATAACTCCACAACAATTTACCAATTTACCGAGACCACTTTTACAGAGCTGGGTACTTATTGTTCGGTTTCACCCAAACTTACACTTCCTCACTTGTTATTTATAAGATTGCTCCCATGTTAGTAGAAAAAGGATGAAAGCTCTATAAGTCATAACTCCACAACAATTTACCAATTTACCGCAACCACTTTTACACAGCTGGGTACTTATTGTTCGGTTTCACCCGAACTAAGACTTCCTTACTTGTTATTTATAAGATTGCTCACATGTTAGTAGAAAAAGTGTGAAAGCTCTATAAGTCATTACTCCACAACAATTTACCAATTTACCGCGACCACTTTTACACAGCTGGTTACTTATTGTTCGGTTTCACCCGAACTAAGACTTCCTTACTTGTTATTTATAAGATTGCCCACATGGTAGTAGAAAAAGATTAAAATGTCTATATGTTATAACTCCACAACAATTTACCAATTTACCGAGACCACTTTTACAGAGCTGGGTACTTATTGTTCGGTTTCACCCAAACTTACACTTCCTCACTTGTTATTTATAAGATTGCTCCCATGTTAGTAGAAAAAGTATGAAAGCTCTATAGGTCATAACTCCACAACAATTTACCAATTTACCGCAGCCACTTTTACACAGCTGGGTATTCAATGTTCGGTTTCACCCGAACTTAGACTTCCTTACTTGTTATTTATAAGATTGCTCACATGTTAGTAGAAAAAGTGTGAAAGCTCTATAAGTCATTACTCCACAACAATTTACCAATTTACCGCGACTACTTTTACACAGCTGCGTACTTATTGTTCGGTTTCACCCGAACTAAGACTTCCTTACTTGTTATTTATAAGATTGCCCACATGGTAGTAGAAAAAGATTAAAACGTCTATATGTTATAACTCCACAACAATTTACCAATTTACCGAGACCACTTTTACACAGCTGGGTATTTAATGTTCGGTTTCACCCGAACTTAGACTACCTTACTTGTTATTTATAAGATTGACCCCATTTTAGTAGAAAAAGTTTAAAACCTCTATAGGTCATAACTCCACAACAATTTACCAATTTACCGCGACCACTTTTACACAGCTGGGTATTCAATATTCGGTTTCACCCGAACTTAGACTTCCTTACTTGTTATTTATAAGATTGCTCACATGTTAGTAGAAAAAGTGTGAAAGCTCTATAAGTCATTACTCCACAACAATTTACCAATTTACCGCGACCACTTTTACAGAGCTGGGTACTTATTGTTCGGTTTCACCCAAACTTACACTTTCTCACTTGTTATTTATAAGATTGCTCCCATGTTAGTAGAAAAAGGATGAAAGCTCTATAAGTCATAACTCCACAACAATTTACCAATTTACCGCAACCACTTTTACACAGCTGGGTACTTATTGTTCGGTTTCACCCGAACTAAAACTTCCTTACTTGTTATTTATAAGATTGCTCACATGTTAGTAGAAAAAGTGTGAAAGCTCTATAAGTCATTACTCCACAACAATTTACCAATTTACCGCGACCACTTTTACACAGCTGGGTACTTATTGTTCGGTTTCACCCGAACTAAGACTTCCTTACTTGTTATTTATAAGATTGCCCACATGGTAGTAGAAAAAGATTAAAACGTCTATATGTTATAACTCCACAACAATTTACCAATTTACCGAGACCACTTTTACAGAGCTGGGTACTTATTGTTCGGTTTCACCCAAACTTACACTTTCTCACTTGTTATTTATAAGATTGCTCCCATGTTAGTAGAAAAAGGATGAAAGCTCTATAAGTCATAACTCCACAACAATTTACCAATTTACCGCAACCACTTTTACACAGCTGGGTACTTATTGTTCGGTTTCACCCGAACTAAAACTTCCTTACTTGTTATTTATAAGATTGCTCACATGTTAGTAGAAAAAGTGTGAAAGCTCTATAAGTCATTACTCCACAACAATTTACCAATTTACCGCGACCACTTTTACACAGCTGGTTACTTATTGTTCGGTTTCACCCGAACTAAGACTTCCTTACTTGTTATTTATAAGATTGCCCACATGGTAGTAGAAAAAGATTAAAACGTCTATATGTTATAACTCCACAATAATTTACCAATTTACCGAGACCACTTTTACAGAGCTGGGTACTTATTGTTCGGTTTCACCCAAACTTACACTTCCTCACTTGTTATTTATAAGATTGCTCCCATGTTAGTAGAAAAAGTATGAAAGCTCTATAGGTCATAACTCCACAACAATTTACCAATTTACCGCAGCCACTTTTACACAGCTGGGTATTCAATGTTCGGTTTCACCCGAACTTAGACTTCCTTACTTGTTATTTATAAGATTGCTCACATGTTAGTAGAAAAAGTGTGAAAGCTCTATAAGTCATTACTCCACAACAATTTACCAATTTACCGCGACTACTTTTACACAGCTGCGTACTTATTGTTCGGTTTCACCCGAACTAAGACTTCCTTACTTGTTATTTATAAGATTGCCCACATGGTAGTAGAAAAAGATTAAAACGTCTATATGCTATAACTCCACAACAATTTACCAATTTACCGAGACCACTTTTACAGAGCTGGGTACTTATTGTTCGGTTTCACCCAAACTTACACTTCCTCACTTGTTATTTATAAGATTGCTCCCATGTTAGTAGAAAAAGTATGAAAGCTCTATAGGTCATAACTCCACAAAAATTTACCAATTTACCGCGACCACTTTTACACAGCTGCGTACTTATTGTTCGGTTTCACCCGAACTAAGACTTCCTTACTTGTTATTTATAAGATTGCCCACATGGTAGTAGAAAAAGATTAAAACGTCTATATGTTATAACTCCACAACAATTTACCAATTTACCGAGACCACTTTTACACAGCTGGGTATTTAATGTTCGGTTTCACCCGAACTTAGACTACCTTACTTGTTATTTATAAGATTGACCCCATTTTAGTAGAAAAAGTTTAAAACCTCTATAGGTCATAACTCCACAACAATTTACCAATTTACCGCGACCACTTTTACACAGCTGGGTATTCAATATTCGGTTTCACCCGAACTTAGACTTCCTTACTTGTTATTTATAAGATTGCTCACATGTTAGTAGAAAAAGTGTGAAAGCTCTATAAGTCATTACTCCACAACAATTTACCAATTTACCGCGACCACTTTTACAGAGCTGGGTACTTATTGTTCGGTTTCACCCAAACTTACACTTCCTCACTTGTTATTTATAAGATTGCTCCCATGTTAGTAGAAAAAGTATGAAAGCTCTATAGGTCATAACTCCACAACAATTTACCAATTTACCGCAACCACTTTTACACAGCTGGGTATTTAATGTTCGGTTTCACCCAAACTTACACTTCCTTACTTGTTATTTATAAGATTGCCCCCATTTTAGTAGAAAAAGTTTAAAACCTCTATATGTTATAACTCCACAACAATTTACCAATTTACCGAGACCACTTTTACAGAGCTGGGTACTTATTGTTCGGTTTCACCCAAACTTACACTTCCTCACTTGTTATTTATAAGATTGCTCCCATGTTAGTAGAAAAAGTATGAAAGCTCTATAGGTCATAACTCCACAACAATTTACCAATTTACCGCAGCCACTTTTACACAGCTGGGTATTCAATGTTCGGTTTCACCCGAACTTAGACTTCCTTACTTGTTATTTATAAGATTGCTCACATGTTAGTAGAAAAAGTGTGAAAGCTCTATAAGTCATTACTCCACAACAATTTACCAATTTACCGCGACTACTTTTACACAGCTGCGTACTTATTGTTCGGTTTCACCCGAACTAAGACTTCCTTACTTGTTATTTATAAGATTGCCCACATGGTAGTAGAAAAAGATTAAAACGTCTATATGTTATAACTCCACAACAATTTACCAATTTACCGAGACCACTTTTACAGAGCTGGGTACTTATTGTTCGGTTTCACCCAAACTTACACTTCCTCACTTGTTATTTATAAGATTGCTCCCATGTTAGTAGAAAAAGTATGAAAGCTCTATAGGTCATAACTCCACAACAATTTACCAATTTACCGCGACCACTTTTACACAGCTGGGTACTTATTGTTCGGTTTCACCCGAACTAAGACTTCCTTACTTGTTATTAGAAGATTGCCCACATGGTAGTAGAAAAAGATTAAAACTCCACAACAATTTACCAATTTACCGAGACCACTTTTACAGAGCTGGGTACTTATTGTTCGGTTTCACCCAAACTTACACTTTCTCACTTGTTATTTATAAGATTGCTCCCATGTTAGTAGAAAAAGTGTGAAAGCTCTATAAGTCATTACTCCACAACAATTTACCAATTTACCGCGACTACTTTTACACAGCTGCGTACTTATTGTTCGGTTTCACCCGAACTAAGACTTCCTTACTTGTTATTTATAAGATTGCTCACATGTTAGTAGAAAAAGTGTGAAAGCTCTATAAGTCATTACTCCACAACAATTTACCAATTTACCGCGACTACTTTTACACAGCTGCGTACTTATTGTTCGGTTTCACCCGAACTAAGACTTCCTTACTTGTTATTTATAAGATTGCCCACATGGTAGTAGAAAAAGATTAAAACGTCTATATGTTATAACTCCACAACAATTTACCAATTTACCGAGACCACTTTTACAGAGCTGGGTACTTATTGTTCGGTTTCACCCAAACTTACACTTCCTCACTTGTTATTTATAAGATTGCTCCCATGTTAGTAGAAAAAGTATGAAAGCTCTATAGGTCATAACTCCACAACAATTTACCAATTTACCGCGACCACTTTTACACAGCTGCGTACTTATTGTTCGGTTTCACCCGAACTAAGACTTCCTTACTTGTTATTTATAAGATTGCCCACATGGTAGTAGAAAAAGATTAAAACGTCTATATGTTATAACTCCACAACAATTTACCAATTTACCGAGACCACTTTTACACAGCTGGGTATTTAATGTTCGGTTTCACCCGAACTTAGACTACCTTACTTGTTATTTATAAGATTGACCCCATTTTAGTAGAAAAAGTTGGGTATTCAATGTTCGGTTTCACCCGAACTTAGACTTCCTTACTTGTTATTTATAAGATTGCTCACATGTTAGTAGAAAAAGTGTGAAAGCTCTATAAGTCATTACTCCACAACAATTTACCAATTTACCGCGACTACTTTTACACAGCTGCGTACTTATTGTTCGGTTTCACCCGAACTAAGACTTCCTTACTTGTTATTTATAAGATTGCCCACATGGTAGTAGAAAAAGATTAAAACGTCTATATGATATAACTCCACAACAATTTACCAATTTACCGCAACTACTTTTACACAGCTGGGTACTTATTGTTCGGTTTCACCCGAACTAAGACTTCCTTACTTGTTATTTATAAGATTGCTCACATGTTAGTAGAAAAAGTGTGAAAGCTCTATAAGTCATTACTCCACAACAATTTACCAATTTACCGCAGCCACTTTTACACAGCTGGTTACTTATTGTTCGGTTTCACCCGAACTAAGACTTCCTTACTTGTTATTTATAAGATTGCCCACATGGTAGTAGAAAAAGATTAAAACGTCTATATGTTATAACTCCACAACAATTTACCAATTTACCGAGACCACTTTTACAGAGCTGGGTACTTATTGTTCGGTTTCACCCAAACTTACACTTCCTCACTTGTTATTTATAAGATTGCTCCCATGTTAGTAGAAAAAGTATGAAAGCTCTATAGGTCATAACTCCACAACAATTTACCAATTTACCGCAGCCACTTTTACACAGCTGGGTATTCAATGTTCGGTTTCACCCGAACTTAGACTTCCTTACTTGTTATTTATAAGATTGCTCACATGTTAGTAGAAAAAGTGTGAAAGCTCTATAAGTCATTACTCCACAACAATTTACCAATTTACCGCGACTACTTTTACACAGCTGCGTACTTATTGTTCGGTTTCACCCGAACTAAGACTTCCTTACTTGTTATTTATAAGATTGCCCACATGGTAGTAGAAAAAGATTAAAACGTCTATATGTTATAACTCCACAACAATTTACCAATTTACCGAGACCACTTTTACAGAGCTGGGTACTTATTGTTCGGTTTCACCCAAACTTACACTTCCTCACTTGTTATTTATAAGATTGCTCCCATGTTAGTAGAAAAAGTATGAAAGCTCTATAGGTCATAACTCCACAACAATTTACCAATTTACCGCAGCCACTTTTACACAGCTGGGTATTCAATGTTCGGTTTCACCCGAACTTAGACTTCCTTACTTGTTATTTATAAGATTGCTCACATGTTAGTAGAAAAAGTGTGAAAGCTCTATAAGTCATTACTCCACAACAATTTACCAATTTACCGCGACTACTTTTACACAGCTGCGTACTTATTGTTCGGTTTCACCCGAACTAAGACTTCCTTACTTGTTATTTATAAGATTGCCCACATGGTAGTAGAAAAAGATTAAAACGTCTATATGTTATAACTCCACAACAATTTACCAATTTACCGAGACCACTTTTACAGAGCTGGGTACTTATTGTTCGGTTTCACCCAAACTTACACTTCCTCACTTGTTATTTATAAGATTGCTCCCATGTTAGTAGAAAAAGTATGAAAGCTCTATAGGTCATAACTCCACAACAATTTACCAATTTACCGCGACCACTTTTACACAGCTGCGTACTTATTGTTCGGTTTCACCCGAACTAAGACTTCCTTACTTGTTATTTATAAGATTGCCCACATGGTAGTAGAAAAAGATTAAAACGTCTATATGTTATAACTCCACAACAATTTACCAATTTACCGAGACCACTTTTACACAGCTGGGTATTTAATGTTCGGTTTCACCCGAACTTAGACTACCTTACTTGTTATTTATAAGATTGACCCCATTTTAGTAGAAAAAGTTGGGTATTCAATGTTCGGTTTCACCCGAACTTAGACTTCCTTACTTGTTATTTATAAGATTGCTCACATGTTAGTAGAAAAAGTGTGAAAGCTCTATAAGTCATTACTCCACAACAATTTACCAATTTACCGCGACCACTTTTACAGAGCTGGGTACTTATTGTTCGGTTTCACCCAAACTTACACTTCCTCACTTGTTATTTATAAGATTGCTCCCATGTTAGTAGAAAAAGTATGAAAGCTCTATAAGCCATAACTCCACAACAATTTACCAATTTACCGCAACCACTTTTACACAGCTGGGTATTTAATGTTCGGTTTCACCCAAACTTACACTTCCTTACTTGTTATTTATAAGATTGCCCACATGTTAGTGGAAAAAGTTGAAAGCCTCTATAAGTCATAACTCCACAACAATTTACCAATTTACCGAGACCACTTTTACACAGCTGGGTATTCAATGTTCGGTTCCACCCGAACTTAGACTTCTTTTTTTGTTATTTATAAGATTGCCCACATGTTAGTAGAAAAAGTATGAAAGCTCTATAAGTCATAACTCCACAACAATTTACCAATTTACCGCAACCACTTTTACACAGCTGGGTATTTAATGTTCGGGTTCACCCGAACTTAGACTACCTTACTTGTTATTTATAAGATTGCCCCCATTTTAGTAGAAAAAGTTTAAAACCTCTATAGGTCATAACTCCACAACAATTTACCAATTTACCGCGACCACTTTTACACAGCTGGGTATTCAATGTTCGGTTTCACCCGAACTTACACTTCCTTACTTGTTATTTATAAGATTGCCCCCATTTTAGTAGAAAAAGTTTCAAACCTCTATAGGTCATAACTCGACAACAATTTACCAATTTACCGCGACTACTTTTACACAGCTGGGTATTCAATGTTCGGTTTCACCCGAACTTAGACTTCCTTACTTGTTATTTATAAGATTGCTCACATGTTAGTAGAAAAAGTGTGAAAGCTCTATAAGTCATTACTCCACAACAATTTACCAATTTACCGCGACCACTTTTACAGAGCTGGGTACTTATTGTTCGGTTTCACCCAAACTTACACTTCCTCACTTGTTATTTATAAGATTGCTCACATGTTAGTAGAAAAAGTATGAAAGCTCTATAAGTCATAACTCCACAACAATTTACCAATTTACCGCAACCACTTTTACACAGCTGGGTATTCAATGTTCGGTTCCACCCGAACTTAGACTTCCTTACTTGTTATTTATAAGATTGCCCACATGTTAGTGGAAAAAGTTGAAAGCCTCTATAAGTCATAACTCCACAACAATTTACCAATTTACCGCAACCACTTTTACACAGCTGGGTATTCAATGTTCGGTTCCACCCAAACTTACACTTCCTTACTTGTTATTTATAAGATTGCCCACATGTTAGTGGAAAAAGTTGAAAGCCTCTATAAGTCATAACTCCACAACAATTTACCAATTTACCGAGACCACTTTTACACAGCTGGGTATTCAATGTTCGGTTCCACCCGAACTTAGACTTCTTTTTTTGTTATTTATAAGATTGCCCACATGTTAGTAGAAAAAGTATGAAAGCTCTATAAGTCATAACTCCACAACAATTTACCAATTTACCGCAACCACTTTTACACAGCTGGGTACTTATTGTTCGGTTTCACCCAAACTTACACTTCCTCACTTGTTATTTATAAGATTGCTCCCATGTTAGTAGAAAAAGTATGAAAGCTCTATAGGTCATATCTCCACAACAATTTACCAATTTACCGCAACCACTTTTACACAGCTGGGTATTCAATGTTCGGTTTCACCCGAACTTAGACTTCCTTACTTGTTATTTATAAGATTGCTCACATGTTAGTAGAAAAAGTGTGAAAGCTCTATAAGTCATTACTCCACAACAATTTACCAATTTACCGCGACCACTTTTACAGAGCTGGGTACTTATTGTTCGGTTTCACCCAAACTTACACTTCCTCACTTGTTATTTATAAGATTGCTCCCATGTTAGTAGAAAAAGTATGAAAGCTCTATAGGTCATAACTCCACAACAATTTACCAATTTACCGCAACCACTTTTACACAGCTGGGTATTTAATGTTCGGGTTCACCCGAACTTAGACTTCTTTTTTTGTTATTTATAAGATTGCCCACATGTTAGTAGAAAAAGTATGAAAGCTCTATAAGTCATAACTCCACAACAATTCACCAATTTACCGCGACCACTTTTACATACCTGGGCACCTAATGTTCGGTTTCACCCAAACTTAGACTTCCTTACTTCTTATTTATAAGATTGCCCACATGGTAGTGGAAAAAGTTTAAAACTTCTATAAGTCATAACTCCACAGCAATTCACCAATTTACCGCGAAAACTTTTACACAGCTGGGTATTCAATGTTCGGTTCCACCTGAACTAAGACTTCCTTACTTGTTATTTATAAGATTGCCCGCATGGTAGTAGAAAAAGTTTAAAACCTCTATAAGACATAACTCCACAACAATTTACCAATTTACCGAGACCACTTTTACACAGCTGGGTATTCAATGTTCGGTTCCACCCGAACTTAGACTTCTTTTTTTGTTATTTATAAGATTGCCCACATGTTAGTAGAAAAAGTATGAAAGCTCTATAAGTCATAACTCCACAACAATTCACCAATTTACCGCGACCACTTTTACATACCTGGGCACCTAATGTTCGGTTTCACCCAAACTTAGACTTCCTTACTTCTTATTTATAAGATTGCCCACATGGTAGTGGAAAAAGTTTAAAACTTCTATAAGTCATAACTCCACAGCAATTCACCAATTTACCGCGAAAACTTTTACACAGCTGGGTATTCAATGTTCGGTTCCACCTGAACTAAGACTTCCTTACTTGTTATTTATAAGATTGCCCGCATGGTAGTAGAAAAAGTTTAAAACCTCTATAGGTCATAACTCCACAACAATTTACCAATTTACCGCTACCACTTTTACACAGCTGGGTACTTAATGTTCGGTTCCACCCAGACTTACACTTTCTTACTTGTTATTTATAAGATTGCCCACATGGTAGTAGAAAAAGTTTAAAACCTCTAAAAGTCATAGCTCCACAACAATTTACCAATTTACCGCGACCACTTTTACACAGCTGGGTATTTAATGTTCGGTTCCAACCGAACTTACACTTCCTTACTTGCTATTTATATGATTGCCCACATGGTAGTAGAAAAAGTTTACAACCTCTATAGGTCATAACTCCAAAACAATTTACCAATTTACCGCGACCACTTTTACACAGCTTAGTATTTAATGTTCGGTTCGAACCGAACTTACACTTCTTTACTTGCTATTTATATGATTGCCCACATGGTAGTAGAAAAAGTTGAAAACCTCTAAAAGTCATAACTCCACAACAATTTACCAATTTACAGCGACCACTTTTACACAGCTTAGTATTTAATGTTCGGTTCGAACCGAACTTACACTTCTTTACTTGCTATTTATATGATTGCCCACGTGGTAGTAGAAAAAGTTTAAAACCTCTAAAAGTCATAACTCCACAACAATTTACCAATTTACCGCGACCACTTTTTCACAGCTGAGTATTCAATGTTCGGTTCCAACCGACCTTACCCTTCCTTACTTGGTATTTATAAGATTGCCCACATGGTAGTAGAAAAAGTTGAAAACCTCTAAAAGTCATAGCTCCACAACAATTTACCAATTTACCGCGACCACATTTACACAGCTGGGTATTTAATGTTCGGTTCCAACCGAACTTACAGTTCCTTACTTGCTATTTATATGATTGCCCACATGGTAGTAGAAAAAGTTTACAACCTCTATAGGTCATAACTGCACAACAATTTACCAATTTACAGCGACCACTTTTACACGGCTGAGTATTCAATGCTCGGTTCCATCCGAACTAAGACTTCCTTACTTGTTATTTATAAGATTGCCCGCATGGTAGTAGAAAAAGTTCAAAACCTCTATAGGTCATAACTCCAAAACAATTTACCAATTTACCGCGACCACTTTTACACAGCTTAGTATTTAATGTTCGGTTCCAACCGAACTTACACTTCCTTACTTGCTATTTATATGATTGCCCACATGGTAGTAGAAAAAGTTTAAAACCTCTATAGGTCATAACTCCTCAACAATTTACCAATTTACCGCGACCACTTTTGCACAGCTGGGTATTTAATGTTCGGTTCCAACCGAACTTACACTTCCTTACTTGCTATTTATATGATTGCCCACATGGTAGTAGAAAAAGTTTACAACCTCTAAAAGTCATAGCTCCACAACAATTTACCAATTTACCGCGACCACTTTTACACGGCTGAGTATTCAATGCTCGGTTCCATCCGAACTAAGACTTCCTTACTTGTTATTTATAAGATTGCCCGCATGGTAGTAGAAAAAGTTCAAAACCTCTATAGGTCATAACTCCAAAACAATTTACCAATTTACCGCGACCACTTTTACACAGCTTAGTATTTAATGTTCGGTTCGAACCGAACTTACACTTCTTTACTTGCTATTTATATGATTGCCCACATGGTAGTAGAAAAAGTTGAAAACCTCTAAAAGTCATAACTCCACAACAATTTACCAATTTACAGCGACCACTTTTACACAGCTTAGTATTTAATGTTCGGTTCGAACCGAACTTACACTTCTTTACTTGCTATTTATATGATTGCCCACGTGGTAGTAGAAAAAGTTTAAAACCTCTAAAAGTCATAACTCCACAACAATTTACCAATTTACCGCGACCACTTTTTCACAGCTGAGTATTCAATGTTCGGTTCCAACCGACCTTACCCTTCCTTACTTGGTATTTATAAGATTGCCCACATGGTAGTAGAAAAAGTTGAAAACCTCTAAAAGTCATAGCTCCACAACAATTTACCAATTTACCGCGACCACATTTACACAGCTGGGTATTTAATGTTCGGTTCCAACCGAACTTACAGTTCCTTACTTGCTATTTATATGATTGCCCACATGGTAGTAGAAAAAGTTTACAACCTCTATAGGTCATAACTGCACAACAATTTACCAATTTACCGCGACCACATTTACACAGCTGGGTATTTAATGTTCGGTTCCAACCGAACTTACAGTTCCTTACTTGCTATTTATATGATTGCCCACATGGTAGTAGAAAAAGTTTACAACCTCTATAGGTCATAACTGCACAACAATTTACCAATTTACAGCGACCACTTTTACACGGCTGAGTATTCAATGCTCGGTTCCATCCGAACTAAGACTTCCTTACTTGTTATTTATAAGATTGCCCGCATGGTAGTAGAAAAAGTTCAAAACCTCTATAGGTCATAACTCCAAAACAATTTACCAATTTACCGCGACCACTTTTACACAGCTTAGTATTTAATGTTCGGTTCCAACCGAACTTACACTTCCTTACTTGCTATTTATATGATTGCCCACATGGTAGTAGAAAAAGTTTAAAACCTCTATAGGTCATAACTCCTCAACAATTTACCAATTTACCGCGACCACTTTTGCACAGCTGGGTATTTAATGTTCGGTTCCAACCGAACTTACACTTCCTTACTTGCTATTTATATGATTGCCCACATGGTAGTAGAAAAAGTTTACAACCTCTAAAAGTCATAGCTCCACAACAATTTACCAATTTACCGCGACCACTTTTACACGGCTGAGTATTCAATGCTCGGTTCCATCCGAACTAAGACTTCCTTACTTGTTATTTATAAGATTGCCCGCATGGTAGTAGAAAAAGTTCAAAACCTCTATAGGTCATAACTCCAAAACAATTTACCAATTTACCGCGACCACTTTTACACAGCTTAGTATTTAATGTTCGGTTCGAACCGAACTTACACTTCTTTACTTGCTATTTATATGATTGCCCACATGGTAGTAGAAAAAGTTGAAAACCTCTAAAAGTCATAACTCCACAACAATTTACCAATTTACAGCGACCACTTTTACACAGCTTAGTATTTAATGTTCGGTTCGAACCGAACTTACACTTCTTTACTTGCTATTTATATGATTGCCCACGTGGTAGTAGAAAAAGTTTAAAACCTCTAAAAGTCATAACTCCACAACAATTTACCAATTTACCGCGACCACTTTTTCACAGCTGAGTATTCAATGTTCGGTTCCAACCGACCTTACCCTTCCTTACTTGGTATTTATAAGATTGCCCACATGGTAGTAGAAAAAGTTTACAACCTCTAAAAGTCATAGCTCCACAACAATTTACCAATTTACCGCGACCACTTTTACACGGCTGAGTATTCAATGCTCGGTTCCATCCGAACTAAGACTTCCTTACTTGTTATTTATAAGATTGCCCGCATGGTAGTAGAAAAAGTTCAAAACCTCTATAGGTCATAACTCCAAAACAATTTACCAATTTACCGCGACCACTTTTACACAGCTTAGTATTTAATGTTCGGTTCGAACCGAACTTACACTTCTTTACTTGCTATTTATATGATTGCCCACATGGTAGTAGAAAAAGTTGAAAACCTCTAAAAGTCATAACTCCACAACAATTTACCAATTTACAGCGACCACTTTTACACAGCTTAGTATTTAATGTTCGGTTCGAACCGAACTTACACTTCTTTACTTGCTATTTATATGATTGCCCACATGGTAGTAGAAAAAGTTGAAAACCTCTAAAAGTCATAACTCCACAACAATTTACCAATTTACAGCGACCACTTTTACACAGCTTAGTATTTAATGTTCGGTTCGAACCGAACTTACACTTCTTTACTTGCTATTTATATGATTGCCCACGTGGTAGTAGAAAAAGTTTAAAACCTCTAAAAGTCATAACTCCACAACAATTTACCAATTTACCGCGACCACTTTTTCACAGCTGAGTATTCAATGTTCGGTTCCAACCGACCTTACCCTTCCTTACTTGGTATTTATAAGATTGCCCACATGGTAGTAGAAAAAGTTGAAAACCTCTAAAAGTCATAGCTCCACAACAATTTACCAATTTACCGCGACCACATTTACACAGCTGGGTATTTAATGTTCGGTTCCAACCGAACTTACAGTTCCTTACTTGCTATTTATATGATTGCCCACATGGTAGTAGAAAAAGTTTACAACCTCTATAGGTCATAACTGCACAACAATTTACCAATTTACAGCGACCACTTTTACACGGCTGAGTATTCAATGCTCGGTTCCATCCGAACTAAGACTTCCTTACTTGTTATTTATAAGATTGCCCGCATGGTAGTAGAAAAAGTTCAAAACCTCTATAGGTCATAACTCCAAAACAATTTACCAATTTACCGCGACCACTTTTACACAGCTTAGTATTTAATGTTCGGTTCCAACCGAACTTACACTTCCTTACTTGCTATTTATATGATTGCCCACATGGTAGTAGAAAAAGTTTAAAACCTCTATAGGTCATAACTCCTCAACAATTTACCAATTTACCGCGACCACTTTTGCACAGCTGGGTATTTAATGTTCGGTTCCAACCGAACTTACACTTCCTTACTTGCTATTTATATGATTGCCCACATGGTAGTAGAAAAAGTTTACAACCTCTAAAAGTCATAGCTCCACAACAATTTACCAATTTACCGCGACCACATTTACACAGCTGGGTATTTAATGTTCGGTTCCAACCGAACTTACACTTCCTTACTTCCTATTTATATGATTGCCCACATGGTAGTAGAAAAAGTTTACAACCTCTATAGGTCATAACTGCACAACAATTTACCAATTTACAGCGACCACTTTTACACGGCTGAGTATTCAATGCTCGGTTCCATCCGAACTAAGACTTCCTTACTTGTTATTTATAAGATTGCCCGCATGGTAGTAGAAAAAGTTCAAAACCTCTATAGGTCATAACTCCAAAACAATTTACCAATTTACCGCGACCACTTTTACACAGCTTAGTATTTAATGTTCGGTTCGAACCGAACTTACACTTCTTTACTTGCTATTTATATGATTGCCCACATGGTAGTAGAAAAAGTTGAAAACCTCTAAAAGTCATAAATCCACAACAATTTACCAATTTACAGCGACCACTTTTACACAGCTTAGTATTTAATGTTCGGTTCGAACCGAACTTACACTTCTTTACTTGCTATTTATATGATTGCCCACGTGGTAGTAGAAAAAGTTTAAAACCTCTAAAAGTCATAACTCCACAACAATTTACCAATTTACCGCGACCACTTTTTCACAGCTGAGTATTCAATGTTCGGTTCCAACCGAACTTACCCTTCCTTACTTGGTATTTATAAGATTGCCCACATGGTAGTAGAAAAAGTTGAAAACCTCTATAAGTCATAACTCCACAACAACTTACCAATTTACAGCGACCACTTTTACACAGCTTAGTATTTAATGTTCGGTTCGAACCGAACTTACACTTCTTTACTTGCTATTTATATGATTGCCCACATGGTAGTAGAAAAAGTTGAAAACCTCTAAAAGTCATAACTCCACAACAATTTACCAATTTACAGCGACCACTTTTACACAGCTTAGTATTTAATGTTCGGTTCGAACCGAACTTACCCTTCCTTACTTGTTTTTTATAAGATTGCCCACATGGTAGTAGAAAAAGTTGAAAACCTCTATAAGTCATAACTCCACAACAACTTACCAATTTACAGCGACCACTTTTACACAGCTTAGTATTTAATGTTCGGTTCGAACCGAACTAACACCTCTTTACTTGCTATTTATATGATTGCCCACGTGGTAGTAGAAAAAGTTTAAAACCTCTAAAAGTCATAACTCCACAACAATTTACCAATTTACCGCGACCACTTTTTCACAGCTGAGTATTCAATGTTCGGTTCCAACCGAACTTACCCTTCCTTACTTGGTATTTATAAGATTGCCCACATGGTAGTAGAAAAAGTTGAAAATCTCTATAAGTCATAACTCCACAACAATTTACCAATTTACAGCGACCACTTTTACACAGCTTAGTATTTAATGTTCGGTTCGAACCGAACTTACACTTCTTTACTTGCTATTTATATGATTGCCCACGTGGTAGTAGAAAAAGTTTAAAACCTCTAAAAGTCATAACTCCACAACAATTTACCAATTTACCGCGACCACTTTTTCACAGCTGAGTATTCAATGTTCGGTTCCAACCGAACTTACCCTTCCTTACTTGGTATTTATAAGATTGCCCACATGGTAGTAGAAAAAGTTGAAAACCTCTATAAGTCATAACTCCACAACAATTTACCAATTTACAGCGACCACTTTTACACAGCTTAGTATTTAATGTTCGGTTCGAACCGAACTTACACTTCTTTACTTGCTATTTATATGATTGCCCACATGGTAGTAGAAAAAGTTGAAAACCTCTAAAAGTCATAACTCCACAACAATTTACCAATTTACAGCGACCACTTTTACACAGCTGAGTATTTAATGTTCGGTCCCAACCGAACTTACCCTTCCTTAATTGTTATTTATAAGATTGCCCACATGGTAGTAGAAAAAGTTGAAAACCTCTATAAGTCATAACTCCACAACAATTTACCAATTTACAGCGACCACTTTTACACAGCTGAGTATTTAATGTTCGGTTCGAACCGAACTTACACTTCTTTACTTGCTATTTATATGATTGCCCACATGGTAGTAGAAAAAGTTTAAAACCTCTAAAAGTCATAACTCCACAACAATTTACCAATTTACCGCGACCACTTTTTCACAGCTGAGTATTCAATGTTCGGTTCCAACCGAACTTACCCTTCCTTACTTGGTATTTATAAGATTGCCCACATGGTAGTAGAAAAAGTTGAAAACCTCTATAAGTCATAACTCCACAACAATTTGCCAATTTACAGCGCCCACTTTTACACAGCTGAGTATTTAATGTTCGGTTCGAACCGAACTTACACTTCTTTACTTGCTATTTATATGATTGCCCACATGGTAGTAGAAAAACTTTAAAACCTCTATAAGTCATAACTCCACAGCAATTCACCAATTTACCGCTACCACTTTTACACAGCTGGGTATTCAATGTTCGGTTTCACCCGAACTTAGACTTCCTTACTTGTTATTTATAAGATTGCCCGCATGGTAGTAGAAAAAGTTCAAAACCTCTATAGGTCATAACTCCTCAACAATTTACCAATTTACCGCTACCACTTTCACACAGCTGGGTATTCAATGTTCGGTTCCACGTGAACTAAGACTTCCTTACTTGTTATTTATAAGATTGCCCGCATGGTAGTAGAAAAAGTTCAAAACCTCTATAGGTCATAACTCCTCAACAATTTACCAATTTACCGCGAAAACTTTTACACAGCTGGGTATTCAATGTTCGGTTCCACCTGAACTAAGACTTCCTTACTTGTTATTTATAAGATTGCCCGCATGGTAGTAGAAAAAGTTCAAAACCTCTATAGGGCATAACTCCTCAACAATTTACCAATTTACCGCTACCACTTTTACACACCTGGGTATTCAATGTTCGGTTTCACCCGAACTTAGACTTCCTTACTTGTTATTTATAAGATTGCTCACATGTTAGTAGAAAAAGCTTAAAACCTCTATAGGTCATAACTCCTCAACAATTTACCAATTTACCACGAAAACTTTTACACAGCTGGGTATTCAATGTTCGGTTCCACCTGAACTAAGAATTCCTTACTTGTTATTTATAAGATTGCCCACATGGTAGTAGAAAAAGTTTAAAACCTCTAAAAGTCATAACTCCACAACAATTTACCAATTTACCGCGACCACTTTTACACAGCTGGGTATTCAAAGTTCGGTTCCACCCGAACTAAGACTACCTTAATTGTTATTTATAAGAGTGCCCACATGGTAGTAGAAAAAGTTTAAAACCTCTAAAAGTCATAACTACACAACAACTTACGAATTTACCACGACCACTTTTACACAGCTGAGTATTCAATGTTCGGGTCCAACCGAACTTACCCTTCCTTACTTGTTATATATAAGAGTGCCCACATGGTAGTAGAAAAAGTTCAAAACCTCTATAGGTCATAACTCCTCAACAATTTACCAATTTACAGCGACCACTTTTACACAGCTGGGTATTTAATGTTCGGTTCCAACCTAACTTACCCTTCCTTAATTGTTATTTACAAGATTGCCCACATGTTAGTAGAAAAAGTTTAAAACCTCTAAAAGTCATAACTCCACAACAATTTACCAATTCACCGCGACCACTTTTACACAGCTGAGTATTCAATGTTCGGTTCCAACCGAACTTACCCTTCCTTAATTGTTATTTACAAGATTGCCCACATGTTAGTAGAAAAAGTTTAAAACCTCTAAAAGTCATAACTCCACAACAATTTACCAATTCACCGCGACCACTTTTACACAGCTGAGTATTCAATGTTCGGTTCCAACCGAACTTACCCTTCCTTACTTGTTATTTATAAGAGTGCCCACATGGTAGTAGAAAAAGTTTAAAACCTCTAAAAGTCATAACTCCACAACAATTTACCAATTTACCGCTACCACTTTTACACAGCTGGGTATTAAATGTTCGGTTCCACCCGAACTCAGACTTCCTTTTTTGTTATTTATAAGATTGCTCACATGTTAGTAGAAAAAGCTTAAAACCTCTATAGGTCATAACTCCTCAACAATTTACCAATTTACCGCGAAAACTTTTACACAGCTGGGTATTCAATGTTCGGTTCCACCTGAACTAAGACTTCCTTACTTGTTCTTTATAAGATTGCCCGCATGGTAGTAGAAAAAGTTCAAAACCTCTATAAGTCATAACTCCACAACAATTTACCAATTTACAGTGACCACTTTTACACAGCTGAGTATTTAATAATCGGTTCCATCCGAACTTAGACTTATTTACTTGCTATATATAAGATTGCCAACATGGTAGTAGAAAAAGTTTAAAAACCTCTAAAAGTCATAACTCCACAACAGTTTACCAATTCACCGCGACCAATTTTACACAGCTGAGTATTCAATGTTCGGTTCCAACCGAACTTACCCTTCCTTACTTGTTATTTATAAGAGTGCCCACATGGTAGTAGAAAAAGTTTAAAACCTCTAAAAGTCATAACTCCACAACAATTTACCAATTTACCGCTACCACTTTTACACAGCTGGGTATTAAATGTTCGGTTCCACCCGAACTCAGACTTCCTTTTTTGTTATTTATAAGATTGCTCACATGTTAGTAGAAAAAGCTTAAAACCTCTATAGGTCATAACTCCTCAACAATTTACCAATTTACCGCGAAAACTTTTACACAGCTGGGTATTCAATGTTCGGTTCCACCTAAACTAAGACTTCCTTACTTGTTCTTTATAAGATTGCCCGCATGGTAGTAGAAAAAGTTCAAAACCTCTATAAGTCATAACTCCACAACAATTTACCAATTTACAGTGACCACTTTTACACAGCTGAGTATTTAATAATCGGTTCCATCAGAACTTAGACTTATTTACTTGCTATTTATAAGATTGCCAACATGGTAGTAGAAAAAGTTTAAAAACCTCTATAGGTCATAACTCCACAACAATTTACCAATTTACCGGGACCACTTTTACACAGCTGGGTATTCAATGTTCGGTTTCACCCGAACTTAGACTTCCTTACTTGTTATTTATAAGATTGCTCACATGGTAGTAGAAAAAGTTCAAAACCTCTATAAGTCATAACTCCACAACAATTTACCAATTTACAGCGACCACTTTTACACAGCTGAGTATTTAATGTTCGGTTCCACCTAAACTAAGACTTCCTTACTTGTTATTTATAAGATTGCTCACATGGTAGTAGAAAAAGTTCAAAACCTCTATAAGTCATAACTCCACAACAATTTACCAATTTACAGTGACCACTTTTACACAGCTGAGTATTTAATAATCGGTTCCATCCGAACTTAGACTTATTTACTTGCTATATATAAGATTGCCAACATGGTAGTAGAAAAAGTTTAAAAACCTCTAAAAGTCATAACTCCACAACAGTTTACCAATTCACCGCGACCACTTTTACACAGCTGAGTATTCAATGTTCGGTTCCAACCGAACTTACCCTTCCTTACTTGTTATTTATAAGAGTGCCCACATGGTAGTAGAAAAAGTTTAAAACCTCTAAAAGTCATAACTCCACAACAATTTACCAATTTACCGCTACCACTTTTACACAGCTGGGTATTAAATGTTCGGTTCCACCCGAACTCAGACTTCCTTTTTTGTTATTTATAAGATTGCTCACATGTTAGTAGAAAAAGCTTAAAACCTCTATAGGTCATAACTCAACAATTTACCAATTTACCGCGAAAACTTTTACACAGCTGGGTATTCAATGTTCGGTTCCACCTAAACTAAGACTTCCTTACTTGTTCTTTATAAGATTGCCCGCATGGTAGTAGAAAAAGTTCAAAACCTCTATAAGTCATAACTCCACAACAATTTACCAATTTACAGTGACCACTTTTACACAGCTGAGTATTTAATAATCGGTTCCATCAGAACTTAGACTTATTTACTTGCTATTTATAAGATTGCCAACATGGTAGTAGAAAAAGTTTAAAAACCTCTATAGGTCATAACTCCACAACAATTTACCAATTTACCGGGACCACTTTTACACAGCTGGGTATTCAATGTTCGGTTTCACCCGAACTTAGACTTCCTTACTTGTTATTTATAAGATTGCTCACATGGTAGTAGAAAAAGTTCAAAACCTCTATAAGTCATAACTCCACAACAATTTACCAATTTACAGCGACCACTTTTACACAGCTGAGTATATAATGTTCGGTTCCACCTAAACTAAGACTTCCTTACTTGTTATTTATAAGATTGCTCACATGGTAGTAGAAAAAGTTCAAAACCTCTATAAGTCATAACTCCACAACAATTTACCAATTTACAGTGACCACTTTTACACAGCTGAGTATTTAATAATCGGTTCCATCAGAACTTAGACTTATTTACTTGCTATTTATAAGATTGCCAACATGGTAGTAGAAAAAAATTAAAAACCTCTATAGGTCATAACTCCACAACAATTTACCAATTTACCGGGACCACTTTTACACAGCTGGGTATTCAATGTTCGGTTTCACCCGAACTTAGACTTCCTTACTTGTTATTTATAAGATTGCTCACATGGTAGTAGAAAAAGTTCAAAACCTCTATAAGTCATAACTCCACAACAATTTACCAATTTACCGCTACCACTTTTACACAGCTGGGTATTAAATGTTCGGTTCCACCCGAACTCAGACTTCCTTTTTTGTTATTTATAAGATTGCTCACATGTTAGTAGAAAAAGCTTAAAACCTCTATAGGTCATAACTCCTCAACAATTTACCAATTTACCGGGAAAACTTTTACACAGCTGGGTATTCAATGTTCGGTTCCACCTGAACTAAGACTTCCTTACTTGTTATTTATAAGATTGCCCGCATGGTAGTAGAAAAAGTTCAAAACCTCTATAAGTCATAATTCCACAACAATTTACCAATTTACAGCGACCACTTTTACACAGCTGGGTATTTAATAATCGGTTCCATCCGAACTTAGACTTATTTACTTGCTATTTATAAGATTGCCAACATGGTAGTAGAAAAAGTTTAAAAACCTCTATAGGTCATAACTCCACAACAATTTACCAATTTACCGGGACCACTTTTACACAGCTGGGTATTCAATGTTCGGTTTCACCCGAACTTAGACTTCCTTACTTGTTATTTATAATATTGCTCACATGTTAGTAGAAAAAGCTTAAAACCTCTATAGGTCATAACTCCTCAACAATTTAACAATTTACCGCGAAAACTTTACACAGCTGGGTATTCAATGTTCGGTTCCACCTGAACTAAGACTTCCTTACTTGTTATTTATAAGATTGCCCGCATGGTAGTAGAAAAAGTTCAAAACCTCTATAAGTCATAATTCCACAACAATTTACCAATTTACAGCGACCACTTTTACACAGCTGGGTATTTAATAATCGGTTCCATCCGAACTTAGACTTATTTACTTGCTATTTATAAGATTGCCAACATGGTAGTAGAAAAAGTTTAAAAACCTCTATAGGTCATAACTCCACAACAATTTACCAATTTACCGGGACCACTTTTACACAGCTGGGTATTCAATGTTCGGTTTCACCCGAACTTAGACTTCCTTACTTGTTATTTATAATATTGCTCACATGTTAGTAGAAAAAGCTTAAAACCTCTATAGGTCATAACTCCTCAACAATTTAACAATTTACCGCGAAAACTTTACACAGCTGGGTATTCAATGTTCGGTTCCACCTGAACTAAGACTTCCTTACTTGTTATTTATAAGATTGCCCGCATGGTAGTAGAAAAAGTTCAAAACCTCTATAAGTCATAATTCCACAACAATTTACCAATTTACAGCGACCACTTTTACACAGCTGGGTATTTAATAATCGGTTCCATCCGAACTTAGACTTATTTACTTGCTATTTATAAGATTGCCAACATGGTAGTAGAAAAAGTTTAAAAACCTCTATAGGTCATAACTCCACAACAATTTACCAATTTACCGGGACCACTTTTGCACAGCTGGGCATTTAATGTTCGGTTCCAACCGAACTTACCCTTCCTTAATTGTTATTTACAAGATTGCCCACATGGTAGTAGAAAAAGTTGAAAACCTCTATAAGTCATAACTCCACAACAATTTACCAATTTACAGCGACCACTTTTACACAGCTGAGTATTCAATGTTCGGTTCCAACCGAACTTACCCTTCCTTACTTGTTATTTATAAGAGTGCCCACATGGTAGTAGAAAAAGTTTAAAACCTCTAAAAGTCATAACTCCGCAACAATCTACCAATTTACCGGGACCACTTTTACACAGCTGGGCATTTAATGTTCGGTTCCAACCGAACTTACCCTCCCTTAATTGTTATTTACAAGATTGCCCACATGGTAGTAGAAAAAGTTGAAAACCTCTATAAGTCATAACTCCACAACAATTTTCCAATTTACAGCGACCACTTTTACACAGCTGGGTATTTAATAATCGGTTCCATCCGAACTTAGACTTATTTACTTGCTATTTATAAGATTGCCAACATGGTAGTAGAAAAAGTTTAAAAACCTCTATAGGTCATAACTCCACAACAATTTACCAATTTACCGGGACCACTTTTGCACAGCTGGGCATTTAATGTTCGGTTCCAACCGAACTTACCCTTCCTTAATTGTTATTTACAAGATTGCCCACATGGTAGTAGAAAAAGTTGAAAACCTCTATAAGTCATAACTCCACAACAATTTACCAATTTACAGCGACCACTTTTACACAGCTGAGTATTCAATGTTCGGTTCCAACCGAACTTACCCTTCCTTACTTGTTATTTATAAGAGTGCCCACATGGTAGTAGAAAAAGTTTAAAACCTCTAAAAGTCATAACTCCGCAACAATCTACCAATTTACCGGGACCACTTTTACACAGCTGGGCATTTAATGTTCGGTTCCAACCGAACTTACCCTCCCTTAATTGTTATTTACAAGATTGCCCACATGGTAGTAGAAAAAGTTGAAAACCTCTATAAGTCATAACTCCACAACAATTTACCAATTTACAGCGACCACTTTTACACAGCTGAGTATTCAATGTTCGGTTCCAACCGAACTTACCCTTCCTTACTTGTTATTTATAAGAGTGCCCACATGGTAGTAGAAAAAGTTTAAAACCTCTAAAAGTCATAACTCCGCAACAATCTACCAATTTACCGGGACCACTTTTACACAGCTGGGCATTTAATGTTCGGTTCCAACCGAACTTACCCTCCCTTAATTGTTATTTACAAGATTGCCCACATGGTAGTAGAAAAAGTTGAAAACCTCTATAAGTCATAACTCCACAACAATTTTCCAATTTACAGCGACCACTTTTACACAGCTGGGTATTCAATGTTCGGTTCCACCTGAACTAAGACTTCCTTACTTGTTATCTATAAGATTGCCCGCATGGTAGTAGAAAAAGTTCAAAACCTCTAAAAGTCATAACTCCACAACAATTTTCCAATTTACAGCGACCACTTTTACACAGCTGGGTATTTAATAATCGGTTCCATCCAAACTTAGACCTATTTACTTGCTATTTATAAGATTGCCAACATGGTAGTAGAAAAAGTTTAAAAACCTCTATAGGTCATAACTCCACAACAATTTACCAATTTACCGGGACCACTTTTGCACAGCTGGGCATTTAATGTTCGGTTCCAACCGAACTTACCCTTCCTTAATTGTTATTTACAAGATTGCCCACATGGTAGTAGAAAAAGTTGAAAACCTCTATAAGTCATAACTCCACAACAATTTACCAATTTACAGCGACCACTTTTACACAGCTGAGTATTCAATGTTCGGTTCCAACCGAACTTACCCTTCCTTACTTGTTATTTATAAGAGTGCCCACATGGTAGTAGAAAAAGTTTAAAACCTCTAAAAGTCATAACTCCGCAACAATCTACCAATTTACCGGGACCACTTTTACACAGCTGGGCATTTAATGTTCGGTTCCAACCGAACTTACCCTCCCTTAATTGTTATTTACAAGATTGCCCACATGGTAGTAGAAAAAGTTGAAAACCTCTATAAGTCATAACTCCACAACAATTTACCAATTTACAGCGACCACTTTTACACAGCTGAGTATTTAATGTTCGGTTCGTACCGAACTTACACTTCTTTACTTGCTATTTATATGATTGCCCACATGGTAGTAGAAAAAGTTTAAAACCTCTAAAAGTCATAACTCCACAACAATTTACCAATTTACCGGGACCACTTTTACACAGCTGGGCATTTAATGTTCGGTTCCAACCGAACTTACCCTTCCTTAATTGTTATTTACAAGATTGCCCACATGGTAGTAGAAAAAGTTGAAAACCTCTATAAGTCATAACTCCACAACAATTTACCAATTTACAGCGACCACTTTTACACAGCTGAGTATTCAATGTTCGGTTCCAACCGAACTTACCCTTCCTTAATTGTTATTTACAAGATTGCCCACATGGTAGTAGAAAAAGTTGAAAACCTCTATAAGTCATAACTCCACAACAATTTACCAATTTACAGCGACCACTTTTACACAGCTGAGTATTTAATGTTCGGTTCGTACCGAACTTACACTTCTTTACTTGCTATTTATATGATTGCCCACATGGTAGTAGAAAAAGTTTAAAACCTCTATAAGTCATAACTCCACAACAATTTACCAATTTACCGGGACCACTTTTACACAGCTGGGCATTTAATGTTCGGTTCCAACCGAACTTACCCTTCCTTAATTGTTATTTACAGGATTGCCCACATGGTAGTAGAAAAAGTTGAAAACCTCTATAAGTCATAACTCCACAACAATTTACCAATTTACAGCGACCACTTTTACACAGCTGAGTATTCAATGTTCGGTTCCAACCGAACTTACCCTTCCTTACTAGTATTTATAAGAGTGCCCACATGGTAGTAGAAAAAGTTTAAAACCTCTAAAAGTCATAACTCCACAACAATTTACCAATTTACCGGGACCACTTTTACACAGCTGGGCATTTAATGTTCGGTTCCAACCGAACTTACCCTTCCTTAATTGTTATTTACAAGATTGCCACATGGTAGTAGAAAAAGTTGAAAACCTCTATTAGTCATAACTCCACAACAATTTACCAATTTACAGCGACCACTTTTACACAGCTGAGTATTTAATGTTCGGTTCGTACCGAACTTACACTTCTTTACTTGCTATTTATATGATTGCCCGCATGGTAGTAGAAAAAGTTCAAAACCTCTATAAGTCATAATTCCACAACAATTTACCAATTTACAGCGACCACTTTTACACAGCTGAGTATTTAATGTTCGGTTCGTACCGAACTTACACTTCTTTACTTGCTATTTATATGATTGCCCACATGGTAGTAGAAAAAGTCTAAAACCTCTAAAAGTCATAACTCCACAACAATTTACCAATTTACCGCTACCACTTTTACACAGCTGGGTATTTAATGTTCGATTCCACCCAAACTTACGCTTCCGTACTTGTTATTTATAAGATTGGCCACATGGTAGTAGAAAAAGTTGAAAACCTCTATAAGTCATAACTCCACAACAATTTACCAATTTACCGGGACCACTTTTACACAGCTGGGCATTTAATGTTCGGTTCCAACCGAACTTACCCTTCCTTAATTGTTATTTACAAGATTGCCCACATGGTAGTAGAAAAAGTTGAAAACCTCTATAAGTCATAACTCCACAACAATTTACCAATTTACCGCGACCACTTTTACACAGCTGAGTATTCAATGTTCGGTTCCAACCGAACTTACCCTTACCCTATGATTGCCCACATGGTAGTAGAAAAAGTTTAAAACCTCTAAAAGTCATAACTCCACAACAATTTACCAATTTACCGGGACCACTTTTACACAGCTGGGCATTTAATGTTCGGTTCCAACCGAACTTACCCTTCCTTAATTGTTATTTACAAGATTGCCCACATGGTAGTAGAAAAAGTTGAAAACCTCTATAAGTCATAACTCCACAACAATTTACCAATTTACAGCGACCACTTTTACACAGCTGAGTATTTAATGTTCGGTTCCAACCGAACTTACCCTTCCTTACTTGTTATTTATAAGAGTGCCCACATGGTAGTAGAAAAAGTTTAAAACCTCTAAAAGTCATAACTCCACAACAATTTACCAATTTACCGGGACCACTTTTACACAGCTGGGCATTTAATGTTCGGTTCCAACCGAACTTACCCTTCCTTAATTGTTATTTACAAGATTGCCCACATGGTAGTAGAAAAAGTTGAAAACCTCTATAAGTCATAACTCCACAACAATCTACCAATTTACAGCGACCACTTTTACACAGCTGAGTATTCAATGTTCGGTTCCAACCGAACTTACCCTTCCTTACTTGTTATTTATAAGAGTGCCCACATGGTAGTAGGAAAAGTTTAAAACCTCTAAAAGTCATAACTCCACAACATTTTACCAATTTACCGGGACCACTTTTACACAGCTGGGCATTTAATGTTCGGTTCCAACCGAACTTACCCTTCCTTAATTGTTATTTACAAGATTGCCCACATGGTAGTAGAAAAAGTTGAAAACCTCTATTAGTCATAACTCCACAACAATTTACCAATTTACAGCGACCACTTTTACACAGCTGAGTATTTAATGTTCGGTTCGTACCGAACTTACACTTCTTTACTTGCTATTTATATGATTGCCCGCATGGTAGTAGAAAAAGTTCAAAACCTCTATAAGTCATAATTCCACAACAATTTACCAATTTACAGCGACCACTTTTACACAGCTGAGTATTTAATGTTCGGTTCGTACCGAACTTACACTTCTTTACTTGCTATTTATATGATTGCCCACATGGTAGTAGAAAAAGTTTAAAACCTCTAAAAGTCATAACTCCACAACAATTTACCAATTTACCGCTACCACTTTTACACAGCTGGGTATTGAATGTTCGATTCCACCCAAACTTACGCTTCCGTACTTGTTATTTATAAGATTGCCCACATGGTAGTAGAAAAAGTTGAAAACCTCTATAAGTCATAACTCCACAACAATTTACCAATTTACCGGGACCACTTTTACACAGCTGGGCATTTAATGTTCGGTTCCAACCGAACTTACCCTTCCTTAATTGTTATTTACAAGATTGCCCACATGGTAGTAGAAAAAGTTGAAAACCTCTATAAGTCATAACTCCACAACAATTTACCAATTTACCGCGACCACTTTTACATAGCTGAGTATTCAATGTTCGGTTCCAACCGAACTTACCCTTACCCTATGATTGCCCACATGGTAGTAGAAAAAGTTTAAAACCTCTAAAAGTCATAACTCCACAACAATTTACCAATTTACCGGGACCACTTTTACACAGCTGGGCATTTAATGTTCGGTTCCAACCGAACTTACCCTTCCTTAATTGTTATTTACAAGATTGCCCACATGGTAGTAGAAAAAGTTGAAAACCTCTATAAGTCATAACTCCACAACAATTTACCAATTTACAGCGACCACTTTTACACAGCTGAGTATTCAATGTTCGGTTCCAACCGAACTTACCCTTCCTTAATTGTTATTTACAAGATTGCCCACATGGTAGTAGAAAAAGTTGAAAACCTCTATAAGTCATAACTCCACAACAATTTACCAATTTACAGCGACCACTTTTACACAGCTGAGTATTTAATGTTCGGTTCCAACCGAACTTACCCTTCCTTACTTGTTATTTATAAGAGTGCCCACATGGTAGTAGAAAAAGTTTAAAACCTCTAAAAGTCATAACTCCACAACAATTTACCAATTTACCGGGACCACTTTTACACAGCTGGGCATTTAATGTTCGGTTCCAACCGAACTTACCCTTCCTTAATTGTTATTTACAAGATTGCCCACATGGTAGTAGAAAAAGTTGAAAACCTCTATAAGTCATAACTCCACAACAATTTACCAATTTACAGCGACCACTTTTACACAGCTGAGTATTCAATGTTCGGTTCCAACCGAACTTACCCTTCCTTACTTGTTATTTATAAGAGTGCCCACATGGTAGTAGAAAAAGTTTAAAACCTCTAAAAGTCATAACTCCACAACAATTTACCAATTTACCGGGACCACTTTTACACAGCTGGGCATTTAATGTTCGGTTCCAACCGAACTTACCCTTCCTTAATTGTTATTTACAAGATTGCCCACATGGTAGTAGAAAAAGTTGAAAACCTCTATAAGTCATAACTCCACAACAATTTACCAATTTACAGCGACCACTTTTACACAGCTGAGTATTCAATGTTCGGTTCCAACCGAACTTACCCTTTCTTAATTGTTATTTACAAGATTGCCCACATGGTAGTAGAAAAAGTTGAAAACCTCTATAAGTCATAACTCCACAACAATTTACCAATTTACAGCGACCACTTTTACACAGCTGAGTATTTAATGTTCGGTTCGTACCGAACTTACACTTCTTTACTTGCTATTTATATGATTGCCCACATGGTAGTAGAAAAAGTTTAAAACTTCTATAAGTCATAACTCCACAACAATTTACCAATTTACCGGGACCACTTTTACACAGCTGGGCATTTAATGTTCGGTTCCAACCGAACTTACCCTTCCTTAATTGTTATTTACAGGATTGCCCACATGGTAGTAGAAAAAGTTGAAAACCTCTATAAGTCATAACTCCACAACAATTTACCAATTTACAGCGACCACTTTTACACAGCTGAGTATTCAATGTTCGGTTCCAACCGAACTTACCCTTCCTTACTTGTATTTATAAGAGTGCCCACATGGTAGTAGAAAAAGTTTAAAACCTCTAAAAGTCATAACTCCACAACAATTTACCAATTTACCGGGACCACTTTTACACAGCTGGGCATTTAATGTTCGGTTCCAACCGAACTTACCCTTCCTTAATTGTTATTTACAAGATTGCCACATGGTAGTAGAAAAAGTTGAAAACCTCTATTAGTCATAACTCCACAACAATTTACCAATTTACAGCGACCACTTTTACACAGCTGAGTATTTAATGTTCGGTTCGTACCGAACTTACACTTCTTTACTTGCTATTTATATGATTGCCCGCATGGTAGTAGAAAAAGTTCAAAACCTCTATAAGTCATAATTCCACAACAATTTACCAATTTACAGCGACCACTTTTACACAGCTGAGTATTTAATGTTCGGTTCGTACCGAACTTACACTTCTTTACTTGCTATTTATATGATTGCCCACATGGTAGTAGAAAAAGTCTAAAACCTCTAAAAGTCATAACTCCACAACAATTTACCAATTTACCGCTACCACTTTTACACAGCTGGGTATTTAATGTTCGATTCCACCCAAACTTACGCTTCCGTACTTGTTATTTATAAGATTGGCCACATGGTAGTAGAAAAAGTTGAAAACCTCTATAAGTCATAACTCCACAACAATTTACCAATTTACCGGGACCACTTTTACACAGCTGGGCATTTAATGTTCGGTTCCAACCGAACTTACCCTTCCTTAATTGTTATTTACAAGATTGCCCACATGGTAGTAGAAAAAGTTGAAAACCTCTATAAGTCATAACTCCACAACAATTTACCAATTTACCGCGACCACTTTTACACAGCTGAGTATTCAATGTTCGGTTCCAACCGAACTTACCCTTACCCTATGATTGCCCACATGGTAGTAGAAAAAGTTTAAAACCTCTAAAAGTCATAACTCCACAACAATTTACCAATTTACCGGGACCACTTTTACACAGCTGGGCATTTAATGTTCGGTTCCAACCGAACTTACCCTTCCTTAATTGTTATTTACAAGATTGCCCACATGGTAGTAGAAAAAGTTGAAAACCTCTATAAGTCATAACTCCACAACAATTTACCAATTTACAGCGACCACTTTTACACAGCTGAGTATTTAATGTTCGGTTCCAACCGAACTTACCCTTCCTTACTTGTTATTTATAAGAGTGCCCACATGGTAGTAGAAAAAGTTTAAAACCTCTAAAAGTCATAACTCCACAACAATTTACCAATTTACCGGGACCACTTTTACACAGCTGGGCATTTAATGTTCGGTTCCAACCGAACTTACCCTTCCTTAATTGTTATTTACAAGATTGCCCACATGGTAGTAGAAAAAGTTGAAAACCTCTATAAGTCATAACTCCACAACAATTTACCAATTTACAGCGACCACTTTTACACAGCTGAGTATTCAATGTTCGGTTCCAACCGAACTTACCCTTCCTTACTTGTTATTTATAAGAGTGCCCACATGGTAGTAGGAAAAGCTTAAAACCTCTAAAAGTCATAACTCCACAACAATTTACCAATTTACCGGGACCACTTTTACACAGCTGGGCATTTAATGTTCGGTTCCAACCGAACTTACCCTTCCTTAATTGTTATTTACAAGATTGCCCACATGGTAGTAGAAAAAGTTGAAAACCTCTATTAGTCATAACTCCACAACAATTTACCAATTTACAGCGACCACTTTTACACAGCTGAGTATTTAATGTTCGGTTCGTACCGAACTTACACTTCTTTACTTGCTATTTATATGATTGCCCGCATGGTAGTAGAAAAAGTTCAAAACCTCTATAAGTCATAATTCCACAACAATTTACCAATTTACAGCGACCACTTTTACACAGCTGAGTATTTAATGTTCGGTTCGTACCGAACTTACACTTCTTTACTTGCTATTTATATGATTGCCCACATGGTAGTAGAAAAAGTTTAAAACCTCTAAAAGTCATAACTCCACAACAATTTACCAATTTACCGCTACCACTTTTACACAGCTGGGTATTGAATGTTCGATTCCACCCAAACTTACGCTTCCGTACTTGTTATTTATAAGATTGCCCACATGGTAGTAGAAAAAGTTGAAAACCTCTATAAGTCATAACTCCACAACAATTTACCAATTTACCGGGACCACTTTTACACAGCTGGGCATTTAATGTTCGGTTCCAACCGAACTTACCCTTCCTTAATT
Source organism: Merzomyia westermanni (assembly GCA_949987695.1). Lineage (NCBI taxonomy): Eukaryota > Metazoa > Arthropoda > Insecta > Diptera > Tephritidae > Merzomyia > Merzomyia westermanni. The sequence continues at coordinate 99,663,169 of OX465288.1, read as the reverse complement.
GTTATTTACAAGATTGCCCACATGGTAGTAGAAAAAGTTGAAAACCTCTATAAGTCATAACTCCACAACAATTTACCAATTTACCGCGACCACTTTTACACAGCTGAGTATTCAATGTTCGGTTCCAACCGAACTTACCCTTACCCTATGATTGCCCACATGGTAGTAGAAAAAGTTTAAAACCTCTAAAAGTCATAACTCCACAACAATTTACCAATTTACCGGGACCACTTTTACACAGCTGGGCATTTAATGTTCGGTTCCAACCGAACTTACCCTTCCTTAATTGTTATTTACAAGATTGCCCACATGGTAGTAGAAAAAGTTGAAAACCTCTATAAGTCATAACTCCACAACAATTTACCAATTTACAGCGACCACTTTTACACAGCTGAGTATTCAATGTTCGGTTCCAACCGAACTTACCCTTCCTTAATTGTTATTTACAAGATTGCCCACATGGTAGTAGAAAAAGTTGAAAACCTCTATAAGTCATAACTCCACAACAATTTACCAATTTACAGCGACCACTTTTACACAGCTGAGTATTTAATGTTCGGTTCCAACCGAACTTACCCTTCCTTACTTGTTATTTATAAGAGTGCCCACATGGTAGTAGAAAAAGTTTAAAACCTCTAAAAGTCATAACTCCACAACAATTTACCAATTTACCGGGACCACTTTTACACAGCTGGGCATTTAATGTTCGGTTCCAACCGAACTTACCCTTCCTTAATTGTTATTTACAAGATTGCCCACATGGTAGTAGAAAAAGTTGAAAACCTCTATAAGTCATAACTCCACAACAATTTACCAATTTACAGCGACCACTTTTACACAGCTGAGTATTCAATGTTCGGTTCCAACCAAACTTACCCTTCCTTACTTGTTATTTATAAGAGTGCCCACATGGTAGTAGAAAAAGTTTAAAACCTCTAAAAGTCATAACTCCACAACAATTTACCAATTTACCGGGACCACTTTTACACAGCTGGGCATTTAATGTTCGGTTCCAACCGAACTTACCCTTCCTTAATTGTTATTTACAAGATTGCCCACATGGTAGTAGAAAAAGTTGAAAACCTCTATAAGTCATAACTCCACAACAATTTACCAATTTACAGCGACCACTTTTACACAGCTGAGTATTTAATGTGCGGTTCGTACCGAACTTACACTTCTTTACTTGCTATTTATATGATTGCCCACATGGTAGTAGAAAAAGTTTAAAACCTCTAAAAGTCATAACTCCACAACAATTTACCAATTTACCGCTACCACTTTTACACAGCTGGGTATTTAATGTTCGATTCCACCCAAACTTACGCTTCCGTACTTGTTATTTATAAGATTGCCCACATGGTAGTAGAAAAAGTTGAAAACCTCTATAAGTCATAACTCCACAACAATTTACCAATTTACAGCGACCACTTTTACACAGCTGAGTATTTAATGTGCGGTTCGTACCGAACTTACACTTCTTTACTTGCTATTTATATGATTGCCCACATGGTAGTAGAAAAAGTTTAAAACCTCTAAAAGTCATAACTCCACAACAATTTACCAATTTACCGCTACCACTTTTACACAGCTGGGTATTTAATGTTCGATTCCACCCAAACTTACGCTTCCGTACTTGTTATTTATATGATTGCCCGCATGGTAGTAGAAAAAGTTCAAAATCTCTATAAGTCATAATTCCACAACAATTTACCAATTTACAGCGACCACTTTTACACAGCTGAGTATTTAATGTTCGGTTCGTACCGAACTTACACTTCTTTACTTGCTATTTATATGATTGCCCACATGGTAGTAGAAAAAGTTTAAAACCTCTAAAAGTCATAACTCCACAACAATTTACCAATTTACCGCTACCACTTTTACACAGCTGGGTATTTAATGTTCGATTCCACCCAAACTTACGCTTCCGTACTTGTTATTTATAAGATTGCCCACATGGTAGTAGAAAAAGTTGAAAACCTCTATAAGTCATAACTCCACAACAATTTACCAATTTACCGGGACCACTTTTACACAGCTGGGCATTTAATGTTCGGTTCCAACCGAACTTACCCTTCCTTAATTGTTATTTACAAGATTGCCCACATGGTAGTAGAAAAAGTTGAAAACCTCTATAAGTCATAACTCCACAACAATTTACCAATTTACCGCGACCACTTTTACACAGCTGAGTATTCAATGTTCGGTTCCAACCGAACTTACCCTTCCTTACTTGTTATTTATAAGAGTGCCCACATGGCAGTAGAAAAAGTTTAAAACCTCTAAAAGTCATAACTCCACAACAATTTACCAATTTACCGGGACCACTTTTACACAGCTGGGCATTTAATGTTCGGTTCCAACCGAACTTACCCTTCCTTAATTGTTATTTACAAGATTGCCCACAACAATTTACCAATTTACAGCGACCACTTTTACACAGCTGAGTATTTAATGTTCGGTTCGTACAGAACTTACACTTCTTTACTTGCTATTTATATGATTGCCCACATGGTAGTAGAAAAAGTTTAAAACCTCTAAAAGTCATAACTCCACAACAATTTACCAATTTACCGGGACCACTTTTACACAGCTGGGCATTTAATGTTCGGTTCCAACCGAACTTACCCTTCCTTAATTGTTATTTACAAGATTGCCCGCATGGTAGTAGAAAAAGTTCAAAACCTCTATAAGTCATAACTCCACAACAATTTACCAATTTACAGCGACCACTTTTACACAGCTGAGTATTTAATGTTCGGTTCCAACCGAACTTACCCTTCCTTACTTGTTATTTATAAGAGTGCCCACATGGTAGTAGAAAAAGTTCAAAACCTCTATAAGCCATAACTCCACAACAATTTACCAATTTACAGTGACCACTTTTACACAGCTGAGTATTTAATAATCGGTTCCATCCGAACTTAGACTTATTTACTTGCTATTTATAAGATTGCCAACATGGTAGTAGAAAAAGTTTAAAAACCTCTAAAAGTCATAACTCCACAACAATTTACCAATCCACCGCGACCACTTTTACACAGCTGAGTATTCAATGTTCGGTTCCAACCGAACTTACCCTTCCTTACTTGTTATTTATAAGAGTGCCCACATGGTAGTAGAAAAAGTTTAAAACCTCTAAAAGTCATAACTCCACAACAATTTACCAATTTACCGCTACCACTTTTACACAGCTGGGTATTAAATGTTCGGTTCCACCCGAACACAGACTTCCTTTTTTGTTATTTATAAGATTGCTCACATGTTAGTAGAAAAAGCTTAAAACCTCTATAGGTCATAACTCCTCAACAATTTACCAATTTACCGCGAAAACTTTTACACAGCTGGGTATTTAATAATCGGTTCCATCCGAACTTAGACTTATTTACTTGCTATTTATAAGATTGCCAACATGGTAGTAGAAAAAGTTTAAAAACCTCTATAAGTCATAACTCCACAACAATTTACCAATTTACCGGGACCACTTTTACACAGCTGGGCATTTAATGTTCGGTTCCAACCGAACTTACCCTTCCTTAATTGTTATTTACAAGATTGCCCACATGGTAGTAGAAAAAGTTGAAAACCTCTATAAGTCATAACTCCACAACAATTTACCAATTTACCGCGACCACTTTTACACAGCTGAGTATTCAATGTTCGGTTCCAACCGAACTTACCCTTCCTTACTTGTTATTTATAAGAGTGCCCACATGGCAGTAGAAAAAGTTTAAAACCTCTAAAAGTCATAACTCCACAACAATTTACCAATTTACCGGGACCACTTTTACACAGCTGGGCATTTAATGTTCGGTTCCAACCGAACTTACCCTTCCTTAATTGTTATTTACAAGATTGCCCACAACAATTTACCAATTTACAGCGACCACTTTTACACAGCTGAGTATTTAATGTTCGGTTCGTACAGAACTTACACTTCTTTACTTGCTATTTATATGATTGCCCACATGGTAGTAGAAAAAGTTTAAAACCTCTAAAAGTCATAACTCCACAACAATTTACCAATTTACCGGGACCACTTTTACACAGCTGGGCATTTAATGTTCGGTTCCAACCGAACTTACCCTTCCTTAATTGTTATTTACAAGATTGCCCGCATGGTAGTAGAAAAAGTTCAAAACCTCTATAAGTCATAACTCCACAACAATTTACCAATTTACAGTGACCACTTTTACACAGCTGAGTATTTAATAATCGGTTCCATCCGAACTTAGACTTATTTACTTGCTATTTATAAGATTGCCAACATGGTAGTAGAAAAAGTTTAAAAACCTCTATAAGTCATAACTCCACAACAATTTACCAATTTACCGGGACCACTTTTACACAGCTGGGCATTTAATGTTCGGTTCCAACCGAACTTACCCTTCCTTAATTGTTATTTACAAGATTGCCCACATGGTAGTAGAAAAAGTTGAAAACCTCTATAAGTCATAACTCCACAACAATTTACCAATTTACCGCGACCACTTTTACACAGCTGAGTATTCAATGTTCGGTTCCAACCGAACTTACCCTTCCTTACTTGTTATTTATAAGAGTGCCCACATGGCAGTAGAAAAAGTTTAAAACCTCTAAAAGTCATAACTCCACAACAATTTACCAATTTACCGGGACCACTTTTACACAGCTGGGCATTTAATGTTCGGTTCCAACCGAACTTACCCTTCCTTAATTGTTATTTACAAGATTGCCCACAACAATTTACCAATTTACAGCGACCACTTTTACACAGCTGAGTATTTAATGTTCGGTTCGTACAGAACTTACACTTCTTTACTTGCTATTTATATGATTGCCCACATGGTAGTAGAAAAAGTTTAAAACCTCTAAAAGTCATAACTCCACAACAATTTACCAATTTACCGGGACCACTTTTACACAGCTGGGCATTTAATGTTCGGTTCCAACCGAACTTACCCTTCCTTAATTGTTATTTACAAGATTGCCCGCATGGTAGTAGAAAAAGTTCAAAACCTCTATAAGTCATAACTCCACAACAATTTACCAATTTACAGCGACCACTTTTACACAGCTGAGTATTTAATGTTCGGTTCCAACCGAACTTACCCTTCCTTACTTGTTATTTATAAGAGTGCCCACATGGTAGTAGAAAAAGTTCAAAACCTCTATAAGCCATAACTCCACAACAATTTACCAATTTACAGTGACCACTTTTACACAGCTGAGTATTTAATAATCGGTTCCATCCGAACTTAGACTTATTTACTTGCTATTTATAAGATTGCCAACATGGTAGTAGAAAAAGTTTAAAAACCTCTATAGGTCATAACTCCACAACAATTTACCAATTTACCGGGACCACTTTTACACAGCTGGGTATTCAATGTTCGGTTTCACCCGAACTTAGACTTCCTTACTTGTTATTTATAAGATTGCTCACATGTTAGTAGAAAAAGCTTAAAACCTCTATAGGTCATAACTCCTCAACAATTTACCAATTTACCGCGAAAACTTTTACACAGCTGGGTATTCAATGTTCGGTTCCACCTGAACTAAGACTTCCTTACTTGCTCTTTATAAGATTGCCCGCATGGTAGTAGAAAAAGTTCAAAACCTCTATAAGTCATAACTCCACAACAATTTACCAATTTACAGTGACCACTTTTACACAGCTGAGTATTTAATAATCGGTTCCATCCGAACTTAGACTTATTTACTTGCTATTTATAAGATTGCCAACATGGTAGTAGAAAAAGTTTAAAAACCTCTATAGGTCATAACTCCACAACAATTTACCAATTTACCGGGACCACTTTTACACAGCTGGGTATTCAATGTTCGGTTCCAACCGAACTTACCCTTCCTTACTTGTTATTTATAAGAGTGCCCACATGGTAGTAGAAAAAGTTTAAAACCTCTAAAAGTCATAACTCCACAACAATTTACCAATTCACCGCGACCACTTTTACACAGCTGAGTATTCAATGTTCGGTTCCAACCGAACTTACCCTTCCTTACTTGTTATTTATAAGAGTGCCCACATGGTAGTAGAAAAAGTTTAAAACCTCTAAAAGTCATAACTCCACAACAATTTACCAATTTACCGCTACCACTTTTACACAGCTGGGTATTAAATGTTCGGTTCCACCCGAACACAGACTTCCTTTTTTGTTATTTATAAGATTGCTCACATGTTAGTAGAAAAAGCTTAAAACCTCTATAGGTCATAACTCCTCAACAATTTACCAATTTACCGCGAAAACTTTTACACAGCTGGGTATTCAATGTTCGGTTCCACCTGAACTAAGACTTCCTTACTTGCTCTTTATAAGATTGCCCGCATGGTAGTAGAAAAAGTTCAAAACCTCTATAAGTCATAACTCCACAACAATTTACCAATTTACAGTGACCACTTTTACACAGCTGAGTATTTAATAATCGGTTCCATCCGAACTTAGACTTATTTACTTGCTATTTATAAGATTGCCAACATGGTAGTAGAAAAAGTTTAAAAACCTCTATAGGTCATAACTCCACAACAATTTACCAATTTACCGGGACCACTTTTACACAGCTGGGTATTCAATGTTCGGTTTCACCCGAACTTAGACTTCCTTACTTGTTATTTATAAGATTGCTCACATGTTAGTAGAAAAAGCTTAAAACCTCTATAGGTCATAACTCCTCAAAAATTTACCAATTTACCGCGAAAACTTTTACACAGCTGGGTATTCAATGTTCGGTTCCACCTGAACTAAGACTTCCTTACTTGTTATTTATAAGATTGCCCGCATGGTAGTAGAAAAAGTTCAAAACCTCTATAAGTCATAACTCCACAACAATTTACCAATTTACAGCGACCACTTTTACACAGCTGGGTATTTAATAATCGGTTCCATCCGAACTTAGACTTATTTACTTGCTATTTATAAGATTGCCAACATGGTAGTAGAAAAAGTTTAAAAACCTCTATAGGTCATAACTCCACAACAATTTACCAATTTACCGGGACCACTTTTACACAGCTGGGTATTCAATGTTCGGTTTCACCCGAACTTAGACTTCCTTACTTGTTATTTATAAGATTGCTCACATGTTAGTAGAAAAAGCTTAAAGCCTCTATAGGTCATAACTCCACAACAATTTACCAATTTACAGCGACCACTTTTACACAGCTGAGTATTTAATAATCGGTTCCATCCGAACTTAGACTTATTTACTTGCTATTTATAAGATTGCCAACATGGTAGTAGAAAAAGTTTAAAAACCTCTAAAAGTCATAACTCCACAACAATTTACCAATTCACCGCGACCACTTTTACACAGCTGAGTATTCAATGTTCGGTTCCAACCGAACTTACCCTTCCTTACTTGTTATTTATAAGAGTGCCCACATGGTAGTAGAAAAAGTTTAAAACCTCTAAAAGTCATAACTCCACAACAATTTACCAATTTACCGCTACCACTTTTACACAGCTGGGTATTAAATGTTCGGTTCCACCCGAACTCAGACTTCCTTTTTTGTTATTTATAAGATTGCTCACATGTTAGTAGAAAAAGCTTAAAACCTCTATAGGTCATAACTCCTCAACAATTTACCAATTTACCGGGACCACTTTTACACAGCTGGGTATTCAATGTTCGGTTTCACCCGAACTTAGACTTCCTTACTTGTTATTTATAAGATTGCTCACATGTTAGTAGAAAAAGCTTAAAACCTCTATAGGTCATAACTCCTCAACAATTTACCAATTTACCGCGAAAACTTTTACACAGCTGGGTATTCAATGTTCGGTTCCACCTGAACTAAGACTTCCTTACTTGTTCTTTATAAGATTGCCCGCATGGTAGTAGAAAAAGTTCAAAACCTCTATAAGTCATAACTCCACAAAAATTTACCAATTTACAGTGACCACTTTTACACAGCTGAGTATTTAATAATCGGTTCCATCCGAACTTAGACTTATTTACTTGCTATTTATAAGATTGCCAACATGGTAGTAGAAAAAGTTTAAAAACCTCTATAGGTCATAACTCCACAACAATTTACCAATTTACCGGGACCACTTTTACACAGCTGGGTATTCAATGTTCGGTTTCACCCGAACTTAGACTTCCTTACTTGTTATTTATAAGATTGCTCACATGTTAGTAGAAAAAGCTTAAAACCTCTATAGGTCATAACTCCTCAACAATTTACCAATTTACCGCGAAAACTTTTACACAGCTGGGTATTCAATGTTCGGTTCCACCTGAACTAAGACTTCCTTACTTGTTATTTATAAGATTGCCCGCATGGTAGTAGAAAAAGTTCAAAACCTCTATAAGTCATAACTCCACAACAATTTACCAATTTACAGCGACCACTTTTACGCAGCTGGGTAGTTAATAATCGGTTCCATCCGAACTTAGACTTATTTACTTGCTATTTATAAGATTGCCAACATGGTAGTAGAAAAAGTTTAAAAACCTCTATAGGTCATAACTCCACAACGATTTACCAATTTACCGGGACCACTTTTACACAGCTGGGTATTCAATGTTCCGTTCCGTTCCGTTCACCCGAACTTAGACTTCCTTACTTGTTATTTATAAGATTGCTCACATGTTAGTAGAAAAAGCTTAAAACCTCTATAGGTCATAACTCCTCAACAATATACCAATTTACCGCGAAAACTTTTACACAGCTGGGTATTCAATCTTCGGTTCCACCTGAACTAAGACTTCCTTACTTGTTATTTATAAGATTGCCCGCATGGTAGTAGAAAAAGTTCAAAACCTCTATAAGTCATAACTCCACAAGAATTTACCAATTTACAGCGACCACTTTTACACAGCTGAGTATTTAATGTTCGGTTCGTACCGAACTTACACTTCTTTACTTGCTATTTATATGATTGCCCACATGGTAGTAGAAAAAGTTTAAAACCTCTAAAAGTCATAACTCCACAACAATTTACCAATTTACAGCGACCACTTTTACACAGCTGGGTATTTAATAATCGGTTCCATCCAAACTTAGACCTATTTACTTGCTATTTATAAGATTGCCAACATGGTAGTAGAAAAAGTTTAAAAACCTCTATAGGTCATAACTCCACAACAATTTACCAATTTACCGCTACCACTTTTACACAGCTGGGTATTTAATGTTCGATTCCACCCAAACTTACGCTTCCGTACTTGTTATTTATAATATTGCCCACATGGTAGTAGAAAAAGTTGAAAACCTCTATAAGTCATAACTCCACAACAATTTACCGCGACCACTTTTACACAGCTGAGTATTCAATGTTCGGTTCCAACCGAACTTACCCTTCCTTACTTGTTATTTATAAGAGTGCCAACATGGTAGTAGAAAAAGTTCAAAACCTCTATAAGTCATAACTCCACAAGAATTTACCAATTTACAGCGACCACTTTTACACAGCTGAGTATTTAATGTTCGGTTCGTACCGAACTTACACTTCTTTACTTGCTATTTATATGATTGCCCACATGGTAGTAGAAAAAGTTTAAAACCTCTAAAAGTCATAACTCCACAACAATTTACCAATTTACCGGGACCACTTTTACACAGCTGGGCATTTAATGTTCGGTTCCAACCGAACTTACCCTTCCTTAATTGTTATTTACAAGATTGCCCGCATGGTAGTAGAAAAAGTTCAAAACCTCTATAAGTCATAACTCCACAACAATTTACCAATTTACAGCGACCACTTTTACACAGCTGAGTATTTAATGTTCGGTTCCAACCGAACTTACCCTTCCTTACTTGTTATTTATAAGAGTGCCCACATGGTAGTAGAAAAAGTTCAAAACCTCTATAAGTCATAACTCCACAACAATTTACCAATTTACCGCTACCACTTTTACACAGCTGGGTATTAAATGTTCGGTTCCACCCGAACTCAGACTTCCTTTTTTGTTATTTATAAGATTGCTCACATGTTAGTAGAAAAAGCTTAAAACCTCTATAGGTCATAACTCCTCAACAATTTACCAATTTACCGCGAAAACTTTTACACAGCTGGGTATTCAATGTTCGGTTCCACCTGAACTCAGACTTCCTTACTTGTTCTTTATAAGATTGCCCGCATGGTAGTAGAAAAAGTTCAAAACCTCTATAAGTCATAACTCCACAACAATTTACCAATTTACAGTGACCACTTTTACACAGCTGAGTATTTAATAATCGGTTCCATCCGAACTTAGACTTATTTACTTGCTATTTATAAGATTGCCAACATGGTAGTAGAAAAAGTTTAAAAACCTCTAAAAGTCATAACTCCACAACAATTTACCAATTCACCGCGACCACCTTTACACAGCTGAGTATTTAATAATCGGTTCCATCCGAACTTAGACTTATTTACTTGCTATTTATAAGATTGCCAACATGGTAGTAGAAAAAGTTTAAAAACGTCTATAGGTCATAACTCCACAACAATTTACCAATTTACCGGGACCACTTTTACACAGCTGGGTATTCAATGTTCGGTTTCACCCGAACTTAGACTTCCTTACTTGTTATTTATAAGATTGCTCACATGTTAGTAGAAAAAGCTTAAAACCTCTATAGGTCATAACTCCTCAACAATTTAACAATTTACAGTGACCACTTTTACACAGCTGAGTATTTACTAATCGGTTCCATCCGAACTTAGACTTATTTACTTGCTATTTATAAGATTGCCAACATGGTAGTAGAAAAAGTTTAAAAACCTCTAAAAGTCATAACTCCACAACAATTTACCAATTCACCGCGACCACCTTTACACAGCTGAGTATTTAATAATCGGTTCCATCCGAACTTAGACTTATTTACTTGCTATTTATAAGATTGCCAACATGGTAGTAGAAAAAGTTTAAAAACGTCTATAGGTCATAACTCCACAACAATTTACCAATTTACCGGGACCACTTTTACACAGCTGGGTATTCAATGTTCGGTTTCACCCGAACTTAGACTTCCTTACTTGTTATTTATAAGATTGCTCACATGTTAGTAGAAAAAGCTTAAAACCTCTATAGGTCATAACTCCTCAACAATTTAACAATTTACAGTGACCACTTTTACACAGCTGAGTATTTAATAATCGGTTCCATCCGAACTTAGACTTATTTACTTGCTATTTATAAGATTGCCAACATGGTAGTAGAAAAAGTTTAAAAACGTCTATAGGTCATAACTCCACAACAATTTACCAATTTACCGGGACCACTTTTACACAGCTGGGTATTCAATGTTCGGTTTCACCCGAACTTAGACTTCCTTACTTGTTATTTATAAGATTGCTCACATGTTAGTAGAAAAAGCTTAAAACCTCTATAGGTCATAACTCCTCAACAATTTAACAATTTACAGTGACCACTTTTACACAGCTGAGTATTTAATAATCGGTTCCATCCGAACTTAGACTTATTTACTTGCTATTTATAAGATTGCCAACATGGTAGTAGAAAAAGTTTAAAAACCTCTAAAAGTCATAACTCCACAACAATTTACCAATTCACCGCGACCACCTTTACACAGCTGAGTATTTAATAATCGGTTCCATCCGAACTTAGACTTATTTACTTGCTATTTATAAGATTGCCAACATGGTAGTAGAAAAAGTTTAAAAACGTCTATAGGTCATAACTCCACAACAATTTACCAATTTACCGGGACCACTTTTACACAGCTGGGTATTCAATGTTCGGTTTCACCCGAACTTAGACTTCCTTACTTGTTATTTATAAGATTGCTCACATGTTAGTAGAAAAAGCTTAAAACCTCTATAGGTCATAACTCCTCAACAATTTAACAATTTACAGTGACCACTTTTACACAGCTGAGTATTTAATAATCGGTTCCATCCGAACTTAGACTTATTTACTTGCTATTTATAAGATTGCCAACATGGTAGTAGAAAAAGTTTAAAAACCTCTAAAAGTCATAACTCCACAACAATTTACCAATTCACCGCGACCACCTTTACACAGCTGAGTATGTAATAATCGGTTCCATCCGAACTTAGACTTATTTACTTGCTATTTATAAGATTGCCAACATGGTAGTAGAAAAAGTTTAAAAACGTCTATAGGTCATAACTCCACAACAATTTACCAATTTACCGGGACCACTTTTACACAGCTGGGTATTCAATGTTCGGTTTCACCCGAACTTAGACTTCCTTACTTGTTATTTATAAGATTGCTCACATGTTAGTAGAAAAAGCTTAAAACCTCTATAGGTCATAACTCCAATTTACCGCGAAAACTTTTACACAGCTGGGTATTCAATGTTCGGTTCCACCTGAACTAAGACTTCCTTACTTCTTATTTATAAGATTGCCAACATGGTAGTAGAAAAAGTTTAAAAACCTCTATAGGTCATAACTCCACAACAATTTACCAATTTACCGGGACCACTTTTACACAGCTGGGTATTCAATGTTCGGTTCCACCTGAACTAAGACTTCCTTACTTCTTATTTATAAGATTGCCCGCATGGTAGTAGAAAAAGTTCAAAACCTCTATAAGTCATAACTCCACAACAATTTACCAATTCACCGCGACCACTTTTACACAGCTGAGTATTCAATGTTCGGTTCCAACCGAACTTACCCTTCCTTACTTGTTATTTATAAGAGTGCCCACATGGTAGTAGAAAAAGTTTAAAAACGTCTATAGGTCATAACTCCACAACAATTTACCAATTTACCGGGACCACTTTTACACAGCTGGGTATTCAATGTTCGGTTTCACCCGAACTTAGACTTCCTTACTTGTTATTTATAAGATTGCTCACATGTTAGTAGAAAAAGCTTAAAACCTCTATAGGTCATAACTCCTCAACAATTTACCAATTTACCGCGAAAACTTTTACACAGCTGGGTATTCAATGTTCGGTTCCACCTGAACTAAGACTTCCTTACTTGTTCTTTATAAGATTGCCCGCATGGTAGTAGAAAAAGTTCAAAACCTCTATAAGTCGTAACTCCACAACAATTTACCAATTTACAGTGACCACTTTTACACAGCTGAATATTTAATAATCGGTTCCATCCGAACTTAGACTTATTTACTTGCTATTTATAAGATTGCCAACATGGTAGTAGAAAAAGTTTAAAAACCTCTATAGGTCATAACTCCACAACAATTTACCAATTTACCGGGACCACTTTTACACAGCTGGGTATTCAATGTTCGGTTTCACCCGAACTTAGACTTCCTTACTTGTTATTTATAAGATTGCTCACATGTTAGTAGAAAAAGCTTAAAACCTCTATAGGTCATAACTCCAATTTACCGCGAAAACTTTTACACAGCTGGGTATTCACTGTTCGGTTCCACCTGAACTAAGACTTCCTTACTTGTTATTTATAAGATTGCCCGCATGGTAGTAGAAAAAGTTCAAAACCTCTATAAGTCATAACTCCACAACAATTTACCAATTTACAGCGACCACTTTTACACAGCTGGGTATTTAATAATCGGTTCCATCCGAACTTAGACTTATTTACTTGCTATTTATAAGATTGCCAACATGGTAGTAGAAAAAGTTTAAAACCTCTAAAAGTCATAACTCCACAACAATTTACCAATTTACCGGGACCACTTTTACACAGCTGGGTATTCAATGTTCGGTTCCACCTGAACTAAGACTTCCTTACTTCTTATTTATAAGATTGCCCGCATGGTAGTAGAAAAAGTTCAAAACCTCTATAAGTCATAACTCCACAACAATTTACCAATTTACAGTGACCACTTTTACACAGCTGAGTATTTAATAATCGGTTCCATCCGAACTTAGACTTATTTACTTGCTATTTATAAGATTGCCAACATGGTAGTAGAAAAAGTTTAAAAACCTCTAAAAGTCATAACTCCACAACAATTTACCAATTCACCGCGACCACTTTTACACAGCTGAGTATTCAATGTTCGGTTCCAACCGAACTTACCCTTCCTTACTTGTTATTTATAAGAGTGCCCACATGGTAGTAGAAAAAGTTTAAAACCTCTAAAAGTCATAACTCCACAACAATTTACCAATTTACCGCTACCACTTTTACACAGCTGGGTATTAAATGTTCGGTTCCACCCGAACTCAGACTTATTTACTTGCTATTTATAAGATTGCCAACATGGTAGTAGAAAAAGTTTAAAAACCTCTATAGGTCATAACTCCACAACAATTTACCAATTTACCGGGACCACTTTTACACAGCTGGGTATTCAATGTTCGGTTTCACCCGAACTTAGACTTCCTTACTTGTTATTTATAAGATTTCTCACATGTTAGTAGAAAAAGCTTAAAACCTCTATAGGTCATAACTCCTCAACAATTTAACAATTTACCGCGAAAACTTTACACAGCTGGGTATTCAGTGTTCGGTTCCACCTGAACTAAGACTTCCTTACTTGTTATTTATAAGATTGCCCGCATGGTAGTAGAAAAAGTTCAAAACCTCTAAAAGTCATAACTCCACAACAATTTTCCAATTTACAGCGACCACTTTTACACAGCTGGGTATTTAATAATCGGTTCCATCCGAACTTAGACTTATTTACTTGCTATTTATAAGATTGCCAACATGGTAGTAGAAAAAGTTTAAAAACCTCTATAGGTCATAACTTCACAACAATTTACCAACTTACCGGGACCACTTTTACACAGCTGGGTATTCAATGTTCGGTTTCACCCGAACTTAGACTTCCTTACTTGTTATTTATAAGATTGCTCACATGTTAGTAGAAAAAGCTTAAAACCTCTATAGGTCATAACTCCTCAACAATATACCAATTTACCGCGAAAACTTTTACACAGCTGGGTATTCAATGTTCGGTTCCACCTGAACTAAGACTTCCTTAATTGTTATTTACAAGATTGCCCGCATGGTAGTAGAAAAAGTTCAAAACCTCTATAAGTCATAACTCCACAACAATTTACCAATTTACAGCGACCACTTTTACACAGCTGAGTATTTAATGTTCGGTTCGTACCGAACTTACACTTCTTTACTTGCTATTTATATGATTGCCCACATGGTAGTAGAAAAAGTTTAAAACCTCTAAAAGTCATAACTCCACAACAATTTACCAATTTACAGCGACCACTTTTACACAGCTGGGTATTTAATAATCGGTTCCATCCAAACTTAGACCTATTTACTTGCTATTTATAAGATTGCCAACATGGTAGTAGAAAAAGTTTAAAAACCTCTATAGGTCATAACTCCACAACAATTTACCAATTTACCGCTACCACTTTTACACAGCTGGGTATTTAATGTTCGATTCCACCCAAACTTACGTTTCCGTACTTGTTATTTATAAGATTGCCCACATGGTAGTAGGAAAAGTTGAAAACCTCTATAAGTCATAACTCCACAACAATTTACCGCGACCACTTTTACACAGCTGAGTATTCAATGTTCGGTTCCAACCGAACTTACCCTTCCTTACTTGTTATTTATAAGAGTGCCCACATGGTAGTAGAAAAAGTTTAAAACCTCTAAAAGTCATAACTCCACAACAATTTACCAATTTACCGGGACCACTTTTACACAGCTGGGCATTTAATGTTCGGTTCCAACCGAACTTACCCTTCCTTAATTGTTATTTACAAGATTGCCCACATGGTAGTAGAAAAAGTTGAAAACCTCTATAAGTCATAACTCCACAACAATTTACCAATTTACAGCGACCACTTTTACACAGCTGAGTATTTAATATTCGGTTCGTACCGAACTTACACATCTTTACTTGCTATTTATATGATTGCCCACATGGTAGTAGAAAAAGTTTAAAACCTCTAAAAGTCATAACTCCACAACAATTTACCAATTTACCGGGACCACTTTTATACAGCTGGGCATTTAATGTTCGGTTCCAACCGAACTTACCCTTCCTTAATTGTTATTTACAAGATTGCCCGCATGGTAGTAGAAAAAGTTCAAAACCTCTATAAGTCATAACTCCACAACAATTTACCAATTTACAGCGACCACTTTTACACAGCTGAGTATTTAATGTTCGGTTCCAACCGAACCTACCCTTCCTTACTTGTTATTTATAAGAGTGCCCACATGGTAGTAGAAAAAGTTTAAAACCTCTAAAAGTCATAACTCCACAACAATTTACCAATTTACCGGGACCACTTTTACACAGCTGGGCATTTAATGTTCGGTTCCAACCGAACTTAGCCTTCCTTAATTGTTATTTACAAGATTGCCCACATGGTAGTAGAAAAAGTTGAAAACCTCTATAAGTCATAACTCCACAACAATTTACCAATTTACAGCGACCACTTTTACACAGCTGAGTATTTAATGTTCGGTTCGTACCGAACTTACAATTCTTTACTTGCTATTTATATGTTAGCCCACATGGTAGTAGAAAAAGTTTAAAACCTCTAAAAGTCATAACTCCACAACAATTTACCAATTTACAGCGACCACTTTTATACAGCTGGGCATTTAATGTTCGGTTCCAACCGAACTTACCCTTCCTTAATTGTTATTTACAAGATTGCCCGCATGGTAGTAGAAAAAGTTCAAAACCTCTATAAGTCATAACTCCACAACAATTTACCAATTTACAGCGACCACTTTTACACAGCTGAGTATTTAATGTTCGGTTCCAACCGAACCTACCCTTCCTTACTTGTTATTTATAAGAGTGCCCACATGGTAGTAGAAAAAGTTTAAAACCTCTAAAAGTCATAACTCCACAACAATTTACCAATTTACAGCGACCACTTTTACACAGCTGAGTATTTAATGTTCGGTTCGTACCGAACTTACAATTCTTTACTTGCTATTTATATGTTAGCCCACATGGTAGTAGAAAAAGTTTAAAACCTCTAAAAGTCATAACTCCACAACAATTTACCAATTTACAGCGACCACTTTTATACAGCTGGGCATTTAATGTTCGGTTCCAACCGAACTTACCCTTCCTTAATTGTTATTTACAAGATTGCCCGCATGGTAGTAGAAAAAGTTCAAAACCTCTATAAGTCATAACTCCACAACAATTTACCAATTTACAGCGACCACTTTTACACAGCTGAGTATTTAATGTTCGGTTCCAACCGAACCTACCCTTCCTTACTTGTTATTTATAAGAGTGCCCACATGGTAGTAGAAAAAGTTTAAAACCTCTAAAAGTCATAACTCCACAACAATTTACCAATTTACCGGGACCACTTTTACACAGCTGGGCATTTAATGTTCGGTTCCAACCGAACTTAGCCTTCCTTAATTGTTATTTACAAGATTGCCCACATGGTAGTAGAAAAAGTTGAAAACCTCTATAAGTCATAACTCCACAACAATTTACCAATTTACAGCGACCACTTTTACACAGCTGAGTATTTAATGTTCGGTTCGTACCGAACTTACAATTCTTTACTTGCTATTTATATGTTAGCCCACATGGTAGTAGAAAAAGTTTAAAACCTCTAAAAGTCATAACTCCACAACAATTTACCAATTTACCGGGACCACTTTTACACAGCTGGGCATTTAATGTTCGGTTCCAACCGAACTTAGCCTTCCTTAATTGTTATTTACAAGATTGCCCACATGGTAGTAGAAAAAGTTCAAAACCTCTATAAGTCATAACTCCACAACAATTTACCAATTTACAGCGACCACTTTTATACAGCTGGGCATTTAATGTTCGGTTCCAACCGAACTTACCCTTCCTTAATTGTTATTTACAAGATTGCCCACATGGTAGTAGAAAAAGTTCAAAACCTCTATAAGTCATAACTCCACAACAATTTACCAATTTACAGCGACCACTTTTACACAGCTGGGCATTTAATGTTCGGTTCCAACCGAACTTAGCCTTCCTTAATTGTTATTTACAAGATTGCCCACATGGTAGTAGAAAAAGTTGAAAACCTCTATAAGTCATAACTCCACAACAATTTACCAATTTACAGCGACCACTTTTACACAGCTGAGTATTTAATGTTCGGTTCGTACCGAACTTACAATTCTTTACTTGCTATTTATATGTTAGCCCACATGGTAGTAGAAAAAGTTTAAAACCTCTAAAAGTCATAACTCCACAACAATTTACCAATTTACCGGGACCACTTTTACACAGCTGGGCATTTAATGTTCGGTTCCAACCGAACTTAGCCTTCCTTAATTGTTATTTACAAGATTGCCCACATGGTAGTAGAAAAAGTTCAAAACCTCTATAAGTCATAACTCCACAACAATTTACCAATTTACAGCGACCACTTTTATACAGCTGGGCATTTAATGTTCGGTTCCAACCGAACTTACCCTTCCTTAATTGTTATTTACAAGATTGCCCACATGGTAGTAGAAAAAGTTCAAAACCTCTATAAGTCATAACTCCACAACAATTTACCAATTTACAGCGACCACTTTTACACAGCTGGGCATTTAATGTTCGGTTCCAACCGAACTTAGCCTTCCTTAATTGTTATTTACAAGATTGCCCACATGGTAGTAGAAAAAGTTGAAAACCTCTATAAGTCATAACTCCACAACAATTTACCAATTTACAGCGACCACTTTTACACAGCTGAGTATTTAATGTTCGGTTCGTACCGAACTTACAATTCTTTACTTGCTATTTATATGTTAGCCCACATGGTAGTAGAAAAAGTTTAAAACCTCTAAAAGTCATAACTCCACAACAATTTACCAATTTACAGCGACCACTTTTATACAGCTGGGCATTTAATGTTCGGTTCCAACCGAACTTACCCTTCCTTAATTGTTATTTACAAGATTGCCCGCATGGTAGTAGAAAAAGTTCAAAACCTCTATAAGTCATAACTCCACAACAATTTACCAATTTACAGCGACCACTTTTATACAGCTGGGCATTTAATGTTCGGTTCCAACCGAACTTACCCTTCCTTAATTGTTATTTACAAGATTGCCCGCATGGTAGTAGAAAAAGTTCAAAACCTCTATAAGTCATAACTCCACAACAATTTACCAATTTACAGCGACCACTTTTACACAGCTGAGTATTTAATATTCGGTTCGTACCGAACTTACACATCTTTACTTGCTATTTATATGATTGCCCACATGGTAGTAGAAAAAGTTTAAAACCTCTAAAAGTCATAACTCCACAACAATTTACCAATTTACCGGGACCACTTTTATACAGCTGGGCATTTAATGTTCGGTTCCAACCGAACTTACCCTTCCTTAATTGTTATTTACAAGATTGCCCGCATGGTAGTAGAAAAAGTTCAAAACCTCTATAAGTCATAACTCCACAACAATTTACCAATTTACAGCGACCACTTTTACACAGCTGAGTATTTAATGTTCGGTTCCAACCGAACCTACCCTTCCTTACTTGTTATTTATAAGAGTGCCCACATGGTAGTAGAAAAAGTTTAAAACCTCTAAAAGTCATAACTCCACAACAATTTACCAATTTACCGGGACCACTTTTACACAGCTGGGCATTTAATGTTCGGTTCCAACCGAACTTAGCCTTCCTTAATTGTTATTTACAAGATTGCCCACATGGTAGTAGAAAAAGTTGAAAACCTCTATAAGTCATAACTCCACAACAATTTACCAATTTACAGCGACCACTTTTACACAGCTGAGTATTTAATGTTCGGTTCGTACCGAACTTACAATTCTTTACTTGCTATTTATATGTTAGCCCACATGGTAGTAGAAAAAGTTTAAAACCTCTAAAAGTCATAACTCCACAACAATTTACCAATTTACCGGGACCACTTTTACACAGCTGGGCATTTAATGTTCGGTTCCAACCGAACTTAGCCTTCCTTAATTGTTATTTACAAGATTGCCCACATGGTAGTAGAAAAAGTTGAAAACCTCTATAAGTCATAACTCCACAACAATTTACCAATTTACAGCGACCACTTTTACACAGCTGAGTATTTAATGTTCGGTTCGTACCGAACTTACAATTCTTTACTTGCTATTTATATGTTAGCCCACATGGTAGTAGAAAAAGTTTAAAACGTCTAAAAGTCATAACTCCACAACAATTTACCAATTTACCGGGACCACTTTCACACAGCTGGGCATTTAATGTTCGGTTCCAACCGAACTTACCCTTCCTTAATTGTTATTTACAAGATTGCCCACATGGTAGTAGAAAAAGTTCAAAACCTCTATAAGTCATAACTCCACAACAATTTACCAATTTACAGCGACCACTTTTACACAGCTGAGTATTTAATGTTCGGTTCGTACCGAATTTACAATTCTTTACTTGCTATTTATATGTTAGCCCACATGGTAGTAGAAAAAGTTTAAAACCTCTAAAAGTCATAACTCCACAACAATTTACCAATTTACAGCGACCACTTTTACACAGCTGGGTATTTAATAATCGGTTCCATCCGAACTTAGACTTATTTACTTGCTATTTATAAGATTGCCCACATGGTAGTAGAAAAAGTTCAAAACCTCTATAAGTCATAACTCCACAACAATTTACCAATTTACAGCGACCACTTTTACACAGCTGAGTATTTAATGTTCGGTTCCAACCGAACCTATCCTTCCTTACTTGTTATTTATAAGAGTGCCCACATGGTAGTAGAAAAAGTTTAAAACCTCTAAAAGTCATAACTCCACAACAATTTACCAATTTACCGGGACCACTTTTACACAGCTGGGCATTTAATGTTCGGTTCCAACCGAACTTACCCTTCCTTAATTGTTATTTACAAGATTGCCCACATGGTAGTAGAAAAAGTTGAAAACCTCTATAAGTCATAACTCCACAACAATTTACCAATTTACAGCGACCACTTTTACACAGCTGAGTATTTAATGTTCGGTTCGTACCGAACTTACACTTCTTTACTTGCTATTTATATGATTGCCCACATGGTAGTAGAAAAAGTTCAAAACCTCTATAAGTCATAACTCCACAACAATTTACCAATTTACAGCGACCACTTTTACACAGCTGAGTATTTAATGTTCGGTTCCAACCGAACTTACCCTTCCTTAATTGTTATTTACAAGATTGCCCACATGGTAGTAGAAAAAGTTGAAAACCTCTATAAGTCATAACTCCACAACAGTTTACCAATTTACAGCGACCACTTTTACACAGCTGGGCATTTAATGTTCGGTTCCAACCGAACTTACCCTTCCTTAATTGTTATTTACAAGATTGCCCACATGGTAGTAGAAAAAGTTGAAAACCTCTATAAGTCATAACTCCACAACAGTTTACCAATTTACAGCGACCACTTTTACACAGCTGAGTATTTAATGTTCGGTTCGTACCGAACTTACACTTCTTTACTTGCTATTTATATGATTGCCCACATGGTAGTAGAAAAAGTTCAAAACCTCTATAAGTCATAACTCCACAACAATTTACCAATTTACAGCGACCACTTTTACACAGCTGGGCATTTAATGTTCGGTTCCAACCGAACTTACCCTTCCTTAATTGTTATTTACAAGATTGCCCACATGGTAGTAGAAAAAGTTGAAAACCTCTATAAGTCATAACTCCACAACAGTTTACCAATTTACAGCGACCACTTTTACACAGCTGAGTATTTAATGTTCGGTTCGTACCGAACTTACACTTCTTTACTTGCTATTTATATGATTGCCCACATGGTAGTAGAAAAAGTTCAAAACCTCTATAAGTCATAACTCCACAACAATTTACCAATTTACAGCGACCACTTTTACACAGCTGAGTATTTAATGTTCGGTTCCAACCGAACCTATCCTTCCTTACTTGTTATTTATAAGAGTGCCCACATGGTAGTAGAAAAAGTTTAAAACCTCTAAAAGTCATAACTCCACAACAATTTACCAATTTACCGGGACCACTTTTACACAGCTGGGCATTTAATGTTCGGTTCCAACCGAACTTACCCTTCCTTAATTGTTATTTACAAGATTGCCCACATGGTAGTAGAAAAAGTTGAAAACCTCTATAAGTCATAACTCCACAACAATTTACCAATTTACAGCGACCACTTTTACACAGCTGAGTATTTAATGTTCGGTTCGAACCGAACTTACACTTCTTTACTTGCTATTTATATGATTGCCCACATGGTAGTAGAAAAAGTTTAAAACCTCTAAAAGTCATAACTCCACAACAATTTACCAATTCACCGCGACCACTTTTACACAGCTGAGTATTCAATGTTCGGTTCCAACCGAACTTACCCTTCCTTACTTGTTATTTATAAGAGTGCCCACATGGTAGTAGAAAAAGTTTAAAACCTCTAAAAGTCATAACTCCACAACAATTTACCAATTTACCGCTACCACTTTTACACAGCTGGGTATTCAATGTTCTTTTCCACCCGAACTCAGACTTCCTTTTTTGTTATTTATAAGATTGCCCACATGTTAGTAGAAAAAGTTTAAAACCTCTATAGGTCATAACTTCACAACAATTTACCAATTTACAGCGACCACTTTTACACAGCTGAGTATTTAATGTTCGTTTCGAACCGAACTTACACATCTTTACTTGCTATTTATATGATTGCCCACATGGTAGTAGAAAAAGTTTAAAACCTCTAAAAGTCATAACTCCACAACAATTTACCAATTCACCGCAACCACTTTTACACAGCTGAGTATTTAATGTTCGGTTCGAACCGAACTTACACTTCTTTACTTGCTATTTATATGATTGCCCACATGGTAGTAGAAAAAGTTTAAAACCTCTAAAAGTCATAACTCCACAACAATTTACCAATTTACCGCAACCACTTTTACACAGCTGAGTATTCAATGTTCGGTTCCAACCGAACTTACCCTTCCTTACTTGTCATTTATAAGACTGCCCACATGGTAGTAGAAAAAGTTTAAAACCTCTAAAAGTCATAACTTCACAACAATTTACCAATTTACCGCGACCACTTTTACACAGCTGGGTATTTAATGTTCGGTTCCAACCGAACTTACACTTCCTTACTTGTTATTAATAAGAGTGCCCACATGGTAGTAGAAAAAGTTTAAAACCTCTAAAAGTCATAACTCATCGAGGATATGGAATGTCGTAGAATAAGAGTGAACCCCACGGATGAATACCAGAAAGAAATCAAAGTGGCTATAAAAACTGCAACAAATATAATAGATACAAAGTCGGCATATACGAGGTGTGTTCAAAAAGTATCGCGAATTTTGTGTTTTTTCAAAAATTATTTATTTATGCATGAATATCTATTTTGTCCCCTTCAAAGTAATCCCCATGGGATATTATACACTTGTGCCAACGGTTTTTCCAATCTCCGAAGCACTTCAAAAAATCATTTTTTTGTATCTTTTTCAGCTCCTCCTTCGATGCCGTCTTTATCTCGTCAAGAGAAGCGTAACGTCGTCCTTTCATGGGCCTCTTCAGTTTAGGGAACAAGAAAAAGTTACAGGGGGCCAGATCTGGGGAATACGGTGGCTGCGGCATCATAAGTGTGTTGTTTTTGGGCAAAAACTCGCGCACAAGCAACGATGCGTGAGCAGGGGCGTTATCGTGGTGCAAAAGCCAATTTTTGTTCCTCCATAAATCCGGGCGTTTCTGGCGGATTGCTTCCCGGAAATTGCGCATAACTTGCAGGTAATATTCCTTATTGACCGTTCTTCCCTGTGGCAAGAACTCATGATGCACCACGCCCCTGCAATCGAAGAAAACTGTCAGCAAAACTTTCACATTCGACCGAGCTTGGCGCGCTTTTTTCGGTCTTGGTTCGTGCGGCAGCTTCCATTGAGATGATTGAGCTTTGGTTTCCACGTCATAACCATAAACCCACGATTCGTCACCAGTTATGACCCTCTGGAGCAAATTTGGGTCGTCGCGGACAGAGTTTAACATCTCATTAGCAATGTTCATGCGATGCTGTTTTTGGTCACAATTGAGCAATTTTGGTACGAATTTCGCGTAAAAATCGAAGACGATCCAAAACACGTGCAAGCAAAGCAGCTGTCAACAGTTAACTGAACATTCAAAATGGTCGAGCTTGTCGGCATGAGTGAGAGACATGAGTACCAACATAACGCCACAAAAAATTCGAAATTCGAATATACGTAACCAGCGAAAATTCAAAATTCGCGATACTTTTTGAACACACCTCGTACATTAGTCCAAATTAACCCGTCAACTCCACCACTGATTGCGCTACCAAAAATCCACAAGCCAGGTAATCCAATGAGACCAATCATTAATTTTAAATCGGCACCATGCTATAAGCTATCTAAATATTTAAAAACAGTATTGAAGGACACACTGGAACTTAGCAACGAACACACCATAACTAATACATCTGAACTAATAAACAAACTTAGGACCGTTGAAGTGACAAAGGACAGCAAATTGGTATCTTTCGACATAAAAGATCTAGACACATCAATACCACTAGCAGAGACATTGAACATAGTAAACTCTATAATACTACGTAAAACAAAAGATAAAGTAAAAAGTACGCAAATCACGAACACGGTAAGAACCACACTACGTCAAAACTATTTTCAATTCAACAATAAAATATACAGACAAACAAACGGACTTGCGATGGGAAACCCAACATCGGCTATTCTTATGGAAGCGTTTATGCAAAACCTGGAAAAAGAGTATATACAGGAATTAAATTCCAAATTAGGAGTGTTATTTTACGCAAGGTACGTGGATGATATCATATGCGTTTTAACTACCAACAACGAAGAGCAAGTACTGGAGTACCTCAACAAGCAGCACGGGAACATAAAATTCACAATGGAAACCGAAAAAGACGGAGGAATCAATTATCTGGACCTCACAATAAGTATTGATAAAGCTAGCAATAAATTCAACTACGACATATATAGGAAACCAACGGCCACCGACACAATAATAAATAATACCTCGAACCACCCACAACAACATAAAAATGCAGCGCTAAGGCACTTAGTACAAAGATTGGAAAGAACACCTCTTACACAAGAAGCATATAGAAGAGAGCTTGGAATGATATATAACATCGCTACAAACAACGGATATAAGAAAGCACTAGTAGATAAACTCAGGAGAGACCTTAGAGAACAAAAAAGAAACAACGGAGAAGAAAGTACACAAACCTGGACGACAATGACATATACTGGAAGCGCAACATATAAATTAGCAAATTTCCTTAGAAAATACAACATCAACACAGCGTTCAAAACATCGAACAATTTAGGACGGAAGCTAAGAACCAAAACTAACTCAGAAGATCCATTTAGCAGCCATGGTGTATACAAGCTCACTTGTGAATGCCAGCACAGTTACATAGGACAAAACGGACGACAAGTAAGAACGAGGTTCAGAGAACACATTAGAGATTACAATAAAAGGATACGGAATCCAACCATCATACCAGAGTCCAACTTTGCGAATCACATGGCGGAGAATAAATGCCCCCCCGGAAACATCAAAAAAACAGTCAAGGTCCTACATGTAAGTTAAAAAATTATATATTGCGACACGATCACTTTGAAAGCTGTTTTTATTCTGACTTTATTTTACATGCTTTTACTTAAGCTACGCCTATCAAATTTTTGCCCACCGTTAATCAAAAATAGTTGTTGCTTGTCAATGAAATACCAAGCATAAAAAACATTTTCCAGGAATTTATCTAACGTCGCTTAGCGTGACGTGTGCAAAACCTTTCCAATTCCTGTCATTTCCCACCTTTGCAATCAATGAAGATCGTAAGCCTTGTTGTAGTTACAGCTTCGTTCTCATTCAACTCTTGTTGTTGTCACTCTTACTATTTT
This sequence comes from Merzomyia westermanni, assembly GCA_949987695.1. Lineage (NCBI taxonomy): Eukaryota > Metazoa > Arthropoda > Insecta > Diptera > Tephritidae > Merzomyia > Merzomyia westermanni. The sequence continues at coordinate 99,637,418 of OX465288.1, read as the reverse complement.
TTTTGGTCGCTTAGCGTGCCGTATGCAAAACCTTTTCATTTGTTGTCATTTACCACCTTCGCAATGAATGAAGATCGTAAGCATTGTTGTGGTTGCAGTTTCGATCTCATTCAACTCTTGTTGTTGTTGTCACTCTTACCACTTTTGAATGAACTTTTATCAATGCGAGCGCGTTTAAGCATAATGAGCATTTAAGCGTGGTAATGAAGAAAGCATACAGTGGCGGTTTTAATAATCCTTACTTAATAAGTTGGGGAAGTTAGCAAGTTCCATTAACTATTCCCCCTTTCGATTTCGGAACGTCCACGGTTCGATAGCAAGATTGTGTGCGTTTTGATGTGAAAGCGGTATTGACATGTATGTGAATGCAGGTACACATACTATGTGGTGATGGTCAAAATGCATACTTCCTTTCTTCAACAAATCTGCGTGAGTGGGCACACATAGGCATTTAGGACTGGCTTTTGAAACTTACAAAATTTGATTTAAATATATTAAATTAACTTAAACAATTATTTCAATTTTTTATAAAAATTTTTTTTTTTTTTACATACATAGGTGTCTTAAACATTAAGGGTAAATATTCAAGTTTAAATGCTTGTTGGTTTTGCTTCAAAATTAATTACTTGCTTAGCCTTTCTCAGCTAATCCCATTTCAGCGAGTCAAAAATAAATTTCAGTAGAATTTTTTTAACGTAAATTGCTTTTGTGAATTCTAATGCCATCTATCAAAACAGTGGTTCCTAAATCTTTTTCAATTACCTTTTCCACAAAAACTTTGTCAAATTTATTTCCCAATCTTCTATTTCTTCTAAGAAACACTTTTTCACCAGGCTGATAGGTTTTAGTGCATTCCTTTTTATTAAATCTTTCCAATGTTTTTTCTTGAGCTAACTTTAATTCGTTTTTGATAATTTCTAGTGTATCTATCGATGGGCTATGAAAAACATCAACGGGTTTAGATTTAATAGTTGAGTGGATACTATTGTTGTACTTATGTGTAGCTATTAAAATCAGGTCATTGGTCTCGTATATTTGTTGTTGTTCCTTGATACAACGCGCTATCTCTAGCAGTGTGGAATGGAACCTTTCGACCTGTCCATTACTCTCGCTATGAAGTGTAGGGATGAAAAATTGTTCAATTGAAAAATTGTCCCTAAGAATTGTTTTTATTAGGTTAGAATGGAAGGCTTTTTCATTGTCAGACACTATAACTTTTGTATTTTTAAATGTTAGAAGTATTTCTAGCATAGCATCCTTAATGTCGATGGTAGAACGTGAAGCTATTGGCTTGACAATAGAAAACTTAGAAAATTTGTCAATACAACTTAAAAAATATTGTTTTCCTGCAATAAATATATCGATGTGAAGTATTTCTCCAGGGTAGTTTGGTATCGGGGTTTTCCCTATTCCCGGGTTAGGTGGCTTCCTCTGGTATTTGTTTTCCATACAAATTTTGCAGTTAGAAATTAAAGACTTTAACATTTTTCTCATATTCGGAAAAAAATATTCATTAGAAATCTGTTGGAAATTTTCATGGAGACACCTATGAGCTCTGTTATGCTCTGTGGCTATCATTTCTAATTGATCGCTTTTATTGACTGAATCGATTACAAGCTTTTCGGTGTGGACAAATTTTATCCTAGGGAAATGCTTTGTTAAGTCATTCTGAATTTTGGCTAGGACTTCAAGTTCACAGTGCAAGCCATTTGTAACGTTTGGATTGATAACATCTTTCAGGCATTCCATTAGCCTCTCGATGGTGTCAAAACAAATGATATGCCGACGCAACCCTTGGAAAAGGATTTTTGTTATTTTGCTGAACTGGGTAGACTTAGATATCACTAACTGGTTTTTAAATTGGTTAACAGGGTAATTGATTGTTTTATTTACATTACTAGAAGACTTCTCACTATGAATGGTTTCGACTTCGCTTGATTGACTCAGGCTGTGGATATATTGCCTGGACAGTGCATCGGCTACTTTATTGTCCTTGCCAGGTTTATAGTGTAAGTTCGGTGAAAATTCTTCGATGAAAGCGCGCCATCTTTTCATTTTTGTGTTTGGATTTTTATCCGACATAGAAAAAATTAGCGGCTGATGATCAGTAAAAATGTTTATTTTAGTAACACCGTACAAATAATGGCGCAAACTTTTTAATGCCCACACAATCGCAAGGAGCTCTCGTTCGTTGGTAGCGTAGTTCTGTTCTGTCCTAGATAACGTACGAGAAATCATAGTAATGGGCCTATCATTTTGTGACAAAACTGCTGCTAAGGCGCTCGAAGATGCATCCGTGGTAAGCTCAAATGGTTTACTATAGTCTGGGTGTTGGAGGAGAACATCTTCGGATGCCAATATCTTTTTTATTTTCTGAAATGCACTTATAGCCTCGGAGTCAAAAGTTATAGAAACACTTTTGGATTTATTCGCGCCGACATTTCCATTGTCACCCCTTAGAAATTTTGTAAGCGGTTTTACAATGCCGGCGTAGTCCTTCACAAATCTCCGATAATACCCCGCTAACCCAAGGAATGAACGTAATGCTCGGAGAGTATTTGGGGTTTTGTAGTTGAGGATGTCATTTACTTTACTTGGGCATGTCCGAATGCCGTTTCGTGAAGCTAAGAATCCCAAAAATTCAACCTCAGTTTTAAAAAATCTGGATTTTTCCGAAGACACCCTCATTCCTGCTTTTTCTTAACTTTGCAAAATCGTATTTATGTGTTCTAAATGTGTTTGTTCATTGGGTGAAAAAATGATAATGTCATCCATGTAAACATGACAACATTTTCCTATGTATTCACGAAGAACATCATCGATGGCTCGTTGAAAAATGCTAGGACCATTTTTTAGGCCAAAAGGTAGACGGCAGAACTCATACTTTCCATTGTTGACACTGAAAGCTGTTTTTGGTCGATCTTCTTCACACAAAAGAATCTGGTGAAATCCAGATTTTAGGTCGAGAGTAGTATAATATTTCGACTTTCCCAAGTTCGCCAAATTACTAATGTGTCTGGAATAGGATACCTATCTGAAATTGTATGTTCGTTTATTTTTCTATAGTCTATCACCATTCGTAATTTTCCTCTACCATTTTCGTCTAATCCTTTTTTGGAAACTACATGAACGGGAGAGTTGTAAGCGGAAAACGATTTGCGGATTATTCCATCTTTTAGGAGAGTCGATATTTCAGAATTTATGAATTCTGCAGCGGACACAGGGTAGGGATAACTTTTGGTATAAATTGGCTCATTTGTGGTCATACGAATTATGCCCTGTACTTTGGTGTAATAGGGCAATGCTCTATTTGCCTCGGCAAATACATTAATATTGATATTAATTATATTATTGAACTCGTTTTCAATACTAACTGGAACATAATCTTCTATTGTTATCAAATTCACTTGACTACAAGGAAGATGCTCAAGTCTTGTCTGTCCGTTGTGGTATAACAAATACCCTCTTTCTATATCAATTTTTGCATTGATTTTTTTCAAAAAGTCATATCCAATGATACCATCGAATGTTTTTAAATTTTCGAGCAAATAAAAAGTTGATGTATGGTCTAAAATATTTACTAGACATTTTTTATTAATAACGTTAACACCATTAATAGATTTTAGGTTAAATGGCTTGTCCATACTTTTTACGCCTTTCAAAAATGCAAAATTTTTAATGTAGTTTTTGGAGGTACCAGTATCTGTTAAAATGCGTAGCTCCTGACCGTTTGTTGCTTTTTTCTTAACAAATGGCAGGAGCGAATTCAGTTTAAAAGATTAATTTCATCTGTGAAACTACTATCAATATCTCCCAGACTTTCATAAGCATTCCCATCTGTTTCTCGATAATCGCAGCCATATGCGTCCTGATCAGAATTAGGGATGTATTCTTCGAACTCCCCTTTGTTTGGATTGCCTTCTATTTCAAGTGGCATATAGTTGACCTTTTGCACTTTGGGAAAAGGTGATCGATTAGAATATGTTTGCTCGCGATTGCGTTTAAAAGCCACAGGCTGAAAAGAGTTTGAATTGTGTTGAGCGCGTGAAGCATTTGTGAAATTGTTTGGGTTAGATACATGTTGATTAAATGGTTTTTGGAAACCGTTATTGGTTATCACATTAGCTTGTTGTCGAGAAGAAGGTAGACTACGATCAACTTCCATTGGCGTAGGCTTATTATAAGTGCGAAAATTTTGCTAATTAGAATAAAATGGCTGCCGATATTGAGGAATAACTGGGGTATTCGGCTTTACCGACGTTCCTGCGGCAAATGTGCTTGCAAAGTCGTACCTTTTATGGCTGGTTTCAAGCTCTTGGGCAACTGCAAGGGCAGTGGGGAGATCCTTTGGTCTAGTGGAAAAAAGTATGTCACATAAGGGCCTACGAAGACCCGAAACAAATACACGAAGTGCATTTTCTCTTGCCCTATCGTTAAGGGCACCGATAACCTCGGAATTACCGCTATGTGACATGATTTGCTTATTAATAATAAGCGTCAGTTGCTTGTCAACGGTATCAAAATACTCCGTTATTGATAAACTTCCCTGTCTCAAAATACTCATTTCATTTTCTAACACATAAAGTGGTCTTTTGTCGGCATATATTTGATCCAATCTTGCGATTATAGCTTTAAAATTAAGCACTGTGTTGAAAGATGAAAGAGATGTGTTAGCAGATTCCGTTATTTTGTTTCTAAAGATTCCCATTGCTACATAATATTTTTCAGAACTTGGCTTATAATAGTTCATTGCGAAATGAGCCGCAGATCGCCAAGCAGGGTATGCAGAAGTATCGCCCTTGAATTCCGGAAGGGGCTTTATTAGATCTAAGCTCGCATTATCTGAACTAACGCTAGGATCAATGGCGACCGGTAAATAAGTTTCTACGCTGGGTGGAGCTAAACGATTGAGAGCTTGGGAGATGCGATTAATTTCCTCTGAAAGTCCGTTCCTAACCTCTTCATGACTATTTCTTACTATTTCCAACACTTGTTCACGTGTAACACTCATGTTAGCCAATTTCCTTTATATTTATTATTAAATCTATTTAAAGCACCAAAACCGTATCGCTTTGAACAAAATAGGTCAATGAAAAAATTTGTTTGGAAAGGTTATGCAATTTTATAAGATTTTGAGCACGTAAACGAAAAAAACGACAAGTAATATCACCACAAAATGTTACTTGGGTATTTTTTAAGTATTCAAATTACTACTTAAACAAAATTTTTCGAAAATTAAGAAAAGCACTAGTATTCGAAAAGCGTATCTAATTGTTATTTTATTTCAAAAATTTATATTTATTATCAAAACTTTATTTTCAACTTGAAATAAAAAATTGCCTTCACATAAAAAAAAAGAATCACAACGAGAAATAATCTTGAATAATTACTTACAAAAATTCTTTTTGATAGTCCTTGGAGTTGATTTGATGCGATGTTCTAGTCCATTTAATGGTGATGTCCTGCCGGCTATTCCTCGATTTGGGACTGTACTTTTATTTAGTCATCTTAAGGTTGAAGATTTTTTTTGCGACAGGCCCCGCGTTGGGCGCCAGTTTTTATTCTGGCTTTTACTTAAGCTACGCCTATCAAATTTTTGCCCACCGTTAATCAAAAATAGTTGTTGCTTGTCAATGAAATACCAAGCATAAAAAACATTTTCCAGGAATTTATCTAACGTCGCTTAGCGTGACGTGTGCAAAACCTTTCCAATTCCTGTCATTTCCCACCTTTGCAATCAATGAAGATGGTAAGCCTTGTTGTAGTTACAGCTTCGTTCTCATTCAACTCTTGTTGTTGTCACTCTTACTATTTTTTTTGGTCGCTTAGCGTGCCGTGTGGAAAACCTTTTCATTTGTTGTCATTTACCACCTTCGAAATGAATGAAGATCGTAAGCATTGTTGTGGTTGCAGTTTAGATCTCATTCAACTCTTGTTGTTGTTGTCACTCTTACCACTTTTGAATGAACTTTTATCAATGCGAGCGCGTTTAAGCATAATGAGCATTTAAGCGTGGTAATGAAGAAAGCACACAGTGGCGGTTTTAATAATCCTTACTTAATAAGTTGGGGAAGTTAGCAAGTTCCATTAACTTGTACAAGGAAAAGGCAGACGTCTGAACGTACTCGAAAACATGGAAATCTACAAACAAAAAACATTCGACGGTAGAACAATAAACGAACAGACAAACACTGTTTCCGACACAATATTCGAACCTTTAAAATTGGTGTACAAAAAACAAAGCAACCACTCAGGTACAACAAACACACACGCACCGACAAATAAGCACAAAACAGCAAAAGATCAAAAACAACAAACAAGCAAAAAAGGTCAAACAACAAAAATCACCAACTTTTACCTGCCTCAGTCAACCACAAAAAAACCGATCGATGCAAACCACCCCCGTTTCTGAATGTACACACACAACACATGCACACATACACAAACAGACACCCATGCTGACGTTACCTGCTACCTACTATAAATACAAGACAAACGACCACAATAGATCAGAACGAAAATCGACACTGATGATGGCACAACGCCGAAACCGGTTTGTCTCAAAACCAAATTTGACAAGGGATGACGAAAAATCGTTCCAATATACATCAACTCCACAACAATTTACCGTGACCACTTTTACACAGCTGGGTATTTAATAATCGGTTCCACTCGAACTTAGACTTATTTAATTGCTATTTATAAGATTGCCCACATGGTAGTAGAAAAAGTTTACAACCTCTACAGGTCATAACTCCACAACAATTTACCAATTTACCGCGACCACTTTTACACAGCTGGGTATTCAATGTTCGGTTCCACCCGAACTCAGACTTCCTTTTTTGTTATTTATAAGATTGCCCACATGTTAGTAGAAAAAGTTTAAAACCTCTATAGGTCATAACTCCACAACAATTTACCAAGCTGGGTATTTAATGTTCGGTTCCAAACGAACTTACACTTCCTTCCTTGTTGTTTATAAGATTGCTCCCATGATAGTAGAAAAAGTTTACACCCTCTATAGGTCATAACTCCACAACAATTTACCAATTTACCGCTACCACTTTTACACAGCTGGGTATTTAATGTTCGATTCCACCCAAACTTACGCTTCCTTACTTGTTATTTATAAGATTGCTCACAAGGTAGTGGAAAAGTTTAAAACCTCTATAGGTCATAACTCCACAACAATTTACCAATTTACCGCGACCACTTTTACACAGCTGGGTATTTAATGTTCGATTCCACCCAAACTTACGCTTCCTTACTTGTTATTTATAAGATTGCCCACATGTTAGTAGAAAAAGTTTAAAGCCTCTATAGGTCATAACTCCACAACAATTTACCAATTTACCGCGACCACTTTTACACAGCTGGGTATTTAATGTTCGATTCCACCCAAACTTACACTTCCTTACTTGTTATTTATAAGATTGCCCACATGGTAGTGGAAAAGTTTAAAACCTCTATAGGTCATAACTCCACAACAATTTACCAATTTACCGCGACAACTTTTACACAGCTGAATTTTTAATGTTCGGTTCCACCCGAACTAAGACTTCTTTTTTTGGCATTTATAAGATTACCCACATGGTAGTAGAAAAAGTTTAAAACCTCTATAGGTCATAACCACAACAATTTACCGTGACCACATTTACACAGCTGGGTATTCAATGTTCGGTTCCACCCGAACTAAGACTTCTTTACTTGTTATTTATAAGATTGCCCACATGGTAGTAGACAAAGTTTAAAACCTCTATAGGTCATAGCTCCACAACAATTTACCAATTTACCGCGACAACTTTTACACAGCTGAATTTTTAATGTTCAGTTCCACCCGAACTAAGACTTCTTTTTTTGGTATTTATAAGATTGCCCACATGGTAGTAGAAAAAGCTTAAAACCTGTACAGGTCATAACCACAACAATTTACCAATTTACCGTGACCACATTTACACAGCTGGGTATTCAATGTTCGGTTCCACCCGAACTAAGACTTCTTTACTTGTTATTTATAAGATTGCCCACATGGTAGTAGACAAAGTTTAAAACCTCTATAGGTCATAACTCCACAACAATTTACCGTGACCACATTTACACAGCTGGGTATTCAATGTTCGGTTCCACCCGAACTAAGACTTCTTTACTTGTTATTTATAAGATTGCCCACATGGTAGTAGACAAAGTTTAAAACCTCTATAGGTCATAGCTCCACAACAATTTACCAATTTACCGCGACAACTTTTACACAGCTGAATTTTTAATGTTCAGTTCCACCCGAACTAAGACTTCTTTTTTGGTATTTATAAGATTGCCCACATGGTAGTAGAAAAAGCTTAAAACCTCTACAGGTCATAACCACAACAATTTACCAATTTACCGTGACCACATTTACACAGCTGGGTATTCAATGTTCGGTTCCACCCGAACTAAGACTTCTTTACTTGTTATTTATAAGATTGCCCACATGGTAGTAGACAAAGTTTAAAACCTCTATAGGTCATAACTCCACAACAATTTACCGCGACAACTTTTACACAGCTGGGTATTCAATGTTCGGTTCCACCCGAACTAAGACTTCTTTACTTGTTATTTATAAGATTGCCCACATGGTAGTAGACAAAGTTTAAAACCTCTATAGGTCATAGCTCCACAACAATTTATCAATTTACCGCGACAACTTTTACACAGCTGAATTTTTAATGTTCAGTTCCACCCGAACTAAGACTTCTTTTTTGGTATTTATAAGATTGCCCACATGGTAGTAGAAAAAGCTTAAAACCTCTACAGGTCATAACCACAACAATTTACCAATTTACCGTGACCACTTTTACACAGCTGGGTATTCAATGTTCGGTTCCACCCGAACTCAGACTTCCTTTTTTGTTATTTATAAGATTGCCCACATGTTAGTAGAAAAAGTTTAAAACCTCTATAGGTCATAACTCCACAACAATATACCAAGCTGGGTATTTAATGTTCGGTTCCAAACGAACTTACACTTCCTTCCTTGTTGTTTATAAGATTGCCCCCATGATAGTAGAAAAAGTTTACACCCTCTATAGGTCATAACTCCACAACAACTTACCAATTTACCGCTACCACTTTTACACAGCTGGGTATTTAATGTTCGATTCCACCCAAACTTACGCTTCCGTACTTGTTATTTATAAGATTGCCCACATGTTAGTAGAAAAAGTTTAAAACCTCTATAGGTCATAACTCCACAACAATTTACCAATTACCGAGACCACTTTTACACAGCTGGGTATTCAATGTTCGGTTCCATCCGAACTCAGACTTCCTTTTTTGTTATTTATAAGATTGCCCACATGTTAGTAGAAAAAGTTTAAAACCTCTATAGGTCATAACTCCCCAACAACAATTTACCAATTTACGGCGAAAACTTTTACACAGCTGGGTATTCAATGTTCGGTTCCACCCGAACTAAGACTTCTTTACTTGATATTTATAAGATTGCCCACATGGTAGTAGACAAAGTTTAAAACCTCTATAGGTCATAGCTCCACAACAATTTATCAATTTACCGCGACAACTTTTACACAGCTGAATTTTTAATGTTCAGTTCCACCCGAACTAAGACTTCTTTTTTGGTATTTATAAGATTGCCCACATGGTAGTAGAAAAAGTTTAAAACCTCTACAGGTCATAACCACAACAATTTACCAATTTACCGTGACCACATTTACACAGCTGGGTATTCAATGTTCGGTTCCACCCGAATTAAGACTTCTTTACTTGTTATTTATAAGATTGCCCACATGGTAGTAGACAAAGTTTACAACCTCTACAGGTCATAACTCCACAACAATTTACCAATTTACCGCGACCACTTTTACACAGCTGGGTATTCAATGTTCGGTTCCACCCGAACTCAGACTTCCTTTTTTGTTATTTATAAGATTGCCCACATGTTAGTAGAAAAAGTTTAAAACCTCTATAGGTCATAACTCCACAACAATTTACCAATTTACGGCGAAAACTTTTACACAGCTGGGTATTCAATGTTCGGTTCCACCCGAACTAAGACTTCTTTACTTGTTATTTATAAGATTGCCCACATGGTAGTAGACAAAGTTTACAACCTCTACAGGTCATAACTCCACAACAATTTACCAAGCTGGGTATTTAATGTTCGGTTCCAAACGAACTTACACTTCCTTCCTTGTTGTTTATAAGATTGCCCCCATGATAGTAGAAAAAGTTTACACCCTCTATAGGTCATAACTCCACAACAATTTACCAATTTACCGCTACCACTTTTACACAGCTGGGTATTTAATGTTCGATTCCACCCAAACTTACGCTTCCGTACTTGTTATTTATAAGATTGCCCACATGTTAGTAGAAAAAGTTTAAAACCCCTATAGGTCATAACTCCACAACAATTTACCAATTACCGAGACCACTTTTACACAGCTGGGTACTTAATGTTCGGCTCCAACCGAACTTACACTTCCTTACTTGCTATTTATATGATTGCCCACATGGTAGTAGACAAAGTTTAAAACCTCTATAGGTCATAACTCCACAACAATTTACCAATTTACCGCGACCACTTTTACACAGCTGGGTATTCAATGTTCGGTTCCACCCGAACTCAGACTTCCTTTTTTGTTATTTATAAGATTGCCCACATGGTAGTAGAAAAAGCTTAAAACCTCTATAGGTCATAACTCCTCAACAATTTACCGCGAAAACTTTTACACAGCTGGGTATTTTATGTATGGTTCCAACCGAACTTACCCTTCCTTACTTGTTATTTATAAGAGTGCCCACATGGTAGTAGAAAAAGTTTAAAACCTCTATAGGTCATAACTCCACAACAATTTACCAATTTACCACCAAAACTTTTACACAGCTGAATATTTAATATTCGGTTCCACCCGAACTAAGACTTCCTTTTTTGTTATTTATAAGTTTGCCCACATGGTAGTAAAAAAAGTTTAAAAGCTCTATAGGTCATAACTCCACCACAATTTACCAATCTACCGCGACCACTTTTACACAGCTGGGTATTTAATAATCGGTTCCACCCGAACTTAGACTTATTTACTTGCTATTTATAAGATTGCCCACATGGTAGTAGACAAAGTTTAAAACCTCTATAGGTCATAGCTCCACAACAATTTATCAATTTACCGCGACAACTTTTACACAGCTGAAATTTTAATGTTCAGTTCCACCCGAACTAAGACTTCTTTTTTTGGCATTTATAAGATTGCCCACATGGTAGTAGAAAAAGCTTAAAACCTCTACAGGTCATAACCACAACAATTTACCAATTTACCGTGACCACATTTACACAGCTGGGTATTCAATGTTCGGTTCCACCCGAACTAAGACTTCTTTACTTGTTATTTATAAGATTGCCCACATGATAGTAGACAAAGTTTACAACCTCTACAGGTCATAACTCCACAACAATTTACCAATTTACCGCGCCCACTTTTACACAGCTGGGTATTCAATGTTCGGTTCCACCCGAACTCAGACTTCCTTTTTTGTTATTTATAAGATTGCCCACATGTTAGTAGAAAAAGTTTACACCCTCTATAGGTCATAACTCCACAACAATTTACCAAGCTGGGTATTTAATGTTCTTTTCCAAACGAACTTACACTTCCTTCCTTGTTGTTTATAAGATTGCCCCCATGATAGTAGAAAAAGTTTACACCCTCTATAGGTCATAACTCCACAACAATTTACCAATTTACCGCTACCACTTTTACACAGCTGGGTATTTAATGTTCGATTCCACCCAAACTTACGCTTCCGTACTTGTTATTTATAAGATTGCCCACACGTTAGTAGAAAAAGTTTAAAACCTCTATAGGTCATAACTCCACAACAATTTACCAATTACCGAGACCACTTTTACACAGCTGGGTACTTAATGTTCGGCTCCAACCGAACTTACACTTCCTTACTTGCTATTTATATGATTGCCCACATGGTAGTAGACAAAGTTTAAAACCTCTATAGGTCATAACTCCACAACAATTTACCAATTTACCGCGACCACTTTTACACAGCTGGGTATTCAATGTTCGGTTCCACCCGAACTCAGACTTCCTTTTTTGTTATTTATAAGATTGCCCACATGGTAGTAGAAAAAGCTTAAAACCTCTATAGGTCATAACTCCTCAACAATTTACCGCGAAAACTTTTACACAGCTGGGTATTTTATGTATGGTTCCAACCGAACTTACCCTTCCTTACTTGTTATTTATAAGATTGCCCACATGGTAGTAGAAAAGTTTAAAACCTCTATAGGTCATAACTCCACAACAATTTACCAATTTACCGCGACCACTTTTACACAGCTGGGTATTTAATGTTCGGTTCCACCCGAACTAAGACTTCCTTTTTTGTTATTTATAAGATTGCCCACATGGTAGTAAAAAAAGTTTAAAAGCTCTATAGGTCATAACTCCACCACAATTTACCAATTTACCGCGACCACTTTTACACAGCTGGGTATTTAATAATCGGTTCCACCCGAACTTAGACTTATTTACTTGCTATTTATAAGATTGCCCACATGGTAGTAGAAAAAGTTTAAAACCTCTATAGGTCATAACTCCACAACAATTTACCAATTTACCGCTACCACTTTTACACAGCTGGGTATTTAATGTTCGGTTCAACCCGAATTTATACTTCCTTATTTGTTTTTAATATATTACGCTGTGCCAATCGATGTTCTAATTCTAAGTCAAAACCTTGTATGCGTAACCACCATTTGCATGGCAGTTTTGTTTGCACTACAATCAGTAACAACTTTGATGTGTTTGCTAGACATATAAGGCGAAACCTTTCAAGACTTTCAACTATAGCCAGCGTTTCCACCTCATAACTATGATATTTAAATTTTTCTGTAGTTGTAGATCGCGAATAATAAGCGAAGGGTTTCCAGTCGTTTGCTTCGCTCTGTAAAAGCACATTGAGTGGTATAAAAATGAATGTGTATCATTGTGTCCTATATAGGCGCCCAAAGTACTCAACCGATCTTTATGAAATTTTTACAGTAGATTCCTGAGTTCACTGATTGTACAGGGTGTTTTTTTACAGGTTTGTTTTTCGAATAGAGATAAAACTGGCATTTTGTGGTCAAATCTGGCAACTCTAATGTCATTTATGTTCAGTTTGGTTTGCCATTTCATCATGAACAGGTTGACAAAAGAACAACGCTTGCAAATCGTGCAAATTTATTTCGAAAATAATGGTTCAGTTCGCGAAGTTTACCGTGAGCTCCGTCCATTTTATGGTCGACATAATCGTCCATCAGAGCAATTAATTCGGTTAACCATGGATCGTTTTCGCACTACGTTTACTCTATGTGATAATACGCATCCGCAGAGACGTCGAACAGTGCGCACCGAAGAAACAATTGCCGCTGTAGAGCAAAGTGTTGAAGAGGACCCGAATGAATCGATTCGCCACCGTGCACAGCAATTGGAGCTTTGTCCATCAACTTTATGGAAGATTTTGCGCAAAGATCTTGGCTTGCGACCTTACAAGATCCAGCTTCTGCAAGAATTAAAGCCGCGAGACCATGCAATGCGTCGTGATTTTGGTGTATGGGCCGAAAATGAGATTGATTTCGATGCTGATTTTCATCGCAAAATTTTGTTCAGTGATGAGGCTCATTTTTGGTTGAATGGCTACGTCAACAAGCAAAATTGCCGCATTTGGAGTGAAGAGAATCCACATGAGACCCTTGAAACGCCATTACATCCACAAAAACTGACTGTTTGGTGTGCTCTATGGGCTGGTGGAGTCATTGGGCCATACTTCTTCCGCAATAATGCTGGAGAGGCAGCTACCGTTAATGGAGACCGGTATAGAGCCATGATAACCGACTATTTTGTTCCCGAATTGGATGGCATGAATGTGGATGAGTTGTGGTTCCAACAAGACGGCGCTACATGCCACACAGCGCACGTCACAATCGATTTATTGAAGGAAACATTCGATGAGCGCATAATTTCGCGGAATGGACCTGTCAATTGGCCACCAAGGTCGTGTGATTTGACACCATTGGATTATTTTCTTTGGGGATATGTGAAGTCGCTCGTCTACACCAACAAACCAGAAACGTTAGGGGAATTGGAAGTCAACATTCGTGGCGTTATTGCCGACATACGGCCCCATATGCTCGAAAAAGTGGTTGAAAATTGGACCTGTAGAATTGGCTTTATTCGAGCCAGCCGCGGCGGCCACATGCCCGAAATCATATTTAAACATTAATGGCATAAAATTATCCTTCCAATAAAGCCAAATTGATGGACCTTAAAACGATTTTCTTGTGTTTTATTTCAATTCGAAGTTCTATACCCCTAAAAAAAACACCCTTTATATGTTTTTAGAAAAGTGGGCGGTGCGAAGCTCGAATCTTATATAACATTTTAATCTTGTATAGGCGTCCAAGGTACTAAACCAATCTTTATGAAATTTTCACTTTAGATTCTTGGATTCAATAGTTACAGCATAGGCTATGTATAATGTTGAAAAGCGTAAATAGTATACCTCGTATAATGTTTCGTAATTTTATTTAACACGGCTCTTAAGTTAATAATAGCTGAAATTTGACATTTTGTTCATTTATATGTGGGCGGTGCCACGCCCATTTTCCCAAATTTGAAAACGATCTTCAATAGAATCATCAGGTCATTGTAATGAAATTCTAGCATTCTATCTGCATCAGTGAAGGAGATGTGGCATGTTGCGGTTTCCTAGCTCTCTTTTAGAAAACTTTAGTCTAAAAGTGGGCGTGGGCGTCCACCGATTTTTATTATTCGTGGGCGTACTCTACATGTCTATAGTATACTTCGTATCAGTTTCGTAATTCTATCATACACCGTTTTGAAGTTAATAACAGTCGAATTTAAAATTTTCTTGACTCATAAGTGGGCTGTGCCACTTTCACAAATTTTGCAAAAATCATATAAAGGCTAGGAAAGTTGATGTGACCACCAAAAAATATTATTATACCTGTATCAGTTAATGAGATATGGGCAGTTCAATATTTCTACCTCCTTTACAGATAACTTTTATGCAAACGTAGGCGTGGTTGAAAAGCGATTTCGCTTATTTTCTATGGGTGTATGAATCACAAACATATGTACCTCCTACCAAATTTTGTTATTCTAGCTTAAACGGTCGAAATTTCAAAATTTGTTCACTCATATGTGAGCGGTACCACCCCCATTTTCCAAAAATTTGGTAAAATTGTGAATAGGACAACCAACTTAAAAAACTACCAAGCAGCAAGCTACGAGCAGCTTTCATTATTGAGCTATCTTTTTCAAACGTTTTTCAAAATTTTCGATATCGATTACGCCCATTTCAAATAGCAACCTACCTTGGCCGAAAAGCAACCTGCGTGCCAATTTCATTCAAATATCTCAATTTTTACTCAAGTTATCGTGTCCACGGAGAGATCGACTGACGATCGGACGGACACGTTTTAATTAATTCCTCTGTTCATTCTTAGAACTTTGGTATATGGAACTCCATATCCATCTTTATTGTTTTGTACCGTTACAAACCACCGTTATACGACCAAAACTATAATACCCTGTGTACTAGTACACGCTGGGTATAAAAATGAATGTGTGCGTGTGTGTCTGGCGTCCAAAGTACTAAACCAATCTGTATGAAATTTTTACAGAAGATGCTTGGGTTCACTGGTTACATCATAGGCTATATACAATTTTGGTACAGGGGGCGGTGCCACGCCCCCATGTTATATACAATTTTAATCTTGTATAGGCGTCGAAGGTACTCAACCGATCTTTAAAAAATTTTCACAGTAGATGCTTGGATTCACTGGTTACAGCATAGGTTATATATAATTTCGAAAAGCGTAGATAGTAAACCTCGTATAATGTTTCGTAATTTTATTTAACTCGGTTCTTAAGTTAATAACAACTGAAACCTGATATTTTGTTCATTTATGTGTGGCAGCGCCACGCCCATTTCCAAAATTTAAAAAAAATCTCTTTTTATTGTTGGTTTTATGGTCTGTTCATTTTTACATATTCTTGTAAGTTTAACGAGCTCAAGACCAGGTGGTAATAATTCTTAGTTAATTATTATTATTTTTTATTAGAGGAAAAATAACAGTAATTAACTAGGAATTATTACCAACTGGTCTTAAGCTCGTTAAGCTTACAAAAATATTTTAAAAAAAATTATTAACAAGATCATCAGGTCATTGTAACTACGAAATTTTAGTATTCTATCTGCATCAGTGAAGGAGATATGGCATGTTCTGGCTGCCAACCTCTCTTTTAGAAAACTTTGGTCCAAAAGTAAACGTGGTCGTCCACCGATTTTGACTATAACCCTTGGGCGTACTCTACATGTCTATAGTATGCCTCGTATTAAGTTTCGTAGTTCTATCTTATATCGTTCTGAAGTTATTAACAGTCGAATTTGAAATTTGCTTGACTCATAAGTGGCCGGTGCCACGCCCCCTTTCCAAAAATGAAAAATAATATAAAGAAAAAGAAAATTGATGTAAGTACCAAATTATATTATTATACCTGTATCAACTAATTAGATATGGGCAGTTCAATATTTTTACCTCCTTTCCATATAACTTTCATGAGTGGGTGCATTTATCACGAAATTTCGTTATACTAGAGTTAACGGGTCTGAAGTTATAGAGTCAAAATTTGAAAATTTCTTCACTCATATGAGGGCGGTGCCACACCCCTTTTCCAAAAATTTTATAAAATCGTCAATGTTACAACCAAATTAAGAAATCTAGCAAATTTCATCATTAAAGCTCCTTTTATTATTGAATTAACCGATTTTATACCTTTCTCGAAATTTTCAATATCGAAAAAAGGGTCGTGGTTATGGTTCGATTTCGCCCATTTCAATTAGCAACCTACCTTGGCCGGAAAGCAACCTGTGTGCCAAATTTCATTCAAATATCTCAATTTTTTCTCAAGTTATCGTGCCCACGGGCGGACTGACATGTCTCAATGGATTCCTCTGTTCATTCTAAGAACTTTGACAAATGGAACTCCATATCTATCTCTATTATTTTGTACCGTTACAAACCACCGCTATATGACCAAACCTATAATACCCTGTGTACTAGTATACGCTGGGTTTAAAAATTAATGTGTGTCTGTGTGTCTGGCGTCCAAAGTACTTAACCGATCTGTATGAAATTTTGCGCAGTAGATTCTTGGATTTACTCGTTCCAGCATAGGCTATATGTAATGTTGAAAAGCGAAATTAGTATACCTCGTATCATGTTTTGTAATTTTATTTTACACTGTTCTGAAGTTAATATTAGCTGAAATTTGACATTTTGCTAATTTATATGTGGGCGGAGCCACTCCCATTTTCCAAAGATTTCAATTTTTACTCAATTTAGTTACTTACTAATTATTGACCCGCATAGCTTTTTAATTTAAAATCCGAGGAAAACATTTAACGTGCCTTACGGAACAAACATACAATAACGAAAACACTGTCCATCATATTTAAATTTAAAGTCTTTTTTTTGCGTCTAACTATTTAAACGCTGTGATAAAATTTACTCTAGAGCATACATGGCTCAAAATAACCTGATCTTTTCACCAGAATTTTGTTTACTTATTGTTACTCAATTTTTGTTAAACGATATTCCACACTCTGAGACACTGGAAGATCTTGCCGAGGTAAATACTTATATTTTATATGCATATCTATTTATGAGAATACACAACGGCAGTGGAGATGCAATGAGTCGAGCAGTATACGAGTGCAAGCATATCACTCAGTGGAATATTAGTGAATCAGTACGAGCAATGTGTTTTAATATCATAAGTTCGAATACGGGATCAAAAATTGGAGCTTGCAATGTATTGCAGAGACTACTAAAAAGAAAATTACTCAATCTCGCTTGTAGGCACCACGTTTTTGAAATTGTTATCGAAGCCGTATTTTCGGTGGGTTTTGGGCCATCTCTGGCCCATGATTCAATTACAAGAAGGTTAGATCTCTAGCTGACGTTTACTTTTGGCACTTCCATTTTTTGGGTATAGTATTTTTTTCATTTGTCGAGGAAATGGTAGAGCAAAATCAAAATAGTAGGAAATTAGTAGTAATACATTTTGTAAGGTCAACTAAATACAAAATCAAAACATGTCATCCCATACTATCACTGTATAAATCGTTGTAAATTTTCTCTATAATCAATTAAAAAACAGTAAAAAACGGTCACTGTCAAACAAAAATTTAAATAAATATATATGTGCAGAATCATGAATGTTCTAAAATGATAATGTTGGTAAAACAAGATTAAAAGTTTGATTTCGGCTCATTCGGTTTACATGGACCGCAAAATATTGTGGTTTTGGTGTAAGCATGATGCCAGAAATTTTCGTCAAACCTAGAACCTTCAATGGCTAATACAGTAAACTTATCAACTCAAACTCTGAATAATTGCACTTTAGTGCTTCTGACTATAGGACTATGTTTTTTAATAATAATGACAAATTGACTAGATGCATATTTTTTGGAAACTTTTCAGGGCATAACGACAAACGGACATAGCATACCAAGTGGATAGTAAAGTGATAAGTTTCAATAAGATAGGATGGGCTCCTATTATTCATGCAAACTTAAAACAGAAGTTGACTTAAAACTGTTGCTCTATACATAAGTTAAGCTAGAACCCATTATCAAACCCAGAAAATAGAAATAAAGTTTTGTTAAAAACAAGACTTCGAATCACATAAGGAGCAGCTTTGAAGTCACGATTGAAGTAATTATATAAGTATGCAGGTACAATTGAAAGACAGCCATTGCTACATTCACTACACCCTTAAAAGCCGATCTAAATAATAGTGCAAATTAATATATTTTCCGAAACCAACTTATTTAAAATTTTTGTATTATATTACATTTTTAACTACTATTTTTATTTAATTGCTGATACTGAAGCTATTCGGGTAGAAATCAACAAATTTGCTTTGAGAATGCTGCAATCCTCGCAACCTCAAAATTACAACAAAGAGCTACTTGAGCTTGTTTTAGTTTTCACTGGCTACATAAAAAACCTTAAATTTAGAAGGCGGATGGCGAAAGCTATTTATGTTCCAAAAAATTTATCTTTTTCAAAATGAATTTACTTTGACAAAAGCTGAGAAAGTATCAGTGACGCGAATTATTGTCTTCATAGTATCAGTTTACGTATTTGGAAAGTACAAAGCTAAATTTGTTATTCAAGCACCAAAGAATGATTTGATTTTCTTAAAAATTTAGATCAGTTTAAACGATTTGACGAAAATGTAGCAAACGTAGCCATAAAAAAGTTTGCTTTACATTTATGGTATCTTTCTGAAGAAACTATATGCCTTGCATTATTCGATGACAATGTTGCATCTTCAATGAATGTAAGCCATGAAAGGAGGCACGTAAAAGATTTTGAGAAAAAAATTGGAAAGGTTGGAGCAAATATAAATGTTGAAAGAATCAAAGAGCTTTAGCTAGAGGATTTCGTTACAGAAAATAGCTCAACATTTTTTTCTATACTTGGCTTTGAAGACGTCTTATTTCTGAAGCCTAATGTAGCAGAATGGGAAAATAATTAGAATTTTGGCAAATTAAAAGTACTAATCGGCAGTTTAAAAGTAGTCAACGACGTAGCAGAGAGGGGAGTCGCTCTTGCTCAAGAGTACAGCAATTCCATAACTACAAACGAAAATCAACAACGAGCCTTGTTTTTAACTGTAAGCGAGCATACAAAAAGGTTGACAGCTGTAAAAAAAAGTAGTGTAATGAGGATATTGAAATAATTTGTAAATGCTACCCAAAATTATTAAGTGTATGCAAATAGGTAAAGTGGTACTTGTGTTATTTTAACTGTTTGTGTTTTTCCAACCATAAAAGGCTTGGCGTGATGCATTTCCCAGTCATTTTAGATCTAGCATTTTGAATGTAGAAAGTGAAATAAAATACAAGTGCACGCAGCTCTTTGATTTTATTTCGTTGCTGCGAAGAAAATTTGTTGGTTTCTTCACTTATACACATAGTTGTTTTCTCAATTTTTACATCACTTAAGAAGAAATTTGAAAAGCTGAGAGCATCAATAGTGGAAGAGCTGAAAGTGTCAATTGTCAAACAGTTGACAGAAGAATTAAAAAAAAGTGAAGAGCGCATCATGCAGAAATTTGGTGAGTTGGCTGCTGAAAATGCAAACTTGAAGAGTTCGATCGCTGCAATTGAGAAGAGAGTGGGTGCAGTTGAAAACGCGTAAGCTGACGTTCTCTTATTAAGAAGTGAGCTGATTGCTGCCCAGGGTCATATTAATGCTCTTGAAACCAATGCGATTGCCACTGATTTAATTATCACTGGCGTTCCGCAAACAGCAAGTGAATGTCTTTCTGAGTTGCTTACAAAAATTTGCATAGTCCGTGTTCAAACAGAGAAACTCTGAGTTGCTTTTATCGGCAATTCTCTTTTGGTGTTGCACAAGTGTTTCGGATGTTGTTCAAACACGGAAAGGAATTGCTTTGGTGGATTATGTTTTGTACTGACATTCTCTCAATACATACATATGTACTAAGAAATTTTTTACTGCGTTGTACGAATATTTTGAATGAAAAAATATGTTTTAGCTCAAATTAATATAATTGTATTATTTTCTTGGAAATTAACATTGAAAATCTGTTGATACAATTACTTTTATGTCGTTTATTAATATGTGTGCATGCGAATGTGAAAAAAGGTATGAAGGAAAATGTCAAAATTGAACTGCGCCCAACATAACATAATTGAGACGAACGGGAACACAAAGCGTGTTTCGCGAGCACAAGCAACTCGGTACCCGTCCCCTTCCATCGTCGCTCTCTCTCCCACAAAAAGCAAAACCGCAACTAATTGACGTCAATTTGTATCTGTATTTGAACACGGACATAGCGGCTGAGCACAAAACACCTCCACTTCGCGATGCGTTTCGACTGCGAAATAGAGGAAGCGGCAACGCACAACAAAAGCCCAACAATTCCCTTCCCATCGTTATTAAGCTCTTCTCTGCAGATGACCGCAACCTGTTGCTTAAATCTGTCGCTGCTTTTTGTAAGTCAAAAAAAAGGAGAACGCTGACCCTCTCTGATATTTATCTGCCGGGCTATGAATCAGTAAACGTTTATGAAAGTCTGACTAGAAAATTGCGTGAGGTGATAACACATGCCTCTATAGCTGCCTGGCGACACGCAAGCATATGCTGCTGGTAGCCATAGCAACGGGTGGTTACCATAGCAATCGGCGCGAACGACGGGTAGTCGTGCTCACACGTACTTGTTGTCGGCTTTCGTTGATGAAAATCAAAAATTTTAGATTTTTTCGCTTGACAGCTGGTCTATTTGATCGTTGCCAACGTGTTTGACAAGCATTAGTGTGTTAGTTTTGTGAGAACGTGAAATGAGCAAGCTCGCGGAAGAAAAAGATTTTACGTTGCGGTTTATTGAAACCTACGAGTGCATGATGCTTTTCACTCTTTTAAGAGGTTTTCATGCGTAAACTGTTTACGTTTTGCATGCAAACTTTTCATCCAGAATTTTCTTTTTTTAATTTTTTTCTTTTTTTGCGCCAAAACAACTGCAGTTACAAGCAAACAAAATCGTCATCCGATGACATGTTTACGTCCGCACGCTACGAATTTTCAATACAAATGGCGCTTGATGCTTGTATGGTGGCCGGGCAAACGACAATCACCCGATTACGCACACAACCACCCGTTGCTATGGCTACCAGCAGCATATGCTTGCGTGTCGCCAGGCAGCTTATGCTTGGATGGCAAAAGAAGCTATCGTCTGTGTTTTCCGTTCGCGGCAGAGTTTTTGTTCGGCTGAAGAGTGGCGAAGAGCCGAAATTGGTGAGCAGCATAGCCGAGGTGAATGCTGTTATTGGAGTTTGAGCGCAGTATTAATATATAATTAAATATGTATAAATATATGTTAATATTAAGTTGTGACTGCTTGCTTGACTCGTGTTCTAAAACTTTTTCTTCTTTTTTAAATCTCTTAACTTACACTTACTCTACTCTTTATTTGTTTCTATATCTCAATCTGATTTTTCTCACTTTTTTCTCTTCTTCATTATCATTCTGCCTATATTTTCTTAACATTGTATTTTTCTGCAGTCATAATTATTTGTATCACTGGTATGTTTTTTATGTAATTCATTCCTTTTGTAATCCTTCCATCACCATATGATGGGCTCAACCCCCTGTAGGAAATCTGCCTTCAGCATTAACGATAACCAAAAGGCATTAATAGAAGTTTTTTGTATGCAACATATTGGGCTAAATGTAGTGCACTTCAATGATCGTAGCTTAAATAATGAGCTAGACTATGTTAGGGATATTTTTTCTGATTCGAATGTTCATATTATTTGTGTCTCCTGGTTCTCTAGTGACATTCCTGATGTTTACTACAGTATCCCTAGCTATAGTCTCACACGCGTTGACAGAACGGCAAAGAAGGGCGGAGGTGTCGCTATTTATTGCAAATCCAATTTGAAGATTAATGTATTAGCAAAATCAACTAACACTGACACGGAGTTCCTCATAGTCGAAATATTTGACAATGCTACAAAAGTACTACTATCTTGTATGTACAACCCCCATTGGTCTTTTTTGCTAGATTCGTTTTTTGCCGAATTATCTCCGTTTTTTATTGATTTCCCACGTTTTCTTATTTGTGGAAACTTTAACGTCAATCTTTTATGTAACGATTCCTGCACTAGCAAACTTCTTGATCATGTGGCAGCCGCAGGTCTAACCGTAGTTAACAATAATGCATTTACAAGATTTGCTCATAACTCGACTCCAAGTCTGCTAGATTTCATTATCACGTCAAGTCCTGATCACATTCGCAAATTTGATCAAATTAGCTTTATTTCCGCTCAAACGCAAACGTCAAGCTGTGTAGTACTGTTTATATTTTTCTCTGTTATTATATTTAATAAATTAATGATATCTTTGATATTTTAAAGTTATAATTAAAGTGGATAGAGTTAAATACTTAATGTGCTTCACTACTTGGTGTGAAAAGTGTTAAAAAGTTTCAATAGTTATTCATTATTATAAATTCATTTTGTTGAATTTGTGTGTGCCGAGTTTTTTGCATATTTTATTTGTTGCTATTGATAGGCTTTATTTCATATAGCAATTGTTGTTGTGCTCTGACTTGCTCTTCTTATTTCTTTTTCGTTACAGCTGTTTTGCGGGGTTTTTTAAACGTCAGATACAGTGTGTTTAAAACTGTTCGCTCAGTACTGTGTCACTTAAATTGTCATGGTTGTTTTTTCTTTAATCCGCTAAATTTTTTCTAACTTATAATTTTTCTTATAAATTTATATAAGTATTTATACGAAAATGTCGTGCATGATAGCAAACTGCCAGGTAAAAAGCGAGTCCGAACGCTTTGTGGCATGCTGGTTGTGTGATGGACTTGCCCACGGCAAGTGCACTGGGTTAACCGGTAGAATAGCTGACCTGCTTAACGAAGGAAAAGGCCTACGCTGGTCTTGTTCCAAATGCCGGTCGACAGAAGTTGATCTCTGTAAAATCTTTAGGCATATCAGAAACGGGTTTTCTGAAATAAGCAAAGATTTTTCATTGCTGACCGAAAAATTCCAAAAATATGAAAATATTTTCAAAACCTTGGAAACTTTGGAGAATTCGCCTCATTAGGAATGCCCTGATAATCGCAAAAACAAGCGCAGGCGTACGAATGATCGGCCTACTACCTCAACAGTGCCGAATTTGCCTCAACCCCTTGAACTTATCGATTTGGCTTCTCCAATTCCTAGTACGGTTGTCCGAGCAACGTCGAAGAACGCCCCTTCAAAAACGTCCACTAGGAAAAACCCGGAACCTCCAACTATTGCAATGGAGTCTGAACCAATCGTTGGTAAGCTGGTTGTGGTTCTTCGCAAAAAATCTATTTTTGTGTCTAGGTTCCATCCAGACACTACCGAGGATGATCTGATGTACCATATTTCTAAGTTAAAGATCAAAGCGTAACTGTTAAAAAATTTAATTTCACATATCAACGAAGTATGTCTTCGTTTAAGATTGATGTATCTGGGAAAGATTTCGATACTCTTTTGGACAGCTCTTTTTGGCCTCCCGGAGCTCTTGTGCGGGAGTTTGAATACAGACCGAATAGGAATGTTCAAAATGTAGGGAAAATTTCTCGTAATAACGTTGAGTCAAAAAACTGAGCACTAAATCCGTGAATATCTTTTATCAAAATGTCAGAGGTTTAAATACCAAATTAACTGATCTCTTTTTGAAATCTTTTCGTTGTAAATATAACATAATTGCTTTTACCGAAACTTGGCTAAAACCTCATGTTTTCAATTCAAAGTTTCTTTGTAATGAATATCAAGTATATAGAAATGATCGCTTGAACAGAGTCGGGGGTGGTGTTCTACTTGCCGTTCATTCCTCCATCCCTTCAGAAGAGGTTAATATTCCTAACATCGTACTTATATGTTTGCTACATCCCCCCAGCATCAGATTTTTCAGTCTACATGCAACATGTCTCTCTGCTCAAAACGGTTAACTTTATGACTAAAGCTTCAGATTCAATTATTGTTTTGGGTGATTTTAATTTACCTCATATATCGTGGAACATATCTGATGGTAACATTATTCCAAATCCGTGCAAACTGGGGTACAATGACTTTTTAGATGGAATTTCCGATCTTTGCCTTATTCAAATAAATGTTACCGTTAACAAGTTTGATAAAGTCTTAGATTTATTGTATGTTAATGATATAAAGGCGGCCGCCGTGGTGTGAAGGTAGTGTTGCCGGCCTACCACACCGAAGGTCCATGGTTCGAGCCCTGGTACAGGTAACATCAAAAGTGATTTGAAAAAAGTTTTTCAAAACGGGGTCGCCCCTCGGCAGTGGTTTGGCAAACTCTCCGAGTGTATTTCTGCCATGACAGGCTTCTCAGCAAAAATTCGTCTCCTTTGTAGATGCCGTTCGGAGTCGGCAAAAAACTGTAGGTCCCACCAATTTGTAGGGAAAATTCAAAAATCGGCACACCACAAATTGGAAGAGAAGCTTGGCGCAAAAATCTCTTTGGAGGTTTATGATGATATACCTGTTGTATATCGCGCCATAGAGATAGAGAGATAATGATATAAACCAATTTTCTGTAAATCGTTGTGATCCGTTGGTTTTACCAGAAGACCTTTACCATCCTTCTATGGAAATAGTCTACGAAACCATAAGTAATGGACAAGCACTCAATGCTACCCATGTAGTAGCTTTGATTTTAACTTTTCCAAAGCAAACTACAAGAAATTAAATAAAGAACTGTCTAAATTAACTTGGCCTGAATTTGGTTGTGATATCGATCTAAACGTCTCACATTTCAATCAAACTATTTACTGCCTATTTGAGAAGTTTATTCCCAAACGTAAATTAACTTATGATCATCCTACGCAAGCTTGGTTTACTAAAGAGCTTAAGGCTCTTAAAAATAGGAAAACGCGATCATTTAATTTATATAAGAAATCTGGATTAAATAAACATTACTTACTGTATTCCAGTCTACGTCAGAAGTACATAGATTTAAATAAAAAGTGCTATAAAGCTTATATCTCTAAAACCAAAAGAGACATTATTCTCAATCCAAAGTCATTTTATGGTTTCGTAAATTCTAAACGTAAAGTATCAGGGTTTCCCTCAGCCATGAAATATCAAGACATTATATCTAGCGATAATCAATATATCGCAAATTTTTTTGCTCAATTTTTCACTTCTAGCTATTCTGCTGTCACCAATTCAAACTTTCAAAACTATCCTTATAAGCTACACGGGACAAATTCAATTAATTCACCAATTATATGCGCCAAAGATGTTCTAATTTACCTTAAAACCTTAAAAGAATCTGTTTAATACGGCCCTGATAGGATTCCTACACGTTTCTTGAAAAAGTGTGCGAACCATATTTACCAACCCCTTACCAATTTGTTCAATCTATCACTAAAGTGTGGTGTTTTTCCAACAGCGTGGAAAGAATCGTTTCTTCTACCGCTGCATAAAAGTGGGAGTAGGTCTTCTATAGAGAACTATCGTGGCATCGCAAAGCTTTCTGCCATCCCAAAATTGTTTGAAGCTATTGTTACAAATCAACTTATGGGTCCGATCTCTACTTTGATAGCTGACTGCCAACACGGGTTCAGCAAGGGAAAGTCCACAGTTACGAATTTACTTGAGTTTACCAGTCATGTCTCAAATGCCTTTAGAAAAAATCTGCATACCGACGTTATATATGCCAATTTCAGCAAAGCTTTTGACAAAGTGTGTCACTCATTACTTATTCATAAACTCGATCAGTTGGGCTTCCAGCCGGGTCTCAATCGCTCGATCTCTTCTTACTTTAGTGACAGGACACAAAGAGTAATGTTTAAAAATTTAGTATCCGATGTCATTTATGTCTCTTCGGGGGTTCCTCAAGGAAGCCCTCTTGGCCCGATTCTGTCCTTGTTGTGTATAAATGATATTTCTACAATAATAAAATTTTCAAAAATGTTAATGTATGCCGACGACGTAAAGCTTTTCATGTCATTCGCGTCATTTGAAGACAGAAATAAGCTACAATCAGATCTAGATGCACTAGTTACTTGGCGCGATTTAAATTATATGCCACTTAACCTTAAAAATGTAAACACATGGGTTTTTCGCGTGGAATTTCTCAGCCGGCTTCCTATACAATTAAAAATTATAGTCTTGAGCAAGTGTATGATTTTGTTGACCTGGGGGTTACTATGGACTATAAACTCAGTTTCAACCGTCATATTAACACAACAGTCAATAAGGCTAGAGGTGTTCTAGCATTCGTTAAACGATGGTCTAAAGAATTTAGCGACCCTTATGTAACTAAAGCCCTCTTCACTACATTAGTCAGACCGATACTTGAATATGGTTCTATAATTTGGAACCCGCGTTACCAGGTTCATGTAGATCGCCTTGAATCAGTTCAAAAACAATTTTTACTATTTGCCTTAAGAGATTTTCATTGGGATCCCTCGTACAATCTGCCACCCTATACCAATCGTTTAAAACTCATTAATCTACACACACTTTCTAGTCGGAGGGAAATGCTTGGAATTATTTTTATGATTAAATTGCTAAATGGTTCACTATCAAGCCTATTTCTTCTAAGTGAAGTGAACTTCAATGTACCGTCTCGTCCTTCAAGGCATTTTAAACCTCTAGTCTTAAAACAGTGCCGAACCAATTTTCAGTTAAATGAGCCTTTTCGCTGTTTGTGTCAAGATTATAACTCTCTTTCTGGTAGATTTGATATTTCAGACTCGCTTTTCAGCATAAAAAAATCAATTCTTTCTATCCTAAATTCATAGCTACTAATTGTTTTTTATTTTTTGACTTCTATTTTAACTTTTAACAATAATTTTATTCTGTTAACTAGTTATTTCTTAATGTATAATCTATCCTATATCTACTTTACTTAGCTGATGAGGTTTTCTCTGTAGCTGAGCAGTTTTAGATCTCGACGATTAACAAACCAAAGCCTTTCAACGACTCGGCACGAACGAATAACCCGTGCGCTATGCGGATGCGCCCCTCGCGCCGGTCGGGCGGGATATGGTGGGTAATCCATTGGGAATTATTATTATTATTATTATTATCATGACCTAATTTTTTGCACACTTGATGTTACGCTTAATTGTTCAGCTGAGTCTGTTACTTCTGTTTTTCGTGATTTTAGGTCTCTGAATATTGATGAATTGTTTGCAGATCTGTGTAATGTCGATTGGACCCCATGTTGGTACATGACCACGGTTGATGAGAAGCTTGCATTTTTAAATAACATCTTGCGCGAACAATTTGATATACACGTCCCTTTACGTGAAGTCCGAATTAAAAATAACTCTTGCCCCTGGTTCAACAGCAAAGTTAGATCTGCTATAAAACTGCGTAACAGGCTGTATTCTAAGTGGAAAAATGCAAACTCTGAAACTGCTTGGTCGCAGAATAAAAATGCACGTAACAAAGCCACCTACATAATTAGGAAAGCCAAGCAGATGTATTGTGAGAGAAAGTTAAATCCGTCACTTCCATCTAAAGGCTTGTGGCGCAACTCGAAGAACTTAAACATTCATGGAAAGCAGAGGACCGAGTGTCAGGTTGACCCTAATACCCTGAATGACTATTTTAATTCAATTCTGTGCAGTGTGTGAAAAAGATGTATTCGAATCCATTATGCGCATCAAATCCGCTGCCATTGGGGAGGATGGGATATCCTTGAAATTTGTGAGACTTGTACTGCCATTTATTTTAGGACCGCTCACACACATTATCAACCATTGCTTCACTACATCGTGTTTCCCAACGGAGTGGAAAAATGTCCTGATTGTTCCTGTCGCCAAAATAAAAAATAATGCCATCGAGCCTTGTGATTATAGACCTATCAGCATTATTCCAGCCTTCGCTAAAGTGTGTGGGTCCTTGATGGCAGCTCAAATTTCGTCTTTTGTTCAAGCGAATAGTCTGTTAAGCCCTCTGCAGTCTGGATGCCGACCTAAGCACAGCTGCTCTACAGCTATGTTTAAAATACTGGATGACATTAGAATCAAGTTTGATAATGGTAAGTTAACTCTCCTCTGTCTCCTGGATTTTTCCAAAGCATTTGACATGGTAAGCCACAGTCTTTTATGTGAGAAACTTAAATATTACTTTGGATTTTCTGATAGCTCGGTCAAGCCTATGACTAGCTACCTCGATTGAAGGACTCAAAAAGTGGTATGCAAAAGATCTGCATCTAGATCTTCTGTTGTTTCCCTGTGGTGTGCCGCAAGGCTCTGTACTTGGTCCACTTCTCTTCAGTCTTTTTGTCAACGATGTGTTCTCTAGGTGTCAGTATGTTAATGCCCATGCTTATGCTGATGACATTCAATTGTATTTGTCAAGTCCAAGTTTGTGCTTCAAAATGAATAGTGACTTGTCTGCTATTTCGAAATGGGCTTATAAAAACCAGCTCTGCTTGAATGCTAAAAAGTTATACGTTTTGCCCATTAGTAATAATATTATCCATACTGAAGATATTCCTCAGCTGTTCGTTAGTAACAATGTCCTTTCGTTTACTGATAAGATAAAAAATTTGGGCTTTGTGATTAATTCTAAGTTAAGCTGTGCCGATCACATCTCATCATCAAGGTAGCGCAAACTTCTAGGATGCAGTATATTTGAGTACATTGCTGCTAGAAATTGTATTTTTGTTTATAAGCTCATCGAATTTAAAACACCGCAGTACCTCTTTGAAAAACTTAAATTTCCCAAATCCAGTAGGACCCACAATTTAATTATTCCCAGATATTTCTAATTGTCCTCTTCGAGGCTATTCTTTGTAAATGCTGTAAGGCTTTGGAACTCTATTCCTGATTCTCTTAAGGGTACTTTGAGTAGGAGCAATTACAGGGGAGTGATTCATGATTACTTCAGTTCAGTGAGCTTAATCTGATTGCAAAACCACTACCTATCCCTCTTTTCATCATTCTTATTTCTCTATATATTAGCAACAACAAATTCTACTACTTATATTTATTCAAACTACTGATGTTACTTTATAATATGTAATTAATTTTATAATATAAGTTGTATTGTCTTTGTAATCTGAAGCCGTCGATGTGCTATAAAAGGCCCTGTCTTACAGTCACAACCTCTGTTATATAAATAAATAAATAAATAAGCTCATTATGTTGTAACACTCAGTTAACTGTTTTGTATGAATTGTAAGTTATAATTTTGGGACGAATTTGATGAGCCTTCTACTATTTCTTCCTGGGTTCGATCACTATAACGTCAAATAAACACACGCACAAAAAGTGTAAATAATATCTAGTTTTATTTACTAGAAATAAACACAATACAAATTTACGAGTTAGGTAACTCCACAGTAAGTTCACTTTACTTTTAAATCTAAAGAATGACGAAGGACAGTGTTTTCGTTGTTGTACGGTTGTTCCTCAAGGCACGTTAAATGTTCTCCTCGTATTTTAAATTAAGAAGTTATGCGGGTCAATAGTTAGTAAGTTACTAAATTTCGCTAACGAGCTTTTGGTTATTAACTAAAGTGGCAAACTTTTTCGATCAAATTTGACACTGATCAATTTCATGGTGTTCAGGGATTCCATGTGCCCAATTTCAGGTATTTATATCAATATTTGTAGAAAATATGTAATAATTAATACGATGATGTTTTTTTGGTGAATGATTTGATAAAAATCGAAAATCGTGTGGTGCACCACGTAAATAATCACCGATTTCTCCAACATTTTCAGGAACATGTTTTTTCGTAATGATTTTTGAAGCCTTTTAACAGTTCAAAAAAAAATGGTATTTTGAATCACTCTAATATATAGGTATCAAATTAAAGGAGTTCAAGAAAGCTGATCGCAGGAATTATGCCAACATTTTTAAATTGTAAACAAAATTTACTATATCATAAAATGCGTGGAATACATAAGCACAACAAAAAACAAAAAAAAAGAATTTATGCAATCTAGTAAATAGGTAATTTTCAATTAAATAAAGAAAAAAGAAGGTAGTTCCATTGTTAAATCTCAGTCGCCAAGTTAGTCACCTGACAATTAAAATTTTATGACAATTTGGACTACCAGTTCCATTAAAAAAAGTTGTTTGGGTCGTTTTATTTGCTTGTAAATAAAATTGTTGAATTTTGTGTATTCTGAAAAACTTTTGCATACTTCAATGGTAAGAGATGTATGAAAAGGAAATATGAGCTGTTTATTTCAATAAAAAAAAAAACATTTATGCAAGACGGAAAAATTCACCGGGACGGATGTTCTGATTTTGATCAAGGATATCAATTTATGATAGACAAATGGAAATTTGGTAGTGGGTTCCCAATGAAAATCAGCGAACCAAGGTAAATCCCGTACCAAAGAATATTGAGGCTCAGCTCATAATCAGCTTATTCAACGCTCAAACAGTGTATGTTCTTAGCCAGCAGCGACCCATCTAAAAGACCGATCCACTAATACTCGGCGTGTCAAAAATTCTCGAAACGCCTCTACATATCATCAAGACAAGAGCTCAAAGATGGACCGTGAGCTATTAATTTTTGTATCCACTTAAACCATCAACTTTTCATTTGATAACCTGAACCACCAAACAAAGCAGTTATCTTTGCAATAAATCCTATTAATTCAGTGACCGCTTTTAAAAACCAACTCCTCCGTTACACTCTTTGTCACTACACCTGAAGAAGTTGCACTAGAACTTACCATCGGCCTTTACGACATTTTAATCCCAACAAACAAAACAATGTACCGAAATTACTCCGTTTTATCTGACCAAGGATCTTTTCATTATAACCCTGTACCAATAATCGATTTTTTAACTAAAAAATTAAGTAAGGTTTGACAACCAATACATAACAATGGGACTGCCTCCTTTTTTATACCATGGTTAGAAGCATTTTTTTGTAACGGTATAAAATAGTGGAGATAGATATAGAGTTCCATATAGCAAAGTTCTTAGAATGAACAGAGAAATTGATTAAGACATGTCCGTCCGTCCGCTGCTGTTCAAAATTGGCGAAATCGAACTATAACCACGCCTTTTTTTCTGATATCGAAAATTTCGAAAAACGTTTAGAATGAGATAGTTCAATGATGAAATTTAGTAGCTTTGTTATATTGTTCATTCACATATGGTTGAACAAATTTTCAAACTTCGATTGTTAATAACTCCAGAACCCTTTATGCTACAATAACGAAACTTAGTAGGATGTATACTATTGTTGTGATACATACACTAATAGAAAATAGGCGAAATCGCTTTTCGACCAGGCCTACTTTTTCATAAAAGTTATCTGAAAAGGAGGAAGAAAGCACCGGCCGTATCTCATTGACTGATAGAGGCTTTAGGCGTGGCACAGCCCACTTATGAGTCAAGCAATTTTTACATTCGATTGTTAATAACTTCAGAACCGTTTACGATAGAATGACGAAACTTGATACGGGGTATACTATGGATATTACTCATCGTATCTCTGAAATCCTGTGAGACATGAAACTTATTCACATCACTTCTTGCAGCAGTCATAAGCACCTTTCGCTTGTTACCCATGTTGTACTAACACATTTTGGGTCACCTTGGTCCACATATAGAGGATATCTCAGAAACTGCTATTATTGAAATAGTTTATATCTAAATTTGTAAGTTAAATGTCTAGAAATGCAATGCTTCCACTCAACAGTTTTAAGTGATGCGCGATCCAACATACTGTGGCGAATATTCACAAGCACGTAGCATCCCTAACTTAACAACACGCTCACCACTAGTTTAACACAACCAATCATCGAATTCTTCGCAATACAGACAAATTTTCAAAACTGCTGATTTGGATTCTAATAATAATAATGATCCTTTTTATTAACCCATTAGTGCCCAGAATGATCCAGATGAGCTATGAACATGAAATTTCAAATATAGTATTTATTTGATCGTACAAGCAATATGTGAAAGAATTCAGCTTGTATCTCTGCAGGTTTTGGAGTTATGAGCCATTACTTCTGTGTAACAGTGTGCACTACTGAATATGTTTTCACCGCCTACTGCAAGTGAAAAAAAACATGTTTTATTCAAGTTTCAGTAACAATTCACTGCTTTGTTGTATTTTGCATATTTATGAAGAGGATTACGATGATTAGATCCTTGGTACATCTCGAAACCTATCAAATAACCGAAGGAGTATTAGGCTCCATATATTGTAGCCAAATCTTAACGGCTTACCTCGGATGAATTGTTTACAGCCATGCTGGCCATAATATTCCACCATTGATTTATCGTATGACAAACATCTTTCCGGGTGAAAATGTTTCAAAAAACGCTGTTTCAATGCATCCGTATATGGCCGCAACTTCCATATTTTATCACTGATTTGCTGTTGACCATTATCTACAAAATGGATAGAGCGAAATATTATGTCAAAGCATCACTAATCATTACGTTTAGAAAATTTGTTTCGTTTTACCAATATCGTCTTCTGTTTGGAACATAAGAATAACCAGTGACCATAAGTATTCCTATAAAAACGCGCATTTCTTCAGCAACAGTGTTTGGATTGGCCATACCAGAATATACAGCATAGCTATTACTTTCTTTGCAAACCATATTTATAAGCTCATCATCGAAAAATTTTTCAAATTGCTAATAGGGCGAAAGGTTACCACAATCTACATAGTTGGGCTTAGGGAAAATATTGGGATGTCCCATATAATAATCATCTACCCACTCAACATCTGGCTCGGAGCGTGCCTTAGTTTTTTTTATTTTGTTTTCCTTGTTTTTTCTGACGTTTTCTTAGTTTTTTCTTGCGTGAAATCGTTTTTGAACCTGCTGACAGTGTGCCATGTGCTGGTCGTGAAGATGCTTTGTCACGAGAAATTCTAGTTGGCGTTTTTCCAATTGCATATTAGAGGCTGTGGAATCCAAAGTTGGAGTTGTGGCATTTGATCTTAAAAGATCAATGCTTGACGGTTCAATAACTAATTTCTCTATGATCCCAACACCCTCTCCATCCGACATTAACTCTTCGAGAATATTTGTAGCTTCTTCCAAAGTCAAATACGAAAACCATTTTTGCTTACGTAAACTTACGAAAAAGAACATGGTAATACCTTTTATACGGCCTACACATGCAAAAATAAAGTTAAAAGTTCTGAGGAGTGCCCACTATTACATATATGTAACGCTCCGTTTTTTGGTTCTCCCTAGCATCCTTCCGCTCCCAACCATAAAATTTAACATTTGTGTAATTTAATATATATATTGCTTAGCTATTTTACATAAAAAGATCACTGGTAAAACAAATTTTAAATATTTTAATATTTATTCTTCCCTTTGTCGCGTTGTCATTTTGCCTTTTTGGTAACTTTCAAAAAACACTTCTTCACACAACGACTAATAGCGATGAACTGAAATATGCAACTGACTGAATGCTTGACTAAAATGGCTCTCTATGTTTCATTTTATTTCTCGGAAAGAAAAAAATTTAGATTTCACCAGCCTGCTATGACTAAGGGCTGTTTCAATTCGAAAGTTGTTGCGTTACACATATGTAACAGTGGGCACTATTGGGTTAATATGAATATCTGCAATGTACAGACATCGACTAGTTACAATTTTAATATAATTATATGTAGAGATTTTGCTTTTGTTTTTTATTTAGATTCATAATTAACAAGATATTGAATTTAAAGATTTAGCAACTAAAAGTTTGAAATAAATTAAATTCCCCAAAACAGTTTTGAATGAAAACTTTGGACATAGTTTTTTTCAGTTCACGGTTTTACTTCGGAATGTTGTCACGCAGGCTGTAGGCGATATCATGATCTAGACAACAAGATCTAGCATTAAAAGTGTAAATATCTGGTTGCTACGTGATTCTTTTGGAAACATATCTGCCGGGTTCTAAATGTCTGAAACGTTATAAGCAGGGCTGCGCAATCCCTAAACACATAAAGCACTTTTGTTTTTGTTTTGCCCTTAACTATAGGCACAGATACAAATTTACAATTTGAATACAAAAAAAAATTTTAAAGCACTCCTATGTGCCCTCACATATAAATACAATTCATATGAAAGTGCCTGAGTTTCTTATGGAAGTGCAAAACAAAACCAATTTAGTATGAAGCTCAGGTACTTCCATATGCACATTTTTTTTTAAATATTTAGGCAAAATTTATATTCAGAATTGAATGTACTCGAATTTGATTGAACAAAAAGGAAAACACATGGGAGCAAAATTTTGAAGAATTTAGATGCATAAACCCATTTTCCAGGTCTCGTAAGAAACACAAAAAGGTCTAAATGAACATAAACTTGGTTCAAAACGTAATTAAAATGAATCTAGGGTTGGTTCAAATGGTCCGAAACATAGATGTTCGCAACCGTAACTAGGCAGCTGAGTATAAAAATAGACTTTTGGTCTCAGAAAAGTCGAAAGATATTAGCAAGGACTGTTCCTTGATATACCAAAAAAATACCAGCTTATTCCAATAGGTAGCGTTTAGATGGAGATAGAATGAAATTAGGTATTCTAATTTCAGTTGGCATAGGAAATTTTGTGGAATCGAGAAGTAAACACCCCTAACTTTTATACGTGTATGAAATATTTTATCAAAATCTGTGATAGTTTTGAATTTAACTTGCAAATGGTCCTTTAAATGAAACTTTCAGCGACATAAATTTGTTTGAAATTTAGTTTGTTACCGACTCCCAGCACACCCACTTTTGTTATAATTGTCGAAATTGTGCTGCTTGAGTTACATAGCTAAAATTAGCAGGAATAATCTCCGTTACTAATCCATTAACTTTATGTAACCTATCACGGTCTGAACTGATCTTCCAAAACATTGTTGAAAGTTTTATTTTTGTGCTTACTCAATTTCAAAGAGAAAATATCAGTGTACACATATTTTTGTACATGTATTGTGATTTACCCTTCCATATAAAATAATTTGAGCACCACTTGTTATAAGGAAGGGAATAAAAAGAAAGGTTAGGTTAGGTTAGGTTAAGGTGGCTGCCTCTCTGCATCGCCGAGAGGCGCACTTAGGCCAAATGGCCCATTGTGATACCACTGAATGGGTTGCGACCCTTCCTCCTTTGTTAAACATTTTTAAAGTCGAACCACCCTGTCCGCTTAATAAAGTGCAGAATGTCTCCGATTTCGGCAGAGCCCAGCTCCGTTAAACTAGCGAATAGGCACTTGTTTAGGCACTCCAAACGGGTCCTGGCAAGTGCAGGGCAGCTGCAGAGGAAGTGTTCAACACTTTCTATTTCCTCCTCGTCCCTACAGCTGCGACAGAAGTCATTTGCAGGGGCCCCCATGCGCTCAGCATGTATTCCCATTAGACAATGTCCGGTGAGTACCCCGATCAAGGGGGCTAGGAAGGATCGTTTTAGATTGAGTATGGACTCGGTCCGTTTCCTACATATGCAGGGCCACGTTTGCCTGGACACCTCACATGTCGTCTCCCTAGTCCATCTGGAATTAGTTTGTTCTTCGAATTCGCGTAGGAGCCAGAGCTTAGTCGTGGCAAGAGGGATGGAGATACTCCTTGTTTGGTTCACCTCTGATTGCTCTGTGGCCTTCCTTGCCAGCTCGTCAGCAGTGCAGTTTCCAGGTATGTCCCTGTGCCCAGGGACCCATATCACTGCTGTGAGGCACTTTGAGGCCAGTTCATTCAGCGATCGCCTGCAGTCGAGTGCTACCTTCGAAGCAGTGTTGCTACTCTGAAGGGCTTTGATCGCTGCCTGGCTGTCGCTGTAAATAGACACTGATGTGCAGTTTTTCGAGAGCAGCCAGCGCGCAGCCTCCTTTATGGCTGTAAGTTCAGCCTGGAATACGCTGCAGTGGCTAGGTAGTCTGACGCCTAGGAAGAGTGAAAGTTCCTCCGAGTAGACGCCGCAACCCACCTTGCCGTTGAGCTTAGAGCCGTCTGTAAAAATGGAGGTTGATTGTGGGCGTAGAATGTGCACGTCCTCCCATTCGTGCCTCGTAGGGATTCTGGTGGAGAACCTGTTGTT
Organism: Merzomyia westermanni; assembly: GCA_949987695.1. NCBI lineage: Eukaryota > Metazoa > Arthropoda > Insecta > Diptera > Tephritidae > Merzomyia > Merzomyia westermanni. The sequence continues at coordinate 99,600,773 of OX465288.1, read as the reverse complement.
TGGCTCATAGCCGGTAGGCGTAGTGTAGTCTACTACCTTCAGATTTTTGGGTATGGTCTCCAGAATGCTTGTGTGAATAAAAAGAAAACAAATAAACAAATATTTTGATTGACTACGATTCTGTTTATTTTTATACCTAGTAGTGCTTCGCACACAAACTATATTAACTTTAGTCGCGTAACTGCAGTACGTAACGGAATTAACGAATCGAGATAGATATTGACTTGTATATATCAAAATGTTCAGGACGAAAAGAGAAATTGATTAAGCCATGTCCGTCCGTCCGTCCGTTTGTGAACACGATAACTTGATAAATTTTGAGATATCTTAATGAAATTTGGTATGTGGGTTCCTTGGCACTCATCTCCGAGCGCTATTTAAAATGGGCGAAATCGGATGATAGCCACGCTTACTTTTTATATATATAATATTTTCGAAAACACAAAAAAAGTGATTACTCAGTACATAGGTGTATGAGGATAAAATTTGGTGAATATATTGAGATTGAGGAATAAAATAAATTTTTCAAGAAACTGTTGAAAATGGGTGTGGCACCGCCCACTTTTGATTAAGTCAAATTTAGAAATAATATTAATCATAAATCAGAAACTGTTCAAGATATCGAAACGAAATTCAGCACGCAGGTTCCCAGGTATGCAAGGAATGTTCCAGGAAAAAATGGGCGGGATCGGTTAAGGTCTACGCCCACTTTTATATGAAAGATCTTGAAAAGGATCGTAGATATATTAAATAGGCAATAACTTTGCATAAAATAGCTCTACATCATTTATATTTCAGTTTTAAAGTTTCCCTAAACAAAGAAATCCAAAAACTTTAAATTTTCGAAAATGGGCGTGGCCCCGCCATTTTTATAGTGGACTAGTCCCCAAAACTTTTTATGCCCTAACTCCGCCAAAAATTGATTTGTGGAAACGAAATTTGGTGATTTTGTTCTATATATAAAGGTAACTGTTTGCTGTAAAATTGGTCGAAATCGTTTTTTTAACATAGTTCTAAAAATTTTTTTTGTAAAATTTAAAGAGCGATATTTCTACAACTAACCAAGTTATATCAATTAGCTTTTGCACACATAATAAGCTTTTTAGGATAACTTCGGGCCCAAACAATTTTTTTCAATTTCGAAGAAGTAGGCGTGGACTTTTCAGCATAAAATTTCTGCTATTTTCAAAGGCAATCGCTTATAATTCGATTTTTAGATTTCAATGAAAATTAGTCAGCTGCTTCTCAGTAGTATGTATTATACTCCTGACAAAAACACACAAGGGAAACACACAAGCGAAATATTCCGTCACGTGCTTAATAGCCCACTGCAATAGCGAAGTTATATACCTTTTTTGATTTCCATACCTTTCATAAACATTAAATGTATGTAACCATGAAAACAAGAAGAGAAAAGTTCACTAAAATGATCAGCACGATGAGCCGGGTCGACTTAGCCATGCCCGTCTCTCCGTCCGTCTGTCTGTCTGTCCGTCTGTCTATTTGAACGCAAACTAGTCTCTCAGTTTTACAAAATAATGCTGAAATTCGTGGTTTGCTCTGGCCGTTTTATAATATACTAGCAAACTCGATATACGATGTTTTGACGTTTTGATATATAGAACACACCTATATATAAAATTTCATTCACTTGAACCAAATAAACTCCTAACTACACCGAACTGCAGCTTTATATGACCTGGCGGATTTTCCAAAAGCTATATACAGACTTTGTCGTGCCCAGCGAACTCCTGAACTTATCGTGAAAGTTCAAGAGCAAAACAAAACACAAAATATGTGGGCGTGGCGCCACCCACTTTTGAAAAAGGATGTAGATATTGACTAAGTGACACATATATCCAAATTTCATTAATTTAGACCAAAACACTTCGGAATTATGGCGAATTGAAACTTTATATAGCCTGGGGGCGTGGCTGCGCCTACTTTTCCAATACTATATATTGTCTATGCTGTACCCAGTGAACCCAAGTATATATTGTGAAAATTTCATAAAGATCGGTTGAGTTCTTTGGCGCCTATAAAAGACACCCTTTTTTATATCTATTTTTGTTACGCACACAAGGTATATTACTTCATTCGGCATAAACGAATCGAGATATATATTTATTAATGTATATCAAAACCTTCAGGATGAAAACTAAAATATCCGTGCAAGTAGTTAATACCCCACTGCAAAAGCGAAGTTGTATATCTTTTTTGATATTCATTCCTTTCATAAACATTAAATGTATGTAAGTATGAGAAGAAGAAGAGAAAACTTCACTAAAATGATCATCACTATGAGCGGAGTCGATTTGGCCATGTCCGTCTCTCTGTCCATCTGTCTGTCTGCCCGTCTGTCTATTTGAACGCAAACTAGTCTCTCTGTTTTACAAAAGAATGCTGAAATTCGTGGTTTGCTTTCGCCGTTTTATAATATACTAGCAAACCCGATAGACGTTGTTTTGACGTTTTGATATATAGAACACATCTATATATAAAATTTCATTCACTTGAACCAAATAAACTCCTAACTATGTATACCGAACTGCAGCTTTATATAACCTGGGGGCTTTTCCAAAAGCTAAATACAGACTGTGTCGTAAAAATCCGTAAAATATCCGTGCAAGTAGTTAATACCCCACTGCAAAAGCGAAGTTGTATATCTTTTTTGATATTCATTCCTTTCATGAACATGAAATGTTTGTACGTATACTGGAATGATCAGGAGGATGAGCTCAGTCGATGTAGCCATCCTTTTTTCGATACGTCTATCTGTCTGTCCGTCTGTCTATTTAAACGCAAATACGAACTGAAAGTAATAAAATAGGCCTGCGTAAATTGGGATGCCATAATAAATCACTACTAGTTATATAATGTTCGGTCCCACCCGAACTTAGACTTCCTTACTTGTTTATTTTGAGGTACATTATAGAAAAATTTATGTGTAAACAAATTTCTTTCACTGCGGGTGCATGCAGCCCTGGATTTACACTGGGTGCTCTCGGAGCACTGGCACAGGGCGGCAGATTTCGAAACATAAATTAAAACTTTTACAAATATTTTTGATAATGGGCTCAATTTTTGTTTCTGTACGAATCAAAAGTTTGACGTTTGTGTTTAGAAATCAATAGGAACTAATAACTCAATGTGATGCGGTTATTCACCGTGGAAAGTGCCTAAAACTATGCCACAAAAAACTATTTTATGTAAACTGTAGTACCCTTTTATTCTGTTTAGCTCTTTTCAGCAGCAAGGTTAGAACTCCTAGAGAACAATCGAAGTAAATAACGAAATAAATATTACTAAAAATCATAATTCCGTAGTAGATTGTTTTAAAGTATATTTTTTCAAAATCCGCAGTCAACTAAAATGTGTAGCTTTTACCTCTTAATAGCTTTTATTTGGTATTTTCACTATTAATCTTTTTTGCCAACATTTTTATTACTTTTTAATTTAGATCACTCCTCTCTTAAAAGTCTATGGTATATTTTGAAATACATCGTAAAAATGTTCGTAGTATTCTGTTTTCCCCAAAAACGAGATCATTTTTCGATTTGCCTGTCGAAGTGAAATGGAAATTATTAGGGAGTCCAATGCGATTACCAGAATAGCAAATATCCAACCGTGGGTTGTTTACTTCAAGTTGATTTGAATATTTTTTGTGACCCTCTTGCTTTACTTGAGTACTGGATGCTCCGGAAAACTGTAAACATTTTCTTGGGTAGGTTTCCTTCAGTATATCTTATATATAGCGTGAAAAACACACAACTTTTCCAAAATTTTTAAGGCTTTAGTTATTCTTACTTAGCATTGCGTAACATATGTAGTCGGTAAACATATTATTCAACACGAATTTCATTAGGACATTTTTTAAATGACATTTTTCATGCTATGCTCCGCTCAGTTGAGTATGAGTAACACGGCCTTAACTACTTACGAATACCTATCACTCTTTGTTCAAATCTAAGAAATCGTAGTTTTATAATTTCAATCGGTGCTGAATATAAAAAGCGAGCTTTGGACAAAACTAAAAATGAAGTGGAAATTTTGAGCAAAACTTCATTAAAGGAGGTATGTTCCAATAATTTTGGTAATTTTTGCAGGGATTTTTTTAGGGATTTAGTTACTTATATAGAAATATTTCAGTTGTGAATTGCATACGTAAAATACATTTTTACTATATTTCATGAAGATACAAGGGCGGCATTTTTAACAGGGCACAGAGCGGCATTTCAAGTAAATCCGGCCCTGGGTGCATGAATAAAAATGCTTGAGTGGGTTCAAACTGAAAACTTCAAAGGCATGACGTCATTTAAAATAACCTTTTTTTTTAATTAAATTACAAATACGAGTACACGGTTGCCGGAATGCGGGATCTTTACAGCTCAACCATATAGGAACGCACATCGGGAATTTTTTGTCAAAAATGTCTCATCCCAATAAAAATTGTCTAAGAGGAACCGAAATTGAATTCTGTGCGTTTAAAGCCAATTCAAAACTTTTGTGCGTCGGCAAACGCTGTGAGTTTATATATGGTTGAGCTGTTAGTGATTGGATTATAAGTCAATACAGAAAAAAGAGAAACACAGATTATTATACTGTGACAAATTCGATGAATCCTCGATTATTAATCCTTAGTTCGATCACTATAAAGTCAAATAAACACACCCACAAATACTGTAACAAATAGCAATACAAATTTAAGAATTTGGTAAGTTCACACTAGTTCACTGAACAATACTTGAAAATAAACTGATCAACCTGCCTTGCTTGGTCAATGCCTTATATAGCCCGACAAGGTGCTACCCTGCGCAACAAGAAGCTTCTTGGTTGTTCCCTCTTCGTGTTCTCGAAGGGTCAGTGTTATTTATTGGTATCTCCTCTTTGCACACAAACACTCTTCTTCTTGCTTGGTACATGCTTGCATGCATAAGCGTAGCCATCGTTATCTCTGTTGTGTTTAACTAGTGGTGCGAGTGTTATGGAGTTAGGGATGGTACACGCTTGGGAATATTCCCCACACTGCCCTCCACCTAATTTTTATCGCCCTGATCAGGTACATTTCCTGAACCAAAAGCTGCTAGACACTTAATAGTTGGCACTGCTATATTAAACTTCATTTCCTTAAGGGATTGAAGCTCCGGCATCAATCCTATCCTGCGGAGATCCCCCAATCAGGGTTGCCAGTACTTTTTTAAGAGATCTCGCCGGATTCTCCACTAAAGGTCGCCAAAATCGCCAAATTTTACTTTCATGTCGCCAAATAAGTCATCAGAACTTACCGACAATGTTCTTCCACCGTGGACATTGTTGGTGGGCATACTCAAAATTTATAAAACATACAATGATATTGTTGAAAACATGAGTGAAAACCTCATTGAATTCGAGGATTAGAAAATATTTACTTACTTACCTATTCATACTTAACCTATTTGAAATACTTACCGTAAATGTATAAAATTACCATATGAAATATATATTACTTTGAAATACTTACCGTGAAATGTATGAAATTACCTTATAAACATTTATCCGTATACTTACCGTTCCCTAAAATACTTACATTTAAAATTATATACCTATTTACCTTTTTGCATATGCCTCTGTAAACAATGAAAATAATTACCGTTTATTGGAATTCTTATACATATTTACATAGAAACATATACACAAGAACTAAGCGGTCCAATGCGAGGTAATTGGCCGCTTTAGAGTTAGTAGTTCGCGAAACTCCAAACGCTCTCGTCGCCTATAATTTGTAATAAATTAAATTGTTTAACCTTAAAAGCGAAATACAGCCGCGGTTCATTTATTGAAGTGGAAAAGTTAGACATGGTCCTTTGGTGCCATAGAAAGTGATCAGTGACCTAGAAAACAAAGAAACAAAAAATAATAAATAATTTTGGAAAGAAAAACATAAAATTTGTTAAACCAAAACAGAAAAATTTTAACATAAGTTCGGCAAACGCGGCGCGCTGAAAGAAAAAATAAAGTGATACGAACCAAAACCAAATATACAACAAATGTGAAAAAGAACATACGAGTATATACAAATATATACAGTACATCAGTGAGTTCTCATCATTAGAGTGCGCTTGAAAAGCTTCAATTAGTGGCGAAAACTAAAAAAAAATTATAACAAACATTTAAAAAAGTGTACATACGTAGTGGAAAACACAATAGAAACTTGCGAGAAAAATTCAAGCCTATTCGAAAAAAAAAAAATCATATTTACCCGTGAGAAAATGTTATTGACCTGTTAGCGTGTCACGAAAATTATATTTCCCGGAAACGAAATTATATTTACCTGAAAAATCCAGAAAAAATCTACAAAATCGTGTTAAAGAATTTTGTATCCATAATAAAATTATGTGCAAAGTGTTTTAAGCAAAAAAAAAGTTAAATATCAACACTAAAAAGCATTCCAATACTGCAAAGTCAAAAACAACATAGTGTGTATGGAAAGAAAACGCAAATCCGAAAGTTGTGAGAAGATCAAAGTTATTGACAAGTGCATTGAATTTACATACATATATACTTAATATTTTTTGGTATCACGAGCAGTATACCTGCAATAGTGAAAAGAAAAAAAAAAAAAGAAAAAAAAAATCGAAAAAGATAGACAGCCTAATATCGACGGCAGCACGAATTCAGCAGGAGACCGGCATACCCCCACATACACACATACATACGGCACTCAAAACAGGAACACTATAGTCAGGTGATACGGTAAAATAATGCCAAAGAACCACTCACCCCGTAACAAAGAAGCTCGGTTAGAGAACCCGATACATATGCGCTATCTCATTTCGGGTTAAAAAACCGACGGTAAATGCCAAGAAATTTGTACATTCCAAAAAAAAATTGTCCGAAATAACTCGTTGACTGCACTTAGATGCGCTAAGGCAGTACGAGTACAAACACAATTAACAAAACATCATTACTAGGGCACGTTAATAAAACCCCATCGAGAGTATATGCCAATACTAAAAATAAAATTAAACAATATTTGAGAATTACTCGTCCTACTGAAGTTCCCGGAAGAAAAATAAACACGGACGCACCCTAATACACAGTTTTGTATTGCCACATACAAATTTACATAAGCTCCACCAAGTTACTCTTCTTGATCTGCTTTAAATTCCCGTTGCTGCATACAAACATTAGAGTGTGTCACATAAAATTTCAACCAGAAAATATTGCTAAATTACTAGAGACTAATTATTGTAATATTTTTACTAAACCATCTCAGCCCTACTTCAAAGCTAATCCGACATTAGTCTGTTACCGTTCTGTGGTACTTATTATTATAAATTTGGTTTTAAAAACACCTACATACATACTACCCTAAGAAAACAAAATGAGTAAAAAATCAAATGATACTCTTGAAGCAGGTGAACACGACACAAGTCTCGATACTTTCATTTTCGAAAGTAATAGAATAGAGGCTTTTTACTCAAAGTGGTCACCAACCCTGATAGCTGACCAAACAGAATCCCTGCTAAAGGTGAAAACCCAACAGCTCGAGCGCCTATGGGAATCACTCGTAGATTCCTACAAAAGGGTATACCTCTCCCCGATCCACAATGAGTCCACAGATTCAGTGGAGCAAAAATACCAAAAGTGCTCTGAAAGCTATGAAAATTGCATGGCGCAAATGATGGATGCAAAGCACATTTTAAGACCCGCCCCTCAATTATCTCAATCCCGTACCTCTACAAATACTTCGAACTCCCCAGAAGTTTTTCTCAAGGTACCACCGTGCGACACCGAAATATTCCACGGTGGGTATGAAGAATAGCCAGCCTTTAGGGATATGTTTACGGCGGTCTACGTCCCAAATTAACCCAGGCTCAGAAATTGTATCACCTGCGACAAAAGACACGAGGCCAAGCGGCCCAATTAGTAAAACAATACCCACTTACGGATGATAGTTTTCAGCTTGCATGGGACGCCCTAAAAGCTAGGTATGAAAACCGAAGAATATTGGTGGACAACCAACTGAAGACCCTCTTTAGTCTTCAGCAAATATACTCAGAAAATGGTGAACAGATCCAAAAAGTGCAAACCACAATAAATAACTGTTTATGCACTCTTGCCGCACAAGGTATTCCAACCTCTAATTGGGATCCCATCCTTGTGTATATATGCTCCTCTAAACTACCCAATGAAACACTCTCTCTCTGGGAACAATCGCTAAGCTCCCGGAAAGAATTGCCACTGTGGGCAGATATGGACAAATTTTTGACCTCAAGATATGAAGTAGTGGAGAGACTTTACACATATCGCCCAGGTAAACCGAAAACTTCTCCACATAATTTTACTCCGAGGTCCAGAACAACAACTCTACTCATAACTCCACTTTCTCAAACAGAAACAGAACGAATATCTTCCATACAGACCCACATCAAGTCTCATGTAAGCTCTGTAACTCAAACCACGCGATGAAGTTTTGTGTAAAATTCAAAGCTCTCCCAGTCTCCGACCGGCTCAAATACGTAAGAGACAACAACTACTGCGAAAATTGTTTGTCGTTCTCTCATCTCAACAGTGATTGTCAAAGCAAGTTTACATGCGTTTACTGCCAAAAAAGACATCACTCACTCCTACATTTTCAACCCCAACAAAGCACTCCTCGGGCGACTAGTTCCAGAACGCAACAAACCATAAGCCATACAACAACGCCAGCCCAGGAAAATTCGGTGCAGCCATCGACATCAAGGCAAGCGGCGATTGAAGCAGCAGCGCAGAAACCTCAGGATCCCACCACCCACACGGTGTCATCACATTTCTCCGGTAGCTGTGAAACAACACTACTCCCCACGGCATTAGTCCACATACATCACGCGGGTGAATATCACCAAGTACGTGCCCTCATTGACCAAGGTTCTCAAAAAACGTTTTTGGCATCCCGTATCCAAAAAATTTTAGGACTCCCCACAAAAGCAGTTCACTTTGAAATTTCAGGAATGGGAGGGATGGTAGTACAAAAGTCGAACAGGACTTGCGAGGTCACCCTTTGCTCCTCTGATCTAAGCAAAAGGATTAGTACCAACGCCATTTTACTTCCTCAATTAACTCATTTCCTCCCAACTAACAAAGTTTCAAAAGTCAGCTTAAATGAATTCCGCTCCCTTAAACTTGCAAACCCTAACTGCCTCACCCCCTCAAAAATAGATATGGTTATAGGCAGCGATATTATTCCCCAAATACTACTCGAAGGACTGCAACGAAATGCCCAAGAAACCCTGATAGCACAAAATACGATATTCGGGGTATTCGGGTACTCAGCGGACCAGTCCGGGAACTAGTCTCAACTTTCTCCACCCAAGTCAGCGAGGCAACGGAACCGGATCTTAGCAGCCTGCTCAGGCGGTTTTGGGAGCAGGAAGAAGTGCCAACAACACAATCCACATCAGCGGAGGACCAGTTTTGTGAGACACAACCAAAAGAAGGGAGGATGGCCGATACGTGGTAAAGCTTCCGTTTAAGCCCGATTTCCCCCGATCACTTAAAAGCCGTCACTTTCGGTGTTAACTGCGCTCCATATCTCGCAATTCGCACACTCCACGAACTCGCTAAAGATTGCGAAGAAAAATACCCAATCGCCAAAAACATCATACTGCGAGAAACTTATGTAGATGATATCCTATCTGGCGGCCACAATATGCAGTCCACTCTCGAATCAATGACCCAAATTATCGAAGCTCTAAAATCGGCGGGCTTTCCCCTATAGAAAATAATGCCATATCAGGCCAACTTACTCGATTCAATCCCACGTTCTGATGTCTTAGACACTGATTTCCTCAAATTCCATGACACCAGTTCCACTAAAACTCTTGGAATCAGATGGAATGCACTAACTGATTGCTTTTCGTACTCGTACGACCCAATCCCCGAATCTAAGTCAAACACGAAACGACAAATACTCTCAGCGGTAGCGAAACTTTTCGACCCGGCAGTATGGCTATCGCCAATAATGATTCTTGCGAAAATCCTCCTCCAGCAGCTCTGGTTGGAAGGAACCGACTAGGACGAACACGTCAAACCGGCATCCTTTCACAAATGGAACACATTCCGGGAAAGCCTCTCAGCCATCAGCAAAATAAGCATACCCCGATGGGTACAATTCTCCCCCCATAAACGCATCCAAATTCACGGTTTCTCCGATGCCTCCGAGAAGGCATTTGCGGTATGCGTTTACATTAGGGTGCAGCATGATGACAACTCGTTCTCAACTCATCTCTTCGTCGCAAAAACCAAAGTTTCACCCCTACAAACCGTTAGCTTGCCACGCCTGGAACTCTGCGGAGCGGTACTACTCTCAAAACTAATTGCCCAAACTCAATCCCAGTTGAAGTTGCCATCACACGAACTCACCCTCTGGTCGGATTCTAGCATCGTGTTGGCCTGGCTAGAAAAACCCCCACATACAGGATCACCCAGATTCTGCAGAACGTTAGTAACGCCTCTTGGCGCCACGTATCCAGCAGCGATAACCCCGCAGACTTAGGAACTCGAGGATGCAAGCCACAAGATTTAGTTGACTGCTCGTTATGGTGGAATGGACCCCAATGGCTCTCTAAACCGCTCTCGTTCTGGCCAAAGGAGGCCCAGACCAATCCAACTCCTCCGGAGAAAAAACACATCGAGGCTTGGCATGCTGTCGATCACACTGAGATACTGGAACGGTTTTCATCCTACTCCCGCGCGTTGAGAGTGGTAGCCTTCATGTACCGGTTCATCCACCACACACAAAACCACCCAATTTCAAGTACACTCCTCCTTACGCAAGGAGAATTATATAACGCCAAAATGAAGCTCATCCGGGTCTCGCAACGCCATCATTTCCCAGCAGAAATTACTCAGTAGAAGCAAACCCCATCAGCAAGAAAAGCTCATTGTTGTCCCTAAATCCCATGCTAGATGAAACTGGCATCATGCGAGTTAATGGCCGCCTAGCTAACGCTGACCTCCCCTGTAACGAACGGTTCCCAATAATTCTCCCCGATAAGTCCCAGTTCTGCTCCCTGCTGCTAGATTTTCTCCATAAGGTTCTGCTTCATGCTGAAAAGCAATTAATGATCCGAATGATACAGTAGGAATACTATATCCCCCGACTCAAGCAGAAAGTGAAAAAGTGCATATTCCATTGCAAGACGTGCACGATATATAAGCAACAAATGCGGTCACAAATAATGGCCGCTCTGCCACCCGAACGTGCAACTTACTCCGTCCCCTTTCACGTAGCAGGCGTTGACTTTGCTGACCCATTCCTCGTCAAAACGTCAACTATTCGACGAGCATCTTACGCCAAAGCATATGTGTGTGTGTTTGTATGCTTCTCTACCAAAGCCATACACCTAGAGGTCTGTTCGGATCTCACCACTGAAGCATTCAAAGCAGCATTTGCCCGTTTTGCAGGCCGCCGAGGCATACCATCTAAAATAATGTCCGACAACGGCAAAACGTTCGTAGGAGCCCAACGAAGCTTACAGAGGGAATTTTCCGCATTCCTCAAGGAGACCGCCGTAGACATAGCAAACAAGTATGCAATCCACGGCCTCGCATGGCAGTTCATTCCTCCATATGCTCGTCAAATGGGAGGACTCTGGGAAGCAGCTGTGAAGAGCTTCAAAACTCATTTCACAAAGGTTGCCGGAACCCAAAGATTTACCTATGAGAAGGTCAACACTCTCCTCATTCGCATCGAAGCCGTCTTGAATTCCAGACCGCTTTCCCCAATGTCTCAAGACCCCGATGATCTGCAAGTTCTAACGCCAGGTCATTTTCTTCGCGGGGCCCCTCTGCTCGCCATTCCTGAGCCGAACGCCGCCGGTCTCTCCCTGTCAAATAAATGCCATCGCTTAAGGGTACTCCACCATCAATTCAGCAAGCGCTTGAAGGAACTCCATAAACGCGGCAAATGGAAAACACAGAAACCCAGCTTCCGCGAAGGAGACCTAGTCGTCATCAAAGACGACCTTTTGCCTCCGAACGAGTGGAGACTAGGCCGAATCATCAAACTTCACCTCGCTCCAGACAAGAATGTTCGCGTGGTGCATATCCGTACTCAAGGCGGTACCATCACACGCAATATAACAAGGGTGGCGCAAAAGTCATCCTCCTATCAGAAAATGCTATAAATTTTGCGATTGGCCCCTAAAGTCAGTTCTGTTTTGACATTTGTGTAGTAAACACATGCGAAATATACGTTAGTAAACAATGTTACGCTACACTGCTTCAGAACGCGGAATATTGCTGACTATTTATTTGACCAATAATCGGTCGGGGCCAAACGGTTACTGTGAATGGTGAGCGCTACAGAGCAATGATCAACGAGTTCTTTTTGCCGCAACTTGATGAATGGGGATTGGAAAACATGTGGTTCCAACAAGACGGTGCAACAGCACACACTGCACGTGCCACAACCGATATGCTGAACATCGGAAGCTTACTTTTGCGCCACCTTGTATTTTGACAATCGCCAAAAAGTTGCCATCGTCAATTTTTACAACTTTCTCGCCAAAGCTTGTAAAGAGTCGCCAATATTGGCAAGACTGCCCACAATGCATTACACTGTCACATATTCCAACCATTTTGTCCGTCCTTAATTCCGCATGGAATTGTTCCTTCACTTTCGTTCCCAGTGGTACCCGGAAAACATTCCTGCAACTCATTTCTTCGGGATCCCGTTCCGCTCTCTCATTCTCAGTGCACTGTTTCACTTTATTCACTAAGTTGCGTTGCTTCATCGGACGATGACCACCAGATGTTCGTCTTTTATCCTCAGGACACTTTGCACACTTAGAAATCCATTCTCTTACAGATTGTCTGCAACCAATCTAATAGAATCCCGCTTTACCTCCTGCAGCGTTTTCTTTATTCCCATGTGTTTCCCATCTGAGCGACGCTTTGATAACATCTGGAACTCTTGCTTTGGGAACAACACTAAGTGCTCGATGATTTCGGGCATCTCCGCCTTCCCATATCCGATGCAAGCAACCAGATATTAGCTGCAAACTACTCCATTGTGCCCAGTATGCCCTTGCAATGCGACTCTCTGCGACCATCTCTTTTCTTCTTGGCTGTTTGTTTTCCTTCAGTCCTTTTAACACACGTGCTTAATCTATATCTTCCTCCTGGCCTTGCCGAATCTTCTTAAGGAGATACCTATCCACGAAACCCAATGGTCGAGGAGCTACCTCTACCTCAAGAAGGCTCCTGGTGCTCCATCTCCAAGACCACTCCCTTGGTGCCCTAGCAGCTGTTGTGTCCAAAGTTCAGAGATACTTCTTGGCCGTTGTAAGTCATAACCCTGTTCCTTACGTTGATGTGAATGTCTCTCTTTTCCAAGAAGTCGATGCCAGTGATGACTTCGTCGACAAAATTCGCTACAAAAATGTTGTGATAAGTAGCCACATTCCCAATCACAACCTTAGATGTCACTTCTCCAAGGACTTGCTTGCTTTCACTAGTTACTGTCTACGACTTACCTTTCCGCAATGGTCCCACCTCTCCGCTGACCAAGTCCCTCCGAATGACCAGTATCCACAGTCAGAAATCGCCTTTTCCCCCGTCCACGTACCCTTCAGCAATAGCATTACTCGCTTTTCGTCCGAGTTGTGACAAAGAGATTATGTGGTATTCATCTTCTCAACTTTGCGCTTACGACCACCTGCGTTGCTGAATTCTCTGGAGCCGGTGCTGCAATAAAGCGCTATGTGACCAGCTCTCCCACACTTTAATTATTTTATCACACCGTCTTTTTTCTGATGCTTTCCACTCAATGCTTCCTTGTGTCTACCCACGCGGTATTCTTTGTACGCCGGATTACTTGATAACGAGGCTGTTTCCTGCGTGAGACCATGTGATACTGTTTCAGCGAATGTCCTTTCTGGGTTTGCATATGTGGCCCGCTTTGTCTCCACATCAAGTATTCCATTTATGAAAGTTTGCATTTTTACCCTCTCGGTGTACTCTACGGGTGCGTTTGCGTTTGCTAGGTGAGCCAACCTCTCGATGTCGTATGCGAATTATTGCATAGTCTCATTAGCCTTCTGAAATTGATTCTGTATCTCTATTTGGTATATCTGTTTTTGATGTTCGCTACCACTGCGTCTCTCAACTGCATCCATCAATGCTTCATAATTATTTCGTTCGCTGTCAGGAATAGTCTGCAAGATTTCAACTGCAGGTCCCTTCAATGCCACGGATAGTGCAGCAACTTTGTCTTCAGTGCCCCAATTATTCAACGCTTGCGTATTCTCAAACTGTAGCTTAAATGGAACAGAACCATCAAAGGATGGGGTTTTTACCTTGGGAATGCTCGTTGAATAAGTTGGAGGATTAAGTTGCAGTTCCTGAATATGACCTCGCTAAGCATCCACCTCAGCTTCAATTTTATCTTGAAATTGTGCAATTTTTGCAACTTGTACTTCCAACTGCGATGACATATATGCCTTTTGTCCTTCCAGTTGAGCGGAGAGCTGTGATGAAATATGGGCTGAAATTTGCGACGACATTTCTATAATACGGATCTCTTGGGCCTCCATTCGAGATGCAATGTGTGTTTTCGGTTCTTCCTCTCATACGCGTCTCCTATTTTTCCATTTTAGTCGATATCTGGGTAATTTGTGAAGAAATTTTTCACGAAATAGCCGCTAGAATAGCATTCATATCTAACCCAGTAGAGCCACTAGTTTTTCTTCCAACTTCGCATTTGCCTCTTCCATATCAGGATGAAAAATATCTTCGTCTACGCTAACACCTTCTGCTTCCATGGCCTCCCGTAGCCGTGATTGTAACTCAAATTTATTACCGGTTGGGTTTAGACCCCGTTGCTCCAATTCCTTTTTGAGTTGTTGCATCTTCAATTCCTTGAAAAGTTTCGGTATTTACTTATCAATATAAAGTCAAATAAACACACTCACGAATACTACAACAAATAGCTAGTTTTATTTACTAGTTAAAAATGCGATAAAACTTTAAGAATTTGGTAACTTCACAGTAGTTCACTGAACAATACTTGAAAATACGAGTATACTTATAAATATGCCTTACTTGGTCACTGCCTTATACAAGGTGGCGCAAAAGTAAGCTTCCGATGTTCAGCATATCGGTTGTGGCACGTGCAGTGTGTGCTGTTGCACCGTCTTGTTGGAACCACATGTTTTCCAATCCCAATTCATCAAGTTGCGGCAAAACGAACTCGTTGATCATTGCTCTGTAGCGCTCACCATTCACAGTAACCCTTTGGCCCCGACCGATTATTGGTCAAATAAATAGTCAGCAATATTCCGCGTTCTGGAGCAGTGTAGCGTAACATTGTTTATTAACGTGTATTTCGCATGTGTTTACTACACAAATGTCAAAACAGAACTGACTTTAGGGGCCAATCGCAAAATTTATAGCATTTTCTGATAGGAGGATTACTTTTGCGCCACCCTGTATATACTTAGTGGTTTGTTATATTCCTCCCTCATCTGATATTTCAATCTACATCTCATTATTGAAAACTGTAAATTTAATGACTAAACTTTTCGATTCGATGATCGTTCTGGGCGATTTTAACCTACCGCATATATCGTGGAATATCTTTGACGGAAGCATTGCCCCAATTCCACCAAAATCGGGGTATAATGACTTTTTGGATGAAATGACAGACCTTTGTCTTAATCAAATAAATGTTATCCCTAACAATTTCGGAAAGGTCCTGGACTTAGCTTTCGTGGATGATACATCTAAGTTCTGTTTGAGTAGGTCCGATCCTTTAGTTTTACCGGAAGACTTTTACCATCCTTCTTTTGAGATCGTTTACGAAATCATAACTAATGAAGAAGGCAGTGATACTAAACCATGCGATTCTAGTAGACTCTTTGACTTCGAATTTGCTAAAACCAACTTTAAAAAATTAAATAAAGAGTTGTCTAAATTAACTTGGCCTAAATATTATGGCGATATTGAGCTTAACATTTCACATTTTAATAATACTATTTATAGGCTCTTTGAAAAGCATGTACCTAAATATAAATATTTCTTTGATGAACCAACGCAATCATGGTTTACTATAGAACTGAAAAAATGTAAATATATGTGTTTTTCGCGCAGAAATACTAAGCCAGCTTCCTACATAATCACCAATCATAGTCTTGAACAAGTGCATTATTTTATGGACTTGGGAATAACGATGGATTGTGAACTTAGCTTCAATCTCCATATTAATGCAACTGTCAATAAATCTAGGGGTATTTTATCATTCGTTAAGCGATGGTCGAAAGAATTAAGTGATCCGTACGTAACTAAAGCCCTTTTTGCAACATTACTAAGACCGATATCAGAATATGGCTCAATTATTTGGAAACCGAGATACCAGGTCCACGTTGATCGGTTAGAATCGGTTCACAAACAATTTTTACTTTTCGCTTTAAGAGATCTTTCATGGGATTCCCTGTATAATTTGCCTCCCTATACTAATCGCTTGAAACTTATTAACCTTCCTACCCTTGGTAGTCGTCGAGAAATGCTCGGAACAATATTTATGATTAAATTATTAAACGGGTTGGTCTCTAGCCCATTTTTGTTGGGAGAAAAAAATTTTAACGTTCCTTTTCGGGCATCAAGACATTTTAAACCTATTTTTTTGAAACGGTGTAGGACTAATTTTGAATTAAATGAGCCTCTCCGATGTTTATGTGACAATTATAACACTCACTCCAGTACATTTGATATTTCTGACTCGCTTTTTAGCATTAAAAAATCCATACTATCCTCGCTCAACCCATAGCAACTTTATGAATTTACTCTTTACAATCTAACTGGTTCTTTCTTTTCTTAATATATTATTTATAAGTTTTAATTTCTTGTATTACTTAGCTGATGAGTTTCCCTCTGTAGCTGAGCAGTTGTAGATCTCGACACTTAACAAACCCCTGCTTTTCAACGACTCGGCAATATATATAAAAAAAAAGCCGTGCGTTATGCGGTTGCGCCCCTCGTATCGGTTGGGCGGGATGGTGGGTTATCCGTTGGGAATTATTATTATTATTATTATTAACTTTATTAGTTATATTACTTAGTTTTAGTTTTAATATATTAGCTGTCCGAAAGCCACAGATTCCGATCAACACAGTTAATGCTCATATCATTGTACAACTCTACATGTAAGTTATGGCGGCATCAGTTTCTCTTTCTTCTCTCACTAGCTCATAGGCGTTTGAAATTCACTCTCATGTCAAATAACCGTTTGACACTCAGTCGGGCAAGTTTAAAAGTAATAACAAGGCTTAACTGAATAAAAATAAACATATTTTTCATGATTAGAATAATAAAATATTGTTTTCTTTGTTAATAAAGTTTTGTTCCATCTAATTATATAGTATGTTTCTTCCTTGATGCTCCACATCTTCTTAAAAGTACCCGAAATTGCTTAGAAAGCAAAAATAACAACCTTAGTTTTCATGGATGTCCTGCAAATTGGAAGGACATCGTCCATTTATATGAACAGGGAAAGCGGAATGACATTTCATTCAGTTCAGTAACTTTTGCAGTCATCTTCTGAATTTATTGAGTTAATCTCGAATATTGAAAAAATTTGTTTACAGTATTTCGATTCCATTTGTCATAGAGTTGGCTTTTCTCAAATATTATATGAGAAAATGAGGGACGTGAAGCCAGACGTTATCAAAGTGCGTTTTATAAGATTTAGGACATACTTTTTAATTAACCATTTTAAAAAGAAAGCGAATGAGCCTAATTTTAAAAATGTGGAATTTTTGTGTACATTACACCTATAGTCATTGGTTTAAGTCCGAGTGTCGGTCCCGCCATAGTTGTTGAAGCAGTAGTTGTACGATTTTCACTTAGTCCGAGTGTTCTTCTACCGTAAGCAGATTTCGGGTGTTTTCTTTAGAGATAGTCCCCGCCGTTTTCCCCACTAATCTGATATTTATTTTTGGAAATATTTTAAATATCTATCTATTTTTCCAAGTAGTTTTGTTTAGTTATTATTTTTTAAAGTAGTTTTGTTCACTAATTAAATACTTTGCTAAGTATTTTTGTTTAGATTATTTTTACGTACCTGAATTATGCAATTTTTTTTTTAAGTTGAATTTGTTAATATTATATGTAAATATTTCTTAAGTCATATATATGGGTGATAGTAAGCCTACAGGGAAACCGCAAACCCAAAAAAATGTCAGTAAAGCGCCTACATTGCAGTCTACTGTGTGGTGTGGAAAATCAATGATGACTCTGGTTTGCATACCAGTGTCTAAAAGGGGTCTGATGGGAAGCGCGTGACTTCCTAACATGTAAACCAATATCAATTAAAATATAGATTTCATAACGTTTTCTACAAAATAAGGCAAAGCTACGATAACTACATTGCTCTTACGACGTGGAAGTTCACATAAATGTACCCTTGTTTGTGCGGTTGGTACACAGGATGCACGCCAGTGACCTGCAATTATTCATATTTTTAAGTACTTAGTTAACTAACCAAAAAATAGTCTTAGGCCCGGTTTCACCAACTCGACTTAACTTAGTTAAGTAGCGATTTTCACTTTTTCAGTTTCACCACCTAACTTAGCTAAGTCACAACTTAGTCAACTTGCCAGCTGACTTATTCTCGACTAAGCAGTGTTGCTGTGGTTCAAAACCTAAATGTCAGTAATGTTGCTAATTTGTTTTGTGCAACGCCCCAGTCGGAAACTTCACCATGCTTGACTTTAACAGGGTAAGCGTAGATGCATGTGAACGCTTGTTTTCTAGCATGCAACCATTACGAAACTATCGTTTTCAATTGAGCGCTAATTTTAGTACCTTCCAACTAAAGAGAAATGGGTGTAAGATCAATACATTCCTTCTTGTATGGCCATACATGCCCTTTTCGCACTGGGGTATTGGGATGCTCAGAGTTGTCTGGTAAGAAAAAATACTACTATGCATAAAACAGCTGATCGGGTTGTTGTGCTCAAAATTATTTAAGTCGCTCAGTTGGTGAAACCCAAAATTAAGTTAGTCTCGAATCTGTGCTAACTTAAGTCACGACTTAGTTTTAGTCTTAGTCGCGTTGGTGAAACCGGCCCTTAGTGTGTATGCAGTACACGAACGCAACGCACTAAGATCCACTAATACACATTTACATAGTCATGATTCGTACAGTAACTAATTAGTCAAGCGACACGAAGCACTAAGTTTACAAATTACTTGTTGAGTAAGTTAGTGGAACTGTGTTATAACGAAACACTATGTGTTAAGTGGAATGACTATACCCAACAAACACAGAAAAATTTATTCTCCAACGTTTGATAAAACCTTTATTCTCAAGTTGAGATTCAGCTTTCCTCACAACTTGAGGTTAAGCGTTATTCTCCAACGTAATTCCTCAACTTGCGCAGTATTTGAGATGAAGTTGAGAAATTGTTAACAACTTTCGGGCATCACTTTCACATATTCACAATGTGTTGATCTGGCATCAAAGATGAAACATATTGTGACGAATTCGATTATTCCTTGATTATCAATCCTGGGTTCGATCACTATAAAGTCGAATAAACACACGCACAAATAATGTAAGTAATAGCTAGTTTTATTTACTAGTAATAAACGCAAAACAATTTTAAGAGTTTGATAACTTTACAGTAGTTCACTATTGAACGCTTGAAAATAAACTGAACAACCTGCCTTGCTTGGTCACCGCCTTATATAGTCCAACAGGGTACTTGCCTACGCACCGAGAACTTTCTTGGTTATTCGCTTTTCGTGTTCTGGAAGGGTCGGTGTTATTTATTGGAATCTCCTCTTTGCATCGTATTCGCAAACACTCGCGCCATCTCTCTTCCTCTTCCTAGTTACACGCTTGCATGCATAAGCGTAGCCATCGTTATCTCACCTGTGTTTAACTAGTGCTGGGAGTGTTATTGAGTTAGGGATGGTACATGCTTGAGAATAATCGCCACAATATGTTTTTACGACTCAGCGGAAAGGTTATTACAAAATTTAACAAAAGTGATTTAAAACAAAAAGGTGCACATAAAAATAAATAGTTTGCAAGCTTCGAAAATTTAAATATTAATAAAAATTCAGCGTAAAAGAATAAAAACTGAAGTGAAATAGATAGTGAATTTGCTAGCAGAACATCAAGCAGCACCTCCAAGTCCACTGCATCAAGAGGAAGAGGGCGCCTCATTTGTAAATCCATCCACTCTAAACCTTTCCAATAGTTCAGGGAGTGAATCCAGTGATTCGGAATATTATGAAGCTCCACTTATGCAAAATAATGGGCATTTAAAAAATGATTTAGTAGCTTGGTCTGTGGAGTTTAATATATCTGTTTTAGCTACAAATAGTTTGTTAGCATATTTGGGCAAATCCGTTTCAGGTTTGCCAAAAGATTTAAGAACTTTGAAGTCCACTCCTAGAGTCCCGCCTGTTGAGAACATGGGAAATGGAGAATACATTCATTACAGAATTAAGGATCCACTCACTGATTTTCTTCTGAAAAGTTCGTATGGTTCTTCCGAAATTCATCTCAATTTTAATGTTGATGGCCTCCTACTTGCAAAAAGGGTAATTGTTTCCTTTAGGAGACAACTGCTAAAGCACGTCCGGAACTATCGACAAAGATATCAAAAGACGCGTTTTTACCGCGGTAACAATAATCCGGAAGCGGATTTTCTAGTTTTTGTTTCAGTGAAAAGATATTTGCAATCAAAGTTGAACAGTTTCTGTAACTTTCATGTGGTTGTTGTAATCACATATTAGGGTGTACCGAAAAGTGCCGAAGTGTGTTCTGCGCAGAAATACTGTTGACCGCGTAGCCGGTGTTGGACCGG
The DNA here is from genome assembly GCA_949987695.1 of Merzomyia westermanni. NCBI lineage: Eukaryota > Metazoa > Arthropoda > Insecta > Diptera > Tephritidae > Merzomyia > Merzomyia westermanni. Next base: position 99,579,933 of record OX465288.1, on the reverse strand, counting down.
CTAAGGGTTATTTTTTCGAAGCTCGGCCGAAGGCGGCATACGAGACAAAATATTAAAGTAATAGTTCCTGTGCAATTACTGCCAGGGAAGTTTTAAACCTAACCGACTTCTTGAGTATGCCCATTAAATCATCCAACTTCAACAGCAAATATTGCACTTCATTGCAATTTTCTGATAGCCAAATTCAGCACTCAGTAGAAGAAATTTTGAATTCGACAAATTTTTATTTATACCCCTAATTCATATGTAGATGGATTTCAACAGCACTTTCCTCAATTCGACAATGTCAGAAGTGTATCAGACGGTAACCAAAAGACGGTAACCATTAAGCTTCATATTTAATTAAAATTGTTTTTATACTTTGTTTTTCAGATTTTGAAGAGCTAAAAAACAAAATAAATGAATTTAACGAAAATATTGTGAAAGGTAAAACTTATGTAATGTTTTTAACCCTGGACGGGCATCCTTTTTTTTTTGTACATTAACGTCATCCTTCGTCAATATGACGACGACTTATTTCAAATCCATTTTCAGTAGGGTGTGAGTCGAAATAATCAACGCGTTTTATTTTTTTTTAATTATTTATTTCATTATTAATAAATACAAGTTCAAAGAGAGTAAACAACCGACTATCGCTGTACGAAAGCGGAGATCAACACGAAGAATAAAAACTTATTTACAGTGAAAATAAAATAGTTCGTAGTCATTTTCACGAAGGATGACCGTCTAGGGTTAAAAATATGTTTATATACGTTTTTAGTTTATTCATACTTGACAGAGTCATCCGCAGGTGTACGAGTATACAAATATATGAAGACTTGAATGGATGAAGGTGTTATATTGTAAAAAAAAATTTTGATCAAACTGAACTAAAGTTGCAAACTTTGATGCAGTAATAAGGATTCTGCTGACCTTAAGTCGACGTTTTATACAATTTCCAGAAAAACTACTAGTTGATGGCTATGAAACCTCAACATTCAAACCTTCATTCATTCGTGTATTCATATACAAGTAAGGGTAAAAAAAACTATAGGTTTTGTCGTTCTTTAAAAAAAAAATTGTACTGTTTCCATTTAAAACTATGCCACTTTTTTCAAATGGGATTTTAACATGTATTTCTTTCTTTTAAGATCAAAAAAACAACACAAAAATTACTTAAACGAGTTCTTGAAGAGGTCAAGGCTACAGGAAATTCAAAAAGTTACACTCGCAAGCCAATAATTCCAAAAGTGCCTTTTACTAACGAAACCGATTTTAAAGAGTTTGAAATGAAGATTCAGAAATCAGAAAATAAATATAATGACTTGGTACGTTCGGAAAAAAGTTCACAGAGTAGCTTGAATGTAATTCTTTGCTTTACATTACTTTTTAGGTCGCAAAATTTATGAACGTAGTTTGTGGGAATCCATCAAAATTTTTAAAGGAAGCTTGGCGTAGAATAATCGCGGATGAAGTTGCTCAAAAATGTTGCTGGCAGGGAACAACTAGTAAAATGCCTATTCGTGCTTTATCAGTGACAACAGCATTAAAACGTGAGTATGCTTTAAATTTACTAAACAATTACAGTGAAATTCCTCATAACCGGACACTCACGGTCGCAGTGTTTTTGTCCGGTTATGGGAGATGTCCGCTTATAGGGGATGAGGTCAAAAAATATATACTACACATATAAAATGCATTGTAGTTTATTTAAGAAATTTTTCGAAGTAAAGAATATTTAAATACTTTAGTATTACATATACATACATAAATATATCAATTAAATACATTGTACAAGTCTTTACAATTCAATATCGACTAGTTTGATTGAAAAAATTGTGTGATGCTTGTTTGTTTTAACATTGATTCCTTTAATTTAAAATTTTCATTTTCAAAGTGACTCTCGATATTTTTAACCTGCTGAAAAGCTACATAGTAATTTTTTGCATATTGTTTCAAGCGCGCAACAAGTTTTAAAGCCTCATCATATGATGTTATGGGGTCACTTATTTCTTCTAAAGGTTCATCTTCTGAATCACTTAAGTCCATAGTATCATCTGGTTGGTCAAATTAAATTTCTATATTGTTGTCCTCAGTGAAAACATTTTGATCTATTTGGAGAAAACCTTCGAAATCATTTGCCAAATCTAGTCCTTCCTGAAGCCTAGCATAGACTGCCAGTGGAATGTCATCTTCGGGATCAAAATCTGAAGGATCCTCTAAAGTTTCCAAAAATCCTGCTTTACGGAAGCAGTTTCGGATTGTTGAGGCTTCCACCTTATCCCAAGATGCTTTGATGAAATACACAGCTTCCAGTACATTAATCGATTTTGAGAGCTCTGAGGCTGAACTTGTATCGCCAATTTCAGTTATCAAGTGTTTTAAAACTATGCTTCTATACAAAGTTTTAAAATTTTGGATTATACCTTGATCAAGGGGTTGGCTAACTGCCGTTGTATTTGGTGGCAAGAAACAAATTTTTATGTTGGTCAAGTCTAATTCCTTTGGATGAGAAGCCGCGTTATCTAGAAACAAGATAATTTTTCGATTCTGCGCTTTCATTCTTCGATTGAACTGCTGCAGCCATTCGCTCATCACTTCTCGAGTCATCCATGCTTTTTTATTAGACTTCCAATCCACTGGAAGTTTTGCAATTGGAACATGTTTAAAGGATCGAGGACGGGCTGCTTTCCCTATAACCAAAAGCGGCTCCTTATCTCCAGCCATATTAGCACACAACAAAATTGTGGGTCTTTCCTTTGATAGCTTACCTCCCACACATTTTTCGGATTTAAGAGCGAGGGTTTTGTCCGGCAAGGCACGAAAGAAAAGCCCACTATCATCGGCGTTGTAAATGTCTTCAGGCTTGTACCCATTCAACAGAGTTTGCAGCTTTGTCCGAAAATGTTCGACATCATCCTGATTCACATCTGCAGCTTCACCAGATATGCATTTGAAGGAAACATTATTCCTTAATCGCCATTTATTTAGCCATCCATCCGAAGCATTAAAATTAGGTACACCCAGTTTTCTTGCAATTTCCATTGCCTTTGCTTTCAAAATGGGACCAGAAATCGGAATTTTTTGACTTCTAGCCTTAGCGAAAAAATCAAAACACATCCTGTCTATTTCCGAGCCGCCTTCTTTAAGGAAACTTCACTTTTGGTGAATATTAGATCCAGACTCCCATTTAGAACGAATTTTTTCTTACTTTTTATTAATTTCAGCAGCTTGCGTTTTGCCAATATTGAACCTTTTAAAGCAAAAGAAACGTGTACCTACAAGTTAAATTTTGGACTCACCATACTTTGCCTTTTTGCAATTCCACGTACTGATAACTTTTCTTTTTCGAAAACATTGATAATTTCCATTTTCTCTTTAATAGAAAGTAGCTTCTTTTTCGGTGCCATATTATTACGAACTTTGATCGCAACCACCTGCATGCACTTGACAAACTGAATAGAAAACCACCTTTTACTGGACACGGACGGCTTGAATGTGTGCATACATGTTAAAAGGGGAATCCCCTATTTCATTTTTATAATGAACAACAAAGCTTGCTTGCGATGTTTTTGAATTTTGTCCGTTTATGAGAAATTTTTTCATGGAAATGGCTTGAAATACAGTGTCCGCGTCCGGTTATTAGAGCGTCCGTTTATTAGAATGATATTTGTATGAAAAAATTATTGAAAAACCTGTGTACACAAAATTTGTCCGGTTATTGGAGCTGTCCGGTTATAAGGACTGTCCGTCTTGGGGAATTTCACTGTATATATATATTTATATACATTTAATTTTAGAATCCTACAATCAAAAGTTTGGTGCTATTGCTACTGACAACGAATTTGAAAAGACAATAATATCTTTTTTCCAGCATGCAGCTAATCGCCTCCAAAAGAAGCAAACCTACAAAATACTGAAGTAAAAAAGCAAATTAGTTTTAAACTAATCGTTTAACGTTTCCAAAGCACAATGGTTGTAAAATGTTGGATCAGTCGATTAGTTGCATTCCAGAAATAGTTGGTCCATACACCGAATTATTGATCATAAAATAGGTCCGCTACATTCAATCAATGTGTTTATTCAATTGTTTTTTGACAGTTGGTTCAACGTACCGATTCCAAAATACACTTAACTTAATCTTGAATGTCCAATAAGAATTACTGTTTCAAATTCTTTTCCTCGATTACTTTTTAGTGTATACGGCCGTATTATGTACGGTGAAGTGAATGGTGAATGGATTTTCGAATGCTTCTAAATGGAAAATGCGGCTATTTAGAAAGTTTACTTAAAATAGTAAGGTTTGTCCTTTTTTCTGTTAACTACTTTCATTACAACAAAGCGACCTATAGCGCGTCATTGGCCGTTTTATACGTATTCAAAAATTCCTTCACCATTCACTTCACCGTATAATACGGCCAATAATTTCAAATGCCAAAAATTATAATTCATTAATTTTTGTTGCAAAAAAATGTACAACTGTTTTTCGAACAACTGCATATAATAACTAAGTATAAAACAAATGAATTAAAGCTATAAAAAGAGAAGAAAAAAAAATTGCATTTGATTCCAATTAGAGAATTGCTTTGAGGTGAAGTTGAGAATTCATGCATTCTCAACTTGAGAATCAGCAAAATTCCCATATTTAAAAAGTGCCTTTGAAGGTGAGATCACTATAATCCCGCTATTGAGGTGCTGTTGAGAATTAACGTTGGAGATTTGAGAAAGGGATTTGATCTCAAATGCATCTCAAGTTGATATCAAACAAAATTGTTTGTTGGGTAGTCATTTAAGTATTTCGAGTGCGTAAGTATTTTTTGTGTGTATGCATTGTTAGAAAAAGGGTTGATTGTGTTATGCTATGGTTTTTAGTCGTGCGTTAGCAGCATATGTGAAAAGTTGTTTATTGCCTGTTTTATGTTTGTTTCCAATAGCTATTAAATTTCTTCATATTATTTATTACATTTTATAAACCTGTAAAGCTACTATGCAGTCTAGCAAGGAAGTGGAAGAAAAAATGTCTACAGGACTTTTTACATTTAGTGATAAACGAAAGGGCAGAAGTGCGGTTTGGGAAATGTTTTCCGAGGTAGTTAAAGGCGATGGCAATATTGTCTCTGACTTGGTCTGTTGACGCAGTTGCAAAAAGGTTTTCGTGGTACGTGGGATGAACACTTCTAATCTGAACAGACACTCATGCTACAAAAAAAATAGAACTGCAAGGTCCTGAGAAGAAAGTGAGTGAAGATGACAAAAAACTAGCTATAGAAGCTTGCGCTGATTGGATGGTGGAAGACTGTCGCCCTTTTTCAGCCGTAGAAGATTCCGGATTCAGGAAGCTAGTAATGTTTTTGTTAAATATTGGTGCGAAATATGGAAAGAATATAGATATAGATTATTTAGTCCCAGACCCAACAACCATTTCGACAAAGGTAGGGAAAAAAGCGCAAGCAAGAAATCAGATATCACCCGCAGTGAAAAAAATTTTAGATTCAGGTCAAGCTTCTGCTTCTATTGATATGTGGAAAGATGATTTTGTTAAGAGAGACTTTTTATGTGCCACAATTCACTTCGTGAAAGGTTTTGAATTTTGTGACTTCGTGCTTGGATTACAATATTAAAAGGAAGTTGGATACTATTTCGCTGAGTTCGGAATCACTAGCTTATACGGCATCACTTTTATAACAGACCGCGGAAGTAATGTTAAAAAGGCATTAGAAAATAACGAGCTGCTCAAGGCATCTTTTGTGAAACGTCTTAGAAGCTAGTGTTGAGTCTACAGATGAACTCCAAACCCTCATAGCCTTATACAAGAAGTTTGTGAAATATTTTTAAAAATCTGGGATGCAACATATGATGCAAACATCGCTGAAATCTCAGTGCCCAAACCGATGGAATTCGCATTTTTACATGCTGAGGTCAATTGAAAATAACTGGTTGAAAATTAATGAACTTTTGACGAATAATGGCAAAATCAGCAAGCTTTCAAATTTGAATATTTCAACTATCCAAAGCTTAGTAAAACTTTGTGAGGATTTTGAAAAAGTTTTTAAGAAGCTTCAAGGATGCTCCACGCCCTCAATGTGCTATGTCATCCCTTCAGTTTATCGTATACAGGAGTTATGTAAATTCGATGAAAATGATGTTCTCACTATTTCCGCCTTAAAGTAAAATATTTTAAAAAAGTTTTGAAGATACATGGCTCTCAAATTTGAGCGAGTGGCACAGAGCTGCTTATTATTTATATCCACCAGCTCTATGTCTTCAATCACATGAACTGACAGAAATGGAAAAATTTTGCATTGATGAAATAATGAAGGAAAATGGATCACCGAGTTCAACTTTTCAAGAGCGTGCAGTACAAAATTTAGACACGACAGCATCAACTTCTAATTCTGTATCATTAACTTCATCCGACAATGGAGACAGTTTTTTTCCCCCAAGACTTCTGGAACGTCCAAGTAAAACTTTTTCCGCTGCTGAAGATATTTCAAATGAAGTGCATCGGTATTCTGCTGAAAGTGTTCCATTTGATATAAACTTTGACGTTATGAAGTGGTGGAAAGATAACGGTAAGAGATTTCCAAGATTATGCATTCTAGCACAAAAAGTTTTGGCCATACCTGCAGTGCAGCCTCAGAATATAATAACGGAAAAGCGTAACAGAATAACTGCAAGGACAGTAGACAATATCCTTTTTTTGAATTCGATCAAAAACAAAAACGTAAACAAATACATACAGTGAAGTGCATACTCGAAAAAAATCTAAAAATTCCTAGACATTTTTTTAAATTTCGATGAAAATTCGTCAACTTTCGCGAATTTTCCTGAATTTTGCACCAGGTTCTCAACTTTAGTTTGCAGAATTTGTATTGTATTTTTACGTATATTTTCATTAAAAATTATCGAAATTATTTAAAAAGAAGTAATTTTGGAGAAAGTTGCAATTTTCATAGTGTACAACTTTTTTTTTGGTTCACCGTATTAAAAATTTTGAAGTTATTGAATTTTTTTTGTTTTCGTTATTCTGAAGTTGAAGTCATATTTTTTAGTTTAGTGTTGCTGAAACATTTTTTGAATAAACATATACTTATGAAAATACATGCATGTAAAGGGTGTTTTTTTTAGGGGTATAGAACTTCAAATTGAAATAAACACACAAGAAAGTCATTTTAAGGTCCATCCATTTGGCTTTATTGGAAGGATAATTTTATGCCATTAATGTTTAAATATGATTTCGGGCATGTGGCCGCCGCGGCTGGCTCGAATAAAGCCAATTCTACAGGTCCAATTTTCAACCACTTTTTCGAGCATATGGGGCCGTATGTCGGCAATAACGCCACGAATGTTGGCTTCCAATTCCCCTAACGTTTCTGGTTTGTTGGTGTAGACGAGCGACTTCACATATCCCTAAAGAAAATAATCCAATGGTGTCAAATCACACGACCTTGGTGGCCAATTGACAGGTCCTCCGCGAAATTATGCGCTCATCGAATGTTTCCTTCAATAAATCGATTGTGACGTGCGCTGTGTGGCATGTAGCGCCGTCTTGTTGGAACCACAACTCATCCACATTCATGCCATCCAATTCGGGAACAAAATAGTCGGTTATCATGGCTCTATACCGGTCTCCATTAACGGTAGCTGCCTCTCCAGCATTATTGCGGAAGAAGTATGGCCCAATGACTCCACCAGCCCATAGAGCACACCAAACAGTCAGTTTTTGTGGATGTAATGGCGTTTCAAGGGTCTCATGTGGATTCTCTTCACTCCAAATGCGGCAATTTTGCTTGTTGACGTAGCCATTCAACCAAAAATGAGCCTCATCACTGAACAAAATTTTGCGATGAAAATCAGCATCGAAATCAATCTCATTTTCGGCCCATACACCAAAATCACGACGCATTGCATGGTCTCGCGGCTTTAATTCTTGCACAAGCTGGATCTTGTAAGGTCGCAAGCCAAGATCTTTGCGCAAAATCTTCCATAAAGTTGATGGACAAAGCTCCAATTGCTGTGCACGGTGGCGAATCGATTCATTCGGGTCCTCTTCAACACTTTGCTCTACAGCGGCAATTGTTTCTTCGGTGCGCACTGTTCGACGTCTCTGCGGATGCGTATTATCACATAGAGTAAACGTAGTGCGAAAACGATCCATGGTTAACCGAATTAATTGCTCTGATGGACGATTATGTCGACCATAAAATGGACGGAGCTCACGGTAAACTTCGCGAACTGAACCATTATTTTCGAAATAAATTTGCACTATTTGCAAGCGTTGTTCTTTTGTCAACCTGTTCATGATGAAATGGCAAACCAAACTGAACATAAATGACATTAGAGTTGCCAGATTTGACCACAAAATGCCAGTTTTATCTCTATTCAAAAAACAAACCTGTAAAAAAAACACCCTGTACATTTGGGTAAATCTGTTCGTTATATGTACAATTTTTTTTTCAAGTTTTGACCTCTCCGGCATTTAAATGTATTAAAATAAAATGACCGCTGTAAAGAATAATTCGAATTAGAACTGAAACCAAAACACCCCAATGTAAATATGTACTAAACATAAAGACATATATTTGCACATGTTTACCTATCTAAGAAATTGTTGCATGATCTCACTGTTTTTTTTAATGAAAATTATTTATCCCTGAACTAGTTTTAATTATGTAACACAAAACTTATGTCTGTACTATGTACACTTTTTTATTTAAGTTAGTATAACTTAGTATTTTGCGTTCAAGTTATATAATGCAATGACCTTTGTTTATTTTTAATTAAATAGTTCTAAGATTACAAAAATGAATTTTCTTTGAATAAAAACTCTTAAAACCATGCCTTCGATGCATATTTTAATTAAACTTACGTAAATACAAATAAGCAAAAATACCATCATTTTGGGAACATTTTGCGATTATTTTGGGATGATCTCAAAATTATCCCAAAATGATCTCAAAATGGTCCCAAAATTATCACAAAATCACCCCAGAAAGATCAAAAAGTGATAAAAAATGGCCCAAAACGATCCCGAAATTATCTCACAATGATCCTAAAGGGTTCCCAAAATGCCCCCCGAATGATCACTAAATGATCTCAAAATGACCGCAAAATAGTCCCTAAATGATCGCAAAATGTTAACAAAAGGATCCCAAAATGATCTTAAAATGATTGCAAAGTGATCCCTTAAGGATCGCAAAATCATCCCAAAATGATTGCAAAATGATCTAAAAGTCATCCCAAAATGGCCGCAAAATGGTCCCAAAATGATCGTCAAATGATCCCAAAATGATCCCAAAATTATCCTAAAATGATCTCAAGATTATCCCAAAATTATCTCAAAATGATTGCAAAATTATCCAAAAGAGTTCCAAAATAATCCCATTTAACATAGTACTTACACAAAACTTAGTGCACTAAGTACAAATAGTGAAATTGGTTATTAGTTCATGCTGAACATAGTTACATATACGAGGTGTGTTCAAAACGTATCGCGAATTTTGAATTTTCGCTGGTTACGTATATTCGCATTTCGAATTTTTTGTGACGTTATGTTGGTACTCATGTCTCTCACTTATGCCGACAAGCTCGGCCATTTTGAATGTTCAGTTAATTGTTGACAGCTGCTTTGCTTGCACGTGTTTTGGATCGTCTTCGATTTTTACCTATTCAAAAAAATGGATCAAAGAACCTGTATCAAATTTTGTGTGAAAAACGAAATTAAGTGCGCGGATGCATTCCGAATGTTGACTGTGGCATACGGAGAAGCTACCTTGGACCGAAGCAACGTTTATCGGTGGTACAAAATGTTCTCAGAAGGCCGAGAAGATGTGCAAAGAAGAACAAAAATTGGCTTTTGCACCACGATAACGCCCCTGCTCACGCATCGTTGCTTGTGTGCGACTTTTTGGCCAAAAACAACACACTAATGATGCCGCAGCCACCGTATTCCCCAGATCTGGCCCCCTGTGACTTTTTCTTTTTCCCTAAACTGAAGAGGCCCATGAAAGGACGACGTTACGCTTCTCTTGACGAGATAAAGACGGCATCGAAGGAGGAGCTGAACAAGATACAAAAAAATGATTTTTTGAAGTGCTTCGAAGATTGGAAAAACCGTTGGCACAAGTGTATAATATCTCATGGGGATTACTTTGAGGGGGACAAAATAGATATTCATGAATAAATAAATAATTTTTGAAAAAACACAAAATTCGCGATACTTTTTGAACACACCTCGTATGTGTGTGGCACAAGTATATATCAAGTGCTCGTTTGTTTTCGGTATTTGTGTGTTAGTTAGTCGTAGTTTTTAGTCTGTGCTTGCACTAATTGTTATGGCTCATGACTAAGTGCACACATATTATTAGTACTAAGATCTCGGCACTGATGCACACACAAAATAAAAACAATAAATGAGCATGCGCTTCATTAAGATACGCTGTAAATGAGAAAAATACTTCTTAAGTTTAAATATTTGAAGAAAATGATCAAATTAGCAATTGCAATTTTATTTTAAACAAAGAAGAACAAGAGAATTGCCATGGCGACATCAACCATATGGTTGCTTTTATAGGTAGCACAGAAATTTATGTAAAGATTTGAATCTTATTTATTATTTTCTTATTTATTTATTTATTTATTATATACGTTTCTATAGCATCACCATTTTTGTCTGCTTCCAATGAGTACGACTCTGCGTTGAATTGCCTCTGAATGACAATCTCTTTACACTGTGGGCACAGCTGTGGACAAACATCTTATACATCACTTATACCTTTACAATGGCTCCTATTTAGTAGGGAGGTTGGAAGTGACGTGTTTCCAATTCTCCCTTATTCCAAATGTTAAATTTATTATCCGATTCCGATCAACATGCTCCAATTTAGTTGGGAGATTGGAAAGGACTGTTTCCAAACCAACTAGATATACAGAAACGCCAGCAAGAAATTATTTCAGGATAGATATGCAAGTATGTCATTACGTAAAGTGGAATATGTATGATCAAAGTTTATACAGAAATACAACTCGTTGCAGTGCGAACACCAAATGCGCAGGGAACTATTTTTGACGAAGTTTAGACGACAAAATAATATATAAAAAAAAAAGAAAAAAAAAATATATACGAAGGAAATGAAATGAAATGAAATACGAAGGAACCTCTTTATCTTTATAGACGGCTTCTCCTTCTTCAGTCCTCAAGGTCAGTGCTTCTCACACACACCAGATATCGTATGCTAGTGTTCGAGCGACAATTTTTCGTTATTTCGATCCGTCTTTGGACCTATCTTCCAATTAGACTAAGGTTGATTGGCAATGGACAGCATTTTAAAGAAAGTTTAATATGTTTATATGATGACACGTAGGCTCTTTCAAATTTTTCAAATTCTTACTGTGACTATATTTCCTATTTCCTTAACGGTCTAATAATACTATATGACTATCCTATCTGCTCAATTATCTTCCCTTCGTTTTTCTTTCTTTATATTCTATGGTCCTTAGACCACGTTCAGTTTCCATACTGTCATCTATTTATTTATTTAATGCTAATACTAGTTTTAATTTAATTTTATTTATATTTTGACTTTGTATATTCCTGACTGGCACTGTAAGAATAATTTTGTCAAATTGTTGTTCCAGGAAATTGTTCAAACAAACAATCAATCCATCAAAATGAAAAGGCACGTAGTATCTGAACGTTCTAGAAGGAACAGCAAAATTCAGTTTGTTCAGTCAACCTCACCGATAATCAGTTTATACAGAAACATTACCTCAAGTAAAATTCTCCGATTTTCCAGAGTAGGTAACATTATAAGAAAAAGCCGATTCCTGTAAGGGGGTAGATGAATATTTGGGTTCCAATTGAGTCCGCGTAAGGGAAACATTAGGAATTGCTTTTGTATAGACTCAATTAGTTTTATATGATTTTGATATAAGGGGCACTAAACACACGAGCAATACTCAAGTATACGACGAACTAACGATGAGTAGAGGGTCTTTGTGAGATACGAATCATCAAACTCTTTAGCCCACCTAGCATACCCATCGCCTTGTTAGAAGTCGATGAAATATGCATATTAACCCACAGTTGAGGATCAAAAATAGCACCCAAATCATCTACAACAGATATACGTTCCAAAGGGGGATTATTTAATACATAGGATGTCAAAACTGGCTTTACTCGATGAAATGGCATTTGCTTACATATAAAGGAATTTAAAGTAAGCAAGCTTACTGTGCACCAGCATTGAAATGAGTCCAAATCAGCCTGAAGGAGATGTCTGGGAGCCTTGCCATATGTACAGTATGTGTAGCAAAGTTTTACATCATCCGCAGATACAGGGTAAACAGTAATGGGCCCAATTGGCTCCCCTGAGGTACACCTAAGGCTACGTCAGTCGTTTTAGAAATTGTGGAACTAAACAGAATCCTTTGAGTCCTGTTTATAAGGTAACTTGTAAGCCATAAGTCGGAAAACCGAGTAAATCCAGTTTATGAATTAGAAGCTCATGATTAATGGAATCAAATGCTTTGCTAAAGTCAGTGTAGATCTCATCCGTTTGATTGTTTCTTAAAAATCCGTCAATTACTAAGAATGTAAACTCAACCAAGTTGGTGGTGGTTGACCTACGATGCATAATTTTTATATACATTTATATATATACGAGTATTGTCGAGTCGTTGAAAGACAGGGGTTTGTTAAGTGTCGAGATTTAAACTACTCCTACACTACAGAGAAAAACTCATCAGCTAAGTAACACAAGAAATTAAAACATATAAATAATGTATTAAGCGAAGAAAGAATCAGTTCGATTGAAAAGAGCATATTCATAAAGTTACTATTGGTTAAGCTAGCATGGTATCGATTTTTTAATGCTAAAACGCGAGTCAGAAATATCAAACGTGCTGGAGTGAGTGTTATAACTTTTACACAAACATCGGAAAGGCTCTTTTAATTCAAAATTAGTCCTACACTGTTTCAAGAAAAGATATTTAAAATGTCTTTATGGCCAAAAAGGAATACTAAAGTTAAATTTTTCCCGCAAAAATGGGCTAGAGACCAACCCGTTTAATAACTAGTCATAAATATTGTTCCAAGCATTTCTCTACGACTAGAAAGGGTGGGAAGATTAATAAGTTTCAAGCGATTAGTGTAAGGAAGCAAATTATTCAAGGAACCCCAAGAAAGATCTCTTTAAAACAAAAAGTAAAAATGGTTTCTGAATTGATTCTAACCGATCAACGTGGACCTGGTATCTCGGATTCCAAATAATTGAGCCACATTCTAATATCGGTCTTACTAGTGTTGTAAAAGGGTTTTAGTTACGTACGGGTCAATTAATTCATTCGATCATCCTTTAACGAATGAAAAAACATATCTAGAATTATTGACAGTTGCATTAATTTGAAGACTGAAGCTAAATTTACAATCCATCGTAATTCCCAAGCCTACAAAATCATGCACTTGTTCAAGAATGTGATTGTTGATTGTGGGATAGGAAGCCGGCTGTGTATTAATTTAAAGCACTATTTTCGCTCACCGTGTAAGACATAAAAATCTTAACGTCGTAAGCGTACATCAAAATATTTAAAAACGTGATAGTACTAGATATATCATTAATGAACAGCTTAACAAAATCGGGCCAAGATGGCTATCTTGAGGAACTCCAAAAGATACATAAATGGCATTAGATAGCGCATTTTTAAAAACTACTCTTTGTGCCCTGTAAATAAGATTAGAAGATATCCAGCGGGTGAGACTGGGTTAAAAGCCCAATAGAACAAGTTTATGAATAAGTAACGAATGACATACTTTGTCAAACGCTTTACTGAAATCTGTGAATATAACATCTGTATGCATATTTTCTCTAAACCCGTTTGAGGCATGGCTTGTGAATTCAAGTAGGTTGGTACTTCTTGATTTTCTTTTACAAAAGCTATGCCGGCCTCGTGCTGCCTCTGTAGTTATCAATATTCCCTACTACCCTTTTTATGCAGGGAAATAATAAAAGAGTGTTTCCAAGGAGATGGGAATGACGCAGTTTCCAGACACAAATTAAATAGTTTTAAAATCCGCTTGACAAATGCACAACACAGTACTAGGAACGTCATACTAGTAATAAACGCAATACAATTTCACGAGTTTGGTAACTCCACAGTAAGTTTACTGTGCAGCACTTAAAAATAAACCACAGGGCGCTACCTTACTCACTTAGAATTTTCCAGGTTGTTCGGTCTTCATTTTGTCGAAGGGTCGGTGCTATGTATCGCCATCTCCTCTTTACATCGTGTTTGTAAACGCAATTACTATTGCTCTTAGTCCTGCTTACATGCATGAGTATAGTAATCGCTTTCTCCGTTGTGTTAGATAGTGGCGGTAGTGTCCACCTAAGTCTTATCGGGCCGAACATTACCGGAACCAATTGATGAAAGCCTTTTCAGGTGGATTACCTTCATCTTATTTCTTGACCTTGCAATCATATGTATACGATAGACAACATCGTTGTTTGATTTATAACTTTGTGTGGGCCTCCCCATTTACATTGCAGTTTCGGGGACAAACCCTTCTTTCGTTGTGGGTTGTATAGCTTAGTGCTGCTTTCCTTCCATAAAAGCTTCCGCATTTAATGCTTTGTCGTAATTGCCTTTCATCATGTTGTTATGGTTGTGGTAACGACAAAAACACTCCCCGAACGTTTTAAGGAGTGTTGTCGAATTAACAGTTCTTGGCCGGATTTGAACCCGGTACGCTCCGGTACTCCCTTGCGGTACTGCCCGACTGTCGTGGTAGCGATTTATGACCAGTGAAAACTTCTAGGTCATGTCACCCCTCCTTCCGTAAGAAAGGATAAGATGGGTAATGAGAGATGAGAGCCATCATATCCGTAGATCAACCATCGAGTTGCACGAGTTGTGCATATTAATCGCCTCTTACGACCAGTATGCCTACCTTGGGCATATTCTGAATCCCTAACCCGCAGGGGCCGGCATGCATCTTCTTAGTCCGTTGTCTCACAAGTAAGTATATTTCTTTTATTTCTTCTTCCAAGACGCTGGTAGATTTCCGAGCATTAACTGCATCAGCATTTAGCCCAAACTTCACATCAGCTGGCAACCGAAGATCATTTCCAAAAATTAGCTTTGCAGGAGTCTAGCCCGTTGTTTGTCGGTCTTTGCCAATCCTTTACGGCTTCGATCTTTTCTTTAGCAGTGCAGATGCCCTCCGTAGTTATCTTGTGACCTAAATAACTTACTTCCTTCTTGAACAAGGAACACATTTTGGGACTTAATTTCAGATCAGCACCAGCTATCCCTTGGAAAACTTCCTCCAAGTTCTTTAGGTGTTACACAAAGCCTTTTCCCAGAACGATGATGTGTTCTAGCTACACCAAACATCTTTTCCAATGCAATCCTTTTATAACCTGATCGATGAGTCTCCCAAAAGCAGCTGAAGTATTGCATAGTCCGAAGGGCATTACCATAAATTCCAAAGGCCCATCTCCAACGCGGTAGGCTGTCTTTCCTTTATTTTCATCCTTTACCTCCACTTGTCAGTAGCCGCTTTTCAAGCACAGTGCGGTAAACTATTTTATAACAGATAACGAATCCAGAGTATCGTCGATTCTTGGCAACGGCCGTGATATTATCTGAAAGAGCAAGGTGGAAACATTTACCTGGAGCTGTTCATAATTTATAACAACCTCCACCTCTTCGGATTGTTCCAAAATAGCTCCTTTGGAAAGTTTAATTGGGGATTTGAACTCGTTAAGTACTCTTACCGGTATACGTCCATCTTGTTTTGTCATAGCCAGGGGTTTTCCAACTAGTATATTCGTCTTTGATTGGTTTGCTGCCTCCACAACTCACAATTTCTTTGTTCCATAATCTCCACCAATCTTTGACCATATAACTGCTTCTGACTTCTTTGAAAATCGTCAGCTCTCCTCCACGACTACTCGCTTACTCACGTAACTGTTTTCGTAATCAAAATTCAGTGGCACATCCATATTCTTATAGCTCATAATCTTATTCTGCATGTCGACCTTTATCCTTTGGTCACTAAGAAATCCACAACAATTATGATTTCGTCATCAATGTCTGCGACTTCTGTGTACAATGGACTCGTTCCCAACCGCGATTTCATATGTTACTTCTTCTAAGATTTTTGCGTCCTCACCAGTGGCCGTACGCAACTTTACTCCATGTAATGGTCTAACCTTCTTGTTGGCCAAATCAGATCGAATGATAGAATGAGATGCGCCCGTATCCACAGTCAGTAAACGCTATTTTCACATATCCTCCAACTGTAAGATTATTAGCTTTCTTTCCGATTTGTGAGACAGAGATAATGGGGCATTCAGTTGCGGGAGCCAGTCAACGCCCCTTTCGGTTGGCTCGATTTAGTTTAGCGTTTGACTTGGTTGGGAGATTTGCTCATCTTTTTCAGCTTTGCGTTTTCGTCCACTTGAATTGATGGGTTTACTGGAGCCAGAGCCGCAATACCGTGCTATGTGACCTGACTTTCCACACTTGAAGCATTTAATGACACCTTAATTTTTATGTTGTTTTCCATTCACTGCTTCCAGAGGCTGTTTCCTGCGTTAGAGCATGCGATACTGTTTCAGCGAATGTCCTTTTGGGGCTTGCATATGTGGGCCGCTTCGTCTCCACATCACGGATTCCATTTATAAAACATTGGGGTTTTACCCTCTCAGTTGGCTCTGCGGGGGTGACGAGTCATAATGTTAGTGACATTATTTCGCATTTGTAAAATAAAAGCTCATGTATGACTTTATTTTTTTTGACGAAACTAAGACTTATTCTTTGAGCGATATTTTTTCCTTCAAGGATAAAAATCAAATTTTGAATTCTAACTTTTTTCACGGATCGAAAAACTTAAAAAGCCGGTGCGCCTTTTTGGCAAGTAATTGATCATAAACGTGGTAGGAAGGAATGAAATGAGACCACTGCTACCAGTTCCCAGCTACGAAGTGAGTTTGAGCTCCTTATACACATACGCAAACGTCAAGCTGTGTAGTTCTGTTTATATTTTTCTCTGTGATTATATTTAATAAATTAATAATATCTTTTATATTCTAAAGTTAAAATTAAAGTTAATAGAGATAAATATCTAATTGTGCTTCACTACTTGGTGTGAATAGTGTTAAAAAGTTTTGATAGTGATTCATTATTATAAATTCATTTTGTTGAATTTGTGTGTGCCGAGTTCTTTGCATATTTTATTTGTTGCTATTGAAAGGCTTTATTTCATATTGCAATTGTTGTTGTGCTCTGACTTGCCTTTCTTATTTCTTTTTCGTTACAGCTGTTTTGCGTGGTTTGTTGAACGTCAGATACAGTGTGTTTAAAACTGTTCGCTCAGTACTGTGTCATTTAAACTGTCAGGGTTGCTTTTCTTTAATCCGCAAAATTTTTTTTCTTAACTTATAATTTTTATTATAAATTTATATAAGTATTTATATGAAAATGTCGTGCATGATAGCAAACTGCCAGTTAAAAAGCGAGTCCGAACGCTTTGTAGCTTGCTGGCTGTGTGATGGACTTGTCCACGCCAAGTGCACTGGGTTAACAGGTAGAATAGCTGACCTGCTTAACGAAGGAAAAGGCCTGCGCTGGTCTTGTTCCAAATGCCTGTCGACGGAAGTTGATCTGTGTAAAATCTTTAGGCATATCAGGAACGGGTTTTCTGAAATAAGCAAAGATTTTTCATTGCTGACTGAAAAGTTCCAAAAATATGAAAATATTTTCATAACCTTGGAAACTTTGGAGAATTCGCCTCATTTGGAATGCCCTGATCATCGCGAAAACAAGCGCAGGCGTACGGATGATCGGCCTACTACCTCAACAGTCCCGAACTTGCCTAAACCCCTTGAACTTATAGATTTGGCTTCTCCAGTTCCTAGTACGGTTGTCCGAGCAACGTCGAAGAACGCCCCTTCAAAAATGTCCACTAAGAAAAACCAGGAAATTCCAACTATTGCAATGGAGTCTGAACCAATCGTTGGTAAGCTGGTTGTGGTTCCTCGCAAAAAATCTATTTTTGTGTCTAGGTTCCATCCAGACACTACCGAGGATGATTTGTTGTACCATATTTCTTCTAAAGTTAAAGATCAAAGCGTAACTGTTAGAAAATTTAATTTCACATATCAAAGAAGTATGTCTTCGTTTAAGATTGATGTATCTGGGAAAGATTTCGATACTCTTTTGGACAGCTCTTTTTGGCCTCCCGGGGCTCTTGTGCGGGAGTTTGAATACAGACCGAATAGGAATGTTCAAAATGTAGCGAAAATTTCTCGTAATAAAGTTGAGTCAAAAAACTGAGCACTAAATCCGTGAATATCTTTTATCAAAATGTCAGAGGTCTAAATACCAAATTAACTGATCTCTTTTTGAAATCTTTTCATTGTAATTATAACGTAATTGCTTTTACCGAAACTTGGCTAAAACCTCATGTTTTCAATTCAGAGTTTTTATGTAATGAATATCAAGTATATAGAAATGATCGCTTGAACAGAGTCGGGGGTGGTGTTCTACTTGCCGTTCATTCCTCTATCCCTTCAGAAGAGGTTAATATTCCTAACATCGATTTCATTGAGTTCAAATGCATCCGCCTTCAACTAGACAACGTCTCTATGTACTTATATGTTTGCTACATCCCTCCAGCATCAGATTTTTCAGTCTACATGCAACATGTCTCTCTGCTCAAAACTGTTAACCTTATGACTAAAGCTTCAGATTCAATTATTGTTTTGGCTGATTTTAACTTACCTCATATATCGTGGAACATATCTGATGGTAACATTATTCCAAATCCGTCCAAACTGGGGTTCAATGACTTTTTAGATGGAATTTCCGATATTTGCCTTAATCAAATAAATGTTACCGCTAACAAGTTTGGGAAAGTCTTAGATTTAGTGTATGTTAATGATATAAACCAATTTTCTGTAAATCGTTGTGATCCGTTGGTTTTACCAGAAGACCTTTACCACCCTTCTATGGAAATAGTCTACGAAACCATAAGTAATGGCCAAGGCACTCAATGCTACTCATGTAGTAGCTTTGATTATAACTTTTCCAAAGCAAACTACAAGAAATTAAATAAAGAACTGTCTAAATTAACTTGGCCTGAATTTGGTTGTGATATCGATCTAAACGTCTCACATTTCAATCACACTATTTACTGCCTATTTGAGAAGTTTATTCCTAAACGTAAAGTAACTTATGATCATCCTACGCAAGCTTGGTTTACTAAAGAGCTTAAGGCTCTTAAAAATAGGAAAACGCGATCATTTAATTTATATAAGAAATCCGGATTAAATAAACATTACCTACTGTATTCCATTCTACGTCAGAAGTACATAGATTTAAATAAAAAGTGCTATAAAGCTTATATCTCTAAAAGGAAAAGGGACATTATTCTCAATCCTAAGTCATTTTATGGTTTCGTAAATTCTAAACGTAAAGTATCAGGGTTTCCCTCAGCCATGAAATATCAAGACATTATATCTAGCGATAATCAATGTATCGCAAATTTTTTTGCTCAATTTTTCACTTCTAACTATTCTGCTGTCACCAATTCAAACTTTCAAAACTATCCCTATAAGCTACACGGGACAAATTCAATTAATTCACCAATTATATGCGCCAAAGATGTTCTAATTTACCTTAAAACCTTAAAAGAATCTTTTAAATATGGTCCTGATAGGATTCCTACATGTTTCTTGAAAAAGTGTGCGAACCATATTTACCAACCCCTTACCAATTTGTTCAATCTATCACTAAAGTGTGGTGTTTTTCCAACAGCGTGGAAAGAATCGTTTCTTCTACCGCTGCATAAAAGCGGGAGTAGGTCTTCTATAGAGAACTATCGTGGCATCGCAAAGCTTTCTGCCATCCCAAAATTGTTTGAAGCTATTGTTACAAATCAACTTACGGGTCCGATCTCTACTTTGATAGCTGACTGCCAACACGGGTTCAGTAAGGGAAAGTCCACAGTTACGAATTTACTTGAGTTTACCAGTCATGTCTCAAATGGCTTTAGAAAAAATCTGCAAACCGACGTTATTTATACGGATTTCAGCAAAGCTTTTGACAAAGTGTGTCACTCATTACTTATTCATAAACTCGATCAGTTTGGCTTCCAGCCGGGTCTCAATCGCTGGATCTCTTCTTACCTTAGTGACAGGACACAAAGAGTAATGTTTAAAAATTTAGTATCCGATGTCATTTATGTCTCTTCGGGGGTTCCTCAAGGAAGCCATCTTGGCCCGATTCTGTTCTTGTTGTTTATAAATGATATTTCTACAATAATAAAATTTTCAAAAATGTTAATGTATGCCGACGACGTAAAGCTTTTCATGTCATTCGCGTCATTTGAAGATAGAAATAAGCTACAATCAGATCTAGATGCACTAATTACTTGGTGCGATTTAAATTATATGCCACTTAACCTTAAAAAATGTAAACACATGGGTTTTTCGCGTGGAATTTCTCAGCCGGCTTCCTATACAATTAAAAATTATAGTCTTGAGCAAGTGTATGATTTTGTTGACCTGGGGGTTACTATGGACTATAAACTCAGTTTCAACCGCCATATTAATACAACAGTCAATAAGGCTAGAGGTGTCCTAGCATTCGTTAAACGATGGTCTAAAGAATTTAGCGACCCTTATGTAACTAAAGCCCTCTTCACTACATTAGTCAGACCGATACTTGAATATGGTTCTATAATTTGGAACCCGCGTTACCAGGTTCATGTAGATCGCCTTGAATCAGTTCAAAAACAATTTTTACTATTTGCCTTAAGAGATTTTCATTGGGATCCCTCGTACAATCTGCCACCCTATACGAATCGTTTAAAACTCATTAATCTACACACACTTTCTAGTCGGAGGGAAATGCTTGGAATTATTTTTATGATTAAATTGCTAAATGGTTCACTATCCAGCCCATTTCTTCTAAGTGAAGTGAACTTCAATGTACCGTCTCGTCCTTCAAGGCATTTTAAACCTCTAGTCTTAAAACAGTGCCGAACCAATTTTCAGTTAAATGAGCCTTTTCGCTGTTTGTGTCAAGATTATAACTCTCTTTCTGGTAGATTTGATATTTCAGACTCGCTTTTCAGCATGAAAAAATCAATTCTTTCTGTCCTAAATTCATAGCTACTAATTGTTTTTTATTCTTTGACTCCTATTTTAACTTTTAACAATAATTTTATTCTGTTAACTAGTTATTTCTTAATGTATAATCTATCCTATATCTACTTTACTTAGCTGATGAGGTTTTCTCTGTAGCTGAGCAGTTTTAGATCTCGACGATTAACAAACCAAAGCCTTTCAACGACTCGGCACGAACGAATAATCCGCGCGTTATGCGGATGCGCCCCTCGCGCCGGTCGGGCGGGATATGGTGGGTAATCCGTTGGGAATTATTATTATTATTACAAAACCCTTACCTTATTACCATCGCTTACTTTGAATACCACAATGTAAAATATACATTTTTATGGATTATTCGTCTTAAAACTTCGTGAAAGTTCGTACTTTGTTTGATTTGTTTGGTCTTTGCAAACATGTTCTTTTTTGATTGTTTTGTGGCAATCGCTTTTATAGCGTTATAGATAGATGTACGCTATGGAAAATTTTTATTCATAAAATGAATTAATTATTTAATTTGTTTAAATAAATAAATTATGCCCAAATATTTTGAAAATATAAAACTTTACACTACTCATACTGCCGATTAAAATTGAACAAGTAAGGAAGTCTAAGTTCGGGTGGAACCGAACATTATATACCTAGTAGTGATCTGTTATGGCATACCAATTTACGCAGGTATATTTTAATACTTTTCAGTTCGTATTACAAAGTCAGCGGATTGTTTTCAATAAAAACAATTTGAATTTTTTCCTACAAATTGGCGGGACCTACAGCTTTTTGCCGACTTCGAACGGCATCTACAAAGGAGATGAATTTTTGCTGAGAAGTCGTCCATGGCAGAAAGACACTCGGACACAAACCACTGCCGAGGGGCGACCCCGTTTCGAACAACTTTTTCAAACCACTTTTGATGTTACCAGTCCCAGTCTCGAACCTTGGACCTTCGGTGTGGTAGGCCGGCAACACTACCGCCACACCACGCCCACCATTAATTTATTTGTATATAAATAATTTCCCTACCAACAACTGCTAACCACATTTTTTCGAAACACCAATACATGCACATCTTATGTTTGAAAAATTTGCGTCCAAATAGACAGACGAAAAGGCAGAGAGACGGACGGAAGGAAGGACATTGCTAAATAAACTCAGCTCATTGTCATTTTTTCAGTTTACTTATTGATGGGCCCATGTCTTCTTCTCATACTTACAAACATTTCATGTTCATTAAAGGTATGAAGATCAAAAAAGTTATATAACTTCCCTATTGCTGTATGGTATTAACTACTTGCCGGGATATTTTACTTGTGTGTTATCCGATTTGCTTAATATTTGGCAGGAGTATACTACATACTATAGAGAAGCAGCTGTTAAAATGATTGAAATATCTAGTTCAAACTGCAAGCAATCCCCTTTAAAAATAGCAGAATTTTTATGCTGAAATGTGGGCGGCGCCATGCCTACTTCCTTAAAATTCTCAAACTTTTTTGCGGTTGAGTTTTGCTTAAAAATCTTATTACGTGTGCAAGATCTTATTGATGTAGCCGATTTCGCCCATTTTTACAACAAATTTTTACCTTTATATGTACAGCATTTTTCGTTTCGATAAATCAATTTTTGCCGGAGTTATGGCATAAAAAGTTTTGTGAAATAATCCACTATAAAAGGGGCAGGGCCACGCCCATTTTCAAAAATTTATATATTTCGACTTTCTTCGTTCACGGACACTTTGAAAGTGAAATATAAATGATATACAGCTTTTGTACGCAAAGTTACTGCCTATTAAATATATCTACGATCCTTTTCAAAATCTTTCCTATAAAACTGGGCGTGGTTCTTAACCGATTTCGCCCATTTTTCTAATATAAACCTTGTACTATATAACACACGGACGGAAATTCTTTTTTCCTCCTGAACATTTTGATATATATAAGTCAATTTCTATCTCGATCCGTTTATGCCTTTACATACCACCGTTAAGCGACTAAAGTTAATATACCTTGTGGGCGTAGCACTACTAGGTGTAATAAGAGTATGCTTTGAGCCCTAGAGGGGTATTTTGCAATAGTTTACTTCTTCTATTAAAAGTGCATAAAGCCGTAGAAGACTTTATTACAAGATTCATTACCCTTTCAAAATCTTGTATCGTTAAGACTGCCTACAATGTCGCTAAAAATTTCAGAAATTTGTACCTAATTGTAATAAGCATCCGATCGTTATTCGGGGACTGTTCACTTATTCCATTACTAGTAAATAGGTATGTAATCAGCTTTGTTCACAAAGCGGCCAAGCTTATGGGAAAGTAATGTTGATTGTAACTGATTCTTGAAGGTAAACTGTCTCCAAAGTGTTGGAGAAATATTGCATTTTGTAATGCGAATTTTCGCCGTTGGGCTATGAAAAAAATGATTGTTTTGTCTCTCAGTGCAGAGAGGTTTCTTCTTGTGCGCTAATCTGTGTGATAGATTTAACATACTCTGCCCGCGGGCTTGGAAAAAATCGTCGCTGCCCAGCGGCGAAGTGAGTTTGCAGTCCTTCCACATAATGCATTACGAAACCCTTACAAGTACTTTATTACCATATATTACATTGTATGCTGACATGTAATAAAAGAATTTCTATGATTTCTGCTTCGTAAAGTGCTTTAACTTCGTGAAAGTGCGTCTTTTCCCTATTGCTGTACATTCACACAATTATTCTATTACTAGTAAAGAGGTATGTAATCGGCTTTGTCCATGAACGAATTATACAAGATTAAGGCATCAATTTTGCCGCCATATTGTGAATAAAACAGCTGACTTATTGTGACGCATGCAGGGTTCATGGCCCCATCAATTTTTGTTTATTTTGTAAATATTTCCAAAACCACACTGCCGGAACTTATTTAATACAATTATTATCGTGATACGACATTAAATCATAGATATTTAACAATTTTTTTGAAAGAAAGACATAAACATTTGATTTAGTAAGTATTTTGTACCAATGTTTACATACAAATTTGCACTGGTACACGGCTATGAGGACCTCAATTAAAATGAGTAAATATTTCCAAAACTACACTGCCGGAACTTATTTAATACAATTATTATCGTGATACGACATTAAATTATAGATATTTAACAATTTTTTGAAAGAAATACATTCACATTTGATATACTAAGTATTTTGTACCAATGTTTACACTTTATTTCTTGAAATGTATGGTATTTGACAGCTCTGTCAGGGCGACAACACACCGCATACGTCACGCAAAAAAAATTACTTTTTTCTCACACATGTGACGGCTAAACCTTATCTATTTCATCCATGGGCTTTGTCTACAAAACGGCCATGCTTATGAGAAAGTAATATTGGTTGTAACTGATTCTTGAAGGGAATCTGTCTGCAAAGTGTTGGAGAAGTATTGCATTTTGTAATGTGAATTTTCGCCGCTGGGTGTTGCATGTAGCTAAGGTATGTTTTTGTTAGCTAAGTGATAAGTTGATATAGCCTTTTGGTTTATTTTGTGTGGCTGTTCATTGTTACGTGCTTCTTCGTTTAACTTCGGGATTGCTTTGTTTTTGTAATTCAGTAAGGGCTGTTTACTCAATGTTTGATTAACTGCTTAATCAAGATTTTATCAGAGGTTGGCCCAAAAACCATTTACTCAATGACTGATTAGCAACAATTCGCTGATTTTCTTCTGATGAAAGTTAACAAGGATGGACCTCTGATTATGTGATTAGCAAAACAAAAACTGACAGCTGAAAGTAAAC
Source organism: Merzomyia westermanni (assembly GCA_949987695.1). NCBI lineage: Eukaryota > Metazoa > Arthropoda > Insecta > Diptera > Tephritidae > Merzomyia > Merzomyia westermanni. The sequence goes on along the minus strand of OX465288.1, from coordinate 99,555,020 downwards.
ATCTGATTTTGTGATAAATTGTTTTGCTCATTTTTTAAAAATATAATAATATCTATGTAAAGAAATAACACAATCGAAATTTGTTCGCCAAAATGGTTCGTTTAAAATTGAAACAAGTAAGGAAGTCTAAGTTCGAGTGGAACCGAACTTGAAATACCCAGCTGTGAAAAAGTGGTCATGGTAAATTGGTAAATTGTTGTGGAGTTATGACCTATAGAGGTTTTAAACTTTTTCTACTACCATGTGGACAATCATATAAATAGCAAGTAAGGAAGTCTAAGTTCGGGTGGAACCGAACTTTAAATACCCAGCTGTGTAAAAGTGGTCATGGTTGTAGGGTTTCTTTATAATTTTAACATTACTATATTTTACTTTGTAACTTTGTTATTTTTTTAAATGTATTCATATATTTTTAATTTTCAATTTTGATTTTTGGTTACTTATCGATTTATCTAAAACCGACTTTTAAGCGTTTAACAAAATATATTAATTTTTACATAAAAAAATATTTCCTTTATTTATCTCTATATTGGAACAACAATTGACGATCCTGCCTTTGTTGAGTGCAGTAATTGTTTCTGAATGTGGAATAATCGTATCCATATCGGTCATCATACATCATATCTTGGCGTTTAACGGTTTAACATACGACTTATACTTGAAAGGCTAATATTACAACAGACGCTGTTGCAGATAAATTGAAGATTGCGGATACATTGAGGAGCTTATATTACAAAAAAATTTTATGACGATATGCAAAATTTCATTCACAATTGGTCACTATGATTATTGTCCTCGGCGCTATTAGCTGTGTGAGTCGTCGTACATATCGTCAATGTTGCTGTGCCTAGAATTGAGATACAGCTGGTTTCATAGCAATAACGACCATTTATTATAACAACCTTAGCAATATCTGATGTTATCAACGACATTATCGTCACTTTCGCTACCGTTATTGTTAACAAAATAATAATTACACAACGTAAACAATACTTCTGACACACTAATAGCAACAATTTCATCCTCCTACATCCTAAAAACAATTTCATATTTGTGAGATCAATTCTTCATATTTAAATACCTATATATTTGTTTAACTATTAAATATACTACTTTTGTGTTTGATTTCGAATCTTGTTATTTTGGAGTTGTTCCTTTCTGGTTAAGATACTAAATCTTGAGTAATTAAGAAAATGTATTTAAATACAATTGTTAATTTATATAGGACTATTTACATTCTATAAGCTAGTAGCAAAATTGGTTGTGAGAAATTTTAAATTGTGAACTCTTCCTTCATTTCAATATAGTATTTATTCAATATAAATTATATAACTGCTTATTGATTTAGATTTATTTTGTTTTGTTGCAAATGTCCGCTTCTGCATCAGCAATATACCAATTGGCATACTAGTCAGCCTCTGCATCAGCAATATACTAGTTGACATACTAGTCATTATATACATCAAGATCATACCATTCAACACTTCTTCTTTGTTTAAATGTTAGATGACCAACCGCCTGGGTGATTTTGACCGTCCAACATAGCTCGCCAGTCGTTTCTTCGTTGCGCCAACTGGCGCCAATTGGAAACACCGCGGGATCGCAAATCGGTCTCCACTTGGTCCTTCCATCGGAGTGGTTGTCTCCCTCTTCCTCTGCTTCCACCGGCAGGTGCCGATAAGAATATCTTCTGGGCTGGAGCATCTTCGCTCATTCGCACTACGTGGCCTAGCCAGCGAAGCCGGTGTGTTTTCACTCGCTGAACTATGTCAGCGTCTGCCTAAAGTTCATACAGCTCATCACTAAATCTTCTTCGGTACTCGCTTTCGCCAACGCGTAGAGGTCCACAAATCATTCGAAGAATCTTTCTCTCGAATACTCCCAGAGCCGCCTCATCAGATGTTGTTAGTGTCCACGCTTCTGCACCATATAGCAGGACGGGTGACTTGTAGAGTGTTATTTTCGTTCGTCGCGAGAGGACTTTACTTTTCAATTGCCTACTCAGTCCAAAGTAGCATTTGTTTGCAAGAGTAATTTTTCGTCGGATTTCTAGGCTAACATTATTGTTGGTGTTTATGCTGGTTCCCAGGTAAACGAAGTCCTTTACTATTTCGAAATTATTGCTGCCAACAGTGGCTTGGTTGCCAAGGCGCGAATGCGCTGACTCTTTGCATGAAGACAGAAGGTACTTCGTTTTGCCCTCGTTCACCACCAATCTCATTTTCTCCGCTTCTTTTTCTAATTTGGAGTAAGCAGAAGTTACGGCGCGGTTGTTAAGGCCAATGATATCAATATCGTCAGCATATGCTAACAGTTGCACGCTTTTATAAAATATTGTTCCAGAGCGGTTAAGTTCTGCAGCTTGTATTATTTTCTCCAGAATTAAATTAAAGAAATCGCACGATAGGGGGTCACCCTGTCTGAAACCTCGTTTAGTTTCGAACGGCTCGGAGAGGTACTTCCCAATTCTGACCGAGCTGGCGGTGTTGCTCAAGGTCATTTTGCATAGCCGTATAAGTTTTGCGGGGTAACCAAATTCAGACATAGTGGCATATAGGCAGCTCCTTTTCGTGCTATCGAAAGCGGCTTTAAAATCAACAAAGAGATGATGTGTGTCGATTCTTTTCTCACGGGTTTTTTCCAAGATTTGGCGTATTGTAAAAATCTGGTTGATGGTAGATTTACCAGGTCTGAAGCCACACTGATAAGGTCCAATCAGTCTGTTCACATCAGGCTTCAATCTTTCGCACAATACGCTTGATAGGACCTTATATGCGATATTCAAAAGGCTGATTCCGCGATAGTTGGCGCATTTTGCAGGATCGCCTTTCTTAGATTCCAATCTTCAGGCATGCATCCATCCAACCATATTCTGCATAGACGCTGATGCATGCGCCTTACCAGCTCCTCGCCTCCGTGTTTGAATAGCTCAGCAGGAAAACCATCAGCGCCAGCTGTTTTATTGTTTTTCAATCGGGATATTGCTATTCGCACCTCATTATAGTCGGGTTGTGGAACGTCAATTCCATCATCTTCGATTGTGGGCTCGGGTTCGGCATCTTCTCTGGTTTCTTGCTCAGTTTCTCCATTTAAAAGGGCAGAGAAGTGATCCCTCCATATTCTGAGTGCTCTCTGAACATCGGCCACCAGGGCGCCGTTCTCATTCTTACAGGAGTTTGCCCCGGGTTTAAAACCTTCTGTCATTCGCCGAATTTTTTGATAGAATTTTCGGGCATTATTCCCGTTGGCCAGCATCTCAAGCTCCTTTATTTCACGATTTCCTGCCTCTTTTTTTTCGCCCGGAAAAGCCGCCTCGCTTCCCTCTTCAATTCGCGGTAGTGTTCACACGCACCCCTCGTTGCATTCGATCTCAGCGTTGCCTTGTAGGCTTCGTCCTTTCTTTTCGTTGCAGCGCGGCACTCTTCATCATCATACAAGTTGTTTCTTCGCGTTCGCCGAAATCCAATTACTTCTTCGGCTGCGGTATGGAGTGCTCCTGAGATATGATCCCACTGCTCATGCATTCCACTAGGTTGAATTGTGCTCTCTGAGAGCAGGTGTAAGAGGCGATCTGCGAAATAGTTGGCGGTCTGTAGCTGTTCGACGTCCAGCTTTCCCTGCGTTTTTTGTTGCACCTGTTTTGTCGTACAGAGGCGGGTACGAATCTTGGCTGCTACTAGGTAGTGATCAGAGTCAATGTTAGGTCCCCGTATTGTGCGAACAAATAAAACGCTGGAAGCATGCCGTCCGTCTATCACAACGTGGTTGATCTGGTTGCGTGTTTTTTGATCGGGGGACAGCCATGTAGCCTGATGGATCTTCTTGTGCATAAACCTAGTGCTGGATATGACCATTTGGCGAAGTCTGGTCGTGGAGACTGAACTTCCCGACAGTGGGGCCAAATACACCCTCCTTACCAACCCTGGCGTTAAAGTCGCCAAGCACGACTTTGATATCATGACGGGGCAGCGCTCGTATGCTTCTTCCAGGCGCTCGTAGAATGAGCGCAGATGAACTATATGGTGAAAAATCGTACTTTTATACGGATTGCGGCGAGACGCTCGTTCACGGGTGCGAACGACAGTATTCGGCGACGGAGTCTCTCTCCTACCACAATTCCCACGCCGAATCTGGGCTTGTCTTCATGCCCACTCCAGTAGATGTTGCAATGTGTTTTGATCGTGCTTCCTCGCCCCGTCCATCGCATCTCTTGTATGGCGGTGATGTCAGCTTTTGCTTTTCTCAGGACCTCAACCAGCCGGGCAGCGGCACCTTCCCCATTAAGGGACCGGACATTCCCGGTACATGCCCTTATCTCGTAATCCTTATTTCGTTTGCGGGTGTTGTCATCTAAAAATGGGGTTCTCATATCCGAGGCTTTGTTGTTGAATTTCATTGGAACGTTGTTTTATGTGGTGGGTCTCAAACCCAACGCACACCCCGTTTCACGGGGGGTTGAATTCAATTACACGTTTGTATAGCGGGCCGCTTGATCCAAGACAGACGCCCGCTTGCAGCCGCACCACATGGTGATCAGATGCTGCTGTTTGAATACCCCAGCAAGCCCTTAAACCGATTATGTCGGAGTGGCGTTACCAGGTTGTTGGCTTCTCACGTTTAGCTCACCACCAAACGGCTGTTCGGTGGTTACCCAGAGGATACTTGGGCGCGAAGCCCGGAAGTAGTGAGCTGCTTGAACCGCATGCAAAAGAATCGCTCTGGCCATTCTCAAGTGAATGGCGATCAGAAACTTTCCCCACTTGCGTGGACTTCTGCGCACGGCCCCCTCCTCACCTACTCTATTCAATTAAAAAACTTTTAATAATTAATTAAATGATTATTAAAAAATAAAAACAATAATAATTTTCATAAAAAACTCAAAAAAAAAAAAAATTAAAAATTATTATTCTTGGCCTTGAGCTCGTTTCATGAATACTTGAAAATGTACAGGCCGTAAATCCACAAAAATTGTTGGTATAAAAAAGCAATAACAAAACCGAGAGCACGCGGTAAGGCAGTTCTGCTGATAAAACAGATCTGTCAAACTAACTGTCAAATGGCGGAAGTGGTTCATGCATATGGTAAAGAATAATAGAACTAGGAGTTTAGATGACATCAAAACCAGCGTATTGTCAGCTTAGTGGTTAGCAATGCGTGCCAAAATTTCTCTGATGAAGAAGCTTAGCAGCTTCCGAAATGGATCTATAAGAAAAGCTATGGCGGTTGACTCTAAACATTTTTCCTGCTCTATTCAATTAAAAAACTTTTAATAATTAATTAAATGATTATTAAAAAATTTTCATAAAAAATTCAAAAAAAGTGAAAAATTATTATTCTTGGCCTTGAGCTCGTTTCATGAATATTTATAAAAATTAATTTTCTTCCTTTTCAATTAATTTCATAAATGTGTTCTCAGGCAGAAATCTTTAAATTTTCTTGAAACATTTTATGGAAAATTTAATTATTAATCTCAGATAGAATCGAATCCATACTTGTAAAAATATCTTTATATATAATTAAGGAAATTCCAGGAAAGAATAGCTTTTTATGAAGAAAATTATAAGTGTCGGAGTTCTTTTCAAATAACCATTCAGGTAACTCGTGTTCGGAATTCTAGTACATAATGTGCAAGTTTTTAAAAACTAAAGTGCTCTTTTTAACCACCTTGTTATTGTACGTGTCTCCGCTCGCCATTTTCATTTTTGCAGCTTCCAAACGATTCCGTTATTTCTTGCTATTTTATTTATGAAAATTGCATTTCAGAATCACAATAAGTCAACCCTGAAAGATAAAAACCATTCAATATTTTTTTATGAATTTGTTAAAAAAAATTTCATTAGAAAAAGGTTACTTTGATGATTTCAAAAATTTTCACTTTTTTTCGTGGTTTCATTTGAGCAATGTTTACGCGCTTTTGCGTCGCTGGTAGGCCTCTATGCAGTAGCGACGGCCCAAGAAAATAAGGGTGATTTTGTTGACATGCACGTACGTACCTGATCTGCAAACCAAATGTACTATTTGAAGCACGAAATTCTCGAAAGGATTATGATTTTAATATAAGAAATATTATTTGCAAGAAACTTTTATATTTAATTTAATTAAATGAATATTTAAATACTCAGCATATTAGTTGAAGAGAAAATTAAAATGTAGGACAGCGTTGGTAACTGAACGATTGCTGCCCGAATACTGAGTTGTTTTGTTTTTCGCTCGCGAATGCATGTATCGACAATTTTAGAGGGTTGCTGCTTATAATAGCGGTAACTTTGCAGTCACTCAAACTGGTATGAATAAGTCTACGAAATTCTAGTTAATGAACTAGAATGTTTACTATCCAGTTTGGCAGTTGACTGCAGGGATGTTTCACTCCCCACACAACAATACACATAACATACAAACTACACTTACAAACAACTTAAATGGCTCACTAATTGATTTACCAAACGAGAATTTTTGTGATTATATTTCGAATCCTTATGAAAATATAAGAACAAACGAAATTTCTGCAACGTCAATTAAACTTCCACATTTTTGGACTAATTGTCCTGATGCAGGGTTTATACATGCAGAAATGCAATTTAATACAAAGGGTAGCACTCAAGAGAATACAAAGTACGAATATATTGTAACAGCACTTCCACTTTATTCAAAATCCTCCTCAGTATTCAGAACTTAAAAAAGTTCTGATAGATAGATTTTTACTTAGCGAAAATTCAAAGTTAGATAAAATTTTAAGTGATTCTAAGACGGGTGACTGTAAACCCTCAGAATTCTATCGCTCATTAGTTTTGCTTGCAGGTTCAAATTTTAATGCAAATATTTTGAAAAAGCTTTAGATGAGGAAATTACCAAAAAATTAAAATGCGATTTTAGTTAGTTCAAATTCAAATAATATTAATGAGTTAACTAATTTAGCGGACAATATTTGGGAGGTCATTAACAAAAAGGAAGTTTTCACGGTTAACAATATTTTAGATAATAGATCTCAAAATTAAGTTATTGAAAATTTGGTTAAAACAACTTCTCTTATTTCCCAAATTTTCAAAAGTTATCTCTTGAATTGTCAGAAATTATAAATCAAGTTAATAAAAATCGCTCACGATCACAATCAAATAAAAGAAATAGTTTTCGAAATACATTTAGACTTAGATCTAATTCACGTAATAATCCAAATTGGTGGTGTAGATTTCACTACAAACTTGGAGATAAAGCAAATAAGTGTGAACAACCTTGTTCATATAATAAAAATCGAAAGTCAACAAATTGAGTTCGTCCGTTGTTGCAGCGACAAATAACAGAAATTTGGAATTTTCAACTCGTCGCTTATTTATTTTTGTTAAAGAAAACAAACTTAACTTTTTGATTGATAGTGGTGCAGAAATTTCGGTATTACCTGCATCAAATTTCCACATACAAAACGTTCGGATATTATTCTTACTGCAGCTAATGGTTCAACGAATTCTTCCTATGGAAAGAGAGTATTAAATGTAAATTTAGGCTTACGTCGTGAATTCCCTTTACGTTTTTGATAGCTGAAATAGCAAAACCCATTATCGGTGTTAATTTTCTTTGAATTAAATATGGTCTTTAAATAGATATTAAACATAAACGTTTAGTAGATCCATTGACAAAACTATCTGGTAACACAATTTCGTATTTTTGTAATGTCCCTCTCCGAAATTATTTACTGTTGATAATCAATACACAAAATTTTTAAAGAAGTTCCATCACTTATTGCTGAACCTGATTATACCAAGCCAGTTAAACATACAACGGTACATAAACTTATAACAGAAGGTAGTCTTCCATATTCTAAGCTCAGGCGTTAGATCCAATTAAATATAAAATTGCTAAAGAACCTTCTAGTTCTTCTGTTGCTTCTCCACTTCACTTAGTACCAAAAAGGAGCTAAATGATTGGCGTCCTTGTGGTGATTTCAGAAGATTAAATTTTTATACCATACCGGATCGTTATCCACTAACCCATATTCACGATTTCAATATGAATCTCCATAACAAAATTTTTTTTTCCAAAATTAGACTTAGAGCGTATCACCAAATTCCTATGGCTAAAGGAGACATTTATAAAACTGCGACTACTACTCCTTTCGGTATGTTTGAATTTATTAGAATGCCTTTTGGTCTTAGAAATTCAGCTCAAACTTTCCAAAGATTTATAAATGAAGTGATAGGTGATTAAGACTTTGTATTTGCTTATATTGACGACTTACTTATTGCAAGTGAAGACAAAGATCAACATTTAAAGGATTTAAATACACTTTTTCAGCGTCTAACAGAATACCGTTTAAATATCAAACCCAGTACAAGTATTTTTGGTGTTATAAGTATTGACGGCGGCCGCCGTGGTGTGAAGGTAGTGTTGCCGGCCTACCACACCGAAGGTCCGTGGTTCGAGGTCTGGTACAGGTAACATCAAAAAGTGATTTGAAAAAAGTTTTTCAAAACGGGGTCGCCCCTCGGCAGTGGTTTGGCAAACTCTCCGAGTGTATTTCTGCCATGACAGGCTTCTCAGCAAAAATTCGTCTCCTTTGTAGATGCCGTTCGGAGTCGGCAAAAAACTGTAGGTCCCACCAATTTGTAGGGAAAATTCAAAAATCGGCACACCACAAATTGGAAGAGAAGCTTGGCGCAAAAATCTCTTTGGAGGTTTATGATGATATACCTGTTGTATATCGCGCCATAGAGAGAGCAGTATTGACTTTTTGGGGCATACTATTTCTAGCTAAGGGATCCGACCATCAGATGACAAAGTATCAGCTATTCGTAATTTTGAACTTTCTAAATCGATAAAACAGGCACAAAAATTTATAGGCATGGTAAGTTATTATCATCGGTACATTCCAAAACAAGCTGAGTATACAGATAAAATTTACGATCTAATTAATAGGTCAGATAAAAAACGTAATGCAAATTTAAGTTGGGATGAAGTAACGACTGAAGCTTTTGAATGCGTAGAAGATAAGTTTGCATCAACGATATTATTAAATCATTTTAATAAATATGCTAAATTATCTTTAACAGTTGATGGATCAAATTCGGCAATAAGTGGAGTGATACAACAGAGTTTTAACTATAAAATTGAACCAATTGCTTTTTTTTCAAAGAAAATTTCTCCAGCTGAAACTAAATACAGCGTTTTTGACAGAGAGCATTCTCGGTAGCTTTTGGAAGGACGGTTATTTACAGTCTTTAAGGATCATAAGCCTTTAACCAATGCCCTAAATTCAAAAACAGAAAGAATTCCCAGACAAACTCGACATTTGGAATTTATTGCACAGTTCACTGATGACATTCAATACATTAAAGGAAAATCTAATATTGTAGCAGATATGTTATCTAGAGCTTTTGAAGTTAATGCTATTAAAAATATGGAATTCAATTTCAAAATTTTTGCAAAGTGAACATCTAAAAGATAGTGAATTAATTGATTTTATTTTGTTGTTTTTCCGACAGGGTGAATAATTGATGTATATTGGAACGATTTTTCGTCATCCCTTGTCAAATTTGGTTTTGAGACAAACCGGTTTCGGCGTTGTGCCATCATCAGTGCCGATTTTCGTTCTGATCTGTTGTTGTCGTTTGTCGTGTATTTATAGTAGGTAGCAGGTAACGGCAGCATGGGTGTCTGTTTGTGTACGTGTGTGCATGTGTTGTGTGTGTACATTCAGAAACGGGGGTGGTTTGCATCGATCGGTTTTTTTGTGGTTGACTGAGGCAGGTAAAAGTTGGTGATTTTTGTTGTTTGACCTTTTTTTCTTGTTTGTTGTTTTTGATCTTTTGCTGTTTTGTGTTTATCTGTCGGTGCGTGTGTGTTTGTTGTACCTGAGTGGTTGCTTGGTTTTTTGTAAACCAATTTTAAAGGTTCGAATATTGTGTCGGAAACAGTGTTTGTCTGTTCGTTTATTATTCTACCGTCGAATGTTTTTTGTTTGTAGATTTCCATGTTTTCGAGTATGTTCAGACGTCGGCCTTTTGCTTGTACATGTAGGACCTTGACTGTTTTTTTTTTATGTTTCCGGTGGGGCATTTATTTCCACCAAGTACTAAGTACATAGATTGGAAAGAACACCTCTTACACAAGAAGCATATAGAAGAGAGCTTGGTATAATATATAACATCGCTACAAACAACAGATATAAAAAGGCACTAGTAGATAAACTCAGGAAAAATCTTAGAGAACAAAAAAGAAACAATGGAGAAGAAAATACACAAACCTGGACGACAATGACATATGCTGGAAGGGCAACACATAAATAACAAAATTTCCTTAGAAAATACAACATCAACACAGCGTTCAAAAAATCGAACAATTTAGGACGGAAGCTAAGAACCAAAACTAACTCAGAAGATCCGTTTAGCAGCCATGGTGTATACAAGCTCACTGGTGAATGCCAGCACAGTTACATAGGACAAACAGGACGACAAGTAAGAACGAGGTTCAGAGAACACATTAGAGATTACAACAAAAAGACACAGAATCCAACCATCATACCAGAGTGCAACTTTGCGAATCACATAAATACAAGACAAACGACAACAACAGATAAAAACGAAAATCGACACTGATGATGGCACAACGCCGAAACCGGTTTGTCTCAAAACCAAATTTGACAAGGGATGGCGAAAAATCGTTCCAATATACATGAATTAATTGAATTAACATCTAAATCTCAGAATCTAAATTTAAAATTAACTAGTATTCCGATTTTAAACTTCAATATATGGTGTGAAATTTCCTGGCAAAATCCTAGACCATTTGTACCAAAAAATTTACGAAAGATAGTATTTAATAAGTTACATGGAATTTCGCATATTGGTACCAGAGCCACATGTCGTCTAATAATTCAAAAATATTATTAGCCAAATATGACTAAAGACATTAATACATGGTCTAAAGAATGTCTAAGTTGCCAAAAATCTAAAATTACAATTCCACAAAACAGATTTGAGCATATTCATTTAGATTTATTTTATTTTTTTGTCTACTGAATACATCACATTAATTAAAAAGTATAAACAAACTAAACTTAAAGTTACTTATCTCTAAGTTAAAGTTTGAGTTTTTAGCATAAGTATTACATATCCGAGCGCATCTTGTGAGTGACTCATTAAATCCATAGTTGGTTGCATGGAAATTAACATTAAATAAACGGTTTACTCTTAAGTTGAGGCTTGGTGAATGGACATTTATTAAATTAGCTATGAGTTCGCAATTAACTCTAGAATTCATCACATTATAAACAAAAAGAATAGAAAAATATGTTCTTCTATCTTCTAAACTTTGAAGACCTAGGAGTTTTCGCCTGCCTGTATAGTTTGGAAGACCATTTGGCCACGACAAAGTGCGCAAAGCCATTCTTGTGAAGATTCTTTGCACCTTTTCAACTTTATTGGTATGAAGTTGATAATATGGGTTCCAAATTATACAGCAGTAATCCAGGTTACTGCGCACTAAGGATACACACGCTGTGCCTGAAGCAAGTTTAATTGAAGGGTCAAAGAACAACCGATTTTCTCGTGGATTCTTATTTTATGGACCAAATTAAGCCAGAATCCCAAATTTAAGCTTTTTCTACCTAGCCGTTTTTGAGAAAATTCGATTTAAATTTTGAAAATTACAAAAAATCAGTACTAACTTTTTGATATAAGATCCATGGATATTGTGTTTGTGTCACATAATTGTCATATGAACTGTCTGTACCTTAATAGTCTTGTCTACGTAAATAATTTTCTAGAATAAATTCCTTTGTTTACATATTTCGATTCTCGGAAAAAGTTTCTATGTTCAGTGTATGAGAATTATACATTTATAACTTCGTAATCAAGTACAGACAAAGGACGAATTTGCGTGAAACATAAATATTTCAGGGTGATAGGTTGTGTGACATTGTGGAGTGAAAACATGTCCGCGAGAGGATTTGTTTATTTGGTTTAAAGAAAAAACCGAATATGAGAAAACTTGAGGAAGAAACGAAAATGGTTGTTGGAGAAGTTTTTCCATTGTTCGAATCTGAAGACATTCGTTTTCCGAAAGTTATATGCAGTGCTTGTGTAATTAGAGTTTATCGTGGTAGAAAAAGTGGAAATTCTTCTTCTGTTATTAAGTTACCGGATAACTCTCAATTTCCACATCTACCAAAGAGTAAAAGATTTCAAGCAAACAAGTTTTGCACTTGTAAATTATGTGAACTTGCGAGAGCTCCAGGACATCAGAATTTCGTCAAAAATAGGATAAAAACCACAAAGAAAAGATCTCGAAAATCAGGTGCCCCTCTGAAATACGACAATCTTGTGAAACACATTCAGTCCACATTACCTCCAAAATCTCAAGAACATTTAGCAGTCGATTTGATGAAAAATATTACTTTAAATTCGAATAATAATGTGCAAAAAAAACCGTGGTGCTCAAATTACTTTATCTTAAAAGGTCGGTCGAACACTAAGGGTAACTTTCAATAATAAAACTGAAAATAAACAAAAACCTATTAAAAGTGAAGCTGTTTTGAAAATCGGGACAGAATTTGGACTTTCAAATAATATTGTTGTAGCGTTGCGTAGAACTACCAGAAATAGAAAAATGTTCGAGCCACAAATGAGAGGTAAATTGCGTACTATGAGACACTCATTGGACAACTATTTTATGGTAAAGGAGTGCAATGTCATTCGTACAAAAGAGAATAATAAGAAGATTTAGAGTACAGAAACGAGGACGAAGCCTACAAGGCACCGCTGAGATCGAATGCAACGAGGAGTGTGTGTGAACACTACCGCGAGTTGAAGAAGGAAGCGAGGCGGCTTTTCCGGGCGAAAAAAAAGAGAGGCAGAAAAGCGTGAAATAAAGGAGCTTGAGATGCTGGCCAACGGGAATAATGCCCGAAAATTCTATTAAAAAATTCGGCGAATGACAGAAGGTCTCAAACCCGGGGCAAACTCATGTAAGAATGAGAACGGCGACCTGGTGACCGATGGAGAACACTCAGAATATGGAGGGATCACTTCTCTGCCCTTTTAAATGGAGAAACTGAGCAAGAAACCAGAGAAGATGCCGAACCCGAACCCACATTCGAAGATGATGGAATTGACGTTCCACAACCCGACTATAATGAGGTGCGAATAGCAATATCCCGATTGAAAAAACAATAAAGCAGCTGGCGCTGATGGTTTGCCTGCTGAGCTATTCAAACACAGAGGCGAGGAGCTGGTAAGGCGCATACATCAGCTTCTATGCAGAATTTGGTCGGATGAATGCATGCCTGAAGATTGGAATCTAAGTGTTCTCTGCCCAATCCACAAGAAGGGCGATCCTGCAAACTGCGCCAACTATCGCGGAATCATCCTTTTGAATATCGCATATAAGGTCCTATCAAGCGTATTGTGCGAAAGACTGAAGCCTGATGTGAACAGACTGATTGGACCTTATCAGTGTGGCTTCAGACCTGGTAAATCTACCATCGACCAAATTTTTACAATACGCCAAATCTTGGAAAAAACCCGTGAAAAAAAAATCGACACGCATCATCTCTTTGTTGATTTTAAAGCCGCTTTCGATAGCACGAAAAGGAGCTGCCTATATGCCGCTATGTCTGAATTTGGTTTCCCCGCAAAACTTATACGGCTATGCAAAATGACCTTGAGCAACACCGCCAGCTCGGTCAGAATTGGGAAGTACCTCTCCGAGCCGTTCGAAACTAAACGAGGTTTCAGACAGGGTGACCCCCTATAGTGTGATTTCTTTAATTTAATGCTGGAGAAAATAATACAAGCTGCAGAACTTAACCGCGCTGGAACAATGTTTTAGAAAAGCGTGCAACTGTTGGCGTATGCTGACGATATTGATATCATTGGCCTTAACAACCGCGCCGTAACTTCTGCTTACTCCAAATTAGAAAAAGAAGCGGAGAAAATGGGATTGGTGGTGAACGAGGGCAAAACGAAGTACCTTCTGTCATCATGCAAAGAGTCAGCGCATTCGCGCCTTGGCAACCAAGCCACTGTTGGCAGCAATAATTTCGAAATAGTAAAGGACTTCGTTTACCTGGGAACCAGCATTAATACCAACAATAATGTTAGCCTAGAAATCCGACGAAGAATCACTCTTGCAAACAAATGCTACTTCGGACTGAGTAGGCAATTGAAAAGTAAAGTGCTCTCTCGACGAACGAAAATAACACTCTAAAAGTCACTCATCGCACCCGTCCTGCTATATGGTGCAGAAGCGTGGACACTAACAACATCTGATGAGGCGGCTCTGGGAGTATTCGAGAGAAAGGTTCTTCGAAAGATTTGTGGACCTCTACGCGTTGGCGACGGCGAGTACCGTAGAAGATTTAATGATGAGCTGTATGAACTTTACGCAGACGCCGACATAGTTCAGCGAATTAAAACACAGCGGCTTCGCTGGCTAAGCCACTTATACGAATGAGCGAAGATGCTCCAGCCCAGAAGGTATTCTTATCGGCACCCGCCGGTGGAAGCAGAGGAAGAGGGAGACCACCACTCCGATGGAAGGACCAAGTGGAGACCGATTTGCGATCCCGCGGTGTTTCCAATTGGCGCCAGTTGGCGCAACGAAGAAACGGTTAGATGACCATTTAAAGAAGAAGAAGAGTACAGAAACATTAGCGTATTGTAGTAGCATTGATGGTCTTTTAGAGGTGATTCGTGAAAAGAGAGTTGTAAATGAAACGCATTTGAAATTTGGAATTGATGGTGGAGGTGGGTTTTTGAAAATGTGTCTTTCGGTCTAAGTGACGAATAGAAATCTCACCAATGAAGGACGAGGAACTTTGTACAAGGGAGCTGGTATTCCATCCAAGTTTAAGGATACTGGCGTAAAGAAATTGTTTTTGCTTGGAATTGTCGCTCATACTGAAGAAAATGATGAAAACGTAGATATGTTGTCGTCATTAATACAAATAGGTGGATATGAGGCGACTATAGCAACGGACTTGAAATTAGCCAACATTCTCACAGGAATTGCGTCCCATTCTAGTTCTTTCCCGTGTACATGGTGTTCTGCTCACAAGGACCACCTAGATATTTGCGGAGAATACAGAACTGTAGAAACTTGTGCTAAAAATTATACTGCTTGGCGGGAGATTGGTAGTACGAGAGTTCAAGCAAAAAACCATGAAAATAGTGTGCATGTACCCATTATTTCTAGTAAAAAAGATACACAAATAATAGACATTATTCCTCCACCTGAACTTTTTTTAATGTTAGGAGTCGTCAACACACTTTATAAGCATATGAGCAAGGAGTTCGAAAAAGATGCTGCTGAATGGGCTAAAAAATGTAATGCTAGCCAGCAGTTTATTAATGGCGGACACAGCTTTGCAAGAAACGGGTGTCGAACACTTTTGAACAAAGTGGATATCTTGCGAAGTTCTTGTTCTTTGGGATGCTTGAAATATGTTTGCTGCTTTGCCGACTTCAATAATGTAATAATTTCATGTTTTTCCAGTGATCTGAAAATAACTTATGAAGAAGATATAAAAAAATTCGCGAAAAGCCACAAAGATTTGGCGATTTCTGTCACTCCTAAGGTTCATGCTGTCTTTTTTCACGTTCCTGAGTTTTGTAAAAGAGCACAGCAAGGTCTTGGATTTTATAGGGAGCAAGCTATGGAATCAGTACACGCTGATTTCAAAACGATTTGGAAAAATTACAAGGTTCCAAAAGACCATACAGATTATGGAAAAAGACTACTCCAAGCAGTGCGAGAGTATACTTCAAGGCACATAAAATAATGTAATGTTTCCACTGTAATTAAAGTCATTGTTTCTTTTTCTCAAGATTGAATTGCTTATGGACACATGGTTCCAGAAAAAATTAATTTTTTACATACTTTTATGTTTTCACATTAAAAAAAAATTGGTAAAAATAATAAAATCCATGGATCTTACATCAAAAAAGTTCGTATGCATTTTTTGCTATTTTCAAAATTTAAATCGAATTTTCTCAAAAACGGCTCTGTAGAAAAAGCTGAAATTTTGGATTCTGACTTAATTTGGTCCATTAAATAAGAATCCACGATAAAATCGGTTGTGCTTTGACCCTTCAATTAAACTTGCTTCAGGCACACCGTGTACATAAATTGCTTTGAGAGTCATCGGATCAACGAAATCAACGGTATTTCTGCGTATGAAACCAATCATGGAGAAGGGCTTCGACACTACATAATCTATATGATAAGTAAATGACAATTTCGAGTCAAAAATTATCCCAAGATCCCTAATGGTGTTACGACATAGTTTATCTCCGTTTAATGTGTAGTCGCAAATTATTGATTTAGACTTTTTAGCAAAAGTAATAACGCAACATTTGTCAACATTCAAATTTAAGTGATTTAATATGCACCAATTTATGAAGTTATTAAGATCTGATTGGAGATGCAATCATTTGCATTATGGATTGTTGAAAATAGCTTGACGTCATCCGCAAACATAAGGCATTCCGCAGATGTAAATTGATTGGGTAAATCATTTATGAATAACAAGAATAGCAAGGGTCCGAGGTGAATACCTTGAGGGATACTCGACCTAAAGTTTTGTGATTTGACACTGTCCATTTGGACGAGAAGCTTCCGTCCCGTCAAAAAGCTTGAAAAAAAATTTAAAACGTTGGCCATAATACCAAAAGCATTAAGCTTCTTCAAAAGAACGGCGTGGTCTACCTTATCGAATGCCTTGGAGAAGTCAGTATAAGCTACATCAAGCTGGACTTGATTTTCAAAGGCGTTAACTATTTTATATGTAATTATTGCTAAGTTTGTGCAAGTTGACCTTAAAGGTACAAAACCGTGTTCATGTATGGAAATACATGATTGGACATGGTCATACAACTTGTCTTTGAGCACGTGATCAAAGATTTTCGCAAAATTACTTTGTTTAACAATGGGTCTATAATTGCAAATATCATTTCGATTACCCGATTTATAGACTGGGAATATTGTACAAAGCTTCCAAGAATCCAAGAATATTCCTTTACTTAGACACTTGTTGTTGCCTGAAAAATATTGGGGGGAACCCCTCGTGGTTATTTTTAGAGCTACTTTTTAGGACAGATATTGCCTTCGCAACGTCTTGCGCGGATACATTTAAGCTATCGATTTGTTCCAATGCTAAAGTATTGGATGTATGAACTTCATACACTTTTTGAAAAAAATTTGCAAAGAGATTGCAAGAATCTTCTACATTGTCGGATACAACAACATTGTAGGATAAGGTAGTTGGGAATCCACAGTTTTACGGTTCGTGTTAATGTATTGCCAAAAACTTTTGGGATTACGTCTCAAGTCCGATTCAATTTTAAACATGTATTGTTTGTACAAAAAATTCTGAAGACAATCAAAGTCTTTTCTAATCCGTGTAAGGGTTAAATAATCAGTTGTTGAAGCTGTTTTTTTAAACTTTTTATGAGCCTTGTTTTTTAAATTTTTTAGGAGACATAGTCTATGATTGTACCACGGTGGTTTCTTAGCTGAGCTAGGCTTACGTTGTGGTACAAATTGTGATATTATGGAAGTAAAAATCTGAGTAACATTTTTATAATACAATTGTAGATCATCCAGAGGGTCAAGTAATGACCAGTCAAAACTAATCAGATAATTATTGATTCCTATAATATCGGCTTTATTATAATTATATTGTTTGGTATCATTAAATACTCTACTACCGAACTCGTAGAATTGAAATTCTATGCTTAATGCCTTGTGATGAATGCTATTATTTGATAATGGTGAAAGGCATTCCTCACAAGAAGCATTCAAATCAGCAGAAATAAAAACTAAATCTAAAAAGCGATTTAAATAATTGGCAATATGATTAATTTGATTCATATTAAATGATAATACATTGCTCACAAATAGTAATTCGATATCTTTTCTCAGACTAGACGGTAAAGTTATATTGTCATGAGAACTCCATTCAATATTACCTAAATTGAAGTCTCCAAGGTAAATAAGTTCATCTACTCGGTTCAAATTTTCATAAATAGAGCTTACGTTACTCAGGTGATTTTCATATATGTCAATAGTACTCTTTGGAGGAATATAGGAAAGTAAAATATATATACATTTTGAGTTAAAAAACTTAATTTTAACGCAAAATTTGCTTAATCTTATTTCCATATAAATTAATGTCCACAGCACTTCTACACAGTCGTTTCTGATAGCGATCAGCACTCCACCACCACGCTCAGAACCAGAAGCTTCAGGACAACGATCAAGACGGTGAACGTGGTAATAATCATCAAAATATTCACAGGATGTCTTTATTCAGCCATGTTTCACATAGCACAACAATGTCGTAATTGTGTGCGCCGTGTACTACGTCGGATTTGTGTCGACTTTGTTCGCATACCACTAACATTATGATAATAAATATTGTAGGTAGTTTTCTTTTCGCTTATAGACAGAGATGTACAGGGTGGCGCAAAAGTAATCCTCCTATCAGAAAATGCTATAAATTTTGCGATTGGCCCCTACAGTCAGTTCTGTTTTGACATTTGTGTAGTAAACACATGCGAAATACACGTTAATAAACAATGTTACGCTACACTGCTCCAGAACGCGGAATATTGCTGACTATTTATTTGACCAATAATCGGTCGGGGCCAAACGGTTACTGTGAATGGTGAGCGCTACAGAGCAATGATCAACGAGTTCTTTTTGCCGCAACTTGATGAATTGGGATTGGAAAACATGTGGTTCCAACAAGACGGTGCAACAGCACACACTGCACGTGCCACAACCGATATGCTGAACATCGGAAGCTTACTTTTGCGCCACCTTGTACTATTATCGCTACTGCCTCTGGGTATTGCGCTTGGTGTTAGGAAAAACACGAAATGGTTGGACCCTTACATTGTTAGGCCACAACTCAGCCTTAAACAATGCTTCGTATTGCGACTCGCAGATGCCCAGTTTGAAGCTAACTCTGTTAGGAGGAGCTTTCTCAGCATCACCCGCACTATTTTTTTGTCCCAATTCAAAACAAGGCAAAGAAATGTTGTCGACATTGATTTGTTTACAAACATAATCCAGTATGTCTAAGTTCGGGTGGAACCGAACATTAAATACCCAGCTATGTAAAAAGGGTCATGGTAAATTGGTAAACTGTTGTGGAGTTATGACCTATAGAGGTTTTAAACTTTTTCTACTACCATGTGGGCAATCTTATAAATAACAAGTAAGAAAGTCCAAGTTCGGGTGGAACGGAACATTATATACCTAGTAGTGATCTATTGTGTCATCCCAATTTACGCAGGTCTATTTTAATACTTTCAGTTCGTATTTGCGTTCAAATAGACCGACAAACAGACATACAGACGTATCGGAAGACGGATGGCTACATCGACTCAGCTCATCCTCCTGATCATTTCAGTATACGTACAAACATTTCATGTTCATGAAAGGAATGAATATCAAAAAAGATATACAACTTCGCTTTTGCAGTGGGGTATTAACTACTTGTACGGATATTTTACTTTTCATCCTGAAGGTTTCGAAATACATTAATAAATATATATCTTGATTCGTTTGTGTGTGTAACAAAAATAAATAATAACAAGTAAGAAAGTCTAAGTTCGGGTGGAACCAAACATTATATACCTAGTAGTGATCTATTATGTCATCCCAATTTACGCAGGTCTATTTCAATACTTTCAGTTCGTACTTGCGTTCAAATAGACCGACGAACAGACAGACAGACGTATCGGAAGACGGATGGCTACATCGACTCAGCTCATCCTCCTGATCATTTCAGTATACGTACAAACATTTCATGTTCATGAAAGGAATGAATATCAAAAAAGATATACAACTTCGCTTTTGCAGTGGGGTATTAACTACTTGCACGGATATTTTAGTTTTCATCCTGAAGGTTTTGATATACATTAATAAATATATATCTCGATTCGATTATGCCGAATGAAGTAATATACCTTGTGTGCGTAACAAAAATAGATATAAAAAAGGGTGTCTTTAATAGGCGCCACAGAACTCAACCGATCTTTATGAAATTTTCCCAATATATACTTGGGTTCACTGGGTACAGCATAGATAATATATAGTAGGCGGAGCCACGCCCCCAGGCTATATAAAGTTTCAATTCGTCATAATTTCGAAGTTTTTTGTCTAAATTAATGAAATTGTGATATATGTGTCACTTAGTCAATATCTACATCATCTTTCAAAAGTGGGCGGTGCCACGCACATATTATGTGTTTTGTTTTGCTCTTGAACTTTCACGATAAGTTCAGGAGCTCGCTGGGCACGACATAGTCTGTATATAGCTTTTGGAAAATCCTCCAGGTCATATAAAGCTGCAGTTTGGTATAGTTAGGAGTTTATTTGGTTTAGGTGAATGAAATTTTACATATATATGTGTTCTATATATCAAAACGTCAAAACAACGTCTATCGGGTTTGCTAGTATATTATAAAACGGCCAAAGCAAACCACAAATTTCAGCATTCTTTTGTAAAACTGAGAGACTTGTTTGCGTTCAAATAGACAGACGGACAAACAGACAGACGGACGGAGAGACGGGCATGGCTAAATCGACTCGGCTCATCGTGCTGATCAATTAAGTGAAATTTTCTCTTCTTGTTCTCATACTTACATACATTTAATGTTTATGAAAGGTATGAAAATCAAAAAAGATATATAACTTCGCTATTGCAGTGGGCTATTAAGTACGTGCCCGAATATTTCGCTTGTGTGTTTCCCAATTTGGGTAATTTTTGGCAGGAGTATAATACATACTACTGAGAAGCAGCTGACCAATTTTCATTGAAATATCAAAATCGAATTATAATCGATTGCCTTTGAAACTAGCAGAAATTTTATGCTGAAAAGTGGGCGGCGCCACGCCTACTTCTTCGAAATAGAAAAAAATTTTTTGCGGCCGAGTTTTTCTTAAAAAGCTTATTATGTGTGCAAAATCTAATTGATATAACTTGCTTAGTTGTAGAAATATCGCTCTTTAAATTTTACAAAAAAAATTTTTAGAACTATATTAAGAAACCGATTTCGCCCAATTTTACAGCAAACAGTTACCTTTATATATAGAACAAAATCACCAAATTTCGTTTCCACAAATCAATTTTTGGCGGAGTTAGGGCATAAAAAGTTTTGGGGAATAGTCCACTATAAAAATTGCGGGGCCACGCCCATTTTCGAAAATTTAAAGTTTTTGGATTTCTTTGTTTAGGAAAACTTTAAAACTGAAATATAAGTGATGTAGAGCTATTTTACGCAAAGTTATTGCCTATTTAATATATCTACGATCCTTTTCAAGATCTTTCACAACATTCCTTGCATACCTGGAAACCTGCGTGCTGAATTTCGTTTCGATATCTTGAATAGTTTCTGATTTATGATTAATATTATTTCTAAATTTGACTTAATCAAAAGTGGGCGGTGCCACACCCATTTTCAAAAATTTCTTGAAAAATTTATTTTATTCCTCAATCTCAATGTATTCACCAAATTGTATCCTTATAGGTGTATTATGTACTGAGTAATCACTTTTTTTGTGTTTTCGAAAATATTATATATATAAAAAGTGGGCGTGGCTATCATCTGATTTCGGCCATTTTATATAGCGCTCGGAGATGAGTGCCAAGGAACCCGCATACCAAATTTCATTAAGATATCTCAAAATTTACTCAAGTTATCGTGTTCACAGACTGACGGACGGACGGACATGGCTTAATCAATTTTTCTTTTCGCCCTGAACATTTTGATATATATAAGTCAATATCTATCTCGATCCGTTAATGCCGTTAACTACTGCCCACGCTATATAAAATTTAAATCTTGTATAGGCGTCCAAGGTCAACCGATCTTTATGAAATTTTTCACTGATTACAGCATAGGCTATATATAATTTTGAAAAGCGTAGATAGTATACCTCGTATCATGTTTCGTAATTTTACTTAACACGGTTCCGAAGGACGAAGCCTACAAGGCAACGCTGAGATCGAATGCAACGAGGAGTATGTGTGAACACTACCGTGAGTTGAAGAGGGAAGCGAAGCGGCTTTTCCGGGCGAAAAAAAGAGGCAGAAAATCGTGAAATAAAGGAGCTTGAGATGCTGGCCAACGGGAATAATGCCCGAAAATTCTATCAAAAAATTCGGCGAATGACAGAAGGTTTTAAACCCGGGGCAAACTCCTGTAAGAATGAGAACGGCGACCTGGTGGCCCATGTTCAGAGAGCACTCAGAATATGGAGGGATCACTTCTCTGCCCTTTTAAATGGAGAAACTGAGCAAGAAACCAGAGAAGATGCCGAACCCGAGCCCACAATCGAAGATGATGGAATTGACGTTCCACAACCCGACTATAATGAGGTGCGAATAGCAATATCCCGATTGAAAAACAATAAAGCAGCTGGCGCTGATGGTTTGCCTGCTGAGCTATTCAAACACGTAGGCGAGGAGCTGGTAAGGCGCATGCATCAGCTTTTATGCAGAATATGGTCGGATGAATGCATGCCTGAAGATTGGAACCTAAGTGTTCTCTGCCCAATCCACAAGAAGGGCGATCCTGCAAACTGCGCCAACTATCGCGGAATCAGCCTTTTGAATATCGCGTATAAGGTCCTGTCAAGCGTATTGTGCGAAAGACTGAAGCCTGATGTGAACAGACTGATTGGACCTTATGAGTGTGGCTTCAGACCTGGTAAATCTACCATCGACCAAATTTTTACAATACGCCAAATCTTGGAAAAAACCCGTGAAAAGAAAATCGACACACATCATCTCTTTGTTGATTTTAAAGCCGCTTTCGATAGCACGAAAAGGAGCTGCCTATATAACGCTATGTCTGAATTTGGTTTCCCCGCAAAACTTATAGGGCTATGCAAAATGACCTTGAGCAACACCGCCAGCTCGGTCAGAATTGGGAAGTACCTCTCCGAGCCGTTCGAAACTAAACGAGGTTTCAGACAGGGTGACCCCCTATCGTGCGATTTCTTTAATTTAATGCCGGAGAAAATAATACAAGCTGCAGAACTTAACCGCGCTGGAACAATATTTTGTAAAAGCGTGCAACTGTTGGCATATGCTGACGATATTGATATCATTGGCCTTAACAACCGCCCGTAACTTCTGCTTACTCCAAATTAGAAAAAGAAGCGGAGAAAATGAGATTGGTGGTGAACGATGGCAAAACGAAGTACCTTCTGTCATCATGCAAAGAGTCAGCGCATTCGCGCCTTGGCAACCAAGCCACTGTTGGCAGCAATAATTTCGAAATATTAAAGGACTTCGTTTACCTGGGAACCAGCATTAACACCAACAATAATGTTAGCTTAGAAATCCGACGAAGAATTACTCTTGCAAACAAATGCTACTTCGGACTGAGTAGGCAATTGAAAAGTAAAGTCCTCTCTCGACGAACGAAAATAACACTCTAAAAGTCACTCATCGCACCCGTCCTGCTATATGGTGCAGAAGCGTGGACACTAACAACATCTGATGAGGCGGCTCTGGGAGTATTCGAGAGAAAGATTCTTCGAATGATTTGTGGACCTCTACGCGTTGGCGAAAGCGAGTACCGAAGAAGATTTAGTGATGAGCTGTATGAACTTTAGGCAGACGCTGACATAGTTCAGCGAGTGAAAACACACCGGCTTCGCTGGCTAGGCCACGTAGTGCGAATGAGCGAAGATGCTCCAGCCCAGAAGATATTCTTATCGGCACCTGCCGGTGGAAGCAGAGGAAGAGGGAGACAACCACTCCGATGGAAGGACCAAGTGGAGACCGATTTGCGATCCCGCGGTGTTTCCAATTGGCGCCAGTTGGCGCAACGAAGAAACGACTGGCGAGCTATGTTGGACGGTCAAAATCACCCAGGCGGTTAGATGACCATTTAAAGAAGAAGAAGGTTCCGAAGTAAATAATAGCTGAAATTTTACATTTTGTTCATTTATATGTGGGCGGTGCCACTCCCATTTTCCAAATTCTAGTATTCTACCAGCATCAGTGAAGGAGATATGGCATGTTGTGGTTTCCTACCTCTTATTATATTATTATACCTCTATCAGTTAATTAGCTATGAGCAGTTCAATATTTCTACCTCCTTTCCGTGTAACTTTTATGAAAAAGTAGACGTGGTCGAAAAGCGTTTTCGCTTATTTTTTATGGGTGAATTTACCACGATAGTAGTATGCCTCTGTTCTGAAGTTATTAAGAGCTAAAATTTTAACATTTCTGCACTCGCATGCGGGCGGTGCCACATCCCTTTTCCAAAAGTTTGATAAAATCGTCAATGAGACAATCACGATAATTGACTTAGCAAATTTCATCATTGTAGCTCCTTTTATTATTGAATTAACCCACTTTATACGTTTTTCGAAATTTTCGATATCGAAAAAAGGGTCGTGGTTATGATTTGATTTCGCCCATTTGAAATAGAAACCTACCTTAGCTGGAAAGCAACCTATGTGCCAAATTTCATTCATATATTTACATTTTTACCCAAGTTATCTTAATGGATTCCTCTGTTCACTCTAAGAACTTTGATATGTGGAACTCCATATCTATCTCTATTATTTTGTACCGTTACAAACAACCGTTATATGAGCAAAACTACAATACCTTGTGTACTAGTACACGCTGGGTATAAAAAGAGCAGCTGTCACTTTTGCAAGTTTTGTGAATTTTTTTCCAAAAACGTGCCCAATGACCAACTTTCTCATGATAACTTAATCAGACTTTTGCGTAAACGGAACTGTCATCCTGAGGCAAGCCATGATTAGGTAGGTTATCATGTGATAAATTGATATTAGAGGAAAAATTACAACGATATACACAGTGATGGTATGGGATGACATGTTTAGAAGTGCCCAACTTCTCATTAGACCCTTCTCGGACACTGGGATACGAACCCAAGTGTCTGCACCAAAGCCGCTGTTAGAGTACTCTAACAACTAAGCTATGATGCCCTGTAGCGTCACGATGCATTTTTCCTCTAATGTGCCATTTGCTTTATTCCCTTTATACATTCTTTGGTACATATATTTTATATGTCAACTCAAGGAAAGTGGAATATTTTTAGGCGTGTTCATAGAACAGTTTTAGATACAGAAGGGCTTTTTTTTTGCATATCAACACTTCCGTGTTATTTATTATTCACCCGCACTGTACCTGTATCAATTATAGTTATGGTAATTGTTGTTGGAGCAGTGCTCGAATTTTTATGTTTGTTTGTTAATTGATATTAGAGGAAATATTTAAAGCTTATCATAACCAGACATTGAGTGAACGGCCTTAAGTGTTTGTTTGTTATATTATTATTATACAGTCAAGCGGTTTAAGTCTGTGTATTTACATGTTTTGAAGTACATGGATACGAGGGTTGCCTTTTATATTTTGCGCCTAATAATGAAAACACAGTCAAATGTTAAGGAAAATCGTTTTATTGTTTTTAAAAATATTCTTCATCCAAGTCAATACACTTCTGCATTCGCTTGAACCAATTTTCAAAGCACTTTTCCCACTCAGAAGAGGATACCTCTAAAACGAGCTGTTTGAAGGCTTCCACAGCTCTTTCAGGCGTTGAAAAACGTTGACCTCGAATTTTTTTTTTTGATGTTCGGGAATAAAAAGAAATCATTAGGTGCCAAATTAGGGCTGTAAGGCGGATGACCCATCAATTCGACCTTTTGAGTCCTCAAAACCTCTCTTGTGTGAATCGATACGTGAGAGCTCGCATTGTCTTGGTGAAGAATGATTTGTCTTCGGCGGTTGGTTTTCCTTAATTCTCCAAAAACGTTTGGCAAACAAATGGTTGTATATGGTTGTATCTAATTACAGCTAATCAGATGTAGTGTTGCGAAGGCACAAAATATAAAATGCAACCCTCGTACGTCGACCTTTTCCTTGCACGTGATGTATTCGACCGTTTTCTTCGTGTTTGCTGTAGAGCGGTGGGTTTCTAGCATGTGATTGGCGAAGATAGATACAGATGTGATAGCAAAGAACATATAACAATAAGAAGGTCCAACAGCGAATGTAAGTGGACGTTGTCAAATCGATGGTGGGTAATTCGCCACTGTACCTGGTTTTAAAATGTTTTAATTTACTGTGGTTTAATTGTACATATATTTACACAAAAAATTATTGTTGGCGTTCCAAAAGGTTTAATTGTTTAATTGTGAATATTGAATGAAAATAAAAGTGCTAATAGCTTTAAAACTCGCGATTTAAACGAATATTTCCCCAGTGGTGAATTAGGTACCTACCCGCGAATTGACGGTTTAGTGTTTCCCACTATTCGGCGCGTTGAACCTTCTTATAGTTATATGTTCTTTGGTGATGGCGTGTTTTTCCGTTTTTCCTTATTTTTCGTCCTGTTTGTTCTTTTTTGCAACGTTGGAATTAGGAGGTATCTTTTAAACGGGTCCTCAGAGTTAGTATTGAATGACAACTTTTTCAAACGAAATGAAAGTTTTTTCAAATAAAATGAAATTTTTTTCAAGTCGAATGAAACCATTTTTAGATCATAATATACCGCCCTTTCTAGTGTTTTAGAACTCTATTAAAGTCATTAATACTTTCATACTTATTTTTAATACTCATATGTTTATATTTGAGTCGATAAATACCAAAATAACATACGTCCACAGATGAGGTTTTTGATACTTTTTTTGCCAACTAATATTACTGTGTTCACGCGTGAAAAATGTTGCAAGTATAAAATCACATTCCCAAATTTTTGAATAAAACATGTGATTATCGTTTCCCATCATTTCAGTTATTTTTACGGCTTGAATACGTTTTTTCGTATCGTAATCTCCTTGGCAGCATTTCTCACCATCAAATGATGCCAACGACCGTCATTTGAAATCCTTTCATTTCACGTCTTGAAAAACTACATAAAAATGTAGCAATATGATGGAAGCAGTGGCGGATTTAACGGTCAGCATAGAGACATTTACTGATACAACTTTATTTACGTTGTCATTAAAAAGAAAGTATATATTTCTAAATATAAGCTTATCAAACCATGCGATTCCTTAAAACACCACAAAATTGCAAGAAGTTTGTTAGCCGGGTCTTTTATTCAATGCCGATAAACAGAATTCGTCCTTGTTGTATAGAATTACATCAAGTGTGGAACTGTGAATGATAAATACATTCAACCATGTTATTATTAATTTCCAACAAGTAAGGAAAGGGCTGTCTTCGACTGTGCCGAAGACTTTATACCTTTCATGAATACGCATCACGGATATAAGTGTCCGATCCTTACTCACAATTAGTACCAACTCTGTAAAACTGTTAATTTAAAGATACATATCCCAACCCCATTTATGAGAACAATCGATTGTATGGTAGCTATATGTTAAGTCGGCCCGATCCGGGTGATTTTCACTTCACACATTACATATCTAAAATGTACTAAACCTGCACAATTTTACGTTCCTAGCTTTTTAATTGCAAAATTGAAAGCCCAAAACCCACTTATAGAAACTATCGATTTTATGGGAGCTATATGTCATAGTCAGATCTGGGTGATTTTCACTTCACACATTATTTATATAATATTTACCAAACCTGCAAAATCTTACGTTCCTAGCGTTTTAATTGCAAGAGTTATAGGCCAAAACCCGTTTATCGGAACAATCGATTGTATGGAAGCAATGCGTTGTATTGGTCCGATCTTACTGATTCCGACAAATGATTAATGCTTTAGAAAATGGCGGCCACATACCTAATTTCATCCAGATATCTAAAAAACTGAGGGCCTAGTTTGCGTTCAAACAGACAGACGGACGGACGGACAGACGGACATGGCTAAATCGACTCAGCTCATCGCCCTGATCATTGCGGTATACTTGTTGGTGGATCTATCTCTGCCTTTTTTCATACTTACAAACATCGGACCAAAGTTATAATACCATTTCATGTTCATGAAAGGTATAAAAATTACACTTTTCCACAGTTTTTGTGGTTTTTTTTTCTCAATCATTTTTAGTATGTACAAATACTGTTTTAGCCCATTGGCATTGTGGAGTACATAAAACTAAAATTTATTGTTTTAGAAGTGGCCTTTATTATAAGCAAATGTTAAAAAATCGTAAATATTCAAAATGTAGTGACTTCATCGTTTTTGAAGTATAACAACAATCACAGTGCGTTTACATTGTGTATCAACTATGAAAACAATTGATCAATGAATTGATAATAGTTGACAGTAATTTATAATAATTGATAATTATTTAATAATAATTGTATTAGGTGATGCGCGTTGATTCTTAATAAATATTAATCACGATGATAAAGTTGAGGAAAAATGCGATACTAGAATTTTTTACTCATGACACGCAATTTAAAAGTGTTGGCTCCGGCAGCTACAGTCGTTGCGTGCTGGTTAGTTAGATTTGGTTAGATCCTATTGGCAGACAGATGTGTTCTGCTATTCTGGGTGTAAAGTAAATTTTGTTTGTAACAACAATAACCCTATCAGAAATGGCAGTGTTCCGGAACTCATCTTACTCTGCCCGTCCGCCCGTGGACACGATAACTTGAGTAAAAATTGAGATATTTGAATGAAACTTGGCACACAGGTTACTTTCCGGCCAAGGTAGGGCGCCATATGAAATTGGTGAAATCGAACCATAACCACGCCCAATTTTTCGATATCGAAAATTTACGAAAAACGTTTAAAAAGAGAAAAACGTTTCAAAGGAGCTACAATAATGGAACTTGGTAGATTTATTAAGTTGCTTGTCCTATTGACAATTTGACCAATTTTTTGAAAAATGGGAGTGGTACCGCCCACATATGAGTGAACAAATTTTGAAATTTCAAATGTTAATAACTACAGAACCGTTTATGCTAGAATAACGAAATTTAGTAGGAGGTGTACTATGGTTGTGGTACATACACCCATAGAAAATATGTGAAATCGCTTTTCGATCACGCCTACTTTTTCATAAAAGTTAACTGAAAAGGAAAACTGGCACCGCCCACTTTTGAGTTAAGCAAATTTCAAATTCGACAGTTAATAACTTCTGAACGGCGTAAGATAGAATTTCGAAAATTGATACGAGCTATACTATTGATATGTAGAGTACGCCCGCGGAAAATAAGCAAACTCGGTGGACGACCTCGTCCACTTTTAGACCAAAGTTTCTAAAACAGAGGTAGTAAACCGGAACATGCAATATCTCCTTCACTGAGGCATCTCCAATGCTAGAGTAGTAGTTACAATGACCTGATGATCCTATCAATGATCCTTTTTTAAATTTTGGAAAATGTTCGGGGCACCGCCCACATCTAAATGAACAAAATGTCAAATTTCAGCTATTATTAACTTCAGAACCGTGTTAAATAAAATTACAAAACATGATACGAGGTATTCTATCTACGCTTTTCAACATTATATATAGCCTATGCTGTGAAAATTTCATAAAGATCGGTTAAGTACTTTGGACGCCAGACACACAGCCACACATTCATTTTAATATATAAGATTGCCCACATGGTAGAACAAGTTTAAAACCTCTATCGGTCATAACTCGCCAACCATTTACCAATTTACCATGACCACTTTTACACAGCTGGGTATTTAATGCTCGGTTCCACCCGAACTTAGACTTCCTTATTTGTTATTTATAACATTTTCGACATGGTACTGGAAAAAGTTTGAAACCTCTATAGGCCATCACTTCACAACAATTTACCAATTTACCACGACCACTTTTACACAACTGGGTATTTAATGTTCGGCTCCACCTGAACTTAGACTTTCTTATTATTTATTCCGGATGGAGTATTTCAAAAATCGAAAAACAATCGCTGTTCAACTTCTCATATTATTACCGTAAGAGAAAAAACCGTTTATGAACGATAATCGCAGTCCCTGGTTATCATATTCTCCAACAAAGAATTACGCCTATTGTAATTTTGGTTGGCTATTTGGAGATGGGGTGACAAAAAAAAGTAATTGGTGCACTGGCTTCAGCTAAAGGAAAAATTTTTGTAAATCTTCCATCCTCCACGGTCAAAGTAAAGCTCATCTCAACAACGCAGTCGCTGCTTCAGCATTTCTTCATATATTGCATATATGCCATTAACTTGATAAGCAAATAAGCGAAGAAATGGCGTACAATTCTGAACATAGTTTTGGATACTGCGAAACCCTTATCTGGATAAAGCGTTGCTTTTTGAGGTCACAGAGAAAATGAGAATTCCGGAGTATATTTCATTTCTCGACATAATCCAATTCTGCATGCACACTTCGAATCTTCAGAGCGAATAAAATATCTAACTAAAACAATTACTTTCGAACTGCTGGATATACTTATTAGCAAATGAAACCTGCCAATCATTCACGAATGTAAGTATGCAAAGTTTTTTTTCGATATAAGCTGATTCTACAACATATGTTGCTCATCTGGATCAAATGTCTATTTTGATACGATATGTTATGATGTGCATCAAGGAAACTTGTAAGTGCTTTGTTCGACTAAAAAGGGAGATACTACGTCTACTTGCAACGAAAACACTGCAGTTTTGTTTGACAAATACAATTTTAAAAATAAATATCTGTGCGGTCAAAGCTATGGCGGTGCTCCCGTCATGTCGGGAGATACCGGAGGTGTTCAAAAAAAATGAAATATTACCTCGGCGGTGAGTCATTTATACTTACCGTATATTTACAAATATTTCTCGCAATCAAAATGACGGTGGGACACAATTTTAGAGGAAAGCCAAAGTCAGCCACGAAACTCAAGCGATTTTGGTATTCAGCTTCTCAGTGAATTGAGAAAAGAAATATTCGGATCAAACGTTCAATCTGGAGAAGATCAAGTTGATAAACGAGCATGTGAAGAAACTATGGCCAAGGAAAGAATACTGCACATCAAAGGTTTGAGTACAACACGTCGGCCTTCACGATTGAAAGCGATATAAGCAATAATCCAAAATTTTTAATGTATCATTAACTGCATAGAGGATGAAATCTCAAGAGTTGGAGCTACTGGAGAAGATATAATGATTGCCCGATCGTTGCTTGCCTCGATGAACTGGTTGTTTTTCCTTTCTTTCATTCTGTGCAAGTTCCATTACAAAAAAAAGAACTGGATTTGATTATGGCTCAAAGGTGCATTTCAACGGCATATGAAAAATTTAAAGACTTAATTTTGTGATGAAAGCAAAAAATAAATGGGAAGAAATGGGTTGGAAAAACGCTGATTTACTACGAAGTTTTGGACACAGCGAGTCACGAATTGCAGGAACGATCGAACGGATTTCGAGAAAAAAATTAGGTTTTTGGTTTTTCGCTGCCTGAGAATTTTAGAAATCTAGAAGAAATTCATTTGGAAACCAGTGTTAACGTCATGATCAAGAAATATTCATAATTCTTCACTACAGATCTAAAATTCGAACTGCTCAGTTTTACGGACATGTACAAGGTGGCGCAAAAGTAAGCTTCCGATGTTCAGCATATCGGTTGTGGCACGTGCAGTGTGTGCTGTTGCACCGTCTTGTTGGAACCACATGTTTTCCAATCCCAATTCATCAAGTTGCGGCAAAAAGAACTCGTTGATCATTGCTCTGTAGCGCTCACCATTCACAGTAACCGTTTGGCCCCGACCGATTATTGGTCAAATAAAAAGTCAGCAATATTCCGCGTTCTGGAGCAGTGTAGCATAACATTGTTTATTAACGTGTATTTGGCATGTGTTTACTACACAAATGTCAAAACAGAACTGACTTTAGGGGCCAATCGCAAAATTTATAGCATTTTCTGATAGGAGGATTACTTTTGCGCCACCTTGTATTTCTAAAGAAATCGCAACTTTTCTAGAGTTCGTGATTGGAAACAATTTATGGATAGTTTCCCTAAATGCTGCAGTTTATTTAGATTGCTTTTGACTTTGCCTATAAGTTCTGGCTGAACGTGTTATGAGCTCTTTGATAATCGTTAAAGAATATCGCCGTATCCTTTATATTGAAAGATCAAGGCAAACTCATTTAATTTAGATTTTACAATGGAAGTATTCGCTGGAAAAAAAGCAAGGCGAGGATTTAAAACTACATTACCCATTCTTTCTGTATTTCATAAGATAATTCAGACATTGAAACTATTGCCAAACTCAGAACTCTTACTAATTTCAAATGCTCGCTGCTACGACCTACGTTATGGGCATGTTCACATTTTGAATTGACGAGATAATAGAGACTGTTGCTAATATTGTAGGTAATATGATTTCATAATAATGAATCTCCACAGTGTTGAAAATGACTTTGCAGTAGAAATAGAAACGTTGACAAAATAAAAACAAACATTCGTGGCTAAGAAAACGACCAAAATATATTTTCATTAACTGACTGGTATGAGCAAAAGTTCAGAATATCATTCATTGCCCCTGCGGGTTAGGGGTTTAGAATATGCCCGAGATAGGCATACCGGTCGTAAAGGGCGACTAATATGCACAAAAGTAATGACGTGCAACTCGATGGTTGATCTACGGATATGATGCCTCTCACCTCTCAATACCCATCTTATCCTTCCTTACGGAAGAAGGGGTGACATGACCTAGAAGGTTTCACTGGTCATAAATCGCTACCACGACGGGCAGTACCGCAAGGGAGTACCGGAGCGCACCGCGTTCAAATCCGGCCAAGGACTGTTAATTCGATAACACTGGTCAAACCCGTTCATCGGAACAATCGATTGTATGGTAGCTATGCGTTATATTGGTCCGTTCTTGTTGGTTCCGACAAATGATTAATATACATATTACGAAATGGCGGCCCCATACCAAATTTCACATAGATATCAAAAAAACTTAGGGACTAGTTTGCGTTCAAACACTCAGACACACGGACAGACATGGCTAAATCGACTCAGCTCATCGCCCTGATAATTTCGATATACTTTTTGTTGGGTCTATATCTTCTTCTTCTCATACTTACAAACATCGAAACAAAGCGATTTTGATATTTATTGACTCAAGTGGAAATATATAAGTATAATAAACAAGTAAGGAAGTTTAAGTTCGGGTGGAACCGAACATTAAATACCCAGCTGTATAAAAGTAGTCGTGGTAAATTACTAAATTGTTGTGGAGTTATGACCTATAGAGGTCTCAAACTTTTTCTACTACCATGTGGTCAATCTACCTATAGAAGTTTTAAACTTTAACTACTACCATGTGAGCAATCTTACAAATAACAAGTAAGAAAGTCTAAGTTAGGGTGGAACCGAACATTAAATACCCAGCTGTGGAAAAGTGGTCTTGGTAGATTGCCGTAGGTAAAGAAAAATGTAAGACTTGTACAACTAAAATTGTTTGTATTTTTAATTTACTTATTAATCGAAATTAATAAAGATTTCAGCTCATTGCTTATTATTGAATATAAGGAGACTCGAATATTGATTTGATTACTGGCCGCCAGGTGTTAACTATTACCACATTCTGAAATATTTTTTTTTGGATTATTCGATTCTGCACTTATCACCGAATTCTTAAATGGAAAATTCCGAGCACATGGAAGCAGTTGAAGAAGATAATAGAGTCCTACCGGCGACTACTATCGGCGAGACTGACAGAACTGCTAACGACGCAGCAACAGGTACATATTGTCACGCATCCACGCCCGTTTCTTATTCCTGAACCTTTGCTGTGCCGGCAATCACTAACGCTTCTATTATGACATCAGTATATGGAACACAACCACGGTATGTATTTACCATCATATGCTTCCAGCGCACCATCTTTTCAAACTGCCGCTTCGAATGTATACACAGGCGTATGCATGCCAGCCAACGTAAGTGGTGTCATACCTAACCTCACTTCTAGCGCTATGAATATTAGCACGTTGCCTTACTCAATGTTTGGTAATTCATTTCGGCCATTTTATTCACAGGCGACTATACATAGCGCTATGGCTTCGCCGCCAAACACTTCGGCATTCGTTCAGCCGAAAACTTCTGTCTTTATGCAACCAAATACAATGTATACCTAAATGCATTACCCTTCTTACAATTTTTTTAGTCAGCATAGCGCATGCGATATTAGTTTAACCCCAATGCAGATTTCATGCCGCCATGTAATTACGAAAGATTTGCGTACCTTTTCCGGCAGACCTGAGGACCGGCCCTTATTCATCACAAATTATGAGCAGTCAACAGAGCGATGCGGATTCACCCATCAAGAGAACTTTATCAGATTGCAAAAGTGTTTAAAGGGACCAGCCCTCGAAGCAGTGCGTGGTAGCTTAATGATGCCCTCGACAGTAAGGCTGGCAATAAATACATTAAGGATGCTTTATGGTAGGCCAGATGTTATTCACCAAACTATGTAATCTAAATTAAGGTAAGAGCCAGCCGTAAAAGGGGACAAATTAGAAACGGTGGTATCTTTTTCACTAGCAGTGCAAAACTACCGCGCTATAATGCAGGCAGTAGATCTTTCCGACTACTTAAACGACCCTGTATTGCTCAACGATTTAGTATCTAAATTGCCAAGCGACCAGAGGCTTAATTGGGCAGTTGTCGTTTGCTACTCGCTCGTGTTGACATTGCAGTGTTCGATGAATGGCTTTTCAGGCAAGTCAAGTAACGACATCTCAGACACCAACTGCAAGCATTGACAACACCGAGATCAAAAGAGGTGCACTCAATTCTGAGAAAGCCAGAGTTCTAGTTTACGACGTCGTCGCTAAAAAGGAAGAAATAAGAACTATGTTCAAAATGTAGTGCCAATCATAATCTGGCAGAGTGTACCGACTTCACTGCGCTCTCAAAAAACGATCGTTGGAATTTTAAACGGGAAAAGAAACTTTGTCTACGATGCTTTAACGCGCACGATGCAATTTGAGAAACATGTATAGGGTCGATGGCTGCCAAATGGCACATAATCCTCTCCTGCATACACCTACGCCTGCTCCGGTAATTAGCGGCCCTAGTCAAAGACAGGTTGCGTTATATCACGAAGACACTCAGGCTCTATAAAAGAACAAACAAACACTCTTTTTAGATACGTCACGGTCACCATTCACAGCGAGTCCAAATCTTTACATACATACGCGATTATTGATGAAGGCGCCTCTTGCACTTTAATTGAAAACGAGCTTGCGGGTGAACCTTATTTGGACGGGTCGTCCGAGGAGTTATGACTGCGTTGGACTAGCGAGATTACGCAAAGTGAGAAAGTTAGTTTGTAGGTTTCGACATTAAATCCACGACTCCGGGGGCTATACGGGATGCGCTACGAAGTGTGCGAACTATTGCATGTTTGGGTCTTCCTGTTCAAACTTTAGACAGTGACACGATAGAGAAACACGATCTCCTCAAGGATCTCCCTATACTACCTTATCAAGCCATCAGAGCACGATGGGTCGCTAACGCCATAATTGGTGTGCCAATAGAAATCAAGGAGCACAGCGGCTCCAATATCATTGCTGCCAGATGCCGGTTGGGATGGATGGGTTTCGGTAGCAACCTACCCGACCACGTTGTAAGACCATGCTTACTTCATATTTGCAGCTGTGATCCCACAAGAAGTCAGCGCATGGATGAACAAGTAAAAGCTGTAGTGAAACAAATCAGGTGCATATCTTCGTGGATGCAAGCATGAATGCTTACGCTGCCGTTGCGTACTTACGTGCTGAAAAGGGTACCGAAGTGAGCTGTTCGCTGTTGGCTCCGAAGACTAGAGTGGCCCCACTGAAGCTTCTTTCAATACTAATGCTAATTCCAATTAGCAGCTGTCCTGGGGCTGCGGTTATCAAACTTTAGAAGCGAACAACTCCCCGTTCAGGTAAGCCGTAGATACTTTTGGACAGACTCGAAAAATGTAGTATGTTGGGTGTGATCAGATGCAAGGAAATATCATCAATTCGGTGCGTTACGTATTGGCGAAATTCTTGAAAGCTCCTGTGCTAGGGAGTGGAAGGGGCTTCCCTCTTCTGAAAACATAGCCGACGAGGGAACAAAATGGAACGAGCAACGCAAATTTAGTGGGCCGGAGTTCTTAACTAAACCCGGATCTGACTGGCCTGTGACCAAGTTAGCGGGCAATACCACAGAGGAAATCGCAGGATTGCATCACATAAGCACTGAAACTCCACTGGTATTCACACTAGCAGTAATAGCAGCCGATATAAATAGGTTTAGTACTTGGGAGAAACTTAGACTCACAGAAATATGCGTCGTGTGTTTCCTACGAAGGGTTTTGAATATCATACCAAATTCGCTGCAAAAGCTGTTATACAAGCAGGAGAGATGTTCCTATGTGGAAGTATTTAAAGAAGAGATAGGGAACCTGAAAAGCGGCCAATGTGTGGACCGGCGATCCGCAATCTATAAGTGGTCACGGTACCTGGACGAGATCGGAATCCTTCGAGTAAAAGGACGAATTGACCTGGCAGATGGCGTGACAGTCAACGTGAAACGGACACTAATTCTTCCTTGAAACGACAGCGTAACTCATCTTATGGTGGATTTCTATCATAGAAAGTATCATCATCCCCATAACGAGATCATTGGTAACGAGATGCGTCAACGGTTCTGCGTGGCTGCAATACGCACAATTGTAAAGGACTGCGTCAACCGATGTCAAATTTGTCGCAATCGTAAAGCTAATCCTCATCCACCTCAAATGGGAAATCTGGCAGTGGAGCGCTTATCACCATTCACAGGTGTTTCACCACAGGCCTTTCACCTTCACAGGTGTGGAATATTTCGGTCCCACTGATGTTGCCGCTGGATGGCGTCGAGTAAAGCGGTGGGGAGCCCTGCTTGCATGTTTAACGACTCGAGCATTTCACATTGAAATCGCAGCGTCGTTGTCCACAGAATCGTTCCTACTTGTGCTGAAGCAGTTTTTGTGCCACGAATTTTCGCGGTGCAAGTAGAGCTCTTACCAGCGAAATAGAAAATATATCCGCTGGGGAGTTAGAAAAGCGTCACCCCCAAATAGAGTGGTATTTAATTCCGCCAGCTGCTCCGCATATGGGCGGAGCATGGGAGCGAATGGCTCGGTCAACGAAATCAATTTTAATGGATATTACACACAACACAATACTGCGAGATGAAGTTCTTAAGGCTACTCTAGCTGATATCGAAAACCTTCTTAATTCCAGACCTCTAACATACGTACCACTTGACACTGTGGATGATGAGGCACTTACGCCGAACCACTCCCTGTTAGGTAATTCAAGTGGCGTTCGGGAAACTGGAACCGACGACGATAGCGGATCGTCTCTTCATCGATGCTTTGGAATTTCCAATCAAGTGGCGAATCAGTTCTGAAAGCGTTGGGTACGCGAATATCTCCTGTGTATTACCAGGCGCGCAAAACTGTTTCAACCACCGATTCGACCAATAGAAATAAACGACATAGTACTCATCGTTGACGATAATGCGAAGAGAAATTCTTGGCCGAAGGGAATAGTGGTAGATCTTCATCGTAGAAAAGACAGATACGCGCAGTGCAGTGGTGAGAACAGCGGGCGGTACATGCACTCTCCCGGTGGGTAAGTTAGCAAAGCTGGACCTGACGAGCCCCAGCTAAGTTGGTAAATTTACGAGGGGGGGTATGTTGCGAAAGCTGCGTTGGCAACCCATTGCATTCTCGCTATGTTGCTTTTTCCCATTCTCCACCTTCGCTAATTGCAAACGTCAAACCGAATGTAAACATCTCGCAAATAATTTTCTGATTGTCCAAGAACACACAGGCGCCGTAGGTAAAGCAAAGACTTGTACAACTCAAATGAATTGTATTTGTAATTTACTTATTAATAGAAACCAATAAAGATTTCAGCTCATAAGGAGACTCGAATATTGATTTGATCACGGACCGCCAGGTGTTGTTACCACACGATCTTTATGAAATTTTCACAGTAGATTCCTGGATTCACTGGTTACAGCATAGGCTATATATAATTTTAAAAAGCGTAGATAGTATACCTCGTATCATGTTTCGCCATTTTATTTAACACGGCTCTGAAGTTAATAATAGCTGAAATTTGACATTTTGCTCATTTATATGTGGCGGTGCCACTCCCATTTTCCAAAGTTTTAAAAAAAGATCATTAATACTATCAGGTCATTGGAACTACGAAATTCTAGCATTCTATCTTCATTAGTGAAGGAGATGTTGTGGTTTTCTACCTCACTTTTAGAAAACTTTGTTCTAAAAGTGGGAGTGATCGTCCACCGATTTTGCTTATTTTCCATGAGCGTACTCTACATGTCTATAGTATGCCTTGTATCAAGTTTCGTAATTCTATCTTACACCCTTCTGAAGTTATTAACAGTCGAATCTGAAATTTGCTTGACTCATAAGTGGGCGGTGCCACACCCCTTTTGCAAAAATTTTATAAATTTGTTAACGTTACAACCAAATTAATACATCTAGCATTCATTGTAGCTGCCTCTCAAACTACGACAAATTAGACTGCATACGAGATTTGAAGTTACATCTTGTACGTACATTGCTTAATGTAACGGTTCTAGGCAATTTAAAAATGGATCATAAATTGCACTATTTGTATTCCCACCTACTAACAAATTATCCCAGTTTAAAACCGCTGAAAAAAGGAGGTCAGAGAGCAAAACTTTGCTTGAAAGTTTAGTAAATTTTGGGAGTTTAATTAATAATGAAAACGGTCAGCAGAAACTATCGAACGAAAAAGAATGCCTCTTTTCCGGATTGCTTCAACCTCGAATATAGATAAAGTATAAATTACTATGAAATATAAATGAAATGTTAAAATGGCAAGCGTATGTGCTGCTCATGCTGAATTTAAAATGCAGCATTTTGCATTTTCGGACATTGGTTTTCAAAAAGCGTTCATGGTGGCGCATTTAGCAAGTTCGAGTCATATGTTTTTTGTTTACAAACATTTTTTGAGGTTATGAAAATTTTACAGCACGTGTGCTATATATTTTTATTAAATCTTTCGGATAATTCAATTCGCAATGGTTTATTTTAATAATATCGCACAACACGCGCGTTAAATTACAAATCGAAAATCAGTATAAATTTTGCTAAATGTTTACGTATGACAGGGAATGAGAGAATGCGAAGAAAAAATGGCAATATTGGGACTCTTTTGAATTCAAATCGCAATTTTCTTCGAAGAATGCAGGGCTAAATGCTGAAATGCGAGGTAAATGCAGACTCAGCATGAACAGCGCATTACGATTTTGCTCTTCTATAGTAGTTTCACAAGCGCAACTAGATTGGACATCTAACACTCACTCACTGTAGTTCATGAATTCTACTGTGCATTCACTAGCTGAATTCCATGCCTACTGAATGCATAGGGTTGAAATGACTGCTTGTGAGAATGCTGCGTAGTGAGAGAATATATAAATGGTTGTGTGTTTTCTACCTCATACACAACGTTTCTCATCCCTGCAATGAAATATCAAACTAGTCAGTAAACATACTAGGAACATACTAGTATAATTCGCAACCGGCTTAGGTTTTGGTCCACATTTTGACTAGTATTCGCTTATCTTTTTCGAACTAGTATGATACTGGTATGATTAGACTGCAATTTTAGTTTGATGATAACACTTCGACCTCAGGCATATATGATCTATTCTCTTCCCCACACTTCATCCAAGCAGAAATCCTTTAGAAAGTCAAGTTTCTTGGGGATAAGAGATCAGATTTAATCATGTTCTGGCCAAGGTAAGCCGAGATGCTTCCGTCTTTTCCGATAGATAGCATGGCACTCGAAAAGAATGGTCTCAGAGATCTCATTGGCAATGCGGCAAAGCCTAGAGAGGCTGCCGTTTCTTTTTAGGCAGGGACGCTATTTTCTGGTGGAAAACATGAGTATTCAGTCCCTAATGATCATGTGATTTAGGGGCGGAAATCAATCTACTTGATGCCTTTTGTTCGCAGGGCCTCTTCAAAACGAAACTAAACCTATAGTTTAACTCAAAACCAGCCTCCGTATTCCGTTGTATGTCTAAGTTTAGATGAAGACCCGTATCCCCGACATTTCTATTGGTAATACGCTACATCAACGTGCTCAGACCCTCGTTTTGTGCACTTAGTACCCCTATCGACAACTCGTACGATCTTCTTTTGTATGGGCGGTATAGCTTCCACTTTTCTTGTGCAAGTTAAAGTATACCGAACTGATGTTATTAAAAAAATATATTTTTTACGGCAGCTAGCCGGTTCGTCTAGTTTATTTAATGTCAAAAATTGGACTGATTACAAATGTTTGAAACGCTTAATTATTATATTTACTGTCAGCAATTTAGCGGATGCGCGTGTAGCTTTGGTATGCAGGTGCATTGCATTTTGAATGTTAGCTATGTTATTCCTCTCTCCTTAAAAACGCTTGTACCCGAGCGTCTGAAAAATTTGGAACGCTCTTATTGAAGGTGTAGGGACTTGGGATGTATCTTCTTGTGATTGATTGGCCTGTGTATTGGCCTATGCTTATGGTTCTATGTGGCTTCTTTGTTTTCTTACTTTCAGGCAGTATTTTGCGAAGCCGCCTATCAGGACTATGATGAGGGTGAGTCCTGAAAAACTTCGATTTACCATCCTCTCTGTTTGGAGGGACTTAATTTGAATTACATTATTTATATGTAGTTCGCTAAGCGCTTCTAGCGATAAAAGTTTAGTCAGGCTTTATTCCACTGGATTTGGCTGCGCTGGGGTTGCTTAAAAATTTTTGTATGTTCTGTCCTTGACTTTCACAGTTTCGTTCTTGAAATTTATAATATAGGTTCCATTCATGGCTCGCACATCGCCGCTTATTGTAATGTTACCTTGGTAGTTGTGAAGAAACAGTATTCCAGGCGCGATAAGCTCATATGATGGAATATGGTGGGCGTTGATGAAATGACATGAG
Organism: Merzomyia westermanni; assembly: GCA_949987695.1. Classification (NCBI taxonomy): domain Eukaryota; kingdom Metazoa; phylum Arthropoda; class Insecta; order Diptera; family Tephritidae; genus Merzomyia; species Merzomyia westermanni. The sequence continues at coordinate 99,514,141 of OX465288.1, read as the reverse complement.
GAATTGGGGCTTTTTATTTACTTAGGTATACAAAAATCATTACTTAAATCGACCAACTCATTTTGCTTACAAATACTAATCTTATTATATTTCTTGCACTTATTTCCTATTCCGAACATCCGATCTTTATTTCGTATAACATTGTTGTATTTCAGATCAATCATTAAATTACTTTTTATTGAAGCTTTTAGTATGAAATTTTCGTAATTATCGTTTGTAGTTAATGGTACTTAAACAATATATAAAATTTATGAAATATTTCTTAGTACGCTTACTTAAGCTAATTCTAATGCTTCTTCGACGGTATTGAATGGCAAATTTTCTTTATTCATTTCTCTTATGGCTAAGTCTATTTCCTTTGTGTTTAATATTATTGAACTTACAATTCCGATTCTTGCCCATTGTATGGCATACTTAATATTAATTATTTCCTCTTTAATCAATCTTCGCTTATACCATGGAATGACTTTAGTGAGGGCAAGACAAAGAACTTGAGTCGTTCCTCATTTAATCTAAAGAGGTTTAGGAAAATATGGTGGGATACCTTCACTTTACCTCCGACCGAATTTGCATAGAAAACGTTTTCGTTTGGCAGGGGATTCCCTGCCAATGAAGGTTGTATATAGTTTTTGTTTGAGCCAGTGTCTATGAGGAATCCTAATACCGCCCCATTGCCTGTTTTGCACTGGATGTATGGCAATGTCGAGTGGGTCAATCTAAAAAATGGACGTGGCAAAATTCATATCTTATGTAGTCCTGGTAATAGTCGTTCCAGGTTTGTGCTTCGCAAACTTCGATGGCATCTCCGAATTCCTTTGGTTCGGATTGGTTGGCCTCGGCCGGGGCGGCATCGGGAACAACTTGTTCTAAATGATTTATCCGTTACAATTTGTTTGGAGCATTTCTACTAAATTGTCCGGTATGCGCCGGGGGTGGTCGTTTCGATGCAAAGTTCGTGTGTCCAGGCCGGGTGCATGAATTAGCCCCCACTGAATTAACCCCCACCGGGCAAAATGACTTAAGCCCCACCAATTTTACAACGAAATTAAAAATGGCGGAAAGTGGGGCTAAAGTCAAATTCGTGGGGATTAATTAATTTTTTTTTAGTGGGGATTCTGTCATGTAAGAACCCCCACGTTTGGTAGGGCTTAATTCATTTTGATTGGTGGGGATAAAATCATTTTCGTGGGGTTTAATTCATTTTAATTCCGTGATCTTTTATAAAAATAAAACAAACAGTTAGCAACGTAAAAATATAATACTTTTCAAATTTCATTTAATTCCTTTGCTTTCTTGCTCCATATTTTCGTAAGTCTCCGTTACAAAACACTATTTGATTAAGTATAACATTATAGCTATAGTACTTGTGAGCGTTTGGAGAATTTTCAAGCCATAAGAGTAAATCTGATATTTTTTTTTGGTGAGTTTTTGTGAACGGTATCCATCTTATTAGTTGAAAGAGTTGCGACTCGCTGATTCCATTAACGAAAGCAAAAACACAAACTATTAATTGCGTCTTATAACTTTTTTTTCCAAAAAAAGAATCAATTATAAATCCAGGAACATGAGAAAAGTGTATAGTATCGTTTTTATTTAGTAAGATTTTCCTTGCGTTTTTACGATTACTCTCTATTTGTTTAAATTTTTCCATATTCATTTTTAAGCAGAATACGCAGAACTGTTTTTAATAATCACTCTATTAATATTGAATTGTCAAAGATTTTTCCTTTTACGAAAGGTTAAAATCACTAATAGTGCACATTTCGTAAAAGGAGAAACCATAATTTTGTAAATAATCATATAATAAAAATCCATCTCTCACAACTATTTTTTCATGGGATAGTGAATTTGCTGCTGGGGTTTTTTTTGCATTCAATAATAGAGCGTAAACTAACTGTTAAACCGGTTTTGCATTCAATTGTCTAATAACTATGTTATCACATTACATTATATTATGCAAATTTAGTTGTTATCAAATCTTGAAGCGAATAACGCGACGTCATAAAAACATGACTTTAAACTATGAACACGTGGTTGGAAAAAGAATAAATAGCAAATTGTTATATGTTACAGAGGAAAAACAATTATATTCCAAAAAAACTATTAAAAAAGAAAAATATTTGTATGATTGTTACGTGAAAACATGCAAAGCGAGGGTGTTTTTGGATAGTGAGGTGTGTTATAAGGTTAAAGATTTCATTGATCATAATCATGAAACTCAGGAGGATACGTACAGGGAATTAAAGATTATGAATAATATGAAGACATCCTGTATGGAAATACATCAAGATTCGACCGAACCGAGCGTTCTTGGAAGCATACGAAAACTATTTCAAAGTACTTGCGTTGAGTAGGTTCACTCTTATTTTTATTATTTATTTTAATTAATCACCTCATAATGTCATAATTTCAGATACCCGGTGGAAACAAAAGATATTGATTTTTATAAAATCCAACGAAATTACCAAAAACTGGCAAATAAGCAATTTCTAATTTCTCCTAAAACACCAGCTGATTATCAAAGCATTTCAAGATGAAGTAACTTTGAACAAATTTGGGTATACAAAACATACCGGCGATGATGCCTCAACATTTTTTAAGATATGCTATGATGCAAAAGACTTTGCCTATGGTTTGTTTTGTTCTGACAAAATAATAAATCTAATGAAAGAAAATATTCCTCCAAATGTAGAGAGAAAAATACTGGTTGATGCAACATTTTCTGTTTTACCTATTGGTAGCTTCAAACAGCTTTTAATTATTCACATTGAATATTTTGAAACGGTATGTTGATAATAATATTCAATTTGATAAATTTTAAATATTTATTTTTGTTTTCCTCAGGTGTTTCCTGCTATATTTGTTCTTATGAACAAGAAAACAAAAAAAAGTTACGAACATGTGTTTAACTATATTGAAATTGGATTGCGTAGTGCTATAAAAAAAATATTTGAACATTCTAAGCTATTCGGGTGCTGGTTTCACTATTGTCAAGCAATACGAAGAAATATTGCTACAAAACACAAGAATCTGGCGGAATTTATTAGGCAAAACCGAAAAGCATCTATATCTTACCACAAAATATTGTCACTCCCATTATTACCGGAGACACACATTGTTAATTGCTTTTCCATCATCAAAAAAGAAATTGCCACTTTCGACCACTTGTTTGAATTTGAATCTTTTTTAAAATACTTTAAAGAGCAATGGCTAAAAAAAGTAAGTTGTTTTACATTAAATTGTTTTTAAAAATTATAAATATTCGAAATATTATAGATTGGTCCAAGAAATCTTTCGGTCTTTGGAAATAAGACCCGTACAACATCAGCTGTAGAATCGTATAATGCTGTGCTTGCCAAAATAATCCCAAAAACAAGAGAATTTTTTCAAATTTGTGGGGCAGTTACAAATGGAGGAGTATCGCAAAAGTAGGGAATTAGAATTGGTTATCAACAGCGGTGGTGCCTTAGAAAAACAAAGGAAAACGTTATGAGAGCAAATCTAATTGCTAAAGCGGAGACGGACCTGCTTAATGGACTCATAACCGCTACGAGTTTCTTGGATAGAATGGTCTTCTCTGGAACAAAATAGTAACTGATTTGGAACCCTTTGAAGACATATTCGAAGGTTTAGAATATATGGAAGAAGAATCTGAAGTCGAAGAAGAATCCAATGCCACGGAAGAAGGTGCAGCAAATCCTCCACTGATATGCATAATTTGTTTAGAAAACAAACCTAATATTTTGCTTTTGCCATGCAAACATTTAAAATTGTGCAGTGACTGCACATCTAAAATAGAAGCACAGAGTGTGGCAAACAATTTAAATAAATTTAAATGCCCTTTTTGTCGTCAAGATGTTGACGAACATTTACATATTTTTATTTAATTATTTTCGTTTTCTCACATTTTCATATTTTCATTTAACTCTTTACCTTTTTCTTTTTAAATATTACATACATATGTATAATTGAATTTTTGTTAAAATTTTGATTTAAAAACTTGAAGTTTAAAGCAAGCAAAATAAATTAAAAATGAAGTAAAGTGGGGCTAAAGTCATTTTCGTGGGGATTAATTCCTTTTTTTTCGTGGGGATTCTGTCATGTAAGAACCCCCACGTTTGGTGGGGCTTAATTCATTTCGATTGGTGGGGATAACATCATTTTCGTGGGGTTTAATTCATTTTTTTTTCGTGGGGATTCTGTCATTTTTGGTGGGGAAAGATTCACTGAGACATTGGTGGGGTTTAAGTCATTTTGCCCGGTGGGGGTTAATTCAGTGGGGGCTAATTATTACACCCGTCCAGGCTTATTCATATAGTTTACATTCCTGGATTGTATCGACTGGTCTATGTCCATGGGTGTTGGAGGTTTTGTTTGCGATGTTCTAGGTGGTGGGTTATTGTACTGTTGAAATTGGTATTGGGGTTGTTTATATTGATATTGTGGTTGTTGATGTGGGTATTGCGGTTGTTGAAATTGGTATTGGCTATTTTGTTCAGGATTAGCGAAAGGTGGGAGTATACTTCACCGCAAAATTCCTGTAGGGATTTCCGACCCTGTATCAGGCAGGTCATCTGGTATACGAGGGTGATAAGGTCCCTTTTATCCGCATAATGCATGGTAAGGCATTTAGAAATTGCCTTCCAGTTCAGAGGGGTCTTTTAAGACTCTAGTGCCGCATCTGCACTACCTACTATTTTGTTGCGGATGACACTAAGAATGCCAAAATATTTTGGCGACCCTGCACTCGGCTCGTATATTCTAAGTACCCTTTCTACACTCTTTTTCCAGCTGCTGAACTCGACTGGATTAGCACCGAATTCGCGCAAGGACCTCACAACGTCTGGTACCTTGTCCATATCGGACAGATTAGTTCGATATCTATCCTCAATGGTTTGGTCTGATATGGGCTGTTGTGTTGGGTGGAGTATATCTCTGAGAATCCTATTCTCGTCTGTGATAAGAATTTCTACTCATCAGGTCCTTAATAAGACCTCTGAATTCAGGAGTGGGGTTAGCAGCTTGTGGAGCAGGAGCATCAGGGGCTTGTGGTGGTGCTGGTACACCTGCATTGCCTAGCAAAGGAGGTCTCAATAGGCTATTTTGTGCCATTTTTATTTATATTTTATTTTTTCCTAATTTTATGTGATGATTTGTGGAACAATTTTAACAGTCTCTGGAGGGTGAAGAAGAGCTGTATTTAATTTATTATAGACTATATATGAGTCGATACATTTCAAGGTCGCTTAAGTCCACTATAAGACAATTTTGGAAAACTGCGATTTTTTATTTTCTTGAAATACACTTTATGTAAGTTTCGCGAAGCTCTATAAACGTTTATATAAGAAAGCGTAAGAGCATTTTGTGAAGAAAAAATAATGGAAAATTAAGCCATTTTAAAATAAAAACAGTTTTAACGTTGGACTTATGCAACTTTGAAATACACCACATGGACTTAATTAGTTTTGAAAAAAAATATATGTTGACTTAAGCAACTTTGAAATGAGATATATCACTTACAAGGTAGCGGATTTGACACAGCCTTTTCTCCACATGATTTTTTAGGGCCCTGAAAATGTTATACTTTCTTTAATATGGCGCAGAATGAAATTGTCCTGCGCTATTTTGCTCAGGAAGCTGTAAAATTTTTTTTGGAAGTAGTAAATGTCACGCGGCGGCCGCCGTGGTGTGAAGGTAGTGTTGCCGGCCTACCACACCGAAGGTCCTGGTACAGGTAGCATCAAAAGTGATTTGAAAAAAGTTTTTCAAAACGGGGTCGCCCCTCGGCAGTGGTTTGGCAAACTCTCCGAGTGTATTTCTGCCATGACAGGCTTCTCAGCAAAAATTCGTCTCCTTTGTAGATGCCGTTCGGAGTCGGCAAAAAACTGTAGGTCCCACCAATTTGTAGGGAAAATTCAAATCGGCACACCACAAATTGGAAGAGAAGCTTGGCGCAAAAATCTCTTAGGAGGTTTATGATGATATACCTGTTGTATATCGCGCCATAGAGAGAGAAAATGTCACGCGATCGCAGGGTTTCGCACTTGTATTTTGATTTTTTTCCATGATTGCACATGAATGCGGCCGTAAAGACAAAAACAACATGAGTGATACACTCAGTAGATACCTTAACAATAATAGCAATTACTAATAAAATACTCACAGTTTCGCCATATCTTTTTGTTTTTTTATAACCTTTATCAATATTCTCTTTTTTTTTTGCTTTGTCCGGTGACAAAATTTGCACATTTTCGCTATTTTCTTCCATTTTTATCAAAACACACTCACTATTAAAGCTTTCAGTTTAAGAAATTTCGTTGAATATGTCACAATAAAGAATAGCAGAGCACACCCTGATTGGCTGAAATAGACTTAAGTAGTTTTGATTTACAGGTATACAAGGACTTATTCAACTAAGTAAGGTGGGTAATGAGTGGTGAGAGGCATCACATCCGTAGATCTACCATCGAGTTGCACGTTATTACCTTTGTGCATATTAGTCGCCTCTTACGACCGGTATGCCTACCTCGGGCATATTCTAAACCCCTAACCCGCAGGCGTATATATTATTTTATGAGCTGTACAAGCTCTTTATTTTTTTACTTTAATTAAAGAAAAAAATAAAATTTAAAATCAACAATTAACGTCGCTTCTTACGCTTGATTATATTTAGGATGTTTATCCTTATTTAAAATTTTCACTTTTTAGTTTTCTTAAAATTGCTTTTCTTTTAACTTTCACTTATTTAACTATTTTTTTATTCAATAATATTTATTATCTATTTTCCTTACATAGCTATTCCAACACGCATGGCTCCGGGATTGGCCTTTTTGCTTGCTACTGCTACTGGGGTCCTGGTATTCCATTTTTGTTGCGCGCTGGCCCTTCCTCATGTGTGGGTAAGGGGATGAGTCCGTTGATCCTTTTGTGCGCGAAGGCTACGGCAAGCCTTGAGGGTTGTCTTACGTTTAGTTAAATTTTTTTTTAATTTTAAAAGCACTTCACGACTGGACCCTTTGACGTTGGGCGCCAGTTAAACTATACCGAACTGATGTTATTAAGAAAATATATTTTTTCCGGCAGCTAGCCGGTTCGTCTAGTTTACTTAATGTCAAAAACTGGACTGATTACAAATGTTTGAAACGCTTAATTATATTCCTAGATTCCTCCCAGTCGCGTCGCAATTTCCGAGAAGTTCCGCGGCGTCGCAGTTGAATGCTTATTTGGAAGTTGCACTGCATTGCAGGTATGAAGAATTTGGTCTTGGCTGAAGGTGTCTGATGTCCAGACATACTGTCAGCAATATAGCGGATACGCGTGTAGCTTTGGTATGCAGGTGCATTGCATTAGCGTGAAAAAGAATTATTTGGAGTTTTGAATGTTAGCTATGTTAACTTGCACAAGGTTGTTCCATGATTCTCCGACCACACAGCTATTTTATAATCCTCTTCATAAATACTTCGAGTTGTTTGATGCAGTATCCCCGTATGACTATAGCCCTGAGAATGGGTATCTTTTTGAGCTGGGCATCGTCTCATGTGTAATCTGACCGCACCTACGAATTCCAGCAGGTGCAGGTGTTTCCTCACTGTACCGTTGTTGAGTCAGTTCTTGCCGCTCTTCGGTCCGCAGGTGAATGGGACCTTGGCTCCGTATGTGCAATGGGCCCAGCCTGCTTCCAAGGCGGTTGCAGGTTGATTGAAAGACGCGCGATTTCTCTGATGTCTTGCTCTTCTGTAGATAGCGCAAGTAACAATTTGGAGCAGAGACGATCTTGGGAAATGTTGGGAATGATTCGTCGCTACCTTACCCGGAGAGGGTGAGCGCCCGGTCGCAATCGTCTCTGTACCATTTTCTGTCATCCCGCCGTGTATAGTATGTATTACTCTAAGTTTCTATCATCGCATCCTTCACCTATTGCGTGATTTGCCGGTGTTTATCGACGGTACATCTTCGCCATACTTTACATGCTTTTCGAAGAGATCTGACAATTGAGAAGTTAAGTCGGATCTCGAGGAACGAAAATAGCACTCTATAAGTCACTCATCGCACCAGTCCTGCTATATGGTGCAGAAGCGTGTACACTAACAGCATCTGATAAGACTCTGGGAGTATTCGAGAGAAAGGTTTTTAGAAAGATTTGTGGATCTCTACGTGTTGGCGACTTCAAGTAATGAACAAGATTTAAAGATAAACTGTATGAGCCTTACGCAAACACCGACATAGTTAAGCGAATTAGAACCCAGTGGCTTTGATGGCTAGGTCACATTGTGCTAATGAACGAAAATGTTTCAGCTAAGAAGGTACCCGCCGGTGGAAGCATAGGCTTCAATGGGCACCAGTTGCCGAAGAAACGACTATCGAGCTATGTTGGACTGTCAAAATCGTCCAGGAGGTTAGGTAAACATTTAAAGAAGAAGAAGAGAAAATGAAGGGTTCGACGATCTACAAAACAGAAAGGTGAAATAATGGCCATCACAATTTGATTTTTTATTTTTTACTTAATCAAACGTTCGACCGGCACACAAAAATTTTAATGAATATTTTTGAAATTTTGTCAAAGATTACGGTACGATTGTGAACGTATACCGCGATACCAATAATAGCCCTTATACGATTAGTAACGTAAACATTTTTGATACGATTGCCGATTCGTTCATGGAATACACAATTCGACCTGTATTAAATTCCCACTAGAATTGAGTAATCAATTGAGTGGATGACTCTTTCAATCAATCATGATTATTTGTATTCTTTTCTCAAATCCATAAAGATCTCCTCCGATCAATCAATCTATAAAAACGCTGTTATTAATTAAATATCGAGTCGATGTATAGCTCAATACAGGACAATGTACGAGTGCTTCGCTATAATCAACACCGTAACGTTGGGAGCATCCCTTTGCAACTAAACGTGCTTTATATCTCACTATTTTGACACAGTCGTAACGTTTTGTACTGAAAACCCATTGTGATTTGATCATATTTACATTAGTATCATCAATTTAGTTTTGTGCTAATCTCACGAGAATGATTCGGATCAGTGTCGAGCTCCCCCCTGCTTCAGTATCTTCCAAAACGTAATTTAAAGGGTCCATGGTTCTTGCTGGTGGTTCCACAAATACAACATTTGTGCTTGTACATACCTTTTTCGTTATTGGGTCAATGCATCGATAGCCTTTTCTTGTATCACTGTAGCCCATGAATAATAATTTGGTATATTTAGTGTCCCACTTCCGCCGCCTCTGTTTTGGTACCAACCATGACTGGTTAGCCAAAATGATAAAGTTTGCAATATCTATTTCAGTCAGTCCATGAACTTTCCGGAATACAAACACTTTTCGAGAATAGTCATCTACAAAAGTGAGAAGGTAACTATTCCTGTAGCGAGTGATATATTAAGTGGTGCTGTAGCGTGCTTTCCTTTGTAAAAAAGTTTACAAGCTTGTAGCTCCTATTTATCTCCATAAAATCAAGCTCTTTACGGACCGTCTCTAATTTTTTGTAGATATGCATTGTTAAGGTTACCTAACGACGATGCCTTGTCATGACATTAGTATTGTGCTTAGACAACATACACGTAACTTTCAAGTTTTCAAATTTGTAAACACCCTGTGAAAATATCGTTTCAGTGATCAAATGACCACTGTCGTCGTTTATTCTACAGCCCTGTTTGTCAAATATCACACTATTACTTTTTTCTACAGTTTGAGCGACTGATAGCAAGTTTGTGGGTAAGTTCAACACTAATAAAACGTTGTTTACCTCAACTTAGCTGTCATTGATACACAAATGGACGTTGCCAACACCTTTCACGGCCATGCGATTATTATTCACAACACCTATGTCTTTGATAGGGGAGCTCCTTATATTCAATCATCATCATCATTTATTGGCGCTTAACCGCCTATGCCATTTTAGGCGTTGCGCATCAAAGCATGTCAGTCATCCCTTTTCGCCTATAACTGGGGAGACAGCATGGAAATTCAAGTCATCCTCCACCTGTTTTTTCCAACTCAGTTGAGGCGGTCCTCTTCCTCTGCTGTCGAATTCGCGTGCCGATAGGAAAACCTTTTGTGCTGGAGTTTCTTACTCCATTCGCATAACATTACCCAGCCAGCGTAGTCTTTGGGCTCCCATTCGCTGCACTGTGGTAAGATCTGCGTAAAGCCCATACAGCTCATCGTCAAATTTCCTTAGATACTGCCCGTTGGCACCACGGGAAGGACCCAAAATTTTCCGAAGAACTTTTCTTTGGAACACCCCAAGGGCCATCTACATGAGGACAGGACTTTACTTCTCAGTTCTTTACTCAGTATAAAGTAGTACTTATTTGCAAGAGTGATTCTCCGCTGAATTTCTGGATATTATTCTGTTTTTAACGCTGGTTCCCAAATAGTCGGAGTCCCTCACTGTTTCAAATTTGTAGTTATCAACAGTGAGGTGGCTGCTAAGGCGCAGATGCGCCGATTCTCTCCTTGAAGACAACAAATACGTAGTCTTATCTTCGTACGCCGCAAGACCCACTTCCTTCGCTTCTTTATCCAGGTCAGATATGGCAGAAGTTACGTCGCGTTTGTTAAGGCCAATGATATCAATATCATCGGCATAAGCCAACCATTGCAGGCTCTTGTAGTAGATTGTACCATTGCTGTTCGGCTCTTCTCTGCTATCCGAATTATCTTCTCAACCATCAAGTTAAAGAAATCACACCAGAGGGAGTCGCCTTTTTTGGCTTCGAATGGCTCGGAGAGGTTCTACCCAATTCTGAAGGAGGTGTTTGTATTGCTCAACATCATTTGGCAAAGTCATATAAGCTTTACAGGGAAGTCAAATTCAGGCGTGGCAACATATAGGTAAATCTTTTTCGCACTGTGAGAAGCAGCTTTGAAATCGACAAAGAGGTGGTGCGTGTCGATCCTCTTATCATGGGTCTTCTACAGGATTTGAAGTATTGTGAAGATCTGGTCGATGGTAGACGTATGCGATGTTATGGAGACTGATTCCGCGGTAGTTTTTGCGGTTAGCGGGATCACCTTTCTTGTGGATTGGGCATAGCACACGTAAGTTCGACCATATTCTGTGTAAGAGTTAATGCATGCGTTTCAACAGTTCTTTGCCTCCGTGTTTCCAAACGCTTTGTTGTTTTTGAGCCGAAATATAGCCATCCGCTTTTCATCATTTTTCCCATCGTCAGAGATTGTAGTATCTTGTTCGTCGTCTCCTTTGTAATTTAGCAATGAGGAAAAGTGTTCCCTCCATAATCTAAGTACGCTAGTTACGTCGGTTACCAGGTCGATATTACTGTCCCTGAAGGAATTTGCCCCGGGCTTGAAACCGTTCGGCATCCGCCGGATAATTTTATAGAATTTTCGGGCATTATTCCTGTCAGCCAGAATCCTAAGGCGGCGCGGCATTCCGCATCGTGCCAATACGGCGGTACGTAATGAGTGAGAGATATGCTCCTATCGCTGGGTTACATCAGTAGGGCGATGACTGCTCTCCGAAAGCAAGGATTATCCGCCGTCTATGTCGTACGCAGTGTAGCATTACTCAGAATACGTTTCACTTTCAATGCATTTCTATGCATATACAAATATTGACCCAAATAAATTATGTTGAAACCAACGGGAGTTCAACAACATATATATACGCCGCGTATCTGCTTACATTTGTCACCCAATTACTCAACCCGTCACATTGACCAACACACGTATCGATTAGCATGACTGATCGACAGTGTCGGTTTGGCAATGTGAACTACCAACTTATTGCTGACGTTGCATACAATGTAAACACTTTTAGTTTGTAAGTATTAGTGTAATTATGTATATGTATGTAAGGTAAGAAAATGTATAAAAGAGAAAGCTTTTCAATAAAGAATCATTATTGACTTTACGCTAACCATCGGTGTACATCAATACATGGCGATCCTGCCATTTTGGCCAATTACAATTAAATTTAAACTATTCAGGAACTAAAATGTGCACATGCACTAGAGTTTTTGTGCAAATAAATGTGATTCTTTGTGAGAGTTCAATGAAAATTGGCAGCAACCTGACCGGCAGCAGTAGGACATAGGAACCGATACATTACATGGCGGTCCTTAAAATGAAAAGATTGTTATTGCAAATGATCAAAATCGTTTGAAGTGTCATTTGAAATTTATGTTAATGGAATCTTACAAGTTAGTGCCTAAGACAAGGGAACTGGCAGCATGACTGGCAGCAAGACTGACAGCAAGACTGGCGGCGATTTAAGTATATTTAGAACAATTTGAGCACGCCTCACGGCCGCTAAACCAAGAGCAAAATTTTCATTTTGCTTAGGGAAAATATTTAAAAAACAAAAAAAAAGGGCTTATTAAATATAAGAATAGGTAAATAATATGCAGGAAGTTACGACCCAGAAATAATTTAATGGGAAATAGCCAAAACTTTTAGGTTAATTAATTTAACAACAAATACGGTTGATAGATTTAAATTAAAAGAAAAAATAAATGAATTAAGATATAGAAAATAAAAGAACAAAATTTTTTATTATTATCGAGTAAATTGGAATGCCGAAATATATTTTCTTAATTTTGCTGAAAAAATCCCCTTTAATGAAAAACAAAAAAAAAAACCAGGGCAACTTTAAATTTAAATAAAGTAAAGAAACTAGTTAATCCTCTTTAAAGATAGTTAAGAAAGAAAGCCCATTCCCCAAAATGGATAGCGCATTGCCCGACGACCTTGACTACGATGCAATCAACCGTGCTGTTGATAACTCAGAGTGTGAAAGCACACTCGAGGCACGCACCGAGACTCGTAAGTCACGCCCTCGCGAGAGTAGAAGAGCAATTAAAAATAAAATTTGCTGTATGAACCTAATCTTTGGATTCATCGGAATAGACAGAGTGGCTACAATTGAGGATTACTATAATCAGGAAACCTTACAGTCGGAAACTGTCGCCATGATTCGAGCGTGCGAACGCCTGGGCACAATATAAATAAATTATAATGAATCAATGGCTAGAAACATATTACACATTATCCAAAAAATAAAACAAATAATAATAAATATAAAAGCTACTAAATCATACCACAATGGGTGAAAGTACATTCAAGATTGAGATTTATTTATTTCCCAACCTCATTTTCCATTCAACTCAATATTAAGCCATGCTCTTCAGAAAGCACTAATTATTTGGATAAGGACAAGAACGAAACCAGAAGCCAATTTTAGCCTTATTTAAGGACATTTTTAAATTTGGTGAACAAATTGAATGAAATAAAAACAAGAAAAAAGGAAACAGTTGTCAAACACTTGACCATAACAGTAAATTGACTTAACAGTTTAGGCCAAAAAGAGGCAAAACAAATGTTTCCTTTAGACAGGCTAGTACACCCGCTATTCAAATGCAATATAGAAGAAGAATTGGCAACTTCTGTTGAGAAATATTTTCATATTAATTTCAACAAATTTTTGTTGAAAAATAGAAAGAAAGTAAAAAACAGATCCTTCTTTCCGTTTTTTCCAAAAATGAAAAACAAAAAGGCACCATCAATATCATCAGAGTTCGATGGCAAACCCAGAAACTTATCCCGTTTTCTGGATGCCTTTAATATATCCGACCAAATCAAAGACAGTGACGAGGTTACCCCGATAATTATCGAGAGAAATTCCTCTAAAAGCATGCAAATAACGAAAAGTCCAGTACTAATACTAAATAAAAAACAAACTTATATTAATAATAAAAAAAGTCACAAAGAGAACCATAAAATAAAAATGTGAAGCGCTATATAAATGTGAAATAAAAAGAAGACTAGTCTAGCTCGATTTCGAAAGAAAACTTGTAGCATGAAAAACCTATTGTTGAGGATAAGATTGACTTAGGACAATACTTTACCAGGCTGAAATAAGCCGGCAATTCAGGAAAAAGGAATAATACAGTTGTCCTTAAGGACAAATTGTTTAAAAAATAATTATACTCGAGTAGGAACATTTATAAAATAAACAAGTAAGGAAGTCTAAGTTCGGGTGGAACCGAACATTATATAGTGATCTATTATGTCAACCCAATTTACGCAGGTCTATTTTAATACTTTCAGTACGTATTTGCGTTCAAATAGACAGACGGACAGACGCAAAGACGTTCCGAAAGACGGACATGGCTACATCAACCCAGCCCATCCTCCTGATCATTTCAGTATACGTACAAACATTTCATGTTCATGAAATTAATGAATATCAAAAAAGATATACAACTTCGCTTTTGCAGTGGGGTATTAACTACTTTCCCGGATATTTTTTTTTTCATCCTGAAAGTTTTGATTAACATTAATAAATATATATCTCGATTCGTTAATGTCGAATGAAGTAATATACATTGTGTGCGTAACAAAAATAGATATAAAAAAGGGTGTCTTTTATAGGCGCCAAAGAACTCAACCGATCTTTATGAAATTTTCAGAATATATACTTGGGTTCACTGGGTTCAGCATAGACAACATATAGTATTGGAAAAGTAAGCGGAGCCACGCCCCCAGGCTACATAAAGTTTCAATTCGGCATAATTCCGAAGTTTTTTGGTCTAAATTAATGAAAATTAAATATATGTGTCACTTAGTCAATATCTACATAGTTTTTACGCCCACATATTTTGTGTTTTGTTTTGCTCTTGAACTTTCACGATAAGTTCAGGAGTTCGCTGGGCACGACACAGTCTGTATATTGCTTTTGGAAAATCCCCCAGGTCATATAAAGCTGCAGTTCGGTATAGTTAGGAGTTTATTTGGTTCAAGTGAATGAAATTTTATGTATAGATGTGTTCTATATATCAAAACGTCAAAACAACGTCTATCGGGTTTGCTAGTATATTATAAAACGGCGAAAGCAAACCACGAATTTCAGCATTCTTTTGTAAAACTGAGAGACTAGTTTGCGTTCAAATAGACAGATGGACGGAGAGACGGACATGGCCAGATCGACTCCGCTCATCGTGCTGATCATTTTAGTGAACTTTTCTCTTCTTCTTCTCATACTTACATACATTTAATGTTTATGAAAGGTATGAAAATCAAAAAAGGAATATAACTTCGCTATTGCAGGGGGCTATTAACTACGTGCCCGAATATTGTGCTTGTGTGTTTCCCGATTTTTTAATTTTTGGCAGAATTATAATACATACTACTGAGAAGCAGCTGACCAATTTTCATTGAAATATCAAAATCGAATTATAAGCGATTGCCTTTGAAAATAGCAGAAATTTTATGCTGAAAATTCGAAATTGAAAAAATTTTTTTGCGGCCGAGTTTTTCTTAAAAAGCTTATTATGTGTGCAAAATCTAATTGATATAACTTGCTTAGTTGTATAAACATCGTTCTTTAAATTTTACAAAAAAAATTTTCAGAACTATGTTAAAAAACTAGGCGTGGACATTAACCGATTTCGCTCAATTTTACAGCAAACAGTTACCTTTATATATAGAACATTATCACCAAATTTCGTTTCCACAAATCCATTTTTGGCGGAGTTGTGGCATAAAAAGTTTTGTGGAATAGAGTATTATAAAATGGGCGGGGCCACGCCCATTTTCAAAAATTTTAAGTTTTTGGATTTCTTTGTTTACGGAAACTTAGTGCTGAAATATAAATGATGTAAAGCTATTTTACGCAAAGTTATTGCCTATTTAATTTATCTACGATCCTTTTCAAAATCTTTCATATAAAAGTGGGCGTAGAAATTAACCGATCCCGCCCATTTTTTGCTGGAACATTCATTGCATAGCTGCAAACCTGCGTGCTGAATTTTGTTTCGATATCTTGAACGGTTTCTGATTTATGATTAATATTATTTCTAAATTTGACTTAATCTAAAGTGGGCGGTGCCACACCCATTTTCAAACATTTCTTGAAAAATTTATTTTATGCCTCAATTTCAATGTATTCGCCAAATTTTATCCTTATAGGTGTATTATGTACTGAGTAATCACTTTTTTTGTGTTTTCGAAAATATTATATATATTAAAAGTGGGCGTGGCTATCATCCGATTTCGCCCATTTTAAATAGCGCTCGGAGATGAGTGCCAAGAAACCCGCATACCAAATTTCATTAAGATATCTCAAAATTTACTCAAGTTATCGTGTTCACAGACGGACGGACGGACATGGCTTAATCAATTTCTCTTTTCGTCCTGCACATTTTGATATATAGAAGTCTATATCTATCTCGATCCGATTATGCCGTTACGTACTGCCGTTACGCGACTAAAGTTAATAGACCTTGTGTGCGAAGCACTACCCAAGTTCTCAAAAAAAAAAAAAATTTATATCGCAATAACTCTGCAGGTTATGCATGTGACGGAAAATAAAACAATTTAAAAATATACGATGATTCTGTTTTTGGTGACCGCCCAGAAATCATCGAATAACTAATAAAATAAAATAATAGTATTGGACATGCATGACAAATTATCTGCCTTACGAACCCCTACAAAGAAATTTTAATTAACCCATTTAATTAACCCATAATACATACATTAAGTTTAATATATAAAAAAAATTTTATTAATACAAATATGAAGTTTAAGATAAGGAAATTAAATATAGGTCCAAATAACGCAAGATAGAACCAAGAAATTGGTACAGAATATAGTAAGGAAATAAACATAGGAGATTTAGTGTTAGTTGGAGAAGAGGCCTCCCATAAGTTAGAAAATAGATATAACGGACACTATAAAGTTAAAAATATTGAAAAGAATAATAATTTTACTTTAATACCACATAGCATAGGAAATAGCAATAAAAACAACAAAAATAAAGAAATTATATTTCATATGAATAGACTTAAAACAGTATAACACCACTAGTAATAACAAAAAAAAAAACACCAAACCATAAGCACTCCAGTTTACTCATTTTTATAAACAGGCACACGAGCCAAATAAAACAAAATACAACATATCATGTTCAAAATACAAAAAAAGTCAGCACAATAAAGACACATGTAAAACAAATGTAAACAGATAAAAAAACTTCATAAACAAACTTTTCACTTTCGATATCAAGTCACCGTTTTGCAATAAATTGCAACTGCATACGAAAAGCAATTAAAATCTTGTAAACGCAAGCAAACCTTAAATAGGTTATTAAATCTGTTTCATAGTCGTACACGTCGTTGCTCCAACAACAGTCACCGTAAACACTTATAGTTTGTAAGTATTAGTGTAATTATGTATACGTATGTAAAGTAAGAAATTGTGTAAAAGAGAAAGCTTTTCAATAAAGAATCATTATTGACTTTACGCTAACCATCGGCGTACATCAATTTATTAAACAGCGTTATTACAGCAGCTTCTCGACGTCAAACTGTGCTCACTTTCTTCGCTGCCCAGAGGCATGTGCTGCCACTTGCATGGGCTGCCACAAGATGATGATTTGAGCCGATATTGGGACCACGTAGTGTACGCACGTCTAGAATGGTGGAGATATCTGCCGTCGATTATAAGATGATCAATTTAATTTCTTGTTCTTTGATCAGGAGACAGCCAAGTGGTCTGGTGTATTTGTTAATGCTGGAACATGGAACTGATGACCATATTGGGAGCAGCGGCGATGTCAATCAACCTAGTCCCTGTCTGCCTCCTCACTCCCCACGTAGGCAAAGATAAATATTATGGTGAAGGACCTCACTTCGATGCCGGTCGCAGGGAGATGCTCGTCCACGTGAGTGAACGCTTATGCTTGGCGGCACACTCTCCTTCCTACTACGAATTCTACCCCACCACCTCGCTTGCACTGTCAGCGCTTTGCATTGACCAGTACATCTACCAGCCGTCAGCGGTATGCTCCCTTAAAAGGATCCAGGTATTCCAGGTACATACCCTTTATTATTGTCCTTAAATAGTTTTGCCGGGTGGTCAACAGTAAAGAGAGTTATCATCCGAGGCTTTGTTAACTTCTTTTTCATTGAAATTTGCTTTTACTTGGCGGGTGCAAGTTTAGCGCACAACCCGTCTACGGGGTTTTTAAATAATATTTAAACATTTATATAGCTAGCCGTTTGATCCAAGACAGACGCCCGCTTACAGCCGAAGCTCGTGGTCAACAGACGCTGCGGAAAAGACCTCACTGAGCCCTTAAGCAGAGTATGCCAGATTGGCACCATCCGGGCTTTATGCCGCGAAGGTAGATATCTTACATTGCCCAGAGTGCATGAGTGAGGACGCAAGAGTCGGGATTGAGCGAGCTAGCACAGCCGGGGTTGCTTGCCCAGCTAAACACACCCTATTACAGTCTTATATTCACTAACCAGTCTTTATTCATGTGACGTGACGGACCACCTTGCAGAAAATATCTCGGGATGAATATACACTACAAGCATTTAGAGTTCGAGCTGTGAAAGATATCGGAGCTTTTCTCTTTTCTTTACAGTCTTTGCTAAAATGTCCTCTGTGACCGCAATGCAGGAAAAGCCATACTATCGCCAGTTTTCTGATAGTCCCCGTCTATGAACTTCATTTTTATGTTTTCACCTGTGATGTTTACTCCACTACTTTCAATACCCATTATGAGAGGCTCGAATTCTTCCCCTAGATCCGCTAGAATAACTGCACATAGCCATTCACTGCTTATATCGAATCCGATTCCATTTAATCTATTAGCAGCGTTTATTGGCTGATTCACGTACCTTCGAACAGCTTCTTCAAAGTATTCCATATACTCCACATATGGTATCGCAACACTATTTCCTTAATTTCTTTTCATCTTCCTGCAAAAAACGGAAGTAATCCGTTCCATCATCCAAAGAATACTCCTAAAGGGGTATCAGAGTACTCCAACACTTATCTACATTCAAATAAAAAAAGGTGGTCCAATTTACATGGCGACTTCCGTTGATTGGAACACCTTATCCATCTCGGAGTACTCCATTTCTTTGCGTTTGAATACTCCATGGAGTACCTTCTCAAAATGCTCGCAATTGAGTGTTAAACACCAAAGCGAGAGAGGGAGTAATCTTTTGGCAGCAATTTGCATGTACGTTCCTGTAGGTGCTCTAAAGAGTATTCAGAAGCAAAATAAAGGGTACTCAGAGATCGATTAGGTGATCCAATAAGCGGACATCGACATATAAATTGGACCACCTATTTTATATGAAGTGTATCAGAGTACTCCATCTTTTTTTACAGAGTTCTTGCAAATCATTCAGTTCGAGTAACCGAATTCGCAAGTGTGGAAATGTTCACTCTAACGCAGATTTTCAATGCACGTAGCATCTTTTGCAGACATATTTTGTCGATTGCTGGACAGAGAACACATAAACTAGGCCGAGTTTACAACGAATGTATTATTCGCCCGATTCTGATCATTATTTTATTAAGATAAATTACGTATGCTTATTCGCGTGTTAGGCTGGCCCAGAATAATTCCATACTGGCCCCAAACCCTGTTGAATACTAGCAGATGTTTATAGAAAAAAACTCGACTTACAAATTCAGTGGCCCGTAATCATAGTCGTTGCTTAAAATGTTGGTCAATCATAGTCATATTAAGCAAATATTTTAGCTAAAATCAAATGTAACAGGGTCCCCTTATGAAAACAAGTTTAATTGGTTGGTGGTATGAAGAAATCTTTTATGTTTTGCAAGGTCAGCCTGTGTCAACTATTTTATTCACAAACCATAGTATACTATTTTATGGTATGGTATATGTCTTGAAGTAAGCTATGCCACAAACCCGACCATAGACTTATACTGTGATTTTCAAATGTTAAAATGACGTTTTCGTCATGTATTTTTGATTTAGTTGTTTATATTGTATTGATCCCTGGCTATGATGGTCAGTGTACGCGGCTCTCCTGAGAGCACGAAAAGTTGCTTTGTTGGATACGTTAAACAAGCAATGTAAAATGAGCAAATATGTAAACTTCATTGCTAATACCTATAAGCAGTGTTTACAAAAACAAAATAAATGATTATTTATAAAGAGTATTTAACACCGCAGTTTGTTTTGTTTTTGTATTTGTGGCTGGGTTTGTGTGAAGTGAAATAAAATTAAATTGTCTCTAAACATTTTTCCTACTCTATTCAATCCAAAAAGCTTTTAATATTAATTAAAATGATTATTAATAAATAAAAACAATAATAATTTTCATAAAAATTCCAAAAGTGAAAAATTATTATTCTTGGCCTTGAGCTCGTTTCATGAATACTTGAAAATGTACAGGCCGTAAATCAACAAAAATTGTTGGTATAAAAAAGCAATAACAAAAACCGAGAGCACACGGAAAGGCAGTTCTGATGATAAAACAGATCTGTCAAAAATCCATCATGATCACAGTACTAACTGTCAAATGGCGGAAGTGGTTCATGCATATGGTAAAAAGAAGAATAGAACTAGGAGTTTAGATGACATCAAAACCAGCGTATTGTTAGCTTAATGGTTAGCAATGCGTGCCAAAATTTCTCTGATGAGTGAAGTCTAGCAGCTTCCGAAATGGATCTATAGAAAAGCTATGGCAGTTGTCTCTAAACATTTTTCCTACTCTATTCAATCCAAAAAGCTTTTAATAATTAATTAAAATGATTATTAATAAATAAAAACAATAATAATTTTCATAAAAATTCCAAAAGTGAAAAATTATTATTCTTGGCCTTGAGCTCGTTTCATGAATACTTGAAAATGTACAGGCCGTAAATCAACAAAAATTGTTGGTATAAAAAAGCAATAACAAAAACCGAGAGCACACGGAAAGGCAGTTCTGATGATAAAACAGATCTGTCAAAAATCCATCATGATCACACTACTAACTGTCAAATGGCGGAAGTGGTTCATGCATATGGTAAAAAGAAGAATAGAACTAGGAGTTTAGATGACATCAAAACCAGCGTATTGTTAGCTTAATGGTTAGCAATGCGTGCCAAAATTTCTCTGATGAGTGAAGTCTAGCAGCTTCCGAAATGGATCTATAAGAAAAGCTATGGCAGTTGTCTCTAAACATTTTTCCTACTCTATTCAATCCAAAAAGCTTTTAATAATTAATTAAAATGATTATTAATAAATAAAAACAATAATAATTTTCATAAAAATTCCAAAAGTGAAAAATTATTATTCTTGGCCTAGAGCTCGTTTCATGAATACTTGAAAATGTACAGGCCGTAAATCAACAAAAATTGTTGGTATAAAAAAGCAATAACAAAAACCGAGAGCACACGGAAAGGCAGTTCTGATGATAAAACAGATCTGTCAAAAATCCATCATGATCACACTACTAACTGTCAAATGGCGGAAGTGGTTCATGCATATGGTAAAAAGAAGAATAGAACTAGGAGTTTAGATGACATCAAAACCAGCGTATTGTTAGCTTAATGGTTAGCAATGCGTGCCAAAATTTCTCTGATGAGTGAAGTCTAGCAGCTTCCGAAATGGATCTATAAGAAAAGCTATGGCAGTTGTCTCTAAACATTTTTCCTACTCTATTCAATCCAAAAAGCTTTTAATATTAATTAAAATGATTATTAATAAATAAAAACAATAATAATTTTCATAAAAATTCCAAAAGTGAAAAATTATTATTCTTGGCCTTGAGCTCGTTTCATGAATACTTGAAAATGTACAGGCCGTAAATCAACAAAAATTGTTGGTATAAAAAAGCAATAACAAAAACCGAGAGCACACGGAAAGGCAGTTCTGATGATAAAACAGATCTGTCAAAAATCCATCATGATCACACTACTAACTGTCAAATGGCGGAAGTGGTTCATGCATATGGTAAAAAGAAGAATAGAACTAGGAGTTTAGATGACATCAAAACCAGCGTATTGTTAGCTTAATGGTTAGCAATGCGTGCCAAAATTTCTCTGATGAGTGAAGTCTAGCAGCTTCCGAAATGGATCTATAAGAAAAGCTATGGCAGTTGTCTCTAAACATTTTTCCTACTCTATTCAATCCAAAAAGCTTTTAATAATTAATTAAAATGATTATTAATAAATAAAAACAATAATAATTTTCATAAAAATTCCAAAAGTGAAAAATTATTATTCTTGGCCTTGAGCTCGTTTCATGAATACTTGAAAATGTACAGGCCGTAAATCAACAAAAATTGTTGGTATAAAAAAGCAATAATAAAATTAAATTAAATAAATGAAATAAGATAAAAAAGAATAAAACAAAGTTTATTAAAAGAAAGTGAAGGGAAGGACAGGAAAGGTTCGGAAAGAAAAAGAAAGGAAAGGAAGGTAATGGAAAGGAAAGTAAAGAGAAAGAAGCGAAAAGGAAAATAAAGGAAAGGAAGATAAGGGAATGGAAAGGAAGATAAGGAAATGGCCTTGAGCTCGTTTCATGAATACTTGAAAATGTACAGGCCGTAAATCAACAAAAATTGTTGGTATAAAAAAGCAATAATAAAATTAAATTAAATAAATGAAATAAGATAAAAAAGAATAAAACAAAGTTTATTAAAAGAAAGTGAAGGGAAGGACAGGAAAGGTTCGGAAAGAAAAAGAAAGGAAAGGAAGGTAATGGAAAGGAAAGTAAAGAGAAAGAAGCGAAAAGGAAAATAAAGGAAAGGAAGATAAGGGAATGGAAAGGAAAGGAAAGAAAAGGAAAGGAAGGAAAAGGTAATGAAAGGAAAGGAAATGAAAGGAAAGGAAAGGTAAGAAAAGGAAAAGAGGAAAGGAAGGGAATAGAAAGGAAAGTGAAGAATAAAACCAATTTAAAATAGAGACTGTAGATAGTAAAACAAGAAATCAAAGCAAACGAAAATATGTCAGAGGAAAGGAATGGCAGAGAGACGAAGGGGAATAAGACGAATGAAAGGTATAGCAAATAATTAAAATAAAATAAAGTTTTGTGGTTGAATTTCAACCACTGGGCGATCCCTTAAAAAATTAGTTGTCAAAATTGTTAGAGTTACCATAAGTATACAAAGTAACATTAAAATGCAATAGTGATGATGCTGCCATATCATGATTATTTAAACATATATGGTTATGCGGTAAGAGACAACGATATTAAAGGAAATGTTTTTTGAACTAAGACCTTGTCGTAGAAGATTAAACGGTACCCAATGTAATTTGTAAGTATTTAAACCATTGGGAGGTGTTTCGAATTCTAAGTTAAAAATAAAAGAATTTTTGTTGTTTTTGACGTCAAATTAAAAAAACACTATGCAAATATTTTTTTCTTAATTCTTTATCAATACTGACAATTTGTCAAGAACAGAGAATCGGGGTCTAATTTGCACAAACTTTGTATATGACGAACTTTATGCACCGATCATACATATGTATTATGTCATATATTATGTTTGCCTGTTATTTTAATTTTTTTTTGATAATCATAAAAATTTATAATTCAATCATTAAAACCCTAAAAAATAATCATCATAAAAATGTCATATGGCAAAAATTTTACTTCGACTTTACGCATGAAATTGCAAGTTTTGTGCTGTTAAGTCAAGTTTTGACCACTTACCCCCCGATTCTGTGTTCTTGACAAATTGTCAATCTTCACAAATAATCAAGAAAAAAATCTGAAAGCATAAAACTTGGGGACTTGTGGTGTCCTTGAACGATTCATTGAAATGAGAAAAAAAAATTACTGCAAACGGGGACGATTATCTCAAAAAGGCTACTTTTTCATCTGATTAAATGTATTGAAAAATTCATAACATTGATATGAAAACTTAAACGGAAAAATGAAATCGTTCGAGGACACGGCAAATAAGTTACGAACAATTTAAAAACAAAACAAGTAAAGAAGTCTAAGTTCGGGTGGAACCGAACATTAAATACCCAGCTGTGTAAAAGTGGTCGCGGTAAATTATTGTGGAGTTATGACATATCAAGGTTTCAAACTTTTTCTACTACCATGTGGGCAATCTTATAAAATAAAATGAATGTGTGGCTGTGTGTCTGGCGTCCAAAGTACTTAACCGATCTTTATGAAATTTTCACAGCATAGGCTATATATAATGTTGAAAAGCGTAGATAGTATACCACGTATCATGTTTCGTAATTTTATTTAACACGGCTCTGAAGTTAA
Organism: Merzomyia westermanni; assembly: GCA_949987695.1. NCBI lineage: Eukaryota > Metazoa > Arthropoda > Insecta > Diptera > Tephritidae > Merzomyia > Merzomyia westermanni. The sequence continues at coordinate 99,490,115 of OX465288.1, read as the reverse complement.
TAATAGCTGAAATTTTACATTTTGTTCATTTATATGTGGGCGGTGCCACGCCCATTTTCCAAAATTTAAAAAGGTCATTAATAAGATCATAAGGTCATTGTAACTACGAAATTCTATCTGCATCAGAGAAGGAGATATGGCATGTTCCGGTTTCCTACCTCTCTTTTAGAAAACTTTGGTATAAAAGTGTACATACGAGGTGTGTTTAAAAAGTATCGCGAATTTTGAATTTTCGCTGGTTACGTATATTCGAATTTCGAATTTTTTTGTGGCGTTATGTTGGTACTCATGTCTCTCACTTATGCCGACAAGCTCGGCCATTTTGAATGTTCAGTTAATTGTTGACAGCTGCTTCGCTTGCACGTGTTTTGGATCGTCTTCGATTTTTCGTACCAAAATAGCTCAATTGTGACCAAAAACAGCATCGCATGAACATTGCTAATGAGATGTTAAACTCTGTCTGCGACGACCCAAATTTGCTCCAGAGGGTCATAACTGGTGACGAATCGTGGGTTTATGGTTATGACGTGGAAACCAAAGCTCAATCATCTCAATGGAAGCTGCCGCACGAACCAAGACCGAAAAAAGCGCGCCAAGTTCGGTCGAATGTGAAAGTTTTGCTGACAGTTTTCTTCGATTGCAGGGGCGTGGTGCATCATGAGTTCTTGCCACAGGGAAGAACGGTCAATAAGGAATATTACCTGCAAGTTATGCGCAATTTGCGTTAAGCAATCCGCCAGAAACGCCCGGATTTGTGGGAGAACAAAAATTGGCTTTTGCACCACAATAACGCCCCTGCTCACGCATCGTTGCTTGTGAGCGACTTTTTGGCCAAAAACAACACACTAATGATGCCGCAGCCACCGTATTCCCCAGATCTGGCCCCCTGTGACTTTTTCTTGTTCCCTAAACTGAAGAGGCCCATGAAAGGACGACGTTACGCTTCTTTTGACGAGATAAAGACGGCATCGAAGGAGGAGCTGAACAAGATACAAAAAAATGATTTTTTGAAGTGCTTCGAAGATTGAAAAAACCGTTGGCACAAGTGTATAATATCTCATGGGGATTACTTTCAAGGAGACAAAATAGATATTCATGAATAAATAAATAATTTTTGAAAAAACACAAAATTCGCGATACTTTTTGAACACACCTCGTACATGCGTATAGTATAGCTCGTACCAAGTTTCGTAATTCTATCATACACCGTTAAAAAGTTAGTTACAGTCGAATTTGAAATTTGTTTGACTCATAAGTGGGCGATGCCACGCCAGCTTTTCAATATTTTGCAAATATCGTATAAAGGATAAGAAAATTGAGCTAACTGCTAAATTACATCATTCTACCTAAATCAGTCAATGAGATATTTGCAGTTTAGTGTTTCTACCTCCTTTTCAGATAGCTTTTATGAAAAAGTAGGCGTGGTCGAAAAGCGATTTCGCTTACCTCCTATCAAATTTCGTTATTCTAGCATAAACGGTTCTGTAGTTATTAACAGTCGAAGTTTCAAAATTTGTTCACTCATATGTGGGCGGTACCACGCCCATTTTCAAAAACTTTTACTAAAATTGTCAATAGGATAACCAACTTAATAAATCTACCAAGTTCAATTTTTATGGCTGCTGTCATTATTGAACTATCTCTTTTTAAACGTTTTTCGAAATTTTGGATATCGAAAAAAGTGGCGCGGTTATGGTTCGATCTCGCCCATTTCAAAGAGCACCCTACCAAGTTATTGTGTCCACGGACGGACGGACGGACATGTCTTAATGAATTCCTCTGTTCATTCTAAGACTGTATATATAGAACTCCATATCTATCTCTATTATTTTGTACCGTTACAAACCACCGTTATATAACCAAAACTATACTACACTGTGTACTAGTACACGGTGGGTATAAAAATGAATGTGTGTCTGTGTGTCTGGCGTCCAAAGTACTTAGCCGGTCATTATAATATTTTCACAGCAGATTTTTGGGTTCACATGTTACACTATATCATATATATAATTTTGGAAAAATGATCGGTGCCACACCCCCATTATACATTATATGTTAGTCTTGTATAGGCGTCCAAGGTACTTATCCGATCTTTATGAAATTTGCGCAGTAGATTGTTGGATTCACTGGCTCCAGCATAGGCTATATGTAATTTTGAAAAGCGTAGATGGTGTACGTCGTTTCATGTTTCGCAATTTTATTTAACACGGTTCTGAATTTAATAGTAACTGAATCTTGACATTTTGTTCATTTATATCATTAATAAGATCATCAGGTCATTGTAACTACGAAATTATTGCTATCTATCTGCATCAGTGAATAAGAAATGGCATGGTTTCCTACCGCTCTTTTAGAAAACTTTGGTCCGAAAGCGAGTGTGGTCGTTAGCAGATTTTGCTTATTTTCCGTGGGCGTACTCTACAAGTCTATAGTATATCTCGTATTAAGTTTCGTAATTTTATCTTACACCGTTCTGAAGTTATTAACAGTCGAGTTTGAAATTTGCTTGACTCATAAGTGGGCGGTGCCACACCCACTTTCCAAAAATTTTCAAAAATCGTTTAAAGAATAAAATTGATATAATTTCCAAATTACATCATTCTACCTGTATCAGTGAGTGAAATATGGGCAGTGCAGTATATCTACCTCCTTTTCAGATCTTCTTCTTTAAATGGTCATCTAACCGCCTGGGCGATTTTGACCGTCCAATATAGCTCGCCAGTCGTTTCTTCGTTGCGCCAACTGGCGCCAATTGGAAACACTGCGGGATCGCAAATCGGTCTCCACTTGGTCCTTCCATCGGAGTGGTGATCTCCCTCTGCTTCCACCGGCGGGTGCCGATAAGAATACCTTCTGGGCTGGAGCATCTTCGCTCATTCGCACTTCGTGGCCTAGCCAGCGAAGCCGGCGTGTTTTCACTCGCTGAACTATGTCGGCGTCTGCGTAAAGTTCATACAGCTCATCATTAAATCTTCTACGGTACTCGCCGTCGCCAACGCGTAGAGGTCCACAAATCTTTCGAAGAACCTTTCTCTCGAATACTCCCAGAGCCGCCTCATCAGATGTTGTTAGTGTCCACGCTTCTGCACCATATAGCAGGACGGGTGCTATGAGTGACTTTTAGAGTGTTATTTTCGTTCGTCGAGAGAGGACTTTACTTTTCAATTGCCTACTCAGTCCGAAGTAGTATTTGTGTGCAAGAGTAATTCTTCGTCGGATTTCTATGCTAACATTATTGGTTTGGTGTTAATGCTGGTTCCCAGCTGCCAACAGTGGCTTGGTTGCCAAGGCGCGAATGCGCTGACTCTTTGCATGATGACAGAAGGTACTTCGTTTTGCCCTCGTTCACCACCAATCCCATTTTTCTAATTTGGAGTAAGCAGAAGTTACGGCGCAGTTGTTAAGGCCAATGATATCAATATCGTCAGCATATGCTAACAGTTGCACGCTTTTATAAAATATGGTTCCACCGCGGTTAAGTTCTGCATCTTGTATTATTTTCTCCAGCATCAAACTAAAAAAATCGCACGATAGGGGGCCACCCTGTCTGAAACCTCGTTTAGTTTCGAACAGTTCGGAGAGGTGCTTCCCAATTCTGACCGAGCTGGTGGTGTTGCTCAAGATCATTTTGCATAGCCGTATAAGTTTTACGGGGAAACCAAATTCAGACATAGTGGCATATAGCAATCAGTCTGTTCACATCAGGCTTGAGTCTTTCGCACAATACGCTTGATAGGACCTTATATGCGATATTCAAAAGGCTGATTCCGCGATAGTTGGCGCAATTTGCAGGATCGCCCTTTTTGTGGATTGGGCAGAGAACACTTAGATTCTAATCTTCAGGCATGCATTCATCCAACCATATTCTGCATAGAAGCTGATGCATGCGCCTTACCAGCTCCTCGCCTCCGTGTTTGAATAGCTCAGCAGGCAAACCATCAGCTTTATTGTTTTTCAATCGGGATATTGCTATTCGCACCTCATTATAGTCGGGTTGTGGAACGTCAATTACATCATCTTTGATTGTGGGCTCGGGTTCGGCATCTTCTCTGGTCTCTTGCTCAGTTTCACCATTTAATAGAGCAGAGAAGTGATCCCTCCATATTCCGAGTGCTCTCTGAACATCGGCCACCAGGTCGCCGTTCTCATTCTTACAGAAGTTTGCCCCGGGCTTAAAGCCTTCTGTCATTCGCCGAATTTTTTGATGGAATTTTCGGGCATTATTCCCGTTGGCCAGCATCTCAAGCTCCTTTATTTCACGATTTTCTGCCTCTCTTTTTTCGCCCGGAAAATCCGCCTCGCTTCCCTCTTCAATTCGCGGTACTGTTCACACGCACTCCTCTTTGCATTCGATCTCAGCGTTGCTTTGTAGGCTTAGTCCTTTCTTTTCGTTGCAGCGCGGCACTCTTCATCATCATACAAGTCGTTTCTTCGCGTTCGCCGTAATCCAATTACTTCTTCGGCTGCGGTACGGAGCGCTCCTGAGATATGATCCACTGCTCATGCATTTCACTAGATTGAATTGTGCTCTCGGAGAGCAGGTATGAGAGGCGATCTGCGAAATAATTGGCGGTCTATTGCGATTTCAGCTTTTTTGTTGCGCCTGTTTTGTCGTACAGAAGCGGGTACGAATCTTGGCTGCTACTAGGTAGTGATCAGAGTCGATTCTAGGTACTCGTATTGTGCGAACATCTAATACGCTGGAAGCATGCCGTCCGTCTATCACAACGTGGTCGATCTGGTTGCGTGTTTTTCGATCGGAGGACAGCCATGTAGCCTGAGGGATCTTCTTGTGCATAAACCTAGTGCTGGATATTACCATGTTTCGGGCACCGGCGAAGTCGATCAGCCTGATTCCATTTGGAGAAGTCTGATCGTGGAGACTGAACTTCCCGACAGTGGGGCCGAATACACCCTCCTTACCCACCCTGGCGCTAAAGTCGGCAAGCACGACTTTGATATCATGACGGGGGTAGCGCTCTTAGAATGCATCTGTGGCAACTACAACATCGATATACACACGGCAACTCTAGACAAGTGTGTATAAAATGTGGTTGACGAAAAGCGAATAGAAAAAAAGATACCGGAAACAAACGAGAAAACAGCTGATCCTCTTTTACACTTGTCTAGAGTTGCCGTGTGTATATCGATGTAGTACTTGCCACATAGCTCCTCCGCTAAAGTCACAGCCGATCAGGAAATTTGATTCGACGATCCGATCTTGTAGTTTTGATTGGCTGTGTTTCAATTGCAGGTGGCTTTCGTTTTCTTTCTTCAATGCTCGAATCTTTGCCTAAGTTGTCAATCCGTATGAAGACAAACTTTGCTTTTGGCAGTTCCGGGTGTATGAAAACTGAAGCAGAGTCATGAAAAGATGTATCCCGGGGCCTTACTTTGCTTAACTGATGCTTTAGCAGGTTGATAAAATCGTTATCAATCGTTTTTCTGACGGGCTCGTTGAAAAGTTGCCCTGGCAGTGTGAGTGTTTTCCCCAAGACTAGTTCGGCTGGCGATGCCTTAAGATCGTCTTTAACCACTGAGCGTAGCACGAGCAGAATGAGAGGTAACTCAGCTATCCAATCGTTACCTGTTAGTTTAGCTTTTAATGCCGACTTCAGCGAGCGATGCCAGCATTCTATTAAGCCATTGGCTTTTGGATTGTATGCAGTAGTCCTTAGATGATTCACACCGAGCAGACGGTTCAATTCGTTGAAGAGCACGGATTCGAATTGACGACCTTGGTCCGTTGTCACGCGCTTGGGAATGCCAAATCGAGAGAACCATCCAGATAGCAAGGTGATTGCAACCGTTTCATCGATGCATGTGAGTAAGTAAGTGAAACCTTTCGACTCTGGTAATGGCCCCACGATGTCGATATTGATATGCTCAAAGCGATCACAGCTGGTGTTATAATGTTGCAATCTCGCCGCATGTTGTCCCATACGAATCGTTGTTGAACCAGTTTCGTTGTACCACGTATGCCTGGATGACTTAGATTGTGAAGTTTACCTATAACGAGATTTCGAAATTTGTTAGGAACAAACGGTCTAATTGTGTTACCAGAAACGTCGCATGTTAGCTCGGTGCTGGTGCCAGAACCGTGATTTGCTTGAGTTGAACACCTGTGCTGTTGTTGTTGCGTAATGAGCTGATTGTTGTGCATTTTTTTGGTTCGGCTGCCATCTCCTTAAAATTTATATCTCCGTGGCGAATAGTGGTTGTGAATTCACTGGTGTAGGATAACTGCGCTGCACGACGTGGTGAAGACCCTGGAGTCGGTCTTGCTCCCTTACTACACCGCTAACCTACGATTAGCCGAACATCAGCATGCATTCCGCAAAATGCATAGCACTACCACCGCGCTAAACGCCATCACCACACAGATAGGTGTCGGTCTCAACCAATCTCGCCCAAACGACAGGACCGTGCTAGTTGCGCTTGACTTGTCGAAAGCTTTTGACACTGTTAATCACGCACAACTCATTAATGACCTGGAAGATTCAAACCTTCCCCCCTGTCTAAAGCGTTGGACCGCCAACTATCTGAGTGGCCGGCAGTCATCGGTGGAATTTAGAGGCGAAAGATCAAAACCACGTATAATTAAGCAAGGGGTGACACAGGGTGGTGTCCTATCCCCCTTCTGTTTACTTATTACATATCGAGGATCCCTTCCCCACCAGAAGGCGTCTCGATCGTCTCCTACGCCGATGGCTGCACGATCCTGGCGACTGGACCCTCCGTCGATGGGCTCTGCTCGAGAATTAATTCTTACTTGCCAACCCTTTCCAGTTTCTTCGCTGCACGGAACCTGACTTTGTCAACGACCAAATCCTCGGCCACCTTATTTACGACGTGGACAGCGCAGGCGAACATGGAGTTAGACGTCTACGTTGACGGCATTAAGCTTCCGAATGTCACACACCCCAAAATCTTAGGGGTCACGTTTGATAACATGTTCAAATACGGTGCTCAAGTCACTAACTGGCAGCACTTGGGGTAAAGACAAAGAAACGTTTCTGGCAACGTACAAGGCAATCGGCCAGCCGGTTCTGAGCTACGCGACGCCAATATGGTAGCCGGGGTTAGCAGACACACATTGGAGGAGGTTGCAGGCCTGCCAAAACACCGCACTCAGAACTGCCACGGGGTGCCTCCTTATGTCTCCTGAGCACCATATTCATAATGAGGCAAAAATGCTCGATGTCAAAGAGCCCTGCGAGATGTTGACCAGACAATTCCTGTTCAACTGCCATAAACCGCAGCACCCGAACAGGAACCTGCTCAACGAAAATCCGCCTCCCAGGAGAATAAGGAGTCACCTCATTTTCTCGCCGTTTGATCCAAAGGTGCACCGGCGGGCCCTCAACCTCATCCACACGGAGTCGGGAAACTCCTTTGTCAGGTCACGTCCAGTGAATGCAGTCCTACAGGCACAAGCTCCACCTGTTGCCGACGAGGAACGCGAACTGCCCAGGGAGACAAGAGTCACGCTGGCCCAACTTCGTTCTGGATACTGTAACAGACTAAACTCTTACCTATCCAGACTGAACCCTGACATGCCAAATGTCTGCCCGGCATGCGGCGTGTCTCCCCACGATACTAACCATCTGTTCATCTGCTCAACTGAGCCCACTCTTCTAACACCAATTTCACTCTGGTCCACCCCTGTTGAAGCCGCGAGGTTTCTTGGACTTCCGTTAGAAGAGCCTGATGACAGTGTTGGATGGGGGGTGACATCCTAGGCAGGTTAAGTAGTCGCTACAACAACAACAACAACGTGGAATAGTTTTTTCGCTAACTTTTGTGAATGGCTTGTGGTTGCAATGGACTTCAAAATTGCGGCCGTCTAGTAAATGCTCGAAATATTTTATTGATCGATAAATCGCCAGCAATTCTCTGTCGTACGTCGGATAGCGTAATTCGATACTGCTGAGTCGTTTTGAGAAAAACCCAAGCGGTTTGCAAGTGTTGTCTTCAATTTGGTGAACAACTCCTCCGATAGCAGTTGAACTGGCATCAGTTGCTAGAATTAGCTTGGCGTTTGCGGCTGGATGCACCAATAACGCAGCATTTGCTAGTTGCTCTTTATACAGTTTAAATGCCTCCCTTGCATCTTCGGTCCACACAAGAGGTGTTTTATCGTTTCTTTTGTTGTGCTTGATTAACACTTGCAGTCGTTGTTGCGTTTCCGCTGCGTTTTTAATAAAGCGGCGGTAAAAGTTTATCACCAGCAAGAATCGCAACCGTCGGTTCTTTGAATGATAATATTGTGTTCACCTTTTCGGGGAACGGTTTTACGCCTTCAGCTGTGACTTGGTGGCCTAAAAATGTTAATTCGCTAGCGGCAAATACGGCCTTTTCAGCATTTATTCGAAGTCCATACTCAGATAAGCGCTTGAATATGTTTTTGACGTGTTCGACGTGCTGTTCGTACGATTCAGATGCGACAAATAATATGTCGTCTATATACGCAAAAGCAAAATCAAGCCCCCGTAGCACTTCATCGATCAATCGTTGAAATGTTTGTGATGCATTTCGCAGTCCAAACGACATGAAAACGTACTCGTATAGGCCGAACGGGGTTATGATGGCTGTTTTAGGTATGTGCGATTCCTCAATTGGGACTTGATGGTAAGCTTTGCGTAAGTCACTACGACTGAAAATTCGCTTTCTATTCAAGATGTTTACAAAATCTTGCAGGTGCGGAATCGGGTACTTATCGGGTTCTGTGACTGAACTAAGTTGCCGATAGTCACCGCACGGACGCCAATCTCCATTATTCCTTGGTACCATATGCAGAGGCGAGCCGTAGTTGAACTTTGACGGACGGCAGATTCCAAGTCGAAGTAGTTCGTTAAATTCTTTTTTTGCGATTGCTAGTTTTTCGAGTGGTAACCTCCTCACCTTTGCTGTGACCGGTGGTCCCGTCGTTTCGATGAAGTGCGTTAAGTTGGCACGCTCCTTGACTCGAAATGACGGTTTGTCGTCAAGTAGTTCTTTGAACTCAGATAAAAGAAATGAGAAATCGTTATTTGTATCGATTGTAGTTACCTGAGGTGAGATTGAATTGACTATTTCACTTTTGGATGACACCCCAGTCACTGGATCTATTATTCGCTTCTGTTTAATGTCGACGAGCAACCCATACTCGTTTAAAAGTCTGCACCGATTATTGACGTTGAGCAGTCTGCTATGGTGAAATTCCAGGGGAATTCGCGTCTTAGCCCCAGACATACGCTCAATAAATGTTTTCCATTTGTTTGTATCGGCGATCCATTTGCTGCGTAATATTGGGCATATTCCTCTGAATTTATTTTGTTGTAATTGCTTCGCATACGTTCCTTCATTCTGTGGGTTGGCTTCAGTATGGAATGATCAGCACCTGAGTCAATCAGGAAATCGTGCTCGGTTAGCTTATCGTGTATGAAAAGGCGCTTTGACGATGTGTATGGTGTCGGCGCCTGGAATGACACCACACACATTAGTTTTTTGAGTTTGAGACGAAACAGCACGGCGAGCGGCATTTTTTAGCCCGATCTCCAAATTTTTCGTGATACCAGCACAAGTCTTTGTCTGCGTCTCCTTCTTTTTCTCTGCCCTTTGCGCTGGCTGAGCGGTAGCGCTGCCTATGTGGTGTTGTTATTCGTCGCGTCGACCGGTTCCGAGTTTGGATTGAGTTGAGTCGTGTGGTTAATTTCCCTAGTTTTTGTTGTATTACTTCCAACGTTTTTTCCGACGGAGGATTTTCGACACTGGAAATACCCACTTTGTCCGAAACATCCCACATTCGGTCGGCGATTTGTGCTAAGTCATCTAGTTTGTCTTTGGATGCGGCCAGCACTGTTCGCGTTGTTTGCGGCAATTTTTTCATCCATAAGTTCTTAATGAAGTCGACTCCTGTGTCTTTCGATGCAAGAGACTTAATTCTGTGGAGTGCCTGAGAGGGTTTCATGTCACCCAGCGGTTCGTTTGAAATTAGCTTTTCAATTTTGATTGTAGCTGACTCGGAGTAAATTGATATGAGACGTTGCTTTAATTTGTCATACTTTTCATCGCTGAAGGATTCTAGGAGCAATTCCCACGGTGTGCAAGTATTTGGACTTGTTTGAGGCTATTTTGCGTGCCTCAAAATGTGATTCTACAATGATGAACCAAATCTCTGGGTCGTTTTCGTAGAACTGCGCTAGTTTTACTTCCGAGACCGATGTGATCTGGCTTCCTCCAAGTGTATTGCTTTGTTGCTGCTGCGTGCTGTTCGCTAATGCCTGACTTAATTGAATTTTTAGCGCCTTGATTTCCTTTGAGAGCTCCTCGTTGTCATTGACGACCAACTAAGTTAAATAACAACACGGTTTTTGAGTGAATATACAAACTAATTTAATTGATTGGATTCGACTTAACTTTTTGGTTTTACAAAAATGTGGTTGAAGAAAAGCGAATAGAAAAAACAATGCCGGAAACAAACGAGAAAACAGCTGATCCTCTTTTACACTTGTCTAGAGTTGCCGTGTGTATATCGATGTGGTAGTTCCCGCACATCCTTTTCCACGTCGTCCTTCTCTTCCGTCGGTGCGTGGGCGCGGATAAACGATGTGGTGAAAAATCGTACTTTTATGCGGATTGCGGCGAGACGCTCGTTCACGGGTGTGAACGACAGTACTCGGTGACGGAGTCTCTCTCCCATCACAAATCCCACGCGTTCGTCTTCATGCCCACTCCAGTAGATGTTGCAAGGTGTTTTGATCGTGTTTCCTCGCCCCGTCCATCGCATCTCTTGTATGGCGGTGATGTCAGCTTTTGCTTTCCACAGGACCGCAACCAGCCGGGCAGCGGCACCTTCCCCATTAAGGGACCGGACATTCCAGGTACATACCCTTATCTCGCAATCCTTGTTTCGTTTGCGGGTGTTGTCATTTTCAGATCACTTTTATGAAAAAGTATGCGTGTTCGAGAAGGAATGTTTATTTATATGGGTGCATTTATCACAACAATTGTGTGCCTCCTGCGAACTTTCGTTATACTAGCGCAAACGGTTCTGAAGTTTTAAAAGTCAGAATTTGGAAATTTCTTCACTCATATGTGGGCGGTGCCACACTCCTTTTCCAAAAATTTGATGAAATCGTCAAAGGGACCACCTAGTTAATAAATCTAGCAAATTTTATTATTAGAGCTGCTTTTATTATTGAAATATCTCTTTTGAAACGATTTCGAAATTTTCGATATCGAAAAAGGGGGATTTCGCTCAATTCAAAGCAACCTGTGTGCCAAATTTCATTCAAATAACTCAATTTTTACTCAAGTTATCGGGTCCAAGGACGGACGGACGGACGGACATGTCTTAATCAATCTAATAACTTTGATAGATGAAACTCCATATCTATCTCTATAATTTTGTGCCGTTACAAACCACCGTTATATGACCAAAACTGTAATACCCTGTGTACTACTCGTAGTACACGCTGGGTATAAAAAATCCAAGTCACCGCAACGACGTTTTGGGAAGAACATGATGTCGAGATAATCGCGTTTAAAGTTTCAAGTACATGCCACTCTTATCCACTAAATACTCTGAGTGAAAACCCCAAACTAAATAACGATACGGCCTATGACACGGAACATTTGTGTGGACATTGTAAGAACCTTCCGCCTTGCCTTATACTTTTATCGACAAGCTGGACCCTCAAGTTACTTTCGCAAAACTTTTAAATGACCTTAGGCAAGGAGTGTCAGATGGAGCTAATCCATCCAATTGTTCTGGTAGGTCTCTAGGAAGAAATATATGTTCTGCTTCTGTTCTTTTTGGACGTTTACGCGATGTTTAGCCGATGTTGGTGAAGAGAAATATACTAAACTCTATAAGACTCTCACCAAAGATAGCACTGAACCTTTGACGCACACATATTTGGTTGCCGAAGGCGAAGTAACTTTCAAAAGCTTGTTATGTGCGTCGCGTTTTCATCCCTGATGAGTTTAGCCATATGATGCCAAATTACTTGAGTTTCATTTGTGATGTTGTTGACTCAGATGATTTGCCACTGAATGTATCTCGCGAAGCTTTGCAACAACATAAACTTATTAAGGCCATCAAGAAGAAACTGGTACGCAAAGTCCTCGATATGGATAAGAAGATCGGGAAGGAATACTCAACAAAGTACAGCATGCTTGTTTTCTTTTATGTGTTTCTCTGTGTTGAGACTACTATCATGCTATTTTATATAATGATGCATTTTTTATAATGATTATTAAATGTTTCCTTTACTCCTATTTCAGCATTAACCACGGCATCATGGAAGATCCCAGCAATTGGTCACTTCAGTGGATGAATATGTTTAACGTATGAAACCAAAACAGATCGATTTTATTGCTGAAGCAAATCGCGCTGAAGTATAGGTATACGAGTATAGTAGTAAATACTATGAAGTTTTATATCAATGTTGAAGCTGTTGACGAATATTGCATTTCAGCATTACCCGAATTCAGAAATGGAGATGAGGGACACGATGAGGTCTAAATTAGCGAAATTTAGTTTCAGTGTTTTTTTTATAAATAAAACGTAATTTTGTATGAATGGCAGACTGATTTATTTTTAGTTTGACTGCTCACTCGGTATATTCGTATATTATTACATTCAATATAATAGTAGTTAAACTAAAATGGATATCATTCGACGAAATAAAAAGAAGATGTGATTTTAATTTAATTTTCAGTTAAAATATGGCAAACTTCACTACGGAAACAGCAGAAAAAGAAATTTAAAAAATTAAACAAAGTTCAGACAAGTTAATTTAACTTACCAAAATGGCCATCAAAATCTTCATATTTTTACAGAATTTCTAGAAAATTTTTGGGTACGCAGTTTTGTAGACCACTAACTTTTACTATAACATTGTGCAAATTTCCCTGAGTTTTTTATTTTAATTAAAATGTTTTAAATTAAATTTTTATAAACGCTTTTGCTTCAAGTATATGTAAGGCCAGTCTAATTTTTACAAAAATGTTACATTATTAACTTCAAATTAGCGCACCCTCAAGTAGAGACGAAAAAGGTCCAGAATTCATAATTGAAGCCCTTGCATCTAGCATAAGTGAGTTTTGCGATGACCCAGAACATAACCTCACTTTCGACGTGTGGTTCGCGCGATACGAAGACCTCTTCGAAGTGGATGCTGCAAAGTTAGATGACGCAGCCAAAGTCAGGCTTTTACTGCGTAAGCTTAATACAGTCGTGCACAGCAAGTACATAAATTACATTTTGCCAAAGCACCCTCGTGATTTCACGTTCACCGAAACAGTACAGAAACTTTTCGGGCTCCAAACCTCACTTTTCAACATTATGTTTAACTGCTTGCAACTTACAAAAGAAACAACGTCAGACTTCATCACATACGCAGGTATGGTCAACAGGTATTGCGAAAAGCTAAATAGTTTGAAGCTTGATCAATTCAAGTGTTTGATTTTTATAATGGGCCTTAAGTCGCAATCGGATTTTGATATCAGAACAAAAATGTTGAGTAAACTGGACACTCACGCCGATACACTCACTCTAGATGCTCTGTCAAAAGAGTGTCAACGTCTTATAAACCTCAAAACCGATACAAATTTGGTCGAGAACCAAAATAGCGAAGTGCATATAAAGCGCTTGCATACAAGTAGTTCAAAGCAAAAATCAGTGCCTAAAACGCCGAGTTGGTTTTGTGGTGCCATGCACTTTTCTCGCGACTGCTCGTACAGCAAACATAAATGTGAGCAATGCAATACAGTGGGTCACAAAGAGGGCTACTGTTTTTCGAAAAAAAGGGTGAAGTACTCTAAGCAGAAGAAATCACAACCCAAGAACAAAGTGCGAGGACCGCCCCTGCAGTCAAAAAGAATTTTTGTTTTAAAAAAAATTGAATCAGCGCAACGCAAATACGTCAGCTTGTTTATAAATGGTACAAAAATGATTTTGCACTTTGACACATCGTCTGATATCACTATTATATCGGGAAATAATTTCCACAAATTAAACGTGTCAAACACGTCCGCAGTCGAACTTTTAGCCCGGAGCGCAACAGGTGCCGCATTGCCACTTTCCCATCAGTTTGAGTGCTACGTCGAATTCATTAGGTCTCGACTGGATTATAGCTCTAAAACTTGATAGCATGTCTATTAGTTGGCAATGGAAAATCAGAAAAGTATCACCAATAACATACATAATATTTCCCCATTAAAACAACACTGTCCAGAATTGTTTGACGGTCGACTGGGCTTATGCACTAAAACTAAATCCCACTTGGTAGCCAAACGGGGTCACATATCAGTTTTTCGACCAAAGCGACCGGTAGCTTACGCCGTACAGCATCGTGTGGAGGAAGAACTGCAAAGGCTTCAAGACATGTTGTGTACCTGGCTGTTGGGGTAAGGCAGAGGTGGCAAGTGGCATGGTGGCAGCCCGCTAGCTCTTCGGGTGGGGTGAGTTTTTGCTCACCAGCCTTACCTACAGATATACAAACAAAAAAACAAGAAGGTTCATGCCTGTGAAGGAAAGAAAAGAGATAGAAAGGTCTGCCCGTGTCAGGTGGAGTCACCCCTCCCCTTCTGCGCAAAACCTCGACGCAGCCTTGGGCGTCGCTCCGACTCCTACACTTAGCAACGCCCCCTTTGCCTGACACAGGTCTATTGTCCGTTATCGTCCCATGCCCCTAATCAGTCCAGTCAGTCATCGTCGCCTCACATTCACGTCTCCTCTAATGCACTAGTGCTACACCCACACCAATTGACTGTTAACTTAGCCACACATGGTGTTTATATTTCACCCCATGTAAAACCAAAATAAAGAACGATGATAAAATAATAAAGCAGAAAGAGTTTCGTAAAAAATTATATAATCTTAATTTATTAAAAAAAATATTAGGAAAATGCTGAAGTAATTAAAAAGGTAATTAAAATTAAAGTAGAAATTAAACACCTCAATTCAAATTAACGAAATTCAACCAACTATCTTACAGCTACAAAATGTTTTAAAAATAAGATTATAAATATAGATATAGATTCAAGGGGAATACAAAAAAGCGTTAATCTGGGAAATTAGATAACCAATTCCTATAAAGAAAACTCCCGTGTTAAAAAAAGGAAAGTAAAACAAAATGTGATTCAGACTAAAATCAATGAAATTAAAAATTCAACAAAGAAAATTTAATTAATGTCTCTGACGTCGACTTGCCTGGTTATGGGGCTATATATGTGAATGAGAGTCTGCCAAAATCTCTACGCGACGTCATGTCATATGCCTCTGAGCTTAGGCGAAAGAAAAAGTTGGCATCAGCTTTCTCTCTGCGTGGGAAAATATATGTACGTGTCAAAGCAGGCGAAGACTCCAAACCTGTTTCCACCACTTCGGAGATTAATACACTTATTAGCACAACAACATAATAACAAACAAATTATCCCTATTAAAAATTTACTAAATGTATGTATGTAAAATTTTCGCTGTGTACTTGTGTTTTATAAGCATAGATGTTATTTTAAAACCTAAGCTAGGTAAACATTTTTCTTTTTTTCCCATTTCTAGTATCTCGAAAATATTTCCTCTCATGCTGTTTCTCTTACTTCACTCTTCACTTTTTATCTCTTATCATAACTGTATGCCTGCTTTGTTATGTTCTTTTCTCTTCTTACTTCACGCTTCTCTTCTATATTTTTCTACTTTTACATTTCTTACGTGCATTCAATTGTACTTTAAAGTTGTCTGTGTGTCAATGCACCTTGAAATTGTCACCCTTCTAGCTCATTATGTTTGATCTAAACCCCTGCAGGAAATTTGACTCCAGCAAAGGCGAAAACCATAAAATACTGCTAGATATTTTTTGCAAAGCACAAAATGGTCTTAAAGTGGTGCATTTCAATGCGCGTAGCCTCAGCAGTGACAAGATGGACTATGTCAGGGATATTTTTGGCGAATCTGGTGTTGATGTCATTTGTGTCTCAGAGACTTGGTCCTCTCCCTATATCCCCGATCAGTACTATGGCATCCCTAATTATAATATTTTAAGACCTGACCGTAAAAATAAAAAAGGTAGCGGTGTAGCAATTTATTGCAGAAATAATCTAAAAATTAAAACTCTAGCAGTTTCAGCTAACACTGACACTGAGTTTGTTATTGCAGAAGTCTCCGATAGTGTTATCAAAGTTCTTGTATCCTGTGTGTTGGATTCGTTTTTCTCTGAGTTGTCTATGTTTGTAATTAATTACGAGCGTTATATTATATGTGGTGATTTTAATGTTAATATTTTGTTGAATGACTCTTGTGCCGTTAGGCTGTTCGACCAAGTTTCTACCGCAGGGCTCGCTATTGTGAACAACTCTTTTCCTACGAGATTCGCCAACAACTCCAACCCCAGCCTCTTAGATTTATTTATTGCATCTAGTTTGGGCCATATTCTCAAATTTGAACAAATTTATTTTATTTGTGACCATGACCTCATTTTCTGTACCTTAGATGTTGTCTTAAATCGTCCTGTTGACACTGTTACATTTACGTACCGTGATTTTAAGTCGATAAATGTTAATAATTTGTTTACTGACCTGTCTAATGTTAGCTGGAGTGATTGTTGGTACGTTGAGAGTGTAGATGAAAAACTAAATTTCCTAAACAAAACCTTGAACAAAATGTTAAATGATCATGTCCCTCTTCGTACGGTGCGTTCCTTAAATAGCTCATGTCCCTGGTATAATAGTGAAGTCCGCACTGCAATCAAAGTCCGCAATAGATTACATGCCAAGTGTAGAAGAATTAATACAAGATCAGCTTGGACCGAATACAAGATTGCCCGCAATAAAGCTTGCTCAATTACAAGACATGCAAAACGCCTTTACTTCAAGTCTATGTTGGATCCGGCTCTAGAATCCAAAGCCTTGTGGCGTAACCTAAAAAAGTTAAGTGTACATGGAAAATCTAAGCCGGAGTGTGAAATCGATCCAAATATCTTGAATGATTACTTTATAAGTGCCAGCCAAAATGGTAGTAGTCCCCCAGATCAAAACCTTTTAGCTTATCTGGATGCAAATGTAAGCTTTGACTTTAGCGGAGTAACTGAGGCAGAAGTTGCAAAGAGTGTCATGGGCATTAGGTCAAATGCCATTGGTGAAGATGGAATTTCATTGAAATTTGTAAAGCTTGTTTTGCCTATTATCTTAGGCACTCTTACACACATTATTAATCATTGCCTGACAACCTCGTGTTTTCCTACAGAGTGGAAAAAAGCAGTAATTATTCCCATCCCCAAGATTAATATGCCAACCAACCCAAGTGATTATAGGCCGATTTGCAATTCACCTGCTTTTTCCAAAGTGTGCGAGTCCTTAATGGCAACGCAAATTTCACTTTTCATTCACAGAAACAAATTGCTAGCACCTTTTCAGTCTTTCTTTAGACCTATGCATAGCTGCTCTACGGCCATGCTGAAAATACTCGATGACACTAGAATACAATTCGACAGAGGAAACTTGACTCTTCTCTGCCTTTTAGACTTCTCGAAGGCCTTTGATATGGTAAATCATAGTCTACTCTGCAAAAAGTTAAAGCATTTATTTGGGTTTTCTGACAGCTCTGTAAAGCTTATGGCCAGCTACCTTTCAGGCAGAACCCAAAAGGTGAAGGGTAAAAGCACGTCTTCCGTTCCGTGTATTGTAACGTCCGGTGTGCCACAAGGTTCAATCCTTGGCCCTCTTTTGTTTAGTCTATTTGTTAATGATGTTTTCTCTGTGTGCCAGTATGTTAGTATGCATGCTTATGCTGATGACATTCAGCTGTATCTGTCCAGTCGTGTTGGGCTCGTCGAGGATTTATGTTATAAAATCAATAATGATCTGACAGCAATATCTCATTGGGCTCATGAAAACTGTCTCTGTCTTAATGTGGCCAAATCGTTTGTGTTACCTATTGGCAATAGTGTCATACATGTAGAAAATATCCCTGAGCTCCTCATTGATGACAGTGCCATTAAGTTTTTGAATAAAGTAAAAAATTTTGGCTTTATTGTTAACTCTTCGTTAAGTTGTTCGGACCTTGTTAACAAAGTTGTTAGTAGTATTTATGTAATATTACGTAGACTAAAGTTATCTGCACCGTTCACACCTGTTGAAACACGAAGAAAACTTGCCATCCAACTGATTGTACCTCAAAAAACTTATTCTGAACTAGTTTATAGCAAGCTCGATTCAAGCTCATCGCACAAACTAGATGTGGCATTTAACAATGTCACCCGTTATGTCTATGGACTCAAAAGATATGACCGCATTACTGTCTGGAAGGACAAACTTCTTGGGTGTAACATTTTCAGTTATCTTGCGGCTAGAAATTGTATATATATATATAAGCTTGTTGAACTAAAAAGTCCGCACTACCTCTATGAGAAATTGCAGTTAACTAAGTCTAGTAGACTACGTAGCCTGGTTATCCCTAAATATTCCTACTTGTCCTCATCTCGACTGTTTTTCGTCAATGCTGTGAGGCTTTGGAACTCCATTCCTGAATCTATCAAGGCGGTGATGAATGGGACAAATTTCAGAGTGGTGATACATACCTACTTTAATTCTCTTGGTTGAATGCAAAAATAAAACTTTTCTTCTCTTTATTTTCTCTATCTGCATCTTTTCTGCTTTCAGTAAGTTTAGAGTACTCGTTTAAGCATTACTCTTAAGTTATATACTGTCACTGAGTGTTATGTTTGATTGTAACCTATTTATTTTATTATAAGTATAAAGTAACCGCTGTAATTACCCACCTACTGGTGTACTATAAAAGACCTAGAAGTCTAACATGTACAGTCTGATGTTATTTTTAATAAATTGAAATTGAATTGAAATTGATACAGCTGATCCTCTTTTACACTTGTCTCGAGTTGCCGTGTGTATATCGATGTGGTAGTTCCCGCACATCCTTTTCCACGTCGTCCTTCTCTTCCGTCGGTGCGTGGGCGCGGATAAACGATGTGGTGAAAAATCGTACTTTTATGCGGATTGCGGCGAGACGCTCGTTCACGGGTGTGAACGACAGTACTCGGTGACGGAGTCTCTCTCCCATCACAAATCCCACGCGTTCGTCTTCATGCCCACTCCAGTAGATGTTGCAAGGTGTTTTGATCGTGTTTCCTCGCCCCGTCCATCGCATCTCTTGTATGGCGGTGATGTCAGCTTTTGCTTTCCACAGGACCGCAACCAGCCGGGCAGCGGCACCTTCCCCATTAAGGGACCGGACATTCCAGGTACATGCCCTTATCTCGCAATCCTTGTTTCGTTTGCGGGTGTTGTCATTTTCAGATCACTTTTATGAAAAAGTATGCGTGTTCGAGAAGGAATGTTTATTTATATGGGTGCATTTATCACAACAATGGTGTGCCTCCTGCGAACTTTCGTTATACTAGCGCAAACGGTTCTGAAGTTTTAAGAGTCAGAATTTGGAAATTTCTTCACTCATATGTGGGCGGTGCCACACTCCTTTTCCAAAAATTTGATGAAATCGTCAAAGGGACCACCTAGTTAATAAATCTTGCAAATTTTATTATTGGAGCTGCTTTTATTATTGAAATATCTCTTTTGAAACGATTTCGAAATTTTCGATATCGAAAAAGGGGGATTTCGCTCAATTCAAAGCAACCTGTGTGCCAAATTTCATTCAAATAACTCAATTTTTACTCAAGTTATCGTGTCCAAGGACGGACGGACGGACGGACGGACATGTCTTAATCAATCTAATAACTTTGATAGATGAAACTCCATATCTATCTCTATAATTTTGTGCCGTTACAAACCACCGTTATATGACCAAAACTGTAACACCCTGTGTACTACTCGTAGTACACGCTGGGTATAAAAAATCCAAGTCACCGCAACGACGTTTTGGGAAGAACATGATGTCGAGATAATCGCGTTTAAAGTTTCAAGTACATGCCATTACTTCGTAAGGGAGCAAGATGCAAAACACTATAACTTCGCTTGTACTTCTTATATCTCTATAAAAATTTGAGATAAAATTCTTAAGAACCTATACTTTAGGATGAAAGAATCTTGAGCTGCAAAGGGAATATTGCGGGTTACTAAGTTAATTAGGGCTCCTTAGAATTTACAGAGATATTGTTTGCTACGCTTTCTTATCCACTAAATACTCTGAGTGAAAACCCCAAACTAAATAACGATACGGCCTATGACACGGAACATTTGTGTGGACATTGTAAGAACCTTCCGCCTTGCCTTATACTTTATCGACAAGCTGGACCCTCAAGTTACTTTCGCAAAACTTTTAAATGACCTTAGGCAAGGAGTGTCAGATGGAGCTAATCCATCCAATTGTTCTGGTAGGTCTCTAGGAAGAAATATATGTTCTGCTTCTGTTCTTTTTGGACGTTTACGCGATGTTTAGCCGATGTTGGTGAAGAGAAATATACTAAACTCTATAAGACTCTCACCAAAGATAGCACTGAACCTTTGACGCACACATATTTGGTTGCCGAAGGCGAAGTAACTTTCAAAAGCTTGTTATGTGCGTCGCGTTTTCATCCCTGATGAGTTTAGCCATATGATGCCAAATTACTTGAGTTTCATTTGTGATGTTGTTGACTCAGATGATTTGCCACTGAATGTATCTCGCGAAGCTTTGCAACAACATAAACTTATTAAGGCCATCAAGAAGAAACTGGTACGCAAAGTCCTCGATATGGATAAGAAGATCGGGAAGGAATACTCAACAAAGTACAGCATGCTTGTTTTCTTTTATGTGTTTCTCTGTGTTGAGACTACTATCATGCTATTTTATATAATGATGCATTTTTTATAATGATTATTAAATGTTTCCTTTACTGCTATTTCAGCATTAACCACGGCATCATGGAAGATCCCAGCAATCGGTCACTTCAGTGGATGAATATGTTTAACGTATGAAACCAAAACAGATCGATTTTATTGCTGAAGCAAATCGCGCTGAAGTATAGGTATACGAGTATAGTAGTAAATACTATGAAGTTTTATATCAATGTTGAAGCTGTTGACGAATATTGCATTTCAGCATTACCCGAATTCAGAAATGGAGATGAGGGACACGATGAGGTCTAAATTAGCGAAATTTAGTTTCAGTGTTTGTTTTTATAAATAAAACGTAATTTTGTATGAATGGCAGACTGATTTATTTTTAGTTTGACTGCTCACTCGGTATATTCGTATATTATTACATTCAATATAATAGTAGTTAAACTAAAATGGATATCATTCGACGAAATAAAAAGAAGATGTGATTTTAATTTAATTTTCAGTTAAAATATGGCAAACTTCACTACGGAAACAGCAGAAAAAGAAATTTAAAAAATTAAACAAAGTTCAGACAAGTTAATTTAACTTACCAAAATGGCCATCAAAATCTTCATATTTTTACAGAATTTCTAGAAAATTTTTGGGTACGCAGTTTTGTAGACCACTAACTTTTACTATAACATTGTGCAAATTTCCCTGAGTTTTTTATTTTAATTAAAATGTTTTAAATTAAATTTTTATAAACGCTTTTGCTTCAAGTATATGTAAGGCCAGTCTAATTTTTACAAAAATGTTACATTATTAACTTCAAATTAGCGCACCCTCAAGTAGAGACGAAAAAGGTCCAGAATTCATAATTGAAGCCCTTGCATCTAGCATAAGTGAGTTTTGCGATGACCCAGAACATAACCTCACTTTCGACGTGTGGTTCGCGCGATACGAAGACCTCTTCGAAGTGGATGCTGCAAAGTTAGATGACGCAGCCAAAGTCAGGCTTTTACTGCGTAAGCTTAATACAGTCGTGCACAGCAAGTACATAAATTACATTTTGCCAAAGCACCCTCGTGATTTCACGTTCACCGAAACAGTACAGAAACTTTTCGGGCTCCAAACCTCACTTTTCAACATTATGTTTAACTGCTTGCAACTTACAAAAGAAACAACGTCAGACTTCATCACATACGCAGGTATGGTCAACAGGTATTGCGAAAAGCTAAATAGTTTGAAGCTTGATCAATTCAAGTGTTTGATTTTTATAATGGGCCTTAAGTCGCAATCGGATTTTGATATCAGAACAAAAATGTTGAGTAAACTGGACACTCACGCCGATACACTCACTCTAGATGCTCTGTCAAAAGAGTGTCAACGTCTTATAAACCTCAAAACCGATACAAATTTGGTCGAGAACCAAAATAGCGAAGTGCATATAAAGCGCTTGCATACAAGTAGTTCAAAGCAAAAATCAGTGCCTAAAACGCCGAGTTGGTTTTGTGGTGCCATGCACTTTTCTCGCGACTGCTCGTACAGCAAACATAAATGTGAGCAATGCAATACAGTGGGTCACAAAGAGGGCTACTGTTTTTCGAAAAAAAGGGTGAAGTACTCTAAGCAGAAGAAATCACAACCCAAGAACAAAGTGCGAGGACCGCCCCTGCAGTCAAAAAGAATTTTTGTTTTAAAAAAAATTGAATCAGCGCAACGCAAATACGTCAGCTTGTTTATAAATGGTACAAAAATGATTTTGCACTTTGACACATCGTCCGATATCACACCCTAAGCCAAGGTGTGTAGGCACCGTGCCGATGGCTGAATGGTCAGCGGGTGTATATTGAATAGCTGATCGCTTACGGTCCCCTCCGATGCCCGGGCAAGGTCGGTTGTATGAGTGCCTTACCCCGGTACACTGGCTCTGCCGGGGTGGACCAACCCCTTCCAGTATACTCGTGGGAACATTTATGGATTGTAAAAATAAAAATAATAAAAGGAAGAGTGGAGAAGAGAGCGATCTGGGATCGCTTTCTGAGGACGAGCTCCTGGCCAGCAGCCAGGGGAGCGCCCAAACACAGGACGACAAGGGTACCAGCCATAGTACCCCGGTCGCTCCGAACCAACAGCAAAAAAGAAATGGGGGCGCACCAGCCAAAGTGGGCCCCAAGAAAAAGTTGAAGAAGTCCTCAGGGTGTCTACAGAAAGCTAGATACCTTAGGGCTCAGTACATCCTCGATAAAACAAGAAAAAACGAAGAGAGTGGCAAGGTCCATGAGCGAGACGCTGTGGACAGGGTCTGGTGCGAGGCGGTAGTCAAGGAGTACGAGACTACCCTCGCTAACAAGCCCGCTGTACAGCCACAGCAGAAAAAATCAAAGTCGCGGTCAAAGCGCAATCGGTCACACGAAGTGACCGATGATAACGGCAAGAGGGGCAGGTTTGATGGCCCTTCCACTAGTGCTGCAGCGCTGGCCAGGCACACCTATAGTGAGGTGGTCAGAGATCACCTCCAGGTTGCCCTGGTCGACGCTGACGGGACTAATGGGAGGCAAGTACTGGCGGTCTGGAACTCCATAGAGGGACGACTATCTGAGATGGTAGTCGAATACCTCATGGAGAATCGGACCCCAGTCCCCGCCTTCAACTGCGAGGAGATATGCCGGGGCTGCAGGGTGATCAAGTGCGCGGACGGGTTCTCCAGGGAGTTTCTCGGGAAATGCGTTGCTAAGATTAGCAACGCTTTTGATGGTCTTACGTTGAGGATCATCAATGCCTCGGATATTCCTCGGAGGCCTCGGGCGCGTGTTTGGTTGCCACTCATGCCAAATATGAAACTGGATGAGAAGAACGTCATCCAGTGCATTAAAAAGCAGAATCCGGGCGTCCAGATGGATGACTGGGAGCTGCTGAAAATCGAGGAAAAGCAAAAGTACAGCCACCCTGTGCTACTGCTCATAAACAACGAGTGCCTAGGGGAACTCGAAAAGAGGGGGAACAAGCTAGTTTATGGCGTCAGGCACGCCAAAATAAAAGTTTTCCCGGCGGCAGTAGCACCAGACAACAACCTAGAGGAGGTTGACGATGCCAATAGGCTCCTAGATGAGCTTAGACTGGCAGCACCAGCCGGGGCTGATGCATCGTCAAACCTCGACAAGAAGTCAAATGCGTCCCCCCGATCTAATGATTAGGGTGGCGCAAATTAACCTGCAGCACGCAAAATGCGCCTCAGATAACCTGTTGGTTCTCCTAAGGGAGGAGAACATCGATATCTGTTTGGTGCAGGAGCCTTGGATATGGCGCTCCAAGGTCAGGGGCCTAAGTATCAGAGGCTACAACTTATTCTACACTCTTGGAAAAGGTAAACCGAGAGCGTGCATCCTTGTTAGGGATACTATTAATGCTTTCTTTTTACCTAATTTCAGCACATTCGATTTGGCAGTGGTCAGGATTGAGTCACGAAGCGGACGCAGTTTAGCGATCGCCTCGGCGTATATGGCTCACGATCGGCCCGCACCTCCGGAAGAGGTACAGCTGCTCATAAAACATACAAACGAGAGGATCCTAGTAGGCTGCGACGCCAATGCAAGGCATGTGTTGTGGGGCAGCAGTGAAATAAACGAACGGGGTGAGTCTCTTTTTGAATTTCTACTATCAAATAAGCTATGTATATGTAACAGGGGCAGCTCTCCCACCTTTGTTTTTCCGGGTTCTGAGAACTTCGGTGGGTGGGAGGAAGTCCTTGATATTACAATCGCATCTGACTCCCAGGAACCTTCGATAAGGAACTGGGAAGTTTCGCAAAAGACCTCCATGTCGGATCATCGGATGATCCTTTTTGATATAGACTGAGAGAGAGAGATACTAAAACCGCATAGAAATCCTAAACGAACCTCGTGGGGTCTATTTGAAAAGATAGTCAGTGATAGGCTCAGTAGGAAGAAGACACCGATACAA
This sequence comes from Merzomyia westermanni, assembly GCA_949987695.1. NCBI lineage: Eukaryota > Metazoa > Arthropoda > Insecta > Diptera > Tephritidae > Merzomyia > Merzomyia westermanni. Next base: position 99,465,392 of record OX465288.1, on the reverse strand, counting down.
TCAGCAGAATCTCTGGACGACCGAGTTCGGTCTCTGGAAAAAAGTTTCCAGGTTGCCTATAAGGCCTCCTGTCCAATATCTAGAAGCAAGAAGACCTTCCCCCATGGTGGGACAAAGATCTTAGCGAGCTAAGATCAAAGATGAGGAAAGTCTTCAATGATTGCTACGCCAAGAAAGACTTCCAGGAGTACAGGGACTCCCGGAGGGAATATAAAAAAGCCGTACGAGTCGCAAGGGCGAAGTCCTGGCAGGAGCATTACGAATCTATCGAGGCCACGAAGGATTCAGCAAGGCTCGGGAAAATACTCGCCAGGGAACACTCTAATAAAACCTTTGTAAAGCGCGCTGATGGCACATGGGCGGGGTCACCAGCGGAAACCCTAGATATTTTGATTGAAGCTCACTTCCCGGACGACCCTGAAGGGGCGGAGCAAAGAGGAGAAATGGTGCAACGGGGAGCACCTAGTGAGTTAATAAACAAACTCTTAGCAGAAGACAAAATTGCCTGGGCAATAAATAGCTTCTCACCATATAAGTCACCGGGAGTAGATGGTATACTCCCTATCATGCTGCAGAAGACTCAGATACCTCTGGTTAGGGAGTTAAAGGAGATCTTCGCGGCTTGCATTTTCTATAGTCATATTCCGGACACATGGAGGAAAACGAGAGTGGTTTTCATCCCAAAGTCAGGAAGAAGAGGGCACGAGGTGGCCAAAGATTTCCGGCCAATAAGCCTCACTTCCTTCGTGCTAAAAACGTTTGAGAGGTTGCTGGACATACATATACGGGAACTCCTGGAGGGTTCCCCTCTGTCCGGCGCACAGCATGCATACCTAAGGGGGAAATCCACAGAGACTGCGCTACACGAAGTAGTGCGAACAGTGGAGAAGTCCCTCCAGTATAAAGAATTTACACTAGCTGCGTTTGTTGATGTGGAAGGTGCCTTTAACAACGTGAAAGCTGACGCAATATCATCAGCGCTTGTTGGGGTAGGGGTGGAAGAACCAATACGGAACTGGATCTCATCCCTACTTCTTAAGCGTGAAATATCAGCAGAGCTAGGGGGAGCAAAAGCTAGCAAACAGATATGTAGAGGAACACCACAGGGGGGTGTCCTCTCGCCACTGTTATGGCTCCTTACTATGAACAATATCCTATTAAAACTCAACACTAATGGAGTAAAGATTGTGGCGTACGCAGACGACGTGGCGATCCTTGTTTCGGGTCCCTTCCCTTCCGTGATGAGCGAGATCATGGAAAGAACGTTGGCAAAACTAAGTAGGTGGGCACAAGAGTGTGGCCTAGGGCTGAATCCGGACAAAACGGAACTTCTTCTCTTCACGAGGAAGTATAAGCCACCTATCTTCGAATTACCGATGCTGAATGGCCAGCAGTTAACCTTATCTACCAGCACCAAGTATCTGGGGCTGATTATTGATTGCAAATTAAATTGGAAAGAGTGCATCGAGGAGCGGGTGCGGAAGGCATGTATCGCCTTCTACGCTTGCAAATCGATGTTTGGTAAGAAATGGGGTCTCAAGCCGAAGATGGTGTTGTGGCTGTACGAGGCGGTGGTCCGGCCTGTGCTGACCTACGGCTCGGTGGTGTGGTGGGAAGCTGTTCGCAAGAACTACATTCTCACCAACCTGCAGAAGGTGCAGCGCAACGCGTGCGTTGGCACCACCGGGGCCTTGCGCACCTGCCCCACTGCGGCTTTGGATCCTATTTTGAACCTGCTTCCAATTGATTTATATATACTTTGTACATCGGCACAAGCCGCACTAAGGCTCAGGGAGTCTGGGTGCTGGAAGGATACTCACCATGGGCATAGTAGTATCCTTAACACGCTCCCAGAGGGGATAATTAATAGCGTAATAGATTATTATCCTCACAAACTGAAGTTTGAGAGCAATGCCACTACAGTCATTCCAAGCAGGAATGAGTGGAAAAGGGGCAGGATTACAACAAATAACAATATTGAAGTTTACACGGACGGCTCCAAGATGGACTCAGGGGTAGGAGCCGGCGTATTCTCGGAAAGTCTGGATATCTCGGCAGCATTCAGACTCCCGTCGTATTGCAGTGTGTTCCAAGCAGAGGTTCTCGCGATTGCTCAGGCTTGCAAATCGCTTGAACAAAGGAACATCACTGGGAAAGTGACTATCTTCACCGATAGCCAGGCAGCGATAAAGGCAATCGCATCGCCACACACCAGCTCTAGTGCAGTGCATGCATGTAAGCAGACCTTGGCTACTTTAGCTGAAGTCCTAGAAATATCCATTATCTGGGTCCCGGGTCATAAAGGGATCGAGGGTAATGAGAGGGCTGATGAGCTAGCACGGGCGGGCTCATCAGTAGAAAATGAAGAGGTACCCAGCCTCGAGATTGGTGTACCCCTGGCAGTGGCCAAGGGGAACATTCAAAAATATTATTTTAATGAAGCACAACGGAAGTGGAAAGGTACTACTACCTGTGCAGTATCAAGAGCCACCTGGCCGAACTACAGCGAGAATAGGACAAGGAGTCTCCTAAGCAGGTCCAGAGTAGACACCTACAAGCTTGTAGCAGTCTGCACGGGTCACTGGACGATAGGTACGCATGCGGAAAAACTGGGCTTGCCGCACAACGACCACTGCAGAAGCTGTAAAGACATCGATATGAAGGAGACCGTTGAGAACTTCCTGTGTAAGTGCCCGGCTCTAGCCAGAACACGACTAAGAGTGTTTGGGACCCCTTTTCTGGAAAACCTAGGGAAGGTATCTGAATTAGGGATTCCAAGCATCCTGGAATTTATAAACAACTCTGGTTGGTTGTAGCATAATAATTAGTTGTAGGTCTCTACGAGTTTTATGGCATCAAAACGGCTTTTAAAGCTACTTGGGCGACTTTTGTCGCAGCCATTTTACCTACCTACCTGATATCACTATTATATCGGGAAATAATTTCCACAAATTAAACGTGTCAAACACGTCCGCAGTCGAACTTTTAGCCCGGAGCGCAACAGGTGCCGCATTGCTACTTTCCCATCAGTTTGAGTGCTACGTCGAATTCAAAGGGCTGAAAGCAAAGCTAACATGCTTCGTAACACCAATATAAAATTTGAACGCATTAGGTCTCGACTGGATTATAGCTCTAAAACTTGATAGCATGTCTATCAGTTGGCAATGGAAAATCAGAAAAGTATCACCAATAACATACATAATATTTCCCCATTAAAACAACACTTTCCAGAATTGTTTGACGGTCGACTGGGCTTATGCACTAAAACTAAATCCCACTTGGTAGCCAAACGGGGTCACATATCAGTTTTTCGACCAAAGCGACCGGTAGCTTACGCCGTACAGCATCGTGTGGAGGAAGAACTGCAAAGGCTTCAAGACATGTTGTGTACCTGGCTGTTGGGGTAAGGCAGAGGTGGCAAGTGGCATGGTGGCAGCCCGCTAGCTCTTCGGGTGGGGTGAGTTTTTGCTCACCAGCCTTACCTACAGATATACAAACAAAAAAACAAGAAGGTTCATGCCTGTGAAGGAAAGAAAAGAGATAGAAAGGTCTGCCCGTGTCAGGTGGAGTCACCCCTCCCCTTCTGCGCAAAACCTCGACGCAGCCTTGGGCGTCGCACACTTAGCAACGCCCCCTTTGCCTGACACAGGTCTATTGTCCGTTATCGTCCCATGCCCCTAATCAGTCCAGTCAGTCATCGTCGCCTCACATTCACGTCTCCTCTAATGCACTAGTGCTACACCCACACCAATTGACTGTTAACTTAGCCACACATGGTGTTTATATTTCACCCCATGTAAAACCAAAATAAAGAACGATGATAAAATAATAAAGCAGAAAGAGTTTCGTAAAAAATTATATAATCTTAATTTATTAAAAAAAATATTAGGAAAATGCTGAAGTAATTAAAAAGGTAATTAAAATTAAAGTAGAAATTAAACACCTCAATTCAAATTAACGAAACTCAACCAACTATCTTACAGCTACAAAATGTTTTAAAAATAAGATTATAAATATAGATATAGATTCAAGGGGAATACAAAAAAGCGTTAATCTGGGAAATTAGATAACCAATTCCTATAAAGAAAACTCCCGTGTTAAAAAAAAGGAAAGTAAAACAAAATGTGATTCAGACTAAAATCAATGAAATTAAAAATTCAACAAAGAAAATTTAATTAAGTCAAAAATTAAATGAAAGAAGATCAAAAGAATCTTAGGAACAAATACTATAAAAAATTCTAAAACACGAAGAATCATTTGTTGTTTACTAAATACAAGTTTATCTTAGGAGTTTCAACAATTTGGATAAGTGTCTTTACACCAATTACATTCGTAACTTTGAGTCGAACATTAAATCGAACCCGAAATCCTTCTGGAACTATATAAAGTCAAAAAAATGTTGCGCCAGTGTCCCAACAGGCGTTTTTCTTGGCGACAATTCTGCGAATTCTCCAACTGACACAGCAAATTTATTTGCGGAGTTCTTCAAGTCGAATTTTGACCCCGAAGATAATAGTGATCAAATTTTTGAATTTCCGACGAGCCAGGACTGTGCTGTTAACTTTGGATCGCTATGTCTCACTTCTGAGGATATTAGTAAAGCCATTCTTAAGTTAAAATCCTCCTATCGGTCTGATGTTGATGGATTGTGCCCTGTAGTGCTAAAGTGCTGTCCAGCTCTAATATATCCGGTAAGACTGATCTTGAATGAATCCTTGTCTTCTGGGACGTTCATTAATGATTGGAAAATAACTTCCATTACCCCCGTCTTTAAAAGTGGTAACAAGAACGGTGTCCCCAACTACAGGCCCATATCCAAGCCGTCTACTATTTCAAAGATTCTTGAGTATGCCGTCAATGCGAAGCTAAGTTTTGTTGTTAAATCTTTCATTTCTCCCTATCAACATGGATTTGTCGCTGGCAGGTCAACTGTTTCTAATCTCGCTGTGTTTAGTGAATATTGTATAGAGTCATTTTCTGCTGGGTTCCAAGTGGATTGCATCTATACAGATTTCTCTAAAGCTTTTGATAGAGTTTCTCATAGAGTTTTAATAGGGAAATTAGCTTTTCTTGGCTTTCATTCCTCGTTTCTGCGATGGATTGCCTCTTATTTATTTAACAGGCAATGTGTTGTTAATATTGATGGTGTATCCTCCAGGCCATTTATTGCCACTTCCGGTGTGCCCCAGGGTAGTATATTAGGACCGTTATTTTTTATTCTCTTTATCAACGACATTAGTAGTTGCCAGATGATGCCTCAAGATTACAAAATGACATTAACAAACTCTATCGCTGGTGCGGGGAATCTCATCTTTCCTTGAACCCCACCAAATGTTTCCAAATAACTTATGCGAAAGTAACTAATACACTACATACGACTTACAGAATTTCAAACTGTGAGCTTCAGTGTGTTAATGAGATTAAAGATCTTGGTGTTATCTTTGATAGTAAGTTCTCGTTTAACAATCACGTAAACTATATAACTGCTAAATCTTATTCCATGCTTGGTTTCGTTAGGCGTAATACTATAAAATTCTCAGACCCGTATACGATCAAGTTATTATTCACCGCCTTTGTTAGATCGCGTTTGGAATATGCAGTTTTTATTTGGAGGCCAAGCCAGCAGACAGCTGTAAATAGAATAGAGCGTATACAGAAGATCTTTCTTAAATATGCTCTTCGACCTGTAAACTTCTCTAAAACTATGCCTCCCTATTCTTCTCGTCTCTTGCTACTTAACCTTAAGTCCTTGTTGGATCGTAGATCTATTATCTGCTTAAGTTTCGCTTATAACATTATTAATGGCTTTATTGACTGCCCATACTTGCTGGAGCGGTTTCGATTTAATGTTCCTCAACGTTCTCTCCGAAATTTCTATCCCTTTTATGGAGATAATCTTAGAACTAATTATGCCTGTAATGCTCCTATTGCCCGTGCTATACGTGAGTTTAACTCACTGAGCATTACGGTTTCCTTGAATTTTTTACTACCAAGGTTTAAATTTTTAATTATTTTAAACTCTGCATTTTAAGTTCTCCGGTCCATATATGTATATGAGTTTGATACTATGAGTTTTATACTTTAAGTTCTACACTTAATTTAAGTACTATCTAATATATTTTAGTCTGTAAGGATTTATTCCATTGACTGCAAATAAATGAAATAAAATGAAATAAAATGAAAAAAGAAATTTAATGCAAATAATAAACTGTGGCTTATCGGACGACCACTGTGCGCCAATAGCTTGGTAAACCTCTCCTATCTTCCAATATTCACACGTATGTAGGTAAGTATAGAGAGATTTAGTTTAAGTAAATATACCTTATGTACTAGCACTCACCGATCTTTCCTGTGACAGAGGCGCCTGCGTCGCGGAGAGAGGGTTGCTAAAAAAAAAGAAACTTAGTGCACATACATACATACATAAATTCTTCTGTTGGTTTTCTATGTTGGAAGGTATTCCAATACTTATTCGTAGGTGGGAGAGGTAAACAACTTTTTGGTAGAAGTTATTCGGACGCGCGGCTGCCGTCCGAATCAAAGCAAAAATAATTAAAAATAAATATGACTGCTTTGCGGGCAAAGGAAATTAAAAATGACAAAAATAAAAAAAATAAAACAGTGTGAAAACCAAAGTGAAAATTAAGACTATAATTGCAGCCACGAATGAAATAAAAATTTAGAAAAAGGCAACAAAAAAACTTAATGAGATGTTGAATATTTTGCCTGTGGACAAAAAAAGTGGGAAAATTCCAACGAAATGAAAAAAAAACAAAACCCGAAAATCAATATTTAGGTAATTAGCAAAAAAAACCAAAAAAAATTGAAGAATTAAAGATTACTTAATTAATTAAAGGGAAATGACTAACAAAAAGGAAAAACTAATTTAATACAAAGGGCAACGACTTAGTCTGAAATTAATATTAAGACAGATCGAAGTAAAAAAAAAATAATGAAATTATGATCTCCAACTGAACTAAAAAAATTAAGGGTATTACAAAGAAAAGCTTTTGATTATTGGTATGCGGACAAAAAAAACAACGGCAAATAAAATTATTTAACTTAAATATTATAAAAACAATATATAAAAAAAGCTAATTAAATGAAAAGCAAGAAAAAAGTAAGGGTGGCTAAAAAAACAGAATAAAAATGGTACAAAGGAAACAATATTTGATAATCTAACTTAGGCAAAAAGGTTTAGAAAATCAGGACAAAAAAGCAACGAAATTGTTACTATAGCAATTATTAAAAATTATAATAAAAATTCAATTTTGAATCTAATAAATAAAAAAAAACACAGTATCTAAACGGCGGCTCGTCTCTCCTCCCTCTACTCGTTCTTCTCGTTCTCTTCAATGGTTTTGTTTGTATTCCTGGTTGCTGTGGCAGAAACGTATAGCGCACTCCCACTGCCTCAAATGTGAAGCCCAGCACCGCCTCAATGCTTCACCTTTTCCCTTTTGACGCAGCCTTAATTTCCCAATTGGCTAGTTTATTTTGTGGTGGTAGGCGGGTTGAACCCCGAAATTCTAGCCTGGTAGGAGATTTCCTATAAGGGTAATGGAAAAATCCTTAGTATTTTACCTACTTGCAAGCATGGAAGTGATCCAGGATTGGGTGCAGCAAACGTGCGTTTTATGCGGATCAAAAGACACCATCTGCGTATGCATACATACGCAGATACACATCCTTGTTCCTACGGTTAAGGACACGTTCACCTGCCCCCTTTGGGGTTATATTTTTGGGTCCAAATAACTCACCTACATCAACGGATGTCCAGGGCGCAATATTCTAGTCTTTTCGACGACCGGTATCCTCCAGGTCCGTTATTACGGTGTACCAAAAAAAAGTTACCTATCAGGTTACACAAACTCACAAAAAAACTTTTTTTTTCGGTTAAAGGCTTCCGCACTCACTTGACTCCACTTAACGTTTAAAATATGCCCTAAGTTCGTTTTCGGTCGTCCGCTTTCCCAATTTCACTCAAAGACGATGCCGCCGATGTTACATGCAACATGGAGTGTGTCCGTAAAAAGATTCAAAGCGCAGTCTGTCTGGTTTTCCCTTGGTGTACCCAACGTGTGGCTTCGACCCACGCCCTATAGGCGGGCTATTCCCTTACTTATTCTTTATTTAGATTAAGATACGCGTTTTATGGGCGTCACTCAGAATAGTTTTGTATAATGACTACTAAAATCTATATTACAGATTAATATATAACGGACTAGAATGGTATGCAGGTTAGACTTAAAGCTATATCACAGGTAAGTATCTATATGTATATCACAGTTTGGCAGGTTGATACCCGTTGTATCATCATCAATAAATAAATAAGTGACTAAAGTGGTTAATAAATAGGCAAATAAATAAAGAAATAATTACAAAAAAAAATAATCAAATAGATAGAGAAACATTATAAACAAATACCAATTAATAAAAACATAATAAATAAATAAATATATAATTACAGATGTATAAATAATTGTCAACATGGTTATGCTCTGTCAAATGAAGACTTTATGACGTGAAACATGCAACACTTCTACGTAAACTACGTGCAACATACATTTACTACATGCAACATATATCTATGCAACAAAAATATCTTTAGCGTGGTATACTCCGATTATCTTGCCACTGGTATCGCCGAGTTCGTACATTGAACTACCAATAGCTTTCAGGACTACACACTTAACTTGCTTTGGGGCAAGCTTAGCGTTTTAGTTTTCAATCTTCGAACTCTGCTTGAAATTTCGGCGTTATACCACTTGTCCAGTTTGGAGTTCCACATCTTTACTTCTAGTATTATAGAACTTTTTGCTCCGCTCATGTGCTAGTTTTAGCTCCTTCATTATTGAATCTCTAATACTCTGTAACCTATCCACTCTAGCGTCTATCTCTATATCTGCGTCTTTAACTGCCCCTAATTTGCGGCATATTTCATATGATGCCCCATGTTGCATCATGGGTATGCCAAACGTGGCATAGTATGGGGAGGAGTTTATGGACGTGTGTATCGTACTGCGAAGGATCGCACTATCTGGAGCACTCAGCGATTAACTCTCTCCGCTGCATTCCCTTGGGGTGAACTTGGAAAAATGATCAAGACACACAAACACATAAACATTACCACCACTAGTACGTGGGTATGGACCCATAAAGTCGATAAACAAACTTTGGAAAGAAATGGCGGAAATGTAAATGTAATGTAGGTCGGTCGTTGTTCTCGTCGTCTAACTGAAAGAGTACCCCGCCCACTCCGTCTGTCGAAGCATCGCACTGGATGTAAAAGCGCCTGTCAAAGTCAGGGTGTACCAGTACGGGAGCGGAACTTAAGCTCTCCTTTAGCCGCTTGAACGACTTTCTGGCTTCGCCTGTCATGGTAAACTTTTTAATCTTTTCTTTGGTGAGACAGTCATGCAGCGGTGATGCAATGGTTGCGTAGTCTTGGATAAAACGACGGTACCAGCCTGACATCCCTAGGAACCGTCGAAGCTGCTTTGGTGTTTTCGGTTCGGGGAAATCCCTCACAGCCGCAACCTTATTCGCATCGGTTCGGATGCATCCATCGCCCACTACGTAACCCAGGTATCTAACTTCCTTGAAACAAAATTTACTTTTCTCTACATTAATAGTAAGGTTAGCTTCCCGTAAGCACCTGGCGACCTTTTCCAACAAACATAAATGTGACGTAAAATCTACAGAGCATACTAACAAATCGTCTAAATAAACAAAAACATAATCACGTAAAGAAGCGGGTATAACCTTGTCCATGAGTCTACACATCCTTTGGGCTGCATTACACAGTCCAAACGGCATGACTGTGTAATGGTATAGGGGACGCCCTGGCACTGTAAAGGATCGCTGGTGATATCGGATAGTGTCTCTGTTTCACCGGGAGATTCTCATCCGAAACCTCAATCACATGCTCCTCCACGTTGGTCTTCCCCAACCCCAAGACAGCAAAAGATGGGTACTGCGCCTTGACCCCTTCTAAGGCAACACTTTGATCTTTCGTGAGAACATGTTGCACGGCATCGAACGATAAATCGCCCCCAGCGGGCACCAATTCTGCAACGGCATTGCGGGATGAATGCACCATCGTTCCTCGACTGACCACATCCAGGTCGAAAGCCTGCCAAAAGTCTACCCCTAAATAAACTTCTTGCTGAAGGCCTGGCACGATTAAAAACTCTAGGTCTTTGACTTCCCCTTCCCACAAGACACACAGAGAGATAGCACCAACCACCGGCGTTTCACCGCCGTTTGCCGTACGGATATTTTGATTACTTAACTTAATGATGCTCTCCTCTCTGCCTTCTATCAAATTTTCAAAATTTCTTCCTAAACAATTCGCGCCCGCCCCCGAATCTAACAAAGCTAGGACATCCTTGCCTCCAATCTCAGTCTTCGCGAAGAATCGATTATCTCCCTTGAGTGTCACTATGGCGGACACGATCTTATGATGAATTCGCTTCCTGATTTTTCTTTTCTCGCGCATCTTCTTTATTTTATTAAAATTTCTGTCTTTTATCGACATTTCCTCAAAAAAAATCCGATGCCTAGCTTCGTCATATTCCATCTTCCTCTGGTGTAGGCTATTTGGCTCGACTTTCTTCCCTTCTGCTGCCTTGCCCCTATCCATAACACCGCTTTCTCTTTTTAAAATTTTAAGACTGGGTTGGACTCCGGGTGCACTATCTCCTGGCGATAGCCCCCGGCAGTCTCCGCCAGTCTGGAGTTTCCCTGTCCCGGTTTAAAAACACAAAAAGACGTATCTTTACCACACGCAAAACAGATCATATTGTGGAACGGGGACTTGCAATGGTTCCCTTTTTTCAACTCGGACGGATTCTTAACATAAAAATCGACCGGCATTCCACACGCATAACACAACATTAAATGGTAACGTGACGCACAGAACGAATTGGTTGTTGGATTGGGGCCAAAAGTCGACTTCGGATGCGCCGAATTCCCTTGTGTTGCTGGCGTTTGCTGCTGGGACGGCGCTTTACGCTGGAAGTTATTTGAGATCGCGTCTACGGGAGCCTGGTTTACTTCATCAAGTGCAGGTGTCACCTCGGGATACCCTATCTCGCTAACCGCTTTGGCCCTACTCTTGTTCTCTTTAATGAGTCGCTCTGCTCGCCTACACTCTGCCTTTAGCCCAGCCAGCGTATCGATCTTCGATGCAAACGTCAAATTTGCGAAGTAGGGTTTCAGGTTCCCCCTAATTATCCCTACCAGCTCCTTCTCTGGGATACTTTTCCGGAGCCGGAATGTCAAATTATGGACCTCACCGTAGAAGTCGTCGAACCCTTCCAGTGGCTGTTGTTTGCGTTCCATTATCTCGCGTATAATCTCGTAATCGGACTCCGCTGTCTTGAAGTGGGCTAGCAACTCTGCTCTGAGCTCGGAATACCCAAACTCTGGTTCGTCGGCGTGGTCTTCTAAGACTTGCCAGTACCACTTCAAGGCAGAGCCCGTTACGAGACAATGGAAGTCGGTGAAGAGCTGAAATTGAGAAATGTTATGCTGTTGCCTCAGCTTCTCGATTCGAAAAATAAAGCTCTCCACCGTAATTCCCTTGCTCGTGCCGTCAAATTAAACGTGCCACTTGTCCAGGTCCAACTTCTTCCATCTAGGTGCATCTTGGGCGTTTCCTGATGAACCTGAACCCCCCAACGCAGCATTTGGATCGGCACGCTGGTTGGCTGCTTCATCCCTACCATTCCTCTCTGGAGTCGATGATTGAGCAGGCCGGTTTCCCAACCCTTGCGCCGATATTTCCATCGCTGCGACTCGGTTACTGAGGTTTGCGATGTTGCCGCGGATATTTCGAACCTCGTCCATATACTGCACCATCACCTCATTCTGTTGCGCCATCATCGCCATCATATGGCTCAGCTGATTTATGCTGAAGGCCATTGAAGTTGGTCCGCCTTGCCCCTGTCCCGCAACCGCAGCACCCTGGTCCTTTGATGGCTCCTTGCTCTTAGGGATAGTTCCGGTATCTGTTCCACCAACTGCTCCAGCACCTGCTCCACCAACTGCTCTTCCAATGGCTGCAGACTCCTCCGTATTGGACATGCCCGTATCGATCTGCGTAAAGAGAGAACCGACGACCTCGTTCTGCAGCACCCTGGTTATGCTCCGAGTCTCAATCCTGTTTAGACCCAATCCACCAACAATTTCGTCCTGCTCGTCTCCTCTCTCCATACAAGGAAGACTTTTCCCGCCAATGAGAGGTCCGAGCCGCCAAACGTTTTGGGGACCGGAAAGAGGGTTTAGGGGTCAAGGGTCACAGAAGACGAAGCAAGGTAACGAATAAACCAAAAGGATACAAAGCCAAACCAAAGGCAGATTCAAAACAAATTGTATACAAAAGATTCTAGATGAATTCAAAACTTGAATGACTTATAACCAAAAAAGTATGCTATGAAAAAAAAGGGTATAAAAGGGAAAAACTATAAAAGAAAATTTCCAAAGATTTTAAAACTTAAGACAAAACTTTCTCAAAAAGTAGATAATAAAACACAAGGAACTTCTACGGTAAGGCGAGTATCCCCCCTAGTGTTTGTTGTAGTGGCACATATCGCATCGGACTGATCCAAGCGATGTTGCCACTACAACTGGCGTTAGTCTTGTCAAAAAAGAGAAAAGGAAATTAAACGAAGAGTTATAGCGATAAGATAAAAGAGTTGAGCAATAATAATAACAATTAAAGAAAGCAAAAAAAACAAGATAATATGAAACTAACTATAGAATTAAAAATTGGGCTATTCCTTGGGCGCCATTGTTGTGTACCTGGCTGTTGGGGTAAGGCAGAGGTGGCAAGTGGCATGGTGGCAGCCCGCTAGCTGGTCGGGTGGGGTGAGTTTTTGCTCACCAGCCTTACCTACAGATATACAAACAAAAAACAAGAAGGTTCATGCCTGTGAAGGAAAGAAAAGAGATAGAAAGGTCTGTCCGTGTCAGGTGGTCGCTCCGACTCCTACACTTAGCAACGCCCCCTTTGCCTGACACAGGTCTATTGTCCGTTATCGTCCCATGTCCCTAATCAGTCCAGTCAGTCATCGTCGCCTCACATTCACGTCTCCTCTAATGCACTAGTGCTACACCCACACCAATTGACTGTTAACTTAGCCAGACATGGTGTTTATATATCACCCCATATAAAACCAAAATAAAGAACGATGATAAAATAGTAAGGCAGAAAGAGTTTCGTAAAAAATGATATAATCTTAATTTATTAAAAAAAATACTAGGAAAATGCTGAGGTAATTAAAAAGGTAATGAAAATTAAAGTAGAGATTAAACACCTCAATTCAAATAAACGAAATTCAACCAACTATCTTACAGCTACAAAATGTTTTAAAAATAAGATTATAAATATAGATATAAATTCAAGGGGAATAAAAAAAGCGTTAATTTGGGAAATTAGATAACCAATTCCTATAAAGAAAACTATAGCAATTATTAAAAATTATAATAAAAATTCAATTTTGAATCTAATAAATAAAAAATAAAACACAGGATCTAATCGGCGGCTCGTCTCCCCTCCCTCTACTCGTTCTTCTCATTCTCTTCCATGGTTTTGTTTGTATTCCTGGTTGCTGTGGCAGGAACGTATAGCGCACTCCCACTGCCTCAAATGTGAAGCCCAGCACCGCCTCAATGCTTCACCTTTTCCCTTTTGACGCAGCCTTAATTTCCCAATTGGCTAGTTTATTTTGTGGTGGTAGGCGGGTTGTACCCCGAAATTCTAGCCTGGTAGGAGATTTCCTATAAGCGTAATGGAAAAATCCTTAGTATTTTACCTACTTGCAAGCATGGAAGTGATCCAGGATTGGGTGCAGCAAACGTGCGTTTTATGTGGATCAAAAGACACCATCTGCGTATGCATACATACGCAGATACACATCCTTGTTCCTACGGTTAAGGACACGTTCACCTGCCCCCTTTGGAGTTATATTTTTGGGTCCAAATCACTCACCTACATCAACGGATGTCCAGGGCACAATATTCTGGCCTTTTCGACGACCGGTATCCTCCAGGTCCGTTATTACGGCGTACCAAAAAAAATTTACCTATCAGGTTACACAACCTCACAAAAAAACTTTTTTTTTCGGTTAAAGGCTTCCGCACTCACTTGACTCCACTTAACGTTAAAAATATGCCCTAAGTTCGTTTTTCGGTCGTCCGCTTTCCCAATTTCACTCAAAGACGAGGTGACACAAATACATTTAAGAAATTATAACTGGCGGGACACGACAGATATACTTTCACGACACAACTTTCACCCACACTAACAGATACATATTCATACATCTAAATACATGTATTTGGCTTCCTTCACATCACTAGCACATATAGGGGTGCTGTTAAGGCATAGATACAGCGGTGTTCGGACTTATGCAATGTTGCATTAACCCACAGGCTGCCGCTACTGTAGCCTTGTTTTTTTTCATTTCGTTATAATTTTCCCACTTTTTTTGTCCACAGGCAAAAGGTTCAATATCTCATTAAGTTTTTTTGTTGGCTTTTTCTAAATTTTTATTTCATTCGTGGCTGCAATTACAGTTTTAGTTTTCACTTTGGTTTTCACTTTGTTTTATTTTTTTTATTTTTGTCATTTTTAATTTCCTTTGCCCGCAAAGCATTCATATTTATTTTTAATTATTTTTGCTTTGATTCGGACGGCAGCCGCGAGTCCGAATAACTTCTACCAAAAAGTTGTTTACCTCTCCCACCTACGAATTAGTATTGGAATACCTTCCAACATAGAAAACCAACAGAAGAATTTATGTATGTATATATGTGCACTAAGTTTCTTTTTCAGCAACCCTCTCTCCGCGACGCAGGCGCCTCTGTCACAGGAAAGATCGGTGAGTGCTAGCTCATAAGGTATATTTACTTAAACTAAATCTCCCTATACTTACCTACATACGTATGTAAAATTCGAAAAGGTGTGAACATTGGATGATAGGAGAGGTTTACCAAGCTATTGGCGCACAGTGGTCGTCCGATAAGCCACAGTTTATTATTTGCATTACATTTCTTTTGATCTTCTTTCATTTAATTTTTGACTTAATTAAATTTTTTTTGGTTGAATCTTTAATTTCATTGATTTAAGTCTGAATCACATTTTGTTTTACTTTCCTTTTTTTAACACGGGAGTTTTCTTTATAGGAATTGGTTATCTAATTTCCCAGATTAACGCTTTTTTTTTATTCCCCTTGAATTTATATCTATATTTATAATCTTATTTTTAAAACATTTTGTAGCTGTAAGATAGTTGGTTGAATTTCGTTAATTTGAATTGAGGTGTTTAATTTCAACTTTAATTTTAATTACCTTTTTAATTACTTCAGCATTTTCCTAATATTTTTTTTAATAAATTAAGATTATATAATTTGTCACGAAACTCTTTCTGCCTTACTATTTTATCATCGTTCTTTATTTTGGTTTTACATGGGGTGAAATATAAACACCATGTCTGGCTAAGTAAACAGTTAATTGGTGTGGGTGTAGCACTAGTGCATTAGAGGAGACGTGAATGTGAAGCGACGTTGACTGACTGGACTGATTAGGGACATGGGACGATAACGGACAATAGACCTGTGTCAGGCAAAGGGGGCGTTGCTAAGTGTAGGAGTCGGAGCGACGCCCAAGGCTGCGTCGAGGTTTTGCGCAGAAGGGGAGGGGTGACTCCACCTGACACGGACAGACCTTTCTATCTCTTTTCTTTCCTTCACAGGCATGAACCTTATTGTTTTTTGTTTGTATATCTGTAGCTTAGGCTGGTGAGCAAAAATTCACCCCACCCGACGAGCTAGCGGACTGCCACAATGCCACCTCTGCCTTACCCCAACAGCCAGGTACACAACAGACACTAATGTCATCGCACCAGTCAACTACTCCGAGTGGGCTGCTCCTATTGTCGTTACAAGAAAATCAAACGGCGGAATATGTATTTGTGCCGATTTCTCAACAGGGTTAAATGCTGCTCTCGAATCACACCAATATACGCTTCCTTTTCCCGAAGACATTTTTGCAAAGCTGGCAAACTCGAAATATTTCAGTCATATAGATCTTTCGGATTCCTTTCTCCAAGTTGAAGTTGACGATGCTTCAAAAGAAATGCTTACAATCAATACTCATTTGGGGTTGTTTCGCTATAACCTTATGATCTTTGGCGTCGAAACGTTCCCGGCTATTTTTCAGCAAATCATGGATAAAATGCTTGTAGGGTTGGATTATGCAGCAGCATACATCGACGATATCTTCGTATCAGGTAGAGATCAGAGCGAACATGATAGACATTTGCACGAAGTTCTGCGTCGAATACAGAATTATGGCTTTTAACTTAAATTCGACAAATGTAGGTTTTCCGTGACCGAAATCAAGTATCTGGGCTACACAATAAACCAAAACGGCCTCCAACCAGTATCAGAGCGTGTCTCCACAATAATTAACATGCCAGAGCATTTCTGGGCGCGATCAACTTCTACGGAAGTTAAGAAAATGCGTCAGCTGACAGGTCCGCTTGATGAACTTTTGAAGGCGAACATAAAATGGGAATGGGGCCAAATCCATCAAAAATGCTTCTACAGCCTAAAAGAGGTGCCGTATTCAAACCTACTTTTGACACATTACGACCCGCATAAGAAAATGATCGTTGCAGCAGATGCCTCCAATTACGGACTAGGGGCCTGCATACTACATGAGTTACCCTATGGCTCAGTCAAAGCTGTTAGTCATGCATCGCGATCGCTGACTTCTGCTGAAAAAGCATACAGCCAAATAAAAGAAGAAGGTCTCGCCTTAGTGTTTGCGGTTACTAAATTTCATAAGATGATTTACGGCAGATCATTTAAGCTTCATACTGATCACAAGCTACTGCTCGGAATCTTCGGCAGGAAAATTGGGATTTTGGCACACCAAGCAAACCGGCTGCAGAGAGGGGCTATGCAGTTGTTGGCATACAACTTTGAAATTAGTTTCATCTCTACCAATAGTTTTGGATACGCCGACTTGCTTTCACGTCTCATCAACAAAACCAACAAAACAGTAGAATATTATGTCACTGCATCAGTTCAGTTTGAAGGCGAAATTAAACAAATTCTGTTAGAGGCGATATCGAAATTGCCAGTTACACACAATATGATAAAGTATGAATCAGTGAAAGATGGGACATTGAAACAAATATTTAGTTACCTTAAAACTAATTGGCCGACAACATACGACGGAAACCCAGAAATAAAAGTATTCCTAAATCGTAAAGAAGACATAAGCGTAAACGACGGCTGCATCATGAAGGGTCAGCGTGTGGTGATACACGAGGTGCTGCGCAAACGAGTTCTCAAACAGCTATATCGAGGTCATCCAGGAATTGAGCGCACAAAGGCAATCGCAAGAAGCTTTGTGTACTGGCCCAACATAGATTCCGATATCAAAGCGTTAGTACAAAATTGTAACAATTGTGCCTTGGCAGCAAAAATGCCTAGAAAATCAACTCTGCAACAGTGGCCAAAACCAGCAGCGCCGTGGCAGCGTTTACATATTGATTACGAGGGACCAATCAACGACTACTATTTTTTACTAGTCATTGACGCACACTCAAAGTGGCCGGAAATAATTCCAACCAAGTCAATATCGACACAGCAAACAGTTGACATTCTCAACGAAATATTTTCGCGCTTTGGCCTTCCGTCAACTATAATTTCCGATAATGGAACACAATTTACCAGCGCACATTTTCAACAGTTTCTACGAGAGAACGGCATCCAGCTTATTCGCTTAAGCCCATACCAAAGAGCATGTATGAATAAGAGGCGTCAGTTCGCTCATTTGAAAATCGGCAGAATTTTCACTCGTATGTTCGATGCTACTCGATGTTTTCTATTAGGGTTTCAGCGAGTCCTCTTTGTGCTTTGTCCTTAATATTTCCAAATTATTTGAGTTAAAGTTTGTACTTTATGAGTGGGAATTGAGTAAACCCAAAAGGTAAACAAACGGAATGAGTTGAATAAACGACTTATTTTAATGCGATGGCCGTGGATTTTGACGTTCGTTTGCCAAAAAATGCAAGTATTTTACTTGAAAATAATTTTGATGCGAACATTTAATTAAATGCTGAAAAATACTTTGTGCTATTATTTCGAGATTTCCGACCTCAAATCTATGGATGTATATGACTCCCGACCTTGATTCAAACATTTTTCCTTTCTATTATTTCTATTTCCAATAAGTATTTTATGACTTAAGCCTTTGGTTCAATCATTTTAATAATTTTTTTCAATAGGATATTTTAAGTTTAAAGTCTTAGATACATTTGTTTAGTAGGTAGGTATGCAATTGCTTTCAATTTATAATAAATTGGTTAAAGGTAAAAAAAAACTTAAAATACCTTTTATCGTTATCATATTATCTGATCTAAAATTTAAACTTTTTCGCAAAACGCAAACGAAGCTGATTTTTCTCATTGAATATCTTTGAAAAAAAAATTATTTAATGGTTCCTAACAAACAATACCATTTCTACTTATAAAAATTTCTACAAAGAAATAGTAAAAACTCATAATTTTCGAGCGTTTTGGAATTCAACCTAAAACATGAAATTCATAGCATTACATTTTAAATAAATATATATGTTATAGTAAACCTGAAAATAAATATAAAAAGCAGGTAAGGATAATTAAAATTGCATAAAACAGTAGGGTAAATGTTTCCTTTAGGAGACAACTGCCAAAATCCGTCCAAAAATATCGGGAGAGGTATCAAACAACGCGTTTTGACCTCTATATCAATAATCCGAAAGCGGAAATTAAATCATTTCTTTCAGTGAAAAGTTATTAGCAAAAAACCCAAAAATGGCTTAGGTCCGATCACAAATAGTGGGCTTGATCCAAGGTATTTCTGCGCAGAAAACACTTTTTGCACTTTTCGGTACAAACTAATCTGTGATTACAACAACCCCATGAGAATGACAGGAAATTTTTAACTTTGATTGCAAATATCTCTTCACTGAAACAATAACTCGAAAATCCGCCTCCGGATTATTGTTACCGAGGTGAAAACGCGTCTTTTGATACCTTTCCCGATAACTTCGGACGTGTTTTAGCAGTTGTCTCCTAAAGGAAACAATTACCAAAATTAGTTTCATAGCAATTGCATTTGAAATAAATTTGAATAATTGAACATAAAAAATAAATATAGGGAGTAGGATTTTATGTAACGATAATTAAATAGCAGAAAAAAGGAGATATGCATGTGAATATCATATCAATAAATCATTGTGGGAAGAATGCATTTTGCCGTCGGCAAATCACACATTCATATTCCCATATCATCCACCAAAAAGTGTGCATGCGTAAAGCTACCGCGCACGCACATATTTGTGTACATACATATGTCCAAAAAAACAAACAAACGTATGCGCACAATCACACATAAATACCTACACATGTCCTCACATCCCCCTCTAATGCAAGTGCTGTCCACAACTACCATGATACAAATACAAAAACCATTTCTACGCATAGTCGCAGCAGCGAAATCTGTCCTACAAATCTGTCGTCATAAATACAACAATAACTATTTCATTCATAAATCAAATATTATTTCCTGATCGACAAAATTAAAACCTGACAAAAATCTTAATTTCCAACTTCAATTCATATTGGGGGTATTCAGTGACGGGGTAAACTTAAATTAAACTGGGCATATTTGCTACAAATTTTTAATTTAGGAACTTCATAGGTACTTTGCTAGGCAACCAGCATTGTATATTGGATAAAATTCTGACCCACCATACAGAAAGTTCCAGGTACAAGTACCGGGACAGGTAACATGAAGAAACTGAAAGTAAAACACGAGATGTATATATGCAATATGTTGATATTATTACTATATATACCAATATATTGGAAATCTTTCTAAAAATTTAAACAAAAAAATACAGATATTGACCAGCAATTGGTATAAATCTATACTAAAACACGAAAAAGTTATTATTCAAAATTTTCTATATATTTTTCATATATTTCATACAAAATTGGCATTTTTATTTTAAACGTGCCGAAGTACGCAGTATATGTCGTTTGTTCAATTTTCGAGCTTTGTGATGAGAACCCTTAAAAAAGTAGATCGCAGTAGCAGAGCGACTGATTTGCTTGACAATGTTGTACTAATTATCAATTTTACCCTTTCGGCACCAGCTTCCTTTGTGACTGCCTTTTGCAAATTTTGATATTTTCGAGACTTCTAAGCTATTGACATTTCTGACATGTCAAATAAAAGCGTATTCAACCGACTAGCTATAGTCCTGCCAAGTTACACACCATAATAAATGAAAATAGTACGGATTTTGCATTTTCACTAGTAATTTATTTATTAGTGCCTTTTTCTTGCGTTTTACTAGAAGCTGCAACGGCAACATTGTTCTTGGCTGCCGCACATGCATATGTATTTATGTGTGAATGTATATTGCATGAATGAAGGTGTTATGTGGAATTTCAGCATTTTCGCTATGTCTATGAAAATTCAGAACATTCAACTGAGTTTTCGCGAAATTTAAATGTTTGCACATATATCCTTCATCCATTCAACGATGCCAGCAGCCTCGGACATACACAAATATCTACATACATATGTATATTATTACGTATTGACGTTTGTACGTACAAAATTATGTGATAATAAACATTTTCTTATCAAATCTGATTATGAATGAATCTTTTTTTGGATAAAACTATTATATTAGTATATTATTATAAAAAATAATAGGTTATGGCTAGGTATTTTTAATTAAAATTCGGAAAAAATATATAGAATTAGCTATAAATTTTTTCAAAAAATAGGTGAAAAAATAGATTACCTAATTTAAATAAAATTCGAAAATTGCCATTAGAAGTAGGTATGGCTTTTTTGAAAACTATGGACTAGTGATTTTTTTTTTTGAAAATTTAATTCAAATTCGGTTAAAAAATATAAAAATTTTAAATTAAATAAATGAAAAGTTATAATAATATTATTGAAATAGTCTGTACATTCAGCTATTTGATATCTATTTCTACTTTTGCACATATATACATATGTATAGCAGAACACTTTGCAATCAAATATTTCATACTTGTAAGCATGCCTTGCATATCTTGAAGCATGCTTTTCATATCTAGTTGAAAATTTTATTTTTTTTTTATTTTCAATCTAAAATGCCTTTTCTAGTTAAAAAAAAGTATCAAATATTAATAAAAAAAAGGGAAAACAAAATGTTTGTTCCTTTTGATGGGACTTGAACCTGGGTCTGGTAAGCCAAGCCACCATATCAAATGGTAGCTTGCATGCATATTTTATGGAAATAAAAATAAAAATATCTTCAAATATCTATTGGAAAACATTTTCAATTAATAAAATGAAAATATTCCAATATTTTGATATTTGTCATATTTAATATTTTATTTCCATTAAGTTGATCAATTTGCACAAACATAATAGGCAAATACCCTCAACTTCATGAAAACGCAATGTCCGGAAAGACTCAACTTCATCAAAAAGTCAATGAAGTCAGCTACTCAAAATAAAAATTTGCTACTCATTCGATCAGCTGATATTTGGCAAAGTCACTCTAAATAAATTAAGAAAATTCACAAAGGGGAATGCTTGAAACCCTAATAGATATCGGCGAGCAAGTGTGGCGAGTAGCTCTGCTCGAACATACGTGTTGGTGCCTCTTATTCATACATGCTCTTTGCCCATACCACCCGATGTCAAATGGACAAGCAGAGAGGTTTGTTGATACATTTAAACGCGCGCTCAAAAATATGAAGGGCGTGGGGACAACGAACAACAACTTACAACTTTTCTTAAAATGTTATCGGGTTTCGCCAAACAAAAACAACATCAACAACAAATCACCAGCTGAAGTCATATGTGGAAGAAATATTCGCACTTGGATCTTCTAAAGTCAAAACCGGTTGATAATACTCATTCCAGGTTGGCACAACAACAAAAAGACATGAAACAACATTTCGATAGCAAACATGGTGCTAAACAAAGGGCGTCAACAAGCATATAACATGATAGAGCGACACCATCCGCTGACAGACCTAACCATGAAAGTAACACAGTCATACCAACAAGGCGCGCTCAACGCGTACGTCGACCAGTGGATAGATTTGTTTCTGTTTAAAATATATCGAACTCAAAAAGGGGAGGTGTTGGCATCCCACAAATAAGTAGCAAAGAAATGCATCAACTGTGCAACCCTGAATGCACATAAAAGAGAGACTTGCAAGTCAGTCATTCTAGAACAGTGATGCTCACACGCATACAATGACATTTTGCGCTAGTGTTAGAATATGAGAGAACTCTGGCGTACACCCGAAAAATTTAGCCAACTAAATTTTTGCAAATCGATTGAGTTTACGTTAGTTGAATTATATATCCAAAATTATTTGACATAAAATATCATGAGTAGTTAATATAAAAAATTGATCCCCAAAACAATTTCAAAAAATTTTGATATTAATAATATCAATAAATATTTGTTTTAACTAATTACAAAACATACCTACTTCTCGCAGTGCATAGAGAGCGCTTGCCTTGTACGTGTGCGCTCATCGGTGTGAGAGCATAAAAAATCTCCGCACCGGTGATATGATTTGTGCAACGCTGTTCTAGAACCGTCACTGAAGTACTTTTGCCTGCTAACCTATATATATATACAGGGTGGCGCAAAAGTAATCATCCTATCAGAAAATGCTATACATTTTGCGATTGGCCCGTAAAGTCAGTTCTGTTTTGACATTTGTGTAGTAAACACATGCGAAATACACGTTAATAAACAAAGTTACGCTACACTGCTCCAGAACGCGGAATATTGCTGACTATTTATTTGATCAATAATCGGTCGGTGAAAAACGGTTACTGCGCAAAAGTAATCCTCCTATCAGAAAATGCTATAAATTTTGCGATTGGCCCCTAAAGTAGTTCTGTTTTGACATTTGAGTAACAAACACATGCGAAATACACGTTAATAAACAATGTTACGCTACACTGCTCCAGAACGCGGAATATTGCTGACTATTTATTTGACCAATAATCAGTCGGGGCCAAACGGTTACTGTGAATGGTGAGCGCTACAGAGCAATGATCAACGAGTTCTTTTTGCCGCAACTTGATGAATTGGGATTGGAAAACATGTGGTTCCAACAAGACGGTGCAACAGCACACACTGCACGTGCCACAACCGATATGCTGAACATCGGAAGCATCCTTTTGCGCCACCTTGTATATATAGTTCTGATTTTCATATTGTAATTCGTTTCTTTTATTGTATTATAATCATTCGCGATCATAACACTTATATAGAAGCATAAGTTAATTACTTTTCTAACCAATACAGTTTCTTTTAATCGAAGTATTTGTTTTTGTAAAAATTTTATTTTTTGAAAACTGTCTTGTTCGTGAAAATATAGTATTGTTATAGCAACATAACTGAATTTATAAATAATTTAATGAAAGAAAAAAAAAATTTTACAAATGTTACGTCTTTATTACACAAAAATATGTAACTTTTTTATTGATATTCCACACCACCCAGTAGGTAGCAAGGTAGGCCTTGCCCATATTTTGGGGTGCATAGTTGCCCTTTTTTTTATTAGCAATGCTTCGCCCTGCCTAATGGGCACTATAAATCTGAGAATCGTCATCAAGCTCTTCTAACGGAAGTCCATGTCATTTACGGGGTTCACAGACAGAGATCTGAGGAACTGTATACCGAATCGGTGTGAAGGTCGCCTATGGTTACGCAGATAAAGGAGGGTGGAGCTTCATCCAATAGAAGACGGTTTGGATGACTAGGTTTGTGGCAGTTCAGTAAAAACTGTTTAGTCTCTAATGGAGATGGCACTCAGCGATTTTATATAAAAAATTGTCATACTTTTTGATGTTATAAAAATTTGTATTCAATTTGCTTCGCATAATGAAAATTTTAGAATTGTTTCATACCCTCATACCAAGAAAAAATTATAAATTTCAAACTGTTTAATGATTTTTGATTATTATGTGTTAAACTTGTGCCGCAGGAGAAAATTTTTGATAAAAAATCGCTCGAATTTTGATATTTTTTAGTATTATGAAAATTTTTACATTTTCTTAGACCATAATAATATGAAAATTTTCACACTTTTCAATAGTTTTTTGGGATTATGAAAACTTGTACTTTACTTGCGCCACAGGCGAAATTTTTTTAAAACTGTTGGGTTTTAACAAAAAAAATGTTTTATGTTTTGAATATGATTTTGATTTTTATCTATAGTTTGTGTAAAATGCGAAAATATTTTTGCTCTCCAATTGTTGCAATTTGGTTTGTCAGCTGCATTTTGGCAGTAAGCTGACACTCAAACATGTCACTGACTGCAAATTTTCGTTCCCGTAAAATCTCCCATTGAGAGAAAATATTAAAAAATCTCGATAATCTCTTTGCTGGGTAATTGTTACTGGAATTTCAAGCGAACACACCAAAATTATTTAACAAAATAACTCTTTGAATAGCACACTTCAAACATTTGTATAAAACAAAGGACAACTTTTTAAAAAACGTTATAGTTTGAAGACTTTTCTGTGCATTACATAGTTAAAGCCTCTTGCAAACAAAAAAATAATAGGTACAACTAAATTTAAATTTGACTATGTCTATGCGCAATGATGTTATCAATACAGGTAAATGTGTTCAGATAAAAATGTTGCAAAATCAAGCCAAAAGTTTGAATTGCAAAATTATGAAGTTTCCTTGTACCAATTTCATATTCAATGGTAACTCTATATATAAATTGTCTTAATATATAAGTAGTAAAAACAGAACGATAACCAAATTTTTACATTTTCACTTTTAACATTTGCATAAAATTTTAAAAGGTTCAACTAAAAGCTGTTGACATTGACCAATTATGGAATAACTTACATGGTCATCCCCAAAGGGCCGTTTTCTCAATATCCTGTTTACGCTAATACTACATTTACACTGCACCGCATTTGGAAAATTCAAATGAGTCATTTCAAACCCATTTACATTAGCTCATTTGCATTTTGTTTGACATTTTCCTTAAGGCGAAACTTCAAACGCCATGCGTTCCACAAAATTTTTTTGTTGTTGTGGCCCAAATGCGAGCAAATGTGATGAAATCAGTCATTTAGGAAATGCGATTTGTATGGGGAAATGCGACGCATTTAGATTTTTTCGCCGAAAATTACGCATTTGGTATAGTGTAAATGTAGTATAAACTTCACTATATTTGCCAATTAGACTGCCGATTAGCGTTAAGCGCCAACTACACCACACAAAATCCTTGCACAAGTCCCCAATTTATAAATTGGCGCAAATCAGAATTTTGACATACACAACACAAAAACACTGCACAAAATTTATTTCTGAGCTAGCGCAGGAAAAGAAACATGTGCTCTAATTGTATTAAAAATTAATAAGAGATGGTAACGCTTCCCCTACACAAATTTATGGTACCGAAAGCAATGTTTCATTCTCAGAAAATACAGGTAAACTGATTAATAATTACCACACGCGAAGAAAAAACCTGCGGGTATGCGTAAAAATCTAAATACTTTTGATTTTAGCACAGTTCTCTGCGCAAATAGTACAACCACGACATACACCACGCAAATCCTTTTGCAAATCAGTCATTGGCGCAAGTATATTTGTGCGGTCTTTGGCGTCTTAGCCGGACGTTGGACATTTTAATGTTGACAAACGGCCCCAATGTTGTTTTATTTAGAATTATAAGCTAAAAGTGCCATGTTAAAATATTTTTAAAATAATTAAAATTAAAACTGTGTGCAACACAGCAACACTTTTGTGCAAACATGAACCCTGTTTCATTTTTTTACGCTCCTGCACTAAACCCAAGTTTGCCGAAGTCTACGAAAACCGCACTAGCAACCTAGTATTCGGTAATGGCATCCATATTTAAGTGCCTCAGATGTAAACAATGGATTTCATTTTGATGTGCCTGTCAAACGTTTGACAGATAACATATCACACTTGTACTCATACACAATGTAGCTTACCGAGCAGTTACTCAAAAATCGATTACAGGATTTCCCCGTTTTCAGCAATTATCAGTTATCTAGATCAGCGCTCCACCTAGCCGAATTTTGAACTCTACAACTTATGTTGTCATCGTGTCCTGAACAATGTGCTAAGTTTCAGGTACCTAGGTTGGAAGGAAATCAGTTAAAATCGATGGCAAAGTTCCCAACTAGTTAAAACCCGCTCACAAGATTTCCAATTTCAAAATAGCTCGATCCATGCGCGACCTACCAAAACTTTTTGATCAAATATTGCATTTTCAATGAGCTCTGAACTATGTGACAGGTTTCGAGTAGCTAGCTCACCGTAAAGTTACTCAGGAACCGACCGC
This sequence comes from Merzomyia westermanni, assembly GCA_949987695.1. Taxonomy (NCBI): domain Eukaryota; kingdom Metazoa; phylum Arthropoda; class Insecta; order Diptera; family Tephritidae; genus Merzomyia; species Merzomyia westermanni. The sequence continues at coordinate 99,438,952 of OX465288.1, read as the reverse complement.
AAGAAAGCCCCTCCCCGTTTTTCAGCGATTTTCAGTTATCTAGATCGGCGCGAGATCTATCGGAATTTTGGAACATAGTATTGCAAGGTATTTTATTGTTCATCTATGTGTCAAGTTTCAATGTTCTAGCTTACCGTCAAGTTACTTAAAAATGAATCCCAAGATTCCACATTTAAAATAAATTTTCCTGTGTATCTCGATACGTGTGACACCAAGAGGATTTTTTCTTTTCGTTCACATTGCATTGTCACGGATTTCTGAACAGTCTAGCTCAACGGGAAGTTACCTAAAAAGACTTTTCAAAATTACGAAGGAAATGAGCGGACAAAGAAGAAAGTGGTAAAAATTGGCACTGCTCCAACAACAATCAGAACAACTATACCAACAACAATCAGAACAACTCGACCAATCAGAACAACTCGACCAAAAGTAATCTACAACTCATGTTTGTATATAGTGGAAATAATAGTATCATACTGGTCGTAAAATACCAGTTTCATAGTACTTCAAAATGAAATTAAATGTACTACTAAAATTGCAGTCTAATCATATCAGTATCATACTAGTTCGAAAAAGATAAAAACAATACTAGTCCAAATATGGGACAAGACCTATAGCAGGGATTACAACATAAACTATTTGGATTGCAAAATATAAACTATATCTTTGGAATATTTCATAAGCTGGTTGCGAATTATAATAGCATGCAATGCAAATGAAATAAACGAAAGAAATAATTGCAGCTTATGTCGCTTAAACACATACTATGAAAATTGCAGTGTGACTACTTTAATCGGTGCAACCCGAGATTTCGCAGCTACAATGTTTGTGCATTTTGAGCCTTCCGTATTCAAGGATTTTGCACAAACGACTGCTCCATACGCTTTCATAGATGCATCACAGAATCCATGTAGCTCGATTGTTGAAGGGTTGTTACAAAGAATGCGTCTTGGTATTTTTAACTGATTTAAAAGGGATAACTCTTCTGTAATCTTCTTTCATTTTTTATTATTTCATTAGAAGGTTTTTCGGTAAGATTTTCGGTTTTTGAAGTAAGATTTTTGTAGTTACTGTTACTGGAAATAATGAGACCCAACGGATAAACCAATTTTGAGATGTCTGACAAAATGTTTCTTTTCGTGATTGTGTTGTTGCATTCCCTGTTATATTTGATGCAAAATTGGTCACTGAATGGAGTCCACGTTAAACCTAAGGTCTTCACATCGTTAGATAATTTATTATTTAATTCTAAGTGATTGTCTCTGTCGTTAATGTGAATATTGTTGTTAGCAAATTTTCTTAGATTAAAACCATACTTTAGCAAAATATTTTTGATGTTTTCTTGCATTAACTTCAGCTCGTGCAGGTTGTCTCCACCAGTAATTAGATCGTCCATATAAAAATCTGTTTTAATTATCCCGCATATTTATAAATATTGGTTTTGTTCTTTTTCCGTGTAAACAATTAAAAGCTAAGTAAGGTGCAGCTGCCGTTCCATAAGTAACTGTTTTAAGAGCATATGTATTTAAGGGGTCATTTTCTTTTTCTCTCCAATAAATTAATTGGTATTTTTCATCTTCTTGTCGAATCCATATTTGTCTAAACATTTTCTCAATATCTTAAGTTAAGACATATCTATGTTTTCTATACCTTAGCTATTAAATAAATCATCTTGTAACTTGTGTGCAGTATGCATAATTGAGTTTAAAGAAATGTTCTTATTTGTTTTGCAAGAGGCGTCAAATCCTACTCTCAGTTTGGTTGTACACAATGGTGTGGTAGGTAATATTTCGTATCTAGTTGACTTATATTATTTACTTCTACCATATGTCCAAGCTTTTATAAACGTCCATGAATTGTTTGTATTGGGCCTTCAATTCATCATTACCTTTAAACCGCTTTTCCAAGGAGAAAAATCGTATTTTCGCATGAAAGGATGAATCCCCTATTCCAACATTTTTCTCTTTTAATCGGAGACGTACTATAAACTTACCATATGTGTTGAGTTCGAAACTATGTTCAAAGTGCACCTTACATGCCCTTTTTTCTGCAGCTTGTCCAACATCTTGCTAGCTGATCCATATACAGGGTGTTTTTTTTACAGGTTTGTTTTTCGAATAGAGATAAAACTGGCATTTTGTGGTCAAATCTGGCAATTCTAATGTCATTTATATTCAGTTTGGTTTGCCATTTCATCATGAACAGGTTGACAAAAGAACAACGCTTGCAAATCGTGCAAATTTATTTCGAAAATAATGGTTCAGTTCGCGAAGTTTACCGTGAGCTCCGTCCATTTTATGGTCGACATAATCGTCCATCAGAGCAATTAATTCGGTTAACCATGGATCGTTTTCGCACTACGTTTACTCTATGTGATAATACGCATCCGCAGAGACGTCGAACAGTGCGCACCGAAGAAACAATTGCCGCTGTAGAGCAAAGTGTTGAAGAGGACCCGAATGAATCGATTCGCCACCGTGCACAGCAATTGGAGCTTTGTCCATCAACTTTATGGAAGATTTTGCGGAAAGATCTTGGCTTGCGACCTTACAAGATCCAGCTTGTGCAAGAATTAAAGCCGCGAGACCATGCAATGCGTCGTGATTTTGGTGTATGGGCCGAAAATGAGATTGATTTCGATGCTGATTTTCATCGCAAAATTTTGTTCAGTGATGAGGCTCATTTTTGGTTGAATGGCTACGTCAACAAGCAAAATTGCCGCATTTGGAGTGAAGAGAATCCACATGAGACCCTTGAAACGCCATTACATCCATAAAAACTGACTGTTTGGTGTGCTCTATGGGCTGGTGGAGTCATTGGGCCATACTTCTTCCGCAATAATGCTGGAGAGGCAGCTACCGTTAATGGAGACCGGTATAGAGCCATGATAACCGACTATTTTGTTCCCGAATTGGATGGCATGAATGTGGATGAGTTGTGGTTCCAACAAGACGGCGCTACATGCCACACAGCGCACGTCACAATCGATTTATTGAAGGAAACATTCGATGAGCGCATAATTTCGCGGAATGGACCTGTCAATTGGCCACCAAGGTCGTGTGATTTGACACCATTGGATTATTTTCTTTGGGGATATGTGAAGTCGCTCGTCTACACCAACAAACCAGAAACGTTAGGGGAATTGGAAGCCAACATTCGTGGCGTTATTGCCGACATACGGCCCCATATGCTCGAAAAAGTGGTTGAAAATTGGACCTGTAGAATTGGCTTTATTCGAGCCAGCCGCGGCGGCCACATGCCCGAAATCATATTTAAACGTTAATGGCATAAAATTATCCTTCCAATAAAGCCAAATTGATGGACCTTAAAACGATTTTCTTGTGTTTTATTTCAATTCGAAGTTCTATACCCCTAAAAAAAACACCCTTTATTAGCCATGAAAGACACTATTTTGGAAACGATAGTTTTCATTTCCAACCTTAATTTTTTCTTTCTTAAATAAATCAAAGAATATGTCAGCACCTATGAGCATGTCTATTTTACCTGGAGTACGAAATGACGGTTCTGCAAGATGAATACTACTTGGAATTTTTGATAAATTTATAGATTCTGAGGGAACCTGTGAAACTATATTTTGTACCACAAGTGTCTCAATATCCGTTACAAAATTATCAATTAAGGATTTTATTTGCAAGTTAATCCTTTCATTTACATTCGTTTTATTTTGCCCCATGCGTTATAAACTTGTGAACCATTATCGAGTAAAGCTCGTGGTCTAAAGACTTTTTTATTACGCTTTAATGCCAATAATGTCAGTGGTAAGTAAACAATATTTGTTACTGGTGTCATCTGCTTTGGATTTTACAATCACACTTTTTGCTTTGGATTGATTTTCTTTTTCCTTGTGAAGCATAAGGTGATGATTACCATTACAACTTTTACAATTAATACTCTTGCACTCCTTAACTCTGGGCCCTGTCTTACTACATAATTTGTTTTGCAGTATTTAGTCCCACCTTTCTTGAGTATTAAGTGCCCTAAATTTTTGGAAGTACAAAATAGGATGGGAGAAGTAGCATCCCCGTACGCAACTTTTTAGCAATTTTTGCGGTTTAGGTGATAGCACCGAACCTTGTGCTGATTCCAAAGCATTTGCTTCGGGATTTAGAAATTTCTCTAATGAATCTAGATGTGGTATTTCTTTAGAATTCGTTAAGGAATTCTCATACCTCATTATTGTCCAACTTTTGTACAAGTATATAACATAATAAGGCTTGTTACATTTTTTCATGGGACAAACTGAGAGTTCCTAAAGCTTGTGTTCTTCCACTTTTCCTTGAATAACTGCACACTAGAAACAGCCTCAGTTACCACAGGTACATCTAAAAAAATGTTTAAATACGTGTTTGCCAGTAATCTCTTACTTGTATACTCTTCTTTAACCAGATTCCAGGCTACACCGAAATTTGTTGAAGCTGATGTCAAATTTGCAATACAACCTGCTGCTGAACCTTTCAGCTTTATTTTCAAGATACACATTTTATATGTATTAGAAACATTTTTGGCGACTACTAATTGTTCGAATAATTCTCTGAACATTTGCCAATTTGCATAGTAGCAAATATTGAGCACTTGAACTTTGATTTTTGTTTTTTTCTTGCTAATTGATTGAAATTGTCATTTAATTCAGAGAATTTATCAGTCAGCTGGTTTTCTTCAAACTGATCCAGAAGTTCTAATCCGACATCTTTCGTTTTTCCAGAGTTTTATCTGTGTTTTTTAACGAACACTCACTTAATCCACAGGCCTCAACCTTTTTTACTAAACCGTTAAGTAGAAATTGAAGTCTGCGCACAAGCTAGGCTTGCATTCTTTTGCCCTTTTTTTCGAGGAATTTTCCAGGAACGTCGTCTTTTATGTACTCCGTTTTTTTTTTGTTTTAGAATCTTTCACTAGCTCCAGGTGGGCGCTGCTGAATGAATTCCACAACTCATCCAGACTATCCCGAAGCTTTGAACTCTACTCTTAAGGTCACCGCCATGGGCTTGAAGTGAAGGTTTTGGATTTCTTCTGCTAACTTTATTTGCTGCTCCATTTTTGTTTAGAAGACACTCGCGGAGGGGAAAAAGAATTTTTTTATTGAAAAATGTATTTATTAGGATTAATTTATTTCACATTTGTAACAAGTCTATTTTTCAATTCACTCAAATTATATTATTACTAACATAAGTCGCTAATGTATTTTGCTAATGGGTAATTCAACCATACATAACATCTCTGTAATTTGTCAGCTGTTCAGATAACCAGCCTACCACCTTTTATAACATTTCTGTATATGTATACTTTCGTGCTATTTGACAACTCTGTGTAAATTATTCAATTATTATCGCATATATTCGTTTTGATGTTCGTTTCTCAAATCAATTGGCTACGAGCGTGCAACGGGTAAGGTACTCTCCCGATATTGCTTTGGACATTATTTTACTTGGAAGCAAAATCAAAGCTTACGTGTGTTGGTGTGTGTAACGTACTTGTACGATACTGCTTTGCAGTGCCTTGCATACAACCAACATATGTAGTACGAATAACATTGAGCGATTATACTCCGACATTGAATGTAACCAATAATTATAAATAAAATCGTCTTCAACTAGCTGTCGAATCTACGTATGAATTATTTCCTTAGATCAACAATCAACAGTAAGCTTTCATTGGTGCCCAAATTAGAGGCCAGCAGTTCAGAAGACGACGTAACAGAAGATGAACAAAAAATGGCTACATTTTCGCAGGAGCAGTTTTCTCAAATTTTTGTGGCAATCGCTGGTGGATAGGTTTAAAAGACACTGTTTCAGTTTTTAAAGATGCGGTTGAGCTTATACGCAAAACGTTTTCACCTGCAATGCCGGACTGGAAAATTTATTTAAATATTTTTGACACTAAGCAGCAGCAGCGCGAACCGACAGATAGTTTCATCTGCAAGCAGCGGTTACTGTTTTCGCAATTGACGGATACCCTCACCGAAGCAGTACAACTAAATATGGTTTACGGCCTCTTGTCTATGAAGATTAGAGAGCGCGTGAGCCGTGATAAATTTTCAAGTTTTGATCAATTAATATCATGCTGTCGTGATGCTGAAATGTTTTTAGCTGAAGTCAAGCAGCTTACAATATCAACTTTCGACAAAAGCAAATCTGCAGACGGACAAAAAAGGTGCTGGTTTTGTAGATTGCGTGGCCATACTGTAGATGTTTGTTTTAAAAAGAAAAAAGAGCAACAGTCGCAGCCGGCCCAACAAAAGAAACAACAACAACAAACCAATAACGCAGGCGTATGTGCAGGCTCGTCCAAACGCACAGCCACGTTTGCATGCTATGGTTGTGGTGCGCCAGGCGTATACCGCGCAAATTGCGCGAATTGCTCTGGGCATAGCAAGGAAAGTCCCCAACCCTTGTCTTTCAACTCTGTTGACACCATTTCCGTTGGCAGGTCTATTCCAGCCGTATACATGATTATGTTCGACCTACAGGGTGAAGCTCTGTTCGACACAGGAGCCAAAACAAGCGTTGCGAGTTCCAGTTTAAAGAGTCTTTTGACCAGTAAGGGGTGCGTATTCCAGGAAGTCGTAGCAGACGTTTCTTTGGCAGATGGCAGTACCACCACTCAAAGAGTACAATCCACGATTTGCGATGTTACTATAGGTAATGGGGTGGGGAAAATCCGATTGATATCTTTAGCAAATGCGACAGGTAACAGAGGGCTTATCGGATCAGATTTTTTGGAGCAATCCGGTATCGTCCTAAATCTAGCTCAACGATTTTGGTATTTTGAGGATGAACCTAAAGGAAAGTATGACTTTGTTAAGCCTAGCGATTACACACAAATCTTCGCTATGGATGTCGTTGGTGAACAACTCAAAGACAATCAGCTGTCTCCTTCCAAAATATTACGAGAGTAATCAAACTTCTGAAAACGGGCCAATGCGGCCAAGATAAACGTAAACGATGTAAAATGTGCAGAAACATGTCCAGAGACGAACTATGGACCAAGCGTAAAAGGAAATCATACACACGGCAATGATTACTCACCACACTCGGTGCATAATATTTTTAGAAACGCATTACCGGTAGGAGTTATAACGCAAGAAAATAATTCACGGTTGTTTGCACCACCGATGAAAATTAAGAAACCATTAGAAGATTATGACAAGTTTATTGCAGAGAACTTCCTTCCCTTAAACATGGTCAAAATCGAAGAGAAACATGGTCAAGGGTACAGTTTAGCACCAGATCAGAAAGCAGAGTTGAGTTCAAAAAAACTCTGACATATTCGAAGAGCCAATTTCGACAACATCGATGGCCATACACTATTTTGGAAACGATAGTTTTCATTTCCAACCTTAATTTTTTCTTTCTTAAATAAATCAAAGAATACTCGTATGTCAGCACCTATGAGCATGTCTATTTTACCTGGAGTACGAAATGACGGATCTGCAAGATGAATACTACTTGGAATTTTTGATAAATCAATAGATTCTGAGGGAACCTGTGAAACTATATTTTGTACCACAAGTGTCTCAATATCCGTTACAAAATTATCAATTAAGGATTTTATTTGCAAGTCAATCCTCTCATTTACATTCGTTTTATTTTGCCCCATGCCTTCAATAATAAGTGACTCTGCGGTTGAAATAAGGTTAAGTTTATTTCTGAGTTCTGTTATAAAATCCACTTGTGAACCATTATCGAGTAAAGCTCGTGCTCTAAAGACTTTTTTATTACCCGCTTTAATGCCAATAATGTCAGTGGTAAGTAAACAATATTTGTTACTGGTGGCATCTGCTTTGGATTTTACAATCACACTTTTTGCTTTGGATTGATTTTCTTTTTCCTTGTGAAGCATAAGGTGGCGATTACCATTACAACTTTTACAATTAATACTCTTGCACTCCTTAACTCTGTGCCCTGTCTTACTACATAATTTGTTTTGCAGTATTTAGTCCCACCTTTCTTGAGTATTAAGTGCCCTAAATTTTTGGAAGTAAAAAATAGAATGGGAGAAGTAGCATCCCCGTACGCACCTTTTTAGCAATTTTTGCGGTTTAGGTGATAGCACCGAACCTTGTGCTGATTCCAGAGCATTTGCTTCGTGATTTAGAAATTTCTCTAATGAATCTAGTTGTGATATTTCTTTAGAATTCGTTAAGGAATTCTCAACATCGATGGCCATACACCGAATTGATACCGGCGAGCATTGTCCAATCGCCTTACCACCGTACCGCATATCACCAAAGCGCAAGGAAGAGTTGACGCAAGAGGTCGGTAAAATGTCTGCTTCCAACATTCATTGTTGAATGCGAATCACCTTGGGCAGCTCCAGTAGTAATGGTTCCGAAAAAGACAGGTGGAATACGCATCTGCATCGACTATCGGCAGTTAAACGCTGTTGCCAAATCAGATCGATATCCATTGCCTCGGATCGACGATTTGCTACACGCAGCCAAGGCCACAAAGTTCATGTCTACTTTAGACTTACAGTCAGGATACTGGCAGATTGGTGTTGAAAAGAAGGATCAGGATAAAACTGCTTTCGTTACGCCTTTCGGAATATACAAATTCACGAGAATGCCTTTCAGGCTACGAAATGCTCCAGCAACGTTCCAGCGGTTAATAGATCGGCTTAAAATATCATTACATAGTTTGGTCTTATTTGCATATTTAGATGACATAATTTTATGTTCACAAAGTTTTGCAGAGCACATCCCAGAACTAAAGAGGTTGTTCGATCGTCTACGAGAGTTTAACTTGAAGGCAAACATCGATAAATGTAGGTTTGCTTGCAACGAGGTAAAGTATTTGGGACACATATTGACTCCCAATGGTATCATGGTCGATCCACAGAAAATTACGTCCATTGTAGCACGAAATCCTCCAAAGAACGTCAAGGAGTTGATTTCATTCCTTCAAACATGTTCATGGTACAGGTGGTTTGTACCAAAGTTTGCGGATATCGCAAAACCACTCTCGCAACTTACAAAGAAGAACGCTTCTTGGACTTGGAAAGAGCAACAACAAAGAGCCTACGACGATTTAAAGCAATTATTGAGGACCCCACTTATTTTGAAGCAGGTCGATGGAAGCCTACCTTTTACATTAAAAACAGATGCTAGTGGATATGCATAAGGGGCAGTTTTAATCCAGGGGGAAAGTCCGGATGTGCACCCTATCGAATACGCGAGCAGGCTACTATCAAAAGCGGAACAAAACTACTCCACAATCGAACGAGAAGCCTTAGCCATCGTGTGGGCAGTACAAAAGTATCGAGGATATAGCGAAGGATCCGAGGTAACTCTGATTACGGATCATCAGCCATTGAAGTGGTTGATGACACTAAAATCTCGGACAGGACGCCTAGCCCGCTGGGCATTGATTCTACAGCCCTACAATATTAGTATCGAATATAGACCAGGAAAGACAAATGTAGTGGCACACATATTATCAAGGCCACCTTGTGACGAAACACATCACGACAAAGAAGCTTGTCACATATGCACATTTGATGTTGAACTCCCGCGACGAGCAGCAGAGGAGATCCGAGAAAGCCAACTTAGTGATTCAGAGTTGAAAAAAATCATTAGAAGCTTCGAAGGAAAGAGTGACGATGCTGTATATTGGACAAAGAGAGGGTATACAATGAACGATGGAGTACGCTATTGCTACCACGACGAAGGCAATGAGGATGCGCAATTAGTTATACCAAAGAACGAACGCGCAGCGATACTGGACCAGCACCATAATAAAGACGATAACTTCGCGCTATTATTGGCCTGGTATCAGAAAAGAAATCGAAAACCACGTAAAGAGCTGCATAGAATGTCAACGCTACAAGGCAACAAATTTGAAACCAATGGGTTTGTATCAGACTGTATCGAGTAAACAACGGTTTGAGACAATTGCCATTGATTTGTTTGGACCACTTCCTCAGGACTCCGATGGGTTACAATGGATATTGATCGTAGAAGATGTTGCCAGTCATTGGGTGGAATTGTTTGCTCTGGCCAACGCTACAGCTGAAAAATGTGCAAAAACATTAATTGATGAAATATTCCTACGCTATGGAATACCGAAAAATTCATCAGCGACAACGGAGTCCAATTCGTGTCTGCAGTAATGCAAAAGGTTGTTTTTTGCCTAAACATTGAACCCGTTTTTACGCCCGTCTACCATCCACAAGCTAATCCTGTAGAGCGGAAAAATCGAGATTTGAAGACACAACTGGCAATATTGGTTGGAAATCAGCATCGCAGTTGGGCGGAAAAGTTATCAGCCATACGTTTTGCCATTAACACTACTCGTTGTCAAAGCACTAATTACACCGCGGCATACCTTACATTTGGCCGTGAGTTGAGAACTCTTGATGACGTACAACACGGCTTGAGGCAGTAGTGCAATTCGAAAACTTTGCTGCCGAAATAACGCCATATCTTACCACTCTCGCTGAAGTATTTGCCCCTGCGAAGGAAAGCGAAGAGAAACAACATAACGCAAATAAAAGTTTATCTAATCCACATCGACGCAACCAAGAAGGCATAGACATTGGTTCAAAGGTTTTGGTTACGACACACAAATTAAGTAACGCTGCAAAAGGCGTGACATCAAAATTCTTGCCTAAACGTGATGGGCCTTATATAATCATCGAAAAGAAGGGAAATACGGCATACGTAATCGCACATGAAGACAATCTTCCACTACCATTATGCACTTACCATGTTTCATCACTAACTCCTTATACAAGTACTACTAATGTAAACGATAAACCAATGAACATAATCCGTAGAAGACGTCCACGTAAGACCACTCAGTAGGATGCAATATCGGGGTGATGTCAGCATTCTAGGGGGAGACTTTAACAGGGATATTTTTCAATTCACTCTAATTATATTATTAGTAACATAAGTCGCTAATGTATTTTGCTAATGGGTAATTCAACCATACATAACATCTCTGTAATTTGTCAGCTGTTCAGATAACCAGCCTACTACCTTTTATAACATTGCTGTATATGTATACTTTCGTGCTATTTGACAACTCTGTGTAAATTATTCAATTATTATCGCATAGATTCGTTTTGCTGTTGGTTTCTCAAATCAATTGGCTGCGAGCGTGCAACGGGTAAGGTACTCGCCCGATATTGCTTTGGACATTATTTTACTTAGAAGCAAAATCAAAGCTTACGTGTGTTGGTGTGTGTAACGTACTTGTACGATACTGCTTTGGACAGTGCCTTGCATACAACCAACATATGTAGTACGAATAATAGTCCAATTACCCACCGCCGCACGTACGTAGTACGTGTCAGCTGACACGACCTGTCTTATGAGAGTGCCATTTAAACGAACACTCACCGACGTTCAATTTTTCCGTATACGTAGAACGTAGTGTAGAAATCAAAGAAATTTTGATTTTTTCCGTAAGAACGTGTCAGCTGATTGCTCTATCATATGCAGAGTTGCCTATTTATACATGTGTGTGCTGGTTGTGGATCGTTTGCAGTTGCTTTAGAAAAATACCTAAAAATACCTTTTAAATTTTCGTAATAATGTTGAAATAACCCGAAATTATGATATTAAGTTGTTGCTTTTAAATAAATTGACTGGCTGTAATTATTTAATATTAGTTTCGGACACTCATAAAATGAAAAATAATTGTTTCAAAAGTACACGTTTGAGTTAGCATGCATGAAAACTGGTCAATGGCAACATTGTATAGAATATAAACATTAGAAATGGCTGATTTCTCCGTTGGCGCCACGGGCATAAGATTCTCTCAAACGTACGTACGTGCGGGATGCGTAACCGTACGTTACACACGTCGGTGGGTAATTGGACTATAACATTGAGCGATGATACTACGACATTGAATGTAACCAATAATTATAAATAAAATCGTCTTCAACTAGCTGTCGAATCTACGTATGAGCTATTTCCTTCGATCAACAATCAACAGTAAGGTTTCATTGGTGCCCAACTTAGAGGCCAGCAGTTCAGAAGACGACGAAACAGAAGAAGAACAAAAAATGGCTACATTTTCGCAGGAGCAGTTTTCTCAAATTTTTGTGGCAATGGCTGGTGGCAATAAATGCGGTTCGTTCACAAAATGCACAGCACGTTTCCGCGGGCATCGTGACCTGTCGGCAGTAGAGGAGTTCGTCTCGGCTATCACCGTGTATAAAGATATCGAAAAAATATCTGATGCAGATGCTTTGGGTGGACTGCCACTCTTACTTGAGGACTATGCAGCAACATGGTGGATAGGTTTAAAACACACTGTTTCAGTTTTTAAAGATGCGGTTGAGCTTATACGCAAAACGTTTTCACCTGCAATCCCGGACTGGAAAATTTATTTAAATATTTTTGACACTAAGCAGCAGCAGCGTGAACCGACAGATAGTTTCATCTGCAAGCAGCGGTTACTGTTTTCGCAATTGACGGATACCCTCACCGAAGCAGTACAACTAAATATGGTTTACGGCCTCTTGTCTATGAAGATTAGAGAGCGCGTGAGCCGTGATAAATTTTCAAGTTTTGATCAATTAATATCATGCTGTCGTGATGCTGAGATGTTTTTAGCTGAAGTCAAGCAGCTTACAATATCAACTTTCGACAAAAGCGAATCTGCAGACGGACAAAAAAGGTGCTCGTTTTGTAGATTGCGTGGCCATACTGTAGATGTTTGTTTTAAAAAGAAAAAAGAGCAACAGTCGCAGCCGGCCCAACAAAAGAAACAACAACAACAAACCAATAACGCAGGCTCGTCAAAACGCACAGCCACGTTTGCATGCTATGGTTGTGGTGCGCCAGGCGTATACCGCGCAAATTGCCCGAATTGCTCTGGGCATAGCAAGGAAAGTCCCCAACCCTTGTCTTTCAACTCTGTTGACACCATTTCCGTTGGCAGGTCTATTCCAGCCGTATACATGATTATGTTCGACCTACAGGGTGAAGCTCTGTTCGATACAGGAGCCAAAACAAGCGTTGCGAGTTCCAGTTTAAAGAGTCTTTTGACCAGTAAGGGGTGCGTATACCAGGAAGTCGTAGCAGACGTTTCTTTGGCAGATGGCAGTACCACCACTCAAAGAGTACAATCCACGATTTGCGATGTTACTATAGGTAATGGGGTGGGGAAAATCCGATTGATATCTTTAGCAAATGCGACAGGTAACAGAACGCTTATCGGATCAGATTTTTTGGAGCAATCGGGTATCGTCCTAAATCTAGCTCAACGATTTTGGTATTTTGAGGATGAACCTAAAGTAAAGTATGACTTTGTTAAGCCTAGCGATTACACACAAATCTTCGCTATGGATGTCGTTGGTGAACAACTCAAAGACAATCAGCTGTCTCCTTCCAAAATATTACGAGAGTAATCAAACTTTTTAAAACGGGCCAATGCGGCCAAGATAAACGTAAACGATGTAAAATGTGCAGAAACATGTCCAGAGACGAACTATGGACCAAGTGTACAAGGAAATCATACACGCGGCAATGATTACTCACCACACCATAATATTTTTAGAAACGCATTACCGGTAGGAGTTATCTATCTATCTATGGCGCGATATACAACAGGTATATCATCATAAACCTCCTAAGAGATTTTTGCGCCAAGCTTCTCTTCCAATTTGTGGTGTGCCGATTTGAATTTTCCCTACAAATTGGTGGGACCTACAGTTTTTTGCCGACTCCGAACGGCATCTACAAAGGAGACGAATTTTTTGCTGAGAAGCCTGTCATGGCAGAAATACACTCGGAGAGTTTGCCAAACCACTGCCGAGGGGCGACCCCGTTTTGAAAAACTTTTTTCAAATCACTTTTGATGTTACCTGTACCGGTAGGAGTTATAACGCAAGAAAATAATTCACGGCTGTTTGCACCACCGATGAAAATTAAGAAACCATTAGAAGATTATGACAAGTTAATTGCAAAGAACTTCCTTCCCTTAAACATGGTCAAAATCGAAGAGAAACATGGTCAAGGGTACAGTTTAGCACCAGATCAGAAAGCAGAGTTGAGTTCAAAAAAACTCTGACATATTCGAAGAGCCAATTTCGACAACATCGATGGCCATACACTATTTTGGAAACGATAGTTTTCATTTCCAACCTTAATTTTTTCTTTCTTAAATAAATCAAAGAATACTCGTATGTCAGCACCTATGAGCATGTCTATTTTACCTGGAGTACGAAATGACGGATCTGCAAGATGAATACTACTTGGAATTTTTGATAAATTAATAGATTCTGAGGGAACCTGTGAAACTATATTTTGTACCACAAGTGTCTCAATATCCGTTACATTATCAATTAAGGATTTTATTTGCAAGTCAATCCTCTCATTTACATTCGTTTTATTTTGCCCCATGCCTTCAATAATAAGTGACTCTTCGGTTGAAATAAGGTTAAGCTTATTTCTGAGTTCTGTTATAAAATCCACTTGTGAACCATTATCGAGTAAAGCTCGTGCTCTAAAGACTTTTTATTACCCGCTTAAATGCCAATAATGTCAGTGGTAAGTAAACAATATTTGTTACTGGTGGCATCTGCTTTGGATTTTACAATCACACTTTTTGCTTTGGATTGATTTTCTTTTTCCTTGTGAAGCATAAGGTGACGATTACCATTACAACTTTTACAATTAATACTCTTGCACTCCTTAACTCTGTGCCCTGTCTTACTACATAATTTGTTTTGCAGTATTTAGTCCCACCTTTCTTGAGTATAAAGTATTTGGGACACATATTGACTCCCAATGGTATCATGGTCGATCCACAGAAAATTACGTCCATTGTAGCACGAAATCCTCCAAAGAACGTCAAGGAGTTGATTTCATTCCTTCAAACATGTTCATGGTACAGGTGGTTTGTACCAAAGTTTGCGGATATCGCAAAACCACTCTCGCAACTTACAAAGAAGAACGCTTCTTGGACTTGGAAAGAGCAACAACAAAGAGCCTTCGACGATTTAAAGCAATTATTGAGGACCCCACTTATTTTGAAGCATTTCGATGAAAGACTCCCTTTTACATTAAAAACAGATGCTAGTGGATATGCATGAGGGGCAGTTTTAATCCAGGGAGAAAGTCCGGATGTGCACCCTATCGAATACGCGAGCAGGCTACTATCAAAAGCGGAACAAAACTACTCCACAATCGAACGAGAAGCCTTAGCCATCGTGTGGGCAGTACAAAAGTATCGAGGATATAGCGAAGGATCCGAGGTAACTCTGATTACGGATCATCAGCCATTGAAGTGGTTGATGACACTAAAATCTCCGACAGGACGCCTAGCCCGCTGGGCATTGATTCTACAGCCCTACAATATTAGTATCGAATATAGACCAGGAAAGACAAATGTAGTGGCACACATGTTATCAAGGCCACCTTGTGACGAAACACATCACGACAAAGAAGCTTGTCACATATGCACATTTGATGTTGAACTCCCGCGACGAGCAGCAGAGGAGATCCGAGAAAGCCAACTTAGTGATTCAGAGTTGAAAAAAATCATTAGAAGCTTCGAAGGAAAGAGTGACGATGCTGTATATTGGACAAAGAGAGGGTATACAATGAACGATGGAGTACGCTATTGCTACCACGACGAAGGCAATGAGGATGCGCAATTAGTTATACCAAAGAACGAACGCGCAGCGATACTGGACCAGCACCATAATAAAGACACGGCTGGTCATTATGGAATTGATCGAACGGCCTATAAGATAACTTCGCGCTATTATTGGCCTGGTATCAGAAAAGACATCGAAAACCACGTAAAGAGCTGCATAGACTGTCAACGCTACAAGGCAACAAATTTGAAACCAATGGGTTTGTATCAGACTGTATCGAGTAAACAACGGTTTGAGACAATTGCCATTGATTTGTTTGGACCACTTCCTCAGGACTCCGATGGGTTACAATGGATATTGATCGTAGAAGATGTTGCCAGTCGTTGGGTGGAATTGTTTGCTCTGGCCAACGCTACAGCTGAAAAATGTGCAAAAACATTAATTGATGAAATATTCCTACGCTATGGAATACCGAAAAATTCATCAGCGACAACGGAGTCCAATTCGTGTCTGCAGTAATGCAAAAGGTTGTTTTTTGCCTAAACATTGAACCCGTTTTTACGCCCGTCTACCATCCACAAGCTAATCCTGTAGAGCGGAAAAATCGAGATTTGAAGACACAACTGGCAATATTGGTTGGAAATCAGCATCGCAGTTGGGCGGAAAAGTTATCAGCCATACGTTTTGCCATTAACACTACTCGTTGTCAAAGCACTAATTACACCGCGGCATACCTTACATTTGGCCGTGAGTTGAGAACTCTTGATGACGTACAACACGACAACGCCATATCTTACCACTCTCGCTGAAGTATTTGCCCCTGCGAAGGAAAGCGAAGAGAAACAACATAACGCAAATAAAAGTTTATCTAATCCACATCGACGCAACCAAGAAGGCATAGACATTGGTTCAAAGGTTTTGGTTACGACACACAAACTAAGTAACGCTGCAAAAGGCGTGATATCAAAATTCTTGCCTAAACGTGATGGGCCTTATATAATCATCGAAAAGAAGGGAAATACGGCATACGTAATCGCACATGAAGACAATCTTCCACTACCATTAGGCACTTACCATGTTTCATCACTAACTCCGTATACAAGTACTACTAATGTAAACGATAAACCAATGAACATAATCCGTAGAAGAGGACGTCCACGTAAGACCACTCAGTAGGATGCATCATGGGGTGATGTCAGCATCCTAGGGGGAGACTTAAACAAGGCTATTTTTCAATTCACTCTAATTATATTATTACTAACATAAGTCGCTAATGTATTTTGCTAATGGGTAATTACACCATAATAATGGGTAATCATACCATACATAACATCTCTGTAATTTGTCAGCTGTTCAGATAACCAGCCTACTACATTTTATAACATTGCTGTATATGTATACTTTCGTGCTATTTGACAACTCTGTGTAAATTATTCAATTATTATCGCATCATGATTTAATGATTTATATGGTTGACGCGAACGGCCAACAACACGAAATTACCGTTTGACGTCGGTGAATTCTTATGTCAAAATGCACATGTGAGAGGGAACGCGCAAAAACGATTCGCCTATTTTCTAAGCTTTTGACATAAGGTGTGGATGAGGAAGAAGAAGACGCTATGTCAGTTGAAGCGACCATATAAATTATTTGATCATGTTATCGCATAGATTCGTTTTGCTGCTTGTTTCTCAAATCAATTAAACCCGATCACATTCAAGACGGCGACTGCAAAGCGCTATCTGTCATATTATTTGTACACACGTTCTTATGTAAAGCATTGTTTTAAGCGCGTCATAGCTACATGGCTACAAACCACGAATGCCGCTGTCGCCAGATTAAATCTATTTCTATTTTTACAAGCGATAATTCACACCTGTCGCTGCTGCTTTCATTGTAATCAAGTAGCCAATGCTTGACTACAGTTGTCGCATAAATTTGTTTTATTATAGCTGTGGTTCGTAGCCACCGTATTCAATGTGTTCAGCCCTAATGGCTGCGAGCGTGCAACGGGCAAGGTACTCGCCCGATATTGCTTTGGACATTATTTTACTTAGAAGCAAAATCAAAGCTTACGTGTGTTGGTGTGTGTAACGTACTTGTACGATACTGCTTTGGACAGTGCCTTGCATACAACCAACATATGTAGTACGAATAACATTGAGCGATGATACTACGACATTGAATGTAACCAATTATTATAAATAAAATCGTCTTCAACTAGCTGTCGAATCTACGTATGAATTATTTCCTTCGATCAACAATCAACAATAAGGTTTCACATTATAAAAAATTTCACTCTTTACTATTTATGAAAATTTTTTACGCGATTTTGTTCGCACTAGGGGTTACCAAAATGTTAAGGCACATTCAATTGTTGTAGAAAAACTCAACTCCAATTTCCTGGAGCGCCTTTATTTCTACTAATTTTCCTTAATCTAACTATAGTATGTAGAACGCATGTACACATATGTATATCTTAACCCTAGGTAAACCCAACAGCGTAGATGACACATGTATGTGAAATCTATCACTTAAAGTATTCAATATTTATTTACATAAATTTTATGTGCCCTAGTGAAAGGTAACATTATACGTACTCAAGTGTGTTTTATCCAGAGCTGAGGAGGTTAGGATTACGATTACATTTTGATTAATTATGATTACGATTACTGTAATTGTAATAATAAAAATTTTACAATTACGATTACTGTAATCGTAATCCAAAATTTGCATGATTACGATTACTGTAATTGTAATTATAAAAACTTTACGATTACGATTACTGTAATTTTAATCCTAAAAAATGTAAGGATTACAATTACTGTAATCGTAATCGTTAATTTTATGATTACGATTGCAGTAATCGTAGTCGTAAAGTTTTAATGATTACAATTACAATAATCGTAATTGAAATGTAATCGTAATCCTAACTTCCCCAGCTCTGGTCTTATCTAACTGAAAACCACACTTGAGCCCCATCGTTATTGTCCTAGGCAGACAAACACAAAAGTGCGATCATACTGGTAGTAAAATATCAGTCTCATAGTAGTTCAAAATGGAAGGAAATGTACTAGTAAAATTGCAGTCTAATCATACCAGTATCATACTAGTTCGAAAAAGATAAACGAATACTAGTCCAAATGTGGACCACAACCTCTAGCAGGGATTAAAATAAGAATATGGGCTCTTCAATATATCATTTTAATTGTGCATCATTTCCGCTGTGAAAACCCCGATTTGGGATTGCAAAACATAAACTATATCTCTGGAATATTTTATAAGCTGGTTGCGAATTACAATAGAATGCAGTGCAAATGAAACAAACGAAAGAAATAACTACAGCTTATGTCGCTTAAACATATACTATGAAAATTGTATTGACTAGTATGATTTCAACCAGAAAATTATAGTTGTATTCTAGTATCGACTAGACTTTTTCTGAGCAGTATGATTATAACCAGAAAATTATAGTTGCATACTAGTATGTTTACTGTCTAGATTGATGTTTCACTGCAGGGCATAATTTTTTTTTTTTTTCAGGGGAGAAAGCATCGAAAGCCTTACAGTCAGTGTGGGACTATAACCGGCACTAAAACTCCTGACGTCTTGTACGATCCCCCCGGTACTACCGCTAAGTATTCCGTCGGGAGGTGGTTTGAGCACTAGTCTGAACGTCGGTTGGTCAGCGTTACTGTACTTTAATTTCAGCTTAGCTGGGGATCTTTTGTTAGATTTTTTTCATTCATTCTTCTTGTGTGGAAGAAAGTCGTTTCTGGTCAGCAACCAAAAGTGTATAAATGTAGCCTCGTAGACATGTAATCAATCGACTACATCCGCTCTTTTCATGTGGTTAGTTCATCTGCAGCTAGACAGATGAAATGGCCGTGTAAGCTACTACTCATGAAATACTAGTTTGTATATAGTGGAAATATACTAGTATCATACTGGTCGTAAAATACGACTTTCATAGCAGTTCAAAATGGAAGGAAATGTACTAGTAAAATTGCAGTCTAATCATACCAGTATCATACTAGATCGAAAAAGATAAAAGAATACTAGTCCAAATGTTGACCAACACCATTAGCTGGGATTAAAATAAGAAAATGAACTTATCAATACATTATTTTAATTTTCGTCATTTCCGCTGTGAAAAACACCGATTTGGAATTGAAAAACATAAACTATGTTTATTTATTTATTTATTTATTTTAAGTCGAAACTAAAGAAAGCGGTCGACTATTGAAAATATAAAACATGGTATTACAAACAGAATATAATATTAATTATTCAAAACATACAAAAGTATAAAATACAAGACAGAGGATAGCATAAATCTAGTTATTATATTATTTGTGTGCTTCTAACTGGAAGGTTGGAGAGGCCATGCCACCAATTCACCCTCTCCTTCAGTCGATTCATTAATTTAAGGCTGTGCATAGAATTCCCAAATGACCATCTGGATAAATGAAGAGGCCGTGTCTCCAATCCACCCTCTCAATCCGTCGATTTATACGTTTAAGGTTGCGTGTAGAAATCTTAAGGACTAACTGGATGGTTGAAGAGGCCGTGTCTCCAATGCACCCTTTCATTCGGTCGAATTATTCGTTTAAGGTTGCGTGTAGAACTCTGAAGGACAAACTGGGCGGTTGGACAGGCCGTGTATCCAATCCATCTTCCCATTCGATCGACATATTCATTAAAGATATGTGTAGAAGTCTGAAGGACTAACTGGACCGCCCTCACATTCGGTCGATTTATTTGTTTAAGGTTGTGCGTTGAGATCTGAAGGATTGAATGGATGGTTGGAGAGGCCGTGCCTCCAATCGACCCTCTCATTTATCGATTCACTAGATCGATTTAATAACTTGGAAGTGATGAACTTTTATGTAAGAGAAGCGGATGAGCGGTGAACCCTATTTTGTTCATCAGCTGGCAGTTAGACATGCAAGTATTGCATTAGATAAAGAGGCAAAAGAACATTCAAAGCTGATACAGCTATATAAGTTGTTGTAGGATAAACACCAGACATTCAGCGGACGTTTTTGGCAAAGTTTTGACTATAAATGGGTAATTGAAGCGAAACTGGGTAGGCTAACAAGATCAGATGAATCAGTTTGGCCAATAATCAGCTTATGGAAGAACATTATGCCCAGCAAGATTCTACGATTCTCCGGAGAAAGTAAACTAATGCGGAGAAGCCTATTTCTATAGGGGGCAGGTGTATATTTGGATTCCAGTTAAGATCACGCAAAGCAAAGATCAAAAATTGCTTTGTACTTACTCAATCTACTTTATAAGGTCTTGATACACACGGCACCAGACACATGAGCCATACTCAAGTATTTCCTAAAGTTATTCCTGAACCGAGTTATACTAAAATAGTTAAACATAACACTGTCAATAGAATCGAGACTAAAGGAATTTCACCATTTTCAAGACCACGTCGTTTATATCCAGTTAAACTTAAAGTAGCTAAAACAGAATTTGCTTCACCTTTACATTTGGTTCCTAAAAAAGAAACCAATGATTGGCGACCTTGTGGAGATTATAGAAGACTTAATTGTATTACAGTGCCAGATCGTTATCCACTTCCACAAATTCATGATCTCAGTATAGATTTCAAGAATAAAAATATATTTTCAAAGTTAGATTTAATTCGAGCTTATCATCAAATACCAGTAGCACCTGAAGATGTTCATAAAAATGCTATTACGACACCATTTGCTTTGTTTGAATTTCTCCGTATGCCTTTTGGTTTAAGAAATAGTGTTCAAACCTTTCGAAGTTTTATTAACGAAACATTTTTTGGTTTAGATTTTGTGTTTGCATATGTAAACGATATATTAATAGCAAGTAAAAATGAGGAACAACAATATGGTCTAAATATTAAACCAACCCAATATATTTTTGGTTCCCCCGTTATTTATTTTTGAAGTTACAAAATTTCTGTAAATGGAATTAAACCCTCATAAGATAGAGTAGAAACAATAACAAATTTTGAAAGACCGAATTCTATAAATAAACTTCAGAAATTCATTGGAATGGTTAATTATTACCATCTCTATATTCCAATTATTGCTCAGGAGCTTTTTACTTTACATCAAATTTTAACAATTGCAAACAAAAGTAAAACTCTTAACTGGACTGATGACTCTATTAAAGCTTTTGAAAACGTTAAAAAACTTTTTGCTCAGAAGACACTTTTAAATCATTTTGATGGACATTCTAAATTATCTTTATCTGTTGATGCTTCAAATGTTGCAACTGGAGCTGTTCTACAATAATTGCAAAATAATTATGTGGAACCTTTGGCTTATTTTTCTAGGAAATTAAGTCCTGCATTATGTAAATAATCAACTTTTGATAGAGAACTATTGGGTGCATATAGAGCAATCAAACATTATAAACATTTTTTAGAAGGTCAAGTATTTACAGTTTATACTGACCATAAGCCATTGACATAAGGTAAGTGTCCCTAATTTCGTGGTAGTACGTTATTTCGTGGTATTTCGATTTTTTCTTCCAAACAAGGAATTGGGGCAGTTTTTATTTTAACTGAAAATTTCATAATAAAGATTGGTTTTTACGGTATAATAATTGATATTTTACTAAGTTTTTATATTAAACCCAATATTAAATATCAAGCAATATAAAGTTGGAAGCTCGGAAAATGAGCCTGTTGTTAGGAGGTCTCTTAAGTAAAATGTTAAGGAGTCCAGTGTATTTTGTTAATCCTGTAAAAGGCGTGATATCAAAATTCTTGCCTAAACGTGATGGGCCTTATATAATCATCGAAAAGAAGGGAAATACGGCATACGTAATCGCACATGAAGACAATCTTCCACTACCATTAGGCACTTACCATGTTTCATCACTAACTCCGTATACAAGTACTACTAATGTAAACGATAAACCAATGAACATAATCCGTAGAAGAGGACGTCCACGTAAGACCACTCAGTAGGATGCATCATGGGGTGATGTCAGCATCCTAGGGGGAGACTTAAACAAGGCTATTTTTCAATTCACTCTAATTATATTATTACTAACATAAGTCGCTAATGTATTTTGCTAATGGGTAATTACACCATAATAATGGGTAATCATACCATACATAACATCTCTGTAATTTGTCAGCTGTTCAGATAACCAGCCTACTACCTTTTATAACATTGCTGTATATGTATACTTTCGTGCTATTTGACAACTCTGTGTAAATTATTCAATTATTATCGCATCATGATTTAATGATTTATATGGTTGACGCGAACGGCCAACAACACGAAATTACCGTTTGACGTCGGTGAATTCTTATGTCAAAATGCACATGTGAGAGGGAACGCGCAAAAACGATTCGCCTATTTTCTAAGCTTTTGACATAAGGTGTGGATGAGGAAGAAGAAGACGCTATGTCAGTTGAAGCGACCATATAAATTATTTGATCATGTTATCGCATAGATTCGTTTTGCTGCTTGTTTCTCAAATCAATTAAACCCGATCACATTCAAGACGGCGACTGCAAAGCGCTATCTGTCATATTATTTGTACACACGTTCTTATGTAAAGCATTGTTTTAAGCGCGTCATAGCTACATGGCTACAAACCACGAATGCCGCTGTCGCCAGATTAAATCTATTTCTATTTTTACAAGCGATAATTCACACCTGTCGCTGCTGCTTTCATTGTAATCAAGTAGCCAATGCTTGACTACAGTTGTCGCATAAATTTGTTTTATTATAGCTGTGGTTCGTAGCCACCGTATTCAATGTGTTCAGCCCTAATGGCTGCGAGCGTGCAACGGGCAAGGTACTCGCCCGATATTGCTTTGGACATTATTTTACTTAGAAGCAAAATCAAAGCTTACGTGTGTTGGTGTGTGTAACGTACTTGTACGATACTGCTTTGGACAGTGCCTTGCATACAACCAACATATGTAGTACGAATAACATTGAGCGATGATACTACGACATTGAATGTAACCAATTATTATAAATAAAATCGTCTTCAACTAGCTGTCGAATCTACGTATGAATTATTTCCTTCGATCAACAATCAACAATAAGGTTTCACATTATAAAAAATTTCACTCTTTACTATTTATGAAAATTTTTTACGCGATTTTGTTCGCACTAGGGGTTACCAAAATGTTAAGGCACATTCAATTGTTGTAGAAAAACTCAACTCCAATTTCCTGGAGCGCCTTTATTTCTACTAATTTTCCTTAATCTAACTATAGTATGTAGAACGCATGTACACATATGTATATCTTAACCCTAGGTAAACCCAACAGCGTAGATGACACATGTATGTGAAATCTATCACTTAAAGTATTCAATATTTATTTACATAAATTTTATGTGCCCTAGTGAAAGGTAACATTATACGTACTCAAGTGTGTTTTATCCAGAGCTGAGGAGGTTAGGATTACGATTACATTTTGATTAATTATGATTACGATTACTGTAATTGTAATAATAAAAATTTTACAATTACGATTACTGTAATCGTAATCCAAAATTTGCATGATTACGATTACTGTAATTGTAATTATAAAAACTTTACGATTACGATTACTGTAATTTTAATCCTAAAAAATGTAAGGATTACAATTACTGTAATCGTAATCGTTAATTTTATGATTACGATTGCAGTAATCGTAGTCGTAAAGTTTTAATGATTACAATTACAATAATCGTAATTGAAATGTAATCGTAATCCTAACTTCCCCAGCTCTGGTCTTATCTAACTGAAAACCACACTTGAGCCCCATCGTTATTGTCCTAGGCAGACAAACACAAAAGTGCGATCATACTGGTCGTAAAATATCAGTCTCATAGTAGTTCAAAATGGAAGGAAATGTACTAGTAAAATTGCAGTCTAATCATACCAGTATCATACTAGTTCGAAAAAGATAAACGAATACTAGTCCAAATGTGGACCACAACCTCTAGCAGGGATTAAAATAAGAATATGGGCTCTTCAATATATCATTTTAATTGTGCATCATTTCCGCTGTGAAAACCCCGATTTGGGATTGCAAAACATAAACTATATCTCTGGAATATTTTATAAGCTGGTTGCGAATTACAATAGAATGCAGTGCAAATGAAACAAACGAAAGAAATAACTACAGCTTATGTCGCTTAAACATATACTATGAAAATTGTATTGACTAGTATGATTTCAACCAGAAAATTATAGTTGTATTCTAGTATCGACTAGACTTTTTCTGAGCAGTATGATTATAACCAGAAAATTATAGTTGCATACTAGTATGTTTACTGTCTAGATTGATGTTTCACTGCAGGGCATAATTTTTTTTTTTTTTCAGGGGAGAAAGCATCGAAAGCCTTACAGTCAGTGTGGGACTATAACCGGCACTAAAACTCCTGACGTCTTGTACGATCCCCCCGGTACTACCGCTAAGTATTCCGTCGGGAGGTGGTTTGAGCACTAGTCTGAACGTCGGTTGGTCAGCGTTACTGTACTTTAATTTCAGCTTAGCTGGGGATCTTTTGTTAGATTTTTTTCATTCATTCTTCTTGTGTGGAAGAAAGTCGTTTCTGGTCAGCAACCAAAAGTGTATAAATGTAGCCTCGTAGACATGTAATCAATCGACTACATCCGCTCTTTTCATGTGGTTAGTTCATCTGCAGCTAGACAGATGAAATGGCCGTGTAAGCTACTACTCATGAAATACTAGTTTGTATATAGTGGAAATATACTAGTATCATACTGGTCGTAAAATACGACTTTCATAGCAGTTCAAAATGGAAGGAAATGTACTAGTAAAATTGCAGTCTAATCATACCAGTATCATACTAGATCGAAAAAGATAAAAGAATACTAGTCCAAATGTTGACCAACACCATTAGCTGGGATTAAAATAAGAAAATGAACTTATCAATACATTATTTTAATTTTCGTCATTTCCGCTGTGAAAAACACCGATTTGGAATTGAAAAACATAAACTATGTTTATTTATTTATTTATTTATTTTAAGTCGAAACTAAAGAAAGCGGTCGACTATTGAAAATATAAAACATGGTATTACAAACAGAATATAATATTAATTATTCAAAACATACAAAAGTATAAAATACAAGACAGAGGATAGCATAAATCTAGTTATTATATTATTTGTGTGCTTCTAACTGGAAGGTTGGAGAGGCCATGCCACCAATTCACCCTCTCCTTCAGTCGATTCATTAATTTAAGGCTGTGCATAGAATTCCCAAATGACCATCTGGATAAATGAAGAGGCCGTGTCTCCAATCCACCCTCTCAATCCGTCGATTTATACGTTTAAGGTTGCGTGTAGAAATCTTAAGGACTAACTGGATGGTTGAAGAGGCCGTGTCTCCAATGCACCCTTTCATTCGGTCGAATTATTCGTTTAAGGTTGCGTGTAGAACTCTGAAGGACAAACTGGGCGGTTGGACAGGCCGTGTATCCAATCCATCTTCCCATTCGATCGACATATTCATTAAAGATATGTGTAGAAGTCTGAAGGACTAACTGGACCGCCCTCACATTCGGTCGATTTATTTGTTTAAGGTTGTGCGTTGAGATCTGAAGGATTGAATGGATGGTTGGAGAGGCCGTGCCTCCAATCGACCCTCTCATTTATCGATTCACTAGATCGATTTAATAACTTGGAAGTGATGAACTTTTATGTAAGAGAAGCGGATGAGCGGTGAACCCTATTTTGTTCATCAGCTGGCAGTTAGACATGCAAGTATTGCATTAGATAAAGAGGCAAAAGAACATTCAAAGCTGATACAGCTATATAAGTTGTTGTAGGATAAACACCAGACATTCAGCGGACGTTTTTGGCAAAGTTTTGACTATAAATGGGTAATTGAAGCGAAACTGGGTAGGCTAACAAGATCAGATGAATCAGTTTGGCCAATAATCAGCTTATGGAAGAACATTATGCCCAGCAAGATTCTACGATTCTCCGGAGAAAGTAAACTAATGCGGAGAAGCCTATTTCTATAGGGGGCAGGTGTATATTTGGATTCCAGTTAAGATCACGCAAAGCAAAGATCAAAAATTGCTTTGTACTTACTCAATCTACTTTATAAGGTCTTGATACACACGGCACCAGACACATGAGCCATACTCAAGTATTTCCTAAAGTTATTCCTGAACCGAGTTATACTAAAATAGTTAAACATAACACTGTCAATAGAATCGAGACTAAAGGAATTTCACCATTTTCAAGACCACGTCGTTTATATCCAGTTAAACTTAAAGTAGCTAAAACAGAATTTGCTTCACCTTTACATTTGGTTCCTAAAAAAGAAACCAATGATTGGCGACCTTGTGGAGATTATAGAAGACTTAATTGTATTACAGTGCCAGATCGTTATCCACTTCCACAAATTCATGATCTCAGTATAGATTTCAAGAATAAAAATATATTTTCAAAGTTAGATTTAATTCGAGCTTATCATCAAATACCAGTAGCACCTGAAGATGTTCATAAAAATGCTATTACGACACCATTTGCTTTGTTTGAATTTCTCCGTATGCCTTTTGGTTTAAGAAATAGTGTTCAAACCTTTCGAAGTTTTATTAACGAAACATTTTTTGGTTTAGATTTTGTGTTTGCATATGTAAACGATATATTAATAGCAAGTAAAAATGAGGAACAACAATATGGTCTAAATATTAAACCAACCCAATATATTTTTGGTTCCCCCGTTATTTATTTTTGAAGTTACAAAATTTCTGTAAATGGAATTAAACCCTCATAAGATAGAGTAGAAACAATAACAAATTTTGAAAGACCGAATTCTATAAATAAACTTCAGAAATTCATTGGAATGGTTAATTATTACCATCTCTATATTCCAATTATTGCTCAGGAGCTTTTTACTTTACATCAAATTTTAACAATTGCAAACAAAAGTAAAACTCTTAACTGGACTGATGACTCTATTAAAGCTTTTGAAAACGTTAAAAAACTTTTTGCTCAGAAGACACTTTTAAATCATTTTGATGGACATTCTAAATTATCTTTATCTGTTGATGCTTCAAATGTTGCAACTGGAGCTGTTCTACAATAATTGCAAAATAATTATGTGGAACCTTTGGCTTATTTTTCTAGGAAATTAAGTCCTGCATTATGTAAATAATCAACTTTTGATAGAGAACTATTGGGTGCATATAGAGCAATCAAACATTATAAACATTTTTTAGAAGGTCAAGT
Organism: Merzomyia westermanni; assembly: GCA_949987695.1. NCBI lineage: Eukaryota > Metazoa > Arthropoda > Insecta > Diptera > Tephritidae > Merzomyia > Merzomyia westermanni. The sequence goes on along the minus strand of OX465288.1, from coordinate 99,411,155 downwards.
ATTTACAGTTTATACTGACCATAAGCCATTGACATAAGGTAAGTGTCCCTAATTTCGTGGTAGTACGTTATTTCGTGGTATTTCGATTTTTTCTTCCAAACAAGGAATTGGGGCAGTTTTTATTTTAACTGAAAATTTCATAATAAAGATTGGTTTTTACGGTATAATAATTGATATTTTACTAAGTTTTTATATTAAACCCAATATTAAATATCAAGCAATATAAAGTTGGAAGCTCGGAAAATGAGCCTGTTGTTAGGAGGTCTCTTAAGTAAAATGTTAAGGAGTCCAGTGTATTTTGTTAATCCTGTAAAAATTGTATCATAAAATTTTTTTTATGATGATAATTTTTTGGTAGTTAGTGAACATTTCTTAAACGTTTCTATTACTGCAAGACACATTCCAATAATTTTTTAAACTTTTTTTTTTAATATTTCTAACCCACGAAATTAGGGACACACTTTTTATACCTAGTAGTGCTACGCACACAAGATATATTAACTTTAGTCGCCTAACGGCAGTACGTAACGGCATAAACGGATCGAGATAGATATTGACTTATATATTATCAAAATGTTCAGGGCGAAAAGAGAAATTGATTAAGCCATGTCCGTCCGTCTGTGAACACGATAACTTGAGTAAATTTTGAGATATCTTAATGAAATTTGGTATGCAGGTTCCTTGGCACTCATCTCCGGCTATTTAAAATTGGCAAAGTCAGACGATAGCCACGCCCACTTTTTATATATAGAATATTTTCGAAAACACAAAAAAAGTGATTACTCAGTACATAATATACCTATAAGGATAAAATTTGGAGAATACATTGAGCTTGAGGCACTAAATAAATTTTTCAAGAGATTTTTTAAAATGGGAGTGGCACCGCCCACTTTTGATTAAGTCAAATTTAGAAATAATATTAATCATAAATCAAAAACCGTTCAAGATATCGAAACGAAATTCAGTACGCAGGTTTGCAAGTATGCGGGGAATATTCCAGGAAAAAATGGGAAGGATAGGTTAAGGTCCACGCCCACTTTTGTATGAAAGATTTTGAAGAGGCTCGTGGATATATTTAATAGGCAATAACTTTGCCTCAAATAGTTTTACATCATTCATATTTCACTTTTAAAGTTTCCGTAAGCAAAGAAATCCAAAAACTTAAAATTTTCGAAAATGGGCGTGGCCCCGCCCCTTTTATAGTGGACTATTCCACAAAACTTTTTATGCCGTAATTCCGCCAAAAATTGATTTGTCGAAACGAAATTTGGTAATAATGTTCTATATATAAAGGTAACTGTTTGCTGTAAAAATGGGCGAAATCGGTTAATGTCCACGCCCAGTTGTTTAACATAGTTCTGAAAATTTTTTTGGAAAATTTTAAAAGCTATATTTCTACAACTAAGCAAGTTGTATCAATTAAAAAATTTTGTCAATTTTGAAAAAGTAGGCGTGCCGCCGCCCACTTTTAAAAATTTCTGCTATTTTCAAAGCAATCGCTTATAACTCAGTCTTGATATTTCAATGAAAATTGGTCAGCTGCTTCTCAGTAGTATGTATTATGCTCCTGCCAAAAATTAGCCAAATCGGAAAACATACAAGCAAAATATTCGGGCACGTAGTTAATAGCCCACTGAAATAGCGAACTTACATATCTTTTTTGATTTTCATACCCTTGATAAACATTAAATGTATGTAAGTATGAGAACAAGAAGCGAAAAGTTCACTAAAATGATCATCACGATGAGCGGAGTCGATTTAGCCATGTACGTCTGTCTTTCTCTCCGTCTGTCTATTTGAACGCAAACTAGTCTCTCAGTTTTACAAAATAATGCTGAAATTCGTGGTTTGCTTTCGCCGTTTTATAATATACTAGCAAACCCGATAGACGTTGTTTTGACGTTTTGATATATAGAACACATCTATATATAAAATGTCATTCACTTGAACCAAATAAACTCCTAACTATACCGAACTGCAGCTTTATATAACCAAAAGCTATATACAGACTGTGTCGTGCCCAGCGAACTCCTGACCCTATCGTGAAAGTTCGAGAGCAAAAAAACAAACACAAAATATGTGGGCGTGGCACCGCCCACTTTTGAAAAATTATGTAGATTTTGACTAAGTGACACATATATCCAAATTTCTATAATGCGTGTCCGTCTCTCGATACGTCTATCTGTCTGTCCGTCTGTCTGCGTAGACCTGCGTAAATTGGGATGACATAATAGATCACTACTAGGTATATTATGTTCGGTTCCACCCGAACTTAGACTTCCTTACTTGTTGTGTAATATAATACTTTATGTTTTTCATATTTTCTTTAACATTTCATAAGAAACCCTATTTTTTTAAGTATTTTAATTATTAAATAAGCCCCCGAGGAAGATTTTGATGTAATTTAGTGGTACACTTTTATTAATCTATTCGTCAATATTTTAATCAAAAAGCTCTGCGAAGCACAACATTTTAACGAAATAATGGCATTATAGAATTTTTGTTTATTCAATAATTTTTCATTTAATTTAAAAAAATGTATCAAGATTTCAACTTCTTTACTATTGTTTTCAATGAATATTGATAACAGCAAAAAAAATTTGAATATAAATAATTTACGTACACAAAAATTGCGCATGCCCCTAATTTCGTGGTATACGAGGTGTGTTCAAAAAGTATCGCGAATTTTGAATTTTCGCTGGTTACGTATATTCGAATTTCGAATTTTTTGTGACGTTATGTTGGTACTCATGTCTCTCACTAATGCCGACAAGCTAGGCCATTTTGAATGTTCAGTTAATTGTTGACAGCTGCTTTGCTTGCACGTGTTTTGGATCGTCTTCGATTTTTACGCGAAATTCGTACCAAAATTGCTCAATTGTGACCAAAAACAGCATTGCATGAACATTGCTAATGAGATGTTAAACTCTGTCCGCAACGACCCGAATTTGCTCCAGAGGGTCATTACTGGTGATGAATCGTGGGTTTATGGTTATGACGTGGAAACCAAAGCTCAATCATCTCAATGGAAGCTGCCGCACGAACCAAGACCGAAAAAAGCGCGCCAAGTTCGGTCGAATGTGAAAGTTTTGCTGACAGTTTTCTTCGATTGCAGGGGCGTGGTGCATCATGAGTTCTTGCCACAGGGACGAACGGTCAATAAGGAATATTACCTGCAAGTTATGCGCAATTGCGCGAAACGCCCGGATTTGTGGAAGAACAAAAATTGGCTTTTGCACCACGATAACGCCCCTGCTCACGCATCGTTGCTTGTGCGCGACTTTTTGGCAAAAAACAACACACTAATGATGCCGCAGCCACCGTATTCCCCAGATCTGGCCCCCTGTGACTTTTTCTTGTTCCCTAAACTGAAGAGGCCCATGAAAAGACGACGTTACGCTTCTCTTGACGAGATAAAGACGGCATCGAAGGAGGAGCTGAACAAGATACAAAAAAATGATTTTTTGAAGTGCTTCGAAGATTGGAAAAACCGTTGGCACAAGTGTATAATATCTCATGGGGATTACTTTGAAGGGGACAAAATAGATATTCATGAATAAATAAATAATTTTTGAAAAAACACAAAATTCGCGATACTTTTTGAACACACCTCGTACTGCGCATTTACATTTCAGCAGTGAGACGGAAGGTTACATCAATGAATTCATTTTTTTATTGTTAACAAAAAACCAAAAAAAAAATTAAAAAAACATTTTTAGTAATAATACATGAAGGTAGTTTTTAGAAAAGTAACAAGTCACATCAATTGAATAAATTTTTTTTAATTGTTTATTTTTGTTTTGAAGCTTTTTAATTTAATGATATTTCATTTCAATAATGTCTGAAGTTCTAAGAACTCTTAGATTTAATGAAAAAAATACAAAAAAAAAACAAACAAAAAATTCACACAGAAAACAACAAGAAAAATAAAACATTTTTTGGATTTACAGCTATAAATAAATAAAAGTAATTTTTAGAAAAGTAACAAGTTACATCAATTGAATAAATTTTTTTTATTGTTTTTTTTGTTTAAACATTTTTCATTTAATGTTACTTATTTCATTTCAATAATGTCTAAAGAAACAAAAAAAATTCAAAAAAAAAACAACAAAAAAATAAAATAAAAAAGTTTTTGAAAAGTACGTACATTAAACTAATTTTTTTTACTTATTTATATTGGTCTTAAAACTCTTTATTTTCATAAATAAAATAACAATAAAAAAAATGGTTTAAATTTTAAATTTCTGAATATTAATTTCAGTAAATCAATTTGTGTATCTTTAGGAATTTGCGTTTCAAATCAATTATAACTATTTGTTTCCATAAAATAAGAGTTTAACTAAATACCACGAAATTAGGGACGCTTTACCACGGAATTAGGTACATCAGAAAATTTTTGCCACGAAATTAGATACATTTGAGGTACTCACACATTTTTATTTATATAAATTAAAACATTTGTTAGTTTTGTTTGAAGGTAGGTGGAAACTTATCTTAATTGATCAACTAAATGGGAAAAACTTACTTTTTTAGTTTTCCTTTATTTGTTTTAACGCAAGAGAGTTAGAAACTCAGAAAAATTCTTAGTACCACGAAATTAGGGACACTTACCTTATGTATTAAATTCAAAAACCGAAAGATCCCCTAGACCAACACGACATTTAGAATATTTAGCAGAATTCACCAATGATATAAAACATATATCGGAAAGAGTAATATTGTAGCAGATGCATTATAAAGGCTGAAAGATATTAACTTTCAGACCTTATTTAGTGAACAGTAAGCTTATGAGTTTCTTAAATATCTAAAATCCAATATCTAAAAATAATTTACAACAAATTATCATTCCAATATATAATTAAAAAATTTGGTGTGATATTTCTGGTTCATTACCACGTCCTTATGTTCCGCACTCCATGGGAGAGGTTATTTTTTCAAAATTACACTCTTTATCGCATTCAGAGGTTCGGGCAACCAGGCGTTTAATTCAATCAAAAATACAAGACAACATAACATATGCACAAACACCGCACAACACATTACGGAAATTTATACAAAAACAGAAGACAAGATCAGCAGTGAACTACAAAGTAATGTTGTCTACGAAATTAGGTGCAATGGGGACAAGAACAATAGCTGCAATAAATGCTACATGGGTACAACGAAAATATCACTAGGAACGAGAATATATGAACATGAAATGGATGCGAAAAATAAAAAACAACAACAGCACTAGCTCAACACTTGACTGTCAATAACCATATAGCTGATTTCGCGAATGCACGAATTTTGGATATAGAGAGAAGAGGAAAACGCAGAATGACACTGGAAACTCTCCGCATACAACAGCAGCTGACCATTGTAATGAATTTTAAAGAAGATGTGGACAACACAGACGGCGCTTACACACCTGTGATAAAGGAATATAAATAAACCAATAAAGGAAGATGCAGTCAAATATTGTGGCGGCCGCCGTGGTGTGAAGGTAGTGTTGCCGGCCTACCACACCGAAGGTCCATGGTTCAAGCCCTGGTACAGGTAACATCAAAAGTGAATTGAAAAAAGTTTTTCAAAACGGGGTCGCCCCTCGGCAGTGGTTTGGCAAACTCTCCGAGTGTATTTCTGCCATGACAGGCTTCTCAGCAAAAATTCGTCTCCTTTGTAGATGCCGTTCGGAGTCGGCAAAAAACTGTAGGTCCCACCAATTTGTAGGGAAAATTCAAATCGGCACACCACAAATTGGAAGAGAAGCTTGGCGCAAAAATCTCTTAGGAGGTTTATGATGATATACCTGTTGTATATCGCGCCATAGAGAGAGAGTCAAATATTGTGTGTGTAGTTCAATATCTTGTTATATTACTGTGATATAATTTCTAATTACTAAAAAAATGAATGTGAGTGATTGTTTAAACTTTGCATGTTAATGTTAAGTAATTTAAATACCTATTTATGTTGTTTGATTTATTAAATATACTTCCCTGATGATGATGCGAGAGCGTCGAAATGCATAGGAGGAAAAAGTAAAAACTTTTGGTTTTTTCTTTCAACTTTACCGGCCGAAAAAGCTCGTACCCAACAAACAAAACATTTTTGGCCTAACATGCGAAGTGATATTAATAAATGGGTTTCAAACTGTATTTCTTGCCAACAGTAAAAAATTTCAAGGTATACTAAACCTCCTTTACAAAAAATTGCAATACCAAAAACCATATTTGAACATATTCGTTTGAATTTAGTTGGACCACTTCCACCATCTGATGGATATCAATATGTTTTGATAATTATTGACGTTCAAGGTGGCCAGAGGCCTATCCTCTTCGAAATATAACTGCTCAGACGGTGGAAAAAACTTTTGTTCAAAATTATATTTCTAGATTTGGAGTTCCTCTCAAACTTACAGTTGATCAAGGTGTACAATTTTCATCCCAATTATTCAATGAGCTCACTCAAATTCTTGGTTCACATACAATTCAAACGTCTGCTTACCATCCTCAAGCCAATGGCATGATGGAAAGATTTCACCGTCAACTCAAAACTTCTATTGTTGTATTAATAAGCTTATTTTATTAGGGTTACGCACAGCAGTGAAAGAGGATTTAAAGTTATCTCCAGCTAAATTAGTTTATGGACAAACTATTAGAATTCCTGGAGAATTAGTTGTGCCTAGAAAAGATGAAAATTCAGTGGAAGATACTCTTAAAGGTTTGCGACATCATTTTTCCAGAGTTAGAACAAAAATTTTACACAATAACAAAGATATGAGTTTAGTTCCGAAATCTCTCGAAACATGTGACTATGTTTTTGTTAGGGTAAATTAAACTTCGGGGCTTCAACCTCCTTATGAGGGACTATATAAAGTGATTTCCAAATTCAAAAATACATTAAGAATTCAAAAAGGAAAAATTATTACAAACATAGCAATTTGTCATTTAAACCCAGCTCATATCAAACCTACATTTACACCTGAGTCTACAACTATATCTAAGAAGGTTACTTTTAATATTAATTGATTTTATTGTTACTATTTGAAGATAGTTATTATTATCTTTGTTTATGTTTCACTGGACGGGGGAATAATGTAGTGATACTACTTTTGATACTTGTTTATGTTCCCACTTATATAATTTGTTTAAACAATAAGATTGATTCATATTTGTTTTTATTTCATTTGATTCATTTAACAATTTTCTTCTTGATGTCAAGAGTTTAAATATTTGTTAAACAATTAATAGGATACAAATTACAACAGAGGTTACGTTGATCGGCTTTGACAAAGTATTATTGAACAAAACATGTTGAGTCCTGTCCACAAGATAATTTTCAAGCCATATTAATAAATGATTCGGAAGACCTAATGAATCAAGTTTATGAATTAGAAGCTTATAGTTGACAGAGTCAGATGCTTTCCTTAAATCTGTATATATAACATCAGTTTGCTTACAATTCACGAATCCATCCATAACAAGAGAGGTGAACCCAAGTAAGTTAGTAGTGGTTGATCTTCTGCGCACAAAACTATATTGGCACGGTGGTAATGAAGAGCTACACTGATATTGTAGTTGGCTTGTGATTATTTGGTCAAAGGTTTTAGGAATAGCTGAAAGCTTAGATATGCCCCTGTAGTTCTCACTATTTGACATACTACCATATTGTGGGAAACGACGCAGATTCAAGAGATAGTTTAAATAATTTAAAGATCGGGTCAGATAAATTTCTAGCACAGTACTTCAGCACACAAGTGGGGACACCACCTGGAGCTCGCGCGAATTTAGGTTTCAATGTTATAAGGCTTTGTATAACGGTATCTTTATCTATAACAGGATGAAAAATGCAGTCAGAACTTAAACATACTAGTATAGGTGGAGTTGAAGAAATATGCAAATGATTCCGCGATGTCTTGATCGGAACTGGCATTCTTACATCCAAAAGAAAAGGGAAATGGAAATCCAGAGGTTTTCCTCTTTGAATTAACGAAATTGTAGAACCTTTTCGGATTATTGAAATTTAGTTTTGCATCCCGTTAAGTGATCTTTATAGCACTGCTGATTGAGCAACTGAAAATTGGAACGAGCAACCAAGTATTTCGAAAAATTATCAGGTGTTACTGATCTCTTAAAACATTTATGTAGCCTTGACTTAATATTGCTAAGTCTCACAAGCTGTTTGGAAAACCAGGGCGGCTTATTCGTCCCAACACTTATATATCGAAGAGGAACACAGCCGTCTAAAATTCCACTAACAGAGTTATAGAATATGGAAGTGGCTGACTCAATATCATTACAAGCATAGATATTTGCCCAATCATAGGTGGCAAACATATCATTGAGCCCAATGCAGTTTGCTTTATAAAAGCCTCGCTAGCGGGATCGCTGTTTTCCTATCTTTGCACCAAGGCCCCTAGCTTGCGCGATATCGAATGCTATCTCAGTGGATCTTCAGGAACAGATAACGGAGGAATCCGATTAAGTGCGACACATACAGAGTCATTCACAGATACCAAATCCAGAATCTTATTTTTACAGTTCGGCTCTTTGTTGATCTGTACAAGGGAAGTATCCGATAGGTAATTGAGGAAATCATGCTGTGTGACAGGGGTTAAAAAGTTGGAATCGCTTGTGCTGACCCAACCAACTGAAGGTAAGTTAAAATCTCCAAGGACAAGAAGGCGGCCACTATTACGCAACTGAGACTGCAAATTACTAATAGCAGAGTTATGGTGAGTAAATACATGCATATCCGATAGAGGCGGTATGTACGAGCAGGAGATAAAAAAACTGAAATTATACATTGAAACCTTAACTGCGATGAATTCAATATCATACTCATTGTCTAAGACGATCAACTCAGATGAAAGACTTGAGTCAACAGTTATAAGAACGCCATCTGCCCTAGATTTACGATCACGGCGATGAAGGACGTAATTACTGCAGGAAAGCTCGGAATTAAAATTACCAGGTTTTAACCAGGTATCCGTAAATGCTATTACATGTGCGGCAAAAGCGAAACTATTTAGAAAAAAGGAATTTAATTTGGAGCGTAGGCCCCGAACATTTTGGTACTGAGTAGTAAAAGGTGGAAAATTAGTTAAGTTATTCAGTTTTTTGAATCATTAGAAGCGACAGGAACAGATCTAGATTTTCTTGTGAACAAATGTACCACAGAATGTTCCGGCCAAAAAGAAGAGTCGAGTACTCTGTTAAAAAATTCATCAGGCACTGAGATCCTAAAAGACGAAATGTCTCTATCATATTTAAAATAAAATTTGTAGACACTGATGTTATTGGTGGGTGCCACACCAAGCTTGGAACAAATGTAACTCCTAATATCTGCATCAGTCAACGATACATGCAGCCTCGATACAAAAATGGCCCTAGGAGGTGGAACGGAAGTCACCACCCTAGGACCGACATTGGTAATGACTTCAAGCGGCTTTTTTTTTTACTTGTATCACAAACAAAACGACTGCGTCCATTGTTATGAGACACAGTATACCATTCGCCGTCAGCACTAATAACTGGCACATTACTGGTGGAATTAGCAGCAGCAGAGCTGTTCGAAGCAATGACTTCAACGTCATCAGGCACGCGAATGCAGGCAGGCGGTGTTAGTACAAGTGAGGGAAGCGGGTGAATAGAAGTTGTTGGCAGTCGAACCGTTACCAGCAGAAATGGTAAGAGATTGCCCATCAAGAGGAGAGTTAGAAAGGGGGAGAGCAGAGAGAGAACGTGAGGCACTTGGCAGGGGCGAAAAAGTTACTAGGTCCGTTTCAGAACTATTGTTGTTTAAAGCACTTGAACCTGAATTAGCAATGGCTGTTTTGAGTTCACTAATTTCCGCAGTCAATGCACCAATATTATCGGTGTTGTTTTTAGTAAACGCACCAATATTATCGGCGTTTTTTTAGCACTGCTCTTGTTTGTCGCCTTCGCCTTTTCTTTTTCATTCGCATTGGTTTTGTTAACAGTTTTTCCTTTCGCTGGTGCCACTTTCGTCTATTTGCGTAGCTAAATCTTTAAACCTAATCTCGAAAGCAGTCATAATCGCTTTCAGACCTAGTTTTTGTGAGGCGAGGACGGTCTCAAGCGGCCTCGATATTCTAACCGGCGCATTAACACCTCCAAGACAGAAGTACCGAATGTGAATATCCCTCTTTAGTAATTTTATATCATATTTACACATTTGACCCTCACAACAGGCGCGATGAAAAAGTTTTTTGCAAAAGCCACTCCAAGGCACAATTAAAGGTTCACTCCTGCCAAAACCTCTGTCGCACTTTCCACAAAAATTGTTCATGACGAAAATTAAAATAAAATAAAAATTAATAAATAAAAAGTAAAAAAGAGTTGTTCTGGAGCGCTCGTTTACAAAAAAAGAACAAGAGGTATACCGGATGTAAGCAGGAACAGCGAACAGCCGATACAGCAGAATAAAAGGGGGACACTAAATTAAAAGCAGCAAACACTAACAATTTCTCAGCAGCTTTGCTGTATTGGTTTGAGTACTTGCGAGAATTATTTAAAGTCGATTGGTTTGCCACCTATTTTATATTAAAACAGTTTTAGCAGGATAATAATGTTAGTTTAACAATGTTTCATAAACATTATTAACTTTGTAATATAACAGATTTAAAAAAAAAATCACAGAGGGATTAAAAACACTTCCGTACGAGCCAGAGTTACCAAGTTCTTCTTTGGAATATTTCATAAGCTGGTTGCAAATTACAATAGCATTCAATGCAAATGAAATAAGCAAACGAAATAATTACAGCTTGTGTCGCTTAAACACATACTGTAATTGCCAGGGGCCTAGCGAATTTAACTTCGCTTGGCGCATATATGCCGCATGCTTAGAGAGACATTACAAAAAGAAAAACATATTTTTCTCCTATGTTTTCAGTCTTCGGACACGTTTTTTCAAGTAAAAATATTGCTGTCCGGATAATGAGAAAATAAGCTTCAATGTCCAGACAGTTAGCATTTTGTAAAAACTTTGTTATTTTTATCGATTATTATTTAAAGCATCAATGCAGACTTTTACCTCAGCCCTTCGAGGCTGCAATATAGCAACACAAATCAATTATTGGCGAGTTTACATTAAATAAAGATATATTCCAATTGGTAATAGAATTTTAGTAGTTATGTCTAATCTATTTTTGTCTTCCAAAGAAACTACAAAACTTATCATGAATGGCCGTAGAAATATTTACATTCATACGAGCATTTACACACGCTTATATGCATAAAAAATTATCAACACAACAACAAAGTCAGTCCCATATCCAACATAAACAAATAAATTTGCTTCATCAATCCAAATACAAAATATCCAGCCTACAAAGAAGTAAACATAAATATACACACATAAATATGAACACAAATATGCAAACATACTGACATACATATGTATATGCTTGCATACGAATCAATGACCTACAACAACAAAATCTATTCCATGCATTTCCTCACATCACCGCGCTTACCCCTCTACATGCATATGCTGTCTGACCAAAACTAATAACCAACAACAAAAACTATTTCTAAACACACACCTCAGAATCCAACAACAAAATCATGCATTCATAAAAACGTTAAACTTTGTTGAGGAAGCCATGATGAAATGTTGCAACAAAGCTTTTTAACAAAATCAGAAATATGAAATTCCAATTTTTGTCGATTTTAAAAAATCCAACTTGAATCCATACGGGTTATTCCACACATAGCGCTCCTTCAGTGGCTCGCCTTTGCGAACAGCATTTGGTAAAAAACTTTAGTTTGTTTTAAGGAAGTAAGTATGTACTAGAAAAAAATAAAAAGTAATGCATAGCTGTTGCTCAGCAACAGGCCCAAGCAATTGTGAAAAAATAATTACGAAAACGTTTCTCTACATATTTTTCATAGTTTAATAAAAGTTTTCCTTATTCATAAGGAGTTTGCTTATTTGCATAAGCTTTAGCATAAGGGACATCGTTTGCAACACACTTTGGAGTGACTCTTTAGCTTATTCTTGTTCTTGCTGAAATTCGGTCGAAAATTTGGTCAGCCATGTTTTTTTTGCTGGAATGTTACCTTTGTGGCACATAAGTGCTAACTTTGCCCTTTTTAGGCACAAATGCGCACTTGCACATGTCCTTGAAAAATAATATTTTTTCAATCGTTATCAACATTACGTACGTCTTTTAGAAATTTTTATACTCAAAACATGCATCAGAAGTAGTGACTTAATATCCCGAACCGTATGACCAAAGTACATGCCCTTATTCAAGAATTATGTAATAATTTAGATTATTTTCATACTACACAATTTTTCTCTCTACCACATAACTTGCTTTGATAGTGTCTGAAATTTGTGGTAGGCAGTACTTTTGACGATCGATGCCATCACGCGGAAGAATTTGCCATTGGGGATGGGATTTGGCCTTGCTTTTTGTAGGGGCGGATCGGGCCCTATCACAATTTATTTGTCTGCTCGTATTGCCACTATGCGAGCAACCAAATTATGTGAAGTTGGGCAAAATTGTGTTAGAAACATATTCTTTTGATACATTAAACTTTTTTTGACTGTACGTATGTTCGGACCATGCTGAAGAAATAAGGCCTGCGCCCGCCTCTATTGTCCGTGTTCAAACACAGATACAAATTGACGTCAAGGAGTTGCTTTTTTGCTTTTTGTTGGAGAGAGGGCGACGATGGAAGGGGATGGGTACCGAGTTGCCTGTGCTCGCGAAACATGCTTTGTCATTACATGTTTCATTTTATTATCTCTTAATAGCAATTGGATATCGCTCTTATGTTCTAGGTGGCTTACATATAAAGTCTCAAGTTTCAAATTTAGATTTGTTTCATTATTATCTTTGATATTAGTTATTAAATGTGGTAAAACAAATGTGTCATAAGTTTTAGGATTTAGGTTATTATAGGTTACGTTGGATATTGAAATTTTACAGTTTTCAAATTTTATTATAAATGTGCCCTTTTGCATAAATTTCAGTTTACTGCAATCATGAGATACATTTCCATTAAAGTGGGATAGGTAAGGTGGGATAGGTAAGGTGAGTAAAATGGTATCTTCCTGAAAGATAACGGCTACCTTAATGTTCCTATAACTGACGTAGTCTTCGATTAGGTCCAGTTCTGTTTGGATTATTATGTCGGTGGGACTATGCCTAACTAGAAAAAATGATTTGTTCTATGTCGTCTATGTGATTTCTTAAGAGTGTTATGTCATTGTTAATCCTGTATGTATGTTCGATGAATTGAATTTCGTCTTCTATTGTTTGTATTCTGTTCAGTGTAGAATATTTAAAAGTACTTATGTAGTCGTTTATAAGAGCTTGTTGCTTGCTTATGTGGGTTGTAATATTGTCTATCTGTTGTGTCAAAAAACTGTTAAAGCGTGTTAATTTGGTTGCATTGGCAGTGATTGTCCGTTCATTGCTGTGTACCTGATCTAATGAGTTTTGTAGCACGGCAGATACCGTCACAAGCCATTTTACTATTTTTATGTATCTTTGGTTTAAGTATGCCACTATTTTATTTGTACATACATATATTAATTGTTACCCACTGTACTTATTTTCGTGCATAGCTTTTTGTAAAAATATTATTTCCAGTCGTCTACACTCTAAGCTAAGAGATTTTCCAATTGCATTGTCGCATATAATATGTATTCATGTATGTTAACTAAGTGGAGAACGGAAGGTTCAGTTAACAACAACAATTGTAACTAAGCAGAGAACTTTTGATGATAGTTAGTTTGTTTCGTTAAGTTGCTCAATTACTCGCCTATAAAAGAGCCAGCGCCTGAGCAAACTGCTTAATTTGCTTTTGGCGGTGCTTGGAGGTGAGTTGTCTAATTATTGATTATTTATATTTTTCATTTTATGTACATACATTGGTATATGCTGCGATGTCATAGATAGACAGTGATAAACGCCGGCTTCTTGACAATGTAGCTGGAATACATATTAATGTATGTATGTAAAGCAACCCTTTTATACATAAAGTGCAAGTATGAGCTGTGATGTTATAGATAGACAGTATGAACGCCGGCTTCTTGACATCTTAGCTGAGTACATACATATGTACGTATGTATAAGTTAACACAGGTAAACATTCGACCGGCCAAAACACCGCTTCCACCGAATTTGCTGACGGCACGTCTATAGCTTTGCACGTAACAGCAAGCAAAAGTTCAATACCGCTTTAATAACTCATCCGGCCAAAACACCCCTTCCACCGAATTTGCTGACGGCGCGCCTATAGCTTTGCACAGCAAGCAAAAGTTCAATACTGCTTCAATAACTCATCCGACCATTCTGCCGACGGGGCAGATATAGTCTTGCGCGTGACAAGAACAAATAACGTTTAGTAACTGAAATTAGGGCAAGAGTGTAGGTATTTAGACGCTAGCGTCGCTTTCATGTAATCAGTTATTTCAACTCATCCGCTGAGACCGGCTGCCCTTGGTAATCCAAGGGAAATAAAAAATTTTAAACCAAAACCAAGTGGTTAATTTTACTGGCGCCCATCGTGGGGCCAAGCCAGAGAAAATCTTTGTTAAACGACACGCGAAGAAAAATCCTCATAAAAGGACACGCGAACGCGAGTTTGGCCGTGGGTTCGGACCCTTGAAAATTAAAAAATAAAAAAAAAACTTTTAAACTAAGTGCTACAATAAAATATAGAAAATTAATAAGAAACTTTTGAGACTAAGTGCGACAGTAAATATAAGCACTACCATCAAGTGAAAATACAAAAAAATTTTAGATAAACTACAAGTAAAATCATCGAAGTTACGAGGTGTGTTCAAAAAGTATCGCGAATTTTGTGTTTTTTCAAAAATTATTTATTTATTCATGAATATCTATTTTGTCCCCTTCAAAGTAATCCACATGAGATATTATACACTTGTGCCAACGGTTTTTCTAATCTTCGAAGCACTTCAAAAAATCATTTTTTTGTATCTTGTTCAGCTCCTCCTTCGATGCCGTCTTTATCTCGTCAAGAGAAGCGTAACGTCGTCCTTTCATGGGCCTCTTCAGTTTAGGGAACAAGAAAAAGTCACAGGGGGCCAGATCTGGGGAATACGGTGGCTGCGGCATCATTAGTGTGTTGTTTTTGGCCAAAAAGTCGCGCACAAGCAACGATGCGTGAGCAGAGGCGTTATCGTGGTGCAAAAGCCAATTTTTGTTCTTCCACAAATCCGGGCGTTTCTGGCGGATTGCTTCGCGAAAATTGCGCATAACTTGCAGGTAATATTCCTTATTGACCGTTCTTCCCTGTGGCAAGAACTCATGATGCACCACGCCCCTGCAATCGAAGAAAACTGTCAGCAAAACTTTCACATTCGACCGAACTTGGCGCGCTTTTTTCGGTCTTGGTTCGTGCGGCAGCTTCTATTGAGATGATTGAGCTTTGGTTTCCACGTCATAACCATAAACCCACGATTCGTCACCAGTTATGACCCTCTGGAGCAAATTTGGGTCGTCGCGGACAGAGTTTAACATCTCATTAGCAATGTTCATGCGATGCTGTTTTTGGTCACAATTGAGCAATTTTGGTAAAAAAATAGGTAAAAATCGAAGACGATCCAAAACACGTGCAAGCAAAGCAGCTGTCAACAATTAACTGAACATTCAAAATGGCCGAGCTTGTCGGCATAAGTGAGAGACATGAGTACCAACATAACGCCACAAGAAATTCGAAATTCGAATATACGTAACCAGCGAAAATTCAAAATTCGCGATACTTTTTGAACACACCTCGTATAAGAGATGAAAATTTTGAGACTAAGTGCCACAATAAATATAAGTACTACAAAATAGAACCATCATCAAGTGAAAATACTAAAAAAAAAAAAAAAAAATCATCGAAAATATAAGGCTTTGCACGCCACGCAGAGGCGTTGCCAACGAGGGAGTGCAACAAATAAATATCATCAAATAAGAAAACAGGACCCCCGCAATCATCCACTGCAGACGAACACTGGCAAATAGCATAAAAATGAGAATATTCATGTAAGTAGAAAACTCAGCAGCCGTATGAAAGTATAGAGTGTAATTTGTAAAAAGTGAAAATTCCGACTCCACATTAAAATTTAATCAATTAGTAAACGAAGATAGTACTTGGATTTGAGAAGTAAATTTTTAAATAAAGGAAGTACTTGAATTTGTGATTTTCCCTAAACGATGGACGCCCAAACTCTCCAGAGCCTTCTTAATACCGCAATCCGTACGGCAACGGAGCATTCCAGGCAGGAATTCCAGACCCGCATAGATGAGTTGACAAGCAGGCTAGCCAGAATTGAAACTCCAACTCAGGTCGTTCAATATGAACCAGTCACAATCCAACCAAACGTAGTGTGTGACGAATCTTTAGATCTGGTAAAAACCATGCCAGAATTCAAGGGCGACCCTACCCGCTATGTATCTTGGAGGCAAGCCGCGCACACTGCCTATAAGGTTTTTGAGAATTTCGAGGGTAGCTCTAAGCACTACCAAACCGTAGGCATCATCAGGAATAAGGTGGTAGGCGCAGCAGATGGTGTTCTATCGTCCTTCAACACCGTTTTAAATTTCCATGCAATTATTTCACGGCTAGATTTCGCCTACGCCGATAAGAGGCCTATCCATTTGATAGAGCAGGAGCTCTCCACTTTGAGGCAGGGTAAACTATCAGTGATAGGATTCTACGATGAGGTTGAAAGGAAGCTGACTCTTATAATTAACAAAACCATTATGACCCATGGTGGAAATACCACCCTAATAGAATCACTCAATAATAAGTATCGCGAAGACGCTCTTCGTGTGTTTATCTCAGGACTCAATCGTCCTTTGTGTGATATATTGTTTTCCCCCAGGCCTAGCGATCTCCCTTCTGCATTAGCCTTAGCACAAGAACTGGAGGCAAACCAAGCCAGATCCATGTTCGCCCATTCCTTTAGTAGGCAAGCAACTCAAGGTCCCGGTCACTACCCGTATTCACCACAATACCGCAGAGTACAACCAGACCAACAACGACAGACCCATACACAAACGCCTGTACCAATGGACATAGACCCATCACTCTCCAAGTTCAGACAAAACCGACCCCAACCAATAAATGGCAATAACGAGAGGAACCGTCTAGGAACCTATCCAACAACATCTCGTCCATATGCTGGTACCCCAGGTGGCTTGTCCAACCGAAACACCACCAACCAGACTATTGGACAGGTAGCAGCACGACCAGAAAAAAGATCACACGGGAGTGATCAACAGCCAACACAAAAGGTACAACGAATAAACAACATTGTCCAAGAACATGATGAACTCGAGGAGGAATATGGTAATGATGCTCTATATGACAACTACTACCATAATGAAGATTGGAACCCAGTCGAATGTCAAGATCAACCCAAAGACGACGTGAATTTTTTAGGACGAAATCCCTCTTGCCCTACGTCGAGCGGACAATCGGGGGAAGAGGCATAAAACTCCTTATAGACATCGGTGCAGCAAAGAGCTACATAAAACCGCTCAAAGATTTAAAGGGAATCAAACCCGTAAGTCACACCTTTACGGTGAAATCAATCCATGGCACTACTAGGATTGACAAATACTGCACCATAAACATTTTTAATAGAGACACCAGCTTCTTCATCCTACCCAGTCTTAACACCTTTGACGGTATTATAGGTTTCGACCTACTCAAAGAAGTGAACGGTAAGATAGATTTGATGAGTGGACTTCTAAGTTACAAAGATGGTCAGGAAAACCTTTTATATCATGATTGTCCTGACGTTAACAAACTAATAGAAACGGATGCCGAAACACCGAAACACGAGTTAAGTATTTCTGCATTGTTGAAGCGGCACGATAGAGTCTTCGCGGACCCTAGCGAGGCACTACCATATAACACCCATATTGTAGGAACAATAAGGACCACCGACGATCTTCCCGTTTACTCTAGAAGCTACCCATATCCCATAGCTTCGGCCGAATTCGTCAATAAAGAGATAACCAATTTGTTACAGGACGGTATAATAAGACCATCCCGTTCTCCTTACAATAATCCAATTTGGGTAGTAAGTAAAAAGGGTGTCGATGAAGATGGTAATAGGAAATCACGACTCGTAATTGATTTTAGAAAACTGAACTTAAAAACAGCGAGCGACAAGTATCCTATACCCGACACGTCTGTAATTTTGGCAAACATGGGAAATGCTAAATTTTTCTCAACGATAGACCTTAAGTCTGGGTTTCACCAGATTAAACTAGCTGAGAGAGATCGATTCGGTCAATAACGGAAAGTACGAGTTCTGTAGGCTTCCCTTTGGCCTAAAAAATGCTCCCAGTATTTTCCAGAGAGCCATTGACGATGTACTTAGAGCAGAAATCGAAAAAATATGCCACGTCTATGTATATGACGTCATAATTTTTTCAGAAAGCGCTGAGCAACACTTAAAGGACATCGACCAAGTATTAAACAAACTCTACTCTGCTAATATGCGAGTGTCCGCCGACAAGTCTAAATTCTTTCAGGAAAGTGTAGAGTTTCTAGGCTTTACAGTATCCAAAGGGGGTATCAGGACATGCCCCGATAAAGTCAAGGACATTTTGGACTTTGCCACTCTCAAATCACTTAGAGCTTTACGATCTTTTTTGGGATTGTCTGGTTATTACAGACGGTTTGTAAAAGACTATGCCTCGGTTACCAAACCCTTAACAAAATACCTACGTGGGGAAAATGGGAACATTGGCACTAACCAATCTCGGAAGATAGAAATAAACTTAGATGAGGAAGCACTTAACGCGTTTAATAAAGTTAAAAATATTCTTGCATCAGAGGATGTACTTCTCCTTTATCCCGACTTTAAACAACCATTTGACTTAACAACAGACGCTTCTTCACACGCCATAGGCGCCGTTTTATCCCAAAACGCCAGACCTATCACCATGATCCCTTTCTCCAGCAGAGGAGAACTATGCAACCAACGAAAGGAAACTCTTGGCGATAGTATGGGCCCTGCAAAAACTTCGCAATTATTTGTACGGTATAAAACACCTGAACATCTTCACGGACCACCAACCGCTCACCTTCGCTTTATTTGACAAAAACTCAAATGCAAAGATGAAAAGGTGGCGCGCTTTTGTGGAAGAATATTCACCAACGTTCCA
The DNA here is from genome assembly GCA_949987695.1 of Merzomyia westermanni. Taxonomy (NCBI): domain Eukaryota; kingdom Metazoa; phylum Arthropoda; class Insecta; order Diptera; family Tephritidae; genus Merzomyia; species Merzomyia westermanni. The sequence goes on along the minus strand of OX465288.1, from coordinate 99,391,999 downwards.
TTACAAACCAGGCAAGGAAAATTTTGTTGCTGATGCGCTCTCACGACAACATATAAACACACTAGACCACTAGCCAGACTCAGAAAGCATGGTCGCTAACAGTGAGTTGTCACTAACTCAAACCCACAGTAAAAAACCCGATTAACTGCTTCAAAACCCAAATTATTCTGGAAGAGGGAAAGACATTACCAGTTGGCACGACTATTATTTTTAGGACACGAATGAGGCATCGAATATCTTTTAGCAACCTACAAGATTTATTGAAAGCCATGGAACAATGCGTAAATCCTAATGTTGTTAACGGGCTGTTATGCGAACTCCCAACTTTGGCACTAATCCAAAACGAGCTTACCACATCTTTTCCAGGGGTAAAGTTCCGCCACACTACAAAGCAAGTTATCGACGTTTTTAATAAGGAAGATCAAAGAGAAATCCTCCGAACCGAACATAATAGATCCTGTTGCAAAAATGAGCAGCAAATCCTGGAAAATTACTACTTCCCTGACTTAAGAAAAATCCTAAAAGAAATAGTTTCAAATTGCAAAATATGTCACGAAGCAAAATACCAACGACGTCCCCCAAACTCCGAAATAGGATCAACCCCCCTACCTTCATACCCAAAGCTCGAGACTTGCATTTCCGACACGGTCAAATTAATTCTGCTAGCAACGGCTAAGTACAATCGCACCGTCCATTCCGTGACAAACAGGAAACCTATAGATATCATCCACGCAGCACCCGACGAACTGGTTAATGAAATAAAGAATAGACTTATACAAACCCAACAAAATGACTTAAAAAGACACAATGTAATGAGACGAGCAAGACAATATAAACCAGGGGAAAAGTTTTGTAAAGACGATTAAGAGAATAAGAAACAAATAAACTAAACTTTACACCGAAAAAACAGTCCAGAGCCATTTAGGTACCTTTGTCTTAATCGACGGACGTAAAGTTCACAAAACCAACTTAAAACACTGAAATTTTTCCTTCCTTCTTAGGGTAACTCTGCTCTTGACAATAGGTCATTGGGCCAAAGCGAGGATATTCAATTATACCAGCTCCCACTACATCCCAATAACAACAGGGAAAGTGATCCTCCACGAACATTACGAGTTTCTACTACACAAGACAAACTTGACAGAGTTCGAAGCGATAGCGGAAGAGATGGACACAATTTTAGAGCAGTTTCCACTTTCTCACGCCAGACAACTTCTCCGAAACGACGCTGACGAAATATTAAAACTACTAGACGCGGTCAGAATACATCACCGACATGCTAGAGGCATTAATATCCTGGGGACTGCATTAAAGTACATAACCGGCACCCCAGACTTTGATGACTTCCAAGCAATCGAGACCAGAGCCGAAGCCCTAATAGAAGCAAATGAACAACAGGCAACGATTAATTCAGCTACACAGGGGCAAATTAACGAACTGACGGTGGCAGTTAATAAACCTTTAGCAAAGACAAAACGGACGCAGATCGACACGGGAAATCTCTTTTCTTTAGTCACTACTAGAAATAGAGCGGTAATAATGGAGTTAGAGTCTATCACAACAGCAGCAGCTCTGGGAAAAGTAAATGTTATTAACCCCATTCTGCTCAACGGCATGGAAATAAACAATATATTAGCTGCTGAGCTCTCTACAGTATAACTGACATACTTTCTGTTTCTAAATGTAAGATATTTCAGAATACACAGTTTATTTATATCATTATTAAATACCCAAAAATAGCTAGGATTTGTAATAACGTAAAGTTACTGCCCGTTATCCAGAGAGGAAGAATTATTTCTTTGGAAACAAATGTTATAGCTGAATGCAACGGAGAAGACATCCCCCTTTATAACTGCAGAGAAGCCATAACAGCAAACTTCTGCCGAACCTTGAAGGAAAGTCCCTGTGTACGACAACTACTTAACCAACACATCGCAAATTGCAGATCCAAATCTGCCGATCACGTGCCCGCCATTGAGGAGATCGATAACGGCATAATTTTAATTACCGACCAGCCTGCGATAATACAAAACGGAAATTTGACTAGATTAACATGAGGGACTTTTTTGATAACTTTCAAAGGTGATATTACAATAAACACCACTACTTATAACAACTGGAATGAGGTAATGCGTTCACATCCCGAAGCAGTACCGAACATATCGAGTTACTATCACTTCCATACCTGCAAAGAATTAATATGAAAAACCTTAAGCACATAGCACACCTACGGAATCTTATTGATACTCGCTCGGTACAATCGGGAAGCGCCTTGCTCTTAATCCTATTAGCCATAGCTACAAGCATAGCAATATTTCTGAAGAGACGGCAAAGGAATATGGTAGTACTGAAAAATATCATAAAGGAAACCGGGGACGCTTTCACTTCAAGAGGGGGAGTAGTTAACACAGGTAACCATTCGACCGGCCAAAACACCGCTTCCACCGAATTTGCTGACGGCACGTCTATAGCTTTGCACGTAACAGCAAGCAAAAGTTCAATACCGCTTTAAAAACTCATCCGGCCAAAACACCGCTTCCACCGAATTTGCTGACATTAGGGCAAGAGTGTAGGTATTTAGACGCTAGCGTCGCTTTCATGTAATCAGTTATTTCAACTCATCCGCTGAGACCGGCTGCCCTTGGTAATCCAAGGGAAATAAAAAATTTTAAACTAAAACCAAGTGGTTAGTTTTACTTATATAAGTGGTTTAATAAGGGAGAATATTAGCTATTATGCGCGTTAAATTATACCCTGTAGCACTGCGTGCTAAAATGTTAATTATTAAAGCTAATGTGTTATACATTTTTGTAATCATTTAAGGTTTGAACCTACTACAAATCAAGTTAAAATTATAATTTGGCACTCAACATAGTGGCCAACTTCCTTAGCTACACGCCGATTCGCCGAAGCGAATGTATTGCAAAAAGCAAATCAAGCCAAAATTCGAATATGGCGACTTTTACCGACGAACAATTTGATAGGCTCTTACAAGCAGTAGGCAGTTTCAATTCCCGTCCTGGGTCATTTAGCAAACTGTACTAGCCGCTTTAGGGGTGAGCGTAGTTCCACAAAGGTCGAGGAGTTTATAGCTGCTATTTCTACTTTTAAGGCGGTAGAGAAGATTAGCGATGCAGATGCAATTAGTGGAATGCCAATGATTCTTGAGGGTGACGCTGCAGAGTGGTGGAGTGGGGTAAAATCAAAATCCGAAGCTTTTGATGACGGTATTCGTATGCTGCGTGAAGCATTCTCACGCCCCAAACCCGCATGGCGCATCTATGTGGAAGTTTTTGAAACAAAGCAACAAAAGACCGAGGCAACCGACACCTTCATACGCAAATAACGTGCACTCTTATCCCAGCTGACTAATGTCCCAGCCGAAGCTGCCCAAATTCACATTTTGTTTGGGCTTTTGCATGTGCGAATCCGCGTTAGGGTGAACAGGCAGATAATTTCAAATTTTGATGAATTGTTAAGTGAGGCTCGTGAGGCAGAACTATGTTTGCAGGAACGTAAGCAACCAGCTGCAAATAATGACAATCACACTACCACGGATTATAAGGGCTGCTTATATAAAACCGTTAACTGCGAAATTAAGTTGGCTGACGGCAGTACGTCAAGGCAGGATTGTTTGTATACAACATGCAAGATCTGTATAGGTACTCGTTGTCTAGATATTCCATTTATAATCCTACCAAAAGCGACAGGTAATAGGACCCTGATAGGCGCCGATTTTATGGAGAAAGAAGGCATCGTTATGAATATGGGACAACGATATTGGTGCTTCGAGGATGAACCGACGAAACATTTTGATTTTGCGGAAGCATTGCCACTAGGCTTGAACATTATCGAGTAATCGTACCCGCAACCCATCCTAAACGTAAGCCCGAAGAAGCACCAATTCGCGAAATCGAAAAGTCAAAAGTGTATATGTCTGAGTTTGAATACCATGGGCCAGATGTTCCAAACGATTATTCTCCACACGTTACCCAAAGTATATTTCGAGACGCTATTCCTCCGGGTATGGAAACGCTGGAACGTCATGAAGGTGAAGATATTTTTACGGGTGTAGTATACAACCCTTCTTCCACAGACTTATTTTCTATAGATTTTAAGTTTATTAAGGCATCCGATGGAGTAGGCTTATCCGTAGAAGATAAGACAAAACTTGATAACGTACTTCAAGGACATTCGAGTGTGTTTGGTCCATCTCTTGAGCCCACACAGTACGCTTACCATTTTATTGATACTAGGGATCAGGAGCCAATTTCATCTCCACCATACCGTTTGTCATTCCCGAAAATGCAAGAACTTAGGCATGAGATTTCCAAAATGATCGGGAACGATATCATCGAAGAGTCAGACTCACCATGGGCCTCGTCAGTAGTGATGGTTCCAAAGAAAGATGGTGGTACCCGTGTTTGTGTGGATTATCGGAAGCTTAATGCGATTACTAAGCCGGATAGATATCCCTTACCACGTATGGACGATTTGTTACATTCAGCGAAAAGTACACGTTTTATGACTACGTTAGATTGCAGTGTGGATACTTTCAAATAGCCGATGCAGAAAAGGATAGGGATAAAACATGTCTTATAGCACCTTTTGGGACATATCGTTTTAAAAGAATGCCTTTCGGTCTGCGGAATGCCCCCGCAACCATTCAACGCCTTATCGATCGTTTTAAAACCACAGTGGCTAATATCAAAATACTTGCGTACTTAGATGATATTATTATCTGCTCATACACATTTACGGATCACTTGAAAGATTTAGATGCAGTTTTCGATAAGTTAGAGAAGTTTAAGTTGCGAGTAAACGCAATGAAATGTCGATTTTGTTGCACTGAGGTAAAATATCTTGGTCATGTTTTAACAACAGAAGGTATAAAAGTCGACCCAGATAAAACAAACGCAATAAGCCAAAGAGCTCCACCTCGTAATAGTAAAGAGGTAATATCGTTTATTCAAACATGCTCCTGGTATCGTCGTTTTATAGACCATTATGCTGAAATTGTAAAACCTTTAACTGATTTAACGAAAAAGAATGTTCAGTGGCAATGGGGCGCCCCACAAATAGAAGCTTTCAGTAAGCTAAAACAATTACTGATCAATCCTCCCATACTACGTCAAGCTGAAGATAATGTACCCTTCGTAGTTAAAACTGATGTGAGTGCTTATGCCCTGGGAGCGGTTTTACTCCAGGGGGAGAGGGAGAATGAACATCCAATTGAGTATGCCAGTCGTCTATTGACATCAGCTGAAAGGAACTACTCAACTACAGAGCGCGAAGCCCTTTCTATCGTTTGGGCATGTGCAAAGTTCCGGGGATACATGGACGGTGCGGAAATGCGGCTGAAGACTGACCATCAACCGTTAAAATGGTTGTTGACAATCAAGACACCCTCTGTTCGTCTCGCAAGGTGGTCGTTACAGCTACAATCATATAATTTTCAAATCGATTATACTCCTGGGAAAAGTAACTCCGTCGCGGATATGTTATCTCGCCCTTCTTGTGCTACAGACGATGATTAATTGTACATGCGCTTTTCAGTTGACCTACCCCGTAAGAGAGCTAGTGAATTGCGTTTGGAGCAGCTGAAAGATGAGTATCTGGCTAAAATAATAGACTCCCTAGAGCAAAAGGATGAAAATTTGTATATGTGGTATAATCGTGGTTATATATTAAACGATGATGTTCTATATCGCTATGCAAATGAGGATGCAGAAGCAGCACACCTGGTGATACCAACTCACGAACGAGCTAATATACTTAAGGCTTATCATGATGAAAGCACTGCTGGACATTATCGCGCTGATAGGACTGTTGATCGGATTTGTAGTCGATACTTTTGGCCAGGAATGCGGGCTGAAATAACTAAGTATGTACGAACCTGCGTCCAGTGTCAGCGTTACAAAGCGACAAACATGAAACGCATGGGATTACTTCAGACGATATCCAGTCGACAGAGATTTGAAGTGGTAGCCATTGATCTTTTCAGCCTTTGCCAAAAACAGATGAGGGATACCAGTGGATTTTTATAATCGAAGACGTTGCCAGTCGATGCGTAGAATTGTTTGCCTTGAAGGAAGCCAAGGCAGCAGTATGTGCTACAACTCTAATTGATGAAGTGTTTCTACGGTATGGCGTACCACGATGCCTGAAATCAGACAATGGTGTACAATTTGTTTCAGCCATAATGCAAAAAGTGACTTATAGTATGGGTATACAACAACTATTTACGCCTGTATACCACCCAGAAGCAAATCCTGTTGAAAGGAAGAACAGAGATCTTAAATCGCAGTTGCCCATACTTGTTCAAGGTCAACATAATACTTGGAGCACTAATTTAGCATCTATTCGCTTCGCTATGAACTCTGCCAAATGCCAGTCCACCGTTACTCCGCTGCGTTCCTCACCTTTGGAAGAGAACTACGCACATTCGACGAAGTAGAGCATGATACGAAGAAAGTGAAAGTGAGAATTTTATTCCGCAAATTACGCGGTACCTGAAAGGTATGATAGACATTTTTAATAGAGCTAAGGAAGTCGAGCAAATGACGCAAGACCGTAATAAAAATAGGGTTGATAGAATTAGAAGGCCCCAAGATGTCATTGAGATAGGGTCAGAGGTGTTGGTAACAACGCATGTATTAAGCCAAGGAAGTAAAGGGGTAACGTCAAAGTTTGTACCGAAGCGTGACGGACCATATGTAATTGTCCGGAAAATTGGGTCTTCAACATACGAGGTCGCATCGATGACAGATCCAGATGTACCATTAGGCTCTTACCATGCATCCGCTTTAACCCTATACAAAGGTACCAATACTGATAAGCAACCACAACTAGTGCAACCGTTAAGGAAGAGAGGTAGACCACGAAAACAATGAGATGGTGATGATTCGACAGTTTCACTTATCGAACATCAAGGGGGAGACTGTAGCACGGCAGACACCGACACAAGCCATTTTACTATTTTTATGTATCTTTGGTTTAAGTATGCCACTATTTTATTTGTACATACATATACTAATTGTTACCCTCTGTACTTATTTTCGTGAATAGCTTTTTATAAAAATATTATTTCCAATCGTCTACACTCTAAACTAAGAGATTTTCCAATTGCATTGTCGCATATAATATGTATTCATGTATGTTAACTAAGTGGAGAACGGAAGGTTCAGTTAACAACAACAATTGAAACTAAGCTGAGAACTTTTGATGATAGTTAGTTTGTTTCGTTAAGTTGCTCAATTACTCGCCTATAAAAGAGGCAGCGCAAACTGCTTAATTTGCTTTTGGCGGTGCTTGAAGGTGAGTTGTCTAATTATTGATTATTTATATTTTTCATTTTATGTTGGTATGTATATGCTGCGATGTCATAGATAGACAGTGATAAACGCCGGCTTCTTGACATCTTAGCTGAGTACATACATATGTACGTATGTATATATATATATAAGTGGTATATATATTATATAAGTGGTTTAGTAAGGGAGAATATTAGCTATTATGCGCGTTAAATTATACCCTGTAGCACTGCGTGCTAAAATTTTAATTATTAAAGCTAATGTGTTATACATTTTTGTAATCATTTAAGGTTTGAACCTACTACCAATTTTCTACAAAGCATTATACTTTCAATAAAACGTGATATTTGTTACCTGTTAACTAAATAACCAACGATTTTGCGTTTTATTACCAACTCTCTCATACCCTTCTAACCCCACCTCATTATAGTTTTTAATTTCTCGTTCGTCTACGCTGTCCATAGAGCCTGCTTTGAATTTCAAGCCCTTATCTAGTACGGTTACTAGTCCTCGTTTGGTTTTCGGGTGTGGTCGTAGCTTATCTATTTTTGCTTTTAGTAAAATGAAATTTTCGTTAATGAATTCTAAAAACTGCGTGTCTTCGAAAGAAGGTGTTTTCAAAATTTTTATGTTGTCCGTGATAGGTAACATCGTGTTATCGTATGTAGTCAGGTTAATAAAATGTAGTCCCTTGTCATAATGGTTTTTGTCTTCAGTTCTCCTGTATTGATTGGTATATATTCGTTGTTGTTCGTCAAGTCCTGCACACTCATCTGTTGGTTTTTGACACCAAAAATGAATGTCCAGAAGAAGATGGTCGTTAGTAGCATTTCCCTGTTGAAGTGAGGGTAACTGGTTTAGTATTCTCTAATATTTTTCTTGTGAACTATCCTGTCTGACTTTGTTTTAATGGTTGTGTTAAAGTTCTCCGCTACGATCACTTTCTTATACCTAGCTGATAACTTATTTCCTTTACAAATATGACATCGCCTTTTGAAAAGTTTTTCGGGGTTTGTCTATCTTTGTTATGATAACAAAGTTCCTGTTGTTGTTTACTAAGTAATTTCTCCTTGATTTCCTGCCTATCTTTCTCTAGAAGGTCAGGGTCGCTACTAATTCTCCTCCCAAAAAATATTTCAATTGGTTTTTTCCCGGTCTTAGAATGCATGGAGTAATTGTACTCTTTACCGGATATTTCCAATAATTCTCTGAAGGATCTGTGGCTTTCTCCACTTGCAGACAGCGCATTATTTCTTGCAGGGTGGATTGAAAGCGCTCAACTTGCCCGTTAGAGCAACTAGAGTATTGAGGTGTTCGATATATTTCTGTACCGAATTCATTGTTAATCATGAAGTTTATTGATTCTGAGTTGAAGGATCTCTCATTGTCCATTAATATTGTTTCTGGTACTAAAGTGAAAAGAATATCCCTCAGTGGTTGCCTTATATCTTCGGTTGCTTTGGAGCGAATAACTTTAGCTACTGCATATTTAGAAAATTTATCCACAGCTGTCAGAATAAGATGTTTACCCATTATTAATATGTCTATATGGACTATTTGACCTGGAAACTGGGGTATAGGAGCAGCTTGTATTTGAGGTTTTGGTGGATTGCACTCGTATTTATTTTTTTGCATGTAATGCATGATTTGATAATTTTCTTAATTTTATTTGTCATCCCAGGGAGAAAATACCTTTCCAAAATTTGTGTTTTATTTTCTTTACTACTCTTGTGGGCCCTGCTCTTTCTCATCAGTTATATCCTGAACCTCTACCTGTGTAAACCTGATGCGATACTTGCTAAAATGTGCTGGGTATAATTCCTGTATTTTTCCCATTATGGATTCCTCCGTTTTAATGCAATTTATTACTGATGGGTTGAGGTATCTCTTGAGGATGGAGATAAGCGTTTGTTGGGAGAACTCTGGTTCCATAATTATATGCCGATGGTATGTTGGAAATATTATTCTGAATTGGTAAGAGGAGATTTCGTCGTTTTTAAGAAATATTTGATTTTTGAAAGCGTTATAGGCGCTTCAACACTATATATTTGAATTCGTTGTAATAGATAAAGTGTTAATCTGTGTTTCCTTATCAGGAATTCTTGAGAGGGCGTCGGCCACAACATATTGTTTGCCTGGTTTGTAAAATAGCTCGTAAGAGTACTCCTCGAGAGCCGCCTTCCATTGTTTCATTTTCGAGTTGTTATTTTTATTGCTAAGCGCGTATGTGAGTGGTCGGTAAACATTTCCACCTTGGCTGATCCGTACAGCTGAAAACTTTTATTGTAATTGGGATATGCAAGTACAATGTCCTCAGAAGTAAGTGAGAGTTTTATATTGTTGAAGGCTCTTATAGCATCCTCATTCAAAATTAAATTAACTTCCGAAGATTTATTTTTGGATATTCTACCTTCTTCCCCTCTTAAAAGAGATGTTAGGGGTTTTGCTAACTTTGCGTAGTCTTTTATAAATCTACGGTAATATCCTGACATACCGAGGAAACCTCGAAGCTCTTTTAAAATTGCAGGTTGCGGAAAATTTGCAATTGCTTCCACTTTCGCAGGGTTGTTTTTAATGCCATTTGGAGATATAATATACCCTAGGAACTCGACTTCCTTTTTAAAAAATTTGCACTCGTCCAACTGGACTTTCATGTTGGCCTCTTCTAGGGTCTCAAAGCTTTTCCTAATATGATTGAGGTGTTCGTCCTCAGTTTTACTGAAGATTATTATGCCATCGATACAGACGTATCGTCTAAAGCTCGTTGAAAAATAGAGGGAGCATTTTTAAGCCTGAACGGCAAACGGGTAAATTCGTATTTGCCCCCTTTTATTGAGAATGCTGTTTTTTCGATGTCAGATTCCTTTAAAGGGATCTGGTGAAAACCGCTTTTCAAATCTAAAACAGAGAAAAACTTACTTTCTCCAAAGTTTGACATAACCTCCGATATTTCCGGTATTGGGTATCTATCGACCATTGTGATTGAATTCAATTTCCTATAATCTATTACCATGCGATATTGTTTATTACCTGGTTTTTTTGGTACAATCCACATTCAGTAATTATAATACCATCATTCAGTAATTTCTTTACTTGTGATTCTACCTCACTTCTCAGCGTTGCTGGGTAGGGATAGAATTTAGAATATACAGGGGAGTCAGTTTGTGTTCTGATTTGTCCCATAACCTTCGTAGTATACGTAAGCCTTTCGTCGGGCTCAGAGAAAAGATAGGGATATGTATTCACAATATCCTTCATAATAAAATTTTTTGGTTGGGGGATAAGCCTTCCTCTTTTATATTTATCGCGTTGATGCTATGTGAAGCTTGCTGCTTAAGTCTGACCATACGGCCATCTTTTAAAACTATTTTATTTTTTGCAGTATGTATTATTGCTCCCAGTGCCCTAAGTGTGTCGTTTCCCAGAATGGCATCGAATGATTTCAATAAGGGCATAAGATAAAATTTAATTCTTTCTTTTATGTTAAAGAGATTTACATAAAAGTGTTCCGTTATCGTAACATCTCCTACAATTGATTTTGCACGGAGGGGGTTTTCGTTTGGTAATCGCTTTTTTGCTAAGCTTGTGTCCACCAGAAATTTTAGAATGTTTCCGCTGTTGTTGTTGTTGTTAACAGTGCTTCGCCCTGCCCAATGGGCTCGATCACTCTAAATTGTCATCGGGCTCTTCTAACGGAAGTCCAAGAAACGCGCAGTTTCAACAGAGTTGGACCAGAGTGATGTAGGTGTTAGAAGAGTGGGTTCAACTGAACAGGAGAAGAGATGTATGGCATCATGAGGGACATACCACATGCAGGGCATGTGTTTGGTATGTTGGGGTTCAGTCTGGATAAGTAAGAGTTTAACCTATTACAATATCCAGAGCGAAGTTGTGCTAGGATGACTCTAGTCTCCCTCGGAAGTACATGCTCCTCTTCAGCCAATTCAGGTGGTTGAGTATTAATAACGTGATTCACAGGCCGAGATCTAAGAGATCCGTCTACCGACTCGGTGTGCAGGTCATTCAGGGCCCGTATATGGTTCCGCAGATCAAACGGCAAAGAGATATGGTGCCGGATCTCATCGTAGTGCTTACAGAGATGTCTCCTTATGTCTCTGTGTGGCGGTGCTATATCCAAAAGATGACGATTTGGATGACTAGGCTTATGACAGTTCAGAAGAAACTGTCTACTCAAGATTTCCGCGTGCTCTTGAACATTGAGCAATTTTGCCTCTTGATGGAGGTGAGACTCAGATGACATAAGCAGTATCCCGTAGCAGGTCTGATGGCGGTATTTTGGCAGACTTGCAGTTTCCTCCAATTGGTGTCAGAAATATTGGGCGACCATATGGGCGCAGCATAGTCAATAACCGGTCGGCCAATAGCCTTATATGTAGCAAGCAATGTTTCTTTGTCTTTTCCTTAAGTACTGCCGGCCAGTGACTTGAGGATGTTATTGCGGCTTTGTACCTTTGAGGCTACTGCGGTGGCATGACCGGCGAAGGTGACGCCGTTCTCGAATGTCACACCCAAGATTTTCGGGTGGTTGACAGTAGGTAGAGGTGCTTCATCTACATGGACATTTAACTCTCGCCCCATCTGCGCATTCCATGTAGTAAACAGGGTCGCCGTCGACTTAATCGGAGATAGGGTCAGATTTCGCTCGGTGAAGAAGCTGGAAAGGTCATGGAGGTGACTGTTGATTCTAATACAGAGTTCGTCAATGGAGGGACCCCTGCCCGAGGCCATTATCTTGCAGTCGTCAGCATAGGAAACAATGGAGACTCCTTGGTGGGAGGGAAGTCTCGAAATATAGAAATTAAACAAAAGGGGAGAGAGAACACCAACTTGCGGCACCCCTTGTTTTATTCTTCGTGGCCTAGATTTCTTGTTCCTAAATTTGACTGATGCCTGTCGACCATTGAGGTAATTAGCGGTCCACCTCTTAAGGCCGGCAGAGAGCGGTGTCTCTTCCAGATCTCGCAGGAGTCTGGCGTGATTGACCGTGTCGAATTCATTTGATAGGTCAAGTGCCACGAGAACCGTCCTATGGTTTGGTGGGTGTTGATTCAAACCGTTATTAATCTGCGTTGTAATGGCGTTCAAAGCGGATGTCGTGCTGTGATTTTTGAGGAAACCATGCTGGTGATCGGCCAATTTCAGATTTGCAATGAAGTAAGGGAGCAGAATGGTCTCTAGTAATTTCGCTACCAGCGAAAAGAGGGATATCGGATGATAAGACTCTCCTTGGTTCGCCGGCTTCCCTGGTTTTAGTAGGGGAACTACAATCGCTTGTTTCCATATCTCAGGTATAACGAAGGTAGTTAGAGAGAGATTAAAGAGAGCCGCTAAATAACTCTGTCCCTCATTGCCTAGGTGTTGGATCATCTTCATGGCGATTCCGTCGGATCCGATGGATTTTGAGGGTTTGTCCTTCATTATGGCTTCCTTAACCTCTGCGACTGAGACGGCAATGGGCGCAGTAGAGTGTTTGTGTTTGTGCGCACGTCGGAAGAGGTTAGTCCTATCCGCAGGTGGATGCATTATAAACAGCCGGCAAAAGGAGCTCGCGCATTTCCTGGCGTCCGATTTGACGCTGTCGCCGAATGCAATGGCGACCTTGTCATGGGATAGGGCCTTGACAGTCGACCATAATTTGCCGACTCCGCCGGAGAGGTTGCATGTCTCAAGGTGTTGTTTCCACCTTGGTCAGCTTGTGTTCGTTGACTATCCTACGAATTTCCGCATTGAGATCTTTGATTCTTGGATCTGCGGGATTGATGAGTCTCACTTTGTCACGTTCTCTTGCCATCGCCGCAGCTTCTGCCGGAAAACTCGGACGAATTTCTGGTATTCTACCAGCAGGTATAAAGCGGCATGAGGCTGAATCAATGATCTTGCGAAACTCTTCTTTCGCCTTTGCGTACGTCCGTAGGAGTGGGTAAGACAGCGAAGGAGCGCTCTGTATAGTCAGTAAAGCGGTCCCATTCCGCTTTGGTGAAGTTGATGTATGTTAATTTATCAGTCGTTATGAAGTCGGTCGGTCGTTCAACAGAGAGTAAGATGGGTAGGTGGTCTGAAGCTAATGTAAGCATGTTTCCGCTCTCGGCCTTCACTTCAATGTATGGAAGCGAAGAGCTAATTATGCTAAAAAATGGACATCATTGTATTCTTCAAATTCATCCTCGTCCCTTTTTTGGATTGGGTCTCTTCACTTGACATATCTATAAGAAACGTTCTTTGATTGTTGAGAGGTGGTTGATTGTTGACTGATTGTGGTGGTCTTTTACCCTGAAACTGATTCTAAGGACGTTTGTTCATTTAGTTAATTCGCCGTTATTGTATGCTCTGGTTTAGGTTGAGTCTTCGGTTGCCTTGGAGGGGAATTTGTAGGTTGAATTTGCTTGGAGGACTGTGGTCCGGACTTTCATTTTGGTTGATTGTTTTGTGGCTCGTGAGCCAATTGTGGGTAAAAGGACTGCTGTTGGGTGGGATATCTTCCCGAATTCGGATATCCTTTCTTTATATTTTGTGCATGATTTGTTCTGTAGTTCTGGTTGTCCAGTTTCATGCATAGATGAAGGGCCTGTGGAAGATCGGCAGGTTCCCTGATTCCCAGTAGCCGGGGTAGGTCCCCATTCAGACCCCCTAATGAAGGTATCAAGTGCCTTATTTCTATATGATTGGGTCATCATGTGCAGAGACTCGCTACCCATATCTACGCATCCCAATTTATTTAGGATTAGTGAAAGGTATTTATATACCTGTTAATAGAATTCTGCTATGCTCTTGTTAAATTGTACTAAGGTCGTGAGCGGATATTCCAAGGTTGAAATATCGCGTTTGTCTGCATAGTGCATTGCAAGACATTTAGTAATTGCCAGCCAATCTAGCGGCGTATTGTAAGATTCTAATGCCGTAGCGGCATTGCCCGTTATCTTGTTTCGGATAACGCTAAGAATCCCGTAATATTTTGGGGTTCGCTTCAGTGGTTCGTAAATGCTGAGTGTTCTGTCTACACTTTTTTTCCATGAATTAAACTCTTCAGGGTGACCGGAAAAACCTTTGAGGCATTTTACTACGTCTGGAATTTTATCCAGTTCTTCCAGATTACCCCGATGCCTATCTTCTATGGTTTGATCGATTGTTGTACTAGGAAAAGAGTTTGGGTTGAGTGTGGCCTGTACTACACCTGGCCCCTGTTGTTGAAGAATGTTCGTTGCTATATTGGTTATTAGGTTTTTTAGGTCGTCCACACTTAGTTTCACATTATCTGATGCCTGAGGGGCTGGGGGGTTTTGGTTAAGGACGGGAGGACGGACTAAATTGTTAGGATTTGCCATTTTTTTCCTTTGGGTAAGCTATGTGTTTATTATTATATTACACACAATTGGATTTTCTATTAATTCTAGTATTCTGTATTCCAGTACCTTAGTGTTGTTGCTTTAATATGTTCTGTCACGATATTTCCCCGGCTGCTGCCTGTCTTTTTTTAATACCACCAGTACTTTAATATCACCAATATTCTGCTGATTTTTTGTTCTATCACGATATTCCCTTGGCTGCTGCCTGTCTTCTTTTAATACCACCAGTACTTTAATATCACCAATATTCTGCTGCTTTTTTTTTCTATCACGATATTGCCTTGGCTGCTGCCTGTCTTCTTTTAATACCACTAGTACACCGGGATGCTGCTACTATCACGATATTCCTATGGCTGCTGCCTGTCTTCTTTTAATATCACCAGTACACCGCTGCTTTTGTTGTTTGATCATTTTATATTAATTCTTTCGTTTTTTTTTTGTTAAAACGTCTTTTGTTTTTTAAGGATTTTTTTTTTATTGTTAATTTTCGCTAATTCCTTTTATTTTAAAAATATTTTGTTTTCTTGCAAATGTTCACTGAAATTTTCGAGTATTTGCATTGTTTTCTTTGTTTTTTTTTTTTTTTGAACTTGAGGTGGCTGATACGTAATATCCCTCTTTTGCCACTGCTACTCAAGTATCATTCCTCAAAGTTCGTGCGATAGAATTTTTCTAGCAAATTTTTTAATAATTAATTTTTTCACTACCGTATATTCCGGATTTCTTATGCACGCGTATCCTTACTCTTTACTTTTTCAGGATTTTGCACTACCGTATTTTCAGATTTTTTATGCACAGGTTTGCCCAAGCGTGTCCTTACTTTTTTACTTTTTCAGGACTTTTCGCGACTTTGGCATCGGGCGCCAGTTACGTCCCTATAAATTATAGGGACTAAAAAGTATTTTTTTCTTCGGACAGCGTGTCCGCCTTTATTGAAGCCAAATATAGAACTTAAACTTACATTTTAGATTGATTGATTTTTATACTACTTACGACTATGATAAATTTAGCAAAAATAATAGGAACGCGATTTCCTGTTTACAAGTTTATTAAATGTAGCAGACGCTGATTTTACAAAAGTAAGGTGCAATTTCCTATTTGCAAGTTATTTTACTATTTACTGTTGACACAGCCATTTTTGGTTGTGCTTTTTATTGTGAAAGGATGCGTTGGGTTTTATGTGACAAGTGGGTTGGCAAATTTAAAGGTGGATTTGAACTGCAAAATTAAGCTGGTAAAGTTATTTGCTTCCGATTTCGACGGTAAAAAATCCATTCTGAAGTTAAACATTCAACAAATAAAAATGATTTTTCTAATATTTATTAATATTCGTATCAAAGTATACATTCATTTTCATACATTTATTTACAAACATTCATACATTCATTCATTTTTCCATACCATAACATATTTATTGTGACAGGTGTTTTTATTAATTATTTATATGTATGTATTTTAAAATATTTTATATATGTAATTACACAAACACATTACAAAAGACTTTGGTATTACACCAAGACACACATTTGTAGTGTTTGGGATTTTTGTGTAATAGCCGTCGGCAAAACACTTTATGCCATTTGACGAATTTTTGGAAATATTTTTATGAGATAATAAGAAATACTACCTGCAAATTTATAGAGAAACCTACATCATACATTATTATCGTTTATTACATAAATTTCATCGTTTTGTAAAATTGAATCGATTTTCTACAACACATACAAATCCTTTTGTATATTATCATGTGATTATTTCTTTTGCACAAAATCACTTGATGCACGCACAATTCCTTTTGTATATTATCATGTGATTATTCCTTTTGTATAGAATCACATAATACGTGCAAAATTCCTTTTCTATGTTATCATATGATTATTTCGACTTCAAAAAAACTAAAATTTAGGAAACTAAAAGTTTTGAGCCAAAACATCCAAAGCATTTATTTGCTCATACTCGTATACCCACAAATGTTGGATTTTTAACAACTTCCATTTAAGTTTTATTAAAATTATTAAACAAATTTGGTAATTTTTATGAACATCAAACAAATGGAATTCAAGGGAACTATTTTTTTCTCTTTATGGTATTATATGAGATACAATAAGGATTTTTTGTTATTGAATTGAATTATTGCTTTCTTGAAATATAAACTGAGAGCCATCAGAAATTAACAGTGCTGAATTTATACTACAGAAATGTATTCATGCTAAGCAACATTAATTCATGCTAATCAACATTGAACACATTAAATTCTGTTAAATTAACATGCCCAACCAGCCAGCCGGTGGTGGATTTCCTAGCCGTGAGTTGACGAGTTTTGACAATTCACACTGTAATTCGTTTATGGACCTTCTCTATATCATTGACATTCTCTGGATTGCCGTAACGCTATTCGATAACGTGTAAGCGGTTTTTGAAGGGGTATTTGAATCGAGGGTACTTGGATGGGGGTTTATTTCTATATAAAAAAGGCACATTATAAATACAATACAAATACATGTTAAATATTTTACTCACCGCAGTTTTCCCGACCTCCTTCTTGCAATGACAAAGTACAAGTAGATGAATTGTCAAATTAGGCGCCAATGCGCGCCAAAGCATGATTGACCATTGTTTCCACATGACTGGCGTATAGTGGAATAATGAGAAATGGTAGAAGGCGAGAAAACCGGGTGATTCACATTCACAAGTTAGGAAAACAATTAATGACAAGGTGTGTTCTGTTGGTTATTCCATCACACATACTATGAACATTGCAGTCGTATACTAGCATGGATGCAACCTTTTCTGACTATTATGATTTCAACCAGAAAATTTTAGTTGTATTCTAGTATCGACTGAACTTTTTATGACTAGTATGATTTCACCAGAAATTTTTAGCTGGATACTAGTATGTTTGCTGACTAGTTTGATATTTCACTGCAGGGTACAATCACAATATGAACGTATCGTCGCCCTCTTACCAGAAGTATGTAGGCACTCAAAATAAAAACGTTGGTTAAATACGTCACAGCCCTGCAAAAAATCCTGGGACTGATCTCTAGAGAGAGTGATCCGGGTTCAATACCTTTATCCTACAGTGGGCATCTGTTCGACACTACCCTTTCGGGCATGAAAGCGACCAATTAGTCTCTTCATAGGACATGCTCAAAAAGAGATCACTTCAACCCATACAAAGAGATCAAAACAGGCATTGGTCGCATGCTCCTTTGCGACTCATCCCGGATTCATCCTAGACTAATAGCTTTTTTGTATGCAGAGCCAAAACTTTACGACAGCCGTTGCTACATAGCGAAATGAGTTGGGTTTTGTCGACTCTACCGGAAAACACAGTGATCAGTACTCAAACACTAATTTAAGATGAAGCAGACTGCGCCCAACCTAGGGGAACTTGAGTCCATCTTGCCCAATTGTGTATATTAATAATAATTAATATTTATATTGTGCTAAATTAAAATTGCATGCAATTCAAATATTTTAGTAATAATTGTGTTTAAAACCAATTTTACTACATTTATGAAAAGCTCTTGTACGAGTATGTTATGCTTCATTGCATAGATATCCACAATGTAGGGGTGCAAATCGAAACAACCGGTGTTGTCAGACAGTAAAAATCTATTGCGAGTTTACACAAAGACCTAGTGCCGTTTTCTTCTCCATACCAAAATTTATTTTAAATACATGGTGGTTAAAACTGTTTCATATATCTGGCAACATCAAATATCGCGTTTTGCATTTTATGGACCAACTTCAACGACCAATTATAAGAACGTTATAGGTTTGCTTAAGTAAAGGATAATACCATGGCTATAAACGAGTTCAAGGTCAATAATACTAATTTTACTAATTTTTGTTTAATAATTATTAAAAGTTTTTATTAGAATAGAATACTATCCTTTAATTTGTATACTAACAAAATTAATTGAATTGAGTTGTTGTTTTTACGGCCTGTACATTTGCAAAGTCATGGTACTAAAATTATGATTGAAATACGAATTGAACAGAGTAGATCCTAATACCACAGGAAAATAATTGGGAATCGTACTGAGTGGGCTCGGCAGCTATGCTCCTAATGTGAACAACCACCCCCAATGCTTCGGAGATCAAGTAATCTTCAGGAGGACTGTGGTTTTAAAACTTGCTGACGGGCTTCTTTCTTTAAATAAATTTTAATGCAAAATACGGAGTGTTGATCAATCAGTGAGGCTCGATTGAGTAAATAGTATCATCCTAAAAAAGGAGATAAGCACAAGCGTGCTTGCGCTATTGATGTGAACACTCTAAATGTGAGTTTTTTAAATTTATTTTGGGAAACAGTCAATATATTTGTAACTCTGGTTAAATCTGCTTTTTATTATCACTGTCAAGAAAATCATTGCAGATGTTCCGCTTCTTTACGGTTTTATAAGTGATCCGATTAGAAACCTGCACATATATATGTTATGGGAAATCTTTGTGCGAAAATCTTTTAAGAATAGAAAAATTTATAAAAAAAAAAAAAATTGTTATTGTTTTAATGCTCAATAATTATGTGCAGATCCTCAAGTGTTCAAAAACTTACCACATTCGCATTTTTTGATATTTATGTCATCATTGTAATCAGAATATTCCTCCCCTTCATATCCAAATGCGTTTGAAATTCCCACACTGATTCGAAATATTGCATCAAAGAGGAATTTACCATTCCTCTTCGTTTTCAAAACTTTGGAGAAGTTTACGCCGTTTTCCTTTGAATTGTAAGATATACCACTTGTTGGTGAATGATATACAAATATCCCGAGACTCAAAAAACAAATGAACAATATTTTCATACTATGCATTTTTTAATTTGTCATTCTTTGTAAATATACCAATTAGTTTGCTCATTATATACTTCTATATAATCCAAACCTGTAGTTTTATATAAATAATTTAAAATAAGTTCCACAAATATATTTATGACTAATTTTTATATAACATCTTTGTTATAATCAGCATTGGAGTAATAACGAGCATGGAGATACTGGCTGCTGAAAAGAACTTATGGAGCTGGCAATTCTAGTTTTAATATCAGTCCTTAATGGCTAGGGCAACCTTAATACAAAAAAATATAATCTGAAATTTTTAAGGAAAAATAAATAGAAATGTATATATGTATCTAAGGCTGCGATACAATTTTTTTAATTAAATTGATAGTTTTTTCCGAATGGCGAGAAAAACGCCGTAAAATTTTTAAGGTGATATTAACTTTTAGAGTCTGGTATTGCTAGTTTAGATTTATTATGGCTGATCTCATTTTTGGTTTAAAAGTGCCAAACCAGTGAAGCACATAAATTTACCTTCATAGAGTTTTGTAGCATGATTAACTATTGAGCAAGAGTAGGCCTGCTTGTATTATAAAATTCGTATATTTTAAGTAAAAATAATAATCATTCTAGCGGATGTACGATATAAATTAGTTCAAATAAGTGAAAAAAATTGGGTCAAGAACTTAAAAAAGCTCGTTCTTAAAAATCTATTCTAATAATAATGGGCCTGTAATAATAAATATTTAGGTCTGATACTTTTATAGTATTTTGTTTTCGCCAATCCAAGAAAACAATATAAATATAATTTTCAAACCGAAACAATGTTTTTCAAATGTACTTATACATATGACCTCCCTATTTGCTAATTTGTGAAATCCAACCCGGATTAATTCCAAACACGTTTTCAACCGACCGTGTGATATAGATGCAGCTGATGGCCTTTTTTTACTTTTAACTTTTGGAGTCTGGCATTGCTAGTTTAGATTTATTATGGCTGATCTCATGTATGCTATGTATCTAAAGGTGGGATACAATTTTTTTAATTATATTGATAGCTTTTTCCGAATGATAAAATTAGTATATTTTAAATTAAAAAAATAATCATTCTAGCTGATGTACGATATAAATTAGTTCAAATAAGTGAAAAAATTGGGTCAAGAACTAAAAAAGGCTCATTCCTAAAAATCTATTCTAATAATGATGGACCAGTAATAATAAACTAGCTGGGCCCGTGCGCTCCTTGCGCAAAAAAAAAAAACAAAAATGGTTTGAAACCTTTTATTAGTCCAGGTCCAGGATTTTTCAAACCTTTTTCTCAAATTATAAAAAAGATTTTCAGCTACACTTGTTGTGAGACCCTAAAAAATTATACAAATATGCGCAAACAGCTATTTGAAATTCCACCACTTATATTACATTCACATTGAGCCATAAACTTGAGTTGATTGACAACATCAATATGAATTAACTCAAAAAATGTTCCTTTAACTCGAGTTTATGACCCAATGTGAACGCAGTCTTATTCACTTATTTTAGCAATGTTCAAGTGTAGATGGCGCACTGTTCAGTCTTAGCATTCAAATGTAGATGTCGCGAGGCATGTGAATGTCAGTCACAATAGCGTTGCAGTACAAATTGATTTTTTTGTGCATTCACAATCGTTTATTTTAAAGAATTCATTTTTATAAAATACGCTTAAACAAAAGCACTCCGCTAATTAAAACATGGTTTCGCATGTAGAGCTAACCCCCACCTTTAAAACGATACCTTATTTATTAATATTGGTTCCAAATGAGAGCAGAAAATTAGGAAATAACACAAAAAGACCTTACAGAAATAATATATATGATATTTAGGTTTGATACTTTTATAGTATTTTGTTTTCGCCATTCCAAAAAAGTAATATAAATATAATTTTCAAACCGAAACAATGTTTTTCAAATGTACTTATACATATGACCTCCCTATTTGCTAATTTGTAAAATCCAACCCGGATTAATTCCAAACACAATTTCAACCGACTGTGTGATATAGATACAGCTGATGATCTACTAGATCGAGAGCTCCGGTTCAAATTCGGGAAAACTAACATACAAAAATTATGAAGAATCGGTAGAATAGGCAACCGTTCCATTAATAGCTTCTCATCCTGCCTTAGAAGATGAATTGCGGAATCTTCATAAATCACACACCGCAAATTTAAAGAGAAGCTAAGTTGATATTTTTATAACTTTTATAAGGGAATAAGAAGTTTAGTTCTATTACAAGCATTCCTTGAATGCAGCCTTTCGATCGGTTTTTAAGTCTCCAGTGTTTGTGTATTCATATTTGCCAAAATTGTTTTATTACTTTGGCAGTAACCTAATTGGCGGAAATGCTTGTTTCGAGATGACGTTACTAGATTCTGTTACCATACTTTTTCTGCACCATTGACGTTGCTATTCAGTCTCAGTGGCACAAAGGAACATATAAGGGCATTAGCATCGCAATCGCTTGCATTCATGCCGTTTGGACCCATCACAACCCCACTTACCAGTTAACTCCATATTTTCCTTCTATTCGCTACATTCCTACATCCTGTAGGTGTTGGCAAAGACATCCCTCAGTATGATTAACAAGGCTCTGTGTCTTTATTTCAGCCATAGTTTCCGATATAAATATATCTTTAAGATAGCACTACTTCTTTTCCTTTTGTAGCAGTGAATAGCATGGATATATATTCTTTTGGTCAACTCTAATTACTTTGCAAAGCTCTCCTGTTAGACCAACTGCAATAAATTTCATAAAAGAGGCAAACCACGTCAACTGTGTTTGCGAATTTTTCCAAATTTTTCGGAAAGTAACAAAAACCAGAAAAAGTTGTAGCTAAAGACAAAACAAACAAGTAAGGAAGTCTAAGTTCGGGTGGAACCGAACATTATATACCTAGTAGTGATGTATTATGTCATCCCAATTTACGCAGGTCTATTTTAATACTTTCAGTTCGTATTTGCGTTCAAATAGACATACGGATAAACAGATAGACGTATCGAGAGACGGACACGCCTACATCGACTCAGCTCATCCTCCTGATTATTTCAGTATACTTTTTGAAGGGACTATCTCTTTTTCTTCTCATACGTACAAACATTTCATGTTGATGAAAGGTATGAAAATCAAAAAAGATATATAACTTCGCTTTTGCAGTGGGGTATTAATACCTGTCCGAATATTTTGCTTTTGTGTTTTCCGATTTGGCTAATTTTTGGCAGGAGTATAATACATACTACCGAGAAGCAGCTGACCAATTTTCATTGAAATATCAATATTGAATTATAAGCGATTGCCTTTGAAAATAGCAGAAATTTTGTGCTGAAAAGTGGGCGGCGCTACGCCTACTTCTTCAAAATTGACAAAAATTTGTTTGCGGCCGAGTTTTTTTTATGTGTGCAAAATCTGATTGATATAACTTGGTTGGTTGTAGAAATATCGCTTTTAAAATCTTACAAAAAAATTTTTCAGAACTATGTTACAAACTGGGCGTGGACATTAACCGATTTCGCCCATTTTTACAGCAAACAGTCACCTTTATATATGAACATTATCACCAAATTTCGTTTCGACAAATAAATTTTTGGCGGAGTTATGGCATAAAAAGTTTTGTGGAATAGTTCACTATAAAAGGGGCGGGGCCACGCCCATTTTCGAAAATTTTAAGTTATTGGATTTCTTTGTTTACGGAAACTTTAAAAGTGAAATATAAATGATGTAAAGCTATTTTATTTACCAGTTAACTCCATATTTGCCTTCTATTCGCTACATTTCTACATCCTGTAGGTGTTGGCAAAGACATTCCTCAGTATGATCAAGAAGGCTCTGTGTCTTTATTTCAGCCATAGTTTCCGATATAAATATATCTTTAAGATAGCACTACTTCTTTTCCTTATGTAGCAGTGAATAGCATGGATATATATTCTTTTGGTCAACTCTAATTACTTTGCAAAGCTCTCCTGTTAGACCAACTGCAATAAATTTCATAAAAGAGGCAAACCACGTCAACTGTGTTTGCGAATTTTTCCAAATTTTTCGGAAAGTAACAAAAACCAGAAAAAGTTGTAGCTAAAGACAAAACAAACAAGTAAGGAAGTCTAAGTTCGGGTGGAACCGAACATTATATACCTAGTAGCTTTGGAGATCAGGCTCAACCTACTTCCGGTTGACTTGTACGGTAAACTCCAAGCAAGCTATAGCGCAGTGCGACTGAATGCTGTTCAACACTGGAGCGACACAAGATTCGGACACACAAGCATTCTGGAGACCATACCCAAAAATCTGAAGGTGGTGGACTACACTACGCCTACCGGCTATGAGCCAAACACCAGGTTCTCCACCAGAATCCCTACGAGGCACGAATGGGAGGACGTGCACATTTTAAACCCACAATCAACCTCCATCTTAACAGACGGCTCAACGCTCAAAGGCAAGGTGGGCAGCGGCGTGTACTCGGAGGAAATTTCACTCTTCCTAGGCATCAGACTACCTAGCCACTGCAGCGTATTCCAGGCTGAACTTACAGCCATAGAGGAGGCTGCGCGCTGGCTGCTCTCAAAATTTCGCTTCGACAAATCAATTTTTGGCGGAGTTATGGCATAAAAAGTTTTGTGGAATAATTCACTATAAAAGGGGCGGGCCACGCCCATTTTCGAAAATTTTAAGTTATTGGATTTCTTCGTTTACGGAAACTTTAAAAGTGAAATATAAATGATGTAAAGCTATTTTACGCAAAGTTATTGCCTATTTAATATACCTACGATCCTCTTCAAAATCTTTCATATAAAAGTGGGCGTAGACCTTAACCGATCCCGCCCATTTTTTCATGGAACATTGCTTGCATACCTGGTGCTGAATTTCGTCTACATCTATTGTGAATAGAAACCGTTTCTCAAATACCAAAACAAATTTGGTCCTATATGTCAAACGAGTCGTGAGTTATTAATTTTGCTTCGTTTCAAAATTTTTTATTATTAAAAATAATGAAATCGATGCGGGTTTTCAAAAAAAGGTAAAAGTGTTTTTTTGTTTTGTCCTTAGCTACGAATTGTTATGGTTTTCATTAGTATCCGAAAAATTTGAAAAAATTCGTGACACAGTTGACGTGGTATGACTCAAAGCTTCCTTCGTGCATAGCTTGACAGTGTTATTATATTTTGGCTGTTTTTATAGTTTGTATATATTTCGTAGCTCTTGTTGAAGTCACCGAAACATCTGTTATAAGTTTTGGCAAGTTGTTGTTAGCTGCTTCCCTTTCGCCCATACTGAACTAAACAGTTGGCCGGCCAGCTTTCGGCGTGTTCTCAGTGGGAAGGACTATTGTTTCTTGGAGCCATCTTTCATTCCTTATCCAAAAACTATGCTCCATGCAATCTTCTGACATCCACTTCTTTTGATATTGTCTTTTAAACGATTTCCAACTTTAACGGAGCAAAGAAATTTCAGGACACTTCGTAAGTTCTACTAGTTTTTCCTCATTTCATATTTCATTTTGTCTCTTTTCTTTTTACGTTCGCATTGCTGAATAATGTTAAATAGCTTTCCTCAAGTCACTTTTACTGATGAAAACACATTAAGTACATACAAAATGCTGATTTTTATGTCGAAAGTTTATAAAATATATACTTGTATAAAAGGACTGTAGAGCACGACTGTACCTAACTCGACTTAACTAATACCTATAATTATTATTGAAAAAAATTGAGGGTTCAAGACAAAACACAGTTTTAAAAAAAAATATACCAAATAGAGTACATACCTTTTTGAAATTAATGCATAACAGCTTTGTTACTTCGCACTAAACACAATTTTTTGTGAAGAAATAGGTAGTGAAATTCCGAAAAATTTAGTTTTCTTTCCTACATTCGTACATAGTGGAATCAGAAGATGAAGTAAGCTATTAGTTGTCTTGCTCTAATTTCTTCTTTGGTTTGCAATTTGGCTATCTGAAAATGTGAAGCAAATGTTGTATACGAAAAATTTTTGTTTTTTTGTGTATAATAGGTAACTATTAGTACAAAATTTACTACAATTTTTATACAAATATACGAGTAAAACCGTCCTATTCTCGGGCCATACCATAAATGGTTTTTTGTTTGTTCTTAGAAGCAAAGTTCAGCAAAATTATGTCGTGATAGGTATTTTCACAAGAAAACCAGATTTACCTTTTCAGATGTCCTTTGGCGAAATCATCAAACTATAGGTTTCTGAAAAGTCGTAGGGGCTTTCACCGCACTTAATCAATAAACAGAGAACCTTTCCTAGGGCCCTAGAAAAACAAATAGTTTAATCTCGCGGGACTCAAACAGTGCAATATTTCTGATTCATGTGCACCCAAGAACTGTCACTACGGTATCCGCATCCTGAATCTTTGAGAATGTCATGATCACATAACATATCGCGCCCTAACCGCAATTTTGGCGTAACCAGCACAATTATGAAAATTCGTATTTTGACAGATATCGATAATTCTGTTTATTTTAAACCATCTCACAAAATATTACAACTCCAATACGAGGTGTGTTCAAAACGTATCGCGAATTTTGAATTTTCGCTGGTTACGTTTATTCGAATTTCGAATTTTTTGTGGCGTTATGTTGGTACTAATGTCTCTCACTTATGCCGACAAGCTCGGCCATTTTGAATGTTCAGTTAATTGTTGACAGCTGCTTTGCTTGCACGTGTTTTGGATCGTCTTCGATTTTTACCTATTCAAAAAAATGGATCAAAGAACCTGTATCAAATTTTGTGTGAAAAACGAAATTAAGTGCGCGGATGCATTCCGAATGTTGACTGTGGCATACGGAGAAGCTACCTTGGACCGAAGCAACGTTTATCGGTGGTACAAAATGTTCTCAGAAGGCCGAGAGGATATGCAAAGAAGAACAAAAATTGGCTTTTGCACCACGATAACGCCCCTGCTCACGCATCGTTGCTTGTTCGCGACTTTTTGGCCAAAAACAACACTCTAATGATGCCGCAGCCACCGTATTCCCCAGATCTGGCCCCCTGTGACTTTTTCTTGTTCCCTAAACTGAAGAGGCCCATGAAAGGACGACGTTACGCTTCTCTTGACGAGATAAAGACGGCATCGAAGGAGGAGCTGAACAAGATACAAAAAAATGATTTTTTGAAGTGCTTCGAAGATTGGAAAAACCGTTGGCACAAGTGTATAATATCTCATGGGGATTACTTTGAAGGGGACAAAATAGATATTCATGAATAAATAAATAATTTTTGAAAAAACACAAAATTCGCGATATTTTTTGAACACACCTCGTATGTACCATTACAAAAACAACACAAAGACAATTATGATGTAAACAACATTTTGATTTACAATTTTTTATATTTGTAAGCTAAAAAAAACCTCTAAAATTTTATTTTTGTTGGTTACACTAAAATGGCTGTTAATAATATTCACTGCCAGAAATAAATTCTTCCCATGCGGGAAACAACCAAATATCTATAGGACGTTATAGAAGCTGTTATACTTTTATGCTTCACATTTATTCTAGTTTCCAAATTCAATCTGTTCGACTGTAAGATTTTCTAGATACAAAAAGAACACAAAATTTGCATGAGTGTAAGGCTTCAGATTTAGCTATTAGCCACTATTTTTTAATAAAAAGCAACAATCGGTGGTAGTATGCTCTTAAATTGCACCATATACTCGAGTTAACTACAGTTAAAGTCGACTCAGAATAAGATATACAACACGGTTGATTCTTGCTGAGAGTCCTCTTTAAGCTTCATATATGAAGTTTGATGTTTTCGATACAAGAGTAAAAGACCGGAATACATTTTAATATTCGTAAAAAGTAGTGAAGTGCCCGTCTACTGGCTCCTATCACCCCAAATATTGAAAGACAATTTAATTTTTTATTATTTTTTTTTTTACAAAAACGGGTAAAAATTCTTTAAGACTTTACCCCGTTTTGTCCCTTGACAATACTCCTCTACTTTGTAGAGCAAAATAAATTTATTTTGTTTCGTATATATTAAAGATATTACAATGCACTTAAGAACTTATAAGGTGGGTTTAGGTACATGGTCAATCACGGGTCCTACAAACCCTACTTGATAAAAAATACTATATTTATGTCTTAATGTCGAACCCACACAATCTTCCTGAGGTGTTAGAACGGACAAGGATAGGCTAACAATAGTCATCAAAGATTTCCTTCTACGATATCGCAACGGGTAAACAGCAAAGGTAGAGCGCCATTAGCACAAGGCGTAACAGTGAGCTACACCTGAGCCGTGGTTTTATACGGCTTAGAGCGATGATGGGTAATGGATGATACGCAGAAAATTACGGAAGGAGCTTCAGAGCTACTGCTGATATTTGCTGGTCGTAGTAGTTAGGAGCGTATAGCGAGGATAAGTTAACAACAGTTGACCTGTGATATCGGCTGCAGGTTGATCAGGGGCTGCATTTTCAGCGGTTGCAGAATGGATAGCCTACCAGTAGGAGCTCAGCCAAAGTGGATCTATAGAGAACTTATAATGAAGCGGGTCTAGAGTCGAGTAGTTTACTTTGGTGGATGATGTTTCCTGGCCTACGTACTGGCGCCTGCTCAACGAAAATCGGCCTCCCAGGAGAATAAGGAGTCATCCCCGTAAGCACTATGCATTGACAGGCCCTCAAACTCATCCACACAGAGTCGGTAAACTCCTTTGTCAGCTCGATGAGACTGGCTTACTTACACTTATTTAACAAATCGCTGCGTCGGAACAATAAAATTCCGGATAAAGCGGACATCGATCTTCGAAATATACGCCGGAGACCGAAAGACATCTAAACCCAGATGTCCACGCCTTGTCCTGGCAAAAGTCGTGCAATTGAGCATGTAGTGACTTGATGATTCCACCTCGTCATCCTCCATACAAATTTAACATCTGCGATTATCCCTAATAACCAAACGAGAGTTGGACCTTAGTAAACTTCAGCGGTTCGTCGCAGGTTGAACCCAGCATCCTATGCAACAGATCCTTGATGGCGGCAACTTCCGCTTGGAAGACGCAACAATGATGGAAAATTTCCTGCTAATTTCGATCTCCTGACAGAAAACTCTTCCATATAGGTTTTGGCGCAGCTCAATAATGTTTTTGCATAGAATACTCCCTGGTAATATATTAGTATTGTCGCAGTGGGTGCGACACCACCTAAGACTTATAAAAAGCAGTTTGATAGGGTATCTAACCTAACTTTTTCCCTGTTCAAAAATAATTACCGAAAAATAGTATACTCCTGTAATAAAGCAGTTTAGGATATCCTCGATGTATACCGATGTCTGCTACTTCAGAGGTATTTTTACTTCTCGCTCATTGCAACCCTGTGGACGTGGACTACGTGCAAGTGAAAAACTCTTTTTATATGGACCAACATCAGTGTGACCAGGTTAGTCTTTTCGCGGCTAGATTTAGCCTTTTTTTTGTCATTTAGCCTCATAGTTTTGGTTTTAGCTTCGTGGCTTTTTCTAGCCTTTTTTTTAATCCAAACTTTTTCTGGTCCTAATACCATATTTTTCCATACAAATTCGAGGAATATATAAAATTAAAGTTGAATGAAGGTAGTATTGATGCCGAAATACAGAAAATTTTTCGTAAAAATTGTCAATTATTTTTAATAACCCAATTGGGGCATCGCCTACCTGCTAATATGAACTCTTTCAAAAAAAAAAAGTTTTTTTTTTCAGTTGATAATTCTTTGAAAGTTACAAAGCCGGATGTATTTTCTCACTTTCAAGAAGATAAGTCTAGGTATTCTCCAAGTCAAGTAGCATTGATTGAGCTTCCGTGGCGAAAGCTAATAATAACAGAGTTTTGGGCCGAAGTCCGAGAACATACAAATTCATTAAACGAAGCCCCTTTTTTAAAACTGGTCGAATTCGTATCTAGCTTTTTGGTATTACCTTCCAGCAATAGAAAGGTTGAAAGAATTTTTGGTGCCATGAACATTTTAAAAACTAAGTTAAGGAATAGATTAAAAATTAAAATGCCTAACTCGCTGCTTAATATTAGGTGTTCGTTAAAAAGCTTATCCAAATGTTGCACTGATTTAATTGAAATTACCGATGATCTCACATCTATGATAAATACCAAAACTTTGTACGCATACTCAAGCTCTTCTGATACATCAGACGAAGAAAATATTATAAAATTAATTAGTTTGTAGTGATTTTTCTATAGTATGTATTTCTTTGAAAAAATTCCTAGTCGAAAAAAAATGTCCCTGTTATGTGTTGAAACATGAATAGTTCCTTTTAGTTATATCTACAGCTTTATATACAAATAGTTTAAACTAAAATAAAAAGTTTGAAATGGATTTCGTAAAAAAATTTCTGACTTTTTTTAGCTTCTTTTTTTTTCTTAATTTTAGCCTTTTCTAACCTTTTTTTTCGCCGATTTAGCCCCTTTTTTTTCTATCACCTGGTCACACTGACCAACATTATCGATCGACCTAAGTTTATCATTGGGAAATTTTGAAGGCGGTTTATACCTAGTCACTATGCTTCGTTGCAAGAAAAGTGTGTAATCAAAGAGCTTGAGATGCTAGCCAACGGGAATACCACACGAAAAATGCTATCAAAACAGTCGGCGAATGACGGAAGGGTTTAAACCCGGGGCAAACTCCTGTAAAAATAAGAACGGCGACCTAGTGGCCGATGTTCAGAGAGTACTAAGAATATGGAGGGAGCCCGAACTCACAATCGAAGTTGATGGAATTGACGTTCCCCAACCCGAATATTACGAGATGTGAATAGAACAATAGAACTATCCCGATTGAAAAACAATAAAGCAGCTGGCGCTGATGGTTTGCCTGCTGAGGTATTCAAACGCGGTGGCGAGGAACTGGTAAGGCGCATTCATCAGCTTACAGTGTGTGACAAACTAATGCACAGAAATTCCCTTTGTTGTTGTTGTTAACAGTGCTTCGCCCTGCCCAATGGGCTCGATCACTCTAAATTGTCATCAGGCTCTTCTAACGGAAGTCCAAGGAAACGCGCAGTTTCCACAGGGTTGGACCAGAGTGATGTAGGTGTTAGAAGAGTGGGTTCAACTGAACAGGATAAGAGATCTATGGTATCATGAGGGGACATACCACATGCAGGGTCGGTTTGGTAGAATAGATAGAACAGCCGGTTCTATCGCACCGGGTTTTTTTACCCGGCCAAGGGCTGCTATTTCAGTGTAACCCTGTCCAATCTGTCCCGTCCCACCCTTAAATTGTCATCCTCGGAGCTAACCCTGGCAGCTGGGTTGCTCCATTGTCTCATCCAAAAAATTTTGTGCAAAACATCCGATGAACTCAAAAATTGGAGCGACAAAACTAAAGCACAATTAAATATCTATGGGACAAACCTGGTTCTTTTCGTTATTTCGTGGAATATCCGTGGCTCTTTATGGCAGGCTCACATCGTGTTGGCCTTCAGTGTATTATTTAAGTAAAACATCTTAAGAAATAATTTTCCACGTCCGAATAAAGAGCTTTTGTTGTTGCAATTTTTCCCCCGATTTTTAGGATCCACCATTTTTTAAAGATTCTCTATACAATACGTCAACATTATTACTTCTAACCTACTTTTTGTGAAATCGCTATACGTTTCGGCATAATGTCTTCCTGAAAGATCCACCTTAATGGCATTTCTTCCCCCTCAAGAAATAGGACGTAGATTTTATGAAAATCTTTGTGCACGAAATGATCCAATACCAGCTCAATCGTATGAATTGGACCCACTCCATGACCGGAGAAGCGTCTACCAACCCCTACACTGCCTCAAATTTTATTTGACAGAAAATAGGATTCCTCGTCACATTGGACTACTCCAATTTAACTAGGTGGAATTTGAATTTTGATAACCATTATTTCTCTTCATTTGAAATCAAAGGGGTTTCAAAGCTCTCAAGTGAAGTAATCGGTCTTGAAGAGCACGTCTTCAAATGGTTCTACATGGGGTGGATATCACAACTTCTTTCATTAAACTTCTTATGGAAACAAGAAGAAATATTTTTGTTCCACAAACGATTGCCCGATCGTTACCATTCGGTGTTTTTCGTGCATAAGTACCTCTATATGCAGTGCTTAGGGAACCAGTTGAATGAAAAAATGTTTGTAGTACGCTAAATAAGGCCATCAAAACTGTGAAAACATTTTGAAATAGTATTTCCGGATTTCCTTTCCGGCTTAACGGCTAAATAAAAGAAAGGGCACTGTATAAAAATCACTACTTATCGGGGGATTTCGGCCACTACTCACTCCGGAAGAAATAAACGGACGCGATAAAATTTTGGTACAAAAATATAAACTCAACTTTATTAAATTTAATTTTCACAAGCAGCGAATTAGTTTAAATGCGGTAAGTACGGTGGTAAGCGAAAAACTAAACTTAAAACGGTCCAGCACAATCCACGGGACAGTTCACTTCTTTTAGAGAGAGCATATATATATATGTATAAGTTGTAGGTAAACAGTAAACAGTAATTATTTTTTCCTTATTTACAGGGTACTTCAAAACAGGTAAGTATACACGGTAATTCAAAGGGTAAGCAAGGTAAGTATTTTAAGGTAAGTAATTCATATGCATATAAAGGTAATTATGATCATAGGTAAGTATAGATAGTACTTAAGTATTAAAAGGGTAAGTATAAAAAGGTATTAAAAGGTAAGTATTAAAACTTCATATTAATTCATTTCCCAGTATATTCGTTTCTCTTTTACGATTTTTTGGTCTAAAACGAATCTAATCATCGAACTCGATGAGATTATGACTCATGTCTTCAACATGCCGGCGGGCCTGCGGGGATGAGATCTCTACCAGATCTTGCAGCCTTTGTATGCTGAGTACCGCCTGCTCAAATAAACCCCGGATGCGATTTTGTAACGTATTGTTGGTAGGAACACTTCTGCGTATGACTCGGTGTTGCGTCGATCGATTACTCAAACGGGATTGGACATTAGTAGCAAGTTGCGGCTGGCGAGCACTGCTCTGGCCAGACGACCTCGAAATGTGGTTATCCGCCGGTCGTGGGGATGTAAATGACGAGCGATGAAGTAAAGTGTGGTGTGCCAGCCCACACCGCCTACAGGCATCTGGTGAATCGCAATCACCAGTGTTGTGAGACGTGGCAAGGCAATTAATGCAGTAGCGATGAGCCCGCGCTGACTCGTACCTTTCGTCCGGTGTCATCGCCAAAAATGCTCTGCAGTATCGTAGCGAATGCCTCTGACAGCACAAACGACACGTGCTGTAAGCTCGGTTTCCGTGATTGCTGGAATGAAAGAGAGAGAAGAAAGAGAAAGAAACGAAACGAAAAACGTTATTAGCTATGAGTTGTGATGGATATGCAAGATGGAGTCAGGAGCAGAGATGGGACTGTAAGTGGGGGTGGCCTATTGAGGTGGTAGCAAGCAGAGTTTTGTTATGTTACGCGTAATGGTCCCGGCTTGAGTGCGGATGTCCACCACGCGAACATTGTCGTCCGGAGATGGATGCAGGGCTACGATGCGTCCAAGTCGCCATTCATTTGGAGGCAGTAGATCGTCTTTGATGACGACTAGATCTCCTTCACGTAGATTGGATTCTGGGGTTTTCCATTTGCATCGTTTATGGAGTCCCTTCAGGTATTCAGTTTTCCATCGTTTACTGAATTGTTGATGGAGTACCCTTAAGCGTTGCCATTTATTTGCTAGTGAGAGATTATCGGCGTTTGTTTCAGGAATTGACAGTAGAGGGGCGCCGCGTAGAAAATGACCTGGTGTTAGGGCTTGCAGATCATCGGGGTCTTGAGACAGTGGGGAGAGTGGTCTGGAATTAAGGACTGCCTCAATGCGAATGAGGAGGGTGTTGAACTCCTCAAAGGTGAATTTTTGCGTTCCGGCAACTTTGGTGAAGTGAATTTTGAAACTCTTCACTGCTGCTTCCCAGAGACCTCCCATATGAGGGGCGTATGGAGGGATGAACTGCCATGAGAGACCGTGGACTGCATATTTGTTTCCGATGTCTTCTGCGGTTTCCTTGAGAAATATGGAGAATTCTCTTTGTAGGCTTCGTTGGGCTCCTACGAACGTTTTGCCGTTGTCGGACATAATTTTAGAGGGTATGCCTTGGCGGCCAGCGAAACGAGCAAATGCTGCTTTGAAAGATTCTGTGGTGAGATCTGAGCAGACTTCTAAGTGTATGGCTTTGGTGGAAAAGCAAACGAAGACGCACACATATGCTTTGGCATAGGATGCTCGTCGGAGCGTGGATGTCTTTACGAGGAAAGGCCCTGCAAAATCTACTCCGGTGGTGTGAAATGGTAGTGAGTACGTTACACGTTCGGGGGGTAGAGCTGCCATCATTTGCGATCTCATTTGTTGCTTGTATATAGTGCATTTCTTGCACTTAAATATGCATTTTTTCACCTTTTGTTTCAGCCGGGGAATATAATACTCTTGTTGTACCATGCGGATCATTAATTGTTTCTCGGCATGAAGCAATGTCGAATGGAGGAAGTCTAAATAGAGAGTGCAATATCGTGAATTGTCGGGTATGATGATAGGGTAACGCTCGTTGTAACTCAGGTCTGCGTAGCCGAGGCGTCCATTTACTCGTAATATTCCCGTTTCGTCCAAGAAAGGGTTGAGTGGGAGTAACGGACTTCTTTTATCGAGTGGTTTCGACGCTTGGAGGGACGCGATGTCTTCTCCATAATATTTTTGTTGAGCCTTTCCAATTAGTTGTAGCTTTGCTTGATGTATCTCTTCGTGTGTAAGGGTAAGCGTGGAGGGAATTGGGAGTTTTCTTGAGTTCGAGGTGAACCGGCGAACATAAGAGAGAACTCTAAGTGCTTTCGACAATGAAGAGAAACGATCCAAGACATCTTCGCTCTCGAGAATGTGAAGGGCTTCGATACGCCTTTGTTCTGGAGGTGAGTTGTTGTGAGGGGTGGTTTTGGGCCAATAGTTGGGAGAGTTTGAGAGCCACTTTGGGCCATTCCACCAAAGAGGGCAGTCAACTAAGTCTTGTGGCCGACATCCGCGAGTGCCCATATCAGCTGGATTTTCGCCACTGGGTACATGTCGCCACGTTGCGTTGCTGACATTGTCGAGTATCTGGGATATGCGGTTTGCTACATATGTTTTCCATGTATGTGGTGGCTTTTCGAGCCAAGCCAGCACTATGGAGGAGTCTGTCCACAGAGTCAAGTTGCTCTCTGTGAGTTTAAGCGAAGTTCGAATGTGCTTTATTAATTTTGAGAGGAGTAATGCTCCGCAGAGCTCTAATCGGGGAAGGCTTACTGTTTGTAGGGGTGCGACTTTGCTCTTTGCTACTAGTAAGTGCGAGGAAACAGAGTTATCGCTGTGTTGAACTCTTAAATAGACACATGCACAATATGCCTTTTCAGAGGCGTCGGAGAAACCATGTATCTGAGTGGGCTCGTTGGGGGTGAATTGAACCCAACGTGGGATTTTTATGTCTCCTATTGTTGAGAGATTTTCCGTAAAGGATTTCCATTTGAGAAGTGAACAGGGTTTGACGTGCTCATCCCAATCCGTTCCTTCCATCCAGAGCTGTTGCAGAAGAGTTTTTGCTACTATCATTATAGGCGATAGCCATCCTGCCGGGTCGAAAAGTTTCGCGACGGACGAGAGAATATGTCGCTTGGTTGCCGAGTTTGCGTCTGGTATGGGGTCATAAGAATAGGAGAAGGAGTCTTCGATTGCGTTCCAGCGTACTCCAAGAGTTTTTGTGGAGCTTGAGTCGTGGAATTTTAGAAAGTCAGCATCGAGAAGATCAGACTTGGGGATTGATTCCAATATTTCTGAGTGGTTCGCTGTCATTTTTTTGAGTGGGAAGCCTGCTGACTTTAGTGCTTCGATCAGCTGAGTCATGGTTTCGCGAATGGACTGTAGGTTATGTCCGCCTGAGAGAATGTCATCCACGTAGGTTTCTCGCAGGAGAACGTTGGTAGCGAGGGGGAGTTCAGCTTTGCAGTCGTCTGCGAGCTGCTGCAGGGTGCGAATTGCCAAGTAGGGTGCACAGTTAACACCGAAGGTTACTGTTTTTAATTTAAAATCTTCTACTTGGCCTTGAGGGGATCGACGAAAGAGTATTCGTTGGAAGTCTTGATCTTCCTTGTGGACGTATATTTGCCGATACATTTTTTCAATGTCGCCGTTAAATACATATTTGTAGAGTCGCCAGTTGAGTATAACGACCATTAAATCATTTTGTAAAACGGGACCTGTATGAAGCACGTCGTTGAGTGAGATGCCGGAGTGAGATCGTTTTGATGCGTTGAAAACTACTCGGACTTTAGTAGTTTTACTATCCGGTTTGAGAACGGCGTGATGTGGTAAGTAAAACGAGAAATACTTTCCATCACGTATAATTTCCCGAGGGGTTGTGGGCTCCATATGGTCTAGGGTTAAGTATTCCGCTAAGACGTTAGAGTAGGTCGTTCGGAGCTCTGGTTTTTTCTCAATGCTTCGTTCTATGCTGAGATATTGTTGCTGAGCAGAGGGTCTAGAGTGCCCTAAAGCTATTGAGTTGGGAAAAGAGTCTTTAAATGGGAGTTTTACTACGAAGCGGCCATCATTCCTTCGGAATGTGGTACCTTTGTAAAGCTCTTCGCATATTAGATCATCGTCTTTGAGAGAAGAAGCCGTTGGCACTTCTTCTTGTTCCCAAAACCTTTTGAGTAGGTCTTCAAGGGAATCCTTTTGAATTTCAACTACTTGAGTTGAGAATGTTGAGATCTGTTCCTTAAGTGGCCCGCTTAATATCCACCCGAAGATTGTGTTCTGGGCTATTAAACTTCCTGCTACATTGGTTTTTAGGCCCGGAATCAGGATTTGAGGGAGTATGTCGCTACCTATTACCATATCTATTTTGGCAGGTGCGAAGCAGTTGGGGTCTGCTAGACAGAGTGTTGAGTACTCTTTGAGGTCTATATAAGCTACCTTAAACGTTGGCAAGAATTGCGTCAGTTGAGGGAGTATGATCGCATTAGTTGCGATTTTAATCTTGAGATCTGGAGAACATATGGTGATTGAGCACACCTTATCTGCCTTCTGGACTGTTCGTCCGCCCATTCCCAATATTTCGTAATTGGTATTTTGAACGGGTAGACCAAGTAGCTTTTGTATTCTAGAGGTTACAAAAGTTTTTTGGGATCCTTGGTCTAGAAGAGCACGAATATTAAAGGTTTCTCCTTTGTGTAACACGGGAATGTTTGCTGTTGGGAGCAAGGTTCGCTCTCTGCTACTAGAGAAGTGTGAGAGTACATTCTCCGTGCTATCTTGAGTTGTTTTCGCCGAGGTCATCAATGCAGCCTGGTGTGAGGTACAGGGCTTTTCTTCATCGATGGTCACGTGAGATGAGGCGAAATTTTTTTTGGGTTTCGAGTTATTTTGCGTTTGGTTGTTGGCTGAGTAATGTAGGAGGGAGTGGTGTCGCTTTTGGCAGTAAACGCAAGTAAAGCTGCTGCCGCATTGTCTTTCTGAGTGGGAGTATGCCAAACAGTTCTGGCAATATTTATTTTCCCTTACAAATTTATTTCTATCTTGTACTGAGAGCTCTTTAAATTTGACGCAATTCATCAGCGAGTGATTGCTGTTGCATAATTTGCACGAGGCCTGCCTTTTTGGGTCAGTGTGCAATGACTGTGTCTTGTTCCTTGAGTGGAATGAGCTATTAATAGGAGTAGAAGAACGAGGGGTGAAATTTGGTTGATTAGGCTTGGGTTTGTTCGGCCTATATGTGGTAAGGCGTTCAACTACCTCATACCGAGTAGTCAGGAACTGGTCCAATTCGGACCACAGAGGAAGTTCCTTGCGGGAGTTGAGTGATTGCTCCCATAACGCTAGAGTTTCGTCTGGGAGTTTGGAGGAGCAGAGGTATACTAGCATCGGGTCCCAATTATCCGTGGAAACACCGTTAGCTTTAAGGGTTGAGAGGCAATTATTTATCGTGGTTTGCACATATTGTATGCGTTCACCATTTTCACTAGTTACGGGTTGAATGTTGAAAAGGGACTTTAGTTGGTTATCGACGAGAATTCTTCGATTTTCATATCGACACTTTAGTGCATTCCACGCGAGCTCAAAACTTTGGTCATTAAGTGGGTAATTTTTAATAAGAAGGGCTGCCTTTCCTCGGGTTTTTTGCCTCAAATGGTAAAGTTTTTGGGCAGGGGAGAGTTTGGGATGACTGATGTACACTGCTGTGAACATGTCTCTAAATGATGGCCAGTCTTCATATCCTCCATAGAAGACCTCTGTGTCACAAGCAGGTACCTTGAGATAGTTATTTGATTCGGGATGGATTGCGGTTACCCTCATACTGGAAGAGTGACTGTTGGCGGCTTCCGAGCTTAGCTGGAGGTTGCTGAGGAGCTCGTTGATTCGAAGTTTGGTGTTGAGCCCGTTGTCACTGGCATCTTCATAGGTTGTGCTGCATGCTGCTTTCGTTCTTTCGTCGGCGTTCATTTGCACTGCTTCATTTGCTGCATCTATAAGAGATATGTGCTTTGACAGTTGTTCCATATACGTTTTGAGTCCGGCTTCAGTGTGGTCCGTGTCGGGTATACCCCACCATTTCTCACAGAATTTGTCGAACCTTGAGATTTCGTACATAAATTTTTTTTGCATATATGTACCCTCTTCTTCCTCGGCTTGGGATTTCGACCTTGTCCTTGGGCCTTGCTGAGTTTGAAGGGATTGGATCTTCTCTTGCTTATCTTCAGCCATTGTGGGTACAAGTTTACCTTGATTTGATTTTTTATGAGAATTGTGAATTTAAAATTTCGTAGCTAATTTTCTTTCGCACACTGTATTTGGGGATAGTGTTATTTCTTTGCCCTGCACTGTACTGTCTCAGCGCATAAGAGTACAGTAATTATAAAGTGCAGCAATAAATATGGGCAACAATTTTTGAGCTAGTGGCTTTGTTTGCGTAAGGAGAAATAAGTAGCGGTGGGTGGAGTTAAATTCGCAAATTAAATGGAGCTATAATAAGTAGAGTTAACAAAGGCGGAGTCAATAATGCGGTTATTGACTTGGAATTTGGGGCGAATGCATTTACATATGTACGTATGTAGATTGTGGACTTTCCTTT
Organism: Merzomyia westermanni; assembly: GCA_949987695.1. Taxonomy (NCBI): domain Eukaryota; kingdom Metazoa; phylum Arthropoda; class Insecta; order Diptera; family Tephritidae; genus Merzomyia; species Merzomyia westermanni. The sequence continues at coordinate 99,353,396 of OX465288.1, read as the reverse complement.
GTGGTTTTATGTAGTAACTTTATGTTAAGGGGAAAATTCCGTGGATGGTACCGGCAAATATTTTATAACGGGTGGGTATTTATGTATGTGGTGCATATGTAGGATATATTATATAAAATACACAAATTGAGAATATTAGCAATATATAAGCAGAGCTTAGCGGAATTTTATTAAGGGAGAGAGATTTGCGAGAACGGTGTTTCGTGCGGATTCTTTCCAAGAACCTGTCAATTTTACCGTAGCTTGGATGAGTTTATCTAATTATTGGGTTTGAGGAATTCCGCTGCACTTATATATGCGTGTATTTTTGTGCAAGGTGTACTTACTTTGGCATCTTTTTCCTACCACCTGTTTTGTACTGGAATTGTTATTTTTGCTGCCCGGTGCCCTTTGATGCGTTGGTTTGCTGCTGCTACTTTTCTTCTCTTCTTTGTTGTTGTTATGTTGCCGGGTACCACTTTTGCAGGTCTACTGCTCGTGGTTAAAATATATAAAACTTTGTGGCTGCGCCTTCCAACCCACTTTAATTTTTCGGCAACCTTTTACCACTATATTTATCTTTTATTTATATTTGTTTCTCTTTTTTTGAGCGTCACTGTACTTTGTTTTCTACCGTTCTTTTCTTTCCACTGCACTTTCGCATGTATTTTTAATATTTTGCAATTTTCTTTTATTCTATATAATTTTTATTACAAATTGTATTTTTTAAATAGATTTTCCTTTCCAATAACCTTTTATATAAATTCTTTGATTTTTTTTCTCTTTGTACTGATATTTTGGTTTTGTTCACTTTTATTTTCCACCGTTTCTTTTCAGCACTTAGCCACTGTACCTTTGCCTTCGTTAATTTGCCTTGGGTATCCCGTTTGATTTGTTTACTTCACCGCACTCACTTTAGGGTATGTATTTTGTGTATACATATATGTATGTATGTATTTTTATATTTTTCACATACAATTTATATTTTATGGTTTTGAATATAATTTAGGAATATTTTTATTTTTTTTTTGTAATGTTTATAATTGTGTTTTTGTTCTTTTTAGCACTTTGCACAGAATTTAATTTTTGCGCGTCGCGTATATTGGTTTTGTGTAATTGTTTAAATTTTATGTGTTTTTTTTTTTTTTTACTTATTTTCTTTTTTAGGTCACTAGTCACATTTCACTGTTGGTACCAAAGGACCATGTATAAAAATCACTACTTATCGGGGGATTTCGGCCACTACTCACTCCGGAAGAAATAAACGGACGCGATAAAATTTTGGTACAAAAATATAAACTCAACTTTATTAAATTTAATTTTCACAAGCAGCGAATTAGTTTAAATGCGGTAAGTACGGTGGTAAGCGAAAAACTAAACTTAAAACGGTCCAGCACAATCCACTGGACAGTTCACTTCTTTTAGAGAGAGCATATATATATATGTATAAGTTGTAGGTAAACAGTAAACAGTAATTATTTTTTCCTTATTTACAGGGTACTTCAAAACAGGTAAGTATACACGGTAATTCAAAGGGTAAGCAAGGTAAGTATTTTAAGGTAAGTAATTCATATGCATATAAAGGTAATTATGATCATAGGTAAGTATAGATAGTACTTAAGTATTAAAAGGGTAAGTATAAAAAGGTATTAAAAGGTAAGTATTAAAACTTCATATTAATTCATTTCCCAGTATATTCGTTTCTCTTTTACGATTTTTTGGTCTAAAACGAATCTAATCATCGAACTCGATGAGATTATGACTCATGTCTTCAACAGGCACCATTGTTTGAAATGTTTCGAAATATATCGGCGCTGTAGTTGTGGCTCACGTTTACCACGATTATGTGGTTTTTAGAAAAAAATTAAGGGAAAACCAGACCTACCTTCATTTCATGTTTTAGTTTTGTCGCACCAATTTTTTAGTTAGCCCAAAAAGTGTTTCATATTTCAAATTACTAATATGTGACCTTTATCAGTAAAAGCAAATAAAAAATGTAAAACCTGTACATAGAATTTCATTTAATCATATTTAGCAGAGGGACTTTTCGTGCTTTAGTTTTATCGTACACAGTATATGCAGGATATGGTCGGATGAATACATGCCTGAAGATTGGAATCTTAATGTTCTCTGCCCAATCCACAAGAAGGGCAATCCTGCAAACTGCGCCAACTATCGCGAAATCAGCCTTATCAAGCTCATTGCGCGAAAGACTGAAACCTGGCTTGAACAGACTGATTGGACCTTATCAGTGTGGCTCCCTTTGTTTGTTACTCTTGCAAACAAGAAGGTATTCTTACCGGCATCCGCCGGTGGAAGCAGAGGAAGAGGGAGACCACCACTGCGATGGAAGGCCCAAGAGGAGACCGATTTGCGATCCCGCGGGCACCAGTTAGCGCAACGAACAAGCGACAATTGACAACAGCTTTACGCTGGCTAATCATGCCACCACAGAAGCTACATAGATACAGAACCACAATAAGATATTGACGGCACTTGCCCAAAATACAACGAAACGTTGCTTGCTTCATATAATGCTTTCCTTCTTCTGTTTTAAATGGAGCTTAACATCCAGTCGTTTCTTCTTTCTGCCAACTTACGCCAAATGGAAACACCACGGTATCCCAAATCGGATTTCACTTGGTCCTTCCATCACAGTGGTGATTTTCCTCTTTCTCTGCTACCACCGGCAGGTGCAGATAAGAATACCTTCTGGGTCGGAGCATCTTAATTCATTCCCACAACATGGCCTAGCCAACGAAGACTCTGGATTTTAATTCGCTGAACTTTGTCGGTGTCTGCATGTAGCTCGTCACTAATTTTTTTTCGGTACTCACCGTAGCCAACGCGTAATTCTACGTAAATCTTTCCAAGCACATTTCTCTCGAACTCTCCCTAAAGCAGGACGGGTACGATAGGTGAATTTTATAAGGTTATTTTCGTTCTTCGAGAGAGGACTTCAATTCGCAATTGCCTACTGATTCCGAAGATGCACTTTTTTGGAAGAGTGATTCTTAATTGGATTTCTAGGTTCAACCAAATATAGTTCTTTCGCAGCCTTCTCTAGTTTGGAGTACGCAGAAGTTACAGCGCAGTGGTTAAAGCCATAATATCAATGTCGGCGGCATACACCTACAGTTGCGCGCTCTTATAAAATATGGGTCCCGTTCGGTAAAGCTCTGCAGCTTGTACTCGGAGAATTCCTTCCCAATTCTGACTGAAACCAAATTCTGCCCTTTTAAAATCAAGTAAGTGGTGATGTGTGGTATTATTTTCTCATGGGTTTCTTTCAAAAATTGGTGTATTGTGAAAATCTGATCGATGGTGGACTAACAAGGTCTAGTCACACTGATAAGGCCCAGTCAGTCTGTTCTCGTCAGACTTTATTTTTCGCACAATAAGCTTGATATCGTATGCGATACTTGACCGGCTGATTCCGTCCGTTCCGATAGTTGGGGCATTTTACAGGGTCTCCTTCTTATGGAGTGGGCAGAGACTGACCATTTTCCCCGCCGCCGTGCTTGAACTCAACAGGCAATCCATCTGAGCCTGCTACTTTACTGTTTTTCATATAAGGCTATTGGCCGACCTGTTATTGACTACGCTGAACCGATATGGTCGCTCAATCTTTCTGAGAGGCTAAACTGCCTAACGTTAAAGAGCACACGGAAATGTTAAGCAGACAGCTTCTAGTAGGTTATACACCTAGCCATCAAAATAAATATAAGGAAACCTCTCACTATGCACTATGATAAGATCTTGCACCACATTACTCAGTAGTTTTGTACGCGAATTCATAGGCGGGCCCTAAACGAGGCGAAAGATGGCTCTGCCAGGTCACCCTTGGAACCCCGTTATTGACATCCAACTATCTAAAATAGCTGATCCCAGGGGATCGAATTCCTACCTATCTAGACTTAGTTCCACCATACCAAATACATGTCCTGCATGTGGTATGTCCCTTCATGACACAAAACATATTTTCAACTATTCAATAGAACTTACTCTTCGAACTTCAATTTCAAAGTACAACTGCGTTGAAACTATTCGTTTCCTCCTGCTTGAAGTAAAAGAGATTGATGACAATACTCGGTAAGAAACGTGCCGAATAAAAAGGTTGAAATATCGTTACACCAACAACATAGACATGCTAACATATGAATCACGGGTGTTTTGGAAATTCAAATAGCGAGACCCAAGTAAATTAAAAAAAGTCTAGCAACAACAAAAAAATGCGCAGGAGTTGTTCAAGTCGACAGTTTAAAAAATCTAATATAAGTAAAATAAAGGCTTTTATTCTAGTTAAACTTACCCTCTTTGTTTTCGTATACACATAGGTAACACTGCAATACGAGTATATGTTGTTAATTTGGTACACATGCAAATTTTTTTGTTACACATGTAATACATATTTTGAGATGCGTACATACATATTTTGAGATGCGCATTTATGTAATGAAAATTTTTTTTCACAAAACGAAGAAAGCTTACAACGTTTCTTTCCTTGCCCTATAACAGGATAAGTTAAACAAAATATTCTATGATTATTATTATTATTTAGTGTTTGGACAATAGTTTGGAGTGACTTCCTGACAAGAAAATTCATCTATGAAATCTGGCTACTTTAAGTACTGCATTAAATTGACAATTTGTTTGGCATTACCTGGCAGTTTCTAACTCTCTCAAGTGAACTTACCCCTTTATTATCATTGTATTGATCATCGTTGTCACCATAAATATTAAGTACCGGTGCCACAATTCAATATCGTTTTTCATTGCGCTCGGCTGCCGGGACATGCCGACCCTGAGTTGCTGCCGGATTCGTACATTTAAACTATGCATTTTCATTTAGGGGTTGCTTGTTGTGTGGGCGTGCTTGCCCAGGATTCCTTAATTACAACCACACACGTTTTAATATCGTTATCTTCAAGATAATCATCCATGATGTCACCAAAATACTTGTGTATGGCCATATAACCACCAGTTAACAAGGTGCATATTTAGGCAGTGTTCAGTGGCGTAGACAGGGGTTATTGGGGGAGTATACCCCCCCCCCCCCCACAATACCATTTGATGCTTCTGATTTATAGTTTTCTTATTTTAGGCTAATGACAAAGTGCATTTTTATGAATATATAAAATTAGCGGTTATTGGAATATTAAGCCTATATAAATATACTAGTCTTTTCAGACCTTCTACAAAATTCACTAGGCTTTCAAGACGATAAAATCGGTTTCGAAGTATGCTTACACATTGGTTCTGGTAGTAATAAAATAACAGATCGAAATAATACCGTTTTTTTCAAGGTCTGATATTGCTGAACTAAAAATCTACGCCCTTATCTCTCACGCCTGTAAAAATCCGAATTGAGGTGGTCTGAAAATCCTAGAGTAGGCAGGTTCATTAATTTCATCAGAGCACACAACGGCGGAAAAAAAATTGCGAGTAGAATTTTTTACATATTATCTAATAAAAAACATTCAAGAACAAATTTCAAATTTTGTTCAAAACCTAGGAAAATTTAACCAAGTTTTATTAAAATTTCACACTTGTTAATCCGAATTTTTATAAAAAATTTCAATGTGCAGGTAGGTCATAAACTATTAAATTTTAGTATATGTAATAAAGTATCAGGGTGAAGTTGGCAAAACATAATGCCAATTATGGGCATTTATTGATAAATTTATGGTGTCAGTTTTGTTACGCGAAGGGCTTAAAATATAAAAAAAATTCAAATTTTTTTTATTGCTTAGTATTATAAAATTCTTAGGTCAACATTAAACACTTTTTTTTTAAATAATAAAAGCATCTTTGTTAACACAATGCATTCTGATTTTGTGTAATAAACTTCAACAAATAATGTAGTGGATGTCGCAGAAGGCTTAGTAATAGAGTTACGTTGTTCAGAACTTGAAATCAAATAGAACCGATTCAAGTCTAGTCAAAGTCTGCAAGCATGTAACCTAAATCCTTATTTCAAGATTTCTGCTTTTTATCCATTTATCTATTGATCATATAATAATGGAAATAGATAGTCTATTCAATCCACAGAAAACAAAGCACAGAGATGAAAACGACTAAAATTTATTTAAGTTTGCTGAATTTTATGAACCACTTGCTCAATCCAAAATATAGCTGCCGAAACCAATTTATGGAGAAGGTTCTTAAAGTGACACACTCTTCCGCCAAAAAATGCATTTTACGCACTTCAGAGCTGCGACAAAATGTCATTTCATAACTGATACAAATTGCTACAAATTATTCCAACGCTCACTTCTACAGTAGAGCTCAGCTTTCCAACCCTTCTTCTTCATAAAATGCCGCCCAACCGTTTAAGCCATTTTGGCCTTTTACCATAGCTCGTCACGGGATCACAAATCTTTCTTTCGAATACTCCCACAGCCGCCTCATCAGATTATGTCAGTGTCCAAGCTTCAGCACCATAAACCAGGACAGGTACGATAAGTGACTTACTCATTTTCGTTCTTCGAGAGAGGACTACGTAACTCTACCGGAGAAGTAATTAAAATATTGATATGTACATTACGCTTTACAATTGTTGAATATGCTATCTTATTTATCCCTTCTCTTTATACAAGAAGATTAAAACTCGCTTTATAAGTAATAATATATTCTTGCGGACTTCTGCTCTTCATAAGAAAAAATTGCCTAAAATCAGAACAATGTGTCACGACCTTAGGATTGACCCATTACTGTATTAAAATTTAATGAACTACAAAACTGAATACTGCAGAAAATTCCAAAAACTCTGAATAAAATGTAAGACTTTGATAAAGTTGCTTGAATTTTTGCGTACATTTTTAAAACAAAATTTATTGTGTGTTTTAAATTTCAGGTTTCTTCCCAAAATCCTGGCTACGCCACCGGCAGTGGTTTTTGTTTTAAATGTACAATATTATTATATCAATACAACTCTGAATTTGATTATTATTATACCTAGTAGTGCTACGCACACAAGGTGTATTAACTTTAGTCGCCTAATGGCAGTACGTAACGGCATAAGATCGAGATAGATATTGACTTATGTATATCAAAATGTTCAGGACGAAAAGAGAAATTGATTAAGCCATGTCCGTCCGTCCGTCCGTCCGCCTGTGAACACGATAACTTGAGTAAATTTTGAGATATCTTAATGAAATTTGGTATGCAGCTTCCTTGGCACTCATCTCCGAGCGCTATTTAAAATCCGATGATAGCCACGCCCACTTTTTATATGTAGAATATTTTCGAAAACACAAAAAAAGTGATTACATAATACACCTATAAGGATAAAATTTGGTGTATACATTAAGATTGGGGCATAAAATACACTTTTGATTAAGTCAAATTTAGAAATGCTATTAATAATAAATAAAACACCGTTCAAGATATCGAAACGAAATTCAGCACGCAGATTTCCAGGTATGCAAAGAATGTTCCAGGAAAAAATGGCGAAATCGGTTAAGGCTTTTTATGCCATAACTCCGCCAAAAATTAATTTGTCGAAACGAAATTTGTTGATAATGTTCATATATGAAGGTAATTGTTTGCTGTAAAAATGGGCGAAGTCGGTTTATGTCCACGCCCAGTTTTTTAACATGGTTCTGAAATATTTTTTTGTAAAATTTTAAAAGCGATATTTTTACAACCAACCAAGTTATATCAATCAGATTTTGCACACACAATAAGCTTTTTAAGACAAACTCGGCCGCAAAAAATTTTTTGTCAATTTTGTAGAAGTAGGCATGGCGCCGGCCACTTTTCAGTATAAAATTTCTGCTATTTTCAAAGGCAATCGCTTATAATTCAATCTTGATATTTCAATGAAAATAGGTCAGCTGCTTTCCAATAGTATGTATTATACTCCTGCCAAAAATTAGCTAAATCGGAAAACACACAAGCAAAATATTCGGGCACGTAGTTAATAGCCCACTGCAATAGCGAAGTTATATATATTTTGATTTTCATGCCTTTCATGAACATTAAATGTATGTAAGTATGAGAAGAAAAAGAGAAAATTTCACTAAAATGATCAGCACGGTAAACGTAGTCGATTTAGCCATGCCCGTCTGTCTGTCTGTCCGTCTGTCTATTTGAACGTAAGCTAGTCTCTCACTTTTACAAAAGAATGTTGAAATTCGTTGTTTGCTTTCGCCATTTTATAATATACTAGCAAACCCGATAGACGTTGTTTTGACGTTTTAATACATAGAACACACCTACATATAAAATGTCACTAACTTGAACCAAATAAACTCCTATATATACCGAACTGCAAATTTTGCAGGTTTGGTACTATTATATCTGTAATGTGTGTAGTGAAAATCACCCAGATCGGACGAACATAACATATATCTCCCATACAATCGATTGTTCCGATAAATGACGTTTGGGCTATGTATGTTTAAATGATCAGTTTTTACTAATTTTGAAGAATGTAAATATCCGGGCAAGTAGTTAATACCCCACTGCAAAAGGGAAGTTGTATATCTTTGTTGATTTTCATACTGTTTAGGCCACCGGCCTAAATATCACGGTCGCCCCTCGTATTTGTGCAGCCTTACGTATCTGCCCGTGCGGTTAGTTTTATCTCTTTTACCGATAACAGCTCTTACCCCTCCGAACCTAACGAAAGTAAGCATTCGGCGGCGATACAGAACAAAATTTAAAGAAAGGGCTCGGACACTTAATTATCGAGCGTACAAGGGTCACCAGCAGCCATCCCAGGTAATTATACAAGTTCCATCACTTTTCCTATTTTCTCATATTCACAATACTGTTGTATATTTAATTTCACCTCCACTTTAATAAAAACCACTTATCCATTGTAACTATTTACATTGAATTCCGGTGTATATATTTCTAGGGGCACTTCACTTCACTTTCACTCGCACTTACCTCGGCTCGGAACTTGCCCGGATAAATAAATAATATAAACAGATTTAATGTTTAAAAAATGGTATATATTTCGCTAGGCTCAGGTGCTACGTGGCCGTATTGCTCAGGATTTTTACGAATTGTGTTTTGTTTACAAAGTGTGTGTGTGTTCGGTGTTGACAATTTATACGTGCGTGACTGTGTAAGTGTGGGTGTGTGATGTGGTGAATGTTGGCGGTGGGGTTGCACCCGCCAGTGTTGGGGCTAATCTAGCCATCCCGGCCCCCCTAGGCGAGTCATCAGCCTAGCAAACGTTACAGCTGCTGCAGGGTCTCCACCACGTTGCTAAGCCCGGTTGGGCGACGTCGGCCTAGACTTGCTGGCTGTCGCTGGTACGGTGACGCTGCTGGAGGGCGATAACGGGTCCCAGACTGGTTCCAGGTGTGTGGACGTTGTTGCTGTAGCCAGGTCGCTCGATGAGCGTGTGTGACGCGAGGAGGTTGCGATCTGGGTCGCATGTTGCTGCGTGAAGGCGGGGCCAATGGGGCGCTACGCCTGAAGGTCCGGTGCAGAAGAGTGTGGTGTGGCCTGTCGCACAGGTGACACATGACGGACGAGGTGCACTCTGCAGTGGCATGCCATAGTGCCAAACAATTAAGGCAGTATCCGTGGGCCTGCGCTACTTGCTGACGTTGCTGCGGCTGCATGCCTTTAAAAATAGCGCATAGGCGTAGTGCATGCGGGCGACAGCAGAGAGGGCAACGCACGCCATGCGCTACTACGGGGTCCCTTGGTGGTGTTTCCGACCATTCCTCGGCCCTGGTGGCCTGTGGTCGTTGAGGCGGTACGGTGGGCGCCGTTGTTGCCCTGGGAGCAGCGGTGATGCAGTAGGTACTGCTCGTGCTCGTGGCACGGTAACCGCCGAACGAATGGCTGGTGTTGGGGCGACTTCCTCAATTTCCATGTTCATGATTCTGTATGGAAAGAAATTATAGACTTTAGTGTCTTATAAAGTATAGGGGTGCTTGATTTAAGCACTTTATAGACATATGTTTTTCAAATGTGATTTCGTTATTGGATATTTTATGCGGGTTTTTATTTGCGGTATAATTTCCCGTTTAGTTCGAGGAGAGGAGAGTTCTTCGAGCTACCTCTTTAGGAGTGAGGTATTTATTTCGAATAGCAACATCGCTTCAGGGGATGAATTGCTTCATATTTGATTTTATATTGATTTTAAGTATTTGCGCGATCGGTATTAGCGGTATTAGACTCGGTTGGTAGAAAACAAAGTTTTACGAGCGGTCGAGTTAGTTTGCCGTTTTGCGTACGTAGGTCAACTACTCGGATGTGACCGTCGGAACCATAATGTACCTTTTCGATGCGGGCTAGCCGCCATTCTGTCGGAGGGAGACATTCGTCGTAAATTAAGACGCATGCTCCTATTTTTGGTGCTTCTTGAGTGTTTTTCCACCGACATCGTTTGTGAAGGTCTTTTAGATATTCTTCCTTCCATCGGCGACTAAATTCATGATGGAGAATTTTGATTCGTTCCCATCGATTTATGAGGGAGAGTGAGTCCACGTTTGGTTCTGGTATAGCCAGAAGTGGAGCTCCTCTAAGAAAATGCCCAGGGGTGAGGGCTGTAAGGTCGGAGGGATCTAGCGAGAGTGCTGATAGCGGCCGTGAGTTCAAAACGGCTTCAACTCGAATAAGTAGCGTAGTGAACTCTTCAAATGTAAATTTATTGTTGCCAGCGGTTTTCTTGAAATGTGATTTAAAGCTTTTCACAGCTGATTCCCATAGGCCACCCATGTGTGGGGCGCTTGGGGGGATAAATTGCCAATTAATGCCTTGAGGTGCGTATTTTTCAATGATATGCGGCGAGACTTCTTTGGCGAACTGTATGAACTCCTTTTCGGTAGCCCGTTGGGCCCCGATGAAGGGTTTGCCATTGTCGCTCATGATTTTAGAGGGAAAACCTCGCCGTCCGACAAAGCGTGCAAATGCCGCGAGAAAAGCTGCTGTTGTCAGATCTGAACATAATTCCATGTGTACGGCTTTTGTCGTAAAGCATACAAAAACAGCCACGTAACCCTTCATTGTGGTAGAAGACCTTAACATCGAGGCCTTTTGCTGGAAAGGTCCGGCAAAATCTACACCAGTGATGGTGAAATGCATAGAAAAATTGCAGCGTTCGGGTGGTAGAGCTGCCATGATCTGCGTGCGCATCTTTTGTTTGTGTAGCGTACGGACTTTACACATAAAGATGGATTTTTTTATCAGAGGCTTAAGTCGAGGAATATAAAACTATTGTCGGATCATTTGTTGCATTAGCCTGTGCTCGGCGTGTAGCATTACGACGTGGAGATAACTGATAAAGATTGTGGCAAATGCGGATTTTTCCGGTATTATTATAGGGTGCCGCTCATTGTAGCTCAGAGTGGAGTTCGCTAGCCTTCCATTGGCACGAAGCAGTCCCTTAGAGTCAACAAAGTGGTTTAGTACTAAGAGTGTGCTCTTTTTGTCAATGGGCTTTGATGCCATTAAAAGTGTTCGTTCACTACTATAATAGCGAGTCTGCGTGGACGCGAATAGGGCTATTTTCGCCCGTTGCAACTCCTGATGCGTCAGTGCATAGCTTGCCGTATTGGGTATTCCTTTCACCTTATTCTTTAAGCGATTTACAAATTGAAACATATACGCTATTACTCTTAAGGCTCGGGGGAACGACGAAAATCGCTCGAGGATGTCTGTGTCCTCCAGTGTTCTATGAAAGCCTTCGATTCTTCGACTTTCTGGGGCTATGATATTGCTTGCAGGCGACTTTGGGCATGCGTCTGGTGATTCTACCAGCCAGTTGGGGCCATTCCACCATAGTGTGGTGGTTGTTAGGTGCAGGGGTTTACAGCCTCTTGTGCCAAGATCCGCAGGGTTATCAGCACTGGCAACGTGTCGCCAAGTTACTGGCCCAACTAGGTCAATGATTTGAGCTGTGCGGTTTGACACGTAAGTTTTCCACGTATGTGGTGGGTTTTCTAGCCAAGCTAGCATGATTTCTGAATCGGACCATAGGTACAATTTCCGATTGCTCAGGTTCAAGTGTGTTTGTACGGTCGAGGCTAGTTTTGCGAGCAGGAGTGCACCGCATAGCTCGAGCCGTGGGAGGCTTACGGTCTTGAGAGGTGCGACCTTGCTTTTTGCCACTAATAGGTGACTTGTAATCTTGCCATTATGCTGGGTTCGCACATAAATAGCTCCGCAGTATGCTTTTTCAGAATCATCACAGAAGCCGTTTATTTCGACTTGATGGTCGGGTGAGAAATTCACCCACCGAGGTATCTGTATCTCGGATATAGTGTGCAAGTTGTTTGCAAATTGGGACGATTTTATTAAGCGGAGTGGTTTAACCACTTCGTCCCAATCAGTTCCATCTAGCCATAATTCTTGAATTAGGATTTTTGCTTGTATCATGATTGGTGCAAGCCATCCTGCGGGGTCGAAAAGTTTTGCCACAGATGACAAGATTTGTCTTTTCGTTTGTGCGGATTTTGCAGATATCGACTCAAGAGTGTATGAAAATTGGTCTGATATTGCGTTCCATTGTTTGCCCAGAGTTTTGGTGGTGCTCTCCTTTTCAAACTTTAGAAAATTGATATCTAGCAAGTTTTCTTTATTTATATGTGCCAGTATTCCTGGGTGGTTAGAAGTTATCTTTTTTAATGGCAACCCTGCTGATTCGAGGGCTTCGATAACTTGAGCTAGTGACTCGCATGCTAGAGGAAGGCTGTGGCTTCCAGACAGTATATCGCCTACGTATGTTTGAGAGCTTAGCACCGGGGCGGCTAGTGGTAGTTTTGCTTTAGTGTCTTTTGGCAGTTCGTGTAATGATCGAATGGCCAGAAATGGAGCGCAGTTCACGCCAAATGTCACCGCTTTTAGTTTGTAGTCGCGGATTGGACTACTAGGTGAATTGCGGAATATAATGCGCTGATAGTCTTGGCCGTCTTCATGTACTAGGATTTGCCTCTACATTTTTTCGACGTCACCATTGAATACGTATTTATACATACACCACTGTAGGATAAGTAGCATTAAATAGGGTTGTACTGTTGGACCCGTGTATAACACGTCAGTTAGAGAGTAACCTGAGCTCATGCATTTAGATGCGTTGAATACCACTCGTACTTTTGTTGCAAGTTTTTCCGGTTTGATAACCGGGTGGTGTGGATGAGTGTTTGCCTTTTGTTGTTTTCTCATAGGAATTTACTGGTTCCATATGATCAAATTTTATGTATTCCTCATGGACATTGTCGTATGAGGTTTTAAGTTCGCCTTTTTTAAGTAAGTTTCGTTCCATACTTAAAAACTGCTGTATCACTGAGGTTCGGGAGTGACCTAATGCGAGTGCGTTGGGAAATTGTTGTTTGAATGGTAGTCGAACGACGTACCGCCCGTTGTCTGATCTTGTAGTTGTGGCTTGATAGAAGTCTTCACAATACTTGTCGTCAGGTGTAGTAACGGGGATTGGGGGTAATTCTTCTACCTCCCAGAATTGTCTCAATTGTGAGTTAAGACAGTCATTTGAAATATCTTCCACTTGCGTTGTGAAGCTGGAGATTTTCTCTTTGACTTGCCCGCTTAAAATTCATCCAAAGATAGTATTTTGAGCTAGTAGGTTGTTGGAGATTTTCTCAACACCTTGAAGTATTATTTGGGGGATTAGATCGCTTCCCAATAATATGTCGATTTGATCGGGTGTATGGCAGTTGGGATCGGCTAGTTTCAGATGTGAAAAGTTTTGCCAGTGTTTGTATTTATGTTATAGCTTGGAAGCATATTGGTAAGTCGCGGCAGAACGATAGCTTGTGCTTCTATTCTTTGATCCGCACTTGTTGAAACCAGGGTAATGAAGCAGATTTTATTTGAGTTTTGAACAACTCTTCCGCCCATTCCTGAAATTTCGAAATTGGCTTGTTTGGTTGGCAGATTTAAACTTTTTTGGGCCTTAGATGCTATAGATGATCGCTGTGATCCTTGATCTATTAAGGCCCTTAGCTTAAATAGTTCTCCTCGGTGTTCGATGGAGACTATTGCTGTCGGTAATAGTGTTTTGCTTTCATTTTCTGAATGTAGCGTTTGTAGTCTGGCTGCGTTTGAGCAGCATGGTTGTTGTTGACAACCTTCGGGATTGGCTCTTTCTGGATTATCCGATCTAGCTGTTGCAGCTAGTCCCGTGGTTATTTTGGCATTTGGATTATTTTGGGGAGTACTGATTGTTATGGAGCATCGAATGATGTCTCCTAAGCAAAATGAGCAATTGTATTTACTTGGACATGCCTGTACAGTGTGGCTAGGTGACAGACAGTTGTTGCAAAGTTTCTTAGTTCTGGATATGTTAATTCTTTCGTTTATTGATAAATTTTGTAATCTCTCCCAAGATCGTAATTGATGACCTCCGCTGCACAGTTCGCATGACATACGAGGTGTGTTCAAAAAGTATCGCGAATTTTGAATTTTCGCTGGTTACGTATATTCGAATTTCGAATTTTTTGTGGCGTTATGTTGGTACTCATGTCTCTCACTAATGCCGACAAGCTAGGCCATTTTGAATGTTCAGTTAATTGTTGACAGCTGCTTTGCTTGCACGTGTTTTGGATCGTCTTCGATTTTTACGCGAAATTCGTACCAAAATTGCTCAATTGTGACCAAAAACAGCATCGCATGAACATTGCTAATGAGATGTTAAACTCTGCCCGCGACGACCCAAATTTGCTCCAGAGGGTCATAACTTGTGACGAATCGTGTGTTTATGGTTATGACGTGGAAACCAAAGCTCAATCATCTCAATGGAAGCTGCCGCACGAACCAAGACCGAAAAAAGCGCGCCAAGTTCGGTCGAATGTGAAAGTTTTGCTGACAGTTTTCTTCGATTGCAGGGGCGTGGTGCATCATGAGTTCTTGCCACAGGGAAGAACGGTCAATAAGGAATATTACCTGCAAGTTATGCGCAATTTGCGCGAAGCAATCCGCCAGAAACGCCCGGATTTGTGTAAGAACAAAAATTGGCTTTTGCACCACGATAACGCCCCTGCTCACGCATCGTTGCTTGTGCGCGACTTTTTGGCCATAAACAACACACTAATGATGCCGCAGCCACCGTATTTCCCAGATCTGGCCCCCTGTGACTTTTTCTTGTTCCCAAACTGAAGAGGCCCATGAAAGGACGACGTTACGCTTCTCTTGACGAGATAAAGACGGCATCGAAGGAGGAGCTGAACAAGATACAAAAAAATTATTTTTTGAAGTGCTTCGAAGATTGGAAAAACCGTGTACAAGTGTATAATATCTCATGGGGATTACTTTGAAGGGGACAAAATAGATATTCATGAATAAACAAATAATTTTTGAAAAAACACAAAATTCGCGATACTTTTTGAACACACCTCGTATGTCTGAGTTGTTCAGAGGTGAACGATTGAGACTTATTGAAGCTCTTATTATTTGAACTATTAGTATTTTTTATTTGAGTTATTTGTTCTATATAGAAGGGGGGGCACGTTTACACCTTGTATGTATTAATTGGGGGCGAGCACTGTGGGCTCTGAGGCATCGCGCGGGATTGGCTTCCTTATTTTTGTTGCGAAAAATCCCGATTTGGGATTGCAAAGCATAAACTACATCTTTGGAATATTTCATAAGCTGATTGCGAATTGCATGCAATGCAAATGAAATAAACGAAAGAAATTACTACAGCCTATGTTGCTTAAACATACTCCCCCCTAGACGGCTTAGTCGTCTAGTGAGATTCATAGGTCGCTGGTTCATATCCGGCTCGAAGGACCATATATATTTCTAGGGGCACTTCACTTCACTTTTCACTCTCACTCACCTCGGCTCGGAACTTGCTCGGATAGAATAAATAATGGGATTAGATTTAAGTTTTTAAAAATTGTGTACATTTCCCTGGGCTCAGGTGCTACGTGGCCGTCTTGCTTCAGGATTTTTACGAATTGTGTTTTGGTTACAAAGTGTGTGTGTGTTCGGTGTTGAGAAATTATACGTGCCTGACTGTGTAAGTGTGGGTGTGTGATGTGGTGAATGTTGGCGGTAGGGTTGCACCCGCCAGTGTTGTGGCTAATCTAGCCACCAACTGTTCGACCTTTGGTTTGAGGGATGAACCAAACTTACAATGTTCTGTTTGCCATAGTTGTAGATTTTTGCCAATAATTAGCTATATGCAGGTCCGGAATGTTCAGGAGGGCCGTTTGGGAGCTATCAGATGCAGAATTGAAATAGGCCCAAACTGGGAGCCGTTACCCTGCAGGAGCAACAAAGTAAAGTTACAGAAAGCAGTCGTGGGAACCAAATATATGAGAGAGAGTGAAAATAGCCTCAACAGCACTTTATCCATGCAAAAAAATGGTTGGTTGCACGTGGGTATTCACAGCGATTGTGAAGCTAATAGAGCATGCACATAATCAATAATTAGTATAATGGAAGGCTTGAAAGCAGCCCGACTGAATTATCAGATGCGAAATGGATGTTGAAGCTACAATAGATGTGAACGGTTGGCATAGAGGAAAGGTTGGTACCGTACACATTTACACCGATTGGTCCAAATCTGATTTATACTGTGGTTATCCGAAGTTAAACAACTAGCTGGTAAATTACAACAGCTAAAAGTTTCTTGAAGTGCACATAGACGCTAGGACACATTTACAAGTGGGGAACGTACTTGTACTACACTGCGTCATCGGTCATATGGGCTTAGAAGGAAGCAAAAGGGATGATATGTTGACCTGGAAGGGGAAGTCTAGACATCATAGACCTGGAAGGGGAAGTCTCGACATCATAAAATCAAGAGTTGTAAGCGATCGACCAAGTAAAAACGGCTTGGAAGTAACATGGAATGGCAAAGTCTCCGAGGCCATGTGCTAGTCGTATGGGTTAATAAACATTGCTCTTGTCCATAAAACGGGAAGACTACAATGTTATGTTTTTATAGGTTGAACGAGAAATACTTGAACGTATTGTGTGACCTTGTTAATCGCCAGAGTAAGGATCCGACTATTAGGAGTTCCACAGCTATCCTAAGATGCCGCTTGTCTGATGCTTATTTGGTTTGACCTTATAACCTCGAAGGGCTGAAATAAGATGCCCGCATTAATTCTTTAAATAGTCATATCGATAAAAACAACAAAGTTAGTACAAAATGCTAATAATCCGGACATTAAAACTCATTTTCTTAGTGTTCGGACAGCAATATTTGTACTTGAATAAACGTGAAGACTGAAAATATAGAGGAAAAAAAAGTTTCTCTTTTTGTAATTTATATATGTACTTATAATATAATAAACTGCCATTTAGGAGAATTCAAATGGTAATTGGTAGTTTTCGCCTTCTTTTCAGTATCCGGACAGCCCGTTCGGATACTGAGAGTCATCTCAAATTTTGGTTCTGGTATCCGGACAGTAATAATTTAGGCCGAAAATTAAAGTAAATTTAGTTTTTATTTATAAAATGAAAGTTTTTTTTATAAATTAAACACATATTATTAACTTTTATTGTAATATGTTAATCAATACTAGTATAGGCCCTTACTTTTCTAAAATGCTCCCACAATTTTTTTTTCCAAAAACCTGTAGTTTTGCCGCATGCTCAGATTTCTGACATTGAAATTACGTGTAACTTTTAAACTATGCTTTTGATTCAACTTAAAATTTCCAAGTACACTCAGAAAACATGTACATTTCCATTTGTGTTGTTATTTGAGACTATTTGCCAGTGATTTGCCTATTAATCCCAAAACATTGACATAGTGTCCGGGCACTAGCGCTGTCCGGAAACTAGTGCAGTTACCCTATAACCATAAACTTAGATTTGGTGACATTCAACTTCATCCTGTTAACGCATAGCCAGTCGTATACCCTGTTTAAGTCTCCTTGAAGCTTATTATATATTTCGGTGATAATGTCCCCACTGAGCATTAGATGTGACGATACACTTAATAATTTAATATCACAGTACTTAATTGAATTTGTAATATTATTTATATAAATACTGAACATTATAGGTGCCAGGACAGACCCTTGCGGAAGTCGGACCGGTGCACCTCTTTTCCCCGATAGGGAAGATCCAATTATTCACAATGAAGTCTTTAAACCATTTCAGTTCAATACCCGCAACGCTTATAATGGCCAGTTTTTTTAACAACAGGTTTTGATCAATTGTCTCAAATGCACGTTTTAAATTCAAAAACACCGCTATTATTTGTTTATTCCTGCTCAAGTCTTCTTTCAGTTAGCTATGACCAAGTTTAAAGCCTTGTACGTGGAACTGATTTACTATTCATAAATAATAGATCGACTGGCCCAGCTTCTATGATTCGTTCAATCTATTCAGTAATATCAACCTTGAAATAAATCCTTTCAAAAATTTCATCATATAAAGCAGGGTGTGGACACACAGAAAATGCTTTTGACGGAAGCAAATTACCGGCAACACTACCTTCACACCACGGCGGCCGCTATAGTACTGCATGGATATTGCTAATTAAACGTTGTAATAATCCGCTCATAATATTTACACATCACATGAACACGCTATACAAACTATCCATTCTTCTTAAAGAAAAATCCAAAGACATTAATACCCTCTTAAATATAGCGAATGTGTGTGTAAATGAATTTAAACGCCTCAAGCTTCCAATTGGAGAATGCGATAATTGGATTGCTCATTACTTAAGACCAAATTACCTGTTGAAACACATTCCGCCTAGGAGCGTCATCTGAGTTTTCAAGAGTTTTTAACCAATAAGCTCTTATAGACGCTTTCAAAGATCGTAAGTTAACCGTTCAGCTCGCATCCTCACGATCGGTATCGACTGTGAATAGGCATTGCAATCTACACAAATCAAACAAATCTGCGCGAAACATAATGTCAAGGCGCACCACGGAGCCACTCAAGTCAACATGCCTTCTTCAGAGTGCTGCACTCTTTGCGAACAAACACATATACTCCGCCGGTGCCAAACCTTTCTTTACAAAGATTGCTTTGAAAGAAAAAATATTGTCGACAAGACCAAACTGTGTGTCAATTCTTTGAGTAAGCCTCATGCTTTCCCACAATGCACAAGCAGAAAAAACTGCCTATAACGTGGTCAGCGTCACCACACGTTATTACACTTCCCTCGGACTTCTCAAATCAATACATCGATACTGGCATCGGGGCAACACGCACTCTCTTTCACAACCACTTCGTCACCACTTTAGCATCAAACGCACAGGTGGACACGGGCCAATGGCTGGTCATTCACCCAAACAGATTCTGTTAGCCACGTATTTAGTATCATTGCGTAACGAAGCCACAAACCAATCTTCGAAATTTTATGCCCTTAAGGAGCAAGGCTGGGAAGGTACCCTTATATCCGAAAATACTGTTCAAAGCATCCAATTTCACATATCTGTGGATTGGGTTTTAGTTCCCTGAGCCAATCGAAGTTCATAGGTAGCTGCATGCTTGCCATGACGATAGTTTTGCAGCTTTAATTGAAGGCGCTTACGTGTTGAAACAACTTACCACAGAGCTGCCCAGCAGGCATGCAGTTCCACAACAGTTGAATCATGTTAAAGGTCTCACTCTCGCCTATCCATTACACTGTGAAACAAATTCAGGTTAGCAAAAGTTAGGTCGATTCTGGGAGTGAGGGGTGAAAATAGAGGCTAAATTAGAAGACCCGTATCGTGGCGTTTGTTTATGTTAGTTCGAATTTTTTTTTAATGGAACTTTGGAGCCAAATGCAATAAATTTCTTCCCCTTCTTCCTCTTTTTCCTCGTCTTCCTCTTTTTTGTTTCCAACCACCGAACAGGCAGCGCTTTTTATTTATTTCGTACAATCGAACTAATATCAAAAATAAAGATTCAGTTAAGACTCGAAACTCAGCCGAAGCTGATGTCTTTTAATTTTCGCCCGGTCGTGATAAAGTTCGCTATTAATTTTTTTGGAACTTATTTCATTTTGTGAGTGATTTAAGTTAAGTACATCGGTTTCATAAAAATAACAAAAACAACATTGTATAAAATATATTGTATTCAAAATGTCGGAACCAAAATGTAAAATGGACCATTTTTGTAATGTTTGTGGACGTTTCATAGCAAGCGATGAAAAATGTGGCAATGCGAGTGATTGTTTTTTGGAAGAATATAAACAATATTTCTCGCAAGAGTTTATCACTGCCGTAAACTATGCCCCTAAAAAAGTTTGCTTTAATTGCTATTCAAGTGTTATGCAATGGAAAAGTGAAAAGAAGAAGGCGTCACATTCGGTCCCGGGCTCTCAGAAAATTTCACAAACATTATACAAAAACCAAACATATGCCTAGCCTACAAATCGAATTGCACACTAGCGACATGCTTCACAAAAACAAAAAGCCCAATAGATCAGCAACAACAAAGTAATGTAGTGTACGAAGTAAGATGCAAAGGCAACAACAACGATAATTGCAACAAGACACCGATGAAATAGCCGCGACTTATTTGTTATGTTTATAGTTTAGTTTAGTATGACAAGTGTACCACTAATGATGGTATCAACATTGTATGTTCTTTTTGTAAAATTAAATGTAACAATATTATTGTTTAGTGTGTTTAACGTAAATGTTTAATGTAAAAATCTACCAATTTCAGTGTAAGTTAGACATAAATGTTTAATGTGTGCTTAGACTTTGTGAATATATATGTAACACCTTCTAATGTTGTTTTTTGTATTTTTGTTCTTTTTATGGTTTTTTAAAATAAACTAACAGTTACGCTCCTGAAGATGCTAAGAAAATCTTAGCGAAACGTTGAGCTGTAAGGTGGAAAAAACTTTGTTTTATTCGCACCCCACATAAATAGAACAGACCAGCTTATTATATATACAAAAAAAAGAAGGCTATGTCTTTTGGTATACCAATGATGTGGTCAGACAACAGCCCGCATCAACAAGAAAATTGCTATGGATGTATCAACTTCCACAAAACTTTGAATAGAAGGAAAGCAAAGAATAAAACTTATGTAGCAGTGCCAAGTGTCCAATTACCATTACCGCACTCAGAATTCGTTCCAGTACCAAAATACCGAAGTATTGATCTTCAAACAGATATCAGTACTACAACCGCCGCTGCTATATCCATGCATTTCTTCTCAGAATACGACCCTGGTGAAGGTACATCCTATGAAACATGAAAGGACCCAATCCTAGTCACACAAAAGCAAATGGATGCAATTGTTGCAATTTTGAGTTTGACTCAGAAGAAATCAGAAGGGCTGGCTTCATTTTTGAAATGAAATAATTTGTTGGCGAAAGGTACCAAAGTAACAGCATATCGAAAACCCAAAAAGAGTTAGAAAAGTTCTTCAATGTGAATGATGTAAAAAATTTCGCTTATTGCAACGATATCGAAAAGTTAATGGAGACGATAGGGTCAACCTATAAAAAAGATGATTGGTGTTTATTTATCGATAGTTCACTAATCAGCTTAAAAGTTGTGCTTTTGCACAAGACGAATAGAATGCCTCCTGTTCCAATTGCGTTTAGCACTGACACTAGTGAAAATTTCGATAATTTGAAACACATTCTGGAAGTAGTCAAATATAACTAACACCAGTGACGCATTTGATGCGACCTCAAAATAGTTTCATTGATTACAGACTTAACAGCATCTGGCCGTCCAAAATATCCGTGTTTTTTGTGCGATTGGGATTTACGATACGGAGAAGATATTAGAGGAAGAAACCGGTACAAACAGCATAACTGGAATAGTCGCATTGGACGGAAATGGCCTAAAGACAATAGGCTACACGAAAGTCTTGTTCCTGAAATAAAAATTTGGTTGCCGTTGCTCCACATTAAACTTGGCATTGCTAAAAATTTTTTTAAATGTATCGTAAAAAGGCCAGCAGTATTCAACCGCTTAAAACACATTTTCCCAAGACTTAGTAACGCCAAAATTCAGGAAGGGGTTGTTAATGGTCCCGACATAGGGAAAGTAATGAGTCGTCAAGCTTTTGACCAAATTCTGACAGACCGAGAATTAAATGCATGACTCGCATTGAAAGCAGTCATTAAAGGACTTTTGGGTAAAGAACGCAAAGACAACTACAGGGAATCTGTTGCAAACATGTTTGCAGGTTTCGATGAAATTGGGGTTAATATGTCGTATAAAATTTATCTCTTGCATCAGCATCTTGATCAACTCACTCAACAGTTACCAACCAAACTGCGCTTCCATTTGAAATAAGGTAACTAGATTTTTCTAATATGTTTGTCAGAGTGCACAATTTAAACATGTTAACGATTGAAAACTATTTTCGTTTCAGGTACAGAGGAAAGAAATCTCCAGATGCAATGCTCGCTGAAATTTGTTTGTGGTATAAAAACACCTTTGAAGAAGAGGAAGACGAGGAAAAAGAGGAAGAAGGGGAAGACAAAGATGAAATTCCAGAATATCAGTTGGACGAATTTATCGACCTTTCTGATGATGATGACGATGACCAAGAGGGAGAGCAGTGATGTTGATAAACAGCCGCCTGCTAAATGGCAACTGGCCAAATCATTAATTCAATTTATTTAATTTTTTTACTTAAAAGTTTTCATAACTAATATTTCAAAATTATATTTTTTTCCGTATTTTTATAATTACTTTTTCAATGTTTCTTCAAAACCAACACTGAAAAACTTGAGAAGCATATTATAGATCAAACAGAAAGAAAAAAATACTTAGTGTTGTGGAAAATATGTTCAAAAAGCATGAAAAAAAAACTCCAACATTTTGCTTCGTAAGCACTACAACAATTTTATAAATTAATTCAATTTTTTTGTAATTTTAATTGTTGCACAGGTCTCTAGCCATAATTTGGCTTGAACAGATTGAAAAAATATCAATTAGTCGACGAGTTATAGCCAAAAAACCATACAAACAATATGCTGAAAATCGGCATTTGACTGCAAAGTTCGAAGGTCGATTAAAAAAAAATTCGAACTAACATAAGCAAACGCCGCGATACGGGTCTTCTAATTTAGCCTCTATTTTCACCCCTCACTCCCAGAATCGACCTAACTTTTGCTAACCTGAATTTGTTCAACAGTGTAATTCGAATAAATAATTTTCGAATTTTTTGAAACGAATATTTTTATTTCTATAGTATTTATTCGTATATTATTCGAAAATAATCCCATCCCTATTGCAAAACAATCTCCAATAAAAACATTTGGAAAAATATTAAATTTGAGTTTAGGCCTTAAAAGGAATTTTCTGTGGTTTTGTATATTGGCTGATGTTAAGAAGCCTATAATCGGCGCCGACTTTCTCAGCTATAACGGATTAATAGTTGATGTTAAAAACAAGTAAGGAATTTTAAGTTCGGGTGGAACCGAACATTATATACCTAGCAGTGATCTATTATGTCATTCCAATTTGCGCAGGTATATTTTAATACTTTCAGTTCGTATTTGTGTTCAAATAGACAGACGGACAGACAGATAGACGTGTCGATAGACGGACATAGCTACATCGACTCAGCTCATCCTCCTGATCATTTCAGTATACGTACAAACATGAAAGGTATGAATATCAAAAAAGATATACAACTTCGTATTTGCAGTGGGGTATTAACTACTTGCCCGGATATTTTACTTTTCATCCTGAACGTTTTGATATACATTAATAATTATATATCTCGGTTCGTTTATGCCGAATAAAGTAATATACCGATCTTTATGAAATTTTCAAAATATATACTTGGGTTCACTGGGTACTGCATAGACAATATATAGTTTTGGAAAAATAGGCGGAGCCCCACCCCCAAGCTATATAAAGTTTAAATTCGTCATAACTCCGAACTTTTTTGGTCTAAATTAATGAAATTTGGATATATGTGTCACTTAGTCAATATCTACATAATTTTCCAAAAGTGGGTGGTACCACGCCCACATATTTTGTGTTTTGTTTTGCTCCTGAACTTTCACGATATTTTCAGGAGTTCGTTGGGCACGACACAGTCTGTATATAGGAGGTTATTTGGTCCAAGTTAATGAAATTTTATATATAGATGTGTTCTGTGTATCAAACCGTCAAAAAAACGTCTACCGGGTTTGCTAGTATATTATAAAATGGCGAAAGCAAACAACGAAGAGACGGGCATGGCTAAATCGACTCCGCTCTGCTGATCATTTTAGTGAACTTTTCTCTTCTTGTTCTCATAGTTACATACATTCAATGTTTATGAAAGGTATGAAAATCAAAAAAGATATATAACTTCGCTATTGCAGTGGGCTATTAACTACGTGCCCGAATATTTCGCTTGTGTGTTTCCCGATTTGGCTAATTTTTGGCAGGAGTATAATACATACTACTAAGAAGCAGCTGACCAATTTTCATTGAAATATCAAAATCGAATTATAAGCGATTGCCTTTGAAAATAGCAGAATTTTTATGCTGAAAAGTGTGCGGCGTCACGCCTACTTCTTCAAAATTTACAAACTTTTTTCGTGGCCGAGTTTTTCTTAAAAAGCTTATTATGTGTGCAAAATCTGATTAATATAACTTGCTTAGTTGTAGAAATATCGCTTTTTAAATTTTACAAAGAAATGTTTCAGAACTATGTTAAAAAACTGGGCGTGGACATTAACCGATTTCACCCACTTTTACAGCAAGCAGTTACCTTTATATATAAAACATTATCACCAAATTTCGTTTCGACAAATGAGTTTTTGACGGAGTTATGGCATAAAAAGTTTTGTGGAATAGTCCACTGTAAAAGGGGCGGGCCATGCCCATTTTAGAAAGCTTTAAGTTTTTGGATTTCTTTGTTTACGGAAACTTTAAAAGTGAAATATAAATGATGAAAAGCTTTTTTACGTAAAGTTATTGCCTATTTAATATATCTACGATCTTCTTCAAAATCTTTCATATAAAAGTGTGCGTAGACCTTAACCGATCCCGCCCATTTTTCCTGGAACATTCCTTGCATACCTGGAAACCTGCATGCTGAATTTCGTTTCGATATCTTGAACGGTTTTTGATTTATGATTAATATTATTTCTAAATTTGACTTAATCAAAATTGGGGGGTGCTACGCCCATTTTTTAAAATGTCTTGAAAAATTTATTTTATGTCTCAATCTCAATGTATTCACCAAATTTTATCCTTATAGGTGTATTATGTACTGAGTAATCACTTTTTTTGTGTTTTCGAAAATATTCTATACATAAAAAGTGGGCGTGGCTATCGTCCCATTTTGCCCATTTTAAATAGTAATAAATGAGTTCCAAGAAACCCGCATACCAAATTTGATTAAGATATCTCAAAAATTACTCAAGTTATCGTGTTCACAGACGGACGGGCATGGCTTAATCAATTTCTCTTTTCGTCCTAAACATTTTGATATACATAAATCAATATCTTTATAATATATATAATATATATAATCTATATAATATATATATAGTAAAATAGCTTGTGTGCGTAGCACTACTAGGTTTAATAATAATTTAATTGATAACGTCTCAAAATCAATTAGTAAAGCGATTTTACATGTCGGCTTATTACCATCTTCAGTTAAATCAATTTCCGAAAGTTCAGATATTTATTCTTTGCTTGCAGAATTTAAGGACCTCACAACATCGTATAATAAAAATACACCAACTTAACATTGTGTAACGCATCACATACAAACAACTGGTCCACCAATATGTTCTAAAGCTCGTAGGCTGTACCCTGCGAAACTACAACTTGTTAAGCGTGAGTTTAATATTATGTTAAAGCAGGCCATCAAAAAGCTGTTGGGCTAGTCCGTTACACATCGTACCGAAACCTAATGGAGAATGGCGCCTTTGTGGTGATTATCGGCGATTGAATTCAGTGGCAATCCCGGATCGTTATCCAGTTCCGCATATACATGACTTTGGTTTTCTTCTCAATGTGGCGAAAGTTTTCAGCAAGGTTGATTTGGTTAAGGCTTATTATCAAATTCCGGTAGAGAACTCCGATGTTGAAAAAACATCTATAATTACTCCACTTGGTTTGTTTGATTTTCCACGTATGACGTTTGGTTTTTCCAATGCTGCCCAAACGTTTCAAAGCTTCATCAACCAAGTCGTTCGGGGACTGGACCTCTGTTATGCATACATAGATGACATTCTAATTGCATCTAAAAATTTTGACGATCATGTCAGGCATATTAGAATTTTTTTTGAACGATTTAGAGAATTTGGACTTATTATTAATATGTCGAAGCCCATTTTTGCTGTTCCCGAAGTTCAATTTCTTAGATATTTAGTGACTGTAAATGGTTTAAAACCCTTACCCTCTCGAGTTGTTGCTATACAAAATTTAAAGTTAAAGATCTTAGGCGATTTTTGGGTATGCTCGTCGTTTCATTCCCAAAGCCGCACAGAATCAATCAAAGTTACATGCATTATACAGTGGAAATAAAAAGGGTGATAACAAAGCAATTCAATGGACTCCGGAACTTATTGAAGCTTTTCAAACTTGTAAAGAGCAATTAGCTGCTGAAACACTTCTGCCGTATCCATCGCTTAATGCACCAACGTCTCTATGGGTTGACGCCTCTGATACTGGAATGGGTGGTGTTTTACAACAACAAATTAATGGTAATTGGAAGCCAAGCGCTTTTTACTAACTAGCACGCAAATAAGATATAGCGCTTATGATCTTGAGCTTTTAGGAGCTTACTCGGAGTTAAAGCATTTTCAATATTTCTTAAAGGGTAGACAATTTTCTATTTGCACAGATCATAAGCCCCTTATATACGCGTTTTTACAAAAGCCAGAAAAGGCATCACCGAGACAGTTGAGGCATCTAGATTACATCGGTCAGTATACAATTGATATACGTCATGTTTCTAGAAAAGAAAATATTGTAGCTGCCGCTCTGTCTAGAGTTGTTGCAATAGCAACGCCATCACCGTTAGATTACAAAGCATTATCTTTAACTTAAGCATCTGATTCGGAACTGCACAGGTTTTTAAGTTCAGCGCATTCTAACCTTAATTAAAAAAATGGAAATATCAGAAGTAGATTTTGAAATTTTTTGTGATGCCTCTACTAAAAACATACGTCCGTTAATTACTCCAACTTTTCGAAAACCTCTCTTCGAAATTATTCATGGATATTCACATCCCGGAGTACGAGCGTCAATAAATTTACTTCGAAATCGTTTTGTTTGGCCATCAATTTCACGCCAAGTGCTCTGGGTTAACCGGTAGAATAGCTGACCTGCTTAATAAAGGAAAAGGCCTGCGCTGGTCTTGTTCCAAATGCCCATCGACGGAAGTTGATCTCTGTAAAATCTTTAGGCATATCAGAAACGAATTTTCTGAAATAAGCAAATATTTTTCATTGCTGACTGAAAAATTCAAAAAATATTAAAATGTTTTCAAAACCTTGGAAACTTTAGATTATTCGCCTCATTAGGAATGCCCTGATAATCGCGAAAACAAGCGCAATGGAGTCTGAACCAATCGTTAGTAAGCTGGTTGTGGTCCCTGGCAAAAAACCTATTTTTGTGTCTAGGTTCCATCCAGACACTACCGAGGATGTTTTGATGTACCATATTTCTTCTAAAGTTAAAGATCAAAGCGTAACTGTTAGAAAATTTAATTTCACATATCAAAGAAGTATGTCTTCGTTTAAGATTGATGTATCTGGGAAAGATTTCGATACTCTTTTGGACAGCTCTTTTTGGCCTCCCGTGGCTCTTGTGCGGGAGTTTGAACACAGAACGAATAGGAATGTTCAAAATGTAGCGAAAATTTCTCGTAATAGCGTTGAGTCAAAAAAGTGAGCACTAAATCCATGAATATCTTTTATCAAAATGTCAGAGGTTTAAATACCAAATTAACTGATCTCTTTTTGAAATCTTTTCATTGTAAATATAACGTAATTGCTTTTACCGAAACTTGGCTAAAACCTTATGTTTTCAATTCAGAGTTTTTGGTAATGAATATCAAGTATATAGAAATGATCGCTTGAACAGAGTCGGAGGTGGTGTTCTACTTGCCGTTCATTCCTCCATCCCTTCAGAAGAGGTTTATATTCCTAACATCGATTTCATTGAGTTCAAATGCATCCGCATTCAACTAGAGAACGTCTCTATGTACTTATATGTTTGCTACATCCCTCCAGCATTAGATATTTCAGTCTACATGCAACATGTCTCTCTGCTCAAAAATGTTAACTTCATGACTAAAGCTTCAGATTCAATTATTGCTTTGGGTGATTTTAACTTACCTCTATAACTCACCATGCAGAAAATCAACAAAAATACCTGGTAGTTGGCCACACTCAAATGGAGTGCGATTCTGTACATGCCTCCATAGAATGTAAGAAGAAAGGAAGAGAACTCTATGTGCCAGCTGATTTTAACACGGTTATAAACCAATCCAGATTGTCCGAACCTTACCGCGTTAATTACTTAAATCACAAGTTTTTCCGCGATTTTTCTCCAATAAATTACTTGAAGTCAATTCGACCAGGCACAAAGAAGGGCGACCCATGTGTTGTTGATTTACGATCGTATTCGAAAAAGCAAAAACGGTATCTCACCTTTAATAATTAAATTAAATTCACCCAATGACCGCTCTTTGCTTTTAAGAGCAATTGCTAACTTCTGCAAAAACAATAGAAGATCATTGGCTCTTAGCGATATTGAAAGCAATGGCAATGGAAAAATATTTGTGCATGAGTGCCTTACAAAGCGTAACCGTGAGGTATTGCAGCATGCTCTGCAATTAAAAAAGCAGAAAAGGCTCACTTCTGTTTTCTCACTTCGCGGAGATGTGTATGTACGTACTCGTCAACACAGTGATGCTGTAAAAATTAGTGACAAAGAGAGCGCTGAACGAATTGCAGTAAAAAACCATAGCGACAAATGAAGCTAACAATACACAAACACCCTAACATAATGTTTTGCTTAGTTTTAATGCTTAATATATTCTTTTATACAGGCACTATTGTTTCTCTTCCCATTTCACACTCTATACTCTTTTTCTCTTCCACATTTAAAACTTTCATCTGCTGCTCTGTTGATATCGTCTTGCTTGTTTGTTTTGATTATGTATGACGTGAACAACCATTGTGCTGACAGTGGGCAGGTAAGGTGTATCTTGAGGCAAATATGTAAAAAACATCCAACATTCAATGTATGTCATTTAAATACTCGCAGTCGTACGGTTCATAAATTAGACTACCTTTCCTATGTATTTGCTGATCTAAACATTGACTTAATTTGTATTACCGAAACGTGGTTCAAATCTGGCGTTGAAGATCATTCATATGCATTAGATAAATATGTATTGCTGAGAAATGACAGGAAAAATAACATCCAAATAAAAAACCATGGCTTTCAAATGAAATTTCGAAGTTTATAAGAAAGCGTGAGAAAGCTTACAGAGAATGGAAGCAATTTCCATATGAAAACAAATAGGAAGCCTATCAACTTCTGCGCAATCAAGCTACCTTACGTATCCGGAATGCTAAGGTGGCATATTTGAATAATAATAAATATAAATTTAATGCAAATGTGCCTCTAAAAATGCTATGGAAGAATCTTCGCACTTTTGGAGTATTCAAAAATGATAATATTCAATGCTAATGTCATGAACTCGCACTTCTTGAATGGTAATATAAGCGATAACAGTGTAAATTATAATGATGATCATGACACCAGTTATGAACACAGTGAGATGGGTAGTAGAGGCAGAAGACCGAATATTGATATTTTTGACTTCTCAGTCGTAACAGAAAGTGATGTCTTGGATGCCATATTTGACGTTAAGTCTAATGCCATCCGTTTGTTACAGCTTCACTAACACATATATTTAACTTTTCAATTATGTCCGGTGGGTTTCCAAGTCAATGGAAAATGGCTAATGTTATCCCTATTCCTAAAGTTAAGTCTCCATGTTCTTCCAAAGAGTTTAGACCAATTAGCCTGTTGCCAGCCTTATCTAAGGTTTATGAGAAGCTATTAGCTAAGCAGATAACTGATTTTATATATAATAATAACTTACTATCTGAGGTCCAGTCCGGATTCAGAAGAGGACATAGTTGCGCTACTGCCATGCTTAAGATTCTTGAAGACATACGCCCTGCCTATGACCGTAGGGAACTTACAGTACTTGTACTTTTAGACTTCTCACGAGCTTTTGACACAGTTGACTTCAGAATACTTCTTCATAAGCTGGAAACAAACTTTAACTTCAGCTCTTATGCTATAAAACTAATCCAAAACTACCTCACAGCTCTATTTCAGCAAGTTCAATGCGGTGATAATGTCTCAAACCTAAAGCTTATAACATCTGGTGTCCCACAAGGATCTATTTTAGGCCCAATATTGTTTTCACTTTTTATTAACGACATAGTTCGTTGTTGCCAAAATGCCAAAATACATCTTTACGCGGACGACACGCAAATATACTTGTCACGCCCTACTGGGCTTACCGAAGACTTGTTCGTCAGGCTGAATGAAGACTTAGCACGCATAGGACATTGGGCTCGCAGAAATAAGTTATATCTGAATGCAACGAAATCTAAGGCGCTAGCGATATCAAGCGCAACATGTGACTTGAACAGCCTTCCTGAAGTTGTACTTAATGAAGACAAAATATTATTCCAAGACGTGGTCACCAATTTAGGCTTCAGAATTAACTCTAAACTAACTTGTGTTGACCATATTAACCTTGTGGTCGGTAAAATATATAATACCCTTCGAAATCTGTACAGAACTGCCTATTTACTACCACGTGAAACAAAAATGGAACTGGTAAAATCTCTTATAATTCCTCAAATTTCATATGGGGAACTTATTCGTGTTCACATAATAAATTGCAGCTTGCCTTAAACAATGCTGCCCGTTTCGTTTTTTCTAAAAGGAAATTTGATCATATCTCTTCATATGCCGTACAGATTCTCGGAAGTGATGTTAATAACTTCTTAAAGCTTAGAAATCTCTGCTTTTTGCATAAGTTACTTCATTCCAAAAATCCCCTTTACTTATTTGAAAAACTAAATTTGTGTCAGTCCACTCGGACCCTGAATTTATTGGTCCCCAATTTTAAATACACAACATCCTCAAGACTGTTCTTTGTCAGTACAATCCGTCTATGGAGCTCACTTCCCTCCAAAACAAAAACTATTAAAAAAGCAGGATGTTTCAAAGTAGCAGCATTTTCTTTTCTTAACTCTTAAGTTATATTTATTAATTGCAATATCCTTAAATGTGAAGGCTAAAAAAGCCAAAATTACCATTACACAAGTTGTGTGTTAAAGTTTTAAGTGAATGTATTATAATATATACTTATATACTATTGAAAATTTGTATGTATTTACCTTTGCTGTATTTATATATGCTATGTAATATCTTTAAATTAATAAGTAAATTTCTTTCTTTATTTTTTTTTTTTCTTTTTTTTTGTAACACTTCCGTATAATAACTTAATCAGATTGATGTACTGCCTAAAAGACTAAGGCTTCCTTGTACAAACTCTAAATAAATAAATAAATAAATATTGCTTTTATTTAATAGTTTTGAAGTATCTTCGTTGTTCACATATAAGTTCAGCAAATGAGTAACTTATTAATCAAGCTTCAAAAATGAAATTATCGTTAATGCAGAAAACTCGTATCTTAAAAAATTCGTTTTATGCGTAAATTAACATAGATAAGTATATAATGTTTACTTGTGCACACAGCTATAATTCATGTCTTAATAATTGCATTAAAATTTTTACATAAAAAACGACGGTAAAAAATAAAGTTTTTTTTGTGTCCTGAAAAGTTACCTTATTTAAGATACGAGGTTGAGAAAGGAAGGCATCGATATGTATATTTCAGTAATATTCTGCTGCATAATAATTCTGCAATGCATTACCACGCACATACGTATTTACATCTTAACTCTTTTCGTCACGGTGGCCACTACAGACAACCACCTATATTTTGATGTTTTACTCAACTCAGGCCCATCTTACGGAAATCATAGGTAACGGCGGCTGTAAATAAGCAAGCGATGCGATTATTAAGAAAAAAATTTTTTGAAAATAAACAGAGCAACCGTCGATTGCAGTTATGAAAGTTTAGTAAAAATCGTGAACTTCACAGTCGTGGGTGTGTGTGCTAATTTTATCTTCCCTTGTGAGCACAAAATAAATATTGTGGTTTAATTTTGTGCAAATTGCGAAAAGTGTTATTACTGTTGTGAAAAAAAAGTAAAATCTTTTAAAACTTCTCAAAAAATTAGAGTTATTCAAAGTGGTTAGCAGCGGTAACCACCGTGCGGTAAGTAGCTAAATTTTGAGAAAGTTCACGGTGAAGTGTAAGGTAGAATAAATTTACTCTTTTTAGGTAAAATGTCCAAGAACAAGATGTCGGATCGGGAAATTGAAGCATTCTTGTATGAAGATATACCTTCAGACATTGATAGCTGTGCAGGTGGTGATCTGTCTGATGAGGATGATCAATGGGAAGAGGAGTTTCCTTTATTAGACCAGAATCTTTTTCCGTCAGATGACGAGTTTGATTCTTGCGATGAAATTCCATTATCTCAGCTACTTGGAAGTAATAAACCGGCTAACCAAGTTGCTCCGCTACCATTTCATTCATTGCAACCTCCCAAATGGAAGAGAGCGTATACAATTTTGGATCCTGATAACTTTGAGCCTTCTTCTCATTTGCCGGACGAAACATATGGTTTAGTATGGAGCCAAAATCTGACTCCTCTCAAAATTTTTAATTTACTTTGGACGGATAATATTATGCAACATATAATATTTCACACGAACCTATATGCTCAACAAAAGGGAGTTTCTTACAAACCAGTCGGTGTAGAAGAGATGTCCACTTTTATTGCTCTGAATTTAATAATGGGCGTAAAGAAAAGTCCAAGCTATAAAGACTACTGGTCATCCTCACCTGATTTGCATGACGAATATATATCACATTTTGTGCCATTAAACCGTTTTTCATGGATTCTTGGAAACTTACATTTAAATGACAACAATCTTTTGCCTTCACGGAACAATCCAAATTATGACAAATTATATAAGGTGCGCCCTTTTATAGAAATGCTTCGAGAATCTTATAAAAAAAACTACAACGACTCTGAAAAGGTCGCTATCGACGAGTCAATGATCAAATTTAAAGGTAGAAGCAGTCTGAAGCAATATATGCCGAAAAAGCCCATCAAAAGGGGGTACAAGGTATGGACAAAGTGTGCTTCTTCAGGGTATTGTCTGGATTTCAATATATATGCAGGAAAAATCGGAAATAAGGTGGAAACTAATTTAGGAGGCAATGTCGTAAAAAAATTTTGCGAGGGATTGGAAAACAAGAACCATAGAGTATATTTCGACAATTACTTTAATAGCTACGAGCTCCTAGTCGATTTACGCCATAAAAACATATATGCATGTGGAACAGTAAATGAATCGCGTAAACACCTTCCAAATTTGAAGCTAGATAAGCAACTAAAGCGCGGCGAGTTCGACTATCGAGTCAGTGATAATCAAATGGTTTCATTTCTGAAATGGAAAGATAAACGTTCTGTTTTCATCTTAAGTAATTCCCACGATCCTAGAAATGAAGCTCGTGTCCGAAGAACAGAAAAAACTGGGGAGAAAGTGGAAGTGCCTTGCCCTCTAGCATTCAAAGATTATAACGAAAACATGAACTTCGTAGATAAATTCGATCAATTGAAGGGTAGCTACGCGATTGATCGAAAATCTAAAAAGTGGTGGCACCGCATATTCTTTCATTTTTTAGATTGCACAGTGGTAAATGCATTCCTAATTTATAAAGAGTGCCAAAAAGACGGAACAGCAGGATTAGAAGAACTGCGCCTCAAGGATTTTAGACGCCACGTTTATCAAGACATGCTTGCACCAGCCTATGTCAGCAATACAAGAAAGTTTTCGCAAATCTCTGGCAATTCTTCACCTAAATGTGCTTCTGCTAAGAAGCACAAGCCCGAGGTACCTGAATCCATACGACTTGCTGTAGGTAACCATCAACCCATAAGAGGTACTTCAAGGCGATGCAGTTCATGTAGTAAAAACAAACCAGTACGCACAGTATGGAGCTGCATAATATGCCAAGTACCTCTTTGCTACAGGGAAGGAAAACAATGTTTTAATAATCACCATTGTCGTTTGTAATATACTACGTATTTTATTGTTTTAAATAAAGAAAAAAAAAAACGAAACATTTGAACACTTATTTCACAGTGGTTACCATAACTAACCACCTTATAACGGACCCCCCCCCTGACGTACAACAAAAAAAATTGCAGCTATCTCTTAATTTGACCCTCCTAACAAGAGTATACTAGAATTTGTCTTTCTAGCATTGCCACATAAAAACCGTGACGCAAAGAGTTAACATACATATGTTATAAACTCAGAAAGAAGTTTTCTTGTTAATTTACTAAACGATCATGTACATATGTATGCATATACGGACATGCATATTTTCGATTTAATTCTGTCAATGTTCATTTAAATTTGGCAGCATGGAAATATATACATATGTATGTATGTGTGTACATATTGCTGCTTTCCATATAATTCTACCATATTCTAGATATTCGACTCTCTCAATAACTCTCAATTTTATCACGCTCTTAGCCCATGAACTAGTTTTCGCAGCTAGCAACATTGCCAAACGATGGGCTAGTGAACATCTGACATGCAAAATGACCAAGTACCACTCAGTACTTGTGGTGTGGCTGTGTTGGCGAATGTTATAAAAAATTTACATTTTTCCAGCGCTCTCACGAGAAAATTAGTCGAACATGTAGTCGTCTTTGATCAAAATAAAAGTGACAGTTGAAGTGTTTGGTTATTTCTTGTGTTTGCGTAGTGTTTTTCTGATTACAGGTGAGTGATATTTTTTATTAGTCATTCGATTTACTTAATGCCATTATGCGAAGAAATTGAATAGACTTTTCCCAAACGTTTGCATCGCTCTGCGTATATTTTGCACGATTCCAGTATCTGTTGCAAGTGGTGAGCGGTCGTTCAGAGTTTTGGCAAGAATAGAAAACTTTCATCGGTCCTGCTCAACCCCAATCAGGCTCTCATGCCTAGCTACCCTGTGTTTGGAAGCACAACTGGCCAGAGAATTGGACTTTGAAGAGCTCATTTGCATCAGTCAAAGCAAGGAAAGCCCACTTCTAAATAATCTTTTTATGGTATTGCTCAATTTTATAAAAAAATATTACCTTCTTTATATAAAAATGATTCATTCAACAAACATTGATAGTGAGAGCATAAAATAAATTCTTTTTCCAATAAGTGTTTGTATTTCTATTTCTTGATACATATTCTATTCTAAAATAAATTATTTATTGTGTGGCACGAGTTTACCGCATTTATCAAACAGAATAGAAATAAAGAGTTTTAGGGGGGGGGGCGTAGTTAACTCCCCACCGGGCCCGGAAATCCTCTCGACGGCCCTGTCCACCACCAGTCCACACTCGGACCATCGAGAGAGCAGCGACGCGGGGGCAGACCCGAAATGTAGACCAACGTAATTTGCGGAAATTAGTTCAGAAAGCAAAGATTACGCTCGAAAAGCTACAAGAGCTCCTTAACTCCGCAGACCGGCCGCCATGTTGAAGACATGGAAGAAAACCAAATTCAATTTTAAATATCCATTATTTTATGTTCCTGAAATCTGACTTTGTTTATGAAATACTCACCCATGAATTCAATATACAACCTAACCTACGATGAATTATATATATACATAATCGGATTCCTCTGTATTTCATATTTATACATACTTTTATACTCAGTACCTGGGCGACCAAACTTTGCTCGGCATTTTCATAGGCTGCCATCAAATTTAGTTTATTTAGATAATCATCAATAAAGATAGTCTGGTTGTTTGTATGAATAATTTTACTTGCCAGCAGTGGAGCGTTCTAAAGAAAAATGTTTAAAATTTTTTATTAGTAACAAAGTTTGAATACACATAATTACTCCTTGGTGGCTGCTCAAACAAATTTTCGACAAGTTTTTACAAGACTCCTTGCTGAATTGTATGGTTAGCAGCTGTCGATTGTTATCAAATAATCGAGAAAGATTAGGGTCACATGGGTATATTTGTCGGTTAGACCTCCATATATCGGTCAACATTCTGTGACTTCTTCTTTATTTTTAAAGATAGAACTATGCAAAACTTTTTATATTCAATACATATGAAATCTGTTGCAACACTTCCTTCCACACCATGTTCCGAGTACGTTTCTTTTTTCCGGAAACATTACTTTTAATGTATTTGGTCACTTAACTCTTGAAACGCCACATATAACATACCATGCATGAACATCGATGAATTTAGCTCCACTCCGACAAACTCAAAAGTTTCTCCCTGATCTTGATGTGCAGTCATGGCAAATGTTGGCATCTTAGCAACTCCTTGGATGAGTGCGATTCTCGGTATATGAACTTCTTTGCCGGATTTTTCTTGTCGAACAAAAGTGGCAACCCTACTTAGAAATATTTTTTTTTTTTCAATACGCAGGAAAATACTTTTCGTTTGATACCTATGTACATACAAAATTTCATCCAAATCGGATAAGCCATTTTCGAGATATCCGAATATACACATATATAAGAATAACTCGTTAAAAGTTCAAGGATATAATAAGCTCAAATGGCAACAATAAGTGGCAATCCTACTTAGAAATTTATTTTTTTTTTGATACTCATATTGGCATATTATATTTCACATAAAAAAAATGCAGATAGGTGGCAACCCCAAAAATAACCTATATGGCAACACCTAGGTAAAAATTCCTAGAATGTGGCATACTATCTACGTACCAAATTTCATCCAAATCGGTTGACCGGTTTTCGAGATAGTTGTTAAGTAGTTACCCTAAACAAAAAATGTATATAAAAACCTTAATAAGTGGCAACCCCACTTAGAAATATTTTTTTTGAAATACGAATGAAAATATCTTTCGTATGATAACCATATTGGCATATATTATTCCATATAAAAAAAATTGAGATAGGCGGCAACCCCAAAAAAATAACCTATGTGGCAGCACCTAGGTAAAAATTCTTAGTATGTGGTGCACTATCTACATACCAAATTTCATCCAAATCGGTTGAGCCGTTTTCGAGATAGTCTGGATATACAAATATACAAAAATAGTTTGTTTAAAGTACCTCGATACTCATACTCAATTTTTATACTCAATGAGTATTACTCATACTTACCTTTATACGCATACTTACTTTTATACTCATACTCACCTTTTATACTCATACTTACCTTGAACTCCTCCTTTTTATATAAATATACATATAGTAAAAACTGCGACCGTCCCTAATGTATTTTTATACAAACCAAAGGAAAAGTACCGGTCCTTATTAGATACCTTAAGCATATACATATATATATATATAACAAAAAACCAAAGGCTCAGCGGCACCCATACATGTCTGTGGCATTTTATTATAACAACTTAAGTCGACTTAAGAAATTAGACCAAACAAACCTTTTTCTGGTGAGTTTGAATAAGAAAATCGTGTAAGTTTGCAAGTTAACGGATCGAGATAGATATTGACTTATATATTATCAAAATGTTCAGGGCGGGAAGAGAAATTGATTAAGCCATGTCCGTCCGTCCGTCCGTCAGCCTGTGAACACGATAACTTGAGTAAATTTTGAGATATCTTAATGGAAAAAATGAAAATATCAGAATTAGATTTTGAAATTTTTTGTGATGTCTCTACTAAAAACATACGTCCGTTAATTACTCCAACTTTTCGAAAAGCTCTCTTCGAAATTATTCATGGATATTCACATCCCGGAGTACGAGCGTCAATAAATTTACTTCGAAATCTTTTTGTTTGGCCATCAATTTCACGGAAAGTGCACTGGGTTAACCGGTAGAATAGCTGACCTGCTTAATAAAGCAAAAGGCCTGCGCTGGTCTTGTTCCAAATGCCCATCGACGGAAGTTGATCTCTGTAAAATCTTTAGGCATATCAGAAACGAATTTTTTAAAATAAGCAAATATTTTTCATTGCTGACTGAAAAATTCAAAAAATATTTAAATATTTTCAAAACCTTGGAAACTTTAGATGACTCGCCTCATTTGGAATGCCCTGATAATCGCGAAAACAAGCGCAATGGAGTCTGAACCAATCGTTAGTAAGCTGGTTGTGGTCCCTGGAAAAAAACCTATTATTGTGTCTAGGTTCCATCCAGACACTACCGAGGATGATTTGATGTACCATATTTCTTCTAAAGTTAAAGATCAAAGCGTAACTGTTAGAAAATTTAATTTCACATATCAAAGAAGTATGTCTTCGTTTAAGATTGATGTATCTGGAAAAGATTTCGATACTCTTTTGGACAGCTCTTTTTGGCCTCCCGTGGCTCTTGTGCGGGAGTTTGAACACAGACCGAATAGGAATGTTCAAAATGTAGCGAAAATTTCTTGTAATAAAGTTGAGTCAAAAAACTGAGCACTAAATCCATGAATATCTTTTATCAAAATGTCAGAGGTTTAAATACCAAATTGTAAATATAACGTAATTGCTTTTACCGAAACTTGGCTAAAACCTTATGTTTTCAATTCAGAGTTTTTGGTAATGAATATCAAGTATATAGAAATGATCGCTTGAACAGAGTCGGAGGTGGTGTTCTACTTGCCGTTCATTCCTCCATCCCTTCAGAAGAGGTTAAAATATTCCTAACATCGATTGAGTTCAAATGCATCCGCATTCAACTAGAGAACGTCTCTATGTACTTATATGTTTGCTACATCCCTCCAGCATTAGATACTTCAGTGTACATGCAACATGTCTCTCTGCTCAAAACTGTTAACTTTATGACTAAAGCTTCAGATTCAATTATTGCTTTGGGTGATTTTGACTTACCTCTATAACTCACCATGCAGAAAATCAACAACAATACCTGGTAGTTGGCCACACTCAAATGGAGTGCGATTCTGTACATGCCTCCATAGAACGGAAGAAGAAAGGAAGAGAACTCTATGTGCCAGCTGATTTTAACACGGTTATAAACCAATCCAGATTGTCCCAACCTTACCGCGTTAATTACTTAAAACACAAGTTTTTCCGCGATTTTTCTCCAATAAATTACTTGAAGTCAATTCGACCAGGCACAAAGAAGGGCGACCCATGTG
The DNA here is from genome assembly GCA_949987695.1 of Merzomyia westermanni. Lineage (NCBI taxonomy): Eukaryota > Metazoa > Arthropoda > Insecta > Diptera > Tephritidae > Merzomyia > Merzomyia westermanni. Next base: position 99,314,313 of record OX465288.1, on the reverse strand, counting down.
TTGTTGATTTACGAGCTCTTAAATATACCTTAAAGGACGGAGTTCAATATAAATTATGTTTTGATGAAGAGCGGAATATATTACCTCATCGTAAATTGCAACCACAAGTGCAGCACAATGATAACTTAATAATACCGGGTCTCTACAATCATCAACTACCGATTTCTAAAAGAAAATATGAAGATTTACAGGACTTAAAACGTATGATTCCAGCAGACTTCCATTCATTTTATGACAATTTGCCAACGCAATGATATAATTTAATTAAATTAATATGAATTCTGTTTTTTTTTATAATATCCTCTAACAAATAAACCCTTAATTTGAAGCAAAATATCTCCATATAAATATGGTAACAAAAACAACAACAAAAACAAGACCAACGCAGCAAACGGTTGCCTCCCCACTTCTCACTCCAACATTTACAAAGGCTTCGAAAATTGAGAGCCCGCCGCCTACTTCTAGTGAGATTTCGCGCCTAGAACCAAAATTAATTATATGGAAGGAGAGCATGATGGAGGAGATGAAGGGATTTATAAGGGAATCAGAGCAGCGGTTCTTGCAGAGAGTTGGTGAGTTGACGGCAGAGATCGCTAATTTGAAGGGCAACTACAACCATATGGAAAAGAGGGTAGCGGTAGCGGAAAGCGAGTGCAAGCAACTTCGATCTGATGTCAATGCATTGAGGATTCAGGTTGATGAATGCCAGAATAATGCCATACTGACAGATATATTGGTAAGTGGAGTTCCCACAACAACAAATGAAGATTTAGGTGAAGTCTTCACTAAAATATGTCGCACAGTACAGGTAAGTCCGCCATCTATTCGCACTGCCTTTCGTATTCGAAAAAGCAAAAACGGTAGCTCACCTTTAATAATTAAATTAAATTCACCCAATGACCGCTCTTTGCTTTTAAGAGCAATTGCTAACTTCTGCAAAAACAATAGAAGATCATTGGCTCTTAGCGATATTGAAAGCAATGGCAATGGAAAAATATTTGTGCATGAGTGCCTTACAAAGCGTAACCGTGAGGTATTGCAGCATGCTCTGCAATTAAAAAAGCAGAAAAGGCTCACTTCTGTTTTCTCACTTCGCGGAGATGTGTATGTACGTACTCGTCAACACAGTGATGCTGTAAAAATTAGTGACAAAGAGAGCGCTGAACGAATTGCAGTAAAAAACCATAGCGACAAATGAAGCTAACAATACACAAACACCCTAACATAATGTTTTGCTTAGTTTTAATGCTTAATATATTCTTTTATACAGGCACTATTGTTTCTCTTCCCATTTCACACTCTATACTCTTTTTCTCTTCCACATTTAAAACTTTCATCTGCTGCTCTGTTGATATCGTCTTGCTTGTTTGTTTTGATTATGTATGACGTGAACAACCATTGTGCTGACAGTGGGCAGGTAAGGTGTATCTTGAGGCAAATATGTAAAAAACATCCAACATTCAATGCATGTCATTTAAATACTCGCAGTCGTACGGTTCATAAATTAGACTACCTTTCCTATGTATTTGCTGATCTAAACATTGACTTAATTTGTATTACCGAAACGTGGTTCAAATCTGGCGTTGATGATCATTCATATGCATTAGATAAATATGTATTGCTGAGAAATGACAGGAAAAATAACATCCAAATAAAAAACCATGGCTTTCAAATGAAATTTCGAAGTTTATAAGAAAACGTGAGAAAGCTTACAGAGAATGGAAGCAATTTCCATATGAAAACAAATGGGAAGCCTATCAACTTCTGCTCAATCAAGCTACCTTACGTATCCGGAATGCTAAGGTGGCATATTTGAATAATAATAAATATAAATTTAATGCAAATGTGCCTCTAAAAATGCTATGGAAGAATCTTCGCACTTTTGGAGTATTCAAAAATGATAATATTCAATGCTAATGTCATGAACTCGCACTTCTTGAATGGTAATATAAGCGATAACAGTGTAAATTATAATGATGATCATGACACCAGTTATGAACACAGTGAGATGGGTAGTAGAGGCAGAAGACCGAATAATGATATTTTTGACTTCTCAGTCGTAACAGAAAGTGATGTCTTGGATGCCATATTTGACGTTAAGTCTAATGCCATCCGTTTGTTACAGCTTCACTAACACATATATTTAACTTTTCAATTATGTCCGGTGGGTTTCCAAGTCAATGGAAAATGGCTAATGTTATCCCTATTCCTAAAGTTAAGTCTCCATGTTCTTCCAAAGAGTTTAGACCAATTAGCCTGTTGCCAGCCTTATCTAAGGTTTATGAGAAGCTATTAGCTAAGCAGATAACTGATTTTATATATAATAATAACTTACTATCTGAGGTCCAGTCCGGATTCAGAAGAGGACATAGTTGCGCTACTGCCATGCTTAAGATTCTTGAAGACATACGCCCTGCCTATGACCGTAGGGAACTTACAGTACTTGTACTTTTAGACTTATCACGAGCTTTTGACACAGTTGACTTCAGAATACTTCTTCATAAGCTGGGAACAAACTTTAACTTCAGCTCTTATGCTATAAAACTAATCCAAAACTACCTCACAGCTCTATTTCAGCAAGTTCAATGCGGTGATAATGTCTCACACCTAAAGCTTATAACATCTGGTGTCCCACAAGGATCTATTTTAGGCCCAATATTGTTTTCACTTTTTATTAACGACATAGTTCCTTGTTGCCAAAATGCCAAAATACATCTTTACGCGGACGACACGCAAATATACTTGTCACGCCCTACTGGGCTTACCGAAGACTTGTTCGTCAGGCTGAATGAAGACTTAGCACGCATAGGACATTGGGCTCGCAGAAATAAGTTATATCTGAATGCAACGAAATCTAAGGCGCTAGCGATATCAAGCGCAACATGTGACTTGAACAGCCTTCCTGAAGTTGTACTTAATGAAGACAAAATATTATTCCAAGACGTGGTCACCAATTTAGGCTTCAGAATTAACTCTAAACTAACTTGTGTTGACAATATTAACCTTGTGGTCGGTAAAATATATAATACCCTTCGAAATCTGTACAGAACTGCCTATTTACTACCACGTGAAACAAAAATGGAACTGGTAAAATCTCTTATAATTCCTCAAATTTCATATGGGGAACTTATTCGTGTTCACATAATAAATTGCAGCTTGCCTTAAACAATGCTGCCCGTTTCGTTTTTTCTAAAAGGAAATTTGATCATATCTCTTCATATGCCGTACAGATTCTCGGAAGTGATGTTAATAACTTCTTAAAGCTTAGAAATCTCTGCTTTTTGCATAAGTTACTTCATTCCAAAAATCCCCTTTACTTATTTGAAAAACTAAATTTGTGTCAGTCCACTCGAACCCTGAATTTATTGGTCCCCAATTTTAAATACACAACATCCTCAAGACTGTTCTTTGTCAGTACAATCCGTCTATGGAGCTCACTTCCCTCCAAAACAAAAACTATTAAAAAAGCAGGATGTTTCAAAGTAGCAGCATTTTCTTTTCTTAACTCTTAAGTTATATTTATTAATTGCAATATCCTTAAATGTGAAGGCTAAAAAAGCCAAAATTACCATTACACAAATTGTGTGTTAAAGTTTTAAGTGAATGTATTATAATATATACTTATATACTATTGAAAATTTGTATGTATTTACCTTTGCTGTATTTATATATGCTATGTAATATCTTTAAATTAACAAGTAAATTTCTTTCTTTATTTTTTTTTGTTCTTTTTTTTTGTAACACTTCCGTATAATAACTTAATCAGATTGATGTACTGCCTAAAAGACTAAGGCTTCCTTGTACAAACTCTAAATAAATAAATAAATAAATATTGTTTTATCTTAAAAAATTCGTTTTATGCGTAAATTAACATAGATAAGTTTATAATGTTTACTTGTGCACACAGCTATAATTCATGTCTTAATATTTGCATTAAAATTTTTACATAAAAAACGACGGTAAAAAATAAAGTTTTTTTTGTTTCCTGAAAAGTTACCTTATTTAAGATACGAGGTTGAGAAAGGAAGGCATCGATATGTATATTTCATTAATATTCTGCTGCATAATAATTCTGCAATGCATTAACACGCACATACGTATTTACATCTTAACATACATATGTTATAAACTCAGAACTTAGTTAACTCCCCACCTGGCCCGGAAATCCTCTCGACGGCCCTGTCCACCACCAGTCCACACTCGGACCATCGAGAGAGCAGCGACGCGGGGGCAGACCCGAAATGTAGACCAACGTAATTTGCGGAAATTAGTTCAGAAAGCAAAGATTACGCTCGAAAAGCTACAAGAGCTCCTTAACTCCGCAGACCGGCCGCCATGTTGAAGACATGGAAGAAAACCAAATTCAATTTTAAATATCCATTATTTTATGTTCCTGAAATCTGACTCTGTTTATGAAATACTCACCCATGAATTCAATATACAACCTAACCTACGATGAATTATATATATACATAATTGGATTCCTCTGTATTTCATATCTATACATACTTTTATACTCAGTACCTGGGCGACCAAACTTTGCTCGGCATTTTCATAGGCTGCCATCAAATTTAGTTTATTTAGATAATCATCAATAAAGATAGTCTGGTTGTTTGTATGAATAATTTTACTTGCCAGCAGTGGAGCGTTCTAAAGAAAAATGTTTAAAATTTTTTATTAGTAACAAAGTTTGAATACACATAATTACTCCTTAGTGGCTGCTCAAACAAATTTTCGACAAGTTTTTACAAGATTCCTTGCTGAATTGTATGGTTAGCAGCTGTCGATTGTTATCAAGTAATCGAGAAAGAGTAGGGTCACATGGGTATATTTGTCGGTTAGACCTCCATATATCGGTCAACATTCTGTGACTTCTTCTTTATTTTTAAAGATAGAACTATGCAAAACTTTTTATATTCAATACATATGAAATCTGTTGCAACACTTCCTTCCACACCATGTTCCGAGTACGTTTCTTTTTTCCGGAAACATTACTTTTAATGTATTTGGTCACTTAACTCTTGAAACGCCACATATAACATACCATGCATGAACATCGATGAATTTAGCTCCACTCCGACAAACTCAAAAGTTTCTCCCTGATCTTCATGTGCAGTCATGGCAAATGTTGGCATCTTAGCAACTCCTTGGATGAGTGCGATTCTCGGTATATGAACTTCTTTGCCGGATTTTTCTTGTCGAACAAAAGTGGCAACCCTACTTAGAAATATTTTTTTTTTTTCAATACGCAGGAAAATACTTTTCGTTTGATACCTATGTACATACAAAATTTCATCCAAATCGGATAAGCCATTTTCGAGATATCCGAATATACACATATATAAGAATAACTCGTTAAAAGTTCAAAGATATAATAAGCTCAAATGGCAACAATAAGTGGCAATCCTACTTAGAAATTTATTTTTTTTTTGATACTCATATTGGCATATTATATTTCATATAAAAAAAATGCAGATAGGTGGCAACCCCAAAAAATAACCTATATGGCAACACCTAGGTAAAAATTCCTAGAATGTGGTATACTATCTACGTACCAAATTTCATTCAAATCGGTTGACCGGTTTTCGAGATAGTTGTTAAGTAGTTACCCTAAACAAAAAATGTATATAAAAACCTTAATAAGTGGCAACCCCACTTAGAAATATTTTTTTTGAAATACGAATGAAAATATCTTTCGTATGATAACCATATTGGCATATATTATTCCATATAAAAAAAATTGAGATAGGCGGCAACCCCAAAAAAATAACCTATGTGGCAGCACCTAGGTAAAAATTCTTAGTATGTGGTGCACTATCTACATACCAAATTTCATCCAAATCGGTTGAGCCGTTTTCGAGAGAGTCTGGATATACAAATATACAAAAATAGTTTGTTTAAAGTACCTCGATACTCATACTCAATTTTTATACTCAATGAGTATTACTCATACTTACCTTTATACGCATACTTACTTTTATACTCATACTCACCTTTTATACTCATACTTACCTTGAACTCCTCCTTTTTATATAAATATACATATAGTAAAAACTGCGACCGTCCCTAATGTAATTTTATACAAACCAAAGGAAAAGTACCGGTCCTTATTAGATACCTTAAGCATATACATATATATATATATAACAAAAAACCAAAGGCTCAGCGGCACCCATACATGTCTGTGGCGTTTTATTATAACAACTTAAGTCGACTTAAGAAATTAGACCAAACAAACCTTTTTCTGGTGAGTTTGAATAAGAAAATCGTGTAAGTTTGCAAGTTAACGGATCGAGATAGATATTGACTTATATATTATCAAAATGTTCAGGGCGGGAAGAGAAATTGATTAAGCCATGTCCGTCCGTCCGTCCGTCAGCCTGTGAACACGATAACTTGAGTAAATTTTGAGATATCTTAATGGAAAAAATGAAAATATCAGAACTAGATTTTGAAATTTTTTGTGATGTCTCTCCTAAAAACATACGTCCGTTAATTACTCCAACTTTTCGAAAAGCTCTCTTCGAAATTATTCATGGATATTCACATCCCGGAGTACGAGCGTCAATAAATTTACTTCGAAATCTTTTTGTTTGGCCATCAATTTCACGGAAAGTGCACTGGGTTAACCGGTAGAATAGCTGACCTGCTTAATAAAGCAAAAGGCCTGCGCTGGTCTTGTTCCAAATGCCCATCGACGGAAGTTGATCTCTGTAAAATCTTTAGGCATATCAGAAACGAATTTTTTAAAATAAGCAAATATTTTTCATTGCTGACTGAAAAATTCAAAAAATATTTAAATATTTTCAAAACCTTGGAAACTTTAGATGACTCGCCTCATTTGGAATGCCCTGATAATCGCGAAAACAAGCGCAATGGAGTCTGAACCAATCGTTAGTAAGCTGGTTGTGGTCCCTGGAAAAAAACCTATTTTTGTGTCTAGGTTCCATCCAGACACTACCGAGGATGATTTGATGTACCATATTTCTTCTAAAGTTAAAGATCAAAGCGTAACTGTTAGACAATTTAATTTCACATATCAAAGAAGTATGTCTTCGTTTAAGATTGATGTATCTGGAAAAGATTTCGATACTCTTTTGGACAGCTCTTTTTGGCCTCCCGTGGCTCTTGTGCGGGAGTTTGAACACAGACCGAATAGGAATGTTTAAAATGTAGCGAAAATTTCTTGTAATAAAGTTGAGTCAAAAAACTGAGCACTAAATCCATGAATATCTTTTATCAAAATGTCAGAGGTTTAAATACCAAATTAACTGATCTCTTTTTGAAATCTTTTCATTGTAAATATAACGTAATTGCTTTTACCGAAACTTGGCTAAAACCTTATGTTTTCAATTCAGAGTTTTTGGTAATGAATATCAAGTATATAGAAATGATCGCTTGAACAGAGTCGGAGGTGGTGTTCTACTTGCCGTTCATTCCTCCATCCCTTCAGAAGAGGTTAATATTCCTAACATCGATTGAGTTCAAATGCATCCGCATTCAACTAGAGAACGTCTCTATGTACTTATATGTTTGCTACATCCCTCCAGCATTAGATATTTCAGTGTACATGCAACATTTCTCTCTGCTCAAAACTGTTAACTTTATGACTAAAGCTTCAGATTCAATTATTGCTTTGGGTGATTTTGACTTACCTCTATAACTCACCATGCAGAAAATCAACAACAATACCTGGTAGTTGGCCACACTCAAATGGAGTGCGATTCTGTACATGCCTCCATAGAACGGAAGAAGAAAGGAAGAGAACTCTATGTGCCAGCTGATTTTAACACGGTTATAAACCAATCCAGATTGTCCCAACCTTACCGAGTTAATTACTTAAATCACAAGTTTTTCCGCGATTTTTCTCCAATAAATTACTTGAAGTCAATTCGACCAGGCACAAAGAAGGGCGACCCATGTGTTGTTGATTTACGAGCTCTTAAATATACCTTAAATGACGGAGTTCAATATAAATTATGTTTTGATGAAGAGCGGAATATATTACCTCATCGTAAATTGCAACCACAAGTGCAGCACAATGATAACTTAATAATACCGGGTCTCTACAATCATCAACTACCGATTTCTAAAAGAAAATATGAAGATTTACAGGACTTAAAACGTATGATTCCAGCAGACTTCCATTCATTTTATGACAATTTGCCAACGCAATGATATAATTTAATTAAATTAATATGAATTCTGTTTTTTTTTTATAATATCCTCTAACAAATAAACCCTTAATTTGAAGCAAAATATCTCCATATAAATATGGCAACAAAAACAAAAACAAAAACAAGACCAACGCAGCAAACGGTTGCCTCCCCACTTCTCACTCCAACATTTACAAAGGCTTCGAAAATTGAGAGCCCGCCGCCTACTTCTAGTGAGATTTCGCGCCTAGAACCAAAATTAATTATATGGAAGGAGAGCATGATGGAGGAGATGAAGGGATTTATAAGGGAATCAGAGCAGCGGTTCTTGCAGAGAGTTGGTGAGTTGACGGCAGAGATCGCTAATTTGAAGGGCAACTACAACCATATGGAAAAGAGGGTAGCGGTAGCGGGAAGCGAGTGCAAGCAACTTCGATCTGATGTCAATGCATTGAGGATTCAGGTTGATGAATGCCAGAATAATGCCATTCTGACAGATATATTGGTAAGTGGAGTTCCCACAACAACAAATGAAGATTTAGGTGAAGTCTTCACTAAAATATGTCGCACAGTACAGGTAAGTCCGCCATCTATTCGCACTGCCTTTCGTATTCGAAAAAGCAAAAACGGTAGCTCACCTTTAATAATTAAATTAAATTCACCCAATGACCGCTCTTTGCTTTTAAGAGCAATTGCTAACTTCTGCAAAAACAATAGAAGATCATTGGCTCTTAGCGATATTGAAAGCAATGGCAATGGAAAAATATTTGTGCATGAGTGCCTTACAAAGCGTAACCGTGAGGTATTGCAGCATGCTCTGCAATTAAAAAAGCAGAAAAGGCTCACTTCTGTTTTCTGTAAAAATTAGTGACAAAGAGAGCGCTGAACGAATTGCAGTAAAAAAACATAGCGACAAATGAAGCTAACAATACACAAACACCCTAACATAATAATGGTACTCATTTAATGTCGCATTTATGCAATAATTGCAAAGTTTCGCAGTTGCCACCATTGTTAAATGAGTGCCCAATAGCGAAACCTGATGGCAAATCTTTTAAAAGTCAGCTATTTATTTGTCTAAAGTAAAAGTTGAAAAATGCCGAAAACAAGCGAAAAACAAAAACTGCTTAAACTATTAGAAATTGCAGCTTTAAATGATTTAATGATTTTGAATTTTTTTTGTGAGGACGAAGGTATGCATTTAAATTGTATTCAACTTGATAAGAGTCAAATTTAATCTTTACTAGCAGAAGAGAAGGGAAGAAAAGAAGATGAAATCTTGGAAGAACTTCTGTTTGTCTTGGCCATGGGAGAAGAATGCAGATACTGTGTGCCATTTATTCAAAATAGTGTACCTAAGAGCAAGACATTTTTAAACGACGTGTTATGGGAGCTTGACGAGAGTAGGTTCAAGAAGATCACACGCGCAGAGTGGAAAATCTTTGAGGTTATTTTAAATTTAATAAAGGACGATGAGGTCTTCAACCACTCCCGTTCTTGCAAACAATTCCCTGTCGAAACACAACTAGCAATCGTATTATACCGCTTAGGATCAAGCGGGGAAGGTGCAACGCTCTCCAAGATTGCTGGCTTGTTTGGAGTTAGTGATGGTGGTGTTATTCAGGTCAGTGCCCGCCGTTGTTTCCTGATATAAATAGTAGTTAGTTAAATTTTGTCTCAGAAACATCTATAATTCATATTTCTTTTTCTCAGAATTTGACTGAGAGAATTTTTAGTGCGCTATTAAAGCACTAAGATCAGTATCTGTATTGGCCAAATGCCGATGAACGTAAGAAGCTCGTGTCAGAGACTTGGGATGAATTGCCGAACTGCTTGGGATACGTCGATGGTACTGAAATTCCATTGTCGGAAAAACCTTCACAAGACCCAGAAGCTTACTTTTCACGAAAGCATCAATACTCCGTTAAACTGCAAGCCGTTTGTGATCATAGGCTTCAAATAAGACATGTGGTGCTAGGCTATTCAGGAAGCGTGCATGATGCGCGTATTTATAATGATTGCGAATTGTCAAATGAAGGCCAAACATTTTTTGGAGGAGATGAATGGATCGCTGGTGACAGTGCCTATAAATTGTCTCGCACTGTTATAACACCGTTTAGAGAGAATTCAAGAGAGCTAACACAGAGTCAACGAATTTTTTTCAACAAGATATTCAGCCGCTATAGGATTAGAATTGAACACTGTTATGGCATGTTGAAAGAAAGGTTTGGCAGCTTGAAACATTTGAGACTTCAAATCAAAGATGCCAATGGCATGAAAAAAGTTAACAGATGGATTCTCTGCTGCGTATTGTTGCATAATCTTATACTCCAACAAGATGATCGTTTCGATTACGAACTTGAGCAATCAGAATACGATATTGGAGAGTTATCACCAGGTACTCGAAGTAATGAAGGGGAAGCACTGCGACAAACCATCTACGAAATGCTAAGTTATGCAAACAATCAATAAATGAATTTATATTACCAAATAAATTGATTGGTGATTTCTATCACGACGAGAGTTTCCGATGTAGGACTTTTATTAAGTTGAGTCTGGATAAGCATCAGTTTAAATTGTGACTTATCCAGATCGAAGTTGAGTTAGACTGACAGGGGTCTTCATTGGTAGCGTTGAGATGCTTAAGAAGAATATGTTTGGTTTTTTATAGGTTACAACAGAAATTTTCAAGTTAAAGACCTCCAAAGTGCATGCATTTTTGTAAAATAACGTTTTTTTTTTTTGGGTTTTATTTAGCCTTTTTTTTTGGGTTTAGGTTCCGGTTTCGTTCTTTAACATTTATTTCGTTTCCGTTCTGGTTTATATATCAAAAGTAAACACAAAGACAAGTTTGTTAACAAATTTTTAAAAAATTTTCATTTCGTAGTTTTGTGATAATCTTAAAAAAATTTTTTTTCTTCACCATTTTTTTTCGTGTTTTTGTTTGTAAGCCGAAACTCACTCGAAATAAATGTTGAAAAACGAAACCGGAACCTAAACCGAAACAAAAAAAGGCAAAAACAACCCCAAAAAATGTTTATTTAGAAAAATGCATGCACTATAGAGGTCTTTAACTTGAAGATTTCTGTTCTAACCTACAAAAAACCAAGCATATTCTTTTTAGGCACCTCAAAATCTGTAATAAAAATAATTTTTTCTTTAAAAACAAGCATTTACTTTTTTATTTATAACCAAAAAACGACAAAAAAAAACGAAAAATTACATTTTTCAAAAACGTTTTTTAAAACTTAGTTTTGGATTTTTTGAAATATCCGATTTTTCTCATATACGCATTAGACACCTGCATGAATGGATTCAAACTTTGAGTACAATAGAGTAGAGTAAATTTGAATATTACATTTGAAGAACAAAAAACTCAGCCTTCAGAATATTTTATAATTTGAAATTCACTTTGCCTAAAATTTTCAATATTCAAAAAAAAAAGAATATGAATGAATGAATGAAAATAATTTTAATGATATAATATAATAATGATGATGATGATGATAATAATGATGATGATGATGATACAATAATGATGATGATGATGATACAAATATGGAAATATACAAATATAGATATCATAGGTGATGATGCAAAGCCACTCAGTGGACATCTAAGAGACCGCGTAAACAACGTTTGTGACAAACACTCGTATATATAGCTCCTGCTATAAAGACTTGGTCATTTATTCTCAAGAAAACTACTTTTGCGTTGAAAAACTACTTTGGAGTTGACTTAAAATTTAATAATTTGTAGCTGCAAAACCGCCAAACTGAAATATCACATTAAAATAATTAAAACTGGATAAGTAAATATATGTATGTTACGAATAAAATTACCTTAATATTGTGTGCCTATTTTTATGATAGCGAGTCTATAAGTGAGCTACAGAAAGCTACAACATATTATGGAAACTTATGGTTTATCTAGACTTTTCAATCTTTCGTGCTCCAATCTGAGCCTTTCCATTTCTATTCTTTCTTCTTTCTCCAGTTGAAGTTTCTGCAACACGAACTTGTTTTCCTCTTTTCCTTTTTCGAATTCTAGTTTTTTCCATTCTAGATCAACCTTTTTTGCTTGAATTTCAAAAAGTAATGCAAATGGGTTAGAGTTATGAGGTCTTTTTAAATTCCTTTTTGGTGTGCAAACACCTGATGCGATAGACGGTCTTGCTGCATGCGGCGTGGAGGTGATGTTTTGCGTGCAAACACCTGGTGCAACAGACGGATTTGCTACATGTTCTGAATTAGATGAAAACACAAAAGACGGACTGGCCAAAGGGCTTTCTAGTAGACTTGGTGAAGATGTTTCAGCATCACTTTCTGACAACACATCGACTTCAATCGTTTCCAATGATAACGTAGGCTCACTCGATTGATAGATGGCCGGCGGTTGCACATTTACGCGACGTCCAAATATATCGTACAGGTCATCATAAAATGGACATATTTTTTTAATATACTCTTCCACACTTTTTACATCTCCATTTTCCAGCAGTCCTGCACCTGTTTCACCCTTCCATTTCAAGGCGGAAGATAAACTTGTTTTGAGGTGCCTCATTTTGCTGCGCATAACGTCCTATTTGATAGTCTGTAAGGTTTGTGCATTTTGCGTTATTCGCTCATAAAATTTTTGTGCTGTTGGTTTCTAAAGTAATTTGAGAAAACTTTAGATATATTTTAATTGAAAAGTGTAATAATATTACCTCACTGTTCCGGATTCGCCCTTACGTTTTCCGCTACAACTGCGAGCAAATCTTTGGTCTGCTGCTCTGTCCATCGGAATGTTCCATTTATTCGCGAACGTTTTTTCTGTAAACACGTGCATGTATATATATTTCTCACACGTTAGTAATTGAAAAAATAGTAAATATATATATATAATAAAGTTAAATATACTTACTTCTTCCATTTTATAAAAAGAAAAATTAAAAGCGCGCTTTTCTGCAAACAATTTGACAAATCAGCTGATTTTTATTTGCGACAAATTACCATGAATGCCACTCAAATCAGCCTCGCATAGTTGCCAATATATCGCAAAACAAATTGCATGGAAAAATGAACACATGAGTTGCGACTTTGCGACATTGCGACGTTTGCAACAAATGCAATAAACTTGCGACATTAAATGAGTACCATTAGTGTTTTGCTTAGTTTTAATGCTTAATATATTCTTTTATACAGGCACTATTGTTTCTCTTCCCATTTCACACTATACCCTTTTTCTCTTCCACATTTAAAACTTTCATCTGCTGCTCTCTTGATATCGTCTTGCTTGTTTGTTTTGATTATGTATGACGTGAACAACCATTGTGCTGACAGTGGGCAGGTAAGGTGTATCTTGAGGCAAATATGTAAAAAACATCCAACATTCAATGTATGTCATTTAAATACTCGCAGTCGTACGGTTCATAAATTAGACTACCTTTCCTATGTATTTGCTGATCTAAACATTGACTTTATTTGTATTACCGAAACGTGGTTCAAATCTGGCGTTGAAGATCATTCATATGCATTAGATAAATATGTATTGCTGAGAAATGACAGGAAAAATAACATCCAAATAAAAAACCATGGCTTTCAAATGAAATTTCGAAGTTTATAAGAAAACGTGAGAAAGCTTACAGAGAATGGAAGCAATTTCCATATGAAAACAAATGGGAAGCCTATCAACTTCTGCGCAATCAAGCTACCTTACGTATCCGGAATGTTAAGGTGGCATATTTGAATAATAATAAATATAAATTTAATGCAAATGTGCCTCTAAAAATGCTATGGAAGAATCTTCGCACTTTTGGAGTATTCAAAAATGATAATATTCAATGCTAATGTTATGAACTCGCACTTCTTGAATGGTAATATAAGCGATAACAGTGTAAATTATAATGATGATCATGACACCAGTTATGAACACAGTGAGATGGGTAGTAGAGGCAGAAGACCGAATATTGATATTTTTGACTTCTCAGTCGTAACAGAAAGTGATGTCTTGGATGCCATATTTGACGTTAAGTCTAATGCCATCCGTTTGTTACAGCTTCACTAACACATATATTTAACTTTTTAATTATGTCCGGTGGGTTTCCAAGTCAATGGAAAATGGCTAATGTTATCCCTATTCCTAAAGTTAAGTCTCCATGTTCTTCCAAAGAGTTTAGACCAATTAGCCTGTTGCCAGCCTTATCTAAGGTTTATGAGAAGCTATTAGCTAAGCAGATAACTGATTTTATACATAATAATAACTTACTATCTGAGGTCCAGTCCGGATTCAGAAGAGGACATAGTTGCGCTACTGCCATGCTTAAGATTCTTGAAGACATACGCCCTGCCTATGACCGTAGGGAACTTACAGTACTTGTACTTTTAGACTTCTCACGAGCTTTTGACACAGTTGACTTCAGAATACTTCTTCATAAGTTGGAAACAAACTTTAACTTCAGCTCTTATGCTATAAAACTAATCCAAAACTACCTCACAGCTCTATTTCAGCAAGTTCAATGCGGTGATAATGTCTCAAACCTAAAGCTTATAACATCTGGTGTCCCACAAGGATCTATTTTAGGCCCAATATTGTTTTCACTTTTTATTAACGACATAGTTCCTTGTTGCCAAAATGCCAAAATACATCTTTACGCGGACGACACGCAAATATACTTGTCACGCCCTACTGGGCTTACCGAAGACTTGTTCGTCAGGCTGAATGAAGACTTAGCACGCATAGGACATTGGGCTCGCAGAAATAAGTTATATCTGAATGCAACGAAATCTAAGGCGCTAGCGATATCAAGCGCAACATGTGACTTGAACAGCCTTCCTGAAGTTGTACTTAATGAAGACAAAATATTATTCCAAGACGTGGTCACCAATTTAGGCTTCAGAATTAACTCTAAACTAACTTGTGTTGACCATATTAACCTTGTGGTCGGTAAAATATATAATACCCTTCGAAATCTGTACAGAACTGCCTATTTACTACCACGTGAAACAAAAATGGAACTGGTAAAATCTCTTATAATTCCTCAAATTTCATATGGGGAACTTATTCGTGTTCACATAATAAATTGCAGCTTGCCTTAAACAATGCTGCCCGTTTCGTTTTTTCTAAAAGGAAATTTGATCATATCTCTTAATAACTTCTTAAAGCTTAGAAATCTCTGCTTTTTGCATAAGTTACTTCATTCCAAAAATCCCCTTTACTTATTTGAAAAACTAAATTTGTGTCAGTCCACTCGGACCCTGAATTTATTGGTCCCCAATTTTAAATACACAACATCCTCAAGACTGTTCTTTGTCAGTACAATCCGTCTATGGAGCTCACTTCCCTCCAAAACAAAAACTATTAAAAAAGCAGGATGTTTCAAAGTAGCAGCATTTTCTTTTCTTAACTCTTAAGTTATATTTATTAATTGCAATATCCTTAAATGTGAAGGCTAAAAAAGCCAAAATTACCATTACACAAGTTGTGTGTTAAAGTTTTAAGTGAATGTATTATAATATATACTTATATACTATTGAAAATTTGTATGTATTTACCTTTGCTGTATTTATATATGCTATGTAATATCTTTAAATTAATAAGTAAATTTCTTTCTTTATTTTTTTTTTTTCTTTTTTTTTGTAACACTTCCGTATAATAACTTAATCAGATTGATGTACTGCCTAAAAGACTAAGGCTTCCTTGTACAAACTCTAAATAAATAAATAAATAAATATTGTTTTTATTTAATAGTTTTGAAGTATCTTCGTTGTTCACATATAAGTTCAGCAAATGAGTAACTTATTAATCAAGCTTCAAAAATGAAATTATCGTTAATGCAGAAAACTCGTATCTTAAAAAATTCGTTTTATGCGTAAATTAACATAGATAAGTATATAATGTTTACTTGTGCACACAGCTATAATTCATGTCTTAATAATTGCATTAAAATTTTTACATAAAAAACGACGGTAAAAAATAAAGTTTTTTTTGTGTCCTGAAAAGTTACCTTATTTAAGATACGAGGTTGAGAAAGGAAGGCATCGATATGTATATTTCAGTAATATTCTGCTGCATAATAATTCTGCAATGCATTAACACGCACATACGTATTTACATCTTAACATACATATGTTATAAACTCAGAAAGAAGTTTTCTTGTTAATTTACTAAACGATCATGTACATATGTATGCATATACGGACATGCATATTTTCGATTTAATTCTGTCAATGTTCATTTAAATTTGGCAGCATGGAAATATATACATATGTATGTATGTGTGTACATATTGCTGCTTTCCATATAATTCTACCATATTCTAGATATTCGACTCTCTCAATAACTCTCAATTTTATCACGCTCTTAGCCCATGAACTAGTTTTCGCAGCTGGCAACATTGCCAAACGATGGGCTAGTGAACATCTGACATGCAAAATGACCAAGTACCACTCAGTACTTGTGGTGTGGCTGTGTTGGCGAATGTTATAAAAAATTTACATTTTTCCAGCGCTCTCACGAGAAAATTAGTCGAACATGTAGTCGTCTTTGATCAAAATAAAAGTGACAGTTGAAGTGTTTGGTTATTTCTTGTGTTTGCGTAGTGTTTTTCTGATTACAGGTGAGTGATATTTTTTATTAGTCATTCGATTTACTTAATGCCATTATGCGAAGAAATTGAATAGACTTTTCCCAAACGTTTGCATCGCTCTGCATATATTTTGCACGATTCCAGTATCTGTTGCAAGTGGTGAGCGGTCGTTCAGAGTTTTGGCAAGAATAGAAAACTTTCATCGGTCCTGCTCAACCCCAATCAGGCTCTCATGCCTAGCTACCCTGTGTTTGGAAGCACAACTGGCCAGAGAATTGGACTTTGAAGAGCTCATTTGCATCAGTCAAAGCAAGGAAAGCCCACTTCTAAATAATCTTTTTATGGTATTGCTCAATTTTATAAAAAAATATTACCTTCTTTATATAAAAATGATTCATTCAACAAACATTGATAGTGAGAGCATAAAATAAATTCTTTTTCCAATAAGTGTTTGTATTTCTATTTCTTGATACATATTCTATTCTAAAATAAATTATTTATTGTGTGGCACGAGTTTACCGCATTTATCAAACAGAATAGAAATAAAGAGTTTTAGGGGGGGGGGGCGTAGTTAACTCCCCACCGGGCCCGGAAATCCTCTCGACGGCCCTGTCCACCACCAGTCCACACTCGGACCATCGAGAGAGCAGCGACGCGGGGGCAGACCCGAAATGTAGACCAACGTAATTTGCGGAAATTAGTTCAGAAAGCAAAGATTACGCTCGAAAAGCTACAAGAGCTCCTTAACTCCGCAGACCGGCCGCCATGTTGAAGACATGGAAGAAAACCAAATTCAATTTAAAATATCCATTATTTTATGTTCCTGAAATCTGACTTTGTTTATGAAATACTCACCCATGAATTCAATATACAACCTAACCTACGATGAATTATATATATACATAATTGGATTCCTCTGTATTTCATATTTATACATACTTTTATACTCAGTACCTGGGCGACCAAACTTTGCTCGGCATTTTCATAGGCTGCCATCAAATTTAGTTTATTTAGATAATCATCAATAAAGATAGTCTGGTTGTTTGTATGAATAATTTTACTTGCCAGCAGTGGAGCGTTCTAAAGAAAAATGTTTAAAATTTTTGATTAGTAACAAAGTTTGAATACACATAATTACTCCTTGGTGGCTGCTCAAACAAATTTTCGACAAGTTTTTACAAGATTC
Source organism: Merzomyia westermanni (assembly GCA_949987695.1). NCBI lineage: Eukaryota > Metazoa > Arthropoda > Insecta > Diptera > Tephritidae > Merzomyia > Merzomyia westermanni. Next base: position 99,296,402 of record OX465288.1, on the reverse strand, counting down.
CTTGCTGAATTGTATGGTTAGCAGCTGTCGATTGTTATCAAATAATCGAGAAAGATTAGGGTCACATGGGTATATTTGTCGGTTAGACCTCCATATATCGGTCAACATTCTGTGACTTCTTCTTTATTTTTAAAGATAGAACTATGCAAAACTTTTTATATTCAATACATATGAAATCTGTTGCAACACTTCCTTCCACACCATGTTCCGAGTACGTTTCTTTTTTCCGGAAACATTACTTTTAATGTATTTGGTCACTTAACTCTTGAAACGCCACATATAACATACCATGCATGAACATCGATGAATTTAGCTCCACTCCGACAAACTCAAAAGTTTCTCCCTGATCTTGATGTGCAGTCATGGCAAATGTTTGCATCTTAGCAACTCCTTGGATGAGTGCGATTCTCGGTATATGAACTTCTTTGCCGGATTTTTCTTGTCGAACAAAAGTGGCAACCCTACTTAGAAATATATTTTTTTTTTCAATACGCAGGAAAATACTTTTCGTTTGATACCTATGTACATACAAAATTTCATCCAAATCGGATAAGCCATTTTCGGGTTATCCGAATATACACATATATAAGAATAACTCGTTAAAAGTTCAAAGATATAATAAGCTCAAATGGCAACAATAAGTGGCAATCCTACTTAGAAATTTATTTTTTTTTTATACTCATATTGGCATATTATATTTCATATAAAACAAATGCAGATAGGTGGCAACCCCAAAAAATAACCTATATGGCAACACCTAGGTAAAAATTCCTAGAATGTGGTATACTATCTACGTACCAAATTTCATCCAAATCGGTTGACCGGTTTTCGAGATAGTTGTTAAGTAGTTACCCTAAACAAAAAATGTATATAAAAACCTTAATAAGTGGCAACCCCACTTAGAAATATTTTTTTTGAAATACGAATGAAAATATCTTTCGTATGATAACCATATTGGCATATATTATTCCATATAAAAAAAATTGAGATAGGCGGCAACCCCAAAAAAATAATCTATGTGGCAGCACCTAGGTAAAAATTCTTAGTATGTGGTGCACTATCTACGTACCAAATTTCATCCAAATCGGTTGAGCCGTTTTCGAGATAGTCTGGATATACAAATATACAAAAATAGTTTGTTTAAAGTACCTCGATACTCATACTCAATTTTTATACTCAATGAGTATTACTCATACTTACCTTTATACGCATACTTACTTTTATACTCATACTCACCTTTTATACTCATACTTACCTTGAACTCCTCCTTTTTATATAAATATACATATAGTAAAAACTGCGACCGTCCCTAATGTAATTTTATACAAACCAAAGGAAAAGTACCGGTCCTTATTAGATACCTTAAGCATATACATATATACGAGGTGTGTTCAAAAAGTATCGCGAATTTTGTGTTTTTTTCAAAAATTATTTATTTATTCATGAATATCTATTTTGTCCCTTCAAAGTAATCCCCATGAGATATTATACACTTGTGCCAACGGTTTTTCCAATCTTCGAAGCACTTCAAAAAATCATTTTTTTTGTATCTTGTTCAGCTCCTCCTTCGATGCCGTCTTTATCTCGTCAAGAGAAGCGTAACGTCGTCCTTTCATGGGCCTCTTCAGTTTAGGGAACAAGAAAAAGTTACAGGGGGCCAGATCTGGGGAATACGGTGGCTGCGGCATCATTAGTGTGTTGTTTTTGGCCAAGAAGTCGCGCACAAGCAACGATGCGTGAGCAGGGGCGTTATCGTGGTGCAAAAGCCAATTTTTGTTCTTCCACAAATCCGGGCGTTTCTGGCGGATTACTTCGCGCAAATTGCGCATAACTTGCAGGTAATATTCCTTATTGACCGTTCTTCCCTGTGGCAAGAACTCATGATGCACCACGCCCCTGCAATCGAAGAAAACTGTCAGCAAAACTTTCACATTCGACCGAACTTGGCGCGCTTTTTTCGGTCTTGGTTCGTGCGGCAGCTTCCATTGAGACGATTGAGGTTTGGTTTCCACGTCGTAACCATAAACCCACGATTCGTCACCAGTTATGACCCTCTAGAGCAAATTTGGGTCGTCGCGGACAAAGTTTAACATCTCATTAGCAATGTTCATGCGATGCTGTTTTTGGTCACAATTGAGCAATTTTGGTAAAAAAATAGGTAAAAATGGAAGACGATCCCAAACACGAGCAAGCAAAGCAGCTGTCAACAATTAACTGAACATTCAAAATGGCCGAGCTTGTCGGCATAAGTGAGAGACATGAGTACCAACATAACGCCACAAAAAATTCGAAATTCGAATATACGTAACCAGCGAAAATTCAAAATTCGCGATACTTTTTGAACACACCTCGTATATATATAACAAAAAACCAAAGGCCCAGCGGCACCCATACATGTCTGTGGCGTTTTATTATAACAACTTAAGTCGACTTAAGAAATTAGACCAAACAAACCTTTTTCTGGTGAGTTTGAATAAGAAAATCGTGTAAGTTTGCAAGACTTTTATGGGTCTGAGTTGTGAAGCAGTTTTGGTACTTGAAATCGACAGAAAAAGTTTTGATTGGTCTATTTTCTTAAGTCGACTTAAGTTGTTATGATAAAACGCCACAGATGTGGTAGGGAGCATTGTTTACCTATACTAGTTTGGCATCTAATTTTTCAGCCATTTTGCGAAATGGTACTCGTTACTCGGCTGCGTGGAATGAAAGATCAGTGTCGGGGACTTTTGACAAAATTCGCACAAAACCCGAAAATTCAAAAAGGAATTAAAATTTTGTAAAAAATTTTTCAAATAGTACCTATATGTTGCTCAAATTTTAACTGTGCATACAATTTTTATACCTAGTAGTGCTTCGCACAGAAGGTATATTAACTTTAGTCGCGTAACGGCAGTACATAACGGCATTAACGGATCGAGATAGATATTGACTTATATATTATCAAAATGTTCAGGGCGAAAAGAGAAATTGATTAAGCCATGTCCGTCCGTCCGTCCGTCAGCCTGTGAACACGATAACGTAAGTAAATTTTGAGATATCTTAATGAAATTTGGTATGCGGGTTCCTGGACACTCATCTCCGAGCGCTATTTAAAATGGGCGAAATCGGATGATAGCCACGCCCACTTTTTATATATATAATATTTTCGAAAACACAAAAAAAATGATTACTCAGTACATAATACACCTATACGGATAAAATTTGGTGAATACATTGGGATTGATGCATAAAATAAATTTTTCAAGAAATTTTTGAAAATGGGCGTGGCACCGCCCACTTTTGATTAAGTCAAGTTTAGAAATAATATTAATCATAAATCAGAAACCGTTCAAGATATCGAAACGAAATACAGCACGCAGGTTTCCAGGTATGCAGTGAATGTTCCAGGAAAAAATGGGCGGGATCGGTTAAGGTCTACGCACACTTTTATATGAAAGATTTTGAAATAGGCAATAACTTTGCGTAAAATAGCTTTAAATCATTTATATTTCAGTTTTAAAGTTTCCGTAAACAAAAAAATCCAAAAACTTTAAATTTCCGAAAATGGGCGTGGCCCCGCCCTTTTTATAGTGGAATATTCCCCAAAACTTGTTATGCTCTAACTCCGCCAAAAATTGATTTGTGGAAACGAAATTTGGTGATAATGTTCTATATACAAGGGTGACTGTTGGCTGTAAAATTGGGCGAAATCGGTTAATGTCCACGCCCAGTTTTTTAACATAGTTCTGAAAATTTTATTGTAAAATTTAAAGAGCGATATTTCTACAACTAAGCAAGTTATATCAATTAGATTTTGCACCCATAATAAGCTTTTTAAGAAAAACCCGGGAGCAAAACTTTTTTTTCAATTTCGAAGAAGTAGGCGTGGCGCCGCCCACTTTTCAGCATAAAATTTCTGCTATTTTCAAAGGCAATCGTTTATAATTCGATTTTGATATTTCAATGAAAATTAGTCAGCTGCTTCTCAGTAGTATGTATTATACTTCTGCCAAAAATTAGCCAAATCGGGAAACTCACAAGCGAAATATTCGGGCACGTACTTAATAGCCCACTGCAATAGCGAAGTTATATATATAATCATTTGTTGTTGAAGCTGGCTCTAGGTCAGTTGCATTAAAAACACGCTGTTTTAGTTTTTTACCTCCAATATATTTCGATTTCCAACGGAAATCATCATCAGGGACTACAACAAAAATGTAATATTTATTTAACACTAGTTTACACAGATAGGTATAAAAGTATACATATGTACATGTAAACAAAGATAATTACTATACGAGGTGTGTTCAAAAAGTATCGCGAATTTTGTGTTTTTTCAAAAATTATTTATTTATTCATGAATATCTATTTTGTCCCCTTCAAAGTAATCCCCTTGAGATATTATACACTTGTGCCAACGGTTTTTCCAATCTTCGAAGCACTTCAAAAAATCATTTTTTTGTATCTTGTTCAGCTCCTCCTTCGATGCCGTCTTTATCTCGTCAAGAGAAGCGTAACGTCGTCCTTTCATGGGCCTCTTCAGTTTAGGGAACAAGAAAAAGTCACAGGGGGCCAGATCTGGGGAATACGGTGGCTGCGGCATCATTAGTGTGTTGTTTTTGGCCAAAAAGTCGCGCACAAGCAACGATGCGTGAGCTGGGGCGTTATCGTGGTGCAAAAGCCAATTTTTGTTCTTCCACAAATCCGGGCGTTTCTGGCGGATTGCTTCGTGCAAATTGCGCATAACTTGCAGGTAATATTCCTTATTGACCGTTCTTCCCTGTGGTAAGAACTCATGATGCACCACGCCCCTGCAATCGAAGAAAACTGTCAGCAAAACTTTCACATTCGACCGAACTTGGCGCGCTTTTTTCGGTCTTGGTTCGTGCGGCAGCTTCCATTGAGATGATTGAGCTTTGGTTTCCACGTCATAACCATAAACCCACGATTCGTCACCAGTTATGACCCTCTGGAGCAAATTTGGGTCGTCGCGGACGGAGTTTAACATCTCATTAGCAATGTTCATGCGATGCTGTTTTTGGTCACAATTGAGCAATTTTGGTACGAATTTCGCGTAAAAATCGAAGACGATCCAAAACACGTGCAAGCAAAGCAGCTGTCAACAATTAACTGAACATTCAAAATGGCTGAGCTTGTCGGCATAAGTGAGAGACATGAGTACCAAAAAATTCGAAATTCGAATATACGTAACCAGCGAAAATTCAAAATTCGCGATACTTTTTGAACACACCTCGTAAACATACATACACTACTTCAGCTGTTGTATGCACAGCAACTGGTCAGTTCGGCATGCTGTTGTGAACTGATTTGCGCGAGTCAAGCAGATGTCGGTAAAGGTGTGCAATGGCTTCCGAATCTTGCTTATAATTCAGTCTCTTATTCTCGTTCGTGTCTATTATGTGGAGCATCTCTAAAGTAAAACGTTTGTTGTAATGTCGTTCTTGCTGTAGTATGCTCACAGCGTCAAAGTCAGGTTTATGTCCGCTCTCCGCACAGTGGGCCGCAAGTGCTGTTTTATATGTGATATTAGATTTTTGACATTTTATATCCGATCGGTGTCCAGCTATTCTAGTTTTAAGCTTATTTTTCGTTGTTCCAACATATTCTTTGTTGCATTCGTTATCTACGTCTCCTGCACATGGTATTTTATATATAATATTATTTTTGTCCATCATTTCCACTTTGCTTTTCATGTTTTTGAAAAATATATTATTAGTGTACGTCGGTTTATGTGCTAATCCAATTATTTCTTTGTCGTAAATATTAGAACATTGTAATCTTTCGGAAAAGCCCGGTATATATACAATTGATTTGTATATAAGTGGTTTTTTGCCTGTAGTTTTCGATTTGGTACCGTTTTCATGTGTATTAATCAGCCTATAAATCACCCCGGATGGAAAATCATTCATCTTCAGGATGTGTTTTATACGTTTTTTGTTCTCAGCGTGGAACATTTCGTCGCTAGTATCTAGAACTCTACTGATGAAGTTTTTCGCCGTGTTGAAAATCATGTTTTTGGGGTGTTTTGAAAGATAGTTAATGATACGTCCTGAAGATGTAGGCTTTTGATACCAATCTAGCTTGATTTTGTTGTCAATTTTACATACTAAAGAGTTTAAAAAGGGTAATTTGTCATTGTTTTCCAACTCCATCGTGAATTGGATGTTTTTATGATAGGAGTTAAGCAGGTCTAAAGTTTCATTCAGTTTATCCTCTTTCACTATCGCAAACACATCATCTACGTATTTACTAAGTAGTCTAGTGTTTGCCGTTGCTTTTCTTAAAATTTCTTCCATTACAATGTCGGCGACAATAGGTGATGCTGGAGATCCCATTGGAAGTCCCTTCAACTGCGTATACATTTGTTCCTCATATTTAAAATATCTATTCTCACATATACAAAATGTCACTATTTCCATAAAAAGATTTTTTGGGATTTCCGTGTACTCATTAATCTACTCCCACTTGGCCCGTATTGTCTGTATAGCCAAGTCTGTTGGTATACTTGGAAATAGTGATACAACATCAAACGATACAAGACGCTCATTATCACATATATAGGAGTCGTTGACTTTGTCTTTAAATTCTATTGCACTCTTAACATTGAACACAGATTTCGTCGTCAGGTTTTTTAAAATATTGGTCAAGTACTTACATAAATTATAGGACGGAGCATTAATCATGGAACAAATGGGTCTTAAGGGCATATTTTCTTTGTGAACTTTTGGTAAACCATATATTCGGGGTGAGAGGGCTGTGTGCGTGGACATTTAAAATTTTTCTGTTTTGGTTATAAGGCCTAATTTATATAATTTTTCTATTATTTGGTTGTTTTTGTTTTGTAGTCTTAGTGTGGGGTCTTGACGTAGTATGCGATATGTTGACAGATCATTTAATATGCTGTCCATTTTTAATTTATAATCTCTTTTCTCCATTGCAACGGTCACGTTTCCCTTGTCAGCATTTAAAATTATAATTTCTTTATTTTTGTTTAAAAATTTTCGCGTTCGCTCCACTGTATCCTTTATGACTATATCTGTTGTATTACTTCTTCGCTTTGTCATCGACTCTTTTATTAGTAGCGATATTTTTGTTCTCGCGGATTCCTGCTCTTCTTTGTTCTCTACGCTCTGTACCAATTCTTCTCCATCCGCTATGCACTTGAACAGAGGGAATTCTTCTTTAGTTATAGGTAGAGCGAACTTTGGACCTTTCGCCAGTAAAGCTTCCACATCAGGTGGAAAATCCGTGCTAGTTTTGTTTACTAACCAGTGTGTGTTGTTGTTTGTTCCTAATATTAGTTTATTTCTCTCATTTCGCAATTTTTCAAATTTTAATTTTTGGGTGCTTTTCCATTGTTTAGCCTTCGTGCGTGTAAGTTGTTGTTCACTTTCAAATAAAGTTGTGACGTCATCTTTCTTCATATCTTGGCTTAGTTTATCCTTTGTATACTTAATTCGTTTTTCTTTTTCTTTTAAACTTTCGTGTTTAACTTTGATTAAAGTGCTGAGTATTTTAATGTGAAATAAGTGGATATGTCTGTCAAGTGTATGCTTTGTATGTCTCGGTGTATGGTTATCTATTGTAAATATGTAGTCCAGTAATACACATGAAAACGGTACCAAATCGAAAACTACAGGCAAAAAACCACATATACAAATCAATTGTATATATACCGGGCTTTTCCGAAAGATTACAATGTTCTAATATTTACGACAAAGAAATAATTGGATTAGCACATAAACCGACGTACACTAATAATATATTTTTCAAAAACATGAAAAGCAAAGTGGAAATGATGGACAAAAATAATATTATATATAAAATACCATGTGCAGGAGACGTAGATAACGAATGCAACAAAGAATATGTTGGAACAACGAAAAATAAGCTTAAAACTAGAATAGCTGGACACCGATCGGATATAAAATGTCAAAAATCTAATATCACATATAAAACAGCACTTGCGGCCCACTGTGCGGAGAGCGGACATAAACCTGACTTTGACGCTGTGAGCATACTACAGCAAGAACGACATTACAACAAACGTTTTACTTTAGAGATGCTCCACATAATAGACACGAACGAGAATAAGAGACAGAATTATAAGCAAGATTCGGAAGCCATTGCACACCTTTACCGACATCTGCTTGACTCGCGCAAATCAGTTCACAACAGCATGCCGAACTGACCAGTTGCTGTGCATACAACAGCTGAAGTAATGTATGTATGTTTATAGTAATTATCTTTGTTTACATGTACATATGTATACTTTTATACCTATCTGTGTAAACTAGTGTTAAATAAATATTACATTTTTGTTGTAGTCCCTGATGATGATTTCCGTTGGAAATCGAAATATATTGGAGGTAAAAAACTAAAACAGCGTGTTTTTAATGCAACTGACCTAGAGCCAGCTTCAACAACAAATGATTATATATAGTCAAAAAGGTCGCAAAAAAGTCTAAAAAAAAAAGAAGTTATATATATTTTTTGATTTTCATACCTTTCATAAACATTAAATGTATGTAAGTATGAGAACAAGAAGAGAAAAGTTCACTAAAATGATCAGCACGATGAGCGGAGTCGATTTAGCCATGCCCGTCTCTCCGCCCGTCTGTCTGTCTGTCCGTCTGTCTATTTGAACGCAAACTAGTCTCTCAGTTTTACAAAAGAATGCTGAAATTCGTGGTTTGCTTTGGCCGTTTTATAATATACTAGTGTAAATTCGAGCGAGGTGCTAACTTGGAGCGGCGGTGGCTCAAAAGCACGGCGGTCGAACTTGTGCTCGGAAATAGAATTAAACAAGAAACGTGAATTCTCGTTATAAAAAGTGGCCGTATATTTATATAAAATATAATTATAAACAATTAGTTTCTTTCTTCTTTAAATGGTCATCTAACCGCCTGGGCGATTTTGACCGTCCAACATAGCTCGCCAGTCGTTTCTTCGTTGCGCCAACTGGCGCCAATTGGAAACTCCTTCCATCGGAGTGGTGGTCTCCCTCTTCCTCTGCTTCCACCGGCGGGTGCCGATAAGAATACCTTCTGGGCTGGAGCATCTTCGCTCATTCGCACTACGTGGCCTAGCCAGCGAAGCCGCTGTGTTTTAATTCGCTGAACTGTGTCGGCGTCTGCGTAAAGTTCATACAGCTCATCATTAAATCTTCTTCGGTACTCGCCGTCGCCAACGCGTAGAGGTCCACAAATCTTTCGAAGAACCTTTCTCTCGAATACTCCCAGAGCCGCCTCATCAGATGTTGTTAGTGTCCACGCTTCTGCACCATATAGCAGGACGGGTGCGATGAGTGACTTTTAGAGTGTTATTTTCGTTCGTCGAGAGAGGACTTTACTTTTCAATTGCCTACTCAGTCCGAAGTAGCATTTGTTTGCAAGAGTAATTCTTCGTCGGATTTCTAAGCTAACATTATTGTTGGTGTTAATGCTGGTTCCCAGGTAAACGAAGTCCTTTACTATTTCGAAATTATTGCTGCCAACAGTGGCTTGGTTGCCAAGGCGCGAATGCGCTGACTCTTTGCATGATGACAGAAGGTACTTCGTTTTGCCCTCGTTCACCACCAATCCCATTTTCTCCGCTTCTTTTTCTAATTTGGAGTAAGCAGAAGTTACGGCGCGGTTGTTAAGGCCAATGATATCAATATCGTCAGCATATGCCAACAGTTAGACGCTTTTATAAAATATTGTTCCAGCGCGGTTAAGTTCTGCAGCTTGTATTATTTTCTCCAGCATTAAAATAAAGAAATCGCACGATAGGGGGTCACCCTGTCTGAAACCTCGTTTAGTTTCGAACGGCTCGGAGAGGTACTTCCCAATTCTGACCGAGCTGGCGGTGTTGCTCAAGGTCATTTTGCATAGCCGTATAAGTTTTGCGCTGAAACCAAAATCAGACATAGCGGCATATAGGCAGCTCCTTTTTGTGCTATCGAAAGCGGCTTTAAAATCAACAAAGAGGTGATGTGTGTCGATTCTCTTTTCACGGGTTTTTTCCAAGATTTGGCGTATTGTAAAAATTTGGTCGATGGTAGATTTACCAGGTCTGAAGCCACACTGATAAGGTCCAATCAGTCTGTTCACATCAGGCTTCAGTCTTTCGCACAATACGCTTGATAGGACCTTATATGCGATATTCAAAAGGCTGATTCCGCGCTAGTTGGCGCAGTTTGCAGGATCGCCCTTCTTGTGGATTGGGCAGAGAACACTTAGATTCCAATCTTCAGGCATGCATTCATCCGACCATAACTTGCGCTCGGAAATAGAATTAAACAGGAAACGTGAATTCTCGTTATAAAAAAGTGGCCGTATATTTATATAAAATATAATTATAAACAATTAGTTTACCTTTCGAATAATTGATGAGGTCGAAAATCCTGGGGTGGCTGTGATGTGGTCGTGCCGACTGTCTCTGAAAAAGATAGACGGTTTTGCAATCGAGGACAACCGTTGAACCTGAAAATTATCCTCCGGTTTTAAGGGGAGGTGAACCCACACATGCACATCCCCATGCATGTATATGTGTGCTGACAAAACACGAATATGCATGCATGCCCACACAGGTGGGTGGGTTGGTGTTAGTGATTGGAAGGGCGCAAAAGTCACATTAGGGTGGCACATTTTTTAAGACTTTAGGCATCTCGCCTAAACATGCCGGCCCCCTTGCGATACGCAACATCTTACCCCGCCACAAGATTTCCCACCGCGCATCCTCTTAAGCTAAGGACTTAAACTAGGATGGTGAGTGCCGGCTGGCGCTGTTCCAGTCGTATGCTTCCGAACTGCCGTTTGAAGTTTGGTGGCTCCATCGTATCGCACCTAGAGCTAAGAAATCGGAGGAAGAAACTTTAGAAAATAAGAACGCTGTATATTTCTTGCCAGGAAATCATTTGTATTATTTATTTTAAATAAAAACAAGAAAAAAGAAACAAAATGTTATTTTATACTTAAATCTAACTTTACATGCTAACGGTACCCGACAGTACCCAACCAAAAATGGTGCTTTGGGCAAGCAACGGCCCAAAGGACGGTGGTTGAGTGCCCGGGGTGATTATGTCCCCATAGACATCGCCGCCGAGAACCAGCCGAATGGGTACTGACTGGTGGAACTGCGGGTCAGCCAGCCTTATATGTGCATACGGGGTAGCAGCTCGCGCGTCGATACTGTAGGCTGGGCTGATCCGCTGAAATTTGGCGATGCATAACGCGTGGGCCATCAGCGTCGTGCTGTTTCCGTGGTTTCCGCGGACCCGGATAAAGCAGCCTTGCTCAACGCCATAGTGGGTGGCATGCAGCCCTAACTCTTCCGCGAGAGTGCGGTCGATGGCTGTTCGGGGGGAGCAGGCATCAATAAGTGCCCGGATGCGAAGCAGTCCGCCCCCGACCTCCAGCTTCACAATCGCAGTCGGCGCAAGAGTCGTCATGGGGCGCAAGGGTGGACCCACGAAGGTGGGAGCTCGGCTGAATCCGTCGCGGAAGCCCCTGATGGGCGGTAGCTGGCGCGGCCGAGAAGCCAGTCTACCATAAATCGATGTGGTATACTCGGTGTTAGCGATGCGTAGCTGGCGCGGCTGAGAGGCCAGTCTACGCTCATTGGTCTCGTCATACGGTCGTCGATTGCTGCGGTGGTCATGGGTAGGAAATCGCTGGCGCGGCTGAGTGGCCAGTCGATGTTTGCCGCGATATTGGTGTGCGCGTCGTTGAGGACGGTTGGTTGGTTTCGTGATGTTGCGCCGCTCATGGGCTAGAAGGGGCCGGAGCGGCAGTGAGTCCGATACCCCTTCTGCCGGTCGGAACGGCCGTGGTTCCGGTACCGGCTCGATGCTCTCGTCGTAGTCTGGCGTCCAAGCGGTCTCCGACGCGTGGAGTGAGAGCGCTTCGTCCTCAATTGCGTCCAGTGACGCTGCTTCTTGGTCGGCCTCGTCCATTTGTTGGGCCCAACTCTTATAGGGCGTAGGCGCGCGACTTATCAGAGTAGATGCTACTCTGATCAAAAAAAAATAAATTTAAGTTTGTAGCTATTCGCTTTATTGGTTCTTCAGAACTGCTTGTCTTAATGTTAACAAGTAATATTTATAACTAATTATTGCTTACTCTATATTTTTACATAGCTATACTTATTTGCTTATTTAGTTGTTGCTTACATGTCTATTTGCTTAACTATCGAATTCGCACCTCTTGCATTTATTCATTATTTAGGTCAATAAACAAAATATAAATGCATTAGTTGTATTTATTGATATTTCGCAACTTTATTTATTTCTGCGTTCAATAAGCAAAATAAGAATGCATAGTTGCATTCTTATTTAGTAAAAGTTATTGTTGGTGTATAAGTAGACGGTGGAGGTGACGTAACTTCTCCCCCCTTTGCTTCAAAATTCTCCAGGATTTTAATTCTGATGTATTTGTATTTGACATATGCAAGGGTGGTGACGGAAAGTAGTAGCATGATCGTTGTTGAGATTATTATAAGTATTACAATTGAAAAGTGTGAATGACTTACTTTATTATACGTTAGCTCTTTTATTTTTTCTATATTTTGTATGTTACTTAATATTATTTCGTCGAAAGTAGGTTCAACTTTAGTGTTGTTGATTTGGATATTACTTGGTATAACAAAATTGTCTTTGAATTCTTTGTTTGTATTATTAAACGTTTGGTTATTTATATGTATTTTACAATCATGAAAGGTTAATAAATAATTTCTTTTTAGAAACAAATTTCTATTGTCACAATTACTGGTCAGGTTATAGCCTGGTACATTTTTTAACAGAATTAAGCCGTTTTCGATTTCTATAATTTCAGTTAGGTTTTTCTTTATACTTTTGCATGTATTGCTAAAAATGCATAATTTACTCTCTTGTAAGTTGTGTGTATTAAAGTTATGTGTATAATCGAATGTCTTATTGTTGTGATATAATATTTCCTGGGGTTTGAAATCTAGTGCAATGAAATTATCACTACTTACTGGGGTGCCTAATGATCTTCTTAGGGAAAATACTTCTGCTGGGACTTTTATAATAAATAGCAGTTTACTTTCTTCATACTGTGCGGAAGTTAATTCAATGTGTTGGAGCTTGAAAATATCGATTTCTAATTCCCTTATTTCCTGCTCTGTGGGGATGTTGCTGGTCATTATGCCAAATATGGAGGACGCAATATTGTTGAGGATGTGTTCTATATTATTTTCCAGAATTTTAATTTTTAGAAGTGTGTCTAAGTAATTTAGCTGTTTAAATAGGTTGTCATTTCTTATATTTCCGGTTTCAAATTTCTCGATGATATTTCGTCTGTCATTTTCTACTGCTAGTTTAAGTTGACTAAGGGTTTTATTAAAACTATTATTAATTCTAATATTCTTGTTTAGGTTTTCTATTTCGTTATGGTTGTTCTCGTCAATAATTCTGAGGTGTTCCTCTATTTCTACTCTGTCATTGTCGTCCATTGTACCTGTAAGGAGTTTTAGTCCGATTCCTAGTGCATTAAATAACCCTCTTTTCTGCCTGTGAGGTAAAATTGTCAGAAGTTTAGTTCTTACTCTTTTCAATTCTTGTTCTAAAAGTAATCTATTGTCTAATTTCGATGATCTTATGTTCTGTTGTAGTGTGTTTGTAATATCAATGATGTTACTAATATCTATTATGTGAATAATTTTGTGATAACGTCGTCAAGTTCTATCTCGGCATATCCGTTTTCGCTGTCAATTGGTTGTAGGGTCAGGGTTGCCGTTGTTATTGTCCATGCTAGCAGCGACAGCATCAGTATTAATTGTACCTGAAAATTTCTTTTTTCGCTTAGTGTTTGTTGGATGGATATTTTCTAATTTAGATTTCTTGTATCTAGGTTCGTGTTTATGTCTCAGTGCTTTGTAGTTTTTGATGTAACCTTCCTGCTGGTCTTGTGTATATGTCTCTCTTTTCTCGTTTCTCTTATTTATAATTTTATTCTTTATTTGGTCTAACCTATCCCTAATGGTAATCTTATTCACTTTTCCTTCAGCTATGTCTTGAGGTTTCTCTTTAGTTGCGCTGTGTATCGATTTGTTATAGAATTCTATGCTTTTGAACACTTTTTCCTGAGTTGACAACTCGGATTTTTCAGCTTCTTGCACTCTAAACTTCTCAGAGATTGTGCTATGAACTCTTTCTATATCTGAGTTGCCGGTGTGGCTATTTGGTCTGGTGAAATGTACGCCGATATTTTCCTGTCGTAGGAAGTCCTTAACGTTTATTGAGTTCATTTCATTGTCAGTTATAATTTTGGAGGGTTTGTTTCTCATGGAAAAGAATAGCCTGAGTTTCTCGATAATAGTCTGACTGTTTCTGTCCTCTAGGAATAAGGCTGTTGCTTGTTTTGAAAATTTATCGATGAATGTAATAAAGCTATGTTTTTTAATTGTATAGACATCAATGTGTATGATTTGGTTTATATCTGTTGGTGTTTCTGTGATATGATATTTTGGTTTTGGTGGACATCTGTCGTATTTAGCTTTGTTACAAATGTCACAGTTGTTGATATATTTTTGCACTACCTCTTTAAGGTTATTAAAATATATCTTTTTTTTTATGGAGTCGTAAGTTTCGGTTATACCACTATGTCCAGTCTCGAATTTGTGGTATTTGTGTATTTGATTGTATGTCTCGTCGATACTAGTCATATCTTTAGCGTGGTGCGTACATTTCACGAATTTTAGGCTTGGTCCAAAAAGTTCTATAAGTTTTAGTTGTACTTTGTTATATATACTGTCTGGAAGTTCGGAAAATATTCCAATCTTTCCGCTCTTCAGATATCTTCTGAATATGTCAAATTTGAAGATATATCATGTGTGTTAATGTAGATTTTCCTTTTGTTATTTACTATTTCAATTTCTCTAGTTTTATGGTCTGTCAGGATATTTTGTGTTGAAAATCGGTTCACGACTGTCTCTAGTATGGGGATGTGGTCATTTTGTTCTTCTTCTTGTGAGTGAATTGTTGCACATGTACTCGTGTTATTGTCGTTTTCTTCTGTCATGTGAATTTCTCCTGTCTCGTTATTAATCCTGCTAAGAAAATCTGCAACTCTATTCTCTTTACCTTTTATGTAGTTTATATTTATATTGTATTCGGCAAGTTCTAGTAGCCAACGTTGTAGCCTTGCGTTAATGTCCTTACCTTTATGCTTATGATATAGCCAGACTAGTGGCTGGTGGTCTGTTGAGAGGTCAAACTCTTTTCCATAGAGATATGGTCTGTAGTAGGTAACTCCCCAAACTATGGCGAGTAGTTCCTTTTCTACAGTTGCATACCTTTTTTCGTGATCGTTTAAGGTTCTGCTTGCATAACTAATAGGGCGGTCATTCTGCATGAGCACTGCTCCTATTGCAAAGTCACTTGCATCAGTTACCAATTTAAATTTCTTCGAATAGTCTGGATAGCTAAGAATTGGTGGATTTGTAAGAAATCGTTTTAGTTTAAGAAATGGGCCTTATATAAAGTGGGTCGTTTTTATTGACTTTTGTGTTTTTCTTCAGGTATTTTGTGAGTCCGTGGGCTACTTTAGCGTAGTCTTTTATGAATTTCCTATAGTAGCCAGTTATCCCTAGAAACTGCTTGATTTGTTTTTGAGTTTCTGGTAATTTTAAGTGTTGAATGGTTTAAATTTTCTTTGGGTTGGGCTTAATTCCTTCTGGTGAGAGGATATGGCCTAGGTACTCTGTTTCTTTCGTGAAGAAATTGCATTTGTCTATTTGTATTTTGAGGTTGTGTTCTCTTAGTTTATCTAAGACTTTGGTCACACTACTAATGTGCTCTTTTAGACTTGTACTAAAAATTAGAATGTCGTCTAGGTAAACTACACATATTTTGTTTATGTATTCCCTCAAGACCGAGTTTATCAGCCTTTGGAATGTGGCAGGTGAGTTTTTCAGTCCGAATGGCATTCGAACTAACTCGTAATGGCCTAAAGGTGTAGAAAATGCGGTTTTTTTTCTATCGTCTTCCTTGACGAGCACTTGGTGGAAACCTTTGGCTAGGTCGAGTGTTGTGAAGTATTGGGCTTTGCCCAGTTTATCCAGAATATTTTCAATATTCGGAATTGGAAACTTATCACTTACTGTGACTTCGTTTAGTTTTCTATAGTCAATGACGATCCTCCACTTTTTTTTACCTGAATTGTCGATCTTTTTAGGGACAATCCACAATGGTGAGTTATATGGGGACGTACTTTCTATGATTATATTTTGTTTCAACATTTCGTCGATTTGTTTGTTGATTTCTTCTTCGTGAATTTTCGGATACCTATATATTTTAGAATATACAGCATTATTAGTTGTGGTGACAATTTCGTGTTTCACCTCATGATTATGGCTTAAGGGTTGGCCTTCTTTAAAAAATAGGTCTCTGTTGTGTTCAACAATTTTTCTTAGTTCGTCTTGTTCCTCCTTGTTCATGTCGGTCCTCCTTTGTTTAGTACTTCCGAACCTAAGTCGTTTTCTTCGCTTTCTAGTGTGTGAATGTTTTCGTACTTGTATGGGCAAGCGTTTAGAAATGTGATTTTATTTTTATTTATTTCAAGATAATTTTCTTCTAGGTTAACTATTGCTCCAAGTTTTGTTAGAATGTTTTGGCCTATGAGTCCCTGAAATCTTTTATTTTTAAATGTGGTAATTTTCCAAGCCATTAAATTTGGGTTGTCGAATTCCTTGGGTATTTCAGAAATAACTTCGTATTCTGTGTAACTTTGTCCATTCAATGTATTAAATATTATAGGTTTATCTAGTTTCATCCTTTTGTAATTGGGGAGTGCGTCTTTATCTAGAAGGGTTGTTGAGGATCCTGTATCGATTAAACAAATTAATTTGTGTTTGCCTATGCTTAATTCTACTAACGGAATATTTCCCTGTTCGTATTCGACAGAAAATTTACCTCATGTTCATTTGATCCTATATCCTCCTGCAAATGATCCACTTCCATTGGCTCGTATCGACGAGATTGTGTAGATCTTTGATTGTGGTAACTTTGTCGTGATTGTCCTGACGGATATTGTTTACTTAATCCTGAGGTTGTTGGCTTTGGTTGGTCTTGCTTGCTTTCTGGGGGATTACTATTGCGATTGGACTGTCCTAGATTTTGTGCTATATTTCTTGACCCTATATTTTCAGATTTTTTTTTTACTGATTTTACCAATCCTGTTTCTTCTAAGGTATAGTATGCTTCCCTAAGTGATTTTATATTCCTGCTATGTATTATACTTGCTAAGTGCGCTGGAATGTTATTTAAGAATGTTTTCAAAATCATAGACTCGTTAACGGTTGGGCAGAATTCTGATGGTCTATTGTTGTCTTGCTCAAATTTTGTATTTAAATTGTCGAGAATATTTTTAAGGTAGTTATAATAGTGACTTACATTACTATTTCTTGCACTTATCGCTCTATAGTATAGTTGGTGGTACGACTCTCTTATCCCGAAGTTTTTTGTTAGTTCTCGTTTTATGATGTCCCATGGCGGATTGTTTCCTATTCCTCTGACGACATTTAGTGCTTCCCCTTGTATTTTATTAATGACACATCTCTGAAATACGTACTCTTGCACTGGAGTGTTCTCGAAGAGTGGCAGAAAAATTTCTACTTCCCTTATAAATGATGTGAGATCATAATCTTTTGTTCCTCTATATTCTTTTATCCTGCTTGCTTCTTTCAGGAGCTCTGATACGGGTATCGTAATGTTGTTTGGTCCTTCCATGGTTATTGAAATCTTTCTTTCACACAGTAGTTTTTGCAGTTTATTATTTACGTTTACAGGATCTTTTATAAGACTCCCCTTTTTTTCACGTTTTTACGTTTACAGGATCTTTTATAAGACAACTTTTTAGCTTCGCGGTTTTGCGTTTGCAGGGTCTTTTATAAGACAACTTTTTAGCTTCGCGGTTTTGCGTTTGCAGGGTCTTTTATAAGACTCCTTTTTAACTTCGCGGTTCGCCGTTGACTGCGCCACTTATCAGAGTAGATGCTACTCTGATCAAAAAAAAATAAATTTAAGTTTGTAGCTATTCGCTTTATTGGTTCTTCAGAACTGCTTGTCTTAATGTTAATAAGTAATATTTATAACTAATTATTGCTTACTCTATATTTTTACATAGCTATACTTATTTGCTTAGTTAGTTGTTGCTTACATGTCTATTTCCTTAACTATCGAATTCGCACCTCTTGCATTTATTCATTATTTAGGTCAATAAACAAAATATAAATGCATTAGTTGTATTTATTGATATTTCGCAACTTTATTTATTTCTGCGTTCAATAAGCAAAATAAGAATGCATAGTTGCATTCTTATTTAGTAAAAGTTATTATTGGTGTATAAGTCGACGGTGGAGGTGACGTAACTCGCGTGCCTGATCGTCCGTGGGCGTGTGTTGTGGGTCGTCCATGGCAGATGGAGGGTGGTGTGGTGTTTTCCAAACAGTTGTCGCAGTAGCCCGCCCGGATAACCTCCTTGAGGCGCTGCAGTGGTTCCATCCCCTGGTATCGGGTGCACGCACGCAGTGGGTGGCTATCGCCACACAGCGGGCATGGCTTTGGGTACCGGGCGGCTAGGCGTTTGGCCCTCTTGCGCAAGGATGCGTAGCGAGTCATACTGCATATGACCGAAAAAGAAAGAAAGAAACAAAAAAAATCCTCTTGAATATTTGTATACTTGTATGGACGCCCATATACGTGGGTGGCGAGCGACCTCGTTCGGAGCTTATCAATGCCATATAATGTGGCATTATTCTGATCTATGGTGAAATTTTAGAATTACAGTGCATATTATTCGTACCTGGGAATTGGTTATTTTTTTCCCACACGGCACGGTAGCGACAAGTTGATTGCGTTGATCACCTTGTATCTCGATTCGCCACTGGCCCTCAAGCAGAGATTTATTTTTCATTCTCACTTTCCTGGTCGCCGTCAAAAGTGGCGTTAGTGCCGTGCACACAGCGACATTTTCGCTTTTTTCGGTACCGAACTGGGTAGAGAGTGAGAATGTGGTGACTGTTAGGGTTTATTTTTTGTTGTTTTGTGGGCGTCCTGCCCCCTCCGAAAACAAAAAAAACAAAACCCCGAGGAAAATGAATAACCAAAAAAAAATTTTCTTACCTTGAAAAACAAATTTCTCCAAATTTTGTGTTTCAAAATTTATTATGTATAATTTATTTCCTATTTTCCTATAAGCGGCATCTTCGCCGATCGGGTACGAACGTAGATTTCGTTACCCTATTGATCCCGCAGTGAATGGTACCGATTTTGGCAGATCGGGATTTCGGTACCCGCTGACTAAAATATAGCATCACTAGCGTGGTGGTAAATTATACATATGTATATACATATATATGTACATATGCTCGCAAATTGTGCGAGTCAATGAGAGTAGCATGGAGTGGTGGTTAATGATTTGCACACATACATACATGTGCGTACTCACGATTTTGCAAAGTCGTGAAAAAGAAACAAAGAAAATTCATTGTCCGTGTGCAAACACAGATACAAATTGACGTCAATTAGTTTCGTTTTTGCTTTTTGTGGGAGAGAGAGCGACGATGGAAGGGGACGGGTACCGAGTTGCTTGTGCTCGCGAAACACGCTTTGTGTTGCCGTTCGTCTCAATTATGTTATGTTGGGCGCAGTTCAATTTTGACATTTTCCTTCATACCTTTTTTTACATTCGCATGCACACATATTAATAAACGACATGAAAGTAATTGTATCAACAGATTTTCAATGTTTATTTCCAAGAAAATAATACAATTATATTAATTTGAGCTAAAACATATTTTTTCATTGAAAATATTCGTACAACGCAGTAAAAAATTTCTTAGTACATATGTATGTATTGAGAGAATGTCAGTACAAAACATAATCAACCAAAGCAATTCCTTTCCGTGTTTGAACAACATCGGAAACACTTGAGCAACACCAAAAGAGAATTGCCGATAAAAGCAACTCCGAGTTTCTCTGTTTGAACACGGACATTGAATTGGAACAATTCATAATTTTTTGTTTCCGGCACGCGTGGGTCAGCAGCAGCACATCGGTAAGTAAAATTATAATTTGCTTTTTTAAATTATGTGTGCTTAATCCTAACCCTTTTTTTCTTTTTCAGGTGGCAATGGACACATGAGTGTGCGGACAGGAGGATCGCCTGGCCAGCGGTTGGAAATGGACGTCGTTGGTAAGTATTTATTAGTGCTGCCCGAAATTCTGTATTGTTTCGGTAGCATCGCAATTTACTTAACCACAAAATATGTCTCAAACGCTGTGGCGGCCGGCGCATGCTTTGAGACACATTTTGTGTGTATATGCGTATATGGAGCAATTAATTGTATGCAAATATTAAAGGTTTTCTTTTTGCAGGTAATCAATAGCAACAAGCTTTGAATTGTGTGATAGTCAATTGGTCTGGTTTTTTTTCGTTTTTTTTTTTTTGAGAATTGTTTGCTGTCTCTCCACATTAAGATGGCAGCTAATAACAATATGAACAATATGCATCCACAAAATATGTCGGCACTTTCCACAGGCATTATGCCGCATTTCGTCATATCATCTACTGGAAGTGTTAATCCCATGATTGGAATGCCAACAATTATCGGTTCATTTTGAAACTTCTCCAAAAAAATTGTACTTTACATCGAAAAAACAAGGAAGGGCATGTAACACCTGTAGAAAACGTTCAAATAGTGGATAATAATCATACGGTCGCTGTTGATTCCAAGAAGCGCGTGTATAGCTGGGGATTTGGTCGGCTGGGTTTTCCGTGTTGGGTTATTACTGTGCATTGGTCGCAGTCCAGTGTAATGTATGTATTATGAAATGAATATTTAGCATGTTTAAGCTGGAAGTACAAATCCGACACCCCTTTGTAAGTACTTCGGAAAAAACGGGGAGTTAGTGTTCGGCCAATAGGATACCTCTTCGGACCATCTTCCAAACAAAATAGTATTGTTAGTCGGGCATCGTCTTCAAAGAATTCAGTAGTGAAAGAATCTCCCCAGCAATTATCGCTTTTCTCGGTGCGTTGCTGAAGTCGTTTATTTAATTCAAACAATCGATGCTCAGTATGACTAAAATAAGAATTATGTCGTCTAAAACCCTGCTCCATTCGATCGATTTGTTGTCCGCTGCCCATCATTGGATGGCTACCAGTATGGCT
Source organism: Merzomyia westermanni (assembly GCA_949987695.1). NCBI lineage: Eukaryota > Metazoa > Arthropoda > Insecta > Diptera > Tephritidae > Merzomyia > Merzomyia westermanni. The sequence goes on along the minus strand of OX465288.1, from coordinate 99,275,226 downwards.
AAATGGAGAAGCCGTTGGCAGGGCGCTGAACTGGCCGCCTACCCCAAAAACTGCTTGAGATGCGAAATGGTTTCCTTGCGTTGCATTAAATGGAGTACCTGAACTTGATGGCCTGTTGAATTGGCTTATGTTTGAGGATGGTGATCCAAATGACCCATTGAATGGAGGTACGTTATTGATTCCACGACGATTCATGCTCAGCATTCTTTTGCTTTTCTAGGACGCATCTGATACCAAGTCCCACCAAACACGACAGTTCACAATTTTGTATGATTGCATAGATAATCTGAGCCAAAGGATGAGATGGTACCCCGTTTAATCAAAATTTTTTTGACATTCAAGGACGTGGCGGACGTAACGTATATTGTGGCGCTACTTTTAGTCTTATCGTCTACGAACTTGGCGTTCTCTTTCTGTTTGGGCAAAACAAGAAGACCGGCGAAGCAAATATGTAAGTATGTATGACGATACCTTAATCGCATGGAGTGCCTCTCCCACCTATGGGGAATTAGGAATAGGCGAGTTCCAAAGTCGTCCACTGTCCCTAAAGAAGTCCCCAAACTAGATAATATGAAAATACCTCAGGTTGCTATGGGTTATTCGCATACTGTTTTACTAGTAGATACTGACCACGAGTCAACTAAGCCAAACTATGAGAAGCTACCAGAATATACCATCGACGATTGATAAATTCAATCGTGAACCCTGATACATATTTATCACATTATAAACAAACTCTCTGGCTTACTGTTCAACGTCGAGATATAAAGTTTTAAGATATATGCTCATGCATACATGGTTAACTTCTTAAGCGAACGTATGTGTCAAATCATAATTACTATCGTTCAGATGTATTGTTTGGTTACATTAGCGACACGTTCTATTTAGTTTACATACTTGAATAATTTAATTAAATTGGGTATCAATAAAAATTCAGCAATGGCCGTCTGTTAACATTTAAGACATTTTCCTAAAAGTATCATTTCATCTTGCCAAAAGTTTTCTTACACTTCTACAATCTCGAACAAAATAAATTGCTTAATTTTAATTAAAAATCAAAATGATGGTCATTGTGGGGAGTAGTGATGGCAAAGGTAAAGTTCGCAGCAGCGTTATAATTGACTATTAAATTGTAGTTTGTAGGCGTGGGTGAAATAGAAAGAAAATCGTCGCGCTTCAAAAAAATAACCCTTGGACGGTCCATTACTGGATACGCGGTCCACAGTATTTCTGCGCAGAACACACCTTTTGCACCTTTCAGAACACCCTAATCTGTGGTCACAACAACCATATGAAATGACAGAAAATTTCCAACTTTGATATTAAATATCTTCACTGAGACAAAACTCGAAAGTCCGCTTCCGGATTATTGTTACCGAGGTCAAAACGCGTCCTTTGATACCTTTTCCGATAATTTCGGACGTGTTTTAGTAGTTGTCTCCTCAAGGTAACAATTACCAAAATTCACTTCACGTTCGCCATATCCTGGTTTAGCGATTTTGTTCTGATGTTTTGATGTTGCATGTATAGATATCTATCCCCTTGGAATATATATACTAATGTTTGTCCTACTTTCAGGTACGTGAGCAACGTGCAGTACAGAGGGTGGCTTGGCGCGCCACTGGGCCATATGGGATTGGCGCTATAGGCGATGCGCACCGGAGGAAGAGGGTAAGTCAGTTATATTATTACATAGAAATATGTGCACCCAACAAACATCCCAACAATCATTTCTGTAAATATTTTTCAAAATAAATTTGCTGCAATAAGCGATATGTAGGCTTTTGTAGTTTTAATTTCTTTGAAAGTTTCAAGTAAACTTTCTATAAACTTCAAGAAAAAACTGTTACAAATTATTTCAATTTTAAAGTGAAATACAAATGTTTATAAAAATTCAATTCAATTCAAATTGTAAATTTTTTCCTTTTCAACTTAAATTATTTCCAATTCTTTCTAAACAAGATTTTTATATGAGAATGACTGCGAAAAAACATTGGTCGTTGCTGCATCTTAACCACTTCCAAAAACTGGTAATAGTTAGTTTAAGTTGCAGCATTCAATGTATGACTAGAACTTAGTTATTTATTTTGTTGCAATAGCTAAATAATATACAAAATCTGGTTTGAATAAAGTTGAAAAAAAAACTTTTAGAAAGCTTTCTTTAAAATTTTTTTTGTAGGTTTAAATTAATAAGCTTTCTAATAACGTGTCGTTTTAATTAAACAACGTTTATTTTCAAACGTTTGATAAACGAAAGATCTGAATTTTGTAAGGTTCATACTTATTTCCGAAAGCTTTTTAAAGATTCATTTTAAGTTATTGCTTTTTTATACCAACAATATTTGTTGATTTACGGCCTGTATATTTTCAAGTATTCATGAAACGAGCTCAAGGCCAAGAATAATAATTTTTCACTTTTTGAGTTTTTATGAAAATTATTATTGTTTTTATTTTTTAATAATCATTTTTAATTAATTATTAAAAGTTTTTTTATTGAATAGAGTAGGAAAAATGTTTAGAGACAACTGCCATAGCTTTTCTTATAGATCCATTTCGGAAGCTGCTAGACTTCACTCATCAGAGAAATTTTGGCACGCATTGCTAACCTTTAAGCTAACAATACGCTGGTTTTGAAGTCACCTTAACTCCTAGTTCTATTCTTCTTTACCATATGCATGAACAAACCCCGCCATCTGGCAGTTAGTAGTGTGATCATGATGGATTTTTTGACAGATCTGTTTTATCAGCAGAACTGCCTTACCGTGTGCTCTCGGTTTTTTATTATTGCTTTTTTATACCAAAAATATTTGTTGATTTACGGCCTGTATATTTTCAAGTATTCATGAAACGAGCTCAAGGCCAAGAATAATAATTTTTCACTTTTTGAGTTTTTATGAAAATTATTATTGTTTTTATTTTTTAATAATCATTTTTAATTAATTATTAAAAGTTTTTTTATTGAATAGAGTAGGAAAAATGTTTAGAGACAACTGCCATAGCTTTTCTTATAGATCCATTTCGGAAGCTGCTAGACTTCACTCATCAGAGAAATTTTGGCACGCATTGCTAACCTTTAAGCTAACAATACGCTGGTTTTGAAGTCACCTTAACTCCTAGTTCTATTCTTCTTTACCATATGCATGAACAAACCCCGCCATCTGGCAGTTAGTAGTGTGATCATGATGGATTTTTTGACAGATCTGTTTTATCAGCAGAACTGCCTTACCGTGTGCTCTCGGTTTTTTATTATTGCTTTTTTATACCAACAATTTTTGTTGATTTACGGCCTGTATATTTTCAAGTATTCATGAAACGAGCTCAAGGCCAAGAATAATAATTTTTCACTTTTTGAGTTTTTATGAAAATTATTATTGTTTTTATTTTTTAATAATCATTTTTAATTAATTATTAAAAGTTTTTTTATTGAATAGAGTAGGAAAAATGTTTAGAGACAACTGCCATAGCTGGTTAGCAATGCGTGCCAAAATTTCTCTGATGAGTGAAGTCTAGCAGCTTCCGAAATGGATCTATAAGAAAAGCTATGGCAGTTGTCTCTAAACATTTTTCTTCTCTATTCAATAAAAAAACTTTTAATAATTAATTAAAAATGATTATTAAAAAATAAAAACAATAATAATTTTCATAAAAACTCAAAAAGTGAAAAATTATTATTCTTGGCCTTGAGCTCGTTTCATGAATACTTGAAAATATACAGGCCGTAAATCAACAAATATTGTTGGTATAAAAAAGCAATAATAAAAAACCGAGAGCACACGGTAAGGCAGTTCTGCTGATAAAACAGATCTGTCAAAAAATCCATCATGATCACACTACTAACTGCCAGATGGCGGGGTTTGTTCATGCATATGGTGAAGAAGAATAGAACTAGGAGTTTAGGTGACATCAAAACCAGTGTATTGTTAGCTTAATGGTTAGCAATGCGTGCCAAAATTTCTCTGATGAGTGAAGTCTAGCAGCTTCCGAAATGGATCTATAAGAAAAGCTATGGCAGTTGTCTCCAAACATTTTTCCTACTCTATTCAATAAAAAAACTTTTAATAATTAATTAAAAATGATTATTAAAAAATAAAAACAATAATAATTTTCATAAAAACTCAAAAAGTGAAAAATTATTATTCTTGGCTTTGAGCTCGTTTCATGAATACTTGATTCATTTTAAGTTTACTTTGCTTGTTGGGTGTTAACAAAAATATATATTTTCTCATATGTACATTTGAAAAAATGAACATATATGTATATGTATACGAGGGTGGGACCATCTGCTACCAACTTGTCGTGGCAGATGGATAGATTTTCAGTGGCAGATTGGTTCGCCTTTCTGCGTTAGGTTTTCTTTGGCCTCGATATCGAGTGCAATTGCGTTTTCTGTGGCAGAATGGATCGCCCTTCTGCGGTAGGCTTTCTGGTGTCCTCGTTAAGGGTAGCGAGTGAAGGGTGGAAAATTTTGGGATAGGGGTGGTTAAAACGGCAGGGAGGTGATGGAAGGGGATGGCTAAGATGAGGCCCCGGGCCTCTCACCAGCCATTCCCTCCATAGGGAGCAGAATCAGCTTGACCAACGGTCTTCTGATCTGCCCTTCTCGGTCATGAGGTCCACTACACGCACTCGGTTATCTTCGCCGGGGTGTACGTGGGTAACTCGGCCGAGCCTCCATTCATTGGGAGACAGGTTGTCTTCTTTGATGACAACGAGATCCCCCACCTTAATATTTTGTTTCGGATGCTTTCACTTCACTCGTTTTTGAAGTTCGGATAAGTATTCCACTTTCCATCGCCTGCAGAAGGTTTGATGAAGAGCCTTGAGCTTCTGCCACCTATTAATAATGGAGGCAGGGCTCTCATTCACCTCGGGTTCTGGCGGAGCTAGGAGATGACTTCCAGTCAGGAAGTGCCCAGGGTCAAGGTTCCAGGTCCGCGGGCTCATTTGAGGCTGGACTAAGTGGCCGCGAGTTGAGGCATGCCTCAATCCGGCACAATAGCGTATGGAATTCCTCATGCGTGAATTTATGAGGCGAGGTTAACTTCTTGAAGTGGCTTTTGAAGCTCTTCACTCCCGCCTCCCAGAGTCCCCCATATGTGGAGCCCCGGCCGGAATGAAATGCCATGTCATGGCTTGATGGCTATATTTGGAAATAGTCGTGTCTCGGGCTTCCGAGAAAAATGCTTTAAGTTCAGATCTTAATGATCGTGATGCGCCAACAAAATTAGTGCCATTGTCGGAGTAAATGTTTCTCGAACATCCTCGTCTAGCGATAAAACGCTGCTAGAAAGGATGGGGTGCTAAGATCACTGGTCGCTTCCAGATGGATCGCTTTCGTGGTAAAACAAACAAAGAGGCAAACGTAGCCCTTTGATAATCGACATCCTCTACCGCGGTAACTTTTACTGTCGAAAGGCCCGGCAAAGTCCACCCCGGTATTGGTGAACGCGCGGGTGAACGTAGTGCGTTCGGCAGGAAGGGTCCCCATAAGTTGGGTTTGCGCCCTTTTTTTATAAATGGTGCAGACCTTACAGTTATGGATGGTGGCCCTAATCATGTTTTTGACATTCGGAATCCAATATTGGGTGCGGATGAGACGGAGCATCAGTTGGTTTTCCCCATGGAGGGAGATTTGATGTATTATTTGTACAGTCAGACGCGTCAACCTACAATTGTACGGCAGTATGATTGGGTGGCGCTCGTTATAAGCGAGGTCTTGAGACGCTCCAAGACGACCACCCGCCCTAAAAATATCATCTTTGTCGATGAATGGGTTGAGTGGCAATATCTCGCTTTTCCTATCGATTACCTGTCCCTTCTTCAAGTTTACATATTCCTCATTATAATGTTGCTTCTGATATAGTTTAATCAAGAGTTGCGTCGTGGTCTTGATCTCACCGGATGAGATTAGGCACGATTTTTCCTGAAAGGAAGCTTTTGTTTTGGGATGAGTTCTTCGAAAGAATCTCATAATATATGATAGTACCCTCAAAGCCCTCGGTAAATTCGAAAACCGGTCGAGAATCTCGATCTCCTTTTGCGCTGATATTGCGTAGGCCTGCGCTCTCTTTTCCTCCACGGATGTATTATACTCTTTTTCTTGTACTGATCATCGGGAATTGTCTTCTTGTAGCCAAGAAGGTCCCTGCCACCACAAAGAATTGTTCACCAAATCCGATGCCGGTAGTCCTCTGCTTCCTAAGTCTGCTGGATTCGTTTCCGAGTTGACATGAAGCCCGTCCTTGCTGCCGACTAGGTCGATGATTTTTGTAATCCTGTGTGCGACGAATGTTGACCAGGAACAGGGTGGTTTCCTTATCCATGCCAAAACGATGGTGGAATCCGTCCATAGATACTGTTTCACTGGTCCAAGTTTGATGTTTCGGAATATTGATTCCATCATTTCCGCTAACAGTACTGCTCCGCAAAGTTCCAAACGCGGAAGTGAGATGGTCTTCACTGGTGCTACTCTGGTTTTGGCAAGGAGTAGATTCACGAAGATATCATCATTCCTTTTGACTCGCATGTAGACAGCTGCAGCGTATGCCTTTTCCGAAGCATCGCAGAATCCATGTATCTCGACCTCATCTTCTGGTGAAAAGTGGTATCTTTATTTTGTCGATTTCGTGGTATTGATGTCTGAAGTTTTGCCATCGTTCCAATGTATTGGACGAAACTGGTTCATCCCAATCGGTGCCCTCTAACCAGATGTTCTGCATCAAAATTTTGGCCACAATGACCATTGGTGCAAGCCATCCTAAAGGGTCGAAGAGTCTGGCGATGGCGGATAGAATCGCTCGCTTTGTTAACTTTTCACTTTCTTCTAGTGACCCTGCTTTAAAGTAAAACAGGTCTGAATGGGCATTCCATCTTATGCCCAATGCCTTAGCGGTGCTGGTATCTTCGAATGCCAGAAAGTCCTCGGTCAGCCGATCCGATATTGGGATGTCGTTGAGAATTTCCTCAGCATTCGAAGTCCATTTTCGTAGTGGGAAGCCCGCGGAGAGTAAGACTTGTCGAATCTCATTCCTCGCGTTAATGGCCGATGCGAGTCTGTGTCCCCCCGCTAGTACGTCACCTACGTACATGCCTTCCCTAAGTATGCTAGATGCTGTAGGGTGAGAACTCTCTACTTCATCTGCTAGTTGTAAAAGGGTTCTAATTGCCAGATAAGGCGCACAATTAACCCCGAAAGTGACCGTTTTCAGCTCGTAAAGGCTTATGGGTTCCTGAGGCGATGTTCGATAAATAATCCGTTGGAATTTGACGTGATCATCGCTCATCCAAATTTGCCTATACATCTTTTCGATGTCACTATTGAAAACGTACCGATACAGTCTCCATCGCAGTATAAGTACTGGAAGATCTGATTGTAGTACTGTGCCTGGCAGGAGAATGTCATTTAAACTTATACCATTTGCCGTCGGGCTTGACGCATTAAAAACAACGCGTACCTTTGTGGTGGTACTCTCCGCCTTTACTACCGCGTGATGGGGCAAAAAGTAATTGTCCGCCGAATCGGCTGGTACAATGGCACTAACTTTTCGCATATGCCCTAATGTCTCGTATTCAGACAGGACCCTTATATATTCTTTCCCTAATTCCGGGTTCTTTGCTAACCGCGTCTCATTTCTAAAAAATTGTGAACACGCCCGCCTAAGAGACCCTCCTATGTTTATCTGATCTGGGTAGTCCTGTCTGAATGGAAGAGAGACGACATATCTCCCATCCTCTCTACGACTTGTAGTTTCCCTACATAAATCTTCGCAGTACTTGTCATCTGCGTTTGGGCTTTTGTTTCTGGGCAGATTTTCCAACTCCCAGAATGCTGTAAGCTGTTTGTCCAAGGCAACTTCTCTGTAAAAGGACACTATATTTCTGGTTGGATTCGTGGCTTCTATGCGCCCGGTTAATATCCAACCGAACACCGTTTCTTGGGCGAGAAGTGTACTAAGTACATTCGTACACATCTCCGCCGAGTATAATATCAACTTCCTCGTTGATGTGGAATCGCTTATCTGCCGAGACTAAGTCTGGGAAAGCCTGCATAGTCGTAGCATCGATATGGCAGGATGGCAGATTCCCAGTTAGTTTGGCTAGAATTAGAACAGAAGTTGTTAGGCTGAAGCAAGGGTCCACTGGTGAACGGAGTTCAATATTGGATGCCTCCTTGACTTGAGCTGAGACGGCATTAGTGATGCCCGAAACTTGAGCATGCATACTTTTTGCCGGTAAATTGATTCTGCGTTTGAGCCGTTCTGTCATAAACGAGCACTCTGACCCAGAATCAATCAGTGCTCTTGCTGGGAAGTCTGTACCATTATAATGAATGGTTACTCGAGCTGTCCCTAGCAGCGCACCTGCACTTGAATGAACATGGCAGGATTTAACATTTCGGTTTACGGCCGAAACAGATTTTTCAGCTTCCCGTCTCTCTTGTGCCTGTTTTGAAGTTGAGGCAGCATTATCAGCATGATACTGATTAGGGCTGGTGGTTGCTTGCGTCTGAAGAGACTCCGCATGCAGGAGCGTATTATGTCGAGAGTGGCACTTGTTGCAGTCATAAGAACTGGTGCACTTCGATACAGTATGTCCTGGGGATAGGCAGTTCAAACAGCCCTTGGTGGATTTGACAAAGTTAATTCTCTCCACCGGAGTTACTTTGAGAAAACGGGGACAGTTTCGCAATCTGTGGGCATTCGATTTGCACTTTGTGCACAGTAATTTTGTCACGTTTGCTTGGTATGTACCAAGTCTTTTTGCAGGGGTTTCGTTGGCAATCCGCGTACTTTGCGGTTTTTGCACTTTCGAAGAACTCCCTATGAACCCAGACACTGTTTCGAGTGTCTGGAAGCGGTTGGACAAGAATTTGTCCATATCCTCCCACTTGGATATTTCCACTTTGTGGTCTATGCTTTGCTCCCATAGACCAAGCGTACTCTCCGGCAATTTCGTCGAACACAAATACATTATAATTGCATCCCAGTTCGAAGTGTCAATTTTATGACTTCGCAGGGACGAAAGGCAATTATTTATTTCGCGCTGAAGGGTTTTAATCGCGCTACCACATTCACTCTCTACTTTTTTCAAGTTAAATAAAATTTGGAGTTGCGAGTTTACTAAGATATGTTTGTTTTCGTATCTCTCGCATAAATTTCTCCAGGCCGTATCAAATCCCTCATTCGTGAGCGGACATTTTTTCATAGTATCTTTTGCCTCACCTTGTGTCTTGTTGTTCAGATGGAACAATTTCTCCACAGGTGTTAGGCGTTTGTTTAAGATTTATATGGCCGTGAACATGTCACGAAATGTTGGCCATGACAGATAATCGCCCTTGAAAACTTCAGTATCACATGGAGGCAGGCGGATACTGTGTTCAAATTCGGGCTTTTCTTCAGATTGGTTTTCTGTTTTGATGTATGTCGCTTGGCGTGTAGCCATATCTGACATGCAGCGTAAATATACTGCATATGATCTCTTATATTTCTCTTTGACAGAAACTATACCAGTGGCCTCTAACTTATCTGAATTAAGTAAGTCGTCATAAGCCGTTCTGGTTTTCCTCCACATTGCTTTCAAGTCCTCTTGTTGAAGCCCAAGCGTGTACTTGCTGTGGGCTGAATCCTCTAACTCATTGTAGTCTGATTCGAATTCAAAAATCGAATCAGCCAGCCTAATGAAACTTTCCATATTTTGGACTTAGAGGATCTGTAGAATCAAAACAAAACCGAAAAAATATAGCTGAAGGTACGATGAAATGCTCAACCGTACAAGATAAATGCTGAATAGAAAAGGTAAAGGCAGTATTTTACCCAGGAAAATCAAAAGAACCCACCTCAATAAAATTTCAATCAACTCAATTAATGTATATATTACTTCAATTATATTTATTTATAATTTTATTCATATATTGCAGACTTGGCCGATTTGTCTGACGAATATTTTGTTTGCTACAGAAGCAAAATTTAAACAAAATCTCTGTGACTTACTCGCCACCCACACGTATAAGGGGAATATGTATATATAAATATGTGTATGTGTTGCCGCAATAAAGAAATACACAACGAAACACAGATAAAGTGCGCGGTGTATCAAACGAGCGAAAGTGAATATTAAATGAAAAAATGTGAAAACAAAGAAAAGTGCTATAAAAATAGTGAATTTTATAAGAAAATAATAAACTAGCCTTCGATTAAAATTCTGTTCTGTATATTACGAAAAAAAAACAAGTGGAAAAAACAAAAACAAACTGAAGATCGAAAGGCTAAGTGAACTTATTGTGAAAATGAGGTTATGTTACCTCTTGCCTTGCGCTGTGTCCAAAAAACCTTACCACTGGTGGGGGGATAATCCGGATAGTCACAAGGGTTCTTAAGCGTTTAATTTAATTTAAAATTTAAAGAAAAATAAAGCACTTAACTGAACAAAAAAATCACTATTGTTAAATATTCACTAAACGCACTTACGTTTGATTACACTCGCGGGCGGCACTTTTATAAAATTGTATGCAACACAAAAAAAACTAAGTGGCAAGAAATATACAACTTACGTGCTTCGATGTGGTGATTGACCGAATTGAATTTGTTGTATATAGTTTGTGTTGTTGGTTGTGGTATGTGGCAGAGTTGTTTGTTGTTGTTTACGATGATATTGCGGCAGTGCGTGAAATATTGAGGTATCTTATGGCAGCTTCTGGTATTGACCCAATTATGGTTGTTTAGTATGAATTCTCCAATTTTTGTTGTTGTGGACTGTATGCTGGTTCCTCTAGACGGGGAGATGGACCATGTAAATTCGAGCGAGGTGCTAACTTGGAGCGGCGGTGGCTCAAAAGCACGGCGGTCGAACTTGTGCTCGGAAATAGAAATAAACAAGAAACGAGAATTCTCGTTATAAAAAAGTGGCCGTATATTTATATAAAATATAATTATAAACAATTAGTTTACCTTTACGAATAATTGATGAGGTCGAAAATCCTGGGGTGGCCGTGATGTGGTCGGGTCGACTGTCTTTGAAAAAGATAGACGGTTTTGCAATCGAGGACAACCGTTGAACCTGAAAATTATCCTCCGGTTTTAAGGGGAGGTGTACACACACATGCACACCCCCATGCATGTATATGTGTGCTGACAAAACACGAATATGCATGCATGCCCACACAGGTGGGTGGGTTGGTGTTAGTGATTGGAAGGGCGCGAAAGTCACATTAGGGTGGCACATTTTTTAAGACTTTAGGCATCTCGCCTAAACAACTAGCAAACCCGATAGACGTTGTTTTGACGTTTTGATATATAGAACACATCTATATATAAAATTTCATTCACTTGAACCAAAAAAATTCCTAACTATACCGAACTGCAGCTTTATATGACCAGGGGGATTTTCCAAAAGCTATATACGGACTGTGTCGTGCCCAGCGAACTCCTGAACTTATCGTGAAAGTTCAAGAGCAAAACAAAACACAAAATATGTGGGCGTGGTACCGCCCACTTTTGAAAAATGATGTAGATATTGACTAAGTGACACACATATCCAAATTTCATTAATTTGGACCAAAAAACTTCGGTCTTATATTATTTTGTTTATAAACGATTGAATCTAACTGGCTTGGCTAAGTTGTGAAGCAGTTTTGTTATTTGAAATCGACAGAAAAAGTTTTGATTCGTCTATTTTCTTAAGTTGTTATGATAAAACGCCACAGATTTAATTGTTGTGGTATAAGTTCATGCGAAAATACATGAATAACATAAAAAATGTAATTTGGTAATTTTTTATTTTTAACATCAACTGCTAAAACACGTCCAAAAATGTCGGAAGAGGTATCAAAAGACATGCTTTGACATCGGTATCAACAATCCGAAAACGAAAATTCAAATTTTATATTTCTGTCAAGAGATATTTACAATCAATGTTGACAATTTTCTTCCATTTTCATTTGGTTGTTGTAATCACACATAACTGGTGTTACAAAATGTGCAAAAGTGTGTTCCGCGCTGAAATACTGGGGATCGAGTAGCCAGTGTTGGATCGGCTAAGGGTTATTTTTAAAGCATGGCCCAAGGCCGCCTACGCAGAAAGGTGTTCTGCACATAAATACCTGGGTAATTTTTTGGTTTTTTGCCAATAACTTTTAAACTACTGAAAATATTGGGTTGTCTTCACCGGATTAGGGTTCCTGAGAAATTTTTAGTGCAATTTTTTCTGTTGACGTTGAAAGTAAAGTATGACCTAGCCACGGCCGTGAATCGTTGCTGGTTTTTTGCGGCCTAGAGAAGTATTTCTTTTATGGAGTTTTGTGATTTCTTAACGACAATTTTCGCATCTATGTCGTATATTTTCATTATATATATTATTTTTTTACCATGTCTCAGCACACTCCCCTTTCATTCTTTAAAAAAATGTAAGTTCAATAAATCCAACCCTGTCTTGTAGACTTGACAGCTCACCGACGGACAAATTCAAAGTATTTTACAAACTGCCTGTAAGTATGATAAGTATTTTTTATTACATTTTTCATATTTAAAGTGAATATTATATATCTTTATATTTCAGATTTATTGAAGATAATCAGGACACATTTCTACAAATTTATAATAAACTTTTAATCGAGTTTTCTTTTCATTGCAGATTTTTCACGGGGAATTGCTGCACAAGCCTTCATTTTTATTTTTACACTTATTTTAATAAACTTCTTTTTTTTTCCAGGTTTTACATAAAGTGTCAAACAATAACAAGGAGCGAAGGAAAGTTTAATTAAGATTTGTGAGTATATATTGAATTTAAAATGTTCAAATTATTTATTATTGGTTAAATTTTAGCAATATGCCCAACAGAAAGTGTATCCGAGGGTGCCCTTTCGGAGTCCCCCTTCACAATTTTCCCCCGAAAGATGAAATGTGCAGGTGTATGTTTTATGTAGATGTACATATTGTGTGCGGTAATTGTTTCCTTTAGGAGACAAACTTTTTCTACTACCATGTGGGCAATCTCATAAATAGAAATGAATGTGTGTCTGACGTCCAAAGTACTTAACCGATCTTTAGGAAATTCACACAATAGATTCCTGGATTTACTGGTTCCAGCATAGGTTATGTATAATTTTGTGCCACGCTGGGTATAAAAATAGTATGTACGGCAATTCAAATCGATCTGATTGTAATCCAAATAGAAAACAATTTCTCACTGCTGGTATATATGCTGTTTTTAGGTGTATGGTAGTTGCAATTAGGTATTTGTTTCCTTGTGTGGAAAAGCAATATTAACAATAAACCTTATTTATTTTTCCAAAGCAGGGAGACAGGTCTTCACCCACCGGTCTGGAAGAATACGACATCGTTGAGCGGCACTTAGATATTGAAGTCAGATCTGGAGAAAACCTCCATCATATTTAGTATTTTAGTTAGTAATAAAGTCGTAAACAGGTTTCTATTAAATATGTATATTTACGCAAAAGTTGTAACATAACTTAATTGTAAAAATTGTATTTAGTTCATATAAAATGCAATATAAAATTTAAAAATATATTAATAAACAAGGGTGTATTGTAGTCAATTTTACTATTGCCGCACATATGGCACACCCATTAAGTTAAGCATTATCTACCTCCTCCGCATTGCCAACTTCTTCAGCTTTCTCCAACTATTTGTTAAGTTTACCTTGGCAAAAACAAGAATTTTCGGTAATTATTTCCCTTAGAAAACAACTGGTAAAACACTTCTAAAAATGTCTGGAGGTATCAAACGATGCGTTTTGACCACGGTATCAATAATCCAAAAGCGGAAATTCGATTTTTTGTTTCAGTGAAAAGTTATTGCCAAAAACCAAAAGAAGACCCTGATTCTGATCCCAAATAGGCAGGGTGAGCCAAGGGATTTTTGTGCAGAACACCTTCCTGCGGCCGCGCTTAAAAAAATAACCCTTTGCCGATCTAAGACTGGCTACATGATCCCCAGTATTCCTGCGCGGAATACACATCCTAACACCTAATATGTGTGATTACAAAAACCAAATTAAAATGACAGAAATTTGTCAACTTTAATTGCAAATAACTCTTGACAGAAATATGAAATCGATTTTTCACGTTCGGATTATTGATACCGAGGTCAAACCGCATCGTTTGATATCCCTCCCGACATTTTTGGACGTCTTATACCAGTTGTCTCCTAAAGGAAACAATTACCGAATTTTCTACTTACCAAAGCAATCATTCCCTTGATGGCAGATGGTACAATATCTGCTATTAAAAGTTTGAGGATGAATTTGTTATATTTTGTGCTGACTCGAGTTACTTTTGTATATATTTACACACAACATAAAAAACACTAAACAAACAAATTAAAATTTTGCAATTAAAAAAATCTCTGCTTGCCAAAACTGTGTTTACGCATTAGGAAACAATGACATAGCAAATACGAATCACATGGTTCTATTTAAATACACTAAAATGCTTTAAAAAAAGGACATAAACTTTAATTTAAAGTTAAAAAATTACAAAAAACTTTATTAAAATATAAAAATTTCTTCTTGTAACAACAAATAAGATGTTACAAAGGCTATATATTCAAAAATATGCTAGGTTTATGCCTTTTTAATATTTTGCTTAAAAAATCTTAAAGTTTTCTTTAAATAATGTGTCGAGAACTGTGCGTGGGTTTATATGCGTTTTTAGCAATCAGCTGTTAGTTGCGCTACTAGTAGAGATATACCATGATAGGGAGTTAGTAGTCAGCGAGCGCGCGGTTGTTATGCGTTGCCTATTTTTCTTAAAAATTATAAATAAAATTGTAAAACAAAACCTAAAATTAGTTAAGTGCGAATTATAAAATTAAAAATTCAATTATTATTATTAATAAAATAATACCGGAGAGTTCGAAATCGAAGTGTATGCGTGTTTCAGTTGAAAGGCAAAATATCCATATTGGACAAGAACTGTGAACGGGTGAGCGCAAGTGTACCCAATACGAAAAACCATATATTGAGTTTTAAACATTTCAAAATCACATTTTTTTATTTCATTCCGTTCCTCTTTTTTTGTGAGGCTTATTTAAATTAAAAGAAAGAACAAGTAAAGAGGTCTAAGTTCGGGTGGAACCGAACATTATATAGCTGGTAGTGATCTATTATGGCATCCCAATTTACGCAGATCTATTTTAATAATTTCAGTTCGTATTTGCGTTCAAATAGACAGACGGATGGAGGGATGGACATTGCTAAATAAACTCAGCTCATCGTCATTATTTCACTTTACTTATCTCTCCTTCTCATATGTACAAACATTTCATATTCATGAAAGGTATGTGTTTTTACGGCGGAGTCGTTCCAATGACGGGGCGCGCTCGCACGTAATAGGGATAGGACAGAAAGAAAGGCAACGAATTAATAAATAAATAAACACCGTGGCTAGATTAGCCCCAACACTGGCGGGTGCAACCCTACCGCCAACATTCACCACATCACACACCCACACTTACACAGTCACGGACGTATAAATTGTCAACACCGAACACACACAAACTTTGTAAACAAAACACAATTCGTAAAAATCCTGAGCAATACGGTCACGTAGCACCTGAGCCTAGCGAAATATATACCATTTTTTAAACATTAAATCTGTTTCTCTCTATCTCTATGGCGCGATATACAACAGGTATATCATCATAAACCTCCTAAGAGATTCTTGCGCCAAGCTTCTCTTCCAAATTGTGGTGTGCCGATTTGAATTTTCCCTACAAATTGGTGGGACCTACAGTTTTTTGCCGACTCCGAACGGCATCTACAAAGGAGACGAATTTTTGCTGAGAAGCCTGTCATGGCAGAAATACACTCGGAGAGTTTGCCAAACCACTGCCGAGGGGCGACCCCGTTTTGAAAAACTTTTTTCAAATCACTTTTGATGTTACCTGTACCAGGGCTCGAACCATGGACCTTCGGTGTGGTAGGCCGGCAACACTACCTTCACACCACGGCGGCCGTTTATTATTTATTTATCCGGGCAAGTTGCGAGCCGAGGTGAGTGCGAGTGAAAGTGAAGTGAAGTGCCCCTAGAAATATATATGTAGGTTTAAAATAATTACTGACGTAGTTTTTAGTTGTATTTAACATTTATTTAATAACTTTAGTTTGTAAGACACTTAGATTTAGTTTGTACATATTTAATGAGTTTGTTAGAATTATATTAGCACTTATTTCTACTTTGTTTTAGCACTCATTTTTAAGTTAGGTTTTAGGTGTACGCGCGTCGGAATTTAAAATGGAACTCCCTCTTCGTTCTCGTCGTTGGCGTCGTCGCAGTCTTTGTCTGTTTCGTCAAGTTCTGTTCGTTGAGTTGCCAGATGAAGTGGCGCTACCAGATTGTGTTCCCACATATATGGTCCTACTTCGCCTAAAAGACAGGCACCTATGGAAGTAGCGAAAAATCAAAAAACAAAATATTGGAAAACAACAACATAAAGAGGTACATTTCTCTCTATCTCTATTTTACGTCGGTATTTTAGTGGTTTCCTATTTTTTTTTAAGTTTTACACCGATATATATATATATGTAAATTTATAAGTACCCCGATCTAAATATCTATATGGCTTAAGACAGTTCTTAAAGATGTCTCTTGATTGTTGATTTTGATGTTACTGTTGTTTTAGTTTTGTGGTGCTAACTTATGTCCGTGTACAAGTTTATTTATGATCGTTTGTTTGTTAACTTTTTTTAAAAAGTTTTGGAGTCACCCTAATATTTTTTAATGTTTATTCACTTTGTTAGTTTTTAACCGCATATATTTTCCACAAATTCACTGTTTGTTTGTTTCTCTCTCTCTTTATGGCGCGATATACAACAGGTATATCATCATAAACCTCCTAAGAGATTTTTGCGCCAAGCTTCTCTTCCAATTTGTGGTGTGCCGATTTGAATTTTCCCTACAAATTGGTGGGACCTACAGTTTTTTGCCGACTCCGAACGGCATCTACAAAGGAGACGAATTTTTGCTGAGAAGCCTGTCATGGCAGAAATACACTCGGAGAGTTTGCCAAACCACTGCCGAGGGGCGACCCCGTTTTGAAAAACTTTTTTCAAATCACTTTTGATGTTACCTGTACCAGGGCTCGAACCATGGACCTTCGGTGTGGTAGGCCGGCAACACTACCTTCACACCACGGCGGCCGCACATTTACCCAAATTAAAATAACTTTCAAAGTGTAAATAAGTGTAAAATAAACAAACAAAATATAGACACAAGCATACAAAACTAATAAATAAATAAATATACAGTCCACTAAATATAACCAAATGCGGGCGCGAATAATTAAATAACAAACTAAAACAACACAACTGCACAACAAAAAAAAAAAAAAGTTCAACTAAAAGGATAAGTACCCCTAACCCCTTAGAAGCGGTACCAGAGTAAGTTGTATCTTACCAAATTATTTAAAATTTAAATTTGCCAGCATATTTAGTATATGCAAAAAATTTTGGCCACCCAAAAACCCTAATTGTTGTACATAAAGGGTGTTTTTTTTAGGGGTATAGAACTTCGAATTGAAATAAAATACAAGAAAATCATTTTAAGGTCCATCAATTTGGCTTTATTGGAAGGATAATTTTATGCCATTAATGCTTAAATATGATTTCGGGCATGTGGCCGCCGCGGCTGGCTCGAATAAAGCCAATTCTACAGGTCCAATTTTCAACCACTTTTTCGAGCATATGGGGCCGTATGTCGGCAATAACGCCACGAATGTTGGCTTCCAATTCCCCTAACGTTTCTGGTTTGTTGGTGTAGACGAGCGACTTCACATATCCCCAAAGAAAATAATCCAATGGTGTCAAATCACACGACCTTGGTGGCCAATTGACAGGTCCATTCCGCGAAATTATGCGCTCATCGAATGTTTCCTTCAATAAATCGATTGTGACGTGCGCTGTGTGGCATGTAGCGCCGTCTTGTTGGAACCACAACTCATCCACATTCATGCCATCCAATTCGGGAATAAAATAGTCGGTTATCATGGCTCTATACCGGTCTCCATTAACGGTAGCTGCCTCTCCAGCATTATTGCGGAAGAAGTATGGCCCAATGACTCCACCAGCCCATAGAGCACACCAAACAGTCAGTTTTTGTGGATGTAATGGCGTTTCAAGGGTCTCATGTGGATTCTCTTCACTCCAAATGCGGCAATTTTGCTTGTTGACGTAGCCATTCAACCAAAAATGAGCCTCATCACTGAACAAAATTTTGCGATGAAAATCAGCATCGAAATCAATCTCATTTTCGGCCCATACACCAAAATCACGACGCATTGCATGGTCTCGCGGCTTTAATTCTTGCACAAGCTGGATCTTGTAAGGTCGCAAGCCAAGATCTTTGCGCAAAATCTTCCATAAAGTTGATGGACAAAGCTCCAATTGCTGTGCACGGTGGCGAATCGATTCATTCGGGTCCTCTTCAACACTTTGCTCTACAGCGGCAATTGTTTCTTCGGTGCGCACTGTTCGACGTCTCTGCGGATGCGTATTATCACATAGAGTAAACGTAGTGCAAAAACGATCCATGGTTAACCGAATTAATTGCTCTGATGGACGATTATGTCGACCATAAAATGGACGAAGCTCACGGTAAACTTCGCGAACTGAACCATTATTTTCGAAATAAATTTGCACGATTTGCAAGCGTTGTTCTTTTGTCAACCTGTTCATGATGAAATGGCAAACCAAACTGAACATAAATGACATTAGAGTTGCCAGATTTGACCACAAAATGCCAGTTTTATCTCTATTCGAAAAACAAACCTGTAAAAAAACACCCTGTATATAAGTACACATTTACAAAAAAAAACAAACAAAAATTCCATCAAAAACGGAATGTTTTAGAATAAACTGTAGTCGGTAAAAAAGCCACAAAAAGTTATACATATATACCGTCTTCCCGGTTGTATCAAAGTTCCAATCACCACTTATATATATACATATTTACATATATTTATATAAATCATTTTCCATTTTAAGTCCCGCACAAAAAGTATATACTAAATTTCAAACTGCGGCTTTTCTGCTTATTTTTCTAACAACAAAATATATTCAAGTTTTCACTTGCAAATTTACCCGGCAATACCCCCTCTGCTTGCATTCCCCTACACATTAAAGTCAAGTAAAGGCAGGATTGTAACAATAACAAGCAAAAGAAAGTAAAACATTAAAATAACTACAAAGCTATTTTCTGCTATCCCATCATAATTATCTGTATTCTTATTATATTCACGGGAAAAACAACAAAGTTCCTTGCACTCAATTGCATTGAACTTAAAATTGCATTGGCATAAGAAAAGCAGAACACAATTTCTCATATTGGTTACCTGCATTGCTTTTGTCCACCGCTGCTATACATTTATACAAACACACAAACTTGTGTTTAGCACCCTTACAAAAAAACTTACACACAAACGTTCATATATATACGAAAAATTTAATAACTAACCTTAGTCAAGAGGGTAACCCAACAAACTTTTGGTGCACGAAAGCATAAAATAAATTACAAATATATAAATATATATTTTTGTCTTTAACTTAATAAGTATAATCTAACTCGACTTGGAAATTACAGTCGTGATTAAAATTAAAGCAGTGTTACGCATAAAAGCACGATTCAGTAAAAACCATATACTAATAATAATTTCAATATACATTGATATTTTTATTTTAAAACATCAAATCGTTAAAGACTGACAAACTACAGTCGCGCGCAAAAAATAAGCACCGGTAAATTTAAAAGCTCGGTAAATTAAAAACCAAATATATATCGACATATATAAATATACCGATAATTTTATTTATAAAAGAGGTTCACTTTCCGACTTAGAATGTCAACGGACCCTAAAGCAACTCATCAATTATTAGATGTACCCAAAATGGGTGAAGAAGAAAAGCCTCAAGGCAGCCCTGCTGAAAGCACCCGTTCAAAACAGGGTGCAAAGCAAAAAAGGGGCAAAGATTTCTCAGCTGCAAAATTCATTGCAGATAGTGACAGTATTATAAGATGCTGCACAAGATTTTCCCCAATCCCTATAGAGGAAAATACAGAATCGGTTCTGGAAGTGAAAGAAAAATCACTTGATATATTTTGGACACGGCTCTAATCGGCATATGACGCAATCATCGAAACAGATGATTCAGAATTGCCCGAAAGTTTTAAAAACTCGGCATATGCAAAATATGAAAACTGCTTAGACCAATATGAAGAAACTAAGGCTTTGATCGCGGATCAATTGAAACTTCTAAAGCCTGTAACTGCACCTACTCCACCCCAGCGAGTAAAGCTGCCCCAAGCAAAAATAAACGAAGCAAGTTCCGGCATATATCTCAAAGTGCCAGCCTGTGATACTGAAGTATTTCATGGGGGTTATGAACAATGGCCGTCCTTCCGGGATATGTTCTCAGCGGTGTACATAAACCACCCAAAGCTATCACAAGCGCAAAAACTATATCACTTGCGAAATAAAACAAGAGGTCAAGCAGCGGCAATAGTCAAACAGTTCGCACTTAACGATGACAATTTTAATCTGGCTTGGGAAGCGTTAAAAGCTAGGTATGAAAATGAAAGAGTCTTGGTCTATAAACAAATAACGACCTTAATGAATTTACCAAAAATTCAAAAAGAAACAAGTGAGGAATTTCTAAAATTACATTCAACAGCTACAAACTGTTTGTCGGTTCTAGCAACCCAAAATGTCCCCACTGAAAACTGGGACCCCATTCTGGTCAATATATGCGCTGCCAAATTACCAGAAAAATCTTTAATTTTATGGGAGCAATCGCTCTCGTCCCGTAAAAAATGCCCAACGTGGCAACAAATGAAAGATTTCCTCACTACCCAGTTCGAAATCGCAGAACGGGTAGATAATAAAGTATCAAAGGCGAAAAATATACACGAAGACCATAATAGAAGCTTCTTTAAATCCCAAGCCACCAAAAATAAATCAAATAATAAGAGCTTCAATAAGTCTCAATCGTTCACCTCTGAACAACTCAGACATATGTCATGCGAACTGTGCAGCGGAGGTCATCAATTACGATCTTGCGAGAGATTTAAAAATTTATCAATAAACGAAAGAAATAACATAGTCAGAACTAAGAAACTTTGCAACAACTGTCTGTCACCTAGCCACACGGTACAGGCATGTCCAAGTAAATACAATTGCTCATTTTGCTTAGGAGACATCATTCGATGCTCCATAACAATCAGTACTCCCCAAAATAATCCAAATGCCAAAATAACCACGGGACTAGCTGCAACAGCTAGATCGGATAATCCAGAAAGAGCCAATCCCGAAGGTTGTCAACAACAACCATGCTGCTCAAACGCAGCCAGACTACAAACGCTACATTCAGAAAATGAAAGCAAAACACTATTACCGACAGCAATAGTCTCCATCGAACACCGAGGAGAACTATTTAAGCTAAGGGCCTTAATAGATCAAGGATCACAGCGATCATCTATAGAATCTAAGGTCCAAAAAAATTTAAATCTGCCAACCAAACAAGCCAATTTCGAAATTTCAGGACTGGGCGGAAGAGTTGTTCAAAACTCAAATAAAATCTGCTTCATTACCCTGGTTTCAACAAGTGCGGATCAAAGAATAGAAGCACAAGCTATCGTTCTGCCGCGACTTACCAATATGCTTCCAAGCTATAACATAAATACAAACACTGGCAAAACTTTTCACATCTGAAACTAGCCGATCCCAACTGCCATACACCCGATCAAATCGACATATTATTGGGAAGCGATCTAATCCCCCAAATAATACTTCAAGGTGTTGAGAAAATCTCCAACAACCTACTAGCTCAAAATACTATCTTTGGATGAATTTTAAGCGGGCAAGTCAAAGAGAAAATCTCCAGCTTCACAACGCAAGTGGAAGATATTTCAAATGACTATCTTAACTCACAATTGAGACAATTCTGGGAGGTAGAAGAATTACCCCCAATCCCCGTTACTACACCTGACGACAAGTATTGTGAAGACTTCTATCAAGCCACAACTACAAGATCAGACAACGGGCGGTACGTCGTTCGACTACCATTCAAACAACAATTTCCCAACGCACTCGCATTAGGTCACTCCCGAACCTCAGTGATACAGCAGTTTTTAAGTATGGAACGAAACTTACTCAAAAAAGGCGAACTTAAAACCTCATACGACAATGTCCATGAGGAATACATAAAATTTGATCATATGGAACCAGTAAATTCCTATGAGAAAACAACAAAAGGCAAACACTCATCCTTTTATCTACCACACGACCCGGTTATCAAACCGGAAAAACTTGCAACAAAAGTACGAGTGGTATTCAACGCATCTAAATGCATGAGCTCAGGTTACTCTCTAACTGACGTGTTATACACGGGTCCAACAGTACAACCCGATTTAATGCTACTTATCCTACAGTGGTGTACGTATAAATACGTATTCAATGGTGACGTCGAAAAAATGTAGAGGCAAATCCTAGTACATGAAGACGGCCAAGACTATCAGCGCATTATATTCCGCAATTCACCTAGTAGTCCAATCCGCGACTACAAACTAAAAGCGGTGACATTTGGCGTGAACTGCGCTCCATTTCTAGCCATTCGATCATTACACGAACTGCCAAAAGACACTAAAGCAAAACTACCACTAGCCGCCCCGGTGCTAAGCTCTCAAACATACGTAGGCGATATACTGTCTGGAAGCCACAGCCTTCCTCTAGCATGCGAGTCACTAGCTCAAGTTATCGAAGCCCTCGAATCAGCAGGGTAGCCATTAAAAAAGATAACTTCTAACCACCCAGGAATACTGGCACATATAAATAAAGAAAACTTGCTAGATATCAATTTTCTAAAGTTTGAAAAGGAGAGCACCACCAAAACTCTGGGCAAACAATGGAACGCAATATCAGACCAATTTTCATACACTCTTGAGTCGATATCTGCAAAATCCGCAAAAGCGAACAGACAAATTTTGTCATATGTGGCAAAACTTTTCGACCCCGCAGGATGGCTTGCACCAATAATGATACAACCAATTCAAGAATTATGGCTAGATGGAACTGATTGGGACGAAGTGGTTAAACCAGTCCGCTTAATAAAATGGTCCCAATTTGCAAACAACTTGCACACTATATCCGAGATACAGATACCTCGGTGAATGAAATTCTCACCCGACCATCAAGTCGAAATCCACGGCTTCTGCGATGCTTCTGAAAAAGTATACTGCGCAGCTCTTTATGTGCGAACCCAGCATAATGGCAACATTACAAGTCACCTATTAGTGGCAAAAGGCAAGGTCGCACCTCTCGAGACCGTAAGCCTCCCACAGCTCGAGCTATGCAGTGCACTCCTGCTCGCAAAACTACCCTCGACCGTACAAACACACTTGAACCTGAGAAATTGGAAATTGTACCTATGGTCCGATTCAGAAATCGTGCTAGCCTGGCTAGAAAAACCACCACATACGTGGAAAACATACGTGTCAAACCGCACAGCTCAAATCATTGACCTAGTTGGGCCAGCAACTTGGCGACACGTTGCCAGTGCTGATAACCCTGCGGAACTTGGCACAAGAGGCTGCAAACCCCTGCACCTTACAACCACCACACTATGGTGGAATGGCCCCAGCTGGCTGGTAGAATCACCAAACGCATGGCCAAAGTCGCCTGCAAGCAATATCATAGCCCCAGAAAGTCGAGGAATCGAAGGCTTTCATACAACACTGGGCGACACAGACATCCTCGAGCGATTTTCGTCGTTCCCCCTAGCCTTAAGAGTAATAGCGTATATGTTTCACTTTGTAAATCGCTTAAAGAATAAGGTGAAAGGAATACCCAATACCGCAAGCTATGCACTAATGCATCAAGACTTGCAACGGGCGAAAATAGCCCTAATCGAGTCCACGCAGACTCGCTATTGTAATAGTGAACGAACACTTTTAACGCCCATTGACAAAAAGAGCACACTCGTAGTACTAAACCCCTTTGTTGACTCCAAGGGACTGCTTGGTGCCAATGGAAGGCTAGCGAACTCAACTATGAGCTACAATGAGCGGCACCCTATAATAATACCGGAAAAATCCGCATTGGCCACAATCTTTATTAGTTATCTCCACGTCTTAATGCTACACGCCGAGCACAGGGTAATGGAACAAATGATCCGACAAGAGTTTTATGTTCCTCGACTTAAGCCTTTGATCAAAAAATCTATCTTTATGTGTAAAGTCTGTACGCTTCACAAACAAAAGATGCGCACGCAGATCATGTCAGCTCTACCACCCGAACGCTGCAATTTTTCTATGCCTTTCACCATCAGTGGTGTAGATTTTTCCGGACCTTTCCAGCTAAAGGCCTCGATGTTAAGGTCTTCTACCACAATGAAGGGTTACGTGGCTGTTTTTGTATGCTTTACGACAAAAACCGTACACTTAGAATTATGTTCAGATCTGACAACAGCAGCTTTTCTCGCGGCATTTGCACGCTTTGTCGGACGGCGAAATTTTCCCTCTAAAATCATGAGCGACAATGGCAAAACCTTCATAGGGGCCCAACGGGTTACCGAAAAGGAGTTCATACAGTTCGCAAAAGAAGTCTCGCCGCATATCATTGAAAAATACGCACCTCAAGGCATTAATTGACAATTTATCCCCCCAAGCGCCCCACACATGGGTGGCCTATGGGAATCAGCTGTGAAAAGCTTTAAATCACATTTCAAGAAAATCGCTGGCAACAATAAATTTACATTTGAGTTGAAGCCGTTTTAAACTCACGGCCGCTATCAGCACTCTCGCAAGATACCTCCGACTTTACAGCCCTCACCCCTGGGCATTTTCTTAGAGGAGCTCCACTTCTGGCTATCCCAGAACCAAACGTGGACTCACTCTCCCTCATAAATCGATGGGAAGGAATCAAAATTCTCCATCATAAATTTAGTCGCCGATGGAAAGAAGAATATCTAAAAGACCTTTACAAACGATATCGGTGGAAAAACACTCAAGAAGCACCAAAAATAGGAACGTGCGTCTTAATTCACGACGAATGTCTCCCTCCTACCGAATGGCGGCTAGCCCGCATCGAAAAGGTACATTATGGTTCCGACGGTCACATCCGAGTAGTTGACCTACGTACGCAAAATGGCAAACTAACTCGACCGCTGGTAAAACTTTGTTTTCTACCAACCGAGTCTAATACCGCTAATACCGATCGCGCAAATACTTAAAATCAATATAAAATCAAATATGGAGCAATTCATCCACCTCACTCCTAAAGAGGTAGCCCGAAGAACTCTCCTCTCCTCGAACTAAACGGGAAATTATACCACAAATAAAACCCCGCATAAAATATCCAATAACGAAATCACATTTGAAAAACATATGTCTATAAAGTGCTTAAATCAATCCCCCCTATATTTTATAAGACACTAAAGTGTATAATTTCTTTCCATACAGAATCATGAACATGGAAACTGAGGAAGTCGCCCCAACACCAGCCATTCGTTCGGCGGTTACCGTGCCACGAGCACGAGCAGTCCCCACTGCAGTACCTCGCGTAAGTGCTCCACGAGCAGTAACCACGGCGTCGCCAGCACCTCGTCGCTCCCTGTCGCGGCACATGGCGTACGATGCCCGCTATGTTGCCGTCCACACGCACTACGGCTATGCCGCATATTTAAAAACAGGCAACCTCCTCAGCGTCAGCAGGTAGCCCAAGCACACGGCTACTGCCTTAATTGCTTGGCACTGTGGCATGCCACTCAAGCATGCACCTCCAGCGTCTTATGCCAGCTGTGCGACAGACCACACCACTCTCTCTTGCACCGGACCACCAGGCGTAGCGCCCCCGTGGCCCCACCTTCACGCAACAACATCCGACCCAACATTTACCACATCACACACCCACACTTACACAGTCACGCATGTATAATTTGTCAACACCGAACACACACACTTTGTAAACAAAACACAATTCGTAAAAATCCTGAAGCAAGACGGTCACGTAACACCTGAGCCTCGCGAAATATACACAATTTTTAAAAACTTAAATCTAATCCCATTATTTATTCTAACCGAGCAAGTTCCGAGCCGAGGTGAGTGAGAGTGAAAAGTGAAGTGAAGGGCCCCTAGAAAGATATAGTTGGTTTATGACCAGTGTCCAAATTAGAGAGATGTCCGTGGCGAGAAATGTGAATATGATTAAGACGAATGTATTGTATTCAAAGGCCTTCTCTGTGTTTCAGAAATACTTCAAAAAAATATAGTGTATATACAAATTTCATGCAAATTTCGGGTGTCCGGAAACTAAATTTTACTGTCCGGAAACTACAGCAAATCGAACTTTTTTAATTTTT
Organism: Merzomyia westermanni; assembly: GCA_949987695.1. Taxonomy (NCBI): domain Eukaryota; kingdom Metazoa; phylum Arthropoda; class Insecta; order Diptera; family Tephritidae; genus Merzomyia; species Merzomyia westermanni. Next base: position 99,248,865 of record OX465288.1, on the reverse strand, counting down.
TAATTTTTATTATATGACACCATTATATTTTTTACTTGCAACTTGATTAGGGCGGTATGTTACATATTTTAAATGTGATGAAACTTTGAGTTCGCAATATTATACGTCGACTATCTAATAAGTGACTTAAACTTTCCCATTCCAATAAAAATATATGCGTTATGTGGGGTACCAATATGTATTATACAGTAAAAATTTATTAAAATGGAGGAAAATAGCAAATGTTTATTTAATGCCTCGTTGTAGCTGTTGCCTGCGAAAAATAACCTGTTTCATTGTTACATTGGGGCTATAGCTAAGAGTCTAAAGAAATTAACAAAGGCGGACGAAGTACTGCAAATCGCCGACAATTTATGGGCTCCCCCGCCCAAACTTAAATTTTCAAAATCGACTGAGAGAAACCTGTAATTACAGAGGCAATGGCTATATGAGTTCAGCTGCTAAAAAAATGGAATATGTTTTAAGTATTGTGTGGGTTTTGGAGTAAAAGCGGTCGGGAAACAGTATATAAGGTTAGTAAAACTAGTAAGTAAATCGTTCGAGACTTGGGAGCATACTAAAGAAGCCTTCCTAAACCATGAAGAACATGATTATCGCATTAAACTATAAGATACAATTATTCTCGCCCAGAATTAATAATAATAATAATAATAATTCCCAACGGATTACCCACCATATCCCGCCCGACCGGCGCGAGGGGCGCATCCGCATAACGCGCGGATTATTCGTTCGTGCCGAGTCGTTGAAAGGCTTTGGTTTGTTAATCGTCGAGATCTAAAACTGCTCAGCTACAGAGAAAACCTCAACAGCTAAGTAAAATAGATATAGGATAGATTATACATTAAGAAATAACTAGTTTACAGAATAAAATTATTGTTAAAAGTTAAAATAGAAGTCAAAGAATAAAAAACAATTAGTAGCTATGAATTTAGGACAGAAAGAATTGATTTTTTTATGCTAAAAAGCGAGTCTGAAATATCAAATCTACCAGAAAGAGAGTTATAATCTTGACACAAACAGCGAAAAGGCTCATTTAACTGAAAATTGGTTCGGCACTGTTTTAAGACTAGAGGTTTAAAATGCCTTGAAGGACGAGACGGTACATTGAAGTTCACTTCACTTAGAAGAAATGGGCTGGATAGTGAACCATTTAGCAATTTAATCATAAAAATAATTCCAAGCATTTCCCTCCGACTAGAAAGTGTGTGTAGATTAATGAGTTTTAAACGATTCGTATAGGGTGGCAGATTGTACGAGGGATCCCAATGAAAATCTCTTAAGGCAAATAGTAAAAATTGTTTTTGAACTGATTCAAGGCGATCTACATGAACCTGGTAACGCGGGTTCCAAATTATAGAACCATATTCAAGTATCGGTCTGACTAATGTAGTGAAAAGGGCTTTAGTTACATAAGGGTCGCTTAATTCTTTAGACCATCGTTTAACGAATGCTAGGACACCTCTAGCCTTATTGACTGTTGTAGTAATATGGCGGTTGAAACTGAGTTTATAGTCCATAGTAACCCCCAGGTCAACAAAATCATACACTTGCTCAAGACTATAATTTTTAATTGTATAGGAAGCCGGCTGAGAAATTCCACGCGAAAAACCCATGTGTTTACATTTTTTAAGGTTAAGTGGCATATAATTTAAATCGCACCAAGTAACTAGTGCATCTAGATCTGATTGTAGCTTATTTCTATCTTCAAATGACGCGAATGACATGAAAAGCTTTACGTCGTCGGCATACATTAACATTTTTGAAAATTTTATTATTGTAGAAATATCATTTATAAACAACAAGAACAGAATCGGGCCAAGATGGCTTCCTTGAGGAACCCCCGAAGAGACATAAATGACATCGGATACTAAATTTTGAACATTACTCTTTGTGTCCTGTCACTAAGGTAAGAAGAGATCCAGCGATTGAGACCCGGCTGGAAGCCCAACTGATCGAGTTTATGAATAAGTAATGAGTGACACACTTTGTCAAAAGCTTTGCTGAAATCCGTATAAATAACGTCGGTTTGCAGATTTTTTCTAAAGCCATTTGAGACATGACTGGTAAACTCAAGTAAATTCGCAACTGTGGACTTTCCCTTACTGAACCCGTGTTGGCAGTCAGCTTTCAAAGTAGAGATCGGACCCGTAAGTTGATTTGTAACAATAGCTTCAAACAATTTTGGGATGGCAGAAAGCTTTGCGATGCCACGATAGTTCTCTATAGAAGACCTACTCCCGCTTTTATGCAGCGGTAGAAGAAACGATTCTTTCCACGCAGTTGGAAAAACACCACACTTTAGTGATAGATTGAACAAATTGGTAAGGGGTTGGTAAATATGGTTCGCACACTTTTTCAAGAAACATGTAGGAATCCTATCAGGACCATATTTAAAAGATTCTTTTAAGGTTTTAAGGTAAATTAGAACATCTTTGGCGCATATAATTGGTGAATTAATTGAATTTATCCCGTGTAGCTTATAGGGATAGTTTTGAAAGTTTGAATTGGTGACAGCAGAATAGTTAGAAGTGAAAAATTGAGCAAAAAAATTTGCGATGCATTGATTATCGCTAGATATAATGTCTTGATATTTCATGGCTGAGGGAAACCCTGATACTTTACGTTTAGAATTTACGAAACCATAAAATGACTTAGGATTGAGAATAATGTCTCTTTTCGTTTTAGAGATATAAGCTTTATAGCACTTCTTATTAAAATCTATGTACTTCTGACGTAGAATGGAATACAGTAGGTAATGTTTATTTAATCCGGATTTCTTATATAAATTAAATGATCGCGTTTTCCTATTTTTAAGAGCTTTAAGCTCTTTAGTAAACCAAGCTTGCGTAGGATGATCATAAGTTACTTTACGTTTAGGAATAAACTTCTCAAATAGGCAGTAAATAGTGTGATTGAAATGTGAGACGTTTAGATCGATATCACAACCAAATTCAGGCCAAGTTTAATATTAATTAATTCATAAAAAAGGTGCAAAGCGTTTTTTGATGTGCAGAAAGATTTTAATTTGTCGTTTCCGATTCTCTGGAGGGGGCTAAGCACGCCAGATTAAAAAAAAAATTTTAAATATGAATCCTTCCACTTGCTTTTCAGAAGAGTATGTTGTTGTTGTTGTGATAATGCTTCGCCCTACCTAGTCGTCACTCTCCGTACCTAGCATTGCCACCAAAATCTTGTAATGGGAGTCCTACGAACCTATCGGCTTCAATAGTGTTGGAGCAAAGTGAGATTGCTGTTATAAAAGTCTGCTCTATATCAGTCAGTGGGATATGGGCAGTTCAGTATTTCTACCTCCTTTTTAGATAACTTTTATGAAAAAGTAGGGGTGGTCGAAAAGCGATTTCGCTTATTTTCTTTGGGAGTATTCACCGCAACCATAGTATAAATCTTACCAAATTTTGTTATTCAAGCATAAACGGTTCTGTAGTTATTAACAGTCGAAGTTTGAAAATTTGTTCACTCATGTGTGGGCCGACTGAATAAAGCTGCCAAATTTCATTATTGTAGCTGCTTTTATTATTGAATTATCTCATTTTACACTTTTTCGAAATTTTCAATACAGAAAAAAGGCGCGTGGTTATGGTTCGATTTCGCCCATTTTAAATAGCACCCTACCTTGGCAACTTGTGTGCCAAATTTCACTCAAATATCCAAATTTTTACTCAAGTTATCGTGTCCACGGACGTCCGGACGAGCCTTGATGGATTCCTCTGTTCATTCTAAGAACTTTGATATATGAAACTCTGTATCTTTCTCCATTATTTTGTACCGTTACTAACCACCGTTATATGACCAAAACTATAATACTCTGTGTACTAGTACACGCTGCGTATAACAATGCATGTGTGTCCTTTACAGGCGTTTAAAGTACTTAACCGATTTTTATTAAATTTTCACAGTATATTTTTTGGATTACAGAGAAATAATAGTTATCACAGTTTTATCGCATAAACGTTGCTTCATAATAATTATTCGATGAAGAAAAAAGTTTATTTTTCAAATAAGAGTCAACGTTTATTTTATTTTTTGGGGATAAGAGTTATTTGCCAACGTTTATTATATTTTTTGGAAATAATAGTTATTTGTCAATGTTTATTTTATTTTTTGGGGATAAAAGTTATTTGTCAACGTTTATTATATTTTTTTGAAATAATAATATTTGTCTACGTTTAGTTTTTACGTTGCTTGATAACTGTTATGGATGAGAAATATTTTTTTTCGTTGCCAAAAAAAAATTTTTATTTGAAATAAATTTTTGTATTTGTTTCATTTTAGTATTTAGATGATATGTAGTATACATTTTTTTCTCAGCAACTATTATATCCCAACGTTTATGTTTTCGTTATCTTATAACCGCTGTTAATCCACATTTTACTTTAATTGGCCAGTTAACCGCCAAGCCGATTTTGACGCTCCAACGTATATAGCTCTCCAGTCTTTTTTCATTGTAAATTATTGTCTACTTGGTCTTTCGATCGATAAGAATACCTTCGTGGCATCTTTGTTCATTCGCACAGCATGCCCTAGCCAGCGAAGAAGAAGTGATTCCTCCATAATCTAAGCACTCCGGTTTTAATTCCTTCAGCAATTCCCTCGAAGAAATTCCCTCGCTCCCCTGTTGAAGTTGCGGTAGTGTTCACACACACTACCCCGTCAAAAAGAAGTACTCCATAGAGTATTCAAAACCAAAGAGAGTTAGGGTTAGGTGGTCCTCAAAAGTTCAAATACTCCCTCATCACGCTTTGGTATAGAATACTCCATAGAGTAATCTTTTGGCAGCATTTTGAAAGTACTGTCACGTAGGTGCTCCATAAACTACTCAGAAGCAAACTAAATAGTACTCCGAGATGGATTAGGTGATCCAATCTCCGGACTTCGCCACGGAAATTGGACCACCTTTTTTATATGAATGAGGGTAAGTACTGGAGTACTCTGATACTACATTGTTTTTTAGAGGGTACTCGTTGCATTAGAGTGGCCTTGTTGGCAGCATCCCTTTTTACAGGCATTACAACCTCCTCCACCTCGCCGGTATCATATACTGACACTTATATCCTGACACTTATATCCTCCGGCAGTACAGTTTTTAACCATTAACATAACGTTGCCAGCCAGCAAAGCCTTAAAACTTTCATTCCCTATAATGTGGTAATCTTCATATAAAACATTACACAGAGCTCCCTTAACTTTTTTGTAGCCTTCTAAGCGGCCACGTTATCTGGTGTTGGCAAAGTTAGCCTGAGGCTAACCCCGGAGAAAACGGATCTACTACTCTTCACCAGGAAGTGCAAGCCACCTACCTTCAAACTTCCTAAATAGCCCGCGGTTATTCCTATCTACTAGTACCAGGTATCTGGGACAAAAAATCTATTGGAAATTTAGTTGGAAATCGTGCATCGAGGAGCGGGTGCGAAATGCCTGCTCAGCTTTCTACACCTGAAAATCAATGTTTGATAAAAAATGGGGTCTCAGGCCTATGATGATGCTATGGAGCTGTAGTGTGGTGGGAAACTCTTCTGAAGAACTACCATCTCATCAACCTACAGAAGGTTCAGTGCGCCGCGTGTGTTGATGCCAAAGGGACTTTGCGCACTTTCATTGGATCCTATTTTGAACCTGATTCCAATCGACTTACATATATTGTGTACATCGGTACAAACAGAACTGAGACTCAGGGAGTCTGTGTGCTGGAAGGATACTCAGTTGTATTCTTAACAGGATCTTTTCAGACAGCCAAGCAGCAATAAAGGCAATAGCAGCGCCGCATACCAGTTCGAATGTAGTGCATGCATGAAAGCAGATCTTCGCTGTACTAACCTACCTTCAACTATCCATTACTTGGGTTCGGGATCATGTATCGGCTCATTGGAAGGTAATGAGGAAAAAATCACCCAAGAATTGGGGGTACCCGTAGCAGTATCCAAGGGAAACATTGAAACCTACTATCGGAATGAGGCACAAGTGAATTGGAGGAATACCACTAGTTGTACAATATCAAGATCCACCTGGCCAGACTATAGCCAATGGAGGACGAGGGGTCTGCTAAGCAATCAAGAGCCGACAAACTTAATACAGTCTGCACAGGTCACTGGGTGATAGGCACGCATTCGGAGTAGATTGGAAGTTGCGGAAGTTGAAAGCAAATTGATGTATATTGGAACGATTTTTCGTCATCCCTTGTCAAATTTGGTTTTGAGACAAACCGGTTTCGGCGTTGTGCCATCATCAGTGCCGATTTTCGTTCTGATCTGTTGTGGTCGTTTGTCTTGTATTTATAGTAGGTAGCAGGTAACGTCAGCATGGGTGTCTGTTTGTGTACGTGTGTGCATGTGTTGTGTGTGTACATTCAGAAACGGGGGTGGTTTGCATCGATCGGTTTTTTTGTGGTTGACTGAGGCAGGTAAAAGTTGGTGATTTTTGTTGTTTGACCTTTTTTTCTTGTTTGTTGTTTTTGATCTTTTGCTGTTTTGTGCTTATTTGTCGGTGCGTGTGTGTTTGTTGTACCTGAGTGGTTGCTTTCTTTTTTGTAAACCAATTATAAAGGTTCGAATATTGTGTCGGAAACAGTGTTTGTCTGTTCGTTTATTATTCTACCGTCGAATGTTTTTTGTTTGTAGATTTCCATGTTTTCGAGTACGTTCAGACGTCTGCCTTTTGCTTGTACATGTAGGACCTTGACTGTTTTTTTGATGTTTCCGGGGGGCATTTATTTTCCGCCATGTGATTCGCAAAGTTGGACTCTGGTATGATGGTTGGATTCCGTATCTTTTTGTTGTAATCTCTAATGTGTTCTCTGAACCTCGTTGTTACTTGGTGTCCGGTTTGTCCTATGTAACTGTGCTGGCATTCAGAAGTGAGCTTGTATACACCATGGCTGCTAAATGGATCTTCTGAGTTAGTTTTGGTTCTTAGCTTCCGTCCTAAATTGTGCGATGTTTTGAACGCTGTGTTGATGTTGTATTTTCTAAGGAAATTTGCTAATTTATATGTTGCCCTTCCAGTATATGTCATTGTCGTCCAGGTTTGTGTACTTTCTTCTCCATTGTTTCTTTTTTGTTCTCTAAGGTCTCTCCTGAGTTTATCTACTAGTGCTTTTTTATATCCGTTGTTTGTAGCGATGCTATATATTATTCCAAGCTCTCTTCTATATGCTTCTTGTGTAAGAGGTGTTCTTTCCAATCTTTGTACTAAGTGCCTTAGCGCTGCATCTTTATGTTGTTGTGGGTGGTTCGAGGTATTATGTATTATTCTGTCGGTGGCCGTTGGTTTCCCATATATGTCGTAGTTGAATTTATTGCTAGCTTTATCAATACTTATTGTGAGGTCCAGATAATTGATTCCTCCGTCTTTTTCGGTTTCCATTGTGAATTTTATGTTCCCGTGCTGCTTGTTGAGGTACTCCAGTACTTGCTCTTCGTTGTTGGTAGTTAAAACGCATATGATATCATCCACGTACCTTGCGTAAAATAACACTCCTAATTTGGAATTTAATTCCTGTATATACTCTTTTTCCAGGTTTTGCATAAACGCTTCCATAAGAATAGCCGATGTTGGGTTTCCCATCGCAAGTCCGTTTGTTTGTCTGTATATTTTATTGTTGAATTGAAAATAGTTTTGACGTAGTGTGGTTCTTACCGTGTTCGTGGTTTGCGTACTTTTTACTTTATCTTTTGTTTTACGTAGTATTATAGAGTTTACTATGTTCAATGTCTCTGCTAGTGGTATTGATGTGTATAGATCTTTTATGTCGAAAGATACCAATTTGCTGTCCTTTGTCACTTCAACGGTCATAAGTTTGTTTATTAGTTCATATGTATTAGTTATGGTGTGTTCGTTGTTAAGTTCCAGTGTGTCCTTCAATACTGTTTTTAAATATTTAGATAGCTTATAGCATGGTGCCGATTTAAAATTAATGATTGGTCTCATTGGATTGCCTGGCTTGTGGATTTTTGGTAGCGCAATCAGTGGTGGAGTTGACGGGTTCATTTGGACTAATGTATATGCCGAGTTTGTATCTATTATATTTGTTGCAGTTTTTATAGCCACTTTGATTTCTTTCTGGTATTCATCCGTGGGGTTCACTCTTATTCTACGACATTCCATATCCTCGATGAGTTTTTCGGTTTTTGATATATACTCATCTTTTTCAATTAGCACAGTTGTGTTGCCTTTGTCCGCCTTCGTTGCGACAATGTTGTTTATCCTGAGTTTATGTTGTAGGTTCTTGACTGTTTTTTGCTCCGTGTTTCTCTTCTGTCCTTCCTTTCTTGTTCCTCAACTAGTATTAATGATATTGCGACCTCTGTGTCTACGATCGCCTGTTCCGTTTTTCTTTTTTCGTTTTGGTCTATAATATTGTGTTTCAGTCCCTTTTTAAGAATTTGTTCTTCCGCCGCGGTGATGGGCACTGTCGTTAGGTTTACAAGCCTGGCATGGAAATGGTGCGGTTGTTGGTTGTTGTCCCGTTCGCGACGTCCTGTCAGCTTACCTAGTTTCCGGTTCAGCGTCCTGTATTTCTGTTGTAGTTCAGGTTCGACCTCAGTCCTTATGCGCTCGAAGCATTCCATTAACGTATCGGTAGGTAATTGCTCCGCCAACCTTAAATGGATGGATAGAATTTCGGCATTTATTCCATCTTTCTTGGCGTACTGGTTTTTCAACTCATATCTTAGCAAGTCTCTTTCCGCCCTCCTAATTGTCCTCATGCTTGTACTGGTGTTTGTTTTCATTGTTATTTTTGCAAATTTTGGTGTCACATTCAATTCTATGCATTGTTTGTTAAACCAAATGTTTGCCTTCGTTGTATGCAATTTTGTAAGGAAATAGCTATCGAAGCGACCGTTGAGCATATTCTGTGTAAATACAGATATCCGTACTATATCAGTAGGTTTCGACGAGTTTTTATAGCATCAAAACGGCTTCTAAAAGCTACTTGGGCGAGGTGGGACGCAGCCATTTTACCTACCAATCTACCTATATATATAAAAAAAAATATATACATACGTATATACATATATATATTTATTATCTAGAAACTATTCTGAAACAAATACAAACATTTATTTCAAATAAAATTTTTTTTGGGCAACGAAAAAAAGTATTTCTCATCCATAACAGTTATCAAGCAACGTAAAAAATAAACGTTGACAAATAACTATTATTTCAAAAAAATTAAATAAACGTTGACAAATAACTCTTATCGCCAAAAAATAAAATAAACGTTGACAAATAGCTGTTATCCCCAAAACTGTTATAACTCTTATTTTAAAAACAAATATTTTATTTCTTCATTGAATAACTATTATGAATCAACGTTTTGAATAAATTTTAATATTTGAGCAACGTTTTCGATACAGAAATTTCAAATGGCAGTTATTTTTGTCTCTGGTTACAGCATAAACTATATAGTTTTCGATAAGTGGGCGGTGACACGCCCCAGGCTATATAAAACTTCAGTTCGTTATAACTCTGAACGTATTAGGTCTAAATGATTGATATTTGGATATATGTGTCCTTTAGTTAAGATTTACATAATTTTGCAAAAGTGAGCGATGCCGCGCCCACGTTTTTTGTGTTTTGTTTGTTCTTCATTAATATCTTAAGTTTAGATTCGATCTCTATGAAACTTTCACAATAGGTGCAGAAGTTCGGTGGGTGCGACATATGCCATGAACTAAATAACAAGATCTCGCATTAAAATAGCAAATTTCTGGCTGCTATGTCACGCTTTTGAAAACATGTCTGCTTGGTTTTAAATGTCTGAAATGTAATAAGGGAGTAAAAAAGAAAACAAATACACAAATATTTTGATTGGTTGCGAGTTAACCCTACCTACCATACGCGGATAAGAAGTGGATAAAATATAGGTCACGCTATTCACAAATGAAGATAAAAAAGTGGATAGTTTTGTGTGGGCGGCGTGAAGATATTATCAACTTTCCCCTTGTACATCTCGTGAACGTGTGACTTTGCGTCCCCCTCGCACTCATTCAAAATCCCCGTAAGAAAAAACATATCTGTACCACCCCGTAAACGCAATGAATTTCTAATAACCTTATTTTTATTAAAAAATAAACCAAGAGAAAACACAAACAACCAAATAAAAACAAAGTTAAATAAAGTAAAATGCATTACAACGGAATTAAAATAACAACTTTGGCTGCCGCCTTCTCCTAATGCCATGCTCAACACTCCTAATTTCTTCGAGGCTGGATAAGCGTGACTAATTGCGAACTTCTGCCCCTAATGCCCAATATCACTCCCCCTCTATCAGCTTGCATATGAGTCAGGGCCATCAACTCCAATCCAATACTTGCGTTGGCCCGTGGCACGTTCTGGTACGCCGTAAATCTCCCTAGCCTTCCACGCGAACAGCCCAGCCACAGCAGCACCCCTTCAGACTTCGTTATATCTTGCTGATGATGATGAGGCTGACTCACGCGTCCTTGACGTCTACACCGCCATCAGACTAATCTTAAAGGCCACGAAGGTAACAGAATTTATTTAGATGTTGTACCCACCTCCGAAATTGCCACCATCGTTTCTACCTGTGGAAACATGGACTTTATTAGTATTATGATTGAAATGGATTAAGTTGAAGCTAAACAATTTTTCAATTTTGATTTTGACAAATCAATTTAATTTATGGAAACAGTGGTTTAATTCCCCTTTTTATTGATTTTGTTTTCAATTATTAAAATTTTTTTATTTCATTCACACTCATAGGAGTAGCAATAGTGAGAAATCAGAATGATTTGGTATTGGTATGGAGGAGAAAAAACTAGAGATGGTGCAGGAGTTCGATAAGAAATTGACAAAAAGTGGGTAGCCATGGTTGGTATGGAATTTTTTTTTATTGCACATACATATATATATATATATGTTTATAAAAAAATTATGTAACAACTTCTTTTTTTTTATTGCGGACGCAGGAATATAAACGCTTTAATGAGTTGAAAGCGCTAATATTACATACATACTCGTACATCGGAGATCGTTGCCCACTTGGTCTTTCCAACTGAGTGGGTGCCTCCCTCTTCACCTGCTTCCAAAGGCGGGTTCCGACAAGAATACCTTCCGGGCCACGGCATCTTCTTCCATTCGCATTACATGGACAAGCTAACGTAGCCGCTGGGTTTAAATTCGTTAGACAATGTCGATGTCTACGAAGAGTTCATACAACCCTTCATTTATCATCTTGGGTGGAAACCGTCGGCATCGCTATTGGGACCATAAATCCTTCGAAGAACCTTTTCCTCAAATACTCCAAGGGCCGACTCACCTGCGGCTGTCATCGTCCATGCTTCTGCTCCATATTGCAGGACGGGTATTATGAGCGACCGAGAGAGAACTTTGCTTCTCAATTGCCTACTTAGTCCAAAGTAACATTTTTTGGCAAGGGTAATTCTTCGCTGGATTTCGTAGCTGACATTATTGTTGGTGCTAATGCTGGTTCCTAGGTAAACGAAGTCCTTTACTATTTCAAACTTATGGCTGGCAAAAGTGGCGTTTGTGCCAAGGCGCGAATGCGCTGAATCTTTGCATGATGACAGACGGTACTTCGTTTTGGCCTCGTTCACCTCCAAAGACACTTTTTTTGCTTCTTTCTCCAATTTGCAGTAGCCAGAACTTACGGCGCGGTTATTTGAGCCAATGATGTCAATGTCATCGGTATACGCCAGCAATTGCACACTTTTGTAATAGATGGTTCCTGATCGATGTAGTTCTGCACCTTGTATTATTTTCTCCAGTGTAGTATTACATAAATACTCCAGCGTTTACAGACATTTGTTATGCACATGTAAATAACGACCCCACACAAAGCCAAAATATTGTGACCCATTTAAATGCCGTTAAACCCCAGCTGGAGTTTAACATCTAATAAACACACCGCCACATGGCGAAGATCTTGTTACATTTATTATTGTGAGTCAAACTCATTGCCCTGCCGTCACGCTGACAAACTGATCGATAGCAGTGTGACTGACGAAATTGCTAGGAAGCACATATAGCATATTATGTACACGTAAATAGTTTGTAAGTATTGTAGTTTATACACATAAGTAGTTTGTAAGTATTGGTGTAAATTAGCGTAAGAATTTTCCTATAAAAATAAAGCAATAGTCAATAAAGAATCAATTCTATTCACACGCTACTCATCAGCGTTTCAATACATTTTCCACTTATTACATCCTGCCAGGAGGGGTTAGAAGTAACAAAAATTTGCTAAATCAGCAAAACGCTGCAATAACCAAACAAAGTAAATTTGTTTAAAGATAAAGAGATAGTTTTAGCTCTCAGCGTCCAATTTCAACAAATAAGCTGCCAACACTGCGTTCAATAAAGGATGGTCCTGAAGCTAATAAATTTAACAAATATGCTACCAACAATAAACATTCCATAGAAGAAGCCATGTAACTGGTGAAGTAACCAAAAAGGAGGAAAATTCAGATCATAACGAAGACAGCACTTTATGCAGATACTTACCTCGATATACGGCTGATGCATAAACGGGTGGAATATCTAATAATTTGATAACAAGACAGTGGTGATTGGCAACAAGATATTGATGACTGGCAGCAAGACTGGCGGCGACTAATCGTAAATTTAAGAAAAATTTAGAATAATTTGAGCACGCCTCACGGCCGCTAAGCCAGGAGCAAAATTTGAAGTTCACTTCACTTAGAAGAGATGAGCTGGATAGTGAACCATTTAGCAATTTAATCATAAAAATAATTCCAAGCATTTCCCTCCGACTAGAAAGTGTGTGCAGATTAATGAGTTTTAAACGATTCGTATAGGGTGGCAAATTGTACAAGGGATCCCAATGAAAATCTCTTAAGGCAAATAGTAAAAATTGTTTTTGAACTGATTCAAGGTGATCTACATGAACCTGGTAAAGCGGGTTCCAAATTATAGAACCATATTCAAGTATCGGTCTGACTAATGTAGTGAAGAGGGCTTTAGTTACATAAGGGTCGCTAAATTCTTTAGACCATCGTTTAACGAATGCTAGGACACCTCTAGCCTTATTGACTGTTGTGTTAATATGGCGGTTGAATCTTAGTTTATAGTCAATAGTAACCCCCAGGTCAACAAAATCATACACTTGCTCAAGACTATAATTTTTAATTGTATAGGAAGCCGGCTGAGAAATTCCACGCGAAAAACTCATGTGTTTACATTTTTTAAGGTTAAGTGGCATATAATTTAAATCGCACTAAGTAACAAGTGTATCTAGATCTGATTGTAGCTTATTTCTATCTTCAAATGACGCGAATGACATGAAAAGCTTTACGTCGTAAACATACATCATTTTTGAAAATTTTATTATTGTAGAAATATCATTTATAAACAACAAGAACAGAATCGGGCCAAGATGGCTTCCTTGAGGAACCCCCGGAGAGACATAGATGACATCGGATACTAAATTTTTAAACACTACTCTTTGTGTCCTGTCACTAAGGTAAGAAGAGATCCAGCGATTAAGACTCGGCTGGAAGCCCAACTGATCGAGTTTATGAATAAGTAATGAGTGACACACTTCGTCAAAAGCTTTGCTGAAATCCGTATAAATAACCTCGGTGTGCAGATTTTTTCTAAAGCCATTTGAGACATGACTGGTAAACTCAAGTAAATTCGTAACTGTGGACTTTCCCTTACTCAACCCGTGTTGGCAGTCAACTGTCAAAGTAGAGATCGGACCCGTAAGTTGATTTGTAACAATAGCTTCAAACAATTTTGGGATGGCAGAAAGCTCTGCTATGCCACGATAGTTCTGTATAGAAGACCTTCTCCCGCTTTTATGCAGTGGTAGAAGAAACGATTCTTTCCACGCAGTTGGAAAAACACCACACTTTAGTGATAGATTGAACAAATGGGTAAGGGGTTGGTAAATATGGTTCGCACACTTTTTCAAGAAACATGTAGGAATCCTATCAGGACCATATTTAAAAGATCCTTTTAAGGTAAATTAGAACATTTTTGGCGCATATAATTGGTGAATTAATTGAATTTGTATCGTGTAGCTTATAAGGATAGTTTTGGAAGTTTGAATTGGTGACAGCAGAATAGTTAGAAGTGAAAAATTGAGCAAAAAAATTTGCGATATATTGATTATCGCTAGATATAATGTCTTGATATTTCATGGCTGAGGGAAACCCTGATACTTTACGTTTAGAAAACCATAAAATGACTTTGGATTGAGAATAATGTCTCTTTTGGTTTTAGAGATATAAGCTTTATAGCACTTTTTATTTAAATCTATGTACTTCTGACGTAGAATGGAATACAGTAAGTAATGTTTATTTAATCCGGATTTCTTATATAAATTAAATGATCGCGTTTTCCTATTTTTAAGAGCCTTAAGCTCTTTAGTAAACCAAGCTTGCGTAGGATGATCGTAAGTTAATTTACGTTTAGGAATAAACTTCTCAAATAGACAGTAAATTGAAATGTGAGACGTTTAGATCGATATCACAACCAAATTCAGGCCAAGTTAATTTAGACAGTTCTTTATTTAATTTCTTGTAGTTTGCTTTGGAAAAGTTAAAATCAAAGCTACTACATGGGTAGCATTGAGTGCTTGTCCATTACTTATGGTTTCGTAGACTATTTCCATAGAAGGATGGTAAAGGTCTTCTGGTAAAACCAACGGATCACAACGATTTACAGAAAATTGGTTTATATTATTATCTCTCTATCTCTATGGCGCGATATACAACAGGTATATCATCATAAACCTCCTAAGAGATTTTTGCGCCAAGCTTCTCTTCCAATTTGTGGTGTGCCGATTTGAATTTTCCCTACAAATTGGTGGGACCTACAGTTTTTTGCCGACTCCGAACGGCATCTACAAAGGAGACGAATTTTAGCTGAGAAGCCTGTCATGGCAGAAATACACTCGGAGAGTTTGCCAAACCACTGCCGAGGGGCGACCCCGTTTTGAAAAACTTTTTTCAAATCACTTTTGATGTTACCTGTACCAGGGCTCGAACCATGGACCTTCGGTGTGGTAGGCCGGCAACACTACCTTCACACCACGGCGGCCGCCTTTATATCATTAACATACAATAAATCTAAGACTTTCCCAAACTTGTTAACGGTAACATTTATTTGAATAAGGCAAAGATCAGAAATTCCATCTAAAAAGTCATTGTACCCCAGTTTGCACGGATTTGGAATAATGTTACCATCAGATATGTTTCACGATATATGAGGTAAATTAAAATCACCCAAAACAATAATTGAATCTGAAGCTTTAGTCATAAAGTTAACCGTTTTGAGCAGAGAGACATGTTGCATGTAGACTGAAAAATCTGATGCTGGAGGGATGTAGCAAACATATAAGTACATAGAGACGTTGTCTGGTTGAAGGCGGATGCATTTGAACTCAATGAAATCGATGTTAGGAATATTAACCTCTTCTGAAGGGATGGAGGAATGAACGGCAAGTAGAACACCACCCCCGACTCTGTTCAAGCGATCATTTCTATATACTTGATATTCATTACATAAAAACTCTGAATTGAAAACATGAGGTTTTAGCCAAGTTTCGGTAAAAGCAATTACGTTATATTTACAATGAAAAGATTTCAAAAAGAGATCAGTTAATTTGGTATTTAAACCTCTGACATTTTGATAAAAGATATTCACGGATTTAGTGCTCAGTTTTTTGACTCAACGTTAGTACGAGACATTTTTGCTACATTTTGAACATTCCTATTCGGTCTGTATTCAAACTCCCGCACAAGAGCCCCGGGAGGCCAAAAAGAGCTGTCCAAAAGAGTATCGAAACTTTTAGGCTACTTAACCTAACAACAAATACGATCGATAGGCTAAAATTTAAAGAAAAAATGAAAGTGTTAAGAAACAAAAAATTATAAAAAAAAATGTTTTTTCAATAAGAAATATTTTTTTATATAAACAAATTGAGTAAATTGGAATGTAAATAAAGTAAAAATATTATTAAATCCAAAAATCTTTTTATCCTAAAAATGGCATGGTGGAAAATTGCACTCAATGGTATATTAATAGGAATTATCCTGCAAAGTAGGTAAAGAAAAGTCAGCGGAGAGAAGTTATGAAAATAAACTAGTTAAATACGAACCACATCCTATTATAGAAAACAAGGAAGAACTTTCTGATAAATGGTTGACTGGTTTTGCATGCGTAGCTACATGTTTAATTGTTGCAATTGCAATTCTAATAAAAAACTATGCTAAAAATAAATTGAGACAATTAAACAATGTGCAACAACGCATATGACCTAATACCAAGAAATGAATCAATGGAAAGAAATCCACGAAATATTATATGAAGAAAAAGGAAAAGCTATTAAGTCGTACAAATGCATAAATAAGATTACTCCTATTACAACAGAAACCATAGTAAAGCATTTGAACATAACTCTAGAAGCTCTAAATTACATAGAACAAGTGATTAAATCGGTGAATAACACACTTACCGAAGAACACCAAGGAGAAGCTTACCAATTTTTCTCCGCCGTACGTAATAAACTAGTATCTTCTTTAGCTAGATACAATATAGAATTCAACGTACCAACCACAGTAGAGGAAAAACTTCAAATAGATTACTGTTGTCAGAACGCGCCCAGAGCCCGACTCCAGCACATTCCTCGAGGCAGATCCCATCAGTAGAAGAAAGCAAACCAAATTTACAACCAATAGATAGCCCAACCATAAACGTCACAATAATGCAAACGGTAGTTGAATTTATTAAAACTGCTTCATCAGTGCTACCAGAGTTTGATGGTAAACCGAAAAACCTACATAGTTTCCTAGATGTCCTTGATATACTCGATCCAATCAAGGATGAGCACGAAGCTTTAGCGATCACAATGATAAAAA
The DNA here is from genome assembly GCA_949987695.1 of Merzomyia westermanni. Lineage (NCBI taxonomy): Eukaryota > Metazoa > Arthropoda > Insecta > Diptera > Tephritidae > Merzomyia > Merzomyia westermanni. Next base: position 99,231,979 of record OX465288.1, on the reverse strand, counting down.
CCAAGCTAAAAGGCACGGCAAGAAATTCTATTAGTAATGAAAGTACAGTAGAACAGATAAACACTAAATTGAAAACCGCAATAAAGGGTGAATCAGTAGAAGTTTTAACTGATTAACTCCTGAACATCCAGCAACGTGCTAACGAATACACAGCAGAAATAGAAAAAATTACTAGGTCATTAGAAGGAGCGTATATCTCGGATGGACTCAGCCCAGACTTAGCTACGAGATATTCAACACAAGCAGCAGTCAAAGCTATGTGTAAAAACTGCTCCAATGACAAGGTCAAAATGATCAAGGAAGCGGGAACGTTCACAACAATGAACGATGCAATCTCCAAATTTACCAACAGCTGTACCGAAATAACCAAAGAGGATGACAAGCCCGAAACGGCAATAGACCTTACAATCAGACCCGCAACGTGCGCAGCTGCACCCAGACGGAAAACCGGGAAGCTCCACTTCAAGATTAATAGAGAGAAAAATATGCGTAATAAATCTACATCTAAACAGCTATATATCTACAAGGACATCATTAAATATTTCGATTTAAAATTTCTCAATCGGTACAGGAGCAGACATATCCATTATTAAAAAGCATCAAATTAGTAATAATCACAAAATAAATACAGAGCAAGTTACAGATTTAAAAGGCATTGGTCAGGGAATAACCATCACATTACGCACAATTAAAGCAGATTTAAAAGGCCTTCTAATTTACCATAAATTTCATGTCGTAGAAGACGACTTTCCAATCCCATGTGATGGAATAACAGGACTAGATTTCATAAAGATGTACAATTGCATTTTAGACTATGGATAATTAATCCATATGATTATCCCCAAACAATAACAATGCATCTAACAAATTGTCTGTCTACCAACACAACTACGATCCCTGCTAGGTCCGAAGTCATTAGACAAATTAAAGTAAACACCAATAACAAAAACATCTTCATACCGCACCAACAATTATCTGAAGGCATTGTCATAGCAAACACAATTACAAATAAGGATCAGAATTTCGTTAGAATTATCAACACAACACATAAAATCACAACTATTCAAAATTACAAGACTAATACTGAAAATCTAGACGACTACACACTAATTGAAACAACCACACACAATAAAAACTGCAACGATACAGAAAAATTAATAAGATTAACCAAAAACTTTCCAAAATTTGTCAACCCTCAGCTAACAACATTATGCACAGAATTCATAGACATATTTGCACTAAAAACAGAACCAATCTCCTCCAATAATTTTTACAAACAAAAATTGTACATGAAGGATGACACTCCCGTTTACATAAAAAATTATAGATTGCCTCAAACGCAAAAAGGAGAAATAAGCAAACAGGTAAATAAGTTAATCGAAGATGACATAATAGAACCCTCCATATCAGAATATAATAGCCCAATCTTACTAGTCCCTAAAAAAGCACTCTCAGGGAAAACAGAAAAAAGATGGAGATTAGTGGTTGACTAAAGACAAGTAAATAAAAAATTAGCAGCAGACAAATTCCCACTTCCAAGAATGGACGATATTTTAAATCAACTTGGAAGAACAAAATATTTTTCATGCCTGGACCTTATGTCAGGTGTTCATAAAATCGAATTACACCCCGATTGCAGGGATATAACCTCATTCACAGCCGAAAATGGCACATATAGATTCAAAAGACTACCCTACGGATTAAAAGTATCACCGAATTTATTCCATTATAGCATTCCCAGGCCTCAAACCATCTCAGGCATTTCTCTACATGGATGATTTAGTCGTATTAGGTTGTTCTGAAAACCATATGCTAAAAAACTTAAGAGACGTGCTCTCCACTTGTAGAAAATACAACCTAAAATGACATCCAGATGTCTATTTTTCAGCCAAGAAGTAATATATTTAGGACATAAATGTACAAACAAGGGACTGTTACCCGACCCAAGCAAATTCGAAACGGTCCAAAATTACCCAACAAAAAAAACAGCCGATGAAGTTAAGAGATTCGTAGCTTTCTGCAACTATTAATGAAGATTTGTACCGAATTTTTCAGAACATTCAAGAAAATTAACTAGGCTTTGCAAAAAGAATGTTTCCTTCGAATGGACAGAAGAATGCCAAAAAGCTTTTGTATACTTAAAGGAAGCATTAATTAGTCCAAAACTTTTGCAATACCCAGATTTCGATAAAGAATTCTGCATAACAACAGACGCTAGTGGGCACGCTGGTGGGGCAGTCCTTAGCCAAGAACATGACGGCAAACAGTTACCTATTGCTTACGCTTCTAGGTCATTCACAAAAGGTGAAATCAGCCGGTGAAATTAGCCGGAAAGGAAAATCATATCGCGGACGCTTTATCCCGCATAACAATTACAAACTTAGAAGATATGTCAGTGGAAGCAAGTAAAATATTAAAAATATTAAAAATAACAACAAGATCAGCAGCAAAACATACCAGCAGTAATGTTGAAAATAAAGAAAGGCACAAAGAGAACCCCAAAATATACGAAGCGCTAAATAAATTTGAAGTAAAAAGACATGTCGAGCTCGTTTTCAATCCTCCGAAATTATATTTCAAAAAAGGAAAGAAAATTTGTAGCAATTTGGATACAAGCAACCTAATTGTTGAGGATAATATTGACTTAGGACAACTCTTTACCAGGCTTGAAAGAGAAGCCGGCACTTTAGGACTTGTACAAATACAGTTGTCCCTAGGGGACAAATTGTTTAAAAGGAGTTATACTGCAGTAGGCAAATTTATAGAAATGGGTAACAAAGTTCTCAAAAATCTAACAATCGCTCTAACCCCAGAGGTTGTACATGTGACAAATCCCGGGAAAATTAAAGAAATTCTGCACAAATATTATGCCGATCCAGAAATAAATCGCAAACCAAATGACAATAACGGAGACACCCTCGAAGGCATGTAATATGTGGAAAATGTATGATGAATAGCGTGTAAATAGAATTGATTCTTTATTGATAATTGATTTCTTTTTATAGGAAAGTTCTTACAATAATTTACATGTAAATAACGACCGCACACAAAGCCAAAATATTGTGACCCATTTAAATGCCGTTAAACCCCAGCGGGAGTTTAACATCTAATAAACACACCGCCACATGGCGAAGATCTTGTGACATTTATTATTGTGAGTCAAACTCATTGCCCTAGCCGTCATGCTGACAAACTGATCGATAGCGTCAGTTCGTCAGTGTGACTGACGAAATAGCTAGGAAGCACATATGCTGATATAGCATATTATGTACACGTAAATAGTTTGTAAATATGGTAGTTTTTACACATAAGTAGTTTGTAAGTATTGGTGTATTTTCTATCTCTATGGCGCGATATACAACAGGTATATCATCATAAACCTCCTAAGAGATTTTTGCGCCAAGCTTCTCTTCCAATTTGTGGTGTGCCGATTTGAATTTTCCCTACAAATTGGTGGGACCTACAGTTTTTTGCCGACTCCGAACGGCATCTACAAAGGAGACGAATTTTTGCTGAGAAGCCTGTCATGGCAGAAATACACTCGGAGAGTTTGCCAAACCACTGCCGAGGGGCGACCCCGTTTTGAAAAACTTTTTTCAAATCACTTTTGATGTTACCTGTACCAGGGCTCGAACCATGGACCTTCGTTGTGGTAGGCCGGCAACACTACCTTCACACCACGGCGGCCGCCCATTGGTGTATTTTAGTGTAAGAATTTTCCTATAAAAAGAAAGCAATTGTCAATAAAGAATCAATTCTATTCACACGCTACTCATCAGCGTTTCAATTTATTACACCAGCATCAAATTAAAGAAATCGCACGAAACACTTAATATTTTTTTTCTATTTTTTCAAATGAAACTTGAAAATAACCACGAAACGAATAAATGTTTACGAAATTTAAATTGAAATCTTCAAAAAAGCGTTAATGAAAGTGTGAAGAGAAAAGTCAGTTGAAAACACAATGAAAGCTTCAAAACCGTGACGTCATTTCATAGAAACTTTTTCTCAAATAAAATTACAAATACACGGATGCCGGAATGCGGTATCTTCAGTAATTGGATCATGACATAGGCTGTATATATTTTTTGGAAAAGTGGGCGGTACTACGCCACTCTGTTATATAAAATTTCAAATCGCCATAACTCCGACTGTATCTGGTCTAAATTAATGATATTTGGATATATGTGTCCTTTAGTCAAGATTTACATAATTTTGGAAAAGTTGGCTCCACGCCCACATTTTTTGTGTTTTGTTTGTGCTTCATTAATGTCCAAAGTTTGGCGTCTATCTTCATGAAACTTTCACGATAAGCTTAGAAGTTCGGTGGGTATGACATAGGCTATACATTTTTGGGAAAAGTTGCCATTGCCACGCCCCCAGGCTATATAAAATTTCAATTAGTCATAAATCTGAACGTATTTGGTCTAAATTAATGATCCTTGGATATATGTGTCCTTTAGCCAAGTTTTACATAATTTTGGAAAAGTGAGGGGTGTCACGCTCACACATTTTTGTGTGCTGTTTGTCCTTCATTCATGTACAAATTTTATTGTTGATCTCAATGAAGCATTTACAGTAGGTTCAGGAGTTCGCTGTGGACGACACAGGCCATATATAGATTTTGGAAAATCCCCAGGCTATCAAAAGTAGCAATTCCGCATAGCTAGAAATTTTTTTTTTTCAAGTTAATGATATTTTATATATAGATAAGTGTCTTTATATAAAAAAAAACTTGCAAACAGAAAGCGGTACCAGGATTAAATAAAAGTAATTCGCTCTATCTTCGAAACTATGTACATATCAGTACCCGCAGAAGAAATGGGAGAATAAGAGTAGTAGGAATAGAAATTTGAGATACAGAGGTGTTGTTAGAGGAAAATGAAGAGGGTAAAGAAGAGTAACGGTATATGGGGTGTAGAAAGAAAAAGGAAGATATAAGGATAAATGTAGAAGAAGCGCCAAGTGGGGAGTTAAAAGAGTACAATTTGTTAAATGTAGGCAAGTCAAATTTTGGCAGGACAACGTCTGCCGGGTCTGCTAGTTACACTTAAAAGAAATTACGTGATCATTGGCAGTAAATGTCAATTATACAACTTGATGTCCTTGTGCTTATTGTGCATATTTGTTTATTTATGCATATGTTTGCAAAATGTAGTTCACTTTCATTTATTGTTTTTAACTTATTATTACTTATTGTTTATAATGCCTACGTTTACAAAATGCATTCACGTATTGGCGTTCCTTAAGTCCCAATAAGCAAAATAAGTTTACTGTAAGCTTACGATTAACTTACTTTAGCAAGCTTTTCGTTTGGAAAACGTTTACTATAATCATTGATAAACATTTGGAAGAGATTTTCGAATCAACGAAATACAATTTTTTACTAACGTTTTATTCAACGTAGAGTAAGGGTTTGCTGAAAACTGATTGGTAAAACTCCAATTTAGGAAATGACGATGAAAACGGGTGAGTAGCCTAATGGATATGTACTACACCTTTTGCTCAGAGGGTTGCTGGTTCGAATCCCGACGATTTTCTCAACTTTTTTTATTAAATAAATAAAATTGTTCTAAAATATGTTTTATAGTTATTTCAGTTTCATTTATTACTTTGTTTTACAATTCAAGTATAATAAAAAAAAAAATATTCGTCGCGACATATTTTACCAATTTGTGGCGTGCTGCTTCAAATTTTTTATACAAATTGGCGGGAGACTGTCCGTACAGGTGAATTTTCTCTAAAAAGCCTTCAATGGCAGAAATACCCTCGGACCACGTTTTGAAAAACCTTTTTTAAACCACTTTTGATGTTACCTGTCCCATGACTCGAACTTGGGCCTTTCGGTATAGTAGGCAACACTACCGCTACTCCACGCCGGCCATATACATACATATAAATCAAATAGGTAAACTATTTAGCATTACTTTTGAAAACTGTTCACCTCGCTTCACTTCAAGTTAATTCCCTAAAGCTACCACACAGTTATGAAAACATATTTAAACCTTTGTGAAGTTTTTTAAGTTACAAACTCGTTTTGAAAACATTGATCTCAATGTTTGGAAAATATTGTTTGATAAACTAGCTTATTCATTCTTTATTGGGAAAAAATGCCCTTTATTAAAAAAAAAAAAGCTTGATGAATGATAAAATCTAAATATTTCAAATATCAAAAATAAAACTAGCAGCTACTAAGAGAATAATAATGAGCCACACACATTTTCCCCCTATAGTTACATGCATAGGTAAACTTTATTACACATTTTTATTTTGTAATTGAACATTAACAACACGTGACCCATTTTCTTTTGCAGTTTTATGTCTACATTATTTGTAAATAATGGAACAGATGCATTATTGATTCATTGACGACAATTAAGAGGAATAAAAGTCAACCCTTAATTTGAATTGGTGTAAGGTGATTGCATGTAACCGTTTCTGTTTTAAGCGGGAAACCAAATTTAACATCGTACCTGGGTCAGAATTGGCGAAACCGCACAGAAAAAAAACGCTGAATTTTTACGAATCTATTGTAAATCGGTAGCCATATGACGTTAACAAAATTTTCCATACTTAATTTTTTCGTACTTTGATTGAAACGTTTTTTTTTTTCGAACTAAAGTTTTGGTAAGATTTTAATAACTCCGCAACCGTTTTTATTGATTTAAAAAGCATTTTGAAGTAAAATACATGAGCTATTATAATTTCATACCATAATCAACTGCATCCTCTATATTTTATTTAGTAAATAAAAAAAAAATAATTACTTTCTCCGCCTCAGAAAAATACAAATAAAATCTGATAGAGAGCTGCAAAAATATCTAACTTATTCCGTTTTGAATTTTTTGGGAACGGCATCATTAAAAAAGTTGTAGTAAAGTAAGGGCAGGAATACTGCGTGTAATTGACAAAAGCATACGAAATAAAACACCTAGGGCCGGTTTCACCAACGCGACTAAGACTACAACTAAGTCGTGACTTAAGTTTGCAAAGATTCGAGACTAAATTAATTTTGGGTTTCACCAACTGAGCGACTTAAATAATTTTGAACACAACAACCCGATCAGCTGTTTTATGCATAGTAGTATTTTTTCAAACCAGACAACTCTACGCATCCCAATACCCCAGTGCGAAATGAGCATGTATCGCCATACACGAAGGAAAGTATTGATCTTACACCCATTTCTCTTTAGTTTGAAGGTACTAAATTTAGCGCTTAAATAAAAACGATAGTTTCGTAATGGTTGCATGCTAGAAAACAAGAGTTCACATGCATCTTCGCATACACCGTTAAAGTCATGCTTGACGAATTTTCCGGCTGGGACATTGTACAAAACAAATTAGGAGCATTACTGACATTTAGGTTTTGAACGACAGCAACACTGACTTAGTCGAGAATAAGTCAGCTGGCAGGCTGACTAAGTTGTGACTTAGTTAAGTTAGATGGTGAAACTGAAAAAGTGAAAAACGCGACTCAACTTAGTTAAGTCGAGCTGGTGAAACCGGCCCCTAGTATTCTGTCAGCAAACTGAGGTATTATGATTGAAGGTATAAGTTACATGCGTGATGTTATCTGATCACTTTGCTATAACTATGTAATTGCTGATAAATGGTGTCTTTTTGTATCAGTACCTGTTAGGGAGTCAAAAGTGTATCAAGTGGGAAGTTCAAGAAATGTAAACTAGAAAAAAAAATGCCATTGGTAGTATCATGTTCTAACTGATATATTGAGCTATAACTATTTTCTATTCCTGGAAGACAATCCGATCTCAGACCACAGATTAATCTATCTTGACATAGATATGAATCAGAAATTTACGAAAGAAAGTAATGTAAGTCTGCTCGAAGTATTTGACTACAGTGCCTTCGAAAACAATGGTGTAATAGAAAACATTGTACAAAGTTCTTTCTTTAGTGATTTCCACGTCTCGCTAACGAATGAGATAAAGAAATTCACAAAAAAGATAAAAAAAAACTAGAGAGAATTACAGGAATTCATGGATGAATCCTGAACTTGCCAAAATGATAATAGAAAAAAAAAGATTAAACTAAAGAGGTACAACGCATTGAAAACGAGAGTTCGAAATATGACTAATTACACTGGTCTACAGCCAAAAACTACAAGAGATGCGAATATGAATTTCGTATGTAAAACCACCCCCTGGTTCCGCAAAATCGAGGTCATTTTTGATTCTATGGTACCGTTTTTGAAAAAAAACGGCTCCACTTAATCATGTATATCTCAAGAAAAAATTGAGCAATTCCAAAACGGTTTGGAAAATTTAAAATCTAATAAATGCATAGAAAACTTTTCGCTAGGCCCTGTAGGTTCCAAAATAATGAACAATCAATACGGATTTTTAAATTTTTTTTTGTAAAAATATAAAAAAAATTGTACTTTGCGAGGAAGGATATCGAAAACTTTTTTTTTTTCGTAAGCTCGGTTTTATTAAAAAAAATAAGATTCCATCCAATAAAATTGATGGACTAATACAAAAGTTGTAAGCATTCAAATAAATATAGCCATATAATACTTAAGTACCCAACAAATATTAGCATATGTACATGTGAGACGATAACAATATATGTGAGTCTTGTCTTAAATCTATGATCTTATTTTATACTTGAAAAAGTTATTTGTTTTATTTAAACGCTTGTTTAGATTAACAGTAGTCACCCATCATTGCGACATCCCAGAATCCTTGATACCGACTTTCAATTAACTTCATTTGCTGATGAAACCGTTCGCCATGCTCGTCACTTTCGTCACCAAGATTTTTTTTTGGAAAAAATTTAAATGGGTGTGCAGAGAATGTATTTTTAGACATATTTACTCCTGAGAAGAAAATAAATAAGTAAATTAGATAAATAAGTGACACATTTGTGTGTAATTTTCTTAGGCTGGATTCATCGTTCAGTTCCGAAAAAATTTTTTGTTTATATTTTACAGAATGTGAAGAGAACGAGCAAAATGTAAACAAAAAATTAGTTCTTAACTGAACGATGAATTCAGCTTTAGGGCCGTTTTCTCATGTAAACCTTAAAATAAAAAGTAAATTTTCTAGAAAATCTTAAACCCATCTCATTTTGTATTGTTGGTGACCTCAATGGCCGTGTAGGCTCGTCCCAAGTAGTGGGAAAGGAAGCCTTATCTGAAATGCCTCATGTTCGTGATTCACGAGTGTCCAAAGACTTTGGTGGGGTTATTTTAAATGGAAGGGTGGATGGTGACCTGAGTGGTGAATTTACTTTTTGTGGGGGAGTTGGCCGTACAGTAATTGATTATGCTATCTGTTCTTTTGACATTTTGGGCCTAATCGATAGTTGTTCCGTAGGATCAAAATACTTCTCGGATCATATGCCGATCGTTATTAAACTCCGTGGTCGCGTGTATACTACCGACTACGTCGGCACTTCGTCTTCTGCCAGACTTTCATGGAAACCGCACAGGGTGTATAAATACAAAGAGGCTATCTCTGGATCTTGCAATAACGATTATATATACTCCGTGGTACCTATTGATCGCTTCGCGCCGAAAAATGAGTGGTTTGACAGCCAGTGCTCAAACTTACGCAGAAAGGTAATGAACGCATTAAATGTGCTGAGAAAGAGCAATTTTGAAAGCGATAGGATTAAGTGCCTCGCTCTCCGAAAAGAGTATACTACGCTTTGTAACCGGTAGAAGCTAGAGTGGAGATGTAAAGAGATTGAGCAACTTAACACTGTTAGAAATTCGAGCGATTAGTGGCGTTTAGCAAACTCCCTCAAAAAAGTCCGCTGTAAAGTAAGCAGCAACCTCCAAATACATGATTTTTATTCCCATTTCAAGGATCTTCTTTTTCGCAATAACATTGATTCGTGTGTGCATTGGGCTTTGCCTCAGCGTACTGATTCCTTTCTTGATGCTCTTTTTGACTACTAGGAACTCCCCAGGGCAGGATGGCGTATGTTACGAGTTTTATAAATTTGTTCCGCAATGCTTCCTAGACGAACTGTTGGCGCTTCTAAATTTTATATACATGAAAAAGCAGTTGCCTTCTTCTTTCAGTTCCTCAATTTTGATCGCCCTTTTCAAAAAAGGTGACCCTAACATTACTACAAATTACAGAGGCTTGTCTCTTTTAGATACTATCTACAAAATTTTTTCTGGGCTCTTACTTAATCGCATAAATGCGTGGATCGATTCTAACAGCATCTTGGATGAGTCCCAAGCGGGTTTTCGCAGGGATACTCGACTATAGACAGTATCTTTGTGCTTTCAAGCATTGTCAATCTAAACGTTTCACGCAACAGAAGAACTTTTGTCTTCTTCGCAGACTTCTCGTGTGCTTTTGACACGATTCCCCGCAATATGCTCTTTTATAAACTAGCCTCCTATGGTCTTTCTACTCATATGATTGAAACTCTGAGTCTTATCTACGCGAATACGTCTTGCAAGGTTTTGTTCGACGGCGAACTTTCCGAATCTTTCCCTGTAAATCACGGGGCCCGTCAAGTGTGCCTTTTAAGTCCGACTTTATTTTCATTGTACTTAAATGAATTGAATGATTATCTGTGCGGGTGCCATGATTGATAACAGTAAGGTAAAGGTGCTTATGTATCCTGGTGATTTGGTACTACTTGCCGAATCTCCTAAACAGCTACAGGAAATGATAAATTCCCTTCGCGACTAAAAAAAGAGAGGCAGAAAAGCCTGAAATAAAGGAGCTTGAGATGCTGGCCAACGGGAATAAGGACCGAAAATTCTATCAAAAAATTCGGCGAATGACAGAAGGTTTTAAACCCGGGGCAAACTCCTGTAAGAATGAGAACGTCGACCTGGTGGCCGATGTTCAGAGAGCACTCAGAATATGGAGGGATCACTTCTCTGCCCTTTTAAATGGAGATACTGAGCAAGAAACCAGAGAAGATGCCGAACCCGAGCCCACAATCGAAGATGATGGAATTGACGTTCCACAACCCGACTATAATGAGGTGCGAATAGCAATAACCCGATTGAAAAACAATAAAGCAGCTGGCGCTGATGGTTTGCCTGCTGAGCTATTCAAACACAGAGGCGACGAGCTGGTAAGGCGCATGCATCAGCTTCTATGCAGAATATGGTCGGATGAATGCATGCCTGAAAATTGGAATCTAAGCGTTCTCTGTCCAATCCTGCAAACTGCGCCAACTATCGCGGAATCAGCCTTTTGAATATCGCATATAAGGTCCTATCAAGCGTATTGTGCGAAAGACTGAAGCCTGATGTGAACAGACTGATTGGACCTTATCAGTGTGGCTTCAGACCTGGTAAATCTACCATCGACCAGATTTTTACAATACTCCAAAGCTTGGAAAAAAGCCGTGAGAAAAGAATCGACACACACCATCTCTTTGTTGATTTTAAAGCCGCTTTGCAAAATGACCTTGAGCAACATGACCTTGAGGAAGTACCTCTCCGAGCCATTCGAAACTAAACGAGGTTTCAGACAGGGTGACCCCCTATCGTGCGATTTCTTTAATTTAATGCTGGAAAAAATAATACAAGCTGCAGAACTTAACCGCGCTGGAACAATATTTTATAAAAGCGTGCAACTGTTGGCATATGCTGACGATATTGATATCATTGGCCTTAACAACCGCGCCGTAACTTCTGCTTTCTCCAAATTAGAAAAAGAAGCGGAGAAAATGGGATTGGTGGTGAACGAGGGCAAAACGAAGTACCTTCTGTCATCATGTAACCAAGCCACTATTGGCAGCAATAATTTCGAAATAGTAAAGGACTTCGTTTACCTGGGAACCAGCATTAACACCAACAATAATGCTAGCCTAGAAATCCGACGAAGAATTACTCTTGCAAACAAATGCTACTCCGGACTGAGTAGGCAATTGAAAAGTAAAGTCCTCTCTCGACGAACGAAAATAACACTCTACAAGTCACAAATCGCACCCGTCCAGCTATAAGGTGCAGAAGCGTGGACACTAACAACATCTGATGAGGCGGCTCTGGGAATATTCGAGAGAAAGGTTCTTCGAAAGATTTGTGGACCTCTACGCGTTGGCGACGGCGAGTACCGAAGAAGATTTAATGATGAGCTGTATGAACTTTACGCTTACGCAGCCGCCGACATAGTTCAGCGAATTAAAACATATGGGCTTCGCTGGCTAGGCCACGTAGTGCGAATGAGCGAAGATGCTCCAGCCCGGTAGGTATTCTTATCGGCACCCGCAGGTGGAAGCAGAGGAAGAGGGAGACCACCACTCCGATGGAAGGACCAAGTGGAGACCGATTTGCGACCCCGCTGTATTTCCAATTGGCGCCAGTTGGCGCAACGAAGAAACGACTGGCGAGGTATGTTGGACGGTCAAAATTGCCCAGGCGGTTAGATGACCATTTAAAGAAGAAGAAGAAGTATGGGGTGTCACCAAATTCGACCAAGTAGAGAAACTCTTTAGATTTTTTATAAAAAAACTGATTTTCCTTCTCTCTGATACGCCAAATTACATTCTGCGTCTGGAAACAGGTTTGCAGCCCTTATATTTACATACGCTCCGTCTACACATGCTCTATATTTCTCGTTGTCTTAGACTTACTCATGACAGACTCCCTCGCATCCTGGCGGAGGAGACTGCCAAGTTGGGGAAATATTGGGCAAACGGTTGGAAAGAACTTGCGAACAGAGTTAATTTACCTTTCATTACGGAATTCTCAATAGCTAATATTCAGGCTTTCACGTCTTCGCTCTTAGATCGCCTTGCTGGGAGTAATACAAATATGTTCCTAGATATGGCACAAAAGTCTACTTCTCACGATCTTTACCATATGTTAGTGCCCTTAGAGAGTTCATATTTCACGGATGATTGCAGTGCGTATGCCGTTAGCTTAATTCTACGAGCAAGGGAGGTTCGCTGAACCAAGACGCAAGAGCTTACAAAAACATATCGTCTACACTTTGCACAGTGTGTAATTTGCGGATGGCAGAAGACGCTTATCATTTTATTGGATCATGTCCTATATATAACAATATCCGTTTGCTTTATTTTGGGGAAGGAACTTTAGATATGGCGAATGTCATTGCTATTTTAAATGGATATAATTTCAACTCTCTTGCCAAGTTTCTTGCAGACAGCGTTAAATTCAGGAACTTGATGTTAAACGAGTTCTCATAGCTAATACATAAGTAATTTATTTAACATGCACTGCGACACGCAACATATTCTGTTATTGTCGAAATTCTCTATTTTTATTTATTTTTATTTATATGTTTGTCCATAGTAGCTTAAGTCATATGCTGTATTTTGATTTGTTAAAATAAATATATACTACTACTACTACTACTAAAAAGTTTTCGATATCCTTCCTCGAAAAGTACACATTTTTTATATTTTTACAAAAAAAGTTAAAAATCCGTAGCGAAAACTTTTGTATTTATGCTTTTCAATTTTTCACACCGTTTTGGAATTACTCGATTTGTTCTTGAGATATACATGATTAAGTGGAGCCATCTTTTTTTTTTTTTTTTTTGAAATAACGGTAAATCGTAAATTTCTCAAAAACAGTACCATAGAATCAAAAATAACCTTGATTTTCGGCATCAGAGATGGTTTTACATACGAATTTTATATTCGCGTCTCTGGTGGAGAAAAAAAGTTCGAATTTGTAGACCAGTGTTATTTAAACAAGTAAGGAAGTCTAAGTTCGGGTGGAACCGAACATTATATACCTAGTAGTGATCCATTATGTCATCCCAATTTACGCAGGTCTACGCAGACAGACGGACATACAGATAGACGTATCGAGAGACGGACACGCATTATAGAAATTTGGATATATGTGTCACTTAGTCAATATCTACATAATTTTTCAAAAGTGGGCGCTGCTACGCCCACATATTTTGTGTTTTGTTTTGCTCTTGAACTTTCACGATATGTTCAGGAGTTCGCTGGCCACGACACAGTCTGTATATAGCTGTTGGGAAAGCCCCCAGGTTATATAAACTGGCAGTTCGGTATAGTTAGGAGTTTATTTGGTTCAAGTTAATGACATTTTATATATAGATGTGTTATATGTATTAAAACGTCAAAACAACGTCTACCGGGTTTGCTACTATATTATAAAATGGCGAAAGCAAACAACGAATTTCAGCATTCTTTTGTAAAACTGAGAGACTAGTTTGCGTTCAAATAGACAGACGGACAGACAGACAGACGGACATGGCTAACTCGACTCCGCTCATCGTGCTGATCATTTAAGTGAAATTTTCTCTTCTTCTTCTCATACTTAGATACATTTAATGTTTATGAAAGTATGAAAATCAAAAAAGATATATAAATTCGCTATTGCAGTGGGCAATTATTACGTGCCCGAATATCTTGCTGTTGTGTTTTCCGATTTGGCAAATTTTTGGCAGGAGTATAATACATACTACTAAGAAGCAGCTGACCAATTTTCATTGAAATATCAAGATTGAATTATAAGCAATTGCCTTTGAAAATAGCAGACATTTTATGCTGAAAAGTGGGCGGCGCCACGCCTACTTCTTCAAAATTGACAAAAAATTTTTTGCGGCCGAGTTTTTCTTAAAAAGCTTATTATGTGTGCGCAATCTGATTGATATAACTTGATTAGTTGTAGAAATATCGCTTTTTAAATTTTACAAAAAAATTTTCGGAACTATGTTAAAAAACTCGCTCATTTTTACAGCAAACATTATCACTAAATTTCGTTTCGACAAATCAATTTTTGGCGGAGTTATGGTATAAAAATTTTTGTTGAATAGTTCACTATAAAAGGGGCGGGGCCACGCCCATTTTCGAAGATTTTAAGTTTTTGGATTTCTTTGTTTACGGAAACTTTAAAAGTGAAATATAAATGATGTGAAGCTATTTTACGCAAAGTTATTGCCTATTTAATATATCTACGATCCTCTCCAAAATCTTTCATATAAACATTCCTTGCATACCTGGAAACCTGCATGCTGAATTTCGTTTCGATATCTTGAACGGTTTTTGATTTATGATTAATATTATTTCTAAATTTGACTTAATCAAAAGTGGGCTGTGCCGGACGGACGGACATGGCTTAATGAATTTCTCTTTTCGTCCTGAACATTTTGATATATATAAGTCAATATCCATCTCGATCCGATTATGCCGTTAGGCGACTAAATTTAATATACCTTGTGTGCGTAGCACTACTAGGTATAAAAAAGGGTGTCTTTCATAGGCGCGAAAGAACTCAACCGATCTTTATGAAATTTTCACAATATATACTTGGGTTCACTGGGCACAGCATAGACAATATATAGTTTTGGACAAGTAGGCGGAGCCACGCCCCCAGGCTATATAAAGTTTCAATTCGTCATAACTTCGAACTTTTTTTGTCTAAATTAATGAAATTTGGATATACGAGGTGTGTTCAAAAAGTATCGCGAATTTTGTGTTTTTTCAAAAATTATTTATTTATTCATGAATATCTATTTTGTCCCCTTCAAAGTAATCCCCATGAGATATTATACACTTGTGCCAACGGTTTTTCCAATCTTCGAAGCACTTCAAAAAATAATTTTTTTGTATCTTGTTCAGCTCCTCCTTTGATGCCGTCTTTATCTCGTCAAGAGAAGCGTAACGTCGTCCTTTCATGGGCCTCTTCAGTTTAGGGAACAAGAAAAAGTCACAGGGGGCCAGATCTGGGGAATACGGTGGCTGCGGCATCATTAGTGTGTTGTTTTTGGCCAAAAAGTCGCGCACAAGCAACGATGCGTGAGCAGGGGCGTTATCGTGGTGCAAAAGCCAATTTTTGTTCTTCTTTGCACATCTTCTCGGCCTTCTGAGAACATTTTGTACCACCGATAAACGTTGCTTCGATCCAAGGTAGCTTCTCCGTATGCCACAGTCAACATTCGGAATGCATCCGCGCACTTAATTTCGTTTTTCACACAAAATTTGATACAGGTTCTTTGATCCATTTTTTTGAATAGGTGAAAATCGAAGACGATCCAAAACACGTGCAAGCAAAGCAGCTGTCAACAATTAACTGAACATTCAAAATGGCCGAGCTTGGCATAAGTGAGAGACATGAGTACCAAAAAAACGCCACAAAAAATTCGAAATTCGAATATACGTAACCAGCGAAAATTCAAAATTCGCGATACGTTTTGAACACACCTCGTACATATGTGTCACTTAGTCAATATCTACATCATTTTTCAAAAGTGGGCGGTGCCACGCCCACATATTTTGTGTCTTGTTTTGCTCTTGAACTTTCACGATAAGGGTACGAAACAGTCTGTATATAGCTTTTGGAAAATCCCCCAGGTCATATAAAGCTGCAGTTCGGTATACATAGTTAGGAGTTTATTTGGTTCAAGTGAAGGAAATTTTATATATATATGTGTTCTATATACCAAAACGTCAAAACAACGTCTATCGGGTTTGCTAGTATATTAAAAAACGGCCTAAGCAAACTACGAATTTCAGCATTCTTTTGTAAAACTGAGAGACTAGTTTGCGTTCAAATAGACAGACGGACGGAGAGACGGGCATGGCCAAATCGACTCCACTCATCGTGCTGATCATTTTAGTGAACTTTTTTCTTCTTGTTCTCATACTTACATACATTTAATGTTTATGAAAGGTATGAAAATCAAAAAAGATATATAACTTCGCTATTGCAGTGGGCTATTAACTACGTTCCCGAATACAGGGTGGCTGATGAATTTTGCTACATTAAGAAACTCAAATAATTTTTTTTTCAGTGTATGGAATTCATTTTTCTTTTATTCATGTTAAAGCTCATTAAATTTTATTAAACATAGCTTAATTAGTTTTAAAAATAATGGAATTTAAATGCCCCCCCTGCTCGTCGATGCATGTGCGGCATCTTACCAAAAAGTTGTTCATTACTGCTTGGAGAGTTGAGACAGGAATAGCCGCAATTGTTTCTCGAATGGATTGCCTTAGTTCATTCAAATTTGTTGGTTTTGCTTTGAAGACTTCCTGTTTGCAATAACCCCACAAGAAAAAGTCAGGTGCAGTAAGGTCAGGCGACCTGGGTGGCCAACGGAATGTGGAGTTTCTGGATATCAGCTTATTGGGAAATTTTCGTCGCAATTCTGTCATAACAGGTTGGGCTATATGAGGAGCTGCACCATCTTGCTGAAACCACACAGAGTTGAAAGAAATTCTCATTCGGCGTAATTCTGGATAGAAAAACTCTCTCAACATGCTCAAGTAACGGTCTCCAGTAACCGTAACGGTGTGACCGTTTTCTTCGAAGAAGTAGGGCCCGACAATGCAGCGTGATGAAACTGCACACCACAATGTGACACGAAGTGGATGCAATTCCGTCTCATGGAGTATCTGTGGGTTGGAAGCACTCCATATTCGACAATTTTGTTTGTTTATGTTGCCGTTTAAATCGAAATGGGCCTTGTCAGACATGAAAAGACAGTTCAACATGGTTCCATCCTCTTCCACCATTTGAAGCATCTTCTGGAAAAATTCCAAGCGAATCGGCAAGTCTGCAGCGTTCAGTTTGTTGGCCATTTAATTTTATATGGGAATAAGTCCAAATCTTTGTGCATAATTGACTGTAATGACTGTCTGCTTACACCCATTTGAGCAGATAAGCTTCTTGTCGAAACACGTGGATTGTTTTGTATGGCAGCAGCTACAGCAGCGATTGTTTTCTCCGTTCGAACTGAAGGGTTTCGATGGTAAGGTCTTCTGTTGACTGTCCCATGCTCGGCAAAATTGTTTACAAGTCTTATTATGGTCCATCTACTCGGAGGATTGCCGCCAAACGTGCGCCTATACTCTCTTTAAACCGAAACTACGGACTCCAGTGCGTGATAGCGGCGGACAATCCAAATTCTTGTTTCAGTGTCCCAGTTATCCATTTTTGTTAAATGTAAAAGTCAATCTGCAAAATAAAAAAAAAATTAACCAGATTCATTAAATAGAAAAAAAGTTATTTAATTTTTTTTTGGTAGCGGCTTTCATTAGCCACCCTGTATTTCGCTTAGGTGTTCCCGATTTGGCTAAGTTTTGGTAGCGGTGTAATACATACTACTGAGAAGCAGCTGACCAATTTTCATTCAAATATCAACATTGAATTATAAGTGATTGCCTTTGAACATAGCAGAAATTTTATTCTGAAAAGTGGGCGGCGCCACGCCTACTTCTTAAATATTTGAAACAATATTTAACGGCCGAGTATGTCTTAAAAAGCTTATTATGTGTGCAAAATATAATTGATATAACTTGCTTAGTTGTAGAAATATCGCTTAAATTTAACAAAAAAAATTTTCAGAACTATGTAAAAAAACTGGGCGTGGACATTAACCGATTTTGCCCAATTTTGAGCAAACAATAACCTTTATATATAGAACATTACCACCAAATTTCGTTTCCACAAATCAATTTTTGGCGGAGTTATGGCATAAAAAGTTTTGTGGAATAGTCCGCTATAAAAAGGGCGGGCCACGCCCATTTTCGACAATTTTAAGTTTTCAAATTTGTTTTTTTACGGAGTTCGCTGGCCACGACACAGTCTGTATATAGCTTTTGCAAAAGCCCCCAGGTTATATAAAGTTGCAGTTCGGTATAGTTAGGAGTTTATTTGGTTCAAGTTAATGACAGTTTATAATATATATTTATTATATAAATGTGTTCTATATATTAAAACGCCAAAACAACGTCTACCGGGTTTGCTAGTATATTATAAAATGGCGAAAGCAAACAACGAATTTCAGCATTCTTTTGTAAAACTGAGAGACTAGTTTGCGTTCAAATAGACAGACCGACAGACAGACAGATGGACGGAGAGACGGACATGGCTAAATCGAATCCGCTCATCGTGCTGATCATTTAAGTGAAATTGTCTCTTCCTCTTCTCGTACTTAGATACATTTAATGTTTATGAAAGGTATGAAAATCAATTTTAAAATACATAAGTCAATATCTATCTCGATCCGTTTATGCCGTTACGGACTACCGTTAGGCGACTAAAGTTAATATTCCTTTGGTGCGTAGCACTACTAGGTATAAAAAACAGTACTATGGTAATCGACTAATCTATATATATAAAAGAAAGTGACGTTAGTTCCAACGCTCATAACTCAAGAACGCCTGAACCGATTTGGACGATTTACACTAATTTAGATTGTTCTCTGACCAGAATAGGAGAATACTCGAAAAATTCCTAAAAAAAACATTTTATTTTCCCATACATTTTGTATGGTGCGACAGGACAAAGTCTGCCGGTCCCTCTTGTAGAAAATATACACTCTGGAAACAAAACCTGGTCAATTTTAGAGGAAATAATCTATGAAAAAAAGATTTAAAAAAGTGAGTGATTTCAGTCAATTGATATACAAGGGTAATACTATCACAAATAGCATGGAGGTTGCTAATTGTTTCAATGAATACTTTACACATCTGTAACATCTAAGAAGTTAAATATCGCATTTTTATAATTTAAATATAAAAGCCGCAAATGGCACAGATGGAATCTCTTAACGGTTTATTAAGAAAAGAATATCGTACTAAGCCCCTTTATAAATATATTAATAATTGTTTTCGCGCAGGGCAATATCCTGAAGTGTTAAAGGTAGGTTCGGTAGTTCCTGTGTATAAAGCGGGAAGCAAAGAACTATGCTTAAACTATCGACCAATAACTCAGCTTAGCACCATTGGCAAGGTATTTGAAAGCACCCTTCGTACTCGTCTTAAGACATTTCTCGTCCAAAATGCAATAATTGATCAAAATCAGTTCGGCTTTGCAGAAAACTCCAATACGATGGCAGCTTGCCTATCGTGCACAGAATTCATATACGAAAACCTTGACCAAAAAAATTATGTAGCTTTGATGGCAATTGATTTATCAAATAGTTTTGATTCAATAAATTTAGAAATAATGGTGCGGAAGTTAGCTGAATTAGGGTTAGAAGGCAACGAACTAAAATTTTCTGAAACCTTCTTAACTAAAAGAAAACAATTTGTCTAAATAAATAATATAAGAAGATAGACGTTGGAAATCAAAACAGGTGTACCACAAGGATCAAAGCTAGCGGCAACATAATTTATAATAAACATCAATAATGTACTAAGAATAAAAAATAAAGGGTACAACTCAGTTCTACGCTGATGACGGCACATTTATATACTCTTCAAGCACACTAGAAGATTTACTCACAAATATTAAGTCGGATCTGAAAATTAATTTAGCAAAAACTAATTTTATTGTTTTCAGCAACAATAAGCCGATTCCGAGCATTAGCGATTTTCCGGGTTATGCCTTTGGAAATACAATTCTTAATATGGTAGATAAATTAAAATATCTGGGAATGTGGTTCGATACTGATTTAAGGTGGATTGAGCACATAAACAAATTGAAATCGAAATTAATACCGTTAAATTTTGCTATTTACCGTAATCGAAATAATATTCCAAGAAAAACACTCTGGCTTTTAGACTTTGAGTACAGTTCCCACCAATTGGAGATTTCGTCAAATTCAAAAAAAAAAGCCAACATACCCCTTCACATTGCCCACGTTGCAAAAAGAGTCCGTCAAATGTCAGGATATTGTACTTATGTGGAAAGAAAAAAGGAACTGAAATTATTAAGTACTGTCGTCAAGCAGATTGAATACTTTTATCAATCTGACGAATGTTGCCGAGTAATGCCGGGTAAAAAGACTGCGTTTGCAAAATCAATAAAAATATGGATTTCAAAATATGTGAGTAAAATCATGCGATACTACATGCAAAAAGAAACCTCAGTATCTTTTCTCTCGTAAGGAGCCAAAACCTCAATGTTATTTGCTAAACTGTCAAAAACCCGGATCGTCCGCAAACATGTGAAGATATGAACTTACTTTGCCAAAACAATGGAATTTAAAATTTTTCATATAACCATTGGACATCCGCAGGTAGGTAAGCAACATTTTTAAAAGCTAACGAAGTTACATTGAACTAAATTTTACATCTAGACGCCAGCTATTAACATTTAAAGAAACCAGAAGAAATTGCAAAAAACCTTGAACTTGAAATACCATGGTACTTTAAACATGGTTAAGTTGCTAAAGCACATAAAGCTTTTTACACATCTGTAAAACGAATTTAAAGCATGGTGAAACCTTCTTGGCTTGGATTTTGCGGAGAACTGTACATTCAGAATGCTGTTCAATCCTATTATTAGACGAATGAGCAATGACCAGCCTACCTTTAAGTAAAATATTATCTAGATAGTGTGGGACTCATCATTACATCGTCATTATTTCCGAGTGTAATAAACACCATGCTGTAGCTGTGTATTTGTTTAACTAACATATGATAAATTTTTTTAAAAGTAAATTTGGACCATATAATGTGAAGAAGTTTTTCTTTTTTTCTGATGGCGCTGGTTCACAATTGTTGTAAAACTGCCTGTTGGGGTAAGGCGAAGGTGGCATGTGGCATGGTGGCAAGCCCTGCTAGCTCGTCGGGTGGGGTGAGTTTTTGCTCACCTGCCTTACCTACAGTTTAACAAACAAAAAAAAGGCTCATGCCTGTGAGGAAGGAAAGATAGAAAAGAGGTCTGTCCGTGTCAGGTGGAGTCATCCCTCCCCTTTCTGCGTAAAGTACGTAGCCTTGGGCGTCGCTATGACTCCGCATACCGAGCGAAGCCCCCTTTGCCTGACGCATGTCAGTTCGTTAACGTCCTACGTCTCTAGCCTGTATAATCAGTCAGTCATCGTATACTCACATCCACGTCCCCTATTCCGCGCTAGTGCAATACCTACACCAAAGCTCCATTATCCAGAAATCTAAAGAAAATCGCAAAAATCTATAGGTTCTACATTAATTGAGTAAAATTTTATTGTTAGTAGAATCTTCTTAAGCTACGCAAAATTTCATTATTTAATTCAATTTACAAAATAATCTAAAAATTTTACGCAAACTCAATATAATCGATATAATTCGAACCCTTCTAGTTCTATAATTTGGAAAAATATTAACTTTAAAAAAAAAGTACCTAAAAAAAGGTTATGTATGTATAATGTGCACTTAATCTGCAAATATATTAAATTCCAAAAATTCCAGATTATTCTTTAACGCTCTCGAGGGATCTTTTTAAGAAAAAGAAATGCGTTCACAAAAAGTAAGATTTAACAAAATTTTAGGAAAACAGGTTTAAATGAGAGATCAACACAACATATGGGCATAATTGTTCAGCTGTATATATGCATATAAATAAATCGGTATGTAATATAGTGCAAAATTTAACTCACCTTCAGCCTTCCAGCGTTATGGTACCAGAGCGCGGTTTCTGCAAAAGAATAGGAGAGGTTGACCAACATACGTATTATATACATACATATATACATATGCCTATCGATAGGCACTCAAGGTTTGGTTCTGCTGACACCCAATCACTTGCTCGTCTTTCAGAGCAGGGAGCGGGCCATTAAAATGCCAGTCGCGCTAAAACTCGCGCGCCAGCCAAATCATGCGCGGTATGCTTACGGGCCCAGTGCTATGCCTTTTTTTTTTTTCCAATTCCAATTCCAATTTGGTAATCCAGCAAAGAAAAAAAAAGATATACCGAGGTGGAAAACAGGACAACGACACAACAAAAAAAAAGGTAGCGAGTGTGCACCAACCAAAAAAAAAATACCAAAAATTAAATAAAACGTGCAATAACAAAAATGTATTGAAAATGGCTCTTGCCAATATGGAAAGCTAGGTACAAAAACTTTTACAAACTTAGACAAAATCAATGAGGCGAGAATTTGGAATCGCTAAAATATTGAAATCAAAAGGTAGACTTAACTAGGTTCAAACCGAAAAAACATGTCCTAACATCCAAAAATGTATAGCTAAGCTAAAATAAAGAAAATTAGATTAACAAAAAAATCAAAAAATTAAATCAATTAATTTCATGCAAATAAGAAAACTAGCGGAAGAAGTTCCTTTTGGGGCCACCGCAAATTCGGTCCCAAAAAAAAATAGGAAACAAAAAAACTAACGTGAGAAACTAGAAAGCTCCCAACCAAACTTACAAACGCTAGGCATAAAAAGGAGCAAAAATAACTTAAGAATGAGCGTACAAAAATTCACATAAATATGTATGTAAAATAGATATATCTGCATATGAAAAAATGCAGGTCTCCAGCTCTCTTATGCTTCGGGAGTGTGTTCCAGATGTGTTCTTTGGCCTCTTTTTCACTTCCAACGTCTGCGGCCGATGACCCTCGCCTTTTTCCTTCCAGGCGATCAGCTGGGCTTACGTAGCTAAGTGGATTTCTCGCTGCTTCTTGTATTATTGACTTTGTATCTGTGCTGGGGCCTATGTGTCGGTGACTATCTTAGGACTTACTTGATTTATGTTGCATTTTACTACCGCTCTTTTATTTTTTTGTTGCTGGTGTTCAATTTACTAACGCTCTTTACCGCTGGTGAAGGATCTACTAACGCTCTTTACCGCTGGTGATGAATTTACTCACGCTCTTTATGCTGCTTTTCTTTTGGGAGGTCGAAAGTTGTGTCAAGGCTCATGCCCAGATACTTCGTGGCGAGGTTACTTTGATTCCCGTCAGCGACCTGCAATTGATAGGATATAGGTTCAGGTTTTACTTGGCACTTCGACAAAGGTATTTAACAGATACATATGAACACACAAAACACATATAACGCTCTTGGTTTCAGGGCGATTGCAACTTACCTTTCAATGCTTCAGTTTTGAATTGGTTCACGATAGTTATTGCCAATATTACAACACTTGGATAGAAATTGCTGTTGCAGAAAACACAAAATTGGGTTGGAGTTAGCATGCGTATAAACTCGACAATAACACACATATTGGATAGCTGGGGCTCATTTCACCCTTCTTTTTATTACACTCACCTTGGATAAATCTCCCAGTTTCTTGGGGGCTTGACCTCACGGCACCATTGCACTCGCGACTAAATACTTCCGCCTTTTTTTTTTTTTTTTTGTAGATCACCGACCGCATTTAGAGAAAAAATTTTAAATTAACCAGTTTGCCGTCATTAACACCCTTTTATACCCTTAACTTTCTTTCTGTTAGTATAACTGACTTCTTTATTGTTTTTGCCCCTAGCCGCTGAATTTTCTTCTGCTTTCGCCTAGCAACCAACACTCACGCGTACGCACCTGTACTGCATTATCATCCCACAGAGTTAGCGAAGTTTCCCCCCAATATCGTTTCCTTTGGCAACCTTCTGTCTTTCTCTTAGAAACTTTAAAGCGCACACACACAGCTAGATGACAATACACACAAAAAGAAGACAGTGCAGATGAGGCAAGGCTGGCGTTACACAATATACAAATAAGTCAAATCTTATAAGCCTCGTTCACTTCAAATGCGACTCCAAGCTGAGTGGTATTTTTTTGCTACATCGCATGAAAAAGGTCCGTGTTATTGGTTGGGTTGCACAGTTAAGCGACATGCTTCCAGAGTTAGTTCTCAAAGAACAATTACCAACCATATAACAAGCGCAGAAGAGCGGTAGGATTTTTTAACATTTCTTTTGGATACAGCACTGACGACGATTACAAAAATGAAGAAAATTTTCTATGACTAAGTTCAAGACAGCAAAAGTTATTCGCAATACTCGAATCGATTTGTATCACAAGACAACTGTTACATTTAAGTCGAGAAACTTCTTTTTTAAAAGAGTTTGTTAAAAATAAAATATGCTAAAACTAAATCTCCATTTACTGTCCCTGCATTATAATTCCAAATATTCGAAATAAATGTCACCGAAACGATGCAGGTGAAATAAAATATATATAAAAAAATAAAAATCCAATGCAAAAGTAAATCAAAAGCATAGCTTTACACATAATAATTTATTTTGCTAACATAAAGCCATTTATTTCGTATGCTATAGCCGATTAAACCAAGAAGCAATGCACATAGAGCTACCTATTTCGATAACACTTTTTTGATTATGCCAATCCAAAAAAATTAAAAACGGAACTGTATTAGGCAAATTCACAACTCTCTATGAGATTTTATTTAAATCTTTCTGAGGCGGAGAAAGTAATTATTTCTAACCTCAAACATTTTTTTTAATTTATTAAATAAAATATAGGGGAGGCAATTGAATATTGCATGAAATTATAATGTATCATATATTTTACGGAAAAATGGTTATCAAATCAATAAAATAGGAGCAACGGTTGCTTAGTTATTAAAAAAAAGTTTCAAACAAAGTTCGAAAAAAATTATAGAACAATTTTTTATCGTCACATGGCTACCGATTTACAACGGATTCATGAAAAACGCAGCGACCCACCTCCGATTGGCTTGAATTTATTTTTATATCTTTTATGAACATGGGATGGTGTTATAACTTTGGTCCGATGTTGGTTAGTATGAGAAGAAGAAGATATAGAGCTGAGTCTAATTAGCTATGTCCGTCTGTCTGTTTGAAGGCAAACTATTAACTCAGATTTGGAGATATCTTGCTCAAATTTGGTATGGGGACGCCATTTCTTAATGTATTAATTATTTGTCGAAAGCAACAAGATCGGTCCATCTTTCCGTTTATAAAGAACCAACCATTACAGTCCACTAAACACATTTAACGTCCACTAGCAACTTTTTTAGGATATTTTCCGGCTAACACAAACACACGGTGATAGTTACCAGCCACACTGCGTTTTCAAACCAGCCAGACAACCACATTCTACCACATCATCAACGCATGCAAGTCTTACTTCTTGCCACTTTTTTGTGTGTTTTTTTTATACCTTTTACGAACATGAAATGGTATTATAACTTTGGTCCGATATTTGTAAGTATGAGAAGAAGAAGAGATAGACCCACCAACAAGTATACCGAAATGATCAGGGCGATGAGCTGAGTCGATTTAGCTATGTCAGTCTGTCCGTATGTTCGTCTGTCTATTTGTATGCGAACTAGTCTCTCAGTTTTTGGAGCAATACAACGCATAGCTCCCATACAATCGATAGTTTCGATAAATGGGTTTTGGGCTATAAATTTTGCAATTAAAAAGCTAGGAACGTAAAATTTGTAGGTTTGATACATATTATATATGTTATGTCTGTAGTGAAAATCAGCCAGACCGGACCAACATAACATATACAATACAATCGATTGTTCCGATAAATGGGGCTTGAGCTATGAATCTTTAAATTACACCGCGTTACACACATTCTTTCCTATGAACCAAATATACTTTTTCGGAAAGGGGAGAAAAAATAAAAATACACGTGTATCGGCGATTTTCATGTGCACGTCAGAGTTTTTTTTTATGTATAAAGTGTTAAGCTCGTAGTGTTCGTCTGTCCGCCTGTTTTCGTAATATTTGTAAAATTTTTACTGGTGCGAATAAGCCACAAACGTAACAAAAGTTATTTCGAGTCGGGCACTGTAGTAGCGCAACTGTCAGCTGATCGGAACAAACACACAAACGGCAGAGAGTTTGTTGTGTCAAAGAATAAATTAAACGAATTTAAATGATGCTATACTGCTTGTGCAATTCAATGTTTCATCTGTCATACCAGTTGTAAATGTTGTAAAAGTCATAAACAGTTTACTGTTAGAAAGTTACTATTGCGCTACGAGCTTTATACTTTATACATAAAAAAAAAAACAATTGTCACGTGTACATGAAAATCGCCGATACACGTGTATTTTTATATTTTCTTTCCTTTCCGAAAAAGTATATTTGGTTCATAGGACAGAACTAAAGCCCGTTTTTGAAACGCAGTGTTATCAGTTTTGCAGAGTTTGTTCTAATTGTAAGTACTGATCGGACACTTAAAACCGTAACACGTGTTCACGAAAGGTATAAAGTCTTCGGCATAGTGGAAGACAGCCCTTTCTTTACTTGTTTTTATTTAAATAAGTTCCGCGAGTGTTTCGAAGTGCAACCACGAAAAAATGTTTCATTATCAGTGAAAACTTCACGTAAATTGTTTTAACGCTAATAATTTGTTTGTGTGTAAATAAAAGCTTTGAGGCTATCTGGAGTGCAATGATTGTTTTTTGGAAGAATATAAACAATATTTCTCGCAAGAGTGTATCACTGACGTAAACTATGCCCCTAAAAAAGTTTGCTTTAATTGCTATTCAAGTGTTATGCAATGGAAAAGTGAAAAGAAGAAGGCTATGTCTTTTGGTATACCAATGATGTGGTCAGACAACAGCCCACAGCAACAAGAAAATTGCTATGGATGTATCAACTACCATAAAACTTTGAATAGAAGGAAAGCAAAGAATAAAACTTATGTAGCAGTGCCAAGTGTTCAATTACCATTACCGCACTCAGAATTCGTTTCAGTACCAACATACCGAAGTATTGATCTTCAAACAGATATCAGTACTACAACCGCCGCTGCTATATCCATGCATTTCTTCTCAGAATACGACCCTAAAACATGAAAGGTACCAATCCTAGTCACACAAAAGCAATTGGATGCAATTGTTGCAATTTTGAGTTTGACTCAGAAGAAATCAGAAGAACTGGCTTCATTTTTGAAAGGAAATAATTTCTTGGCGAAAGGTACCAAAGTAACAGCATATCGAAAACGCCAAAAAGAGTTAGAAAAGTTCTTCAATCTGAATGATGCAAAAAATTTCGCTTATTGCAACGATATCGAAAAGTTAATGGAGACGATAGGGTTAAAAAAGATGATTGGTGTTTATTCATCGATAGTTCACTAATCAGCTTAAAAGTTGTGCTTTTGCACAAGACGAATAGAATGCCTTCTGTTCCAATTGCGTTTAGCACTGACACTAGTGAAAATTTCGATAATTTGAAACACATTCTGGAAGTAGTCAAATATAACTAACACCAGTGACACATTTGATGTGACCTCAAAATAGTTTCATTGATTACAGACTTAACAGCATCTGGCCGTCCAAAATATCCGTGTTTTTTGTGCGATTGGGATTCACGATACGAAGAAGGTATAAGAGGAAGAAACCTGTACAAACAGCATAACTGGAATAGTCGCATTGGACGGAAATGGCCTAAAGACAATAGGCTACACGAAAGTCTTGTTCCTGAAATGAAAATTTGGTTGCCGTTGCTCCACATTAAACTTGGCATTGCTAAAAATTTTGTGAAATGTTTTGAAAAGACCAGCAGTATTCAACCGCTTAAAAGATATTTTCCCAAGACTAAGTAACGCCAAAATTCAGGAAGGGGTTGTTAATGGTCCCGACACACGGAAACTAATGAGTCGTCAAGATTTTGACCAAGTTATGACAAACCGAGAATTAAATGCATGACTCGCATTGAAAGCAGTCATTAGAGGACTTTTGTGTGAAGAACGCAAAGACAACTACAGACAATCTGTTGCAAACATGTTGGCAGCTTTCGATGAAATTGGGGTTAATATGCCGTATAAAATTCATCTCTTGCATCAGCATCTTGATCAACTCGCTCAACAGTTACCAACTGAATCTGATGAGCAAGGCGAACGTTATCACCAAACTGCGCCTCCATTTGAAATAAGATAACTCGATTTTTCTAATATCTTTGTCAAAGCGCACAATTTAAACATGTTAACGATTGAAAACTATTTTCGTTTCAGGTACAGAGGAAAGAAATCTCCAGATGCAACACTCGCTGAAATTTGTTGGTGGTATAAAAACACCTTTGAAGAAGAGGAAGACGAGGAAAAAGAGGAAGAAGGGGAAGACAAAGATGAAATTCCAGAATATCAGTTGGACGAATTTATCGACCTTTCTGATGATGATGACGATGACCAAGATATTAGAGAGAGAAGTGATGTGGAACGGCAACTGGCCAAATCATTAATTTAATTTATTTAATTTTTTTACTTAAAACTTTTCATAGCTAACATTTCAAATGATATTTTTTCCGTATTTTTATAATTTCTTTTTCAATGTTTCTTCAAAGCCAACACTGAAAAAATTAAGAAGCCTATTATAAATGAAACAGAAAGAAAAAAGACTTAGTTTTGTGGAAAATATGTTCAAAAAGAATGAAAAAAAAATTTCCAACATTTTGCTTTATAAGCACTATAAAAATTTTATAAATAAATTTTTTTTTAATTTTAATTGTTTCTCAGATCTCTAGCAATAATCTGGCTTTAACAGATTGAAAAAATATCAATAAGTCGACGAGTTATAGCCAAAAAACCATACAAACAATATGCTGAAAATCGGCATTTGACTTCAAAGTTCGAAGGTCGATTTAAAAAAATTCGAACTAACATAAACAAACGCAGAGATACGGGTCTTTTAATTTAGCCTCTATTTTCACCCCTCACTCTCAGAATCGACCTAACTTTTGCTAACCTGAATTTGTTCCACAGTGTAATCATTTGGAAAAAAATTTCGAATCAGCGAAAGTGATCCCTTTGTAAACAATTGCAAATGACGTTTGGAATACAATTTTTTATTAACGTTTTATTCAACGTAGAGTAAGGGTTTGTTGAAAACTGATTGTAAAAAGTCCAATTTAGGAAAAGACGGTGAAAACGGCCCAGTAGCCTATTAAATATGTACTACACCTTTGCTCCGAAGGTTGCTGGTTCCAATCCCGACAATTTCGTCTACTTCTTTTATTAAATAAATAATTATATTGCTTTTTGTAACAACAGTTTTTGTTGGTTTCACGGCCTGTACATTTTCAAGTATTCATGAAACGAGCTCAAGGCCAAGAATAATAATTTTTCACATTTTAGTCTTTATGAAAATTATTATTGTTTTTCTTTTTTTTTATAATAATCATTTTCAATTAATTATTGAAAGTTGTTTTAATTGAATAGAGTAGGAAAAATTTTTAGAGACAACCGCCATAGCTTTTCTTATAGATCCATTTCGGAAGCTGCTAGGCTTCTTTATCAGAGATATTTTGACACGCATTGCTAACCATTAAGCCAACAATACGTTGGTTTTGATGTCATCTACACTCCTGTTGTTGTTGTTGTGGTAACGAAAAAACACTCCCCGAAGGTTTTGTGTGGAGTGTTGTCGAATTAACAGTTCTTGGCCGGATTTGAACCCGGTACGCTCCGGTACTCCCTTGCGGTACTGCCCGAATGTCGTGGTAGCGATTTATGACCAGTGAAACCTTCTAGGTCATGTCACCTCTCCTTATCCGTAAGGAAGGATAAGATATGTACTGAGAGGTGAGAGGCATCATATCCGTAGATCAACCATCAAGTTGTACGTCATTACCTTTGTGCACATTAGTCGCCCCTTACGACCGGCATGCCTAGCTCGGGCATATTCTAAACCCCTAACCCGCAGGGGCATCACCTACACTCCTAATTCTGTTCTTCTTTACCCTATGCATGAACCACTTTCGCCATTTGACAGTTAGTAGTGTGATCATGATGCATTTTTTGACAGATCTGTTTTATCAGCAGAACTGTCTTACCGCGTGCTCTCGGTTTTTGTTATTGCTTTTTTGTTCCAACAATTTTTGTTGGTTTTACGGCATGTACATTTTCAAGTATTCATGAAACGAGCTCAAGGCCAGAATAATAATTTTTCACATTTTGATTTTTATTGTTTTTATTTTTTTTATAATAATCATTTTTAATTAAAAATGATCATTATCAAAAAAAATTATAAAAACAATAATAGTTTTCAAAAAATTCAAAATGTGAAAAATTATTATCCTTGGCTCGTTTCATGAATACATCAATTATTATAATTATTTTAAAATATGTGTTATAGTTATTTCAGTTTCATTTATTACTTTTTTTTACAATTCAAGTATAATAAATTCGTCGCGAGCTATTTTACCAATTTGTGGCGTACTGCTTCCAATTTTTTTGTCGTTTTTTGCCGAATTCGAACGGCAAAGTAGATGCATTTTTTCTAAGAGGCCTTCCATGGCAGAAGTACTCTCGGACCACGTTTTGAAAAACCTTTTTTAAACCACTTTTGAGTTACCTGTGCCAGGAGTCGAACTTGGGCCTTTCGGTATGATAGGCCGGTAACACTACTGTGATGTACATGTACAAGCATTCAAACATGACCTACATTAACTACATTTCATTAACGCGGTCGGCACCAATAGGCGCAATAGAAGTCGATCGGTCAATAACGTGACCATTGAAGTAGGTTAATGAAACTGCGACGCAAGCAAAATTTTGAAGACACCCTGCGCCGCCAAATGCGATCTACTGACTAACTCAGCGAACTGAGCCATGCACTTGGCCCGGTAGAAAGTGCTTGGGCAAACAGAAAAAAGAGAGGAGTTATGGAAAGAATCTTCCATGCAAGCTTTCGGCAACCCAACGGCTGCCTATTGAACGGCATATCTATCTCTGCTTTTATAAAGAAGAGATACTAATTTAAAAACAAAAACTATTCCCGCCATGGACCACCACATGGCGATCCTGCCAGACAAATCCTATTAGGATCAAACCAAACTAATCCTGCCAAAATATACTGATTTTAAAATTTTAAAAGCAAATGAACAGCTCAAGGAAAACCCCATCAGCAAGGCTGAAATTGACAAAATTTTCGCAAAATACGAAAATCTTGTTGAAGAGGCTTACGTTCCTCAACAAACAATTAAACTTCTTTCAGGAGAGACTGCTCCACCTTACACACCAACTCCCATCAACGATGGCCAAAAAAGGCTAACAATCGAGGAATACCAAGCCCGACAATAATAAGAAGTCGTACAAGCGTAAAAGAGGCGGCAGACAATACCAAATCAGAAAAACAAAGGCCATTCTATTTAGGGATTTAAATATTGAAAGTAGAACAGAAATAAGGAAGGACATAATAATGCAACTAAAACACTAAGTATGAACACATGTTATATATAATAAAATAAAAATAAAAATATATAAAAAAAATATATATAAATAAAAGAAGAAAACACAAAAATATACATAAAGGCAAAAAAAAAATTTTTTTTACACTAACTTAGAGCTATGGGTTCACAGAAGTCGAAAACTAGTGACCCAAAAGCGAATGTGATCAATGAAGTGTTAGTGGATACCAACCAAAGCAATAATGTCATTGAAATCTTACTAATTATAATCACCTGCGTCTTAGTACTAGACTTTATAATCAAACTTCATTCCATCTATAGGAACCAGCTAAAAAAGAGAATACAATGAAATATAAAAAATTACCAAGTTTAAAAAATGTCTACTTGGTCAAAGTTAGAAGAGAAAATAAAATTATCTGAGGAAAATTTCAATAAATCATATAAATGCCTAAACAAGTCTCTCAGAGTAAAAGAAGATACATTTTTAAAACATATAGCCGTTCTATATACGGAATTAGAAGCTATAAGAAGCATTTCCAATGCATAATTTGAAAAACTTACGAAAGAACATAAGAAAGTCGTTTTAGAGTTATTCTAGAAAAAAAAGAGACAAACTTTTGAAAATTTTGTCTAAGTACGAATACCAAGTTGAAATTCCTCACGACATAGACAAAAACATTAAGCTCCCAGTAGAAAAAGACAACTCTCAAAGCGTAACAACAATGTCGGAATTTAATTTACAATTAGCCTCAAAAGCTATTCCGAGCTTTTCCGGAAATTACAAAGAGCTGGAAGCCTTTTTAAAGATTACAGAAATCATTTATAACGATTTAGCCGAGGCAAGCAAACCAGCACTTATCGACTTTGTAATTTATGTAAAACTGAGTCAAACGGTGAAGACAAACGTAACTGCAATCCAAACCCCAACAACATTTGAAGAACTCAAAACTACCTTACAAAGAAAGTATAAAAGCACAGCTATAATACCACATATACAGAACCAATTAGCCAATCTTAGCCAAAGAAATTTAAGTATATCGAACTATAAAAATAAAATGTTACAACTATTATAGATTTGTCAGATTATGATTTCGAAATTGTATACAAACAAGGTAAAATAAACACCAATGCAGACGCACTATCACATCAAAATAGATAGTCACGTACTTAAATCAATGACCCCTACTAGTAAAAATAAGAAAGGAGATAAGTAATACATGTATTAACAAGGAGCAAGGGCGCAAATTTAAAAGAAAAGAGGGAAAGGAAAATGAAAAAGAAAAGGAAGATGAAGAAATAGCGCAAGAAGATAAAGAAACCGGTAAACGCATTAAAGAAACCATATCTCATAAGTAGTCTGATCAACTTCACATTTGGGAATGTACATCTTTTAATGACGTAAAGAAAATGAAGAAATTGAAATTTATTATTGGAAAAGAAAGTGATATCACAATTGAATTAATTAATAATGAAGCGCACGTAACTTGTAGCGATGACCCTTTTAATCTAGATTCAATGTTGGAGAAACTACATAGTTTACTAAGGAATTCACATATAAAGGAGCTAGCCCTTTGAGAAAAAGATTATATATATAAAAATATCGATATGAATGTATTCAAGAGGAAATACAATGATTTAGAAATAAACAAACGCGCGCCAATTAAAATACTTATATACAAAGCTCCAAGGGAAATAAATAGCATGAAACTAAAATACAAACCAATAGACGAATTTCACTGCTCAAACATCGCAGGCGACTTCTCTTTCTCTTTATGGCGCGATATACAACAGGTATATCATCATAAACCTCCTAAGAGATTTTTGCGCCAAGCTTCTCTTCCAATTTGTGGTGTGCCGATTTGAATTTTCCCTACAAATTGGTGGGACCTACAGTTTTTTGCCGACTCCGAACGGCATCTACAAAGGAGACGAATTTTTGCTGAGAAGCCTGTCATGGCAGAAATACACTCGGAGAGTTTGCCAAACCACTGCCGAGGGGCGACCCCGTTTTGAAAAACTTTTTTCAAATCACTTTTGATGTTACCTGTACCAGGGCTCGAACCATGGACCTTCGGTGTGGTAGGCCGGCAACACTACCTCCACACCACGGCGGCCGCAGGCGACTTAGGAATTCGAAAAACTATTCTAAAACTCAAACAAAGATACATTTGGAAAAATATGAGACAAATGGTCAAAGAATTTATAAACAACTGCAGGAAATGCACAGAAAATAAAACTGTAAGACACACGAAAGAACCACTCGTAGTGACAGACAAGCCAATGTCGACGTTCGAAACCATAACGATTGACACGGTTTGCCCACTTCGCATATCAAACTGCTACAGATACATATTGACAATGCAATGCGATTTATCAAACTTTGTAATAGCACACCCCATTGAGAGTAAAGACGCAAAAACAATAGCAAACACTTTGGTTGAACAACTAATTCTCAAGTACGGTTTCATAAAAACACTAAAATCAGACAGAGGAACAGAGGAACAGAATTTGTAAATGAACTAATGAAACAAGTGTGCAACCTAGTTAACACGAAACAAGTATTTTCTACACCATACCACCATGAAACGATAGGTTCATTAGAAAAAAACCATAGGACGCTTAACGAATATTTACTTTCATTTGCCTATGATTATGAGTGGGACAAGTGGATCCCATATTACACTTTTGCATACAACACGACCCCACACGTAGACACATTGTATTCACCGTATGAACTAGTGTTCGGTAAATTACCCGCGCTGCCAAGCGACGCTCCAAGCAAACAAACAAAAATTTATGACATAATTACGCCAATGAATTGAAAATGAGACTCGAAACCTCAATACACAATGCCAGAAACATAATCACCCCTATCATGCATTTCGATTACGTTCCCGCTCTACGCTCCGCCGGAGTCGAAAGTAGGTATCATGCATTGCAATTGGATTGAAAGAAGAAGAGGAAGAGCTATAACTCTTTCGAAATCAGCTGTTTGCTTAGAAATATGTGAAACTGGAACATAACAAAGCAAAAATACACAAATTAGTGCTGTTCAAAGAAAATAAATAAAAGTAAAATTTTTATATTGTTATTATTTGTATTAAACGCAGCCCCAGATTTACACTAGGTGCTCTCGGAGCACTGGCACAGGGCGGCAGATTTTGGGGGCGGCAGATTTCGAAACATAAATTAAAATTTTTACAAATATTTTTGATAATGGGCTCAATTGTTGTTTCTGTACGAATCAAAAGTTTGACGTTTGTGTTTAGAAATCAATAGGAAGTGGTGCGGTTATTTACCGTGGAAAGTGCCTAAAACTATGCCACAAAAAACTATTTTATGTAAACTGTAGTACCCTTTTATTCTGTTAAGCTCTTTTCAGCAGCAGGGCTAAAACTCCTGGAGAACAATCGTAGTAAATAACGAAATAAATCTTAGTAAAAATCATAATTCCGTAGTAGATTGTTTTAAAGTAAATTTTTTGATTTTTGTAGGAACGATTTTCCGTCATCCCTTGTCAAGTTTGGTTTTGTGACAAACCGGTTTCGGCGTTCTGCCATTTTCAATGCCTAGTTTCGTTCTGGTCTGTGTCTATCCGGTGCGTTGTTTTTATAGTCCGTGGGTGCTGTGGCAGGTAATGTCAATCTATGTGTTCGTGGTAGGTAACGTTAATATGCGCGGTATTGATACGTCCGAATTGTTATCTGTCCCAAGGGTTGTTTTTGTAGGTATGTAGACATACCGCTTGTTAGCTAAGCGGTAGGTTGATGTAGGTAGAAATCGGTGATTTTTGCAGTTTGGTTCATATTTCGTTTTTGCTTGTTCATTGTTACGTGTTTGGTTGCTGTACCTGCTGGCTTGTGCTGTTTTTTGTAAACTAGTTTTAAGGGTTCAAATATTTCGTCAGAGATAGTGCTGGTTTGTTCGTTTATGATCCTGCCGTTAAATGTTTTTAACTTGTATATCTCCATGTTCTCAAGTACATTAAGCCGCCGGCCTTTTCCTTGTACGTGAAGTATTCGAGCCGTTGTTTTTATGTTAGCTGGGGTGCAGTTGTTCTCAAACATGTGGTTCGCGAAATTAGATTCTGGTATTATGGTGGGTTTTCGTGTTTTTTTGTTGTAGTCCCTGATATGCTCTCGGAATCTTGTGCTTATTTTTCTTCCTGTTTGTCCTATGTAGCTGTATTGACATTCACAAGTAAGCCTATACACTCCGTGTCTGTTGAATGGGTCATCAGAATTAGTGTCGGTTCTTAGTTTTTGTCCGACACTAAATCTGCAGTCAACTAAAATGTGTACCTTTTACCTCTTAATAGTTTTTATTTGGTATTTTTACTATTAATCTTTTTTGCCAACATTTTTATTACTTTTTAATTTAGATCACTCCTCTCTTAAAAGTCTATGATATATTTTCAAATACATCGTAAAAATTTTCTTAGTATTAAAATTTCCGAAGTTACAGCTCTGACAGCTATTCTGTTTTTCGCAAAAACGAAATAATTTTTCGATTTGCCTGTCGAAGTGAAATGGAAAATATTAGGGAGTCCAAGGCGATTACCAGAACATTAAATATCCAACCGTGGGTTGTTTGCTTCAAGTTGATTTGAATATTTTTTGGGACCCTCTTGCTTTACTTGAGTACTAGATGCTCCGGAAAACTGTAAACAATTTCTTGGGTAGGTTTTTTTCAGTATATCTTATATATAGCGTGAAAAACACACAACTTTTCCAAAATTTGTAAGGCTTTAGTTATTCTTACTTAGCATTGCTAACATATGTAGTCGGGAAACATATTATTCAACACGAATTTCATTAGCACATTTTTTAAATGACAGTTTTCATGCTATGCTCCGCTTAGTTGAGTATGAGTAACACGGCGCCTTAACTATTACAGAATACCTATCACTCTTTTTTCAAATCTAAGAAATCGTAGTAGATTAAGAGTAAAGCGTAGGGGCGAAGTAGATTTCCATTTTTCCAAAAAAGTAGTAAGCCCGCTACGATGGTAATAAAATTCTTTTGTTGGATTAGGCTTGGAACACCCAACAGTCGATTGCTGCTTTGTTTCCGGCTCATATGCATAGATCCAAGATTCGTCACCTGTTACGATGCCATAGACGGGCTTTGATCCCCCGCTGCTAAATTTATTCAACATTTCTTTACACCAATCGACAAGAGTCCTTTTTTGGGCAATTGTAAAATTATGCGGTATCCAACGAGAACAAATCTTCTTTACGACCAAATGTTCATGCAATATTGAATGTATGCTGGTCCCACTAATAGCCAAGGATGCCTCTATCTCGCGATATGTCACATGACGATCTTGTATTATCAATTGACGCACAGCATCGACTGTTTCTGTCACAACCACCGTTTTTGGACTACGAAACGAAATTCGTCCTGCAAGGATTGGCGGCCACGTAGGAACTCGTTGTACCATCATTTCACAGTGGCTAAGTGTGGTGATTCAACAAGAAAAGTAGAAGTAAGTTGATTGATGCACTCCTGTCTCGATAACTCACGTCGAAAATCGTAGTAACTCATCGCATGAAAATGTTCACTGGTTAATTCCAATTTTAGGCAATATGAAGTTTTAAACTCACTATTAATAAACACAAATAAAACTCGTAAGTGAAAACATTATATGCAAGTTTATGCTAAAAATACCAAACTTTACGATAAAAATATCTAATTACAGCTAATCACAAGTAGTGTTGCGAAGGCGCAATATATAAAATGCAACCCTCGTTTGAGTTAGAGTCCCCAGTATAATAGGTAATACAAGTTTCATCAGAATTTTGATTTTGACATCGGGGAGTTTTGATATGGAGTCTACCATTTTGGCGGTCCACACAGTATTGGTTTTGAACTGAACTTTAGGTAGTGTGCCCTTTTGTCTTTTGGGACAAATTACCTAAAAGTGTGGCATCACCATTTTTTTTCTCGTTTTCACACCTCTCTTTGGTTTCAAACCGGATACATACCGAATGAAATGTCTTTAATGGAGAATTTTCGTACGGCGAGTATGGAGCTGTTCAATTTTCTTATATTTATAATTACCATAATTATTTCTTCTCTGCCTTTTCAGCTTTGGCAATTTGGAAGGAAGCCACACCCATGCTACACCACAATTATAATATTTTTGAGTCTACACATTACGCAACTGCGTGCAGTACATCAAATATGTAATTATATTTGAAATTTAGCGCTTGCTCTGAGCAGTCACGCAACGTTACATGGTCAATGTGGGGCTTTTTGATGAAAGATACGATAGCTGGTGCCCAGGATCTGCTACAACATGCTGAACCAGCAGATCGTCAAAGTGGAAATAAAACCCGCACCTACGGCATCCATTACGACATCACATCTAAATTAAAACTAAATACTCCAATTATTTATCTATCCTCCCGGTAAAGGAAACACCCCCACCACTAATACAGATTAATTAATTCATACTTAGTTTATTTATCTCTTTATTTACGGATGCGTGAATCAAATGTCCAAGAGGTGAAATGCCCGGTCACAGTTTTTTACAATTCTACGGGGCAATGCCGAATCTCGACAAATTACTTCAGTTTATGGATTTTACGATCAATGTCGATTTGTTTGATTATATCCCCTTGACGGCATTAGTTGAAGGGCAACTATTATGTTTACACCGCGGTCTCAGTCCATCTGTTAATAGTTTGGATCATAACCGCGCATTAGATCGTCTGTCAGAGGTGCCACATGAGCGTCCCATGTCATATGGGTCAGTTGTAAAAGAAAATTTTTGCTGAATTTATCAAGTAAAACTAATGTTCGAGGACATTTTAGTAATGTTTGTAATGCTTCATCGTGATGTAAGCCCATTAAGTCGAATTCAGATGAACGAATTAACCGATCATGATTACAACATTTTCTTTTTCAATTCGATAACAATAATTAACAAGTAAGAAAATCTAAGTTCGGGTGGAACCGAACATTATATACCTAGTAGTGATCTATTATGTCATCCCAATTTACGCAGGTCTATTTTAATACTTTCAGTTCGTATTTGCGTTCAAATAGGCCGACGAGCAGACAGACAGACGTATCGAAAGACGGATGGCTACATCGACTCAGGTCATCCTCCTGATCATTTCAGTATACGTACAAACATTTCATGTTCTTGAAAGGAATGAATATCATAAAAAATATGCAACTTCGCTTTTGCAGTGGGGTATTAGCTACTTGCACGGATATTTTACTTTTCATCCTGAAGGTTTTAATATACATTAATAAATATATATCTCGATTCCTTTATGCCGAATGAAGTAATATACTTTGTGTGCGTAACAAAAATAGGTATAAACTAGGTATAAAAAGGCTGTCTTTTATAGGCGCCAAAGAACTCA
Source organism: Merzomyia westermanni (assembly GCA_949987695.1). Classification (NCBI taxonomy): domain Eukaryota; kingdom Metazoa; phylum Arthropoda; class Insecta; order Diptera; family Tephritidae; genus Merzomyia; species Merzomyia westermanni. Next base: position 99,192,871 of record OX465288.1, on the reverse strand, counting down.
ACCGATCTTTATGAAATTACAATATATACTTGGGTTCACTGGGTACAGCATAGACAATATATAGTATTGGAAAAGTAGGCGGAGCCACGCTCCCAGGCTATATAAAGTTTCAATTCGTCATAATTCCGAAGTTTTTTGGTGTAAATTAATGAAATTTGGATATACGAGTCTTACTTAGTCAATATATATACATCATTTTTCAAAAGTGGGCGGTGCCACGCCCACATATTTTGTGTTTTGTTTTGCTCTTGAACTTTTACGATAAGTTCAGGAGTTCGCTGGGCACGACACAGTCTGTATATAGCTTTTGGAAAATCCCCCAGGTCATATAAAGCTGCAGTTCGGTATAGTTAGCAGTTTATTTGGTTCAAGTGAATGAAATTTTATATATAGATGTGTTCTATATATCAAAACGTCAAAACAAAGTCTATCGGGTTTGCTAGTATATTATAAAACGGCCAAAGCAAACCACGAATTTCAGCATTCTTTTGTAAAACTGAGAGACTAGTTTGCGTTCAAATAGACGGACGGACAGACAGACAGACGGACGGAGAGACGGGCATGGCTAAATCGACTCCGCTCATCGTGCTGATCATTTTAGTGAACTTTTCTCTTCTTGTTCTCATACTTATATACATTTAATGTTTATGAAAGGTATGAAAATCAAAAAAGATATATAACTTCGCTATTGCAGTGGGCTATTAACTACATGCCCGAATATTTCGCTTGTGTGTTTCCCGATTTGGCTAATTTTTGGCAGGAGTATAATACATACTACTGAGAAGCAGCTGACTAATTTTCATTGAAATATAAAAATCGAATTATAAGCGATTGCCTTTGAAAATAGCAGAAATTTTATGCTGAAAAGTGGGCGGCGCCACGCCTACTTCATCGAAATTGAAAAAAATTTTTTGCGGCCGAGTTTTTCTTAAAAAGCTTATTATGTGTGCAAAATTAATTAATATAACTTGCTTAGTTGTAGAAATATCGCTCTTTAAATTAAAAAAAAAAAAATTTCAGAACTATGTTAAAAAACTGGGCGTGGACATTAACCGATTTCGCCCAATTTGACAGCAAACAGTTACCTTCCTATATAGAACATTATCACCAAATTTCGGTTCCACAAATCAATTTTTGGCGGAGTTAGGGCATAAAAAGTTTTGGGGAATAGTCCACTATAAAAAGGGCGGTACAACGCCCATTTTCGAAAATTTTGAGTTTTTAAATTTCTTTGTTTACGAAAACTTTAAAACTGAAATATAAATGATGTAAAGCTATTTTACGCAAAGTTATTGCCTATTTAATATATCTACGATCCTTTTCAAAATCTTTCATATAAAAGTGGGCGTAGACCTTAACCGATCCCGCCCATTTTTTTCTGGAACATTCCTTGCATACCTGCAAACCTGCGTGCTGAATTTCGTTTCGATATCTTGAACGGTTTCTAATTTATGATTAATATTATTTCTAAATTTGACTTAATCAAAAGTGGGCGGTGCCCCGCCCATTTTCAAAAATTTCTTAAAAAATTTATTTTAAGCCTCAGTCTCAATGTAATCACCAAATTTTATCCGTATAGGTGTATTATGTACTGAGTAATCACTTTTTTTGTGTTTTCGAAAATATTATATATATAAAAAGTGGGCGTGGCTATCATCCGATTTCGCCCATTTTAAATAGCGCTCGGAGATGACTGCCAAGGAACCCGCATACCAAATTTCATTAAGATATCTCAAAATTTACTTAAGTTATCGTGTTCACAGACGGATAGACGGACGGACGGAGGGACGGACATGGCTTAATCAATTTCTCTTTTCGTCCTGAACATTTTGATATACATAAGTCAATACAATATCTATCTTGATCCGTTAATGCCTTTACGTACTGCCGTTACGCGACTAAAGTTAATATACGTTGTGTGCGAAGCACTACTAGGTATAAAAATGTTGACGTAGAACCCGCCTTGTCTTCACGCAATGCATCAAAATTTTAGTCAATATCCATTTATAGTATTGTTTTTGCATTAATGTCATTGCGACTCGTAATATTTAGTTATTTCTCTACATCTTTGTAACACGCCGTTCACGCTGTTGATGTAATTTTGTATGGCGTCTTCTGCAGCATTTCCATGGTCCGATTCGAAACCTTTCCATGTCAAAAAAACAATCAGGCATAATAAAATTAAGTAAATCCCAAATTGCAAATGTGTGCCGTTAGTAAGTAGTCGATGATTAGTCTCGACTTCGTTGGATGATTTATACAGTAACGAGTAGTCGTTTTTTACAGGCTGTACAGAAAATCCAACAACGATTTATGCCATAGAGGAATAGGTAGTCGATGGAAAGGCTGGCCGTATATACACAATACATGGGAGTCAGAACCAACATTACGTGAACCAAAAATGAAAGGCATGAAGAAGCATGGTAACTTAGTTAAAAGTGTGGCTTCCCCGAAAGCGGTGCCGTTATATAGCGGTGGTCACATAGCGGTAGAGTAGGTTGTCAAAACATTACAATGTGAAAGTAATTACATGTGAACCAATAAGAAGGTGGAGTTAACCGTAACGTAATATAGCGGAAATAACTATTTAAGTATAAAAATATTGCCTTAAAAAGGTAAGTTTTCAAAATATAAAAAGGGACACATATTAATAAATATACTTACCTTAAATTTATAGAGTCAAAGATGGAAACGGTATCATGGACAAACGAAGAGTGCCTCTTCAAAGAAGTATCAACTGAAAAAAAAAATGTATCTTTTGTAAAGAGTTCATATTATCAAGTAGGCGATGTCGCAATTGGGTTATCAACTCCATTAAAAATAGTTGCCAATTGTATGAAAAATATGGTGTCGGGACCAGAAAAGGCTTGGAATAAAAAAGGCTAGAAAAAAGCCACGAAGCTAAAACAAAAATTATGAGGCTAATAGCTGTTTCTGTAAGTTTGTCTCATCTCAAGTCAGTAAATTTTGGGATTTTTCATTAGAGACAATTTTTGTGACTTCAGTAGCCCGTTTCTGTATCCTTTCGATAAGAAGTTTAACGCAAAGTGCAACTCTGTTATGTAGTTATCGCTGAATAGTGTTCCTATAAGTGTGGTAAAAATGTATTTTCGTTATGGATTTCGATAAAAATAACGATGCCTATAATGGCAGTGATAGCAAGTGTAAAACCCAAAATAATTGCATTATGTGCAAATTTTTATTGTTATTAATATTTATTAAAAATTAATTATTATAAAAAAATACAAAAAAAAAAATAAAATGTAAGAAAAAGTTGAAAAAAACAATTAAAGTTGCGACGATTCGAATTCGATCCTCCCGCTAGTTGCAGCAATATCCTATCTACTAAGCTATTGAGACCATTATGCGGTGTGCGTCAAATGTTTTATTTGTCACCTAGGCCTTTTTGCCTATCAATTTCTCATTTTTACATAACACACCACGAACATATCGCAAGGTGAATTTTTTTCATACAGACACGCTTTTCATACCGAAATCGTTACAAGCCAAGCGATACATAATCATTCGTTATTATAACGAAAAGTTACAGAAACGGGCGACATATGATTTCGGTATTCTGTAAGAGAAAATCACAAGAAGTTCACCAATGATAAGTGGTGAAAACACACTTGCATACATCTCAAATACAGCATTTGACAGTGCATGTATAAATATCGCGATAGCCCAGGTAGTAAGCGTGTCGAATACAACGTTTGAGATGCAGGTTCGAGCCCACGATCACATACAATTTATTATTTTTATACCCAGCGTATACTAGTACACAGGGTATTATAGTTTTGGTCATATAACGGTGGTTTGTTACGGTACAAAATAATAGAGATAGATATGGAGTTCCACATATCAAAGTTCTTAAAATGAACAGAGGAATCCATTCAGACATGTCCGTGGACACGATAACTTGAGTAAAAATTTAGATATTTCAATGAAATTTGTCTCACAATTGCTTTACGGCCAAGGTAGGTTGCTATTTGAAATGGGCTAAATCGAACCATTACCACGCCCCTTTTTTCGATATCGAAAATTTCGAAAAACGTATTAAATGGGTCAATTCAATAATAAAAGCAGATAAAATGATGAAACTTGCTAGATTTATTAATTTGGTTGTCCCATTGACGATGTTATCAAATTTTTAGAAATGGGGTGTGGCACCGCCCACATATGAGTGAAGAAATTTTCAAACTTTGATTGTTAATAACTTCAGAGGAGGAAGCACAATATTGTTGTAATAAATACCCCCACTTTTTCATAAAAGTTATATGGAAAGTTGGTAGAAATATTGAACTGCCTCTATCTAATGAAATGATAAAGGTATAATATTATAATTTGGTACTAATATAAATTTTCTTATTTTTTATATGATTTTTGTAAATATTTGGAAAGTGGGAGTGGCATAAAGATCGGTTGAGTACCTTGGACGCCTATTCAAGATTCAAATTTTATATAGCATTGGGGCGTGGCACCGCCCACTTTTACCAAATTATACATTACCTATACTGTAACCAGTGAACCCAAGAATCTACTGTGCACATTTCATAAAGGTCTGCTAAGTACTTTCAACGCCAGACACACAGACACACATTAATTCTTATTTACAAGATTGCCCACATGGTAGTAGAAAAAGTTTAAAACCTCTATAAGTCATAACTCCACAACAATTTAACACGACCACTTTTACACATCTGGGTTTTTAATGTTCGGTTCCACCCGAACTTAGGCTTCCTAACTTGTTATTTATAAGATTGCCCACATGGTAGAAGAAAAAGTTAGGATAGGTCATAACTCGACAACAATTTACCACGAGCACTTTTACACAGCTGGGTATTTTATGTTCGTTTCGGTTGTTAATTAAATATTATTTTTATTTAATAAAATAGATGTTTTGCTGGCTCGGGGTCAAGTAAAATATGTAATAAAAACACACAGGTTTTCTTATTTTTTCTAATATATTTAGGTTACTCTACGGCAACCGTCTCCAGGGAACTGTAACAATAAATAATTTAATAACAAAAAAGCACATACAACAATAAACAATTTGGTAAACAATCATAAACATGTACACACATTATTTTTGCACGTCTTAATGCTGAGACTCGGAGTTTCGTACTGTCTTGTTCTTCGTTGGTAAATGTCTATATAGGTGCGCGACGTTATCAATAGTTGTATTCCAATCAGCTATCCAGGACAGTATCACGATCAAGATCTCACGGGAAGGAGACGGATCAGTTATATGAGAGTTGTTTATGTATATATATGTGTTTATATATGTATGTCTGTGCTACCAAGCAAATGAGGGTTGGCTCTCAAAAAATTTATTACAAAAAATTAAACGAACAGAGCTTCTATACGGATCCGAAATTGATTCAGATACACATCAAGATCATGCAAAACTTCTATCTGGATCTGGGCATTTATTCTGTAGTTCTATTCGAAAGGCTGTTCCACTCGTAAGCAAAAAGCGATTCTGATACACATAGGCACTCTGTAGTTCCTTAGAATTTCCTTTAGGAAATATTCGATAATAGTAGGCATCACTGTTCCCCAAATTTCAAGCGCAAAGCAAAATACAAAAAGACATTGAATAAGTCTTAAGTGCAGTATTAGGCAGCGCAGCTTTACATGTCGCAGTAGCGCAGGTGATAACAATCTCGACTAACACGCGTGTGGTCGAACACAAGTGCTTTCACACCTAATCTTTATTTTTTATTTATTGTTATTAAATATAATTTTATTTTTTAAAATATATAAATACTAAACAATTTTCTTTTCAACAAGTTTTCCAAGTTTTACCTAGAGTTCTTTGATTATTATCTGTCAACAGCGATTGCTTAACTCTTTCTGCGATAAAAGTTATTTCTTGATAAAAAAAAGACTAATTGTTTTATTATAATCATAAGAAAATACATTTTTATAGATTTCCGTTTGCTAAATTGTTGTGGAATAGAATTTTCTAACTTTCGACCATTTTGGCATATGCTTTCGAAATAGTGAGTACCAAATTTTCTACAATGGAAAGGAGGCTAAATCAAATCCGAAGGGAACATAATGGAACTCGAACAACGAATGCGTTCTCCTCGAAAATTTCTTACAGAGTACGAATCACTCGAAAGCGAACAAATTTTCTATCGAATAGGACTACAGAGTAAGGGCCCTGGATTACTCCTGATTGGAACACGCCTAGTGTCTGTTTTGTAATTGAGTCTTATGTTTGGCGTAGTATTAATTATACGTAACATTTCTAATGTGAATCGTTTGTTGTAGTGTTGTTCCTGTTGTAAAATTGATGTATGTTCGAAATTGGGAGAGTGGCTGCTAGTTGCACAGGGAGCCATAAGTGCTGTTTTCTGAATGGTAGAGTAATGGCATTGTTTTACGTCGTTTTTCTAGAATCTATGTTGTGCTAGAATGATTTGGTTGCTCCCACGTAGATGCTTTTGCAAGGCTCGTTATTTTTTCCGTTGCACGGAATTTTATATATGACATTACTTTTGTCCAATTGCGGTATTTTTGAATTTGTTTTGTTAAATATGTTTTTAATGTATTGGACGGTTTGTGGGCTATTTTCCTCTCTCCTTATCATAACAGTCTGACTTTGTTAACGTTCGGAGAGCTGAGGAACATACGTGATTAATTTAAATATTTTAGGGGTTTCAGATTTTTGTTGAGTATTTGTATCTTTTGATCTATTTAATAATGTTGTTATGATATTGTCTGGGAGGTCATTCTTTTTTAACAACGATATGATTTCGTTTACAACCAACTTGTGGTTAATTTCGTCCGATATTTGCAACATAGGTCGTATACAGCCCATCGCTGCATTCATTATCATCGCTTTAGGGTGTTTAGAGTAGAAATTGATGATTCGTCCAAATGCTGTTGGTTTCTTATTCCATTTTAGTTTTAGCTGGTTTCCTCTCCGGATTATCATCGAGTCTACGTACGGTTATTTGCCTTCTTCTTCCAATTCTATCGTAAAGTTAATGTTTCGGTCAGACGAGTGGACTGTGCACCTCATCTTCCCGTATGACTGCAAATAAGTCGTGAACATATTTGATTAGCATTCTTGGATTATATCGAGGTTTTTCCATCGTCTTGTTGAATAGTTCTTCCATTACAATATCAGCTATAACTGGCGATGCTGGTGACCATATCGGTATTCCTTTCCATTGCGTGTATACCGTATCTTTAAATTTAAAATATCGACTTTCTTCGATAAAGAATTTTAAAATTTCAATAAATATGTGTTTAGGTATCTTTGTATGTTCTTTTATAATCGTCCATTTGCCTCGTATTAAGACAAGTTCTAAATGATTTGACAACGTACAGAGTTCAGCGACAGGATCCGACGGTTGCTACGGTAGAGAGTTTCTTTCCACAGGACGCCCCAGGGCGTGAACATCAAGGAACCTCATAGGTTTTGAAGAAACTACGGAGTCTGTTTGTGGAGGGATTTAGCCTGAAGCAAATTGTTTTGTGCAGCTATCTTTTACATTTAGAACATTACACAGATTGTGAACGTTCAACACAAATCTTATTCCAGCAAACGCAGCAGATCCAGTCTCTTGGTCCCCGGTTTGGTTCAAGACCCGCCCGGAGAAAGAGAGTACTGAGCAGCCCTACTGCAAGGAGCTGCTCGAAAGGTGACAGTTTACGGGGGAAATCCTTCTTTTGCTCGGGTTCATTTATTACAGAAAAATTGTAGAAAGTCCGAAGTTTAATAATATGCTAGGTAATAGGACTTTTGCTGGTATACAAACTGAATACAGCGTGCTTCTGGCCGAAATATTTAGCGAAAACAAGCTAACGATGCATCATTCACACTTTTTCTCTTAATTTTTGTTAAAAATATTTAGACTAGGTGAACGCTATGTGAAGTTAGTTTACAGCAATTGATGAGCCATCTAATCATTCTATAATGATTATTTTAATTGGTTTCAAAAATCCGCTCTTACTGATTACCAATGGAAAACAATTCAAAGAAAATCAAAAAATTCAAAAGTAGGTTATGGAAATACATGGAAAGAAGCACCAAAAGTTTATATAAGCGGCTTGAGTTGAAAGTGCTTAACAATAACCGACATGCAGGCCCGTGCACACGGGAGGGGTTTTGGGGGTCCAAACCCCTCCGAAGGGTTTTTACCGGCTGAATTTTTGATGAAATATTGTGTATACTCGTATTAAAGTGCGCGTGGGTGAAATATCCTAATTGTGGAAGGGGCCTAAAGTCGAATAATGCAGTTACCCTCCGACTCCGGCATAAGCAGGCAGCTACAGGCTGCGACTTGTATCATTCTCTCCTTGACAGCACTTAAGACTGGACGTGTACCAGCGTGGTTTTCAAGATTCTGCTACACGCGGTATATAGTCACTTTTCTCTCGGAAATATCGCGGAATATTTAGTGTTAATTTTGCATACACCATGTCAAAGAATTCGTTATCAAACATCATAATATTCTATGAGCATCCAAAGGTTCAAAACTCCCCCCCCCCCGAAGACAGTCCCCTGCGCACGGGCCTGCCGAAATGGCATTGAGCAGCTTTGCCGAGTTAAAAATTTACATCATTGTGAATGAGGCCGTAGAAAATGCCAAAAAAACCCGCCACTTTTTCCTCCCCAACCTCGTGATCCCGTTGTTGCTCGTGCCCTACGTCGGATCTTCAGTTTCTGGAGCTCATATTTACTGGAAACCCCGCAGCCTTGACACCTTTTACTTCACCGGGTCCTACTTCTAACAACCTCCTTTTTCGCAGATTTCTGATAAGTCCTTCCTGGCTCACGCGCCTCCTTATGGGCACTACGCATCAGCTTCCTTCTGAGCTTAATCTACTGAATCCTTTCTGGCTCATGCGCCCCTTTCTGGGCATTACGCATCAGCTCCTTACTGAGCTTACATAGAATGATCATACGTATTGTACACCAATACCTGTTTGTGAACTACTACCCTGTGGGGAAAATCTCTAGTTCTGAACTGGTTCGCCTTCAATCTCTTTCACATGTAATCAACTGGTGAATTTAACCTGGCGATGTCCTAGGCGGTGGAAATTGTCCCCCGCTGCATTACCTTTGCTACAGTTCCGAACTAGTTAAAAATTCTACATTTGGGATGTAGTTTGATTATTGCTAATATTGCCCTAGTTCTGAACTATTTCCAAATTCTGCAGTTTGGAGCTAGTTAGTTTAGAATCAAAAAGAAAATATTTGGAGAAAGTCTTCCATGGTAGAAGGACACTCGGAGACTTTTTGCCAAATTACTGCCTACGGTCGACCCCCGTTTTGAAAAACTTTTTCAAACAACTTTTGATGTTTTGATGTTATCTTTCCCAGGACTCGAACCTTTGACCTTCCGTGTGATAGTCCAAAAACACTACCGCCACACCATTGCGGTTAGTTTATGCATGGCTAATAATTTGAGCCTACATTCTAAACTATCATAATGTATACATATGTAACCTTTTCTCACACTATTGATGTGTGCGCCGTAGCTGAGTAAGTAGAGCACTCGACTCTAATGCGGGACGCGTCGGCTCGAATCCTACCAACTGATAAATTTTAAATTTATTTTTTTATTTATGATTTCAAATTTTAACCTTTCTTTAAAAAACGTTACAAGAACAAAACATTTTTCCAAATACGAATCTAAATTTTAATGTTTGCACAACTGTCGGTTTCGTACTTTTGAAAATGTAGGTACTATCTCACTAGTTCTTATAAGCTTTATCTCTAGTGCTGAACCAGAATGTATTCTCACTAGCTACCGTCTTCCCTGGCCCCTACTACTGGGGTCCTCAGGCTGAACCCTCGGAGAGGGTGTCGACTGGTAATGGATACCACAGAAGTTCCGTTCAGGAAGGTACTCCAGCAACTCCGTTCGGAAGGTATCTAGCTGAGATCAGAAATCAGTGCTACTTGGCTTAGCTCTCTTAATAGCTCCGGCGTGTGGAAATGGTTCTTGATCATGGTCGTGAGGTAAGGGGCTGGATCTAGGTGTCAAGCGTTACCGTGCCGATGATCAGCCTGGCTAAGGGGCAACTCCCAGTTGTAATCTTTGGCCTTACCCCGGGTACTGCGGATCTCTGCTCGGGGTGGACGAACCCCTTTCTCCGCCACTCGAGGGACTATGAAGGTCCTGGCATATGCCAGATCTGCTAACCAAGGCGCTGCCTGGTGATGTAGCTAAAGTAAAGGCCGAATTGGAATGGGCCAAGTATATCATCCCTGACTTCGATGGTAGGCGAAGATGGGACCGCGAAGCGCAACAGGTCCATCGAAGACGGGGCATGTACTTCGAACCCAAAAAGGGTTAGAGTCCAGGCCCCACGTTTGCAGGAGGTGCTAAACGTAGCATTCTTCTGGGGTCTTTGACGCTAATCTCCAAGGTGAGAAGTCCTTCCGGCTTCACTGGGAATGGGTGCGGGCCGAGATGGCCGTCCACGCTGTCAGTGTCTTGACTAAGCTCCCAGGGCCCATCCCCTCCTGGAAAGAAGTGGGGTGGTTCCAGAGATAGGTAAAGATAGTGGGATGCGAGGATGCTAGGGCGGCCGAGATGTATACACGTGCTGTGTCACGCATCGATGAAGTCTACTCTGGTGCGCTCATCAGGGCTGTTGACTTCAACGACATCCCTTGTAGACCAAGGGCAAAGGCTGCATCTCTCTTCTCACGGAACTCTTCTGTGAGCTTCGCGCGTCTGTATGGCGGGGACTTAGGAGATGAGCCGTTGTCCGATGAGGACATTGGCGATATAACCGTGGTGGAGAGGTGTACCGACCAAAATGATGCAGGTCCTACAAATAAACCTCCATCACAGTAAAACCGCGTCGGCTGCGCTGCTGCTCCTTCTCGCATCAAAGGGATCAGTAGATATAGCCATCATCAAGGAGCCGTGGATCGTATGGCATAAAATATGCGGGCTGAAGGCAGCAGGGTATTCACGTTTAATAACGCCAAAAAAGCCTGTCCAATTAAAAGGGCTAAAGGCAAACAAACACCACCTTGGTGAAACCCTGAACTAGATAGATATAGGAAGCTTTGTCGATAAGATTTTAATAGTGCAAAAGCCTCGAGGGAGGACAGGAAATGGGTAGCTTATAAAGGACATTTGAAAGAGTACAAAAATCAACTCAGAAACGCAAAAAGGACCTCCTGGAGAGATTTCTGCAGCGGCATGTAATCGGTATCAGAGGGATGCAGGTTACGTAAAATTCTATTCGAATCGCTTCGTAGCGCACCGGGGTGCTTGAAAAGACCAGAGGAGTCATGGACGAAAACGGGGGAAGAAACTCTACAACTCCTCCTTAACGTACACTTTCCGGAAGCGAAAAACAGTATCAGGCACCAACCAGATAGGGGAAGGCCGAAAATTACTCCGGGTCTAGATGGCTTAGCACCCGTGCACCTTCAGCAATCCATGGAGCAGAGCATCCCAGGGCTGCAGGCTATATATAGAGGACATTGAGGGATCATTTAATAACATCACGCCGGTAGCAATCACTGAAGCTCTGACGGAAATAGGCATCTAGCCAAGGCTCGTGTCTCTCGTGCACCAAATGCTGACGAGCAGAAGGGTGCATGCATACCTAGTCGGGGTTTCGATGGACAAGGTCTTCTATAGAGGCACGCCGCAAGGTGGGGTCGTCTACCTCTTCTATGGGTAGCCACAGTAAACGGACTGTTGGAAGCCCTGGAGCTGGGGGAGGGTAAAAAGGCATAGCGTATGCGGATGATCTTGCGGTAGTAGTGAGTGGTAAGTATCCCCAAATGCTCTGTGACATTATGCAGAGAAAGCAAGTGTAAAATCCAAAATAATTGCATTATGTGCAAATTTTTATTGTTATTAATATTTATTAAAAATTAATTATTATAAAAAAATACAAAAAAAAAATAAAATGTAAGAAAAAGTTGAAAAAAACAATTAAAGTTGCGACGATTCGAATTCGATCCTCCCGCTAGTTGCAGCAATATCCTATCTACTAAGCTATTGAGACCATTATGCGGTGTGCGTCAAATGTTTTATTTGTCACCTAGGCCTTTTTGCCTATCAATTTCTCATTTTTACATAACACACCACGAACATATCGGAAGGTGAATTTTTTTCATACAGACACGCTTTTCATACCGAAATCGTTACAAGCCAAGCGATACATAATCATTCGTTATTATAACGAAAAGTTACAGAAACGGGCGACATATGATTTCGGTATTCTGTAAGAGAAAATCACAAGAAGTTCACCAATGATAAGTGGTGAAAACACACTTGCATACATCTCAAATACAGCATTTGACAGTGCATGTATAAATATCGCGATAGCCCAGGTAGTAAGCGTGTCGAATACAACGTTTGAGATGCAGGTTCGAGCCCACGATCACATACAATTTATTATTTTTATACCCAGCGTATACTAGTACACAGGGTATTATAGTTTTGGTCATATAACGGTGGTTTGTTACGGTACAAAATAATAGAGATAGATATGGAGTTCCACATATCAAAGTTCTTAAAATGAACAGAGGAATCCATTCAGACATGTCCGTGGACACGATAACTTGAGTAAAAATTTAGATATTTCAATGAAATTTGTCTCACAATTGCTTTACGGCCAAGGTAGGTTGCTATTTGAAATGGGCTAAATCGAACCATTACCACGCTCCTTTTTTCGATATCGAAAATTTCGAAAAACGTATTAAATGGGTCAATTCAATAATAAAAGCAGATAAAATGATGAAACTTGCTAGATTTATTAATTTGGTTGTCCCATTGACGATGTTATCAAATTTTTAGAAATGGGGTGTGGCACCGCCCACATATGAGTGAAGAAATTTTCAAACTTTGATTGTTAATAACTTCAGAGGAGGAAGCACAATATTGTTGTAATAAATACCCCCACTTTTTCATAAAAGTTATATGGAAAGTTGGTAGAAATATTGAACTGCCTCTATCTAATGAAATGATAAAGGTATAATATTATAATTTGGTACTAATATAAATTTTCTTATTTTTTATATGATTTTTGTAAATATTTGGAAAGTGGGAGTGGCATAAAGATCGGTTGAGTACCTTGGACGCCTATTCAAGATTCAAATTTTATATAGCATTGGGGCGTGGCACCGCCCACTTTTACCAAATTATACATTACCTATACTGTAACCAGTGAACCCAAGAATCTACTGTGCACATTTCATAAAGGTCTGCTAAGTACTTTCAACGCCAGACACACAGACACACATTAATTCTTATTTACAAGATTGCCCACATGGTAGTAGAAAAAGTTTAAAACCTCTATAAGTCATAACTCCACAACAATTTAACACGACCACTTTTACACATCTGGGTTTTTAATGTTTGGTTCCACCCGAACTTAGGCTTCCTAACTTGTTATTTATAAGATTGCCCACATGGTAGAAGAAAAAGTTAGGATAGGTCATAACTCGACAACAATTTACCACGAGCACTTTTACACAGCTGGGTATTTTATGTTCGTTTCGGTTGTTAATTAAATATTATTTTTATTTAATAAAATAGATGTTTTGCTGGCTCGGGGTCAAGTAAAATATGTAATAAAAACACACAGGTTTTCTTATTTTTTCTAATATATTTAGGTTACTCTACGGCAACCGTCTCCAGGGAACTGTAACAATAAATAATTTAATAACAAAAAAGCACATACAACAATAAACAATTTGGTAAACAATCATAAACATGTACACACATTATTTTTGCACGTCTTAATGCTGAGACTCGGAGTTTCGTACTGTCTTGTTCTTCGTTGGTAAATGTCTATATAGGTGCGCGACGTTATCAATAGTTGTATTCCAATCAGCTATCCAGGACAGTATCACGATCAAGATCTCACGGGAAGGAGACGGATCAGTTATATGAGAGTTGTTTATGTATATATATGTGTTTATATATGTATGTCTGTGCTACCAAGCAAATGAGGGTTGGCTCTCAAAAAATTTATTACAAAAAATTAAACGAACAGAGCTTCTATACGGATCCGAAATTGATTCAGATACACATCAAGATCATGCAAAACTTCTATCTGGATCTGGGCATTTATTCTGTAGTTCTATTCGAAAGGCTGTTCCACTCGTAAGCAAAAAGCGATTCTGATACACATAGGCACTCTGTAGTTCCTTAGAATTTCCTTTAGGAAATATTCGATAATAGTAGGCATCACTGTTCCCCAAATTTCAAGCGCAAAGCAAAATACAAAAAGACATTGAATAAGTCTTAAGTGCAGTATTAGGCAGCGCAGCTTTACATGTCGCAGTAGCGCAGGTGATAACAATCTCGACTAACACGCGTGTGGTCGAACACAAGTGCTTTCACACCTAATCTTTATTTTTTATTTATTGTTATTAAATATAATTTTATTTTTTTAAATATATAAATACTAAACAATTTTCTTTTCAACAAGTTTTCCAATTTTTACCTAGAGTTCTTTGATTATTATCTGTCAACAGCGATTGCTTAACTCTTTCTGCGATAAAAGTTATTTCTTGATAAAAAAAAGACTAATTGTTTTAGTATAATCATAAGAAAATACATTTTTATAGATTTCCGTTTGCTAAATTGTTGTGGAATAGAATTTTCTAACTTTCGACCATTTTGGCATATGCTTTCGAAATAGTGAGTACCAAATTTTCTACAATGGAAAGGAGGCTAAATCAAATCCGAAGGGAACATAATGGAACTCGAACAACGAATGCGTTCTCCTCGAAAATTTCTTACAGAGTACGAATCACTCGAAAGCGAACAAATTTTCTATCGAATAGAACTACAGAGTAAGGGCCCTGGATTACTCCTGATTGGAACACGCCTAGTGTCTGTTTTGTAATTGAGTCTTATGTTTGGCGTAGTATTAATTATACGTAACATTTCTAATGTGAATCGTTTGTTGTAGTGTTGTTCCTGTTGTAAAATTGATGTATGTTCGAAATTGGGAGAGTGGCTGCTAGTTGCACAGGGAGCCATAAGTGCTGTTTTCTGAATGGTAGAGTAATGGCATTGTTTTACGTCGTTTTTCTAGAATCTATGTTGTGCTAGAATGATTTGGTTGCTCCCACGTAGATGCTTTTGCAAGGCTCGTTATTTTTTCCGTTGCACGGAATTTTATATATGACATTACTTTTGTCCAATTGCGGTATTTTTGAATTTGTTTTGTTAAATATGTTTTTAATGTATTGGACGGTTTGTGGGCTATTTTCCTCTCTCCTTATCATAACAGTCTGACTTTGTTAACGTTCGGAGAGCTGAGGAACATACGTGATTAATTTAAATATTTTAGGGGTTTCAGATTTTTGTTGAGTATTTGTATCTTTTGATCTATTTAATAATGTTGTTATGATATTGTCTGGGAGGTCATTCTTTTTTAACAACGATATGATTTCGTTTACAACCAACTTGTGGTTAATTTCGTCCGATATTTGCAACATAGGTCGTATACAGCCCATCGCTGCATTCATTATCATCGCTTTAGGGTGTTTAGAGTAGAAATTGATGATTCGTCCAAATGCTGTTGGTTTCTTATTCCATTTTAGTTTTAGCTGGTTTCCTCTCCGGATTATCATCGAGTCTACGTACGGTTATTTGCCTTCTTCTTCCAATTCTATCGTAAAGTTAATGTTTCGGTCAGACGAGTGGACTGTGCACCTCATCTTCCCGTATGACTGCAAATAAGTCGTGAACATATTTGATTAGCATTCTTGGATTATATCGAGGTTTTTCCATCGTCTTGTTGAATAGTTCTTCCATTACAATATCAGCTATAACTGGCGATGCTGGTGACCATATCGGTATTCCTTTCCATTGCGTGTATACCGTATCTTTAAATTTAAAATATCGACTTTCTTCGATAAAGAATTTTAAAATTTCAATAAATATGTGTTTAGGTATCTTTGTATGTTCTTTTATAATCGTCCATTTGCCTCGTATTAAGACAAGTTCTAAATGATTTGACAACGTACAGAGTTCAGCGACAGGATCCGACGGTTGCTACGGTAGAGAGTTTCTTTCCACAGGACGCCCCAGGGCGTGAACATCAAGGAACCTCATAGGTTTTGAAGAAACTACGGAGTCTGTTTGTGGAGGGATTTAGCCTGAAGCAAATTGTTTTGTGCAGCTATCTTTTACATTTAGAACGTTACACAGATTGTGAACGTTCAACACAAATCTTATTCCAGCAAACGCAGCAGATCCAGTCTCTTGGTCCCCGGTTTGGTTCAAGACCCGCCCGGAGAAAGAGAGTACTGAGCAGCCCTACTGCAAGGAGCTGCTCGAAAGGTGACAGTTTACGGGGGAAATCCTTCTTTTGCTCGGGTTCATTTATTACAGAAAAATTGTAGAAAGTCCGAAGTTTAATAATATGCTAGGTAATAGGACTTTTGCTGGTATACAAACTGAATACAGCGTGCTTCTGGCCGAAATATTTAGCGAAAACAAGCTAACGATGCATCATTCACACTTTTTCTCTTAATTTTTGTTAAAAATATTTAGACTAGGTGAACGCTATGTGAAGTTAGTTTACAGCAATTGATGAGCCATCTAATCATTCTATAATGATTATTTTAATTGGTTTCAAAAATCCGCTCTTACTGATTACCAATGGAAAACAATTCAAAGAAAATCAAAAAATTCAAAAGTAGGTTATGGAAATACATGGAAAGAAGCACCAAAAGTTTATATAAGCGGCTTGAGTTGAAAGTGCTTAACAATAACCGACATGCAGGCCCGTGCACACGGGAGGGGTTTTGGGGGTCCAAACCCCTCCGAAGGGTTTTTACCGGCTGGTTTTCAAGATTCTGCTACACGCGGTATATAGTCACTTTTCTCTCGGAAATATCGCGGAATATTTAGTGTTAATTTTGCATACACCATGTCAAAGAATTCGTTATCAAACATCATAATATTCTATGAGCATCCAAAGGTTCAAAACTCCCCCCCCCCGAAGACAGTCCCCTGCGCACGGGCCTGCCGAAATGGCATTGAGCAGCTTTGCCGAGTTAAAAATTTACATCATTGTGAATGAGGCCGTAGAAAATGCCAAAAAACCCGCCACTTTTTCCTCCCCAACCTCGTGATCCCGTTGTTGCTCGTGCCCTACGTCGGATCTTCAGTTTCTGGAGCTCATATTTACTGGAAACTCCGCAGCCTTGACACCTTTTACTTCACCGGGTCCTACTTCTAACAACCTCCTTTTTCGCAGATTTCTGATAAGTCCTTCCTGGCTCACGCGCCTCCTTCTGGGCACTACGCATCAGCTTCCTTCTGAGCTTAATCTACTGAATCCTTTCTGGGCATTACGCATCAGCTCCTTACTGAGCTTACATAGAATGATCATACGTATTGTACACCAATACCTGTTTGTGAACTACTACCCTGTGGGGAAAATCTCTAGTTCTGAACTGGTTCGCCTTCAATCTCTTTCACATGTAATCAACTGGTGAATTTAACCTGGCGATGTCCTAGGCGGTGGAAATTGTCCCCCGCTGCATTACCTTTGCTACAGTTCCGAACTAGTTAAAAATTCTACATTTGGGATGTAGTTTGATTATTGCTAATATTGCCCTAGTTCTGAACTATTTCCAAATTCTGCAGTTTGGAGCTAGTTAGTTTAGAATCAAAAAGAAAATATTTGGAGAAAGTCTTCCATGGTAGAAGGACACTCGGAGACTTTTTGCCAAATTACTGCCTACGGTCGACCCCCGTTTTGAAAAACTTTTTCAAACAACTTTTGATGTTTTGATGTTATCTTTCCCAGGACTCGAACCTTTGACCTTCCGTGTGATAGTCCAAAAACACTACCGCCACACCATTGCGGTTAGTTTATGCATGGCTAATAATTTGAGCCTACATTCTAAACTATCATAATGTATACATATGTAACCTTTTCTCACACTATTGATGTGTGCGCCGTAGCTGAGTAAGTAGAGCACTCGACTCTAATGCGGGACGCGTCGGCTCGAATCCTACCAACTGATAAATTTTAAATTTATTTTTTTATTTATGATTTCAAATTTTAACCTTTCTTTAAAAAA
Source organism: Merzomyia westermanni (assembly GCA_949987695.1). Taxonomy (NCBI): domain Eukaryota; kingdom Metazoa; phylum Arthropoda; class Insecta; order Diptera; family Tephritidae; genus Merzomyia; species Merzomyia westermanni. The sequence continues at coordinate 99,174,816 of OX465288.1, read as the reverse complement.
CGTTACAAGAACAAAACATTTTTCCAAATACGAATCTAAATTTTAATGTTTGCACAACTGTCGGTTTCGTACTTTTGAAAATGTAGGTACTATCTCACTAGTTCTTATAAGCTTTATCTCTAGTGCTGAACCAGAATGTATTCTCACTAGCTACCGTCTTCCCTGGCCCCTACTACTGGGGTCCTCAGGCTGAACCCTCGGAGAGGGTGTCGACTGGTAATGGATACCACAGAAGTTCCGTTCAGGAAGGTACTCCAGCAACTCCGTTCGGAAGGTATCTAGCTGAGATCAGAAATCAGTGCTACTTGGCTTAGCTCTCTTAATAGCTCCGGCGTGTGGAAATGGTTCTTGATCATGGTCGTGAGGTAAGGGGCTGGATCTAGGTGTCAAGCGTTACCGTGCCGATGATCAGCCTGGCTAAGGGGCAACTCCCAGTTGTAATCTTTGGCCTTACCCCGGGTACTGCGGATCTCTGCTCGGGGTGGACGAACCCCTTTCTCCGCCACTCGAGGGACTATGAAGGTCCTGGCATATGCCAGATCTGCTAACCAAGGCGCTGCCTGGTGATGTAGCTAAAGTAAAGGCCGAATTGGAATGGGCCAAGTATATCATCCCTGACTTCGATGGTAGGCGAAGATGGGACCGCGAAGCGCAACAGGTCCATCGAAGACGGGGCATGTACTTCGAACCCAAAAAGGGTTAGAGTCCAGGCCCCACGTTTGCAGGAGGTGCTAAACGTAGCATTCTTCTGGGGTCTTTGACGCTAATCTCCAAGGTGAGAAGTCCTTCCGGCTTCACTGGGAATGGGTGCGGGCCGAGATGGCCGTCCACGCAGTCAGTGTCTTGACTGAGCTCCCAGGGCCCATCCCCTCCTGGAAAGAAGTGGGGTGGTTCCAGAGATCGGTAAAGATAGTGGGATGCGAGGATGCTAGGGCGGCCGAGATGTATACACGTGCTGTGTCACGCATCGATGAAGTCTACTCTGGTGCGCTCATCAGGGCTGTTGACTTCAACGACATCCCTTGTAGACCAAGGGCAAAGGCTGCATCTCTCTTCTCACGGAACTCTTCTCTGGGCTTCGCGCGTCTGTATGGCGGGGACTTAGGAGATGAGCCGTTGTCCGATGAGGACATTGGCGATATAACCGTGGTGGAGAGGTGTACCGACCAAAATGATGCAGGTCCTACAAATAAACCTCCATCACAGTAAAACCGCGTCGGCTGCGCTGCTGCTCCTTCTCGCATCAAAGGGATCAGTAGATATAGCCATCATCAAGGAGCCGTGGATCGTATGGCATAAAATATGCGGGCTGAAGGCAGCAGGGTATTCACGTTTAATAACGCCAAAAAAGCCTGTCCAATTAAAAGGGCTAAAGGCAAACAAACACCACGTTGGTGAAACCCTGAACTAGATAGATATAGGAAGCTTTGTCGATAAGATTTTAATAGTGCAAAAGCCTCGAGGGAGGACAGGAAATGGGTAGCTTATAAAGGACATTTGAAAGAGTACAAAAATCAACTCAGAAACGCAAAAAGGACCTCCTGGAGAGATTTCTGCAGCGGCATGTAATCGGTATCAGAGGGATGCAGGTTACGTAAAATTCTATCCGAATCGCTTCGTAGCGCACCGGGGTGCTTGAAAAGACCAGAGGAGTCATGGACGAAAACGGGGGAAGAAACTCTACAACTCCTCCTTAACGTACACTTTCCGGAAGCGAAAAACAGTATCAGGCACCAACCAGATAGGGGAAGGCCGAAAATTACTCCGGGTCTAGATGGCTTAGCACCCGTACACCTTCAGCAATCCATGGAGCAGAGCATCCCAGGGCTGCAGGCTATATATAGAGGACATTGAGGGATCATTTAATAACATCACGCCGGTAGCAATCACTGAAGCTCTGACGGAAATAGGCATCTAGCCAAGGCTCGTGTCTCTCGTGCACCAAATGCTGACGAGCAGAAGGGTGCATGCATACCTAGTCGGGGTTTCGATGGACAAGGTCTTCTATAGAGGCACGCCGCAAGGTGGGGTCGTCTACCTCTTCTATGGGTAGCCACAGTAAACGGACTGTTGGAAGCCCTGGAGCTGGGGGAGGGTAAAAAGGCATAGCGTATGCGGATGATCTTGCGGTAGTAGTGAGTGGTAAGTATCCCCAAATGCTCTGTGACATTATGCAGAGAAACCTAAGATTAGTCGAAAGGTGGACCAGGAACAAAGGCCTAGGTGTTAACCCGGCCAAAAGAGAGCTGGCTCTACACCGCAGTGGTAAGACCAATCGTCCTTTATGGAGTTCTGGTCTAGTGGACGGGTCTGGAGAAGAGACTGAATAACATCGCACTACAAAGGGTACAAAGAAGTGCGCTCATATGTGTCAGCAGGGCGCTGCGCACCAAGGCTGCGGAGGCACTGAATGCAGTCCTAAACATTCTGCCGGTGGATCTAAGCGGTAAGCTGGTAGTGGCATGCGCTGCACTGCGTCTAAGGAATCTACCAGGATGGAGGTCCTTTGATGAAGAGCACCCATCCATCCTCAAAAACCTTCCTATGTATAAGTCGGACTCCTGTACACCGAAGTATTGTTTCGAGATAAAATATGACATTACAATTCCAGAGAGAGAATATGGCACAGAGGACCTCCTAGAAACAGTGGATCAATCCACCTGTATACAAATGGATCGAGGCTTGAGAATAAGGTGGGCTGCGGAGTTTACACTGATCAGCTGGGAATAAATATAGGCTTCCTTCTGTCCGATCACTGCAGTGTGTTTCAAGCAGAGGTGGCAGCTATACAGGAAGCTGTAGGAAGATTGAAGATAGCCAATATCGATAGTGGTGATGTCTTCACATTCTCAGATGGCCAAGCAGCCCTGAAAGCGCTGGGAGCTATCACATGTAACTCCAAGACTGTGGAGGGCTGCCGCAGATCTCTCAACGAGAAGACTGAGCAACTCTCGATTCATCTGGTATGGATGCCTGGACACTGTGGTATACCAGGAAATGACACAGCAGACGAGCTTGCCAGAGGGGGCACATCGGCTTCGCTTTCACAGTCCTGGAGGGTGTAGGCATGCCGCTCGCGCCTAGCTAGCTCTTAATTAGGAACACCTTCCTCAAACAGGCAAGTGACAGATGGAAAAACATCAGCACCTGGAACCATACAAAACTGGTGTGGCCAGTGATCATAGCGAGTAGATCGGAAGATTTACTTACACTTAGTAGGTGGGGGGGCTCTCATTACTTATGGGTCTCCTCACAGGACACATGTGCATAGGTAAACACGCCAAAAGGTTGGGTACTCCCTTCAATGACTTCCGTAGGAGCTGCAGAAATGAAGAGGAGCCTGAAACAGTGAAGCATCTTCTCTGTGAATGCCCTGCACTGTGGGGAAAAAGACTGAAATATATGGGGTCGGGGGTCAGTAGATCCATGTGGTGTCAAAACGGGCCCTTTGTGGCCTAAGTGTGCTAATGGTAACTAGCAGCCACTGCAACCTAACCTAATTTACTGACTTCCCCGCAGGGTGATGCCGTATTAAATACATACATTTGTACATCGTATAGGCAACGAGAGTATATAAATAAGAGGTGTCAGTTAATTATTGTTGACTGAATTCATCGCTCATCCAATCCGCCTGAAAATATAACTCGCTAAAATGCCGGCCAGTCCCATCTCCTTGGGCAAACCTCTTTCCACTAATTTTCGCAATCGAGTTGCCAAATATTTCTTTCCCACTCAACTTTGACGTCAACCATGTCTGAAAAGAAAACAAATATGAGAAAATAAAATAAGTTTTCTGTGTGAGTATTCTTATTTTGCTCTATTTTATGATTTGTTTTGAGTTTTTGTGAAGTTAAAATGTCGACATGATATTGTACAAAAGGAATTTGCATGCATTTGTGCAAAATCGATTTAACTTCACGAAAGTTACAAATATAATCAAATTAAAATTTTGCACATGTACATAATAAAATAGATTTACAAATTATTTGCAAATAACTTGATTAGTGAAACGTTTTGCCGACGGTAAATACCTAAAAGTACCGAATGTAAATAAATGATATAAATTAAAAAAATTTCATACCTATTCCTTTAATACAAATACTTCACATATATTTGTATGAAACGTTTTGCCTACGATAAATACATCAAATAAGGAAATCTGCCCATACAAAGAGATCAAACTTGGCATTGCTCGCATGGTCCTTTGCGACGCATCTCGGATTCATCCTAGACTAAACAAATTTTTTGCAGGGTAATAACCCTGCAAAAACTCGTTGGACTGATCGCTAAAAAGAGAGTGATCCGGGATCAATACGAGTACCTTTTGTCTACAGCTATTCCGTTATAGGCATAGTTGGAATAAGTCGATTTTAATTTCTGTATCCTACTTTTGGGTGTTGAAAGTAAACTTGTACGACCGTATCCATTGGGGAACAAAGGTAATCTGTCCAACACTACGCTTTTGGGCATGTAAGGGACCAATTAGTCTTCTCATAGGACTTCCTCAAACAAAAGCCATCAGTTCTACCCATACAAAGAGATCAAAATGGTCGCTTGCTCCTTTGCGACCTATCCCGGATTCTACCTAAACTAATCGCATTTTTTACAGAGAACATTCACACATAAATACACACATTTTGTCATTCCAATATGGGTATAAAGTCATCGGTGGTCAAAAGTGTTGCCCCACCAATCTTACAGATACCTGCTAACAAAAATTATGTAGTATGAAAAATAATGATTTTTCTAATTTCTTCTTGTATAAATGGCCTTACCGTTTGGGATAATAAGTCGATACTTTAAGTTTATGTGTTGACCATAAAAATGACCAAAAGTCACAAATACTTTTTTTCAAGTAGATGTAGCAATGCCTAAAAAGTATGTGCCTAAAAAGGGTAAAGCTGTGCTCGAACACTTCATGGTTGACCGAATTTGAGGAAGCGCATAGGGATACTCGCATAAACAAGCAAAAGGGACTTAATTGCACAAATAAGCTAAACTGCTTAGTGAATTGTGAAAACTTAGCAGTTAATAGGAGAACTTTCAATAGTTATAATTAATTAAAAATATGCAGAGACACTTTTCCAATTATTTTTGTACAAAAGTTAATGTCTGCTTCTGGGCAACAGCTGTGTATTTTTTATTTATTTTTTCTTCAATATAGCTAGGTCCCAAAGGAAAATTAAAGTTGTCTACCCGTTCACAAAATTGTGCAACAACAAAAAGTGCCTGAAAATGAACAGCCTTCATATGGATTCAAGTTGGATTTTAAAAAACCGACAACAATTAATTTTATGATTCTTGCTCAAATACCTTGTTACTACATATCATTCTAGCTTCCTCGACAAAATATTTTTTTTTTTCATGAGGCTTGAATGAATTCTTGTTCCTAAATTTTTAGGTTTGCGCGTAGAAATGGATTTTTGTTGTTGGATTTTGTGCGTAAGAATAGATTTTGTTTTGCATGGTAGGAAGTAGTTCATACATACAAATTTGTTGGTATATTTTTGTTATGGACAGCATGAGCAAGTGGAAGGGTTAGCGCTGGGGTGTGAGGATAGGTGCTTGTAGTTTTATGTGGTTGTGCGCATACTTTTGTTTGTTTGTTTCGATGGACATAAATATATTTATATGCTTGTGCCGTTAATTTACGCATGCATACATTTTGGTGATCACAAGGGGATATGAAACATGACATGCGTATGACTTTAATTCTGATTGATATTGATACGAAGAACGTTGGTTCGAGTCCTTGCAACTCACAATAATTTTCTTTTTTTATTCGTAAGAATTTTTTTTTAATGGAAGAGAGCTATCATCCCACACAATAATACACATTTCAAAGCAAAAATTTTAATTTTTTATTTTGGCGGAGTTTCTTTAGAAGATTAACTGGACTTTTTATGATACGTATTTTGGAGGAACCATTGCTTCTTCCCACTCAATTCACCTATAACTCCAAATTGGCGCTAAATTAGACTTTCTTATTAGAATGCCAACACTTGCACCTGTTTCATTTCTTGTAAACAAAACATATATACATTCATATATAATTGCAGAGCTTTTTAGAATCACAACTGCAATGCATACATGTAATGTATATTAATTTTGTTATAATTCACTTCACTGCACATCATTTACACTTCACAATAACTTCACTTCATTTTCTTTGATTTTGGATTCACAAATTCTATTTACACACACTTTTTCAATAATTTTCCACTAAGTAAACCAATTTTTCTGCAATCACTTCAAAGCACTACACATATCTTCTACACCTTCAACATTTTTGACAGATATTTGACTAAACTCATTCAATTTGATTTAACTCAATTCTGCTTTTGCAGCTTCTGGCAAATTCAAAAACTACTCAATCTGGCAGTTTCCCATTTGCGGATAAAACACACATCTACTCTATTTGGTATAGCACAGCTCCCATTTGAAGAAATGTCAAAAAATAAATACTTAAAATGAGGAAATTATTGCTCGTTTGTCTCAGAGCAGAAAAAGTGTTCGTGGCGAATGCTAAGCGAAGTAATAATTGTTCGTTCGATTCGTTGCCAAATAGGTAGTACTGGTGAATAAGGACACGATATCGAATGCAAAGTATCGATGCTGTACTCATTTGAAGTATCGCTGTACAAGTATCAGGTAACCGATAGTATCGAAACAAAAATACTCATTCCCACAACAGGCGGTTCTATCGCACCGGAATGCCTCGGATTTGTTTATCCGACCAAGGGCTGTTATTTCGAGACTACCCTGTCTAACCTGTCACCTTTTCCCCTAACATTGTCATCCTCCGAGCAGCTCCTTGCAGCAGGGCTGCTCAAAACTCTCCTGCTCCGGGCTGGGGTTGAATCCAACCCGGGTCCAAGAGAATGGATCTGCTGCGTCTGCTGGAAGAAGATTTACATCAAACGTTCACACTCCATCCAATGTAATTCCTGTAAAAGATGGTTGCACAAAACTAGGTGCTCCGGGCTAAATTCCTCCACACACAGGCCCTCTAGTTTCTAAAAAACTATTGTGGCCCCTTGCTGTTCAGGGCGTTTCGTGGCCAACGACGATCCAGTGTTGCACCGCCACAAGCTTCAGATACAGTCTTCAAGACTAACAGCACTAATAATGCCCAGCAAGTAGTGTGTAACTCCCGCTGCCGCTCACGCCCAAAGGCGCTAGCACCTCACACAGCCGCTCACAGCTACTTTCTACGAAGCACCTCTGTTTTAGATGTGAGAAATGCTGAGCGACAACCGACCCCACTCCTACTTTCAACTTCCCCTTCTTCTTCCAGCACTAGCACAAATGTAAGCCAAAGCCACCAGCTCCTGGTCCCTTACACCATCCGCACTATTTGTCGGTTGAGACTATATACACCTGCGACATCAGTCAAATGCAACTCCTGCCTTGGCCTATGTCATCTGCTTATATGTTCTCAACTTGGTAACAGGAACTTATAGACTGATACGTACGATGCGCCATGTTGTCGAGCTACGCAACCTACAACGTCGACCGATTCGCCACCTTCCGGTGGTTCGGATCCCTCGTCTTCTAGAGTGCGAATTAGCCTGCTTCCGCCGAGGCATACGCACCAGTCCTTTTGAATATTTCTCCCCCTTCGCACTTTCGTTTCCTACAGTTGAACTACACCGGTTTAACCGGCAAGGTTAGTGAAATAGTGAATTTCATGAAGCGGCAAAGCATCAAGATCGCTGCTTTTCAAGAAAGAAAGTTAAACGCCCGATCAGATCTTCGGACTTGTGACGGCTACAACATCCACCGGCGTGATCAAGAGAGAGGACTTGGGGCGGACTTCCCGCCATCACTCATCAATCTGTGCAATATCGCCTATTTGAGCCTGACGTCGACCCGAGCGACAACTTCATAGAACGTCAAGGTATGGTTGTCCGAACAGGCGATGTCGATGTAGAAATTATTAACATTTATATACGTCCTGCCACCTGCTGTCCGAGGGATTACCACCCTGACATCAGTGCGTTACTCAGAGGCGATAATCGTGTAATCCTCGGAGCCTTCAACGCACACCACGATCTGTGGCACTCAAGCCTACAGGTTGATGGTAAGGGACAGGAATTGGCTGAACAAAAAGATGATTCGACGTATTGCACTGTGAACGGGGATGCCCCCACGAGAGTTGTAGTAAATCACCATTGTCAGCGCGAGTCCCTTAAACTGCGTTGAATGGCGACCAATGCTAACTCTTGCATCGGATCATTTACTGATAGGCCTCTCAATCGATCGCCCCAATGACTTTGTTACTTCTGAAAATCGCACTTTCACTAATTTCAGTAAGGCTGATTGGGTTGGTTTTCTTTACTTCACTGAGAGCACCTTCGCTGCTCTTCCCATCCCGTCTGACGTACGAGAAGGGGAAAAAGCCTCCAATCAATACATTCCGTCAGGTAGAATTAAGGAGATACGTTCGTATTTCCCAGCAGAGGCAGCGGCCCTGGCTAATGAACGTGACCAAGTGCGACGCTTGGAACCTACGGCTCCCCAAATTCAAGATCTCAATGCGGAAATCAGACGGCTGGTTGATCAACACAAACGCGCCAAATGGGAGGAGCACCTAAGGTCCTGTAACCTCTCTGCGGGTGTTGGCAAATTATGGTCCACTCTAAATCTATTGGCCCAGACGGTATATCCATGCTGATGCTAAAACATCTCGGAGAAGAGGGAGTAAGGTACCTAACAACTGTCTTCAATCTGCCTATGACCACCTTTGTCATTCCAGAAAGATGGAAACAGGCAAGGGTGGTGCCACTACTAAAGCCCGGCAAGCCGGCAACGAGGGGAAGTCTTATCGACCGATATCACTCCTCTCTCCAGTAGTGAATACCTTCGAGACGGTCTTGCTCCCTTACTATACCGCTAACTTGCGACTAGCCGAACATCAGCATGGATTCCGTAAAATGCATAGCAATACCACCGCGCTAAACGCCATCACCACACAGATAGGTGTCGGTCTCAACCAACCTCGTCCAAATGACAGGACCGTGCTAGTTGCGCTTGATCGGTCGAAAGCTTTCGACACTGTCAATCATGCGCAACCCATTAACGACCTGGAGCTTTCAACTCTTCCCCCCTGTCTAAAGCGTTGAATCGACAACTATCTAAGTGGTCGGCAGTCATCGGTTGAATTTAGGGCGAAAGATCAAAACCACGTATAATTCAACAAGGGGTGCCACAGGGTGGTGTCCTGTCCCAGCTTTTGTTTATTTATTACACATCGAGGCTCCCTTCCCCACCAGAAGGTGTCTTGATCGTCTCCTACGACGATGACTGCACGATCCTGGCGACTGGCCCCTCTGTAGACGAGCTCTGCTCAAGAATTAACTCTTACCTCCCATCCCTATCCGGTTTTTTTGCTGCACGAGATCTGACACTGTCACCGACCAAATCCTCGGCCACCTTATTTACGACGTGGACAGCGCAAGCGAACATGGAATTAGACGTCTACGTCGACGGCATTAAGCTTCCGACTGTCACACACCCCAAAATCTTAGGGGTCACGTTTGATAACATGTTCAAATACGGTGCTCGTGTAGTCGCGATTGCCACCAAAGTACAAAGCCGTAACAAAATCCTCAAGTCACTAGCTGGCAGCACTTGGGGGAAAGATAAATAAACGGCCAGCCGGTTATGAGCTACGGGACGCCTATATGGTCACCGGGGTTAGCAGATACACACTGGAGGAGGTTGCAGGCCCGCCAAAACACCGCACTCAGAACTGCCACGGGGTGCCTCCTTATGTCTCCTGAGCACCACCTTCATAGTGAGGCAAAAATGCTCGGTGCTAAAGAGCATTGCGAGTTGTTGACCAGGCAATTCCTGTTCAACTGCTATAAACCGCAGCATCCGAACGTGAACCTGCTCAACGAAAATCCGCTTCCCAGGAGAATAAGGAGTCACCTCCGCAAGCACTATGACGAGATCCGGCATCACATTTTCTCGCCGTTTTATCCAATGGTGCACCGGCAGGCCCTCAGCCTCATCCGCACGGAGTCGGTAAACTCCTTTGTCAGGTCTCGTCTAGTGAATGCAGTCCTACAGGCACAAGCTCCACCTGTTGCCGACGAGGAACGTGAACTGCCTTGGGAGACAAGAGTCATGCTGGCTCAACTTGGTTCTGGATATTGTAACAGACTACCCTCTTACCTATCTAGTCTGAACCCTGACATGCCAAATGTTTGCCCAGCATTCGGCGTGTCTCCCCACGATACTAACCATCTGTTCGTCTGCTCAACCGAGCCTACTCTTCTAACTGCAATTTCACTCTGGTCCACCCCTGTTGAAGCCGCGAGGTTGTTGCATGAGGGGTGATACTTTAGGCAGGTTAAGTAGTCGCTAATACAACAACAACAACAACAAACAAAAAGACTCGATACTCAAAGTATCGATTCTAAATTTACACATAAATAATGTGACAATTTCGGTGATTCCTCGATTAGTAATCCTGAGTTCGATCAGTATAAAGTCAAATAAACACACGCACAAATACTGTAGCAAACAGGTAGTTTTATTTACTAGTAATAAACGCAATACGTATTTAAGAGTTTGGTAACTTTACAGTAGTTCACTGAACAACACTTGAAAATAAATTAAATAACCTGCCTTGCTTGGACACTGTTCGTCTTCTCTAAGGGTCAGTGTTATGTATTGACATCTCATCTTTGCCTCGTATTCGCAAGCACTCACGGGATCTCTCTTTCTGTTCCTTACATGCATAAGCGTAGCTATCGCTATCTCTAATGTGTTAAACTAGTGGTGGGAGTGCTATTGAGTTAGGGATGGTACATACTTAGGAATATTCGCCACCATAAGCAGCTCAATCACGTAAAATTGTACCTTAACATAGGTATGTTATGCTAAATTTGGAAGGTGTGGCTTACTCTGGAATTCTAGATATCCTAACGATACATATTTATTTATATCATGTGATGCTTATTGAAATTAAGAAGATTCCACATATTTAAATGTGCCTAAAGTTTTAGTTTACAATGGCTTAAATCTGAATACACTAGGCAGAATAAGTCTGCGTTCAGGTAGTTTTTGCCATGCTGACAAACAGAGCAGTGTCTTTGGTCTACTAGCTTTTGGCTTTGTTAATTGTCAACTTTTTTCTACAAATTCGATACGTTACCGGGATCGAAATACTCGATGCTAAAAAGTATCGAGTACAAAATATCGATAGCGAAGGGCTGAAGTGTGGTATCGTATCGTATAAAAATTCGTCTACCTACTGGTGAAATATTGGTCAATCGTTCTTAAAAAGAACAACAAATAATGATCATATTATTTGCCTCGAACGAACGAACGATTATTTGATCGTTCATGATAAATAACACTTGGTGTCGACATGCTTTCACAAGTATGTATTTTTAAGATTGGAAAGTCATTCAATTGGAAGCTATCGAACATTCTAGAGTGAATAAATTGTAAAACGGAAAACTTAAAGAAAATACTTGCAAAAGAGCAAAGTATCGTTAAAGTTATAGCAGCTTATCAGATACACGAACAGCATAATAAACAATCGCAAAGTACTATGACTTCGAAGGGTAACAGCGAAATTGTGAGTAAAATTACGGCGAAACATCTGCCAGCCAGGGTAAATATTAATAAATGTGGAAGATTTGGTAGATACGGTCATATGCTATCTGATGTAAATTGTCCGACGCGGAAGTCTAAATTTCCCTACAAATTGGTGGGACCTACAGTTTTTTGCCGACTCCGAACGGCATCTACAAAGGAGACGAATTTTTGCTGAGAAGCCTGTCATGGCAGAAATACACTCGGAGAGTTTGCCAAACCACTGCGACCCCGTTTTGAAAAACTTTTTTCAAATCACTTTTGATGTTACCTGTACCAGGGCTCGAACCATGGACCTTCGGTGTGGTAGGCCGGCAACACTACCTTCACACCACGGCGGCCGCCAGTGTGGCCTTATAGGTCATTCTTTTTACCCGAAAGCGCAACACAAAGGCTCAAAAGCGTAAACCGGTTGAACGCAAGCGTGCCAGTCCTAAAAAGCGCCGTTTTCAATCTTCCAACATTAGGTACATTGAAGTAGAATAAAATAAAATCGAAGTATTGCAACCATGGATGTTTCAAAGTAAATTGTAATGAGTTGAAATGATGAGATAAAGAATGCCGTTTTGGGGGGCATACCATGTCGATGGTTATTGATTCGGGGTCTGGTTTTAACCTTCTTGGCCAAAGCCAATATGTTGAATTCCAAAACAACAAGGCAGTTTTATTTAATATCCGCAGCAACGCAACTTTTAACAGTTAATAACCGTGGGTAAAGATAGAGAAATAACAGCCACATATTATGTAATCAAAAACGCAAACCCATCTCTTTTGGGTCGTGAGACAGCAATCCAGCTTCACGTTTTGAAACTCGCCCTCGATATAAATAACATTGGAATTTAAAAGCCATTTCCAAAAATTAACAATATAATGGTTACTTATTGTTAGATTTCTCTTTAAAACTGGTTCAGCTGTCTATGAGATGATACCCATTGCCCTTAAGGAAAAATTGTATTAATTTTTTTTTTATATATTTATTTCTTACACTTTCACTTTTTGCTGGGTCGAGGTCTACGAGTATGTTTTTCTCGCAAAAACTAACAAAAACATAAGTTTTTCGTTTTGCCAATATATTTCAATTGCCGTCGGCAATCGTCTTCAGGACAAACTAATAACAACAAAAACATTAATGTAATAAATAAATAACATAACTAATAACAAATGGTTTTCATACATACATTTATTTACACGTTGTCACTGCTTAACGTGGAGTATCATACTAACTATTTTTTGATAACAAATGTCTATACGTCTGCGCTACTCCCTCAACATCAGATCTGTAATTTATTCTCTTTTCTGTCGGTGTGTTTCTTATGTGCAGCATTTCTAATGTGTATCTCTTCTTGTATTGTGCTGGAGCACAGAAGCTTCGTCAAAGTTTGGTGAGTGTTCATTGCTTGCACAGTGGGCCATTAGAGCCGGTTTATGGTTTTGTGTTTGATGACAATATTTAAAGTCAGATTTATGTTGCGCTAATCTACTGTTTAATTTTGACTTTGTAGTTCCTACATAAAACTTGTTACAGGGTTCGTTGAGATTACCTTTGCAAGGTATTTTGTATATGACATTACTTTTTTCCGCGATTGGTAGTTTTGATTTGGTATTATTGAAAATGTATTTTAAAGTTTTTTTTTTTTGTGTGCTATTTTTATTTTTTCATTGTTGTAGCAATCTGATTTTTAAGCCGCTCTGACAATTGTGGTACATATACTACTGATTTAAATATCTTCGGCTCGTCTACTACACGATTATAGGTTTCTGATACCGATTTTCTTATTAAAGAATTTATAATATTATCTGGAAAATCTCGGCTTTCGTTCAACTTTTTCTATTGCACTTTGAAGTAACTTTTCCATAACTATGTCCGCAATTACCGGAGACGTTGGTGATCCCATTGGTAATCCTCTAATCTGTGTGTAGATTATATCCTCGTATTTAAAATATTGGTTTTCTTCGATACAAAATTTTAAAATTTCAATAAATAGTTTCTTCGGTATTTTAGTGTGTTTCTCTATTATATTCCATTTTTCTTGAATAACCTCAAGTGCTAGTTGAGTTGGGACGCTAGGAAAAAGTGAGACAACATCGAAGGAAATTAATTTTTCATCATCAAAAATGTATGTTTAGCCTCTCTTTAAACTCAACTGTATTTTTCACGTTGTAGCTAGAGTTTAGTGTTACGTTCTTTAAAATATTTGTGATGTATTTACATAACCCATACGATGGTGATCCAGTGGTTGAACAAATGTGTCTAAGGGGTATCCCTTCTTTATGAATTTTCGGCAGTCCATAAATTCTAGGAGATAGTGACGTGGTGGTGATAAGACTATTTCTCTCAGCCTTTGAAATTAACTCCATTTGAAACATTTTATTTACCAAATTGTTGTTTTTAGTTTGCAATTTTGTCTTTGTACTCTGTATATCGTTAAATCATTTAATATTTCTTTCATTTTTATATCATAATCATTTTTCTCCATAGCTACAGTTTTATTGCCATTGTCCGACGTTAAAATTCTAATGTTGTCATTTTGTTTAAGGAATTTACGAGTACGGCCCACTGTATCAACTATTGCACTATCCATTGCACTCAGTTTATTTGTTTTTGTATGCTCTTTTATTAGAACCGAAAGTTTTGTGCGCGCTTCCTCTTGCTGTTCTTTGTTTTCAATTGTTTGTACAAGTTCTTCACCGTCCGCGATGCAGTCAAATAAAGGGAAATTCTTATTGTTTATTGGTAATGCGAACTTTGGACCTTTAGCTAAGAGCGACTTTATGCCCGATGGAAAGCTAACACTTGTTGTGTTAATAAACCAATCTTGTTGCGTGTTGTTGTTGGCGAAGATGTTGTTGCGCTTGCTCTGTAGTTTTAAATATTTATTTTCTTGCTTTTCTCTTAACTTCGTTTTTAGCTTGTTCGACACATTGTCTTCGCTAATTTTAAATATTTCAAAGTCATCTGCGCTCAGACGTCTTCTAATTGTTTTTGTAATCTCTTCAAACCGTTGTTATTGTTCTTTTAATAATGTATGTTTTTGTTTAGCTAGTAGATTTAATATTTTTGTGTGGTAGTAATACGTGTATCTATCTAGAGTTCTATCTATATTTTTGTGTATGTCATGATCAAAAACAAATAACTTATCACATCTAGTCATATTTTTAATAAAATTGGGAACTAATTTAGATTTTCTACATTTTAACAAAAATTTGTATGCTGGATTCTGTTTTTACCACTTTCTTTGCTATAACCTGATATTTATTGCTGCTTTAGAGTTGCTACTGTTGTTTTTTATTTCCGCATATCCCATTTTGTTATTGTTGTTATGCTGACGGCGTGCCTTCCGTTTCTTTAAAAATTCTGTTTTGTCGACCTTTCCTTCTTAACTTTCACTTTTTGCTGGCTCGAGGTCTATGTTTTTCTCGCAAAAACTAACAAAAACACAAGTTTTTCGTTTTGCCAATATATTTCAATTGGCGTCGGCGATCGTCTTCAGGACAAACTAATAACAAGAAAAACATTAATGTAGTAAATAAGTAAATGTAGGGTTATATACTTGCGTTATATATTACTTTATTAATTTTTAAAATTGTTTTTGGTTCAATGTTGTTAAATGTTAATTATCAAAATGAAAATATTTCAATTCAATTTTTGTTCTTTCAAAAATAAAATTTTCTGACTTGAAGCTATCGAGACATAAAATATAAAATAATTATTTAATTTAAAACAGTTAATATAATTAACTATATTGGCGATCCTGCCAGGAGCAATTAAAAGAAATACATTTTGCTAAATATTAGAAGGAAACTTTAATACGTATATGAGAAAAGAAAAGAATATGCAAAAATAACTAATTGAATTAATGTGAACTTATAACTTGTGAAGATCCAAGATTGTTAAATTCATCCACATATTTCGTGCGTGCACTCCAGCAAAAAAAAAAAAAAAATCTAGTGATCACTACGGTCCAACATACATATAATAAATCCAATAAATAAAACGAGAACTAAGCATCTCAAATTAGTAACGGATACAATATACAATTATATTTTCAAAATATCATCTTTATCCAAATATCGCATCAATCAACTGCTATATTTTAACGGAAAGAATTTATTATCGCACCATCAATCAACAAACATAAATATTGCTTCTATGAACATATGCATTTACTGGATCTTTTATTACATCTTCGAATACTTCACCTTTTATTCAAACAGACGTCTTTTATTTTTGATAATATCTTTCATCTACAATCAACAAAAAATTCGGTGAGCTGTATTGTGAATATATTTTGAAATGATTATAAAATTTTTGATTAAATAATTAATTATTTAAAAACTTCGTTTCTTAAATCTTTCTTTCAGTTTATATAAATACAAAAACATAAAAATAAATTATTTTATTACGAATAATTAACGAAATTATTAAAATCAAAAGTCATTAATTGTATTTTATAATAAACTTTTCAAAATTATAATCTATTTTAACATATTTTAATTAATTTTCTTATTAAATTGTTAATTTAATATTTATTTTTATTATTCTTAGTATTTAAATTTTTATTATTGTGTACACTCTTTCTCCAGTTAACTTAAGTAATTCGATCACCTATTCATACAAAAAGTTTCACAGCAACAGAAACTCAAAACGAAAACAACAACTCAATTCCAAGACACTTCACATCAACAGAGACCCAAAACGAAAACAACAACTCAATTCCGAATTTGAACCTCACACAAAATATTCATACTGATAATATACTTCCAGATAATAACACAATGTTTAGAGATAATTTCAATTTTTCAAAATCAGTTAAGTTGCCTTATTTTTGGGAACAATCCCCTGAAACTTGGTTTGTTCTCGTTGAAGGACAATTCCAAATAAACAACATTTAAAATGACAATATAAAATATCAGAATATTTTAATTGCACTTCAACGAGAAACCATTTCAAAAATTATAGATATAATTAATCCACCTCTAGTGATAAATAAATATGAAACTATTAAAAAAGCATTAATTGATAGATTTTCTCTTGCCGAATAAAAAAGATTAGAACAACTTATTTCTAAAACAGAACTTGGTGATCGTTCTCCATCAGAATTATTTCGGCAAATGACCTCTCTAATTAGTTATTATTCTATAATTAGTAAAGAACTTCTTTTTAAATTATGGATTACTAAATTACCAAAAGAAATACAGATTCATTTAATCTCTTGCAACAATAAAACTACTGATGAAATTATTGCTTTAGCAGATAAAATTTTTAATTTAATTAATAATCAATAATCTTCTAAAATTGCTGCAATAGATAGTTCTGAAAACATTGCCCTGACACAATGCGTTAAAAATTTTACTGAATTAACTACTGTTATGTTTCAAAATTGAAATAAAACTAGTGAAGATATAAATTAACTTCAAATTCGATCTAGATCTAGAGAACGACATCGATCTACATCAAGTTTTCTAATCCTCGAAATTTCAATAACCAAAATAAAAATATTATTTGTTGGTATCATCAAAAATTTAAACACAACGCTCATAAATGTATTAAACCATGTAATTTTAGCTCAAATTATAATACAAATTCAAAGACTTTAAACTAAAACGTCACGTTATGACAGTGGCTAGCAGCGAAAGTGACGTTAAACCTTCTCGCCGCCTATTTATTTTTGACAAATTTAATAAATTAAACTTTCTAATAGATACGGGTGCTATTGTTTCTGTAGTTCTCTCTTCTAAATTCAAATCTCATAAAAGAAATTCTGATCTTAATTTAACTGCAGCTAATGTTTCTACAATATAAAACTTTTGGTACAAAACTTTTAAAACTTGATCTAGGTTTAAGACGCGATTTAGAATTTCCTTTCATACTAGCAGATATTTCTACTCCCATAGTTGGCGCTAACTTTTTAAAGAAATTTGGTTTACTAGTTGATATTAGAAATAAAGAAATTACTGACTTAAAAACAAAATAAAAGTTTTTGGCTCTAGTGGATTTTGTGATATATTTTCTCTCAAAATACCAATTTCTGAAAATAAATTTACCAATCTCTAAAAAGATTTTCCCTTAATAAGTTGTGAACCAGATTACACCAAACCAGTGCAACACCAAACAGTTCATAGAATTGGTACTAAAGGAGTTTTACCGTTCTCAAAACCTCGTCGTCTAGATCAAATTAAATTTAAAATTGCAAAACAGAATTCGAATTTTTGGTCAAAACAGGTATATGTAGACCTTCTAGTTCTCATTTGGTCCCAAAAAAAGAACCAAATGATTGGAGACTATCGTAGACTGAATTTCATTACCATACCTGATCGATATCCATTTCCCCTATATACATAATTTAGCGCACAAACATTTCAACGTTTTATAAATGAAGTATTTTCTGGGTTTGATTTTGTTTTTGTCTATATTGATGATATACTTGTTGCTAGTGATGACGAAGATCAACATTTTGAACATTTAAAATCTGTTTTTGAAAGGTAATTTAAATATTAAACCTTCGAAATGTATCTTTGGAACGAATAAGTTACATTTTTTAAGTTATGAAATTTCTAGTGAAGGATATGTAGACCTTCTAGTTCTCATTTGGTCCCAAAAAAAGAACCAAATGATTGGAGACTATCGTAGACTGAATTTCATTACCATACCTGATCGATATCCATTTCCCCTATATACATAATTTAGCGCACAAACATTTCAACGTTTTATAAATGAAGTATTTTCTGGGTTTGATTTTGTTTTTGTCTATATTGATGATATACTTGTTGCTAGTGATGACGAAGATCAACATTTTGAACATTTAAAATCTGTTTTTGAAAGGTAATTTAAATATTAAACCTTCGAAATGTATCTTTGGAACGAATAAGTTAAATTTTTTAAGTTATGAAATTTCTAGTGAAGGAATTAGGCCATCCTTAGAAAGAATAGAGACAATAATCAACTTCAAAAAACCTATTTCTATAAATAAATTACAAAAATTTTTAGGAATGGTTAATTATTACCATGTTAAATTGTTAGCAGCAGAACTTGGTCCACTGCATGAAATGTTAACATTTGCTACTAAACATAAACTTAAATAACTTAGTTGGTCAGAGAAGACTATTAATGCTTTTGAAAATGTCAAACAGCTTTTTGCACAGAAAACTTTACTCACTCATTTTGATAAAAACGGTAAATTATCTCTTGCTGTAGATGCTTCAAATGAAGCAATTGGTGCAGTCTTACAACAAGTTAGTAACAATGTTTTAGAACCTATTTACTATAGTTAATTATATTAACTATTTTAAATTAAATAATAATTTTATATTTTATGTCTCGATAGCTTCAAGTCAGAAAATTTTATTTTTGAAAGAACAAAAATTGAATGGAAATATTTCCATTTTGATAATTAACATTATCAACATTGAACCAAAAACAATTTTAAAAATTAATAAAGTAATATATAACGCAAGTATATAACCCTACATATACTCCCCCTCCAGGGAAACGATCAATTAATTTAAGTTAAATGTTATTTTCTTTTTGTTTTTTGAAAGTGTTGATGAGTTAGTATTAAGTACTGTATCTGTAATTATGTTTGCAGGCTTAAGTAAATCTTTTGAAATTGTTTTAATAGTATTTCCATGCTGAATTTTGAATACTTTATCATGTTAGAAATAACTTTAAAAGGGCCATCATAAGGTGATGTAAATTCAACTTGTAAATAACTTTAACCAATACGTATTCACAAGAATCTAAGTTTTTAGGAATGAAAGATTGCTCAGTGTTGTGATGTAGGACCTTTGATCTAACATGTGAAAAATATTTTCTTAATGTAGAAAGAATTTCAATCGTTTTATCTACTTCATTACCATTATTATTGGAAACAACTAGTTCACCTGGTAATCTAAGTGTTTGTCCATATACTAATTCCGCAGAAGAACATTTTCAATCTTCTTTGAAAGATGTGTGTAAACCTAATAAAATCAATGGGAGAATTTCAGACCAGTGCACTGAATCATCTGAGGAAGTGATAGCTGTTTTCAATGTCCTATGAAATCTTTCTATCATTCCATTTGATTGAGGATGGTATGGAGTTGTATGAATTTTGTGAAATCCTAATAACTTAGTTAGCTCTGTGAATAATTTTGATGTGAACTGTGATCCTTGATCAACAGTTATGTTTAGTGGAATACGGAAACGAGGAATGTAATTATAGACAAAGTTGTTGCTATAGTATATGCTGAAATATCCCTAAGCGGATATGCTTCAGGCCAACGTCTATGCCTGTCAATGATAGTTAAAATGTAACGATTTTCTTTTGATACAGGTAATGGACCAACCAGATACATATGAATGTGTTCAAATCGTCCAAAAGATATCTCAATTTCTTGAATAGGTGTTCTTGTATATTTGGAAATTTTTGATTTTTGAGAATTTAAGCAAGTAGCAGACCAATTATTTATTTCTTTGCGCATATTAGGCCAGAAGTATTTAGATTGAATCAATCGTCTAGTTGTGCGAACACTTGGATGCGATAAACAGTGAATTTTGTCAAAAATAATTTTTCTCATAGATTTAGGAACAAACGGCCTAAAAGGTTGTTGGGAAATATCACACCATATACTAAGATTAAGAACTGGAATACCAATTTCTTTTAAATTACTGTTTGAATTTTGATCAGATATTATGTTTTGAAGAGTTTGGTCTTTTTGCTGTTCTTCATACATGGTCTGGAAATGTATATCTTTAGTTAAATTGTGTTAATATCCGGAATACGAGAAAGTGTATCAGCAACAATATTTTCTTTTCCTGAAATGTATTGAATGTCATTTGTAAATTGTGCTATGTATTCTAGATGTCGAATTTTCGTGGTGATCTGTCTGTTTTTGAATTAAGAATTTGTGTTAAGGGTTTATGATTAGTGTATATGGTAAATGTCCTACCTTCAAGAAAATGTTTAAAGTGTTTAACTGAATTATAAATAGCTAAAAGCTCTCTATCAAAAGTTGAGTAATTCATTTCAGTGGCAGATACTTTACGTAAATAGGATCTAAAACATCGTTACTAACTTGTTGTAAGACTGCACCAATTGCTACATTTGAAGCATCTACAGCAAGAGATAATTTACCGTTTTTATCAAAATGACTGAGTAAAGTTTTCTGTGCAAAAAGCTGTTTGACATTTTCAAAAGCATTAATAGTCTTCTCTGATCAACTAAGTTCTTTAAGTTTATGTTTAGTAGCAAATGTTAACATTTCATGCAGTGGACCAAGTTCTGCTGCTAACAATTTAACATGGTAATAATTAACCATTCCTAAAAATTTTTGTAATTTATTTATAGAAATAGGTTTTTTGAAGTTGATTATTGTCTCTATTCTTTCTAAGGATGGCCTAATTCCTTCACTAGAAATTTCAGAACTTAAAAAATCTAACTTATTCGTTCCAAAGATACATTTCGAAGGTTTAATATTTAAATTACCTTTCAAAAACAGATTTTAAATGTTGAAAATGTTGATCTTCGTCATCACTAGCAACAAGTATATCATCAATATAGACACCAACACAATCAAACCCAGAAAATACCTCATTTATAAAACGTTGAAATGTTTGTGCGCTGTTTCGTAAACCAAAAGGCATGCGTACGAACTGAAACATTCCAAATGGTGTAGTTATTGCTGTTTTATGAATGTCTTCTTCGGCCATGGGTATCTGATGATATACTCGGACTAGATCAATTTTCGAAAATATTTGTTTGTTTTTAAATCAATAGCTAAATTATGTATATGGGGTAATGGATATCGATCAGGTATGGTAATGAAATTCAGTCTACGATAGTCTCCACATGGTCTCCAATCATTTGGTTCTTTTTTTGGGACCAAATGTAAAGGAGATGCAGTATGAGAACTAGAAGGTCTACATATACCTGTCTTGACCAAAAATTCGAATTCTGTTTTTGCAATTTTAAATTTAATTTGATCTAGACGACGAGGTTTTGAGAACGGTAAAATTCCTTTAGTTTCAATTCTATGAACTGTTTGGTGTTGCACTGGTTTGGTGTAATCTAGTTCACAAGTTATTGAGGGAAAATCGTTTAAGAGATTGGTAAATTTATTTTCAGAAATTGATATTTTGAGAAAAAATATATCACAAAATCCACTAGAGCCAGAAACTTTTAATTTTGTTTTTAAGTCAGTAATTTCTTTGTTTCTAATATCAACTAGTAAACCAAATTTCTGTAAAAAGTTAGCGTCAATTATGGGAGTAGAAATATCTGCTAGTATGAAAGGAAATTCGAAATCGCGTCTTAAACCTAGATCAAGTTTTAAAAGTTTTATACCAAAAGTTTTAATTGTAGAAACATTAGCTGCAGTTAAATTAAGATCAGAATTTCTTTTATGAGATTTGAATTTAGAAGAGAGAACTACAGAAACAATAGCACCCGTATCTATTAGAAAGTTTAATTTATTAAATTTGTCAAAAATAAATAGGCGGCGAGAAGGTTTAACGTCACTTTCGCTGCTAGCCACTGTATAACGTGACATTTTAGTTTAAAGTCTTTGAATTTGTATTATAATTTGAGCTAAAATTACATGGTTTAATACATTTATGAGCGTTGTGTTTAAATTTTTGATGATACCAACAAATAAAATTTTTATTTTGGTTATTGAAATTTCGAGGATTAGAAAAATTACTTGATGTAGAACGATGTCGTTCTCTAGATCTAGATCGAATTTGAAGTTCATTTATATCTTCACTAATTTTATTTAAATTCTGAAACATGACAGTAGTTAATTGAGTCAAATTTTTAACACATTGTGTCAGGGCAATGTTTTCAGAACTATCTATTCCAGCAATTTTAGAAGATTGTTGATTGTTAATTAAATTAAAAATTTGATCTGCTAAAGCAATAATTTCCTCAGTAGTTTTGTTGTTGCAAGAGATTAAATGAATCTGTATTTCTTTTGGTAATTTACTAATCCATAATTTAAAAAGAAGTTATTTACTAATTATGGAATAATAACTAATGACCTCTCTCATTTGCCGAAATAATTCTGATGGAGAACGATCACCAAGTTCTGTTTTAGAAATAAGTTGTTCTAATCTTTTTTCTTCGGAAAGAGAAAATCTATCAATTAATGCTTTTTTAATAGTTTCATATTTATTTATCACAGGAGGTGGATTAATTATATCTATAATTTTTGAAATGGTTTCTCGTTGAAGTGCAATTAAAATATTCTGATATTTTATATTGTCATTTTGAATGTTGTTTATTTGGAATTGTCCTTCAACGAGAATAAACCAAGTTTCAGGGGATTGTTCCCAAAAATAAGGCAACTTAACTGATTTTGAAAAATTAAAATTATCTCTAAACATTGTGTTATTATCTGGAAGTATATTATAAGTATGAATATTTTGTGTGAGGTTCAAATTCGGAATTGAGTTGTTGTTTTCGTTTTGGGTCTCTGTTGATGTGAGTGTCTTGGAATTGAGTTGTTGTTTTCGTTTTAAGTTTCTGTTGCTGTGAAACTTCTTGTATGAATAGGTGATCGAATTACTTAAGTTAACTGGAGAAAGAGTGTACACAATAATAAAAATTTAAATATTAATAAAAATAAATATTAAATTAACAATTTAATAAGAAAATTAATTAAAATATGTTTAAATAGATTATAATTTTGAAAAGTTTATTATAAAATACAATTATTAACTTTTGATTTTAATAATTTCGTTAATTATTCGTAATAAAATAATTTATTTTTATGTTTTTGTATTTATATAAATTGAACGAAAGATTTAAGAAACGAAGTTTTTAAATAATTAATTATTTAATCAAAAATTTTATAATCATTTTAAAATATGTTCACAATACACCTCACCGAATTTTTTGTTGATTGTGGATGAAAGATATTATCAAAAATAAAAGACGTCTGTTTGAATAAAAGGTGAAGTATTCGAAGATGTAATAAAAGATCCAGTAAATGGATATGTTAGTAGAAGCAATATTTATGTTTATTGATTGATGGTGCGATAATAAATTCTTTCCGTTAAAATATAGCAGTTGATTGATGCGATATTTGGATAAAGATGATATTTTGAAAATTTAATTGTATATTGTATCCGTTACTAATTTGAGATGCTTAGTTCTCGTTTTATTTATTGGATTTATTATATGTATGTTGGACCGTAGTGATCACTAGATTTTTTTTTTTTTTGCTGGAGTGCACGCACGAAATATGTGGATGAATTTAACAATCTTGAATCTTCACAATAAATTCTCAGTTATGGTTATAAGTTCATTAATTCAATTAGTTATTTTTGCATATTCTTTTCTCATATACGTATTAAAGTTTCCTTCTAATATTTAGCAAAATTTATTTCTTTTAATTGCTCCTGGCAGGATCGCCAATATAGTTAATTATATTAACTGTTTTAAATTAAATAATAATTTTATATTTTATATCTCGATAGCTTCAAGTCAGAAAATTTTATTTTTGAAAGAACAAAAATTGAATTGAAATATTTTCATTTTGATAATTAACATTTAACAACATTGAACCAAAAACAATTTTAAAAATTAATAAAGTAATATATAACGCAAGTATATAACCCTACAATTACTTATTTATTACATTAATGTTTTTGTTGTTATTAGTTTGTCCTGAAGACGATTGCCGACGGCAATTGAAATATATTGGCAAAACGAAAAACTTGTGTTTTTGTTAGTTTTTGCAAGAAAAACATAGACCTCGAGCCAGCAAAAAGTGAACGTTAAGAAGGAAAGGTCGACAAAACAGAATTTTTAAAGAAACGGAAGGCACGCCGTCAGCATACTAACAATAACAAAATGAGATATGCGGAAATAAAAAACAACAATAGCAACTCTAAAGCAGCAATAAATAAGTATCAGGTTATAGCAAAGAAAGTGGTAAAAACAGAATCCAGCATACAAATTTTTGTTAAAATGTAGAAAATCTAAATTAGTTCCCAATTTTATTAAAAATATGACTAGATGTGATAAGTTATTTGTTTTTGATCATGACATACACAAAAATATAGATAGAACTCTAGACAGATACACGTATTACTACCACACAAAAATATTAAATCTACTAACTAAACAAAAACATACATTATTAAAAGAACAAAAACAACGGTTTGAAGAGATTACAAAAACAATTAGAAGACGTCTGAGCGCAGATGACTTTGAAATATTTAAAATTAGCGAAGACAATGTGTCGAACAAGCTAAAAACGAAGTTAAGAGAAAAGCAAGAAAATAAATATTTAAAACTACAGAGCAAGCGCAACAACATCTTCGCCAACAACAACACGCAACAAGATTGGTTTATTAACACAACAAGTGTTAGCTTTCCATCGGACATAAAGTCGCTCTTAGCTAAAGGTCCAAAGTTCCCATTACCAATAAACAATAAGAATTTCCCTTTATTTGACTGCATCGCGGACGGTGAAGAACTTGTACAAACAATTGAAAACAAAGAACAGCAAGAGGAAGCGCGCACAAAACTTTCGGTTCTAATAAAAGAGCATACAAAAACAAATAAACTGAGTGCAATGGATAGTGCAATAGTTGATACAGTGGGCCGTACTCGTAAATTCCTTAAACAAAATGACAACATTAGAATTTTAACGTCGGACAATGGCAATAAAACTGTAGCTATGGAGAAAAATGATTATGATATGAAAATGAAAGAAATATTAAATGATTTAACGATATACAGAGTACAAAGACAAAATTACAAACTAAAAACAACAATTTGGTAAATAAAATGTTTAAAATGCAGTTAATTTGAAAGGCTGAGAGAAATAGTCTTATCACCACCACGTCACTATCCCCTAGAATTTATGGACTCCCGAAAATTCATAAAGAAGGGATACCCCTTAGACACATTTGTTCAACCACTGGATCACCATCGTATGGGTTATGTAAATACATCACAAATATTTTAAAGAACGTAACACTAAACTCTAGCTACAACGTGAAAAATACAGTTGAGTTTAAAGAGAGGCTAAACATACATTTTTGATGATGAAAAATTAATTTCCTTCGATGTTGTCTCACTTTTTCCTAGCGTCCCAACTCAACTAGCACTTGAGGTTATTCAAGAAAAATGGAATATAATAGAGAAACACACTAAAATACCGAAGAAACTATTTATTGAAATTTTAAAATTTTGTATCGAAGAAAACCAATATTTTAAATACGAGGATATAATCTACACACAGATTAGAGGATTACCAATGGGATCACCAACGTCTCCGGTAATTGCGGACATAGTTATGGAAAAGTTACTTCAAAGTGCAATAGAAAAAGTTGAACGAAAGCCGAGATTTTCCAGATAATATTATAAATTCTTTAATAAGAAAATCGGTATCAGAAACCTATAATCGTGTAGTAGACGAGCCGAAGATATTTAAATCAGTAGTATATGTACCACAATTGTCAGAGCGGCTTAAAAATCAGATTGCTACAACAATGAAAAAATAAAAATAGCACACAAACAAATAAATACTTTAAAATACATTTTCAATAATACCAAATCAAAAATACCAATCGCGGAAAAAAGTAATGTCATATACAAAATACCTTGCAAAGGTAATCTCAACGAACCCTGTAACAAGTTTTATGTAGGAACTACAAAGTCAAAATTAAACAGTAGATTAGCGCAACATAAATCTGACTTTAAATATTGTCATCAAACACAAAACCATAAACCGGCTCTAATGGCCCACTGTGCAAGCAATGAACACTCACCAAACTTTGACGAAGCTTCTGTGCTCCAGCACAATACAAGAAGAGATACACATTAGAAATGCTGCACATAAGAAACACACCGACAGAAAAGAGAATAAATTACAGATCTGATGTTGAGGGAGTAGCGCAGACGTATACACATTTGTTATCAAAAAATAGTTAGTATGATACTCCACGTTAAGCAGTGACAACGTGTAAATAAATGTATGTATGAAAACCATTTGTTATTAGTTATGTTACTTATTTATTACATTAATGTTTTTGTTGTTATTAGTTTGTCCTGAAGACGATTGCCGACGGCAATTGAAATATATTGGCAAAACGAAAAACTTGTGTTTTTGTTAGTTTTTGCGAGAAAAACATACTCGTAGACCTCGACCCAGCAAAAAGTGAAAGTGTAAGAAATAAAAATATTGTGACGAATTCGATGATTCCTTGATTATCAATCCTGGGTTCGATCACTATAAAGTCGAATAAACACACGCACAGATAATGTAAGTATTAGCTAGTTTTATTTACTAGTAATAAACGCAAAACAATTTTAAGAGTTTGATAACTTTACAGTAGTTCACTATTGAACGCTTGAAAATAAACTGATCCACTGCCTTGCTTGGTCACCGCCTTATATAGTCCAACAGGGTGCTTGCCTACGCACCGAGAACTTTCTTGGTTGTTCGCTTTTCGTGTTCTGGAAGGGTCGGTGTTATTTATTGGCATCTCCTCTTTGCATCGTATTCGCAAACACTCGCGCCATCTCTCTTCCTCTTCCTAGTTATACGCTTGCATGCATAAGCGTAGCCATCGTTATCTCGGTTGTGTTAACTAGTGGTGGGAGTGTTATTTACTTAGGGATGGTACATGCTTGAGAATAATCGCCACACTGCCCTCCACCTAAGTCTGATCGTCCCGATCAGACACATTTCCGGAACCAAACGCAGCTAGCCTTTCCAAATGGACCACCTTCATCTTATTCCTTGGCCTTCCCATAGTTTGTATGCGGTATACCACATCGTTGATCCGTTTTATGACTTTGTATGGGCCTTCCCAGTTACATTGTAGTTTTGGGGACAAACCTTTCTTACGCTGTGGGTTGTATAACAGCACTAAATCTCCTTCTATAAAACCTTCCGAACTTATTGCTTTGTCGTACCTGGCCTTCATCTTATCGCTCATGATCTTAGTCCGTTGTCTCACAAGGTCGTGTATTTCTCTCATTTCTTCTTCCAATACGCTAGTAGATTTCCGAGCATTTACTCCTGCATCAGCGTTTATCCCAAACTTCAAGTCAGCTGGCAATCGAAGATCATTCCCGAAAATTACCTTTGCAGGAGTCTGACCAGTTGTTTCATGTACTGCAGAGCGATATGCCATTAGGAATAAGGAGATGTGAGTATCCCAATCCTTCTGGAACTTATCCACTACTCTCCTCAGGTGCTCTTCCAAGGTTCTATTGAATCGTTCCACCATGCCATCTGACTGAGGATGTAGTGCAGTTGTTCGAGTTTTCCGAATGCCCAATGTCTTGCACATTTCCTGGAACACAGCTGATTCGAAATTTCTGCCTTGGTCAGAATGTATCTCCATCGGTGCACCAAACCGAGCTACCCAATTGTTAGTAAACACCTCTGCTATTGTTTCTGCCTCTTGATTTAGAATAGGGTACACTTCTGGCCATTTGCTGAAATAGTCCATAACCACCAGTACATATTTGTTTCCGAGTTTGCTAGTAGGAAACGGACCAGCTACATCCATGGCTATCCTCTCAAATGGCGCACCTGAGTTATACTGTTTCATTTGGCCATGGCTCCTTGATTTCGGTCCTTTAGCTTTGATGCATACTTCACAGTTGGCAATCCACTCCGCGACCGATTGACGGCAACCAACCCAATAGAATCTTTGCTTGACTTTCTCCAAGGTCTTGGTGACTCCAAGATGACCTCCGCTTGGACCGTTATGTAATTCATTGAGTACACCAGGGATTTTCTTCCTTGGGACGACTATCAGCTTTCGAACACATTGACCATCCTCACTCTCCCATATTCGATGCAAACAACCGGATTCTAATTGCAAACTATTTAACTGTGCCCAATATGACTTGGCAACAGGACTTTCTGCTGACATTTCCTCTCTTGATGGTCGCTCGTTTCGTTCGATTCCTTGCATTACACGTGTAAGATCTGAATCTTCGTGCTGAAACCTACTTAATTGATCCATGTCCCATTCGTCCGAAGATGTTATAGTCATGAGCCGCACATCTATAATGTCTTCCTTGGTCTCAGCTTTGGAACAATGCTTGCATTCCAAGTTACATGGTCTTCGTGACATTGCATCAGCATTACCGTGGGTGCTACCTTTGCGATGCTCTATGGAAAAGTCATAATTTTGCAGTCGCTCTATCCACCGTGCCAATTGACCTTCCGGATTACGGAACTGTAAGAGCCATTTCAACGCTGCATGGTCTGTCCTGACGTGGAATCGTTGCCCATAGAGGTACTTGTGGAAATGCTTAACGCACTCTACCAATGCCAACAGTTCTCTCCGGGTTACACAATAGTTCCTTTCAGGCTTCCCAATTGTTCGGCTATAGTATGCAACTACCTTCTCCTGTCCATCAACAATCTGGGACAAAACACCTCCTATAGCATAACCACTCGCATCTGTATCCAGAATAAACTTTGAACCTGGAATTGGATATGCTAACATCGGGGCAGTGCATAGTCGTTTCTTCAATGTTTGAAAAGCCACCTCCTGTTCCTTCTTCCATTCAAAACTCATATTCTTCCTTGTAAGGTCGTGGAGACTACTAGCTACGCTGGCAAAATTTGGTACAAATCGGCGATAATACGTGCACAGCCCCAGGAAGCTCCGTAACTCATGCAAATTTCTCGGTCTTGGCCAATCTTTTACGGCTTCGATCTTTTCCTTAGCAGTACAGATTCCCTCCGTAGTTACCTTGTGACCCAAATAACTTACTTCCTTTTTAAACAAGAAACACTTCTTGGGACTTAGTTTCAGACCAGCACCAGCTATTCTTTGGAAAACTTCCTCCAAGTTTTTTAGGTGTTCCTCAAAGCTTTTTCCCAGCACGATGATGTCGTCGAGGTACACCAAACATGTTTGCCAGTGCAATCCTTTTAGTATCTGGTCCATGAGTCTCTCAAAAGTAGCTGGAGCATTGCATAGCCCGAAGGGCATTACCGTAAATTGCCAAAGCCCTTCTCCAACGCTGAAAGCCGTCTTCTCTTTATCTTCATCCTTTACCTCCACTTGCCAGTAGCCGCTTTTCAAGTCCAGTGTGGAAAACCATTTCGTGCCAGATAAGTAGTCCAGAGTATCGTCGATTCTTGGCAATGGATAACTGTCCTTTTTCGTTACGTCGTTCAATTTCCGGTAATCCACACAGAACCTCATTTGTCCATCTTTCTTTTTCACTAGTACTACCGGTGAGCTCCATGGACTAGCTGATGGTTCGATCACGCCGCTGTCACTCATTTTCTGTATAATTTCTCTTACTACTTGGCGTTTGGCCAATGGAATACTACGAGGAGCTTGGCGGATGGGCCTTGCATCACCAGTATCAATTTGATGCTTCACAACTTTGGTCCGACCTGGTTTAGAACCATCCTTGTCAAATATGCTCGAGTACTTTGATAGAAGTTCCTTTGCCTTTTTCTGATGATCATTTTCGAGGCCTGCCGTCCACGACGTGATATCATCTGAAAGATTAATCTTGATGGTAGAATCATTTTCCTGAGGCTGCTCACAATTGATAACTACCTCGACCTCTTGGCATTGTCCCAATATTGCTCCTTTAGAAAGTTTAATCGGCGATTTGAACTCATTAAGTACTCTTACCGGTACACGTCCATCTTGTTTTGTCATGCCTAAGGTTTTTCCTACTAATATGTTCGTCCTTGATTTGTTTGCTGCCTCGACAACCCACAACTTGTTTGTCCCATAATCTCCATCAATCTTTGCCCATATGATTGCTTCCGACTTCGGTGGAATTTGTTGGCTCTCCTCCACAAGCACTCGCTTACTAACGTATTTGTTTTCGTAACCAAAATTTAATGGCACATCCATGTTCTGGTAATTCATAATCCTGTTTTCCATGTCAATCTTGATGCCTTGCTCGCTTAAGAAGTCCACACCAACTATGATTTCGTCAACAATATCTGCTACTATAAAACTGTGTAGAACGGCCACGTTCCCAATTGCGATTTCACATGTTACTTCTCCCAGGACATGGGTGGCCTCACCAGTGGCCGTACGTAACTTTGCTCCATGCAATGGTCTCACCTCCTTGTTGACTAAATCAGATCGAATTATGGAATGCGATGCGCCTGTATCCACAGTTAGTACGTGCTCTTTTCCATCCACATATGTAACAACAGTAACATTACTAGCTTTCCTTCCGATCTGTGAGACAGAGATTACGGGGCATTCATTTGCGGGAGCCAGTCCACGCCCCTTTCGGCTGGCTCGATTTAGTTTAACGACTGATTTTGTTGGGAGGTTTGCTCATCTCCTTCAGCTTTGCGTTTTCGCCCACCTGAATTGCTGGGGCTACTGGAGCCAGTGCCGCAATAACGTGCTATGTGACCTGGTTTTCCGCACTTAAAGCATTTAATGGCACCATCACTTTTTTTCTGTACTCCGTTCAACGCTTCCAAAATTTTGTCTACCCAAGCCGGAGTGTCCACTTCTACGCGATGAGCCTTGTATGTAGGTTTACTCAAAAGCGAGGCTGTTTCCTGCGTCAGAGCATGCGATACCGTTTCAGCGAATGTCCTTTTGGGGTTTGCATATGTGGCCCGCTTCGTCTCCACATCGCGTATTCCATTTATGAAACACTGGATTTTCACCCTCTCCGTATATTCTACAGGTGCGTCCGCATTTGCTAGATGGGCCAACCTCTCGATATCCGATGCAAATTCCTGCAATGTCTCATTAGCCTTCTGACAGCGATTCTGTAGCTCTATTTGGTATATCTGTTTTCGATGTTCGCTACCATAGCGTCTCTCAACTGCACCCATCAATGCTTCATAATTATTGCGTTCACCGTCTGGAATCGTCTGTAAGATTTCGGCTGCAGGACCCTTCAATGCCACGAACAGTGCAGCAACTTTGTCTTCAGTGCCCCAATTATTCACCGCTGCCGTCTTCTCAAACTGTAGCTTAAATACCTGGAAAGGAACAGAACCATCAAATGACGGGGATTTTACCTTGGGAGTATTCGCTGAAGCAGATGGACGGTTCAGTTGCAACTCCTGGATACGGCCCCTTAACGCATCTACATCGGCCTCAATTTTGTCTTGCCGTTCTCTGAATACCTTCTGCACTTCAGTAATTTTTGCGTCTTGCATTCTTAGCTGTGATGCCATTCGTTCTTCCTGTGCCTCCAGCTGCAATGCAATTCTCGACGACAAGCGAGCCTCCTGTTCCTCTAGTTGAGCTGAAATTTGAGATGCCATGCAAGTCTTCTGTTCTTCCAGCTGAGATGCCATGCAAGTTTTCTGTTCTTCGAGCTGAGATGCCATGCAAGTTTTCTGTTCTTCCATTTTAGTCGACATCTGAGTTAATACAGCCAATATCATGTTTGTGTCGACGGTTGCTACTGGATTCGGAGACTCCTTTTTTTCTTCCATTTTTGTCGGTGCCTCCTCCACAAGATGAAAAACATGATCATCAACGTCGATTCCTTCTGCTTCCATAGCCTCTCGCAATCGTGACTGTAACTCTGATTTATTTCCTGTAGTGTTCAGTCCCCGTTGTTCCAACTCATTTTTGAGTTGCTGAATCTTTAATTCATTCAGCTTCGCCATGTCCTTGTTATCCTTAAATTCACTGGTATTTATTCAACAATACCGCTTCTGACACCAATTGTGACGAATTCGATGATTCCTTGATTATCAATCCTGGGTTCGATCACTATAAAGTCGAATAAACACACGCACAGATAATGTAAGTAATAGCTAGTTTCATTTACTAGTAATAAACGCAAAACAATTTTAAGAGTTTGATAACTTTACAGTAGTTCACTATTGAACGCTTGAAAATAAACTGATCCACTGCCTTGCTTGGTCACCGCCTTATATAGTCCAACAGGGTGCTTGCCTACGCACCGAGAACTTTCTTGGTTGTTCGCTTTTCGTGTTCTGGAAGGGTCGGTGTTATTTATTGGCATCTCCTCTTTGCATCGTATTCGCAAACACTCGCGCCATCTCTCTTCCTCTTCCTAGTTATACGCTTGCATGCATAAGCGTAGCCATCGTTATCTCGGTTGTGTTAACTAGTGGTGGGAGTGTTATTTACTTAGGGATGGTACATGCTTGAGAATAATCGCCACAATATAAAAAAAAATTAATACAATTTTTCCTTAAGGGCAATGGGTATCATCTCATAGACAGCTGAACCAGTTTTAAAGAGAAATCTAACAATAAGTAACCATTATATTTTTAATTTTTGGAAATGGCTTTTAAATTCCAATGTTATTTATATCGAGGGCGAGTTTCAAAACGTGAAGCTGGATTGCTGTCTCACGACCCAAAAGAGATGGGTTTGCGTTTTTGATTACATAATATGTGGCTCTTATTTCTTTATCTTTCTTCTTCTTTAAATGGTCATCTAACCGCCTGGGCGATTTTGACCGTCCAACATAGCTCGCCAGTCGTTTCTTCGTTGCGCCAACTGGCGCCAATTGGAAACACCGCGGGATCGCAAATCGGTCTCCACTTGGTCCTTCCATCGGAGTGGTGGTCTCCCTCTTCCTCTGCTTCCACCGGCGGGTGCCGATAAGAATACCTTCTGGGCTGGAGCATCTTCGCTCATTCGCACTACGTGGCCTAGCCAGCGAAGCCGCTGTGTTTTAATTCGCTGAACTATGTCGGCGTCTGCGTAAAGTTCATACAGCTCATCATTAAATCTTCTTCGGTACTCGCCGTCGCCAACGCGTAGAGGTCCACAAATCTTTCGAAGAACCTTTCTCTCGAATACTCCCAGAGCCGCCTCATCAGATGTTGTTAGTGTCCACGCTTCTGCACCATATAGCAGGACGGGTGCGATGAGTGACTTGTAGAGTGTTATTTTCGTTCGTCGAGAGAGGACTTTACTTTTCAATTGCCTACTCAGTCCGAAGTAGCATTTGTTTGCAAGAGTGATTCTTCGTCGGATTTCTAGGCTAACATTATTGTTGGTATTAATGCTGGTTCCCAGGTAAACGAAGTCCTTTACTATTTCGAAATTATTGCTGCCAACAGTGGCTTGGTTGCCAAGGCGCGAATGCGCTGACTCTTTGCATGATGACAGAAGGTACTTCGTTTTGCCCTCGTTCACCACCAATCCCATTTTCTCCGCTTCTTTTTCTAATTTGGAGTAAGCAGAAGTTACGGCGCGGTTGTTAAGGCCAATGATATCAATATCGTCAGCATATGCCAACAGTTGGACGCTTTTATAAAATATTGTTCCAGCGCGGTTAAGTTCTGCAGCTTGTATTATTTTCTCCAGCATTAAATTAAAGAAATCGCACGATAGGGGGTCACCCTGTCTGAAACCTCGTTTAGTTTCGAACGGCTCCGAGAGGTACTTCCCAATTCTGACCGAGCTGGCGGTGTTGCTCAAGGTCATTTTGCATAGCCGTATAAGTTTTGCGGGGAAACCAAATTCAGACATAGCGGCATATAGGCAGCTCCTTTTCGTGCTATCGAAAGCGGCTTTAAAATCAACAAAGAGATGATGCGTGTCGATTCTTTTTTCACGGGTTTTTTCCAAGATTTGGCGTATTGTAAAAATCTGGTCGATGGTAGATTTACCAGGTCTGAAGCCACACTGATAAGGTCCAATCAGTCTGTTCACATCAGGTTTCAGTCTTTCGCACAATACGCTTGATAGGACCTTATATGCGATATTCAAAAGGCTGATTCCGCGATAGTTGGCGCAGTTTGCAGGATCGCCCTTCTTTTGGATTGGGCAGAGAACACTTAGATTCCAATCTTCAGGCATGCATTCATCCGACCAAATTCTGCATAGAAGCTGATGCATGTGCCTTACCAGCTCCTCGCCTCCGTGTTTGAATAGCTCAGCAGGCAAACCATCAGCGCCAGCTGCTTTATTGTTTTTCAATCGGGATATTGCTATTCGCACCTCATTGTAGTCGGGTTGTGGAACGTCAATTCCATCATCTTCGATTGTGGGCTCGGGTTCGGCATCTTCTCTGGTTTCTTGCTCAGTTTCTCCATTTAAAAGGGCAGAGAAGTGATCCCTACATATTCTGAGTGTTCTCTGAACATCGGTCACCAGGTCGCCGTTCTCATTCTTACAGGAGTTTGCCCCGGGTTTGAAACCTTCTGTCATTCGCCGAATTTTTTGATAGAATTTTCGGGCATTATTCCCGTTGGCCAGCATCTCAAGCTCCTTTATTTCACGCTTTTCTGCCTCTCTTTTTTTCGCCCGGAAAAGCCGCCTCGCTTCCCTCTTCAACTCGCGGTAGTGTTCACACACACTCCTCGTTGCATTCGATCTCAGCGTTGCCTTGTAGGCTTCGTCCTTTCTTTTCGTTGCAGCGCGGCACTCTTCATCATCATACCAGTTGTTTTTTCGCGTTCGCCGGAATCCAATTACTTCTTCGGCTGCGGTACGGAGTGCTCCTGAGATATGATCCCACTGCTCATGCATTCCACTAGGTTGAATTGTGCTCTCGGAGAGCAGGTGTGAGAGGCGATCTGCGAAATAATTCTTTATCTTTACCCACGGTTATTAGTGCATCAAACACTAAAATAACTGTTAAAAGTTGCGTTGCTGCGGATATTAAATAAAACTGCCTTGTTGTTTTGGAACTCAACATATTGGCTTTGGCCAAGAAGGTTAAAACCAGACCCCGAATCAATACCCATCGACATGGTATGCCCCCCAAAACGGCATTCTTTATCTCATCATTTCAACTCATTACAATTTACTTTGAAACATCCATGGTTGCAATACTTCGATTTTATTTTATTCTACTTCAATGTACCTAATGTTGGAAGATTGAAAACGGCGCTTTTTAGGACTGGCACGCTTGCGTTCAACCGGTTTACGCTTTTGAGCCTTTGTGTTGCGCTTTCGGGTAAAAAGAATGACCTATAAGGCCACACTGGCGGCCGCCGTGGTGTGAAGGTAGTGTTGCCGGCCTACCACACCGAAGGTCCATGGTTCGAGCCCTGGTACAGGTGACATCAAAAGTGATTTGAAAAAAGTTTTTCAAAACGGGGTCGCCCCTCGGCAGTGGTTTGGCAAACTCTCCGAGTGTATTTCTGCCATGACAGGCTTCTCAGCAAAAATTCGTCTCCTTTGTAGATGCCGTTCGGAGTCGGCAAAAAACTGTAGGTCCCACCAATTTGTAGGGAAATTTAGACTTCCGCGCCGGACAATTTACATCAGATAGCATATGACCGTATCTACCAAATCTTCCACATTTATTAATATTTACCCTGGCTGGCAGATGTTTCGCCGTAATTTTACTCACAATTTCGCTGTTACCCTTCGAAGTCATAGTACTTTGCGATTGTTTATTATGCTGTTCGTGTATCTGATAAGCTGCTATAACTTTATCGATACTTTGCTCTTTTGCAAGTATTTTCTTTAATTTTTCCGTTTTACAATTTATTCACTCTAGAATGTTCGATAGCTTCCAATTGAATGACTTTCCAATCTTAAAAATACATACTTGTGAAAGCATGTCGACACCAAGTGTTATTTATCATGAACGATCAAATAATCGTTCGTTCGTTCGAGGCAAATAATATGATCATTATTTGTTGTTCTTTTTAAGAACGATTGACCAATATTTCACCAGTAGGTAGACGAATTTTTATACGATACGATACCACACTTCAGCCCTTCGCTATCGATATTTTGTACTCGATACTTTTTAGCATCGAGTATTTCGATCCCGGTAACGTATCGAATTTGTAGAAAAAAGTTGACAATTAACAAAGCCAAAAGCTAGTAGACCAAAGACACTGCTCTGTTTGTCAGCATGGCAAAAACTACCTGAACGCAGACTTATTCTGCCTAGTGTATTCAGATTTAAGCCATTGTAAACTAAAACTTTAGGCACATTTAAATATGTGGAATCTTCTTAATTTTAATAAGCATTACATGATATAAATAAATATGTATCGTTAGGATATCTAGAATTCCAGAGTAAGCCACACCTTCCAAATTTAGCATAACATACCTATGTTAAGGTACAATTTTACGTGATTGAGCTGCTTATGGTGGCGAATATTCCTAAGTATGTACCATCCCTAACTCAATAGCACTCCCACCACTAGTTTAACACATTAGAGATAGCGATAGCTACGCTTATGCATGTAAGGAACAGAAAGAGAGATCCCGTGAGTGCTTGCGAATACGAGGCAAAGATGAGATGTCAATACATAACACTGACCCTTAGAGAAGACGAACAGTGTCCAAGCAAGGCAGGTTATTTAATTTATTTTCAAGTGTTGTTCAGTGAACTACTGTGAAGTTACCAAACTCTTAAATACGTATTGCGTTTATTACTAGTAAATAAAACTACCTGTTTGCTACAGTATTTGTGCGTGTGTTTATTTGACTTTATACTGATCGAACTCAGGATTACTAATCGAGGAATCACCGAAATTGTCACATTATTTATGTGTAAATTTAGAATCGATACTTTGAGTATCGAGTCTTTTTGTTTGTTGTTGTTGTTGTTGTATTAGCGACTACTTAACCTGCCTAAAGTATCACCCCTCATGCAACAACCTCGCGGCTTCAACAGGGGTGGACCAGAGTGAAATTGCAGTTAGAAGAGTAGGCTCGGTTGAGCAGACGAACAGATGGTTAGTATCGTGGGGAGACACGCCGAATGCTAGGCAAACATTTGGCATGTCAGGGTTCAGTCTAGATAGGTAAGAGTTTAGTCTGTTACAATATCCAGAACGAAGTTGAGCCAGCATGACTCTTGTCTCCCAAGGCAGTTCACGTTCCTCGTCGGCAACAGGTGGAGCTTGTGCCTGTAGGCCTGCATTCACTGGACGAGACCTGACAAAGGAGTTTACCGACTCCGTGCGGATGAGGCTGAGAGCCTGCCGGTGCACCATTGGATAAAACGGCGAGAAAATGTGATGCCGGATCTCGTCATAGTGCTTGCGGAGGTGACTCCTTATTCTCCTGGGAAGCGGATTTTCGTTGAGCAGGTTCACGTTCGGATGCTGCGGTTTATAGTAGTTGAACAGGAATTGCCTGGTCAACAACTCGCAATGCTCTTTAGCACCGAGCATTTTTGCCTCACTATGAAGGTGGTGCTCAGGAGACATGAGGAGGCACCCCGTGGCAGTTCTGAGTGCGGTGTTTTGGCGGGCCTGCAACCTCCTCCAGTGTGTATCTGCTAACCCCGGTGACCATATAGGCGTCCCGTAGCTCATAACCGGCTGGCCGTTTATTTATCTTTCCCCCAAGTGCTGCCAGCTAGTGACTTGAGGATTTTGTTACGGCTTTGTACTTTGGTGGCAATCGCGACTACATGAGCACCGTATTTGAACATGTTATCAAACGTGACCCCTAAGATTTTGGGGTGTGTGACAGTCGGAAGCTTAATGCCGTCGACGTAGACGTCTAATTCCATGTTCGCTTGCGCTGTCCACGTCGTAAATAAGGTGGCCGAGGATTTGGTCGGTGACAGTGTCAGATCTCGTGCAGCAAAAAAACCGGATAGGGATGGGAGGTAAGAGTTAATTGCAGTGGGCTATTAACTAGTTGTGTGTTTTCCGATTTCGCTAATTTTTGGCAGGAGTATAATACATACTACTGAGAAGCAGGTGACCAATTTTCATTGAAATATCAACATTCTGCTACAACTCTGCTTCCACCGGCGGGTGCCGATAAGAATACCTTCTGGGCTGGAGCATCTTCGCTCATTCGCACTACGTGGCCTAGCCAGCGAAGCCGCTGTGTTTTAATTCGCTGAACTATGTCGGCGTCTGCGTAAAGTTCATACAGCTCATCATTAAATCTTCTTCGGTACTCGCCGTCGCCAACGCGTAGAGGTCCACAAATCTTTCGAAGAACCTTTCTCTCGAATACTCCCAGAGCCGCCTCATCAGATGTTGTTAGTGTCCACGCTTCTGCACCATATAGCAGGACGGGTGCGATGAGTGACTTGTAGAGTGTTATTTTCGTTCGTCGAGAGAGGACTTTACTTTTCAATTGCCTACTCAGTCCGAAGTAGCATTTGTTTGCAAGAGTGATTCTTCGTCGGATTTCTAGGCTAACATTATTGTTGGTATTAATGCTGGTTCCCAGGTAAACGAAGTCCTTTACTATTTCGAAATTATTGCTGCCAACAGTGGCTTGGTTGCCAAGGCGCGAATGCGCTGACTCTTTGCATGATGACAGAAGGTACTTCGTTTTGCCCTCGTTCACCACCAATCCCATTTTCTCCGCTTCTTTTTCTAATTTGGAGTAAGCAGAAGTTACGGCGCGGTTGTTAAGGCCAATGATATCAATATCGTCAGCATATGCCAACAGTTGGACGCTTTTATAAAATATTGTTCCAGCGCGGTTAAGTTCTGCAGCTTGTATTATTTTCTCCAGCATTAAATTAAAGAAATCGCACGATAGGGGGTCACCCTGTCTGAAACCTCGTTTAGTTTCGAACGGCTCCGAGAGGTACTTCCCAATTCTGACCGAGCTGGCGGTGTTGCTCAAGGTCATTTTGCATAGCCGTATAAGTTTTGCGGGGAAACCAAATTCAGACATAGCGGCATATAGGCAGCTCCTTTTCGTGCTATCGAAAGCGGCTTTAAAATCAACAAAGAGATGATGCGTGTCGATTCTTTTTTCACGGGTTTTTTCCAAGATTTGGCGTATTGTAAAAATCTGGTCGATGGTAGATTTACCAGGTCTGAAGCCACACTGATAAGGTCCAATCAGTCTGTTCACATCAGGTTTCAGTCTTTCGCACAATACGCTTGATAGGACCTTATATGCGATATTCAAAAGGCTGATTCCGCGATAGTTGGCGCAGTTTGCAGGATCGCCCTTCTTTTGGATTGGGCAGAGAACACTTAGATTCCAATCTTCAGGCATGCATTCATCCGACCAAATTCTGCATAGAAGCTGATGCATGTGCCTTACCAGCTCCTCGCCTCCGTGTTTGAATAGCTCAGCAGGCAAACCATCAGCGCCAGCTGCTTTATTGTTTTTCAATCGGGATATTGCTATTCGCACCTCATTGTAGTCGGGTTGTGGAACGTCAATTCCATCATCTTCGATTGTGGGCTCGGGTTCGGCATCTTCTCTGGTTTCTTGCTCAGTTTCTCCATTTAAAAGGGCAGAGAAGTGATCCCTCCATATTCTGAGTGTTCTCTGAACATCGGTCACCAGGTCGCCGTTCTCATTCTTACAGGAGTTTGCCCCGGGCTTGAAACCTTCTGTCATTCGCCGAATTTTTTGATAGAATTTTCGGGCATTATTCCCGTTGGCCAGCATCTCAAGCTCCTTTATTTCACGCTTTTCTGCCTCTCTTTTTTTCGCCCGGAAAAGCCGCCTCGCTTCCCTCTTCAACTCGCGGTAGTGTTCACACACACTCCTCGTTGCATTCGATCTCAGCGTTGCCTTGTAGGCTTCGTCCTTTCTTTTCGTTGCAGCGCGGCACTCTTCATCATCATACCAGTTGTTTTTTCGCGTTCGCCGGAATCCAATTACTTCTTCGGCTGCGGTACGGAGTGCTCCTGAGATATGATCCCACTGCTCATGCATTCCACTAGGTTGAATTGTGCTCTCGGAGAGCAGGTGTGAGAGGCGATCTGCGAAATAATTCTTTATCTTTACCCACGGTTATTAGTGCATCAAACACTAAAATAACTGTTAAAAGTTGCGTTGCTGCGGATACTAAATAAAACTGCCTTGTTGTTTTGGAACTCAACATATTGGCTTTGGCCAAGAAGGTTAAAACCAGACCCCGAATCAATACCCATCGACATGGTATGCCCCCCAAAACGGCATTCTTTATCTCATCATTTCAACTCATTACAATTTACTTTGAAACATCCATGGTTGCAATACTTCGATTTTATTTTATTCTACTTCAATGTACCTAATGTTGGAAGATTGAAAACGGCGCTTTTTAGGACTGGCAC
This sequence comes from Merzomyia westermanni, assembly GCA_949987695.1. Taxonomy (NCBI): domain Eukaryota; kingdom Metazoa; phylum Arthropoda; class Insecta; order Diptera; family Tephritidae; genus Merzomyia; species Merzomyia westermanni. The sequence continues at coordinate 99,134,298 of OX465288.1, read as the reverse complement.
GCTTGCGTTCAACCGGTTTACGCTTTTGAGCCTTTGTGTTGCGCTTTCGGGTAAAAAGAATGACCTATAAGGCCACACTGGCGGCCGCCGTGGTGTGAAGGTAGTGTTGCCGGCCTACCACACCGAAGGTCCATGGTTCGAGCCCTGGTACAGGTAACATCAAAAGTGATTTGAAAAAAGTTTTTCAAAACGGGGTCGCCCCTCGGCAGTGGTTTGGCAAACTCTCCGAGTGTATTTCTGCCATGACAGGCTTCTCAGCAAAAATTCGTCTCCTTTGTAGATGCCGTTCGGAGTCGGCAAAAAACTGTAGGTCCCACCAATTTGTAGGGAAATTAAGACTTCCGCGCCGGACAATTTACATCAGATAGCATATGACCGTATCTACCAAATCTTCCACATTTATTAATATTTACCCTGGCTGGCAGATGTTTCGCCGTAATTTTACCCACAATTTCGCTGTTACCCTTCGAAGTCATAGTACTTTGCGATTGTTTATTATGCTGTTCGTGTATCTGATAAGCTGCTATAACTTTATCGATACTTTGCTCTTTTGCAAGTATTTTCTTTAATTTTTCCGTTTTACAATTTATTCACTCTAGAATGTTCGATAGCTTCCAATTGAATGACTTTCCAATCTTAAAAATACATACTTGTGAAAGCATGTCGACACCAAGTGTTATTTATCATGAACGATCAAATAATCGTTCGTTCGTTCGAGGCAAATAATATGATCATTATTTGTTGTTCTTTTTAAGAACGATTGACCAATATTTCACCAGTAGGTAGACGAATTTTTATACGATACGATACCACACTTCAGCCCTTCGCTATCGATATTTTGTACTCGATACTTTTTAGCATCGAGTATTTCGATCCCGGTAACGTATCGAATTTGTAGAAAAAAGTTGACAATTAACAAAGCCAAAAGCTAGTAGACCAAAGACACTGCTCTGTTTGTCAGCATGGCAAAAACTACCTGAACGCAGACTTATTCTGCCTAGTGTATTCAGATTTAAGCCATTGTAAACTAAAACTTTAGGCACATTTAAATATGTGGAATCTTCTTAATTTTAATAAGCATTACATGATATAAATAAATATGTATCGTTAGGATATCTAGAATTCCAGAGTAAGCCACACCTTCCAAATTTAGCATAACATACCTATGTTAAGGTACAATTTTACGTGATTGAGCTGCTTATGGTGGCGAATATTCCTAAGTATGTACCATCCCTAACTCAATAGCACTCCCACCACTAGTTTAACACATTAGAGATAGCGATAGCTACGCTTATGCATGTAAGGAACAGAAAGAGAGATCCCGTGAGTGCTTGCGAATACGAGGCAAAGATGAGATGTCAATACATAACACTGACCCTTAGAGAAGACGAACAGTGTCCAAGCAAGGCAGGTTATTTAATTTATTTTCAAGTGTTGTTCAGTGAACTACTGTGAAGTTACCAAACTCTTAAATACGTATTGCGTTTATTACTAGTCAATAAAACTACCTGTTTGCTACAGTATTTGTGCGTGTGTTTATTTGACTTTATACTGATCGAACTCAGGATTACTAATCGAGGAATCACCGAAATTGTCACATTATTTATGTGTAAATTTAGAATCGATACTTTGAGTATCGAGTCTTTTTGTTTGTTGTTGTTGTTGTTGTATTAGCGACTACTTAACCTGCCTAAAGTATCACCCCTCATGCAACAACCTCGCGGCTTCAACAGGGGTGGACCAGAGTGAAATTGCAGTTAGAAGAGTAGGCTCGGTTGAGCAGACGAACAGATGGTTAGTATCGTGGGGAGACACGCCGAATGCTAGGCAAACATTTGGCATGTCAGGGTTCAGTCTAGATAGGTAAGAGTTTAGTCTGTTACAATATCCAGAACGAAGTTGAGCCAGCATGACTCTTGTCTCCCAAGGCAGTTCACGTTCCTCGTCGGCAACAGGTGGAGCTTGTGCCTGTAGGCCTGCATTCACTGGACGAGACCTGACAAAGGAGTTTACCGACTCCGTGCGGATGAGGCTGAGAGCCTGCCGGTGCACCATTGGATAAAACGGCGAGAAAATGTGATGCCGGATCTCGTCATAGTGCTTGCGGAGGTGACTCCTTATTCTCCTGGGAAGCGGATTTTCGTTGAGCAGGTTCACGTTCGGATGCTGCGGTTTATAGTAGTTGAACAGGAATTGCCTGGTCAACAACTCGCAATGCTCTTTAGCACCGAGCATTTTTGCCTCACTATGAAGGTGGTGCTCAGGAGACATAAGGAGGCACCCCGTGGCAGTTCTGAGTGCGGTGTTTTGGCGGGCCTGCAACCTCCTCCAGTGTGTATCTGCTAACCCCGGTGACCATATAGGCGTCCCGTAGCTCATAACCGGCTGGCCGTTTATTTATCTTTCCCCCAAGTGCTGCCAGCTAGTGACTTGAGGATTTTGTTACGGCTTTGTACTTTGGTGGCAATCGCGACTACATGAGCACCGTATTTGAACATGTTATCAAACGTGACCCCTAAGATTTTGGGGTGTGTGACAGTCGGAAGCTTAATGCCGTCGACGTAGACGTCTAATTCCATGTTCGCTTGCGCTGTCCACGTCGTAAATAAGGTGGCCGAGGATTTGGTCGGTGACAGTGTCAGATCTCGTGCAGCAAAAAAACCGGATAGGGATGGGAGGTAAGAGTTAATTGCAGTGGGCTATTAACTAGTTGTGTGTTTTCCGATTTCGCTAATTTTTGGCAGGAGTATAATACATACTACTGAGAAGCAGGTGACCAATTTTCATTGAAATATCAACATTGAATTATAAGCGATTGCCTTTGAAAATAGCAGAAATTTTATGCTGAAAATTGCGCGGCGCCGCGCCAAAAAATTTTTTTTGCGGCCGAGTTTTTCTTAAAAAGCTTATTATGTGTGCAAAATCTGATCGATATAACTTGATTAGTTGTAGAAATATCGCTTTTTAAATTTTACAAAAAAGTTTTTCAGAACTATGTTAAAAACCGGGCGTGGGCATTAACCGATTTCGCCCATTGTTACAACAAACAGTTACCTTTATATATAGAACATTATCACCAAATTTCGTTTCGACAAATCAATTTTTGGCGGAGTTGTGGCAGAAAAAGTTTTGTGGAATAGTCCACTAGAAAAGAGGCGGGGCCACTCCCATTTTCAAAAATTTTAAGTTTTGGGATTTCTTTGCTTAGGGAAACTTTAAAAGTGAAATATAAACGATGTAAAGCTATTTTATGCAAAGTTATTGCCTATTTAATATATCTACGATCCTCTTCAAAATCTTTCATATAAAAGAGGCCGTAGACCTTAACCGATCCCGCCCATTTTTTCCTGGAACATTCCTTGCATACCTGGAAACCTGCGTGCTGAATTTGGTTTCGATATCTTGAACGGTTTTTGATTTATGATTAATATTATTTCTAAATTTGACTTAATCAAAAGTGGGCGGTGCAACGCTCATTTTCAAGAGTTTCTTGAAAACTGTATTTTATGCCTCAATCTCAATGTACTCACCAAATTTTATCCATATTGGGGTATTGTGTATTGTTTTGCGTTTTCGAAAATAATCTATATGTAAAAGTGGGCGTGGCTATCATCCCATTTCGCCCATTTCAAATAGCGCTCGGAGATGAGTGCCAAGGATCCCGCATACCGAAATTCATTAAGATATCTGAAAATTTACTCAAGCTATCGTGCTCACAGACGGACGGACATTGCTTAATCAATTTCTCTTTTCGTCCTGAACATTTTGATATAGATAAGTCAATATCTATCCCGATCCGTTTATGTCGTTACGTACTGCCGTTAGGCGACTAAAGTTATTATAAATTGTGTGCGTAGCACTACAAGGTGTAAAAAAAAAATTCTATGGATAGGGGATAAAGCAATTTACATTGCAGAGTACCTTTCTTTAGTGACGTGAATGAGAATAAAAAATCGCCTATGTAATTTGTAGGAGAAATTTAAAAAAAAAAAGCATTGCGTAACATCTCAATAACTTAAATATTTATAGCCAAATTTAGCATTGCATATGGAAATCGCCTAAAAATGTATTTTGTATGGGAAATGTTCACACTCCAATATTCAGGTCCCAAACGCTCAGGGTATTTTCACAGGTAGGTCTTCCCATAGTATTTCAAGGTAGAACTCAAAAAAAAAATAAAGTCGAAAATAGAGCCCAAATATACAAATGCATTCCCCCGATTCTGTATTTATCAATATTGACGATTTGTCAACAACACACAATTGGGGGGATTGTATGAGTATAAGATTGAACATTTTTCCCATATGTAATAAAATATATTTTAACTTGGTTTTACTTGTATTAAATCTCCATTTTTTTCTTTCTTAATATAGTTGCATAGATATCTCTTTATTAAGTACATTGTTTGGTTTTGGAGGTTGCTTTGTGATACATTTTGGACCTGAAAAGAACCATGATGTGGCAACCGTGCCTTTGCGCCAATGTAGGCTTTTGCTTTTCAAATTTCAAAATGCCAGTTACAGCAAACAATTAACCTAAACAGATTCGAAACGGCAATATATCTAAATGCGTTGCATTTTTTTTCATGTGAACAAAAGTGAGAACTTAAAAATCTTAAAATATGTGTAAAAATAGTTGAGTTATGTATATGTTTTTGTTAACACAGCCTATACTTTCCTATACATTTTTTTTTTCTTTTTTTTATACCTAGTAGTGCTTCGCACACAAGGTATATTAACTTTATTCGCGTAACGGCAGTTCGTAACGCCATTAACGGATCGAGATAGATATTGACTTATGTATATCAAAATGTTCAGGACGAAAAGAGAAATTGATTAAGCCATATCCGTCCGTCCGTCCGTCTGTTAACACGATAACTTGAGTAAATTTTGAGACATCTTAATGAAATTTGGTATGCGGGTGCCTTGGCACTCATCTCCAAGCCACGCCCACTTTTTATATATATAATATTTTCGAAAACACAAAAAAATTGATTACTCAGTACGTAATACACCTATAAGGATAAAATTTGGTGAATACATTGAGATTGAGACATAAAATAAATATTTCACGAAATTTTTGAAAATGGGTGTGGCACCGCCCACTTTTGATTAAGTCAAATTTAGAAATAATATTAATCATAAATCGGAAACCGTTCAAGACATCGAAACGAAATTCAGCACGCAGGTTTGCAGGTATTCAGGAAATGTTCCAGGAAAAAATGGGCGGGATCGGTTAAGGTCTACGTCCACTTTTATATGAAAGATTTTGAAAAGGATCGTAGATATATTTAATAGGAAATAACTTTGCGTAAAATAGCTTTACATCATTTATATTTCAGTTTTAAAGTTTCCGTAAAAAACAAATTTGAAAACTTAAAATTGTCGAAAATGGGCGTGGCCCGCCCTTTTTATAGCGGACTATTCCACAAAACTTTTTATGCCATAACTCCGCCAAAAATTGATTTGTGGAAACGAAATTTGGTGGTAATGTTCTATATATAAAGGTTTTTGTTTGCTCAAAATTGGGCAAAATCGGTTAATGTCCACGCCCAGTTTTTTTACATAGTTCTGAAAATTTTTTTTGTTAAATTTAAAGAGCGATACTTCTACAACTAAGCAAGTTATATCAATTATATTTTGCACACATAATAAGCTTTTTAAGACATACTCGGCCGTTAAATATTGTTTCAAATATTTAAGAAGTAGGCGTGGCGCCGCCCACTTTTCAGAATAAAATTTCTGCTATGTTCAAAGGCAATCACTTATAATTCAATGTTGATATTTGAATGAAAATTGGTCAGCTGCTTCTCAGTAGTATGTATTACACCGCTGCCAAAACTTAGCCAAATCGGGAAACACCTAAGCGAAATATTCGGGAACGTAGTTAATAGCCCACTGCAATAGCGAAGTTATATATCTTTTTTGATTTTCATACCTTTCATAAACATTAAATGTATGTAAGTATGAGAACAAGAAGAAAAAAGTTCACTAAAATGATCAGCACGATGAGTGGAGTCGATTTGGCCATGCCCGTCTCTCCGTCCGTCTGTCTATTTGAACGCAAACTAGTCTCTCAGTTTTACAAAAGAATGCTGAAATTCGTAGTTTGCTTAGGCCGTTTTTTAATATACTAGCAAACCCGATAGACGTTGTTTTGACGTTTTGGTATATAGAACACATATATATATATAAAATTTCCTTCACTTGAACCAAATAAACTTCTAACTATGTATACCGAACTGCAGCTTTATATGACCTGGGGGATTTTCCAAAAGCTATATACAGACTGTTTCGTACCCTTATCGTGAAAGTTCAAGAGCAAAACAAGACACAAAATATGTGGGCGTGGCACCGCCCACTTTTGAAAAATGATGTAGATATTGACTAAGTGACACATATGTACGAGGTGTGTTCAAAACGTATCGCGAATTTTGAATTTTCGCTGGTTACGTATATTCGAATTTCGAATTTTTTGTGGCGTTATTTTGGTACTCATGTCTCTCACTTATGCCAAGCTCGGCCATTTTGAATGTTCAGTTAATTGTTGACAGCTGCTTTGCTTGCACGTGTTTTGGATCGTCTTCGATTTTCACCTATTCAAAAAAATGGATCAAAGAACCTGTATCAAATTTTGTGTGAAAAACGAAATTAAGTGCGCGGATGCATTCCGAATGTTGACTGTGGCATACGGAGAAGCTACCTTGGACCGAAGCAACGTTTATCGGTGGTACAAAATGTTCTCAGAAGGCCGAGAAGATGTGCAAAGAAGAACAAAAATTGGCTTTTGCACCACGATAACGCCCCTGCTCACGCATCGTTGCTTGTGCGCGACTGTTTGGCCAAAAACAACACACTAATGATGCCGCAGCCACCGTATTCCCCAGATCTGGCCCCCTGTGACTTTTTCTTGTTCCCTAAACTGAAGAGGCCCATGAAAGGACGACGTTACGCTTCTCTTGACGAGATAAAGACGGCATCAAAGGAGGAGCTGAACAAGATACAAAAAAATGATTTTTTGAAGTGCTTCGAAGATTGGAAAAACCGTTGGCACAAGTGTATAATATCTCATGGGGATTACTTTGAAGGGGACAAAATAGATATTCATGAATAAATAAATAATTTTTGAAAAAACACAAAATTCGCGATACTTTTTGAACACACCTCGTATATCCAAATTTCATTGTCTATGCTGTACCCAGTGAACCCAAGTATGTATTGTGATATTTCATAAAGATCGGTTGAGTTCTTTGGCGCCTATAAAAGACACCCTTTTTTTATATCTATTTTTGTTACGCCCACAAGGTATACTCGTAAACATAACGGCATTAACGAATCGAGATATATATTTATATTTATTAATGTATATCAAAACCTTCAGGATGAAAGTTAAATATCCGTGCAAGTAGTTAATACCCCACTGCTAAAGCGAAGTAGTATATCTTTTTTGATATTCATTCCTTTCATGAACATGAAATGTTTGTACGTATACTGAAATGATCAGGAGGATGAGCTGAGTCGATGAACGCAAATACGAACTGAAAGTATTCAAATAGACATGCGTAAATTGGGATGACATTATAGATCACTACTAGGTATATAATGTTCGGTTTCACCCGAACTTAGACTTTCTTACTTGTTTTAATTTACATACATATGTTGCCGGTCCCATTATAATCATGTCGCGAATGCTTGACGGCAATAATCGCCAAGCTTTGATTTTTCGTTGCTGTAGTTCGCATTCGTCGTCTTCTAAGTAACTGGGCCTGTCTAATTTCTTTACTGTGATTGCGTCCAACGTACAACACAGCAACGGAACATTTTATATGCTTTTGCTAATTTTACTTTTGGGAATACCAAAATTTTTGTGTAGTAATAAGAGACAAATGATTTAGGTTTATTTCATTTATTATTTTTCAATGAGGAAACAAAAAGTTTAGAACATACAGACCAAGCCTAAATAACTTTCATAGTGTATTTTTTTACACATTTATATGCTTTTGTTCACAAAATAAAAATAATTTGCAGAATTAAAACAGTATGCATGATTTACATGACATAATGATGACATGTACAGACTTCTCGCTGACACCTTCAGCGAGTTTGAACCCCCGCCATTATCCGTTCGACATACCTCATATTATTTCATGAGCTTATAATTACTTATTTTAATTTTAGATTTGCAGCCATATACAAAAAATTTCACTATCTTGGACATATCGGGGAGAAGAAGATTTTTGCACACTAACGGTTGTTTTGTACCTGTCTATGCAATGACCAAAAATGCATCGCTGCAATAGTACTGTGTGTTACATAGTAGCAGGTAGTAAATAATTTAGGCTTCTGTTAACTGAGGAATTAAAATTTTTGGTAACCATTGTCCTGTTAAATATCTATGTGGAAAGGTTTGACGAGCGACACAATACTTTGAGTAAAAAGTAAAATTTTAGTCTAGTATTATTTGGTCGCTTAATAATTCAAACGCGTTTTTTTCAAATCGTTAAAAAAAATAAAAGTTTTAATAAATATATATGTAAATTAAAAGAGTGCTAAAGCGGAATATTAATTACTTATATAACATAAACTAAAGACTAATTATTTATAGAGAGTGATTAGTGTTATTTTTTTGTGCTCAAAATTAAACCGCGTTTTTTTCAAAACGTTACAAAAAAGTTCGAAGAAAAACATTTATTAAAGGAGTGATTTGTGTTCTCGTTATTATCAAAATTGTGTGGAAGCAGTTTGAAAGAAGCGAAATCCATCAAAAAAGCTTACAGTGCAGACGAAGGAAGGACCCAATTACCACCATTACTAGAAAATCCCCAAAAGTTTCAATAAAGTAAAACAAAATTGATAGATATTTTATATACATACATTTCACATTAAGTTACCTTTAGTCATATATATACATATAGTTCAAAAACCATTCCTAGGCTAAGTAGAAAATCTGGTATTCTTAGACGCCTTTCCCTCTATAGAGCAACGTAGAAATACTGCCGAAGCTAGATCTCGCCATGGATATGCAGAGATTCGCTCAGCTGAGCGAACAATCAATTCACAGTAACATAGAGTCCGTCGCGAAAACTTTAAAATTCGCTCTATAGAGTAACGCAGAAATACTGCAGAACGTAGATCAAAGTAGAAATACTTGTGAGCACCGATTCCCCCCGCAGAAATCCAGGGAATAGGCACCGAGAACAACAAAGAAATACTCTTGCTAGTAGAGCTGTCCATAGAAGAGCTCGGGTAGAAAGCTCTAGACGATTCCTCAAGGTCAATTCCGAGTACATCGTCATAGAGTAAATTTACAAAATAGACGAAATGAAAATGAAAAGCAGGCAGATGGAATCGCTCAATGAGAGAAAATGAGGGTCGGGAGAACGAAGATGTACTAAATGATTCAGGATTGGCAGATTTTCGACAAACATATTTTAGTAATATTAAGAAGGGAGCAAAAGAGGTTTGTATTTGCTGCGATGTGCTATGGTTTCCATACCAAGTACAGCCGTTAAATTTTAATATAATTTCCCAAAGTCATCCAGATGTTGCATCTGTCTTTTATTCATCCGATAAATTTCCCGTTGAAGATGGTAGCTATAAATTCTGTGCTATTTGCCGAAACGCAATTAAAAGGAACACCCTTCCAAAGATATGCTTGGCTAATGGTTTAGATTTTCCTGAGCTCCCAGAATGCCTAAAAGATCTTACGCATTTAAAGGAGCACCTAATAATGCCAAGATTACCTTTTATGACTATTCGTCCTTTGGGATATCAAGGTCAGACCTCATTAAGGGGGGCAGTTGTTAACATTCCTTTTTCAGTTAACGAAATTGTTACTTCCCTCCCAAGAGCATTCGATCAAGCTAAAGGGATTCAAATCCCTTTAAGAAGACGTATGGAGTATAATCATGACTGTATGACTGATATCATACGTCTTATGGAAGCCCTACGATATTTAGTGAATACTCCATTATATCAAGAGCACAATATACAAATTAACGAAGAGTGGGTTGCAGATTTTGGTGATAATGAAGAAATACCTTCTATTGCATTTATTGAAGGTGTACCTGTGCTTCAAAGTGTGCGACATTGCCCAGCAGAATAAATCCCCCCCTTAGAACCTGCAATTGAAGAAATAAAACGAGGTGGGATTGAGACTCTTCTCGATAATGTTCCAGTAGAAAATATGGACATAAATCGTTTGATAATTGCACCAGGTGAAGGCCAAAGACCCCTGGATATCATTCAAGACAACAACTCTGAAGAACTTTCATTTGCAAGTATTTATGCTGGGCAGAAGCGAACTTGTACAGAGACATACAGCAAGATTGTTCGATCTGAGATTCGCCTCTACGATAGAAGGGCTTGTGCTATTCCTACTATTCCATGATCCGCCAATTCGGCCTTCCAACCTTTTTTATAACGTTGTCTTCCGCTGAATCTCATAGGATCGAATTTCTGGTTATTTTGGCTAAAACTGTGGACTCAAGAACCATTTCTGAAGAGCAGGCAATAATTTATCTACACAAGAACGGTATCGTCTAATTCGCTCAGATGCAGTCACATGCGCTAGATATTTTGACTATCGTTATCGCCAGTTGCTTAAGCTTTTTAAAGAAAATTGAGGTATTTTCGACGAGCATTTTCTCGAGCATTTTTACTGGCGGATTGAATTCCAACAAAGAGGCTCACCTTACGTGCATGTCATGTATTGGCAGAAGAATGCTCCTAACATCGATCTTAGCGAACCTAAATTTTTTTCGAATGCTATTAGTTTCATTGACAAATATGTCTCTACAGATGGATCCATACGTTATTTAGAAACTTTCCTTGAGTACCAAAGACATAACCACAGCCGATCCTGTCCCAGGGAAATAAGAGGACAGCAAGTTTGCCGATTTGGTATAGGTACCATATCCACCCATGCCTTCCACCGAAATCTTGTTACCACTTCCAGATGACATAGAAAATTTAGAAACACATAGGGAAAACTACTCAAAGATTCAAAATCTTTTAAATTCTAATTTAACTTCTTCTGATATTTCCTGTTTAAATGATTTTGAAGCTTTTCTCTCTGATTGGAGAATAAATCTGTCCTTCGATGTCTATTTAATAGCTCTCAGATCAAGTTTAATGAAACCTAAAGTTTTTCTTAAAAGGAAGTTACAAGACCGCTCAATTAATGCTTATAACCTGGTTATCTTAGAACTACACAGATCCAACATGGATATTCAATTCATATTGGATGCATATGCTTGCTGTTCCTACATAATAAATTATATTAATAAATCAAATAGGGGCATCTCTAGGCTTTTAAATGAGGCAATGGTAGAAGTTAATAATGGAAACTACACAGTCAAGCAGAAACTTAAGCATATAGGCCATACATTTATTTCCGGACAAAAAATTTCCGCCCGAGAGGCGGTTTATTGCTGCATTGGTCTTCATCTTTCGGAAGCTATCAATGCAGAAATATTTATCAATACCTCTCGTCCTGAGAAACGAGTGCAGATGGTAAAATCAAGAGCACAACTTCAGAATCTTTCTGGAGGTTCTACCGATATTTTTGTGGCGGGTTTGTTAGAGCATTATAGTGGAAGGCCTTTGCTTCTTGATAATGTTTGTCTAGCTGATTTTGCAGCTTTGTTTACTTTTGTAAAATCAGCTAGAACGGCACAGGGTAACTCCGATAATGAAGAAGATATAAAAGGCGAAAATTCTGTACTTCAAGGAGTAGCAATTCCATTGAGGGATAGTAGTGGTTATGTAAAGAAACTTACCAAACCGTGTTTAGTTCGGTCAAGTAGGTCTAGTCCAGACAAGGCTAGGGACGATTATTTCAGAGAAATGGTAATGCTCTACCAACCGTGGCGGGACGAACAACGGGATATTATAGATAAGAATAATGAGCCAACCTGCGTAGAAAATCGAATTGCTATAGAGGAAAATCGAAAAAAATATGACGTGTTTGAACAGAGGGAGCTCGAAAATGTTCTGAACAGATTAAGGGAGGAGGAAATGTTCATACCAGTTGAAATAGATAGACCATATATTGTTGACAATGAGTTCAGGGTACTGGCGATTCCCGAAATAAACCCTGACATAAATTTATTAAACCTTAATGATAGTGATCCCGAAATTAATGAGAATGACTCCAATGGCACTCTTAGGCGCATTAAACTTCCTGCCTTAGTTCCCGTTGAGGAACTGCTTCCATCCATTCAGACGCTAAACATGAGGCAGAGAATATACTTAACTCATTAGCTACACAAATTTAAAAGAGATCAACCCTTTTATCACTTTGTAAGTGGCGCGGCTGGCGTTGGAAAAAGCCACCTAATATCATCAGTATATCAAACTCTCAATTACCACTTTAATTGCATACCTGGATCAAATCCAACCTCTCTGAAGGTACTTCTGTGTGCTGCTACGGGAAAAGCAGCATTTGGGATAGGCGGTTTGACACTGCATTCTATATTTTTACTACCTGTGAATCAGTTCAATAAGGAATTACGTCTGCTTAGCAACGATAATGTCAACTCAGTCTATACTAGATTTTGTGAGTTGAAGTTGATAATTTTAGATGAAATTTCAATGGTTGGAGCACGAATGTTTAGTTATATTGAGGCCAGACTAAAGCAGATTTTCAAGAATAATATTCCAATTGGTGGTATACCTGTTATTGTTTTTCGCGACTCAGGGTCTTACGTATAGCTTAACGCGAAAAACCACGGCCAAATATATGATGACAGTGAATATCAACATCCAGACTTCAAATTATAAATGATATAAATAATGACATCCTGATGCTATCCTCAGATATCCTGTGCTTTGTCGAGACATGGAGTTATCCATATGAACATTTTGAAATTCCTGGGTTTATTTCACTAAATGCTTTACGGATAGACACCACCGAAACGGAAAACACAAATAGGTGAGGCGTGTTAATGTATGCGAGACCTAACTTAGCTTCCGCAATCGAACTATGTAAGTTGAAAAAAATTTGTTCTGGTGGCAAGGTTTTAGAAATCGTTGTATTCAAATGCAAAGATTATTACATATTGGTGCTTTATAGGAATTCCACATTCCCCATCAGGCATTTTGAATCAGAGCTGTGAGAAATTCTTACTACAGATCTGCGTGAAAAAATGTCTGAATTTTGGGTGACTTTAATCTATGCCTTACGTCTAGGAATAATAGAATCGAACACCTGCTTAGAGATTATAATTTAAATTCACTGCTAGACGCCCAATATTTCACCACACCTGCTGGTTCCCAAATTTACTGGTCATTTTCAAATATTGACACTACCCATGTTAAGGCTATAACCTATGAAACAGTATATATTTTTATGAAAATAGTGAAACTAACTAAGGTAGATTAAGATATTTATATACTATTTGATAAACTGTAACTAATTAAGCACATATTTATCTGATTCTTAAGAAGTAATATATTATCAACATTATTAATTTATGCAAATAATAGAAGCCTTAGTTTTAAGTAAATACATATAAACTTATTAATCAAAATTAAAGCCTAAATTGATATATACTGGGGAAAAAACTACGTACTACTGATTATAAAATCTCAAAAGTTGAATTTTATAATAAGATTTAATAAACATCGCAGTGATTAAGTTAGCATCAATCAAACGGTATCATAATGGGAGGGTTATTATTTCAAACACCCACTTAGGTTTGGCGATATTGACCTAAATTTGGATCCTAGAATATTATACTATATAGGCGTTTGACACCTATTGCATTGGCGAGGACATAAATATAGGATGCGGCCGCCGTGGTGTGAAGGTAGTGTTGCCGACCTACCACACCGAAGGTCCATGGTTCGAGCCCTGGTACAGGTAACATCAAAAGTGATTTGAAAAAAGTTTTTCAAAACGGGGTCGCCCCTCGGCAGTGGTTTGGCAAACTCTCCGAGTGTATTTCTGCCATGACAGGCTTCTCAGCAAAAATTCGTCTCCTTTGTAGATACCGTTCGGAGTCGGAAAAAAACTGTAGGTCCCACCAATTTGTAGGGAAAATTCAATTGGCACACCACAAATTGGAAGAGAAGCTTGGCGCAAAAATCTCTTAGGAGGTTTATGATGATATACCTGTTGTATATCGCGCCATAGAGATAGAGAGATTAACTACTTTAAAGAAATCATTTTTTTTGGAGTTATTGACTTAAATGTGGAAAGAGGTAGGACATTTATGTATTTGTGAAATATGGTCATCAAATGAAAGGTATGAGCAGGGAATATACCATGGTTTTTAATTTTACCTCAAATGATTCTGAAATACTGGTTATACCGATGCATGTATGGTCCAATACACATATGTGGCTCATAATTTCTAAAAATCCTATATAGCTGCCGATTACGTACCAATTTTACTACTATAATAATTTGCAAAGCTTGAAGCAAAATATCATACTAAGTCAAAAACATAAGCAATTTTACTTCCTTTGGGATAGATAAGTGAAAGTGAGTGTAGTTTTCAATCGATTTGCTTAATATTTTGTCACGATTATACTCCAATGTCACAATAGTACGCTCACTATTCTTAAATACAATTTCTCTTCAAACTTAGGAGCAATCGCTATCGGGAGACAACAGAAACTGTCTACCCAAAAGAAGGCGGTGCCACGTCCACTACCAATTAATATTTAATTTATTTATGTAAGACTTTCCGAATTTTGCAGACACTTTTTTCAAAGCTATTATAAACAAGTAAGGAAGTCTAAATTCTGTTGAAACCGAACATTACATACCCAGCTGTGCACTTGAAACGCTGTTATTGTTTGTTTTGTGTGGTTGATGGTGTTAAAAGTCTGCGCAATAATCCATATGTATATGGCTCTATCCTGGACTCATTTTCGTTTAAAAGAAGCAAAAAGGATAAAGAGGCTTTATTTGAAAATAAAGATATAACTATATTATTTATGAGCTCTAGGCCTATCTTAAATAAAACAACTGGATTTGTTGTTAATATTTATTTTCGATATCACTCTGATATCATCATCAGGACTGAAATTAAAAACAATAAAAACAAACACATTGTATTTCACATAAAAATAACATAAATAAACATAATGCATAAGCGTGACTTACATCTTCCGCTGTGATGCAAAGACTAAAAATTGTGAAGAAAAGTGGTTATCAGAAACAACGAAAAATCTAAACAGAGAATGTACATATGTATATAAACTAATAAAATCCCGTAATTGTAAACAAAAATTGAGAAACATTTACAACAATAATATAACAGGTATGCATACAAGTAATCAGGTGTATAGTTATTGTACCAAGGTGCAGAGAACTGCACGAGTGTACATGTGCAGAGAACGGAGCAAATTTTTAATATTATTTTTGTTTTATTTTATCACGAGTGTTGGTTGTGCTTTAAAATCAGGTTGCGGTAGGCGTACGCACAATGATCCGTGTCAGCCTTAAAATTCATCCTTTTA
Source organism: Merzomyia westermanni (assembly GCA_949987695.1). Classification (NCBI taxonomy): domain Eukaryota; kingdom Metazoa; phylum Arthropoda; class Insecta; order Diptera; family Tephritidae; genus Merzomyia; species Merzomyia westermanni. Next base: position 99,118,828 of record OX465288.1, on the reverse strand, counting down.
TCATTGGGGGTGTCCACTATGTGAAGCATTTCTAAAGTAAACCGCTTATAATAATTTTTCTCCACTTCCAAAATTTTGACATTATCGAAATTCGGGTAATGTCCAGTGTCCTTACAATGAGATGATAGAGCCGTTTTGTTGTCCGAAAAATTGTTCCTTAATTTTATATTAGATTTATGAGCGGATATCCTTGTCTTCAGTTTTGATTTTGTAGTACCCACATATACTTTCTCGCATACGTGGGACCCCTTCGCCGTTGCAAGGAATCCTGTAGACAACATCAGACTTTTCCTGTTTTGGTATTGGGTCTTTTAATTTGCTGAACACCTTTTTTAGGGAATTACTGTAGGTAAATGCTAGCTGAATATTTTCTTTATCGTACATTTTTGAATGTTTTATCCTTTCCGAAAGCCCAGGCACATACGAGTATGTGACCGATTTGTATATTTTGGCATTTTGATTTTTCCTCTTATTATCTTTACCAAGACGCGAGTAATAATTGTATATAAGTTTGTTTATTAATTTTGTTGGAAAATCATTATTTTCGAGGGTATCCTTTATAAGTTTAATATTTTTAGTATGGTAAATCCTATCACTAATGGAGAGAACTCGTCTCACGAAATTGTTAGCCGTGTTCACAATTATTCTTCTATCATGCTGTGAGTTGAAGTTAATCAGTCTACCAGACGCAGTTGGTTTTTTGTACCAGTCTAATGTTAATTTATTGTTCCTCCTAATCACTAGGGTGTCCAGAAAAGGTATCTTTCCCTCCTTTTCTACTTCAATTGTCAATTTAATCGATCGGTGGTACCCGTTTAGTAGGTTCAGCAAAATATTTGTGTCTTCCGTTTTTATTATCGCGAACAAATCACCTACATATTTCGTTAGCATTCGTGGTTTGTTCGACGCCTCCATTTCAAATCGGGTTAAAAGCTCCTCCATCACAATATCGGCAATTACCGGTGACGCTGGGGATCCCATGAGCATTCCCGATCGTTGCTCGTATATTCTATCTTTGTATTTGAAATACCGATTTTCCTTGATGCAAAACTTGACTACCGTCAAGAAAAGTTCTTTCGTCATGGACGTGTGCTCCTTTATCGTGTCCCACTTCGTACCTATGATGTCTAGTGCTAGATCAACTGGTATGCTTGGGAATAAAGACACAACGTCGAACGACACCAAACTCTCGTCATCATGCACATATGTATTGTGTATCTTATTTTTGAACTCAGCTGCATCTTTGATGTTATATTTGGATGACAGGGTCAGATTTTTTAGAATTTGTATAACAAATTTACACAGATTGTAGGACGGAGAATTGACGGACGAACAGATGGGCATAATTGGAACTCCTTCTTTATGGATCTTGGGCAGGCCATAAATTCGGGGGGGATAGGATGTTTTACAATTAAGACGAACTTTTTCTTTCAAATCAATGACCTTGTTGTTGTATAATCTATCTACTATTTCGTTGTTTTTCCCTTGAAGTTGATTGGTAGGGTCGCGTTTTAGTACTTTGTACGTGGAAATGGCGTTAACTATTTTCTGCATCTTTATGTCGTATTCAGTTCTATCCATTAATACTGTGATATTTCCCTTATCTGCATTCGGATAACAAAACGGCTCTATCATCTCATTGTAAGGATACTGGACATTACCCGGATTTCGATAATGTCAAAATTTTGGAAAAGGAGAAAATTTATTATAAGCGGTTTACTTTAGAAATGCTTCACATATTGGACACCCCCAATGATAAAAGGATGCATTTTAAGGCTGACACGGATCATTGTGCGTACGCCTACCCCAACCTGATTTTAGAGCACAACCAACACTCGTGATAAAATAAAACACAAATAAAATTAAAAATTTGCTCCGTTCTCTGCACATGTACACTCGTGCAGTTCTCTGCACCTTGGTACTTGTATGCATAAATAATATATATATTTATTAACGGCCAATAAACAAATTAATTATAAAGATATAACAAAACAATAAACATAAACACGCAAGTGCTATTATACTAAAAAGATAATTGCACACTAAGGGTTGTTTTTTACCTGTCTATGCAATAACCAAAAACGCATCGCTGCAATAGTACTGTGTGTGACATAGTAGCAGGTATTTAAATTTTTGGTAACCATTGTCCTGTTAAATATCTATGTGGAAAGGTTTGACGAGTAAAAAGTAAAATTTTAGTTTAGTATTGTTTGGTCGCTTAATAATTCAAACTCGTTTTTTTTTTCAAAACGTTAAAAAAAACCAAAAAAGGTTTAATAAATATATATGTAAATTAAAAGAGTGCTAAAGCGTGAGTGCTTAATCACTTATATGACATAAACTGAAGACTAATTATTTAAAGAGAGTGATTAGTGTTAATTTTTTTTGCTCAAAATTCAAACGCGTTTTTTTAAAATGAGGAATGCACGTACTTCGTTGAGAGGAAGAATATAGAGCACTTGCACAAACCCAAAATACATTAGACCGGCAGAACTCGCCGCGAAAATTTCCAAGTACGCTCTACTGAGCGCAATAGGGACACATTTTAGCGTAGAGTCCGTCGCGAAAATTTAGAAACTCGCTATATACAGCAAAAAATAAATACTACAGAACGTAGAGCTCGCCGTAGAAATGCAGAGATTCGCTCAGCTGAGCGAATAATCGATTCACAGCAACGGAGACGCCGTCGCCAAAACTCTGAAATTCGCTCTACAGAGCAAAGTAGAAATACTTGTGAGCACCGATCCCCCCGCAGAAATCCAAGGAATAGACACCGAGAACAACAAGAAATACTCTTGTTAGTAGAACTGCCCGTAGAAGAGCTCGGGTAGAAAACTCTAGACGAAGCCGTCAAAGTCAATTCCGAGTACATCGTCATAGAGTAAATTTACAAAATAGACGAAATGAAAATGAAAGGCAGGCAGATAGAAATCGCTCAATGAGAGAAAATGAGGGTCTGGAGAACGAAGATATGTTAAATAATTTAGGATTGGCAGATTTTGGACAAACATATTTAAGGAATATTAAGAAGGGACTAAAAGAGGTTCACATTTGTATAGCCGGTAAATTTTAATATAATTTCCAAAAGCCACCCAGATGTTACATCTGCCTTTTATTTATTCGATAAATTCCCCGTTGAAGATGGTAGCTATAAATTCTGTGATACTTGCCGAAACGCAATTAAAAGGAACACCCTTTCAAAAATATGTTTGGCTAATTGTTTGGATTTTCCTGAGCTCCCAGAATGCCTAAAAGATCCTAAGCATTTAGAGGAACACCTTATAATGCTAATATTACCTTTTATGACTATTCGTCCTTTGGGATACCAAGGTCAGAGCTCGTTAAGGGGGGCAGTTGTTAACATTCCTCTTTCGGTTAACGAAATTGTTACTTCCCTCCTATTCCCTCCCTATTTAGTAAATACTCCATTATATCAAGAGTACAATATACTGTGGCGATTATTCTCAAGTTTGTAACATCCCTAACTCAACACTCTCACCCCTAGTTAAACACAACAGAGATGACGATGGCTACTCTTATGCATGCAAGCGTGTACCAAGGAAGAGAGATGGCGCGAGTGTTCACGAATACAAGGCAAAGAGGAGATGTCAATAAATAACACCGCTCCTTCGAGAACACGAAGAACGAACAACCAAGAAAGTTCTCGGTGCGTGGGCAAGCAACCTGTTGAACTATATAAGGCGATGACCAAGCAAGGCAGGTTGATCAGTTTATTTTCAAGTGTTTAACAGTGAACTACTGCGAAGTTACCAAACTCTTAAATTTGTATTGCGTTTATTACTAGTAAATAAAACTAGCTATTAGTTACAATATCTGTGCATGTGTTTATTTGACTTTATAGTGATCGAACCCGGGATTAATAATCAAGGAATCATCGAATTCGCCACAATTGTTGTCAGAAGTGGGATTGTTGAGTAAATACCGATACTTTTCAAGGATAACAAAGGACATGGCTAAGTTGAATGAATTGAAGATCCAAAAACTCAAGAAGGAATTAGAGCAACAGGGTCTAAACAAAACTGGTAATGAATTTGAGTTAAAATCACGGCTACGGGAGACCATGGAAGCAGAAGGCATTAGCGTAGATGAACATGATTTTCATCCTGATATAGAACAGGCAAATGCTAAGTTGGAAGAAAAACAAAGTGGCTCTACATTCTCCTAGTGGTTTGGATATGAATGCTATTCTAGGGGCTATTTCGTCGACAATTTCCTCACAAATAACTCAGATGGCGACCAAATTGGAAGAACAGAAAACTTGCATGGCATCTCGACTGGAAGAACAGAAGACACACACGACCTCTCAAATTTGAGCTCAACTAGAGGAACAGGAGTGCAGCAGGTATTCAGAGAACGGCAGGACACAATTAAGGTTGAAGTAGATCCACTGAGAGGTCATATCCAGGAGTTGCAGCTGAATCGTCCAAAAGCTTTCACGAATACTCCAAAGGTAAAAACTTTATCCCTTGATTGTTTTTTTTCGTCTTCAGGTATTTAAGCTACCGTTTGAGAAGACGGCAGCGGTGAAGAATTGCGGCACTGAAGACAAAGTTGGTGCACTGTTCGTGGCATTGAAGGGACCTGCAGCTAAAATCTTACAAACTATTCCTGAAGGAGAACGGCACAATTATGGAGCATTGATGGGTGCAGTTGAGAGACGCTTTGGTAGCGAACATCGGAGGCGATATACCAAATAGAGCTGCAAAATCGCTGGAATCGCTGTGGATGGTAACTGGGGATAGCAAGGAAGTCTTGGGAGAAGTGACGTGTAAAGTTGTGATTGGGAATGTGGCTACGTATCACAACTTCTTGGTAGCGAATATTTTCGACTTAGTCACCACTGGCGTCGACTTCTTGGCTGAGAGAGACAATCACATCAACGTAAGGAACAGGGTTGTGACTTACAATGGCCAAGGAGTATATCTCCAAGGAAGTTATTTTGGAGATGGAGCAGCAGGAGCCTCGTAAGGAAGAAATAGCTCCTCGGTCATTGGCTTCCATGGACAGGTGCCTTCTGAAGAAGATTTGGTTGAAAGGACTGAAGGAGAACAAACAGCTATGAAGAGGAGAGATGATTAGAGAGACTCGCATTGCAAAAGCGGTTCCAAGCTTAAATCCGGTTGTTTGCATAGGATATGAGAAAGTGAAGATGGCTAGAATCATCGGACACTTATTGTTGCTCCCCAGGCAAGCATTCCACATGTTATTAAAGCATCGCATAGTTCCCCAGTAGCTCGATTCTGTAACTTTTAACCACGCGCCGACCGTTAAGCTTACCGCCAAATTTTGGCGTTTGTTCTTAACGAAAATGTGATTCTGTAACTATCCTTTAACGCCGCTAAACAGCTGACTCTTGATGGTGATAAAATATGGCAATACTTCTCTTTTCGCCGTATTTTGCACTAAATTACATGTAAAAAACTCAAAACTAATTTTTTTACTTTTTCCCAACGCTAAAACATTTGTAAATATATTAACGCAATTGTTAACACCTCGAAAATAATTCGCGACAGCTAACCACACGAAAAGTGTTAGCTAACACCGTTTGTGTGGTTAAAAGTTAGTGAATAGGGAAAAGCGTTAAAAATGGTGTTAAGCGAAGTTAACGCTAACACCTGGCGTTAAAATAGTTACAGAATCGGCCTTCGTCTTTTGCCGATTTCCGACACCCACATAAGCATAACGTCGCATACATATTAGCAAAGCAATCAAACAAGATTTCTAGCGTAAGATCGCTACGCGTAAGGTATGCCTGCTAGCCCACAGGTTCTTACACTTACGCTTACAAGCAACGCAGCCTGCGTTTTCTGGACAACCCCTACCGAGCCCAAAGATGTTTACACATCAACAAGTAAGGAAGTCTAAGTTCGGGTGGAACCGAAAATTAAATACCCAGCTGTGTAAAAGTGGTCGTGTAAAATTGCTAAATTGCTGTGGAGTTATGACCTATAGAGGTTTCAAACTTTTTCTACTACCATGTGGACAAATGATTGTGTGTCTGGCGTCGATCTTTAAGAAATTTTCACAGTAGATTCTTGGATTCAATGGTTCAGCATAGGCTATATACAATTTTGAAAAGCGTAGATAGTATACCTCGTATATATTTCGTAATTTATTTAACACGGTTCTGAAGTAAATAATAGCTAAAATTTTATATTTTGTTCATTTATATGTGGGCGGTGCCAGGCCCATTTTCAAAAATTAAAAACAAAAATCATTAATTAGATTATCAGGCAGTTGTAACTATGAATTTCTAGCATGCTTTCTGCATCAGTGAAGGAGATATGGCATGTTTCCGTTTGCTACCTCTCTTTTAGAAAACTTTTGTCCAAAAGTGGGCGTGGACGTAAACGAATTAAAATATTCGTTTCAAAAAATTCGAATAATACTTATTCGAATTATTCATTCGTTTATTCGAATAGTGGTAGTCCAATAGTGGTATTGAACTGCAAGATACTTAGCAAGCGAAATTCAATGTTTTCATCGCTTGTACCTATGCGCATGCACGCTTTGTATGGAAGTAAATATGTATCTATATGTAGATATTAATACATTTGTAAGTTTATTGCAGTTATATTTGCATGTCAGGTTTGGTGCTAGGGCTTTAAGCAACAGATGCCAGTTTATTATGGTAGACAAAGAGCTGGTTCGTGCTGATTTTTTATTTTCATATGTGTATCTAAATAAATAGTTTAATTTGAGTAAAGCAACATATACAAAATATTTTTTTTGCTAAATAGGACACTAACATAGAAATTCCGAAAATTAAGAAAATTCTTCATTTCACTTTCTGCCTCATGCACACATACATAGGTACGTAATTAGGTATGGTCATAGAAGTTTGCGATTTCTTTGGCTTGAATGGCCTGGTTAAGGATGATCACTATTAGGTAGATTTCACTTGATATTTCTGCAACTGAAGGAATTGCGTAAAGCGAGTCTATTTATTTTAAATTTGGGTATCTAAACTCGTTAATTAAATAAACACAAAGGACCTACTTGCATGCGCGGTTGCGAATTTAACAGCAGTAGCAGGTAGATAGTTTATTCTTTATATTCCCTTGTATTTATATTAGGTATGCTAAAAACGTTTGAAATAGTAGAAGTTTCTGCACAAAGCATCATTGTTTAAACTACAAGGTAATATAATGGAAGAAACTATCTACCTAAATTCCGTTGGATGTTCATTGTTATTTTATTTATGAAAACTGCATTTCACAATCACTATAAACCAAACCTGAAAAATAGCAACAATTCAAGATTTATTAAACTATGAAAAGAAATGTTATTTACTTACGCAATTGATTTGACAAAAGGTCGTTTCGTTTTCACTTTTCTTCGTGGTTTCATTTGAACATTTCTTATTGTTGTTTCTTCGCTGCTGGCCGTTATTGCGACGTGGCAAAAATTAGGATAATTTTGTTGACACGCACGTACGTACATCTGCAACCCAAATGTACTATTTAAACCACGAAATTCTCATGAGGATTATGATTTTACTATCAGAACTATTATTTACAAAATAGTTTTAAGTTTAATTTAATATTAAATTAAATGAATATTTAAATACTCAGAATATTAGTTGCATAGAAAATTAAAATGTCGGACGGCGTTGCTAACTGAACTATTGCGGGCCGATTACTGAATTGTTTTTTTTCGCTCGTGTATGCATGCATCGACAATTTTAGAGAATTGTTGCTGCTTATGATAGCGGAAGCGTTGCAGTCGCTCAAACTGGTATGAATAAGCCCCGAAATTCTAGTTAATGAACTAGAATGTCTACTAACTAGTTTGGCAGTTTACTGCAGGGTAATCACAACAATAGCATGCCTCCTACGAAATTTCGTTATACTAGCATAAACAGTTCTGAAGTTATGAACAGTCAAAATTTCAAAATTTCTTTACTCATACCTGGGCGGTGCCACCCTCTTTTTCAACATTTTTTATAAAATCGTCAATGCGATAATCAAATTAATAAATCTAGCAAATTCTTTCACTGTAGCTCCTTTTATTATTGAATTAACCCATTTTCGATATTGAAAAAAAGGGCGTGGTTATTGTTTGATTTCGCCCATTTCAAACAGCAGCCTACCTTGGCCATAACGAAACTTGTGTGCCAAATTTCATTCAAATATCCAAATTTTTACTCAAGTTATAGTGCCCACGGACAAACGGACGGGCATGTCTCAATGGATTCCTTTGTTCATTCTAAGAACTTTGATATATGGAACCCAACATCTATCTCTATTCTCTATTTTGCAAAATTTTAACCTTTTATAGGCGTCCAAGGTACTCAACCGAGTTCATTAGATTTTCACAATAGATTCACTGGTTACGGCCAAGGCTATATACAAGGTGGCGCAAAAGTAAGCTTCCGATGTTCAGCATATCGGTTGTGGCACGTGCAGTGTGTGCTGTTGCACCGTCTTGTTGGAACCACATGTTTTCCAATCCCAATTCATCAAGTTGCAAAAAGAACTCGTTGATCATTGCTCTGTAGCGCTCACCATTCACAGTAACCGTTTGGCCCCGACCGATTATTGGTCAAATAAATAGTCAGCAATATTCCGCGTTCTGGAGCAGTGTAGCGTAACATTGTTTATTAACGTGTATTTCGCATGTGTTTACTACACAAATGTCAAAACAGAACTGACTTTAGGGGCCAATCGCAAAATTTATAGCATTTTCTGATAGGAGGATTACTTTTGCGCAGTAACCGTTTTTCACCGACCGATTATTGGTCAAATAAATAGTCAGCAATATTCCGCGTTCTGGAGCAGTGTAGCGTAACATTGTTTATTAGCGCGTATTTCGCATGTGTTTACTACACAAATGTCGAAACAGAACTGATTTTAGGGGCCAATCGCAAAATTTATAGCATTTTCTGATAGGAGGATTACTTTTGCGCCACCTTGTATAATTTTAGAAAACGCAGATAGTAGATATCGTATCGTGGGCTTGGTAATTTTATATAACACAGTTCTGAAGTTAATAATAGCTGAAATTTTACATTTTGTTCATGCATATACACCCATTTTCCAAAACTAAAAATAGATTTGCCACAACCGTATTATACATCCTACCAAATTTCATTAATCTAGCATAAACGGTACTGTAGTTATGAACAGTCGAAGTTTGAAGATTTATTCACTCATATGTGGGCGGTGCCACCCCCTTTTCCAAAAATTTGGTAAAATCGTCAATAAGACAACCAACTAAATCAATTAAACAAATTTCATTATTGTAGCTGCTTTATTATTGAATTATCTCATTTTAAACGTTTTTCGAAATTTTCGATATCGAAAAAAATGGCGTGGTTATTGTTTGATTTCACCCATTTTAAATAGCAACCTAGCTTGGCCAGAAAGCAACCTGTGTACTCTAAAATCAAGCTCAAATATCTTTATTTTTACTCAAGTTATCGTGTCCACGGAAGGACGGACATGTCTTAATGGATTCTTCTGTTCGTTCTAAGAACTTTGATATATGGAACTTTATATCAATCTCCATTATTTTGTACCGTTACAAACCACCGTTATATGACCAGAACTATAATACCCTGTGTACTAGTACACGCTGGGTATAAAAAGAGAGACCGACTTGCCGATTACTTACTAAGCCCTCTTTGAGCATAACGCATGGTGAAGTCAGCACGAGTTCAGTGTAGTAAACGGTAACCTACCGTTAAATAGTATAAATACGTTTGGGGTATAATCGTCAACGCGAGTATATGAAGTTATCAAAACCTTGCTTTCATCAGAGGTTCTACATTTATTATACATTCACATCTCCTTTCGATTACTTTAGACTTTTTATACCTTTCATGAACATGAAATGGTATTATAAATTTGGTCCCATGTTTGTAATTATGAGAAGAATAAGAGATAGAGATACAACGCAAGATAAGAGATACAACGCGTAGCTGTCTTTCAATCGATTGTTCCGATAAACGGGTTTTGGCCCATAACTGTTGCAATTAAAAAGATAGGAATGTAAAACTTTGCAGGTTTGGCACATATTATATATGCAATGTGTGTAGTGAAAATCAGTAAGATCGGTGGCTGATGAAAGCCGCTACCAAAAAAAAATTAAATAACTTTTTTTCTATTTAATGAATCTGGTTAATTTTTTTTTTATTTTGCAGATTGACTTTTACATTTAACAAAAATGGATAACTGGGACACTGAAACAAGAATTTGGATTGTCCGCCGCTATCACGCACTGGACTCCGTAGTTTCGGTTCAAAGAGAGTATAGGCGCACGTTTGGCGGCAATCCTCCGAGCAGATGTACCATAATAAGACTTGTAAACAATTTTGCCGAGCATGGGACAGTCAACAGAAGACCTTACCATCGAAACCCTTCATTTCGAACGGAGGAAACAATCGCTGCTGTAGCTGCTGCCATACAAAACAATCCACGTGTTTCGACAAGAAGCTTATCTGCTCAAATGGGTGTAAGCAGACAGTCATTACAGTCAATTATGCACAAAGATTTGGACTTATTCCCATATAAAATTCAAATGGCCAACAAACTGAACGCTACAGACTTGCCGATTCGCTTGGAATTTTGCCAGAAGATGCTTCAAATGGTGGAAGAGGATGGAAACATGTTGCACTGTCTTTTCGTGTCTGCCCATTTCCATTTAAACGGCAACATAAACAAACAAAATTGTAGAATATGGAGTGCTTCCAACCCACAGGTACTCCATGAGACGGAATTGCATCCACTTCGTGTCACAGTGTGGTGTGCAGTTTCATCACGCTGCATTGTCGGTCCCTACTTCTTCGAAGAAAACGGTCACACCGTTACGGTTACTGGAGACCGTTACTTGAGCATGTTGAGAGAGTTTTTCTATCCAGAATTACGCCGAATGAGAATTTCTTTCAACTCTGTGTGGTTTCAGCAAGATGGTGCAGCTCCTCATATAGCCCAACCTGTTATGACAGAATTGCGACGAAAATTTCCCAATAAGCTGATATCCAGAAACTCCACATTCCGTTGGCCACCCAGGTCGCCTGACCTTACTGCACCTGACTTTTTCTTGTGGGGTTATTGCAAACAGGAAGTCTTCAAAGCAAAACCAACAAATTTGAATGAACTAAGGCAATCCATTCGAGAAACAATTGCGGCTATTCCTGTCTCAACTCTCCAAGCAGTAATGAACAACTTTTTGGTAAGATGCCGCACATGCATCGACGAGCAGGGGGGGCATTTAAATTCCATTATTTTTAAAACTAATTAAGCTATATTTAATAAAATTTAATGAGCTTTAACATGAATAAAAGAAAAATGAATTCCATACACTGAAAAAAAAATTATTTGAGTTTCTTAATGTAGCAAAATTCATCAGCCACCCTGTATTTTAAATTAAATGATAATTTTATATTTTATGTCTCGATAGCTTCAAGTCCGAAAATTTTATTTTTGAAAGAACAAAAATTGAATTGAAATATTTTCATTTTGATAATTAACATTTAACAACATTGAACCAAAAATAATTTTAAAAATTAATAAAGTAATATATAACGCAAGTATATAACCCTACAATTACTTATTTATTACATTAATGTTTTTGTTGTTATTAGTTTGTCCTGAAGACGATTGCCGACGGCAATTGAAATATATTGGCAAAACGAAAAACTTGTGTTTTTGTTAGTTTTTGCAAGAAAAACATAGACCTCGAGCCAGCAAAAAGTGAACGTTAAGAAGGAAAGGTCGACAAAACAGAATTTTTAAAGAAACGGAAGGCACGCAGTCAGCATACCAACAATAACAAAATGGGATATGCGGAAATAAAAAACAACAGTAGCAACTCTAAAGCAGCAATAAATATCAGGTTATAGCAAAGAAAGTGGTAAAAACAGAATCCAGCATACAAATTTTTGTTAAAATGTAGAAAATCTAAATTAGTTCCCAATTTTATTAAAAATATGACTAGATGTGATAAGTTATTTGTTTTTGATCATGACATACACAAAAATATAGATAGAACTCTAGATAGATACACGTATTACTACCACACAAAAATATTAAATCTACTAACTAAACAAAAACATACATTATTAAAAGAACAAAAACAACGGTTTGAAGAGATTACAAAAACAATTAGAAGACGTCTGAGCGCAGATGACTTTGAAATATTTAAAATTAGCGAAGACAATGTGTCGAACAAGCTAAAAACGAAGTTAAGAGAAAAGCAAGAAAATAAATATTTAAAACTACAGAGCAAGCGCAACAACATCTTCGCCAACAACAACACGCAACAACATTGGTTTATTAACACAACAAGTGTTAGCTTTCCATCGGACATAAAGTCGCTCTTAGCTAAAGGTCCAAAGTTCGCATTACCAATAAACAATAAGAATTTCCCTTTATTTGACTGCATCGCGGACGGTGAAGAACTTGTACAAACAATTGAAAACAAAGAACAGCAAGAGGAAGCGCGCACAAAACTTTCGGTTCTAATAAAAGAGCATACAAAAACAAATAAACTGAGTGCAATGGATAGTGCAATAGTTGATACAGTGGGCCGTACTCGTAAATTCCTTAAACAAAATGACAACATTAGAATTTTAACGTCGGACAAAGGCAATAAAACTGTAGCTATGGAGAAAAATGATTATGATATGAAAATGAAATAAATATTAAATGATTTAACGATGTACAGAGTACAAAGACAAGACCCTACGTCAAAATTACAAACTAAAAACAACAACGTCACTATCCCCTAGAATTTATGGACTCCCGAAAATTCATAAAGAAGGGATACCCCTTAGACCCATTTGTTCAACCACTGGATCACCATCGTATGGGTTATGTAAATACATCACAAATATTTTAAAGAACGTAACACTAAACTCTAGCTACAACGTGAAAAATACAGTTGAGTTTAAAGAGATGCTAAAAAATACATACATTTTTGATGATGAAAAATTAATTTCCTTCGATGTTGTCTCACTTTTTCCTAGCGTCCCAACTCAACTAGCACTTGAGGTTATTCAAGAAAAATGGAATATAATAGAGAAACACACTAAAATACCGAAGAAACTATTTATTGAAATTTTAAAATTTTGTATCGAAGAAAACCGATATTTTAAATACGAGGATAAAATCTACACACAGATTAGAGGGTTACCAATGGGATCACCAACGTCTCCGGTAATCGCGGACATAGTTATGGAAAAGTTACTTCAAAGTGCAATAGAAAAAGTTGAACGAAAGCCGGGACTACTTACAAAGTACGTCGATGACATTTTTGCGATAATAAACGAAAACGAGGTACAGAACACACTTGACGCTTTCAACTCTTTCAATAAACATATTAAATTTACTACTGAAATCGAAAATGACGGAAAATTACCTTATCTGGACTCAATTATAATAAGACATGGTAATGAAATAAAGCTAAAGTGGTATAAGAAACCTAAAGCATCAGGACGAATCATCAATTATAATTCTAAACATCCGAAAACGATGGTAATTAATACAGTGAGAGGCTGTATTCGACGAATGTTAAAAATATCTGACGACACTTACCACAGAGAAATTAAGGCTGAAATTAGGATGATATTGAAAAATAATGATTTCTCAGATAATATTATAAATTCTTTAATAAGCAAATCGGTATCAGAAACCCATAATCGTGTAGTAGACGAGCCGAAGATATTTAAATCAGTAGTATATGTGCCACAATTGTCAGAGCGGCTTAAAAAATCAGATTGCTACAACAATAAAAATATAAAAATAGCACACAAACCAATAAATACTTCAAAATACATTTTCAATAATTCTAAATCAAAAATACCAATCGCGGAAAAAAGTAATGTCATATACAAAATACCTTGCAAAGGTAATCTCAACGAACCCTGTAACAAGTTTTATGTAGGAACTACAAAGTCAAAATAAAAAGTAGATTAGCGCAACATAAATCTGACTTTAAATATTGTCATCACACACAAAACCATAAAACGGCTCTAATGGCCCACTGTGCAAGCAATGAACACTCACCAAACTTTGACGAAGCTTCTGTGCTCCAGCAAGAAAAACAATACAAGAACAGATACACATTAGAAATGCTGCACATAAGAAACACACCGACAGAAAAGAGAATAAATTACAGATCTGACGTTGAGGGAATAGCGCAGGCGTATAGACATTTGTTATCAAAAAATGGTTAGTATGATACTCCACGTTAAGCAGTGACAACGTGTAAATAAATGTATGTATGAAAACCATTTGTTATTAGTTATGTTACTATAGTTAATTATATTAACTATTTTAAATAAAATAATAATTTTATACTTTATGTCTCGATAGCTTCAAGTCAGAAAATTTTATTTTTGAAAGAACAAAAATTGAATTGAAATATTTTCATTTTGATAAATAACATTTAACAACATTGAACCTAAAACAATTTTAAAAATTAATAAAGTAATATATAACGCAAGTATATAACCCTACATATACTCCCCCTCCAGTGAAACGATCAATTAATTTAAGTTAAATGTTATTTTCTTTTTGTTTTTTGAAAGTGTTGATAAGTTAGTATTAAGTACTGTATCTGTAATTATGTTTGCAGGTTTAAGTAAATCTTTTGAAATTGTTTTAATAGTATTTCCACGTTGAATTTTGAATACTTTCTCATGTTTAGAAATAACTTTAAACGGACCATCATAAGGTGATTGTAAATTCGACTTGTGAATAACTTTAACCAATACGTATTCACAAGAATCTATTGTGTTGTGATGTAGGACCTTTGATCTAACATGTGAAAAATATTTTCTTAATTTAGAAAGAATTTCAATCGTATTGTCTACTTCATTACCATTATTATTGGAAACAACTAGTTCACCTGGTAATCTAAGTGTTTGTCCATATACTAATTCCGCAGAAGAACATTTAAATCTTCTTTGAAAGATGTGCGTAAACCTAATAAAATCAATGGGAGAATTTCAGACCAGTGCATTGAATCATCTGAGGAAGTGATAGCTGTTTTCAATGTCCTATGAAATCTTGCTATCATTCCATTTGATTGAGGATGGTATGGAGTTGTATGAATTTTGTGAGATCCTAATAACTTAGTTAGCTCTGTGAATAATTTTGATGTGAACTGTGATCCTTGATCAACAGTTATGTTTAGTGGAATACGGAAACGAGGAATGTAATTATAGACAAAAGTTGTTGCTATAGTATTTGCTGAAATATCCCTAAGCGGATATGCTTCAGGCCAACGTCTATGCCTGTCAATGATAGTTAAAATGTAACGATTTTCTTTTGATACAGGTAATGGACCAACCAGATCCATATGAATGTGTTCAAATCGTCCAAAAGATATCTCAATTTTTTGTATAGGTGTTCTTGTATATTTGGAAATTTTTGATTTTTGACAATTTAAGCAAGTAGCAGACCAATTATTTATTTCTTTGCGCATATTAGGCCAAAAGTATTTAGATTGAATCAATCGTCTAGTTGTGCGAACGCTTGGATGCGATAAACAGTGAATTTTGTCAAAAATAAGTTTTCTCATAGATTTAGGAACAAACGGCCTAAAGGGTTTTTGGGAAATATCACACCATATATTAAGATTAAGAACTGGAATACCAATTTCTTTTAAATTACTGTTTGAGTTTTGATCAGATATTATGTTTTGAAGAGTTTGGTCTTTTTGATGTTCTTCATATAAGGTCTGGAAATTTATATCTTTAGCTAAAATTGTTACTAACTTGTTGTAAGACTGCACCAATTGCTACATTTGAAGCATCTACAGCAAGAGATAATTTACCGTTTTTATCAAAATGAGTGAGTAAAGTTTTCTGTGCAAAAAGCTGTTTGACATTTTCAAAAGCATTAATAGTCTTCTCTGACCAACTAAGTTCTTTAAGTTTATGTTTAGTAGCAAATGTGAAATGAAATGTTATCATGCAGTGGACCAAGTTCTGCTGCTAACATTTTAACATGGTAATAATTAACCATTCCTACAAATTTTTGTAATTTATTTATAGAAATAGGTTTTTTGAAGTTGATTATTGTCTCAATTCTTTCTAAGGATGGCCAAATTAATTCCCTAGAAATTTCATAACTTAAAAAATCTAACTTATTCGTTCCAAAGATACATTTCGAAGGTTTAATATTTAAATTACCTTTCAAAAACAGATTTTAAATGTTCAAAATGTTGATCTTCGTCATCACTAGCAACAAGTATATCATCAATATAGACAAAAACAAAATCAAACCCAGAAAATACCTCATTTATAAAACGTTGAAATGTTTGTGCGCTGTTTCGTAAACCAAAAGGCATGCGTACGAACTCAAACATTCCAAATGGTGTAGTTATTGCTGTTTTATGAATGTTTTCTTCGGCCATGGGTATCTGATGATATGCTCGGACTAGATCAATTTTCGAAAAGATTTGTTTGTTTTTTAAATCAATAGCTAAATTATGTATGTGGGGTAATGGATATCGATCAGGTATGGTAATGAAATTCAGTCTACGATAGTCTCCACATGGTCTCCAATCATTTCTTTCTTTTTTTGGGACCAAATGTAAAGGAGATGCAGTATGAGAACTAGAAGGTCTACATACGATGTGTGTTTAAAAAGTATCGCGAATTTTGAATTTTCGCTGGTTACGTATATTCGAATTTCGAATTTTTTGTGGCGTTATGTTGGTACTCATGTCTCTCACTTATGCCGACAAGCTCGTCCATTTTGAATGTTCAGTTAATTGTTGACAGCTCCGGATCGTCTTCGATTTTTACGCGAAATTCGTACCAAATTGCTCAATTTTGACCAAAAACAGCATTGCATGAACATTGCTAATGAGATGTTAAACTCTGTCCGCGACGACCCAAATTTGCTCCAGAGGGTCATAACTGGTGACGAATCGTGGGTTTATGGTTATGACGTGGAAACCAAAGCTCAATCATCTCAATGGAAGCTGCCGCACGAACCAAGACCGAAAAAAGCGCGCCAAGTTCGGTCGAATGTGAAAGTTTTGCCGACAGTTTTCTTCGATTGCAGGGGCGTGGTGCATCATGAGTTCTTGCCACAGGGAATAACGGTCAGTAAGGAATATTACCTGCAAGTTATGCGCAATTTGCGCGAAGCAATCCGCCAGAAACGCCCGGATTTGTGGAAGAACAAAAATTGGCTTTTGCACCACGATAACGCCCCTGCTCACGCATCGTTGCTTGTGCACGACTTTTTGGCCAAAAACAACACACTAATGATGCCGCAGCCACCGTATTCCCCAGATCTGGCCCCCTGTGACTTTTTCTTGTTCCCTAAACTGAAGAAGCCCATGAAAGGACGACGTTACGCTTCTCTTGACGAGATAAAGACGGCATCGGAGGAGGAGCTGAACAAGATACAAAAAAATGATTTTTTGAAGTGCTTCGAAGATTGGAAAAGCCGTTGGCGCAAGTGTATAATATCTCATGGGGATTACTTTGAAGGGGACAAAATAGATATTCATGAATAAATAAATAATTTTTGAAAAAACACAAAATTCGCGATACTTTTTGAACACACCTCGTATACCTGTTTTGACCAAAAATTCGAATTCTGTTTTTGCAATTTTAAATTTAATTTGATCTAGACGACGAGGTTTTGAGAACGGTAAAACTCCTTTAGTTTCAATTCTATGAACTGTTTGGTGTTGCACCGGTTTGGTGTAATCTGGTTCACAAGTTATTGAGGGAAAATCTTTTAAGAGATTGGTAAATTTATTTTCAGAAATTGGTATTTTGAGAAAAAATATAACACAAAATCCACTAGAGCCAGAAACTTTTCATTTTGTTTTTAAGTCAGTAATTTCTTTATTTCTAATATCAACTAGTAAACCAAATTTTCTGTAAAAAGTTAGCGTCAATTATGGGAGTAGAAATATCTGGTAGTATGAAAGGAAATTCGAAATCGCGTCTTAAACCTAGATCAAGTTTAAAAAGTTTTATACCAAAAGTTTTAATTGTAGAAACATTAGCTGCAGTTAAATTAAGATCAGAATTTCTTTTATGAGATTTGAATTTAGAAGAGAGAACTACAGAAACAATAGCACCCGTATCTATTAGAAAGTTTAATTTATTAAATTTGTCAAAAATTAATAGGCGGCGAGAAGGTTTAACGTCACTTTCGCTACTACCCACTGTCATAACGTGACGTTTTAGCTTAAAGTCTTTGAATTTGTATTATAATTTGAGCTAAAATTACATGGTTTAATACATTTATGAGCGTTGTGTTTAAATTTTTGATGATACCAACAAATAATATTTTTATTTTGGTTATTGAAATTTCGAGGATTAGAAAAATTACGTGATGTAGATCGATGTCGTTTTCTAGATCTAGATCGAATTTGAAGTTCATTTATATCTTCACTAATTTTATTTAAATTTTTAAACATGACAGTAGTTAGTTCAGTCAAATTTTTAACACATTGTGTCAGGGCAATGTTTTCAGAACTATCTATTGCAACAATTTTAGAAGATTGTTGATTATTGATTAAAATAAAAATTTTATCTGCTAAAGCAATAATTTCATCAGTAGTTTTATTGTTGCAAGAGCTTAAATGAATCTGTATTTCTTTTGGTAATTTACTAATCCATAATTTAAAAAGAAGTTCTTTACTAATTATAGAATAATAACTAATTAGAGAGGTCATTTGCCGAAATAATTCTGATGGAGAACGATCACCAAGTTCTGTTTTAGAAATAAGTTGTTCTAATCTTTTTTCTTCGGAGAGAGAAAATCTATCAATTAAAGCTTTTTTAATAGTTTCATATTTATTTATGACAGGAGGTGGCTTAATTATATCTATAATTTTTGATATGGTTTCTCGTTGAAGTGCAATTAAAATATTCTGATATTTTATATTGTAATTTTGAATGTTGTTTATTTGGAATTGTCCTTCAACGAGAATAAACCAAGTTTCAGGGGATTGTTCCCAAAAATAAGGCAACTCAGCCATGAAATATCAAGACATTATATCTAGCGATAATCAAGGTATCGCAAATTTTTTTGCTCAATTCTTCACTTCTAACTATTCTGCTGTCACCAATTCAAACTTTCAAAACTATCCCTATAAGCTACACGGGACAAATTCAATTAATTCACCAATTATATGCGCCAAAGATGTTCTAATTTACCTTAAAACCTTAAAAGAATCTTTTAAATATGGTCCTGATAGGATTCCTACATGTTTCTTGAAAGAGTGTGCGAACCATATTTACCAACCCCTTACCATTTTGTTCAATCTATCACTAAAGTGTGGTGTTTTTCCAACTGCGTGGAAAGAATCGTTTCTTCTACCGCTGCATAAAAGCGGGAGTAGGTCTTCTATAGAGAACTATCGTGGCATCGCAAAGCTTTCTGCCATCCCAAAATTGTTTGAAGCTATTGTTACAAATCAACTTACGGGTCCGATCTCTACTTTGATAGCTGACTGCCAACACGGGTTCAGTAAGGGAAAGTCCACAGTTACGAATTTACTTGAGTTTACCAGTCATGTCTCAAATGGCTTTAGAAAAAATCTGCAAACCGACGTTATTTATACGGATTTCAGCAAAGCTTTTGACAAAGTGTGTCACTCATTACTTATTCATAAACTCGATCAGTTGGGCTTCCAGCCGGGTCTCAATCGCTGGATCTCTTCTTACCTTAGTGACAGGACACAAAGAGTAATGTTTAAAAATTTAGTATCCGATGTCATTTATGTCTCTTCGGGGGTTCCTCAAGGAAGCCATCTTGGCCCGATTCTGTTCTTGTTGTTTATAAATGATATTTCTACAATAATAAAATCTTCAAAAATGTTAATGTATGCCGACGACGTAAAGCTTTGCATGTCATTCGCGTCTTTTGAAGATAGAAATGAGCTACAATCAGATCTAGATACACTTGTTACTTGGTGCGACTTAAATTATATGCCACTTAACTTTAAAAAATGTAAACACATGGGTTTTTCGCGTGGAATTTCTCAGCCGGCTTCCTATACAATTAAAAATTATAGTCTTGAGCAAGTGTATGATTTTGTTGACCTGGGGGTTACTATTGACTATAAACTAAGATTCAACCGCCATATTAACACAACAGTCAATAAGGCTAGAGGTGTCCTAGCATTCGTTAAACGATGGTCTAAAGAATTTAGCGACCCTTATGTAACTAAAGCCCTCTTCACTACATTAGTCAGACCGATACTTGAATACGGTTCTATAATTTGGAACCCGCGTTACCAGGTTCATGTAGATCGCCTTGAATCAGTTCAAAAACAATTTATACTATTTGCCTTAAGAGATTTTCATTGGGATCCCTTGTACAATCTGCCACCCTATACGAATCGTTTAAAACTCATTAATCTGCACACACTTTCTAGTCGGAGGGAAATGCTTGGAATTATTTTTATGATTAAATTGCTAAATGGTTCACTATCCAGCCCATTTCTTCTAAGTGAAGTGAACTTCAATGTACCGTCTCGTCCTTCAAGGCATTTTAAACCTCTAGTCTTGAAACAGTGCCGAACCAATTTTCAGTTAAATGAGCCATTTCGCTGTTTGTGTCAAGATCATAACTCTCTTTCTGGTAGATTTGATATTTCAGACTCGCTTTTCAGCATAAAAAAATCAATTCTTTCTATCCTAAATTCATAGCTACTAATTGTTTCTTATTCTTTGACTTCTATATTAACTTCTAACAATAATTTTATTCTGTTAACTAGTTATTTCTTAATGTATAATCTATCCTATATCTACTTTACTTAGCTGATGAGGTTTTCTCTGTAGCTGAGCAGTTTTAGATCTCGACGATTAACAAACCAAAGCCTTTCAACGACTCGGCACGAACGAATAATCCGCGCGTTATGCGGATGCGCCCCTCGCGCCGGTCGGGCGAGATATGGTGGGTAATCCGTTGGGAATTATTATTATTATTATAACTGATTTTGAAAAATTAAAATTATCTCTAAACATTGTGTTATTATCTGGAAGTATATTATCAGTATGAATATTTTGTGTGAGGTTCAAATTCGGAATTGAGTTGTTGTTTTCGTTTTGGGTCTCTGTTGATGTGAAGTGTCTTGGAATTGAGTTGTTGTTTTCGTTTTGAGTTTCTGTTGCTGTGAAACTTGTTGTATGAATAGGTGATCGAATTACTTAAGTTAACTGGAGAAAGAGTGTACACAATAATAAAAATTTAAATACTAAGATTAATAAAAATAAATATTAAATTAACAATTTAATAAGAAAATTAATTAAAATATGTTAAAATAGATTATAATTTTGAAAAGTTTATTATAAAATACAATTAATGACTTTTGATTTTAATAATTTCGTTAATTATTCGTAATAAAATAATTTATTTTTATGTTTTTGTATTTATATAAATTGAACGAAAGATTTAAGAAACGAAGTTTTTAAATAATTAATTTTTTGTTGATTGTAGATGAAAGATATTATCAAAAATAAAAGACGTCTGTTTGAATAAAAGGTGAAGTATTCGAAGATGTAATAAAAGATCCAGTAAATGCATATGTTCATAGAAGCAATATTTATGTTTGTTGATTTATGGTGCGATAATAAATTCTTTCCGTTAAAATATAGCAGTTGATTGATGCGATATTTGGATAACGATGATATTTTGAAAATTTAATTGTATATTGTATCCGTTACTAATTTGAGATGCTTAGTTCTCGTTTTATTTATTGGATTTATTATATGTATGTTGGACCGTAGTGATCACTAGATTTTTTTTTTTTTTGCTGGAGTGCACGCACGAAATATGTGGATGAATTTAACAATCTTGGATCTTCACAATAAATTCTCAGTTACGGTTATAAGTTCACATTAATTCAATTAGTTATTTTTGCATATTCTTTTCTTTTCTCATATACGTATTAAAGTTTCCTTCTAATATTTAGCAAAATGTATTTCTTTTAATTGCTCCTGGCAGGATCGCCAATATAGTTAATTATATTAACTGTTTTAAATTAAATAATTATTTTATATTTTATGTCTCGATAGCTTCAAGTCAGAAAATTTTATTTTTGAAAGAACAAAAATTGAATTGAAATATTTTCATTTTGATAATTAACATTTAACAACATTGAACCAAAAACAATTTTAAAAATTAATAAAGTAATATATAACGCAAGTATATAACCCTACATTTACTTATTTATTACATTAATGTTTTTCTTGTTATTAGTTTGTCCTGAAGACGATCGCCGACGGCAATTGAAATATATTGGCAAAACGAAAAACTTGTGTTTTTGTTAGTTTTTGCGAGAAAAACATAGACCTCGAGCCAGCAAAAAGTGAAAGTTAAGAAAGAAAGGTCGACAAAACAGAATTTTTAAAGAAACGGAAGGCACGCAGTCAGCATACCAACAATAACAAAATGGGATATGCGGAAATAAAAAACAACAGTAGCAACTCTAAAGCAGCAATAAATATCAGGTTATAGCAAAGAAAGTGGTAAAAACAGAATCCAGCATACAAATTTTTGTTAAAATGTAGAAAATCTAAATTAGTTCCCAATTTTATTAAAAATATGACTAGATGTGATAAGTTATTTGTTTTTGATCATGACATACACAAAAATATAGATAGAACTCTAGATAGATACACGTATTACTACCATACAAAAATATTGAATCTACTAACTAAACAAAAACATACATTATTAAAAGAACAAAAACAACGGTTTGAAGAGATTACAAAAACAATTAGAAGACGTCTGAGCGCAGATGACTTTGAAATATTTAAAATAAGCGAAGACAATGTGTCGAACAAGCTAAAAACGAAGTTAAGAGAAAAGCAAGAAAATAAATATTTAAAACTACAGAGCAAGCGCAACAACATCTTCGCCAACAACAACACGCAACAAGATTGGTTTATTAACACAACAAGTGTTAGCTTTCCATCGGACATAAAGTCGCTCTTAGCTAAAGGTCCAAAGTTCGCATTACCAATAAACAATAAGAATTTCCCTTTATTTGACTGCATCGCGGACGGTGAAGAACTTGTACAAACAATTGAAAACAAAGAACAGCAAGAGGAAGCGCGCACAAAACTTTCGGTTCTAATAAAAGAGCATACAAAAACAAATAAACTGAGTGCAATGGATAGTGCAATAGTTGATACAGTGGGCCGTACTCGTAAATTCCTTAAACAAAATGACAACATTAGAATTTTAACGTCGGACAAAGGCAATAAAACTGTAGCTATGGAGAAAAATGATTATGATATGAAAATGAAATAAATATTAAATGATTTAACGATGTACAGAGTACAAAGACAAGACCCTACGTCAAAATTACAAACTAAAAACAACAACGTCACTATCCCCTAGAATTTATGGACTCCCGAAAATTCATAAAGAAGGGATACCCCTTAGACCCATTTGTTCAACCACTAGATCACCATCGTATGGGTTATGTAAATACATCACAAATATTTTAAAGAACGTAACACTAAACTCTAGCTACAACGTGAAAAATACAGTTGAGTTTAAAGAGAAGCTAAAAAATACATACATTTTTGATGATGAAAAATTAATTTCCTTCGATGTTGTCTCACTTTTTCCTAGCGTCCCAACTCAACTAGCACTTAAGGTTATTCAAGAAAAATGGAATATAATAGAGAAACACACTAAAATACCGAAGAAACTATTTATTGAAATCTTAAAATTTTGTATCGAAGAAAACCGATATTTTAAATACGAGGATAAAATCTACACACAGATTAGAGGGTTACCAATGGGATCACCAACGTCTCCGGTAATCGCGGACATAGTTATGGAAAAGTTACTTCAAAGTGCAATAGAAAAAGTTGAACGAAAGCCGAGACTACTTACAAAGTACGTCGATGACATTTTTGCGATAATAAACGAAAACGAGGTACAAAACACACTTGACGCTTTCAACTCTTTCAATAAACATATGAAATTTACTACTGAAATCGAAAATGACGGAAAATTACCTTATCTGGACTCAATTATAATAAGACATGGTAATGAAATAAAGCTAAAGTGGTATAAGAAACCTATAGCATCAAGACGAATCATCAATTATAATTCTAAACATCCGAAAACGATGATAATTAATACAGCGAGAGGCTGTATTCGACGAATGTTAAAAATATCTGACGACACTTACCACAGAGAAATTAAGACTGAAATTAGAATGATATTGAAAAATAATGATTTTCCAGATAATATTATAAATTCTTTAATAAGAAAATCGGTATCAGAAACCCATAATCGTGTAGTAGACGAGCCGAAGATATTTAAATCAGTAGTATATGTAACACAATTGTCAGAGCGGCTTAAAAAATTAGATTGCTACAACAATGAAAAAATTAAAATAGCACACAAACCAATAAATACTTTAAAATACATTTTCAATAATACCAAATCAAAAATACCAATCGCGGAAAAAAGTAATGTCATATACAAAATACCTTGCAAAGTTAATCTTAACGAGCTCTGTAACAAAAAGTGAAAGTTAAGAAGGAAAGGTCGACAAAACAGAATTTTTTATTTCTTACAGCTAAATTTTAGCCTAGCTTATACCTATTTACAATATATAATTATGTAGGCTAGACTATAAATTCTAACCTAGTTTAAATCTATGGACTGCGGTATAGTGCTGTGGCCGACCTCCAATCATTTGGAACAATGATGGTAATATTTGTCTGCGGAATATAGGCCGTGTACGCTTATAAAGCGCGAAGGCAATATCTGGAAGGCGGTTCACTGATTCAATCGAGTGATCCGTCTCAATATGAGCTCCGGCAACTTTTCGTATGCGTGTGCAATAGGATATGCTGGCGCTGCATTGCAGAAACTTGGCACGCATGCCCTGTTATTTATGTTTTGGATGCCTGCCAATCTAGCACTAAATTGGCAGTGTTTTGCAATACTTATACAATTCTCTTTTAAATTTATTTCCATTACATGATTTAACATTATTTGGAAGCTTATTATAAATACAAATTACATTTGGCTGCTTCAGTTCTATATGCAGGTAAATTGAAATCATTTTTGCTTCGGGTATTTACAGAATGACTATCTTTTACACATTTTATGCTACTTTTCAAATAGTCAGGTAAGTTACCTTCTATGAAGTTTTTTATGAATTTCATAGTATAATAAAAAAGTTGCTGTTTAACACTTAACCAATTAAGGGGAGAGAGCATGTCCCTGATGGGTGTGTCATGGCGTTTTTTGAGAATAACTGACTATTGTAAAGTCTTCAAATGAGGTACGCCGATGTATATCGTTGAATTGATTGTTCTTTATTCAAAAGCTTTCTCTTTTATACATTTCTAGCTTAACTTACGTATACAAACTTACACTAATACTAAGACACTAAGGCCCGGTTTCACCAACTCGACTTAACTTAGTTAAGTAGCGATTTTCAATTTTTCAGTTTCACCACGTAACTTAGCTAAGTCACAACTTAGTCAACTTGCCAGCTGACTTATTCTCGACTAAGCAGTGTTGCTGTGGTTCAAAACCTAAATGTCAGTAATGTTGCTAATTTGTTTTGTGCAACTCCCCAGTCGGAAACTTCACCATGCTTGACTTTAACAGGGTAAGCGTAGATGCATGTGACCGCTTGTTTTCTAGCATGCAACCATTACGAAACTATCGTTTTCAATTAAGCGCTAATTTTAGAAACTTCCAACTAAAGAGAAATGGGTGTAAGATCAATACATTCCTTCTTGTATGGCCATACATGCCCATTTCGCACTGGGGTATTGGGATGCGTAGAGTTGTCTGGTATGAAAAAATACTACTATGCATAAAACAGCTGATCGGGTTGTTGTGTTCAAAATTATTTAAGTCGCTCAGTTGGTGAAACCCAAAATTAAGTTAGTCTCGAATCTGTGCTAACTTAAGTCACGACTTAGTTTTAGTCTTAGTCGCGTTGGTGAAACCGGCCCTAAAAGTATTTGCATTGTGTGCAATGTCAGCAAATAATTTGGTAGTTCACGTTGACCAACCGATAGTGTCGATCAGTCGTGCTGATCGATACGTGTGTTGGTCAAAGCGACGCATTGAGTAATGGGTTGACAATTTGATAGGTGTCAGTTGGTATATGCTGTTGAACTCCCGTGGGTTCAACATAATTTAAGTGGGTCAATATTTGAAGTGCATTGACAGTGAAAAGCATTCTGAGTAATGCTACACCATCCGCCTTATGAATAGTCGTATACACTTGAAGGCAATTGTATACGACTATTAAAGCGACTTATTGACCTACTTAGGGTTTGTTTGCTTTTACAAAATTTTAATTGTTTTTCGGCTCTTATTGCCATTATTGCATAAGATATTTTTTTTCACTTGTTTACATTTGTTTCTCGTTTGTCATTATTGCATTTATATATATATTTTTTTTTTTGTTTCTTTTTATTTTCAGTCGTTTACATTTATTTATTTAGTGTATAGTTGTATTTTGAACATAATATGTGGTTTTTATTTTCTTTGGCTTGCGCCTGTTTATTAAAGTGAGTAAACTGGATTGCTGGTGGTGAGTGGTGTTATACTGTTTTAAGTCTATTCTTATGAATTATGATTTCTTTTTTATTTTTATTGCTATTTTCTATGCTATGTGGAATTAAAGTAAAATTGTTGTTCTTATCAATATTTTTAACTCTATATTGGCCATTATATCTATTTTCTAGCTTATGGGAGGCCTCTTCTCTAACTAATACTAAATCTCCTATGTTAATTTCCTCACTATAGCTATTCTTATCATAATTCGTTTTTTGTTTTTCTTTAGCCTCTTGGACTAATTTCCTAGCTCTTTGCTCGGCTATTTGGAGTCTATATTTTACCTCTTTGTAGTAAGCTTCGTGATTGTATAATGGGCTGATTATATTTTCTTTTAAAAATTCGTAATTTGCTGGGTTTTTTCCAAATATGAGTTCAAAAGGGCAATATTTATGTGTGGTGGATGGCGTCGTATTGTAACAATACGCGAAATATTTGAGGTATTCATCCCAATCGTCTTTGTCACTGGATATGTATGAACGTATTTACTCGTTGAATGTCCGGTGACTGCGTTCTACAGTGCCCAGGGTTTGATGATGCTACGGTGTTGAAGCTTTATGTTCAATTTTCAACAATTTACACAGTTCTTTGAATAAGCTATTTTTATATTCTGTGCCCATGTCCGTTAAGATTGTTTTCATTTGTCCGTAAATCAATATGAAATGTTCGAACACGGCTTTAGCGACTGTTATTGCGTGGTTGCTTGGAACTGGGATAGCTACCAAATATTTGGTTAGATTGCATATAATGGTAACTGCATATTCGTTTCCGTTTATCGACTTCGGTAATGGGCCTACTGTATCGATTTGTACAATATCGAATGCCTTCGGAGGTGTCTCCGTTATTGTCATTGGTTCTCTATAAATTATGTATATGGGGTA
Organism: Merzomyia westermanni; assembly: GCA_949987695.1. Taxonomy (NCBI): domain Eukaryota; kingdom Metazoa; phylum Arthropoda; class Insecta; order Diptera; family Tephritidae; genus Merzomyia; species Merzomyia westermanni. The sequence continues at coordinate 99,091,383 of OX465288.1, read as the reverse complement.
ATGGATATCGATCAGGTATGGTAATGAAATTCAGTCTACGATAGTCTCCACATGGTCTCCAATCATTTGGTTCTTTTTTTGGGACCAAATGTAAAGGAGATGCAGTATGAGAACTAGAAGGTCTACATACGATGTGTGTTTAAAAAGTATCGCGAATTTTGAATTTTCGCTGGTTACGTATATTCGAATTTCGAATTTTTTGTGGCGTTATGTTGGTACTCATGTGTCTCACTTATGCCGACAAGCTCGGCCATTTTGAATGTTCAGTTAATTGTTGACAGCTCCGGATCGTCTTCGATTTTTACGCGAAATTCGTACCAAATTGCTCAATTTTGACCAAAAACAGCATCGCATGAACATTGCTAATGAGATGTTAAACTCTGTCCGCGACGACCCAAATTTGCTCCAGAGGGTCATAACTGGTGACGAATCGTGGGTTTATGGTTATGACGTGGAAACCAAAGCTCAATCATCTCAATGGAAGCTGCCGCACGAACCAAGACCGAAAAAAGCCCGCCAAGTTCGGTCGAATGTGAAAGTTTTGCCGACAGTTTTCTTCGATTGCAGGGGCGTGGTGCATCATGAGTTCTTGCCACAGGGAATAACGGTCAGTAAGGAATATTACCTGCAAGTTATGCGCAATTTGCGCGAAGCAATCCGCCAGAAACGCCCGGATTTGTGGAAGAACAAAAATTGGCTTTTGCACCACGATAACGCCCCTGCTCACGCATCGTTGCTTGTGCGCGACTTTTTGGCCAAAAACAACACACTAATGATGCCGCAGCCACCGTATTCCCCAGATCTGGCCCCCTGTGACTTTTTCTTGTTCCCTAAACTGAAGAAGCCCATGAAAGGACGACGTTACGCTTCTCTTGACGAGATAAAGACGGCATCGGAGGAGGAGCTGAACAAGATACAAAAAAATGATTTTTTGAAGTGCTTCGAAGATTGGAAAAGCCGTTGGCGCAAGTGTATAATATCTCATGGGGATTACTTTGAAGGGGACAAAATAGATATTCATGAATAAATAAATCATTTTTGAAAAAACACAAAATTCGCGATACTTTTTGAACACACCTCGTATACCTGTTTTGACCAAAAATTCGAATTCTGTTTTTGCAATTTTAAATTTAATTTGATCTAGACGACGAGGTTTTGAGAACGGTAAAACTCCTTTAGTTTCAATTCTATGAACTGTTTGGTGTTGCACCGGTTTGGTGTAATCTGGTTCACAAGTTATTGAGGGAAAATCTTTTAAGAGATTGGTAAATTTATTTTCAGAAATTGGTATTTTGAGAAAAAATATAACACAAAATCCACTAGAGCCAGAAACTTTTCATTTTGTTTTTAAGTCAGTAATTTCTTTATTTCTAATATCAACTAGTAAACCAAATTTTCTGTAAAAAGTAAGCGTCAATTATGGGAGTAGAAATATCTGGTAGTATGAAAGGAAATTCGAAATCGCGTCTTAAACCTAGATCAAGTTTAAAAAGTTTTATACCAAAAGTTTTAATTGTAGAAACATTAGCTGCAGTTAAATTAAGATCAGAATTTCTTTTATGAGATTTGAATTTAGAAGAGAGAACTACAGAAACAATAGCACCCGTATCTATTAGAAAGTTTAATTTATTAAATTTGTCAAAAATTAATAGGCGGCGAGAAGGTTTAACGTCACTTTCGCTACTACCCACTGTCATAACGTGACGTTTTAGCTTAAAGTCTTTGAATTTGTATTATAATTTGAGCTAAAATTACATGGTTTAATACATTTATGAGCGTTGTGTTTAAATTTTTGATGATACCAACAAATAATATTTTTATTTTGGTTATTGAAATTTCGAGGATTAGAAAAATTACGTGATGTAGATCGATGTCGTTTTCTAGATCTAGATCGAATTTGAAGTTCATTTATATCTTCACTAATTTTATTTAAATTTTGAAACATGACAGTAGTTAGTTCAGTCAAATTTTTAACACATTGTGTCAGGGCAATGTTTTCAGAACTATCTATTGCAACAATTTTAGAAGATTGTTGATTATTGATTAAATTAAAAATTTTATCTGCTAAAGCAATAATTTCATCAGTAGTTTTATTGTTGCAAGAGCTTAAATGAATCTGTATTTCTTTTGGTAGTTTACTAATCCATAATTTAAAAAGAAGTTTTTTACTAATTATAGAATAATAACTAATTAGAGAGGTCATTTGCCGAAATAATTCTGATGGAGAACGATCACCAAGTTCTGTTTTAGAAATAAGTTGTTCTAATCTTTTTTCTTCGGAGAGAGAAAATCTATCAATTAAAGCTTTTTTAATAGTTTCATATTTATTTATGACAGGAGGTGGATTAATTATATCTATAATTTTTGATATGGTTTCTCGTTGAAGTGCAATTAAAATATTCTGATATTTTATATTGTCATTTTGAATGTTGTTTATTTGGAATTGTCCTTCAACGAGAATAAACCAAGTTTCAGGGGATTGTTCCCAAAAATAAGGCAACTTAACTGATTTTGAAAAATTAAAATTATCTCTAAACATTGTGTTATTATCTGGAAGTATATTATCAGTATGAATATTTTGTGTGAGGTTCAAATTCGGAATTGAGTTGTTGTTTTCGTTTTGGGTCTCTGTTGATGTGAAGTGTCTTGGAATTGAGTTGTTGTTTTCGTTTTGAGTTTCTGTTGCTGTGAAACTTCTTGTATGAATAGGTGATCGAATTACTTAAGTTAACTGGAGAAAGAGTGTACACAATAATAAAAATTTAAATACTAAGATTAATAAAAATAAATATTAAATTAACAATTTAATAAGAAAATTAATTAAAATATGTTAAAATAGATTATAATTTTGAAAAGTTTATTATAAAATACAATTAATGACTTTTGATTTTAATAATTTCGTTAATTATTCGTAATAAAATAATTTATTTTTATGTTTTTGTATTTATATAAATTGAACGAAAGATTTAAGAAACGAAGTTTTTAAATAATTAATTTTTTGTTGATTGTAGATGAAAGATATTATCAAAAATAAAAGACGTCTGTTTGAATAAAAGGTGAAGTATTCGAAGATGTAATAAAAGATCCAGTAAATGCGTATGTTCATAGAAGCAATATTTATGTTTGTTGATTGATGGTGCGATAATAAATTCTTTCCGTTAAAATATAGCAGTTGATTGATGCGATATTTGGATAAAGATGATATTTTGAAAATTTAATTGTATATTGTATCCGTTACTAATTTGAGATGCTTAGTTCTCGTTTTATTTATTGGATTTATTATATGTATGTTGGACCGTAGTGATCACTAGATTTTTTTTTTTTTTTGCTGGAGTGCACGCACGAAATATGTGGATGAATTTAACAATCTTGGATCTTCACAATAAATTCTCAGTTACGGTTATAAGTTCACATTAATTCAATTAGTTATTTTTGCATATTCTTTTCTTTTCTCATATACGTATTAAAGTTTCCTTCTAATATTTAGCAAAATGTATTTCTTTTAATTGCTCCTGGCAGGATCGCCAATATAGTTAATTATATTAACTGCTTTAAATTAAATAATTATTTTATATTTTATGTCTCGATAGCTTCAAGTCAGAAAATTTTATTTTTGAAAGAACAAAAATTGAATTGAAATATTTTCATTTTGATAAATAACATTTAACAACATTGAACCAAAAACAATTTTAAAAATTAATAAAGTAATATATAACGCAAGTATATAACCCTACATTTACTTATTTATTACATTAATGTTTTTCTTGTTATTAGTTTGTCCTGAAGACGATCGCCGACGGCAATTGAAATATATTGGCAAAACGAAAAACTTGTGTTTTTGTTAGTTTTTGCGAGAAAAACATAGACCTCGAGCCAGCAAAAAGTGAAAGCTAAGAAGGAAAGGTCGACAAAACAGAATTTTTAAAGAAACGGAAGGCACGCCGTCAGCATACCAACAATAACAAAATGGGATATGCGGAAATAAAAAACAACAGTAGCAACTCTAAAGCAGCAATAAATATCAGGTTATAGCAAAGAAAGTGGTAAAAACAGAATCCAGCATACAAATTTTTGTTAAAATGTAGAAAATCTAAATTAGTTCCCAATTTTATTAAAAATATGACTAGATGTGATAAGTTATTTGTTTTTGATCATGACATACACAAAAATATAGATAGAACTCTAGATAGATACACGTATTACTACCACACAAAAATATTAAATCTACTAACTAAACAAAAACATACATTATTAAAAGAACAAAAACAACGGTTTGAAGAGATTACAAAAACAATTAGAAGACGTCTGAGCGCAGATGACTTTGAAATATTTAAAATTAGCGAAGACAATGTGTCGAACAAGCTAAAAACGAAGTTAAGAGAAAAGCAAGAAAATAAATATTTAAAACTACAGAGCAAGCGCAACAACATCTTCGCCAACAACAACACGCAACAAGATTGGTTTATTAACACAACAAGTGTTAGCTTTACATCGGACATAAAGTCGCTCTTAGCTAAAGGTCCAAAGTTCGCATTACCAATAAACAATAAGAATTTCCCTTTATTTGACTGCATCGCGGACGGTGAAGAACTTGTACAAACAATTGAAAACAAAGAACAGCAAGAGGAAGCGCGCACAAAACTTTCGGTTCTAATAAAAGAGCATACAAAAACAAATAAACTGAGTGCAATGGATAGTGCAATAGTTGATACAGTGGGCCGTACTCGTAAATTCCTTAAACAAAATGACAACATTAGAATTTTAACGTCGGACAAAGGCAATAAAACTGTAGCTATGGAGAAAAATGATTATGATATGAAAATGAAATAAATATTAAATGATTTAACGATGTACAGAGTACAAAGACAAGACCCTACGTCAAAATTACAAACTAAAAACAACAACGTCACTATCCCCTAGAATTTATGGACTCCCGAAAATTCATAAAGAAGGGATACCCCTTAGACCCATTTGTTCAACCACTGGATCACCATCGTAGGGGTTATGTAAATACATCACAAATATTTTAAAGAACGTAACACTAAACTCTAGCTACAACGTGAAAAATACAGTTGAGTTTAAAGAGAAGCTAAAAAATACATACATTTTTGATGATGAAAAATTAATTTCCTTCGATGTTGTCTCACTTTTTCCTAGCGTCCCAACTCAACTAGCACTTGAGGTTATTCAAGAAAAATGGAATATAATAGAGAAACACACTAAAATACCGAAGAAACTATTTATTGAAATTTTAAAATTTTGTATCGAAGAAAATCGATATTTTAAATACGAGGATAAAATCTACACACAGATTAGAGGGTTACCAATGGGATCACCAACGTCTCCGGTAATCGCGGACATAGTTATGGAAAAGTTACTTCAAAGTGCAATAGAAAAAGTTGAACGAAAGCCGAGACTACTCACAAAGTACGTCGATGACATTTTTGCGATAATAAACGAAAACGAGGTACAAAACACACTTGACGCTTTGAACTCTTTCAATAAACATATGAAATTTACTACTGAAATCGAAAATGACGGAAAATTACCTTATCTGGACTCAATTATAATAAGACATGGTAATGAAATAAAGCTAAAGTGGTATAAGAAACCTATAGCATCAAGACGAATCATCAATTATAATTCTAAACATCCGAAAACGATGATAATTAATACAGCGAGAGGCTGTATTCGACGAATGTTAAAAATATCTGACGACACTTACCACAGAGAAATTAAGACTGAAATTAGAATGATATTGAAAAATAATGATTTTCCAGATAATATTATAAATTCTTTAATAAGAAAATCGGTATCAGAAACCCATAATCGTGTAGTAGACGAGCCGAAGATATTTAAATCAGTAGTATATGTAACACAATTGTCAGAGCGGCTTAAAAAATTAGATTGCTACAACAATGAAAAAATTAAAATAGCACACAAACCAATAAATACTTTAAAATACATTTTCAATAATACCAAATCAAAAATACCAATCGCGGAAAAAAGTAATGTCATATACAAAATACCTTGCAAAGTTAATCTTAACGAGCTCTGTAACAAAAAGTGAAAGTTAAGAAGGAAAGGTCGACAAAACAGAATTTTTTATTTCTTACAGCTAAATTTTAGCCTAGCTTATACCTATTTACAATATATAATTATGTAGGCTAGACTATAAATTCTAACCTAGTTTAAATCTATGGACTGCGGTATAGTGCTGTGGCCGACCTCCAATCATTTGGAACAATGATGGTAATATTTGTCTGCGGAATATAGGCCGTGTACGCTTATAAAGCGCGAAGGCAATATCTGGAAGGCGGTTCACTGATTCAATCGAGTGATCCGTCTCAATATGAGCTCCGGCAACTTTTCGTATGCGTGTGCAATAGGATATGCTGGCGCTGCATTGCAGAAACTTGGCACGCATGCCCTGTTATTTATGTTTTGGATGCCTGCCAATCTAGCACTAAATTGGCAGTGTTTTGCAATACTTATACAATTCTCTTTTAAATTTATTTCCATTACATGATTTAACATTATTTGGAAGCTTATTATAAAGTTTTAGCCCTTTATAATACAAATTACATTTGGCTGCTTCAGTTCTATATGCAGGTAAATTGAAATCATTTTTGCTTCGGGTATTTACAGAATGACTATCTTTTACACATTTTATGCTACTTTTCAAATAGTCAGGTAAGTTACCTTCTATGAAGTTTTTTATGAATTTCATAGTATAATAAAAAAGTTGCTGTTTAACACTTAACCAATTAAGGGCAGAGAGCATGTCCCTGATGGGTGTGTCATGGCGTTTTTTGAGAATAACTGACTATTGTAAAGTCTTCAAATGAGGTACGCCGATGTATATCGTTGAATTGATTGTTCTTTATTCAAAAGCTTTCTCTTTTATACATTTCTAGCTTAACTTACGTATACAAACTTACACTAATACTTAGACACTAAAAGTATTTGCATTGTGTGCAATGTCAGCAAATAATTTGGTAGTTCACGTTGACCAACCGATAGTGTCGATCAGTCGTGCTGATCGATACGTGTGTTGGTCAAAGCGACGCATTGAGTAATGGGTTGACAATTTGATAGGTGTCAGTTGGTATATGCTGTTGAACTCCCGTGGGTTCAACATAATTTAAGTGGGTCAATATTTGAAGTGCATTGACAGTGAAAAGCATTCTGAGTAATGCTACACCATCCGCCTTATGAATAGTCGTATACACTTGAAGGCAATTGTATACGACTATTAAAGCGACTTATTGACCTACTTAGGGTTTGTTTGCGTTTACAAAATTTTAATTGTTTTTCGGCTCTTATTGCCATTATTGCATAAGATATTTTTTTTCACTTGTTTACATTTGTTTCTCGTTTGTCATTATTGCATTTATATATATATATTTTTTTTTTTGTTTCTTTTTATTTTCAGTCGTTTACATTTATTTATTTAGTGTATAGTTGTATTTTGAACATAATATGTGGTTTTTATTTTCTTTGGCTTGCGCCTGTTTATTAAAGTGAGTAAACTGGATTGCTGGTGGTGAGTGGTGTTATACTGTTTTAAGTATATTCTTATGAATTATGATTTTTTTTTTATTTTTATTGCTATTTTCTATGCTATGTGGAATTAAAGTAAAATTGTTGTTCTTATCAATATTTTTAACTCTATATTGGCCATTATATCCATTTTCTAGCTTATGGGAGGCCTCTTCTCTAACTAATACTAAATCTCCTATGTTAATTTCCTCACTATAGCTATTCTTATCATAATTCGTTTTTTGTTTTTCTTTAGCCTCTTGGACTAATTTCCTAGCTCTTTGCTCGGCTATTTGGAGTCTATATTTTACCTCTTTGTAGTAAGCTTCGTGATTGTATAATGGGCTGATTATATTTTCTTTTAAAAATTCGTAATTTGCTGGGTTTTTTCCAAATATGAGTTCAAAAGGGCAATATTTATGTGTGGTGGATGGCGTCGTATTGTAACAATACGCGAAATATTTGAGGTATTCATCCCAATCGTCTTTGTCACTGGATATGTATGAACGTATTTACTCGTTGAATGTCCGGTGACTGCGTTCTACAGTGCCCAGGGTTTGATGATGGTACGGTGTTGAAGCTTTATGTTCAATTTTCAACAATTTACACAGTTCTTTGAATAAGCTATTTGTATATTCTGTGCCCATGTCCGTTAAGATTGTTTTCATTTGTCCGTAAATCAATATGAAATGTTCGAACACGGCTTTAGCGACTGTTATTGCGTGGTTGCTTGGAACTGGGATAGCTACCAAATATTTGGTTAGATTGCATATAATGGTAACTGCATATTCGTTTCCGTTTAGCGACTTCGGTAATGGGCCTACTGTATCGATTTGTACAATATCGAATGCCTTCGGAGGTGTCTCCGTTATTGTCATTGGTTCTTTTAGATGCTTAGTAATTTTATTTTTCTTACAGTGGATGCAGTTCTTTACGTATTTTCTTACGTCATTTTTCATATTCAGCCAGCTATATTTCTGCTTGATTTTATCTGTCATGCGATTTATTCCTGGGTGGCCACCACTAATCGGATCGTCATGATATTTATGCAGAATTTCCTTAATTTTCCCGGGATTTGTCACGTATATAACCTCTGGGGTTAGAGCGATTGTTAACTTTTTGAGAACTTTATTATCCATTTCAATAAATTTGCCTACTGCAGTATAATTCTCTTTAAACAATTTGTCCCCTAAGGACAACTGTACTTGTACAAGTCCTAAATTGCCGGCTTCTTTTTCAAGCCTGGTAAAGAATTGTCAATCTTATCCTCAACAATTAGGTTGCTTGTATCTAAATTGCTACAAATTTTCTTTCCTTTTTTGAAATAACATTTCGGAGGAGTGAAAACGAGCTCGACATGTCTCTTTACTTCAAATTTATTTAGCGCTTCGTAAATTTTGGGGTTCTCTTTGTGACTTTCTTTATTTTCAACAATACTTTTGCTGATATTTTTTGCTGCTGATCTTGTTGTTATTTTTAATATTTTACTTGCTTCCACTGACATATCTTTTAAGTTTGTTATTGTTATGCGGGATAATGCATCCGCTATATGATTTTCCTTTCCGGCTATGTACTCCACTTCAAAATCGAGTCTTACTCGTGTCAGCTTAGAAGAAGGACTTTTCATTGAAAATAGGTATGTTAAAGGACGATGGTCGGTTTTAACTAGGAATTTTCTGCCATAGACATATGATCTGAAGAAGGTTATGGCCCAATGGATTGCGGCCAATTCTTTTTCTATTGTGGCTTTGTTGGTTTCGCCTTTTGTAAAGGACCTTGAAGCGTAAGCAATTGGTAACTGTTTGCCGTCATGTTCTTGGCTAAGGACTGCTCCACAAGCGTATCCACTAGCGTCTGTTGTTATGCAGAATTCTTTATCGAAATCTGGGTATTGCAAGAGTTTTGGACTAATTAATGCTTCCTTTATGTAGACAAAAGCTTTTTGACATTCTTCTGTCCATTTGAAGGCAACATTCTTGTTGCATAGCCTAGTTAACTTTTTTGAATGTTCTGCAAAATTCGGTACAAATCTTCTGTAATAGTTGCAGAAAGCTACGAATCTTTTAACTTCATCGGCTGTTTTTGGTGTTGGATAATTTTGAACGGTTTCAAATTTGCCTGGTTCGGGTAATATTCCCTTGTTTGTATATTTATGTCCTAAGTAGGTTACTTCTTGGCTGAAAAATAGGCATTTATCTGGATGTAATTTTAGGTTATATTTTCTGCAAGTGGAGAATACGTCTCTTAAATTATTTAGCATGTGATTTTCAGAACAACCTAATACAACTAAGTCATCCATGTAGAGAAATGCTTGAGATGGTTTGAGGCCTGCGAATGCTAGGGTCATCATTCTTTGGAAGGAATTCGGTGATACTTTTAATCCGTAGGGTAGCCTTTTAAATCTATATGTGCCATTTTTGGCTGTGAATGAGGTTATATCCCTGGAGTCTGTGTGTAATTCAATTTGATGAAAACCTGACATAAGGTCTAGGCATGAAAAATATTTTGCTCTTCCAAGTTGATCTGAAATATCGTCAATTCTTGGAAGTGGGAATTTGTCTGCTGCTAGCTTTTTGTTTACTTGTCTGTAGTCTACCACTAATCTCCATCTTTTTTCTGTTTTGCCTGGGAGTGATTTTTTAGGGACTAGTAAAATTGGGCTATTATACTCTGAAATAGAAGGTTCTATTATATCATCTTCGATTAACTTATTTACTTGTTTGCTTATTTCTCCTTTTTGTGTTTGAGGTAATCTATAATTTTTTATGTAAACAGGAGTGTCCTCCATCATGTATAATTTTTGTTTGTAAAAGTTATTAGAAGAAATTGGTTCTGTTTCTAGTGCAAATATGTCTATGAATTCTGTGCATAGCGTTGTTAATTGAGAATTGACAAATTTTGGAAAATTTTTGGTTAATCTTTTTAATTTTTCTGTATTGTTGCACTTTTTACTGTGTGTTTCTGCTTTAATTAGTGTGTAATCGTCTAAATTTTCGGTATTAATCTTGTAATTTTGGATAGTTGTGTTTTTATGTGTTGTGTTGATAATTCTAACAAAAGTTTGATGTTTATTTGTGATAGTCTTTGCTATGAAAATGCCTTCAGATAATTGTTGGTGTGGTATGAAGATGTTTTTGTTATCGGTGTTTACTTTAACTTGTCTAATGACTTCAGATCTAGCAGGGATAGTTAGTGTGTTGACAGACAGACAATTTGTTAGGTGCAATGTTATTGTTTGGGGGAAATCATATGGCCTTAGTATTAATTTCTCCTCTGTTTTGCCATAATCTAAAATGCAATTGTATTTCTTTATGAAATCTAGTCCTATTATTCCATCACACGGGATTGGAAAGTCGTCTTCTACGACGTGGAATTTATGGTAAATTAGAAGGTCATCACCTTTTAAATCGGCTTTAATTGTGCCTAATGTGCTAGTTATTCCCTGACCAATGCCCTTTAAATCTATAATTTGTTCTTTATTAATTTTGTAAATTTTTCTAATTTGATGCATTTTTATAATGGAAATGTCTGCTCCCGTATCAATTAAAAAATTTGAAATCGAATTATTTGGAGATGTCCTTGTGGATATATAGCTGTTTAGATTTAGGTTCAGTACACATATTTTTCTTTCTATTAATTTTGAAGTGGAGCTTCCTGGTTTTCCGTCTGGGTGCAGCTGCGCACATTACGGGTCTGGTTGTAGGCTCTATTGCCGTTTTGGGCTTGTGATCCTCTTCGGTTATTATTATTATTACTGTACGACCTCGAGTTATTGTTGTATCTCGGTTGTGGTCTGAATATCCGATTTTGGTAATTTCCATAGTTGTTACTTCGGTATCTTCCCGGGAAATTGTTCCTGTACTGACTTTGTTGTCGTACGTTCAAAATTGTATTCGAGCTGCCTGTTATTTCGGTGCAGCTGTTGGTGAACTTAGAGATCGCATCGTTCATTTTTGTGAACGGTCCCGCTTGCATTATCATTTTAACATTATTGTTGGAGCTGTTTTTACACATTGCCTTGACGGCTGCCTGTGTAGAATATCTCGTTGCTAGGTCTGGATTGAGTCCGTCCGAGATATATGCTCCTTCTAATGATTTTGTTATTTTTTCTATTTCTGCTGAGTATTGGTTAGCAGTTTTGCTACGTTGTTGAACGTTTAGAAGTTTAGCGGTTAAAACCTCTACCGATTCACCTTTTATCGCGCTTTTGAGTTTTGGTTTTATTTGTCCAATCGTGTTTTCATTACTGATGAAGTTTCTTGCCGTTCCTTTTAGCTTGGTCTTTATCATTGTTATTGCTAAAAGTTCGTGCTCATCCTTGATTTGATCGAGTATGTCGAGGGCATCTAAGAAACTGTGTAAGTTTTCTGGCTTCCCATCAAACTCTGGGAGTACTGACGAGGCGGTTTTAATGAATTCGACTACTGTTTGTACCATTGTGACGTTTATGATGGGGATATTTACTTTTTGGGTGTCTTCCCCTTGACTAAAAGAAGGTGATGGAGTCCGGCTTCGGACACGTTCTGACAAAAGTAAGTTAAAATCAACTTGGAGATTCTCCTCTAATGTGGTTGGTATTGTCACTTCTATATTGTGTCTAGCTAATGAAGATACAAGTTTATCTCGTACTGCAATGAAAAATTGGTAAGCTTCTTTTTGGTGTTCTTCTGTAAGCAACTTATTTATTTAATATTTGTCCTATGTTATTTAAAGATTCTAATATTGTATTCAGGTGCTTTACTATTGTTTCTGTTGTAATAGGGATGCTTTTATTTATACATTTGTACGACTTGCTAGCTTTTGCTTTTTCTTCATGTAATTTTTCGTGGATTTCTCTCCATTGGTTCATTTCTTGGTATAGCGTGTTAATTCATATGCGTGGTTGTACATTGTTTAATCGTCTCAATTTATTTTTTATATAGTTTTTTATTAGGACTGCAATTGCGACGATTAGACATGTAATTACGCATGCAAAAACAGTCAACCATTTATCGGAAAGCTCTTCCTTGTTTTCTATAATAGGATGTGGTTCATATTTGACCAATTTATTTTCCTGACTTTTCTCTGCTGAACTTTCTTTACCAACTTCATATCCTGCTATACCTACTAAAATGCTGTTTAGGGCAATTTTCCACCATGATGCCATTTTTCCAACCTAAAATTTCTTCTTTAATATATTTTGTGTTTATTTATTTAAAAATTTACAAGGTTTACTTATTCTTTATTTGGGAATGTTATTTTAATCATTCTCATGATTTCCTCTTCCGTAGTTGTAGGGTATAGAATATCACTTAAAGTAGGTTCCCTATTCATTCCTATATTGTACCAATGTTGCCTTAGCCAATTTAAATGATTCCTGTCGCTTCCCTTGTTACGAGGTCTTGACCTACGTGTTTCTATTTGTTCGTTTTCACGTTCTAAACGATCAATAATATCATTGATTATTCCATAATCAAGATCAGGTGAAAGTGCACTATCCATAGGAAATAGATATTTACTAGTATTCAGTAATCAATTTATTGACATTTCAGTAATTATTAAAAGTTTTTCACATTCCAATTTACTCAATTTAATTTATTTAATGACATTTCTTAGTTGCGAAATATTGTATAAGCTCTTCTTTATTTTATACATTTTTTTTTCATAACTTTCTATTTCTTAATACATAAATTTTTTCTTTCAGTTTTAACCTATCAACCGTGTTTGTTGTTAAATTAAGGAGCCTAAACGTTTTGGCTATTTCTATTTGTCTTTTGACCTGTTTCCCTCCCCTTTTTCTGTTATGAATTATTGTAGCGGCAGGTATTTTTGGAATTTCTTCCTTTTTGCTAGGCTTATTCCTTCGCCGATACTCTTCTATAGTGATCGGTGTAGGACCTTGCTTTTCTGCGTTACGATTCTTCAAAATTTGTTCAGAAATAGCTATAAATTCTTTAATAGTATCGTGACATTTCTTAAAAATTCTGTCAAATTCTTCTTTTGTTGTAATTTCTTGCATATTATTTTAACTATTTACTTTTTTTTATTTTTTTTATTAAGGATACTTGTCCCTAAGCAAATTTAATGCTACTTGTTTAGCGGCCATAAGGCGTGCTCAAATTATTCCGGGTTTTTTGTTAGTGGTATACATATTTTAACAAGTCTTACAACTAATTTAAATCTGTGTGCTGTTTTTGGTGCTTGCTGCCAGTCAGTGATTTTGTATTCAATCTTCACTATTCACTGCGTGCTGCCAGTCAAAAATTTTTGTGTTTTAATCTTCAGTAGTTAAGTGTTGCGTGGTGCTGAAACATAATTTCTTGCAGACATTGCCTTTGCCGGGCCAAAATTGTCAGTTGTTGGCGTTGTTAACAATGTGTTGTTGTTGCGTTTTTAGCGGTTTCGCTATTTTAGCAAAATTCATTTTCGCTGATATCTCTGATCCTGAAGCGATCCAATAATCCAATAATACGGATTTTATGTCATCATGCAGTGATCCAATAATCCACTGGTTTATACTGGCAGGATCTGGTTTATGCTGGCAGGATCTTTTGACCCAAACTGAGTTTGTAGATTCCTTCTGCTCAGTCTCTAAGCGATTTCGCAAATTTAATTGCAAAGTTTTCGCTATGTTGTGAGACTGGCAGGATCGCCATGTAAAGTCTTCAAATGAGGTACGCCGATGTATATCGTTGAATTGATTGTTCTTTATTCAAAAGCTTTCTCTTTTATACATTTCTAGCTTAACTTACGTATACAAACTTACACTAATACTTAGACACTAAAAGTATTTGCATTGTTTGCAATGTCAGCAAATAATTTGGTAGTTCACGTTGACCAACCGATAGTGTCGATCAGTCGTGCTGATCGATACGTGTGTTGGTCAAAGCGACGCATTGAGTAATGGGTTGACAATTTGATAGGTGTCAGTTGGTATATGCTGTTGAACTCCCGTGGGTTCAACATAATTTAAGTGGGTCAATATTTGAAGTGCATTGACAGTGAAAAGAATTCTGAGTAATGCTACACTATCTCGCATTATGAAAAATATTGTGGGACAATAGATGAAATGAGGTTCGATTATGGATCTGTAGATCAAAACCTTGTATCTTTTACTCAAGTATTTGCAGGTTCTTTGCATGAAATAAATCTTTTTTGCTATTTTATCCACTGTATAGTCTACGTGCTCATTGAAATTAAGTTTCTCATCTATTTTTACTCCCAAGTATTTGATTGTATTAACATTCTCGATTTCTTCGTGGTTGATGCTTAGGTTTTGCAACTCCCTATCTTCGAAATTCCTCCTGGATATCACCATATACTGAGTTTTGCTGACATGCAATTTTAGTCTGTTAACGCATAACCAGTCGTAGACTCGGTTTAGGTCTTCTTGCAGTTTGATATATATTTCAGTAATATTTTCTCCACTAAGCATCAATAGTGTATCATCAGCGAACAGTTTTATATCACAATACTTTATAGAACTAGTTATATCATTAATATAAATGTTGAACAATATGGGTGCCAGCACTGAACCTTGCGGTAGGCCAACAGGCACCCCTCTTTTATCTGATAAGGAAGATCCAATTTTAGTTCTTTGATATCTATTCGTAATAAAGTTTTCAAACCATTTACGCTCAATACCTGTTACGCCTATATTTTCCAACTTTTTTAGTAGCAGATTTTGGTCAATAGTTTCAAATGCTCGTTTTAAATCCAAAAACACCGCTATTATAATTTTGTTCCTGCTCAAGTCTTCTTTCCAGTTTGCTATAACCAAGTTTAAAGCACTTTCACAAGAGTGTTTCTTTCTATAACCAGATTGCTGTGATATAATAATTTCTTTATCCTCTAAATACTTTACAAGCTGATTCTTTACCACGGTTTCTAACATTTTTTCATCACACTGTAACGTATTGATCGGCCTAGTCTCCTCAGCTCGAATGGTATTTTTAACCTTCTGTAATGGGACAACAATAGAAGATTTCCATACGTCAGGGAATATTCCTGTAGTAAGGCTTTCATTAACTATTCGAGTGTAAAAAAATCCAGTATAGACGACTCCTTTCGATACAAGCTTTTTTCCTCCAATCTTACTTTTGAACCTACTAACTATTTCGAATATCTCATTTGTGGAAATGTTTTGAAACTTAAAAACATGGGCACTATTTCTTATCGAAGTACTAGTAGAACTAACGGGAATAAAAGGAATATTTTGGTTTATTTCCACTATGCTGTCAATAAAGTAGTTATTTAATGACTGCGCTTTTTCATATTCCTTATTATACAGTTGGCCGTTTATTAATATTTTGTCAATAATATTATTTTCATTACCCATAGATATGCAGCTTTTTAAGTGTTTCCACATAGCTTTGCTATTATCAACATTAGATGTAATTTTAAATTCCATGTATTTCGCTTTCTTTATCTTAATGAGCCATTTATACTGACGCTTTGTGCTATTGTATTTATTCCAATCCCCACTTATTTGAGCAGATTTGTATAAGTTAAATTTATGCTTGTTTAAGCTTGCTAATTCGTGGTCGTACCACTTGTTCATAAGCTTAATACAGACTTCTTTAGAGTATGTCAGGGCGGTAATTGCGTTTTTTAGTGTATTATTCAGCCATTTTATCTTATCTTCGATGTTCAGGCTGTCGAAGTCAGTGTAATTGAACTGTCTTAATTGGTTAATGAGACTATCACTTGTGTAATACTCCCAAGAAATTATGCTTTTCCTAGCTCGCATTTGGAGCTTTTTATCCAATTTGATTTTAAACTGTATAGTCTCGTGATCTGAGATTTGATACTCTGATCTGCTGTTAGAAAATAACAGGTCGATCATTGTTTCACTGTCATCACTCTTACGAGTATAGAAATCAATTGTTTGTTCCATAGAAAACGACTGAAATAAACCAACTAGCTGTCTACTGTATGTGTAGTTATTATAAAAGTTAATATTAAAATCGCCTATGAGTATCGTATTATCTTCAGTTACGCAGTTCATATTTAAAATATCATGTAAGTACATTATAAAATCTGAGTCACTCGAACTCTGCGAATGATAGATTAAGGCTATTTGATATTAAGGAACAATGTTTTTAATTTTTAATATAATACACCAGGTATTTTTATTTAATGCTTTATTATAACTTGCTTTGTATTCCATTGAGTCTTTTACGTATATAAGAACACCGCCTGTGTGTCTTCTGTGTGAGTTACATCGTATAAGATTGTAAGTTTGTATCTGTAATTCTTGATCAGTTATTTCCTCAGTCGAACACGTCTCCGAACAAAGGACCAAGTCTGGTTTTTGTACTTCTATCAGACGTTCCCGCTCACATTTGTTTGCAACAATACTATTAATATTTAAATATATACAATTTAGTTCGTTAGCCATTCGTTGCTAGACTCTTGTTTTATTTTTTGACTGCGTATGTTTCTTATACGCTGGACAATCTTTACTAAAAGCATAATAATTAATATCGACATTGATAACTTTTTTTTTAACCAACTCTTCACAGTTAACACATTTTGTTATATTTGAGCTACACTCCTTGCTATCATGGGGTCCAGCACATTTACCACAAGCTGCTTTATTTGTGCAATCACTGGCTTTGTGCTTATATCCCATGCATTTAAAACATCTCACGACCTCAAATGCTCGTATGCGACAGAAGTATCCCACTCCATGTTTAACTGTTGCAAAACATTTTCGAATGTTACTGCATCTGTCTCAACTAAGGCAATGTAAGTAACTTGTCTACGATTGGAATTCTCATACATCTTTAGAACGTTGAAATCTTTTCCCGTACATGAGTCGTTTTGCTTTGTTAAACACCTTTGAGCTAGCATTCTCGCTGGCGGGCACATGCATATTACTAACGATTTCATTACTCTTTTTGAATTCATTTGATATATCGTTTATAATATCGCTATTCATCTCGTTTACTATTACTTGTATATTATGGTTCAGAAAGGTGTTGAACTCGGTTATAATGTTAGTTTTTAACTGAGAGAATTTACTAGAAAATATCTGCTCAACTGCTTGTTTTACATCAGATGCTTTTAATTGCGATTGCTCACTTTTATTGATGTGTTTAATTTCAATAAATTTCGTATTTGTGTCCGTAAAGTGCATTGATTGGAGAACCATTTCAAATTCAAATTTTCGCTCAACATTTTAGTCTCGTGTCTTTTTATGTTACTACATCTAATACAGTAACTGTAGCCACACCCACCAGAGCATGCTACCATCTACTTGAAGTAATTTCGCCGTACATTCTTTACATTCCGTCGGCATTTTTGATGTATAAAGTTTGTATAAATAGTACAAACCATATAAATTAACAATAAAACAGTAATACGATCGTATATAACAGCTAAGCAGACAAAGAAATAAAGTCAGCTTTAACCATAATTATTATTTGTATATCTATTTCTTAGAAACTAAAACAAGGTGGCAGCGCTGCCACGTCAGCTGAATCTGTTTATCGTATTCCCAGTTTTGTGTGTCTCCCCCTTTCCTTCTTCTGTTGCTCACCAACAACAAAGCTGTGGTGAAGCCAAAAGGTGCAAATAAAAAGCGCTTCGCTACAGGTAGAAGCAAAGTAAGAAACAAACCAAACGAAGAAGAAGATCAGCTGTATGACTACGGTAGCACAACAACAAAGCAGTCACACAAGTTATGATGTTAGCTTTGTGTGCAGTCAACAGAAATCACTTGATTTTGTTTACCTTCGCTGCGCAGCGATTAAATCTCGCCTGGATTCTATTAATGCTCCTATGTGTTGTCCACTTAGTCTTGTAATCGGCCGGTGTTAGGGATGTTGTTGAGTCTATTTTATGTTTTTTTCCACGTATATACGTTTTATTTTCGCTTTTTAAAACATAAAAACGTAGTCCCAGTTTTGTTGAGCGTAAGATAAATGAGGCGCTTGCACAAGACATTATTGAACCGGTAGTTGGACCAAGTTCGTGGATATAGCCTATCGTACTCGTCTTTAAGGTGATTGGCGAAACGAAATCGTTTGTTGATAGGCGCAGAGCGAACCATGCAGTGCAAAGGTAAAATTATCTTCTCCCTCCTTCGGCTGCTTTATGATACAACTAAAAAACAAAATATTTTCTAGGCTCGATTTGAAGTGGGCTTATCACGAGCTTGAATTGGACGAATCAAGTAGAGATATTACCACTATCTTTACATATAAGGGGCTTTTCCGCTAAAAGAGGTTAATGTTTGGCATAAATTCAGCACCGGAAATTTTCCAACAGGCTCTAGAAAATATGGTAGCACCATGGGAAATTTGTTTAAACTACATCGTTGATGTCATAATCTTTGGTAGCAGAGAAAAAGAACATGATGAGGCCATTAATAAAGTACTTGAAATTTTTATAGATAATAATGTCTTAATAACTTACAATGAGACATTACGTTTGAAGACTTTGCAAAATAGAAGACACGCCCAGCTTTGATGAAGGTGTGGAACAAAATATCTTCCACATAATCTCGAATTCAACTCCATCTTCTCTTACGATCTCCGAAATCGCCGAAAAGAGTGTCGAAGAGATAGCGCTTGCTATTGAACACATCAAATGATTATTGGCCAAGTGATTCTTCAAGTATGAACTTTTGGAGGTAGGTGATAGGATTTTTCGAAGAACTCGCATTGTCATGCCAAAAGCTCTTCGCCCCAAATTGTTGCAGTTACCATCCGAAGGACATCCTGGTGAATCAGCAATGAAAAGGAGGATACGGGCCAAAGTTTTGTGGTCACTGGTCGATAGAAAAGTAGAGGCATACGTAAAGACTTGCTGGGATTGTTTGTTAGTCTCACAACCGAACAACCCTGAACCTATGAAAAGGCATGCCTTCCCAGTGTGTGTTTGTGGAAACCATAATATTGGTCAAAAGCCAATGGAGAGGTGGAAAACGTAAACCTGTCATTGGTAAAGCGCTTGAAAACTGCGAATAGCAGCAGGCGAGACTATGGAAAAGAGATCCAAAACTTCCTTCTGATGTACAATGTGACCGCCCATGATACTACAGGTGCACCGCCGACTGAGCTAATGTATTTATCCCGAAGCACCTGGTTATGCTTCGCGATAAAATACCTGGAGTACAAGACATTACAGGCGACAAACTAGGTGCCGCGGCTAGAAGTCTAGATATTATTAACAACCAAAAAGGTTAAGAGACAGCGGATAGGAGAAGAGCAAAAATATCCGATATAGCACCAGGAGATAAGGTTGTAGTACGTAATGTTGTTTCCCCCCACAAGCTTACACCGACTTTTAATAGTTATTGAAAACAAGGAATGGGGTCACCATAGCTGGCGGAGGAAAGACACACCGCAGAAACATAAGCCGCGTGAATAAAGTTCCGGAGCGACAAAGAAACCATTAGCTTATCGATGCCAACGTTCACAACACTCAACTCCACTAATACGCCTATAAACGCCCGTACCAATGCCCCTCTTTCATCTTCATAAAATCTCCAGACTGGTCCGGTTCTAACGGGAACTCCTATAACGTCTGCAATAATGGAACAGACGGTCAACGAAAACTTAGTTTAAAACTCCAGAAAAAGAAAGGAATGTGGAGAGCTGAGCCAGAGAGTGCATAAGAGCATAGAATATGAGTATGGTAGAATGTACTTGTAGTAGTCGTAGTCAGTGTGTAATAAACGTGCACCAACATTACTATATTTGGTAGCTGAGCGGTTGTTACAATATTAATAATAACGAAATTTATTATAAAGGTCTACAAAATTTTAGAAATGTCACCAATGCCACAATGTGAACGATTAACCTTAAAACCGTCTTTACTTTTTTCAAAGCATTTCCTTCCTTTGGGGAGTTTTACCCCATTGTATTTTGTACGTTTGTAGAGATATTGTAGATATATTTTAAAAACATTGCTTTATTACTCATTTCATTTAAAGAAAAAATAATTTATAAACAACAATTTTAAACTAATTTCCAAACAAGTGTCATCTGCCCAATCCACAAGAAAAAAGATCTACAATCTGCATCAATTATCGTGGGATCAGCCTGCTTGATATCGCATATAAGGTCCTAACAAGAGTATTGTGCGAAAGTCTGAAGCCCACCGTTCACCAACTGATTGGACCTTATTAGTGCGGTTTCAGAACTGGTATATCTACCACTTGCGCCAAATCTTGGAAAAAATCCGCTAGAAAAGAATCGCCTGTTGTTGATTCTATGCAAAATGACGTTGAGCAACACCACCAGCTCAGTCAGAATCGGGAAGGACCTATGCGAGCCGATCGCAACTAAACGAGGTTTCAGACAGGGTGACTCCCTATCATACGATTTCTTTAATTTGATGCTGGAGAAAATAATACCAGCCGCAGAACTACACCGCTCAGTAACCATCTATTACAAGAGTGTGCAATTGCTGGCCTATACCGCTGACATTGATATCATTGGTTCCAATAACCGCGCCGTAAGTTCCAATTTGGAGTAGGCACCCACTACACTGTTGGCAGACATAAGCTTGAAACAGTAAATTATTTAATTTACCTGGGAACCAGCATTAACACCAACAATAATGTCAGCTACGATATCCAGCGAAGAATTACCCTTGCCAAAAAATGTTACTTTGGATTGAGTAGGCAATTGAAAAGCAAAGTGCTCTCTCGACCAACAAAAAGCACGCTCTACAAGTCGCTCATAATACTCGTCCTACAATATGGAACCGGAGCATGGACGATGACAGCCGCAGATGAGTCGGCCCTTGGAGTATTCGAGAGGAAAGTTCTTCGCAGGATTTATTTGCCCGTACGCGATGCCGACGGTATTTACCGAAGAAGATTTAATGATGAGCTGTATGAGCTATACCCAGACATCGACTTTGTCCAACGAATTAAAACCCAGCAGCTACGTTGGCATGACCATATAACACGAATGGAAGAAGATGCCCCGGCCCGGAAGGTATTCTTGTCGGAACCCACCTATGGAAGCAGGGAAAGAGGGAGGCCCCACTCCGTTGGAAAGACCAAGTGGTAAACTATCTGCGATCTCTTGGCGTTTTTAATTGGTGTCAACTGGCAAAGGATAGAGTCATGTGGCGCGCTTTGTTGGAAGGTAAAAATCGTTTATACGGTTAAACAAACAACTTTTAAGGGCTGTTGACCTATATATGTATGTATGTGTATGTTATGTTAGTCCGATCTGACTGATTTTCACTAACCACGTTATGTATATAATAAATACAAAAGCTGAAAAAGTTTACGTTCCTAGCTATTCGATTTCAAGAGTTATAGCCCAAACCCCTTTTATCGGAAAAGGGATTGTATGGGGCTATGTATGTATTGGTCCTATCTAGTTGGTCGGGACACATGATTAATATATTAGAAAATGGCGGCCCCATACCAAAAAAAAGTCGGCTTATTTGCTCGCTTCATAGACAACAAACCCTGCAAAAAGCATACATTTCGTCCACATTGGTGTCTTGCCCATTTCGCATCGTTATCGGAGTCTCTTGTCTCCTATTCGTTAAGTAAGTCCTTTTAGATATTCGATTTGTTGCCAACAGAAAACAGATCTTTGAATGCAGCTTGTTTTGGTGTAAACGTTTCTTTGGACAAAGGATACTTTTTTTCGGAAAGTGGGCCAAGGACCGACCTATTCCCACATTTTGTATTTATGCTGCGTTTTGCTTCAAATTTGGTGCTTTGGTAGCCCTTTACTTTTACTAAAATTTACGAGTGAACCAGGGACCGACAACATTTTTTATTTATGGTGCGATTTGCTTGAAATTTGGTACCTTTGTAGCTCTTTATTTAATTAAAATTTACGATACTTTTTTCCCCGGGAAGTGGACCAGGGACCGACCAAGTGAAAAGTAATATCTTAGGATTTGAAATGGTTTCATCTTTTTTGAGAGAAGCTCAACAGTGCCGGTGGTATTGTCCAAAATGTGAACCACCCGGCAGACGTTGTTCTGGTAAAAGATTTACTGGACTCTCCCTTTCATTATATCCATATTCTTCTGCCTGCCCACCTTCCTTTTCTTCCTCTTTATCTGCTTATCCTTTTTCATATGATATATGTCTTGTTCAACTTACCCTATCTCTATCACTATTACTATAACTCTCACTATCACTATCCGTCTCGCTATCCCTATTTCTATCCTAGAAACATGTGCTTGCTAATACCCTAATCAACACTTAAAATTTTATACCCATATCGTGGAAACATCTTCTATGGTAACACCTGGTCCACCATTTGGTCAATATCTCGAAAACGGGATCTCACATGGGGCTAAAAACTTTTCCTTGGTAAAACCCTCATCACCAACTTTTTAAAACACTCTTTATCTTTGTTTAAGGTACAATAAAACAGTTGGTTTAAGTCACAAGCAATTTTCTTAATAATTTTTTTCATTTGCGAAGTGTCTTGGCTGCTGGTCTCAATCAAAATGGCCGAGTCCTTTTCTTTTTTTCTTCTTCACACCCATCTGCCAAAATGGTATATTCAGTGCAAGTATAAGTCGGGCGGTAGAGTTGCCACCAGATATTATTTTACAACTCGGCCAATCTGACCTTTGACCGACCCCGATCAGAGTTACAAGGATTTTCTCTCTTCTATACATATACATGTGTCTTTCTTTTCTTAGCTTAGTCTCTAATGAATACATAACTTAGGTTTAGATAGTATTGCTTTCTTGATGGTCGTCGGGTTTTGTCTCCTCATAAGATGGGAATTTCCGCATTCTATTTGCCTCTACTACGCCATCGTCAGGAAGCTGCGTGATTTGACAATTTTCTATATCTCGGATAACGTATCGGTCGTTTCCCAGAACTTTAAAGAGTACATAAGGCCCTTTATACTTCGGTATAAACTTTTTATTCGTCCCTACTGTAGTGTCTACACTCCTGATGACGACGAAGTCACCAACTTCATATCTTTTGGGTTCTTTACTGTGTTTAGAGAAGTGATTTTTCTGATACTCCTGTGGGTTTTGAAAGGATTGGCTGGCTTCATAACGTAACTGACCCAGATCCCGCGTCCTACCCGAGCTTAACATTTCTGAGAAATATTCTGAAAATTCGTCTATCGGTTCCCCGCTTTGCTCGACCCCAAATAAAATCACACTAGGAGAATTATTTATTGAATTGTGGTTGAAGTTATTTATAGCGTATTCCGCCAAGAGTAGTCGGCTCGACCAATCAGCATGGTCGATGGGCTCCGTGAGTTTTCCCAGCATACCTTTGATCACCCTATTTACTCTCTCTACCTGTCCGTTTGCCTGTGGCGATGCAACCGCTACCTTAACATGAGTTATATTGCGCTTAAGCAAAAATTCACTGAACTCTAACGACGTGAAACAAGTACCACGATCTGAGATAATTCACCTCGGTCGCCTATAATAACTAAAATACTTTTCTAGGGTACAGGTAACCTCCCGGGTTCTTGTAGAGTTTGTAGGGTATAATTTCACGAACTTCGTGAAAGCATCGACCACTGCTAATAAGTACTTTCGCTTAGAGCATAGAGCAGGCAATGGACCAAAATGGTCGATATGTAGGGTATCAAACGGCAGTGGTTCTTTAGGTATATTATACAAGGTCCTCTCCCTTGACGGCAGGGGGGCGGCATACATAACACACTTGAGGCAATTTCCTATAAAACGGGTAACCTTCTATCTAAGATTTGTGATCCAATACAATCTACTGATCTTATTTCACGTCTTATCTACTGATTGGTGTACGGCTGGGTCGCCGCGCAAATTTTTTGGCGTTGATACCTTGAAGCCAGCGCCATAGCCGGTATCAGCGCAATGCGTTAACGCAATTGCGTAAAGTGCTTTTTTGGCGCAATGATACCATATTGCTAGGGGCGCAGTTTATGAGACATCACCTAAAACTAATACAAAGCGTTTGGAGGGGGTATCTAGAGAAACGTATTCATGCCAGGATAAAGAATCCAAAGGCGGAATCTAACTTTTTTTACCCGTTCAAAAATAATGAGCAAAAATAGTTTGCTCCGGTAATAATATAGTTTGGGAGACACCATTGAGTACTGAACGAAAACGGTCCGATGGGGTATCTACACCCACGTATCCATGCCTTGATGAAGAATCCGAAGGCAGAGTGTAACTTTTTTTCCTCGTTTAAAAGTAATGAACAAAAGGCAAATTATTCAACCTTTTTTTGTGAATAACTTTTAAATTGTTTTAAATCTTAATTTTCCGCACTCGGCTTGTGATTCCTGAAACCGAAATCGTCTTAGGGCATATACTATTGCTAGTGTTTCTAGCTCGAAGCTGTGGAATTTCGCCTCGGCAGATGACGTAGCCTTGGAGAAGTATGATACTGGGTGCATCTTTTTGTCTTCCTGTCGTTGAAGGAGGACTGCTCCAAAACCTGCGGCACTAGCGTCGCAATGGAGCTCCGTTTCTCTCCGTGGGTTATATATTGCAAGAACTGGGGTCTCAGCTAATGCGTTCTTGAGTTTTTTAAATGAGTCGACACACTCATCGTCCAGCGAAAAGGATGTGTCCTTTTTCAATAGTTTGAGAAGCGGTCTAGCAATATTGGAAAACGAGGGTACGAAACGACGGAAGTAGGAAAAAAGACCAAGGCAAGATCGAAGCTCTTTGTGATTTCTCGGCAACGGGTAATTCTTTCGAAAATTGAACGTTCGGCAAATGAAAGTCGCCGAGGGGTACAATGGAACGGCACATCTGAAGTAAGGTGGATCTTCATTTCGTACTCATACGGTTCCATTCTTAATTGGGAGTTAACATACGACTCCGATATTACTAGTCTCAATTCTTCTCGGCTTTGTGCCTTTAACGCGGAATCAATATCTATCTCATCATTTCTACTATAAACGTCAATGTTAAAGATATCCGGGACTGCTGAGTCCACTGTGGTCAGTCTCACTCCCCGGGTTTTATCCCCCTCCTGCGTGACCGTTATATTTTTCTCATCGGAATTGGTAGTGTTCAGAATTATTCCCTCCCCTGAGATATCTCCTTCGGCGTCATTGCTCACGGCATTTAACAATTCAGCAGTGCTAACACTTCTAAGACTATCATCGGCGATTTGATTATTATCATTAATATGAATTTAGTCTATTGTTTAATTCTCTTCGCGGACCAACTTAGTATTTTTAAATATTTCATCGGCTATTTCATGACCCGGATCATCGTTACGAGCACAATTTGATAAACATCCCCCATCTCCTCTAAGCAGACCAAACCCGTCGAAAACATCAGGTAATTGACCCAGCAGGAAAGGGCATTCTTGTAAACACCCATTCATTTTTTTCAACTCGTTTATCGAGTATATGAATTTTAATTTCGTAGGGAATATTTTATCCTGCTTTAAAAAATCCCGCTCTAATATTAAAGGTGCGCCCATCTCATCATCGTTCAAAATATTCAATTTCAATTTATTCAATTTATTTTTATATTTGACATAACATTCTACCACACCTAATATATTTATTCTTCTTCGTCCGATTCCTACGTAATTTTTGGTGGGTTTGCCAAATTGTTGATTTTTAACTGAGACAAAGGATCCTCTCACAAAGCTAGCCGGACTGCCGGTATCAAATAAAGAAATAATATTACTGAAAACTGCACTTCCTACCGGGTGAACGTTGAAAGCAATACTTACTAGGTCTAGATTGTCATCTTCTATCACTTCCTCACACTGTACTGCATTCACGGCATTCGGCAATGGTTTGAGGACCTTCTTCGGGTTCCTACAAGAGCGGTGGTGATGTCCCACCTTCCAGCAACGGAAGCATGAACCATTGGGGTGTAATGGGTGTGGGCAGTTTGGTTTAATGTGCCCACGTTGTGCACAATTGTAGCAAAGCGGCAAGTCCTTGAGGGCAGGCGTTTTTGTCCCGGTGATCGTTGTAGGAATTGGTTTAGATATGGCAGTGGATGAAGTTTTTTTTGTACTACTGACTGGCAAAAGATACCTGGCCTGATATCTGCTTATTAGGTCTTTAAGTTCAGCCAAGGTGCGTGTCCCCATGAGTAAATGAATGTTTGTTATTTGGTTGTTGAGGTCGTCGAGGATGAAGTCGATGGTTTCTCTTTCTTCTACCTTGCCCCTTTTAGCCAGCGATTGCACTTAAGTATATAAAAGTTGAGGATCTCATTCTTGCTGTCCCATCTTCTGTTGCTCAATTTACGATATATATCGTGCCTGGTAGCCGATGTGGCGAATTCCACCAATGAGCGGATTTTAGTTCGTCGTACTTTAACGCTGTGGTGGTTGACAGGAACAGTTTTCGGTGCCGTCCAGTGATCGGCGAAGGTTGAATAACTTAAAGCGGTCATCGGTCATGGATTTCATAATATCCTCAAAATCAGAAAAAAAAGTGTTGATGGTTTGTGCTCCATCTTCCCCATTAAATTTTGGCAAAGCGTGTTGTATATCGCAAAAATCGACTTTTCGGGCACTTATGCCAATGGTGGTGGTGGCAAGTCCGGCTTCTAACTCCCGCACTTGTTGCTGTAATTCGAGGAGTTCCTTTTTCTTTCGCCAGTTTTCCAACTCTTGGTCGAGGGCATTTGGAGCGGCCAAGTAAGATGAGCGGTGGTCATTACCACTGTTAACGGCAGTGCTGTTGGCGGCGAAGGTGTCGTTCCTCATATTGGCTAAAGCGACAGAGTCGTAAGTGCTCATGGCGGCTGAGGTATTTATAGCGGCGGCGGCGGAAGTACTTATGGTGGCAGATTCGTAAGTGCTCATGGTAGCTGAGGCGGAGGTATTTATAGCGGCAGCGGCGGTAGTACTCACGGTGGCAGATTCGTTTTGCAAAATGTCGGCGGCGGAATCATTATTATTATTAGTAATGGTTAAAATGGTGATATTTTCGATTTCTGAATTGCCAAAACCATGGAAATCTTCAAAATCAAGCGATACCACGTGATCGCCCACGCCTACCTCCTCAACTAAGTTGTCAGTGCCCGGTGGCTGGTTTGCCACCATGACCGGCATATTTTCTGATTTTTTTTTATCGCGTTTCCATAATAGGTTAATACTATGAAAAACGTTTGGTATTTTATTTTTATTTGCGCAGGTTACCACACCTGAAGTTTTAACTTTTTTTTAAAGTACAATAAAACAGTTGGTTTGAGTCACAAGCAATTTTCTTTATTATTTTTTTTATTTGCGAAGTGTCTTGGCTGCTGGTCTCAATCAAAATGGCCGAGTCCTTTTCTTTTTCTCTTCTTCACACCCATCTGTCAAAATGGTATGTTCAGTGCAAGTATAAGTCGGGCGGTAGAGTTGCCACCAGATATTATTTTACAACTCATTATTATTTTTCATCTCCATATCGAATCAACATCTTCTAGGCCCACACCTGGTCCACGTTTTCGTTAATAACTCGGACTGACTCTAGCGGTATCTATCGAGTAAATTTATGATATAAACGTTCCCCACAGCAACAACACATGTTCCAAATATGAACCAAATCTGTTAAGCGGTATACTAGTTTGGTGGCCGACAATGTACGGAAAACTCAATAAAATTGGGAAACCGTGAGCTCTCAGCTGTATTAATTTTTCGGTAGCCACAACTAAAAGTTGAGAATATCTTTTTACCGAAAAACCTTCCACAGAGAAGGTCCAAGAAAGTACTTTATACATAATGGAAATTGACACCAACTTAACATGTGTATCCAACATTCATCATTGAAAATATCAATTTTAGTGTCTAGACGTCCTGACAGGAACAGCAAAGTTTAGTCGGCTTAGAAGGTTAGAAGAGTCGATTTTGCCAAAAATCAGCTTATGGAGGAACAATACCCCAAGTAATATTCTGCAATTTACAAGAGTTGGCAAATTAATAAGAAGAAGTCTGCTTCTATAAGGTGAAAGATGAAGATTGGTGTTTCAATTACGTGCCCGTAGGGCAAAAATTGGTTCTGAAGTAACTTGATTCGCTTTATATGACTGTTATATCCTGGACACCAGCCACAGGAACAATACTCAAGTATTGGATGGGCCAACGACGTAACGACATTAAACTCCCTAGCCCAACGTTTACCGAAACCGAAAGTACCCATTGCTTTATTTATAATCGACGAAATATGAGAATTAAAGCTCAGTTTCGAGTCGAACAGAACACCTAAGTCACAAACCGCGGAGATACGCTCCATATGGGTGCCATATAGTACGTGTTGAAGACATGATTGAATTTTCCGACTAGTCTGGCACGCCTGGCCAGTGCTGCCAAGCGCAGGGAGGAGAGCGCAGCTGGGCAAGCCAACCGCCACCGCTCATAAACAACATAAATGAATAGTGAGTGAAAAACTAACTGCTCATATCGACCGATCGTTAATCCGCTGATTTCGTTTATTTTTGGCTCTCCTCCGCCGCCGTCGCGCCCTATCATTTTTTATACCTATATTAAAATAAAAATAGTGAAATTAAGAAGGGGAAAAAAATATCCACTTATTTGCTTGTATATTTATTTAAAACTTATAGTGAAATAAAACTAACGATTACAACTAAACATTAAAAACAAAAAAAAAGGTGTTAAACTTAATTAAAAGGTGATAAGGACAAACATGGTTCTTCGCTGCTAAACAGCGACCAGCGACACAAAAGAACAAAAATATAAGTATATATATATATATAACAAATAAATTAAAATAAAATTTTATTTAATTAAAAGCAAAAACAATTACAAAAAAAACGCGAATCGGGACGGACACAAAAAAAAAAAAAAAAGAGCTGTGAACTGGTGTAATAGAAGTGTACATAAAAATTAAATAAATACATAAAACCTACAAATATACATAAAAAACACTACATAAAAAAGGTTAAAGTATTAAAAGACAAAACTATAGCACAACTAAAATTTTTTGGAAAAGTGTTTTTATTAAAATCAAATACACATAAAACAACAAATTAAAACACTACCACAACAGAAGGTAGACACCTACAACAAGAAACACACAGCAAAAGAACAACAACAAGAAAACAGCAACGGCAAGACTCATCACCCACAGTGCTAACGAAAAGCGACTATGTCGTAGTAAGTATTTTCTTAGCCACAATATATACATATATATACACCCTCCGATTAACGAGATGGACCCTGAGTCAGAGCCAAACCATTAAGCCTTAACGGCACAAATATTTGCCTCTGTACGTCAATACATATATATGTATACCCACGGGTAAAGTACAGTCCCAAGCATTGCTGAAATTATTGCCAAACGGCAAAGTAAATTTCCTCCAAACGAGAATCTCACTTCCCGGTTTACATAGATGTAAATGTAAAGAAAACAATAAGTTCGTTGTTTCATCAAAGACCCGATGCCCTTTTAACAAACAAAAAAAAAAAAAAACCCATTGTATGTAATATACTTATATGTATGTACCCCATCTATAAAGCTTCTATCCAGCGTCAATTTCACCGCTGCCCTTTTTCAACCCATCCAAACATACATATATTACATACATATATACGAAGTACTGGTAAGAAGTACAATTTATAATCTACCCATAACAACGAACTTTGGTAATTCTCTTTTAACATTTATTTTACCGGTGCAGTCAAAAATTAGTATTTGCATATCAATATACATATGTGCAGACATACATACCCATAACACCCACACGACTTGTATATTTCTCTGCATAAGCCAAAAACCACCCTCAACAAAGTAAGTGCATGACCATATGCAACAACCCAACAGAAAACGATAGAGCAGCACCAACAAAATATCATCGGTCACATATTGGCATACATTTACTTTGTCACAAATCGAGTGCATATTAGCACTGTTATCACAAAAAAGGCATTGTTGTTACACCACGGTTGGCACCGGCAATATATTTTATACATACATACATATATATACAAATATTGATATACCAAACTACTTGTGCTCAGACGCGCTGAGACAAGTATATATATATATATAAAAGGTAACCCAGCGAACAAAAGACTGGTCCCTTAAAAAAAAAAAAAAAAAAAAAAAATAACCCAGAGAACATTTGTCCAGAAAACACATTTTACAAGTAGCTAATAAAAAGCCCCTTTTTATTATTTTGAATTAATTAATTAATTATAATGTTAAAAGCGGCAGACGACAGCCCTAAATTAACATCTGCAGACCAATGCCTGCAGGAATTTATTTATGACGGTAACCAGTTAGAGGTTTACTGTTCAAAATGGTCTCCCTCCCAAGCAACAGATTTATCAGAGTGTATGCTTAAGGTCAAACTAGAAGATCTAGAGAAAATATGGGCAAAGGTGCTAGGATCCCATAGAGTAGTAAGCTTCTCCGCTAATTACACAGAGATAAGCGGTTCGGTCGAACAAAAATTCGCAAAATGCATGGGAACTTACCAAACATGCAAATCTGAAATTTTAGAAGCATTACAGTTTTTTAACACTCCTAGCACCAGACAAGAAGCAATATCCACCCACCCAATAAATGAATTTAATTCAAATGGGTTTTATCTTAAGGTACCACCTTGCGACACCGAAGTCTTTCACGGTGGGTACGAAGACTGGCCGTCCTTTAGGGATATGTTCACGGCAGTCTATAAAAACTACCCTAAATTAACACCCGCTCAAAAATTATACCATTTGCGCCTGAAGACAAAAGGACAGGCGGGACTCACGGTCAAACAATACCCTCTGAGCGACGATAACTTCGAGCTGGCCTGGGAAGCATTCAGGTCGAGATACGAAAATAAAAGGATACTCGTCGACAATCAACTGAAGACGTTGTTCAACTTACCCACAATCTACACGGAAAACGGAGAGCAAATACAGAAGATGCAGACCACCATAAATAATTGCATGTCAACCCTCAACACGCAAGGAATACCGACGACGGACTGGGACCCAATCCTCGAATACCTGTGCTCATCAAAGCTGCCAAGCGAAAGCCTCTCGCTTTGGGTACAATCCCTCAGCTCCCGGAAGGAACTCCCACTGTGGGATGATATGAATAAATTTTTGACCAGCAGATACGAGGTAGTAGAAAGATTAAGTACTTATAGACCAGGCAAGCCGAAACCCCAAGTTTCGAGTTTTACACCAAGAGCGGTGCATCAAAACTCGATCCAACCCAGTAATAACAGAACCCATGCGTATCACACGGAGTTCAACAAAACGGCTTCGTGTAGATTATGCAACCAATACCACGCAGTAAAATCTTGCGTTAGGTTTAGGAATTTATCGGTATCAGACCGAATCAAATTTGTGAGGGAAAACAGTTATTGTGAAAACTGTTTATCAACGTCACACCTCAAGAGTGAGTGTAAGAGTAGTTTTTCGTGCGTCTATTGCCAAAACCGACATCATTCGTTACTGCATTTGCAGCTCAAACCCCATCAAGCACAACCAAACCCCAGAGCTCTAAATGCCCAAGCCGGCGCCCCTAGGAGAACGGACAGCGAGCAGCCCACAACATCAAAAGCTGCCGCAAGAGCCTCCTCCTCCTCCCAACAGTCTCAGGAAAAAAACCCGGTTTCTACTCACTTTTCGAGTAACCAAGGAACCACCCTACTCCCAACAGCAATCGTACCAGTATACTTTGCTGGCGAATTTTATCAAATGCGTGCCCTAATAGACCAAGGGTCTCAAAGGACGTTTGTATCATCGCGTATACAAAAGCTTCTTGGTATACCCACAAAGGAGTCTCTGCAGCAAATATCTGGAATGGGTGGAATGGTGGTGAAAAATGCCAATAAAGTCTGCCAAATAACGTTTTGTTCGGCAGATTTAACCCAAAAGATAGACGCACAAGCAATAATTATGCCGAAACTCACTCACTTCTTGCCCACAGTCAGAGTTTCAAGCGTTGAGCTCGAAGAACTGTCTAATCTACCGTTAGCCGACCCACAATATTCAATACCATCGAAAATCGATGTAGTAATCGGCAGCGATATCACCCCGCAAATCCTTACCGAAGGGCTCCAACATAATGTTAGCGGAACAATACTCGCCCAGAACACAATATTCGGATGGATATTAAGCGGCCCAGTAGCTGAACGAATATCGACGTTCAGTACCCATGTCACGGAATGCACCGATGACCCCCTCAACCAACTGTTAAGACAATTCTGGGAACAGGAAGAAGTTCACCAGACCCAACCCCGATCTGCAGACGATGAATACTGCGAAGCATTGTACAGAACAACCACGATCCGAGAAGAAGATGGAGGCTACCGAGTCAAACTGCCATTTAAGACGGAATTCCCGGAAAACCTCGCACTCGGCCACTCGCGACCAGCAGCACAACAGCAGTATATTAGCATCGAGCGCACCCTGGAAAGAAAACTCGAGTTAAGAGACAAGTATTTTGAAGTCCTTAACGAGTATATAACCATGGATCACATGGAACCCGCCTCCCATCAAGAGATAGTTGAACAAGGGAAATACTTATCGTTTTATTTACCCCATCATGCTGTCATAAAACCCGACAGCAAAACCACTAAAGTGCGAGTCGTGTTCAATGCATCGAAAATGTCACATTCAGGAAACTCATTGAACGACGTTCTGCACACAGGCCCCATATTACAAAACGACTTAATGCTCGTCATACTTAAATGGCGACTTTACAAGTTTGTTTTTAACGGCGATATCGAGAAGATGTATCGCCAAATACTCGTCTATAGCGAAGACAAAGATCTTCAGCGAATAGTTTTTCGCAAACACCCAACTCTGCCGATACAAGATTTTCGACTGAAGACAGTCACATTTGGGGTAAACTGCGCGCCATATTTGGCAATTCGAACCCTACACCAACTCGCCCACGACTGTCAAAAGGAATATCCGCTCGCGAAAAACATACTCCTTCATGAAACATATGTCGATGATATTTTGTCTGGCGGTCATACAATACAGTCCACTTTAACGTCGATGACCCAAGTTATCGAAGCCCTAAAATCGGCAGGGTTCCCGTTGAGAAAGATGTCGGCAAATCACCCTGAAATTTTAAAACCCATTCTTGACCCTGATTTGCTAGATGTTGACTTTCTCAAATTCCACGACTCGAGTTCCACAAAAACCCTTGGAATTCAGTGGAACGCGCTGACAGATACGTTCACATATTCGTATGACCCATTGTCAGCAGAAAAAACGAGAACAAAACGACAGATTTTGTCAGCAGTTGAAAAACTGTTTGACCCCGCAGGATGGCTATCGCCAATAATGATCCTTGCAAAGATGCTTTTACAACAACTCTGGATGGAAGGAACGGATTGGGACGAAGCCGTTAAACCCGGGGCCCTCCAAAAATGGACGATATTTTACGAAAACCTGCCCCACATCAAAGATATTAAAATCCCTCGGTGGGTACAGTATTCCCCCGATAAACACATCCAACTACATGGATTTTCAGATGCTTCGGAGAAAGCATTTTGTGCCTGTCTATATTTACGGGTACAAACCCATGAAAATAGTTTTTCATCCCATTTGCTAGCTGCAAAAAGCAAGGTAGCACCCCTTCAAACCGTGAGTCTTCCACGGTTAGAACTCTGTGGAGCAGTTTTACTCTCCAAATTAGTGAAACAGCTTCGAAGTGAGCTGAATCTACCCTCACATGAACTCATACTTTGGTGCGACTCCGCCATCGTAATAGTCTGGCTAGAAAAGCCACCCCATACCTGGAAAACGTACATATGTCGCCAACAGGCCATCGGAAATATTGGAAAATGTTGACAACGCTAGTTGGAGACACGTTTCCAGCAACGATAACCCAGCGGATTTGGGTACTCGAGGCTGCAAGCCTCAGGACTTAGTAGACTGACCATTATGGTGGGAAGGACCAAATTGGCTGATCAGACCATCAACGTCGTGGCCAAAAGAGGCTTCTCACCACCCAACGCCCCCCGAACAACGACACGTAGAGGCATTCCACACCCTGGAGGAAGACAAAGTTGACATACTAGATCGGTTTTCGTCGTTTTCCCGAGCCCTTGCGGTTTATCCGAGGAGCGAGGAAATTTAAGGTTCCAGCCACAGTTCACCTCACCCTAGAGGAAGTGAAGGATGCGAAGGAGAAAATCATCATCCAAACTCAACAAAACTATTATGGAGGCATCATAGCTACGCTTCAAGCGTCGAAGCCCCTAAACAAAAAGAGCACCCTTTTGACTTTAAACCCGATGGTGGATAAGTTAGAAATACTAAGAGTAAATGGTAGACTTGCCCATGCCGCATTGAGCTACAATGAACGGCACCCAATTATCATACCCGAAGACTCGAGATTTTGCTCTCTCTTGTTGGACTTCCTTCATGCGAACTTCCTTTATGCAGAAAAACAGCTCATGACCCGGATGGTACAGCAAGAGTATTTCATCCCCCGCTTAAAGCAGAAAGTGAAAAAATGCATTTTCCACTGCAAAACCTGCACCATCTACAAACAGCAGATGAGATCGCAGATAATGGCAGCCCTGCCACCCGAGAGATCAACATACTCGTTACCTTTTCACACGACAGGAGTTGACTTCGCTGGACCCTTTTTGTTAAAAACTTCCCCACTTCGCCAA
Organism: Merzomyia westermanni; assembly: GCA_949987695.1. Taxonomy (NCBI): domain Eukaryota; kingdom Metazoa; phylum Arthropoda; class Insecta; order Diptera; family Tephritidae; genus Merzomyia; species Merzomyia westermanni. The sequence goes on along the minus strand of OX465288.1, from coordinate 99,056,343 downwards.
GCTTCGTACGTGAAGGCTTATGTCTGCGTATTTGTATGTTTTTCTACAAAGGCGATTCATTTAGAGGTATGTCCGGATCTGAGCACGAATGCTTTCAATTCCGCCTTTGCCCGGTTTACAGGCCGCCGTGGCCTGCCAAATCAGATCCTCTCCGACAATGGGAAAACGTTCATCGGCGCCCAACGCAGTTTTCAGCGGGAGGTCGCCCAGTTCCTTAAGGAAGCAGACACCGATGTTGCAGAAAAATACGCTACTCACGGATTCTCATGGAAATTCATCCCACCATACGCTCCACACATGGGTGGTCTATGGGAAGCGGCCGTGAAAAGTTTTAAAACGCACTTCACTAAAGTAGCGGGAAATCAAAAATTCTCGTTTGAAGAGCTTACGACACTTTTAGTGAGAATAGAGGCGGTTCTTAACTCCCGGCCGCTCTCTCCCATGTCTGACGATCCAATGGATCCCCAAGTTTTAACCCCAGGGCATTTCCTACGTGGTGCACCACTTTTATCGTTACCGGAGCCAACCGCGCAGCATCTAACTTTGGTGAACAAATGGCAGAAACTCAAAGTACTCCATCATCAATTCAGCTCCAGATGGAAAAATGAGTATCTCAAGGAGTTACATAAACGCTATAAATGGAAATGCCCACAACGCAATATTGAAGTCGGAGACTTAGTCGTTGTAAAGGATGATTTACTACCCCCGAATGAGTGGCGTCTAGGACGCGTACTCACACTACACCCTGGATCGGATAAAAATGTTCGTGTCGTTGAAATAAAAACCCAAACCGGAATAATCACCCGAAATATTGCCAAACTGTGCGTGTTGCCAACTGCCTAAATTTTGCCAACCCATCGCACCCTGCCTCTAGAATGATCTTATGCAGTGCCCTTTAACCATCTTTCAGGATAAAGAAGATACCCTCAATAACATATTGTTATCCAACCCGTCTTTCTTATCTTTTCTTTCCAGGAACCGCAGAACAGCAGAGGTGCACAAGTGTCGATTGTGCAGCCAGCGACATGTGTTGCGGCAGTGCCGAGCGTTTCTCGCTATGCAGCCAGAGGAACGATACGAGTGCGCAAAAACCCACCGGTACTGCCTCAACTGTCTCGCTGTGTCGCACACCACCGGGGCAGGCGACTCCCAGTCCAGCTGCAGAAAATGCTCGCTTGGGCACCACACCCTTCTACACCGAGCTCGGAGCTCAGACACCAATCCCCGGCGCCCCGAGCGCGCCATCCGACGCTCACTCACACAACCTCGCCAAAGAGCCATGCAAAGCCGGTCGGCACGACAGCGTCAGGAGAAGCTACGACGTTTAGTGTCGGAGGCACGGTCGGCCTTGGACAAAGTAGACGCAGCTCTACACGACACACCACATCGGGGGGGGGAGCATGTTGAAGACATGACTGAATTTTCCGACTAGTCTGGCACGCCTGGCCAGTGCTGCCAAGCGCAGGGAGGAGAGCGCAGCTGGGCAAGCCAACCGCCACCGCTCATAAACAACATAAATGAATAGTGAGTGAAAAACTAACTGCTCATATCGACCGATCGTTAATCCGCTGATTTCGTTTATTTTTGGCTCTCCTCCGCCGCCGTCGCGCCCTATCATTTTTTATACCTATATTAAAATAAAAATAGTGAAATTAAGAAGGGGAAAAAAATATCCACTTATTTGCTTGTATATTTATTTAAAACTTATAGTGAAATAAAACTAACGATTACAACTAAACATTAAAAACAAAAAAAAAGGTGTTAAACTTAATTAAAAGGTGATAAGGACAAACAGTACGTAAGATGTCAAACCAGGCTTTGCACGGTGAAATGTCATAAGCTTGAATTTAGAACAGTTCAGAATAACCTTGAAATGAATCCAAATCATCCGCGTACATTTGAGCGCGAGAATGAGACAAAATCAGTGGTAAGTCATTTATGAAAAGCGTAAAAAGCAATGGCCCCAAATGACTACCCTGAGGTACGCCGGAGGTAACATTGATTGACTTGGAAATACTATTTGTGTACATTACATTTTGAGTCCTATTAGTAAGGTAGCTTATGAAAAGCGTAAAAAGCAATGGCCCCAAATGACTACCCTGAGGTACGCCGGAGGTAACATTGATTGACTTGGAAATACTATTTGTGTATATTACATTTTGAGTCCTATTAGTAAGGTAGCTTGTGAGCCATAATGTCAAATTCTTAGGAAACCCCAGTAAATAAAATAGGCTTTACTAAAATCAGTATAAATCACGTCCGTTTGCTTATTAGCCAACAAACCATCCCAAACTATAGAAGTAAACTCAAGTAGATTTATGGTGGTAGATCTTCGACGCACAAAACCATGGGTAAGGTGATAATAAAAAGAAGACACGTGTGCTGAAGTTGACAAGTAATGCTGTATTCAAAAGTTTTAGGAATAGCTGATAGCCTAGCCATCCCTCTATAGTTCTCAGTATTAAATCTACTACCTTTTTTGTGCAGAGGTATAATAAATTATGGTTTCCAAATTGATGGAAATGACGATGATTGCAAAGATAACGTGATCGGTTCGGATAAGGTTACGGCACAGTACCTGAGCACAGAGCTAGGAATACCATCAGGACCTGGCGAAACCGCGGTTTCGATGCAAGAAGACTGAAGTACAGTACCACTACCAATGACTGGATTAAGAATATAGTTTGAACTTACTATGTGAAACAGGTAATTACCAGGTTGGACACAGTTAGACGAGTAGGTCGACTTAAACAATTCTACAACATCTTGACCAATACTAGCATTCTTACCTCCAAACGAAAAACAGGTTCGAAAACATGAAGATTTTCTTTTAGAATTGACAAAACCATAAAATTTTTTTGTATTATTGAAAAACTCGATTTTGCATCTTGTTAAGTAAGACTTATATCAATATTTATTTAGGCACTGAAAGTTGGAACGAGCAACTAGGTATTGAGAATAATCTTCGGAGGACCCAGATCTCTTGAAGCGCTTATAAAGCCTAGACTTGACATTGTTGAAGTTCGCAAGTTGCCTTGAAAACGAAGGCGGTTTACTGGTTTTAGCTTTAATGAAGTGAACCGGAACACATCGCTCAATGAAGCCATTAAGGTATCTGTAAAAAATTGATGCAGCAGACTCAACATCGTTACATATATAGAGGTCAGACCAGTCTTGGGTAGCAATCATTTGGTTGAGCAAATCAAAATTCACCTTGTAAAAACATCTGGAACGAGAACGAGAGTTAGCTTCGATATACTGAATAACAGGTTGTACAGAATCAAATGTAGTCTCAAGCGTGGGGTGCAAAGAATCTTCTGGTAAGGATAACGATGACATTCGACTGAGAATAATACCTGTTGAACTATCAATCAAAACTAAGTCCAATAACTTATTTTTAGAATTAAGTACGTTGTTGACCTGTAGTAGAGACATGTCAGTAAGAGCACTAATTAAACCATGCTGATAGGTGGAAGTCAAAAAAATAGAATCGGTGTTATTAATGTAACTGACAGATGTTAAATTAAAGTCACCAAGAACCACTAGGCGATCCTTATCACGCAAACCCGAGTGCAGATCCCGAATAGCTAACAAATGGCAGTCATAAACCCGCATGTCCGAACTAGGCGGTATGTACGAACAATAAATATATAAACAGAAACTGTGAAACGATAGCTTTACGGCAACAAACTCAATATCGAATGTGTGGTCATACATCAACAACTCAGCCGAAATGCTTGAGGCAATAGCAACAAGGACACCCCTGGCTCTGGACTTACGATCACACCGAAAAACGACATAATCATTCGAAAAGAGCTCAGAATGAAAAAAGTATTCAGTTTAGAACGTAAGCTGAGAACATTTTGATAATAGATGGTTATTTTTGAATCATAACCGCAGTATTGGCTACCAAGTTTTTTGAAACCGTATATACTGGAGGCACGACCTTAGACTTGATGGTGTACAAATGTACCACCGATTGCATAGGCCAAAAAGATTTTTCTAGAATCTGATCAACATACGTGTCTGGAACTGATATTTTAAAAGATGAAATCTCCCTCCCATACTTAAATTTAAATTTATGTACGCTTATATTTGCATAAAGTTTATCCATGTACTTATAAAGAGTTTAACTGAAAATGACGGGCTTTGGAGATCATTTTTATAAAATAGTGAGAGAGAAATTACAAATTTTTCTGTAGTTTGTTGTTTACAGCCCGTCCGATTTATCTAACGCTATGCACACTGGCACTTTTAGCCACCTCATGAGAAATAATAAAGTGATAAAGCTTTTGGCGAAATTTATTTCAAAAGTTAGTGAAAATGAACAAATATATGTATGAGAACGTTATATATAAATATATTCAGTATATTTAAGTATTACGCCCGACATGATATTCCATGAAACACTTAGGATGAAGACCTACTTCACATTTTATACATTTGTATTTTAACTTCCCCCCACATTTATTTGCGCACCGACGTTTTGAATCTGTTGGAACAATCCAATGGTTGAGACCATCAAACCGAGTAGTGGACAAGGGTGTAGCTGGTTTTCGTCCTTGATGTGGGGATGATCCGTGTGTCACAAGCAGCGTTCGAGCCACGAGCCTCCTAAATGTAAACAAGGATTCTGTGTCCTTGTTGCAGCCAACTTTTTTCGCAAGTAACCATCCATTGACAATTGAAACATCTACGAAATAGGAAAAAAATTGGCCACCACCACTTTCTTATACGCATCCTTGTACGCAAATTTGCAACTGCCCGATCGCATTTATCCACTCCTCCCATATACTTGTTGCAATTCGAAATTAAAGATGGTTGTGGGAGGGCAGCTTTTGCCTTATTCTCGTGAGGCCAGCGCATAGCAGTTGTCATTGTCATATTTTCGAAACTGGTTGCCACTATAACCACACTATTATCTTTGCAGCGACACACAAATACTTCTTCGGATGCCCTGTAATCGGTGTGACCCCGGTCTTCACCTTTAAACATTTTCACATCTTTTAGAGGACAATTTTCTGGGCGATTATCTCGTAAAGTTCCAGTTGCATAGTATCCTACTTCTCGGAGATGTTTTAACAAATTAAAGAGTGAGGACTACAGCTCCCCCAAGTCCAAAAGTTTCTTTCTCAGAACTTTTACCTGTGTACAAACTAAAGGCCACCATATATCCAGTACTTGAACACAATGCCCAATTTTTAAAACCAAACCGGATAGGCTTACCCCTTATAAATTGTTTAGCGTAATGTTTTCCATAATAGGGAATCATGCTTTCATCTACGGAGCAATGCTCGTCTATACCGTGGTGATTTTGGAAAGAATTTCCGAGACTATCAAGTAAGGGGCGCAATTTGAACAGCCTATCAGAAGATGATGCTAATTGGCTATTATCATTGAGATGCATATTCTGAAGTATTTATTCGAACCTGTTACACCGTATACTCTCTGAGAGCAGTTTTGGAACATCGTTGTCTCTGGGAAAATAAAGCCTTTTATTTGGCAACTTAGCATATCCTGATAGCAGCATTGCTCCTAAAATGACGTAAATTTCATCCTCAGTTACCATCAGCAGTCTGTTCCGCTGACCAGCGTAAATATTGGTTTGCTCCACAATTTGTTGAGTCAAACTCTGATTAAAAAATAATTTGAAAAAATCTACAGGAGTTTTACAGTTATAAGCTTCTTCTGATGGTGGTTGTTGACTGAATTCTGTGCAAGAAAATTTTGAAATTTGTTTTTTCCATAAGTTAGTCCTTCTCTTTTTGGCTGGCTGTAACCGTTTCTTCAAGGTGGAAAGAGGTACATCTTCCTCGCTATCGCTACTCGATGAGGATTCGGGCATAGACTGACCTTGATTTGATGCCCCATTAGTAGGAAACTTACGGAGTTCGCACTTTGTTCGCCCCAAGTGGTTCAAATTGGCATCGTGCTCCTCATCCGATTCGTCACTGTCCTCATCTGTGCCTTGAGCCTCAATTTCGATTGGTGGCTCCATGTAAATTAAATTTCCACTATCAGAATTATAATCATCACGATCCAAAAGGCTCAAAATTTCATCTACTGTCAATCTGCAAAAAGCAAAAACCAAACAACTTAGAGCCTGCTACGCATGACGTTCGATATATCGGACGTTTCAACAAAGAGCTACATACATTAAATGTTCCATAATGAAGTAAACTTGGCAGTTTGTTATGTTATGTTTAGTAACACATCCACACATTAATAAATACTTGTTATTTTAATTGTTTACTTCAATTATGCTAAACAAAATCGACAAAATAGTTCACCCTTTACGCGAAATAGTTTGCTTGCAAGCGGCCATGGTGAAAAGTACAAAATAGCGGGATAATTTTGCGATAGTTCGATAAATAAAGGGTTGCCTATTGTTGAAAAAATATTATTCTTTCGATTACTTCACCTAACGGTCCATTCACGATAAACTTGATACATAAAAGTTGGATTTTACTGATGTCCGATATATCGAACGTTATGCTGTAATGGGTTAACATAAATATAATTAACAATATCAGCTTTAGTCAAAGATGGGTGCAAACGTGATTCAAAAATTGCTCGACGAGGCGGCACGGCAGTCACCAACCTAGAAGCAACCGGATTTTCATCATTAACACCAGAATTTTCAGCTATATCAGCGATGTCGTTATCAGTGTTAACAGCAGCAGCATTCATATTGTGTATTGCCGAATCAGCAGTAGATATCATAATAGTCGTCTTAGTAGGCCGACTAAAATTTTTTTTCTCAGATCTGCTATTAACTTTGTTGATTTTAATAGCAGACGTATTCATTTCATTTGCAGCATCAAAACAAGCTTCATTAGCAGAGACGATGTTCGCATTAGAAACGACCTTAGCAAATTATTGAGCAACAATTGCATTAAACCATCAATAACAGGCTCATTAATATCAGAAACGTTATTACAAACAGCAAGATCTGTCGAAATTGATTGCATACTGCTAACACAGTCATTAGTAGAATCCGTATTTAACATAATACCATTGTTTGTTGATATAGCCGGTGAGGTGCCGCTAGCACAAAAAGTAATTGGAGACGGCAATGGCGTACTGCGAACCGAAGAAGGGTAAGGCAGAGACAAAAAAGCAGCACCAACAGAACAGCTGTTCAGGTTGTTGGTGAACTCCAATACTTTAACAACCGAAGGGCTAACAGCGGAGGAATTATTAACAGGCATATTTAATATTTCCATACCATTGACCCTGTTGTTGTTGTTCGCACAGTTACAGGGTACCTAGGAGTTTATCTCTTCGCCCATATTTTGGGCGTCTACTAATAGTAGGTGTCGGATCTGTGGACATTTTAGTCGAACCGAACAATTAGCTATTTACAACTAAGGGATGTGTTGTTTTTTTTTTTCAGTAAAAGTTAATAGATTTGCCGATATTGAGAATCGGACAAACCTTCCAAGTGAGGTTGGGTTTATTTATATACAGTATTTATTTGTTTTTTGGAATTATTTCACAATATACTAAAGTTATCGATATTTGCTTTATTTTGCCTTAATCGTTATATATAGTGCTTTTATTTTACGCACGACTGTATTTTCCAATGCGTTATTGATGTAAATAATTATATATATATTTTGTTGGACCAAAAAATTTTTGGTATTTAATTATATATTTTCTGTTTCTATGCTCAATATGGGGCATTGGGTTACCTTTCCAGACAAAACTGGTTTTATTATGCAAAGTATGTATATATATGTACTTTTCTTTGTTAATTGTGTGTGTAGGAGGGTGGCTATATAAACGTTTGGGTGTGTGGCTATTTGTTTGCCTGCTAACAATAGATTTTCTTGTTTTGTGTTTTGCTAATTGTGGGAGCAAGGAACTTTATTTTCTTTACTTTTATGCTTAGTGCTTTTCCTGTGGTGGGATCCTGGACTGCAGCTTTGTTGCTGCTTAATGTTTGTACGTATGTGAATACGTATAACGGTGTGCAAATTTTTAGGAGCCAAGAACTATGCGTTAGCAAATGTAGATATATTTTAATCGCAAGAAGTGAATTTGTTGCTGCTGTGTAATTTGGTAGCTACAAATAAAGGTTTGCTGAAATTTCGATTGTATTTGTTGTTGGGGTTTTAAGTTGTGCTTGAGAACACAATAAAATAAGCAATTAGAACTTTTTTCAAATCACTTTTGATGTTACCTGTACCAGGGCTCGAACCATGGACCTTCGGTGTGGTAGGCCGGCAACACTACCTCCACACCACGGCGGCCGTTTGTTTGTTTATTTTGTATATTTTATTTATTTTAATGGACTATAATTGTAAATTTTCGATAGAGCCTTTTTTACCGGCGAGATGGACCATGAATATTTATGGGGTAGGGGACTCAGGGCTTTCCCAACAGGGCATTGCTTTTAAGGAGCACAGGGGGCACTTAACAGGGGCGCTACTAACGCGGGTTCAAGATAATAGTTCTACCCACGAAATGTTACATTTAATTTAAAATTACAAATTCATTCGAATGAGAGCGCGTTTACTTCGATATGCGTGTTGTCGCTATAAGTTTTACTAACTTGTGTTACAAAGTAAACCAAAGCTTTGACATATTATTTTGTATGTCTTTCTGTGTGTTTTGTGTGTGGTGTGTTACAATGTGTGTAGTGGTAAGTGTTGGGTCTGCGTGTTGATTGGAGTGTGATTTGCGGCGACATCTGCTGCCCAACGTGCTCATTTAGCCATCAATAAATAAATAGCGTCATTATTTGGTAGGGGTTTGTGGGACCTCTCCTCGACCCTGGAGCGGCTGAACCTTAGCCTTTGACAAAACCCACATCACAGATTAAATACGATAATTTTCTATTTAAGAATTTCCGTTCAATTTATTTTTGTTGATATGGTTTTATGTAGGCTTTTTTTGACCATTTTGTTTTTAAGAGCAAAATAAAAAAGATTTATTCCACTTTCATACCCAACGTTTCGGTAGACTTCCTAGCATCCTCAGGGTGATCTGTTTTTTTATTTTTCCAACAACAAAATATATAAATATATACAAAAATTTATATATTTTAAAACTTGTTGATATATAAATATAACACAGTACAAGAAAACAAAAACATAAAGGTACAAACATGATATAAAAGCAAACACTTACATTTGATTTATTTTCTTATAAATATTAAAAAACATATATTAGTACCAGTCATTACTGGTAGCATTGTTATACTAAAAACTAAGTTACAAACATAAAAGGTATGAGACCACGATGTCTTGCGTATCTTCCATTTTGTTTACAGTATTTTCTCTTTTTTCTAAAATTCTTACACTCTCTAGCGTATATCTGGCTCCCCCTAGTTTATTTTTGTCTATTATCTTTGTGTGTGTTAGGCTTGAATGCCCACTTGTTGTGACGTGTTGTGATAATGCGGTGGTGTTTCTCTTCTTACGTATGTCCGCCTCGTGCTCTGTTAGTCGCACCCCAAGTGCGCGTTTGGTAGTCCCAATATATACCCTGTTGCAGTTTTCATTTTCTTTTTCTTAACATGTGATTTCATATATTAAGTTATTTCGTTGTAATTTATCGATAGGACTTTTCGTATTAGTGAATATATTAGATACTGTTTGGTTGGACTTGTATGCTAATGTTATATTTTCTTTGTTGTTGGCTATTGTTTTTTTAAGGGTTTCAGTAAGTTTTGGAATGTAGGTTACGCCGAAATATGGTTTTTGTTCTTTGATTTTTTCCGTTGGTGTTTCATTTTGTTTATTATTTATTTCTTATATTTTTTGCTCGGCAAGATTTTTTTATTAGTGTGTATGGGTAGCTGTTGTTTTTTAATATTTCATTTATTTTCTGTAGGTTTATGTTCCAGAATTCTTTGTCGCTTGTGGTGAGTACTTTGTGAATCAGATTTTTTGCGGTGTTAGTTTTGTATTTTAAGGGTGGCGACGAAAAAAAGTTTATTAATCTTCCCGAGGATAACGGCTTCGTATACCAGTCGAAAGACAGTTTTCCATTTATCGTGTTTTTGTGAATTTCGACGTCCAGATAGGGAATTTTGCAGTTCTTCTCCATTTCTATTGTGAATTGTATCTTGCTGTGTGCTTGGAGATTTTTGGATGAGTTCCACGTCCGTGCGTTTTACAATTGCTAGTATATCATCCACACATTTAGCTATAAATTTTATATTAATGTCATGTTTTTTCTTTAAGTCGTCCAGAGCGTTGTCAAGTAGATCATCTAGAATTATATCAGCTATTGTGGGTGAAAGTGGATTGCCCATTGGCATACCGAAAGTCTGTGTATATACTTCATTGTCATAAACGAAGTAATTGTTATCACGTAAAACGAAACTAAGTATTTCTTGGAATTTGCATCTGGGTATATTTGTGTGTGATTCAATTTTCTCCCATTTTTCCATTAATAGTTTTATGGCGAGATTAATAGGAATTTTCGTGAATAACGACACGACATCAAACGATCATCTTCTTTATCAATTTGAATATCTCTCAATCTCTCTTTCAGTTTTATCACATTTCTTATATTGTACTCTTCCGAAGTTATGTTTTTTATTATTGTTCCTATATGTTTTGACAATTCGTGGCAGGGTACGTTCACGGATGAAACGATCGTTCGCAAAGGTGTGTTGGGCTTGTGTATTTTTGGCAGCCCATAAAGTCTTGGCGCAATACCAGCTGGACACGATAGTTTTAGTTTTTCTTTGGTGTTTATGTATTTTTGTTTGAACAGATCCTCTACTAGTTTGTTGTTCTTTTATTTGTTTCAGCACTCATTATACTTCTTTTACACCAAACGTTTTTTGGTTTTTTGAACACTATAATTTGTATACCTTTCATGAACATGAAATGGTATTATAACTTTGGTCCGCTGTTTGTATGTAGGAGAAGAAGAAGAGGCAGAGACACCAACAAATATACCGAAATGATCAGGGCGATGAGCTGAGTCGATTTAGCCATGTCCGTCTCTCCGTCTGTCTGTTTGTACGCAAACTAGTCCCTAAGTTTTAGAGATATCTGGATGAAATTTTGTACGGGGACGCCATTTTGTCAAGCATTAATCGTTTGTCGGAACCAGTAAGATCGGACATATAAAACGCATAGCTCCCATATGATCGATCGTTTCGATAAATGGGTTTTGGGCTATAAATTTTGCAATTAAAAGGCTAGAAACGTAAAATTTTGCAGGTTTAGTACCTTTTATATATGTAATATGTGTAGTGGGCATCACTCAGATCGGACCAACATAACATATAGCTCCCAAGCAATCGATTGTTCCGATAAACGGGGTTTTGACTATGTATCTTTAAATTGACAGTTTTGCAGAGTTTTTACTAATTGTAAGGAGGGATCAGACACTTATATCCGTGATGCGTATTCATGAAAGGTATAAAGTCTTCGGCCCAGTCGAATACAGCCCTTTCCTTACTTGTTTATTATAACTTTCCCCAAATGACATTTCATTCTCACATCACTTTTCTAAAATAAAAATACAAGCAACGTAAAATATTACGCAATGGAATTTTGTTTTAGTTTGTATCTGCAGTTGAACACTGTGCACTTCGTTTTTGCTACCACCCTGTAAAAAACGTTGGAGCATCAGAGTACTCCAACACTTATCCTCATTCATATAAAAAAGGTGGTCCAATTTACATGGCAATGTCCGGTGATTGGATCATCTAATCCTATTCGGAGTACCATTTACTTTGCTTCTGAATAGTCTATAGAGCACCTACGTTGGAGTACTTTGAAAATGCTGCCAAAAGATTACTCTATAGAGTATTCTAGACGAAAGCGAGAAGGGAGTATGTGTTCTTTTGAAGACCACCTACTCCCGCTCTCGCTTTGCTGTTGAATACTCTATAGAGTAATCCCATGGGAGTATTTTGAGAGTACTCTCACGTAGGTGGTCTATAGAGTATTCAAAAGCAAAGAAACGGAGTACTCCGAGATGGATTAGGTGATCCAATCACCGGACAATGCCATGTAAATTGGACCACCTTTTTTATATGATTGAGGATATGTGTTGAGTACTCTGATACTCCTTTAGGAGTATTCTATGGAGTATGAAACGGAGTATTTCCGTTTTTTGCAGGGCATTCACTGCACTATCACTAAATACATTCGCATAAAATAATTTGATTTTAATTCGGCAAATACAGGGTGGCTAATGAAAGCCGCTACCAAGAAAAAATTAAATAACTTTTTTTCTATTTAATGAATCTGGTAAATTTTTTTTTTATTTTGCAGATTGACTTTTACATTTAACAAAAATGGATAACTGGGACACTGAAACAAGAATTTGGATTGTCCGCCGCTATCACGCACTGGAGTCCGTAGTTTCGGTTCAAAGAGAGTATAGGCGCACGTTTGGCGGCAATCCTCCGAGCAGATGGACCATAATAAGACTTGTAAACAATTTTGCCGAGCATGGGACAGTCAACAGAAGACCTTACCATCGAAACCCTTCAGTTCGAACGGAGGAAACAATCGCTGCTGTAGCTGCTGCCATACAAAACAATCCACGTGTTTCGACAAGAAGCTTATCTGCTCAAATGGGTGTAAGCAGACAGTTATTACAGTCAATTATGCACAAAGATTTGGACTTATTCCCATATAAAATTCAAATGGCCAACAAACTGAACGCTGCAGACTTGCCGATTCGCTTGAAATTTTGCCAGAAGATGCTTCAAATGGTGGAAGAGGATGGAAACATGTTGAACTGTCTTTTCATGTCTGACGAGGCCCATTTCGATTTAAACGGCAACATAAACAAACAAAATTGTCGAATATGGAGTGCTTCCAACCCACAGATACTCCATGAGACGGAATTGCATCCACTTCGTGTCACAGTGTGGTGTGCAGTTTCATCACGCTGCATTGTCGAGCCCTACTTCTTCGAAGAAAACGGTCACACCGTTACGGTTACTGGAGACCGTTACTTGAGCATGTTGAGAGAGTTTTTCTATCCAGAATTAAGCCGAATGAGAATTTCTTTCAACTCTGTGTGGTTTCAGCAAGATGGTGCAGCTCCTCATATAGCCCAACCTGTTATGACAGAATTGCGACGAAAATTTCCCAATAAGCTGATATCCAGAAACTCCACATTCCGTTGGCCACCCAGGTCGCCTGACCTTACTGCACCTGACTTTTTCTTGTGGGGTTATTGCAAACAGGAAGTCCTCAAAGCAAAACCAACAAATTTGAATGAACTAAGGCAATCCATTCGAGAAACAATTGCGGCTATTCCTGTCTCAACTCTCCAAGCAGTAATGAACAACTTTTTGGTAAGATGCCGCACATGCATCGACGAGCAGGGGGGGCATTTAAATTCCATTATTTTTAAAACTAATTAAGCTATATTTAATAAAATTTAATGAGCTTTAACATGAATAAAAGAAAAATGAATTCCATACACTGAAAAAAAAATTATTTGAGTTTCTTAATGTAGCAAAATTCATCAGCCACCCTGTATACTGTTTAATAAATAACGCCCAAAAATGAAGAAATCACAAAAAAAATTATTTGCTATATGAAAAGTCAAAACAGTTCTTAAAGATGTTTCTTGATTGTTGATTTTGATGTTACTGTTGTTTTAGTTTTGTGGTGCTAACTTATGTCCGTGTACAAGTTTATTTGTGATCATTTGTTTGTTAACTTTTTTTAAAAAGTTTTGGAGTCACCCTAATATTTTTTAATGTTTATTCACTTTGTTAGTTTTTAACCGCATATATTTTCCACAAATTCACTGTTTGTATGTTTCTCTCTCTCTTTATGGTGCGATATACAACAGGTATATCATCATAAACCTCCTAAGAGATTTTTGCGCCAAGCTTCTCTTCCAATTTGTGGTGTGCCGATTTGAATTTTCCCTACAAATTGGTGGGACCTACAGTTTTTTTCCGACTCCGAACGGCATCTACAAAGGAGACGAATTTTTGCTGAGAAGCCTGTCATGGCAGAAATACACTCGGAGAGTTTGCCAAACCACTGCCGAGGGGCGACCCCGTTTTGAAAAACTTTTTTCAAATCACTTTTGATGTTACCTGTACCAGGGCTCGAACCATGGACCTTCGGTGTGGTAGGCCGGCAACACTACCTCCACACCACGGCGGTCGTTTGTTTGTTTATTTTGTATATTTTATTTATTTAATGGACTATAATTGTAAATTTTCGATAGAGCATTTTTTACCGGCGAGATGGACCATGAATATTTATTGGGTAGGGGACTCAGGGCTTTCCCAACAGGGCATTTCTTTTAAGGAGCACAGGGGGCACTTAACAGGGGCGCTACTAACGCGGGTTCAAGATAATAGTTCTACCCACGAAATGTTACATTTAATTTAAAATTACAAATTCATTCGAATGAGAGCGCGTTTACTTCGATATGCGTGTTGTCGCTATAAGTTTTACTAACTTGTGTTACAAAGTAAACCAAAGCTTTGACATATTATTTTGTATGTCTTTCTGTGTGTTTTGTGTGTGGTGTGTTACAATGTGTGTAGTGGTAAGTGTTGGGTCTGCGTGTTGATTGGAGTGTGATTTGCGGCGACATCTGCTGCCCAACGTGCTCATTTAGCCATCAATAAATAAATAGCGTCATTATTTGGTAGGGGTTTGTGGGACCTCTCCTCGACCCTGGAGCGGCTGAACCTTAGCCTTTGACAAAACCCACATCACAGATTAAATACGATAATTTTCTATTTAAGAATTTCCGTTCAATTTATTTTTGTTGATATGGTTTTATGTAGGCTTTTTTTGACCATTTTGTTTTTAAGAGCAAAATAAAAAAGATTTATTCCACTTTCATACCCAACGTTTCGGTAGACTTCCTAGCATCCTCAGGGTGATCTGTTTTTTTATTTTTCCAACAACAAAATATATAAATATATACAAAAATTTATATATTTTAAAACTTGTTGATATATAAATATAACACAGTACAAGAAAACAAAAACATAAAGGTACAAACATGATATAAAAGCAAACACTTACATTTGATTTATTTTCTTATAAATATTAAAAAACATATATTAGTACCAGTCATTACTGGTAGCATTGTTATACTAAAAACTAAGTTACAAACATAAAAGGTATGAGACCACGATGTCTTGCATATCTTCCATTTTGTTTACAGTATTTTCTCTTTTTTCTAAAATTCTTACACTCTCTAGCGTATATCTGGCTCCCCCTAGTTTATTTTTGTCTATTATCTTTGTGTGTGTTAGGCTTGAATGCCCACTTGTTGTGACGTGTTGTGATAATGCGGTGGTGTTTCTCTTCTTACGTATGTCCGCCTCGTGCTCTGTTAGTCGCACCCCAAGTGCGCGTTTGGTAGTCCCAATATATACCCTGTTGCAGTTTTCATTTTCTTTTTCTTAACATGTGATTTCATATATTAAGTTATTTCGTTGTAATTTATCGATAGGACTTTTCGTATTAGTGAATATATTAGATACTGTTTGGTTGGACTTGTATGCTAATGTTATATTTTCTTTGTTGTTGGCTATTGTTTTTTTAAGGGTTTCAGTAAGTTTTGGAATGTAGGTTACGCCGAAATATGGTTTTTGTTCTTTGATTTTTTCCGTTGGTGTTTCATTTTGTTTATTATTTATTTCTTATATTTTTTGCTCGGCAAGATTTTTTTATTAGTGTGTATGGGTAGCTGTTGTTTTTTAATATTTCATTTATTTTCTGTAGGTTTATGTTCCAGAATTCTTTGTCGCTTGTGGTGAGTACTTTGTGAATCAGATTTTTTGCGGTGTTAGTTTTGTATTTTAAAAGTGGCGACGAAAAAAAGTTTATTAATCTTCCCGAGGATAACGGCTTCGTATACCAGTCGAAAGACAGTTTTCCATTTATCGTGTTTTTGTGAATTTCGACGTCCAGATAGGGAATTTTGCAGTTCTTCTCCATTTCTATTGTGAATTGTATCTTGCTGTGTGCTTGGAGATTTTTGGATGAGTTCCACGTCCGTGCGTTTTACAATTGCTAGTATATCATCCACACATTTAGCTATAAATTTTATATTAATGTCATGTTTTTTCTTTAAGTCGTCCAGAGCGTTGTCAAGTAGATCATCTAGAATTATATCAGCTATTGTGGGTGAAAGTGGATTGCCCATTGGCATACCGAAAGTCTGTGTATATACTTCATTGTCATAAACGAAGTAATTGTTATCACGTAAAACGAAACTAAGTATTTCTTGGAATTTGCATCTGGGTATATTTGTGTGTGATTCAATTTTCTCCCATTTTTCCATTAATAGTTTTATGGCGAGATTAATAGGAATTTTCGTGAATAACGACACGACATCAAACGATCATCTTCTTTATCAATTTGAATATCTCTCAATCTCTCTTTCAGTTTTATCACATTTCTTATATTGTACTCTTCCGAAGTTATGTTTTTTATTATTGTTCCTATATGTTTTGACAATTCGTGGCAGGGTACGTTCACGGATGAAACGATCGGTCGCAAAGGTGTGTTGGGCTTGTGTATTTTTGGCAGCCCATAAAGTCTTGGCGCAATACCAGCTGGACACGATAGTTTTAGTTTTTCTTTGGTGTTTATGTATTTTTGTTTGAACAGATCCTCTACTAGTTTGTTGTTCTTTTATTTGTTTCAGCACTCATTATACTTCTTTTACACCAAACGTTTTTTGGTTTTTTGAACACTATAATTTGTATACCTTTCATGAACATGAAATGGTATTATAACTTTGGTCCGCTGTTTGTATGTAGGAGAAGAAGAAGAGGCAGAGACACCAACAAATATACCGAAATGATCAGGGCGATGAGCTGAGTCGATTTAGCCATGTCCGTCTCTCCGTCTGTCTGTTTGTACGCAAACTAGTCCCTAAGTTTTAGAGATATCTGGATGAAATTTTGTACGGGGACGCCATTTTGTCAAGCATTAATCGTTTGTCGGAACCAGTAAGATCGGACATATAAAACGCATAGCTCCCATATGATCGATCGTTTCGATAAATGGGTTTTGGGCTATAAATTTTGCAATTAAAAGGCTAGAAACGTAAAATTTTGCAGGTTTAGTACCTTTTATATATGTAATATGTGTAGTGGGCATCACTCAGATCGGACCAACATAACATATAGCTCCCAAGCAATCGATTGTTCCGATAAACGGGGTTTTGACTATGTATCTTTAAATTGACAGTTTTGCAGAGTTTTTACTAATTGTAAGTAGGGACCAGACACTTATATCCGTGATGCGTATTCATGAAAGGTATAAAGTCTTCGGCCCAGTCGAAGACAGCCCTTTCCTTACTTGTTTATTATAACTTTCCCCAAATGACATTTCATTCTCACATCACTTTTCTAAAATAAACATACAAGCAACGTAAAATATTACGCAATGGAATTTTGTTTTAGTTTGTATCTGCAGTTGAACACCTGTAAAAAACGTTGGAGCATCAGAGTACTCCAACACTTATCCTCATTCATATAAAAAAGGTGGTCCAATTTACATGGCAATGTCCGGTGATTGGATCATCTAATCCTATTCGGAGTACCATTTACTTTGCTTCTGAATAGTCTATAGAGCACCTACGTTGGAGTACTTTGAAAATGCTGCCAAAAGATTACTCTATAGAGTATTCTAGACGAAAGCGAGAAGGGAGTATGTGTTCTTTTGAAGACCACCTACTCCCGCTCTCGCTTTGCTGTTGAATACTCTATAGAGTAATCCCATGGGAGTATTTTGAGAGTACTCTCACGTAGGTGGTCTATAGAGTATTCAAAAGCAAAGAAACGGAGTACTCCGAGATGGATTAGGTGTTTCAATCACCGGACAATGCCATGTAAATTGGACCACCTTTTTTATATGATTGAGGATATGTGTTGAGTACTCTGATACTCCTTTAGGAGTATTCTATGGAGTATGAAACGGAGTATTTCCGTTTTTTGCAGGGCATTCACTGCACTATCACTAAATACATTCGCATAAAATAATTTGATTTTAATTCGGCAAATATACTGTTTAATAAATAACGCCCAAAAATGAAGAAATCACAAAAAAAATTATTTGCTATATGAAAAGTCAAAACTTCGAGTAAAAGTTTCCGCACCGGTTGAATACGAAATTTTATTTGGGGCATTTCTGATTTTATTATTAGGCGTATTTTAATCGAAGCGAGTCTGAAAAGAATACTCGCTTATTTATCGAAGTACCTTCAAAGCAACAACACTACTCTTCTATTTTAAGCACTCGCTAATAAAGTCGGCTATTCAATACGCGACTTGAAACGTAGTGTTGGACTGTAAAAAAACCGCTCCATTGTGAATGGGCTCTTGAAATATACCAGGGAAATATTGTGACAGATTAATTTAATGCAGCCAACTTCACTCAAACTGCGCTAAGAAAATAAGCAGAGAAAAAGTAAATAAAAAACAATTTCGTTGGTCCAACCCTGTGTCTTTGGACTTCACAACCATTTTTAAGATGATTGTGCAGAAAACGGCAAAATTAACTTGAAAATTTGCCGGTACAAGCATCTATAAGAGCATAAAGCTGAGTACTCTAGTGAATAAGCAGTATTTTAACCGGTAATTGCTTTCTTTAGGAGACACAGTGGCGTAGTAACGGGTGATTTTTGGGGACAACCCCTCCGAAATATTAGTAATACCAAGTTTTTTTTTATTATGTAGATATATATGTGGTAAAGACAAAGAATGAAGTGCATGTGCATAAATTTCACTTTTATTCATATGCTACGAAATTCAACAAGAAACGAATTCCAACTAAGCAAATACATATGTATGTGTGTGTGTTCCTGCAGCTAACATTGACAACCTTTGAACGGCTAGCAGCGAATACGACTGTTCATCAGATGGTTACTGATTACTTTCTGAACGCACCGTTGAGTATTTCTGTTCTACTCAATCGGCGACGCCGACCAAACTCAAAATTTCAAAGTATGCTGTGTAGTTTTTGTTTCTTTTTGCGTGCAACACATCAACAGCATGAAATGTTATTCAATTTGATTGCCACAGACTATTAAAATATCTAGTGTTACATACTTGAAAAGTTTGCAATTTGAGGTACGTACTATTATTTACATTAGTTCATTATTATTTAATTTAGTTCATGAGGAAAAGAATAGTTATGCAAATTTAATGAAAATGTGGGTTACGGTGCATAAAGTGTAAAATGGACAAGTGGTTGATAAAGCGGCCGAAAGTTTCCAACGAGGAAAATTGTGAAAAAATTGATAACCAAGAAGCTTCTACAAGCTGCAGAAACGATAACGAAAAAAATAAATGTATTTCATCAACGCGTGATGTCAAACCAGTCGTCAATTTGGGTAAGATCATGTTTTCAGGAATAAGCTCTTAAATCGTAGGTGTATCGATTTCCTGTGACCCTTTCGTGGCAAAAATAATGATTAATTTTGATAATTTTGAAGATCTGGCTGTTTTGTTGAAAGAAATGAGGGAAAATAGTGAATCACAGTTCAAAAAAGTTTTTGTTGATGCCAAAAAAATAGCGAAATCTATTGAAGATAAAATTGAAATTCCTCGGAAAAAAAACGAGAAAACTACGAAAACAGCTCAGCAGAAGAATATTTTCGCAGATCAATATTCATCCCGTTCATCGATCACTTCATATCTTCAGTGTCTAACAGATTCATCAAGCACAAAAACACATTGTCAATTATTGAAAATGTCATTCCTGATAAATTGACCAGAAAAGAAAGTGAAATCGTTCCCGAAACTGTCGAAATATTAATGGATCAGTGGCCAACAGTTACTAGAACAGCGGTATCCGTTGTAAAAAATGAAGTTGTACAACGTTGTTGTGGAGACAACGTTGGGTTGCACCAGAAGATCGCCCAAACACATTCATCGACGAATTAAATCTTTGTAACGAAGCACTTTTTCCAAACGTGGTCAAGTTTTTGAAGATTGGAGCCACGTTAGCTATAACCATTGCCAGCAGTGAACGAAGTTTTTCAACATTGGGGCGTTTGAAATTGGATAAGGAATTCAACCGGAGAAGATAGGCTGAATGTACTTGCCCTAATGAGTATTAATAGAAATATTAATATCGCAGTGGAGGGAGTTATTGACCGATTTGTTCAAAAACAGAGGAAAATCAATTTGTAATTTCTCTCATTTGCCTTTTTACTATTAATTATTTTTAATTTAAATTATTACAATAATCAATAAATATTAATATCGCAGTGGAGGGAGTTATTGACCGATTTGCTCAAAAACAGTGGAAAATCAATTTGTAATTTCACTCATTTGCCTTTTTACTATTAATTATTTTTAATATTAATTATTACAATAATCAATAAATGGATCCCTGAATCAATAAAATTTGATAACTATTTCTGTCTAATCAAATTATTCTACACAATAAGTACTTATCATCAATTAACAAAATTTTTAATTTTAATTTTGTAAATTCCCCCCCCCCCCCGAAAAATTCTCGTACTACGCCACTGAGGAGACAACTGCTAAATCACGTCCACGGAAGAGGTATCAAACGACGCGTTTTAACCTCGGTATCAACAATCCGAAAGCGGATTTTAGATTTTTTATACCAGTGAAAAGTTATTTGAAAAAAACCAAAAAATCACCCTCGTCCAATCCTAAATAGAAACGAACATCTTTTTGCGTAGGCAAAAATATAAAGCTCAGTCGGTCCACCACCGGCTAAGTGGTGCCAAGTATTTCTGCGCAGAACACTTTTACACTTTTCGGAACTCCTTCTATCTGTGCCTACAACAACCACATGAAAATTACAGGAAATTTTCTACTTTAATTGCAAATGTCCGTCGACAGAAATATAAACTCGAACTTCCGTTTTCGGATTATTGTTACCGAGGTCAAAACGCGACTTTCGATACCGCTGCCGAATGGTGACGTGTTTTTATAGTTGTCTCCTCAAGAAAACAATTGCCGTGGTATGCATACAATAGAAAAACTGTATTTCACAAAGCCCCAGAATTGTATACTGTGCAAAAATGCTTTGGATACCGTGGCCGGTGTTGGATCGCATGTGGGTTATTTTTAATTCTTAACTTAAAAAATGCTTTTGAGTAGTGTACTGGACAAAAGTTCTGTGGATAGAGTAGCCGATGTTGGATCTGCCAAGGGTTTTTTTAAAGCTTGACTAAAACCCGCCCACCCCGAAGAATGTACTGTGCAAATTTTCTATTGATGGATTTCCCATATTTTTAATAGAATTTTTATCCGCTGTAGTGGTCATGGTAATAAGCGAATTTTTATATTCATCCTGCGTCACACACGTCCTGTGGTCTCATGAACCAGCAATGAAATAGAAATTTTACCTGTAGTGGGGCGTCCCCATTCAATGGGCTGTTCGTGCAACATCTTGATCATCATGCCTGGCCCAGAATCGTTATCCATAAAGAATTTGCTGTTAAATGAGTCTGTTCAGTTAAGCAGTTGAAAAGATGGGATATCAAAAGATGCGTTTTTACCTCGGTATCAATAATCCGAAAGCAATTCAAGTTGAAAAGATATAGGATAGTCCAAAAAGTGCAAAAGTATGTTCTGCGCAGTAATACTGTCGATCACGTAGCCGGTGTTGGACCGGCTAAGGGTAATTTGTTTAAAGCGCGACCGAAGGCCTCCTACGTAGAAAGGTGTTCCGCACATAAATACCATGTATCACGCCCCCATTGGTAATCGAAGCTGGGTAATTTTTTGGTTTTTTGCTTTTAGATTATTGATATAGAGGTAAAAACGTGTATACATCTCCCGATATTTTTGGACGCGTTTTAGCAGTTTTCTCCGGTTCTTCTGGAAAAGATGGTACTAAAGGTTGTCCTAGGAACCTAGCGGTCTCAAAAGGGTTGGACCAGAGTGAAGTTAGGGTAAGCAGAGTTTGCCCATCGAGCAGGTACCATCATTCTCACGGCAGCCGGTTCTACGTTATGTTAAACCATCGTACTCTTCTCAATTTGTGCTGTGTAACAGATGGCTGCACGATTGCGGTTGTTCAGGGCCCAACCTTGCCATCCACAGATCCCGTACTTTCTTTAGTACATTCGTGACCCCCTGTTATCCCCACCAGTGGCGCCTTACTACAAATAAGCACAGTCTTCACGACCAGCAGCGTTGCTCCATTGACACGGCGTTCAATAGAAGTATATTCCCTTCGTAACAGGTCAGATCCGAGCAAGGACCCCTTTTCCAGCCATCAGCTTAGGACCACCAGCTTCTCATTTATTTCACTACGTGCCTTTGTCATCGGTTTAACACAAATATTGCTTTGGCTGTGTCCCGTTCTTATGTGTTTTGAGCTCGCAAACAGAAACCTGTCGGGTAAGTGGCGCCAGGTGCTGCTACCGGAGCATACCGTGTCCATATCCGGCAAAGAACACTCAACATAGACTACACTCCCAAAAATCCTAAGGGATTGTTTTTGTCGCTACAAAAATAAACAAGGGTGAACCGTCAAAAAGCATCTGCCTTGACGATGTTGCAATGAAAATTTGGCCACGAGCTTGACATAGCTACTGTAGCATGACAGGTAAGCAAAACAAATTGTAAGTAAAAAGTTCAATATACTTTTGGCAATAACTAGGCCAAAGTATTCAAATCAATTTAGCTTGCGCTGCACTTCTCCAATAACATAGACTCGATTGAACCCATATACATTTATGTATGTATGCACAACAACGTAGAATCATAAGCATGACTAACTACTTAGAAATGTAAGTTTGTAAATTAGATTACTCATAAGGTAGATTGTAAGCATATAAAAGGAACGGCGATGAGCCGAATAAAACATTCCGACTTTAAGACTCAACCACTGTGTTTTTCAATTGGAATCATTGTGGGGCATTTTAATGCTCACCTAAATGCGGCTGTAGAGCTTACTAAATACTCGTTCACCTACCTACCACCTCATGGCGATCCTGCCAGCTCAAATCTAGATCCTAATTTACCCAAATCTAGACCCTGCCAACTCTAACTAGATTCTGCCAGTTCATTATGGTAGAGGAATACGTTCCTAAAGGATCGAAAAACCCAGAAGAATACCCCAAATACATCCCTACAAAAATTGTAGTAGGACCCAAGCCAATATCCCTAGAGGAATACCGGCAAAGACAAAACCACCAAAAAGCCAACTTACAAGAGTTTAGGCAAAGAATAAGCTGCGAACATAAACCAAAAAAAACGTGGAGGTAGAAAGCGAAGGCACCAAAAAGAATGTACAGAACTCCAACGAATAATCAATATCAGTAAAGGGCAACAAAAGAAGAAGTTGATAGCCAAATTAGAAGAATTGCGCAAAAATGGGTGGAAACCCAGCAACAATAACAACGTAGCAACACCAAAAGGATCATGTTAGAATAAGAACTAACAATAACAAGGAAAATTGTTTTTCTCATTCATATTTTTTTTAAATAAATATTTTGTTAACAGAAAATGGCCTCATGGTGGAAAATAGCTCTAAATAGCATTTTAGTAGGATTAGCAGGATTTGAAATAGGTAAGGAAAGTTCGGTAAACAATGCAAATGAAAACAGGGTAGTCAAATACGAACCACACCCCATTGTAGAAAACAAGGAAGAGCTTTCTGATAAATGGCTGACTATTTTCGCATGCGTAACTACATTGTTAATTGTCGCAGTTGCAATTCTAATAAAAAATTATATAAAGAATAAACTGAGACAATTAAACAATGTACAACAACGAATTTAAACAAAAAAGCCATATGCCCAGAGATGAATACGAGTACATGGCAAGAAATCAACGACACATTAGCTGAAGAGAAAAATCAAGCCATTAAGTCTTACAAATGCATAAATAAAAGCAATCATATCTCAACAGAAACCATAGTAAAGCACTTGAACATAATCCTAGAAGCTCTAAATAACATAAGACAGGTAATTAAAGCTGCAAATAGCAGACTTACCGAAGAACACAGAAGAGAAGCGTACCAATTTTTCTCTGCCGTGCGAGATAAACTCGTATCTTCCTTAGCTAGACACAATATAGAAACAACAATACCAAACACATTAGAGGAAAACCTCCAGGTTGATTTTAACTTACTTTTGTCAGAACGTGTCCGGAGCCGGACTCCATCACCTTCCTTAAATCAAGGGGAAGAAAATAAAAAGACAAACATTCCAATTATAAACGTCACAATGCCACAAACAGTAGTCGAATTTATTAAAACTGCTTCATCAGTGCTACCGGAGTTTGATGGTAAGCCCGAGAATTTACACAGTTTTTTAGACGCCCTGGATATACTTGAACAAATCAAGGATGACCATGAACCTTTAGCCATAACCATGATTAAGACCAAGCTAAAAGGCACGGCAAGGAATTTTATAAGCAACGAAAGCACGATAGAACAAATAAAATTAAAATTAAAAACCGCGATTAAGGGCGAATCAGTACACAGCGGAAGTAGAGAAAATAACAAGGTCGTTAGAAGGAGCGTATATCTCGGATGGATTAAACCCAGACCTAGCCACGAGATATGCAACACAGGCAGCAGTCAAAGCCATGTGCAAAAACTGCTCCAACACCCAAGTTAAAATGATAATGCAGGCGGGAACGTTCACAACAATGAACGACGCAATCTCTAAATTTACAAATAGCTGTACCGAAATTACAGGCAGCTCTAATACAATTTTCAATGTACGACAACAAGGTCAGTATCGGAGTAATTTCCGTGGAGGTTACCGAAGTAACAACTATGGGAATTACCAAAATAGGAGATTTAGACCGCAACCAAGGTACAAGAACAATTCTAGACCAAGTAGTACCAACAATAATAGTTATAACAATAACCAAAGAGGATCACAATCCCGAAATAGCAACAGACCCTACAACCAGACCCGTAACGTGCGCAGCTGCACGCAGACGGAAAACCAAGAAGCTCCACTTCAAGAGTAAAAGAAAGAAAAATATGCGTACTAAACTTACATCTAAACAGCTATATAGCAACAAGGACATCTCTAAATAATGTAATTTCAAACTTTTTAATCGATACAGGAGTAGACATCTCCATTATAGAAAAGAATCAAATTAATCAAAGTCATAAAATAAATACGGAACAAATTACAGATCTAAAAGGCATTGGTCAGGGAATAACCAGCACTCTAGGCACAATTAAAGCAGACTTAAAAGGCGATGACCTTCTTATTTACCATAAATTTCATGTCGTAGACGACGATTTCCCAATTCCATGCGATGGAATAATTGGGCTAGATTTCATAAAAAAGTACAATTGCATTCTAGACTATGGAAAAACAGAGGATAAATTAATCCTAAGACCATATGATTTTCCCCAAACAATAACAATGCATCTTACAAATTGTCTGTCTGTCAATACAATCACAATCCCTGCTAGATCTGAAGTCATCAGACAAATTAAAGTAAATACCGATAACAAAAACATTTTTATCCCACACCAAGAATTATCTGAAGGCATTTTCAAAGCAAACACAATAACAAATAAGGATCAAACTTTCGTTAGAATCATTAACACTACACATAAAAACACAACTATCCAAAATTACAAAATCAATACCGAAAACTTAGATGATTACACACTAATTAAAACAGAAACACACAGTAAAAATTGCACCGTTACAGAAAAATTAAAAAGATTAACAAAAAATTTTCCAAAATTCGTCAACCCTCAATTAACAACACTTTGCACAGAATTTATAGACATATTCGCATTAGAAACCGAACCAATCACCTATAATAATTTCTACAAACATAAATTATACATGAAGGATGACACCCCAGTCTACATAAAAAATTACAGATTGCCTCAAACCCAGAAGGGAGAAATCAGCAAACAAGTAAATAAGCTAATAGAAGATGATATAATAGAACCTTCCATATCGGAATATAATAGCCCAATCCTACTAGTCCCTAAAAAATCACTTCCAGGAAAAACAGAAAACAGATGGAGACTAGTGGTCGATTACAGACAGGTAAATAAAAAGCTAGCAGCAGACAAATTCCCACTTCCAAGAATTGATGACATTTTAGACCAACTTGGAAGAGCAAAATATTTTTCATGCCTAGACCTTATGTCAAGGCATCAAATCGAGCTACACCCAGATTCGAGGGATATAACTTCATTTACAGCCGAAAATGGCACATATAGGTTCAAAAGACTACCCTACGGTTTAAAAGTAGCACCAAATTCATTTCAAAGAATGATGACCCTAGCATTCGCAGGTCTCAAACCATCCCAAGCATTTCTCTACATGGATGACTTAGTTGTATTAGGTTGTTCCGAAAATCACATGCTAAAAAATCTAAGAGACGTATTCTCCACTTGCCGAAAATACAACCTAAAATTACATCCAGATAAATGCCTATTTTTCAGTCAAGAAGTAACTTATTAAGGACATAAATGCACAAACAAAGGAATATTACCAGATCCAAGCAAATTTGAAACCGTTCAAAACTATCCAATACCGAAAACAGCCGATGAAGTTAAAAGATTCGTAGCTTTCTGCAATTATTACAGAAGATTTGTACCGAATTTTGCAGAACATTCTAGAAAATTAACTAGGCTGTGCAAAAAGAATGTTTCTTTCGAATGGACAGAAGAATGTCAAAAAGCTTTTGTCTACTTAAAGGAAGCATAAATTAGTCCAAAACTTTTGCAATACCCAGATTTCGGAAAAGAATTTTGCATAACAACAGACGCTGACAACAGTTAATAATTGCTTACGCTTCAAGGTCCTTTACAAAAGGCGAAACCAACAAGGCTACAATAGAAAAAGAATTAGCCGCAATCCATTGGACCATAGCCTTCTTCAGACCATACGTATATGGCAGAAAATTCTTAGTTAAAACCGACCATCGCCCACTAACATACCTATTTTTAATGCAAAGTCCTTCCTCAAAGCTGACACGAGTAAGACTAGATTTAGAAGAGTACGATTTTGAAGTGGAGTACATAGCTGGTAACGAAAACCATATAGCGGACGCATTATCCCGCATAACTATAACAAATTTGAAAGACTTGTCAGTGGAAGCAAGCAAAATGTTAAAAGTAACTATCAGATCAGCAGCTAAAAAGAACAGCAATAATATTGAGAAAAAAGAAAGTCACACAGAGAACCCCAAAATTTATGAAGCGCTAAATAAATTTGAATTAAATTTCAAAAAAGGAAAGAAAATTTGTAGCAATTTAGATACAAGCAACCTAATTGTTGAGGATAAGATTGATTTAGATCAATTCTTTACCAGGCTTGAAAGAGAAGCCGGCAATTTAGGACTTGTACAAGTACCGTTGTCCTTAGGGGACAAATTGTTTAAAGAGAATTATACTGCAGTAGGCAAATTTATTGAAAAGGGTAATAAAGTTTTCAAAAAGTTAACAATAGCACTAACCCCTGAGGTTATATATGTGACAAATCCCGGGAAAATTAAAGAAATTCTGCACAAATATCATGACGATCCTATTAGTGGTGGCCACCCAGGAATAAATCGCATGACAGATAAGATCAAGCAGAAGTATAGCTGGCTGAACATGAAAAATGATATAAGAAAATATATAAAAAACTGCATCCACTGCAAGAAAAATAAGACAAACAAACATATAAAAGAGCCAATGACAATAACGGAGACACCTCCGAAGGCATTTGATATTGTACAAATCGACACAATTGGACCCTTACCAAAGTCGATAAATGGCAACGAGTACGCAGTTACCATCATTTGCGACCTAACCAAGTATCTAGTAGCCATCCCGGTCCCAAGCAAACACGCAATAACAGTAGCTAAAGCCGTGTTCGAGCACTTCATCCTAACTTACGGACAAATGAAGACGATAGTAACAGACATGGGCACAGAATACAAAAATAGCCTGTTCAAAGAACTTTGTAAATTGTTAAAAATCGAACACAGAACTTCAACGCCGTACCACCATCAAACTTTGGGTACTGTAGAACGCAGTCATCGGACATTCAATGAGTATATACGTTCATATATATCCAGTGACAAAAATGATTGGGATGAATATCTTAAGTATTTCGCGTATTGTTACAATACGACGCCATCAACCACACACAAATATTGTCCTTTTGAACTAATATTTGCAAAAAACCCACCGAACTACGATTTTTTAAAAGAAAATAAAATCAGCCCATTGTATAACCACGAAGCTTATGACAAAGAGGTAAAATATAGACTTCAAATAGCACAGCAAAGAGCTAGAAGATTAGTCCAAGAGGCTAAAGAAAAACAAAAAACAAATTATGATAAAAGTAGCTATAGTAAAGAAATAAACATAGGAGATTTAGTATTAGTTAGAGAAGAGGCCTCCCATAAGCTAGAAAATAGATATAACGGATACTACAAAGTTAAAAATATCGATGAGAACAACAATTTTACTTTAATACCGCATAGCATAGGAAATAGTAATAAAAACAATAAAGAAATTATAATTCATAAGAATAGACTTAAAACAAAATAACTCCACTTGTAATAGGAAAAAAAAAACCCCAAACAATAAACACTCATTTATCCATTTTAATAAACAGGCGCACAAACCAAAGAAAACTAGTTACAACATATCATGTCCAAAATACAAAAAAAAAATATCAGTACAATAAAGACACATGTGAAACAACTGTAAACAAAATAAAGTAAGAAAACCTTTTTCCGATGGCATAACAATAAACGATAAGTTAAGTAAGCCAAACATTTTTAATTAATTGTTACTGATTAGGTCATTGAAATAGAATACTCATACATTAACCCAAATGTATGAGCATTCTTTTAAAGGGAGGAGGTGTAGCATGACAGGTAAGCAAAACAAATTGTTCAATATACTTTTGGCAATAACTAGGCCAAAGTATTCAAATCAATTTAGCTTGCGCTGCACTTCTCCAATAACATAAACTCGATTGAACCCATATACATTTATGTATGTATGCACAACAACGTAGAATCATAAGCATGACTAACTACTTAGAAATGTAAGTTTGTAAATTAGATTACTCATAAGGTAGATTGTAAGCATATAAAAGGAACGGCGATGAGCCGAATAAAACATTCCGACTTTAAGACTCAACCACTGTGTTTTTCAATTGGAATCATTGTGGGGCATTTTAATGCTCACCTAAATGCGGCTGTAGAGCTTAGTAAATACTCGTTCACCTACCTACCACTTCACTACTTAGTAGCTCTTATCAATCCCCTTTGCGGGTTAGGAGATTAGAATGTATCCGAGGTATGCATACCGGTTATAAGAGGCGACTAATATGCACAAAGGTAATGATGTCCAACTCGATGGTTGATTAACGGATATGATGCCTCTGACCTATCATTAGCCATCTTCTAATTCGATTTTTGTTGGAACGATTTTCCGTCATCCCTTGTCAAGTTTGGTTTTGTGACAAACCGGTTTCGGCGTTCTGCCATTTTCAATGCCTAGTTTCGTTCTGGTCTGTGTCTATCCGTTGCGTTGTTTCTATAGTCCGTGGGTGCTGTGGCAGGTAATGTCAATCTATGTGTCCGTGGTAGGTAATGTTAATATACATTGTTACGTGTTTCGTTGCTGTACCTGCTGGCTTGGCTGTTGTTTGTAAATTAGTTTTAAGGGTTCAAATATTTCGTCAGAGATAGTGTTGGTTTGTTCGTTTATGATCCTGCCGTCAAATTTTTTGAACTTGTATATCTCCATGTTCTCAAGTACATTGAGCCGCCGGCCTTTTCCTTGTACGTGAAGTATTCGAGCCGTTGTTTTTATGTTAGCTGGGGTGCAGGTACAGCCACCAAACACGTAACAATGAACAAGCAAAAACGAAATATGAACCAAACTGCAAAAATCACCGATTTCTACCTTCCCCAACCTACCGCTTAGCTAACAAGCGGTATGTCTACATACCTACAAAAACAACCTTTGGGACAGATAACAATTCGGACGTATCAATACCGCGCACACACACACGCATATTAACGTTACCTACCACGGACACATAGATTGACATTACCTGCCACAGCACCCACGGACTATAAAAACAACGCAACGGATAGATACAGACCAGAACGAAACTAGGCATTGAAAATGGCAGAACGTCGAAACCGGTTTGTTACAAAACCAAACTTGACAAGGGATGACGGAAAATCGTTCCAACAAAAATCAGCTTACTACCCTGTCGGAAGATCAACACAACAAAATAAATCATCTTCTAATTCCTTACGGAAGGAGGGGTGACATGATCTAGAAAGTTCCACTGGTCATACCAAATCGCTACAACGACATTCGGGCAGTATCGCAAGGGAGTAACGGAGCGTACCGAGTTGATTTCCACCAAAGGACTGTCACTTCCAACAACAGTCCCTAAAACCTCGGGGAGTGTTTTTGTCGCTAAAAACAACAAGAAAAAGCTCTTATCAATATCTCGCTTACCACCATTGTCATTCCAGAGATATGGATGCAGGCGAGAGCTGGCTCCCTCCTAAATCCGGAAAAGATGCCGGTTGCGAAGACACTAGAAACGAATCTATTGTCACTGCACTGCAAAACTTGCACTTGGACAACCATCAACATAGCTTCCGTGGATTACATAGCGACACCACCGCTTCGATCGCCATAAACACGAAACTTTATATTGGTTTGAATCAAAACACCACCAACCACCGGATCGTGCTAGTGGCACCTGTCTTATAAAAAGACTTTGATATAGTCAACCATGCCACGCTCCTCCAACATCTAGAGGCATAAACGCTCCCGGCCGGACTTAAAAGGTGGACCGCTAATTATGTAAATGGCAAGAGTCGGAAGTTTTTTGGAATATAACATCGAAACCCAGAAGAGTTAGACAAGGTGCTATTCACCGGAGCGTACCGGATTTATACCCGGAAATAGTTTTTAAACACCAGAATAGCTCTGTTTGGTCGGTCGCGTCCCATTTTCTGAATGGATGCGTCGAGTAGGCAGGAGGAAGTACTGCCCCACTAACTAACTAACAAGATAAGTAGGTGCAAGTTAGACAGGGTAACATCGAAATAACAGCCCTTGGTCAAACAAAACCACCCCAGTCATCCCGGTATGATAGAACCACGTGTTGCCGAAGAGGAACGCGAACTGCCGATGGAGACAAGGGTCATGCTGTCCCAACATCGTTTTGGATACCGTAACAGGTTAAACTCTTACCTATCCAGACTGAACCTTGACATGCCTAATGTCCGTCCAGCATGCGGTGTGTCTCCCCATGACACTAACCATATATTCATTTGGTCAACTGAGCCTACTCTTCTAACGGCAATATCACTTTGGGCCAACCCTATTGAAGCCGCGAGGTTTCTAGGACTCCTGTTCGAAGAGCTTGATGACTTGGGCAAGGGACGGCTACAATATCCATCGTCGCGATCGTGCGAGAGGACTTGGGGTGGACTATCGTTCATTACCCATTAAATTGTGCAGTACCGTATTTTTGATCCTGACGTCGACCCGAGGGACAACACCTTAGAACGTCAGGGTATGGTTGTCTGGTCAGCCAATGTCGATTTTAGGATAATTAATATCTACACATCTCCTGTCACCTGTTGTGCGAGAGATTATCGCCCCGACATTCATTAAAGTTACTCTGGCTTGTTTGTTGTTGTTGTTTGCAACCCTGCCCGACTCTATTGGGACCGGTTTGGTGTGACCAGTGAAACATTTTAGATCATCTTAACCCCTCTTTCCCTAAGGAGGAATAAGATTGGTAATGAGAGGTGAGAGTCATCATGTCTGTAGATCAGCCATCGAGTTACACGTCATTAGCTATGTGCATTTTAGTCGACTCTTACGACAGGTATTTATATATAATGTGGAGCACATGCTGCATAGGGGGCAACCTTTGAGTAATGTATTAAGCTTGAAACACAATACGGAAACGCCGCGAATAACAGCCCGGCGCTGTTATTTCTCAAATTACGCCCAACTATTAAACACAATAACGACCGGACATTTTGATATTTTTATTTTCTTACATTATTGATTTTTAATTAGAGTGGCCATATGAAAGAAAAAAAGACGAAGATAACGAACAATCTATACGTTTACTTGTGTGGGGCTGGGAAATGATCTTGCAAAACTATTTTAATAGGGGCTTGCAAAATTTGTGTATATGCATTTTCAAGAGCATATATTTAGCATTTTTTTTTGTTAAAATTTGAGGAAATTTTTTCCATCCCTGGTCAACTGCTAGAACGCTTCCAAAAATGTCAGGAGGGATTTCGAAGGACGCATCTGGGTTCTAGGAATCATAACCCAGTGGCGAAGAAGTTATATTATCAATTATTAAAAATTTATACCAAAACAAACTTTAGCCAAATATTGTTGTTACCATGCAAAAACTAATTAAGTCATTGATTTAACGTTTAAATAATTTTATTAAATATGTTCTCAAGGAATTTATTAAATAATTCGATAAATATTTAGCAACAATGGAATTTATTTTGTTTTTGAAAAAGTGATTAAAGTTCCACAGATGCTAAAAGTTAACAATTACTAACAGTGTTACCACTACATTTATATTTTGTAATAATTCCGACGTCCCTATGCGTTTAGTAGCAATAATATAAAGTAAACAAGTAAGGAAGCCTAAATTCGGGTGGAACCGAACATTATATACCTAGTAGTCATCTACGCAGGTCTATTTTAATACTTTCAGTTCGTATTTGCGCTCAAATAGACAGACGGATAGACAGATAGATGTATCGAAAGACGGACATGGCTACATCGACTCAGCTCATCCTCCTGATCATTTCAGTATACGTACAAACATTTCATGTTCATGAAAGGTATGAAAATACAAAAAGGTATACAACTTCGCTTTTGCAGTGGGGTATTAACTACTTGTCCGGATGTTTTACTTTTCATCCTGAACGTTTTGATATGCATTAAAAAATATATATCTCGATTCGTTTATGCCGCATGACATACTATACCTTGTGTGCGTAACAAAAATAGACACAAAAAATGTGTGTCTTTCATAGGCGCCAAAGTACTCAACCGATCTTTATGAAATTTTCACAATATATATTTGGGTTCACTGGGTACAGCATAGGGTACAGCATATACAGTATACAGTTTTGGAAAAGTGGCCGGAGCTCCACCCCCAGGCTATATACAGTTTAAATTCGTCCTAGCTCCGAACTTTTTTGATCTGAATTAATGATACTTGGATACATGTGTCACTTAGTCAATATCTACATAATTTTTGAAAAGTGGGCGGTGCCACGCCCAAATATTTTGTGTTTTGTTTTTGCTCTTGAACTTTCACGATATGTTCAGGAGTTCACTGGGCACGACACAGTCTGTATATAGCTTTTGGAAAAGCCAGGTTATATAAAGCTGCAGTTCGGTATCGCTAGGAGTTTATTTGGTTCAAGTTAATGACATTTTATATATAGATGTGTTCTATGTATCAAAACGTTAAAACAACGTCTACCGGGTTTGCTAGTATATTATAAAATGGCGAAAGCAAACAACGAATTTCAGCATTGTTTTATTTTGTTTTGTTGTTCTTCCGACAGGGTGAATAACTGATGTATATTGGAACGATTTTTCTTCATCCTTTGCCAAATTTAGTATTGAGACAAACCGGTTTCGGCGCTGTGTCATCATCAGTGTCGATTTTCGTTCTGATCTGTTTTTGTCGTTTGTCTTGTATTTACACCTCTTACACAAGAAGCATATAGAAGAGAGCTTGAAATAATATATAACATCGCTACAAACAACGGATATAAAAAAGCAATAGTAGATAAACTCAGGAGAAATCTTAGAGAACAAAAAAGAACCAGTGGAGAAGAAAGTACACAAACCTGGACGACAATGACATATACTGGAAGGGCAACACATAATTAGCAAATTTTCTTAGAAAATACAACACCAACACAGCGTTCAAAACATCGATTAATTTAGGACGGAAGCTAAGAACCAAAACTAACTCAGAAGTTCCGTTTAGCTGCCATGGTGTATACAAGCTCACTTGTGAATGCCAGCACAGTTACATAGGACAAACAGGACAACAAGTAAGAACGAGGTTCAGAGAACACATTAGAGATTACAAAAAAAAGACACGGAATCCAACCATCATACCAGAGTCCAACTTTGCGAATCACATGGTGGAGAATAAATGCCCGCGCAAACATCAAAAAAACAGTCAAGGTCCTACATGTACAAGCAAAAGGCCGACGTCTGAACGTACTGGAAAACATGGAAATCTACAAACAAAAAACATTCGACGGTAGAATAATAAACGAACAGACAAACACTGTTTCCGACACGATATTCGAACCTTTAAAATTGGTTTACAAAAAACAAAGCAACCACTCAGGTACAACAAACACACACGCACCGACAAATAAACACAAAACAGCAAAAGATCAAAAACAACAAACAACAAAAAGGGTCAAACAACAAAAATCACCAACTTTTACCTACCTCAGTCAACCACACAAAAACCGATCGATGCAAACCACCCCCGTTTCTGAATGTACACACACAACACATACACACACGTACACAAACAGACACACATGCTGACATTACCTGCTATTACTATAAATACAAGACACACGACAACAACAGATCAACGAAAATCGACACTGACGATGGCACAACGCCGAAACCGGTTTGTCTCAAAACCAAATTTGACAAGGGTTGAGGAAAAATCGTTCCAATATACATCAATTTCAGCACTCTTTTGTAAAACTGAGAGACTATTTTGCGTTCAAATAGAAATACGGGCGGAGAGACGGACATGGCTAAATCGAATCTGCTCATCGTGCTGATAATTTAAGTGAACTTTTCTCTTCTTCTTCTCATACTTACATACATTTAGGGCCGGTTTCACCAACGCGACTAAGACTAAAACTAAGTCGTGACTTAAGTTAGCACAGATTCGAGACTAACTTACTTTTGGGTTTCACCAACTGAGCGACTTAAATAATTTTGAGCACAACAACCCGAACAGCTGTTTTATGCATAATAATATTTTTTTATACCAGATACCTCTGCGCATCTCAATACCCCAGTGCGAAATGGGCATGTATGGCCATACACGAAGGAATGTATTGATCTTGCACCCATTTCTCTTTATTTGGAAGGTACTAAATTTAGCGCTTAATTAAAAACGATAGTTTCGTAATGGTTGCATGCTAGAAAACAAGCGTTCACATGCATCTACGCATACGCCGTCAAAGTTATGCTTGGCGAATTTTCCGGCTGGGACATTGTACAAAACAAATTAAGAGCATTGTTGACATTTAGGTTTTGAACGACAGCAACACTGACTTAGTCGAGAATAAGTCAGCTGGCAGGCTGACAAAGTTGTGAATTAGTTAAGTTAGATGGTGAAACTGAAAAAGTGAAAAACTCGACTTAACTTAGTTAAGTCGAGCTGGTGAAACCGGCCCTTAATGTTTATGAAAGGTATGAAAATCAAACAAGATATATAACTTCGCTATTGCAGTGGGCTATTAACTACTTGCCCGAATATTTTGCTTGTGTTTCCCGATTTGGCTAATTTTTGGCAGTAGTATAATACATACTCCTGAGAAGCAGCTGACCAATTTTGATTGAAAAATCAAGATTGAATTATAAGCGATTCCCTTTGAAAATAGCAGAAATTGTATGCTGAAAAGTGAGCGGCGCCACGCCTACTTCTTCAAAATTGACGACATTTTTTTGCGGCCGAGTTTTCTTAAAAAGCTTATTATGTGTGCAAAACCTGATTGATATAACTTGCTTAGTTGTAGAAATATCGCTTTTTAAATTTTACAAAAAAATTGTTCAGAACTATGTTAAGAAACTGGGCGTGGACATTAACCGATTTCGCCCATTTTACAACCCATGCTGACATTACCTGCTACCTACTATAAATACAAGACAAACGACAACAACAGATCGGAACGAAAATCGACACTGATGATGGCACAACGCCGAAACCGGTTTGTCTCAAAACCAAATTTGACAAGGGATGACGAAAAATCGTTCCAATATACATCAATTATTCAGCCTGTCGGAAAAACAACAAAACAAAATAAAACAAACCATTACCTTTATATATTGAACATAATCACCAAATTTCGTTTCGACAAATCAATTTTTGGCGGAGTTATGGCATAAAAAGTTTTGTGCAATAATCCACTTTAAAAGGGGCGGGACCACGCCACGTCCACAGATGGACGGACATGGCTTAATCAATTTCTCTTTTCGTCCTGAACATTTTGATGTATATAAGTCAATATCTATCTCGATCCGTTTATGCCGTTACATAATGCCTTTTTGCATTGTCTGCCTACGATCGCGTTTGAAAAAAATAACCATTAGCCCGTCCTACGCCAGCTTCCCGATACGCAGTATTTCCTCGCAGAACACCTTTATAATTTCTAAACGATTCATAGTATCCCTTTCCCCACCGGCTTATGATCCCGGTAGGGCGAATCGCCTTTTTACACCCCTCGCAACATTCTTGAAGTGTTTTAGCAGTTGAAGAATAATGTAAAATATTACCCAAAATTTAAACAAAAAATTTTAAAGTTTTTTGAACTTAAACAAAAATATGCGGCTACCTTCGGCACGAATACCGTCATCGCCCGGCGGCAACAAAAGAAATAAATCTATCGTCGTAAAATGCCGGCGGGCGAATATTCGGCTTGATTTTGATTGTGTTCAATTTCATGTAATTAAACAGTTTCTATTTTGACAAGGCGGTGTTCGCAGCGTTTTCGCTTAAGAAAATAAGCTTAAGAAAATAAAAATTTCAAAAACTTCGCTCCCGTTGTTATTGTGTTTAATAGTTGGGCGTAATTTGAGAAATGACAGCGCCGGGCGTTTATTTGCGGTGTTTATTTCGCAGCGTTTTCCTAATGTGTTTCACGCTTATTGCTTGAAGAACCTGTTCCGCTGGCGAGTACTATTGGCTATGAGGCATTGAGTGGGATTTGTTTCCTCATTTTCGCTGTTAAACCTCCGATTTGGGATTGCAAAATAGAAATTATATCTTTGGAATATTTCATAAGCTGATTGGGAATCGCATGCAATGCAAATGAAATAAACGAAAGAAATTACTACAGGTTATGTCGATAAAACATACTTGTCCCGCTAGGCGGCTTAGTCGTCTAGTGATATTCATAAGTTGCCGGTTCGAATCCGCCTCGAAGGACCATTTCTAAGCTTTATGGAGGGCGAGGAGTTTTTTAAAGCTATTTTATTTGTATATTATCTTATTTATTTAAATTATTTGTTCATGTTGCATAGGAGGCAATCTTTGAGTAATGTATTATTTTGATTTATTAGTATTGTCTAAGCTTTATGGAGGTCGAGTAGTTTTTTTGAGTTATTTTTTATTTTATTTTATTATTTATATAATATTTTTCGTTTAGAGAGGAAAAGGGGGTGTGCGGAGCACATGTTTAATATAGGGAGCCCTTTTCTAGTATTTATTTAATTATTGTTTTATTTATTTAAATTAGTTGTTCTATATAGAACGGGGTGCGGCGCACCTGTTACACCTCGTATTTATTAATTGGGGACGAGCACTGTTGGCTCTGAGGCATTGCGCGGGATTGGCTTCCTCGTTTTCGTTGTGAAAAGCCCCCGTTGCAAATATTGCATAGGGGCGATATTTTGGGAATATTAAATTATTTATTTTATTTTACTTTTTCTATATAGAACGGGGAGTGCGAGACACCTTTACACCTTGTATGTATTAATTGGGGGCGAGCACTATTGGCTCTGAGGTATTGCGCGGGATTGGCTTCCTCATTTTCGTTGTGAAAAACCCCCGTTGCAAATATTGCATAGGGGCGATATTTTGGGAATATTAAATTATTTATTTTATTTTACTTTTTCTATATAGAACGGGGAGTGCGAGACACCTTTACACCTTGTATGTATTAATTGAGGGTGAGCACTGTTGGCTCTGAGGCATTGCGCGGGATAGCCTTCCTCATTTTCGTTGTGAAAATCCCCAATTTGGGATTGCAAAGCATAAACTATATCTTTCGAATATTTCATTAGCTGATTGCGAATTGCATGCAATGCAAATGAAATAAACGAAAGAAATGACTACAGCTTATGTCGCTTAAACATACTCCCCCCTGGTCTTTCGAGCCGGAGGGGAGTAGTTTTTTTGAGTTAATTTTTATTTTATTTTATTATTTATATAATATTATTGGTTTAAAGAGGAAAATGAGGTGTGCGGAGCACATGTTTAATATAGGGAGCCCTTTTCTAGTATTTATTTAATTATTGTTTTATTTATTTAAATAATTTGTTCTATATAGAACGGGGTGCGGCGCACCTGTTACACCTTGTATTTATTAATTGGGGGCGAGTACTGTTGGCTCTGAGGCATTGCGGGGATTGGCTTCCTCATTTTCGTTGTGAAAAACTTTGGGATTACAAAACATAAACTATATCTTTGGGATATTTCATAAGCTGCTTGCGAATTACAAGAGATTGCAGCGCAAATGAAATATACGAAATAAACAGTTATAGCTTATGTCGCTT
Source organism: Merzomyia westermanni (assembly GCA_949987695.1). Taxonomy (NCBI): domain Eukaryota; kingdom Metazoa; phylum Arthropoda; class Insecta; order Diptera; family Tephritidae; genus Merzomyia; species Merzomyia westermanni. Next base: position 99,017,845 of record OX465288.1, on the reverse strand, counting down.
AAACAGTCTCGCCCCCCTAGACGGCTTAGTCGTCTAGTGATATTCATAAGTCGCCGGTTGGAATCCGGCTCGAAGGACCATGTCTAAGCTTTATGGAGAGCGAGAAGTTTTTTTGAGTTATTTTTTATTTTATTTTATTATTTATATAATATTATTGGTTTAGAGAGGCAAACGGGGTGTGGAGAGCACATGTTTAATATAGCGAGCCCTTTTCTAGTATTTATTTAATTATTGCTTTATTTATTTAAATTATTTGTTCCATATAGAACGGGGTGCGGCGCACCTGTTACACCTTGTATTTATTCATTCGGGGCGAGCACTGTTGGCTCTGAGGCATTGCACGGATTGGCTTCCTCATTTTCGTTGTGAAAAGCCCCGCTTTGGGATTACAAAACATAAACTATATCTTTGGGATATTTCATAAGCTGCTTGGAATTACAAGAGATTGCAGCGCGAATGAAATATACGAAATAAATAGTTATAGCTTATGTCGCTTAAACAAGTATTATTTATTTGAGTTATTTGTTCTATGTAGACCGGGGGATGCGGGGCACCTGTTACACTTTGTGTGTATTAATTGGGGGCGAGCCAGTTTGGGATTGCAAAATATAAACTATATCTTTTTAATATTTCATAAGCTGATTGCGAATTGCATGCAATGCAAATGAAATAAACGAAAGAAATGCCTACAGCTTATGTCGCTTAAACAAACTGCATGCAAATGATTGTGATTTACTATGCAAGAATAAAAGTTAGCAGAGGCACAGGAGCTTGTATTTGATTTATATTGGAACGATTTTCCGTCATCCTTTGTCGCGTATATATAGTTTTTTAGGTTTAGCGCAGGTATCGTCAAAATATGTGGATGCGTGTACCAGTGCGTTGTGTATGTGTCTATCGTTGGGTACCTGCATTAAGGTTGTTTGTGTACGCAAAGGCGATAGTTTTTTAATATAATAACTAACTAACATAGTAAAACACTAACTTGGGTAAAAATAGTCACAATGTGGCACTCTTTATATATTTAAGAAAAGCCCTCGCGACTCCTCCACACTTGAAATTGTTAGAAGCTCTGAAAAGTGCCGGAATCAGAAGGAATATTCACATAGGGTTTATCTGGAAGGTTAATCTTAAAATAAGGCAATATAGAGTTACAAAAAAAAAATTATTGGAGCTATGTATACCTCCGGGGGAGATCAAAGCCGAGCTTCTCTTTCAATTTGTGGTGTGCTGCTTCTAATTTTAACCCACACATTGGCGGAAAATAAAATTTTGCTGAGAAGCCTTCCATGGCAGAAATACACTCGGAGAGTTTGCCAAACCACTGCCGAGGGCCGGCCGCGTTTTCCAAACCAGTTTTTATGCTACCTGTACTAGGGCCTTCGGTGTGGTAGGCCGGCAACACTACCACCACACCACGCCGGCCGCCCTTAATATAGAAGGAAAATGCAGTAATACAGCTTCCCATATGGTTCAAAGTTAAGTCCACTTTTGTACATAATTTATGCGAACAGTAGGACAAAATGCTTGAAAACTGTGGGGTTAGCGCTTACCTGGATGATAAAGCAATCGTAGTCCCACCCAAAGATCTTGACACTGTCATCGCGATTATGCAGATAAAGTTGAAAGTGATAGCTAGGTGGTCACACGATAACGGTTTCTTAATAAATGCAATCAAAACACAATTCATGCACATACGACCTCCGCACATTGAATCTACGGTAATCTATCTTTAGTTCTATGACTATGATTTCCTGCACAGAAATGGAGCACACTGCAAACATTGAGACCAAATTATATTAAACAAAGTAGTAGTGAACTTGACAATTCTCTCTTTCTACAGGAATTCTAACGTCAATTAAAAAAATATTAACCCTTTTTGCTTACAAATTTTGTAATTTTATCAATTTATATAAATATATTTGTGCGCGTGTGTCGCTCCTTCGCGAATTGAATAATTGAAAAAATATAAATTAAGAGATGAAAAACAGTTACTCGTTGTGTTGTTTGTGCAGCAGTTCAGGATCTAGCAGTTGTTCGTTGCTTCAAGGAACCTGATTGTGATGAAAGACGTCGACGGTGGGAACTAAGTTGAATATGCGAGTTACACTTTAATCAAGTGATTTTATTCACTGCTTTTAAGAAGGCACGCTGGTTTCCTGGTGCCGTACCTACACCATTCCAGCCGCAAGCGACTGAAGGCCAAAAACTGTTTTTGAATGAGCAACCGTTGCATGCTAATGCACATCCTCTAAATGTAGACGCGCAAACGCAGACAGAGTAAGCATAGAACATTTTGTAATTGTTTACGACCGCCACCGAGTGCTAAAACACGAACAAAAATGTCGGGGTAGGTATGAAGAGCTGGATATTGGACCGGCTGAGGGTTATTTTTTTAAATTGCTGCCGAAGACCTCCAACGCAGAAAGGTGTTATGCACATAAAAACTATTAATCACGACCTTGATCGGCCTGGGTCATTTTACCCATTGCCCAAACTGCTAGAGCTATGTAAAGACATAAACTTGGAAGAGCACGTAAAAACGTTTTTTTTTATATGCCGAATATTTTTTAGAATTAAGCATTTAAACAAAAGATTGAGTATGCAACATTTAAAAAAACGGCATTTTAAAATAAAAAAACTGGTAAAGGTCATTATATAAATAAAGAATTCAATTTAAAGTTGTTTCAATTACTCACGCCGATAAAAAAACTCTACGAGAAAACAAGTGCTTATCTACCAAATATTGTCATAATGCTAAGGTCCCTAAAGAGATTGATTCCAAAGCAGCATTCCGTCGAAAAACTGACTGCGTTAGATTTCTAGGTTGGAGCTTCTTAAGTGGTAACGCTGGTTCTCAAATAGGCGAAAGCCTACAGAATAGAAATTGTTGTTTGGCCAAGGATATCCACAGATTTTGCTACTTCAGCAAATCCAATTTAATTTTTTAATAAAAACAAATTCTGGGACCCAAATATTGTGCTCGGGCCACAAAGTGTTAATCCGTTTGTTTATATTTTTTTTAAGTAAGAATTCCTACAAAACCAAAATACTGCAGTTGACAATTCTACCTTGTTTAATTTGCCTTGATTGAGACTATGTAAATTAGTAAATATCTTGGAATTGTCCTTTACATCTCCACTTTGCAAAAAGAAGCTATGAAAAGTGTCTTATCTCTCTAAAACACCTAAGCTATTATTACAACTACGAAGTCCTCCAACAACTTTATGTCTCTTTATCTGAGTCGTAAGTGAGGTATGGTATCACAGCAAGGGGCAAGGCGGCAAGTTGTAGAAAACTTCAAATAAGTCAAAACTACAACTTAAAAATCTTAGTTAAAAAGAAAAATATCTTAATTGCATATATTTCCCTAAGCAAAGATCTAAAACTCCTTGATGTTCGGTCTATATTTGAGATAATTATTTTTAACGAATTTTACGACAAAATTGAGTTTAAAAGTATTATTTCTCACAGACACGTCACACGAAATGCTTACAAAATAGACAAAAATACCAAGATTTTAAAGAAACTATTCCGTTATTTTAAAAACTTTTTTTAATGATCTACCAACTCATTAAATTTATTTGCCAAATACACATAACCGAAGACTTCTTTAAAGAAGCATTTACACTACAAGCCAGATACCGATTATAATGCAAACTAAAGCCTCACCAGTAGCAACAATATAAAGATATGAAAGTCAGTGTGCATATTGCTTGAAGAACCTGCTCCGCTGGCGAGCACTATTGGCTCTAGGGCATTGCGCGACATTGGCTTCCTCATTTTCGCTGTGAAAAACCCCGATTTGGGATTGTAAAATATAAACTATATCTTTGGAATATTTCATAAGCTGATTGGGAATCGCATGTAAAGCAAATATTTGTATATTATCTTATTTATTTAAATTATTTGTTCAGAGAGTAGAACGGGGGGTACGGAGCATATGCTGCATAGGGGCAAGCTTTGAGTAATGTATTATTTTGAATTATTAGTATTTTTTTATTTGAGTTATTTGTTCTATATAGAACGGGGGGGTGCGGGGCACCTCTTACACCTTGTATCTATTAATTGGGGGCGAGCACTATTGGATCTGAGGCATTGAGCGGGATTGGCTTACTCATTTTCGCTGTGAAAAACCCCGATTTGGGATTGCAAAATATTAACTATATCTTTGGGATATTTCATAAGCTGATTGCGAATTGCATGCAATGCAAATGAAATAAACGCAAGAAATTACTACAGCTCATGTCGCTAAACAAACTGCATGCAAATTACTGTGGCTTACTATGCAATAATAGAAGTTAGTAGAGGCACAGGAGCTTGTATTTGATTTATATTGGAACGATTTTCCGTCATCCCTTGTCAAATTTGTTTTGGAGACAAACCGGTTTCCGTGATGTGCCATTTTCAATGCCATTTTCGTTCTGATCTGTGTATGTTCATTGTCGCGTATTTATAGTTTTTTGGGTTTAGCTCAGTAGTGGAATTCACTAACTTCGATAACGACATTCGCAATCGACATTTTGTCGTAAAGATATTTATAACGATATCGGTATTCACTAACTATTTTTTCTCGATATTCATTTATTCGCAATCGGCTGTGTCGCAAAGTAAACAACACACAATTAGCTGTTTTTATCTGTGTCGTTAATAAAATAAAACAAAATTTGAATTTGTTAGCAAAAAATAAAATAGTAATAGTATTTTAACATTACCATTATTGAAGAAATGGACTTTGAGTACTTAGCGAACGTTTTGTCGCCGGATGAGGAGTCTCCCAGCCCAGTGGAGAGACGATTTCTTAGAGAAGTGGATGACCCTTTCCACTTGAGTGACACGGGGTTTCGGAAACTGTATCGTCCAACGCAAGACTTGGCGCAATATACGAGGTGTGTTCAAAAAGTATCGCGAATTTTGTGTTTTTTCAAAAATTATTTATTTATTCATGAATATCTATTTTGTCCCCTTCAAAGTAATCTCCATGAGATATTATACACTTGTGCCAACGGTTTTTCCAATCTTCGAAGCACTTCAAAAAATCATTTTTTTGTATCTTGTTTAGCTCCTCCTTCGATGCCGTCTTTCTCTCGTCAAGAGAAGCGTAACGTCGTCCTTTCATGGGCCAGCGAACAAAAAAAAGTCACAGGGGCCAGATCTGGGGAATAAGGTGGCTGCGGCATCATTAGTGTGTTGTTTTTGGCCAAAAAGTCGCGCACAAGCAACGATGCGTGAGCAGGGGCGTTATCGTGGTGCAAAAGCCAATTTTTGTTCTTCCACAAATGCGGGCGTTTGTGGAGGATTGCTTCGCGCAAATTGCGCATAACTTGCAGGTAATATTCCTTATTGACCGTTCTTCCCTGTGGCAAGAACTCATGATGCACCACGCCCCTGCAATCGAAGAAAACTGTCAGCAAAACTTTCACATTCGACCGAACTTGGCGCGCTTTTTTCGGTCTTGGTTCGTGCGGCAGCTTCCATTGAGATGATTGAGCTTTGGTTTCCACGTCATAACCATAAACCCACGATTCGTCACCAGTTATGACCCTCTGGAGCAAATTTGGGTCGTCGCGGACAGAGTTTAACATCTCATTAGCAATGTTCATGCGATGCTGTTTTTGGTCACAATTGAGCAATTTTGGTACGAATTTCGCGTAAAAATCGAAGACGATCCAAAACACGTGCAAGCAAAGCAGCTGTCAACAATTAACTGAACATTCAAAATGGCCGCGCTTGTCGGCATAAGTGAGAGACATGAGTACCAACATAACGCCACAAAAATTCGAATATACGTAACCAGCGAAAATTCAAAATTCGCGATACTTTTTGAACACACCTCGTATCATTTATAAGCTTGATGTACATTTAAAGGGAAGAAGAGTAACAGCGATATCAAAGGAGAAGCAGGTAAATCTTGAAATTGCAAGTAACTTTTGGTTCTAAACACCTTTGTAACTTTTTAAGGTTTTAACTGCTCTGCACTTTTTTCCAACTGGATGTTACCAGCGGCCCGTAGAAGAACAATGGGGCATATCTATGTCACAGACATCTGTCAGTCGTTGCATCGATCGTGTGAGGGATGCAATAAACTATTACATGTTCTTTGAAAAAGTGAAATTTCCAATGACGCAAATAGAACGGCAAGCTGCGAAAAAACTTTTCTCTCCCGCACCTTCACCATTTGTGGAGCCATTGACTGTACTCATGTGTGAATAATGAGCCCGAATAGTCATGAAGAGGCGTATGTGAACCACCATGGATACCATTCTATAAATGTGCAAATGGTAAAGTGAATCCCTCTCAATAATTAAGCCCCGGTTTTTAATTATATTTGGCTTATACACAGATTTGTGATCCAAACCTGAAGATTTTAAATGTAAACGCAAAATTTCTAGGAGCAAGACATGACTCATATATTTGGAGCTCGTCTGCCGTACGAAGAGTCATGCAGCGAAGTTATGAAAATGGAAATCACAACATGTTTTTGATAGGTAAGTGTGTTTGGACTGCAAACAGCTTATGTGACAATACATACTTTACAAAATATCCGCAGGTGATTCTGGATACCCTTGATAGCCGTGGTAGATGACTCCCCTACCAAACCAACCCCAAGGAAGTCCCAAATTTCGTTATAATGAGGCATTGTGTAAAGCCAGAAACCCAGTCGAAAGGTTTTTGGTGTTCTCAAGGGGACGTGGCGATGTTTATCCAAGCAAAGAACTCTTTTGTATGATCCTGGATTTACTGGTAGGAAAGTTAATGCATGTGCAGTGTTGCATAACATCCGACTTGGTGATCGAATGTACGAGCCTGAGATTGAGTACATAGAGCCTATGACAAATGACGGCAATAATAATCAAGACACGCCATCTGCAACATCGAGGCGTGTCTAAGACAGAATAATTGCAAATTATTTTACATGACAAATGTAGCACCTTTGTATATAAATAAAAACTCTACAAAATATTGTGGTATTTTATTGAAGGTTTTTTTATTATGATACATAACGTCTTGTTAGCCGACCGTATTTGATTGTCGACTTTAAATAAAGCAAAAATAATAACAAAATAATAATTATAACAGCTGTGCATATTACGAACTAATAAAAAAGGAGCTTCATATTAAATACAGGGTGGCTGATGAATTTTGCTACATTAAGAAACTCAAATAATTTTTTTTTCAGTGTATGGAACTCATTTTTCTTTTATTCATGTTAAAGCTCATTAAATTTTATTAAATATAGCTTAATTAGTTTTAAAAATAATGGAATTTAAATGCCCCCCCTGCTCGTCGATGCATGTGCGGCATCTTACCAAAAAGTTGTTCATTACTGCTTGGAGAGTTGAGACAGGAATAGCCGCAATTGTTTCTCGAATGGATTGCCTTAGTTCACTCAAATTTGTTGGTTTTGCTTTGAAGACTTCCTGTTTGCAATAACCCCACAAGAAAAAGTCAGGTGCAGTAAGGTCAGGCGACCTGGGTGGCCAACGGAATGTGGAGTTTCTGGATATCAGCTTATTGGGAAATTTTCGTCGCAATTCTGTCATAACAGGTTGGGCTATATGAGGAGCTGCACCATCTTGTTGAAACCACACAGAGTTGAAAGAAAAACTCTCTCAACATGCTCAAGTAACGGTCTCCAGTAACCGTAACGGTGTGACCGTTTTCTTCGAAGAAGTAGGGCCCGACAATGCAGCGTGATGAAACTGCACACCACACTGTGACACGAAGTGGATGCAATTCCGTCTCATGGAGTATCTGTGGGTTGGAAGCACTCCATATTCGACAATTTTGTTTGTTTATGTTGCCGTTTAAGTCGAAATGGGCCTCGTCAGACATGAAAAGACAGTTCAACATGTTTCCATCCTCTTCCACCATTTGAAGCATCTTCTGGCAAAATTCCAAGCGAATCGGCAAGTCTGCAGCGTTCAGTTTGTTGGCCATTTGAATTTTATATGGGAATAAGTCCAAATCTTTGTGCATAATTGACTGTAATGACTGTCTGCTTACACCCATTTGAGCAGATAAGCTTCTTGTCGAAACACGTGGATTGTTTTGTATGGCAGCAGCTACAGCAGCGATTGTTTCCTCCGTTCGAACTGAAGGGTTTCGATGGTAAGGTCTTCTGTTGACTGTCCCATGCTCGGCAAAATTGTTTACAAGTCTTATTATGGTCCATCTGCTCGGAGGATTGCCGCCAAACGTGCGCCTATACTCTCTTTGAACCGAAACTACGGACTCCAGTGCGTGATAGCGGCGGACAATCCAAATTCTTGTTTCAGTGTCCCAGTTATCCATTTTTGTTAAATGTAAAAGTCAATCTGCAAAATAAAAAAAAAATTTACCAGATTCATTAAATAGAAAAAAAGTTATTTAATTTTTTTTTGGTAGCGGCTTTCATTAGCCACCCTGTAGAATATATGAAATAAAAATTAAATATAATACATGAAATAAAAAAGATACTTCTTTTTCCTAAAGAATAAAAGCGTAAATTTAAAAAAATAAAAAAAGGAACTTCATGTTCTAAATAATATCAACTTAAATCTAACAAATAAAAAGGTACTTTAAATTAAAAACCAAACATCAAATTAAAAAGCTACTTCATTTAAAAAAATAAAAATATACACGTAAAAATTAAAAAAGGGAGTTTGAAGTTTACTAAACACCCTCCTTTGTTAGAGAATTACGTTGACCTGTGTGATAGATAACATGTTGAATGTCGAGGGTGGCTGATGAAAGCCGCTACCAAAAAAAAATTAAATAAGTTTTTTTCTATTTAATGAAACTGGTTAATTTTTTTTTTATTTTGCAGATTTACTTTTACGTTTAACAAAAATGGATAACTGGGACACTGAAACAAGAATTTGGATTGTCCGCCGCTATCACGCACTGGAGTCCGTAGTTTCGGTTCAAAGAGAGTATAGGCGCACGTTTGGCGGCAATCCTCCGAGCAGATGGACCATAATAAGACTTGTAAACAATTTTGCCGAGCATGGGACAGTCAACAGAAGACCTTACCATCGAAACCCTTCAGTTCGAACTGAGGAAACAATCGCTGCTGTAGGTGCTGACATACAAAACAATCCACGTGTTTCGACAAGAAGCTTATCTGCTCAAATGGGTGTAAGCAGACAGTCATTACAGTCAATTATGCACAAAGATTTGGACTTATTCCCATATAAAATTCAAATGGCCAACAAACTGAACGCTGCAGACTTGCCGATTCGCTTGGAATTTTGCCAGAAGATGCTTCAAATGGTGGAAGAGGATGGAAACATGTTGAACTGTCTTTTCATGTCTGACGAGGCCCATTTCGATTTAAACGGCAACATAAACAAACAAAATTTTCGAATATGGAGTGCTTCCAACCCACAGATACTCCATGAGACGGAATTGCATCCACTTCGTGTCACAGTGTGGTGTGCAGTTTCATCACGCTGCATTGTCGGGCCCTACTTCTTCGAAGAAAACGGTCACACCGTTACGGTTACTGGAGACCGTTACTTGAGCATGTTGAGAGAGTTTTTCTATCCAGAATTACGCCGAATGAGAATTTCTTTCAACTCTGTGTGGTTTCAGCAAGATGGTGCAGCTCCTCATATAGCCCAACCTGTTATGACAGAATTGCGACGAAAATTTCCCAATAAGCTGATATCCAGAAACTCCACATTCCGTTGGCCACCCAGGTCGCCTGACCTTACTGCACCTGACTTTTTCTTGTGGGGTTATTGCAAACAGGAAGTCTTCAAAGCAAAACCAACAAATTTGAATGAACTAAGGCAATCCATTCGAGAAACAATTGCGGCTATTCCTGTCTCAACTCTCCAAGCAGTAATGAACAACTTTTTGGTAAGATGCCGCACATGCATCGACGAGCAGGGGGGGCATTTAAATTCCATTATTTTTAAAACTAATTAAGCTATATTTAATAAAATTTAATGAGCTTTAACATGAATAAAAGAAAAATGAATTCCATACACTGAAAAAAAAAAATTATTTGAGTTTCTTAATGTAGCAAGATTCATCAGCCACCCTGTATAGTCTATCCACTGCAAAATTACATATATTTGAGCAACCTGCTTCAAGGTGGTTCAACAGTCATATCTACATGGTCTCATCACAAATGAATGAATTGAAAACATGTCCCAAACACTTTCCCACTAGGTCGTTAAAATAAAAAAAAACTAAACAACCAATTTCCTACAAATCAATACTTACTTCTTTTTATTTAATTACCCAGTGGGAAAGTGTTTAGGACGTGTTTTCAATTCATTCATTTGTTATGAAACCATGTAGATATGACTGTTGCACCACCTTGAAACAGGTTGCTCAAATATATGTTACTTTGCAGTGGATATACTATACCTGTTCAGTTCGACATTCAACATGTTATCTATCCCACACGTCAACGTAATTCTCTAACACATGAGAGTGTTTATAACGCATCTTTCTTACTCACTGGCGGTATATGGCGCCGGGTAAATCCCGTAAAGCATCCGCGCAGGATTGCAATCCCTCCCCCATTGTGGTGACGGCCTGTCCCATTGTCACGATAGCCTGCCCCATTGTGTTAATAGCCTCCGCCAAACACTTGTTAAACAAAGAAAATCACCAAAGTAATACACAATCCATTTCCCTGTACTAAAATTATTCCACATAACTTTAATGCTGTTGCCTGAGTTTGAGCTATCTCAACAAATTTATTTTGCAGATCATTATCTGCTTCTGTGCATTTCCTTTTAGGCGTTTCCTCGCCGGAGTCATCGGACTTGATGACCGCACAGGTACGTCCAAATTAGGATCAGCCGATCTCAAATAAACATAAGGTGTGGCCGTCCTTTCCACGCTTATTATCTCCTCGCCTTCTTCCATCCGAAGTTGCAGCACCTACCAAGAAAATAAGTTTGTAACTTATTTAACTTAACTATCATAAAGTATCTATTCATTACCTCCAGCTCTGGCACGTTATTCATGACGGTGTCATCGCCTTGGGCATAGTAATTTCCATAGAGCAATACCGCGTCTCTCCAATTCCGTTAGTTGCTCCTCCTGAATGGGATCGTGGCCCGTCCTAGCCAGCTGCCTATTTCTGTCGCTAACCTTAATGCTGGTGCGGCTTTTTAAATCCCTCCATACCTGTTTTTAAACCAATATGCTATGATATACACGATTAAATTTGCAAATACACTGTTTACATACCGTGCGCCACTGCTCAACGCTTTTTACAGCACCGCCAAGACTATTAAGGATTGTGGACAGTTCATCCCACTTTTTGTCGCACTCAGCTTTTCCGTGCATTTTTAAAATTCTTAGAACCTGCTAATCCTGGGGTTTCTGACAACAAGTCAACCATCTTACTCAGCTGCTCTACTGTTGTACGAGTTCTTCTTACACTGATACTGGTTGACGCCATGCTATATAAATGTGCAAAATGTTATTGTCAAATAATAATACAAAAATACATTATTTACTTACTTTTTGTTGAAATTTTAAGAAATCTTTTCCACGCTATTGAACTTCTGTATACAGATTTTATATGTTTTTGTCATTCTTCTATGTACTTTTCGCCTATTTTTGTGTTTCGTTAAGTCGTGATGCCACCCTTCTTTAATTTAAATTTCATTTATAACAAATCGTTATTGGTAAGTTAGTGAATCGCATATTCGATAGTGCAGGCGACAGAATCGTTATGGAAAATCTCGAAAAATCGCACCGACTCGCATCGTTATAAGTTAGTGAATTACACTACAGGTATTGTCAAAATATGTGTATGCGTCGTATCTGTCGTTGGGTACCTGCATTAAGGTTGTTTTCGTGTACGCAAAGGCGAAAGCTTTTAGTATAGTTTGTTAACTTGTGTAGTAGCAAAAAGTCAGACAGCGGTAGTCTTTTATAATTCGTTAACTTGTGCGGTAGGTTGAGGTAGGTAAAAATCAGTAATCTTAGTGTTGTGGTTTATTTTGCATATTTGTTGGACTATTTGGTTTATTGTTACCTGTTGTGCTTGCGTGTTTATCATGCAAGTGTAAAAGGTGGGAAATATAAGATATTATCTTCATATTCCATATAAATTAAAAGTGTTGTACATACTTGCAACATTAAAACGATAAACACACCTTATTGCAGATACAATTGATGAAGAGACGTTTTGTAATTCTCTGCAAACTTGAAGTCAGACCTAAGGACTTCGAGGGAAATGCACACTTGATAGCTATGATAACAAAGCTTATTAACCTTAGATTTTTCAACAGCTTTGAAAGCTTTCTTAATACGACCTATCTAGAAACCAGCCGTCTATCGTCCAATAACTATATTGCCTGCAATAGAAATAATAATTCATCGAAAAGTATCAAGCAATCGTCTACCCGACAGTATGGCATCTAAAAAGGCAAGAAATGAAACCAGGAAACAGCTTCCATAAACACTTACTTGGGTAAAAATTGTCACAATGTGGCACTCTTTATAGATTTTAGAAAAGCTCTCAAGACTCTTCCACACTTGAAGTTGTTAGAAGCTCTGAAAAATGCCGGAATCAGAAGGAGTATTCACATATGGTTTATCTGGAAGGTTAATCTTAAAATAAGCCAATATAGAGTTACAAAAAAAAAATTTATAATTGGCGCTATGTATACCTCCGGGGAGATTAAAGCCGAGTTTCTGTACCAATTTGTGGTGTGCTGCTTCTAATTTTTCCTACAAATTGACGGGACCTACAGTTTTTTGCCGATTCCGAACGGCATCTGAAGATGAATTTTTGGTAAGAAGTCTCGGAGAGTTTGCCAAACAACTGCCGAGGGGCGACCCCGTTTTGAAAAAACTTTTCCAAACCACTATTGATGTTACCTGCACCAGGGCTGCAACCTTGGATCTTAGGTATGGTAGGTCGGCAACACTACCGCCACACCACGCCGGGTGCCGTTAGTATAGAAGGAAAATACAGTAATACAGCTTCCCATATCATTAAAAGTTAAGTCCACTTTTGTATATAATTTATGCGAACAGTATCACTGCTCGTGTGTCACAAATGTTGAGACTATGTAAACTAGTAAATATCTTGAAATTGTCCTTTACAAAAAAATTTAAATTTAACGAGGACATCTCCACTTGGAAAAAAAAGCTACAAAAAGTGTCCTATTTTCTAAAACACCTAAGCCATTGTTACAACAACGAAGTCTTCCAACAACTTTATGTTCGTTTTTCCGAGTCGTAAGTGAGGTATGGTATCACAGTAAGGGGCAAGGCGGCAAGTTGTAGAAAACTTCTAATGAGTCAAAACTACAACTTAAAAATCTTAGTTAAAAAGAAAAATATCTACATTGCATATATTTCCTTAAGCAAAGATTTAAAACCCATTGACGTTCAGTCTATCCTTAGGATAATGATTTTTAACGAATTTTACGACAAAATTCAGTTTAAAATTATTATTTCTCACAGACACGTCACATGAAATGCTCACAAAATAGACAAAAATACCAACACCGAATACATCATTGTCATATTACACAACCCAGCGGCGAAGTGAGTTTGCAGTCCATCAACATATACATTACGAAAACCTTAGAAGTGCCTTATTACATTGTATGCTGACATGTTATAAAATAATTTCTATGAATTTTGCTTCGTAACGTGTTTAAACTTCGTGAAAGTTCGTCTTTGCTCTATTGCTGTACATACACACAAATTCAGGGGCGGACAGAGGTCTCTAGTTGAGGGGGCCGAAAGCTCAAACCCCAAATTGCCATGAAAGTCAGTAATATAAATAAATGATTAATTTCAGAACACCATTTTGACATAATTACGAATAAACGTAACGAATTTATCTTTAAGCACTCAAGTTAGCTCAACTAATTGAAAGGATTCGAACAAAAAGCAATCAAGAAATGCTTTTATACAGCACAAAGGTAGACCTAGTTCTTTCTGATAAGCGAGTTTAACCTGTGTTTTTTAACTAAGTGGAGTTATCTTGAATCTATGTTCATTGGAGCAATGAAAAAAAGGAAAAAAGAGATGAACAATAATGTTTATTGAAATTAATTACATTTTAATCGATCCGTCGACAGATTTAATATGTAGCTTTGTTACAAAGATGTTTTTGAAACGGTATACATTATTATTTTCCATAAATTAGCGTCAAGCTGTTATGATACAATTCTATATTATAAAATCAATTTTTCGCCTTTTTGCGTATCTTTCTATAATGTTTTCAACGTCGATTTTAATATCATAATGTACGTATATAAGTGCTAACCCCTCTCTTCCCCACTGCGTACTATGTTTAAAAATTAAAAACATCAGATCAGGATGAAATAAAAAGAATCAAGTCTTTGACGCTTCTTCTCATTTTCCATGGCCGTGGGCCCGTGGCAACAGCAGTAAAAGTGCGTAGCTGTCACACAAATGCTTTAAACAGATAACAAGCGCGTATTTCTTTCTTTCCTTTCGGGACGTTATAAAATAATAAATCGAAACCTTCGAAGATTGTGTAGATTCGTGCACAAATCGTTTCTAAGATAAAACTACCTTATGTTTGTAATAAATATGTATGAGTATATGAAATATTATGAAAATAGTGATAGTCGTAATAATAGTAATAATAATAAGAGTAGTAATAATAGAAGAAATGTGATATCATATGCAACTGAAGTATATACTATATATTTGACGGGTATACACTTTTTCAAACATATACCTGAGTTAATGAATGAACTCGAACATTTATCAGACACTAATTTTCATATCTCAGAATTTGTTGATCTTATTGTAAATCAAATATCGGAATCATCGATAAAGACATAAAAAGGAACTTAATTTCAATAAGGTATAGGAAAATAGTTCGCATCAATATGCCACTTCACATTCAGATAATTCCAGAGATTAATGACGAAGTACCTTCTGTCATCATGCAAAGAGTCAGCGCATTCGCGCCTTGGCAACCAAGCCACTGTTGGCAGCAATAATTTCGAAATAGTAAAGGACTTCGTTTACCTGGGAACCAGCATTAACACCAACAATAATGTTAGCTTAGAAATCCGACGAAGAATCTCTTGCAAACAAATGCTACTTCGGACTGAGTAGGCAATTGAAAAGTAAAGTCCTCTCTCGACGAACGAAAATAACACTCTACAAGTCACTCATCGCACCCGTCCTGCTATATGGTGCAGAAGCGTGGACACTAACGACATCTGATGAGGCGGCTTTGGGAGTATTCGAGAGAAAGGTTCTTCGAAAGATTTGTGGGCCTCTACGCGTTGGCGACGGCGAGTACCGAAGAAGATTTAATAATGAGCTGTATGAACTTTACGCAGACGCCGACATAGTTCAGCGAATTAAAACACAGCGGCTTCGCTGGCTAGGCCACGTAGTGCGAATGAGCGAAGATGCTCCAGCCCAGAAGGTATTCTTATCGGCACCCGCCGGTGGAAGCAGAGGAAGAGGGAGACCACCACTCCGATGGAAGGACCAAGTGGAGACCGATTTGCGATCCCGCGGTGTTTCCAATTGGCGCCAGTTGGCGCAACGAAGAAACGACTGGCGAGCAATGTTGGACGGTCAAAATCGCCCAGGCGGTTCGATGACCATTTAAAGAAGAAGAAATGACTCAGTTTCAGTGATTTCCTGCAGTACGTCGGGACTTAAGTTTGTCTAATATAAATAATGTAGGGTATAGCGGAGCTATTTGGCCAACTTTTTTCCGATCCTATTATTTACCCTTCAAAGTTTAGTTCAAACAAGAAAATTTCGCACTGCAAAAATATTATTCATCGGGAAATTCAGTCAGATATGACATGCAGTTAACAGAAATCGCCAAATCTATTTGGCCACCTGGCTGAATTTTCTTCGAATTATACTTTAAAGATGAGCAAATGCTATGTGGAATTTGTGTCAACATTACTGATGCAAAGATTGCACACAGCGCATTGCGTCTAATTTGAAAAATGTTCAGGCAATGTATTTTCCACTTCTACAATGTTAGGATAAATGACTTATTTGCAAAACAAAAACACTGTCAAAATCAAAAATAGGTCTCTGAACGCGCTCTTTCTAAGACTTAGTTCGTTAAATTCTAGATTTTCGACAGAGTTTAGAAGTTTGCGCTTTTTTTCTTGCTCTTATCTTACAATTTGATGCTTTGCTAAATAGCCCCGATAGATGGGCCCTCGAAAAAAAAACACTATAACATAAACCACTATAGGATTCTGTAGTATTCTGTAGTAATCTATGTGGTTGGCGCGAAATGGCTATAGATTACTATAGCAAGGTGGTGGCCGAAGAGCCCTACATGCTATTTCAAATACAATTTATTGACTAAAAATATGAATCATAAAAATCAATACGCGAGTAAAAATCATATACATTGCTCGAAGTACACTTGAATTGAGTTGTAAATGTTTTGAAAATATAATAAATACACTTAAATATTGTGTATTTATTATGACATATATATTATAATTCCTTACTATAACAGAATATACTTGTTATACATTTTCATTTTACGCTAGACAAGCAGACAAAAGAAGATAAGAAATATTTCATTCGATCTCAATTTTACGGAAATCTAAAAACAAATGCATTTGAATTTAGCACAAATTAAGCACGTCCAATATTTCTTCAGGTCTGAGGGGGCCAATCCC
This sequence comes from Merzomyia westermanni, assembly GCA_949987695.1. Lineage (NCBI taxonomy): Eukaryota > Metazoa > Arthropoda > Insecta > Diptera > Tephritidae > Merzomyia > Merzomyia westermanni. Next base: position 99,001,217 of record OX465288.1, on the reverse strand, counting down.
CTATATTCGCTACTGCACAAATTACATATCTACATATGTTTTTTTGATGTGTAAACATCTTTGGGCTCGGTAGGGGCTGTCCAGGAAAGCTACGCGTCGATGCTTGTAAGCGTAAAATCTGCCTGCGTCTCTGTCTGTGCTTTGTTATTGATGTTTTTTCTGTGCATATCTGATTTGTAAGTGAAATTTGGCTTAGTATGCGTGTATAGAATCTTGTTTGACTGCTTTGCTGATATGTATGTGGAGCTCTGTGCTGTGGTGATTGTTATTATTCGGTAATCGTGCCTAAACTCTATGAATGCTATCAATCGGCAAAACACGAAGGCAACTGCGTTTATCATTAATATACAAAGTGTTTACAAAAACAAAATAAGTGATTAGTTATGTTAAATTTATTTTAGATCTGAATACTCTAGACGGTAGTTAATTTGTTTTGTTTGTGTAATCTTTTTGGATATACTTATCGAATGATATAACTAACATAAAGTAAAATATAATAAAACAAAATAAAACAAGTAAGGAAGTCTAAGTTCGGGTGGAACCAAACATTATATACCTAGTGTCATCCCAATTTACGCAGGTCTATTTTAATACTTTCAGTTCATATTTGCGTTCAAATAGACAGACGGACAGACAGACAGACGGACGGAGAGACGGGCATGGCTAAATCGATTCCGCTCATCGTGCTGATCATTTTAGTGAACTTTTCTCTTCTTGTTCTCATACTTACATACATTTAGGGCCACTTTCATAAAGGCCGGTTAAGCCTAATCGGCGATTAATTTAACAGCTAACCGTACAAAATATGTCAATTAAACTCCGGTTAGCAGTTACCGGCTTTTATGAAAGCGGCCCTTAATGTTTATCAAAGGTATGAAAATCAAAAAAGATATATAACTTCGCTATTGCAGTGGGCTATTAACTACATGCCGCAATATTTCGCTTGTGTGTTTCCCGATTTGGCTAATTTTTGCCAGGAGTATAATACATACTACTGAGAAGCAGCTGACCAAGTTTCATTGAAATATCAAGATCGAAATATAAGCAATTGCCTTTAAAAATAGCAGAAATTTTTTAGCGGCCGAGTTTTTCTTAAGAAGCTTATTATGTGTGCAAAATCTGATCGATATAACTTGCTTAGTTGTAGAAATATCGCTTTTTAAATTTTACAAAAAAAAATTTTCAGAACTATGTTAAAAAACTGGGCGTGGACATTAACCGATTTCGCCCAATTTTACAGCAAACAGTTAACTTTATATATAGAACATTATCACCACATTTCGTTTCCACAAATCAATTTTTGGCAAATTATGGCATAATAAGTTTTGTGTAATAGTCCACTATAAAAGGGGCTGGGCCACGCCCATTTTCGGAAATTTTAAGTTTTTGGATTTCTTTGTTTACGGAAACTTTAAAACTGAAATATAAATGATGTAAAGCTATTTTACGCAAAGTTATTTCCTATTTAATATATCTAGGATCCTTTTCAAAATCTTTCATATAAAAGTGGGCGTAGACCTTAACCGATCCCGCCCATTTTTTCCAGGAACATTCCTTGCATACCTGCAAAGGTTAAGGAGCTTTTAACCCGATTTGAAATGGAGGCGACGAACAAACCACGAATGCTAACCAAATATGTAGATGATTTGTTCGCGATAACAAAAACAGAAGACACAAATGTTTTGCTGAACCTACTAAACGGGTACCACCGATCGATTAAATTTACAATTGAAGTAGAAAAGGAGGGAAAGATACCGTTTCTGGACACCCTAGTGATTAGGAGGAACAATAAATTAACATTAGACTGGTACAAAAAACCAACTGCGTCTGGTAGACTGATTAACTTCAACTCACAGCATGATAGAAGAATAATTGTGAACACGGCGAACAATTTCGTGAGACGAGTTCTCTCCATTAGTGATAGGATCTACCATACCAAAAATATTAAACTTATAAAGGATACCCTCGAAAATAACGATTTTCCAACAAAATTAATGAACAAACTTATATACAATTATTACTCGCGTCTTGGTAAAGATAATAAGAGGAAAAATCAAAATGCCAAATTATACAAATCGGTCACATATGTCCCTGGGCTTTCGGAAAGGATAAAACATTCAAAAATGTACGATAAAGAAAATATTCAGCTAGCATTTACCTACAGTAATTCCCTTAAAAAGGTGTTCAGCAAAACAAAAGACCCAATACCAAAACAGGAAAAATCGGATGTTGTTTACAGGATTCCTTGCAACGGCGACGGGTCCCACGTATGCGAGAAAGTATATGTGGGTACTACAAAATCAAAACTGAAGACAAGGATATCCGCTCATAAATCTAATATAAAATTAAGGAACAATTTTTCGGACAACAAAACGGCCCTATCATCTCATTGTAAGGATACTGGACATTACCCGGATTTCGATAATGTCAAAATTCTGGAAGAGGAGAAAAATTATTATAAGCGGTTTACTTTGGAAATGCTTCACATAGTGGACACCCCCAATGTTAAAAGGATGAATTTCAAGGCTGACACGGACCATTGTGCGTACGCCTACCGCAACCTGATTTTAAAGCACAACCAACACTCGTGATAAAATATAACAAAAATAAAATTAAAAATTTGCTCCGTTCTCTGCACATGTACACTCGTGCAGTTCTCTGCACCTTGGTACAATAACTATACACCTGATTACTTGTATGCATACCTACTTTATTGTTTTTGCCGCTTACTATATTATTGTTGTAAATGTTTCTCAATTTTTGTTTACAATTACGGGATTTTATTAGTTTATATATATATGTACATTCTCTGTTTAGATTTTTCGTTGGTTCTGATAACCACTTTTCTTCACAATTTTTAGTCTTTGCATCACAGCGGAAGATGTAAGTCACGCTTATGCATTATGTTTATTTATGTTATTTTTATGTGAAATACAATGTGTTTGTTTTTATTGTTTTTAATTTCAGTCCTGATGATGATATCAGAGTGATATCGAAATATCGAAAATAAATATTAACAACAAATCCAGTTGTTTTATTTAAAATAGGCCTAGAGCTCATAAATAATAATATACATATTTAATTAAATTAAAATTAAATTAAATTAATTAAAAGGCGGCCGCCGTGGTGTGAAGGTAGTGTTGCCGGCCTACCACACCGAAGGTCCATGGTTCGGGCCCTGGTACAGGTAACATCAAAAGTGATTTGAAAAAAGTTTTTCAAAACGGGGTCGCCCCTCGGCAGTGGTTTGGCAAACTATCCGAGTGTATTTCTGCCATGACAGGCTTCTCAGCAAAAAATTCGTCTCCTTTGTAGATGCCGTTCGGAGTCGGCAAAAAACTGTAGGTCCTACCAATTTGTAGGGAACATTCAAATCGGCACACCACAAATTGGAAGAGAAGCTTGGCGCAAAAATCTCTTAGGAGGTTTATGATGATATACCTATTGTATATCGCGCCATAGAGAGAATTATGATAACAGGTAAGAAATTAAATGAAGGGAAAGGAAAGAAACGAATAGTAAAGGAAAGGCAAGGAAAGGGAAAAAAGGAAAGGCAAGGAAATTAAAGGAAAGGAAAGTAAAGAAAGGAAAAGAAAGGAGATAAAATCAGATAAAAGGAATGAAAAGAAAGGAAAAGAAGGAAGAAAAGGAAACAATAAAATATAGTACAATAAAATAAATTGAAAATAGGGACTGTTGAAAGAAAATAAAAGCGAATTAATTAAAAAATATATTCAAGTAAAGGAACGGCATAGAAGAGAAGGGAAAGAAGGCCAAGAGGAGAGGGCAAAGTGGTGAAAAACTTTTTTTGTCTAAATAAGGAAAGGAAAGTAAAGAAAAGAAAAGAAAGGAGATAAAATCAGATAAAAGGAATGAAAAGAAAGGAAAAGAAGGAAGAAAAGGAAACAATAAAATATAGTACAATAAAATAAATTGAAAATAGGGACTGTTGAAAGAAAATAAAAGCGAATTAATTAAAAAATATATTCAAGTAAAGAAACGGCATAGAAGAGAAGGGAAGGAAGGCCAAGAGGGGAGGCCAAAGTGGTGAAAAACTTTTTTTGCCTAAAATAAGGGAAATAAATATGTTTATTTATAAAATAACTGAATAAAAAGTATACATTTTAAGAATGGTATAGATGAAAATGCAAACTATACTTTTGTTAACCTTCCCTTTGAAATATACAGTGAATGTGTTACAAGAGCACTTTCCATTTTAAAATTGCATATCGTTCTGTTGGCACCACACATACACTGCCCGTTAGAATTACATGAGCATCCAAACATTGTTCGGGGATTGTTTGCTTATTCCATTACTTGTAAATGTTATCAGCTTTGTCCACAAAGCGGCGATGCATATGGGAAAGTAATATTGGTTTTAACTGATTCTTGAAGGCAAACTGTCTGCAAAGTCATTTGGTAATGTGGATTTTCGCGTCACTTTCGAAATTGTCACATACAATTAAGCATAGCAACTGCATTGTGGGCGATCAAAGCATGTAGCAGTGAAGACCACTTTAGTCGCCTACCGGCAGTATGTAACGGCATAAACGGATCGAGATAGATATTGACTTTATCAAAATGCTCAGGACGAAAAGAGAAATTGATTAAGACATGTCCGCCCGTTTATCCGTCCGTCCGTCCGTCCGCCGGCTGTGAACACGATAACTTGAGTAAATTTTGAGATATCTTAATAAAATTTGGTATGCAGGTTCCTTGGCACTCATCTTCGAGCGCTATTTAAAATCGGATGATAGCCACGCCTACTTTTTATATGTAGAATATTTTCGAAAACACAAAAAAAGTGATTACTCATTACATAATACACCTATAAGGATAAAATTTGGTGTATACATTAAGATTGGGGCATAAAATACATTTTTCAAGAACTGTTTGAGAAGGGGCGTGCCACCGCCCACTTTTGATTAAGTCAAATTTAGAAATAATATTAATCATAAATCAAAACCCGTTCAAGATATCGAAACGAAATTCAGCACGCAGGCTTTCAGGTATGCGAAGAATACTCGAGGAAAAAATTGGTGAAATGGATTAAGGTCCACCCCCGCTTTTATATAAAAGATTTCGAAGAGGATCGTAAATATATAAAATAGACAATAACTTTGCGTAAAAGAGCTTTACATCATTTATATTTCACTTTTAAGGTTTCCGTAAACCAACAAATACAAAAAATAAAAATTTTCGAAAATGCGAGTGGCCCCGCCCCTTTTATAGTGGATTATTCCACAAAACTTTTTATGCCAAAACTCCGCCAAAATTGATTTGTCGAAACGAAATTTATTATAAAGGCAACTATTTGTTGTAAAAATGGGCGAAATCGGTTAATGTCCACGCCAGTTTTTTTTTGTAGAATTTTAAAAGCGATATTTCTACAAGCAACCAAGTTATATCAATCAGATTTTGCACATATAATAAGCTTTTTAAGAAAAATTCGGCCGCAAAAAAATTTTGTCGATTTTGAAGAAGTAGGCGTGGCGCCGCACACTTTTCAGCATAAAATTTCTGCTATTTTCAAAGGCAATCGCTTATAATTCGATTTTGATATTTCAAGGAAACTTGGTCAGCTGCTTCTCAGTAGTATGTATTATACTGCTGCCAAAAATTAGCCAAATCGGGAAACACACAAGCAAAATATTCGGGCACGTAGTTAATAGCCCACTGCAATAGCGAAGTTATATATCTTTTTTGATTTTCATACCTTTCATAAACATTAAATGTATGGAAGTATGAGAAAAAGAAGAGAAAAGTTCACTAAAATGATCAGCACGATGAGCGGAGTCGATTTAGCCATGCCCGTCTCTCCGTCCGTCTGTCTGTCTGTCCGTCTCTCTATTTGAACGCAAACTAGTCTCTCAGATTTACAAAAGAATGCTGAAATTCGTAGTTTGCTTTGACCGTTTTATAATATACTAGCGAACCCGATAGACGTTGATTTGACGTTTTGAGTTATAGAACACATCTATACTCGTATATAAAATTTCATTCACTTGAACCAAATAAACTCCTAACTACACCGAACTGCAGCTTTATATGTCCTGGGGGATTTTCCAAAAGCTATATACAGACTGTGTCGTGCCCAGCGAACTCCTGAACTTATCGTGAAAGTTCAAGAGAAAAACAAAACACAAAATATGTGGGCGTGGCACCGTCCACTTTTGAAAAATGATGTAGATATTGACTAAGTGACACATATATCCAAATTTCATTAATTTAGACCAAAAAACTTCGGAATTATGACGAATTGAAACTTTATATAGCCTGGGGGCGTGGCTCCGCCTACTTTTCCAATACTATATATTGTCTATGCTGTACCCAGTGAACCCAAGTATATATTGTGAAAATTTCATAAAGATCGGCTGAGTTCTTTGGCGCCTATAAAAGACACCCTTTTTTATATTTATTTTTGTTACACACACAAGGTATATTACTTCATTCGGCATAAACGAATCGAGATATATATTTATTAATGTATTTCAAAACCTTCAGGATGAAAAGTAAAATATCCGTGCAAGTAGTTAATACCCCACTGCAAAAGCGAAGTTGTATATCTTTTTTATACCCAGTAGTGCTTCGCACACAAGGTATATTAACTTTATTCGCGTAACGGCAGTACGTAACGGCATTAACGGATCGAGATAGATATTGACTTATATATATCAAAATGTTCAGGACGAAAAGAGAAATTGATTAAGCCATGTCCGTCCGTCTGTGAACACGATAATTTGAGTAAATTTTGAGATTTCCTAATGAAAGTTGGTATGCGGGTTCCTTGGAACTCATCTCCGAGCGCTATTTAAAATGGGCGAAATCGGATAGCCACGCCCAATTTTTATATATATAATATTTTCGAAAACACAAAAAAAGGGATTGCTCAGTACATAATACACCTATAAGGATAAAATTTGGTGAATACATTGAGATTGAGGCATAAAATAAATTTTTCAAGAAATATTCGTAAGTTCAAGACCAGTTGATAATAATTCTTAGTTAATTATTATTATTTTTGATTAGAGGAAAAATTGAAAGCAACAAACATATACAGGCTATAGTTATAGTACTATTTTGAAAACAGCCACGATTTCTCGCCAGACTAATTCGTTTAGTTTTGCTATTTCAGAGGATCTTGTGGAGAATCGAACCCACTCACTCTGATTGCCAGCGCAGCTGCCTAACCCATAGGCTATGCTGCGTGTAGTTTTGCAAGCTGCTTAATTCAAGTTTTCCTCTAAATGTTGTTTGTTATCTTGCCAACGGTATACACAATATTTTAGACATTCTGTCTATATATAAATCATGCATGCTGGACTTTGTTTTTGTACATTCTCCTTTTCTATTTTTAGAAGATAGTTATTGTACATAACCGCGTGCTTCGGTATAAATTTATTTTGTTGTTGGTTTTACGGTCTGTTCATTTTACATATTTTTGTAAGTATAACGAGCTCCAGACCAGTTGATAATAATTCTTAGTTAATTATTATTATTTTTGAATAGAGGAAAAATTGAAAGCAACAAACATATACAGGCTATAGTTATAGTACTATTTTGAATACAGCCACGATTTCTCGTCAGACTAATTCGTATAGTTTTGCTATTTCAGAGGATCTTGTGGAGAATCGAACCCACTCACTCTGATTGCCAGCGCAGCTGCCTAACCCATAGGCTATGCTGCGTGTAGTTTTGAAGCTACTTAATTCAAGTTTTCCTCTAATTGTTGTTTGTTATCTTGCCAACGGTATACACAATATTTTAGACATTCTGTCTATATGTAAATCATGCATGCTGGAATTTGTTTTTGTACATTCTTCTTTTCTATTTTTAGAAGATAGTTATTGTACATAACCGCGTGCTTCGGTATAAATTTATTTTGTTGTTGGTTTTACGGTCTGTTCATTTTACATATTTTTGTAAGTATAACGAGCTCAAGACCAGTTGATAATAATTCTTAGTTAATTATTATTATTTTTGAATAGAGGAAAAATTGAAAGCAACAAACATATACAGGCTATAGTTATAGTACTATTTTGAAAACAGCCACGATTTCTCGTCAGACTAATTCGTATAGTTTTGCTATTTCAGAGGATCTTGTGGAGAATCGAACCCACTCACTCTGATTGCCAGCGCAGCTGCCTAACCCATAGGCTATGCTGCGTGTAGTTTTTCAAGCTGCTTAATTCAAGTTTTCCTCTAAATGTTGTTTGTTATCTTGCCAACGGTATACACAATATTTTAGACATTCTGTCTATATGTAAATCATGCATGCTGGACTTTGTTTTTGTACATTCTTCTTTTCTATTTTTAGAAGATAGTTATTGTACATAACCGCGTGCTTCGGTATAAATTTATTTTGTTGTTGGTTTTACGGTCTGTTCATTTTACATATTTTTGTAAGTATAACGAGCTCCAGACCAGTTGATAATAATTCTTAGTTAATTATTATTATTTTTGAATAGAGGAAAAATTGAAAGCAACAAACATATACAGGCTATAGTTATAGTACTATTTTGAATACAGCCACGATTTCTCGTCAGACTAATTCGTATAGTTTTGCTATTTCAGAGGATCTTGTGGAGAATCGAACCCACTCACTCTGATTGCCAGCGCAGCTGCCTAACCCATAGGCTATGCTGCGTGTAGTTTTGAAGCTACTTAATTCAAGTTTTCCTCTAATTGTTGTTTGTTATCTTGCCAACGGTATACACAATATTTTAGACATTCTGTCTATATGTAAATCATGCATGCTGGAATTTGTTTTTGTACATTCTTCTTTTCTATTTTTAGAAGATAGTTATTGTACATAACCGCGTGCTTCGGTATAAATTTATTTTGTTGTTGGTTTTACGGTCTGTTCATTTTACATATTTTTGTAAGTATAACGAGCTCAAGACCAGTTGATAATAATTCTTAGTTAATTATTATTATTTTTGAATAGAGGAAAAATTGAAAGCAACAAACATATACAGGCTATAGTTATAGTACTATTTTGAAAACAGCCACGATTTCTCGTCAGACTAATTCGTATAGTTTTGCTATTTCAGAGGATCTTGTGGAGAATCGAACCCACTCACTCTGATTGCCAGCGCAGCTGCCTAACCCATAGGCTATGCTGCGTGTAGTTTTTCAAGCTGCTTAATTCAAGTTTTCCTCTAAATGTTGTTTGTTATCTTGCCAACGGTATACACAATATTTTAGACATTCTGTCTATATGTAAATCATGCATGCTGGAATTTGTTTTTGTACATTCTTCTTTTCTATTTTTAGAAGATAGTTATTGTACATAACCGCGTGCTTCGGTATAAATTTATTTTGTTGTTGGTTTTACGGTCTGTTCATTTTACATATTTTTGTAAGTATAACGAGCTCAAGACCAGTTGATAATAATTCTTAGTTAATTATTATTATTTTTGAATAGAGGAAAAATTGAAAGCAACAAACACATACAGGCTATAGTTATAGTACTATTTCGAAAACAGCCACGATTTCTCGTCAGACTAATTCGTATAGTTTTGCTATTTCAAAGGATCTTGTGGAGAATCGAACTCACTCACTCTGATTGCCAGCGCAGCTGCCTAACCCATAGGCTACGCTGCGTGTAGTTTTGCAAGCTGCTTAATTCAAGTTTTCCTCTAATTGTTGTTTGCTATCTTGCCAACGGTATACACAATATTTTAGACATTCTGTCTATATGTAAATCATGCATGCTGGACTTTGTTTTTGTACATTCTTATTTTCTATTTTTAGAAGATAGTTATTGTACATAACCGCGTGCTTCGGTATAAATTTATTTTGTTGTTGGTTTTACGGTCTGTTCATTTTACATATTTTTGTAAGTATAACGAGCTCAAGACCAGTTGATAATAATTCTTAGTTAATTATTATTATTTTTGATTAGAGGAAAAATTGAAAGCAACAAACATATACAGGCTATAGTTATAGTACTATTTTGAAAACAGCCACGATTTCTCGTCAGACTAATTCGTATAGTTTTGCTATTTCAGAGGATCTTGTGGAGAATCGAACCCACTCACTCTGATTGCCAGCGCAGCTGCCTAACCCATAGGCTATGCTGCGTGTAGTTTTTCAAGCTGCTTAATTCAAGTTTTCCTCTAAATGTTGTTTGTTATCTTGCCAACGGTATACACAATATTTTAGACATTCTGTCTATATGTAAATCATGCATGCTGGACTTTGTTTTTGTACATTCTTCTTTTCTATTTTTAGAAGATAGTTATTGTACATAACCGATAACAAAGAACAATTAGAGGAAAACTTGAATTAAGCAGCTTGCAAAACTACACGCAGCGTAGCCTATGGGTTAGGCAGCTGCGCTGGCAATCAGAGTGAGTGAGTTCGATTCTCCACAAGATCCTTTGAAATAGCAAAACTATACGAATTAGTCTGACGAGAAATCGTGGCTGTTTTCGAAATAGTACTATAACTATAGCCTGTATGTGTTTGTTGCTTTCAATTTTTCCTCTATTCAAAAATAATAATAATTAACTAAGAATTATTATCAACTGGTCTTGAGCTCGTTATACTTACAAAAATATGTAAAATGAACAGACCGTAAAACCAACAACAAAATAAATTTATACCGAAGCACGCGGTTATGTACAATAACTATCTTCTAAAAATAGAAAAGAAGAATGTACAAAAACAAAGTCCAGCATGCATGATTTACATATAGACAGAATGTCTAAAATATTGTGTATACCGTTGGCAAGATAACAAACAACAATTAGAGGAAAACTTGAATTAAGCAGCTTGCAAAACTACACGCAGCATAGCCTATGGGTTAGGCAGCTGCGCTGGCAATCAGAGTGAGTGGGTTCGATTCTCCACAAGATCCTCTGAAATAGCAAAACTATACGAATTAGTCTGACGAGAAATCGTGGCTGTTTTCAAAATAGTACTATAACTATAGCCTGTATATGTTTGTTGCTTTCAATTTTTCCTCTAATCAAAAATAATAATAATTAACTAAGAATTATTATCAACTGGTCTTGAGCTCGTTATACTTACAAAAATATGTAAAATGAACAGACCGTAAAACCAACAACAAAATAAATTTATACCGAAGCACGCGGTTATGTACAATAACTATCTTCTAAAAATAGAAAAGAAGAATGTACAAAAACAAAGTCCAGCATGCATGATTTACACATAGACAGAATGTCTAAAATATTGTGTATACCGTTGGCAAGATAACAAACAACAATTACAGGGAAACTTGAATTAAGCAGCTTGCAAAACTACACGCAGCATAGCCTATGGGTTAGGCAGCTGCGCTGGCAATCAGAGTGAGTGGGTTCGATTCTCCACAAGATCCTCTGAAATAGCAAAACTAAACGAAATAGTCTGACGAGAAATCGTGGCTGTTTTCTAAATAGTACTATAACTATAGCCTGTATATTGTTGAAATCTAAATACAACTCTGCAAACCTAAACTCATAACTGCATAATAGTTGTATATAACTCTTATATACTTACAAATGTAATATACTTAAGATCATACCACTTTTCAAACGGCACTCTGAATAAATATTTTCAAGCGAACGGTCACGTTTTATTTCTCTGCGCGAAAAACTGTTACAAAGGTTATGGGCCCAGATATTGTTCTGGTTATTTGATAATTCGGTTTAAATTAAAAGTAACGTAAAAGTAAAAGTAGTTAGTAATTGATTCTTATTTATTTAACGTGAAATCGCAATGTCTAATTCGATCGCGAATGTAGAAAAGTTGAATGGCGAAAATTATGCCACATGGTGCATCCAGGTTAAAAGTCTACTCATCACATTGGATTTATGGAGTACAGTCGGCGATGTCTGTCCAGAAGCTGAAGCTGAAAAAGCGGTTTGGCTTAGCTGACAGAAAGGCCCTAGCTACGATTACTTTGACAGTAAAACCAAGTGAGCTTGTGCACATAAAGAATTCCGCAACAGCAAAAAGTGCGTGGTATACGTTGTACTCTTTGTACAAGGCTGATACAGCTTGCAGAAAAGTCAACCTTTTCAAAAAGCTGGTGCGTTTTAAATTTGCAAGTGGCGAAAATTTTCGGTTCGTCTAAATGAATTTAGTTCAACTATAGACGAATTAAAAGAAATTGGCATGACAGTGAACAGTGATTTTTTGTCTGTTTTACCGCTGTGTTCATTACCGGACGAAATGGAAAATTTCGTAGTAGCGATTGAGAGTAGGGGCACATTGCCAAGTTTCGAGCAACTTATATCAAAAATTTTAGAGGAAGAACGAAGGCAAGGCATACGGCAACAAAGCGGAGAAAACGTTTTTTCTGTAAGTGACAAGCAGCGAAAGTTCAGAGTCGGCAGCAGCAATTGCGTGGGCGCCGGCGTTAGCGGCACCGGCAGCGTCATCGGTAACTCCAGAGGAGCTTTAAATGATAGCGACAGCAGCAACATGATGCGAAAAGGGGTAAATGTGCGGAGTAATAAGAATTGCAATAGATCAAAAACCATTAAATGCTATCTATGTGGGAGGAGAGGCCATATACGCTCTCAGTGCACACAAGCAAGCAACAACGATGCATCAGGTGACAAAGCGTGGTCATTATTCGACGGAGAAGCGGAGTTAAGCAATAAATGGATTATTGATAGCGGCGCGACTTCTCACATGTGTAGAAATGCTAATAACTTCAGCTCTCTTACTCGCCAAAAGCATAAGATTGTATTAGCGTCAGGTGGATGTATTTATGCACATGGAAAGGGCACAGTAATATTGAGAACAAAGTACTCTACAATTAATTTGTGCGACGTATGGTACGTTCCAGGTCTTCACTCAATCTTCTTTTCCATAGGAAAAGCTATTGAGAGTGGGAATATATTTACATTTTCTGGAAAAAATGCGTTAATGACAAACAACAATAATGAGACAGTTTTGACAGCTTCGTTGACGAATGGTATTTACTTGGCAAATTTAATTGTATGTAAAGAAGTCGAAATCATAAATGGTGTAATTAGTGATGATGCTAGCGCTTGGCATAGACGGTTCGGTGATTTAAATGCACGGGATTTACAAAAGTTATCGAGTAAGAAAATGGTAAACGGATTAAGTGTGCAAATACCGAAGTCTTTTGATTGTTTCACATGTGCGGTGTGTAAAATACATAATAAGGCATATCCGCAATATGGCAGCGTTTTAAGTAAAGACATTTTAGAGTGTGTTCAAAAAGTATCGCGAATTTAGTGTTTTTTCAAAAATTATTTATTTATTCATGAATATCTATTTTGTCCCCTTCAAAGTAATCCCCATGAGATATTATACACTTGTGCCAACGGTTTTTCCAATCTTCGAAGCACTTCAAAAAATCACTTTTCTGTATCTTGTACAGCTCCTCCTTCGATGCGTCGTCCTTTCATGGGCCTCTTCAGTTTAGGGAACAAGAAAAAGTCACAGGGGGCCAGATCTGGGGAATACGGTGGCTGCGGCATCATTAGTATGTTGTTTTTGGCCAAAAAGTCGCGCACAAGCAACGATGCGTGAGCAGGGGCGTTATCGTGGTGCAAAAGCCAATTTTTGTTCTTCTTTGCACATCTTCTCGGCCTTCTGAGAACATTTTGTACCACCGATAAACGTTGCTTCGGTCCAAGGTAGCTTCTCCGTATGCCACAGTCAACATTCGGAATGCATCCGCGCACTTAATTTCGTTTTTCACACAAAATTTGATACAGGTTCTTTGATCCATTTTTTTGAATAGGTAAAAATCGAAGACGATCCAAAACACGTGCAAGCAAAGCAGCTGTCAACAATTAACTGAACATTCAAAATGGCCGATCTTGTCGGCATAAGTGAGAGACATGAGTACCAACATAACGCCACAAAAAACTCGAAATTCGAATATACGTAACCAGCGAAAATTCAAAATTCGCGATACGTTTTGAACACACCTCGTATGTGGACCGATTGGATATAGTTCCATCGGTGGTGCGTCTTATTTTATAACATTTATAGATGATTACACACGGTATGTGACGGTGTATTTCTGAAAGAGAAAAGCATTTGAGAAATTCAAACTTTTTGCTGCGAACGCGGAGAAGCAGACAGGCCGCAAAATAAAAATGGTAAGGAGTGATAATGGAAGAGAGTTTGTTAATTCTCAGTTCCATAAATATTTTGCCGAGAGAGACATTCTTCACCAGACCACAGTAGCGTATACCCCACAGCAGAACGGTGTGGCTGAAAGGGCGAATAGGACCCTGGTAGAAATGGCACGTTGTATGATAAATGCGTCGGGTATGCCACAAGCATTATGGGCAGAAGCAATTAGTACAGCGGTTTATATTCGTAATCGGTCACCTACAAAAGTGTTGTGTGATGTTACACCACATCAAAGATGGCATGGACGAAAGCCGTCGGTATCGCACCTGCGTACATTTGGTTGCGACGCGGTAGTTTTGCAAAAGGGACCGAAATCTCGCGGAAGTAAATTTTTACCCAAAGGCAAAAAACTTAAATTTGTTGGATATCAAGATGCTACGAAAGGGTATAGATTAATTGATATGAGTACCAAGCAAATTACAATCGGTCGCGATGTTATTTTCTTTGAGGACTCGTTTGAAAAATGTAAAGATGATGACGATATCAGTGAGGAACCATTTTATATTGATTTCAGCGCACACCCTAACAATATTGAAAGCCGTACAAATACAATTCCGGCTGCAGGCAACGCGACAGTGAGTGTGCAAGATAATGCAAACGAAAACGAGGTTCAATATTCTAGTGACAATTCAAGCGAAGAAGGAGAAAAACAAATTGTTTACGGAAGAAAGAGAGGGCGACCAAGAATTATGCGGACAGGTAGTGTAGGGAGGCCAAAAATTGTGTATTGTACTGAGGCTGGCCCTGAAATGTTGAATTCTATTATCGAAAATCCTAATTCGGTGCAGAGGCTTTGAGCTCAAGCGATGCAAATCATTGGAGAACAGCAATGTGTGTAGAATATGAAACATTGTTGCGAAATGGCACTTGGGAGTTGGTGGAAAAGCCAAGCAATAGAAATGTGAATGGGTGTAAATGGGTTTTCGCTTTGAAGCGAATGGCAAATGGTTCCATAGAAAAATACAAAGCGAGACTAGTTGCATTAGGGTGCTCGCAAAAGTATAATGTGGATTATTGTGAAACTTTTGCGCCGGTAGTACGCCGCTCAACAATACGTTTGATTTTAGCATTAGCTGCAAAACATAGATTGTTGGTCAATCATGTTGACATAGTATCAGCGTACTTAAATGGTGAATTAAGCGACGATGTATACATGCGGCAGCCACCTATGTTCGAGGACACGAAAAATCCTTAAAAGGTGTGTAAATTGAAAAAGGCTTTGTATGGCCTAAAACAAGCTGGTCGTGAATGGAACCACAAGATAACCGAAATGTTATTGAAAATGAATTTTGTAAGGTGCAAGTCGGACACAAGTGTTTATATTCGTCGTGATGGTGACAAAATCAGCATTATTGGTTTATACGTGGATGACATGTTGTTGGCATGTACGAGCAAAAATGACATGATAAATATAATTTCATGTTTAAACAAATTTATTGAGACTGTCGATCGCGGGCCTATGTCTTTCTATTTGGGCATGGAAATCAAACGCGTTGGCGATAGAGGTGAAATCACTATTCATCAAAGGCGGTACACAAATCAGATTCTTCGAAAATGGGGCATGGAAAATTGCAAAACCAGCGGCGACTACATGGGCTCCTGGTACAATCTTAGAAAAGTGCGATAAACAATGTAACGATTTAATATCAAAACAGTATCAAAGTTTGATTGGTGCTCTGATGTACTTGGCGGTGATATCAAGGCCTGATATAGCTTACGTGGTATCCAAGTTGTCGCAATGTAACGCACATCCTCACAATGAACACATGAATGCTGCTAAAACACGTACTAAGATATCTGGCGAAGAATCCTGATGGTAAAATAAAATTTTCTGCTAATTTTGAAGAATTTTTATGCTTTACAGATTCAGATTGGGGTAGCGATTGTTGCGACCGGAAGTCGTATAGCGGCTTTGTTGTTTTGATCGCTGGTGGACCAGTAGCCTGGGAATCTCGAAAGCAACCTGTCGTTGCACTAAGCACAATGGAAGCCGAATATGTGGCATTATGTCAAGGGACTAAAGAACTAGTTTTCCACAGAAGTCTTCTGAATGAAATGGGGTTCAACGAGTACATAAAGAAGCCTACTCCCATTCTCTGCGATAATCAAAGTGCACTATTTATGGTGCAAAATCCTATGGTTCAGAAGAGGAGCAAGCACATCGACATACGGTACCATTACATACGTGAAAAGTTGGAAGAACAAGAAATCGTGGTGCAGTATGTTTCGACAAATGAAAATGCAGCAGATATTCTCACTAAAGCTTTGGGAAAGCAAAAGCATTTTGATATTTCTAAATTAATTAAAATACAATTGTAACATGTACATGTACATGTACATGTATTTGAATTGTTATTTTTGATAATTACGAGTTTGGTTTAAGGGAGCGATTGTTGAAATCTAAATACAACTCTGCAAACCTAAACTCATAACTGCATAATAGTTGTATATAACTGTTATATACTTACAAATGTAATAGACTTAAGATCATTCCACTTTTCAAACGGCACTCTGAATAAATATTTTCAAGCGAACGGTCACGTTTTATTTCTCTGCGCGAAAACCTGCTACATATATGTTTGTTGCTTTCAATTTTTCCTCTAATCAAAAATAATAATAATTAACTAAGAATTATTATCAACTGGTCTCGAGCTCCTTATACTTACAAAAATATGTAAAATGAACAGACCAACCACAAAATAAATTTATACCGAAGCACGCGGTTATGTACAATAACTATCTTCTAAAAATAGAAAAGAAGAATGTACAAAAACAAAGTCCAGCATGCATGATTTACATATAGACAGAATGTCTAAAATATTGTGTATACCGTTGGCAAGATAACAAACAACAATTAGAGGAAAACTTGAATTAAGCAGCTTGCAAAACTACACGCAGCATAGCCTATGGCTTAGGCAGCTGCGCTGGCAATCAGAGTGAGTGGGTTCGATTCACGAGAAATCGTGGCTGTTTTCGAAATAGTACTATAACTATAGCCTGTATATGTTTGTTGCTTTCAATTTTTCCTCTAATCAAAAATAATAATAATTAACTAAGAATTATTATCAACTGGTCTTGAGCTCGTTATACTTACAAAAATATGTAAAATGAAAAGACCGTACAACCAACAACAAAATTTTTCAAGAAATTTTTGAAAATGGGAGTTTCGCCGCCCACTTTTGATTAAGTCAAATTTAGAAATAATATTAATCATAAATCAGAAACCGTTCAAGATATCGAAACGAAATTCAGCACGCAGGTTTGCAGGTATGCAAGGAATGTTCCTGGAAAAAATGGGCGGGATCGGTTAAGGTCTACGCCCACTTTTATATGAAAGATTTTGAAAAGGATCCTAGATATATTAAATAGGAAATAACTTTGCGTAAAATAGCTTTACATCATTTATATTTCAGTTTTAAAGTTTCCGTAAACAAAGAAATCCAAAAACTTAAAATTTCCGAAAATGGGCGTGGCCCAGCCCCTTTTATAGTGGACTATTCCACAAAACTTATTATGCCATAATTTGCCAAAAATTCATTTGTGGAAACGAAATTTGGTGATAATGTTCTATATATAAAGGTAACTGTTTTATGTAAAATTGGGCGAAATCGGTTAATGTCCACGCCCAGTTTTTTACCATAGTTCTGAAAATTTTTTTTGGAAAATTTAAAAAGCGATATTTCTACAACTAAGCAAGTTATATCAATTATATTTTGCACATAATAAGCTTTTTAAGAAAAACTCGGCCGCAAAAAATTTTTTTCAATTTCGAAGAAGTAGACGTGGCGCCGCCCACTTTTCAGCATAAAATTTCTGCTATGTTCAAAGGCAATCGCTTATAATTCGATCTTGATATTTCAATGAAAATTGGTCAGCTGCTTTTCAGTAGTATGTATTATACTCCTGCCAAAAATTAGCCAAATCGGGAAACACACAAGCGAAATATTCGGGAACGTAGTTAATAGCCCACTGCAATAGCGAAGTTATATATCTTTTTTGATTTTCATACCTTTCATAAACATTAAATGTATGTAAGTATGAGAACAAGAAGAGAAAAGTTCACTAAAATGATCAGCAAGATGAGCGGAGTCGATTTAGCCATGTCCGTCTCTCCGTCCGTCTGTCTGTCTGTCCGTCTGTCTATTTGAACGCAAACTAGTCTCTCAGTTTTACAAAAGAATGCTGAAATTCGTGGTTTGCTTAGGCCGTTTTATAATATACTAGCAAACTCGATAGACATTGTTTTGACGTTTTGGTATATAGAACACATATATATATATAAAATTTCATTCACTTGAACCAAATAAACTCCTAACTATGTATACCGAACTGCAGCTTTATATGACCTGGGGGATTTTCCAAAAGCTATATACAGACTGTTTCGTACCCTTATCGTGAAAGTTCAAGAGTAAAACAAAACACAAAATATGTGGGCGTGGCACTGCCCAATTTTCGAAAATGATGTAGATATTGACTAAGTGACACATATGTATATCCAAATTTTATTAATTTAGACAAAAAAACTTCGGACTTCTGACGAATTGAAACTTTATATAGCCTGGGGGCGTGGCTCCCCCTACTTTTCCAATTCTATATATTGTCTATGCTGTACCCAGTGAACCCAAGTATATATTGTGAAAATTTCATAAAGATCGGTTGAGTTCTTTGGCGCCTATAAAAGACACCCTTTTTTTTATCTATTTTTGTTACGCCCACAAGGTATACTCGTAAACATAACGGCATAAACGAATCGAGATATATATTTATTAATGTATATCAAAACCTTCAGGATGAAAAGTAAAATATCCGTGCAAGTAGTTAATACCCCACTGCTAAAGCGAAGTTGTATATCTTTTTTGATATTCATTCCTTTCATGAACATGAAATGTTTGTACGTATACTGAAATGATCAGGAGGATGAGCTGAGTCGATGTAGCTGTCCGTCTTTCGATACGTCTGTCTGTCTGTTCGTCGGTCTATTTGAACGCAAATACGAACTGAAAGTATTAAAATAGACCTGCGTAAATTGGGATGACATTATAGATCACTCTCTCTCTATGGCGCGATATACAACAGGTATATCATCATAAACCTCCTAAGAGATTTTTGCGCCAAGCTTCTCTTCCAATTTGTGGTGTGCCGATTTGAATTTTCCCTACAAATTGGTGGGACCTACAGTTTTTTGCCGACTCCGAACGGCATCTACAAAGGAGACGAATTTTTGCTGAGAAGCCTGTCATGGCAGAAATACACTCGGAGAGTTTGCCAAACCACTGCCGAGGGGCGACCCCGTTTTGAAAAACTTTTTCAAATCACTTTTTGATGTTACCTGTACCAGGGCTCGAACCCTGTTTAATTTTTTTACTTAAAACTTTTGATAACTAACATTTCAAAATTATATTTTCTTTCTTTATTTTTATAATTTCTTTTTCAATGTTTCTTCAAAACCATCACTGAAAAAATTGAGAAGTATATTATAGATCAAACAGAAAGAAAAAAGACTTAATTTTGTGGAAAATATGTTCAAAAAGCATTAAAAAAAAATTCCAAAATTTTATAAATAAATGTTTTTAAAAGTTTTAATTGTTGCACATGTCTCTAGCAAAAATTTGGCTTTAACAGATTGAAAAAATATCAATTAGTCGACGAGTTATAGCCAAAAAACCATACAAACAATATGCTGAAAATCGGCATTTGACTGCAAAGTTCGATTAAAAAAAATTCGAACTAACATAAACAAACGCCGCGATATGGGTGTTCTAATTTAGCCTCTATTTTCACCCCTCACTCTCAGAATCGACCTAACTTTTGCTAACCTGAATTTGTTCCACAGTGTTATCAGGCAGTGGCGATTACTAGAAATAAAATAAGAGGCTTCAACACCGTTTTAAACGCACGCTGAAAAGCGGCCAATATATTTAATAGAACAGGAGCTAAGTACCTTGAGGCAAGGAAATCTGACAGTGTTGAATTTCTACGACGAAGTTGAAGGAAAGTTGCCGTTGCTTACTAATAAAATTATAATGACTTTAAAAGCCACATAGCTAAATCAATGAATGAAAAGTAACCTAATGCACGACGCATTTTTCTTTTTGGACTTGCAAAGCCCCTTTGCGATATTCTCTTTTCCACTCGTCCAACAGATTTGCCCCAGAAGTAGCAGCAAACCATGGACGATACATGTTTGCAACAAACTGTTCCAAACATCTTGAGGACAAGGACCGGAGCCACCCTTCAGTTAAGAGAATTGATGAAAACAATAACAACCAAATGGAATCACGTTTTCATAAAAACCCTTACTTCCAAAATAGACAAGAAAGGCGAAATAGTGCTAATAATAATAGAGAGCAAGGCACTGAATCAATGGACATAGATCCATCCACGTCTCCTTCTACAAAGTTCGAGCACAACAATCCCACAGGGAGTTTTTTACAACAAAACAAACCCCAAAATTTACAAAGCCCTACTCATCGGCAAATCTCTTTAAATACATTCAGCCAAGGTCAACATATTAAACGACCTCCTACGACCAGATAGGAGTACTGGCTCAAAAGGCCAGAGGATCCAACATATATCGTATACACCGGAAGATGTGAAAAAAAATAACTTCATACCAAAGTATTGTGGAACAGGAAGTCGAAGAAAGTGCCGAGCTCCCTTGGGTCAACCGAACAATAGGAGCTGAGGGCAAAGAGAAAAAAAATGTTAGTAGACATAGGCGCTTCAAAAAACCTTATTAAGCCCCTTACTGTGTTAAAAGGCATTGTGCCGTTACCGAAACCCTTTATAGTTAGAGCAGAGTAGGAGAAAAATGTAAAATTAACTTATTTGGTATATCTTCTGAACTTATAATATTACCAAATTTGTTAAAATTTTACACCATAATAGGGCTTGACCTGATAGTGCAAGTCAATGCAGTCGTGGACCTTCAAAAAGGTGAAATAGTACATGATTTCGGAACTGAAAAATTAAATCTTCTAAAAATTAACAGCATTAGTGATTTAAAACTTGGACAAGATAGCAATAAAGGGGGAATTTTTAAATATGATGAAAAAAAGATCACCGGCTTTCGTCGATATGAACGAATCTCTGCCATATTGTAGCATTACTCAGAATGCGTTTCACTTTCAATGCATTTCTATGCATATACAAATATTGACCCAAATAAATTACGTTGAACCCAACGGGAGTTCAACAACATATATACACGCCACGTATCTGCTTACATTTGTCACCCAATTACTTAACCCGACAGTATCGGTTTGTCAATGTGAACTACCAACTTATTGCTGACTTTGGATAACATGTAAACACTTGTAGCTTGTAAGTATTAGTGTAAATTAGTGTAAGAAATTTTGTATAGAAAGAAAAGAATGTCCAATAAAGGACAAAGAACGTAGAACGTAGAACAACAAGAAGGTCCAACGGGAAATATCGCACGCTATCAATTCACGGGGAGGGAATTCACCGCTTGGTAAGAAATGTTGAACCAATGTAATTCTTATGGAGTCGAATTTTCTTACCGCGTGGTGAATTCCCTACCCGTGAATTAATAGCGTGCGATGTTTGGCGTTGGACCTTTTTATTGTTTCAAAGTTCTTTGTAAAGAATCAAGTCTTGTCACACGCTTAACTTGAGCGTTTCAAACACTTCATGGCGATCTTGCCAGTTTTCTAATCAAGAGGCTGCTATTTTCAAAGTGCTGAGAACAGCACTGTAATTCTTATCAGCAGACTACTATTTTCAAGGTGCTGAGAACAGCACTGTAATTAAATTGTTTGTATTCATTCAAACTCACTTCGCTAACCATCAGCGAACATTCAATAAAATCCAATATATTACATGGCGGTCCTTACAAGCAAAATATTGTTATAACAAATGATCGAAATCGTTTAAAGTGTCATTTGAAATTGATGCTAATGGAATTTTACAAGTTAGTGCCGAAGACACTGCATGACTGGCAGCAAGACTGGCTGCAAGACTGGCGGCGATTTAAGTAAATTTAGAATAATTTGAGCACGCCTCACGGCCGCTAAACCAGGAGCAAAATTTTTATTTTGCTTAGGGGAAAATATTTAAAAAAACAAAAAAACGAGAGCTTATAAAATATAAAATGGGCAAACAGGTTAGGAAAGGAAAAGAAATAGCCGAAACTTTTAGGCTACTTAACCTGACAACAAATACGGTTGATAGATTGAAATTAAAAAAAAAATAAACATTTTACGAAATAAATAATAATACTAAAAGTTTTCGGAAAATAAGAAATCTTGTTACTAAGTAAACTGAGTAAATTGGAATGCAAATAAAGTAAAACTACAAATAAATTCAAAATTTTTTTATGAAAATGGCATGGTGGAAAATTGCGTTAAACGGTATCTTAATAGGAATAGCAGGATACGAAGTAGGTAAGAAAAATTCTGCAGAGAAAAATTATGAAAATAAACTGGTTAGATACGAACCACACCCTAACATAGAAAATAAGGAAGAACTTTCAGACAAATGGTTAACTATCTTTGCAGGCGTAATTACACTTTTAATTGTCGCAATTGCAATTTTAATAAAAAACTATATAAGGAATAAATTGAGGCAATTAAATAATGTACAACAACGCGTCTAATCAAAACCTCAATATACCAAGAAATGAATCAATGGCAGGAAATATACGACACCTTATATGAAGAAAAAGCAAAAGCCAGTAAGTCGTAGAAATGCATAAATAAAAGTACTCCTATTACAACAGAGACAATAATAAAGCATTTGAACATAATTGTAGAAGCTCTGGATAATTTAGGACAGGCGATTGAATCGGTGAATAACATACTTACCAAAGAACACCAAAGAGATGCTTACCAATTTTTCTCCGCCGTACGAGATAAACTATTATCGTCTTTAGCTAGATACAATATAGAATTAACAATACCAACCACAATGGAGGAAAAAATTCAGATAGATTTCAATTTACTTTTATCAGAACGTGCTCAGAGCCCGACTCCATCACCTTCCTTGAGCCATACTCCATCATCGGAAGAAAATAAACGTCTAAACATCCCAACCATAAACGTCACAATGGTACAAACGGTAGTTGAATTTATTAAAACTGCTTCATCAGTTCTACCAGAGTTTGATGGTAAGCCGGAAAACTTACACAGTTTCCTAGACGCCCTTCATATACTTGATCACATCAAGGAAAATCACGAAGTCTTAATGATAAAAACCAAGCTAAAAGGCACGGCAGTAACAACTATGGGAGCTACCAAGGCAGGATATTTATACCTCAACCAAGATACAACAATAACTCGAGGCATAATAATAATAATAATAATACCCAGAGAGGATCCCAACCCGAAACGGCAATAGACCTTATAACCAGACCCGTAACGTGCGCAGCTGCACCCAGACGGAAAACCAGGAAGCTCAACTTCAAGATCAGTAGATAGGAAAATATGCGTACTAAATCTACATCTAAACAGCTATACGAGGTGTGTTCAAAACGTATCGGAATTTTGAATTTTCGCTGGTTACGTATATTCGAATTTCGAATTTTTTGTGGCGTTATGTTGGTACTCATGTCTCTCACTTATGCCGGCAAGCTCGGCCATTTTGAATGTTCAGTTAATTGTTGACAGCTGCTTTGCTTGCACGTGTTTTGGATCGTCTTCGATTTTTACCTATTCAAAAAAATGGATCAAAGAACCTGTATCAAATTTTGTGTGAAAAACGAAATTAAGTGCGCGGATGCATTCCGAATGTTGACTGTGGCATACGGAGAAGCTACCTTGGACCGAAGCAACGTTTATCGGTGGTACAAAATGTTCTCAGAAGGCCGAGAAGATGTGCAAAGAAGAACAAAAATTGGCTTTTGCACCACGATAACGCCTCTGCCCACGCATCGTTGCTTGTGCGCGACTTTTTGGCCAAAAACAACACACTAATGATGCCGCAGCCACCGTATTCCCCAGATCTGGCTCCCTGTGACTCTTGTTCCCTAAACTGAAGAGGCCCATGAAAGGACGACGTTACGCTTCTCTTGACGAGATAAAGACGGCATCGAAGGAGGAGCTGAACAAGATACAAAAAAATGATTTTTTGAAGTGCTTCGAAGATTGGAAAAACCGTTGGCACAAGTGTATAATATCTCATGGGGATTACTTTGAAGGGGACAAAATAGATATTCATGAATAAATAAATAATTTTTGAAAAAACACAAAATTCGCGATACTTTTTGAACACACCTCGTATGTATATCTACGAGGACATCATTAAATAATTCGAATCAAATTTCATAATTGATACAGGAGCAGACATCTCGATTATTAAAAAGCATGAAATTGGTAATAATCACAAAATAAATACAGAGCAAATTACGGACTTAAAGGGCATTGGTCAGGGTATAACCAGCACATTAAGCACAGTTAAAGCAGATTTAAAAGGTGATGACCTTCTAATTTACCATAAATTCCACGTCGTAGAAGACGACTTTCCAATCCCTTGCCACGGAATAATAGGACTAGATTTCATAAAGAAGTACAATTGTATTTTAGACTATGGAAAAACAGAGGATAAATTAATCCCAAGACCATATGATTATCCCCAAACAATAACAATGCATCTAAGAAATTGTCTGTCTGCCAATACAATTACGATCCCTGCTAGGTCCGAAGTCATTAGACAAATTAAAGTAAACACCAATAACAAAAACATCTTCATACCGCACCAACAATTATCTGAAGGCATTGTCATAGCAAACACAATTACAAATAAGGATCAGAATTTCGTTAGAATTATCAACACAACACATAAAATCACAACTATTCAAAATTACAAGACTAATACTGAAAATCTAGACGACTACACACTAATTGAAACAACCACACACAATAAAAACTGCAACGATACAGAAAAATTAATAAGATTAACCAAAAACTTTCCAAAATTTGTCAACCCTCAGCTAACAACATTATGCTCAGAATTCATAGACATATTTGCACTAAAAACAGAACCAATCTCCTCCAATAATTTTTACAAACAAAAATTGTACATGAAGGATGACACTCCCGTTTACATAAAAAATTATAGATTGCCTCAAACGCAAAAAGGAGAAATAAGCAAACAGGTAAATAAGTTAATCGAAGATGACATAATAGAACCCTCCATATCAGAATATAATAGCCCAATCTTACTAGTCCCTAAAAAAGCACTCTCAGGGAAAACAGAAAAAAGATGGAGATTAGTGGTTGACTAAAGACAAGTAAATAAAAAATTAGCAGCAGACAAATTCCCACTTCCAAGAATGGACGATATTTTAGATCAACTTGGAAGAACAAAATATTTTTCATGCCTGGACCTTATGTCAGGTGTTCATAAAATCGAATTACACCCCGATTGCAGGGATATAACCTCATTCACAGCCGAAAATGGCACATATAGATTCAAAAGACTACCCTACGGATTAAAAGTATCACCGAATTTATTCCATTATAGCATTCCCAGGCCTCAAACCATCTCAGGCATTCCTCTACATGGATGATTTAGTCGTATTAGGTTGTTCTGAAAACCATATGCTAAAAAACTTAAGAGACGTGTTCTCCACTTGTAGAAAATACAACCTAAAATGACATCCAGATGTCTATTTTTCAGCCAAGAAGTAATATATTTAGGACATAAATGTACAAACAAGGGACTGTTACCCGACCCAAGCAAATTCGAAACGGTCCAAAATTACACAACAAAAAAAACAGCCGATGAAGTTAAGAGATTCGTAGCTTTCTGCAACTATTAATGAAGATTTGTACCGAATTTTTCAGAACATTCAAGAAAATTAACTAGGCTTTGCAAAAAGAATGTTTCCTTCGAATGGACAGAAGAATGCCAAAAAGCTTTTGTATACTTAAAGGAAGCATTAATTAGTCCAAAACTTTTGCAATACCCAGATTTCGATAAAGAATTCTGCATAACAACAGACGCTAGTGGGCACGCTGGTGGGGCAGTCCTTAGCCAAGAACATGACGGCAAACAGTTACCTATTGCTTACGCTTCTAAGTCATTCACAAAAGGTGAAATCAGCCGGTGAAATTAGCCGGAAAGGAAAATCATATTGCGGACGCTTTATCCCGCATAACAATTACAAACTTAGAAGATATGTCAGTGGAAGCAAGTAAAATATTAAAACTATTAAAAATAACAACAAGATCAGCAGCAAAACATACCAGCAGTAATGTTGAAAATAAAGAAAGGCACAAAGAGAACCCCAAAATATACGAAGCGCTAAATAAATTTGAAGTAAAAAGACATGTCGAGCTCGTTTTCAATCCTCCGAAATTATATTTCAAAAAAGGAAAGAAAATTTGTAGCAATTTGGATACAAGCAACCTAATTGTTGAGGATAATATTGACTTAGGACAACTCTTTACCAGGCTTGAAAGAGAAGCCGGCAATTTAGGACTTGTACAAATACAGTTGTCCCTAGGGGACAAATTGTTTAAAATGAGTTATACTGCAGTAGGCAAATTTATAGAAATGGGTAACAAAGTTCTCAAAAATCTAACAATCGCTCTAACCCCAGAGGTTGTACATGTGACAAATCCCGGGAAAATTAAAGAAATTCTGCACAAATATTATGCCGATCCAGAAATAAATCGCAAACCAAATGACAATAACGGAGACACCCTCGAAGGCATGTAATATGTGGAAAATGTATGATGAATAGCGTGTAAATAGAATTGATTCTTTATTGATAATTGATTTCTTTTTATAGGAAAGTTCTTACAATAATTTACATGTAAATAACGACCGCACACAAAGCCAAAATATTGTGACCCATTTAAATGCCGTTAAACCCCAGCGGGAGTTTAACATCTAATAAACAAATATTATTAACTTTTATTGGAATATGTTAATAAATACTTGTTTAGGCCCTTACTTTTCTAAAATGCTCCCACTATTTTTTTTAAAAAACTTCTAACACTAAAATTACGTATAACTTTTAAACTATGCTTTTGATTCAACTTAAATTTTCCACGTACACTCAGAAAACATATACATTTCCATTTGTGTTGTCATTTGAGACTATTTGCTCGTTATTTGCCTATTAATCCCAAAACATTGACATAGTGTCCGGACACTAGCGCTGTCCGGCAACTAGTGCAGTTTATTTATTTATTTCGGTCTACAGAATTAATTCTTACAGACTAGATATACAACAATAATTCATCGATTAAAAGTAAATCAATGGAAAATCCTATATAAAATTAATTTAAAGATACTGGCTAATGAAAGCCGCTACCAAAAAAAAATTTAATAACTTTTTTTCTATTTAATGAATCTGGTAAATTTTTTTTTTATTTTGCAGATTGACTTTTACATTTAACAAAAATGGATAACTGGGACACTGAAACAAGAATTTGGATTGTCCGCCGCTATCACGCACTGGAGTCCGTAGTTTCGGTTCAAAGAGAGTATAGGCGCACGTTTGGCGGCAATCCTCCGAGCAGATGGACCATAATAAGACTTGTAAACAATTTTGCCGAGCATGGGACAGTCAACAGAAGACCTTACCATCGAAACCCTTCAGTTCGAACGGAGGAAACAATCGCTGCTGTAGCTGCTGCCATACAAAACAATCCACGTGTTTCGACAAGAAGCTTATCTGCTCAAATGGGTGTAAGCAGACAGTCATTACAGTCAATTATGCACAAAGATTTGGACTTAGTCCCATATAAAATTCAAATGGCCAACAAACTGAACGCTGCAGACTTGCCGATTCGCTTGGAATTTTGCCAGAAGATGCTTCAAATGGTGGAAGAGGATGGAAACATGTTGAACTGTCTTTTCATGTCTGACGAGGCCCATTTCGATTTAAACGGCAACATAAACAAACAAAATTGTCGAATATGGAGTGCTTCCAACCCACAGATACTCCATGAGACGGAATTGCATCCACTTCGTGTCACAGTGTGGTGTGCAGTTTCATCACGCTGCATTGTCGGGCCCTACTTCTTCGAAGAAAACGGTCACACCGTTACGGTTACTGGAGACCGTTACTTGAGCATGTTGAGAGAGTTTTTCTTTCAACTCTGTGTGGTTTCAACAAGATGGTGCAGCTCCTCATATAGCCCAACCTGTTATGACAGAATTGCGACGAAAATTTCCCAATAAGCTGATATCCAGAAACTCCACATTCCGTTGGCCACCCAGGTCGCCTGACCTTACTGCACCTGACTTTTTCTTGTGGGGTTATTGCAAACAGGAAGTCTTCAAAGCAAAACCAACAAATTTGAATGAACTAAGGCAATCCATTCGAGAAACAATTGCGGCTATTCCTGTCTCAACTCTCCAAGCAGTAATGAACAACTTTTTGGTAAGATGCCGCACATGCATCGACGAGCAGGGGGGGCATTTAAATTCCATTATTTTTAAAACTAATTAAGCTATATTTAATAAAATTTAATGAGCTTTAACATGAATAAAAGAAAAATGAGTTCCATACACTGAAAAAAAAATTATTTGAGTTTCTTAATGTAGCAAAATTCATCAGCCACCCTGTATTTAATATGAAGCTCCTTTTTTATTAGTTCGTAATATGCACAGCTGTTATAATTATTATTTTGTTATTATTTTTGCTTTATTTAAAGTCGACAATCAAATACGGTCGGCTAACAAGACGTTATGTATCATAATAAAAAAACTTTCAATAAAATACCACAATATTTTCATAACATTTTGTAGAGTTTTTATTTATATACAAAGGTGCTACATTTGTCATGTAAAATAATTTGCAATTATTCTGTCTTAGACACGCCTCGATGTTGCAGATGGCGTGTCTTGATTATTATTGCCGTCATTTGTCATAGGCTCTATGTACTCAATCTCAGGCTCGTACATTCGATCACCAAGTCGGATGTTCCTACCAGTAAATCCAGGATCATACAAAAGAGTTCTTTGCTTGGATAAACATCGCCACGTCCCCTTGAGAACACCAAAAACCTTTCGACTGGGTTTCTGGCTTTACACAATGCCTCATTATAACGAAATTTGGGACTTCCTTGGGGTTGGTTTGGTAGGGGAGTCATCAACCACGGCTATCAAGGGTATCCAGAATCACCTGCGGATATTTTGTAAAGTATGTATTGTCACATAAGCTGTTTGCAGTCCAAACACACTTACCTATCAAAAACATGTTGTGATTTCCATTTTCATAACTTCGCTGCATGACTCTTCGTACGGCAGACGAGCTCCAAATATATGAGTCATGTCTTGCTCCTAGAAATTTTGCGTTTACATTTAAAATCTTCAGGTTTGGATCACAAATCTGTGTATAAGCCAAATATAATTAAAAACCGGGGCTTAATTATTGAGAGGGATTCACTTTACCATTTGCACATTTATAGAATGGTATCCATGGTGGTTCACATACGCCTCTTCATGACTATTCGGGCTCATTATTCACACATGAGTACAGTCAATGGCTCCACAAATGGTGAAGGTGCGGGAGAGAAAAGTTTTTTCGCAGCTTGCCGTTCTATTTGCGTCATTGGAAATTTCACTTTTTCAAAGAACATGTAATAGTTTATTGCATCCCTCACACGATGGATGCAACGACTGACAGATGTCTGTGACATAGATATGCCCCATTGTTCTTCTACGGGCCGCTGGTAACATCCAGTTGGAAAAAAGTGCAGAGCAGTTAAAACCTTAAAAAGTTACAAAGGTGTTTAGAACCAAAA
Organism: Merzomyia westermanni; assembly: GCA_949987695.1. NCBI lineage: Eukaryota > Metazoa > Arthropoda > Insecta > Diptera > Tephritidae > Merzomyia > Merzomyia westermanni. Next base: position 98,971,365 of record OX465288.1, on the reverse strand, counting down.
GTTACTTGCAATTTCAAGATTTACCTGCTTCTCCTTTGATATCGCTGTTACTCTTCTTGCCTTTAAATGTACATCAAGCTTATAAATGATACGAGGTGTGTTCAAAAAGTATCGCGAATTTTGAATTTTCGCTGGTTACGTATATTCGAATTTTTGTGGCGTTATGTTGGTACTCATGTCTCTCACTTATGCCGACAAGCTCGGCCATTTTGAATGTTCAGTTAATTGTTGACAGCTGCTTTGCTTGCACGTGTTTTGGATCGTCTTCGATTTTTACGCGAAATTCGTACCAAAATTGCTCAATTGTGACCAAAAACAGCATCGCATGAACATTGCTAATGAGATGTTAAACTCTGTCCGCGACGACCCAAATTTGCTCCAGAGGGTCATAACTGGTGACGAATCGTGGGTTTATGGTTATGACGTGGAAACCAAAGCTCAATCATCTCAATGGAAGCTGCCGCACGAACCAAGACCGAAAAAAGCGCGCCAAGTTCGGTCGAATGTGGAAGTTTTGCTGACAGTTTTCTTCGATTGCAGGGGCGTGGTGCATCATGAGTTCTTGCCACAGGGAAGAACGGTCAATAAGGAATATTACCTGCAAGTTATGCGCAATTTGCGCGAAGCAATCCTCCACAAACGCCCGGATTTGTGGAAGAACAAAAATTGGCTTTTGCACCACGATAACGCCCCTGCTCACGCATCGTTGCTTGTGCGCGACTTTTTGGCCAAAAACAACACACTAATGATGCCGCAGCCACCTTATTCCCCAGATCTGGCCCCCTGTGACTTTTTTTTGTTCCCTGGCCCATGAAAGGACGACGTTACGCTTCTCTTGACGAGAGAAAGACGGCATCGAAGGAGGAGCTAAACAAGATACAAAAAAATGATTTTTTGAAGTGCTTCGAAGATTGGAAAAACCGTTGGCACAAGTGTATAATATCTCATGGGGATTACTTTGAAGGGGACAAAATAGATATTCATGAATAAATAAATAATTTTTGAAAAAACACAAAATTCGCGATACTTTTTGAACACACCTCGTATGTATATCTACGAGGACATCATTAAATAGTTCGAATCAAATTTCATAATTGATACAGGAGCAGACATCTCGATTATTAAAAAGCATGAAATTGGTAATAATCACAAAATAAATACAGAGCAAATTACGGACTTTAAGGGCATTGGTCAGGGTATAACCAGCACATTAAGCACAGTTAAAGCAGATTTAAAAGGTGATGACCTTCTAATTTACCATAAATTCCACGTCGTAGAAGACGACTTTCCAATCCCTTGCCACGGAATAATAGGACTAGATTTCATAAAGAAGTACAATTGTATTTTAGACTATGGAAAAACAGAGGATAAATTAATCCCAAGACCATATGATTATCCCCAAACAATAACAATGCATCTAAGAAATTGTCTGTCTGCCAATACAATTACGATCCCTGCTAGGTCCGAAGTCATAAGACAAATTAAAGTAAACACCAATAACAAAAACATCTTCAAACCGCACCAACAATTATCTCAAGGCATTTTCATAGCAAACACAATTACAAACAAGTCTAAGTTCGGGTGGAACCGAACATTATATACCTAGTAGTGATCTATAATGTCATCCCAATTTACGCAGTACGTATTTGCGTTCAAATAGACCGACGAACAGACAGACAGACGTATCGAAAGACGGATGGCTATGTAGCGACGTACGCCTCTACAATTCTGTATGTGAGGTCAGCTTAATATGTAAATTGCAATGCAAATCATTAATGCCTAATCAGCTGAGTGAATTCGCCGTGCACTTGACATTGAACATCAAAGTCTCTATTCGGTTTCTAACTTTCTGTCTCTCGCTCTCTTCTTGGCGAACATTCATCAGCGACGGACACGTTTTTAATTGACAGTTACAAACTCCCCAACTAATTTGGTAAAATCACTATTTTTATATTGGCATAAATTTAGCTGTGATTTTTATACTAAAAGAAATATTATACCAACGAATCATCTTCATTTGTGCATTTTGCATTCATCGATTGGTAAGTCGCCCTTCATATCTCTTCACTGGTGACTCCGACGTGATGCTTTAAAGCATTTACGTGCGAGATTTTAGTATTGCGACTCACCATAACCTGCATTTGCAAATTCATCAAATTGTCAACCGGGATCAGCAAACACATTTCTACGTACATAATTACTTTTTGAAGGAATAGCAAAATTTGTATTCGCATTCATCGTTTCGCACTTTACGCTTGTCTCCATAAAACTTTTTTGTTCTGGATTTGCTGAAATACGCACGCAACCAATATGACTAACGAAACCAACACGGCGCCTGAGGTCAAACCTATATTTGCCCAATCCGTAATAAGGCAAATTCAATTCAATCAATTGAAGCCGTCACTTTGGTTTGCACAAATCGAAGCTCAATTTATTATTTTAAACGTCTCAAAAGAGGTGGATAAATTCTACCACGCAATTTCGGTAATTGATGGCCGCTACGCCGCTGAAGTAGAAGACATCATTTTGCAACCCCCATCGCCGAAGCCATATTCTGCGTTGAAAACAGCACTCATAACACGGTTTTCGAAATACAAGGAGGCAAAGCTGCAACAACTCCTTGATGGTGAAGCTATAGGTGGCCGAACTCCTTCTCAATTTTTGCGCCACCTCAAATCGTTAGTGACTGGTGTAGGTGAAGATGTAATTAAGGCAAAGTGGTTGTCTGCACTTACAAAAGATACTCGAGCCATGCTTGCTTTACAAGCTACCTCTCCTTTAGATGAGCTAGGTGCCAGTGCTGATAAGTTGCACGAAATTCTTCAAAACAGGCAGACAGTTGCAGTTTCTTTGAGCGCAAATGACATGAGTACCCAGATATTAGATCTAACCAAGCAAGTGGCAGCTTTGACCACCACTATTAATAACCAACGGTCCAGGCAAAGTAGCCGAAAACGATATCAGCCACGACATAGGTCACGTAGTTACTCTAAACCTCGCAAGCTAAATTCAAGCGGAATTTGCTACTACCATGCAAAGTTTGGCAAAGATGCTAAACGGTGTACCGAGGGTTGTAAGTTTTCGGGAAACGCAAAAGAGAATCACTAGTGGCGGATAGCGATTCCCAACCTGACTCTCGCCGCCTCTTTGTCAGGGATCGCACCTCTGGTACATCATATTTGGTGGACACCGGCTCCGATTTGTCTGTTTTTCCTAGAACGCAGCTGAGAACTCAGCTAACTCCGGTTAATTACCAGCTTTACGCTGCTAACGGTACCGTGATCCAAACCTACGGTACAAAAACACTTTCTTTAAACCTTGGCCTTAGGCGAGATCTAACATGGAATTTTATAGTTGCGGATGTAACAAAACCTATCAAAACCGATTTTTTGAGCCATTTTGACTTACTTATCGACCTCAAAAGAAAATACTTGCGTGATGGCCTCACAGGGTTTACTTCGCCAGCATATTTTGCCACCGCAATCGGCACTTCATCAGTTAAATCCATCGAAGGCGATACAGTTTTCCACAGATTGCTTAGTAGGTACTCTGAAATCACCAAACCAGATGGTGTTACGAAACCTAAGAAGCACGCCACACAGCACCATATTCAAACTACGAAAGGGCCTCCAGTAACTTGTAAGTCGCGCCGACTTGCTCCGGATAAGTTGAACATCGCTCGCGAAGAGTTCAATAAAATGATAAAATTAGGCATTGCTCGACCTTCGAACAGCCCCTGGTCATCACCTCTGCATCTGCAACCTAAACATTCTGGCGAGTGGCGACCTTGCGGTGATTACCGTGGCCTAAACGCTCGCACTATTCCGGATAAGTACCCAGTACGTTATTTAGAAGATTTTACGGAAACTCTTTGTGGTAAAGAAATATTTTCCACTATCGACTTAGTTCGCGCGTTTAATCAGATCCCAGTAGCACCACAGGACATTTGCAAAACCGCCATTATTACACCGTTTGGGCTTTTCGAATTTCCGTACATGACGTTCGGGCTTCGAAACGCCGCTCAAACCTTTCAAAGGTTCATCGACGAGGTGACCCGTGACCTACCATTCATTTTTTCCTATATAGATGATATTCTCGTTGCGTCAAACAACGAGGCAGAACATCTCAAGCATTTGGAGGTTTTGTTCAAACGACTTCAGGACTACAGCCTCGTAATCAACCCTTCGAAGTCCGTTTTTGGTCAGCAGGAAGTACATTTTTTAGGCCACACGGTAACCAAGCAAGGCATCAAGCCATTAACTGACAAGGTCGACGCTATTTTAAACATCGAATTACCTTCCACGATTAAATTTTTGAGAGGATTTCTCGGAACAATAAACTTCTACAGGAAGTTCATCAAGAACGCCGCTGAGATTTTGGCACCTCTTAAAAAACTATTGGAGGGACCTGACGTCAAAGGTTCGCAAAAGATTGACTGGACCGACGAACGAAAAGCTGCTTTCCAGCTAGCCAAAAGCGCTCTTGCGCAAGCCACACTTCTGGCACATCCAAACATCAATGCGCAGTGGGCAATTTTCACGGACGCGTCAGATTACGGTGTTGGGGCTGTTCTGCAACAATTTGTTAACCAAACCTGGCAACCATTGGCATTCTTCAGCAGAAAAATGCCGCCATCAATTCAAAAACTGTCAGCTTATGATCGCGAGCTGCATGCAGTGTACGAGGCAGTGAAGCATTTCCGGCACATTTTCGAAGGCCGTGATGTGATCATTTACACAGATCACAAACCTGTGCAGCACGCCTTTCAACAACGCACCGAGAGAGCTTCACCATGGCAGTTCAGACGACTGGATTTCGTGGGCCAGTTTACGTCTGATATCAGACATCTATCTGGGCGTGACAACATAGTAGCCGATAGTCTTTCGCGCGTAGAAGCTATCTCACCCACAGTATCGACGCAACAGCTTGCAGATGCACAAAATAGTGACACTGAGCTCCAGCAGCTAATCAATAACACCAGCACCGCTTTGAATTTGCAGCAACTTCATATGGACATCAACTAGCCTTCATTGTACTGCGACATATCCGCCGGTACCATTAGACCATACGTCCCTGCACTTTTGAAAAAAAGAATCTTTGATTCGCTTCATTCTCTTGCGCATCCAGGCATCAAGGCATCCCAAAAACTCATTAGTCAGCGTTACGTGTGGCCTTCGTTAAACAAAGATTGCCGAACATGGGCCAAAGCGTGCATTGATTGCCAGCGCAACAAGATACAGCGCCATGTGTCTTCGCCAATAGGAACTTTCACGTCGAGTTCGCAGCGCTTCGAACACATCCATATAGACTTGGTCTCATTGCCACCATCAAGAGGTTTCAACCAATGCCTTACCATAGTCGACCGCTTTACTAGATTTCCAGAAGCGATACCGCTGGAAAATGGCACCGCTGAGACGGTAAGCCGTGAACTAATACGACACTGGATTGCACGCTATGGAGTTCCGAAAAGAATTACATCCGATCAAGGCCGCCAGTTTGAGTCCAAACTGTTTCACACACTTTCGCAAGTTTTTGGCATAAGGCACCTAAGAACGACACCGTATCACCCTCAATCAAATGGCTTAGTTGAGCGTCTTCACAGACAACTTAAGTCATCACTTTTATGCCACAATGAAACATGGTACGACGCTTTGCCCGTGGTGCTACTCGGTCTTCGTGCTGCCTGGAAAGAAGACATCGCGACAACTCCTGCCGAACTGGTATATGGTGAGCCGATACGCCTTCCAGGTGAGTTTATCGCTCCGTCTAATTCTCAGATCACAACCAGCGAGCTTCTACGCTCATTAAAGGACTTTTTCAAAACTTTGGCGCCAACAGAAACGTTTCGTCATGGCAAACGCTCAATATTTTATTTTAAGGCACTCGATACATGTTCACACGTCTTGGTAAGAAACGATCACATCGAGATATCATTTTCTCCACCTTACGAGGGTCCATTTCGAGTCATCTCGCGCCACGACAAATATTTCATCGTGGATCAAAAAGGAAAACATAACGCGATATCAGTTGCAGTTTATGAAATTGATCCGATTTCAAGTCTTACAGCCTAAAAATGTTCGTATTGATACAGTATAAGAAAATGGAAAGTTTCAGCCTGATCAGACCTTGTTTAGAGGTGGCGACTTGAGCTGAAACCTCTGTATTAAGGCGTTTAAAAAAATGCATTTTTTCACGGCATCCACTGCAAACACAAACAAGTAAGGAAGTCTAAGTTCGGGAAAACCGAACATTAAATACCCAGTGGTAGTTTCCATGTGATTTTCGAAATATTCCGTATCGAAAGTGGGCGTGGTCGGGAAGCGATTTCGTCCAATTTCATCAGGTATACTCCTTATACTCGTAATGCTAGTATACCTTGTGCCGAATTTCATGATTCTACCGTAATCAATTTTAAAGTTACGACCAGTCGAATTGTCAAAAATTCTTCCCTTAAAAGTGGGCGGTGCCCCGCCCACTTTAAAAAACTAATTAAAAAATCATTTTAGAATGACCAGGGGGATTCACCTATAAAATTATATCATTTTAGCCATTGCAGCTACCGAGAGAAGCCTTCTTGACTCTTCAATTATTTTTACTCTACCGGTGTTTAAAACATCACGGTATTACATTTTCTTTCCATGGCTGTGTGTCCTGGCAGAGGTTTCTTGCAAGGAAGGTGAAGCCAAATGCAAATTTGCCAGTGTAAACGGGTTCGAAATGACTCATTCAAATTGGGCAAATTTGGTGCAGTGTAAATGTAGTATAAATTAAAACGGTAAACTCTTTCAAAGTAAATTTGCAACTTTGGGGACGCAGAATAAATAAACGTTTTTCTGCAGTTGAGACGAATTTGTGGACGTTAATACATCGCTTTTTTTTGTGTACTAAGCTGAAAAAAATATGGCGAATTTACGATCAACTGACGAAATTTTTTTACTTGGAAATCCGTGTTCTCAAATTCTTGGAAGCAAATTACCATCGATTAAGCAAGTGTTGTGTGTTTTTTTTTACAATCACAATAAAGGTCGTTTAACAATACATGAAAGTGCAGTGCTTGTCATAAAAGAAGTGTCAGTATTTTGGTCGAAAGCACGAATTCCTATTCGTAAAGAGTACAATTGTGTTTCGAAAGTGAAAAAATTAGTTACAAAATGGAAAGGTCTTCTCAAAAATAAAAACAAATCCAAAGAGATTTTCAGAGAACAAGAGGCCGCTTTTGTAGCGAATTTAAACGGCCTGTTTGATATCGCCCATGCAAATGCTATGACGATGATGACAATTGAAGAGGACAAGGCATTTCTTGAAATGCAACGCAAGGACGGACGCCCAGGTAATTTAGCTGGATCAGATTTAAAAAATTAGCTAAGAAGGAGCAAAGGAAGACGCAACGTGATTCGGAGAATCATGTCCGAAAACAAAGGGAGATTGAGCGCGTTGCTACCCAGGTATCATACAATGATGAAGGTAAAATTAGGTGTTACGTGTGTCATGTATTATTTTTTATGTATTAATTATTCTTTCCTCCAAAGTCCGACACACCCTCTGTGGGTACTGTTAGTGATTCTTCGATGCACATTCCGGAACCTGAAAAAAAATTACAACCAGCACAAAGAGGGCGAAAGAATTTCTTAACCCCTCGCGTATTATCTTCATTGGATAAATGGCGAGTCACAAACAATGCTGCCATGCATTTAGTATCCGCAATATTTGAAACATCGGACCATGATTTAAGAGAATTTGCATTTAATGCAAGAACATTACAGCGACTTAGAGAAGAAAATCGAGCAACTGCCGCTGAATCTGCCAAAAAAGGCTGCCTTAACTTGGTAATACATTTTTCTAAATCTGTATTAAGTAGGTCAGATTTTATAATTAATATTATAATGCAAATGAGTTAAATAAATAAGCAAAGATTATTTAAATTTCAATCCCATCCACACTTTTTATTACTTTCAGATGTCAGCAGTGGTGCACTGGGACGGTAAAATGCTCCCAGAATTGACGGGACATAACTTGGTAGAGCGCTTACCAATCATTATTACACATATGGACGGCGAACAGCTCATAGGTGTACCTAAGCTAAGTTCTTCAACTGGAATGGAAATCTCTAAAACAGTTTTTGACGCACTGAATGAATGGCAACTCTCTAATAAAATTGTAGCGGCTTGCTTTGATAACTGCTTCCAATTCGGGAAGATTAAATGGCGCTGCAGTTTTATTAGAAGGTCTGTTACAGCGCAGCTTGCTTTATCTTCCATGCAGACATCACATCGCCGAAATATTTTTGCGAGCCGCATTCGAGTCTGTCGCTGAAGCTACATCAAGTCCAAATGTCCCCCTCTTTGCAAGATTTAAAGAGTCTTGGAGCGAAATTGACCAGAGTAACTTCAAGTTTGGAGTAGCGAATGATTACATAGCGATGCATTTAAATGATGAAAGAGAAAAAATAATTAATTACTGTCATGACGAATTGACAAGGGACCATACTCGTACTGATTACGTAGAACTGTTGGAGTTAACTTTACTTTTTTTGGGAAATATTCCGGAATATCACCATTTTCGATCTCCTGGACCAATGCATCATGCACGTTGGATGTCCAAGGCTATCTATACCTTAAAAATATATTTGTTTCGATATGAATTCAAATTGACAAGCAAAGAAGAAAAATATTTGCGTGACGTATCTGTTTTTATTGTAAGGTTTTATGTAAAATATTGGTTTCGTTCAACAATTGCGTGTGAAGCTCCGAATCTCGACTTTCAATTCATTCGTGAAATATACTTTGATAAGGGAATAGACGAGAAAATTTCTACTGCTGTGCTCAAAAAAGCCTGCAACCATTTATGGTATATAGCGGATGAAAACATAGCTCTTTCTTTGTTCGACGATAATGTTTCCTATGCTGAGAAGCGAAAAATGGCAAAGAGAGTATTAGAGCTTGGTCTTGATGGCAATAAAAATGACAATTCACTTAAGCGTATAAGCCTGAAAGAGAAAGATCTGCCATCGTTCGTTACAAAGAAGTTCTGTGACTTCATTAAGTGTAACACCATTAAGTTTTTCGACCGTTTCAACATATCAACATCATTTTTGACCAATGATCCTTCTGAATGGAATGATAGCGATGAATTTAAGGACGCTTTGGAAATAATCGGCAAACTAAAAGTGGTTAATGACTCGGCAGAGCGCGGCATCAAACTCATGCAAGACTATAAACAAAAACTTACAAAAAAAGAGCATGAACTTCAAAATTTATTACAAGTTGTAAAAGAATATCAAAAAAAATTTCCTTTAAATTCAAAAAAAGCGCTAACAAGCTAATCATTTATATTAACTTTTATTCAATTTGTATACACGAATATTTAATTTACTTGAATACTGTTTTGTACCAAAAATCAAATATTAATTTTTTTTTTATACCATAGAAGGAGTGGATGACCCACACTATATATCAAAATAAAAATAATTTGTTGGATTTATGAAACTAATATCGAAGTAATCTATATTTAAATTTAGTTTTATATTTAAATATTTTAAACAAAAGAACTATTCATAAGATACATATTTTTTTGAGCACGAAAAAAATTTGTCTTTGCTAAGAATGCATATATATATGTAAAGGGTGTTTTTTTTTTAGGGGTATAGAACTTCGAATTGAAATAAAACACAAGAAAATCGTTTTAAGGTCCATTAATTTGGCTTTATTGGAAGGATAATTTTATGCCATTAATGTTTAAATATGATTTCGGGCATGTGGCCGCCACAGCTGGCTCGAATAAAGCCAATTCTACAGGTCCAATTTTCAACCACTTTTTCGAGCATATGGGGCCGTATGTCGGCAATAACGCCACGAATGTTGGCTTCCAATTCCCCTAACGTTTCTGGTTTGTTGGTGTAGACGAGCGACTTCACATATCCCCAAAGAAAATAATCCGATGGTGTCAAATCACACGACCTTGGTGGCCAATTGACAGGTCCATTCCGCGAAATTATGCGCTCATCGAATGTTTCCTTCAATAAATCGATTGTGACGTGCGCTGTGTGGCATGTAGCGCCGTCTTGTTGGAACAACAACTCATCCACATTCATGCCATCCAATTCGGGAACAAAATAGTCGGTTATCATGGCTCTATACCGGTCTCCATTAACGGTAGCTGCCTCTCCAGCATTATTGCGGAAGAAGTATGGCCCAATGACTCCACCAGCCCATAGAGCACATCAAACAGTCAGTTTTTGTGGATGTAATGGCGTTTCAAGGGTCTCATGTGGATTCTCTTCACTCCAAATGCGGCAATTTTGCTTGTTGACGTAGCCATTCAACCAAAGATGAGCCTCATCACTGAACAAAATTTTGCGATGAAAATCAGCATCGAAATCAATCTCATTTTCGGCCCATACACCAAAATCACGACGCATTGCATGGTCTCGCGGCTTTAATTCTTGCACAAGCTGGATCTTGTGAGGTCGCAAGCCAAGATCTTTGCGCAAAATCTTCCATAAAGTTGATGGACAAAGCTCCAATTGCTGTGCACGGTGGCGAATCGATTCATTCGGGTCCTCTTCAACACTTTGCTCTACAGCGGCAATTGTTTCTTCGGTGCGCACTGTTCGACGTCTCTGCGGATGCGTATTATCACATAGAGTAAACGTAGTGCGAAAACGATCCATGGTTAACCGAATTAATTGCTCTGATGGACGATTATGTCGACCATAAAATGGACGGAGCTCACGGTAAACTTCGCGAACTGAACCATTATTTTCGAAATAAATTTGCACAATTTGCAAGCGTTGTTCTTTTGTCAACCTGTTCATGATGAAATGGCAAACCAAACTGAACATAAATGACATTAGAGTTGCCAGATTTGACCACAAAATGCCAGTTTTATCTCTATTCGAAAAACAAACCTGTAAAAAAAACACCCTGTATATAACTTTAAGCTCTTGTCGCCACCTCTAAACCTTTATGGATTTACTTAAAATTTCACATATTTGTATATAACAGTAAAACGAACATTTTTAGCCCATAAGACTATCATTTACGCAACTTTTTTTTCCCTCCATACAAATAAGCCGAACCCTAGTGGACAGGTTAAAACCAGTCTATGTAGCAGATAACAATCTACAAACTCAAAACACATCATCCTCTACACCGGCTGCAACTCAACAGCACGCAGCAGTTTCATTTCAAAATTAACTTTTCATAATTTCTTGCTAAAAGTAACTTTAACGATTAAAATCAGAATTGTGTTTCTCAGAATTGTTATCCCTCTTTCAAAACTTTTTGTATTGCAACCTAACAATTTCATATCAAATATCATATTAATTTAAAATATCGTAAGTTTTTTCAAACAAGGGGAGTGTGTAGCGACGTACGCCTCTACAATTCTGTATGTGAGGTCAGCTTAGTATGTAAATTGCAATGCAAATCATTAATGCCTAATCAGCTGAGTGAATTCGCCGTGCACTTAACATGAACATCTCTATTCGGTTTCTAACTTTCTGTCTCTCGCTCTCTTCTTGGCGAACATTCATCAGCGACGGACACGTTTTTAATTGACAGCTACAAACTCCCCAACTAATTTGGTAAAATCACTATTTTTATATTGGCATAAATTTAGCTGTGATTTTTATACTAAAATAAATATTATACCAACGAATCATCTTCATTTGTGCATTTTGCATTCATCGATTGGTAACTCGCCCTTCATATCTCTACAGCTACATCGACTCAGCTCATCCTCCTGATCCTTTCAGTATACGTACAAACATTTCATGTTCATGAAAGGAATGAATATCAAAAAAGATATACAACTTCGCTTTTGCAGTGGGGTATTAACTACTTGCACGGATATTTTACTTTTCATTCTGAAGGTTTTGATTTACATTAATAAATATATATCTCCATTCGTTTATGCCGTTATGTTTACGAGTATACCTTGTGGGCGTAACAAAAATAGATATAAAAAAGGGTGTCTTTTATAGGCGCCAAAGAACACAACCGATCTTTACGAAATTTTCACAATATATACTTGCGTTCACTGGGTAGAGCATAGACAATATATAGAATTGGAAAAGTAGGGGGAGCCACGCCCGCAGGCTATATAAAGTTTCAATTCGTCAGAATTCCGAAGTTTTTTGTCTAACTCAATAAAATTTGGATATACATATGTGTCACTTAGTCAATATCTACATCACTTTCGAAAAGCGGGCGGTGCCGCGCCCACATATTTTGTGTTTTGCTTTACTCTTGAACTTTCACGATAAGTTCAGGAGTTCGCTGGGCACGACACAGTCTGTATATAGCTTTTGGAAAATCCCCCACGTCATATAAAGCTGCAGTTCGGTGACACGGACGGAGAGACGGGCATGGCTAAATCGACTCCGCTCATCGTGCTGATCATTTTAGTGAACTTTTTTCTTCTTGTTCTCATACTTACATACAGTTAATGTTAATGAAAGGTATGAAAATCAAAAAAGGCTATATAACAGTGGGCTATTAACTACGTTCCCGAATATCTCGCTTGTGTGTTTCCCGATTTGGCTAATTTTTGGCAGGAGTATAATACATACTACTGAGAAGCAGCTGACCAATTTTCCTTGAAATATCAAAATCGAATTATAAGCGATTGCCTTTGAAAATAGCAGAAATTTTATGCTGAAAAGTGGGCGGCGCCACGCCTACTTCTTCGAAATTGAAAAAATTTTTTTGCGGCCGAGTTTTTCTGAAAAAGCTTATTATGTGTGCAAAATCTAATTGATATAACTAGCTTAGTTGTAGAAATATCGCTCTTTAAATTTTACAAAAAATTTTTCAGAACTATGTTAAAAAACTGGGCGTGAGCATTAACCGATTTCGCCCAATTTTACAGCAAACAGTTACCTTTATATATATAACATTATCACCAAATTTCGTTTCCACAAATCAATTTTTGGCGGAGTAAAGGCATAAAAATTTTGGGGAATAGTCCACTATAAAAATTGCGGTGCCTCGCCCATTTACGAAAATTTTGAGTTTTTAGATTTCTTTGTTTACGAAAACTTTAAAACTGAAATATAAATGATGTAAAGCTATTTTACGCAAAGTTATTGCCTATTTAATATATCTACGATCCTTTTCAAAATCTTTCATATAAAAGTGGGCGTAGACCGTGACCGATCCCGCCCATTTTTTTCTGGAACATTTCTTGCATACCTGTAAACCTGCGTGCTGAATTTCGTTTCGATATCTTGAACGGTTTCTGATTTATGATTAATATTATTTCTAAATTTGACTTAATCAAAAGTGGGCGGTGCCACGCCCATTTGAAAAAATTTCTTGAATAATTTATTTTATGCATCAATATCAATATATTCACCAAACTTTATCCTTATAGGTGTATTTTGTTCTGAGTAATCACTTTTTTTGTGTTTTCGAAAATATTATATATATAAAAAGTGGGCGTGGCTATCATCCGATTTCGCCCATTTTAAATAGCGCTCGGAGATGAGTGCCAAGGAACCCGCATACCAAATTTCATTAAGATATCCCAAAATTTACTCAAGTTATCGTGTTCACAGACGGACGGATATGGCTTAATCAATTTCTCTTTTCGTCCTGAACATTTTGATATATATAAGTCAATATCTATCTCGATCCGTTAATGCCGTCACGTACTGCCGTTACGCCAGTAAATTAATACACCTTGTGTGCGAAGCACTACTAGGTATAAAACAGGGTGTCTTTTATAGGCGCCAAAGAACTCAGCCGATCTTTATGAAATTTTCACAATATATACTTGGGTTCACTGGTTACAGCATAGACAGCATATAGTATTGGAAAAGTAGGCGGAGCCATGCCCCCAGGCTATATAAAGTTTCAATTCGTCATAATTCCGAAGTTTTTTGGTCTAAATTAATGAAATTTGGATATATGTGTCACTTAGTCAATATCTACATCATTTTTCAAAAGTGGGCGGTGCCACTCCCACATATTTTGTGTTTTGTTTTGCTCTTGAACTTTCAAGATAAGTTTAGGAATTCGCTGGGCACGACACAATCTGTATATAACTTTTGGAAAATCCCCCAGGTCATATAAAGCTGCAGTTCGGTAAAGTTAGGAGTTTATTTGGTTCAAGTGAATGAAATTTTATATATAGATGTGTTCTATAAATCAAAACGTCAAAACAACGTCTATCGGGTTCGCTAGTATATTATAAAACGGCCAAGGCAAACCACAAATTTCAGCATTCTTTTGTAAAACTGAGAGACTAGTTTGCGTTCAAATAGACAGACGGACAGACAGACAGACGGACGGAGAGACGGGCATGGCTAAATCGACTCCGCTCATCGTGCTGCTCATTTTAGTGAACTTTTCTCTTCTTGTTCTCATACTTATATACATTTAATGTTTATGAAAGGTATGAAAATCAAAAAAGATATATAACTTCGCTATTGCAGTGGGCTATTAACTACGTGCCCGAATATTTCGCTTGTGTGTTTCCGGATTTCGCAAATTTTTGGCAGGAGTATAATACATACTACTGAGAAGCAGCTGACCAATTTTCATTGAAATATCAATATCGAATTATAAGCGATTGCCTTTGAAAATAGCAGAAATTTTATGCTGAAAAGTAGGCGGCGCACACCTACTTCATCGAAATTGAAAAAAATTTTTTCGGCCGAGTTTTTCTTAAAAAGCTTATTATGTGTGCAAAATATAAATGATATAACTTGCTTAGTTGTAGAAATATCGCTCTTTAAATTTTCCAAAAAAAATTTTCAGAACTATGTTAAAAAACTGGGCGTGGACACTAACCGATTTCGCCCAATTTGACAGCAAACAGTTACCTTCCTATATAGAACATTATCACCAAATTTCGGTTCCACAAATCAATTTTTGGCGGAGTTAGGGCATAACCTTCAAAGTGTCCAAGTGAGCGGCCCACCTAGTGGGCTGCTACCACCTAACCTAACCTAACCTAACCTAGGGCATAAAAAGTTTTGGGGAATAGTCCACTATAAAAAGGGCGGTGCAACGCCCATTTTCGAAAATTTTGAGTTTTTGGATTTCTTTGTTGACGAAAACTTTAAAACTGAAATATAAATGATGTAAAGCTATTTTACGCAAAGTTATTGCCTATTTAATATATCTACGATCCTTTTCAAAATCTTTTATATAAAAGTGGGCGTAGACCTTAACCGATACCGCCCATTTTTTCCTGGAACATTCCTTGCATACCTGGAAACCTGCGAGCTGAATTTCGTTGCGATATCTGGAACGGTTTCTGATTTATGATTAATATTATTTCTAAATTTGACTTAACCCTCTGCGACTGAGGTGAATTTCTTTCCACTATTCCACTGACGTGGTAGTCCAGCAGACACTATTTCAATAGTTTATCTCGTCTCATCCTGTTTCAAGAACTTAATGAAACCATCGCCATTTTTAGTTCAAATATTAAGGTTTTCATTTATTGTAATACTTTTTTATTTCAAAACCCTAATTCATTTTAAATGGTATTTATTTAACTCCCCTAATTAAGCCTAAAAAACGCATACCTTTGTACAAAACAACAAAAAAATATTTCAAACGTTATTTTTTTTTTGTATGTTTTAAATTCTTATAAAATACACTTAAGTTTATTCCTTTATACCAAAAAGAGAAAAAATCAATGGTTGAATAAAAACATTTTTTATGCTAAATACACTGGTTTACAGCCAAAATGCACCAGAGACGCCATAGTGAAATTCCTATGTAAAATCACCTCCTAATTCCGAAAACCAAGGTTATTTTTACTTGAATGGTACCGTTTTTGAGATATTTACGATTTACCGTTATTTCAAAAAACAAAAAAGATGGCTCCACTTAATCGTGTATATCTCAAGAACAAACTGAGCTCTTCCAAAACGGTTTGAAAAATTTGAAAGCTTATAAAATTTACTATAATCAGTACATACAACACTTTTTGCTAGGTCCTACAGATTCAAACATATTGAACAATCATTTCGGATTTTTAAAATTTTTTTTGTAAAAATATAAAAAAATTTGTACTTTGCGCGGAAGCATCTCGAAAACTTTTTGTTTTTTTGCAGATATTTTTTCCTCCCTCTAAGCTCTGTTTTATTACAAAAAAAATAAGCTATCAGTGAACAAAATCGATGAACTAGTACAAAAGTTATAAGCATTCAAGTAAATATATCCATTTAATACTTAAGTACCCTACAAATAATAGCATATGTACATATGGTTCTGTCTTAACTCTATGATCTTATTTTATAATTGAAAAAGTTATGTGTCTTGTTTTGACGCTTATTTAGATTAGGATCGGTTTCTCTTATGAGAAACCAACAGTAGTCGCCCATCATAGCGACATCCCAGAATCCTTGATACCGACTTTCAATCACTTTCATTTGCTGGTGAAACCTTTCGCCATGCTCGTCACTTTCGTCGCCAAGATTTTGCGGGAAAAAATTTAAGTGGGAGTGTAAGAAATGAATTTTTAAAGACATATTTACTCCTGAAAGAAAATAAAAAAGTAAATTAGATAAATACATAAGTGACACATTAGTATATAATTTTCTTAGGCTGGATTTATCTTTCAATTCAGAACAAATTTTTTGTTTATATTTTTCCCGTTCTTGTTTGTTCGGAACTGGACGATGAATTCAGATTTATGGCTATATATTCTCATGTAAATTTATGTAATATATAATTTATTATAATATGTTTTTTTATTTACCCATTTCCGCATAGTTTTTGATTAAGTCGTTCACTATCATCTCGTAGTTAGGACTTTTGTGTTTGCCTAAAAAAGAAGTAACGACCTTTTCAAAAGAATCCCACGCTGCTGCCTCCACTGGTGACAATAGTTCTTTGAAATGGTTATTGGTCATCATTTTCCTTATTTGCGGTCCCACAAAAATCCCTTCCTTTATTTTTGCTTCTGAAATCTCTGGGAAGATTGTCTTCAAATGATGAAAAGCTTCGCCTTCTTTGTCCAAAGCCTTCACAAAGTTTTTGATAAGGCCGAGCTTGATGTGGAGCGGAGGTAGAATTATTTTTTCCTTCTTTATAAGTGGAGAGTATTTTATGTTATCTACCCCAACTTGAAACTCGATTCGTTCTGGCCAATCCTTTATGATGTAGTGGTCTTGACGAGCTCGGCTATCCCATTTGCATAGAAAGCAACAGTATTTTGTGTATCCACTTTGTAGACCACATAGCATTCCAACGACTTTAAGATCGGCACATATTTTCCAATCATGTTCTTCGTATTTGAAGAACTTGAGCAATTTTTGCATTATGTCATATGTTTCCTTCGTATTTACTGCATGCGCGATCGGGATAGATGGCTTTTGGTTGCCAATATGCAATAATACGGCCTTTAAACTTAATTTATTGCCGTCTATGAACAATCGCCACTCTTTTGAATCATATGGTTCACCAAATTGTTTGAATAGACCAGCAATGTCTTTGCAGTAACAAACACTGTCCTCCTTCGTATAGTACTTGGAAAATTCTTCGTGACGAGTTCTATAATATGTTACCTTAACATCGGATGAAACAAATTTAAATTGTTGCATTCGAGAGGCGTGTAGTTCGGCCTTTTCCTTTGACAATTCCAAATCCCTTATCCAATCATTGAGTTGTGCTTGTGACAAAGAATTTCTTTCGTTTTCCGTTTGAAATTCAGTACAACATGATGCCGCGTAATCAGATACTACTGTTGACAATGAAACTGGAGCCGGAACTAAAGTTAAATTTGATTCTGGCAATGTCGCTTCTGTTGAAATTAGTTCTGGTAATGACACTGTAGATACGCTCGCATAGGTTACTTTTCTGGACTTTCCAACCCCAAGTACTTTTGTAGTACAAATATAGCAGTCCGTTGAATGGCA
The DNA here is from genome assembly GCA_949987695.1 of Merzomyia westermanni. NCBI lineage: Eukaryota > Metazoa > Arthropoda > Insecta > Diptera > Tephritidae > Merzomyia > Merzomyia westermanni. The sequence continues at coordinate 98,953,487 of OX465288.1, read as the reverse complement.
AGTTGGTTCCCTCCACTTCATTGGTGTAATAAATTTCACACGTCGCCTAAATAGATAGTTTCAGGAATTAGTCAGCTATGCATTAAAAGGGAACAAATTCCTAATTTTTACAACGTACCTTTTTGTTCCGGTTTCCGAAGAAATCAATTCGACTCGGCATGTGGTGCACACAGTGTTCGGTGTCCATGGTTTTTAGGCTCAATTCCAAAACACTTATGTAACTTTCAAAGGATTTGAAAACACACGTCTCATACTTTTAACAATAAATTGACCGCAGATGAAACAGAACATATCTGGATCATTTGTACACTCAAACTCTCGCGCCCTTTTATTCATTTTTTATTTTAAGTAAATGACGGGTTATAAACTGCAATTATAAACTGAACAGTATCCGGCGAGCCTTGCAGATATTATGAAGGAACAAGGCGCATGTACTCTTATTTATACTTAGATCCAGTAAAAATTCAAGCCTACCTAAACAAAAAGGTTCCCTAGTTCTACAAAGAAAACACTACCTGCCTCAAAAATATGCTCTTGTTTAAAATGTACCTAGGTTTGAGAAAACGACACTAACAGCTTTTTGTATCTAATAACTTTTCGAAAATCTACCTGCTAACTAACTGATATACGAATACTAACACATATGTACCAGTAGGGTACTTAAGCATTAAATGGATATATTTACTTGAATGTCTATAACTTTTGTATTAGTTCATCGATTTTGTTCACTGATAGCTTATTTTTTTTGTAATAAAACAGAGCTTAGAGGGGGGAAAAAATATCTGCAAAAAAACAAAAAGTTTTCGAGATGCTTCCTCGCAAAGTACACATTTTTTTATATTTTTACAAAAAAAATTTAAAAAATCCGTAATGATTGTTCAATATGTTTGAATCTGCAGGACCTAGCGAAAAGTGTTGTATGTACTGATTATAGTAAATTTTATAAGCTTTCAAATTTTTTAAACCGTTTTGGAAGAGCTCAGTTTGTTCTTGAGATATACACGATTAAGTGGAGCCATCTTTTTTGTTTTTTGAAATAACGGTAAATCGTAAATATCTCAAAAACGGTACCATTCAAGTAAAAATAACCTTGGTTTTCGGAATTAGGAGGTGATTTTACATAGGAATTTCACTATGGCGTCTCTGGTGCAGAAAAAAAGTTGGAATTTGTGATCCAGTGATATTAGAGTTTCACAGTTTGACTTCCCAACGCTTATACTTATAAACAACATTTATTATATTAGGAATAGCGTATTTTAAAATCTACTCAGCCTCTCCTGCAAGGGATCATGTTAAAAGTTTGATACGAATTACATATTTTGGCAGATTACGTACAATTACTTTGAGCACTACAGGTAAATTGGCTTCGAACTGTCACAGTCAAATAACTGCTTATTTTTTTTTATTTTCGATGGGCATATTGATCAAAGTTTTCTGGTTATCAATTAAAACAAAACTGACCAGATATAAAAAGTATTTAAACAATTTCACTAAAATGTTGTTAAGGATACGTTACAAAAATGTAACACAAATACTGTCGTGGTTGTCTCTCAGACACCTGCCTCGTTACTGACGTGGTTGTTTGCCAGACACTTTTCCGCTCTCACCAAAGCGTGTGCTCGATTGGACCCTTTTCATCAAAGTAATGTACTCATGACCCTAAAATAAAAAGGTAAGGAAAGCGCGGGAATCGATGATTATAAAATAGTGGCGCAAAAGACATTTTTCCGTTTATTGGTGTCTGTCAGACTACCACGTCAGTCGCAGAGGGTTAATCAAAAGTGGGCGGTACCACTCCTATTTTTAAAAATTTCTTGAAAAATTTGTTTTGTGCATCAATCTCAATGTATTCACCAAATTATATCCTTATAGGTGTATTATGTACTGAGTAATCACTTTTTTATGTTTTCGAAAATATTATATATATAAAAGTGGGCGTGGCTATCATCCGATTTCGCCCATTTTAAATAGCGCTCGGAGATGAGTGCCAAGGAACCCGCATACCAAATTTCATTAAGATATCTCAAAATTTACTCAAGTTATCGTGTTCACAGACAGACGGACGGACGGACGGACGGGCGGACGGACATGGCTTAATCAATTTCTCTTTTCGTCCTGAACATTTTGATACATATAAGTCAATATCTATCTCGATCCGTTAATGCTGTTACGTACTGCCGTTACGCGACTAAAGTTAATTTACCTTGTGCGCGAAGCACTACTAGGTATAATAAGGATCAGACTCTCGTTAGAATTATCAACACAACACATAAAAACACAACTATTCAAAATTACAAGATTAATACTGAAAATCTAGACGACTACACACTAATTGAAACAACCACACACAATAAAAATTGCAACGATAGAGAAAAATTAAAAAGATTAACCAAAAACTTTCCAAAATGTTTCAACCCTCAGCTAACAACATTATGCACAGAATTCATAGACATATTTGCACTAGAAACAGAACCAATTTCCTCCAATAATTTTTACAAACAAAAATTGTACATGAAGGATGACACTCCCGTTTACATAAAAAATTATAGATTGCCTCAAACGCAAAAAGGAGAAATAAGCAAACAGGTAAATAAGTTAATTGAAGATGACATAATAGAACCCTCCATATCAGAATATAATAGACCAATCTTACTAGTCCCTAAAAAATCACTCCCAGGGAAAACAGAAAAAAGATGGAGATTAGTGGTTGACTACAGACAAGTAAATAAAAAATTAGCAGCAGACAAATTCCCACTTCCAAGAATTGACGATATTTTAGATCAACTTGGAAGAGCAAACTATTTTTTATGCCTGGACCTTATGTCAGATTTTCATCAAATCGAATTACACCCAGACTCCACACTGATGACACTAGCATTCGCAGGCCTCAAACCATCTCAGGCATTTCTCTACATGGATGATTTAGTCGACAAGAAAATTCGAAACGGTCCAAAATTACCCAACACCAAAAACAACCGATGAAGTTAAGAGATTCGTAGCTTTCTGTAACTATTACAGAAGATTTGTGCCGAATTTTTCAGAACATTCAAGAAAATTAACTAGGCTTTGCAAAAAGAATGTTTCCTTCGAATGGACAGAAGAATGTCAAAAAGCTTAAAGGAAGCATTAATTAGTCCAAAACTTTTGCAATACCCATATTTCGATAAAGAATTCTACATAACAACAGACGCTAATGGGTACGCTTGTGGGGCGGTCCTTAGCCAAGAACATGACGGCAAACAGTTACCAATTGCTTACGCTTCAAGGTGATTCACAAAAGGTGAAATCAACAAAGCCACGATAGAAAAAGAATTAGCCGCAATCCATTGGGCCAAGACCTTCTTCAGACCATATGTCTATGGCAGAAAATTTCTAGTTAAAACCGACCACCGTCCTTTAACATACCTATTCTCAATGAAGAGTCCTTCATCTAAGCTGACACGAGCAAGACTCGATTTAGAGGAGTACGATTTTGAAGTGGAGTATATGGAAAGGAAAACATATCGCGGACGCTTTATCCCGCATAACAATTACAAACTTAGAAGATATGTCAGTGGAAGCAAGTAAAATATTGAAAATAACAACAAGATCAGCAGCAAAACATACCAGCAGTAATGTTGAAAATAAAGAAAGGCACAAAGAGAACCCCAAAATATACGAAGCGCTAAATAAATTTGAAGTAAAAAGACATGTCGAGCTCGTTTTCAATCCTCCGAAATTATATTTCAAAAAATGAAAGAAAATTTGTAGCAACTTAATTGTTGAGGATAATATTGACTTAGGACAATAGTTTCCCAGGCTTGGAAGATAAGCCGGAATTTTAGGACTTGTACAAATACAGTTGTCCTCAGGGGACAAATTGTTTAAAAGGAGTTATACTGCGGTAGGCAAATTTACCGAAGTCGATAAATGGAAACGAATATGCAGTTACCAATATATGCGATCTAACCAAATACTACAGTCCCAAGCAAACACGCAACAGCAGTCGCTAAAGCCGTATTCGAGCATTTCATTTTAATTTATGGACACATGAAAACAATCATGACGGACATGGGCACAGAATACCAAAATAACATATTTAAAACTGTTAAAAATTGAACATAAAACTTCAACACCGTATCATTATCAAACACAGTCACCTGACATTCAATGGATATATATACGTTCATACATATCCAGTGACAAAGATGATTGGGATGAATACCTCAGGTATTTCGCGTATTGTTACAATACGACGCCGTAAACCACACATAAGTATTGCCCCTTTGAACTAATATTTGCAAAAAATCCACCGAATTACGAATTCCTAAAAGAAATTAAATACAGCCCATTGTACAAGGTGGCGCAAAAGTAAGCTTCCGATGTTCAGCATATCGGTTGTGGCACGTGCAGTGTGTGCTGTTGCAATGTCTTGTTGGAACCACATGTTTTCCAATCCCAATTCATCAAGCTGCGGCAAAAAGAACTCGTTGATCATTGCTCTGTAGCGCTCACCATTCACAGTAACCGTTTGGCCCCGACCGATTATTGGTCAAATAAATAGTCAGCAATATTCCGCGTTCTGGAGCAGTGTAGCGTAACATTGTTTATTAACGTGTATTTCGCATGTGTTTACTACACAAATGTCAAAACAGAACTGACTTTAGGGGCCAATCGCAAAATTTATAGCATTTTCTGATAGGAGGATTACTTTTGCGCAGTAACCGTTTTTCACCGACCGAAATAAATAGTCAGCAATATTCCGCGTTCTGGAGCAGTGTAGCGTAACAGTGTTTATAACCGTGTATTTCGCATGTGTTTACTACACAAATTTCAAAACAGAACTGACTTTAGGGGCCAATCGCAAAATTTATAGCATTTTCTGATAGGAGGATTACTTTTGCGCCACCCTGTACAATCACGAAGCTTACGACAAAGAAGTAAAATATAGACTTCAAGTAGCACAGCAAAGAGCTAGGAAATTTGTCCAAGAGGCTAAAGAAAAACAAATTATGATAAAAGTAGCTACTGTAAGGAAATAAACATATTTTATTTTGTTTTGTTGTTTTTCCGACAGGGTGAATGATTGATGTATATTGGAACGATTTTTCGTCATCCCTTGTCAAATTTGGTTTTGAGACAAACCGGTTTCGGCGTTGTGCCATCATCAGTGTCGATTTTCGTTCTGATCTGTTGTGGTCGTTTGTCTTGTATTTATAATAGGTAGCAGGTAACGTCAGCATGGGTGTCTGTTTGTGTACGTGTGTGCATGTGTTGTGTGTGTACATTCAGAAACGGGGGTGGTTTGCATCGATCGGTTTTTTTGTGCTTGACTGAGGCAGGTAAAAGTTGGTGATTTTTGTTGTTTGACCTTTTTTGCTTGTTTGTTGTTTTTGATCTTTTGCTGTTTTGTGCTTATTTGTCGGTGCGTGTGTGTTTGTTGTACCTGAGTGGTTGCTTTGTTTTTTGTAAACCAATTTTAAAGGTTCGAATATTGTGTCGGAAACAGTGTTTGTCTGTTCGTTTATTATTCTACCGTCGAATGTTTTTTGTTTGTAGATTTCCATGTTTTCGAGTACGTTCAGACGTCTGCCTTTTGCTTGTACATGTAGGACCTTGACTGTTTTTTTGATGTTTCCGGGGGGGCATTTATTCTCCGTCATGTGATTCGCAAAGTTGGACTCTGGTATGATGGTTGGAATCCGTATCTTTTTGTTGTAATCTCTAATGTGTTCTCTGATCCTCGTTCTTACTTGTCGTCCGGTTTGTCCTATGTAACTGTGCTGGCATTCACAAGTGAGCTTGTATACACCATGGCTGCTAAATGGATCTTCTGAGTTAGTTTTGGTTCTTAGCTTCCGTCCTAAATTGTTCGATGTTTTGAACGCTGTGTTGATGTTGTATTTTCTAAGGAAATTTGCTAATTTATATGTTGCCCTTCCAGTATATGTCATTGTCGTCCAGGTTTGTGTCATTTCTTCTCCATTGTTTCTTTTTTGTTCTCTAAGGTCTCTCCTGAGTTTATCTACTAGTGCTTTTTTATATCCGTTGGTTGTAGCGATGTTATATATTATTCCAAGCTCTCTTCTATATGCTTCTTGTGTAAGAGGTGTTCTTTCCAATCTTTGTACTAAGTGCCTTAGCGCTGCATTTTTATGTTGTTGTGGGTGGTTCGAGGTATTATGTATTATTGTGTCGGTGGCCGTTGGTTTCCTATATATGTCGTAGTTGAATTTATTGCTAGCTTTATCAATACTTATTGTGAAGTCCAGATAATTGATTGCTCCGTCTTTTTCGGTTTCCATTGTGAATTTTAAGTTCCCGTGCTGCTTGTTGAGGTACTCCAGTACTTGCTCTTCGTTGTTAGTAGTTAAAACGCATATGATATCATCCACGTACCTTGCGTAAAATAACACTCCTAATTTGGAATTTAATTCCTGTATATACTCTTTTTCCAGGTTTTGCATAAACGCTTCCATAAGAATAGCCGATGTTGGGTTTCCCATCGCAAGTCCGTTTGTTTGTCTGTATATTTTATTGTTGAATTGAAAATAGTTTTGACGTAGTGTGGTTCTTACCGTGTTCGTGATTTGCGTACTTTTCACTTTATCTTTTGTTTTACGTAGTATTATAGAGTTTACTATGTTCAATGTCTCTGCTAGTGGTATTGATGTGTATAGATCTTTTATGTCGAAAGATACCAATTTGCTGTCCTTTGTCACTTCAACGGTCCTAAGTTTGTTTATTAGTTCAGATGTATTAGTTATGGTGTGTTCGTTGCTAAGTTCCAGTGTGTCCTTCAATACTGTTTTTTTTTTTAAATATTTAGATAGCTTATAGCATGGTGCCGATTTAAAATTAATGATTGGTCTCATTGGATTGCCTGGCTTGTGGATTTTTGGTAGCGCAATCAGTGGTGGAGTTGACGGGTTCATTTGGACTAATGTATATGCCGAGTTGGTATCTATTATATTTGTTGCAGTTTTTATAGCCACTTTGATTTCTTTCTGGTATTCATCCGTGGGGTTCACTCTTATTCTACGACATTCCATATCCTCGATGAGTTTTTCGGTTTTTGTTATATACTCATCTTTTTCAATTAGCACAGTTGTGTTGCCTTTGTCCGCCTTCGTTGCGACAATGTTGTTTATCCTGAGTTTATGTTGTAGGTTCTTGACTGTTTTTTGCTCCGTGTCTCTCTTCTGTCCTTCCTTTGCTTTCACTTCCTTGTTTATTATTTCTCTGCACAAGTGTCTTGCGTGCTCTTGTTCCTCAACTGGTATTAATGATATTGCGACCTCTGCGTCTACGATCGCCTGTTCCGTTTTTCTTTTTTCGTTTTGGTCTATAATATTGTGTTTCAGTCCCTTTTTAAGAAGTTGTTCTTCCGCCGCGGTGATGGCCACTGTCGTTAGGTTTACGAGCCTGGCATGGAAATGGTGTGGTTGTTGGTTGTTGTCCCGTTCGCGACGTCCTGTCAGCTTATCTAGTTTCAGGTTCAGCGTCCTGTATTTCTGTTGTAGTTCATGTTCGACCTCAGTCCTTATGCGCTCGACCTAACGACAGTGGCCATCACCGCGGCGGAAGAACAACTTCTTAAAAAGGGACTGAAACACAATATTATAGACCAAAACGAAAAAAGAAAAACGGAACAGGCGATCGTAGACGCAGAGGTCGCAATATCATTAATACCAGTTGAGGAACAAGAGCACGCAAGACACTTGTGCAGAGAAATAATAAACAAGGAAGTGAAAGCAAAGGAAGGAGAGAAGAGAGACACGGAGCAAAAAACAGTCAAGAACCTACAACATAAACTCAGGATAAACAACATTGTCGCAACGAAGGCGGACAAAGGCAACACAACTGTGCTAATTGAAAAAGATGAGTATATAACAAAAACCGAAAAACTCATCGAGGATATGGAATGTCGTAGAATAAGAGTGAACCCCACGGATGAATACCAGAAAGAAATCAAAGTGGCTATAAAAACTGCAACAAATATAATAGATACCAACTCGGCATATACATTAGTCCAAATGAACCCGTCAACTCCACCACTGATTGCGCTACCAAAAATCCACAAGCCAGGCAATCCAATGAGACCAATCATTAATTTTAAATCGGCACCATGCTATAAGCTATCTAAATATTTAAAAAAAAAACAGTATTGAAGGACACACTGGAACTTAGCAACGAACACACCATAACTAATACATCTGAACTAATAAACAAACTTAGGACCGTTGAAGTGACAAAGGACAGCAAATTGGTATCTTTCGACATAAAAGATCTATACACATCAATACCACTAGCAGAGACATTGAACATAGTAAACTCTATAATACTACGTAAAACAAAAGATAAAGTGAAAAGTACGCAAATCACGAACACGGTAAGAACCACACTACGTCAAAACTATTTTCAATTCAACAATAAAATATACAGACAAACAAACGGACTTGCGATGGGAAACCCAACATCGGCTATTCTTATGGAAGCGTTTATGCAAAACCTGGAAAAAGAGTATATACAGGAATTAAATTCCAAATTAGGAGTGTTATTTTACGCAAGGTACGTGGATGATATCATATGCGTTTTAACTACTAACAACGAAGAGCAAGTACTGGAGTACCTCAACAAGCAGCACGGGAACTTAAAATTCACAATGGAAACCGAAAAAGACGGAGCAATCAATTATCTGGACCTCACAATAAGTATTGATAAAGCTAGCAATAAATTCAACTACGACATATATAGGAATAAATTCAACTACGACATATATAGGAAACCAACGGCCACCGACACAATAATACATAATACCTCGAACCACCCACAACAACATAAAAATGCAGCGCTAAGGCACTTAGTACAAAGATTGGAAAGAACACCTCTTACACAAGAAGCATATAGAAGAGAGCTTGGAATAATATATAACATCGCTACAACCAACGGATATAAAAAAGCACTAGTAGATAAACTCAGGAGAGACCTTAGAGAACAAAAAAGAAACAATGGAGAAGAAATGACACAAACCTGGACGACAATGACATATACTGGAAGGGCAACATATAAATTAGCAAATTTCCTTAGAAAATACAACATCAACACAGCGTTCAAAACATCGAACAATTTAGGACGGAAGCTAAGAACCAAAACTAACTCAGAAGATCCATTTAGCAGCCATGGTGTATACAAGCTCACTTGTGAATGCCAGCACAGTTACATAGGACAAACCGGACGACAAGTAAGAACGAGGATCAGAGAACACATTAGAGATTACAACAAAAAGATACGGATTCCAACCATCATACCAGAGTCCAACTTTGCGAATCACATGGCGGAGAATAAATGCCCCCCCGGAAACATCAAAAAAACAGTCAAGGCCTACATGTACAAGCAAAAGGCAGACGTCTGAACGTACTCGAAAACATGGAAATCTACAAACAAAAAACATTCGACGGTGGAATAATAAACGAACAGACAAACACTGTTTCCGACACAATATTCGAACCTTTAAAATTGGTTTACAAAAAACAAAGCAACCACTCAGGTACAACAAACACACACGCACCGACAAATAAGCACAAAACAGCAAAATATCAAAAACAACAAACAAGCAAAAAAGGTCAAACAACAAAAATCACCAACTTTTACCTGCCTCAGTCAAGCACAAAAAAACCGATCGATGCAAACCACCACCGTTTCTGAATGTACACACACAACACATGCACACACGTACACAAACAGACACCCATGCTGACGTTACCTGCTACCTATTATAAATACAAGACAAACGACCACAACAGATCAGAACGAAAATCGACACTGATGATGGCACAACGCCGAAACCGGTTTGTCTCAAAACCAAATTTGACAAGGGATGACGAAAAATCGTTCCAATATACATCAAATAAACATAGGAGATTTAGTGTTAGTTAGAGAAGAGGCCTCCCATAAGTTAGAAAATAGATATAAAGGACACTATAGAGTTAGAAATATTGATAAGAATAATAATTATACTTTAATACCACATAGCATAGGAAATAGCAATAAAAAGAACAAAAGTAAAGAAATTATAATTCATAAGAATAGACTTAAAACAGTATAACACCACTAGTAATAACAAAAAAAAACCACCAAACCAAAAGAACTCCAGTTTATTCATTTTGATAAACAGACACACGAGCCAAAGAAAACAAAAAACAACATATCATGTACAAAATACAAAAAAAGTCAGCACAATAAAGACACATGTGAAACATATGTTAACAGATAAAAAACCTCATAAACAAACTTTTCACTTTCGATATCAAGTTATTGCATAAATTGCAACGGCATACGAAGAGCAATTAAAATCTTGTAAACGCAAGCAACCCTTAAGTGGGTCATTAAGTATTTTTAATTTAATAATTGTCTTCAATTGTATAAGGCGGATGGTGTAGCATTACTCAGAATGCGTTTCACTTTCAATGCATTTCTATGCATATACAAATATTGACCCAAATAAACTATGTTGAACCCAACGGGAGTTCAACAACATATATACACGCCACGTATCTGCTTACATTTGTCACCCAATTACTTAACCCGTCACACTGACCAACACACGTATCGATCAGCATAACTGATCGACAGTATCGGTTTGTCAATGTGAACTACCAACTTATTGCTGACTTTGCATAACATGTAAACACTTGTAGCTTGTAAGTATTAGTGTAAGAAATTTTGTATAAAAAGAAAAGAATTTCCAATAAAGAATCGATTCTTGTCACACGCTTAACTTGAGCGTTTCAAACACTTCAATATAATACAAATGTGATGGCTACGATTCGTACAAAAGATGAAGAATATCCGAACCTTTAAAATTGGTTTACAAAAAACAAAGCAACCACTCAGGTACAACAAACACACACGCTCCGACAAATAAGCACAAAACAGCAAAAGATCAAAAACAACAAACAAGCAAAAAAGGTCAAACAACAAAAATCACCAACTTTTACCTGCCTCAGTCAACCACAAAAAAACCAATCGATGCAAACCACCCCCTTTTCTGAATGTACACACACAACACATGCACACACGTACACAAACAGACACCCATGCTGACGTTACCTGCTACCTACTATAAATACAAGACAAACGACCACAACAAATCAGAACGAAAATCGACACTGATGATGGCACAACGCCGAAACCGGTTTGTCTCAAAACCAAATTTGACAAGGGATGGCGAAAAATCGTTCCAATATACATCAATCATTCACCCTGTCGGAAAAACAACAAAACAAATGAAGAACCGATTTATTCTTAGCTGTGTGCATATCCAATGGGGGTAGTGGACTTCGTTATCAACGACATAAAACAGCTTTTAAGACAATATAGGTCTCACTACAACAAACCAATTTGGGTCGTGGGCAAGGAGTCTATTGATGAGTTTGGTGGTAGACTTTTGTAAACTAAACGAAAATACCATTGACGGCAAATACCCGATTTCAAATGTCATGTCGATCTTGTCAAATATGGGATTGGTACAATATTTCACAACCCTTGATTTGAAGTCAGGTTTTCACCAGATCGAGCTCGCTGAGCGAGACAAGGGAAAAACAGATTTTCTAGGATTAGCAAGTTATTATAGATGCTTCGTGAAAGACTTTGCCTGTCCATTTGACCATTGACTGATATTTTAAAAGGAAAAATGGAAGAGTCAGCGCATACCAATCCAAAAAAGTTAAAATACTTTTAAATACAAGGCAACTGCAAGCATTTGAGAAACTTAAGCACATTTTAGTATCGGAAGGCGTAATGCTTACTTTTCCTGATTTTAAAAAACCAATGAACTTCACTTTGCGACTAATGAAAGGGAACTTTTAGCAGTAGTGTGCGCACTAAAAACCTTCGTAACTATCTTTATGGTGTACGCCAACGGAGTATTTTTACTGACCATGAATCGCTGATACAATAGGCAGCATCGGAGACATAAAATAGCAGATACACCCATTCCACTATATTCAGGAGACATGCTCCTTATTGATATTTTTTCCACCGACTCAAAGTATTTCTTGACCTGTGTAGACAAGTTCTCAACATTCGGTATCGTTCAAACCATAGCATCGAGAACAATTCTATACATTAAGCCCCAATTAATACAAATTCTGAATATCTCTCCAAAACCAAAAATTATTTACTGTGACAACAAAAAATCGGAGAATTCAATCACTCTCAGACAACTTCTTTCCAACAATTTTGGTATTAATATCGTTAATTCTCCACCTCTGCAAAGCTGCCCCAATGGTCAAGTAGAGAGGTTCCGCAGCAATTTAATTGAAATTGCTAGATGCCTGAAGTTGGAAGGATGTATTGATGACACAAGGGGTCTAATCTTGCTGTCAACCATTGAATATAACAAAACAATACATTCTGTTACTAAAATTAGGAAAGTAGACATATTTAGATCCACCACTGATGATAAGAATGATAAAGTATCCGAACGCATAAAATGTGCGTAACAAAAACAGAATTGAACGCGTTTTTGAAGAAGGAGAAAGGGTTATGGTAAAAAGAAATACAAGACTTGGTAATAAGTTAACACCACTATATAAATAAAATGAATACCCGTTTGACCACATTTCCTTTTTAAAATTTGAATAACAAAAACCCAGATTTTAAGGTGACTTGGGAACTGAGCAGCACGGCGCCTCAATGTACTAGAAAACATGGAAATATACAAACAGAAAACATTTGACCGGAGAATAATAAACGAATAAACAAACACTAACTCTGACAAGATATTTGAGCCTTTAACGCTGATTGACGAAAAACGAGACAATACCACAAGTACAACACTAAAGCAAGTAACAATGAACAAACAAAGGAATCACCCATTTCTACCTGCCTCAACCTATCATTTAGCTACCAAACGTGTAAAAATAACCCTCATTACAGGAATCCATTTAAACACACACATAAACTAACCCATACACACATTACCTGCTCCAACGCATGCGCACACATGTTAACATTACCTGCTACAGCTTTAAACACAAGACAACGGATAGACAAAGATCAGAGCGAAACTAAACACTGAGGATGGCGGAACGACGAAACCGGTTTGTAAAAAAACCAAATTTAACAAGAGATGACGGGAAATCGTTCCAATATACATCAACACCCTGTCGGAAAATCAACAAAGCAAAATAAATCTTTCATATATATTCATTTCTATGTAAAAAATTCTGTATTTTTGGTAACATTATTGAAATGAAAATTTATATTAAGTAATATATCATTTTCAGGTCAAATGAAGTGAAACCTCTTTCAAATCAAATGAAGTGAAACCTTGAAATTAAACTTTTTTCCAAATGAAGTGGAACCTTTTCAATTGAAATGAAATTTTTTCAAACGAAATGAAACTTTTTTCAAGTCAAATGAAACCATTTTTAGATGATTATATATCGCTCTTTCTAGTGTTTTGGCATTCTATTAAAATAATCCGCACTTTATTTATTATATGGGTTAATACTTATATATTTATACTAGAGGATCCGGCAGACTTTGTCCTGCCTAAAGACATGAATTGAAAATACATACGAGTATGTACTTACATACATACGTACCGAGTTCTTTCCCCATACGATCTAATTCAACATGAATGGGGTGGGTTGAGATTCCCGCATAACTTCTAATGTTTCATTCGGTTGACAGCGAACAAACACACAGTTTTTTTTTGAAAAAAAGTGCTGCTTTTGTTTAAACAATTTTGGTTAAATAAGATATGAATCAACTATTTTTTTTTGATGCAGAACAAAAGTAATTATATCAAAGTTGAACTTCAAGGAAGTTTCATTTTTATCGGTGGATTCTTTTATGATTTATGACTGTGTAAACAAAAAATTTATGGTTTTTTACCACATTTTGTCCGATTGCCACGCCCCTTTATATATTTCTTCACATTATAGTGACATAAACCTTCCTCTTCACCCAATCTATCTATTAAAAAAAACCGCATCAAAATCCGTTGCTTAGTTTCCAAGATTTAAGCATTTAAGGGGGCATCCCTATGACTTTGTTTTATAAAGGGTGTTTTTTTTAGGGGTATAGAACTTCGAATTGAAATAAAACACAAGAAAATCATTTTAAGGTCCATCAATTTGACTTTATTGGAAGGATAATTTTATGCCATTAATGTTTAAATATGATTTCGGGCATGTGGCCACCGCGGCTGGCTTGAATAAAGCCAATTCTACAGGTCCAATTTTCAACCACTTTTTCGAGCATATGGGGCCGTATGTCGGCAATAACGCCACGAATGTTGGCTTCCAATTCCCCTAACGTTTCTGGTTTGTTGGTGTAGACGAGCGACTTCACATATCCCCAAAGAAAATAATCCAATGGTGTCAAATCACACGACCTTGGTGGCCAATTGACAGGTCCATTCCGCGAAATTATGCGCTCATCGAATGTTTCCTTCAATAAATCGATTGTGACGTGCGCTGTGTGGCATGTAGCGCCGTCTTGTTGGAACCACAACTCATCCACATTCATGCCATCCAATTCGGGAACAAAATAGTCGGTTATCATGGCTCTATACCGGTCTCCATTAACGGTAGCTGCCTCTCCAGCATTATTGCGGAAGAAGTATGGCCCAATGACTCCACCAGCCCATAGAGCACACCAAACAGTCAGTTTTTGTGGATGTAATGGCGTTTCAAGGGTCTCATGTGGATTCTCTTCACTCCAAATGCGGCAATTTTGCTTGTTGACGTAGCCATTCAACCAAAAATGAGCCTCATCACTGAACAAAATTTTGCGATGAAAATCAGCATCGAAATCAATCTCATTTTCGGCCCATACACCAAAATCACGACGCATTGCATGGTCTCGCGGCTTTAATTCTTGCACAAGCTGGATCTTGTAAGGTCGCAAGCCAAGATCTTTGCGCAAAATCTTCCATAAAGTTGATGGACAAAGCTCCAATTGCTGTGCACGGTGGCGAATCGATTCATTCGGGTCCTCTTCAACACTTTGCTCTACAGCGGCAATTGTTTCTTCGGTGCGCACTGTTCGACGTCTCTGCGGATGCGTATTATCACATAGAGTAAACGTAGTGCGAAAACGATCCATGGTTAACCGAATTAATTGCTCTGATGGACGATTATGTCGACCATAAAATGGACGGAGCTCACGGTAAACTTCGCGAACTGAACCATTATTTTCGAAATAAATTTGCACGATTTGCAAGCGTTGTTCTTTTGTCAACCTGTTCATGATGAAATGGCAAACCAAACTGAACATAAATGACATTAGAGTTGCCAGATTTGACCACAAAATGCCAGTTTTATCTCTATTCGAAAAACAAACCTGTAAAAAAAACACCCTGTATTATGTAGTGATAGTGATATATCCAAATATGGATCAGTTCAGATGAAAGCTGTGGCCTTGCCCTTTCGTTTGACACCCATATTGAACGCATATATCAAGGCTTTATGGGAACCACATTTTGACCGATAACTGGTTTATCGATATATATTTTGATATATGGAACAGTTCAAGTAAAAGCTGCTGCCTTGTCCTTTCGTTGGACACATATATTGCACGCAAATTGCAAGGGTTTATAGGAAAACTGTTTCACCGATAACTGATTTATCGAAATATGGATCAGTTCAAATGATGTCTGTGGCTTTGCCCTTTCGTTTGACACCCACATAGAACGCATATATCAAGGTTTTATGGGAACCACATCTTGACCGATTACTCATCTATCGATAACTATATCGAAAAGTTCAAATGAAAGCTGTGGCCATGCCCTTTCGTTTGATACCCATATTGCACGCATATTTTAAGGTTTTATGGGAACCACATTTTGACCTATTACTCCTTTATCGATAAATATATCGAAATATCGAAAAGTTCCAATGAAAGCTGTGGCCATGCCCTTTCGTTTAATACCCATATTGCACGCAAATTTCAATGTTTTATGGGTACGACATTTTGACCGATAACTCATTAATTAATAAACTAGAGGACCCGGCAGACTTTGTCCTGCGTAAAGACATGAATTGAAAATACATACATACGTCCGAAATTTAATAATGCGAGAGATTCTTACTTATGTACTTACATACAAACGTACTACCATACGATCTAATTCAACATGAATGAGGTGGGGTGAGATTCCCGCATACCTTCTTCGGTTTCATTCGGTTGACAGCGAACAAACACACAAACAGCTTTTTTTGGAAAAAGTGCTGCCTTTGTTTAAACAATTTTGGTTAAATAAGATAGGAATCAACTATTGTTTTTAATGCAGAACGAAAGTAAATATTTCAAAGTTTAACTTCAAGTAAGTTTCATTTTAATCAGTGGATTCTTTTATGATTTATGGCTGTGTAAACAAAAAATGTATGGTTTTTACCACATTTTGTCCGATTGCCACACCCCCTTTATATATTTCTTCACATTATATAAACCTTTCTCTTCAACCAATCTATCTATTAAAAAAACCGCATCAAAATCCGTTGATTAGTTTTCAAGATTTAACCATTTAAGGGGACATCCCTATGACTTTGTTTTATAATATGTAGTGATTTTAGTCAATACATATCGAACTCGAGTTAATTTTTACTAATGGTTTTTGTCAGTTTTTTGTCCATATAACGAAATCCCGTTTATAGCGTGGTATTTTTATCCCTCGTGAAAAATGTTGAAACAAGTACAAGCATTATTTTAAATAACTTTTTTGATAAAATAAAACGTGGGTTTCTTATATCATTTTGCTACAATTTTTTGTTGTTCTTTAAGACGTGAAATGAAAGAATTCCAAAAAGCGGTTTTTGGCATTATTTGATGGTGAAAACTGTTGTCAAGGAGATTACGATACGGAAAGACATTTTCAAGCCGTAAAAATAACTGAAATTATGGGAAACGAGAATCACATTTTTTGTTTCAAAATTTGGAAATAAGATTTTAAATGGTTTCTGGACAACTTGCAACATTTTGCACGCGTGAACACAGTACCAGCCTTATGGGGAAAATGCTTAGATTGATATTAGTTTGAAAAAATGCTTTCAAAAACCTGCAAAAATCGCATCTGTGGACTTGGGTGATTTTGATATTTATCGACTCAAATATAAAAAATAAGTTTAAAAGTATTAAACCACGTAATACCCGGGGGTATCGGTCCCCTACCGGGCGCCTCCTCAGGTGGTGGATAGAGGAACGCTTCCCAGAAAAGATGGGTGGTACTGAAGCAGTAAAACACTCAGGGCGAACTAAAACGAGCAACTCCAACGGCGTTAGTGGAGGCCGTGGTCAAGAGGGCCACACACCCGTTGAATCCCGATGAAAGGGCGACTAGATGCTGCCCTTACACTCTAACTAAGCATCCTCAGGATTGAGTCCAGTTATATCCTGAAGACCTGAAACTGGAAACAAAATTATGAAAAGTATGCTATGGACTGGCGATGTCGATAGTCTGTCACTTGAGTAACCAAGTGTGACACCTTGGCGAACTGCCTGGCAGGTTAATATCGCCATCGTCTCCGCCTCGTTAATACTCTAGCAGGTCTTCAAGTACGTTCGAAGCACGTCATCATTAAGTTGGTGGTGCAGGCGCCGACAAGAGAGAAGCTTGCTGGAAGTGTGGATAAAGCTTCAGAGCTCTCTCAAAAAGTAAAATGCTACCTTTGCACATCAACAAAGCTCGAGGCTTATGCAGCACATTCAGAGAAGCACTTGCTTCGGCGAAAGCAAAACTTTCGCATGACTAGCTTTATACAAGGCAACATAAATCGATGCAGGTTGGCTGGTGAATTGCTAGACCAACTGGTACTTGACCATAAAATAAACTGCGCAAACATAAGCGAACCTTTAAAGGTCATACACAACTGATACACTGACTAAACTGGTGCTGCCGCAATTTGGATAGTGGATGCCAGCGTCAGTGTAGGCGACCCATCTGCCGGACAATGCTACGTCTGTGTAATTGCGCCACAAACTACAATTGTTAGCTTTTGCCTGCCCCCAAATGACCCCATACAAAGGTTCGAAGGCTCGACTTATTGGAAGACGACTTGCGGTACCAAACGGGGAACATGATCGTCGCAGGAGATTTTAACGCTAGAGCAGTAGAATGGAAAACTAATAACAGAGGAAAGTTAATTCTAGAAATGGCAGCCCGGCTCGGTATGGTCCTTCTGAACACGGGCACGACGCCCACATACCGACACCAGGGCTTCGGGTACTCGATCCCTGATATAACTCTGGTCTCAGAATGCCTTTTGCCAAATGCGATTGGGTGGAGAGTGATGGAGGACCTTACTGGTAGCGACCACAACTACATAACATTCCAACTCAATTCTGGTCAGAGACAGGCAACGAACGCGTCACACAGAAGCGTTAAATGGGATGCATCTAAAGTTGACACCGCCAGGTTTTCCCGGCAGATAACCGACAGTACCAATGCGCATGAGACGGTTGAACAGTATACGCCATGCATGCAATGTCTGTATGCCACTCAAAGGAAAATGGCGGGGCTAGAAGCAAGTATACTGGTGGAACAACGAAATCGCGGAGCGATATATGCCAAGAGGGCGAAGCAAGCTCTCGGCGCCCCCATAAAGCAAAGCAAGCTTAAAAACTAGAAAGCGATCTGTGATGAAGTGGGCTAAGACCTCTGGGGATAGGGGTACAGGATAGTAATGAAGAAATTTCGTCCGCCAAACCAGGCGATGTACGAAGAAAGCATGAAAAGAACGGTAGACGCTCTTTTTCTCAAACAACCAACCAGCAGAGAGGAGCAAGTAACTCGACAAGATCGAATAATTCAACCATCTCGCAGTCCTTACAATAGCCCTACATGGGTTGTAAAAAAGAAGACGACAAATGAGAATGGGGACCAGGAGTTACGACTGGTCATCCATTTTCAAAAACTAAATAAAGTCACTATCGCTGACAGATACCCAATGCCGGAAACCGCCTCAATTCTATCAAATCAGGGCACTGGAAAGTATTTTTCAACCTTAGACTTGAAAAGCGGGTTTCACCAAATTTTGCTTCACCCAAGGGACCGCGAAAAGAGAGCGTTTTCTGTTAATAATGGAAAATATGAATTTTGTCGCCTGTCCCAAGTATATTCCAGCGGGCAATTGATGATGTTTTGAGAGATGTGATAGGGAAGATCTGTCATGTCTATATGGATGACGTGATTATCTACTCCACGACTAAGGAGCAACATATAAGAGATTTAAATGAAGTAATAAAAAAATTAGAAGACGCTAATATGCGCATTTCTTCACAAAAATCAAAATTCTTTATGAAAGAAACTGAGTTTTTGGGATTTATAGTAAGTGAAAATGGAATTAAAACATGTCTAAGAAGGTTAATGATATCCTTAATATAAGAGACCCGAATCTCTTAGAGCTCTCCGTTCTTTTCTCGGACTGTCTGGATATTACAGAAGATTATGCCCGCATAGCCAAGCCACTTACCAAATACTTAAGGGGTGATAATGGGAATGCGAAAACTAGGCAATCAAAAAATATTAAAATCCAATTGGACGAGGAGGCGGTGGACGCATTTGAACGTATTAAGAGAGCCCTGAGTTCAGAAGATGTTTTGCTACAACATCCGGACTTCAAAAAGCCTTTTGAGCTTGACACCGATGCTTCAGGTGTGGCAATTGGCGCTGTCCTGTCTCAGAATAATAAACCCATAATGTTTATCTCAAGAACGCTGTCGAAAACAGAGGAATCGTATGCGACAAATGAAAGAGAGCTCCTTGCAATCATATGGGCTCTGCAAAAACTTCGAAACTACCTCTATGGAGCCAGCGATATTAGAATATTTACAGACCACCAACCCCTCATTTTTATAATATCTGAAAAGAACGCCAATAGCAAAATCCAAAGATGGAAAGCGTTCATAGAGGAGTTTTCTGCAACATTTTTTTACAAGCCAGGAAATCAAAATATTGTAGCCGATGCATTAACACGTCAGGAAATAAATGCAATGGAGGATTCAAATAATTCAACTGCTGCCACCTGCCACAGTGAAGAGTCATATACTTTTACAATAAAATCTGTTGAAACCCCTACTAACTCCTTTAAGAATCAGATTCTCAGAGGTACGCCAAAATCATAAAAGGAAAATTATTTTCAAAGCAGAGTCAGACATATCATAAACTTTAATACCATCCATGAGCTAATGCATTTACTGCAGGCAGCAATCAACCCTGAAGCAGTAAATGGCATTTATTGCTCACTGGAGATTTTGGGGAAAATTCAAAATACCTTGATAGACACATTCCCTTCGGTAAAGTTTAAACACACTGAGAAGATGGTGATAGACATCTTATATATAAATAGGCAAGATGAATGCAATGTAGAACCGTTTTCTGCTAAACTATAATTCTAAGGTATACAAATTATATATGTATAGATAGGAAATTTTGAGGTGTACTTTTATCCGTAAATAAATTTAAAAAATCATTTTAATATAAAAAATTTAACATAAAAGTCACACCACTACACATTCACTTATTCACACTTGTGACACGCTGTGTGTGTGTGTATTTGCTTTTTGTGTACTATGCTGAATCGTGAGCATGGCCGAGAAGCTGCTTTGTAGGAAAAAATTAAGAGCCGTAGTAGTGTGAGTAGACTTGCCATGCATGTTTTTGTGTTACTCGTGTGGTCGGCTCTCACTGTGAGTGCGAAGAGTTGGTAGTGGACCAATGAAAAATAAGTATTCGCACTATAGATACTCTGTTGTGTTATGAATTTTTGCTTTAGTTGTTGTTATTGTATTGATTACTGGCTACGATGCCCAGTGTCAGCTGCTCTCCTGAGAGCACGAAAAGTTGCTTTGTTGGATACATTAAGCAAGCAATGTAAAATATGAGCAAATATGTAAAATTCATTGCTGATACCTACAAACAGGGTTTACAAAAATAAAATAAATGATTACTCATAAAGAGTATTAAACACCGAAGAAAATTAAAGGAAAATAGAGGAAAGGAAAAGCATTGAAACGAAGGAAAATTAAAGGAAAGAAAGGAAAGAAAAGGAAAAGGAAGGAAAGGGAAGGGAATGGAAAGGATACGAAAGGAAGGAAAATTAAAGGAAAGATAGGAATGGTAAGGAAATGAAAGGAAGGGAAGGGAAAGGGAATTAAAGGAAAGGTAAGAAAACGAAGGGGAAAGAAAGAAAATAAAAGGAAGGGAAGGGAAAGGAAAAGAAGTTTGAGGAAAGTAAGAAATAAAATAAGAGAGTAAAAAAAGAAATCAAGGAAAATAAAAATATGTTAGAGGAAAGGAAGAAAAAAAGGCGGATAAAACATACCTACAGCAAAAAAATAAAATAAAATAAAATATAGTTTATTGGTTGAATTTCAACCACTGGGCGAACTCTAGTATTTAATGAAAATGATAAACTTGAAATTGTTAACACAGAACATAATAGGGCACATAGGCAGTTCAGGGAGAACCTTTGTCAGATTTTAAATCAATACTATTTTCCGGAGATGAAACAAATGTTAAAAGCCGTCACAAAAAGCTGCTCCGTTTGTCAAGCATGTAAATATGATAGAAAGCCCAAGCAGCAACTATTAGGGGAAACGCCCACACCCACTGAAATAGGAGAAATGTTACACGTTGATATTTTTTCGACAGAGAATAAACTATTCCTAACTTGCATAGATAAGTTTTCCAAAATGGCTATAGTAAAACCAATAAAAACAAAATCCGTAATTAATATTAAGCCGGCTTTCTTGGAAATCTTCACAATATTCTTGCCTAAGATTGTCGTTTCGGCCAACGAAAGGGCTTTTTGCGCTGAGACAATGAAGAGTATGTTAAAAAATTTGGGGATACGCCATTATAAAGTGCCTCCACTTCATAGCAAGAGCAACGGCCAGGTGCGAGAATCCAACGATGGAATTAATGGAACTAGTACTAAACAGTACGTCGAAGTATAATAATACAATTCATTCCACAACTGGGGAAAGGCCGTGTGATATTATAAAGTCTACTTCAGAGAAGATGAGATCCGAAATAATGGACAAAATAAAAAATACCCAAATTATTAGCAATAAGTTCCACAACAAGAACGGGGAGTACAAAGTAGTGCGGAAAGGAGAAAAGGTGCTTTTGAAAGTAAACGTTAGATTAGGAAGTAAAATTAAAAGTATTTTTAATGAGGTCGAAGTTAGCGAAGATTTAAGATCAACTGTTAAACTCAAAGATGGACGTATAATCCACAAGGACAATATCAAGGTAATAGGCTAAATCCTATCTTTCCAGACTAACAGCCAAATCAGAAATTCATGACTATTCATCATCTCCGATAATAGCGATTAACAATGGGAAAGTAGCGATTACGAAGGGTAATCTCATCATAATCCATACGATTAATTTGAAGCAATATGAGGATATTTTGGAAGAAAACAGGGAATTTTTAAACGCGTATCACAGTGAAAAGGGAGAGTCCACACTATTGCAACATGACATAACTGAAATAAAGAAATTACTTTCGATATTTAAAAATCCACGATCGAAAAGATATATTGATCTAATCGGATCCGTTTGGAAATTCATTTCCGGCTCTCCGGATCACGATGATTTAGTACAGTTACATGCCACAGAAGAGGCCCTTATAGAAAACGGAAAAACACAAATTAATATAAATCACAACCTACAAATTCAAATGAACGAGATTACCGAGAAAATGAATCGCTTGATTGAAAAGAGTAACGCAGTATTGGAAAAATACAAAAATTTAGAACTAGCTATGATAAGGAGTAGGACTTAAAAAATATTGTGGATAGCATCGCACTTTCCAAACGTAATACTGTAAATCCAATGATATTTAATATTTATGAGATAAATAAACTAATTAAATTAGACTACACAATTTCTATAACAGACCTTTTGCTGTTGGCTAAAGTTAAAATCTATGCCTCCGAAAATGAAATAAAATATATTGTAAAATTACCAAAAATCGGAGAAATATGTAAATTGATTAAAATTTATCCAGTTATCAGTAACAATTCAATTTTAAATATAGAAAGTAAGATAATGGGTAGATGTAGGGAAACTGTGAAAGCGCTAAGCAAATGCCAACCAGCCGCAGGCATGTTAGTGTGTGTGGAATCAACAGAAGCGCCCTGTTTAACAGCTCTAATGAATAACAATACATCCACATGCCGGACCACAACACCGACTGGAATACCGAAAATACAATATGTCGACGATGGTTTAATCATAATCAATGAGTCTCCCGCCGACGTTGAAGAAGATAATAAGCCGATGATAACACTGCGAAAGGGAACGTGTTTGATAACATTTAAGAACATCTTATTTATAAACGAATCCAAATTTGAAACAACAGTGGCTTCTACACATGTGGCGGAACCCCCCAAAACTATACTACTAAATATAACTGACCACAACGAGCCCCTAATCATTGAGCATCTGCATAACCTCCACATAATGAACACGAAAAGGCTAAACCATATCGCAGTTGAGACCGAATAAAAAAATGTAGTAACCTGGATATCGATGGCGCTTATATCAACTACGAAAATCTGTATACTAATTTGCTAATTAAAATAAAACAAAATACACAGATAACTGTAAGTGGTATGAGTGTTGAAGACATGCAACTGGCCACAATAAATGCCATAAAAGATATCTATCGGACGTTTCGTCTTAAGAGGGAGAGAATTTGGCGACACATACTTAGCCAATATTGGCACTTCATTTCCATACCCAAAATAGCCAAGAATATGGCTAAGGTTGCTTCCGGTCTCACGCTTCAGCTTGCTGACGTTAGGTCTACCATTTCACACGCTAATAAACGGCCGCAACAACAACAACAACAGCTACAACTCACACAAGCGAGCGGCTAAGCTAAGCGTAAAGATAGGTAGAGTAGTTGTAAGAATTAGCTTGTAAGTTTAGTCTTAAACGGGAACTTGAATAAACGTAGCGCATAGCGGTTAAGTCAAGAATTAACCAGTGACTTCATCATTTAGCGCATAGCGCTTAAAGGGAAGGGTAACAGCAAGGTATATTTTGCATTTTCATCCATAGCATTCTTAAAATGTATACTTTTTGTTCAGTTATTTGATAAATGAATGGTCGCCTCAAACAACGTTGTAAACGACTAAATAAAAAATGTTTAGTAGGAGAAAAAAACGGTTTGAAGTAGCTAGATAAATTTTCTTTTTCATGTTTTCAACTTTTATTAAACTAGGGCCTTACTGGAACTGAGATATGTAAAAATAAGTAAAATGTTAGCTCCTCAATGGCCAATAAATCGATTCCAATTTTTTTTAGTGGAATAACGTTGCATGTGCTCATTAAAATGGATAATACAACGTTGTTTCACTATAAGCAGCATCACTCTGATGGCAGATAAAACGTTATTCCCTTAAGTATTTACTTTATATATCTGACAATGTTTATTCAAGAAAATCAAACATAATATAAATATCCCGTTATCGAAAAAAAAAATTTACAATTTATTCAGGTTTAAAAAAAAAATTAATAAGTAGTAGCGGATTAAAAGTACATTCAAACCAAACCGATATCATCCCACTAGTGGCAAATTTCCATGTAAAATTCTGCATATTCGTTTGGCAAATAAGATGCCATCGCCAGTAGATCCTTTTTCTTTTCGGGACTTATAGCTACAGGTTCATCTCGGAGAATTTTCAATTGGCTTAGTGATGTCAGCGATGCTTTTTGATTTTTTGTGTTCTGGACTAAATTGAAAAGGCACCACGCTTCTAAAGTGGAATGATTCTTCCTTAGTTTTAAAATTTGGATGTGATCATCAGAAAACTGTAGTCATCTAGCTTCCGTAATCTTACAGAGTGGATTTTTTTTGAAAGCTTCTGTAAGTAAGCTCAAGTTTTTATGACCAACAATGGATTTGATGGTCTTGATGATTCAATTAAATTTACAACATCCTCAGGAATATAAAGTTTTGTTTTAGATTTTTTTTCTCTATGAGCGCAAAATCACGATCACATGGTAAGAAGCTATGTCCAGAGGTTAAAAATTTTTGATTCACTTCAGAAAAATAGTTAAGTTTGATTAAAAATTGACAAAGGGCAACCATTGTCCAATTATTATTTTGTCCCACACATCGGTCAGATCAGATTATAAGCTTTTTCTCTAATCCTTTGGGAATTACAGGGTGATTGGTTGTTATATATTTAAGAATACAAGAACCGATTTCTGAAGCACCTTTTTTGCTATACGTTCATGCCATGTAAACATATGAGCAGAATTCTTACCTAAATCGTGTACAGCACAATTGTAATTGGAGTACTGACGTTGATAATAAACGTCCGAATGTGTTAGGTTTGGAGTCAAAATTACTTGTTGTAAATCAACACAGATTACTACAATGTTAGCATTATTTTTTGCCAAATTTATATCATCTTTCAGACATAAATATCCATTTCTCTGCCTTTAGATGGCGAAGTTCTGCTTCTCTTTCTACCGTGTTAAGCTTCTCTGGATCAGTACAAGTTGCCATTTGAATAAAATATTTATCGCAAGTTTTACATATATCGCACCTTGGAGCCCCAAAGCGCAAATTGAATTCTGTGTTAAAAATATTTCTGTAGGAATTATAACTCAATGAACTGCCTGAGTATTTTTCTTGGTATAACTCAAATATTTTAGCAACAGTTAAGTTTGGGTTAAGACATTCTTTTTTCGTTGAACTACGACCATAATGACTCTCTTGACATGTAAAGCTTTCTATGTGTTCATTGACAGTTTTTTTCCTCATCAACTAGTTTATGCGGTCGATTTTCGTGCTTTCCTCTCTGATCATCAATATTTTCTCCGTGCTTTAATTTTTGTATTAAAACTTGAAGCCTTCGCGGAGTTATTTGAAATACGTGACAAACCATTTTTTGACACACCCTTTGTTTTTTTTCCATTATAGTGAGACAAAAAAAACCGCACAGTTACATTGCGACGCCATGTTCCTTCTGCTACCTGTCTTCCACTCGGTTCCACTAGCTCAATCCGAGATTTTAGTAGTGACGATTGACCATCGTAAGTTTTTTTATGCAAATCCAAAAACAGATGTTTGACATCATCTGAGCAGAAAGTTTTGCAATACCAATTGCAAGCGCAACTACACATCTGTATATAAAGTTATATTAACACTTTGGCACATGTACATACAAAGTTTTTTCAAATTACCGTTTCGGGAGCATTCTTCTTCGAAATTAGTTTTCCTTTTGTTGAAATATAGGCTTCTCCACTATTTCTTAACTTTTTATTCTTAATATTTTTCCAATTTTCATAGTTAACTTTTCTCCTTTTACCTTTATTTAGCTTACGCAGCACACTTAATTCTTCCGAATTTGCCATTTTGTCACTCACTTAGTACGTTGTTCCACTGACTTCGCGACTTAATAAACTGTGTTTGGTGCGCCTAAAAATGCTCAAAAGAGTTCTCTTTATATTTAGGATGATGGAAAATTACCGTTAGAATAGATATTCAGCATAAAACGCATTTGGGAAAAATTGGCGGTTACAACGAGGCGACCATTCAAATACTGACGCGTGCCACGAAACGATAAAAAATATAAACATATGGGTCATTCCATGATAAATCGACAAATTTTTTACCTGACCCCCTTCGATTTCGCTAAACATTTGCTATCTTTTTCTACCCCCCGAAAGACATTTTTCAGAATTTTTTAAAATTTCCCCCAAATCAAAAAAAGTTGTGAACTTTTAAAAAAAACGTTTTTTTTTTCAAATGCTGTAACTTTTTCAAAAATGGCGGTCCATTTTGGATATTTTTGGGATAATTTTTTTTTCAAATTTTTTGTTTTTAAATGTAGTTTTCAGAAAAAAAATAAAAAAATTTTTAAAAGCCCAGATATATAAAATATTTTTTTTTTCCTTTCCCTTTTCTTTATTTTTTTTTTTTAAACTCCAACTAATTCTGCAGTAAGCCCTGCTAATCACAAGATGTGCCGACAATCGCTTCTATTTTTTTTTTATTGAAAAAAAATAATTTTTTCAACTTTGGCTTATTTTATATAACTTTTCAATGAAATTTTTTTGATTTCCTCGAGAAACCTCAAAAGTTGAAAAATCAAATTTTATTTGAGAATTTCAAGTAATTATCGTACAAAAAACCGCTATTTTTTTCTAAAATGTGAAAACAATAATATTTTTCCCCCCATTGAGGTAAACCTTTTACTCTTATAAAAAAGTTTTTTTTTTTTTCACTGAAATGTTTGACGATTTCAAAAATTAAATGTGCTTAGAAGTTATCTTCAGTTGATACATCGTCAGAATTCATGTACTGTCGATTATCAATTATCAATTTTTTACAAATAAATTCACTTCTTTCTATTTATTTATTTTAGTTTTGTTTTGATAAAAGCACCACTGCTGATCGTTTGACAGTCAGTCAGAAGTAGTCAGAACAAAAAGAACATGCCGAAGTTTTTTGGTTGATGTTGCAATCCATTTAATTTGGAAAAACATAAAAAAACTATCCCTGCGAAATTTACCGGAGCATTTAGCAGTTCGATACAATTTGTCGTCTGATGACCGAATATGCAGTTCATGTCATAAAAAAATGCTTCAACCCTCTGTTGCCAATACTTCTGTTGCAAGTGATGATAATCAAAACGATTATTATGGTGATTGTTGTTGGAGCAAAGCTCGAATTTTTATGTTTGTTTGTTAATTGATATTAGAGGAAAAATTACAACGTTATGCACAGCGATGGTATGGGATGACATGTTTCGAAGTGCCCAACTTCTCATCAGACCCCTTCTCGGACACTGAGATATGAACCCAAGTGTCTGCACCAAAGCCGCTGTTAGAGTACTCTAACAACTAAGCTATGATGCCCTGTAGCGTCACGATGCATTTTTCCTCTAATGTGCCATTTGCTTATTCCTTTTATACATTCTTTGGTACATATATTTTATATGTCAACTCAAGGAAAGTGGAAATATTTTTAGGCGCGTTCATAGAACAGTTTTAGATACAGAAGGGCTTTTATGCATATCAACACTTCCGTGTTATTTGTTATGCACCCGCACTGTACCTGTAACAATTATAGTTATGGTGATTGTTGTTGGAGCAAAGCTCGAATTTTTATGTTTGTTTGTTAATTGATATTAGAGGAAAAATTACAACGTTATGCACAGCGATGGTATGGGATGACATGTTTCGAAGTGCCCAACTTCTCATCAGACCCCTTCTCGGACACTGAGATATGAACCCAAGTGTCTGCACCAAAGCCGCTGTTAGAGTGCTCTAACAACTAAGCTATGATGCCCTGTAGCGTCACGATGCATTTTTCCTCTAATGTGCCATTTGCTTATTCCTTTTATACATTCTTTGGTACATATATTTTATATGTCAACTCAAGGAAAGTGGAAATATTTTTAGGCGCGTTCATAGAACAGTTTTAGATACAGAAGGGCTTTTATGCATATCAACACTTCCGTGTTATTTGTTATGCACCCGCACTGTACCTGTAACAATTATAGTTATGGTGATTGTTGTTGGAGCAAAGCTCGAATTTTTATGTTTGTTTGTTAATTGATATTAGAGGAAAAATTACAACGTTATGCACAGCGATGGTATGGGATGACATGTTTCGAAGTGCCCAACTTCTCATCAGACCCCTTCTCGGACACTGAGATATGAACCCAAGTGTCTGCACCAAAGCCGCTGTTAGAGTACTCTAACAACTAAGCTATGATGCCCTGTAGCGTCACGATGCATTTTTCCTCTAATGTGCAATTTGCTTATTCCTTTTATACATTCTTTGGTACATATATTTTATATGTCAACTCAAGGAAAGTGGAAATATTTTTAGGCGCGTTCATAGAACAGTTTTAGATACAGAAGGGCTTTTATGCATATCAACACTTCCGTGTTATTTGTTATGCACCCGCACTGTACCTGTAACAATTATAGTTATGGTGATTGTTGTTGGAGCAAAGCTCGAATTTTTATGTTTGTTTGTTAATTGATATTAGAGGAAAAATTACAACGTTATGCACAGCGATGGTATGGGATGACATGTTTCGAAGTGCCCAACTTCTCATCAGACCCCTTCTCGGACACTGAGATATGAACCCAAGTGTCTGCACCAAAGCCGCTGTTAGAGTACTCTAACAACTAAGCTATGATGCCCTGTAGCGTCACGATGCATTTTTCCTCTAATGTGCCATTTGCTTATTCCTTTTATACATTCTTTGGTACATATATTTTATATGTCAACTCAAGGAAAGTGGAAATATTTTTAGGCGCGTTCATAGAACAGTTTTAGATACAGAAGGGCTTTTATGCATATCAACACTTCCGTGTTATTTGTTATGCACCCGCACTGTACCTGTAACAATTATAGTTATGGTGATTGTTGTTGGAGCAAAGCTCGAATTTTTATGTTTGTTTGTTAATTGATATTAGAGGAAAAATTACAACGTTATGCACAGCGATGGTATGGGATGACATGTTTCGAAGTGCCCAACTTCTCATCAGACCCCTTCTCGGACACTGAGATATGAACCCAAGTGTCTGCACCAAAGCCGCTGTTAGAGTACTCTAACAACTAAGCTATGATGCCCTGTAGCGTCACGATGCATTTTTCCTCTAATGTGCCATTTGCTTATTCCTTTTATACATTCTTTGGTACATATATTTTATATGTCAACTCAAGGAAAGTGGAAATATTTTTAGGCGCGTTCATAGAACAGTTTTAGATACAGAAGGGCTTTTATGCATATCAACACTTCCGTGTTATTTGTTATGCACCCGCACTGTACCTGTAACAATTATAGTTATGGTGATTGTTGTTGGAGCAAAGCTCGAATTTTTATGTTTGTTTGTTAATTGATATTAGAGGAAAAATTACAACGTTATGCACAGCGATGGTATGGGATGACATGTTTTGAAGCTTTGCTCCAACAACAATCACCATAACTATAATTGTTACAGGTACAGTGCGGGTGCATAACAAATAACACGGAAGTGTTGATATGCATAAAAGCCCTTCTGTATCTAAAACTGTTCTATGAACGCGCCTAAAAATATTTCCACTTTCCTTGAGTTGACATATAAAATATATGTACCAAAGAATGTATAAAAGGAATAAGCAAATGGCACATTAGAGGAAAAATGCATCGTGACGCTACAGGGCATCATAGCTTAGTTGTTAGAGTACTCTAACAGCGGCTTTGATGCAGACACTTGGGTTCATATCTCAGTGTCCGAGAAGGGGTCTGATGAGAAGTTGGGCAATTCGAAACATGTCATCCCATACCATCGCTGTGCATAACGTTGTAATTTTTCCTCTAATATCAATTAACAAACAAACATAAAAATTCGAGCTTTGCTCCAACAACAATCACCATAACTATAATTGTTACAGGTACAGTGCGGGTGCATAACAAATAACACGGAAGTGTTGATATGCATAAAAGCCCTTCTGTATCTAAAACTGTTCTATGAACGCGCCTAAAAATATTTCCACTTTCCTTGAGTTGACATATAAAATATATGTACCAAAGAATGTATAAAAGGAATAAGCAAATGGCACATTAGAGGAAAAATGCATCGTGACGCTACAGGGCATCATAGCTTAGTTGTTAGAGTACTCTAACAGCGGCTTTGGTGCAGACACTTGGGTTCATATCTCAGTGTCCGAGAAGGGGTCTGATGAGAAGTTGGGCACTTCGAAACATGTCATCCCATACCATCGCTGTGCATAACGTTGTAATTTTTCCTCTAATATCAATTAACAAACAAACATAAAAATTCGAGCTTTGCTCCAACAACAATCACCATAACTATAATTGTTACAGGTACAGTGCGGGTGCATAACAAATAACACGGAAGTGTTGATATGCATAAAAGCCCTTCTGTATCTAAAACTGTTCTATGAACGCGCCTAAAAATATTTCCACTTTCCTTGAGTTGACATATAAAATATATGTACCAAAGAATGTATAAAAGGAATAAGCAAATGGCACATTAGAGGAAAAATGCATCGTGACGCTACAGGGCATCATAGCTTAGTTGTTAGAGTACTCTAACAGCGGCTTTGGTGCAGACACTTGGGTTCATATCTCAGTGTCCGAGAAGGGGTCTGATGAGAAGTTGGGCACTTCGAAACATGTCATCCCATACCATCGCTGTGCATAACGTTGTAATTTTTCCTCTAATATCAATTAACAAACAAACATAAAAATTCGAGCTTTGCTCCAACAACAATCACCATAACTATAATTGTTACAGGTACAGTGCGGGTGCATAACAAATAACACGGAAGTGTTGATATGCATAAAAGCCCTTCTGTATCTAAAACTGTTCTATGAACGCGCCTAAAAATATTTCCACTTTCCTTGAGTTGACATATAAAATATATGTACCAAAGAATGTATAAAAGGAATAAGCAAATGGCACATTAGAGGAAAAATGCATCGTGACGCTACAGGGCATCATAGCTTAGTTGTTAGAGTACTCTAACAGCGGCTTTGGTGCAGACACTTGGGTTCATATCTCAGTGTCCGAAAAGGGGTCTGATGAGAAGTTGGGCACTTCGAAACATGTCATCCCATACCATCGCTGTGCATAACGTTGTAATTTTTCCTCTAATATCAATTAACAAACAAACATAAAAATTCGAGCTTTGCTCCAACAACAATCACCATAACTATAATTGTTACAGGTACAGTGCGGGTGCATAACAAATAACACGGAAGTGTTGATATGCATAAAAGCCCTTCTGTATCTAAAACTGTTCTATGAACGCGCCTAAAAATATTTCCACTTTCCTTGAGTTGACATATAAAATATATGTACCAAAGAATGTATAAAAGGAATAAGCAAATGGCACATTAGAGGAAAAATGCATCGTGACGCTACAGGGCATCATAGCTTAGTTGTTAGAGTACTCTAACAGCGGCTTTGGTGCAGACACTTGGGTTCATATCTCAGTGTCCGAGAAGGGGTCTGATGAGAAGTTGGGCACTTCGAAACATGTCATCCCATACCATCGCTGTGCATAACGTTGTAATTTTTCCTCTAATATCAATTAACAAACAAACATAAAAATTCGAGCTTTGCTCCAACAACAATCACCATAACTATAATTGTTACAGGTACAGTGCGGGTGCATAACAAATAACACGGAAGTGTTGATATGCATAAAAGCCCTTCTGTATCTAAAACTGTTCTATGAACGCGCCTAAAAATATTTCCACTTTCCTTGAGTTGACATATAAAATATATGTACCAAAGAATGTATAAAAGGAATAAGCAAATGGCACATTAGAGGAAAAATGCATCGTGACGCTACAGGGCATCATAGCTTAGTTGTTAGAGTACTCTAACAGCGGCTTTGGTGCAGACACTTGGGTTCATATCTCAGTGTCCGAGAAGGGGTCTGATGAGAAGTTGGGCACTTCGAAACATGTCATCCCATACCATCGCTGTGCATAACGTTGTAATTTTTCCTCTAATATCAATTAACAAACAAACATAAAAATTCGAGCTTTGCTCCAACAACAATCACCATAACTATAATTGGTACAGGTACAGTGCGGGTGCATAACAAATAACACGGAAGTGTTGATATGCATAAAAGCCCTTCTGTATCTAAAACTGTTCTATGAACGCGCCTAAAAATATTTCCACTTTCCTTGAGTTGACATATAAAATATATGTACCAAAGAATGTATAAAAGGAATAAGCAAATGGCACATTAGAGGAAAAATGCATCGTGACGCTACAGGGCATCATAGCTTAGTTGTTAGAGTACTCTAACAGCGGCTTTGGTGCAGACACTTGGGTTCATATCTCAGTGTCCGAGAAGGGGTCTGATGAGAAGTTGGGCACTTCGAAACATGTCATCCCATACCATCGCTGTGCATAACGTTGTAATTTTTCCTCTAATATCAATTAACAAACAAACATAAAAATTCGAGCTTTGCTCCAACAACAATCACCATAACTATAATTGTTACAGGTACAGTGCGGGTGCATAACAAATAACACGGAAGTGTTGATATGCATAAAAGCCCTTCTGTATCTAAAACTGTTCTATGAACGCGCCTAAAAATATTTCCACTTTCCTTGAGTTGACATATAAAATATATGTACCAAAGAATGTATAAAAGGAATAAGCAAATGGCACATTAGAGGAAAAATGCATCGTGACGGTACAGGGCATCATAGCTTAGTTGTTAGAGTACTCTAACAGCGGCTTTGGTGCAGACACTTGGGTTCATATCTCAGTGTCCGAGAAGGGGTCTGATGAGAATTTTTCCTCTAATATCAATTAACAAACAAACATAAAAATTCGAGCTTTGCTCCAACAACAATCACCATAACTATAATTGTTACAGGTACAGTGCGGGTGCATAACAAATAACACGGAAGTGTTGATATGCATAAAAGCCCTTCTGTATCTAAAACTGTTCTATGAACGCGCCTAAAAATATTTCCACTTTCCTTGAGTTGACATATAAAATATATGTA
Source organism: Merzomyia westermanni (assembly GCA_949987695.1). Lineage (NCBI taxonomy): Eukaryota > Metazoa > Arthropoda > Insecta > Diptera > Tephritidae > Merzomyia > Merzomyia westermanni. Next base: position 98,919,964 of record OX465288.1, on the reverse strand, counting down.
CCAAAGAATGTATAAAAGGAATAAGCAAATGGCACATTAGAGGAAAAATGCATCGTGACGCTACAGGGCATCATAGCTTAGTTGTTAGAGTACTCTAACAGCGGCTTTGGTGCAGACACTTGGGTTCATATCTCAGTGTCCGAGAAGGGGTCTGATGAGAAGTTGGGCACTTCGAAACATGTCATCCCATACCATCGCTGTGCATAACGTTGTAATTTTTCCTCTAATAGCAATTAACAAACAAACATAAAAATTCGAGCTTTGCTCCAACAACAATCACCATAACTATAATTGTTACAGGTACAGTGCGGGTGCATAACAAATAACACGGAAGTGTTGATATGCATAAAAGCCCTTCTGTATCTAAAACTGTTCTATGAACGCGCCTAAAAATATTTCCACTTTCCTTGAGTTGACATATAAAATATATGTACCAAAGAATGTATAAAAGGAATAAGCAAATGGCACATTAGAGGAAAAATGCATCGTGACGCTACAGGGCATCATAGCTTAGTTGTTAGAGTACTCTAACAGCGGCTTTGGTGCAGACACTTGGGTTCATATCTCAGTGTCCGAGAAGGGGTCTGATGAGAAGTTGGGCACTTCGAAACATGTCATCCCATACCATCGCTGTGCATAACGTTGTAATTTTTCCTCTAATATCAATTAACAAACAAACATAAAAATTCGAGCTTTGCTCCAACAACAATCACCATAACTATAATTGTTACAGGTACAGTGCGGGTGCATAACAAATAACACGGAAGTGTTGATATGCATAAAAGCCCTTCTGTATCTAAAACTGTTCTATGAACGCGCCTAAAAATATTTCCACTTTCCTTGAGTTGACATATAAAATATATGTACCAAAGAATGTATAAAAGGAATAAGCAAATGGCACATTAGAGGAAAAATGCATCGTGACGCTACAGGGCATCATAGCTTAGTTGTTAGAGTACTCTAACAGCGGCTTTGGTGCAGACACTTGGGTTCATATCTCAGTGTCCGAGAAGGGGTCTGATGAGAAGTTGGGCACTTCGAAACATGTCATCCCATACCATCGCTGTGCATAACGTTGTAATTTTTCCTCTAAAACGATTATTGTTTTGAGAATAATCAAAATATTATTAGCGGATCTATAGAAGTTGAACATTCTGAACGCGATAATCTGACAGGTATTTTCTAACCTTTCGTACATCTCGACATTTAAATATCATTGTTGACTTTCTATAGTTTTTATTCGTTGTTTTTTTCTAGAGCCAACAAGTAGTTCGTCGTTATCGGAACTGAATCTGGAGGTAACTCTTCCGACCATAAATGATGCTCTACTATTGCTAAACCAATCTCCGGTACTTACAAGAAGACAGAATGATCAAATGTATTTGAACAAGAAAATCACTCGTGTTGCTTCTAATTTGAGAAAGGCCCTAGGAGTACAAAATGCTGTGGAATTTCAATACAGGGATACAGATTCTGCTGAAATAATTGAAAAATTGAGAGAGAAGTTTAATGACACTGATACAAGCAAATCTTTACGTTTGCAAATTTTGACTCTAATGCCATCAAATTGAAGCATTGAAAAGATTGCGGAGGTAATGGGTACTACGATTTACATGGTACAATTAGCGAGAAAGCTTGCTACGGACAAAGGAGTTTTACCAACACCTGAAAGAAAAAAAGGTAAGATATTGAGTTACAAATTAATAAATTAATTTATAACATCATTATTTTCAGGCCATGGATTATCTTCTGAAGTGGCATCGGCTGTTGTCGATTTTTATAATGACGATGAAATGAGCAGTGTTGTGCCAGGAAAAAAAGATTTTATTTCCTTGCGTAATGATGACGGTAGGAAAGTTCAAGTGCAAAAACGTGTAGTACTTCCTAATTTGAAAGAGTTATACAAGATATTCAAATCAAGATTTCCTCAAATTGAAATTGGATTTTCTTCATTTGCATCATTACGCCCAAAACACTGTATTTTAGCTGGTGGATCCGGTACTCACACAGTTTGCGTTTGCTCGATTCATCAGAATATAAAACTCATGATTTAAGGTGGTAAGTTATGTCGATTAACCGAAGGCTCAAATTTGCCAGTGGGCACTTATAACGACTGTTTAAATGCAATTGTGTGTGAGGAACCAACGACTGAGTGTTATTTCAATACATGTGCTAATTGTCCAGGTGTTGAATACCTAAAACAGTTACAAATGTATGAAAATGGGATCGATGAAGTAAGCTACAAACAATGAATGTCGACTCCGAAAGTAACACTTGAAACCACCATTAAAAGTACTTTGGATTTTGTTGATGACTTCTGTGAAAAGCTTGTTGATTTATTACCACATAGTTTCATTGCAAAAGAGCAAGCGGCTTATTTGAGAGAGTTAAAAGAATCTATAACGGAGAACGAATTCATTGTAATTGTTGATTTTGCTGAAAATTATCCATTTGTTGTTCAAGATGCTGCACCGGGATTCCACTGGAATAACGATCAAGCAACAGTTTACACAGTCGTTATTTATTATAAGGTCGATAATCGACTTACTCATCAAAGTATGGTTATCATTTCTGATTGCCTAAACCATGATTCTATTGCTGTCCATGTATATTCTGAGATTATAATCAATTTTATCAAGTCTCTGTCGTCGACAAGCGCTAAAATATTTTTGTTTTCGGATGGCGCACCTCAGCAATACAAAAATTAAAAGCATTTTAGTAATCTATTGCATTATCGTGAAGACTTTGGTGTAATCGTCGAATGGAATTTTTTCGCAACGGCTCACGGAAAAGGGCATTGCGACGGAGTCGGCGGGACGATTAAAAGAAAAGCCTCGCGGGCAAGTCTGCAGTTACCACCTGATCAGCAAATATTAACGCCTCTACAATTGTTCGAATGGGCGTCAAAAAATTTGACAAATGTGAGTGTATGGTTCTCAACAATTGAAGCCTATAACTCGATGAAAGAAAAATTAGAAGATCGGTTTATAAATGCGAAATCAATACCAGCGACACAAAAAATCCATAAAATTTCGCCGGAAGATTGTATGGTGAAAGTTAGAATGTTTTCTTCTTCAGAAAAGTATTTGAATCACATTACAATGAAGAAAAGAAGGCAATCATTCAGTAAGAAGAAACGAAAAAGAGGTGTAATATTGAATAATAAAATTAAGTAGATATGATCTGAAATGTAAAATAATATGATTTGAACACATACAAAGAAATGTTTTTTTATTTATTTAAAGATATTTAGAGACGATAAATTAATAGAAGGGTACGAATCATTCGTTTATTAACTTTTTTTTAAATAACGATTTTTTGGACGATAATCGCTTAAAATTCCCAAATAAAATTTGATTTGTCAACTTTTGAGGTTTCTCGAGGAAATTAAAAAAATTTCATTAAAAAGTTATATAAAATGAGCCAAGGTTGAAAATTTTTTTTTCAATAAAAAAAAAATAGAAGCGATTGTCAACACATCGTGTGATATAAATGAGCCAAAGTTGAAAAAAATTTTTTTTTTCAATCAAAAAAAAAATATAAGCGATTTTCGGCACATCTTGTGATTAGCGGGGCTTATTGCAGAATTAGTTCGAGTTTTTAAAAAAAATAATAATAAAATTTTTTTTTTCAATAAAAAAAAAATAGAAGCGATTGTCAACACATCGTGTGATATAAATGAGCCAAAGTTGAAAATTTTTTTTTTTCAATCAAATAAAAATAGAAGCGATTTTCGGCACATCTTGTGATTAGCGGGGCTTATTGCAGAATTAGTTCGAGTTTTTAAAAAAAATAATAAATAGGACTTTGAGAAAGGTACGGGTTTTTCGAAAAAAAAAAATATTTTATATATCTGGGTTTTTAAACATTTTTTTATTTTTTTTTCTGAAAACTACATTTAGAAACAAAATAATTGAAAAAATAATCATCCAAAACGGTCGATGTTTGAAAAAGTATTTAAAAAAAAAAACGTTTTTTTTAAAAGTTTATAACTTTTTTTGATTTGGGGAAAAAATTTGAAAAAATTCTGAAAAATGTCTTTCGGGGGGTAGAAAAAGATAGCAAATTTTTAGCGAAACAGAAGGGGGTCAGGTAAAAAATTTGTCGATTTGGCATGGAATGACTTATATATCTATATAGAGCAAATACGAACTTTCACGAAGTTTAAACACGATACGAAGCAAAATTCATAAAAATTATTTCATTACTTGTCAGCATACAATGTAATAGATGATAATAAGGTACTTGGAAGGGTTTTGTAATTCATTATGTGGATGGACTGCAAACTCACTTCGCCGCTGGGTAACAGTTGTGAGACAAGTGTGCATCGAACGCTGTAATTTAGAGCGAAGCCTTCAATCATAGCATACTACTTTACATCTTACTCATACTCAACAGCGAATACATCATTCTCATATAACACAACATCTGTTATAGTTGGAAAACAATTGTCTTATACAATTAAACATGCCAACTGCTGCGGGGGCGACCAGAGCATGTAACAGTAAAAGCAGCAATGCAAGTTTGAACAAACAAATATGAGAGCGATCAAATAAGAATTAACAAAAATGCTTTCTATTGCAACGATACCATTTGGCTGACCGGTATGATTGCTAAACCGGGTTTATAAGATAAGTAAATACTATATTTAGATGAAACATTTGTTTATATGAAAGATAAATTTGTTATATGACAGAGATACCTACCGAAGGAGATGATCTTCTTTCTCGTCTGTGGTTGTTGGGAATCCTGAAATAAGAAACCAATTTTAATAAAAATTTTAATTTTACAAAAGGTGCTTCTAAAAAAAAATATTTCCAAACACAGCGGTCGTATTTTCAAAAAATTTCAAGCAAAAATGTGCATGTGTTTCTATTTTTAGGAAATGGGGTTAGCAGTGGTGGAGGATGGGGCCGTGTGCAGAAGTCCACGCAAGTGGGGAAAGTTTCTGATCGCCATTCACCTGGGAATGGCCAGAGCGATTCTTTTGCATGCGGTTCAAGCAGCTCACTACTTCCGGGCTTTGCGCCCAAGTATCCTCTGGGTAACCACCGAACACCCGTTTGGATTACGAGATAAGGGCATGTACCTGGAATGTCCGGTCCCTTAATGGGGAAGGTGCCGCTGCCCGGCTGGTTGAGGTTCTGAGGAAAGCAAAAGCTGACATCACCGCCATACAAGAGATGCGATGGACGGGGCGAGGAAACACGACCAAAACACCTTGCAACATCTACTGGAGTGGGCATGAAGATAAGCGCAGATTCGGCGTGGGATTTGTGGTGGGAGAGAGACTCCGTCACCGAGTACTGTCGTTCACACCAGTGAACGAGCGTATCGCCGCAATCCGCATAAAACTACGAATTTTCACCATATCGTGGAAAAGGATGCATTCTACGAGCTTGAAGAAGCATACGAGCGCTGCCCCCGTCAAGATATCAAAGTCGTGCTTAGCGACTTTAACGCCAGGGTGGGTTGTATTCGGCCAGACTTCGCCAAATGGATTCTGGCTGATCGACTTCGCCGGTGCCCGAAACATGGTCATATCCAGCACTAGCTTTATGCACAAGAAGATCCACCAGGCTACATGGCTGACCCCCGATCGAAAAACACGCAACCAGATCGACCAGGTTGTGATAGACGGACGGCATGCCTCCAGCGTCTTAGATGTTGGCACAATACGAGGACCTAACATCGACTCTGATCACTACTCCTCGGACTTCCGTTAGAAGAGCCTGATGACAATTTAGAGTGATCGAGCCCATTGGGCAGGGCGAAGCACTGTTAACAACAACAACAACAACTCTGATCACTACCTAGTAGCAGCCAAGATTCGTACCCGCCTCTGTACGACTAAACAGGCGCAACAAAAAACGCAAGGAAAGCTGGACGTAGAAAACCTGCAATCGCAACAGACCGCCAATTGTTTCGCAGATCGCCTTCCACACCTGCTCTCCGAGAGCACAATTCAACCTAGTGGAATGCATGAGCAGTGGGATCATATCTCAGGAGCACTCCGTACCGCAGTCGAAGAAGTAACTGGATTCCGGCGAACGCGAAAAAACAACTGGTATGATGATGAAGAGTGCCGCGCTGCAACGAAAAAAAAGGACGAAGCCTACAAGGCAACGCTGAGATCGAATGCAACGAGGAGTGTGTGTGAACACTACCGCGAGTTGAAGAGGGAAGCGAGGCGGCTTTTCGGGTGAAAAAAAGAGAGACAGAAAAGCGTGAAATAAAGGAGCTTGAGATGTTGGCCAACGGGAATAATGCCCGAAAATTCTATCAAAAAATTCGGCGAATGACAGAAGGTTTCAAAACCGGGGCAAACTCCTGTAAGAATGAGAACGGCGACCAGGTGACCGATGTTCAGAGAACACTCAGAATATGGAGGGATCACTTCTCTGCCCTTTTAAATGGAGAAACTGAGCAAGAAACCAGAGAAGATGCCGAACCCAAGCCCACAATCGAAGATGATGGAATTGACGTTCCACAACCCGCCTATAATGAGGTGCGAATAGCAATATCCCGATTGAAAAACAATAAAGCAGCTGGCGCTGATGGTTTGCCTGCTGAGCTATTCAAACACGGAGGCGAGGAGCTGGTAAGGCGCATGCATCAGCTTCTATGCAGAATTTGGTCGGATGAATGCATGCCTGAAGATTGGAATCTAAGTGTTCTCTGCCCAATCCACAAGAAGGGCGATCCTGCAAACTGCGCCAACTATCGCGGAATCAGCCTTTTGAATATCGCATATAAGGCCCTATCAAGCGTATTGTGCGAAAGACTGAAGCCTGATGTGAACAGACTGATTGGACCTTATCAGTGTGGCTTCAGACCTGGTAAATCTACCATCGACCAGATTACAATACGCCAAATCTTGGAAAAAACCCGTGAAAAAAGAATCGACACGCATCATCTCTTTGTTGATTTTAAAGCCGCTTTCGATAGCACGAAAAGGAGCTGCCTATATGCCGCTATGTCTGAATTTGGTTTCCCCGCAAAACTTATACGGCTATGCAAAATGACCTTGAGCAACACCGCCAGCTCCGTCAGAATTGGGAAGTACCTCTCCGAGCCGTTCGAAACTAAACGAGGTTTCAGACAGGGTGACCCCCTATCGTGTGATTTCTTTAATTTAATGCTGGAGAAAATAATACAAGCTGCAGAACTTAACCGCGCTGGAACAATATTTTATAAAAGCGTGCAACTGTTGGCGTATGCTGACGATATTGATATCATTGGCCTTAACAACCGCGCCGTAACTTCTGCTTACTCTAAATTAGAAAAAGAAGCGGAGAAAATGGGATTGGTGGTGAACGAGGGCAAAACGAAGTACCTTCTGTCATCATGCAAAGAGTCAGCGCATTCGCGCCTTGGCAACCAAGCCACTGTTGGCAGCAATAATTTCGAAATAGTAAAGGACTTCGTTTACCTGGGAACCAGCATTAATACCAACAATAATGTTAGCCTAGAAATCCGACGAAGAATCACTCTTGCAAACAAATGCTACTTCGGACTGAGTAGGCAATTGAAAAGTAAAGTCCTCTCTCGACGAACGAAAATAACACTCTACAAGTCACTCATCGCACCCGTCCTGCTATATGGTGCAGAAGCGTGGACACTAACGAAATCTGATGAGGCGGCTCTGGGAGTATTCGAGAGAAAGGTTCTTCGAAAGATTTGTGGACCTCTACGCGATGGCGACGGCGAGTACCGAAGAAGATTTAGTGATGAGCTGTATGAACTTTACGCAGACGCCGACATAGTTCAGCGAATTAAAACACAGCGGCTTCGCTGGCTAGGCCACGTAGTGCGAATGAGCGAAGATGCTCCAGCCCAGAAGGTATTCTTATCGACACCCGCCGGTGGAAGCAGAGGAAGAGGGAGAACACCACTCCGATGGAAGGACCAAGTGGAGACCGATTTGCGACCCCGCGGTGTTTCCAATTGGCGCCAGTTGGCGCAACGAAGAAACGACTGGCGAGGTATGTTGGACGGTCAAAATCGCCCAGGCGGTTAGATGACCATTTAAAGAAGAAGAAGGTTAGCAGTGGTTGATAGGTATAATCTTGTGTCATAAAGTTCTTAAGAACTCTTTTTACCACTATTTGATAACAATTCCTAAACGGATTACCCGTCATATTGTAGCATGACAGGTAAGCAAAACAAATTGTAAGTAAAAAGTTCAATATACTTTTGGCAATAACTAGGCCAAAGTATTCAAATCAATTTAGCTTGCGCTGCACTTCTCCAATAACATAAACTCGATTGAACCCATATACATTTATGTATGTATGCACAACAACGTAGAATCATAAGCATGACTAACTACTTAGAAATGTAAGTTTGTAAATTAGATTACTCATAAGGTAGATGGTAAGCATATAAAAGGAACGGCGATAAGCCGAATAAAACATTCCGACTTTAAGACTCAACCACTGTGTTTTTCAATTGGAATCATTGTGGGGCATTTTAATGCTCACCTAAATGCGGCTGTAGAGCTTAGTAAATACTCGTTCACCTACCTACCACTTCATGGCGATCCTGCCAGCTCAAATCTAGATCCTAATTTACCCAAATCTAGACCCTGCCAACTCTAACTAGATCCTGCCAGTTCATTATGGTAGAGGAATACGTTCCTAAAGGATCGAAAAACCCAGAAGAATACCCCAAATACATCCCTACAAAAATTGTAGTAGGACCCAAGCCAATATCCCTAGAGGAATACCGGCAAAGACAAAACCACCAAAAAGCCAACTTACAAGAGTTTAGGCAAAGAATAAGCTGCGAACATAAACCAAAAAAAACGTGGAGGTAGAAAGCGAAGGCACCAAAAAGAATGTACAGAACTCCAACGAATAATCAATATCAGTAAAGGGCAACAAAAGAAGAAGTTGATAGCCAAATTAGAAGAATTGCGCAAAAATGGGTGGAAACCCAGCAACAATAACAACGTAGCAACACCAAAAGGATCATGTTAGAATAAGAACTAACAATAACAAGGAAAATTGTTTTTCTCATTCATATTTTTTTTAAATAAATATTTTGTTAACAGAAAATGGCCTCATGGTGGAAAATAGCTCTAAATAGCATTTTAGTAGGATTAGCAGGATTTGAAATAGGTAAGGAAAGTTCGGTAAACAATGCAAATGAAAACAGGGTAGTCAAATACGAACCACACCCCATTGTAGAAAACAAGGAAGAGCTTTCTGATAAATGGCTGACTATTTTCGCATGCGTAACTACATTGTTAATTGTCGCAGTTGCAATTCTAATAAAAAATTATATAAAGAATAAACTGAGACAATTAAACAATGTACAACAACGAATTTAAACAAAAAAGCCATATGCCCAGAGATGAATACGAGTACATGGCAAGAAATCAACGACACATTAGCTGAAGAGAAAAATCAAGCCATTAAGTCTTACAAATGCATAAATAAAAGCAATCATATCTCAACAGAAACCATAGTAAAGCACTTGAACATAATCCTAGAAGCTCTAAATAACATAAGACAGGTAATTAAAGCTGCAAATAGCAGACTTACCGAAGAACACAGAAGAGAAGCGTACCAATTTTTCTCTGCCGTGCGAGATAAACTCGTATCTTCCTTAGCTAGACACAATATAGAAACAACAATACCAAACACATTAGAGGAAAACCTCCAGGTTGATTTTAACTTACTTTTGTCAGAACGTGTCCGGAGCCGGACTCCATCACCTTCCTTAAATCAAGGGGAAGAAAATAAAAAGACAAACATTCCAATTATAAACGTCACAATGCCACAAACAGTAGTCGAATTTATTAAAACTGCTTCATCAGTGCTACCGGAGTTTGATGGTAAGCCCGAGAATTTACACAGATTTTTAGACGCCCTGGATATACTTGAACAGGGATGACCATGAACCTTTAGCCATAACCATGATTAAGACCAAGCTAAAAGGCACGGCAAGGAATTTTATAAGCAACGAAAGCACGATAGAACAAATAAAATTAAAATTAAAAACCGCGATTAAGGGCGAATCAGTACACAGCGGAAGTAGAGAAAATAACAAGGTCGTTAGAAGGAGCGTATATCTCGGATGGATTAAACCCAGACCTAGCCACGAGATATGCAACACAGGCAGCAGTCAAAGCCATGTGCAAAAACTGCTCCAACACCCAAGTTAAAATGATAATGCAGGCGGGAACGTTCACAACAATGAACGACGCAATCTCTAAATTTACAAATAGCTGTACCGAAATTACAGGCAGCTCTAATACAATTTTCAATGTACGACAACAAGGTCAGTATCGGAGTAATTTCCGTGGAGGTTACCGAAGTAACAACTATGGGAATTACCAAAATAGGAGATTTAGACCGCAACCAAGGTACAACAACAATTCTAGACCAAGTAGTACCAACAATAATAGTTATAACAATAACCAAAGAGGATCACAATCCCGAAATAGCAACAGACCCTACAACCAGACCCGTAACGTGCGCAGCTGCACGCAGACGGAAAACCAAGAAGCTCCAATTCAAGGGTAAAAGAAAGAAAAATATGCGTACTAAACTTACATCTAAACAGCTATATAGCAACAAGGACATCTCTAAATAATGTAAGCAGGAGCAGACATCTCCATTATAAAAAGGAATCAAATTAATCAAAGTCATAAAATAAATACGGAACAAATTACAGATCTAAAAGGCATTGGTCAGGGAATAACCAGCACTCTAGGCACAATTGAAGCAGACTTAAAAGGTGATGACCTTCTTATTTACCATAAATTTCATGTCTTAGACGACGATTTCCCAATTCCATGCGATGGAATAATAGGGCTAGATTTCATAAAAAAGTACAATTGCATTCTAGACTATGGAAAAACAGAGGATAAATTAATCCTAAGACCATATGATTTTCCCCAAACAATAACAATGCATCTTACAAATTGTCTGTCTGTCAATACAATCACAATCCCTGCTAGATCTGAAGTCATCAGACAAATTAAAGTAAATACCGATAACAAAAACATTTTTATCCCACACCAAGAATTATCTGAAGGCATTTTCATAGCAAACACAATAACAAATAAGGATCAAACTTTCGTTAGAATCATTAACACTACACATAAAAACACAATTATCCAAAATTACAAAATCAATACCGAAAACTTAAATGATTACACACTAATTAAAACAGAAACATACAGTAAAAATTGCACCGATACAGAAAAATTAAAAAGATTAACAAAAAATTTTCCAAAATTCGTCAACCCTCAATTAACAACACTTTGCACAGAATTTATAGACATATTCGCATTAGAAACCGAACCAATCACCTATAATAATTTCTACAAACAGAAATTATACATGAAGGTGACACCCCAGTCTACATAAAAAATTACAGATTGCCTCAAACCCAGAAGGGAGAAATCAGCAAACAAGTAAATAAGCTAATAGAAGATGATATTATAGAACCTTCCATATCGGAATATAATAGCCCAATCCTACTAGTCCCTAAAAAGTCACTTCCAGGAAAAACAGAAAAAAGATGGAGACTAGTGGTCGATTACAGACAGGTAAATAAAAAGCTAGCAGCGGATAAATTCCCACTTCCAAGAATTGATGACATTTTAGACCAACTTGGAAGAGCAAAATATTTTTCATGCCTAGACCTTATGTCAGGTTTTCATCAAATCGAACTACACCCAGATTCGAGGGATATAACCTCATTTACAGCCGAAAATGGCACATATAGGTTCAAAAGAATACCCTACGGTTTAAAAGTAGCACCAAATTCATTTCAAAGAATGATGACCCTAGCATTCGCAGGTCTCAAACCATCCCAAGCATTTCTCTACATGGATGACTTAGTTGTATTAGGTTGTTCCGAAAATCACATGCTAAAAAATCTAAGAGACGTATTCTCCACTTGCCGAAAATACAACCTAAAATTACATCCAGATAAATGCCTATTTTTCAGTCAAGAAGTAACTTATTTAGGACATAAATGCACAAACAAAGGAATATTACCCGATCCAAGCAAATTTGAAACCGTTCAAAACTATCCAATACCGAAAACAGCCGATGAAGTTAAAAGATTCGTAGCTTTCTGCAATTATTACAGAAGATTTGTACCGAATTTTGCAGAACATTCTAGAAAATTAACTAGGCTGTGCAAAAAGAATGTTTCCTTCGAATGGACAGAAGAATGTCAAAAAGCTTTTGTCTACTTAAAGGAAACATTAATTAGTCCAAAACTTTTTCAATACCCAGATTTCGGAAAAGAATTTTGCATAACAACAGACGCTAGTGGATACGCTTGTGGTGCAGTCCTTAGCCAAGAACACGATGGCAAACAGTTACCAATTGCTTACACTTCAAGGTCCTTTACAAAAGGCGAAACCAACAAAGCTACAATAGAAAAAGAATTAGCCGCAATCCATTGGGCCATAGCCTTCTTCAGACCATAAGTATATGGCAGAAAATTCCTAGTTAAAACCGACCATCGCCCACTAACATACCTATTTTCAATGAAAAGTCCTTCCTCAAAGCTGACACGAGTAAGACTATATTTAGAAGAGTACGATTTTGAAGTGGAGTACATAGCTGGTAAAGAAACCCATATAGCGGACGCATTATCCCGCATAACTATAACAAATTTGAAAGACTTGTCAGTGGAAGCAAGCAAAATATTAAAAGTAACTATCAGATCAGCAGCTAAAAAGAACAGTAATAATATTGAGAAAAAAGAAAGTCACACAGACAACCCCAAAATTTATGAAGCGCTAAATAAATTTGAAGTAAAAAGACATGTCGAGCTCGTTTTCAATCCTGCGAAATTAAATTTCAAAAAAGGAAAGAAAATTTGTAGCAATTTAGATACAAGCAACCTAATTGTTGAGGATAAGATTGATTTAGATCAATTCTTTACCAGGCTTGAAAGAGAAGCCGGCAATTTAGGACTTGTACAAGTACAGTTGTCCTTAGGGGACAAATTGTTTAAAAAGAATTATACTGCAGTAGGCAAATTTATTGAAAAGGGTAATAAAGTTCTCAGTAGCAGTTAACAATAGCACTAACCCCTGAGGTTATATATGTGACAAATCCCGGGAAAATTAAAGAAATTCTGCACAAATATCATGACGATCCTATTAGTGGTGGCCATCCAGGAATAAATCGCATGACAGATAAGATCAAGCAGAAGTATAGCTGGCTGAACATGAAAAATGATATAAGAAAATATATAAAAAACTGCATCCACTGCAAGAAAAATAAGACAAACAAACGTATAAAAGAGCCAATGACAATAACGGAGACACCTCCGAAGGCATTTGATATTGTACAAATCGACACAATTGGACCCTTACCAAAGTCGATAAATGGCAACGAGTACGCAGTTACCATCATTTGCGACCTAACCAAGTATCTAGTAGCCATCCCGGTACCAAGCAAACACGCAATAACAGTAGCTAAAGCCGTGTTCGAGCACTTCATCCTAACTTACGGACAAATGAAGACGATAGTAACAGACATGGGCACAGAATACAAAAATAGCCTGTTCAAAGAACTTTGTAAATTGTTGAAAATCGAACACAGAACTTCAACGCCGTATCACCATCAAACTTTGGGTGCTGTAGAACGCAGTCATCGGACATTCAATGAGTATATACGTTCATATATATCCAGTGACAAAAATGATTGGGATGAATATCTTAAGTATTTCGCGTATTGTGACAATACGACGCCATCAACCACACACAAATATTGTCCTTTTGAACTAATATTTGCAAAAAACCCACCGAACTACGATTTTTTAAAAGAAAATAAAATCAGCCCATTGTATAACCACGAAGCTTATGACAAAGAGGTAAAATATAGACTTCAAATAGCACAGCAAAGAGCTAGGAGATTAGTTCAAGAGGCTAAAGAAAAACAAAAAACAAATTATGATAAAAGTAGCTATAGTAAAGAAATAAACATAGGAGATTTAGTATTAGTTAGAGAAGAGGCCTCCCATAAGCTAGAAAATAGATATAACGGATACTACAAAGTTAAAAATATCGATGAGAACAACAATTTTACTTTAATACCGCATAGCATAGGAAATAGTAATAAAAACAATAAAGAAATTATAATTCATAAGAATAGACTTAACACAAAATAACTCCACTAGTAATAAGAAAAAAAAACCCAAACAATAAACACTCATTTATCCATTTTAATAAACAGGCGCACAAACCAAAGAAAACTAGTTACAACATATCATGTCAAAAATACAAAAAAAAATATCAGTACAATAAAGACACATGTGAAACAACTGTAAACAAAATAAAGTAAGAAACCCTTTTTCCGATGGCATAACAATAAACGATAAGTTAAGTAAGCCAAACATTTTTAATTAATTGTTACTGATTAGGTCATTGAAAAAGAATACTCATACATTAACCCAAATGTATGAGCATTCTTTTAAAGGGAGGAGGTGTAGCATGACAGGTAAGCAAAACAAATTGTAAGTAAAAAGTTCAATATACTTTTGGCAATAACTAGGCCAAAGTATTCAAATCAATTTAGCTTGCGCTGCACTTCTCCAATAACATAAACTCGATTGAACCCATATACATTTATGTATGTATGCACAACAACGTAGAATCATAAGCATGACTAACTACTTAGAAATGTTAAGTTTGTAAATTAGATTACTCATAAGGTAGATGGTAAGCATATAAAAGGAACGGCGATGAGCCGAATAAAACATTCCGACTTTAAGACTCAACCACTGTGTTTTTCAATTGGAATCATTGTGGGGCATTTTAATGCTCACCTAAATGCGGCTGTAGAGCTTAGTAAATACTCGTTCACCTACCTACCACTTCAATATCCCTCCTGACCAGCGCGAGGGGCGGATCCGCATAGCGCGCGGATTGTTCGTAAGTGCCTTGTCGTTGAAAGGCTTTGGTTTGTTAATCGTCGAGATCTAAAACTGCTAAGCTACAGAGAAAACATCATCAGCTACGTAAAGTAGATATAAGATATATTACACATTAAGAAATAAATAGTTAACAGAATAAAATGATTGTTAAAAATTAATATAAAAATCAAAGAATAAGAAACAATTAGTTGCTATGATTTACGATAGAAAGAATTGATTTTTTATGCTGAAAAGAGAGTCCGAAATATCAAATGTACCAGAAAGAGAGTTATAATCTTGACACAAACAGCGAAAAGGCTAATTAAATTCAAAATTGGTCCCGCACTGTTTCAAGACAAGTGGTTTAAAATGCCTTTATGGACGAGAGGGTACATTGAAGTTCATTTCACTTAGAAGAGACGGGCTGAAAGTGAAGCATTTAGCAATTTAATCATAAAAACATGTCCAAGCATTTCCCTCCGACTAGAAAGTGTGTGAAGATTAATGAGTTTTAAACGGCCCATATAGGGTGGCATATTATAAAAGGGATCCCAATCTACATGGACCTGGTAACGCGGATTCGAAATTATAGAACCGTATTCAAGTATCAGTCTGACTAATGTAGTGAAAAGAGCTTTAGTTACATAAGGGTCGCTAAATTCATTCAGCATACATTAACATTTCTTAAAATTTTATTATTATTGAAATATCCTTTATAAACAGCAAGAACAGAATCGAGCCAATGTGGCTTTTTTGAGGAACTCCTGAAGAGACATAAATGGCATCGGATACTAAATTTTTAAACACAACGCTTTGTGTCTTGTCACTAAGGTAAGAAGAGATCTAGCGATTGAGACCGGGCTGACAGCCCAGCTGATCGAGTTTATGACTAAGTAATGAGTGACACACTTTGTCAAAAGCTTTGCTGAAATCTGTATAAATACCGTCGATGTACAGATTTTTTCTAAAGCCATTTGAGACATGACTTGTATACTCAAGTAAATTCGTAATTGTAGACTTTCCCTTACTAAACCCGTGGTAGCAGTCAGCGAGCAACGTAAATAGCGGATCCGTAAGTTGATTTGTAACAATAGCTCAAACAATTTTGGGATGGCAGAAACCTTTGCTATGCCACGACAGTTTTTTATAGAAGACCGACTCCCGCTTTTATGTAGCGGTAGAAGAAACGATTCTTTCCACGCTGTTGGAAAAACACCATACCTTAGTGATAGATTGACAAACTTGTAAGGGGCTGGTAAATATGGCTCGCACACTTTTTCAAGAAACATGTAGGAATCCTATCAGGACCGTATTTAAAAGATTCTTTTAAGGTTTTAAGATAAATAAGAACATCTTTGGCGCATATAATTGGTGAAGTAATAACATTTTTTCCCGTGAAGCTTATAATGATAATTTTGAAAGTCTGAATCGGTGACGGCAGAATAGTTAGAAGTGAAAAATTGAGCAAAGAAATTTGCGATATATTGATTATCGCTAGATATAATGTCTTGATATTTTATGGCTGATGGAAACCCCGCTACTTTACGTTTAGAAACTGCGAAACCACAAAATGACTTTGGATTGAGAATAAGAATAGAGATACAAGGTGGCGCAAAAGTAAGCTTCCGATGTTCAGCATATCGGTTGTGGCACGTGCAGTGTGTGCTGTTGCACCGTCTTGTTGGAACCACATGTTTTCCAATCCCAATTCATCAAGTTGCGGCAAAAAGAACTCGTTGATCATTGCTCTGTAGCGCTCACCATTCACAGTAACCGTTTGGCCCCGACCGATTATTGGTCAAATAAATAGTCAGCAATATTCCGCGTTCTGGAGCAGTGTAGCGTAACATTGTTTATTAACGTGTATTTCGCATGTGGTTACTACGCAAATGTCAAAACACAACTGACTTTAGGGGCCAATCGCAAAATTTATAGCATTTTCTGATAGGAGGATTACTTTTGCGCCACCTTGTATAAGTTTAATAGCACTTTTTATTTAAATCGATGTACTTCTGACGGAGAATGGAATACAGTAAGTAATGTTTGTTCAATCCGGATTTCTTATACATTTTGAAAGATCGTGTTTTCCTATTTTCAGAGTCTTCAGCTCTTTCGTAAATAAAGCTTGCGTTGGATGAGCATAGGCTAATTTACGGTTAGGAATAAACTTCTCAAATTGGCAGTAAATATTTTGATTGAAAAGTGAGACGTTTAGGTCGATATCACTACTTAAAGCAGGCTAAGTCAATTTAGACAGTTTTTTATTTAATTTCTTATAGTTCGCTTTGGAAAAGTTAAAATCAAAGCTACTACTTGAGTAGCATTGTGTACCTTGGCCATTTCTTATGGTTTCGTCGACTATTTCCATAGAAGTGTGGTAAATTTCTTCTGGTGAAACCAAGGGATCACAACGATTTACAGAAAATTTGTTTTTATCATCAACATAAACTAAATCTAAGTTTTTCCCAAACTTGTTAGCGGTAACATTTATTTGATCAAGGCAAAGATCGAAAATTCCACCTAAAAAGTCATTGTAGCCCAGTTTGGATGAATTTGAAAAAATTTGTCCATCAGATATGTTCCACGATATATGAGGTAGGTTAAAATCACCCAAAACAAACATTGAGTCAGAAGCTTTAGTCAATAAGTTAACAGTTCTAAGCAGAGAGACATGTAGCATGAATATGGAAAAAGCTGATGCTGGAGGGATGTAGCAAACAGATAAGCACAGTTAAGTACATAGAGACATTCTCTAGCTGAATGCGGATGTATTAGAACTCAAAGGAATCTAATATAGGTATGGAGGAAGGAACAGCAAGTAGAGCTCCACCTCCGACTTTGTTCAAGCGATCATTTCTATATACTTGATATTCGTTACATAAAAACTCAGAATTGGAAAGATGAGGTTTTAGCCAAGTTTCGGTAAAAGCAATTACGTTATAGTTACAATGAAAAGATTTTAGATAGAGATCAGTTAATTTGGTATTTAAACTTTTGACATTTTGATAAAACATATTTATGGTCTTAGTGCTCAGTTTTCCGACTCAACGCTATTACGACAAATATACGCTACTTTTTGAACATTCCTATTTGGTCTGACGTGCAACTCCCGTACAAAAGCCCCAGGATGCCAAAAAGAGCTGTCCAAACGAGCATCGAATTATTTTCAGATTGTCATTGCAATAGTTAGAAGTTCCGGGTGGATTCCTAGTGGATGTCTTTGGGGGGGCATTCTTGGACGTTGCTCGATAAGTTCGAGGGATTGAGGCAAGTTTGGCACCGTTGAGGCAGTAGACAGGTCATCCGTACATCTGCGCTTGCTTTCACGATTTTTAGGGCAGACCAAATGAGGCAAATCATCAAGACTTTGGAAGGTATTGAAAGTATTTTCATGTTTTTGTTTCGTTCAGCAATGAAAAATTTTTGCTGATTTCAGAAAACCCGTTTCTGATGTGCCTGAAGATATTACAGAGATCAACTTCCGTCGATCGACATTTGGAACAAGACCAGCGCAGGTCTTTTCCGTCAGTAAGCAGGTCAGCTATTCTACCGATTAATCCAGTGCCCTTTGCGTGGACAAGTCCATCACATAGCCAGCATGCTATAAAGCGTTCGGCCTCGCTTTTTATTTGGCAGTTTTCTAACGTGCACGACATTTTCGTAAATATAATTATACTAGCAACCCGCACCTTGTTTCACAAAGGTTGATAATACAACTTTATAATTAACAATAATTTAATACAACTTTATAATTAACATTACATACATACATACGTCCGAAGTGAAGTAACGCTACCGAGCTCTTTCGCGAATTCATCAAATGGCTCACCACAGCTGTCGCTTAAAGCACGCTGACTTATTCGGTTGGCAGCGAACAAACACACAAACAGATTTTTTTGGAAAAAGTGCTGCTTTTCTTTAAACAATTTTGGTTAAATTAGAAAGAAATCAACTATTTGTTTTTGATGCAGAACGAAAGTAAATATTTGAAAGTTTAACTTCAAGGAAGATTCATTCTAATCGGTTGATTAGGTTATGATGTATGGCTGTGTAAACCAAAAATATATGTTTTTTACCACATTTTGTCCGATTGCCACGCCCCCTTTATATATTTCTTCACATTATGTAAAAAAAGTCCATCTCACACAGCTAAGCTTTAAAATGCAAAAAAACCGCTTTCAAATCGGAGCATTCTGTGCGAAGCCAATTCCGTGCATAGCTTTTTAGCGACTTTATTATATAAGTAGTATAGATAAATTTATAAGAAAAATTATAAGTTAAAAAATTTAGCAGACAAAAGAAAAATAACCCTGATACTTTAAAAGGTATAGTACAGAGCGAACAGTTTTAAACACACTGTATTTGACGTTAAATAAATCAGGTAAGCAGCTGTAACGAAAAAGAAGTGAGAAAAGCAAGTCAGCACACAGCAACAATTTCAATACAAAATATAAGCCTTTCAAAAGCAACAAATAAAATATGCAAAATACTCGGCACACACAAATTCAATAATATGAATTTATAATAATTAATCACTATTAACAATTTTTTTTCCCACTTTTCACACCAAGTAGTGAAGCACATTAAGTATTTAAATCTTTTAACTTTAATTATAACTTAGAATATTAAAAAAAATTAAGATATGATTTAATTATTAAAGATAAGCAAAGAGCAAAATAAAAACACAGCTTGGCGTTTGCGATATGGTATGCATTTTAAATAGATCTAGCATTGTACATTTATGTATATTGTGTAAGAAGCCATCACTATAAGCATTGAAATGGGCATTTATCGTATAAATCACCCGCAGACAAGCGCTCATGCTTCGCGGGTAATGAAATTATGTAAATTAAAAATTGTCAATTGTCCGAATAAACAAATATTACTAGTTCCCTTGCATCACTTGTGCTCTTCAAACGTCAGTCTGCTTATTTTTCAGACCATTAAAGTCTTAAAGTTTTATATTCTGCCTTTGTGCGTTCCAAGCTTGTATATGGAAACCATAAAACGCTGTAATTATAAACTGCTTAGAGAGAGTACAAAAGTATATTTATTCAACTTGCATTGCGTTCCCTAAACTTTTCTGAGCCGATCCATCTTACGCCGGCGATAACCTAGTATAGTGTAGCTTCAGAACAACGCGATCTTCCCAGGGAGACGCGAGTCAGTCTAGCTCAACTTAGGTCTTGATATTGAAATATTTCACTTATATAGACTAAACTAGGACGATACCTAATACCATAGCAAAACTCAACTACAAACGCTTCCGAATAACCCTTTATTCGTTCAGAAACATTTCCATAACCATACTAAAACTACTTTCTACAATATTCTTTGAGTGATCCCTAAAGTCGTTGTGAAAATGTTTCCAAACAAGTAAGGAAAGGGATGTCTTCGACTGTGCCGAAGACTTTATACCTTTCATGAATACGCATCACGGATATAAGTGTCCGATCCTTACTCACAATTAATACAAACTCTGCAAAACTGTTAATTTAAAGATACATAGCTCAAACCCCATTTATCGGAACAATCGCTTGTATGAGAGCTATATGTTATGTTGGTTCGATCGGCGTGATTTTCACTGCACACATTATATATCTAAAAAGTACTAAACCTGCAAAACTACTTTCCTAGCTTTTCAATTGCAAAATTTATAGCCCAAAACCCATTTATCTAAACTATCGATTATATGGGAGCTACATATATGTTATTTTGGTCCGATCTTACTGATTTTCACTACACACATTGCATATATAATATGTGCCAAACCTGCAAAGTTTTACATTCCTATCTTTTTAATTGCAACAGTTATGGGCCAAACCCCGTTTATCGGAACAATCGATTGTAAGGCGTTGTATCTCTTATCTCGCGTTGTATCTCGATCTCTTATTCTTCTCATAATTACAAACATGGGGCCAAATTTATAATACCATTTCATGTTCATGAAAGGTATAAAAAGTCTAAAGTATATCGAAAGGAGATGTGAATATATAATAAATGTAGAACCTCTGATGAAAGCAAGGTTTTGATAACTTCATATACTCGCGTTGACGATTATACCCCAAACGTATTTATACTATTTAACGGTAGGTTACCGTTTACTACACTGAACTCGTGCTGACTTCACCATG
This sequence comes from Merzomyia westermanni, assembly GCA_949987695.1. Classification (NCBI taxonomy): domain Eukaryota; kingdom Metazoa; phylum Arthropoda; class Insecta; order Diptera; family Tephritidae; genus Merzomyia; species Merzomyia westermanni. The sequence goes on along the minus strand of OX465288.1, from coordinate 98,898,935 downwards.
CGTTATGCTCAAAGAGGGCTTAGTAAGTAATCGGCAAGTCGGTCTCTCTTTTTATACCCAGCGTGTACTAGTACACAGGGTATTATAGTTCTGGTCATATAACGGTGGTTTGTAACGGTACAAAATAATGGAGATTGATATAAAGTTCCATATATCAAAGTTCTTAGAACGAACAGAAGAATCCATTAAGACATGTCCGTCCTTCCGTGGACACGATAACTTGAGTAAAAATAAAGATATTTGAGCTTGATTTTAGAGTACACAGGTTGCTTTCTGGCCAAGCTAGGTTGCTATTTAAAATGGGTGAAATCAAACAATAACCACGCCATTTTTTTCGATATCGAAAATTTCGAAAAACGTTTAAAATGAGATAATTCAATAATAAAGCAGCTACAATAATGAAATTTGTTTAATTGATTTAGTTGGTTGTCTTATTGACGATTTTACCAAATTTTTGGAAAAGGGGGTGGCACCGCCCACATATGAGTGAATAAATCTTCAAACTTCGACTGTTCATAACTACAGTACCGTTTATGCTAGATTAATGAAATTTGGTAGGATGTATAATACGGTTGTGGCAAATCTATTTTTAGTTTTGGAAACAACAAAAACAAAATGTAAAATTTCAGCTATTATTAACTTCAGAACTGTGTTATATAAAATTACCAAGCCCACGATACGATATCTACTATCTGCGTTTTCTAAAATTATACAAGGTGGCGCAAAAGTAATCCTCCTATCAGAAAATGCTATAAATTTTGCGATTGGCCCCTAAAATCAGTTCTGTTTTGACATTTGTGTAGTAAACACATGCGAAATACACGCTAATAAACAATGTTACGCTACACTGCTCCAGAACGCGGAATATTGCTGACTATTTATTTGACCAATAATCGGTCGGGGCCAAACGGTTACTGTGAATGGTGAGCGCTACAGAGCAATGATCAACGAGTTCTTTTTGCAACTTGATGAATTGGGATTGGAAAACATGTGGTTCCAACAAGACGGTGCAACAGCACACACTGCACGTGCCACAACCGATATGCTGAACATCGGAAGCTTACTTTTGCGCCACCTTGTATATAGCCTTGGCCGTAACCAGTGAATCTATTGTGAAAATCTAATGAACTCGGTTGAGTACCTTGGACGCCTATAAAAGGTTAAAATTTTGCAAAATAGAGAATAGAGACAGATGTTGGGTTCCATATATCAAAGTTCTTAGAATGAACAAAGGAATCCATTGAGACATGCCCGTCCGTTTGTCCGTGGGCACTATAACTTGAGTAAAAATTTGGATATTTGAATGAAATTTGGCACACAAGTTTCGTTATGGCCAAGGTAGGCTGCTGTTTGAAATGGGCGAAATCAAACAATAACCACGCCCTTTTTTCAATATCGAAAATGGGTTAATTCAATAATAAAAGGAGCTACAGTGAAAGAATTTGCTAGATTTATTAATTTGATTATCGCATTGACGATTTTATAAAAAATTTTGAAAAAGGGGGTGGCACCGCCCAGGTATGAGTAAAGAAATTTTGAAATTTTGACTGTTCATAACTTCAGAACCGTTTATGCTAGTATAACGAAATTTCGTAGGAGGCATGCTATTGTTGTGATTACCCTGCAGTAAACTGCCAAACTAGTTAGTAGACATTCTAGTTCATTAAATAGAATTTCGGGGCTTATTCATACCAGTTTGAGCGACTGCAACGCTTCCGCTATCATAAGCAGCAACAATTCTCTAAAATTGTCGATGCATGCATACACGAGCGAAAAAAAAACAATTCAGTAATCGGCCCGCAATAGTTCAGTTAGCAACGCCGTCCGACATTTTAATTTTCTATGCAACTAATATTCTGAGTATTTAAATATTCATTTAATTTAATATTAAATTAAACTTAAAACTATTTTGTAAATAATAGTTCTGATAGTAAAATCATAATCCTCATGAGAATTTCGTGGTTTAAATAGTACATTTGGGTTGCAGATGTACGTACGTGCATGTCAACAAAATTATCCTAATTTTTGCCACGTCGCAATAACAAATGTTCAAATGAAACCACGAAGAAAAGTGAAAACGAAACGACCTTTTGTCAAATCAATTGCGTAAGTAAATAACATTTCTTTTCATAGTTTAATAAATCTTGAATTGTTGCTATTTTTCAGGTTTGGTTTATAGTGATTGTGAAATGCAGTTTTCATAAATAAAATAACAATGAACATCCAACGGAATTTAGGTAGATAGTTTCTTCCATTATGTTACCTTGTATTTTAAACAATGATGCTTTGTGCAGAAACTTTAACTATTTCAAACGTTTTTAGTATACCTAATATAAATACAAGGGAATATAAAGAATAAACTATCTGCTGTTAAATTCGCAACCGCGCATGCAAGTAGGTCCTTTGTGTTTATTTAATTAACGAGTTTACATACCCAAATTTAAAATAAATAGACTCGCTTTACGCAATTCCTTCAGTTGCAGAAATATAAAGTGAAATCTACCTAATAGTGATCATCCTTAACCAGGCCATTCAAGCCAAAGAAATCGCAAACTTCTATGACCATACCTAATTACGTACCTATGTATGTGTGCATGAGGCAGATAGTGAAATGAAGAATTTTCTTAATTTTCGGAATTTCTATGTTAGTGTCCTATTTAGCAAAAAAAATATTTTGTATATGTTGCTTTACGCAAATTAAACTATTTATTTAGATATACATATGAAAATAAAAAATCAGCACGAACCAGCTCTTTGCCTACCATAATAAACTGGCATCTGTTGCTTAAAGCCCTAGCACCAAACCTGACATGCAAATATAACTGCAATAAACTTACAAATGTATTAATATCTACATATAGATACATATTTACTTCCATACAAAGCGTGCATGCGCATAGGTACAAGCGATGAAAACATTGAATTTCGCTTGCTAAGTATCTTGCAGTTCAATACCACTATTGGACTACCACTATTCGAATAAACGAATGAATAATTCGAATAAGTATTATTCGAATTTTTTGAAACGAATATTTTAATTCGTTTACGTCCACGCCCACTTTTGGACAAAAGTTTTCTAAAAGAGAGGTAGCAAAAGGAAACATGCCATATCTCCTTCACTGATGCAGAAAGCATGCTAGAAATTCATAGTTACAACTGCCTGATAATCTAATTAATGATTTTTGTTTTTAATTTTTGAAAATGGGCCTGGCACCGCCCACATATAAATGAACAAAATATAAAATTTTAGCTATTATTTACTTCAGAACCGTGTTAAATAAATTACGAAATATATACGAGGTATACTATCTACGCTTTTCAAAATTGTATATAGCCTATGCTGAACCATTGAATCCAAGAATCTACTGTGAAAATTTCTTAAAGATCGCCTAAGTACTTTGGACGCCAGACACACAATCATTTGTCCACATGGTAGTAGAAAAAGTTTGAAACCTCTATAGGTCATAACTCCAAAGCAATTTAGCAATTTTACACGACCACTTTTACACAGCTGGGTATTTAATTTTCGGTTCCACCCGAACTTAGACTTCCTTACTTGTTGATGTGTAAACATCTTTGGGCTCGGTAGGGGTTGTCCAGAAAACGCAGGCTGCGTTGCTTGTAAGCGTAAGTGTAAGAACCTGTGGGCTAGCAGGCATACCTTACGCGTAGCGATCTTACGCTAGAAATCTTGTTTGATTGCTTTGCTAATATGTATGCGACGTTATGCTTATGTGGGTGTCGGAAATCGTCAGTGAACACGAAGAATTCTATCAATCGGCAAAAGACGAAGGCCGATTCTGTAACTATTTTAACGCCAGGTGTTAGCGTTAACTTCGCTTAACACCATTTTTAACGCTTTTCCCTATTCACTAACTTTTAACCACACAAAAGGTGTTAGCTAACACTTTTCGTGTGGTTAGCTGTCGCGAATTATTTTCGAGGTGTTAACAATTGCTTTAATATATTTACAAATGTTTTAGCGTTGGGAAAAAGTAAAAAAATTAGTTTTGAGTTTTTTACATGTAATTTAGTGCAAAATACGGCGAAAAGAGAAGTATTGCCATATTTTATCACCATCAAGAGTCAGCTGTTTAGCGGCGTTAAAGGATAGTTACAGAATCACATTTTCGTTAAGAACAAACGCCAAAATTTGGCGGTAAGCTTAACGGTCGGCGCGTGGTTAAAAGTTACAGAATCGAGCTACTGGGGAACTATGCGATGCTTTAATAACATGTGGAATGCTTGCCTGGGGAGCAACAATAAGTGTCCGATGATTCTAGCCATCTTCACTTTCTCATATCCTATGCAAACAACCGGATTTAAGCTTGGAACCGCTTTTGCAATGCGAGTCTCTCTAATCATCTCTCCTCTTCATAGCTGTTTGTTCTCCTTCAGTCCTTTCAACCAAATCTTCTTCAGAAGGCACCTGTCCATGGAAGCCAATGACCGAGGAGCTATTTCTTCCTTACGAGGCTACTGCTGCTCCATCTCCAAAATAACTTCCTTGGAGATATACTCCTTGGCCATTGTAAGTCACAACCCTGTTCCTTACTTTGATGTGATTGTCTCTCTCACCCAAGAAGTCGACGCCAGTGGTGACTAAGTCGAAAATATTCGCTACCAAGAAGTTGTGATACGTAGCCACATTCCCAATCACAACTTTACACGTCACTTCTCCCAAGACTTCCTTGCTATCCCCAGTTACCATCCACAGCGATTCCAGCGATTTTGCAGCTCTATTTGGTATATCGCCTCCGATGTTCGCTACCAAAGCGTCTCTCAACTGCACCCATCAATGCTCCATAATTGTGCCGTTCTCCTTCAGGAATAGTTTGTAAGATTTTAGCTGCAGGTCCCTTCAATGCCACGAACAGCTGCCGTCTTCTCAAACGTTAGCTTAAATACCTGAAGACGAAAAAAAACAATCAAGGGATAAAGTTTTTACCTTTGGAGTATTCGTGAAAGCTGTTGGACGATTCAGCTGCAACTCCTGGATATGACCTCTCAGTGGATCTACTTCAACCTTGATTGTGTCCTGCCGTTCTCTGAATACCTGCTGCACTCCTGTTCCTCTAGTTGAGCTCAAATTTGAGAGGTCGTGTGTGTCTTTTGTTCTTCCAGTCGAGATGCCATGCAAGTTTTCTGTTCTTCCAATTTGGTCGACATCTGAGTTATTTGAGAGGAAATTGTCGACGAAATAGCCCCTAGAATAGCATTCATATCCAAACCACTAGGAGAATGTAGAGTCACTTTGTTTTTCTTCCAACTTAGCATTTGCCTGTTTTATATCAGGATGAAAATCATGTTCATCTACGCTAATGCCTTCTGCTTCCATGGTCTCCCGTAGCCGTGATTTTAACTCAAATTCATTACCAGTTTTGTTTAGACCCTGTTGCTCTAATTCCTTCTTGAGTTGTTGGATCTTCAATTCATTCAACTTAGCCATGTCCTTTGTTATCCTTGAAAAGTATCGGTATTTACTCAACAATCCCACTTCTGACAACAATTGTGGCGAATTCGATGATTCCTTGATTATTAATCCCGGGTTCGATCACTATACAGTCAAATAAACACATGCACAGATATTGTAACTAATAGCTAGTTTTATTTACTAGTAATAAACGCAATACAAATTTAAGAGTTTGGTAACTTCGCAGTAGTTCAGTGTTAAACACTTGAAAATAAACTGATCAACCTGCCTTGCTTGGTCACCGCCTTATATAGTTCAACAGGTTGCTTGCCCACGCACCGAGAACTTTCTTGGTTGTTCGTTCTTCGTGTTCTCGAAGGAGCGGTGTTATTTATTGACATCTCCTCTTTGCCTTGTATTCGTGAACACTCGCGCCATTTCTCTTCCTTGGTACATGCTTGCATGCATAAGAGTAGCCATCGTCATCTCTGTTGTGTTCAACTAGTGGTGAGAGTGTTGAGTTAGGGATGTTACAAACTTGAGAATAATCGCCACAGTATATTGTACTCTTGATATAATGGAGTATTTACTAAATAGGGAGGGAATAGGAGGGAAGTAACAATTTCGTTAACCGAAAGAGGAATGTTAACAACTGCCCCCCTTAACGAGCTCTGACCTTGGTATCCCAAAGGACGAATAGTCATAAAAGGTAATATTAGCATTATAAGGTGTTCCTCTAAATGCTTAGGATCTTTTAGGCATTCTGGGAGCTCAGGAAAATCCAAACAATTAGCCAAACATATTTTTGAAAGGGTGTTCCTTTTAATTGCGTTTCGGCAAGTATCACAGAATTTATAGCTACCATCTTCAACGGGGAATTTATCGAATAAATAAAAGGCAAATGTAACATCTGGGTGGCTTTTGGAAATTATATTAAAATTTACCGGCTATACTTGGTATGGAAACCATAGCCCACCGCAGCAAATGTGAACCTCTTTTAGTCCCTTCTTAATATTCCTTAAATATGTTTGTCCAAAATCTGCCAATCCTAAATTATTTAACATATCTTCGTTCTCCAGACCCTCATTTTCTCTCATTGAGCGATTTCTATCTGCCTGCCTTTCATTTTCATTTCGTCTATTTTGTAAATTTACTCTATGACGATGTACTCGGAATTGACTTTGACGGCTTCGTCTAGAGTTTTCTACCCGAGCTCTTCTACGGGCAGTACTACTAACAAGAGTATTTCTTGTTGTTCTCGGTGTCTATTCCTTGGATTTCTGCGGGGGGATCGGTGCTCACAAGTATTTCTACTTTGCTCTGTAGAGCGAATTTCAGAGTTTTGGCGACGGCGTCTCCGTTGCTGTGAATCGATTATTCGCTCAGCTGAGCGAATCTCTGCATTTCTACGGCGAGCTCTAAGTTCTGTAGTATTTATTTTTTGCTGTATATAGCGAGTTTCTAAATTTTCGCGACGGACTCTACGCTAAAATGTGTCCCTATTGCGCTCAGTAGAGCGTACTTGGGAATTTTCGCGGCGAGTTCTGCCGGTCTAATGTATTTTGGGTTTGTGCAAGTGCTCTATATTCTTCCTCTCAACGAAGTACGTGCATTCCTCATTTTAAAAAAACGCGTTTGAATTTTGAGCAAAAAAAATTAACACTAATCACTCTCTTTAAATAATTAGTATTTAGTTTATGTCATATAAGTGATTAAGCACTCACGCTTTAGCACTCTTTTAATTTACATATATATTTATTAAACCTTTTTTGGTTTTTTTTAACGTTTTGAAAAAAAAACGAGTTTGAATTATTAAGCGACCAAACAATACTAAACTAAAATTTTACTTTTTACTCGTCAGACCTTTCCACATAGATATTTAACAGGACAATGGTTACCAAAAATTTAAATACCTGCTACTATGTCACACACAGTACTATTGCAGCGATGCGTTTTTGGTTATTGCATAGACAGGTAAAAAACAACCCTTAGTGTGCAATTATCTTTTTAGTATAATAGCACTTGCGTGTTTATGTTTATTGTTTTGTTATATCTTTATAATTAATTTGTTTATTGGCCGTTAATAAATATATATATTATTTATGCATACAAGTACCAAGGTGCAGAGAACTGCACGAGTGTACATGTGCAGAGAACGGAGCAAATTTTAAATTTTATTTTTGTTTTATTTTATCACGAGTGTTGGTTGTGCTCTAAAATCAGGTTGCGGTAGGCGTACGCACAATGATCCGTGTCAGCCTTAAAATTCATCCTTTTATCATTGGGGGTGTCCAATATGTGAAGCATTTCTAAAGTAAACCGCTTATAATAAATTTTCTCCTTTTCCAAAATTTTGACATTATCGAAATCCGGGTAATGTCCAGTATCCTTACAATGATATGATAGAGCCGTTTTGTTATCCGAATGCAGATAAAGGAAATATCACAGTATTAATGGATAGAACTGAATACGACATAAAGATGCAGAAAATAGTTAACGCCATTTCCACGTACAAAGTACTAAAACGCGACCCTACCAATCAACTTCAAGGGAAAAACAACGAAATAGTAGATAGATTATACAACAACAAGGTCATTGATTTGAAAGAAAAAGTTCGTCTTAATTGTAAAACATCCTATCCCCCCCGAATTTATGGCCTGCCCAAGATCCATAAAGAAGGAGTTCCAATTAGGCCCATCTGTTCGTCCGTCAATTCTCCGTCCTACAATCTGTGTAAATTTGTTATACAAATTCTAAAAAATCTGACCCTGTCATCCAAATATAACATCAAAGATGCAGCTGAGTTCAAAAATAAGATACACAATACATATGTGCATGATGACGAGAGTTTGGTGTCGTTCGTTGATCTAGCACTAGACATCATAGGTACGAAGTGGGACACGATAAAGGAGCACACGTCCATGACGAAAGAACTTTTCTTGACGGTAGTCAAGTTTTGCATCAAGGAAAATCGGTATTTCAAATACAAAGATAGAATATACGAGCAACGATCGGGAATCCATGGGATCCCCAGCGTCACCGGTAATTGCCGATATTGTGATGGAGGAGCTTTTAACCCGATTTGAAATGGAGGCGACGAACAAACCACGAATGCTAACGAAATATGTAGGTGATTTGTTCGCGATAATAAAAACGGAAGACACAAATATTTTGCTGAACCTACTAAACGGGTACCACCGATCGATTAAATTGACAATTGAAGTAGAAAAGGAGGGAAAGATACCTTTTCTGGACACCCTAGTGATTAGGAGGAACAATAAATTAACATTAGACTGGTACAAAAAACCAACTGCGTCTGGTAGACTGATTAACTTCAACTCACAGCATGATAGAAGAATAATTGTGAACACGGCTAACAATTTCGTGAGACGAGTTCTCTCCATTAGTGATAGGATTTACCATACTAAAAATATTAAACTTATAAAGGATACCCTCGAAAATAATGATTTTCCAACAAAATTAATAAACAAACTTATATACAATTATTACTCGCGTCTTGGTAAAGATAATAAGAGGAAAAATCAAAATGCCAAAATATACAAATCGGTCACATACTCGTATGTGCCTGGGCTTTCGGAAAGGATAAAACATTCAAAAATGTACGATAAAGAAAATATTCAGCTAGCATTTACCTACAGTAATTCCCTAAAAAAGGTGTTCAGCGAATTAAAAGACCCAATACCAAAACAGGAAAAGTCTGATGTTGTCTACAGGATTCCTTGCAACGGCGAAGGGGTCCCACGTATGCGAGAAAGTATATGTGGGTACTACAAAATCAAAACTGAAGACAAGGATATCCGCTCATAAATCTAATATAAAATTAAGGAACAATTTTTCGGACAACAAAACGGCTCTATAATCTCATTGTAAGGATACTGGACATTACCCGAATTTCGATAATGTCAAAATTTTGGAAGTGGAGAAAAATTATTATAAGCGGTTTACTTTAGAAATGCTTCACATAGTGGACACCCCCAATGATAAAAGGATGAATTTTAAGGCTGACACGGATCATTGTGCGTACGCCTACCGCAACCTGATTTTAAAGCACAACCAACACTCGTGATAAAATAAAACAAAAATAATATTAAAAATTTGCTCCGTTCTCTGCACATGTACACTCGTGCAGTTCTCTGCACCTTGGTACAATAACTATACACCTGATTACTTGTATGCATACCTGCTATATTATTGTTGTAAATGTTTCTCAATTTTTGTTTACAATTACGGGATTTTATTAGTTTATATACATATGTACATTCTCTGTTTAGATTTTTCGTTGTTTCTGATAACCACTTTTCTTCACAATTTTTAGTCTTTGCATCACAGCGGAAGATGTAAGTCACGCTTATGCATTATGTTTATTTATGTTATTTTTATGTGAAATACAATGTGTTTGTTTTTATTGTTTTTAATTTCAGTCCTGATGATGATATCAGAGTGATATCGAAAATAAATATTAACAACAAATCCAGTTGTTTTATTTAAGATAGGCCTAGAGCTCATAAATAATATAGTTATATCTTTATTTTAAAATAAAGCCCCTTTATCCTTTTTGCTTCTTTTAAACGAAAATGAGTCCAGGATACATATGTATTATTGCGCAGACTTTTAACACCATCAACCACACAAAACAAACAATAACAGCGTTTCAAGTGCACAGCTGGGTATGTAATGTTCGGTTTCAACAGAATTTAGACTTCCTTACTTGTTTATAATAGCTTTGTAAGAAGTGTCTGTAAAATTCGAAAAGTCTTACATAAATAAATTAAATATTAATTGGTAGTGGACGTGGCACCGCCTTCTTTTGGGTAGACAGTTTCTGTTGTCTCCCGATAGCGATTGCTCCTAAGTTTGAAGAGAAATTGTATTTAAGAATAGTGAGCGTACTATTGTGACATTGGAGTATAATCGTGACAAAATATTAAGCAAATCGATTGAAAACTACACTCACTTTCACTTATCTATCCCAAAGGAAGTAAAATTGCTTATGTTTTTGACTTAGTATGATATTTTGCTTTAAGCTTTGCAAATTATTATAGTAGTAAAATTGGCACGTAATCGGCAGCTATATAGGATTTTTAGAAATTATGAGCCACATATGTGTATTGGACCATACATGCATCGGTATAACCAGTATTTCAGAATCATTTGAGGTAAAATTAAGAACCATGGTATATTCCCTGCTCATACCTTTCATTTGATGACCATATTTCACAAATACATAAATGTCCTACCTCTTTCCACATTTAAGTCAATAACTCCAAAAAAAATGATTTCTTTAAAGTAGTTAATCTCTCTATCTCTATGGCGCGATATACAACAGGTATATCATCATAAACCTCCTAAGAGATTTTTGCGCCAAGCTTCTCTTCCAATTTGTGGTGTGCCAATTGAATTTTCCCTACAAATTGGTGGGACCTACAGTTTTTTTCCGACTCCGAACGGTATCTACAAAGGAGACGAATTTTTGCTGAGAAGCCTGTCATGGCAGAAATACACTCGGAGAGTTTGCCAAACCACTGCCGAGGGGCGACCCCGTTTTGAAAAACTTTTTTCAAATCACTTTTGATGTTACCTGTACCAGGGCTCGAACCATGGACCTTCGGTGTGGTAGGTCGGCAACACTACCTTCACACCACGGCGGCCGCATCCTATATTTATGTCCTCGCCAATGCAATAGGTGTCAAACGCCTATATATTATAATATTCTAGGATCCAAATTTAGGTCAATATCGCCAAACCTAAGTGGGTGTTTGAAATAATAACCCTCCCATTATGATACCGTTTGATTGATGCTAACTTAATCACTGCGATGTTCATTAAATCTTATTATAAAAGTCAACTTTTGAGATTTTATAATCAGTAGTACATAGTTTTTTCCCCAGTATATATCAATTTAGGCTTTAATTTTGATTAATAAGTTTATATGTATTTACTTAAAACTAAGGCTTCTATTATTTGCATAAATTAATAATGTTGATAATATATTACTTCTTAAGAATCAGATAAATATGTGCTTAATTAGTTACAGTTTATCAAATAGTATATAAATATCTTAATCTACCTTAGTTAGTTTCACTATTTTCATAAAAATATATACTGTTTCATAGGTTATAGCCTTAACATGGGTAGTGTCAATATTTGAAAATGACCAGTAAATTTGGGAACCAGCAGGTGTGGTGAAATATTGGGCGTCTAGCAGTGAATTTAAATTATAATCTCTAAGCAGGTGTTCGATTCTATTATTCCTAGACGTAAGGCATAGATTAAAGTCACCCAAAATTCAGACATTTTTTCACGCAGATCTGTAGTAAGAATTTCTCACAGCTCTGATTCAAAATGCCTGATGGGGAATGTGGAATTCCTATAAAGCACCAATATGTAATAATCTTTGCATTTGAATACAACGATTTCTAAAACCTTACCACCAGAACAAATTTTTTTCAACTTACATAGTTCGATTGCGGAAGCTAAGTTAGGTCTCGCATACATTAACACGCCTCACCTATTTGTGTTTTCCGTTTCGGTGCTGTCTATCCGTAAAGCATTTAGTGAAATAAACCCAGGAATTTCAAAATGTTCATATGGATAACTCCATGTCTCGACAAAGCACAGGATATCTGAGGATAGCATCAGGATGTCATTATTTATATCATTTATAATTTGAAGTCTGGATGTTGATATTCACTGTCATCATATATTTGGCCGTGGTTTTTCGCGTTAAGCTATACGTAAGACCCTGAGTCGCGAAAAACAATAACAGGTATACCACCAATTGGAATATTATTCTTGAAAATCTGCTTTAGTCTGGCCTCAATATAACTAAACATTCGTGCTCCAACCATTGAAATTTCATCTAAAATTATCAACTTCAACTCACAAAATCTAGTATAGACTGAGTTGACATTATCGTTGCTAAGCAGACGTAATTCCTGATTGGACTGATTCACAGGCAGTGAAAATATAGAATGCAGTGTCAAACCGCCTATGCTGCTTTTCCCGTAGCAGCACACAGAAGTACCTTCAGAGAGGTTGGATTTGATCCAGGTATGCAATTAAAGTGGTAATTGAGAGTTTGATATATTGATGATATTAGGTGGCTTTTTCCAACGCCAGCCGCGCCACTTACAAAGTGATAAAAGGGTTGATCTCTTTTAAATTTGTGTAGCTAATGAGTTAAGTATATTCTCTGCCTCATGTTTAGCGTCTGAATGGATGGAAGCAGTTCCTCAACGGGAACTAAGGCAGGAAGTTTAATGCGCCTAAGAGTGCCATTGGAGTCATTCTCATTGATTTCGGGATCACTATCATTAAGGTTTAATAAATTTATGTCAGGGTTTATTTCGGGAATCGCCAGTACCCTGAACTCATTGTCAACAATATGTGGTCTATCTATTTCAACTGGTATGAACATTTCCTCCTCCCTTAATCTGTTCAGAACATTTTCGAGCTCCCTCTGTTCAAACACGTCATATTTTTTTCGATTTTCCTCTATAGCAATTCGATTTTCTACGCAGGTTGGCTCATTATTGTTATCTATAATATCCCGTTGTTCGTCCCGCCACGGTTGGTAGAGCATTACCATTTCTCTGAAATAATCGTCCCTAGCCTTGTCTGGACTAGACCTACTTGAACGAACTAAACACGGTTTGGTAAGTTTCTTTACATAACCACTACTATCCCTCAATGGAATTGCTACTCCTTGAAGTACAGAATTTTCGCCTTTTATATCTTCTTCATTATCGGAGTTACCCTGTGCCGTTCTAGCTGATTTTACAAAAGTAAACAAAGCTGCAAAATCAGCTAGACAAACATTATCAAGAAGCAAAGGCCTTCCACTATAGTGCTCTAACAAACCCGCCACAAAAATATCGGTAGAACCTCCAGAAAGATTCTGAAGTTGTGCTCTTGGTTTTACCATCTGCACTCGTTTTTCAGGACGAGAGGTATTGATAAATATTTCTGCATTGATAGCTTCCGAAAGATGAAGACCAATGCAGCAATAAACCGCCTCTCGGGCGGAAACTTTTTGTCCGGAAATAAATGTATGGCCTATATGCTTAAGTTTCTGCTTGACTGTGTAGTTTCCATTATTAACTTCTACCATTGCCTCATTTAAAAGCCTAGAGATGCCCCTATTTGATTTATTAATATAATTTATTATGTAGGAACAGCAAGCATATGCATCCAATATGAATTGAATATAAATGTTGGATCTGTGTAGTTCTAAGATAACCAGGTTATAAACATTAATTGAGCGGTCTTGTAACTTCCTTTTAAGAAAAACTTTAGGTTTCATTAAACTTGATCTGAGAGCTATTAAATAGACATCGAAGGACAGATTTATTCTCCAATCAGAGAGAAAAGCTTCAAAATCATTTAAACAGGAAATATCAGAAGAAGTTAAATTAGAATTTAAAAGATTTTGAACCTTTGAGTAGTTTTCCCTATGTGTTTCTAAATTTTCTATGTCATCTGGAAGTGGTAACAAGATTTCGGTGGAAGGCATGGGTGGATATGGTACCTATACCAAATCGGCAAACTTGCTGTCCTCTTATTTCCCTGGTACAGGATCGGCTGTGGTTATGTCTTTGGTACTCAAGGAAAGTTTCTAAATAACGTATGGATCCATCTGTAGAGACATATTTGTCAATGAAACTAATAGCATTCGGAAAAAATTTAGGTTAGCTAAGATCGATGTTAGGAGCATTCTTCTGCCAATACATGCCATGCACGTAAGGTGAGCCTCTTTGTTGGAATTCAATCCGCCAGTAAAAATGCTCGAGAAAATGCTCGTCGAAAATATATCAATTTTCTTTAAAAAGCTTAAGCAACTGGCGATAACGATAGTCAAAATATCTAGCGCATGTGACTGCATCTGAGCGAATTAGACGATACCGTTCTTGTGTAGATAAATTATTTCCTGCTCTTCAGAAATGGTTCTTGAGTCCACAGTTTTAGCCAAAATAACCAGAAATTCGATCCTATGAGATTCAGCGGAAGACAACGTTATAAAAAAGGTTGGAAGGCCGAATTGGCGGATCATGGAATAGTAGGAATAGCACAAGCCCTTCTATCGTAGAGGCGAATCTCAGATCGAACAATCTTGCTGTATGTCTCTGTACAAGTTCGCTTCTGCCCAGCATAAATACTTGCAAATGAAAGTTCTTCAGAGTTGTTGTCTTGAATGATATCCAGGGGTCTTTGGCCTTCACCTGGTGCAATTATCAAACGATTTATGTCCATATTTTCTACTGGAACATTATCGAGAAGAGTCTCAATCCCACCTCGTTTTATTTCTTCAATTGCAGGTTCTAAGGGGGGGATTTATTCTGCTGGGAAATGTCGCACACTTTGAAGCACAGGTACACCTTCAATAAATGCAATAGAAGGTATTTCTTCATTATCACCAAACTCTGCAACCCACTCTTCGTTAATTTGTATATTGTGCTCTTGATATAATGGAGTATTCACTAAATATCGTAAGGCTTCCATAAGACGTATGATATCAGTCATACAGTCATGATTATACTCCATACGTCTTCTTGAAGGGATTTGAATCCCTTTAGCTCTTGGGAGGGAAGTAACAATTTCGTTAACTGAAAAAGGAATGTTAACAACTGCCCCCCTTAATGAGGTCTGACCTTGATATCCCAAAGGACGAATAGTCATAAAAGGTAATCTTGGCATTATTAGGTGCTCCTCTCAATGCGTAAGATCTTTTAGGCATTCTGGGAGCTCAGGAAAATCTAAACCATTAGCCAAGCATATCTTTGGAAGGGTGTTCCTTTTAATTGCGTTTCGGCAAATAGCACAGAATTTATAGCTACCATCTTCAACGGGAAATTTATCGGATGAATAAAAGACAGATGCAACATCTGGATGACTTTGGGAAATTATATTAAAATTTAACGGCTGTACTTGGTATGGAAACCATAGCACATCGCAGCAAATACAAACCTCTTTTGCTCCCTTCTTAATATTACTAAAATATGTTTGTCGAAAATCTGCCAATCCTGAATCATTTAGTACATCTTCGTTCTCCAGACCCTCATTTTCTCTCATTGAGCGATTCCATCTGCCTGCTTTTCATTTTCATTTCGTCTATTTTGTAAATTTACTCTATGACGATGTACTCGGAATTGACCTTGAGGAATCGTCTAGAGCTTTCTACCCGAGCTCTTCTATGGACAGTTCTACTAGCAAGAGTATTTCTTTGTTGTTCTCGGTGCCTATTCCCTGGATTTCTGCGGGGGGAATCGGTGCTCACAAGTATTTCTTCTTTGATCTACGTTCTGCAGTATTTCTACGTTGCTCTATAGAGCGAATTTTAAAGTTTTCGCGACGGACTCTATGTTATTGTCAATTGATTATTCGCTCAGCTGAGCGAATTTCTGTATTTCCGCGGCGAGATCTACGTTCTGCAGTATTTCTGCGTTACTCTATAGAGCGAATTTTAAAGTTTTCGCGACTGACTCTATGTTATTGTGAATTGATTATTCGCTCAGCTGAGCGAATCTCTGCATTTCCACGGCGAAATCTACGTTCTGCAGTATTTCTACGTTGCTCTTTAGAGCGAATTTTAAAGTTTTCGCGACGGACTCTATGTTATTGTCAATTAATTATTCGCTCAGCTGAGCGAATTTCTGTATTTCCGCGGCGAGATCTACGTTCTGCAGTATTTCTGCGTTACTCTATAGAGCGAATTTTAAAGTTTTCGCGACGGACTCTATGTTACTGTGAATTGATTGTTCGCTCAGCTGAGCGAATCTCTGCATATCCATGGCGAGATCTAGGTTCGGCAGTATTTCTACGTTGCTCTATAGAGGGAAAGGCGTCTAAGAATACCAGATTTTCTACTTAGCCTAGGAATGGCTTTTGAACTATATGTATATATATGACTAAAGGTAACTTAATGTGAAATGTATGTATATAAAATATCTATCAATTTTGTTTTACTTTATTCAAACTTTTGGGGATTTTCTAGTAATGGTGGTAATTGGGTCCTTCCTTCGTCTGCACTGTAAGCTTTTTTGATGGATTTCGCTTCTTTCAAACTGCTTCCACGCAATTTTGATAATAACGAGAACACAAATCACTCCTTTAATAAATGTTTTTCTTCGAACTTTTTTGTAACGTTTTGAAAAAAACGCGATTTAATTTTGAACACAATAAAATAACACTAATCACTCTCTATAAATAATTAGTCTTTAGTTTATGTTATATAAGTAATTAATATTCCGCTTTAGCACTCTTTTAATTTACATATATATTTATTAAAACTTTTATTTTTTTTAACGATTTGAAAAAAACGCGTTTGAATTATTAAGCGACCAAATAATACTAGACTAAAATTTTACTTTTTACTCAAAGTATTGTGTCGCTCGTCAAACCTTTCCACATAGATATTTAACAGGACAATGGTTACCAAAAATTTTAATTCCTCAGTTAACAGAAGCCTAAATTATTTACTACCTGCTACTATGTAACACACAGTACTATTGCAGCGATGCATTTTTGGTCATTGCATAGACAGGTACAAAACAACCGTTAGTGTGCAAAAATCTTCTTCTCCCCGATATGTCCAAGATAGTGAAATTTTTTGTATATGGCTGCAAATCTAAAATTAAAATAAGTAATTATAAGCTCATGAAATAATATGAGGTATGTCGAACGGATAATGGCGGGGGTTCAAACTCGCTGAAGGTGTCAGCGAGAAATCGGTACATGTCATCATTATGTCATGTAAATCATGCATACTGTTTTAATTCTTCAAATTATTTTTATTTTGTGAACAAAAGCATATAAATGTGTAAAAAAATACACTATGAAAGTTATTTAGGCTTGGTCTGTATGTTCTAAACTTTTTGTTTCCTCATTAAAAAATAATAAATGAAATAAACCTAAATCATTTGTCTCTTATTACTACACAAAAATTTTGGTATTCCCAAAAGTAAAATTAGCAAAAGCATATAAAATGTTCCGTTGCTGTGTTGTACGTTGGACGCAATCACAGTAAAGAAATTAGACAGGCCCAGTTACTTAGAAGACGACGAATGCGAACTACAGCAACGAAAAATCAAAGCTTGGCGATTATTGCCGTCAAGCATTCGCGACATGATTATAATGGGACCGGCAACATATGTATGTAAATTAAAACAAGTAAGAAAGTCTAAGTTCGGGTGAAACCGAACATTATATACCTAGTAGTGATCTATAATGTCATCCCAATTTACGCATGTCTATTTGAATACTTTCAGTTCGTATTTGCGTTCATCGACTCAGCTCATGCTCCTGATCATTTCAGTATACGTACAAACATTTCATGTTCATGAAAGGAATGAATATCAAAAAAGATATACTACTTCGCTTTAGCAGTGGGGTATTAACTACTTGCACGGATATTTAACTTTCATCCTGAAGGTTTTGATATACATTAATAAATATAAATATATATCTCGATTCGTTAATGCCGTTATGTTTACGAGTATACCTTGTGGGCGTAACAAAAATAGATATAAAAAAAGGGTGTTATAGGCGCCAAAGAACTCAACCGATCTTTATGAAATATCACAATATATACTTGGGTTCACTGGGTACAGCATAGACAATATATAGTATTGGAAAAGTAGGGGGAGCCACGCCCCCAGGCTATATAAAATTTCAATTCGTCAGAATTCCGAAGTTTTTTGGTCTAAATTAATGAAATTTGGATATACGAGGTGTGTTCAAAAAGTATCGCGAATTTTGTGTTTTTTCAAAAATTATTTATTTATTCATGAATATCTATTTTGTCCCCTTCAAAGTAATCCCCATGAGATATTATACACTTGTGCCAACGGTTTTTCCAATCTTCGAAGCACTTCAAAAAATCATTTTTTTGTATCTTGTTCAGCTCCTCCTTCGATGCCGTCTTTATCTCGTCAAGAGAAGCGTAACGTCGTCCTTTCATGGGCTCTTCAGTTTAGGGAACAAGAAAAAGTCACAGGGGGCCAGATCTGGGGAATACGGTGGCTGCGGCATCATTAGTGTGTTGTTTTTGGCCAAAAAGTCGCGCACAAGCAACGATGCGTGAGCAGGAGCGTTATCGTGGTGCAAAAGCCAATTTTTGTTCTTCTTTGCACATCTTCTCGGCCTTCTGAGAACATTTTGTACCACCGATAAACGTTGCTTCGGTCCAAGGTAGCTTCTCCGTATGCCACAGTCAACATTCGGAATGCATCCGCGCACTTAATTTCGTTTTTCACACAAAATTTGATACAGGTTCTTTGATCCATTTTTTTGAATAGGTAAAAATCGAAGACGATCCAAAACACGTGCAAGCAAAGCAGCTGTCAACAATTAACTGAACATTCAAAATGGCCGAGCTTGGCATAAGTGAGAGACATGAGTATCAAAATAACGCCACAAAAAATTCGAAATTCGAATATACGTAACCAGCGAAAATTCAAAATTCGCGATACGTTTTGAACACACCTCGTACATATGTGGCACTTAGTCAATATCTACATCATTTTTCAAAAGTGGGCGGTGCCACGCCCACATATTTTGTGTCTTGTTTTGCTCTTGAACTTTCACGATAAGGGTACGAAACAGTCTGTATATAGCTTTTGGAAAATCCCCCAGGTCATATAAAGCTGCAGTTCGGTATACATAGTTAGGAGTTTATTTGGTTCAAGTGAAGGAAATTTTATATATATATGTGTTCTATATACCAAAACGTCAAAACAACGTCTATCGGGTTTGCTAGTATATTAAAAAACGGCCTAAGCAAACTACGAATTTCAGCATTCTTTTGTAAAACTGAGAGACTAGTTTGCGTTCAAATAGACAGACGGACAGACAGACAGACGGACGGAGTGACGGGCATGGCCAAATCGACTCCGCTCATCGTGCTGATCATTTTGTTCTCATACTTACATACATTTAATGTTTATGAAAGGTATGAAAATCAAAAAAGATATATAACTTCGCTATTGCAGTGGGCTATTAACTACGTTCCTGAATATTTCGCTCAGGTGTTTCCCGATTTGGCTAATTTTTGGCAGGGGTGTAATACATACTACTGAGAAGCAGCTGACCAATTTTCATTGAAATATCAAGATTGAATTATAAGCGATTGCCTTTGAACATAGCAGAAACTTTATTCTGAAAAGTGGGCGGCGCCACGCCTACTTCTTAAATATTTGAAACAATATTTAACGGCCGAGTATGTCTTAAAAAGCTTATTATGTGTGCAAAATATAATTGATATAACTTGCTTAGTTGTAGAAATATCGCTCTTTAAATTTAACAAAAAAAATTTTCAGAACTATGTAAAAAAACTGGGCGTGGACATTAACCGATTTTGCCCAATTTTCAGCAAACAATAACCTTTATATATAGAACATTACCACCAAATTTCGTTTCCACAAATCAATTTTTGGCGGAGTTATGGCATAAAAAGTTTTGTGGAATAGTCCGCTATAAAAAGGGCGGGCCACGCCCATTTTCGACAATTTAAAGTTTTTAAATTTGTTTTTTTACGGAAACTTTAAACCTGAAATTTAAATGATGTAAAGCTATTTTACGCAAAGTTATTTCCTATTAAATATATCTACGATCCTTTTCAAAATCTTTCATATAAAAGTGGACGTAGACCTTAACCGATCCCGCCCATTTTTTCCTGGAACATTTCCTGAATACCTGCAAACCTGCGTGCTGAATTTCGTTTCGATGTCTTGAACGGTTTCCGATTTATGATTAATATTATTTCTAAATTTGACTTAATCAAAAGTGGGCGGTGCCACACCCATTTTCAAAAATTTCGTGAAATATTTATTTTATGTCTCAATCTCAATGTATTCACCAAATTTTATCCTTATAGGTGTATTATGTACTGAGTAATCAATTTTTTTGTGTTTTCGAAAATATTATATATATAAAAAGTGGGCGTGGCTTGGAGATGAGTGCCAAGGCACCCGCATACCAAATTTCATTAAGATATCTCAAAATTTACTCAAGTTATCGTGTTCACAGACGGACGGACGGACGGATATGGCTTAATCAATTTCTCTTTTCGTCCTGAACATTTTGATATACATAAGTCAATATCTATCTCGATCCGTTAATGGCGTTACGTACTGCCGTTACGCGAATAAAGTTAATATACCTTGTGTGCGAAGCACTACTAGGTATAAAAAAAAGAAAAAAAAATGTATAGGAAAGTATAGGCTGTGTTAACAAAAACATATACATAACTCAACTATTTTTACACATATTTTAAGATTTTTAAGTTCTCACTTTTATTCACATGAAAAAAAATGCAACGCATTTAGATATATTGCCGTTTCGAATCTGTTTAGGTTAATTGTTTGCTGTAACTGGCATTTTGAAATTTGAAAAGCAAAAGCCTACATTGGCGCAAAGGCACGGTTGCCACATCATGGTTCTTTTCAAGTCCAAAATGTATCACAAAGCAACCTCCAAAACCAAACAATGTACTTAATAAAGAGATATCTAAGCAACTATATTAAGAAAGAAAAAAATGGAGATTTAATACAAGTAAAACCAAGTTAAAATATATTTTATTACATATGGGAAAAATGTTCAATCTTATACTCATACAATCCCCCCAATTGTGTGTTGTTGACAAATCGTCAATATTGATAAATACAGAATCGGGGGAATGTATTTGTATATTTGGGCTCTATTTTCGACTTTATTTTTTTTTGGGTTCTACCTTGAAATACTATGGGAAGACCTACCTGTGAAAATACCCTGAGCGTTTGGGACCTGAATATTGGAGTGTGAACATTTCCCATACAAAATACATTTTTAGGCGATTTCCATATGCAATGCTAAATTTGGCTATAAATATTTAAGTTATTGAGATGTTACGCAATGCTTTTTTTTTTTAAATTTCTCCTACAAATTACATGGGCGATTTTTTATTCTCATTCACGTCACTAAAGAAAGGTACTCTGCAATGTAAATTGCTTTATCCCCTATCCATAGAATTTTTTTTTTACACCTTGTAGTGCTACGCACACAATTTATAATAACTTTAGTCGCCTAACGGCAGTACGTAACGACATAAACGGATCGGGATAGATATTGACTTATCTATATCAAAATGTTCAGGACGAAAAGAGAAATTGATTAAGCAATGTCCGTCCGTCTGTGACCACGATAGCTTGAGTAAATTTTCAGATATCTTAATGAAATTCGGTATGCGGGATCCTTGGCACTCATCTCCGAGCGCTATTTGAAATGGGCGAAATGGGATGATAGCCACGCCCACTTTTATATATAGATTATTTTCGAAAACACAAAACAATACACAATACCCCAATATGGATAAAATTTGGTGAGTACATTGAAATTGAGGCATAAAATACAGTTTTCAAGAAACTCTTGAAAATGAGCGTTGCACCGCCCACTTTTGATTAAGTCAAATTTAGAAATAATATTAATCATAAATCAAAAACCGTTCAAGATATCGAAACGAAATTCAGCACGCAGGTTTCCAGGTATGCAAGGAATGTTCCAGGAAAAAATGGGCGGGATCGGTTCAGGTCTACGGTCTCTTTTATATGAAAGATTTTGAAGAGGATCGTAGATATATTAAATAGGCAATAACTTTGCATAAAATAGCTTTACATCGTTTATATTTCACTTTTAAAGTTTCCCTAAGCAAAGAAATCCCAAAACTTAAAATTTTTGAAAATGGGAGTGGCCCCGCCTCTTTTATAGTGGACTATTCCACAAAACTTTTTCTGCCACAACTCCGCCAAAAATTGATTTGTCGAAACGAAATTTGGTGATAATGTTCTATATATAAAGGTACCTGTTTGCTGTAACAATGGGCGAGATCGGTTAATGCCCACGCCCGGTTTTTAACATAGTTCTGAAAAACTTTTTTGTAAAATTAAAAAGCGATATTTCTACAACTAATCAAGTTATATCGATCAGATTTTGCACACATAATAAGCTTTTTAAGAAAAACTCGGCCCCAAAATATTTTTTTGGCGCGACGCCGCCCAATTTTCAGCATAAAATTTCTGCTATTTTCAATCAATCAATTCAATCTTGATATTTCAATGAAAATTGGTCACCTGCTTCTCAGTAGTATGTATTATACTCCTGCCAAAAATTATCGAAATCGGAAAACACACAACTAGTTAATAGCCCACTGCAAGAGCGAAGTTATATATCTTTTTTGATTTTCATACCTTTCATAAACATTAAATGTATGTAAGTATGAGAACAAGAAGAGAAACGTTCACTAAAATGACCAGCACGATGAGCGGATTCGATTTAGCCATGCCCGTATCTCCGTCCGTCTGTCTGTCCGTCTGTCTATTTGAACGCAAACTAGTATCTCAGTTTTACAAAAGAATGCTGAAATTCGTTGTTTTCTTTCGACATTTTATAATATACTAACAAACCCGGTAGACGTTGTTTTGACGTTTTGATACATAGAACACATCTATATATAAAATGTCATTGACTTGAGTCAAATAAACTCCTAACTATGTATACCGAACTGCAGCTTTATAGAACCTGGGGGCTTTTCCAAAAGCTATATACAGACTGTGTCGTGCCCAGCGAACTTCTGAACCTATCGTGAGCAAACAAAACACAAAATATGTGCGCGTGGCACCACCCACTTTTGAAAAATTATGTAGATATTGACTAAGTGACACATATATCCAAATTTCATTAATTTAGACCAAAAAAGTTCGGAGTTATGACGAATTGAAACTTTGTATAGCCTGGGGGCGTGGCTCCGCCTTCTTTTCCAAAACTATATATTGTCTATGCTGTACCCAGTGAACCCAAGTATATATTGTGAAAACTTCATAAAGATCGGTTGAGTTCTTTGGCGCCTATAAAAGACACCCTTTTTTATATCTATTTTAGTTACGCCCACAAGGTATACTCGTAAACATAACGGCATAAACGAATCGAGATATACATTTATTAATGTATATCAAAAACATTGGATGAAAAGTAAAATATCCGTGCAAGTAGTTAATACCCCACTGTAAAAGCGAAGTTGTATATCTTTTTGATATTCATAACTTTCATGAACATGAAATGTTTTTACGCATACTGAAATGATCTGGAGGATGAGCTGAGTCAATGTAGCCATGTCCGTCTCTCGATACGTCTATCTGTCTGTCCGTCTGTCTATTTGAACGCAAATACGAACTGAAAGTATTAAAATATACCTGCGTAAATTGGGATGACAAAATAGATCACTACTAGGTATATAATGTTCGGTTCCACCCGGACTTAGACTTCTTTACTTGTTTTAATATATCTTTAATACATTGCTACTTGAAATTTTAAACATATGTGAACTTTTTTGGTACAGTCCTTCAAAAGAAAAGGTACTTATTTTTGGTATTTTTTTTCTAGGTTTTGATAAGTTTGGTTTGCGTCCCCACTAGAAACAAAATGAAGCTGCAATTTTGTAATTTCCATTTTACACTCAAAATGGAAAAAAATGTGGAAGCCCCCCCTGAAAATATTTCTGGATCCGCGGTTGGTGCCAGCTGACGAACATCGTGGTTTGTATAATGTGTAAAGGTTTGTTTTGGGATGACTATAAACAAGGCATAGGGGCAAACATTTTTTTGTTCACCTAGTAATTCGCGTTTTTCACACACTTGCGCTTGTTACATCGAAAATAAACCTTTTTGTTTTTGAATAGGGAAAAATACGAATAATATTGTATACACAGAAATTTGTTTCAGTTTTGTCCAATAAAAAATAGTTATAGCCATTGTATGCAACATCAATTTTTATGGATATGAGTAAGTAAATGGTCGAAGCCTCGAGCAACCTTTGCCAGCTAGTAAATATATATATATAAATGAATTTTTGTGGATGCGTGCAAAACTCAAAAACAGCTGTACCGATTTTAATAAGTTTTTCTTTAATATTTTCGATGTGATGCAGGGGTCATTTACGATAAAAAAAATTAGGATCCAGGCGAATTTATACATGGTGATAGCACGACGAATTCAGGTCAATTTTTCAATTACTTATCTATAAGAATTGACACTCCAGAGAAAAAGTTTTCGAACCGAAATTCCTCATAGTTCAGGATATATGACATTTCGAGTTTGATCATGAGCAATAAAAATAAAAAATCAAGCTATAATTATTATTCTTGAGTACAAAAAATTTAAATCATAAGATAATTATTGTGCGTGATGGAAATCTGATAAAAATTAAAGATAATGATTATGGGTGATGAAAATGGTGAAAATTGAGAGTAATTATAGCGGTAAAGCGATTAAAACCAAACATAATAACTATCCGCGATCAAAAATATTTAAATCAAGATAAATTTATTATTTATGATTAAAATTTTTAAAATTCAATATTAATAATAAAATTAAAAAAAAAAAAATTTACTCAAGCTATAATCATTATCTTTGATTACTATGGATATAACTCAAAAGATAGAAATCAGTGCAGATTGTCACAGTTTATACCATAGCAATATTTAGAACATACTGATTTTTATAGTCGAAATAATGAAGAATAAGCATTATTTCCCGTCCCTGCTAGTAATACTTTAGCTAATGGAAGTTTAGCTAAGATAGAAACTGAAGTTAAGATAACAACCAAAGTCGAGTCTGAAGCTTTTATTCCTTTTACCAATGTTGTGCCAATTTTTAAGTTTGTAGTCTATCTAAAATAAAAATGAAAGGCGTCCAAAGTACTCAACCGATCTTTATGAAATTTTCAGTTTATTCTTGTGTTCACTAGGTACAGCATAGGCTACATATAGTTTTGGAAAGGTGGGATGATACTCGCCAGGCTGTATGAAAATTCATCATAACTCTGAACGTTTTTGGTCTAAATTATTGATATTTGGATATACATGTGTAATTTAGTCAAGATTTACGTAATTTTTAGAAAAGTAAAAGGTGCCACATATTTTTGTGTTTCTTTGTCCTTCAGTCATGTGAAACTTTCATATTGGGTTCAGGTGTCCGCTGGGTACGGCACAAGCCATATATAGTTTTTTTAAAAGCCCCCAGGTTACATAAAGTTGCAATCCGGCATACATACATACATGCCTAAAATTTAACTTGTCTACATTTAAAAATTTAAAATATACTATACATATCCAGCGGGGCTTCTGGTCGCGTTTTTGCTATTTCTTGGATGGTTTCTGCTGAAATGCTATTCGGCCCTGGGCCTTATTGTTCTCCACGCTTTGTGCTGCAGCAGTTCTGTTGCGGTAAATGCTAGGCCATGTTGATCTGATCTTCACTATTTTCCCTGATTTCATGAGTGGGGAAAAGTGCGTTCACTATGTTATCCATTCCGTTTGCATCGAAATCAGGTGTCGGCATTCTGGCCCTAATCTTCTTCAGTACTATCCTGTAGCCCACTCGCCATGTATTCCTTTTTGTATGATTCAGTTTCGGCTGCGGCTTGCCCCATGCGCCTAGCCTTTGGCGTAAGCAGTTGCGATTTCTTCTGACCACAAGTAAACTGACACTTTTTTTGATAATATTGGCATGGATATATTACACGCTTGTTTCCCTTCTGCGGGTTATGGCGTTATATATATATGCCTGATATAGGCATACCCGTCGTAAGAGGCGATTAATATGCAAAAAGGTAATGACGTGCAACTCGTTGGTTGATCTATCTGATATGATGCCTCTCACCTCTCATTACCCATCTTCTCCTTTCTAACGGAAGAAGGTGTGATACCAAAATCGCTACCACGACAGTCGGTCAGTACCGCAAGGGAGTATCGGAGCGTACCGGGTTGATATCCAGCAAAGGACTGTCACTTGCCACAACACTCCCCAAAACCTTCCGGGAGTGTTTTTGTCGTTAAAAACCACAACAACAGCACGCCTGTTTAACTCCGAGCATGGTAGCTTTGACACACTCTCTAGCGTTCGTAGGTGTGTGAGCTCTTAGCAGGTATGTATCGATTTCAGCTATTAGCGTTTCACTATTTAGTTTCGATGCGCTTTGTCTTCAAGGACTTTTCACTTTTGTATGATCCTGGATATGTTTACAGATGCCATCGTGATATCTGGTATTGTTTCTTCGCAGCCGGAGTTAATGACTGTTAGTCCCAGCCTGACCACCATGTCCAGAACTCGTTGTTGTTGTTGTTAACAGTGCTTCGCCCTGCCCAATGGGCTCGATCACTCTAATTTATCATCAGGCTCTTCTGACGGAATTCCAAGGAAACGCGCAGTTTCCACAGGGTTGGACCAGAGTGATGTAGGTGTTAGAAGAGCTGAACAGGAGAAGAGATGTATGGCATCATGAGGGACATACCACATGCAGGGCTTGTGTTTGGTATGTTGGGGTTCAGTCTGGGTAAGTAAGAGTTTAACCTATTACAATATCCAGAGCGAAGTTGTGCTAGGATGACTCTAGTCTCCCTCGGAAGTACACGCTCCTCTTCAGCCAATTCACGTGGTTGAGTATTAATAACGGGATTCACAGGCCGAGATCTGAGAGATCTGTCTACCGACTCGGTGTGCAGGTCATTTCGAGCCCGTCTATGGTTTCGCAGATCAAACGGCAAAGAGATATGGTGCCGGATCTCATCGTAGTGCTTACAGAGATGTCTCCTTATGTCTCTGTGGGGCGGTGCTACATCCAAAAGATGTCGATTTGGATGACTAGGCTTATGACAGTGCAGAAGAAACTGTCTACTCAAGAGTTCCGCGTGCTCTTGAACATTGAGCAATTTTGCCTCTTGATGGAGGTGAGACTCAGATGACATAAGCAGACATCCCGTAGCAGTTCTGATGGCGGTATTTTGGCTGACTTGCAGTTTCCTCCAATTGGTGTCAGAAAGATTGGGCGACCATATGGACGCAGCATAGTCAATAACCGGTCTGACAATGGCCTTATATGTAGCAAGCAATGTTTCTTTGTCTTTTCCTTAAGTACTGCCGGCCAGTGACTTTAGGATCTTATTGCGGCTCTGTACCTTTGACGGTGACGCCGTTGTCGAATGTCATACTCAATGGTTGATAGTAGGTAGAGGTACTTCATCTACATGGACATTTAGCTCTCGCCCCATCTGCGCATTCCATGTAGTAAACAGGGTCGCCGTCGATTTAATCGGAGATAGGGTCAGATTTCGCTCGGTGAAGAAGCTGGAAAGGTCATGGAGGTGACTGTTGATTCTAATACAGAGTTCGTCAATGGAGGGACCCTTGCCCGAGGCCATTATCGTGCAGTCGTCAGCGTAGGAAACAATGGAGACTCCTTGGTGGGAGGGAAGTCTCGAAATATAGAAATTAAACAAAAGGGGAGAGAGAACACCACCTTGCGGCACCCCTTGTTTTATCCTTCGTGGCCTAGATTTCTTGTTCCTGAATTTGAGTGATGCCTGTCGACCATTGAGGTAATTAGCGGTCCATCTTTTAAGGCCGGCAGGGAGCGGTGTCTCTTCCAGATCTCGCAGGAGTGTGGCGTGATTGACCGTGTCGAATGCATTTGATAGGTCAAGTGTCACGAGAACCGTCCTATGGTTTGGTGGGTGTTGATTCAAACCGTTATTAATCTGCGTTGCAATGGCGTTCAAAGCGGATGTCGTGCTGTGATTTTTGAGGAAACCATGCTGGTGATCGGCCAATTTCAGATTTGCAATGAAGTAAAGGAGCAGAATGGTCTCTAGTAATTTCGCTACCGGCGAAAGGAGGGATATCGGACGATAAGACTCTCCTTGGTTCGCCGGCTTCCCTGGTTTTAGTAGGGGAACTACAATCGCTTGTTTCCATAACTCAGGTATAACGAAGGTAGTTAGAGAGAGATTAAAGAGAGCCGCTAAATAACTCTGTCCTTCATGGCCTAGGTGTTGGATCAACTTAATGGCGATTCCGTCGGATCCGATGGATTTTGAGGGTTCGGCCTTCATTATGGCTTCCTTAACCTCTGCGACTGAGACGGCAATGGGCGCAGTAGAGTGTTTGTGTTTGTACGGACGTCGGAAGACTCTTCTCTTAGTCCTATCCGTAGGTGGATGCATTATAAACAGCCGGCAAAAGGAGCTCGCGCATTTCCTGTCGTCCGATTTGACGCTGTCGCCGAATGCAATGGCGACCTTGTCATTGGATATGGCCTTGAAAAATTCGGACGAATTTCTGGTATTCTACCAGCAGGAATAAAGCGGCATGAGGCTGAATCAATGATCTTGCGAAACTCTTTTTCGCCTTTGCGTACGTCCGTAGGAGTGGGTAAGGCAGCGAAGGAGCGCTCTGTATAGTCAGTAAAGCGGTCCCAGTCCGCTTGGGTGAAGTTGATGTATGTTAATTTATCAGTCGTTATAAAGTCGTTCGGTCGTTCAACAGAGACTAAGATGGGTAGGTGGTCTGAAGCTAATGTAAGCATCGGTCGCCAGATGACAGAGTTAATTAGGCCCGCGCTCGTTATGGAGATGTCTGGCGAACTGTGGCAGTTACCTGCGACCCTGGTGGGGGTATCTCCATTGACTGTACAGAATGCTGAGTTATCTATTTGGTCTGCAATTGCGTGTCCTCTGCTGTCTGCTGGCAAGTTGGAGTGCCAGAGATCGTGATGCGCGTTGAAGTCGCCTAGGATTAGACGGTTATCGCCCCTTAGCAACGCACTAACGTCGGGATGATAATCTCTAGGACAACACGTGACAGGAGGAATATAGATATTTATGATTTGCAGGTCGGCGTCTCCTGACCGGACTGCTATGCATTGGCATTCTAGGGTAGAGCCCCTGGGGTCGACTTCAGGGGAAAATAGATTATATTGTACAGAGTGATGTGTTATGAACGCAAGACCACCCCCAAGACCGCTGGGACGGTATTTTCGATGTACATTATACTCATCACAAGTTCGTAAATCCGATCTTGTGTTCAATTTTGTCTCTTGTATCGCGGCGATTTTGATGTTGTGCGTCTTCATAAAGTCAGTTATCTCCGCGATCTCTCCAGCTAATCCGTTACAGTTCAGCTGAAAAATTTTGAAGTGTGTAGGAGGGGGGACGGGGGACATACTAGGCGTGAGGGACGGATGCGTTTGCCTACGTGGAGGTAGGCTAAGGCCTAAACTATGTCGCAGCTAGACTGCATGACAGCGCCATGACCGATGTTGTCTGGCGTGGAAGTCGGCTGTGTACTGCAACAGGGGGCTATGAACGAATCCGTGACACAGGTCAAGGCAATTGTTGCACTTGACCGATGTCGCAGGCGTATATCATCTTTGCCGACAAACGGTGCACGTAGTGAAAGGTACTAGGAGGTGGTGTTCCTGACCCACGTGCAGGCTGGAAGCAGGGGGCGCATTAGGGGCAGAGAAATGGGGGACTGACGCTCAGCGATGCTCATATCTGACCTATTCCGGAGGGGTGTTGAGCGGCCGGGTGAGATGGAGACGCTGGTGTGCGTGAGCGACAGTCGGGAGTGGGTGAGGCGGGAATGGCAGCGGTGCTGCCAGTCGCATAGACTGAGCCACTATTGTGGCTATTGGAAGTAGGTAGAAGCGGTAAGGGAGTGCCAGAGCGGAGACTACCGCAGGACGTCCTTGGACGTGTACAGCATGGTGCCTCAAAAGTACTAAAGAAAGTACGGGGTGGCAGGGTTAAGCCCCGAGCATCCAGATTTATGTAACCATCTCTTACACTTGGCGCACTGTACAGAATGCGACCGCTTAATATAAATTTTCTTCCAGCAAACGCAGCAGATCCAATCTCTTGGTCCAGGATTGTGTTCGACCCCAGCCCGTAACAAGAGGCAATGGAGCAACCTAGCTGCCACGGTTAGCTCCGAGGATGACAACTTAATGGTGGGACGGGACAGATTGGACAGGGTTACACTGAAATAACAGCCCTTGGCCGGGTAAAAAAACCCGGGTCATTCCGGTGCGATAGAACCGGCTGTTGTGGGAATGTCAGGAACTCGTCGTCCTCTTGGCCTCGTCGGTGGAATTCCCCGCTCGATGGCTCTTGAGTTAAAGTCGCCTGCAATAATTACTGATCCACCTATTTCTCGGGCTGTATCTTCGATATCGTTCAACTTGTTTTTAGAACCTCCTATGCTGTCTCTGGGTGCAAGGTAGCAGCGTATTAATTGGGCATGTTGGAGTTGGGCCCAGACATATCCCGACCCCTTCCTTTTCTTTTGACGGCTTTGCTTCCCGGCGGGAACCAAAGTGCCGCATTCGGCGTCGCTGTGGTTTGTAACCGCGGTGTCCACGGAAGCGGCGAGAGTTGAATATTTCTACTTCCTCTAAATGGAGCTCTTTCGCTTTGACATACGTCTTATTCTTGTGGTCTTTGTTGTTCTTTTTCCATTTTTGTCTTTTGGTTCCCTGCTACAAGCCCCTATCTCTTCCCGTTTTAAAGTCGCCCAACAAAAGGACCACGTGGTTATCTTTGCAAGCAAGGCGGCCACGCTAGGGTTGACACAAGTCCTTATGAAACTTAGTTTTTAGAGCTGGGCCCCGCTAATGGCAATGTGTCAACGGACCTACTTGGAGACCTGCCAGAGTTTTAACGGGACGGAGGCGATTATAGTTTTACCCCACCAGTCTTTTTGGGAACTATTCACTCGGCGGTGGAATACTTCTCTCACCGTCCTTGTATACACCTATTTCACTATCGTTTTTCCAGTATACCATAATCAGAGCCTTACTGGTCTCGGCCCTGATGGGCGTTTGCCCCGAATACAACTTATCTGTTGGCGTGGTGCGGTGCAGTATAACATTAATCCCGCTGTTGCCTTCTCATAGGTAGGTTATTCCTCGTGGCAACCTGATTTGAGGTTAGAGGATACTTGAACGCAAGTACCCGGAAGTAGTGAGCTGCTTGAACCGCATTCAAAAGAATCGGCCTGGCCATTTGCAGGTGAATGGTGATCAGAAACTTCTCCCAGTTGCTTGGGCTTGTACAAGTTAGCAAGTAGTATTACTTACAAAATAAAACACTGATTATTTTAATTAGCCACGTTTATTTAGTTGACTTAGCAACTTCTATTCTCTCAAAGAACTAAACTTAATAGCGCCTAAAATAACCTTTCGACAAATTATCGTTAGTTGTTTGGAAAAGGTCGCTAGGCTGTGCACACGATGCATCACGACGTTACTACGCAGTCAATACACGTGACTTTTTTATGCCAAATCAGGCTAGTTATCTTGTTATAGGTTCGTCAAATAAAAAGAATGCATTGACAGATGAGGAGATTGTATTTGCATGGGAACGGCAGATTGCGCAGGACCAGCGTCATCTGACATGCAAAAGGAGCTAACTTTCGACTTTTGTTGCATAAGATGCATAAGAAGATGAATTTGACATTTAATTTTTTGGTTTGCGTAACTAGAAACAGCTGCTTTCTGTTTAAAAATGCAACATCTTGCTTCTAGATTGTGGCGCGGTCCCTGTCATACATAAGATTGTGTTGAACGCAAATTCAAGCGAAATTTCATTGTGACAAAGCTTTTTCTATGCTGTTGGCATGCATATCAAACTCGTGTACATGGGAAACCAGGTGATGATGTCGTTTTTCTGCTGTCGCTTGCATATCAAACTCGTTTACTGATAATACGTTCGTGCATGATCCAAATAATTCACAAAAATTGTTACGAATAATTTGATTTTGTCTAAATCACTTTCGTGATGTCTAAAAATATTGCAAGTAAGAGGAAATTTAGAGAGCAAAATAACATTTAATTTAAAGAAAAGTTGCAAATTCTTGCTGCATTAATTTCGACCAGCAATAATTTGCAATCAAGGAAATCAGCTAATTTTGACATATGGTTGTATTTTATTTATTTATTTTTGTGTATAGTTTACAAAAAATATTTTTATTTTCGAAATGTTGCAATTTTGTTGCCACTTTCAGCAGGTAGTGCCACTTTTAGGGTTGTGTAAAAATTTGCAATCATCTCTCATAGTGATATAATAAATCAAAATTCTTGAAAATCTCGTTGCTGGATAATTGTTACTGGACTTTTACACGAACACACCTAATGCTTTGCTGATTATTTGGGATGTTGGAATTGTAAGACAAGCGACAAACATATGTAAATATTTGGCCTGTTATCAGCCTGCATTTATTGACCTTGTACATGGTTATGCTTTGTTGTCTCTTACGCT
Source organism: Merzomyia westermanni (assembly GCA_949987695.1). Classification (NCBI taxonomy): domain Eukaryota; kingdom Metazoa; phylum Arthropoda; class Insecta; order Diptera; family Tephritidae; genus Merzomyia; species Merzomyia westermanni. Next base: position 98,866,383 of record OX465288.1, on the reverse strand, counting down.
TTGTGTTTGATTAGTCGGTGACAGAGTTTTGCCTGTTGTCATGCATATATTTAATGTAGGTAAAGTGCAACGCAATGCCGTTGCCATTGTGGATTTTGATATCATGCCTTAACTCCTCCCCCTCTTAAGTTCGGAACGTCTCCGATCCGACAAAATTATTACTGCCTTGTTGGTGATTATTTAATCTAAGCCAAATCAAAGAACATATAACTATAAGAAGGTCTAACAGCGAATGTAAGTGGACGTTGTCAAATGGATGGTAGATAATTCAAGACTGTACCTGCGTGCAAAATGCTTGAATTTACTGTGTTTTAATTGAATATTTACACAATAAGTTATAGCTGGGGTTACAAAATCGTTTTATTGTGAATATTACTTAAACATAAGTGTGCAACTAGTCCTAAAACTAGGGATTTTAATGTAAATTTCCCCAGTGTTGAATTACCTACCCACGAATTGATGGTTTACTTTTTCTTCTTCTAAAAACTTATTACTATTCCTTACACTATTGTTTACAGGGAAATATGTATCATAGCTTGTGAACTTTATGTGAATATTACAACTTTAGTACAGAAGTTTTAGTTTGGATTTGATTTTAATTTCATGAATTTTTGTAAAAAGTAAATTTTTCCCCCTTTACGTAATAAAGAAAAAAGTGGCCAAAAAATAGGTAGTGTAAAAAATTATGGTTGACATAAATACATACATACATTTGTAACGCGAACCTTGCCTTATCTGTACTGACTACTGAATGTTTGTGTGGTCACGTCTGTGTGTGTGTGGAGTTGAAAGTTTGTGAAAGTAGAATCAGAAATGGTGGCAAAGCAAACGAAACGGGGGGGAGCTTGGCGTTATATATGTTGATTGTGTCTTAAACATCTTTGTTAACGCCAATTAAAATGTACACATGTATCCATCAATTACAGGTTGCAGCAACGAAGTAAAATAACATCGCCACTAAATATCTGGGCGTAAGCTTCTGGCGATACACAACCCGCCGAGCAAGATCGACGGCACTAACTTTGATCACCCAGAAATATAACAAAGAGCGTTAGTAAATTCAACAACAGCAACAAAGAGCGTTATTGCAACAAACACCAAGTAAGCCTAAGGATAGTCGCCGGCGCATAGGCCCCAGCACAGATACAAATTCATTAATACAACAACAAGCAACGACAAATCCGCATAGCTAACACCAAAGAGCATGTATGAATAAGAGGCGTCAGTTCTCTCATTTGAAAATCGGCAGAATTTTTGCTCATATGTTCGATGCCACTCGATGTTTTCTATTAGGGTTTCAGCTATTCCTCTTTGTGGTTTGACTTTAATATTTCCAAATTACTTGCGTTAAGGTTTGTGTTTTATGATTGGGAATTACCTAAAGGGTAAACAAACGGAATGAGTTGAATAAACGACTCATTTTAATGCGATGACCGTGAAATTTTAAGTTCGTTTGCCAAAAAATGCCAGTATTTTAGATGAAAATATTTTTGATGCAAAAATTAAATTAAATGCTAAAAAATAATTTGTGCTATTACTTCATAATTTCCGATCGCACATCTATGTATGTACATGACTCCTGTCCTTGAATAAATATTTTTTCCCTTCTATTATTTCTATTTCCAGAAGGTATTTTATGACTTCAGCCTTTGGTTTGTTCATTTTAATAATTTTTTTAAATAGGATATTTTGAATTTTAAGTCTTAGATATGTACATTTTTTAAGTAGGTAGGTATGTAATTGCTTTCAATTTATAATACATTTTTTAAAGGTTAAAAAAAAACATAAAATACCTTTTATCGTAATCAGATTATGTGATCTAAAATTTTAATTTTTCACAAAACGCAAACAAAGTTGATTTTGCTTATTTCATACCTTTTAAAAAAATTATTTAATGGTTATTAATAAACATAAAACGTAAAAAGATCTAGCATGAAATAGTAAAAAGTCTTAATTTTCAGCCTTTTTGGAACTCGATCTGAAACATGAAATTCCATTTGAAATAAATATATATGTATTATTAAACTTTAAAATAAACATGGGAAGTAGGTAAGGATAATTGCATAAAAAAGTAGATATGGATATAAATATCAAGTCAGGAACTAATTAACATGGGAGGAATGCATTTTGCTTTCGGAAAACCACATATTTATATTTCCATACAATCCACCAAAAAGTGTGCATGCGCAAAGCTACCGCGCACGCACATATTTGTGTACATACATATGTCCAAAAAAACGAATAAACGTATGCGCACAATCATATATACAAAGTAGAAATACCATGTTACTGAAATATGTAGACTATTTCAATAATATTACTATAACTTTTTATTTATTTTAATTTATACTCCTCTATTTTTAACCACTTTTGAATTAAATTAAAAAAAAATGTTTAATTCTATAGCTTTCAAAAAAGCCTACTTCTAATGGCAATTGTTGATTTTTATTTAAATTAAGTAATCTATTTTTCCATACCTATTTTTTCGAAAAAATGCATACCTAAATATACATATTTTTTCCGAATTCGATTTAATAATAACTAGCCATAACCTTATTTTTATAATTACACTAATAATCAAAAAATATACCAATCAATACTTTCCTATAATTTTCTCCAAAAAAATATTCATTCATAATCAGATTTGATAAGACAATGTTTATTATCACATATTTGTACGTACAAACTCTTTGTAGAAACGTCTATACGTGTGATGCAATCTAATACATGTATGTACACATATGTGTACGTCGAAGTCTGCTGGCATCGTTGAATGATATGGCTATAAACTTTTTATCAATTTCTTAGCGATTTCAAAAACTATCTCTATTTTTTTCTCCTTCCTTTTTTGGGATATTTTTCAGGGTTGTAAAAAAAATGTAATGAGTGCGAATGAGGCAGTAAGATGGTCATTACTAAACTGAAAATAAAATTTACTTTCGGCGCCATTTAAAGAGGAGATTCAAAAAATAAGAAGAATATTTAATTTGGTAAGTATCAATAAGTATAGCAAAATAAAAGTAAAATTTTTAATGTGTTTGGTGTAACCATAAAATTCAAATGTACATGCGCTTGTGCATTTGTTTATTATAGTTGTAGCCAAAGCGGTTAATAAAAAATAGGGAACAAATAATTAATAAGAATATTATTAGTTTGTCCATAAGTTAGGTAAAAACTTGGATAATTGTTTCCTTTAGGTGGCAACTGCTAAACCACATCCGAAATTATCGGGAAAGGTATCAAGACGCGTTTTGACCTCGGTAACAAAAATCCGGAAGCGGATTTTCGAGTTTTTGTTTCAGTGAAGAGATATTTGCAATGAAAGTTGAAAATTTTCTGTCATTTTCATGTGGTTGTTGTAATCACAGATTAGGGTGTACTGAAAAGTGCAAAAGTGTGTTCTGCGCAGAAATACTGTGGACCGCGTAGTAGGTTTTAATAATTTGTAGATTTATAAAGTATATATACTTAATAAATAAATTGTAGATGTTAACTTCTTTTGTCAACTTTTTTGTCATTTCTTTGCATGTACACTGTTTGGTTAATATATTTACTAATCTCTCTAACTTCCAGCCTGAATGCTGTTTTTCATATTTTTACTTAGAGTGATTAATTTGTGCTCGGCGGCCGCCGTGGTGTGAAGGTAGTGTTGCCGGCCTACCACACCGAAGGTCCATGGTTCGAGCCCTGGTACAGGTAACATCAAAAGTGATTTGAAAAAAGTTTTTCAAAACGGGGTCGCCCCTCGGCAGTGGTTTGGCAAACTCTCCGAGTGTATTTCTGCCATGACAGGCTTCTCAGCAAAAATTCGTCTCCTTTGTAGATGCCGTTCGGAGTCGGCAAAAAACTGTAGGTCCCACCAATTTGTAGGGAAAATTCAAATCGGCACACCACAAATTGGAAGAGAAGCTTGGCGCAAAAATCTCTTAGGAGGTTTATGATGATATACCTGTTGTATATCGCGCCATAGAGATAGAGAGAGATTAATTAATTATTTATTCGTATTTTACAGGTATCCATTCTTTGGGAAACGCGAAGCCTACGAATATATCTATTTAAAAAAATGGCTTTTGTAAATATTAATAATATGTGTAGTATTAATTTATTGTAAATTTTGTGAATTTTGTAAACACATATGTGCAGTAAGAAAAAAATCCATGGACTTTTTTAAAGTGTAAGAAAAATAAGTTTTTTTTTGTAAATATAACTTAAAATTCAATAGTTGCTTAGCATCAAAAGAAAAGGGTTTTAAATTACCTTTCATTTGATGCTAATTGCGTTAAAATCGCTAAATAATTTATTGTAAATATTTTAAATTTTGTAAACACTTGTATGTGATCAGAACGAATGTCATGTATTTTGTAAATTTCAGTAAAAATAGCAAATTTTGTATTTATTTATATTAATTTACTTTAAAACAATTTTATATTGTTTTTATTCAAATGAGGATACATATTTTGATTAAAACAGATTTAAAAACCGAAGTCGTGTTGAATTATTTGGACATTTCTTTCTCAATTTAGGCGATTTTTTGGGCTTTTTGCCTTTTTTTTGGGTATTTTTTGGGCATACCATGTCTCAGATCTGGGAACCCAGTGAAAATGGCTAACCTTTGTTTTGGGAAATTTCTTAGTTAGAACGGCGTAGATATATTTTTTCTTCTATCCAAAAATTCTATCTAACCTTCTATCAAAAAATTCGGCGAATGACAGAAGGTTTCAAACCCGGGGCAAACTCCTGTAAGAATGAGAACGGCGACCTGGTGACCGATGTTCAGAGAACACTCAGAATATGGAGGGATCACTTCTCTGCCCTTTTAAATGGAGAAACTGAGCAAGAAACCAGAGAAGATGCCGAACCCAAGCCCACAATCGAAGATGATGGAATTGACGTTCCACAACCCGACTATAATGAGGTGCGAATAGCAATATCCCGATTGAAAAACAATAAAGCAGCTGGCGCTGATGGTTTGCCTGCTGAGCTATTCAAACACGTAGGCGAGGAGCTGGTAAGGCGCATGCATCAGCTTCTATGCAGAATATTGTTGGATGAATGCATGCCTGAAGATTGAAATCTAAGTGTTCTCTGTCCAATCCACAAGAAGGGCGATCCTGCAAACTGCGCCAACTATCGCGGAATCAGCCTTTTGAATATCGCATATAAGGTCCTATCAAGCGTTTGTGCGAAAGACTGAAGCCTGATTGATGTGAACAGACTGATTGAACCTTATCAGTGTGGCTTCAGACCTGGTAAATCTACCATCGACCAGATTTTTACAATACTCCAAATCTTGGAAAAAAGCCGTGAGAAAAGAATCGACACACATCATCTCTTTGTTGATTTTAAAGCCGCTTTCGATAGCACGAAAAGGAGCTGCCTATATGCCGCTATGTCTGAATTTGGTTTCCCCGCAAAACTTATACGGCTTTGCAAAATGACCTTGAGCAACATGACCTTGAGGAAGTACCTCTCCGAGCCGTTCGAAACTAAACGAGGTTTCAGACAGGGTGACCCCCTATCGTGCGATTTCTTTAATTTAATGCTGGAGAAAATACTACAAGCTGCAGAACTTAACCGCGCTGGAACAATATTTTATAAAAGCGTGCAACTGTTGGCATATGCTGACGATATTGATATCATTGGCCTTAACAACCGCGCCGTAACTTCTGCTTTCTCCAAATTAGAAAAAGAAGCTGAGAAAATGGGATTGGTGGTGAACGAGGGCAAAACGAAGTACCTTCTGTCATCATGCAAAGAGTCAGCGCATTCGCGCCTTGGCAACCAACCCACTGTTGGCAACAATAATTTCGAAATAGTAAAGGACTTCGTTTACCTCGGAACCAGCATTAATACCAACAATACTGTTAGCCTAGAAATCCGACGAAGAATTACTCTTGCAAACAAATGCTACTTCGGACTGAGTAGGCAATTGAAAAGTAAAGTCCTCTCTCGACGAACGAAAATAACACTCTACAAGTCACTCATCGCACCCGTCCTGCTATATGGTGCAGAAGCGTGGAAACTAACAACATCTGATGAGGCGGCTCTGGGAGTATTCGAGAGAAAGGTTCTTCGAAAGATTTGTGGACCTCTACGCGTTGGCGACGGCGAGTACCGAAGAAGATTTAATGATGAGCTGTATGAACTTTACGCAGACGCCGACATAGTTCAGCGAATTAAAACACAGCGGCTTCGCTGGCTAGGCCACGTAGTGTGAATGAGCGAAGATGCTCCAGCCCAGAAGGTATTCTTATCGGCACCCGCGGGTGGAAGCAGAGGAAGAGGGAGACCACCACTCCGATGGAAGGACCAAGTGGAGACCGATTTGCGATCCCGCGGTGTTTCCAATTGGCGCCAGTTGGCGCAACGAAGAAACGACTGGCGAGCTATGTTGGACGGTCAAAATCGCCCAGGCGGTTAGATGACCATTTAAAGAAGAAGATAAATTTTTTCTTACGGCTTTTATGAATGTGTACGAGGGTGATGCAAGGTCACACGTACACGAAATGTACATGGGGAAAGTGGATAATATCTGCACGCCGCCCATACAAAACTATCAATTTTTTTATCTTTAGCGCGACCTATGTTTTATCCACTTTTTTACCTGTGTATGGTTGGTAGGGTATATGTGCAAACATCTAAATTTCGCTAAAACTCAATTGAATGTTCGGAATTTTCAAAGACATAGGGAAAATGCAAAAATTCCACATGACACCTTAATCCATGCAATATGAACACTCACACATAAATATATATGGAGAACAATGTTGCCGTTGCAGCTTCTAGAAAAATGCAAGAAAGGGGGACTAAGTAAATTGCTAGTAAAACACAAAATCTATACCATTTTCATGTATTATGGCGTGTAACTTATCAAGACTATAGCTAGTCGGTTGACTACGCTTTTATTTTACATTTCGGAAATGTCAATAGCCTAGAAGTCTCGAAAATATTAAAATTTGCAAAAGCCAGTCACAAAAGAAGTTGGTGCCGGAAAGGGTAAAATTTCTAATTAGTACAACATTGTGGAGCAAATCAGTGGCTCTGCTACTGCGATCTACTTTTTAAGGGCCCTCATCACAAAGTAAAAAATTTAACAACCGACATAGACGGCGTACTTTGGCCCGTTTGAAATAAAAATGACAATTTTGTTGGAAATATATGAAAAAGTTATAGAAAATTTTGAATAATAACTTTTTCGTGTTTTAGTAAAGATTTATAGCAATTGTTGGTGAATATCTGCCCTTTTTTGTTTCCATTTTTGTAAAGATTTTCAATTTATTAGTATGTATAGTAATAATAGCAACATATTGCATACCTATATCTGGTGTTCTACTTTGAATTTCTTCACGTTACATGTTCCGGTACTTGCACCTGGTACCTTCGATATGGCGGGTCAGCATATTATATAATTTACAATGCTGGTTCCTAGTAAAATACCTATGAAGTTCCTAAATTAATGATTTGGAGCAAATATGCCGAGTTGAGTTTAACTTTACCCCGTCACTGAATGTCCCCAATATGAATTGAAGTTGGAAATTAAGATTTTTGTCAGATTTCAATTTGGTCGATTTGTGAAGGATCTGTGCTGCCGCATTTCATCTCAACTTCATCAGAAAATATTGTTTGATTTATGAATGAAATTGTTATTGTTTTATTTGTGATGGGCAGATTTCGCTGCTGCGACAGCGCCTATTGGCTTTTGTTTTAGTAGCATGGTAGCTGGTGGACAGCACAAGCATGTAGAGGGGCATGTGGGGAAATGTGTAGGTATGTAGATGTGATTGTGCGAATACGTTTGTTTTTTTTGGACGTATGTATGTACACATACGAGTATATGCGCGACTTATGTATGTAAATAAGAAAATATAACACCGGTTTAAGTGTGTTTATTTCAATGTCAATCTTAAGACTAAATTACAGGTATGGCTTAAAAGTAAAGGAAATCTTAAATGGTAAAGGTTAAATAGATGAATATGATGTTGTTGTAACATAACGTAAATTATTATTAAATATAACGAAGCTTAACGAAAATTCAGTGAGAGAAGTATGATTTGTTGTTGTTACAAATGTAACTTCCCCCTCGCTAAATTGAAGAGTAACGAAGTGTAGTAAAAAATATATACTTAAATTAAATTGTTTGATAGTACATAGTATTTAAATTATAAATGGAAATATATATGTGTAGGTATTAAAATCTGCATTTATGTGTTTATATATATATTTATATAAGTATGGTAAAAATAAATTTGTATTTGTGAATATATGTATGAATGCTGAACGTTTTATGTTTCCAACTAATATTTTCAATATTAAACTTGTCAGCATACTTATTATTTCTTTTGATATTTGTAACATGGACATTATCTAATTCAGATTTTAAAAGTTTTGGCTGTTCCTTATGACGAACATTTTTATAATTTTTAATATAGCCTTCTTTTCTTATCTCTTCATAATTTTATCTTTGTATATTTCTTTTATTTAAGTATCTCTTCTTTTCGTTAATTATATTTTTGTGTATATTTGATTTATTACATTTTCCTGATTCTATGTTCATTGGCTTTTCTTTTGTCGGGGAATGATATGAATTGTTGTAATATTCTAATGATTTACTAATTTTTTCCTTAATTGTTAGCAGACTATTTTCAATATTCAACGTCCAAATTTTTTCCGTTAAAGTGTTATGTAGCCTCTCGAAATCGGCATTTCCCGTATGATTATTGGGTTTTGTTAAATGCAGGGATATGTTTTCTTTCCTAAGATAATCTCTAATATTCACACTTCTAAATTCATTATCTGTGATTAGTGTTCTAAAATATTCCTTCTGTGATTTATATTCTCTAATTTTCTCAATTATAGTTTCGTTGTTTCTATCCTCAAGATAATAAGCTGTGGAAAATTTCGAAAAACGATCTATACAAGTTAGAAAATTGGATTTCGTATTAGTGTAGATATCCATATGTATAATCTGATTTATATCTTCTGGTGTTTCGAATAAGACAAATTTTGGTTTTATTGGGTTACGATCGTATTATACTCTATTACAAGTGTCACAATTATTAATGTACTTTTGTATCAAAGTCCTTAAATTTGGATAGTAAATATATCTTTTCAATCCCAGATAATTTTCATTAATACCAGTGTGCCCTGTCTCTTTTCTGTGGTACATATGGATTTGTTTAAATGCTTCCTCTTCTGAATTCATATCTTTTGCATTATAGGAGCACTTCTGGCTTATGTTCGAATATTTCTATTATTTTTTGCTGTAAAATTGCATAGTTTTGATCATCAAGCTCACTGTATATACCTACTTTTCCTTTTATTATATGCCGTGGTAATATTTCTTCTAAATTATACCTAAGGTCGTTGGCATTAACATATATCTTCTTTTTGTTATTGATTACTTCAAACTCGTTTGTTTTTCTCTTTGTTAATATTATTTGTAACGGAAATCTGTCCAAAATTCCGATGTGATTATTCAAGTTTTCCTCTTGAGAGTGCACTGTCGCTGAGTCATCATTAACATTATTATATAAAGAATCTGAATTTGCACTTCCTAGGTTTATTTCATGAGTATCAGAATTAATTCTACTCAAAAAGTCTGCGACATGATTATCTCTGCCCCTTATGTACTCGATTTTAATATTGTAATCACTAAGCTTGATCAACCAACGGTAAAGTCTTCGATTTGCGTCTTTCCCTTGTGTCTTTGTGTACAGCCACTTGAGCGGTTGGTGATCAGAGGAAATGTTAAATTAAACGCCAATACAAATATGGACGAAAATAACCAACAGCCCAAAATATGGCCAGAAGCTCCTTTTCTGTAACTGAGTAGTTGCGTTCGTGGTCGCTCAAAGTTCGGCTAGCAAAACATATAGGGTGCTTGTCTTGAGCAAACGAGCTGGCATCAGTGGACAGCTCAAATCGGGACAGCTCAAGTCAGGATATTTAAGTACTGGGACTTCGGTTATTATTCGTTTGAGTTTCTCGAATGAGTTAATATAATTTGAACCATTAATATTAATTTTGGCATCTTTCTTAAGAAATTTTATCATTGGATATGCTACATTCGCAAAGTCTCTAATAAATTTTCGATAATAACCGCATATACTCAAAAATGACTTTATTTGTTTAACGGTTTTAGGAATCTTTAGATCCAATATATGTTTAACCTTTTCTGGGTTAGGCTTGACACCTTCGGGAGTAAAAACATGGCCCAAATAAAGGGTTTCTTTAGAAAAAAATTTGCACTTACTTATCTGTATTTTTAGTTCAGCTTCTTGTAGTTTAGACATAACTTTTTTAATGCTTTCAACATGTTCATCAAAACTTGTGGAGAAAATAAGTATATCATCCAAATATACTACACATATTTTGTTGATAAAGTTTTTTAAAACCCTATTAATTAGTTTCCGAACGTATTCGTAGTGTCCGTGTGGTGTGGAAAACGCTGTCTTCGATCGGTCTTCTTCTTTAACAAGAATTTGGTGAAAACCCTTTGCCAAGTCCAACGTGGAAAAGTATTGTGCTCGTCCAAGTTTGTCTAGTAAGCTGTCAATGCTCGGAATAGGGAATTTATCGTCCGTCGTGATCTCGTTTAATTTCCTGTAATCTATAACAATTCTCCATTTTTTTTCACCAGTTAAGATATCCATCTTTTTCGGTACAACCTAAAGAGGGCTATTATAGGGCGAGGTACTTTCTTTAATAATACCTTGTTTGAGCATATCACTTATGTCTGGTAACTTTTTCATTAAAATTAATGGTTTCTAATGTCTAAATTTCATCAATTTTGTATGGATATTCCCTTTTAAATTCTATTTCGCGATTATTTATAATAACAATTTCTTTTTCCACATTAATAATTGCTTTAAGTGGTTTTAATATATTCTGACCTAATATTGCGTCAAAATTTTTTCCATCAAAACATTCAATTTCCATGACATGCTTGCGTCTTTATTAAATTCTCTAGGTAAATCTGTTATTATTTCATAATTTATACTCGTAACACCATTAAGAGACTTGAACATCAAAGGGCTTTCAAGCTTAAATCTTTTGTAATGAGTTAAACATTTTTCATTTAAAAGGGAAGTGGATGAGCCTGTGTCTATTAAACATAAAATTAAATATTTTCCTATGTTAAGTTCTACTATCGGTAATGCTCCCGTGAGGCTGATAAATGAAAATTCGATGCCTCGTTTCTTTCTTCCTCTTCGACCTGAACATGGTCTGTGTCCATGGGTTCCATATAACTTCTTCTAGAATTGGTACTACGACTATTATTATTATTGCGTTGATACTGACTAAAGTTTTGAGATCTAAACTGATTTGATTGTCTAGAATATTGATTAGTTGGCTGCCTGGGAAAGAAATTATTTCTAAAATTTTGTGTATTTAAGTTAAATTGTTCCTGCTGTCTATATGAATTTTGCTGATATTTATCACTTTTATTCATACCATTACGAATCAGGCCTTCTCTTTCTAGCAAATTATACGCTTCTCTTAAGCTTGTAACATTTCTGCTAATTATAACAGAAGCTAAATTTGAGTCAATATTATTTAAAAATGTTCGTAATATTATCTTTTCAGTGTATAATGGACTAAATTCTAAAGGCTTTGTATTATCATATTCATATTTTTCATTTAATTTGGATAAAATATCTAGCTAATATGCGTAATATACTCGTACATTAGTATTGCGGCCTGCAAATGCCTCCTAATAAAGTTGGTGATACGATTCCTTAATGCCAAAGTTTTGAATAAGAATAGCTTTGAGTGAAGCCCAGCCAGCATGGCGTAATTACTATGGTGATATCGAGCCACAAGCTGATTTGTATTTTTTTTCGCCGCGACCGTACATGCTTGTCAAACTGACTTGTTTTTAAAATTATATGTCAACGGACTTGCTTTTGAAAATTGAATGTTTACATTCAAAAATTCAATTGTTTCTCAAATTTCTTTGAAGTTTTATTTAAATCTGAAAATTTTTCAAGGTTGCAAAAAATTCTGGTGTTTGAGTGTGTTATAAGTGCATACAATTAATTCAAATAACTTAAAAAATAAATATAATGGGTAAATGTGTTGTGTGTGGTAAACGGTTACAAGGTTGCAATGCCCCTTTTTTCAAGTGCCACGAGAGGAGGAGTGTAGGTTGCAGTGGAATCAAGCGTGTGGTATGATGTTTGGTGATAAAGATAGGGTTTGTGGAGATCACTTTCGTCCTTCGGACATTCTAAGCTTGGGCGTAAGAAAACATTTGGTGCCAGGCGCGGTCCCGCATTCTCCTGCAATAATGCATATTGGAGATTTGGTTAACGAGCGTACAGAGTAAGTATTTATTTTAGTTTTTTAAATGCCGAAACTAGAAATATATCCGTTCTGGAACTTTGTTCCAATGTATAACTAAGTCAGGTAATTTTTTGATGTAAAATTGTTTACATTTAGCTCAAGACTCGCCCGCCCAGTTTGCGCATTTGGTGGGGATATATTTTCTGGTGGGGTCATGGAGTCATCCAAGGGAAGTTCACATAATGGTATCGCGACCCCGGCTGTAGTTTTGACAACCAGTGAAACACAAACGGAGTAGGTGCATCGAGGCCACAAAAAGGGATTTAACTAATGCGTATGTACGTATGTATTTTCAGTACACAAATTCTGAAGTCGAATACGCAGTCCGAAATTGCTCGGTTAAAGGACGAGCTACGGGAAATAAAGGGAAAAAACCGCCAATTCCAGAGCCAACTTATGGAGGCAAACGCCATAATAAATAATTTTAAGCACATTTTTACAGAAGGACAAATGCGGAAAATGATTCTCCCTTGTAGGTTTTAATATTTAATATTGCTTGAATAGAAAAAAAATTACTTATTATAGCTAAAAATGTGAAATGGTCGTGGAAGGACATTTCCAGCGCGATATGCCTTCATGCAGCAGGACCACGGGCGTACAATCATTTGTACGAAAAAGGGTTTCCACTTCCGCATGTATCAACATTGCAACGTTGGTACCGCAAAAGCGACGTAAGCGAGGGTATGTTGAGTGCTTCGTTGGAGACAATGGAGCGGATGTCTGAGTTCACGGACAATGAGAAGAAATGTGTGTTATCATTTGACGAGATGAAAGTGGATCAAGCGTATGAGTACGACCAGGTAGAGGACTATGTCCGGAAACCACCCAATGATGTACAAGTCGTAATGGCATGTGGATTGCTTAAATCCTGGAAGCAGCCTATATTTTACGATTTTGATTGCCGCATTACTAGAGACATCCTCTTGTCAATGATTTCGATATTACAGCGCATACATTTTACGGTAGTAGCAGTAGTGTGTGACATGGGAACCAAAAATCGCGAGGTGTGGAAGGATCTAGGCGTGACAATGGGTAGGAGTAGTTTTAATGTTTGCAGCGTACACATATATATATATATATATAGATACTGGCGGGTGCCCGAATATACTCACACATACATACATATATGTGATTAAAACCCCCTTTATTTATTTATATATGTGTTAAATTGGTAACATCAAAAGTGATTTGAAAAAGTTTTTCAAAACGGGGTCGCCCCTCGGCAGTGGTTTGGCAAACTCTCCGAGTGTATTTCTGCCATGGCAGGCTTCTCAGCAAAAATTCGTCTCCTTTGTAGATGCCGTTCGGAGTCGGCAAAAAACTGTAGGTCCCACCAGTTTGTAGGGAAAAATTCAAATCGGCACACCACAAATTGGAAGAGAAGCTTGGCGCAAAAGTCTCTTAGGAGGCTTATGATGATATACCTGTTGTATATCGCGCCATAGAGAGAGAGATGTGTTAAATTGAATTATTTAAAGGAACCTTTTGGAAGAAACCTCGTATATCAGAAGGAAGTGTTGACAAAGATGAGCAATTTCATGTTGTCACAAGCCATTCCCACAACAGCCGGTTCTATCGCACCGGAATGACCCGGGTTTTTTCACCCGGCCAAGGGCTGTTATTTCAGTGTAACCCTGTCCAATCTGGGGCAGGGCGAAGCACTGTTAACAACAACAACAACAACATGTTGTCACAAGTTATTCCCAGGAATGAAATGCAAAATCGTAAAGCGCTGGAGCCTACCCAAAAAGGTATAGTGCAGACAAATAGAGCGTTAGTTGGGCTTTTCGAGTACCTACATGCAATATCAGATGTGGAATACGTACTCACAAGTAGACTCAACCAATCTGGGGCAGGGCGAAGCACTGTTAACAACAACAACAACATGTGCTAGAGCATTTTTTCGGTGCTATCCGCAGCAAAGGCGGCCTTAACGATCACCCAACTCCAAAGGAGTTTAAGTACAGATTGCGGAAATACATCTTGGGTAAAAAGTGCAAATAAATAGAGTTATTCACAATTAACTTTTTGAATTAATTACAGCCCGCGATACTGAACTTTTAAAAAATACAGGTAACGTCCAGAGAGATACCACAGAATGGCTTAATCCATCGACATCGCAACCACTACTTGATATTTCCAATCGAAGGGCTGAGAGAAATGTAGCTGCTGTAGATAACTACAAAAACAGCGATATTGATGATGCACGTGATGTGGAAATGGAACCAGTTTTTGAGGCGCTTACAACATCACAACCAGAGGACTGCGGATCTATTCATGAGGATGCCCTGGAATATATATCAGGGTATATAATCAAGAAGATGGACCTCAGTGAACATGAAAGCGAGTACTCGGAGACTTGGGTAGATCAGCTGTCCAAGGGCTCTTTAAGGAAACCATGACCACTTTTTGTACAACGCATTAAAAGATTGGAGTCCATTTTCTACAATATGAATGACAAAAACATTGCGTATTGTAGAAATATCAAGCAAACCTTGCTTGAAAAAAGTTCAGAAGTGGATCTTCCAGAAATCGCAAAGCGGTTCTTTTACAAATGCCGAATCCACTTTCGTATAAAAGACTTGAATAGGCGATTAAAAATACAAAAAGCCAAGCAGAAGGTAATGGGTCACAAAAAATTCATCAAAATTAAATTATAAAAACAATGCTGCACGAATAATAACCGGACATACAACCATAAATAAATATTTTTCAAATGGCTCTTTTCAGAGCCGCAATAAAATAACAAAGAGACAAAAGTTGTTTACATATGTACATGTATATTAGGGGTATTCTATTATGGGGTTTTTTTTTTTTTAATTTACATGCCCGTACACGATGAGAAACATTAAAAAATTCATAACTGCGTTTTTAGTTTTTTTTTTTATTCAAAAAAGTACACGCACCAAACGATTTTAAAATTTATATGCGCATATACACACAAACATGTACAAATACATTGCCCATATATGTATTGCTGTTGACCGCTTGGCTATTTGTTTTCGTTTGCTTTCTAGTTCTTATTCTTATTTTCTTTTGTTGTTTTATAATTTTGTTTTTTTTGAATGTTGTGTTCAAGGCGAATTCATTACATGGTGATAGCAAAGCGAATTGAGCATGGTCAGAAATGTGAGATCAAAAGAAAATAACGTCGATTTCCTTTTTACTGACATTTCTGAATTTATGAGAACCAATGAGAACTACCAACAACAAGCGGAAGAACAAGCAATTAGCTGTTCACATGCTATCACCATGTTATGAATTCGCCTTGGTTGTGGTAAATATTTACCGCTATTTTGAAAACAGAACTGAGTACTTCTCTGCCTTTATTTTCTTTCTGAATTGATTCAAGCAGTTTACTTTTTTTTGTGCTCGCTGATCATAAACAATTAACATTTTTAAACAGTGGAAAAAAATGAGTTTCAAGAAAAGTTCTAATGCAATTTCAAGAAATTCGCAACGATGGGAAAACTCTTTGATTCGTTTCGAGAAAAACAGAAATAGACGGCAAGAAATAAAACAGGTTGAAAAAATTTGAATGCATTTTGCAGAATACCTAAGAAGACCGTTATAATAGGTAGATATAACTCATTGGCAAACTTCGAAAAAAGTAAAAAAGCAAGATCTAAAATTATTGCCGACGAATTGCTGGATTTATGGACAAAATTAAACTTTCCCAGTATAGCTAAAGCTTCAATTGAAAGAAAAGTAGAAAATCTCTTAAAAAATTATTCGAAGTTTTTAAAGCGACCTAATGGAAAAGTTTTTGTAGTTTTTGGACAATTGTTTGATGTAACCAATCCAAATGGCATTTGGCTGAGTGTTGAGGACAAAAAGTTGTATGCACTTAAACAAAATTCCAATGGAGATGTTGGATACACCACTGAAAAGGAAACAAATAGCAAAGCGGCCAACACCAATACATATATGGCCAATGTATTTGTACATGTTTGTGTGTATATGCGCATATAAATTTTAAAATCGTTTGGTGCGTGTACTTTTTTGAATAAAAAAAAAAACTAAAAACGCAGTTTTCATTTTTTTAATGTTTCTCATCGTGTACGGGCATGTAAAACATAGGTTACAAAAATAGAATACCCCTAATGTATATTCTTATGCATGTGTACAATAATGGAACTTTTTAGGGCCACAAACAACTTAAACTGACTCTAGTGCAAATAAGAGTTGAGATTAATGTTTATCATCAAAATATACAGTGGTGAACATAAGTATTGGCACAGCAGTTTTAGAAGATTTTCACAAATTTGGGCTTTAATAAAATAAGTTTAACAAAGACTATATAAAAGCATGAGTCAATGTCTATTACAAAAACCATAAATCTTGTTTTAAAACTGTACCCGAACTTCGCGAAAATTCCAAGAAATTTTACCAAAATTTTAAACTTTTTTCTTAGAATTTTCAGAATTTTTTAGAGTATGGAGTTTTGTAGGCCATTAAATTTTAGTATAATAATGTGTTAATCTTAAGTTCGTAGCGCATTTTGCTGATTTCTTGCAATATTTTTTCCATACAATCTTATTAACGCAATTTTTTTTATATGAAAGAAAACACTTCAGCTCGTCGGAAAAAATTGCCTATATACGTGGATGCCCCACACAAGAGTGGATACATAATGATAAGTAGTGCCTACTAGGTACATTTGAATGCATATAAAGGTCGTTCGGGACTTTCCCCTCTTTATTTGTGCTTTTATTGTAAAGAAAAGTTCGCACAGTTTACAATTGGCAGCATTAACTTCATACTTAAACAAGTTGTGTTTGGAACATGCACGTTTTCAACTGAGAACGCCTCCTTTTAGATATCAACCAGATAGGTGTTACAATGAGCTACCAACCATCAACAGAAATAGTGTCATTGATAACCCTAACTGACTTGATCCAGCATGAAAATCGGTATACGACTAGCACGCATGAAATTGCTGTTTCATTATAGTTATCGAAGCCATGTTACTATTGCATTTGCATTTACTTTACCCAATCGTGGAACTCTGCTCGTGTGCCTGAAAGGTGAAAACAAATAGTGTAAGGAATGGGGTGGTATTCCCTAAGGTTTACTCGATACCAACTGCCGGCCAGAGCGACGGATGTCTACTTGGCGTCAAGATAGTATTGAGAAACTCGACCTTCTCGCAAAATTAAAAGAGTCCTAACTCCAACGTTGTACAATGCTCAGTATTATCTGCCAAACAGAGCCACGAATGTCTACTGTTGTCAAGGTAACGCTGAGTAATGTACGCAGTGCAAAGTAAAAGACGGGAGACAATTAAGTTTGATGTGCTTTATTTGCAAGTCGGCGGTCAAGTCTCCGTTTCGCTTGCTATGATGTTCTTTTATAGGCAGAGATCATACAAAGTACATAAGTAAAAACAATAACATTGACCGTTAGGTATTTTAGAACAAAAGTAATAACAGTGGTGGTGAACAATATTATGACTGTAGCAAATTGTAAAACATAACAGTCTCGTCAATATAAAATGAACGTACATAAAATAATATTTACACAGTACAATGTTAGCAAGCAAAACTAAGTAGTTAATGAATATCGTATATATGTATAAATGCAATATAATCAGCGCCGTTACATCCTCCCCCTCTGACGCAGAAATCGTCCCGATGAAGCAGTCAGCATTCAATGTGCTTTCCTTGGTCGTAATTTTCTACCAGCAGTGGAGTTGTCTTCGTTGTGCTGTAATTCGTTATCACTACTTACTGGTTGCGTGTTGCTTGGT
This sequence comes from Merzomyia westermanni, assembly GCA_949987695.1. Taxonomy (NCBI): domain Eukaryota; kingdom Metazoa; phylum Arthropoda; class Insecta; order Diptera; family Tephritidae; genus Merzomyia; species Merzomyia westermanni. Next base: position 98,848,289 of record OX465288.1, on the reverse strand, counting down.
TTAGCTTGAGGCGTTTTACTAGGCCTCCCTCGTTTTCGGTGCGGGTAAATTGGATCCGCATTTGGGCCATCATATGGCGTTAAGTCTGATGCGTGATGTGTTGCTATGGGGTGATCATTATCAAGCGAAGAAATGACATAACATGCTATACCCTTCTTTTCCATGATTCGATATGGTCCATCTCGTCGTGTTGCAAATTTCGATGTTACACCTTCGCTAGCGTTGCTTAGGACATGTGTAGTGACCAGCACTTTGTCACCAATATTGAAGTTTGGTTGCTGTCTTCTTTTTCGGTCAACTAAGCTTTTATTTTTATCTCGCTGCTTTTCTTGTATTTCCATTGCCAATTTTAGGGTGTTGGCAAGTTTTAGCAAATGAGGCGTTATTTGTGGTACGAAGTTTTCTACTTCGACTATGGCTTTCAGGTCGTGGTGGACTTCTCGGCCAAACGTGAGGTATGCTGGTGTATGGCCAGTACTTTCGCACTTTGCTGTATTCATAGCAAATCTTATTGAAGGTAAACAAGTGTCCCAAACCGTATGGTTTTTGTTGACGTATATGGACAATTGGGTTTTTAGGTCCCTATTTTTCCTCTCAACTGGATTTGCCTCCGGGTGATAAACAGGTGTAAACGATTGATCAATGCCGAGGCAGTATGTTAGCTTTTGCATCACGGCTGACACGAACTGGCTTCCGTTGTCCGCGTGCATGCGCCTAGGCACGCCATATCTCAATATGATTTCATTTAGAATTATTGCTGCGCAGTTTTCCGTTGTGGCATCTCTTAATGCAAAAAGTTCTATCCATCTGGTGCAAATATCTTCGACCATGAGGATCCATCTATTACCTTTATTGGTGCGTGGTAAAGGACCAAATAAATCCATGGCAACAATTTCAAATCTTGTATTGCTACACACCGTTTGCAGTAGGCCTGCAGGCTTTAGGTTTGTCGGCTTGTATTTCTTGCACTCAATGCAGGACTTAACGTAATTTGAGATTTCTGTGCGCATACCTTTCCAATAATAATGAGGGCTTATGCGACTGGTGGTGCGATCTATACCGTAGTGACCGGCTGTAGGATCGTTGTGAAATTTATCCAAAATCATCGCTCTGATCGATTTAGGTACCACTAATTGCCCATTCTCGGAATCTTCTTCCGAACAAAAACGATATAAAACACCGTTGGTCATTATGTATCCGCGACTAGTATGCCTCGTGACATTTTCGTCTTCTTTTTCGAAAGAATCGATAATTTCTCTAATGTCATCATCTTGCATCTGCGCGTTTCGAAACTCTGCCGCACCTTTCCGTGGAAAATCAATTTCGACCGCATGACACTCGCTGTGTACTTCTACGTGGTCCACAAGTTGACAAGGTGGGCGAGAGAGCATATCTGCTATCACATTCTGCTTGCCTGCAGTATAATCAACTTTTAAATTGTAAGTTTGGAGCTGTAACGCCCATCTTGCAAGGCGTCCAGTTGGCGTTTTTGGGCTAAACAGCCACTTTAACGGCTGGTGGTCAGTAAGCACTGTAACTTCAGCACCTTCAATATAGCCACGAAACTTTTGCGTCGCCCATACAACAGCCAATGCCTCGCGTTCTGTTGTGGAGTAATTTCTTTCTGCCGGGAGTAGCAGACGACTAGCATATTCAATTGGGTGCTCTTCTTCCTTCTCCCCCTGGAGTAGAACAGCTCCGAGAGCATAGTTACTCGCATCTGTTTTTAATACAAATGGCTTCGTTTCGTTGACTTGTTGCAAAACTGGTGGTGATGACAAAAGTTGTTTAAGTTCGTCGAAAGCTTTTTGCTGCTCTTCTGACCATTTCCAGGGCACGTTTTTCTTTGTCCAGCTTGAAAATGGCTTCGATACTTCTGCGAAATTGGGGATAAAGCGTCTATACCACGAACATGTTTGCAAAAAGGATACCAATTGCTTTAAGTTTTTGGGATTCGTTCGCTTTACGATGGCCTCCGTTTTTTCGCTATCGACTTTCAAGCCATTTATTGTTAAAATGTGTCCAAGGTATTTTACTTCTGAACAACAAAATAAACACTTCTTCCTATTCAGTTGGAAGCCAAAATCATTTAATCTTTTTAACGTAAGACGAAAAACTGTCAAGTGTGACTCAAAGTCTTTTGAACAGACAATTATATCGTCAAGGTATGCCAAGATCAAAATTTGCGGTAAACCAGAACGAAATTTATCTATCAGTCGCTGGAATGTGGCCGGGGCGTTTTTCAAACCGAACGGCATGCGGTTAAAAACAAATATACCAAATGGTGTGGTAAAAGCAGTTTTCTCTTTGTCTTTTTTATTCATTTTAATTTGCCAATATCCGGCTTTCAAATCAATGGTAGACATAAAAGGTGTGACCTTTGCTGCATGAAGAAAATCATCTATTCTTGACAATGGGTATGTGTCCGTCACGGTAAGAGCGTTTAACCGCCGGTAATCTACGCAAAATCTCAGCGCTCCATCTTTTTTGGGGATTAAAACCACCGGAAATGACCAAGGTGATTGACTTTCCTCAATTACATTATTTTTTAACATTTCATCCAGGTTAGTTTTAAGCTAAGCTTTCATAGCTGGCGAGATACGATATGGCTGGCATGAAATTGGTGCATGATCGCTTGTTTTAATGCGGTGTTCTACGTGCGCTATTGGCTTCGCAGCGTTTTCAAATATACCGCTGTGTTCGCAGAGCAACTTTTCTAAACCAGATTTTTGATTTTCGCTTAGGTGTGTTCCTTCCTCCCTACGCAGCTTTATATCGAAGGAGTGCAATTCTATTGCGCAGCCAACCTTCTTTTCAGCTTTTTTGACTTTCTTCATAGGTGGGAACAAATCATTACTTTCAGGTGTTTTGTAACCCATTCGTACAGTATCTTTAAAAATATCATGAATAGCTTTTGGCGAGTATTCGTAATCGCTTTTAGAGGCTTCGCTGTTGCTTTTCTCAAACCAGGACATAAAGGAATACGCCTCATTGTGCTTGGCATTATGATTTCGCACATTTGTTGCTGTGAGCGTTAGGCCTTCTTCAGCTTTCGTAGGCCGCATTTTAAATTCAAAGATATTATTAGGATTATCCTTAAAATGCCATGTTCTTTGAGCCAAGTCCATAACTACACCAGCTTGTTCGAGAAAATCAATACCTAGCAACGTCCGGTTATTTTGAGCAGACGATAAGCATATAAAACAGATACGCTTATATCGCTTGCCAATTGTCATATCGACGATTGTTGAATACACCTTTTGCTTACGAGGAATGCCATCAGCCAATAAAACTTCAGCAAATACCTCTTTGAATTCTACGCCTTTTTGCTTAAGCTTCTCAAATAGCCTAGTACTAGCTACGCTCGTGCGTGCAGCAGTATCTAAATATGCTTCGCCATTTAACCCATGCACATTAATGTCTATGGTGGGTACATCCCTACCAACAATAGTGGTTTGAACCGAGTTAAAGTCGAGATTTTGAGGGCTATTTATAGGATTTTTCTTATTACAATTTGGGCATTTTGATCGATAATAGCCAGCCGCACCGCGGCCATAACAACTTACTGTGGTTTCTTTCACCTTTACCGCTTTCTTCTTTTCATCTTCCATTTTTTTGTAGCAACTTTCAGCGGTATGGTTTTTCTTCCTACAATAGGTACAGCGCGCAGCGGACTTGACAGGGGCATCGTCGATCTTACATGCTGTTTTGCCAACGTCATTGTTATTCTCAGCGATGAACAACTCAGCTTCTCTTGCTTTATCTAGCAGCTCATGGAATGACTTTACGCTTTCGCGTGGTACCCTCTCACGAATTTTCAGCAAAAGCTGAGAGTAAATTATATTTAGCATAGTTGCCTCGCTAAGCTTTTCTTTTAGTTGTTGTAATTGTGGATATAAAATCTTCCACCTGGCTTACACCTTTTGCACCACTAACTCGCGCACTACATTTGCTAAATGTACCCCTAGGCTCTTGGTTGACATGCAAATTCCCTATTAGCTGACGAAATTGGTTTTCGGTTAGTGTCACATTTGCAGAACTGTTGTTAGTATTCGGTCTATGATTTGCAGACGTATTAACATTAGTATTGGCAATAGGGTTTTGCACCCCACTTGCTGTATTATTTGCGCTTGCGTTTTGCCTTCCTTCCATGTCTGCAATTTCGTTTAATCTTGGGCTTCGTCGTAGCATAGATTGCAGGCAGCTTATTAAAAGACAATTCCCTAGCAACAACAGCCACACACACACTTAACACAGATTTCGCACGTATATGAATAGCAACAACAACACCGTAGCAGCTAACGTACAGCAAATGTTTTCGATTTCACTCTTTTCGCAGCAATTTTGTAGAATTTGTTGATAGCCAAATATGGATAGCGAATTAATTTATGTTTAGTTGGGCGCCAATGTAAGAATGGGGTGGTATTCCTTAAGGTTTACTCGATACTAACTGCCGGCCAGAGCCACGGATGTCTACTTGGCGTCAAGATAGTATTGAGAAACTCGACCTTCTCGCAAAATTAAAAGAGTCCTAACTCCAACGTTGTACAATGCTCAGTATTATCTGCCAAACAGAGCCACGAATGTCTACTGTTGTCAAGGTAACGCTGAGTAATGTACGCAGTGCAAAGTAAAAGACGGGAGACAATTAAGTTTGATGTGCTTTATTTGCAAGTCGGCGGTCAAGTCTCCGTTTCGCTTGCTATGATGTTCTTTTATAGGCAGAGATCATACAAAGTACATAAGTAAAAACAATAACATTGACCGTTAGGTATTTTAGAACAAAAGTAATAACAGTGGTGGTGAACAATATTATGACTGTACCAAATTGTAAAACATAACAGTCTCGTCAATATAAAATGAACGTACATAAAATAATATTTACACAGTACAATGTTAGCAAGCAAAACTAAGTAGTTAATGAATATCGTATATATGTATAAATGCAATATAATCAGCGCCGCTACAATAGATATATAATATGTTCGTTCGCATAAGCATTTTAACAACAAATATCTACCATCAGTGCAGAGTAATTCCAGATCTTCATTCAATGTATTTCTAGTCCCACCATTCTTTCCGTTTGCCACCCATATCTACTCCATAAAAGTTGAGTGTTTCATAAATGCTAAATATCTGCACACTCTACAAGACAACGGAATGCATCCAAGCCCATAGTAATATTCGGAAGCACTTACTATCATAGGGTACACCGAAGCACCTGTTTTATATTTAATACTAATTGTGCATCATAAACATGGTTTTGTAAAGAAATCGGCTGCAGCACGCACTGAATCGTAATCGATATAAGAAATGCCATGAGGTCTGTCCAACCTGCTGCTGTATTAATGCCAATGTGACATCTATTTTAGACTTTGAGGTAAGTAAGTTCGGTGTCGGGATCTTCTTCCTTGGCAACGGCCACTATATATTATTCGGGCTGACCCAAATTGTAACTTCAGCAATGAAAGGTATAAATTCATACCTTATATCAATTCTGGATTGAGGATTTCAGCTTTCAAGGCGACCTAAATACAATTTTATGCATTCATTAAAAGAGTAGTAATAAACATTTTGAAACTTGCATTGAAATTTTAATGCATTGCTTTAGCTCCTGATCAGATGTGCACATAGTCATATATAACGTTTCGTTTACGTTACCTGGACGATTTTGATATACAGCGAAAATAAATGATTCTAAGGGTTCATTGCGAAACCCACTATTACCGCTACTAGCGCCATTAAATCTGTAAAAAGGATTGCGATTGTACGGTTTGGATATATCATATGGATTATTGCTATTGACACTATAAGGGTTACCATATGGATCGTTGTAATTATTGTTATAATTAGAGTTCCATAATTAAAATGTGCCCATTCTTGTGAACGCATTGCATTTTCGTCGCATATCAGAAATTGACGAATAACAGCTCGTGCCGGAAGAGTAGACATAGCATCGCCGCTGCTAGGTGGTACAGGTGGATTCCACAGTATGCACTCAATTACTCCTACATGCAAGCGTTGCTTCTGTAGTTGCATATTGTGCTGCCTCCTCCCGAATCTGCCACCTATTTGCTTTGTGCCGCCACCACTTTTTCAATACACAAAACTTTATGGATAACCCGCAAAATTGTTATTTAAGTTTTGTTGTTCCTGTTGCTGCCGCTGTTGGTGAAGCTCTGGCATTTTTTAAAATATTTTTCACTTCGAATTGCACAGAAAATAAGTAAATAAAATAGTGTATACCGCGTTGTTTACCGAACTTTGTTTTGAACTTAAATGTCAGATTGTTTTCGACGAATTCAAAATTTGACATTAAGTTTTCTGGCGAATTCAGATTTTGCCAAGGCGAATACAGCGAATATTGATTTTGACAGTAAAATATGACAATCCATTACCAAAAGGCACTAACAAAATACACGGGAATCGTTGTTGTTGCGGAAACGAAACGACCAATATAATTGGGCCATGCCAGTCAGCGTCTGATGGCAATGTTCTAATTGTATGTAATGCATTACTTTGAATTTTGTTTATTATGACCCTTCGGAAAACGTACTCCCATGCCGATTGACTTGTGGACACCAATGTGTATACTGTATCGACTTCTCTTAAAAACGAAGAGAGTGCATATTGGCCATCGCCCCTGAACTCACGTATTCTGTGGGCGTCTTTCATAACTTCGCCCATTGAAAGGTGGAACGTTGAAATTGAGCTTCCTTTGGTTGTATTTGAGTGGGCCATGGTTATTATTGTAATTTAGGTACGATACTCAAGAGGTTGGTTCGCTTAAAATTTCTCTTCTTAATTGTTATTGTTGCGACCAGCGATTTAAACTTGTGCTTTGTACTTGTACTTGTACTTTACCTATTTTGCTTTTGTTGTTGTTATGAGTTAGCACATCAGGTATCAAAATTGTTGGTACTTATTCGCACTTATGTGATTTGTTGTTTCAATCGTCGTGTTTTTACACTTAATTGAGTATTTTGCATATAATGCTTTTATTGTTGCTTTTGTTTTAGTGGGTTTATGCTCAGTTTTTGCAGTTCTATTTTGTTTTTGCAGAAGTATGTAAGTAATTGTTTTAAATAACTGATTAAAAAAAGCAAAACACAAATTAAATTGCAATTAAAATGCGTTTCGACAACTGTTTCATGAAGAAACGCCGGGTGCGTCATAACTGGGCCACCCGCTGAGTCACAACCGGGTCACGACGCTATTTTGTGTATGACAAGCAAATTTTTTATAGACACCACATAATCACATAAATCCATATAGAATCACAAAATATACGGCATACAATATTTTGATGCATTACACTCACCTTTTCACTGTTAATTTCACAAAATTTTGGTACTTTGAAAAAAAAATCAAAATAACTTTTTAGCACGATTTTCAACACGATGTTTGGTGCGCGTATACACAATGCGACTACTAACGTTGGTGTCTGTCCAAAAACTGCGGAACGTCAAACGAACATTGGCAGGGCTCAAACAGTCATTCTCATACCGCATGTCAAAAATATTTAGCTGCGTCACAACTGGGCCCCCTCCAGTTTGTTATAAAATATAAATTTTATGCACAAATCAACAAGTATTTTTCTTGCTTTTAAATAAGTCTCTTAATTTTTTTATTTTATTTATTTTTTTTTTTTCAGCCACATAGGTATAAAAAAGTCAATTATATGTTTTCCGACAAACTTTCATAGCACTATGCATTTATTTTTATTTTCTTCTATGTTCTTTTAATTGTTTCACAATATTATGTACATATAAAACTGAGCAATTAATTAGCTTTATTTTTTTTTTTTTGTCATATTTCCCTTGGGTGAGGTTCTTGTCGTTGACTGCGCCACTTATGTAAATAAGAAAACTATAACACCGGTTTAAGTGTGTTTATTTCAATGTCAATCTTAACACTAAATTACAGGTATTGCTTAAAAGTAAAGGAAAGCATAAATGGTAAAGTTTAAATAGCGAAATATGATGTTGTTGTAATATAACGTAAATTATTATTAAATATAACGAAGCTTAACGAAAATTCAGTGATTTGTTGTTGTTACAAATGTAACTCGAGTGCGTGGTAGCTTTACGCATGCACACTTTTTGGTGGATTGTATGGAAATATAAATATGTGATTTGCCGAAAGCAAAATGCGTTCCTCCCATGTAAATTCGTTCCTGACATGATATTTATATCCATATCTACCTTTTTTATGCAATTATCCTTACCTAATTCCCATATTTATTTTTAAGCTTAATAATACATATATATTTATTTTAAATAGAATGCTATGCATTTCATGTTTCATATCGAGTTCGAAAACGCTCGAAAATTACGATTTTTTACTATTTCATGCTAGATCTTTTTACGTTTTATGTTTATTAATAAGCATTAAATAATTTTTTTTAAAGGTATGAAATAAGCAAAATCAACCTTGTTTGCGTTTTGTGAAAAAATTAAAATTTTAGATCACATAATCTGATTACGATAAAAGGTATTTTATGTTTTTTTTAACCTTTAAAAAATGTATTATAAATTGAAAGCAATTACATACCTACCTACTTAAAAAATGTACATATCTAAGACTTTAAATACAAAATATCCTATTTAAAAAAATTATTAAAATGAACAAGCCAAAGGCTGAAGTCATAAAATACCTTCTGGAAATAGAAATAATAGAAGGGAAAAAATATTTAATAAGGGCAGGAGTCATGTACATACATAGATTTGAGATCCGAAATTTCGAAGTAATAGCACACACTATTTTTTAGGATTTAATTTAATTTTTGCATCAGAAAAATTTTCATCTTGAATTTTTTGCCAAACGAGCTTAAAATTTCACGGTCATCGCATTAAAATGAGTCGTTTATTCAACTCATTCCGTTTGTTTACTTTTTAGGTAATTCCCAATCATAAAACCCAAGCCTTAGCTCAAGTAATGTGGAAATGTTAAGGAGAAACCACAATGAGGAATCGCTGAAACCCTAATAGAAAACATCGAGTAGCACCGAACATACGAGCAAAAATTCTGCCGATTTTGAAATGAGAGAACTGACGCCTCTTATTCATACATGCTCTTTGCTTCAACTTAGTTTTCCATATTGACCCGAGCTATTTTTCATACATTTTGCTTTATTTTACGCTTTATTTAAATTTTGGTGAATTTTTCTTTCCACACTCGCGGTTTTTAATTTTTGTAATTTTTCCATTTTTCACCTTATTTTTCACTCGGCCAATGCTGCCGCTACCATAAATTTTTGGTTTGTTTGGTTATTATAGTTTTTATACGTTTTTTTTTTGCTTAGTCTCCGGTGTTTTTGTGTAAATTTTGAATCATTTACTTCCAATTATCGGTGATAATTTTGAGGTAGGGCCCCGGGGTAAATTTCTGGGCCCGTAAGCATATCACGCATAACTGAATTGGCGCACGAGCTTTAGTGCGACTTGCATTGCCATGACCCGCTCGGTGCCGCGAAACACGGGCAAATGATTGGATGTGAGAACAACTACACATTGAGTGCTTATCGATAGGCATTTTTATATAGGTATGTATGTAACACGTATGTTGGTCAACCTCTCCTACACTTTTGCAGAACCCGCGCTCTGGTACCAAAAAGCTGGAAGGCTGAAGGTGAGTTAAATTTTATCCTACCTTACATACTTGTATTTATATACATATACACATTTGAAGAATTATGCCCATTAGTTTTTTGTTTTTTTTTTTCTATTATTATTTTTATACCTTTCATGAACATGAAATGGTATTATAACTTTGGTCCGATGTTTTTAAGTATGAGAAGAAGAAGAGATAGACCCACCAATAAATATACCAAAATGATCAGGGCGATGAGCTGAGTCGACTTAGCCATGCCCCTCTCCCCGTCTGCCTGTTTGTACGCAAACTAGTCTCTCAGTTTTTGAGATATCTTCATGAAATTTGTTATGGAGCAACCATTTTGCATCATAGCTCCCAAGCAATCGATAGTTTCGATACATGGGTTTTGGGCTATAAATTTTGCAATTAAAAAGCTACCAACGTAAAGTTTTGCAGGTTTGGTACTTATTATGTATGTAATGTGTGTAGTGAAAATCAGCAAGATCGGACCTACATAACATATAGCTCCCATACAATCGATTGTTCCGATAAATGGGGTTTGGGCTATGTATCTTTAAATTATCAGTTTTGCTGAGTTTTTACTAATTGTGAGTAAGGAGCGGACACTTAAAACCGTTATGCGTATTCATGAAAGGTATAAAGTCTTACCATGGCAGACTGGACAGGCTAAGTATACAGGACGTTGACGGACGAACTTGCGTCAGGCTAAGGGGACTCCACTCTCGTAATCGGAGTTAAAGTGGGGTCTAAGGTTGTTCATGATGCATGAACAAGAGGGAAGGGATGGCTTCACCTGACACGGACAGACCTCATTCATTCTTCACTTCCTTTCATTCCTTCGACTTTCTCACCCAGGCATGAACTTTTTTGTACAGCTGTAGGTACGGCAGGTGACCAAAAACTCACCGCGCCCGACAAGTTAGCAGGGGCTTGCCACCATGCAACATGCCACCGTCGCCTTACCTCAACAGTCAGTTATACATCAATCTCTTTATAATACAGGAATTTATATAAATACCTACCCTGAAATACTTACATGAACTTATATAAATACTTACCTTTTAAATAATATATTTACATACATTTTAATATTATTATACACTAGTTACCCTGAAATACTTACATGAACTGGAATAAATACTTACCTTTTACATTTGATATATACTTACATTTTCCACGGGCACCCTTTAACAATGAATGTAACTACCATTCTATTGGGATATTTACACATACTAAAAATATATTGTGCATAAGAAAAGAAGTAAAGGGCCTTTCACACTTTTTCTGCACTCACGTAATATCGTATGACTTGCAACACTTCCAACAGTTCAACTCGTATACACATGACAAACCCATATCGTGTAAAAGGCCTTTAAGCGGTCCAATGCTCTGTAACGGACCGCTTCAACGTCAATCGTTTGCTAACCCCTAAACGCTTTTGTCGCCTACAATCTTTTAATAAAGTCTCTGTTTTAAACACACAAAAATTCGGCAACCGCGATGCGCTTAAAAAAAAACTTAAAGCTAAACGTACATAAAAGTGAAACGATACATAAAAAGTGGAAAATACTTCAAATTTAAAATGCACACATGTGAACAAAAATTCAAATTAATCGAAAGTGAGGTAGAAAAAAAACAATATATACGAGTATATACATATCAAACTTTTTATGTGTAGTGAGTAACAAAAACACAACAAAAAACAAACCGGCTACCAAATTACTTACATACGTAAATATACATATGTATAGGTTCAATACCCAAGTGCCGTTTAAATAAATAAAAAAAATCTAAGGTGTATGAGGAAATTGTACGCACATTAGACCGCTCGGAAAAAAAAAATATATATATATAAACTCTTCCTTTTATTTATCTAATGCCACGAGCAGTATATCTGCATTAGTAGTCCACAACCCCCTCTTCAAAAACTTTATTTAATTTATATAAAAAGTTTCGCCAAGCTAATCTCTCTTACATCTCACTCTAAAAACGCTTATATATACATCTCACACACTTACCTCCCCATATTCCCTCTGGTATACAATATTTTAGCCGTAAACTTTCATTCTGAATTCCAACGGATACCGGATCTTAATTTATCTCACACAAACCCAAAACTTAAGAACCGGTGCACATAGCTCCGCCCTAAAATTCAGCAAAGAAACCCAACTCAACTAATAGTAATTCACTTCGTTCTAAACAAAAAAAAATCCACCATTGATTCACCCTAATACACATATTTCTATAATCTCTTATAAGTACCACTTTATTTAAGTTAATTGCAACTCACTGCAATTGTAGCTCCACCCCTTCTGTTTATCATTTACCCATACTGCATACCAGTGATGTAACGAATGCCACTTTTTGAACATCCGCGAATGCGAATATTCAGTTTTTGTTCAAATTTGGCGATAATGCTGTAGGGCTATGCAGTCTCGGTCGATAGACGTGCGTTTCGTTTGAATTTTGTTCGCGAATCGACATGTTGCCAAGACTCCTGGGCACTGTTTACTCCCACTAGTTTGACATCTTCTTTTGCGAATCGGAGTGGAAGGCAGTGGATGATAGTACTCCATATACCTGGGTACCCTTCTCGACGTTTGTCATGGCGTAGTCTACGAAATTGTCTGTGATGAGTTTTTATAAATATAAAGAATATATTGTTTCTGGCCCTCCTTGCCAGAGTGCATGTCTACAAGCGCAACTTACTCCGAACCACACAAACCAACACAGGGTGGTTTGCATTCAATATTAAAACAAACAAATTTAAATAAAATAATATTGCCCCATAAAATTCACAAATAATTGAAAATAAATCAGTTCTAGCTAGCTGATTTTCCGAAGAATATCACCAAAGTGGTATAAAAAATGTGTATCTTCACATCGCGCTTGTTTAGGCGAGATGCCTAAAGTCTTAAAAAATGGGCCACCCTAATGTATCTTTAGCGCCCTTCCAATCACTCACACCAGCCCACCCACCTGTGTGGGCATGCATGCATATTCGTGTTTTGTCAGCACACATATACATGCATGGGGGTGTGCATGTGTGGGTTCACCTCCCCTTAAAACCGGAGGATAATTTTCAGGTTCAACGGTTGTCCTCGATTGCAAAACCGTCTACTTTTCCAGAGACAGTCGACACGACCACATCACGGCCAGCCCAGGATTTTTCGCCCGCACCAATTATTAGTCAAGGTAAACTTATTGTTCATAATTATATTTTATATAAATACACGGCCACTTTTTTATAACGAGAATTCTCGTTTCTTGTTTATTTTCTATTTTCGAGCACAAATTCGACCGCCGTGCTCTTGAGCCACCGTCGCTCCAAGTTAGCACCACGCTCGAATTTACATGGTCCATCTCCCCGTCTAGGGGAACCTGCATACAGTCCACAACAACAAAAATTGGAGAAAGAATCTCAAAGAATCTAATTTGGATCAAACCACCAGAAGCTGCCACACAATAAAAGTAGAAGAAACTCAATATTGTTCACGCACTGCCGCAATTACAAACAACAAACAACTCTGCCATACACTCTGCCGCAATTACACACAACAAACAACTCTGCCATACACTCTGCCACATACCACAACCAACAACACAAACTATATACACAAATTCGGCCAATCACCACATCAAAGCACGTAAGTTGTACATTTCTTGCCACTTAGTTTTTTTTTGTGTGTTGCATACAATTGTATAAAAGTGCCGCCCGCGAGTGTAATCAAACGTAAGTGCGTTTAGTGAATATTTCACAATAGTGATTTTTTTGTTCAGTTAAGTGCTTTATTTTTCTCTAAATTTTAAATTAAATTAAACGCTTAAAAACCTTGTGTCTATCCGGATTATCCCCCCACCAGTGGTAAGGTTTTTTGGACACAGCGCAAGGCAAGAGGTAACATAACCTCATTTTCACAAATAAGTTCACTTAGCCTTTCGATCTTCAGTTTGTTTTTTGTTTTTTCCACTTGTTTTTTTTCGTAATATACAGACCAGAATTTTAATCGAAGGCTAGTTTATTATTTTCTGGTAAAATTCACTATTTTTATAGCACTTTTCTTTGTTTTCACATTTTTTCATTTAATATTCACTTTCGCTCGTTTGACACACCGCGCACTTTATCTGTGTTTGTTGTGTATTTCTTTATTGCGGCAACACATACACCCATTTATATATACATATTCCCCTTATACGTGTGGGTGGCGAGTAAGTCACAAAGATTTTGTTTAAATTTTTTGCGTCTGTAGCAAACAAATATTCGTCAGACAAATCGGCCAAGTCTGCAATATAATTCAAAAATTAACAATAAATAAAAATAATTGAATTAAATTATACATTAATTGAGTTTATTGAGGTTGTTTTGATTTTCCTGGGTAAAATACTGCCTTTACCTTTTCTATTCAGCATTTTTCTTGTACGGTTGAGCATTTCATCGTACCTTCAGCTTTCTTTTTTCGGTTTTGTTTTGATTCTACAGATCCTCTAAGTCCAAAATATGGAAAGTTTCATTAGGCTGGCTGATTCGATTTTTGAATTCGAATCAGACTACAATGAATTAGAGGATTCAGTCCACAGCAAGTACACTCTTGGGCTTCAACAAGAGGACTTGAAGGCAATGTGGAGAAAAACCAGAACGGCTTATGACGACTTACTTAATTCAGATAAGTTAGAGGCCACTGGTATAGTTTCTGTCAAACAGAAATATAAGAGGGCATATGCAGTATATTTACGCTGCATGTCAGACATGGCTACACGCCAAGCGACGTACAACAAACCAGAAAATAAATCTGAAGAAAAGCCCGAATTTGAACACAGTATCCGCCTGCCTCTATGTGATTCTGAAGTTTTCAAGGGCGATTATCTGTCATGGCCAACATTTCGTGACATGTTCACGGCCATATATATCTTAAATAAACGCCTAACACCAGTGGAGAAATTGTTCCATCTGAACAATAAGACACAAGGTGAGGCAAAAGATATTGTGAAAAAATGTCCGCTCACGAATGAGGGATTTGATACGGCCTGGAGAAATTTATGCGAGAGATACGAAAACAAACGTATCCTAGTAAACTCGCAACTCCAAATTTTATTCAACTTGAAAAAGGTAGAGAGTGAATGTGGTAGCGCGATTAAAACCCTTCAGCGCGAAATAAATAATTGCCTCTCGTCCCTGTGAAGTCATAAAATTGACACTTCGAACTGGGATGCAATTATAACGTATTTGTGTTCGACGAAATTGCCGGAGAGTACGCTTGGTCTATGGGAGCAAAGCATAGACCACAAAGTGGAAATATCCAAGTGGGAGGATATGGACAAATTTTTGTCCAACCGCTTCCAGACACTCGAAACAGTGTCTGGGTTCATAGGGAGTTCTTCGAAAGTGCAAAAGCCGCAAAGTACGCGGATTGCCAACGAAACCCCTGCAAAAAGACTTGGTACATACCAAGCAAACGTGACTAAACTACTGTGCACAAAGTGCAAATCGAATGCCAACAGATTGCGAAACTGTCCCCGTTTTCTCAAATTAACTCCGGTGGAGAGAATTAACTTTGTCAAATCCACCAAGGGCTGTTTGAATTGCCTATCCCCAGGACATACTGTGTCGAAGTGCACCAGTTCTTATGACTGCAACAAGTGCCACTCTCGACATAATACGCTCCTGCATGCGGAGTCTCTTCAGACGCAAGCAACCACCAGCCCTAATCAGTATCATGCTGATAATGCTGCCTCAACTTCAAAACAGGCACAAGAGAGACGGGAAGCTGAAAAATCTGTTTCGGCCATAAACAGAAACGTTAAATCCTGCCATGTGCATTCAAGCGCAGGTGTGCTGCTAGGGACAGCTCGAGTAACCATTCATCATAATGGTACAGACTTCCCAGCAAGAGCACTGATTGATTCTGGTTCAGAGTGCTCGTTTATGACAGAACGACTCAAACGCAGAATCAATTTACCGGCAAAAAGGATGCATGCTCAAGTTTCGGGCATCACTAATGCCGTGTCCGCTCAAGTCAAGGAGGCCTCCAATATTGAACTCCGTTCACCAGTGGACCCTTGCTTCAGCTTAACAACATCAGTTCTAATTCTAGCCAAACTAACTGGGAATCTGCCATCCTGCCATATCGATGCTACGACAATGCAGGCTTTCCCAGACTTAGTCTTGGCAGATAAGCGATTCTACATCAACGAGGAAGTTGATATTATACTTGGCGGAGACGTATATCCGCAAATTATATTGAGTGGGCTGAAAAAGAATGTACTTAGTACACTTCTCGCCCAAGAAACGGTGTTCGGTTGGATATTAACCGGGCGCATAGAAGCACCGAATCCAACCAGAAATATAGTGTCCTTTTACAGCGAAGTTGCTTTGGACAAAAAGCTTACAGCATTCTGGGAGTTGGAAAATCTTCCAAGAATTAAAAGCCCAAACGCAGATGACAAGTACTGCGAAGATTTATATAGAGAAACTACGAGTCGTAGAGAGGATGGAAGATATGTCGTCTCTCTTCCATTCAGACAGGACTACCCAGATCAGATAAACATAGGAGGGTCTCTTAGGCGGGCGTGTTCACAATTTTTTAGAAATGAGACGCGGTTAGCAAAGAGCCCGGAATTAGGGAAAGAATATATAAGGGTCCTGTCTGAATACGAGACATTAGGGCATATGCGAAAAGTTACTGCCATTGTACCAGCCGATTCGGCGGACAATTACTTTTTGCCCCATCACGCCGTAGTAAAGGCGGAGAGTACCACCACTAAGGTACGCGTCGTATTCAATGCGACGAGCCCAACGGCAAATGGCACAAGTTTGAACGACATTCTCCTGCCAGGCCCAGTACTACAATCAGATCTTCCAGTACTTATACTGCGATGGAGACTATATCGCTTCGTTTTCAATCGTGACATCGAAAAGATGTATAGGCAAATTTGGATGAGCGATGATCACGTCAAATTCCAACGGATTATTTACCGAACATCGCCTCAAGAACCCATAAGCCTTTACGAGCTGAAAACGGTCACATTCGGGGTTAATTGTGCGCCTTATCTGGCAATTAGAACCCTTTTACAACTAGCAGATGAAGTAGAGAGTTCTCACCCTACAGCATCTAGCATATTATGTATGTATGTATGTATGTATTTATTAAACATTTTCTTGATGCATATTTAGTGACATAGGATTACAAAATTACATTAAATAATTACATTAAATAATTTCAATTACTATGCATAAGAAAAGTATATGGCATTTTTTATATTAAAATTTAACATAGTGTTAAATGCCAATCCTAGCGATGGTATAATGAATTGATTTGTGTGGGGTGTACATAATTAAAAATATAATGAAGAGTTTAAGTTAAACGTTAAAATTAACAAAGGTTTTAAAGAAAAACAATAATAAATATTAAGGGAAGGCATGTACGTAGATGACGTACTAGCGGGGGGACACACACTCGCATCGGCCATTAACGCGAGGAATGAGATTCGACAAGTCTTCGTCTCCGCGGGCTTCCCACTACGAAAATGGACTTCGAATGCTGAGGAAATTCTCAACGACATCCCAATATCGGATCGGCTGACCGAGGACTTTCTGGCATTCGAAGATACCAGCACCGTTAAGGCATTGGGCATAAGATGGAATGCCCATTCAGACCTGTTTTACTTTAAAGCAGGGTCACTAGAAGAAAGTGAAAAGTTAACAAAGCGAGCGATTCTATCCGCCATCGCCAGACTCTTCGACCGTTTAGGATGGCTTGCACCAATGGTCATTGTGGCAAAAATTTTGATGCAGAACATCTGGTTAGAGGGCACCGATTGGGATGAACCAGTTTCGTCCAATACATTGGAACGATGGCAAAACTTCAGACATCAATACCACGAAATCGACAACATAAAGATACCACGATGGGTAAACTTTTCACCAGAAGATGATGTCGAAATACATGGATTCTGCGATGCTTCGGAAAAGGCATACGCTGCAGCTGTCTACATGCGAGTCAAAAGGAATGATGATATCTTCGTGAATCTACTCCTTGCCAAAACCAGAGTAGCACCAGTGAAGACCATCTCACTTCCGCGTTTGGAACTTTGCGGAGCAGTACTGTTAGCGGAGATGTTGGAATCAATATTCCGAAACATCAAACTTGGACCAGTGAAACAATATCTATGGACGGATTCCACCATCGTTTTGGCATGGATAAGGAAACCACCCTGTTCCTGGTCAACATTCGTCGCACACAGGATTACAAAAATCATCGACCTAGTCGGCAGCAAGAACTGGCTTCATGTCAATTCGGAAACGAATCCAGCAGACTTAGGAAGCAGAGCACTACCGGCATCGGATTTGGTCAACAATTCTTTGTGGTGGCAGGGACCTTCTTGGCTACAAGAAGACAATTCCCAATGGCCAGTACAAGAAAAGGAGTATAATACATCCGTGGAGGAAAATAGAGCGCAGGCCTACGCAATATCAACGCAAAAAGAGATCGAGATTCTTGACCGGTTTTCGAATTTACCGAGGGCTTTGAGGGTACTATCATATATTATGAGATTCTTTCGAAGAACTCATCCCAAGACAAAAGCTTCCTTTCAGCAAAAATCGTGCCTAATCTCATCCGGTGAGATCAAGACCACGACGCAACTCTTGATTAAACTCTATCAGAAGCAACATTATAATGAGGAATATGTAAACTTGAAGAAGGGACAGGTAATCGATAGGAAAAGCGAGATATTGCCACTCAACCCATTCATCGACAAAGATGATATTATTAGGGCGGGTGGTCGTCTTGGAGCGTCTCAAGACCTCGCCTATAACGAGCGCCACCCAATCATACTGCCGTACAATTGTAGGTTGACGCGTTTGACAGTACAAATGATACATCAAATCTCCCTCCATGGGGAAAACCAACTGATGCTCCGTCTCATCCGCACCCAATATTGGATTCCGAATGTGAAAAACATGATTAGGGCCACCATCCACAACTGTAAGGTCTGCACCATTTATAAAAAAAGAGCGCAAACCCAACTTATGGGTACCCTTCCTTGCGAACGCACTACGTTCACCCGCGCGTTTACCCATACCGGGGTGGACTTTGCCGGGCCTTTCGACATTAAAAGTTACCGCGGTAGAGGATGTCGATTATCAAAGGGCTATGTTTGCCTCGTTGTTTGTTTCACGACTAAAGCGATCCATCTGGAAGCGACCAGTGATCTTAGCACCCCATCCTTTCTAGCAGCGTTTTCGCGTTTTATCGCTAGACGAGGATGTCCGAGAAACATTTACTCCGACAATGGCACTAATTTTGTCGGAGCATCACGATCATTAAGATCTGAATTTAAGGCCTTTATCTCAGAAGCCCGAGATAAGACTATGTCCAAATATAGCCATCAAGCCATGACATGGCATTTTATTCCGGCCGGGGCTCCACATATGGGGGGACTCTGGGAGGCGGGAGTGAAAAGCTTCAAAAGCCACTTCAAGAAGGTAGCCTCGCCTCATAAATTCACGCATGAGGAATTCCATACGCTATTGTGCCGGATTGAGGCATGCCTCAACTCGCGGCCACTTAGTCCAGCCTCAAATAAGCCCGCGGACCTGGAACCCTTGACCCCTGGGCACTTCCTGACTGGAAGTCATCTCCTGGCTCCGCCAGAACCCGAGGTGAATTAGAGCCCTGCCTCCATTATCAATAGGTGGCAGAAGCTCAAGGCTCTTCATCAAACCTTCTGCAGGCGATGGAAGGTGGAATACTTATCCGAACTTCACAAACGAGTGAAGTGGAAGCATCCGAAACAAAATATTAAGGTGGGGGATCTCGTTGTCATCAAAGAAGACAACTTGTCTCCCAATGAATGGAGGCTCGGCCGAGTTACCCACGTACACCCCGGCGAAGATAACCGAGTGCGTGTAGTGGACCTCATGACCGAGAAGGGGCAGATCAGAAGACCGTTGGTCAAGCTGATTCTGCTCCCTATGGAGGGAATGGCTGGCGAGAGGCCCGGGCCTCATCTTAACCATCCCCTTCCATCACCTCCCTGCCGTTTTAACCGCCCCTATCCCAAAATTTTCCACCCTTCACTCGCTACCCTTAACGAGGACACCAGAAAGCCTACCGCAGAAGGGCGATCCATTCTGCCACAGAAAACGCGATTGCACTCGATATCGAGGCCAAAGAAAACCTAACGCAGAAAGGCGGACCAATCTGCCACTGAAAAGCTATCCATCTGCCACGACAAGTTGGTAGCAGATGGTCCCACCCTCGTATACATTTACATACATATATGTTCATTTTTTCAAATGTATACATATGAAAAAATATATTTTTTTCACACCCAACAAGCAAAGTAAACTTAGAAATAAATCTTTAAAAAGCTTTAATTATAAAACGTTTGAAAATAAACGTTGTTTAATTAAAACGACACGTTATTAAAAGGCTTATTAATTTAAACCTACAAGAAAGACTTTAAAGAACGCTTTCTAAAAGTTTGTTCAACTTTATTCAAACCATATTTTGTATATTAGTTGGATATTGCAATAAAATCAACCAACTATTATTAGTTTTCAGAAGTGATTAAGATGCATCCATGTTTTTTTTACCATCATTCTCATATACAATCTTGTTTGAAAAGAATTGGAAATAATTTAAGTTGAAAAGAGAAAAAAACTGACAAATAGTTTTTTCTGAATTTTTATAAACATTTGCATTTCACTTTAAAATTGAAAGAATTAGTAAAAGTTTTTTCTTGAAAGTTTCTTGAAGTTTATCAAGGTTTACTTGAAACTTTCAAAGAAATTAAAACTGAAAAAGCCTACATATCGCTTACTGTAGCAAGTTTGCTTTAAATTGTTTTGAAAAACATTTACCGATTGTTTGGAAGCTACGCAATCAGTGAGTTTAGAAAGTCGGTAATTGTTACCTTTAGGAGGCAACTACTAAAACACGTCCGAAATTATCAGGAAAAGTATCAAAAGACGCGTTTTGACCCCGGTAACAATAATCCGGAAGCGGACTTTCAAGTTTTGGTCTCAGTGAAGAGATCATTTAAATCAAAGTTGGAAATTTTCTGTCATTTCATATGGTTGTTGTAATCACAGATTCGGGTGTTCCGAAAGGTGCAAAAGGTATGTTCTGAGCAGAAATACTGTGGACGGTGTAGCCGGTGTTGGACCAACTAAGGGTTATTTTTCTGAAGCGCGACTCATTATTTTCGTGTAGCAAAAAGTAAACATATTTATGATTTTACTATCTAAAGTTGAATGTAGAAAAGGTCATGACGCTGACCACGCATGCGGTACAAGTTATTTCTCTGTAAATAAAGGCTTGTGCTGATTAATTATGGGTCATAGCTTATTTTTCATATCCTGGGCTCATATTGTACGTTGGTTTTAATTGATTTAGCGAGTACTTTGTCAAGTCGAGACATTATTGTTGTCGAAGTGGCCCTAAGGTTCTACCTGAACGTGCATGATTTATTCCAATAAGGGCATATATCTGTAACAGGCGCCCTAACCTTCGGAGAGCTTTTCATCGTTACTAACGACAACCTAGAAAGCTGCACTTAGTCAAATAAAATCAATCGTGAGGCAGACTGGTTGCTACCAGAAGACGCCACAGCACGGTCCTAGTATGTTAATTATCGCTCAAAGAGCATCACACAGGATGCATTTAAAAAATAACGCCGTCGCTAATGCGTCATTAAAAACTTGAGCTTTTTAGAGCGGTGCGCCAAATGGCCGTATTAAATAGGGTTTTAGTGGAAAACTTTCATCACCAATAAGATAGCTTCCTGCGGGAATTGCTGGTACATTCAAGGATCACGTTTTACCAATGGGTGACATCGAAGGAATAGTCACTTGTCCATGCCAAAAAAAAAAAAAAAACAATCAATTACCTTTTGATCGGCATCACAGATTATTTGCAAAACAACTTGGCGCTCTTCACTTTAAGGTTCAAGGAAAACTTCCAATTGTTTTGTAGCTACAATACCGAATAATTGATTGAATTTTCTAAATTGGCGATGAGCTTGAAAAATTACCTTGTGTGTATGTGCGACTTTCTGGTGTGCTTGGCTATTGTATCAACGATTCATATTGAGCGGATATTCTACGCCAGAAGGGGCGTATCACTTTTTGACATATTTCTTTGGTAATATTAAATTTGAGTCCAATATCTTCGAAATGTTCATCTGTAGATAATATCCACAGTACGACTGCAGTGATGCGGTTGAAGGGGCATGCTCATGGGGTAAGTCATGGCGTAGAATTTTGAAAATACGCAAAAATGTCATTTTGCTCATATGCAAATATCCTTCGAAGAGTTTGGTACCAAAATTGTATATTAGATTTATTTCGATCGTAGTCTGGCGCGAGCTAATAGTGTTCACTTCCGAAGACTTGTTTAATTCTTCCGTTTTCCGACGCTTTTGCTTCACTCAAAGGTTTTTGCTATCGATCACCTGAAAAGAAAGAAAGAAAACCATTAGTATTTGCATAAAACTATATGTACATATGTTCACACATTTTTTTGGTTCCTAAGTAATTTGCGCTGCTACCGAATCGATACAGAATTTCGGGCAGCGCTAATAAATACTTACCTTCCCCAACATATTTCTATGCGCCGGCCAGGCGATCTTCCACAGCCGCATCTCCATTTGTCCATTGCACCTGAAAATAAAAGAAAAAATTAGGTTAAATACAATTTTTAAATAAAATTTACAATTTTTACTACTTACCTTGCAGAGCTGCTGACCCACGCGTGCCGGAAACAAGAAAATCATGAATTGTTCCAATTCAATGAATTTTCTTTGTTTCTTTTTCACGATTTTGCAAGGCGTGAGTACGCACATATATGTATGTGTGCAAAAAATTCAACCATCACGCCATGCGAGCTCTCATTTACTCGCAAAAAATTTGCTAGCATATGTATATATGTATATATGCATAATTTTACCATCACGCTAGTGATGCTATATTTTAGTCAGCAGGTACCGAAATCCCGATCTGCCAAAATCGCTGCGGGATCAATAGGGTAACGAAATCTACGTTCGTACCTGATCAGCGAAGATGCCGCTTATATTAAAATACGAAATAAATTTTCAAACAAAAGGTTTGGAAAAATTTGTTTTTCAAAGTAAGAAAATTTTTTTTGTTGTTATTCATTTTTCTCAGGGTTTGTTTTTTTTGTTTTCGGAGGGGCCAGGACTGTTTTGCCCACAAAACAACAAAAAATAAACCCTAACAGTCACCACATTCTCACTCTCTACCCAGTTCGGTACCGAAACCAAGTACCGAAAAAAGCGAAAATGTCGCTGTGTGCACGGCACTAACGCCACTTATGACGGCGACCATGCAAGTAAGAATAAATCTCTGCATGAGGGCCAGTGGCGAATCGAAATACAAGGCGATCAACGTAATCAACTTGTCGCTACCGTGCCGTGTGGGAAAAAATAACCAATTCCCATGTACGGGTAATATGCATTGTAATTATAAAATTTCACCGTAGATTAGAATAATGCCACATTATATGGCATTTATAAACTCCGAACGAGGTCGCTCGCCACCCACGTATACGGGCGTCCATACAAATATTCAAGGGGATTTTTTTTTTTCTTTTCTCTGCGTCGGAGACCGCTTGGACGTCAGAGTACAACGAAATCGCCGAGCCGAGATCGGAACCACGGCCGTTCCGACCGGCGCAGGGAGTATGGGACCCACTGCCGTTCCGACCCCTGCTATCCCACGAGCGGCGCAACTGCGAACGCTACATCGCGCGCCCACTGAAATAGCAGCAAACGTCGACTGGCCACTCTGCCGCGCCAGCGACAATCGCCGCACACCTACGGACGAGCGTATACTTGCCTCCCAGCCGCGCCAGCTACGCATCAACGCGCACTGCGACGGTAGACTGGCACTTCAGCCGCGCCAATTACCACAGACTTCCAGCTTTTCTCGTTACAAAAAAATAAATAATATATATAATTTCCTGGCAAGAAATGTACAGCGTTTCATTTTTTAAAGTTTCTCCCTCCTACTCCTTAGCTCTAGGTACGGAACGACGGAGCCACCAGAGACAACATTCCAAACTTCGGGAAGCAGTTCGGAGGTATACGGCTGTGACAGCGCCAGCCGGCACTCACCATCCTAGTTTAAGTCCTTAGCTTAAGAGGATGCGCGGTGGGAAAAACTGGGGCGGGGTAAGATGTTGCGTATCGCAAGGGGGCCGGCATGTTTAGGCGAGATGCCTAAAGTCTTAAAAAATGGGCCAGCCTAATGTAACTTTAGCGCCCTTCCAATCACTCACACCAGCCCTCCCACCTGTGTGGGCATGCATGCATATTCGTGTTTTGTCAGCACACATATACATGCATGGGGGTGTGCATGTGTGGGTTCACCTCCCCTTAAAACCGGAGGATAATTTTCAGGTTCAACGGTTGTCCTCGATTGCAAAACCGTCTACTTTTCCAGAGACAGTCGACACGACCACATCACAGCCAGCCCAGGATTTTTCGACCGCATCACTTATTCGTCAAGGTAAACTAATTGTTTATAATTATATTTTATATAAATATACGGCCACTTTTTTATAACGAGAATTCTCGTTGTTTCTTGTTTATTTTCTATTTTCGAGTACAAATTCGACCGCCGTGCTTTTGAGCCACCGCAGCTCCAAGTTAGCACCACGCTCGAATTTACAGCGCTGTTGAAATTAGAGTTAGTTTTTTTATGAACAGGGTGTCTCGTGAACATGATTTCTCAGTCGCAGCCATTTTGATCCGAGACTGTGACTGCACAGTGATAGACATAGAATAAGAGCTGTGTTCGGTGAGGTTAAAATTTTTAGTGGAAAGTGTTCGGTGACACAGAACATTTGCAGCGAGAGAGCGCATTTTGACATTTCATTGAGAGGGAGAGTTGGAAGTTTCTGCTGGGGGAATTTCACTCAGTAAAACTTGCTAGTGATAACAGCTGATCGTAACATGGGAAAGCAATAACATAAATTAAAAAATTTGAGATAATAACCAATTAAAATGGCAACAGATGTTTTGCTGGATGTTTTTACTGACTGCTGTTCGGCGGTTCGAGAGAGTGTTACTTAATTCTCACTTTGCTAACAATTCTTTGCAAGTTTTGTCACCGAATATAGCTAATGATTATTGTTATCTTTGTTTTGGTTATGCAACTTTATTTGCAGTGTTTGAATATTGCAAAATTTAAGATATTTTTATTCAAATTCAAACAATCTTTCTTTAAATGGTCATCTAACCGCCTGGGCGATTTTGACCGTCCAACATAGCTCGCCAGTCGTTTCTTCGTTGCGCCAACTGGCGCCAATTGGAAACACCGTGGGATCGCAAATCGGTCTCCACTTGGTCCTTCCATCGGAGTGGTGGTCTCCCTCTTCCTCTGCTTCCACCGGCGGGTGCCGATAAGAATACCTTCTGGGCTGGAGCATCTTCGCTCATTCGCACTACGTGGCCTAGCCAGCGAAGCCGCTGTGTTTTAATTCGCTGAACTATGTCGGCGTCTGCGTAAAGTTCATACAGCTCATCATTAAATCTTCTTCGGTACTCGCCGTCGCCAACGCGTAGAGGTCCACAAATCTTTCGAAGAACCTTTCTCTCGAATACTCCCAGAGCCGCCTCATCAGATGTTGTTAGTGTCCACGCTTCTGCACCATATAGCAGGACGGGTGCGATGAGTGACTTGTAGAGTGTTATTTTCGTTCGTCGAGAGAGGACTTTACTTTTCAATTGCCTACTCAGTCCGAAGTAGCATTTGTTTGCAAGAGTGATTCTTCGTCGGATTTCTAGGCTAACATTATTGTTGGTATTAATGCTGGTTCCCAGGTAAACGAAGTCCTTTACTATTTCGAAATTATTGCTGCCAACAGTGGCTTGGTTGCCAAAGCGCGAATGCGCTGACTCTTTGCATGATGACAGAAGGTACTTCGTTTTGCCCTCGTTCACCACCAATCCCATTTTCTCCGCTTCTTTTTCTAATTTGGAGTAAGCAGAAGTTACGGCGCGGTTGTTAAGGCCAATGATATCAATATCGTCAGCATATGCCAACAGTTGGACGCTTTTATAAAATATTGTTCCAGCGCGGTTAAGTTCTGCAGCTTGTATTATTTTCTCCAGCATTAAATTAAAGAAATCGCACGATAGGGGGTCACCCTGTCTGAAACCTCGTTTAGTTTCGAACGGCTCGGAGAGGTACTTCCCAATTCTGACCGAGCTGGCGGTGTTGCTCAAGGTCATTTTGCATAGCCGTATAAGTTTTGTGGGGAAACCAAATTCAGACATAGCGGCATATAGGCAGCTCCTTTTCGTGCTATCGAAAGCGGCTTTAAAATCAACAAAGAGATGATGCGTGTCGATTCTTTTTTCACGGGTTTTTTCCAAGATTTGGCGTATTGTAAAAATCTGGTCGATGGTAGATTTACCAGGTCTGAAGCCACACTGATAAGGTCCAATCAGTCTGTTCACATCAGGTTTCAGTCTTTCGCACAATACGCTTGATAGGACCTTATATGCGATATTCAAAAGGCTGATTCCGCGATAGTTGGCGCAGTTTGCAGGATCGCCCTTCTTGTGGATTGGGCAGAGAACACTT
This sequence comes from Merzomyia westermanni, assembly GCA_949987695.1. NCBI lineage: Eukaryota > Metazoa > Arthropoda > Insecta > Diptera > Tephritidae > Merzomyia > Merzomyia westermanni. The sequence continues at coordinate 98,822,062 of OX465288.1, read as the reverse complement.
AGATTCCAAATTCAAACAATAGCACTAAGAAAATAACTACGCATCTTTCCAAAAAAATACCAAAAGTAAATATAACTTTTGGTTTTTAAACTACATTTTCAAAGTAATTTGCTTTTACAAACCAAAACACAATATTCACATTTATTAAAATTGAGCATTCAAAACTTAAAGCAAGCCTATGATGATTCATGTTACAATAGACATTTTTTGTGTTATAAATTTAAATTCGCATCTGCATTCCTCTATCATCTAAATAACACAAGCCACAGATTCATTGGTGCATATTGACGAAGCCAAAACGTGATTGCGATTATTGTAACCGTGATTGAGAACAGGAGCAGATTCTGTCTAAGCCTGTCAGTCTCGGGGTTTTCTTTGAAGCTTTCCTGCGATTTATTATTATATTTCAGTTGCTGAAGTTTAATTATTAACTGAAAAAATTTGTTGAAAAAAAAATTCATTGTTATTTTGTTAGAAGGAATTATTTTTGTTTAAGCTGCTACAATCTATTGTTTGTTTGTTTAGATGACATATATTTATAGTTTATCGTTGAATAATATATTTTTAGTTTGACCATATATTATTAGTTGAGTTACTTTTTCATGCATTAAAAAACATTGGAAATAAATGGATTTTAGTCGTACTAACCAGGTATTATCTTGAGATTACTTTTTTTCTGATATTCATATTCGCAAAACATTCGCAAAAATTTTGCGAGCTAGAATCCGAATGTCCAAAAATATGCGAATGCGAATATTCATGACATCACTGCCTAGAGGCACTAAGCCATGTATCTACCCTGCAGTTCATTGTACTGGTTTTATACTAGTTTGCCAAGCCGGCTCAACTAGTTCGAGTTCTGTAATTCTTCCATATTAGCAACTGGTGGTTGGCCATTCTGGGTACACCGTTTTTACACGACTTCACTGAGGTCTCAAGATTTGAAGTCTCTACTTAGGCGAAATGTATTAATTCCACGAAGTGGTTCGACCCTCCGTTTTAGGCATGGAAGGGGTTTATTGAGACCGTATAGGGTATCAAAACAGGCCCATTGGTGGCCTAAGTCTCGGGCTGTTACCTGAGTGTTTCAGCTCGGCCTTTGCAACCTAACTTAACCTAACTGGTATTTTCAACACGACGATGTCCTACGAGATGGCAGTGGTGCGCTTCTTCATCAGCAATTTACCATTTGACATCCTGGTCAGCATATACACCAGTATCATACCAGTCGATATACTTTCAGTACATACACCAGTATCGTACCACCCGTCATACTAATCAGACTATGCATCGGTATCAAACCAGTTACTGTACCACTTCATAGTAGGCTAGTTCATTTTTCATACAAGAAAATTGCAAAATTTAACAAGTAACTAAATCTAAGTTCGGGTGGAACCGAACATTATATACCTAGTAGTGATTTATTATGGCATCCCAATTTACGCAGGTGTATTTTAATACTTTCAGTCGTATTTGCGTTCAAATAGACAGACGGACAGACAGATAGAGGTATCGAGAGACAGATATGGCTACATCGACTGAGCTCATCCTCCTGATCACTTCAACATACTTTTTGATGGGACTATCTCTTTTTCTTCTCATACGTACAAACATTTCATGTTCATGAAAGGTATGAATAGCAAAAAAGATATACAACTTCGCTTTTGCAGTGGGGTGTTAACTACTTGACGAATATTTTACTTTTCATCCTTAACGTTTTGATATACATTAATAAATATATATCTCGATCCGTTTATTCCGAATGAATTAATATAACTTGTGTGCGTTAGATATAAAAAAGGGTGTCTTTTATAGGCGCCAAAGAACCCAACCGATCTTTATGAAATTTCCCAATATATACTTGAGTTCACTGGGTACAGCATACACAATATATAGTTTTGAAAAAGTAGGCGGAGCCACACCCCTAGGCTATATAAAGTTTCAATTCGTCATAACTCCGAATTTTTTTGGTCTAAATTAATGAAATTTGAATATATGTTTCAGTTAGTCCATAATTACATAATTTTTCAAAAGCGGGCGGTGCCACGCCCACATATTTTGTGTTTTCTTTTGCTCTTGAACTTTCACGTTAGGTTCAGGAGTTCGCTGGGCACGACACAGTCTGTATATAGCTTTTAGAAAAGCCTCCAGGTTATATAAAGCTGCACTTCGGTAAAGTTAGGAGTTTATTTGGTTCAAGTTAATGACATTTTATATATAGATGTGTTCTATGTATCAAAACGCCAAAACAACGTCTACCGGGTTTGCTAGTATATTATAAAACGGCCAAAGCAAACCACGAATTTCAGCATTCTTTTGTAAAACTGAGAGACTAGTTTGCGTTCAAATAGACAGACGGACAGACAGACAGACGGACGGAGAGACGGGCATGGCTAAATCGACTCCGCTCATCGTGCTGATCATTTTAGTGAACTTTTCTCTTCTTGTTCTCATACTTACATACATTTAATGTTTATGAAAGGTATGAAAATCAAAAAAGATATTAACTTCGCTATTGTAGTGGGCTATTAACTACGTGCCCGAATATTTTGCTTGTGTGTTTCCCGATTTGGCTAATTTTTGGCAGGGGTGTAATACATACTACTGAGAAGCAGCTGACCAATTTGCACTGAAATATCAAGATTGAAGTATAAGCGATTGCCTTTGAACATAGCAGAAATTTTATGCTGAAAAGTGGGCGGCGGCACGCCTACTTCTTCAAAAATGACAAAAATTTTTTGAGGCCGAGTTTTTCTTAAAAAGCTTATTATGTGTGCAAAATCTAATTGATATAACTTGCTTAGTTGTAGAAATATCGCTTTTTAAATTTTACAAAAAATTGTTCAAAACTATGTTAAAAAACTGGGCGTGGATATTAACCGATTTCGCCCATTTTTACAGCAAACAGTTACCTCTATATATGGAACATTATCACCAAATTTCGTTTCGACAAATAAATTTTTGGCGGAGTTATGGCACAAAAAGTTTTAGTCCACTATAAAAGAGGCGGGCCACGCCCACAGCCTAGGAGCTTCCGAAATGGATCTGTAAGAAAAGCTATGGCGGTTGTCTCTAAAAAAATTTTTAAAACTCTTTTCAATTAAACAACTTTAAATAACTAATTAAAAAATGCTTATTAAAAAAAAATAATAAAAAACAATAATCATTTTCATAAAAATTAAAAAGTGAATAGTTGGAAATGTACAGGCCGTACAATCAACAAAAATTGTTGGTACAACAAAGCAATAAAATACGATATATATAATGAACAATAGAAACAAATCGCAATTAAAATATAGGCGCTATTCATAGTATTTTTACCCTTGGAAAACATTTATAAAAATTAATTTTCTTATTTTTTCATAATAGTTTTTTTCTAATGATTTTTATAATTGCACATACATTTTTAAATTTTCTTGGAACTTTTTTTGGAAAATTTTTTAATTTAAATATTAATCTCAGATAGAATTTAATACGTACTTGTAAAAATATCTTTCAAGGAAAGATTAACTTTTTATGGTGAAAATTAGAAGTTAGCTCGCTTATTCTAGCACATAATGTGCAAGCTCTTAGTAACTAAATTTTTTTAAAGTGCTATTTTAGCCACCGTGTTATCGTATGTGTGTCTGCTCGCCATTTTCGTTGTTAAACGATTCCGTTGGAGATTCACTGCTATTTTTCCTATGAAAACTGCATTTTACAATCACAACAACTCAACCCTGAAATATAACAACAATTCAGTATTTATTTTATGCATTTGTTGAAAACTTTCTTTCGAAGAAGATTACTTTGATTATCCCAAAAAAGAAATGTATGCTTTGACAAATGATCGTTTTGTTTTCACTTTTCTTCGGGGTTTCATTGAAGATTTATTATTTGTTGTTACTGTGCTGCTTCGCCGTGATTGCAGTAGCGACTTGGCAAAAATAAGGGCGATTTTGTAGACATGCACGTACGCACATGATCTGCAGCCCAAATGTAGTATTTAAACCACGAAATTCTCAAAAGGATTATGATTTTACTGTTATTACTATTATTTACAAGAAAGTTTTATATTTAATTTAATTAAGTGAATATTTAAAAACTCAGAATATTAGGTAAATAGAAAATTCAAATTAAATAGAAAATTAAAAACGGCGTTGTAAACTGAACGATTACGGCCCGAATACTTTATTCTTTTGTATTGGGATTTTGAAAAAATGTGGTTAGCAGTGTTTGGTAGGTAAGCTATTTATATACAAATAAATTAATTAACCCCTCAAAACTCATAACAGAAGTCTTTTTATTGAAAACCATAAGCTGGATTTATAATACCAACTGAAAAGTAAGCGTTAATTGGTATGCCATAATAGATCACTACTACTTACTACTCCCACTTACTTGTTTACTATGTACTTGATGTCATTTGTACACTAAATACAATGATTCCACCGAAAACACTAGTTTTCTGAGTTTGTTTACGGTTTCCTACTTTTGGTAACTTTTTTTTTAAATGTTAAAAGAACTTTATATTAGTGGCAACCTTGCTCATATGCATAAAAATTGGCTACAACTATATTTCATTGGACAAAACTTAAACAAATTTCTGTGTATACAATATTATGCGTATTACCACCCTCTGTAAGAACAGGTTTATGTTCGATGTAACCCGCGACAGGGCTAATCACCACCGTTTACAGACAATGTTTGCCCCTCTGCCTTGTTTATACCCTACTAGACAGGTACCACTTAAATGGTAAGTCAGATAACCTCTCGGCCTGACTTGCGTTTGCGTTATTTTTGCTTAGTTTTCTCAATTTTATTTCTGAAGAGCAGTGTATATAAAATTTCGGGTGCATAAATATATGAACGAGGACTTGACTTGTTGAATAACAATAATTAGCACTATATACTTGCCTTATTTGGGCGTATTAGTCACAATTTCACTGTAAAACTCCTTCATAAACATTTTATAAATTTTTATACGGCACACTCACATTTTGCTCAGAATATCAAATCAAGAAGATACACAAAGAAAAAAGGCTTTGTGTGTGTTAGTAATTTACAATTTTTACATGTATGTATTGGTTAGTGTGGTTAGGACCGTCTAGTAGGGTACTCATTCCAAAATAAACGTTTAAGCATTATAAATGTCACGATCTTCGCCAGCTGGCACCCTCTCAGCATGGATAACAACGATGAAATCTGGGACGTTTAGGGAAGCACTATCAGCTGCAGCTTTAAAAATTATACATATGGATTACATTCCCACAACATCTCTTCAGAAAACAATCTAAAGTAAAAGTAATTATAAATTGCTTACAAATCACCTAGTGTTGACTATTGTAAATTTTCATATATACTGACTAACTATTTTTTTTCGACGATGGCCAAAATCCGGTCAGCTATGGTTAACCCTGCATAAGATCTCAAACAACTATTATATAGGTTCTTTTTAACCACAAAATAGCCAAAAGATATAATTAGTTTTTTTTATTTTACATCATTTTTCATTCTTTACTTTTTATTTTGTCATTTTATGAATTGCATTCCTTTTCAAAGCAACCCCATTTAATTCTTTTTGTTTATCAATTTTTTTTTTAGAAACCATTGACTATTTATATTTACCCAAACACGAAAAAGCATCTATGAATTATAAAAGAAAAAAGAGGAATGTAACATTATATATTTTGCGAGTAAAAGTGGTAATCTAATTTTGGACTCCTCTGCATGACTTATGTTCTAATTAGACGTAATTTCTTTTTAAGCATGCTAAAAATTAACTATTCTCTGCAATTTAAACAAAGTAGTTATTTATAAGCTGGCTAGTTTTTCGCAATTTATATTTTTGACTGCAGTCTTATTAATGAACCCTCCAAATATATCTACATGCAACGAAATTATAACTGGCCGATGTCTGCACATTGCAGATATTTAAGAAAAATCGATTGGAGCGATCATTACCCATTCAACCAAGTGCGGAGTGCTCCGAGCTAGGAGCGAAAAGGCACTCCCAAAATACAACCTCGACGGAGCGCTCCAAAAGCTGAGTGTAAAAGGAGTCCGAAAAAGCTCCCAAAAGGAGTGTTTGAGGATGATGAATTTTTCTACTCAGAAGATTAGAGTTTTGTTAGTCACAAATGTTTTTTGTCTTCAAAAAAAATAAGAAATTTTTTCAATTTAGTATAAAAAAGTAATTATAATCAATTCTGCAGTCAATTCGCTTAATATCCTGTATAATCGGTAAATATTATAATCCATAAAATGCCAAAACGAAAGCTCGTAGAAAATTGTTCTTTTAAAAAAGAAAAAAAAAAAAACACCGCTAATTGTTCAGCACTCGTTAACGACTATAGGTCAAACAGTGAAGTTGAAAGTGATTCTGAAAGTGAAGCTGAAAGTTGTGAAAATTTTGATGTGTAAACATCTTTGGGCTCGGTAGGGGTTGCCCAGAAAACGCAGGCTTCGCTGCTTGTAAGCGTAAGTGTAAGAATCTGTGGGATGGCAGGTATACCTTACGCGTAGCGATCTACGCCACAAATCTTGTTTGATTGCTTTGGTAATATACAAGGTGGCGCAAAAGTAAGCTTCCGATGTTCACCATATCGGTTGTGGCACGTGCACTGTGTGCTGTTGCACCGTCTTGTTGGAACCACATGTTTTCCAATCCCAATTCATCAAGTTGCGGCAAAAAGAACTCGTTGATCATTGCTCTGTAGCGCTCACCATTCACAGTAACCGTTTGGCCCCGACCGATTATTGGTCAAATAAATAGTCGGCAATATTCCGCGTTCTGGAGAAGTGTAGCGTAACATTGTTTAATAACGTGTATTCCGCATGTGTTTACTACACAAATGTCAAAACAGAACTGATTTTAGGGGTCAATCGCAAAATTTATAGCATTTTCTGATAGGATTACTTTTGCGCCACCTTGTATATGTGACGTTATGCTTATGTGGGTGTCGGCAATCGTCAGTGAACACGAAGAATTCTATCAATCGGCAAAAGACGAAGGCAACTGCATTTATCATAAGCATTACAAAAGCAAAATAAGTGATTGTTCATGTTTGTGTAATCTTTGTCGTTATACTTATGAAATTAAATGCAAAAAAATTATCTAATATAAAATAAAATTAAGTAAATAAAAATAAAATAAAACCAAATAAAATAAAATTAAATGTAGTTTAATTTAGAGGAACTATGATAACGGGTAGGAAGTGAAGGCAATGGAAAGGAAAGGAAATGAAGGAAAGGAAAGAAAAGGAAGGACAGGAAAGGAAAGGAAAGGAATGGAAAGAAAAGGAAAGGAATGGAAAGAACAGGAAAGAAACTAAATTTTTTACAGGATACACATGTTTACACAACAAAATCCACGAGTACTTGGTACTCACGCCTCTTCTTTTTTTTTAGTTATAAGATTGCTATGTAGAAAAAGTTTAAAGCCTCTATAGGCTCCACAACAATTTACCACGACTGCTTTTACACAGCTGGGTAGTTAATGTTCGGTTCCACCCGAACTTAGACTTCCTTACTTGCTTATTTTGCGGTAAATTGTAAATTTCATCCACATTGTTAGATGTGTTTTTTTTTTGTTTTCGCTTTATTCTTCCATTCTTTCATCGTTGTTACTTCTTCAGCTTAATGCACTTGACTAATTGGAAGCTATTTATTTAAACCCCATCTGTTACTTCGTAAACTTTCGGCGAATTGCCTTTTAATGATTAAACTAGGTTAAACTACATTTTCTTAAAATTATTGATTGAAGTTGACCTATTTTGCCATTGAATCTAAGTTGTACTTTTTTGGTTTACACATGCTAATGCCCATTTAGGTGGCAGGAATGTCATACAAGTTTGCGTCATTATGCAAGTTTAAACGATAACAAGGCTACTACAAAGCTTTCTGCAATAAATTACACTGGTCTACAAATTCGAACTTTTTTCTCCACTAGAGACGCGAATATGAAATTCGTATGTAAAACTACCCCCTGATTCCGAAAATCGACGTTATTTTTGATCCTATGGATATTTACGATGTACCGTTATTTCAAAAAAAAAAAAACAAGATGGCTCCACTTAATTATATATATATCTCAAGAAAAAATTGAGTAATTCCAAAATGGTTTTAAAATTTTAAAAGATAATAAAATTTTTTGTTTACATTTTGCTCGTTCTCTTCTCTCTCTTCTCATTCTGTATCAGAGAAGTGGAAAAAGAACGAGTAAAATGTAAACAAAAAAATTTGTTCGGAACTGAACGATGAATCCAGCCTAAGAAAATTACACACAAATGTGTCACTTATTTATCTAATTTACTTATTTATTTTCTTCTCAGGAGTAAATATGTCTTTAAAAATCCATTCTCTGCACTCCCATTTAAATTTTTTCCCGCAAAATCTTGGTGACGAAAGTGACGAGCATGGCGAACGGTTTCATCAGCAAGTGAAGTTAATTGAATGTCGGTATCAAGGATTCTGGGATGTCGCAATGATGGGTGACTACTGTTGGTTTCTCATAAGAGAAACCGATCCTAATCTAAACAAGCGTTAAAACAAAACAAATAACTTTTTCAAGTATAAAATAAGATCATAAATTTAAAACAAGACTTACATATATTGTTATCGTCTCATATGTACATATGCTAATATTTGTAGGGTACTTAAGTATTATATGGGTATATTTATTTGAATGCTTATAACCTTTGTATTAGTCCATCGATTTTATTGGATAAAAGCTTATTTTTTTTTGTAATAAAACAGAGCTTACAGGAAAAAAAGTATCTGGAAAATTAAAAAGTTTTCAATATCCTTCCTCGCAAAGTGCGAATTTTTTTCATATTTTTACAAAAAAAAGGTAAAGATCCGTATTGATTGTTCATTATCTTTTAACCTAATTTTATTAGCTTTTAAATTTTTCAAACCGTTTTGAAATTGCTCAATTTTTTCTTGACATCTACATGATTAAGTGGAGCCATTTTTTTTTGTTGAAATAACGGTAAATCGTAAATATCTCAAAAATGGTACCAAAGAAATCACGGAATCAAGGGGTGGTTTAACATACGAATTTCAAATTCGCATCTCTGGTGGTTTTTGGCTGTAGACTAGTGTTATTTGCTACATTAGCTTATGCAAATAAGCTATAAGGTTACTGCCTTAGGTAACATGACCGCTGTGTGGCCATTTTGATCCGATTTAACGTTTAAAGGCGAATCCAAATTCATATGCTGCTCACAGGGAAAAGTGAAAATTAATATTTTACAGCCTCTCGAACCCTCAAAGTGCCTTTTAACTGGTGATCATCTAAAAGTAAAGATTTCTTTCGGCACATATGTACGAGCGTATAACAAACAAGATTTTCAAACGACTTCTTTTATGAGTAATCAAGTTACGGGACTACGCTGCATGACAACATTTAAAGTACAAGGGCAAGTGTAGTGTTTTTCCTCTTCAACTAAACGAAAAGTAATTCCTGCAGATTTATTTGATTACTAGTACGATAGGAACTAGATTTTCATTAGCTCGAAACCGACAGGGAAACCGTAACCAAACAGAGGGAGTAGTCATTTAAAGGCATTTGGATTCCCATTTAGAAAAATGTTTTGTTCTTATAATATTCTTTAACTAGTAAACCCGGCCCGCTTCGCTGTGTCTCAGAACTAATACTCGGCTGAGTCTGATTTTAATCGTTATATCCCATACTAAATAAGATATGAAAATTAATTACATCGCTTATTGCAGCACTCATTGTCACCTTTCGTTTGATACCCATATTGTATTAAACACATTTTGGGTCACCTTAAGCGTCTAGTAATGCAATGGTGAAAGTCCCATTCAATTTTATTCAGAAGTCTTTGAGTGATACGCCACCAAACATACAGACGGACAAAAATTCTAAAAACTGTTGATTTGGCTTAATACCCAGCCAACCAGAAGAGTCCGAACGGTGTTCCCTTATGACTCCCTAAATGGAGCGCCCACCCTCCTAAAGGGGCTCCAAAAACGCTCCCAATTGAGCGTATCCGACCGAGGAAAGTGTCTTTTAAAATGTATGAAAAAAGTGCTCCTCGGGGACTCCTAAAATGTTCATAATTGGAGCCCCAAAACGCTCCTTAAGATAATCCGCAAAGACTCCGTGCGGACTCACTAAAATCGGTTGAAGATCTGTTTTCCTGAAAATAATTATCGTCTTCCTCCGAAACAAAAAAAGAAGAGGCGTGACTACCAAGTACCCGTGGAGTTTGATGTGTAAACATGTGTATCCTGTAATAAAATGTAATTTCCTTCCTTTACTTTCCATTGCTTTCCTTTCCTTCATTTCCTTTCCTTTCCATTGCCTTCTCTTTAATTTTATATTAGATAATTTTTTTGCATTTCATTTCATAAGTATAACGACAAAGATTACACAAACGTGAACAATCACTTATTTTGCTTTTGTAATGCTTATGATAAATGGAGTTGCCCTCGTCTTTTGCCGATTGATAGAATTATTCGTGTTCACAGACGATTTCCGACACCCACATAAGCATAACGTCACATACATATTAGCAAAACAATCAGACAAGATTTCTAGCGTAAGATCGCTACGCGTAAGGTATGCCTGCTAGCCCACTTACTTACACTTTCTTACACTTCCGCTTACAAGCAGCGAAGCCAGCGTTTTCTGGACAACCCCTACCGGGCCCAAAGATCCCAGCTTACCAAAGTCGGAGCGCTCCGAAATAATGATCCAAAAAGAGTCCGTAATTTGAGCTTTTTTGGAGTGTTATTTAGTAAGCATCAAAAAAGCCACTTTTTTATGAAGATTCACAGAGCCTTGGAAGAAGAAATTAATATTGTAGAGCGGATAAACTGCAAGGCTCAGTTATATAAAAGATTTGGAGCGTTTTTTGATCCTTTTTCTTGTACGCGTAAAGAGAACTGTGAAAAAATAAACGTTGTAGAGCGAATGACCGGGAACGTTCAATTATATAAATGTTTTAAAGCATTTTCTGCAGTTTGTTTTTGCTTAAGAGAACGTAAAGTTTTTTTCTCAATGTCTATCAATAGCTGAAAGTCAAGGGCACTGTAGGTTAAAACCAAGCGAAATAATATATTTATTGATATTTATACTTTCAGATGCACTTTTACTAATATCTTAAATTAAACTTTTTTCTTCTTCAAAGTGTAGTAAAAAAGATTCACAAGACTTAAACTAAGTATCAGTAAAGCATCAATAAAAGGCTCCAAAAAGAGTGCAAAAAGGCTCCAAAACCCATCAGAATGGAGAAAAAAATGTGCCTAAAAAGAGTCAAAAAAGGATCCATACAACCTTCAGAAAATCATCAATAAAGAGCTCCGAAAAGAGTCCAAAAAGGATCCGAAGTTCATTAGAAAAGAGTCCGAAAACGCTCCAAATTTGATTCGGACTCATTTCCGACTCTTTTTTATGATTCCTTTAGGTGTGCTCGCGTAGAACGATTTTTAGCTCCATTTGGGCTCCGAAAAGAGCTCATTTCGGAAGGTAAAGCTCCGAGAAATGTGCGTTTTATAGCTCCGAAAGCAATCTTTTTTCGCACTTTTGGTTAGCTGGGATGTTTACACATCAACAAGTAAGGAAGTCTAAGTTCGGGTGGAACCGAAAATTAAATACCCAGCTGTGTAAAAGTGGTCGTGCAAAATTGCTAAATTGCTGTGGAGTTATGACCTATGTATAGAGGTTTCAAACTCTTTCTACTACCATGTGGACAAATGAATGTGTGTCTGTGTGTCTGGCGTCCAAAGTACTTAGGCGATCTTTAAGAAATTTTCACAGTAGATTCACTGGTTCAGCATATGCTATATATAATTTTGAAAAGCGTAGATAGTATACCTCGTATCATGTTTGGTAATTTATTTAACACGGTTCTGACGTTAATAATAGCTAAAATTTGATATTTTGTTCATTTATATGTGGGCGGTGCCAGGCCCATTTTCAAAAATTAAAAAAAAAATCATTTATTAGATTATCAGGCAGTTGTAACTATGAAGTTCTAGCATGCTTTCTGCATCAGTGAAGGAGATATGGCATGTTTGCGTTTGCTATCTTTCTCTTTTAGAAAACTTTTGTCCAAAAGTGGGCGTGGACGTAAACGAATTAAAATATTCGTTTCAAAACATTCGAATAATACTTATTCGAATTATTCATTCGTTTAGCAAGCGAAATTCAATGTTTTCATCGCTTGTACCTATGCGCATGCACGCTTTGTATGTAAGTAAATATGTATCTATATGTAGATATTAATACATTTGTAAGGTTATTGCAGTTATATTTGCATGTCAGGTTTGGTGCTAGGGCTTTAAGCAACAGATGCCAGAAGCAAAGTTCATTGTGGGCATACACATGTACTGTTTATTATGGTAGGCAAAGAGCTGGTTCGTGCTGATTTTTTATTTTCATATGTATATCTAAATAAATAGTTTAATTTGCGTAAAGCAACATATACAAAATATTTTTTTTGCTAAATAGGACACTAACATAGAAATTCCGAAAATTAAGAAAATTCTTCATTTCACCATCTGCCTCATGCACACATACATAGGTACGTAATTAGGTATGGTCATAGAAGTTTGCGATTTCTTTGGCTTGAATGGCCTGGTTAAGGATGATCACTATTAGGTAGATTTCACTTTATATTTCTGCAACTGAAGGAATTGCGTAAAGCGAGTCTATTTATTTTAAATTTGGGTATCTAAACTCGTTAATTAAATAAACACAAAGGACCTACTTGCATGCGCGGTTGCGAATTTAACAGCACTAGCAGGTAGATAGTTTATTCTTTATATTCCCTTGTATTTATATTAGGTATACTAAAAACGTTTGAAATAGTTAAAGTTTCTGCACAAAGCATCATTGTTTAAAATACAAGGTAATATAATGGAAGAAACTATCTACCTAAATTCCGTTGGATGTTCAGTGTTATATTATTTATGAAAACTGCATTTTACAATCACTATAAACCAAACCTGAAAAATAGCAACAATTCAAGATTTATTAAACTATGAAAAGAAATGTTATTTACTTACGCAATTGATTTGACAAAAGGTCGTTTCGTTTTCACTTTTCTTCGTGGTTTCATTTGAACATTTCTTATTCGTTGTTTCTTCGCTACTGCCCGTTATTGCGACGTGGCAAAAATTAGGATAATTTTGTTGACATGCACGTACGTACATTTGCAACCCAAATGTACTATTTAAACCACGAAATTCTCATGAGGATTATGATTTTACTATCAGAACTATTATTTACAAAATAGTTTTAAGTTTAATTTAATATTAAATTAAATGAATATTTAAATACTCAGAATATTAGTTGCATAGAAAATTAAAATGTAGGACGGCGTTGCTAACTGAACTATTGCGGGCGGATTACTGAATTGTTTTTTTTTTCGCTCGTGTATGCATGTATCGACAATTTCAGTGGGTTGTTGCTGCTTATGATAGCGGAAGCGTTGCAGTCGCTCAAACTGGTAATGAACCAGTTTGGCAGTTGACTGCAGGTTATTTTTAATGCCATAGAGCCTATGTCTTAATTTTTGAAACGCCCAAACTATTGATAAATTTCGAGTTAATTTGTGGCATAATTTTCCTCAGCCATAGACAATGCATGGAATATCATTGTTATTGGTTGACCGTTTTAAAAAGAACCGATCCTAGGGTTACTGACGAGGTATCTGTTGCTATCTCAAATAGCTTAGAGTAGTCTGGATGTTGAAGGAGCACGTATTCTGAAGCCATAATAGTTTATAAAATGCACTAATTGCTTCTTCAGAGAGGAAGATATTAACTTTTGTGGAGAGCCTGCTGGAAACGTGGCCATTGTCGGAAAGGCCCAAAAGACGACTTTGGCTGTTGCTAATGTAGGATGGCATCGACTTTACATCAACATCGACAAAAACTTGACTTTATTTCTAAAAAAATTTGATTTATCCATGATGTAATGACTAGAAAGTGATTGGCGTTGACAGTTTTCCTTTCTAAAACTACTTTTTTAACAGTACTTTTTTACAAAAAGTATTAAAACTAATACTCAACCTAACAAATGTATGGGTTGGTCACACTGATCAACATTTTCGTTTGTGACAACTTTTCGTTGTCAGTTGATAAAAAATATTAAATTTTCAAACAATATCATCTTTCAGTTTGAGCTTAAAACGAGTTAATTGTGTTTAAGTCGTGTTAGGTGCTGAAATTACTTATAATATTGCACTGCATAAAAATTAACATTTCTTTATTAATACTAATCTACAGGATTCGGTTGTTTATTGGAGCGCTTTCGATGCACAATCCCAGCGATACAAATAAAATAACGAAGGATTTTATAGTAAAGTTTCGGGTGAGTAGCTATAAATTCTTTGTTTAAGTACGTAACTTTGTTTACGTTGTGGCATAACACGCCAATAACGTCCTTTTTCTTTTCCTTGCTAATTTGGTAGATAATTTACTTATTAAGAAGTTCACTGTCATCAAGCTTATAATAAATGTTTGAATTTACGTTTTATACCTTTGATGAATATGAAGTGGTATTATAACTTTGGTCTGATGTTTGTAAGTATGAGAAGACGAAGAGATAGACACACCAATAAGTATACCGAAATGATCAGGGCTATTAGCTGAGTCGATTTGGCCATGTCCGTCTGTCCGTCTGTCTGTTTGCACGCAAACTAGTCCCTCATCAATAAGAGTAATCAAGTTACGGGACTACGCTGCATGACAACATTTAAAGTACAAGGGCAAGTGTAGTGTTTTTCCTCTTCAACTAAACGAAAAGTAATTCCTGCAGATTTATTTGATTACTAGTACGATAGGAACTAGATTTTCATTAGCTCGAAACCGACAGGGAAACCGTAACCAAACAGAGGGAGTAGTCATTTAAAGGCATTTGGATTCCCATTTAGAAAAATGTTTTGTTCTTATAATATTCTTTAACTAGTAAACCCGGCCCGCTTCGCTGTGTCTCAGAACTAATACTCGGCTGAGTCTGATTTTAATCGTTATATCCCATACTAAATAAGATATGAAAATTAATTACATCGCTTATTGCAGCACTCATTGTCACCTTTCGTTTGATACCCATATTGTATTAAACACATTTTGGGTCACCTTAAGCGTCTAGTAATGCAATGGTGAAAGTCCCATTCAATTTTATTCAGAAGTCTTTGAGTGATACGCCACCAAACATACAGACGGACAAAAATTCTAAAAACTGTTGATTTGGCTTAATACCCAGCCAACCAGAAGAGTCCGAACGGTGTTCCCTTATGACTCCCTAAATGGAGCGCCCACCCTCCTAAAGGGGCTCCAAAAACGCTCCCAATTGAGCGTATCCGACCGAGGAAAGTGTCTTTTAAAATGTATGAAAAAAGTGCTCCTCGGGGACTCCTAAAATGTTCATAATTGGAGCCCCAAAACGCTCCTTAAGATAATCCGCAAAGACTCCGTGCGGACTCACTAAAATCGGTTGAAGATCTGTTTTCCTGAAAATAATTATCGTCTTCCTCCGAAACAAAAAAAGAAGAGGCGTGACTACCAAGTACCCGTGGAGTTTGATGTGTAAACATGTGTATCCTGTAATAAAATGTAATTTCCTTCCTTTACTTTCCATTGCTTTCCTTTCCTTCATTTCCTTTCCTTTCCATTGCCTTCTCTTTAATTTTATATTAGATAATTTTTTTGCATTTCATTTCATAAGTATAACGACAAAGATTACACAAACGTGAACAATCACTTATTTTGCTTTTGTAATGCTTATGATAAATGGAGTTGCCCTCGTCTTTTGCCGATTGATAGAATTATTCGTGTTCACAGACGATTTCCGACACCCACATAAGCATAACGTCACATACATATTAGCAAAACAATCAGACAAGATTTCTAGCGTAAGATCGCTACGCGTAAGGTATGCCTGCTAGCCCACTTACTTACACTTTCTTACACTTCCGCTTACAAGCAGCGAAGCCAGCGTTTTCTGGACAACCCCTACCGGGCCCAAAGATCCCAGCTTACCAAAGTCGGAGCGCTCCGAAATAATGATCCAAAAAGAGTCCGTAATTTGAGCTTTTTTGGAGTGTTATTTAGTAAGCATCAAAAAAGCCACTTTTTTATGAAGATTCACAGAGCCTTGGAAGAAGAAATTAATATTGTAGAGCGGATAAACTGCAAGGCTCAGTTATATAAAAGATTTGGAGCGTTTTTTGATCCTTTTTCTTGTACGCGTAAAGAGAACTGTGAAAAAATAAACGTTGTAGAGCGAATGACCGGGAACGTTCAATTATATAAATGTTTTAAGGCATTTTCTGCAGTTTGTTTTTGCTTAAGAGAACGTAAAGTTTTTTTCTCAATGTCTATCAATAGCTGAAAGTCAAGGGCACTGTAGGTTAAAACCAAGCGAAATAATATATTTATTGATATTTATACTTTCAGATGCACTTTTACTAATATCTTAAATTAAACTTTTTTCTTCTTCAAAGTGTAGTAAAAAAGATTCACAAGACTTAAACTAAGTATCAGTAAAGCATCAATAAAAGGCTCCAAAAAGAGTGCAAAAAGGCTCCAAAACCCATCAGAATGGAGAAAAAAATGTGCCTAAAAAGAGTCAAAAAAGGATCCATACAACCTTCAGAAAATCATCAATAAAGAGCTCCGAAAAGAGTCCAAAAAGGATCCGAAGTTCATTAGAAAAGAGTCCGAAAACGCTCCAAATTTGATTCGGACTCATTTCCGACTCTTTTTTATGATTCCTTTAGGTGTGCTCGCGTAGAACGATTTTTAGCTCCATTTGGGCTCCGAAAAGAGCTCATTTCGGAAGGTAAAGCTCCGAGAAATGTGCGTTTTATAGCTCCGAAAGCAATCTTTTTTCGCACTTTTGGTTAGCTGGGATGTTTACACATCAACAAGTAAGGAAGTCTAAGTTCGGGTGGAACCGAAAATTAAATACCCAGCTGTGTAAAAGTGGTCGTGCAAAATTGCTAAATTGCTGTGGAGTTATGACCTATGTATAGAGGTTTCAAACTCTTTCTACTACCATGTGGACAAATGAATGTGTGTCTGTGTGTCTGGCGTCCAAAGTACTTAGGCGATCTTTAAGAAATTTTCACAGTAGATTCTTGGATTCACTGGTTCAGCATATGCTATATATAATTTTGAAAAGCGTAGATAGTATACCTCGTATCATGTTTGGTAATTTATTTAACACGGTTCTGACGTTAATAATAGCTAAAATTTGATATTTTGTTCATTTATATGTGGGCGGTGCCAGGCCCATTTTCAAAAATTAAAAAAAAAATCATTTATTAGATTATCAGGCAGTTGTAACTATGAAGTTCTAGCATGCTTTCTGCATCAGTGAAGGAGATATGGCATGTTTGCGTTTGCTATCTTTCTCTTTTAGAAAACTTTTGTCCAAAAGTGGGCGTGGACGTAAACGAATTAAAATATTCGTTTCAAAACATTCGAATAATACTTATTCGAATTATTCATTCGTTTAGCAAGCGAAATTCAATGTTTTCATCGCTTGTACCTATGCGCATGCACGCTTTGTATGTAAGTAAATATGTATCTATATGTAGATATTAATACATTTGTAAGGTTATTGCAGTTATATTTGCATGTCAGGTTTGGTGCTAGGGCTTTAAGCAACAGATGCCAGAAGCAAAGTTCATTGTGGGCATACACATGTACTGTTTATTATGGTAGGCAAAGAGCTGGTTCGTGCTGATTTTTTATTTTCATATGTATATCTAAATAAATAGTTTAATTTGCGTAAAGCAACATATACAAAATATTTTTTTTGCTAAATAGGACACTAACATAGAAATTCCGAAAATTAAGAAAATTCTTCATTTCACCATCTGCCTCATGCACACATACATAGGTACGTAATTAGGTATGGTCATAGAAGTTTGCGATTTCTTTGGCTTGAATGGCCTGGTTAAGGATGATCACTATTAGGTAGATTTCACTTTATATTTCTGCAACTGAAGGAATTGCGTAAAGCGAGTCTATTTATTTTAAATTTGGGTATCTAAACTCGTTAATTAAATAAACACAAAGGACCTACTTGCATGCGCGGTTGCGAATTTAACAGCACTAGCAGGTAGATAGTTTATTCTTTATATTCCCTTGTATTTATATTAGGTATACTAAAAACGTTTGAAATAGTTAAAGTTTCTGCACAAAGCATCATTGTTTAAAATACAAGGTAATATAATGGAAGAAACTATCTACCTAAATTCCGTTGGATGTTCAGTGTTATATTATTTATGAAAACTGCATTTTACAATCACTATAAACCAAACCTGAAAAATAGCAACAATTCAAGATTTATTAAACTATGAAAAGAAATGTTATTTACTTACGCAATTGATTTGACAAAAGGTCGTTTCGTTTTCACTTTTCTTCGTGGTTTCATTTGAACATTTCTTATTCGTTGTTTCTTCGCTACTGCCCGTTATTGCGACGTGGCAAAAATTAGGATAATTTTGTTGACATGCACGTACGTACATTTGCAACCCAAATGTACTATTTAAACCACGAAATTCTCATGAGGATTATGATTTTACTATCAGAACTATTATTTACAAAATAGTTTTAAGTTTAATTTAATATTAAATTAAATGAATATTTAAATACTCAGAATATTAGTTGCATAGAAAATTAAAATGTAGGACGGCGTTGCTAACTGAACTATTGCGGGCGGATTACTGAATTGTTTTTTTTTTCGCTCGTGTATGCATGTATCGACAATTTCAGTGGGTTGTTGCTGCTTATGATAGCGGAAGCGTTGCAGTCGCTCAAACTGGTAATGAACCAGTTTGGCAGTTGACTGCAGGTTATTTTTAATGCCATAGAGCCTATGTCTTAATTTTTGAAACGCCCAAACTATTGATAAATTTCGAGTTAATTTGTGGCATAATTTTCCTCAGCCATAGACAATGCATGGAATATCATTGTTATTGGTTGACCGTTTTAAAAAGAACCGATCCTAGGGTTACTGACGAGGTATCTGTTGCTATCTCAAATAGCTTAGAGTAGTCTGGATGTTGAAGGAGCACGTATTCTGAAGCCATAATAGTTTATAAAATGCACTAATTGCTTCTTCAGAGAGGAAGATATTAACTTTTGTGGAGAGCCTGCTGGAAACGTGGCCATTGTCGGAAAGGCCCAAAAGACGACTTTGGCTGTTGCTAATGTAGGATGGCATCGACTTTACATCAACATCGACAAAAACTTGACTTTATTTCTAAAAAAATTTGATTTATCCATGATGTAATGACTAGAAAGTGATTGGCGTTGACAGTTTTCCTTTCTAAAACTACTTTTTTAACAGTACTTTTTTACAAAAAGTATTAAAACTAATACTCAACCTAACAAATGTATGGGTTGGTCACACTGATCAACATTTTCGTTTGTGACAACTTTTCGTTGTCAGTTGATAAAAAATATTAAATTTTCAAACAATATCATCTTTCAGTTTGAGCTTAAAACGAGTTAATTGTGTTTAAGTCGTGTTAGGTGCTGAAATTACTTATAATATTGCACTGCATAAAAATTAACAGTTCTTTATTAATACTAATCTACAGGATTCGGTTGTTTATTGGAGCGCTTTCGATGCACAATCCCAGCGATACAAATAAAATAACGAAGGATTTTATAGTAAAGTTTCGGGTGAGTAGCTATAAATTCTTTGTTTAAGTACGTAACTTTGTTTACGTTGTGGCATAACACGCCAATAACGTCCTTTTTCTTTTCCTTGCTAATTTGGTAGATAATTTACTTATTAAGAAGTTCACTGTCATCAAGCTTATAATAAATGTTTGAATTTACGTTTTATACCTTTGATGAATATGAAGTGGTATTATAACTTTGGTCTGATGTTTGTAAGTATGAGAAGACGAAGAGATAGACACACCAATAAGTATACCGAAATGATCAGGGCTATTAGCTGAGTCGATTTGGCCATGTCCGTCTGTCCGTCTGTCTGTTTGCACGCAAACTAGTCCCTCAGTTTTTGAGATATCTTTATGAAATTTGTTATGGAGCCGCCATAAATGGGTTTTGGGCTATTAATTTTGCAATTAAAAAGCTAGGAACGTAACATTTTGCAGGTTTGGTAACTATTATATATACAATGTGTGTGGGGAAAATCACCCAGATCAGACCCGCATAACATATAGCTCCCATACAATCGATTGTTCCGATAAATGCGGTTTGGGCTATGTATCTTTAAATTATCAGTTTTGCAGAGTTTACACTAATTGTGAGTAAGGATCGGACACTTTAAACCGTGATGCGTATGCATCAAAGGTATAGAGTCTTCGGCACAGTCGAAGACAGCCCTTTCCTTACTTGTTTTTTAAATGTTTTTCTTAGGTTTTGAACGAACGTGCGGATGTGTTAGCTTGGAACACGTATTCAAAAACAGGCGTCTTAAAACTTACAGTGAGTAAACCATGATTAACAAAACCAACTGAAGCGTCGTCTTCGTGAATACGAATCGATGTTTCCCTTCCCGATCCTGATTTACGATAAGTTCATAAAAGGTATAAAACTGTTGTGGAACCTTCGACAAGCATACTTACTCTGGGTTGACAATTGTTTCGCAGTTGTACCAAGTTTACCTGGTGGCACGAAGAAGATGCTCCGCGTCTGCCTGTGTGCGTCTAGCTGTCCCGGAGCTTCAGCCACTTATGTGGATTCGTTGACCAAACGACCGACCAAACCACCAGTTGAGACAACCCCAAGGCCTAACAAGAAAAAATTTACGCACACGTAAGGGTTACGGGAATTTCCTTACCACATAACATATTTTGTTCAATGATTAACCTTTCTAAAAGCGACACAACACTTTGCCTTTTGCCTAGCGGTTCTATTACCAATTACTTACCGCTCTTAACCCTCCCAAATATGACTTCTCAGATGTTAGCGAGAAGTCCCAATGTAAAAGCAACAACAACAACCGAATTTCGGACCATAATTACAAAATTAACCAATTCATATTTTATTTAATAATAAAGGTAATCAACTAAAAAAAAAGGTAGTATTTTGATTTCATACTAAATTTAGTACTGAATAACTAACATTATCGTAAAAGGTTCTCTCTAATTTCCACTCTTCACTTTCTCACAATTCTTTTGGTTATATCTTTTTTTTATGTACATATATACCTTTTTTATATAATTTTATGATTTTAACATTTTAATTATTCATTTATTTTTTTCTTTTTAAATTCAATCAAAGGTTTTTTTTCTTCCTTTCTTTCGAGCGGAAGTTAGTTATATCTCTATATATATATATTCTTTTTTTTCAAACTTTACGTATTTCCATATATATAAGATCGTACACCTTTAACTCTATATATGTAGTTTGCTCACTCTTTCGGTCATTATTTTTGTTATCTTAACACAACATTTTCTAAAGATTATTTCATATTTTAATTTTTATTTAAAGAAGGCTTTTAAATATTTAGTTGTTTGCTACATAATTCAAAAAAAGAACCGGGCGTTTTGAGTGCTTAGGCAATTTTTTATTAAAGTTTTGAGAAAAACTTTAATTCTCGCCTTAGCGAAAATTGATCTCCGTTGGAGCAACCCAATTATATTACACCATCTGGACGGCTGAACTAGTAGCTGAAAATCGAGCAGTGTTTATTTTTTTTCCGGCAATCAATTCGTGATTTTAACGAAATATAATTATTATAAAAATGCATAGGCGTGAGATTATGAGATTGAGACATAAAATTTTATAACTTTTTAAGGGAAGTCATTGTTTTTTTAGGTGGGATCAAAAGTTTCGCACTATTTAATAAAATATAGACACAACGCCAGGAAACTCATGTTCACAGGATCAGGATGTCGCAAATACGTATCCTCTTTCGCACTAATTGTTGAAACCATTTTAGCAACCAGGAACACCGCAACGCAACTAGCTTTTAGAATTTTAGTAAAATTTTCATTTTGTTTGCGAAGATTTACGCGATTTTGATTTTTGGTAATTTTTCGCGAAAAAAAACTTAGAAAACTACTGTAATTAAATTTTTCGACTTGGGAAATTGCGATCGCGGAAAAATGTTACCGAGAGTATCCCTTTACTTGAAACTTTATCCAGGAGAAGCCCTGATCTGCGTAAATTCGCAGCTTTTATAGGCACAGAAAAATAAGTCAAAAAGTGGCGTGATGCGAAACGGAGATAATTGAATAGGGATGGAGATAAATATATATATATACGAGGTGTGTTCAAAACGTATCGCGAATTTTGAATTTTCGCTGGTTACGTATATTCGAATTTCGAATTTTTTGTGGCGTTATTTTGGTACTCATGTCTCTCACTTATGCCAAGCTGGGCCATTTTGAATGTTCAGTTAATTGTTGACAGCTGCTTTGCTTGCACGTGTTTTGGATCGTCTTCGATTTTTACCTATTCAAAAAAATGGATCAAAGAACCTGTATCAAATTTTGTGTGAAAAACGAAATTAAGTGCGCGGATGCATTCCGAATGTTGACTGTGGCATACGGAGAAGCTACCTTGGACCGAAGCAACGTTTATCGGTGGTACAAAATGTTCTCAGAAGGCCGAGAAGATGTGCAAAGAAGAACAAAAATTGGCTGTTGCACCACGATAACGCCCCTGCTCACGCATCGTTGCTTGTGCGCGACTTTTTGGCCAAAAACAACACACTAATGATGCTGCAGCCACCGTATTCCCCAGATCTGGCCCCCTGTGACTTTTTCTTGTTCCCTAAACTGAAGAGGCCCATGAAAGGACGACGTTACGCTTCTCTTGACGAGATAAACACGGCATCGAAGGAGGAGCTGAACAAGATACAAAAAAATGATTTTTTTAAGTGCTTCGAAGATTGGAAAAACCGTTGGCACAAGTGTATAATATCTCATGGGGATTACTTTGAAGGGGACAAAATAGATATTCATGAATAAATAAATAATTTTTGAAAAAACACAAAATTCGCGATACTTTTTGAACACACCTCGTATATATTTATGTCCTTTATTAGTTGTTTTAGAGGACATTATCTGACGGTAAGTTGTGTTTAACCCTTGCATTCCTTAATATCTTTTCCATGATACCAACCTATCTTGCACTTTTTTATATCTTGCAATTGATACATGGAATTTCCTTTTGTGGCTTTAACAAAGACAGGGGCTAGTTTCGCATTAAACTTATTCGCTTTGTCGCTCAAAACGAAATTACGTCGGTATACCTTTTCACCTATACTGAAAGTTTTAACTCTGCTTCGAAGATAGTAGCGTTGTGCTGACTTGTCAAATGAGCTTTGAATATTATTGGCCAACTCAGTACGCACGAGTCGGAGTTTGTCTATGCGGTCTATTACAAAACCCATATAACTGATTACGGATGGCTCCGAAGTGAGAGCGCATAACACACCCAAGAATGAGCCCAGAATGGTGTGCTAAAGGACGCCAAATTTGTCGTTTTACGGATGTCTACTATCTTTTGCATTTTTCCCAAACCAAGACAAAAACAAGACAAAGACTAAATATAAATACTAATGGTGACAACAATACAACAATCCCAAAAACTCTCGTAATGGAAACTTCATATGATTTGAGCAGTGCGTGAAAAGTCAATGCCGGAGTCTTACCGGATTATCTACTAAGTGGCACTTTTCGTTTGAAAGCCTTTTCGAAGCATTCCTAGGTGCGAGCGCACATCGCAGACAGCCCTAATGGAGAAACTTGTGGGCTCTTTTGGTTGGCTCCTTTTTTCATAGGAAGTTTTGTGCGAAAATTGTATCTTTGATATGTATTATATTTTTCATTTCAGATGTCGGAAATCTTGTGTTTCGTGTGTACCAAGCAATCCTCTGTAACTAAAATATCGCTACCGCTATTCTAATATTCGGCTTGGATAATACTTCGTTCTCCAGGTGCCTTCTCATTCGTTCCTGTGCATTGTTTTAAAAGTAGAATTTTTTTGTTTAAGAAGAAATAAGAAATAACAAAATCACAAGTCAGCCGAAAGTATATTTCGCTAACAACGCATCAATGGTTTGAATAACAAATTGTTAATGTAAGCTTTTATAAAATTAATAAATAAAAGTCTAATTCCTCAGAAAAATCCATATAACTTGTATGCCCTTATTTCTGTAATAAGAATAGCCCATCCTATATTGAACACAGCGGATATTGATTTCGGGGTGAATAAATAATGAATCTTTTGTTTATCTTAGTACTTTGGTATCAAAATTAATTCTATTTTGGAAACGGCCTCGTTTTTTCATCCCCTTTCTCTCATCCTTCGTTCTATAAGAGAGTTGCCACTTGATTTGTCACTACGTAAATCATAAGGAATTTCCCATACTTTTCTGTAAAACTGAAATACTAGTTTGCCTTCAAATAGACAGACGGACGGAGAGACGGACATGACTAAATCGAATCAGCTCGCCCTCTCGATCATTTCAGTATACTTCGTCTCATACTTTCAAACATCTAATGTTCATTAAGGTATGAAAATCAAAAAAGATGTATAACTTCCCTATTGCAGTGGGTTATCAATTACTTGCCCGGATATTCGTTTGCGTGTTTTCCGATTCGTATAATTTTTGACAGGTATATTTTACATACTATTCAGAAGCAGCTGCCCAATTTTAATTAAAATATCTGGTTAAAATTACAATCAATCGCCAGAACTTTTATGCTGAAAACTTGGCGGCGCCATGCCTACTTCACTAATATCCACAACATTTTTTTACGGTCGACTTTTGATTGAAAATCTTATTGTGTTTGCAAGATCTTGTTGATATAGCTTGCATATTTTTAGAAATATCGCGTGGCGCTTTTCTGAAAATTATCAAGACTCATTTGATAAAATTTTTTTATTTCATAAAAATACATATATAAGGTATAAACTTGAAAATTTGGACATTCCCACAACAGCCGGTTCTATCGTACCGGAATTACCCGGGTTTTTTTACCCGGCCAAGGGCTATTATTTCAGTGTAACCCTGTCCAATCTGTCCCGTCCCACCCTTAAATTGTCATCCTCGGAGCAAACCTTGGCAGCTGGGTTGCTCCATTGTCTCTTGTTACGGGCCGGGGTCGAACCCAACCCTGGACAAAGAGATTGGATCTGCTCCGTTTGCTGGAAGAGAATTTATATTGAACGGTCGCATTCAGTTCAATGCGCCAAGTATAAGAGATGGCTACATAAATCTGGATGCTCAGGGCTTAACCCTGCCATCCACAGACCCCGTACTTTCTTTAGTACTTTCGAGGCACCATGCTGCACACGCCTAAGGGCGTCCCGCGGTAGTCGTCGCTCTGGCACTCCCCTGCCACCCCTACCAAGTTCAAATAGCCACAATAGTGGCTCAGTCTACACGATGTGCAACACTGTTGGCGTTCCCGCCTCACCCACTCCCGACTGTCGATCACGCTCACCAGCGTCTCCATCTCGCATGGCCGCTCAACACTCCTATCCCCTCCGGAATAGGCCAGATATGAGCATCGCTGAGCGGCAGTCCCCTATTGCTCTGCCCCTAATGCCCCCTGCTTCCAGCCTGCACGTGGGCCAGGACCACCATCTCCTCGTACCTTTCACTACGTGCACCGTTTGTCGGCAAAGATTATTTAAGCCTGTGACATCGGTCAAGTGCAACAATTGCCTTGGCCTGTGTCACACCCTTATGTACTCTGGGCTCGCAAACGGCAACCTTTGGACGGATACGTTCATAGCCCCCTTTTGCAGTACACAGCCGGCTTCCACGCCAGACAACAACGGCCATGGCGCTGTCAACTCTAGACTGCGACATAGGTTAGGCCTTAGCCTACCTCCACCTAGGCAAGCGCATCCGTCCTTCACGCCTAGCATGTCCCCCGTCTCCCCTCCTACACGCATAGTAATCCGGTCAGGCGAGGTCGACCTGCATATTATAAACATCTACATTCCCCCTGCCACATGTTGTCCTAGAGATTATCATCCCGACGTAAGTGCGTTGCTAAGGGGCGATAACCGTCTAATCCAGACGCCTTCAACGCACATCACGATCTCTGGCACTCCAACTTGCCAGCTGACAGAAGAATACATGCAATTGCAGACCAAATAGACAACTCAGCATTCTGTACAGTCAATGGAGATGCCCCCACCAGGGTAGCAGATAACTGCCACAGTTCGCCAGACATCTCCATAACGAGCGCGGGCCTAATTAACTTTGTCATCTGGCGACCGATGCTTACATTAGCTTCAGACCACCTACCCATCTTACTCTCCGTTGAACGACCGACCGACTTCATAACGACTGATAAACTAACATACATCACCTAAACAGCGCTCCTTCGCTGCCTAACCCACTCCAACAGAACAAAGGTGAAAGGGAGTTCCGGAAGGTCATTGATTCAGCCTCAGGCCGCTTTATTCCTGCTGGTAGAATACCAGAAATTCGTCTGAATTTTCCTGCAGAAGCTGCGGCGATGGCAAGAGAACGTGACCAAGTGAGACTCATCAATCCCGCAGATCACAAAATCAAAGATCTCAATGCGGAAATTCGTATGATACTCAACGAACAGAAACTGACCAAGTGGAAACAACACCTTGAGACATGCAAACTCGGCAAATTATGGTCGACTGTAAGGCACTATCCAATCCGACCAAATGCAATGACAAGGTCGCCATTGCATTCGGCGACAGTGTCAAATCAGACGCCAGGAAATGGGCGAGCTTCTTTTGCCGGCTGTTTACAATGCATCCACCTGCGGATAGGACTAAGAGAAGAGTCATCCGACGTGCGCACAAATACAAACACTCCGCTGCGCCTACTGCCGTCTCAGTCGCAGAGGTAAAGGAAGTCATAATGAAGGCCAAACCCTCAAAATCCATCGGACCCGACAGAATCGCCATGAAGATGATCAAACACCTAGGCCACCGGGGCAGAGTTATTTAGCGGCTTTTTCAACCTCTCTCTAACTACTTTTTCCATACCTGGGATATGGAAACAGGCGCTTCTAGTTCCCATACTAAAACCAGGGAAGCCGGCTAACCAAGGAGATTCTTATCCTCCGATATCCCTCCTTTCGCCGGTAGCGAAATTACCAGAGACTATTCTGCTCCCTTACTTTATTGCAAATCTGAAATTGGCCGATCACTAGCACGGTTTCCGCAAATCTCACAGCACTACATCCGCTTTGAATGCCATTACAACGCAGATTAATAACGGTTTGAATCAACACCTACCAAACCATAGGACGGTTCTCGTGGCACTTGACCTATCAAATGCATTCGACACGGTCAATCACGCCACACTCCTCCGAGACCTGCAAGAGACACCGCTCCCTGCCGGCCTTAAAAGGTGGACCGCTAATTACCTCAATGGTCGACTGGCATCAGTCAAATTCAGGAACGAGAAATCTAGGCCACGAAGAATAAAACAAGGGGTGGCGCAAGGTGGTGTTCTCTCTCCCCTTTTGTTTAATTTCTATATTTCGAGACTTCCCTCCCACCAAGGAGTCTCCATTGCTTCCTACGCTGACGACTGCACGATAATGGCCTCGGGCAGGGGTCCCTCCATTGACGAACTCTGTATTAGAATCAACAGTTACCTCCGTGACCTTTCCAGCTTCTTCACCGAGCGAAATCTGACACTATCTCCGACTAAATCGACGGCGACCCTGTTTACGACATGGAATGCGCAGAAGGGGCGCAAGTTAAATGTCCACGTAGATGAAGTACCTCTACCTACTGTCAACCACCCGAAAATCTTGGGTGTGACATTCGACACGGCGTCACCTTCGCCGGTCATGCCACCGGAATAGCTTCAAAGGTACAGATCCGCAACAAGATCCCCAAGCCACTGGCCGGCAGTAATTGGGGAAAAGACAAAGAAACATTGCTTGTTACATATGAGGCTATTAGCCGACCGGTTATTGACTACGCTGCGCCCATATGGTCGCCCAATCTTGATGACACCATTTGGAGGAAATTGCAAGTCTGCAAAAACACCGCCATCAGAACTGCTACGGGATGTCTGCTTATGTCATCTGAGTCTCACCTCCATCAAGAGGCAAAATTGCTCAATGTTAAAGAGCACGCGGAACTCTTGAGAAGACAGTTCCTTCTGAACTGTCATAAATCCAGCCATACAAATCGACATCTATTGGATATGGCCCCGCCCCCCAGAGACGTAATTAGACCTCTTGGTAAGCACTACGATGAGATTCGGCACCACATTTCTTTGCAATTTGATCTGCGGAACCATAGACGGGCTCTAAATGATCTCCACACCGAGTTGGTAGACAGATCTCTCAGATCTCGGCCTGTGAATCCCGTTATCAATACTCAGCGACCTGAATTGGCTGAAGAGGAGCGTGTACTTCCAAAGGAGGCTAGAGTCATGCTAGCAAAACTTCGCTCTGGATATTGTAATAGGTTAAACTCTTACTTATCCAGACTGAACCCCAATATACCAAACACATGCCCTGCAGGTGGTATGCCCCCTAATGATACCAAACATCTCTTGTCCTGTTCAGTCGAACCCACTCTTTTAACACCTACATCACTCTGGTCCAACCCTGTGGGAACTGCGCGTTTCCTCGGACTTCCGTTAGAAGAGCCTGATGACAATGTAGAGTGATCGAGCTCATTGGGCAGGGCGAGGCACTGTTAAACACAACAACAACATGAAAATTTGGAGTATAAAATCGCGCGATTTTTTTCCAAATTTTCGCCTGCGGCGCTTTTCTAAAAATTATCAAAGTTCATTAAATCCATTTTTTTATGATGCGATTTATTAAGCTTTTCCGATCTAACATATTATGGTGCAAATAAAACTAGTTTATTTCATCTTACAGTCGACGTTTCGCCAATTATCCTTGGTTTCTTCAAGGGCGATTCTGTATTTGAAAAAATCCAATAATTTAAAAAACGGAACAGTTATATGAAGTACAAAAAACCAAAAAACATAACTACTTATAACATTAAACAAAATACTTAAAAAAGTTTTTACTTACATTAAAAAGGTGTTTGGGATAAAAACTAATTTGTGTTTAATGATAAATTATTTGATACCATCTTATGTGGTAAGCTTGTCAAACTAAATATAAACAAAAATAAGGAAATCATAAACATAAAAGATAAGTAGCCGCAATACCATCTGTGTCCTCTTTCTTGTTTATTGTTTTGTTCCTGTTTTGCATGATTCGTAAACTCTCTAGTGTGTATCTTGTTTTTGTTCGCGCTTCTTTGTCTATTATTTTTGCGTTCGCAAAGTTAGCCGTATGATTGTTTGTGATTGCATGTTGGGAGAGTTCTGTACTGTGTTTTTGTTTCTAATGTCGGCTTCGTGTTCATATACATATAGATATAAAATGAAAATTTGGAGTAAAACCTGCTTAGTCCATTATCTATGTAACTGCACCTGAAATAGCAGTTGCGTTGTTATTATAGAAATTAATAAAGCATTTATGATATTTAGCGTTTCTGACATTAATTCGCTTTTACAAAGAGAAATAATGTTAATGACATCAATTCTCAAAATAATTTGACATTAATTCTCTTTGCATAAGCGAATTAATGCCATTGACATTATGACACGTCACCAAGGAACCTGCATACAAAATTTCATTAAGATATCTCAAAATTTACTCAAGTTATTGTGTTAAAACACGGACGGACGGACATAGCTTAATCAATTTCTTTTTTCCTCCTGAAAATTTTGATATATATAAGTCAATATCTATCTCGATCCATTTATCGCTTTATATACTACCGTTAGGCAACTAAAGTTAATATACCTTGCGTGCGTAGCACTACTAGGTATAAAAAGTGGCTATCATCCGAACCCGCATACCAAATTTCGTTAAGATATCTGAAAATTTACTAAAGTTATCGTGTTTACAGATGGACTGACGGACAGGCAAGTCTTTATCAATTTACCTTTTTCTCCTGAACATTTTTATATACATAAGTCAATATCTTTCTCGATTCGTTTATGCCGTTACATACCACCGTTAGGCGAATAAAAATGAATGTGTGAAATTTTCACAGTAGGTTCTCGGGTTGACTGGTTACATCATAGGCTATATACAAGTTTCGAAAGTTACCACACCACCATGCTATATAAAAATACCATTCGTTATAACTATGAATAAACTTGGTTTAAATTAATGATATTTAGGGCCGGTCACTCAATGTCTAATTAACTGCTTAATAAAGACTTTATCAGAGGTTAGCCCAAAATCCGTTTAATCAATGTCTGATTACCAACGATTCTCTGATTATCTTCTGATAAAAGTTATCAAAGGATGGACGTCTGATTATGTGTTTAGCAAAAAAAAAGTTGACAGCTGAAAGTAAAAATCTGATTTTGTGATAAATTGTTTTGTTTACAAAACCTGCGAGTAATGGAGTTTAAAAATGTAATAATATCCATAGAAAGAAATATCACAGTCGAAATTTTTACGCCAAAATGGTTCATTTAAAATTGTAAACAAGAACAGCGGTCACTTTTTATGCGTTCACAACTGAAATTTTGTCAATTTTTTCCCAAAAACGTTCACAATGACCAACTTTATCATGATAACTTGATCAGACTTTTGTGTAAACCAAAATGTAATTCTGAGGCAAGCCATGATAAGGTTACCATGTCATAAAGTTTATCATAACCAGACATTGAGTAAACAGCACTTATAGGTATATGCCCTTTAATCAAAATTTACACCATTTTAGAAAATATGTATATTTTTGAGTGTTGTTTCCGTTATTGACGACCAAACTTCATCACCGATCTTTATGTATTCAGGGGTCCTCTGTATACGGCACAGGCTATAAAAGGTGCAATTCAGCATGACCACGAATTTATTTCACTCAGTATAATGATATTTTATATCCACATGTCCTATATATCAGAGTAAGAGTAAAGGGGAGATGTAAAGGAGATTTTAGCTGGCGGGTATGCTATTAGCATAAACAAAAATTTTTACTTTCCCTAGCATTTCTGGGTTGGTATGGTTGTGTGTTCCAAGTATAAGTTATGACTCCACAAAACCAACATAATGCCAAAACCTTTGTCTATATCTTTCGAAACATATTTCGTAATATATATGTAGGATGTGAATTCATTTATTTATTTAATATAATATTAGCAATTACAGTTTATTTGATATTCAATATTTGGTGGATTACATATATGCGTATTATCGTGCTCGTTAGTTGAAATCCGTACGTCGACGGACTCTTGCTTTTTTGTTTCAAATCGTTTCGGTTAAAAGTCAGAGTTGCATTTGTATGTCTGGGTTACTTGTCACTATCAGGGTTGTATGTCACCGTAAGTACGTCCACTTCTGGTACGTCCCTTATCCGTTCCTACAATCGGCTGTCCTGACATCCGTTCGTCCCCGAACGACGCCGACCATTTTTTCACAAATTCTGATACCGTTCGGCCCTTCGTGCTCGCCTACCTTCTCGACATCATACCGACCGTGTTTTAACTTACGGGTAATTTTATACGGACCTAAAATTTTTTTCTTTATCTTTAACGCGGGGCCATACTGTGTACGTTTTATAGCTACTAGCTCATTTTCTTCGTATTTTTGCTCAGCTTTTCGTTTTGCATTAAAACTTTTCCGATTCTCTTCTTGAATTGCCTGAATACTATCTCTAGCGGTTTCCCTAATATGTTCGGGATCTGTCTCCAATTCTTTTACTGCGTCGTCCACAATGAACTCGCTTAAATCTATGTCTTTTGCCAAACGCATATTAAGCCCTGTTAATAGTTTAAATGGGGATACCTTCGTGCTACGACTGGGATAATTGTTTACATTCACAACGTTTTTATACCATTGGTCAGGATTATTTAAAGAAAGTTTCGTCAGCATTGGGATCACGATTCGGTGGATTCGCTCCACTTGTCCGTTACCCCTCGGAACTCCTGTGGCTATATAGAGATGTTGTATACCTTGCTCACTACAGTAATCTTTAAAAGCTTGGGAAGTAAATGCTGCACCTCTATCAGTTATAACTATTTTTGGGTTTCCAAAAATGGAGGCTTTTTTTCCAACCTGTCAACTACTGCTAATGCACCTGTATCTTTTTTTGGGTACAACCAAACAAACTTAGAGAATGCATCTACTACTGCTAAAATATGGTTGTAACATTTAGTTGTAACTGTCAAAGGTCCTAAGTGGTCTAAATGATATGTACATAACGGTTGATCATCTTTAGGAATTGGTGTGAGAAACCCCTCTTTCTTACCCATTTTCGCGTTTGCCACAATGCACTCTACGCAACTGTTTACAATCCTGTCTACCTTCTGACTTAGCTGTGGAATATAGTATGTCCTTTCGTTTACCTTCTGCGTCTTACGCGCAGCATAATGACACTGCCTCTGAACAGATTTCATTATATCCTCTTCCATCATACAAGGTACAACAACGAGTACTTTGGAAGGATCTTTGCATAAAATTCCATGGGATATATAAAAATCTTCATAGGATCCCTTTTCTAGAACATCCCTAACTGCTTTTAGCCAATCATCGTTTAACTGAGATTGCAACAAGCGATGCCTTAAAGTATCTTCCATCTGCAAACAATGCATTCTGCTTAAGGCATCTACATGCCTCATTTGAGTTCCAGCTCTGCGCACTATTTGGTAGTCAAATTCCTGTAAGAATAATGCCCATCTTGCAATACGGGGAGGGACGTCTTCTTTGCGCATCGTAAGCGCAAATGCGTTACAATCGGTAACTATTGTAAACTTGACTCCTTTCAAATAAATTCGCCACTTTTTTAGAGCAGCAACGACTGCCAAAACCTACAGCTCATATGAACTGTAGTTTTTTTCTGCCTGACTTATTTTCCGTGTGGGGCCGTGTGCAGAAGTCCACGCAAGTGGGGAAAGTTTCTGATCGCCATTCACCTGGGAATGGCCAGAGCGATTCTTTTGCATGCGGTTCAAGCAGCTCACTACTTCCGGGCTTTGCGCCCAAGTATCCTCTGGGTAACCACCGAACACCCGTTTGGTGGTGAGCTAAACGTGAGAAGGCGACAACCTGGTAAGGCCACTCCGACATAATCGGTTTAAGGGGGGTTCAAACAGCAGCGTCTGATCACCAGGTGGTGCGGCTGCAAGCGGGCGTCTGTCTTGGATCAAGCGGCTCGCTATACAAACGTGTAATAGAATTCAACCTCCCGTGAAACGGGTTGTGCGTTGGGTTTGGGACCCACCACATAAAACAACGTTCCAATGAAATTCAACAACAAAGCCTCGGATATGAGAACCCCTTTTTTAGATGACAACACCCGCAAACGAAATAAGGATTATGAGATAAGGGCATGTACCTGGAATGTCCGGTCCCTTAATGGGGAAGGTGCCGCTGCCCGGCTGGTTGAGGTCCTGAGGAAAGCAAAAGCTGACATCACCGCCATACAAGAGACGCGATGGACGGGGCGAGGAAACACGATCAAAACACCTTGCAACATCTCCTGGAGTGGGCATGAAGACAAGCGCAGATTCGGCGTCGGATTTGTGGTGGGAGAGAGACTCCGTCACCGAGTACTGTCCTTCACACCCGTGAACGAGCGTCTCGCTGCAATCCGCATAAAAGTACGATTTTTCACCATATCGTTTATCTGCGCTCATGCACCGACGGAAGAGAAGGACGACGTGGAAAAGGATGCATTCTACGAGCGCCTGGAAGAAGCATAGGAGCGCTGCCCCCGTCATGATATCAAAGCCGTGCTTGGGGACTTTAACGCCAGGGTGGGTAAGGAGGGTGTATTTGGCCCCACTGTCGGGAAGTTCAGTCTCCACGATCAGACTTCGCCAAATGGATTCAGGCTGATCGACTTCGCCGGTGCCCGAAACATGGTCATATCCAGCACTAGGTTTATGCACAAGAAGATCCATCAGGCTACATGGCTGTCCCCCGATCGAAAAACACCCAACCAGATCGACCACATTGTGATAGACGGACGGCATGCCTCTAGCGTTTTAGATGTTGGCACAATACGAGGACCTAACATCGACTCTGATCACTATTCCTCGGACTTCCGTTAGAAGAGCCTATTGACAATTTAGAGTGATCGAGCCCATTGGGCAGGGCGAAGCACTGTTAACAACAACAACTCTGATCACTACCTAGTAGCAGCCAAGATTCGTACCCGCCTCTGTACGACAAAACAGGTGCAACAAAAAACGCAGGGAAAGCTGGACGTCGAAAAGCTGCAATCGCAACATACCGCCAATTATTTCGCAGATCGCCTCTCACACCTGCTCTCCGAGAGCACAATTCAACCTAGTGGAATGCATGAGCAGTGGGATCATATCTCGGGAGCACTCCGTACCGCAGCCGAAGAAGTAATTGGATTCCGGCGAACGCGAAGAAACAACTGGTATGATGATGAAGAGTGCCGCGCGTCAACGAAAAGAAAGGACGAAGCCTACAAGGCAACGCTGAGATCGAATGCAACGAGGAGTGTGTGTGAACACTACCGCGAGTTGAAGAGGGAAGCGAGGCGGCTTTTCGGGTGAAAAAAAGAGAGACAGAAAAGCGTGAAATAAAGGAGCTTGAGACGCTGGCCAACGGGAATAATGCCCCAAAATTCTATCAAAAAATTCGGCGAATGACAGACGGTTTCAAACCCGGGGCAAACTCCTGTAAGAATGAGAACGGCGACCTGG
Source organism: Merzomyia westermanni (assembly GCA_949987695.1). Taxonomy (NCBI): domain Eukaryota; kingdom Metazoa; phylum Arthropoda; class Insecta; order Diptera; family Tephritidae; genus Merzomyia; species Merzomyia westermanni. The sequence goes on along the minus strand of OX465288.1, from coordinate 98,787,426 downwards.
TGACCGATGTTCAGAGAACACTCAGAATATGGAGGGATCACTTCTCTGCCCTTTTAAATGGAGAAACTGAGCAAGAAACCAGAGAAGATGCCGAACCCAAGCCCACAATCGAAGATGATGGAATTGACGTTCCACAACCCGCCTATAACGAGGTGCGAATAGCAATATCCCGATTGAAAAACAATAAAGCAGCTGGCGCTGATGGTTTGCCTGCTGAGCTATTCAAACACGGAGGCGAGGAGCTGGTAAGGCGCATGCATCAGCTTCTATGCAGAATTTGGTCGGATGAATGCATGCCTGAAGATTGGAATCTAAGTGTTCTCTGCCCAATCCACAAGAAGGGCGATCCTGCAAACTGCGCCAACTATCGCGGAATCAGCCTTTTGAATATCGCATATAAGGTCCTATCAAGCGTATTGTGCGAAAGACTGAAGCCTGATGTGAACAGACTGATTGGACCTTATCAGTGTGGCTTCAGACCTGGTAAATCTACCATCGACCAGATTTTTACAATACGCCAAATCTTGGAAAAAACCCGTGAAAAAAGAATCGACACGCATCATCTCTTTGTTGATTTTAAAGCCGCTTTCGATAGCACGAAAAGGAGCTGCCTATATGCCGCTATGTCTGAATTTGGTTTCCCCGCAAAACTTATACGGCTATGCAAAATTACCTTGAGCAACACCGCCAGCTCCGTCAGAATTGGGAAGTACCTCTCCGAGCCGTTCGAAACTAAACGAGGTTTCAGACAGGGTGACCCCCTATCGTGTGATTTCTTTAATTTAATGCTGGAGAAAATAATACAAGCTGCAGAACTTAACCGCGCTGGAACAATATTTTATAAAAGCGTGCAACTGTTGGCGTATGCTGACGATATTGACATCATTGGCCTTAACAACCGCGCCGTAACTTCTGCTTACTCCAAATTAGAAAAAGAAGCGGAGAAAATGGGATTGGTGGTGAACGAGGGCAAAACGAAGTACCTTCTGTCATCATGCAAAGAGTCAGCGCATTCGCGCCTTGGCAACCAAGCCACTGTTGGCAGCAATAATTTCGAAATAGTAAAGGACTTCGTTTACCTGGGAACCAGCATTAATACCAACAATAATGTTAGCCTAGAAATCCGACGAAGAATCACTCTTGCAAACAAATGCTACTTCGGACTGAGTAGGCAATTGAAAAGTAAAGTCCTCTCTCGACGAACGAAAATAACACTCTACAAGTCACTCATCGCACCCGTCCTGCTATATGGTGCAGAAGCGTGGACACTAACAACATCTGATGAGGCGGCTCTGGGAGTATTCGAGAGAAAGGTTCTTCGAAAGATTTGTGGACCTCTACGCGTTGGCGACGGCGAGTACCGAAGATGATTTAATGATGAGCTGTATGAACTTTACGCAGACGGCGACATAGTTCAGCGAATTAAAACACAGCGGCTTCGCTGGCTAGGCCACGTAGTGCGAATGAGCGAAGATGCTCCAGCCCAGAAGGTATTCTTATCGGCACCCGCCGGTGGAAGCAGAGGAAGAGGGAGACCACCATTCCGATGGAAGGACCAAGTGGAGACCGATTTGCGATCCCGCGGTGTTTCCAATTGGCGCCAGTTGGCGCAACGAAGAAACGACTGGCGAGCTATGTTGAACGGTCAAAATCGCCCAGGCGATTAGATGACCATTTAAAGAAGAAGACTTATTTTCCTACTTAAAAACTGAACTGGATGGAAATTTTGGTCTTCACTCCCTTTTTGCATAAAGATCGCTCCATATTCAAATTTCGATGCATCCGTGTGAATCTCCGTCTCTGAATTAGGATTGTAAAAGCGAAGAACTGGGGAAGACTTTTGGAAAGACGCTGCTTGCTCTTCTCCTATTTTAAAAATACTGTCTTTTTTAACAAATCAGATAAAGGTTTTGCCAATAATGCATACTTATTTATGAACCTTCTGAAATATGAAGTTAGTCCAAGAAAGCGTTCGACAGATTTTTTATCACTCGGCAATGGATAGTTCTCAATCGCTTGGATTTTTTCTTTAGGCGGCTTAATTGTCCCTGCCTCAAAATTGGAGCCCAGAAAGTTGACACTCTTCTCTAAAAATCGGCATTTCTTCCATTTAATACGAACACCGTATCGCGACCCTACTTCTAAAACTCGCTTCAACTTACGCAAACCCTCATCGGCATCCTGGGATGGAATGATGATATCATCCATATAAATAGCAATAGTCCCATCTTATATAAGCTCCCTGAACACGAAGTTTACTAATCCACAAAATACAGCCGGCGAATTGCATATACCAAATGGAACGTATTTAAACTCATATTGTCCGTCAGCTGTCACAAAAGATGTAAACTTCCTCGAATCTTCAGATACTGGAACATGGAAAAAACCGTCTTCCAAGTCCAATGGTGTGAAAGTTTGTGCCTTTTGTAACCTATCCAAAACGTCATCTATTCGCGCCATGGGAAAACTATCTCGGATAATGTTCAACAACCTATAATCACAACACAATCTCTTCGACCCATCCTTTTTGCCTACAATTACGATGGGTGATGCATAGTTTGAAAAACTTGGCTGAATAATATCTGCTTGCAACCAGTCTTCGATTTGTTGCCTTACAAATTTTTTATCATCCAAGGATAATCTCCGTGGACGCTGAAATACTGGTACTTCATCCCTCAAAAGTATTATCATTTCTGTTTGACAATTGGCTTGTAATTATCGATCATCTCTTGAACACCTATGTTTTCACTATAGACCCTGCACTCATACATGACTTCTCAAACTCTTCTAGTAACTCTATCCTTTTCCCTGACGACTTACTCCTGGATCTGATAACGTACGAAGCCTCTTGATGAATTTTGTACCTTCTGGTTTTATATTAATATTAACTTTATCAAGTACGGATGTGCCTATAAATACTGAATACGGAATGGCGTTTTCAGTGGTTATGTGAAATGTTTGTAAGAACTTCAGCTCATCTACTTCAAGCTCTGTGACAAAGCTTCCATGTGTCGAAAATTCTTTTGCACAAGCGCCATATAAAGTTCGCTTGTTATCGCTAACCTCACCGCAGAAATTAATTTTGTTGAACACATCACGCCAGATTAAGCATAAGCAACACCCTGTATCAACCAAAGCGTCAGTTTCAAAACCGCCTACCTTTACTTTTTTTTACTGGCAACCGTATTATTTCTTTTTCTACATTTACAACATTAATTTTGTCAGACTCTCTTTTAACTTTGACGTCATCAGGACCCTTGCATTCGAAAGACTTGTGCCCAGTGCCATTACACCTTAAACATTTAGATTGTTGAGTAGTGCAGTCACGAATGAGATATGTGGCACTTCCACATCTAAAACATGGCTTTGACAATTTTTGAGCACCAAAAGTACTTGCCGAACTTTGGATTGGCTTAGAAAGTTGACTGCTTGTCTTGCAATGGATTTTCTCGTATATTTTAACTTTTTCTTTAAGTTCAGCAACCGTCTTTGCTTCATACAAAACTGCTTTGCTTAACCTCGTATCTACTATACCCTCAATAAAATATGAAATTAAACTTTCCGTGTCAATATTTATTGGCTTACCAATTTCGGTAAGTACAGGGTGGCTGATGAATTTTGCTACATTAAGAAACTCAAATAATTTTTTTTTCAGTGTATGGAATTCATTTTTCTTTTATTCATGTTAAAGCTCATTAAATTTTATTAAATATAGCTTAATTAGTTTTAAAAATAATGGAATTTAAATGCCCCCCCTGCTCGTCGATGCATGTGCGGCATCTTACCAAAAAGTTGTTCATTACTGCTTGGAGAGTTGAGACAGGAATAGCCGCAATTGTTTCTCGAATGGATTGCCTTAGTTCATTCAAATTTCTTGGTTTTGCTTTGAAGACTTCCTGTTTGCAATAACCCCACAAGAAAAAGTCAGGTGCAGTAAGGTCAGGCGACCTGGGTGGCCAACGGAAGGTGGAGTTTCTGGATATCCGCTTATTGGGAAATTTCGTCGCAATTCTGTCATAACAGGTTGGGCTATATGAGGAGCTGCACCATCTTGCTGAAACCACACAGAGTTGAAAGAAATTCTCATTCGGCGTAATTCTGGATAGAAAAACTCTCTCAACATGCTCAAGTAACGGTCTCCAGTAACCGTAACGCTGTGACCGTTTTCTTCGAAGAAGTAGGGCCCGACAATGCAGCGTGATGAAACTGCACACCACACTGTGACACGAAGTGGATGCAATTCCGTCTCATGGAGTATCTGTGGGTTGAAAGCACTCCATATTCGACAATTTTGTTTGTTTATGTTGCCGTTTAAATCGAAATGGGCCTCGTCAGACATGAAAAAACACTTCAACATGTTTCCATCCTCTTCCACCATTTGAAGCATCTTCTGGCAAAATTCCAAGCGAATAGGCAAGTCTGCAGCATTCAGTTTGTTGGCCATTTGAATTTTATATGGGAATAAGTCCAAATCTTTGTGCATAATTGACTGTAATGACTGTCTGCTGACACCCATTTGAGCAGATAAGCTTCTTGTCGAAACACGTGGATTGTTTTGTATGGCAGCAGCTACAGCAGCGATTGTTTCCTCCGTTCGAACTGAAGGGTTTCGATGGTAAGGTCTTCTGTTGACTGTCCCATGCTCGGCAAAATTGTTTACAAGTCTTATTATGGTCCATCTGCTCGGAGGATGGCCGCCAAACGTGCGCCTATACTCTCTTTGAACCGAAACTACGGACTCCAGTGCGTGATAGCGGCGGACAATCCAAATTCTTGTTTCAGTGTCCCAGTTATCCATTTTTGTTAAATGTAAAAGTCAATCTGCAAAATAAAAAAAAAATTAACCAGATTCATTAAATAGAAAAAAAGTTATTTAATTTTTTTTTGGTAGCGGCTTTCATTAGCCACACTGTACATACAAATACTCTCGAAATTTTTCGCCCGCTTTCTTTTTGCGGTTTCTTAATTTGCTATGTACTTCAGATGAAGACAATTTCTTCCCGAATTCCTCGATAAGTGCGTCTTTCAACAACTCCCAACTGACTAAACCTCGCTGACTTCTAATAAATAATTTAGCTGCTCCTCTTATCAAATGCTTTCCGTAAATAAATTTATGCACACTATTCCACCCTACTACGAAAGCATTCTCTTCAAATTCGTTTATCCACAGCTGAACATCAAAGTTATCATCACCATTAAATTGTGTTAGACTTTCCTGTATATCTTAAAAAGTAAACATTGCTCTGCCAGCCGGTGCGACGGCGGCAGCGGAATTTGTTTCTGGCGCATCTTCATAAGAACTAACCGATTCGTTATGTCATCATCGTTACACGTCTCGTGTCCATAGTGTATTAACAATCTTTTTTGTAGCTCCGCTTTACGTCCCGTAGAAGGTTGGTCAAGTTCACGAAGTGCTTGCTGCAACTCTCTTAAATTAAACGTCAGTATTGTCTGTCTGTCCATTTTTCACTGCAGTCTGCTTTATGAGCTCAGATATTATTTTACAAGAAAAATTTTATGTATAGCCGTAAGGAAAAGTATTAAAAAATATATATATACATAGTATGTATTTCAAAATCATTTAAACAAACTACTTAATATGAAAGTAAAAGTTATTTAATTCTTTTATTTTGATAATGGTTTCCACTTATCTGCTGTCTGCCCTTTGCTTTACTTTTTTGTGTTCGTATCCGTTGTCTCGTTTCTCCACACTCCGCTGCTTTAGTTGCCAACGATTTATTTATCTTACTCAGCCTTCTTTTACTTAGCTTTAACTTCGCTTCTCCTTGTTATAATACTGATTTAAACTTCTCTACTCGCTATCCTTTGCTTTATATTTGATCTTTTTAGTTACTTCTTTAGTTGTTTCGTTTTAGCACATTTAGACTTCGCTGTTTTAGTTACCAACGATTTGTCTTCCTCCGCTTCTGATTTTCTCCGTCGGCTTCTACTCCACACGAATTCACTGTGCCTCTCGTCACTGTGCTAAATTTTACGTTCCAGCTTTTGAATTGCAAAATTTATAGCCCAAAACCCATTTATCGAAACAATCGATTGTATGGGAGCTATATGTTATATTGGTCTGATCTGGGTGATTTTCACCACACACATTGCATATGTATATAATAGCTACCAAACCTGCCAAATTTTACGTTGCTAGCTTTTTAATTGCAAAATTTATAGCCCAAAACCCATTTATCGAAACAATCGATTGTGTTTAGGCGAGATGCCTAAAGTCTTAAAAAATGGGCCACCCTAATGTAACTTTAGCGCCCCTTCCAATCACTCACACCAACCCACCCACCTGTGTGGGCATGCATGCATATTCGTGTTTTGTCAGCACACATATACATGCATGGGGGTGTGCATGTGTGGGTTCACCTCCCCTTAAAACCGGAGGATGATTTTCAGGTTCAACGGTTGTCCTCGATTGAAAAACCGTCTACTTTTCCAGAGACAGTCGACACGACCACATCACGGCCAGCCCAGGATTTTTCGCCCGCACCAAGGTAAACTAATTCTTTATAAATTATATTTTTTATAAATATACGGCCACATTTTTTATAACGAGAATTCTCGTTTCTTTTTTCTTTTCTATTTCGAGCACAAATTCGACCGCCGTGCTTTTGAGCCACCGCCGCTCCCAGTTAGCACAACGCTCGAATTTACATGGTCCATCTCCCCGTCAAGAGACACCAGCATACAGTCCACAACAACAACAATTGGAGTATTAATCAAGAATCTAATTTGTATTACCAGAAGCTGCCACACAATAAAGGAGAAAATACTCAATATTGTTCACACTCTGCCGCAATCACAAATTACACACAACTCTGCCACACACTCTGCGCAATTACAAAAAGCGAACAACTCTGCCATACACGCTGCCACATACCACAACAAACAACACCAACTTTATACAACAAATTCGGCCGATCACCACATCAAAGCACGTAAGTTGTATATTTCTTGCCACTTACTTTTTTTTTTGTGTGTTGCATACAATTGTATAAAAGTGCCGCCCGCGAGTGTAATCAAACGTAAGTGCGATTAGTGAATATTTAATAATAGTGATTTTTTTTTGTTTCGGTTAAGTGCTTTAGTTTTCTTTAAATTTTAAATTAAATTAAACGCTTAAAAATCCTTGTGACTATCCGGATTATCCCCCCACCAGTGGTAAGGTTTTTTGGACACAGCGCAAGGCAAGAGGTAACATAACCTCATTTTCACAATTAGTTCACTTAGCCTTTCGATCTTCAGTTTTTGGTTTTTCCACTTGTTTTTTTCCGTAATTACAGAGCAAAATTTTAATCGAAGGCTAGTTATTATTTTCTGATAAAATTCACTATTTGTATAGCACTTTTCTTTGTTTTCACATTTCTTCATTTAATATTCACTTTCGCTCGTTTGATACACCGCGCACTTTATCTGTGTTTGTTGTGTATTTCTTTATTGCGGCAACACATACACACATTTATATATACATATTCCCCTTATACGTGTGGGTGGCGAGTAAGTCACAAAGATTCTGTTTACATTTTTGCGTTTGTAGCAAACAAATATTATTATTATTATTATTCGTCAGACAAATCGGCCAAGTCTGCAATATAATTCAAAAATTAACAATAAATAAAAATAATTGAATTAAATTATACATTAATTGAGTTTACTACAATTTTATTGAGGTTGGTTTGTTTTTCCTGGGTAAAATACTGCCTTTACCTTTTCTATTCAGCATTTTTCTTGTACGGTTGAGCATTTCATCGTACCTTCAGCTTTCTTTTTTCGGTTTTGTTTTGATTCTACAGATCCTCTAAGTCCAAAATATGGAAAGTTTCATTAGGCTGGCTGATTCGATTTTTGAATTCGAATCAGACTACAATGAATTAGAGGATTCAGTCCACAGCAAGTACACTCTTGGGCTTCAACAAGAGGACTTGAAGGCAATGTGGAGAAAAACCAGAACGGCTTATGACGACTTACTTAATTCAGATAAGTTAGAGGCCACTGGTATAGTTTCTGTCAAACAGAAGTATAAGAGATCATATGCAGTATATTTACGCTGCATGTCAGATATGGCTACACGCCAAGCGACATACAACAAAACAGAAAATAAATCTGAAGAAAAGCCCGAATTTGAACATAGTATCCGCCTGCCTCCATGTGATACTGAAGTTTTCAAGGGCGATTATCTGTCATGGCCAACATTTCGTGACATGTTCACGGCTATATACATCTTAAATAAACGCCTAACACCAGTGGAGAAATTGTTCCATCTGAACAATAAGACACAAGGTGAGGCAAAAGATATCGTGAAAAAATGTCCACTCACGAATGAGGGATTTGATACGGCCTGGAGAAATTTATGCGAGAGATACGAAAACAAACGTATCTTAGTAAACTCGCAACTCCAAATTTTATTCAACTTGAAAAAGGTAGAGAGTGAATGTGGTAGCGCGATTAAAACACTTCAGCGCGAAATAAATAATTGCCTTTCGTCCCTGCGAAGTCATAAAATTGACACTTCGACCTGGGATGCAATTATAACATATTTGTGTTCGACGAAATTGCCGGAGAGTACGCTTGGTCTATGGGAGCAAAGCATAGACCACAAAGTGGAAATATCCAAGTGGGAGGATATGGACAAATTTTTGTCCAACCGCTTCCAGACACTCGAAACAGTGTCTGGGTTCATAGGGAGTTCTTCGAAAGTGCAAAAGCCGCAAAGTACGCGGATTGCCAACGAAACCCCTGCAAAAAGACTTGGTACATACCAAGCAAACGTGACTAAACTACTGTGCACAAAGTGCAAATCGAATACCCACAGATTGCGAAACTGTCCCCGTTTTCTCAAATTAGCTCCGGTGGAGAGAATTAACTTTGTCAAATCCACCAAGGGCTGTTTGAACTGCCTATCCCCAGGACATACTGTGTCGAAGTGCACCAGTTCTTATGACTGCAACAAGTGCCACTCTCGACATAATACGCTCCTGCATGCGGAGTCTCTTCAGACGCAGGCAACCACCAGCCCTAATCAGTATCATGCTGATAATGCTGCCTCAACTTCAAAACAGGCACAAGAGAGACGGGAAGCGGAAAAATCTGTTTCGGCCATAAACCGCAATGTTAAATCCTGCCATGTTCATTCAAGTGCAGGTGTGCTGCTAGGGACAGCTCGAGTAACCATTCATCATAATGGCACAGACTTCCCAGCAAGAGCACTGATTGATTCTGGTTCAGAGTGCTCGTTTATGACAGAACGACTCAAACGCAGAATCAATTTACCGGCAAAAAGGATGCATGCTCAAGTTTCGGGCATCACTAATGCCGTGTCCGCTCAAGTCAAGGAGGCCTCCAATATTGAACTCCGTTCACCAGTGGACCCTTGCTTCAGCTTAACAACATCAGTTCTAATTCTAGCCAAACTAACTGGGAATCTGCCATCCTGCCATATCGATGCTACGACTATGCAGGCTTTCCCAGACTTAGTCTTGGCAGATAAGCGATTCTACATCAACGAGGAAGTTGATATTATACTTGGCGGAGACGTATATCCGCAAATTATATTGAGTGGGCTGAAAAAGAATGTACTTAGTACACTTCTCGCCCAAGAAACGGTGTTCGGTTGGATATTAACCGGGCGCATAGAAGCACCGAATCCAACCAGAAATATAGTGTCCTTCTACAGCGAAGTTGCTTTGGACAAACAGCTTACAGCATTCTGGGAGTTGGAAAATCTGCCCAGAAACAAAAGCCCAAACGCAGATGACAAGTACTGCGAAGATTTATATAGAGAAACTACGAGTCGTAGAGAGGATGGAAGATATGTCGTCTCTCTTCCATTCAGACAGGACTACCCAGATCAGATAAACATAGGAGGGTCTCTTAGGCGGGCGTGTTCACAATTTTTTAGAAATGAGACACGGTTAGCAAAGAACCCGGAATTAGGGAAAGAATATATAAGGGTCCTGTCTGAATACGAGACATTAGGGCATATGCGAAAAGTTACTGCCATTGTACCAGCCGATTCGGCGGACAATTACTTTTTGCCCCATCACGCCGTAGTAAAGGCGGAGAGTACCACCACTAAGGTACGCGTCGTATTCAATGCGTCGAGCCCAACGGCAAATGGCACAAGTTTGAACGACATTCTCCTGCCAGGCCCAGTACTACAATCAGATCTTCCAGTACTTATACTGCGATGGAGACTATATCGCTTCGTTTTCAATAGTGACATCGAAAAGATGTATAGGCAAATTTGGATGAGCGATGATCACGTCAAATTCCAACGGATTATTTACCGAACATCGCCTCAAGAACCCATAAGCCTTTACGAGCTGAAAACGGTCACTTTCGGGGTTAATTGTGCGCCTTATCTGGCAATTAGAACCCTTTTACAACTAGCAGATGAAGTAGAGAGTTCTCACCCTACAGCATCTAGCATATTAAGGGAAGGCATGTACGTAGATGACGTACTAGCGGGGGGACACACACTCGCATCGGCCATTAACGCGAGGAATGAGATTCGACAAGTCTTACTCTCCGCGGGCTTCCCACTACGAAAATGGACTTCGAATACTGAGGAAATTCTCAACGACATCCCAATATCGGATCGGCTGACCGAGGACTTTCTGGCATTCGAAGATACCAGCACCGTTAAGGCATTGGGCATAAGATGGAATGCCCATTCAGACCTGTTTTACTTTAAAGCAGGGTCACTAGAAGAAAGTGAAAAGTTGACAAAGCGAGCGATTCTATCCGCCATCGCCAGACTCTTCGACCCTTTAGGATGGCTTGCACCAATGGTCATTGTGGCAAAAATTTTGATGCAGAACATCTGGTTAGAGGGCACCGATTGGGATGAACCAGTTTCGTCCAATACATTGGAACGATGGCAAAACTTCAGACATCAATACCACGAAATCGACAACATAAAGATACCACGATGGGTAAACTTTTCACCAGAAGATGATGTCGAAATACATGGTTTCTGCGATGCTTCGGAAAAGGCATACGCTGCAGCTGTCTACATGCGAGTCAAAAGGAATGATGATATCTTCGTGAATCTACTTCTTGCCAAAACCAGAGTAGCACCAGTGAAGACCATCTCACTTCCGCGTTTGGAACTTTGCGGAGCAGTACTGTTAGCGGAAATGATGGAATCGATATTCCGAAACATCAAACTTGGACCAGTGAAACAGTATCTATGGACGGATTCCACCATCGTTTTGGCATGGATAAGGAAACCACCCTGTTCCTGGTCAACATTCGTCGCACACAGGATTACAAAAATCATCGACCTAGTCGGCAGCAAGGACTGGCTTCATGTCAACTCGGAAACGAATCCAGCAGACTTAGGAAGCAGAGGACTACCGGCATCGGATTTGGTCAACAATTCTTTGTGGTGGCAGGGACCTTCTTGGCTACAAGAAGACAATTCCCAATGGCCAGTACAAGAAAAGGAGTATCATACATCCGTGGAGGAAAAGAGAGCGCAGGCCTACGCAATATCAACGCAAAAAGAGATCGAGATTCTTGACCGGTTTTCGAATTTACCGAGGGCTTTGAGGGTACTATCATATGTTATGAGATTCTTTCGAAGAACTCATCCCAAGACAAAAGCTTCCTTTCAAGAAAAATCGTGCCTAATCTCATCCGATGAGATCAAGACCACGACGCAACTCTTGATTAAACTCTATCAGAAGCAACATTATAATGCGGAATATGTAAACTTGAAGAAGGGACAGGTAATCGATAGGAAAAGCGAGATATTGCCACTCAACCCATTCATCGACAAAGATGATATTATTAGGGCGGGTGGTCGTCTTGGAGCGTCTCAAGACCTCGCTTATAACGAGCGCCACCCAATCATACTGCCATACAATTGTAGGTTGACGCGTCTGACTGTACAAATGATACATCAAATCTCCCTCCATGGGGAAAACCAACTGATGCTCCGTCTCATCCGCACCCAATATTGGATTCCGAATGTTAAGAACATGATTAGGGCCACCATCCATAACTGTAAGGTCTGCACCATTTATAAAAAAAGAGCGCAAACCCAACTTATGGGTACCCTTCCTTGCGAACGCACTACGTTCACCCGCACGTTTACCAATACCGGGGTGGACTTTGCCGGGCCTTTCGACATTAAAAGTTACCGCGGTAGAGGATGTCGATTATCAAAGGGCTACGTTTGCCTCTTTGTTTGTTTCACGACTAAAGCGATCCATCTGGAAGCGACCAGTGATCTTAGCACCCTATCCTTTCTAGCAGCGTTTTCACGTTTTATCGCTAGACGAGGATGTCCGAGAAACATTTACTCCGACAATGGTACCAACTTTGTCGGCGCTTCACGATCTTTGAGATCTGAATTTAAAGCATTTATCTCGGAAGCCCGAGACAAGACTATCTCCAAGTATAGCCATCAAGCCATGACATGGCATTTTATTCCGGCCGGGGCTCCACATATGGGGGGACTCTGGGAGGCGGGAGTGAAGAGCTTCAAAAGCCACTTTAAGAAGGTAGCCTCGCCTCATAAATTCACGCATGAGGAATTCCATACGCTATTGTGCCGGATTGAGGCATGCCTCAACTCGCGGCCACTGAGTCCAGCCTCAAATGAGCCCGCGGACCTGGAACCCTTGACCCCCGGGCACTTCCTGACTGGAAGTCATCTCCTGGCTCCGCCAGAACCCGAGGTGAATGAGAGCCCTGCCTCCATTATTAATCGGTGGCAGAAGCTCAAGGCTCTTCATCAAACCTTCTGCAGGCGATGGAAGGTGGAATACTTATCCGAACTTCAAAAACGAGTGAAGTGGAAGCATCCGAAACAAAATATTAATGTGGGGGATCTCGTTGTCATCAAAGAAGACAACTTGTCTCCCAATGAATGGAGGCTCGGCCGAGTTACCCACGTACACCCCGGCGAAGATAACCGAGTGCGTGTAGTGGACCTCATGACCGAGAAGGGGCAGATCAGAAGACCGTTGGTCAAACTGATTCTGCTCCCTATGGAGGGAATGGCTGGCGATAGGCCGGGGGCCTCATCTTAACCATCCCCTTCCATCACCTCCCAACCGTTTTGACCTCCCCTATCCCAAAATTTTCCACCCTTCACTCGCTACCCTTAACGAGGACACCAGAAAGCCTACCGCAGAAGGGCGATCCATTCTGCCACAGAAAACGCGATTGCACTCGATATCGAGGCCAAAGAAAACCTAACGCAGAAAGGCGGACCAATCTGCCACTGAAAAGCTACCCATCTGCCACGACAAGTTGGTAGCAGATGGTCCCACCCTCGTATACATATACATATATTTTTGTTTGGTTTTTTAAATATACATATTCAATTTCTCACCCCTATCCTGGGAATCGCGAATACAGCTCTAATCCCATATTGTCTAGTGGCGCGCTGGAGGCTTACCGTTCACCGTCACCGCCATACCGCACTTGTTCACGGACCTGAAAATAGGACAGACATTAGGATGTTTCAAGAGGTATAGACATCCATATAAAAGGCAAACAGTCTGGTCCGAAATGAATAAATAACCGACAAAATCGTTGGTAAACCAAGAGATGGCGAACGTGAAGTGAATTTTGGCAATTGTAACCTTGAGGAGACAACGACTAAAACACGTCCGAAATTATCGGGAAAGGTATTAAAAGACGCGTTTTGACCCCGGTAGCAATAATCCGAAAGCGGACTTTCACGTTTTTGCCTCAGTGAAGAGATATTTCAAATCAAAATTGGAAATCTTCTGATTTCATGTGGTTGTTGTAATCACAGACCAGGGTGTACCCCTTTATAACACAAACCAACAAATGATGATGCCATGCCGAATCAGCTACAAGAACCACTAAAGGCAAATGAGACTACACCTTCTGCAAAGCCATGTGGAAGGAGATAATGCAGTAACCAAAAAAGCGCAAGAAACCCAAAATTATTCCTTTCCTGGAACAATTAATTATGGTTTTTATTCCGCCGTCCGGAATAATAAAAAGTATGGTAATCAAAGAAACAATTATTCTAAAAAGAATGCATTCTTTATCAATATAATAAATACACTGTCAAATGAGTTCACATCTCATCAACAATACTCAGTTATAGAAAAACTTGATTTGCTACATTTTCCTCATCATCAGACAAGTGTCATGTTCGGTTAACTTCCCTGGATGAAAACGCGCCTTACACACACGTAAGCCCGAACCTATACCTGCTAGATATCGAACTAACTAATATTTACTGCACCCAATCAAACCTAGTGGACCAAGACGGAAATACCACGGTTAGTGTTGATGACTTTGTCCTTACTGAGAAGAGAAACTGCAAAAGGAGTACCTTTAAAATCACCCAAATCGCAACTTTTATCTTTCAATTATGGAGAAAAGTTATTGAAATATAGGGTAGTTACTCACTGCTGAAATGCACAGGAGCTATAAAAATTTTTGATTTTGAGTTTGATTTATAAAAGGTGAGTTTGTGAAACACGAATGTTTTTGTCTTATTTGAATTAGTTCGGTCGGCTCCCTTGTAACTCTATTTTCGGTTTTTAAAAAAAATATATCCTTTTTCAACTTACTCAGGGCAGTATACTATATCATAGATGGTGATGTACCGCTTGCACCTCTACCGTTGATGCTGGGTTTGCTTTTGATGCGGTTTTTCTTCCTGTTGTGCCCTAGCCGCTATCAGTTTAAACTCATCAGGCTTATGATCGACATAGGCGACTTGTCGCTCTTGCGACGTTTCAGGTAACTTGTTTAACTTTTCTAAGCGTTGCTGTACAATTTCCCAATGGCGGAGAATGTAATCCTCTTTTGGTGCCAAATGGTGCGCATAACGTAGACATGCATTTGCACGCGCCAAGCGTTTACGTTCAACAAACACCACACACAAATTATGTAAACCCTGTATATTGTGCGGCTCATATCGTACTATACTAAGATAGCATTGCTCAGCTACATCTAAATCTTTGATGTGATTTATATAAATATCACCGAGCAGTATTAAACCTTTAAAACCTCGTTAAAATGTCCCCACGATTGATATATGCTGGTACATAATCGGCGCGCATGCTAATCGCTTGGCGATACAATAAATCCGCCTCTTCGAGACGAGTACGATTGCGCGCAATCAATTGTGCTAGATTTATGAAAACATTCAAATGATTGGGTGCGATACGTGCTTGATAGCTTTCACCTGGTTTATCTGCGGAAACAGCGCTTTGGCTTTGCTAAACGCGTTTCGTTTCTAAAATACACTCAGGTGTATGGGGAATATGTACGATTGATTTGAGCGCACTATTTTGAATTTAAGCAGAACACCCGTTGGAATACCCAAAGATACGGCTGCAAATACGGAGTTATATGCAAATACGGAGTTATATGCAAATACGGAGCTATATGTCTTGATCATCTGACATTGCTAGTTGGGATATTGGGAGCTTACCCGCTGTCTTATACTAATATATTCAGTATAAATTTTGAATTTTGTCCGAATCAACAATCAGGGCACAATTCAAGGGCTGTTACTATTGATCACCTGCAAAAAGTAAAAGAAATAAAATAATTAATATTTGCATACTAACTATATGGACATATATGTTCACACATTTTTTGGTTCCTAAGTAATTTGCGCTGCTACCGAATCGATACACAATTTCGGGCAGCGCTAATATATACTTACCAGCTATGATGCACTTATGCCCATGCGCCGGCCAGGCGATCTTCCACAGCCGCATCTCTATTGGTCCTTGGTACACCTGAAAAGAAAAGAAAAAATTAGGTTTAATACACTTTTTCAATAAAATGCAATTTTTCATTAAAATTTACAATTTTTACTTACCTTGCAGAGCTGCTGACCCACGCGTGCCGGAAACAAGAAAATTATGAATTGTTCCAATTCAATGAATTTTCTTTGTTTCTTTTTCACGACTTTGCAAGGCGTGAGTACGCACATATATGTATGTGTGCAAATACAAACCATCACGCCATGCGAGCTCTCATTTACTCGCAAAAAATTTGCTAGCATATGTATATATGTATATATGCATAATTTTACCATCACGTTAGTGATGCGCTATTTTGGTCACCGGGTACCGAAATCCCGATCTGCCAAAATCGGTACCATTCACTGCGGGATCAATAGGGTAACGAAATCTACGTTCGTACCTGATCGGCGAAGATCCGGCTTCTAGTAAAATAGGAAATAACCTATAAATAATAAATTTTCAAACAAAAATCTGGAAAATTGCGTTTTTCGAACTACGAAAAATTTTTTTTTTGATTGTTTTTGTTAGCCAATTTTCGCGGGGTTTTGTTTGTTTTGTTTTTTTCGGAGGGGGCAGGACTGTTTTGCCCACAAAACAACAAAAAATTAACCCTAACAGTCACCACATTCGCACTCTCTACCCAGTTCGGTACCGAAACCAAGTACCGAAAAAAGCGAAAATGCCGCTGTGTGCACGGCACTGACGCCACTTATGACGGCGACCATGCAAGTAAGAATAAATCTCTGCATGAGGGCCAGTGGCGAATCGAAATACAAGGCGATCAACGTAATCAACTTGTCGCTACCGTGCCGTGTGGGAAAAAATACCCAATTCCCATGTACGGGTAATATGCGTTGTAATTCTAAAATTTCATCATAGATTAGAATAATGCCACATTATATGGCATTTATAAACTCCGAACGAGGTCGCTCGCCACCCACGCATACGGGCGTCCATACAAATATTCAAGGGGATTTTTTTTGTTTCTTTTCTCTGCGTCGGAGACCGCTTGGACGTCAGAGTACAACGAAATCGCCGAGCCGAGATCGGAACCACGGCCGTTCCGACCGGCGCAGGGAGTATCGGACCCACTGCCGTTCCGACCCCTGCTATCCCACGAGCGGCGCAACTGCGAACGCTACATCGCGCGCCCACTGAAATAGCAGCAAACGTCGACTGGCCACTCTGCCGCGCCAGCGACAATCGCCGCACACCTACGGACGAGCGTAGACTTGCCTCCCAGCCGCGCCAGCTACGCATCAACGCGCACTTCGACGGTAGACTGGCACTTCAGCCGCGCCAGCTACCACAGACTTCCAGCTTTTCTCGTTACAGAAAAAATAAATAATATATATAATTTCCTGGCAAGAAATATACAGCGTTCTTATTTTCTAAAGTTTCTTCCTCATATCTTTTAGCTCTAGGTGCGATACGATGGAGCCGCCAAACTTCAAACGGCATTTCGGAGGCATACGACTGGGACAGCGCCAGCCGGCACTCACTAGGATAGTTTAAGTCCTAAGCTTAAGAGGATGCGTGGTGGGAAATCCTGTGGCGGGGTAAGATGTTGCGGATCGCAAGGGGGCCGGCATGTTTAGGCGAGATGCCTAAAGTCTTAAAAAATGGGCCACCCTAATGTAACTTTAGCGCCCCTTCCAATCACTCACACCAACCCACCCACCTGTGTGGGCATGCATGCATATTCGTGTTTTGTCAGCACACATATACATGCATGGGGGTGTGCATGTGTGGGTTCACCTCCCCTTAAAACCGGAGGATGATTTTCAGGTTCAACGGTTGTCCTCGATTGAAAAACCGTCTACTTTTCCAGAGACAGTCGACACGACCACATCACGGCCAGCCCAGGATTTTTCGCCCGCACCAAGGTAAACTAATTCTTTATAAATTATATTTTTTATAAATATACGGCCACATTTTTTATAACGAGAATTCTCGTTTCTTTTTTCTTTTCTATTTCGAGCACAAATTCGACCGCCGTGCTTTTGAGCCACCGCCGCTCCCAGTTAGCACAACGCTCGAATTTACAGATTGTATGGGAGCTATATGTTATATTGGTCCGATCTGGGTGATTTTCACCACACACATTACGTATATAACATGTACCAAATCTCCAAAGCTTTACGTTCCTAGCTTTTTAATTGCAAAATTTATAGCCCAAAACCCATTTATCGAAACTATCGATTGTATGGGAGCTATATGTTATATTGGTCCGATCTGGGTGATTTTCACCACACACATTACATACATAATAAGTACCAAACCTGCAAAACTTTAAGTTTCTAGCTTTTTAATTGCGAAATTTATAGCCCAAACCCATTTATCGCAACTATCGATTGTATGTAAGCTATATGTTATATTGGTCGGATCTTTGTGATTTTCACCACACACATTACATATATAACATGTACCAAACGTGCAAAATTTTACGTTCCTAGCTTTTTAATTGCAAAATTTATAGCCCAAACCCATTTATCGAAACTATCGATTGTATGGGAGCTATATGTTATATTGGTCGGATCTGGGTGATTTTCACCACACACATTACATATATAACATGTACCAAACGTGCAAAATTTTTCGTTCCTAGCTTTTTAATTGCAAAATTTATAGCCCAAACCCATTTATCGAAACTATCGATTGTATGGGAGCTATATGTTATATTGGTCCGATCTGGGTGATTTTCACCACACACATTACATATATAATAAGTACCAAACCTGCAAAACTTTACGTTTCGAGCTTTTTAATTGCAAAATTTAGAGCCCAAACCCATTTAGCGAAACTATCGATTGTATGGGAGCTATATGTTGTATTGGTCGGATCTGGGTGATTTTACACACACATTACATATATAACATGTACCAAACGTGCAAAATTTTACGTTCTTAGCTTTTTAATTGCAAAATTTTTAGGCCAAAACCCATTTATCGAAACTATCGATTGTACGGGAGCTTTGCGTTGTATTGCTCCGATCTTGTTGATTCTGACAAATTCTAGCATTCTATCTGCATCAGTGGAGGGCATATGGCATGTTCTGCTTTCCTTTAGTACAAAAGTAATCGTAGTCGACCACCGATTTTGCTTATTTTCCGTGGTCGTGCTCTACACATCTATAGTAAGTATTAGTTAGCTTGAGGGTTACTCATGATTGTTGGGGTTTGCCGCTTCCGTTCCGAAAATTGATAGTAAAAATACGTGACTTTCTATTTGGTTTTAAAGTATACGTGTAGAACTTTGTAAATAATACAGGATTTATAAGCACAGTTGTGTTTTTATTTAAACAAAATTCTGCACACAATTTAACACAGCTCCACTAGTGAAAACGAAAATTTTTATTCACATTTGCTTATGCATAAAAATATCAGCCGGTGAAAACCAATAACAGTAATAATGGTAAAAGAAATGATGGCCACCCACATGACTGCTGGCAATCATGCCGGATCGCTGAAATGTTGACTGCGGCGAATTGCTGCAGAGGTTGTTACACGTCCAAAATCGGTACAAAATGAGTACTTCAGCACTAAGGTTAACTCATAAGTTGAGATAAGTAAATATAATATAATACATGCGTTATAATAAAAATTATATACAATTCATGAAATATATATGTATAATGAGGATTGGGACAAGTGGCTACCTAAGCCGCGAAAACAAGTGTAGTTTCATAACTCTATCTTATACGGTTCTGAAGTCATTAACATTCGAAATTTGGTGAAATCGTCAATGGAATCGTCAATTCAATATAGCTACAAAATTTCGTTATTGTAGCTACTTTTATTATTGAATTATCTCTGTTTATCGAAATTTTCGATATAAGAAAAAAGGTCGTGGCCTAACTTGGCCGAAAAGTAACCTGTATGACCTATGGATATGTTTTAATCGATTCCTCTGTTCATTCTAAGAACTTTGCTATATGGCACCCTTTATGTATCTCCATTATTTTATACCGTTACAAACCACCGTTATATGGTCAAAACTATAATACCCTGTGTACCAGCTTTTTGTGTGTCAGTGCGTTAAGGAATCAATAACATTATTACAATAATTTTTTTAATGACAATAACTTTTTTTTCATTAGTTGTGTCGGATTTAATGTTCATTTATAACAAACAAAAATTTAAGAAAATCCTCAATTAAATAATATTTAGTTTAACAACCAAATTTGAGTTTCAGGTTGATATTCCTTTTACCACTGTTGTGCGAATGCTTAAATTCATAATATAATTATTTAAATGAATTTGTGTTCATTAGTATTGACCGATATGAAATATTTTTTCAATACTGTCAATCTGATTTGGGGTGCATTTATCACAAAAAAATTATTTTATGAATCTCAATTGAATAATATTTTAGCTAATACTCAATAACGGCCTTACCGATATCAATAATTTTTTCTCTCCTTTGTTCGATCGGACTTAGTGTTCATTTATAACAAAAGAAAATTTCAGAAAATTCTCAATTCAATAATATTTTAGCTAATAAAAGTTTAGCTGGCATAGAAATTGATTGGTGTGCGTTTGTGCGTTTAAAACTCAATAACATATTGTAGTCTAGTCGAGACAGGTTTTTTCCTTATCGAAGTCAAATACTAGTAAGGATGCAATTTCAAAAAAATATTCAAGACATATGCAAAGCATACTTTGCTGCACTCATTTAAAGTGCATTTTCCCCCCTTGTAAGGTGTCACACATATTTTAATTGAATAACTAAAATACCCGGCCACGCTTCGCTGCGTCTCAGAACTTGTAATAGACTGTGTCCGGTTTTAATCATTATTTCTACGAAACCAGTTGAGATATGGACCTTAATCACATCGCTTATTTCAGTATTGCAGCACTCATTAGCACCTTTCGTTTGATACCCATATTGTACTAACACATAACTCCGAAAACGGTCAAAATATCGAAATAAATTATATCTTAAATTTTAAGCTAGATCTCACGTGATGCAACGATGAAGTTCCATTAAATTACATTAGGCAGTAGGCATGGGCAGTTCGAATAAAAAATCCATTAATTCGAATAATTTATACTAGTATTATTCGAATAGTACTATTCGAATAGTTGTATGGATTTATTGAATGGAATGCAAATAATTAAAGTGCATAAAAGAAACTCTTACAGGAAACTTACTCTAAAATAAGTATAAATATGTATGTGTATGTACATTAATAGAAATATTTCAGTTATTTCAACATAATAATATGTATTGTGCTACATTTTAAAACAAGAGATTTCGTTGGAAAATTCAGTGTATTCATCGCTTGAACGGATTAGCATGCATGCGCTTTATGTTTGTACGTATGTTTGGATGTATGTACAATTTGTTTATTCGAATACTTACTATTCGAATAGTTGTCATTTATTGGAATAGTTATTTATTCGATGGCGGCCGCCGTGGTGTGAAGGTAGTGTTGCCGGCCTACCACACCGAAGGTCCATGGTTCGAGCCCTGGTACAGGTAACATCAAAAGTGATTTGAAAAAAAGTTTTTCAAAACGGGGTCGCCCCTCGGCAGTGGTTTGGCAAACTCTCCGAGTGTATTTCTGCCATGACAGGCTTCTCAGCAAAAATTCGTCTCCTTTGTAGATGCCGTTCGGAGTCGGCAAAAAACTGTAGGTCCCACCAATTTGTTGGGAAAATTCAAATCGGCACACCACAAATTGGAAGAGAAGTTAGGCGCAAAAATCTCTTAGGAGGTTTATGATGATATACCTGTTGTATATCGCGCCATAGAGATAGATAGATTTATTCGACAAATGGTGTTTGAATAGTTTTTTTTCAATTACTCGAATGACTAAACAACTATTCGAATAACGTTCTGCGAATAATTAAATACCTTTCTTGTGTGTAAATGAATCTCTAGATAGATATTTACCTTAAAATTACAATAAGTAGATATCTGTTAATCCATTTGTATGTTTATTGCAGTTATATTTGCATGGCAGGTTTTGTGTTATGGTTTAATGTCAATTCGACGAATACGCTATTGAAAATTTTCTGTCTCTTTTTAAGACTGCTTTTCTAAAAGATTTAAAAAAACTATGTCTTAATTGTTCCAAAATAATAAAAAAAAAATGTTTTATTTCGAGGATTAAAAACTGGTACACATCAAACCAAAAATTAAATAACTATATTAGAAATAAGTATTGTAGAGAATCTTCGTCGAATCGACGAATGGTTAGGTTTTATAGGGAGTGAGCGAGGGTTAGCTTTCTAGGGTAAAGCAAGGTATGCCAAGATAGAAATTCATTGTGGGCATACATACATATATACTGTTTATTATGGCAGGCAAAGAGCTGGTTTTAATTGCGTAAAGCAACATATACAAAATAATACTACCTACTTACTATTTTTTGCTAAGTAGGATACTACAATAGTAATTCAAGACAAAAGTAGGCAGATGGTGAAATGCAGAAGTAAGTTTTAATTGCAATTGCTGTAACGTTATGGAATAAAACTTGCATACACCTATCACCTCAAACAAATTTCTAAAAGGACTTTTTGTATTACGACATAAATAATCAAGTAAATAAATACGTACTTAGCAAAATAATTGATCTGTAAATAATAACTTGTTATTAATTCAAGCAAGTAATGATTTAATGTTATTAAAAAGTGAAAGTGAAGGTCATACAAATATCCATGTACACGTATTCACACATATTTACAATAGGTCAGTTCACAACCAGGTGAATATGACCTTGCACCGTTGCATACCAAATTATCATTGCAAATCAAATGCATTACAAAAACAAAATACACGCATATACAGGTGCATATGCATTGCAAAAGTTTGCAACACTGAAAATCCATTGCATAGAATGCTATTGTATTGCATTTGTGATCGACACGTCGAACAGCCGTTCAAATTAATAAACAAAACTGAAGTAGGAATGCGAATTACGCAACAACATCAACCTTTTCAATTTACAATCCATCCAAAGAAAGTAGAAAAAATAAGAAAGTTCAAAGCAAGACATCGCACGCTATCAATTCACGGGTAGGGAAATCATAACGCAGTAAGAAAATTTGACTCCATAAGAATTACATTAGTGCAACTTTTCTTACCACGTGGTGAATTCCCTACCAGTGAATTGATAGCGTGCGATGTTTGGCGTTGGTTCCTGTTATTATTCGATGCTCTTTGATCCACCAATCAGCAATCAGTTAAAAGTAGGATGTTATAAGATCATGTGCCAATTATAAAAATTAAGTTCGGAAGATGAATAGAAAATTTGACTATTTATCGTGGTGAAATGCTTAAATTCCTTGGGGAGTATTCATAGCTTAACTTAAAGTATCTACTTTCTTGTTTTTCTGGCTCGAGATAAATTTTTAGCAAATAAAACACAAGTGTTTTTTCTTTTTTAATGATATATTTCGGTTACTCTACGGTAACCGTCTTCAGGGTAACTATATTAACAAAAATAAATAAACAAAATTAACAAAAATCTAACATGGACACATCTATAATTTTTTACATACATTATTTTTTATGTCTGCCCTGCGCGGAGTTTGGTGCTGTGTATTCGTTAGTAAGTGTTTGTATATATGAGCGCAGTCATCTGTATCACTTTTAAAGTTTAGTCGTATGTCCGTCGGTGTATTTATTATGTGTAACATCTCCAAAGTAAATCTCTTGCTGTACTTTTGTTCTTGTTGGATAATTTTCGCGTCGTCGAAATTCGGCGTGTTCAGTGTGGTTTATGCATGTCAAAAACTCATCTTAAATGTTCTAATATTTCGGAAATAGCAATTGACTTGTTGAATAGCAATAAGAATATACTCTTTAGATGTGAAAATTGTGCCGTTCTCTTCTCTCGTTCAAAAATCGAAAAAGCTCTCAAGAATATCAGTGCATTGGACAAATTCTTAAAATTGTTTAACTGCGGTGAGAGCCAATTTGAGACCAATAGTGTTACTCAAATTACAGTCAATACTATTAAAACGCGCTCAAAAACCGCGAAGGCCGTTGAACCTGAAACAGTCACTAACCAACATCAGACAACAACAATGCATGCTGCTGAGGTGTCTAAACTTGGTGAGACTTCTGTTATCGCCAAATCTAACAATCAAATTTCCAATATTATGCACTTAACCACCGACGCTATGCGCTCATCTACTTCTTCATTTACGGGTGATCTAAACTCTCATATCAACAATCAACCAACAATAATCTCAGTGAGTGATACAAACTCGAATTTCAGCACTCAGAATACGAATGCATCGATCTCTTACCCTGCTGATGCTGCTATTGCTAGCAATGCTACTGCATCTGGCAGCTGTCTCAGCGGTGATAACAAAGATAACGAAAATACCGATAAGAATCTCAAGGCGAAAAGCATAAAGAGGACTGTTGTGGGATGCAATCCAAGCGACGAACTTTCTGTTGCCTCTTCCGTAAAATGGTTACATTTGGCATCGTTTAAACCTTCAGTCACAGCTAATGATATAATTGAGTACGTCTCCAAACATACTTCGATTTCACCAACAAACTTATTATGTACTGCTCTTGTGAAGAAAGGGACTGATATACGCTCTTTAAAAAGAGTAAATTTTAAGTTCGGAACATCTCCCTTGTATTATGATAAGCTCTTGAGCGGTAATATTTGGCCAGCTAACGTAACAGTGCAGCCGTTTAAATTTTTTCAAAAGCAGGGGCCTGCAGCATTAACAACATGACGTGTATTGCTGCACCTCTAAACTTCAGTAGTATTGATTATTCGCTTTATTATCACAATGCTGGTGGTATACGTACAAAATCAAGCCAAACACATCGGGATATTTCGATGCATGAGTATGACTTTGTTGCGATTACTGAAACTTGGCTTAATTGTACCATATCATCCAGAGAATACTTCGATAATAATTACAATGTCTACCGGAAAGATCGAGATGTTACAGCTACTGGACATGAAATGGGTGGTGGTGTTCTGCTTGCTGTAAGAGCGAACTTATGCAGTAATTTAGTTACCCTTGCTTTAAGCGATGGCCTGCTGGATCAAATATGTGTTAGCGTTAAATTTTCTTGCAATAGAGATTACTATTTCTTGTTTCCTATATCCCTCCAGGATGTGGTATAGAATTATATATAAAACATTTAGAAAATGCCATTTTAATTACAAACGCTCTGAGGACTGACGATGAAGTTGTTTTCTTAGGCGATTTTAATCTGCCCAACATCTCTTGGGTGAATCATAAAAACAGTGTGATACCTCATAGTCTGAGCTCAAATGTAGAATTTTATGTAATGAGTACATTACTCTCTCATGGCTTTGTGCAGCACAACGGAGTTCAGAATGATAATGATAGAATCCTAGATCTAGTATTTGCAACTAATGAATTAAAAGTAACTTGTCATGTATGTCTATCACCAATTTTGAATAATAGTATCCATCATAAGGGACTTTTACTCAATATAATGTTTTACAGTTTCGATAGCGTAAAAGATGAACCTTCAGTTCGACGTGATTATGGAGCGCGGATTATTTATCGACTGTCCTACTATCTCTTATGAAAGATTGTGTGCGATAATTTCACAAGCCATATGTGATTTTGTTCCTTTAAAAAGATGCACCGCTATAAATAACCTCCATGGTTCAATTTGAAGCTTTCTAATTTAAGAAACAAAAAGAATAAAGCTTTTAAGAGGCTTCGAAAAAATGATTCTGAAGTTAATTGCATTGACTTCTATCGTTTAAGGAAAGAATATGATTATCTTCATAACTTTTTATTTCGGCACTACATGGCCACCGTAGAAGAGAACTTAAAATCCAATCCTGGGAGTTTTTGGAGATTTATACATTCAAGAAGGAAAACAAATGGTTTCCAAACCAACTTGGAATTTGAGGCTACTATCTCCGAAAATACTGTCGGCTCCTGTGACTTGTTTGCAAAATTCTTTTAGGGAGTTTATGAGAATCATGGCTCTCTTATACCGCCCACCTTTCCGTCTTCGACATTGCCGTTTATAACATCCTTCCGAATCACCGAATGTATGTACTCTTAGCTATTTCTTCGCTAAAGTCCAGCTCTAAACACGACTCCGAGGGTTTTTCCCCAATATTTTTCAAGCATTGTCGATATACCTTAGCTCCTCCCTTATCCCAGATTTCCCAAGATTGTATTAACAAAGGTACTTTTCTGGAACAGTGGAAATTGTGGTACATTGTTCCAATCTTCAAATCCGGCGATCGTAATAGTGTTTGCAATTACAGGCCTATTGTTATACAAGGTACGGTTGCTAAATTGTTTGATTTTATAATCCAGGCGAAGTTATTTGACCACGTTGGCGATGCAATTTCTCAATTTCAACACGTTTTCTTTCCTGGAAGATCAACCTGTTCAAATGGTAAGGTTTGCCACTTCATACTTTTGCAGAAGTTGAGGAGGTACAGAGTTGGCGGCGTTCTCATCGATTTCTTCGCCAGCTTCCTATCTGACAGGAAATTGTGTGTTAAGATGGGGAACACAACCTCTAGAGTATTTGTTAACGCTTGGTCTGGTATACCTCAGGGAACGCACCGTGGTCCACTTTTATTGCTTTTATTCATAAACGATTTACCAAATTGCTTTAACTTCGCTAAGTGCCTAATGTTTGCGGATGACGTCAAACTTTTGTGCACTGTACGTGACTCTTGTGATAGTCATAATCTGCAACTTGACCTGAATTCACTCGCTCAGTGGTGCACTTTCAATTGCCTCAAGTTAAACATTAATAAATGCTGTGTTGTCACCTTCTCTAGGCGACCTAGTAATATAGTGTATCTTTATAACATTGATAACTTTGCCTTAACTAGATGCAATGAAATGAAAGATTTGGGAGTCATTTTTGATTCAAAACTGACTTTTAGCCAACATATAGCTTTCATTGTGTCCAAATCATTCACAATGGTCGGCTTCATAAGAAGAAACACAGTAGACTTCAGAGATCCGTCCACTCTTAAATCCCTTTACTTATCCCTGGTGAGAAGTCGTCTAGAGAATTGCCCCCTGATATGCAGCCCATACTATGAAGTGCACTCTTACAAAATTGAACGAGTCCAGAAGATTTTCACTAAACTCGCCCTAAGGAAGTCACCGTGGCAGGGGAATCTTCCCTCTTATATCGGGAGACGAAAACTTCTGGGCTTGCAGTCTCTGCATGAAAGAAGAATCTACTCATCTATAATTTTTATTTATAATGTCATAAACAGCAACATCCAATGTACTGACTTATCCAATTTGAGCAATTTATACGATCCGCCGCGAATCTTTACTGGTAGACACGGTACAATCCACTAATTATGCTATGAACGAGCCGATTGCTAGGAGCATTAGACTTTGTAATACCCATGCAAGCGTAAGTTTAAGTACAGGGTGGCTGATGAATTTTGCTACATTAAGAAACTCAAATAATTTTTTTTTTCACTGTATGGAATTCATTTTTCTTTTATTCATGTTAAAGCTCATTAAATTTTATTAAATATAGCTTAATTAGTTTTAAAAATAATGGAATTTAAATGCCCCCCCTGCTCGTCGATGCATGTGCGGCATCTTACCAAAAAGTTGTTCATTACTGCTTGGAGAGTTGAGACAGGAATAGCCGCAATTGTTTCTCGAATGGATTGCCTTAGTTCATTCAAATTTGTTGGTTTTGCTTTGAAGACTTCCTGTTTGCAATAACCCCACAAGAAAAAGTCAGGTGCAGTAAGGTCAGGCGACCTGGGTGGCCAACGGAATGTGGAGTTTCTGGATATCAGCTTATTGGGAAATTTTCGTCGCAATTCTGTCATAACAGGTTGGGCTATATGAGGAGCTGCACCATCTTGCTGAAACCACACAGAGTTGAAAGAAATTCTCATTCGGCGTAATTCTGGATAGAAAAACTCTCTCAACATGCTCAAGTAACGGTCTCCAGTAACCGTAACGGTGTGACCGTTTTCTTCGAAGAAGTAGGGCCCGACAATGCAGCGTGATGAAACTGCACACCACACTGTGACACGAAGTGGATGCAATTCCGTCTCATGGAGTATCTGTGGGTTGGAAGCACTCCATATTCGACAATTTTGTTTGTTTATGTTGCCGTTTAAATCGAAATGGGCCTCGTCAGACATGAAAAGACAGTTCAACATGTTTCCATCCTCTTCCACCATTTGAAGCATCTTCTGGCAAAATTCCAAGCGAATCGGCAAGTCTGCAGCGTTCAGTTTGTTGGCCATTTGAATTTTATATGGGACTAAGTCCAAATCTTTGTGCATAATTGACTGTAATGACTGTCTGCTTACACCCATTTGAGCAGATAAGCTTCTTGTCGAAACACGTGGATTGTTTTGTATGGCAGCAGCTACAGCAGCGATTGTTTCCTCCGTTCGAACTGAAGGGTTTCGATGGTAAGGTCTTCTGTTGACTGTCCCATGCTCGGAAAAATTGTTTACAAGTCTTATTATGGTCCATCTGCTCGGAGGATTGCCGCCAAACGTGCGCCTATACTCTCTTTGAACCGAAACTACGGACTCCAGTGCGTGATAGCGGCGGACAATCCAAATTCTTGTTTCAGTGTCCCAGTTATCCATTTTTGTTAAATGTAAAAGTCAATCTGCAAAATAAAAAAAAAATTTACCAGATTCATTAAATAGAAAAAAAGTTATTAAATTTTTTTTTGGTAGCGGCTTTCATTAGCCAGTATCTTTAAATTAATTTTATATAGGATTTTCCATTGATTTACTTTTAATCGATGAATTATTGTTGTATATCTAGTCTGTAAGAATTAATTCTGTAGACCGAAATAAATAAATAAACTGCACTAGTTGCCGGACAGCGCTAGTGTCCGGACACTATGTCAATGTTTTGGGATTAATAGGCAAATAACGAGCAAATAGTCTCAAATGACAACACAAATGGAAATGTATATGTTTTCTGAGTGTACGTGGAAAATTTAAGTTGAATCAAAAGCATAGTTTAAAAGTTATACGTAATTTTAGTGTTAGAAGTTTTTTAAAAAAAATAGTGGGAGCATTTTAGAAAAGTAAGGGCCTAAACAAGTATTTATTAACATATTCCAATAAAAGTTAAAATTATTTGTTTAAAATATACCAAACTTTCATTTTATAAATAAACAAATTAATTTACTTAACTTTTCTGCCTAAATTATTATTGTCAAAATTTGAAATAATTTTCAATTTCCGGACAGGCCGTCCGGATACTGGAATGAAGGCGAAAACTACGAATTACCATTTTAATGATCCTAAATGATAGTTTATTAAATTATATATTCATTACAAAAAGAAAAACATTTTTTTCTCCTATTTTTTCAGCCTTCGGACGCGTTTTTTCAAGTACAAATATTGCTGTCCGGATAGTGAGAAAATAAGTTTCAATAGCCGGACAGTTAGCATTCATTTTGTACAAACTTTGTTGTTTTTATCGATATTACTATTTAAAAAATGAATGCAGACTTTTACCTCAGCCCTTCGAGGTTATAAGGTCAAACCAAATAAGCATCAGACAATCGGCAGCTTAGGATAGCTGTGGAAGTCCTAATAGTCGGAGCCTTCATTTGGCGAGCGACAACATCACAAAAACATTGTGGAGATTATTCTCAAGCATGTACCATCCCTAACTCCATAACACTCCCACCACTAGTTAAACACAACAGAGATAACGACGGCTACGCTTATGCATGCAAGCATGTACCAAGCAAGAGGAACAGAGATCGCGCGAGTGTTTGCCAATACGATGCAAATAGGAGATGCCAATAAATAACACCGATCCTTCGAGAACACGAAGAGCAAGCACCCTGTCGGACTATATAAGGCAGTAACCAAGCAAGGCAAATTGATCAGTTTGTATTCAAGTGTTGAACAGTGAACTACTGTGAAGTTACCAAATTCTTAAATTTGTATTGCGTTTATTACTAGTAAATAAAACTAGCTGTAAGTTACAATATCTGTGCGTGTGTTTATTTGATCGAACCCAGGATTAATAATCAAGGAATCATCGAATTCGTCACAATTGGTGTCAGAAGTGACATTGTTAAATAAATACCGAGAGTTTTCATGGATAACAAAGGCATGGCAAAGTTGAATGAGCTGAAGATCAAGCAACTAAAAAGTGAGCTGCAACAGCGTGGATTGAATACAACAGGCAATAAATCAGACCTACAGTCCGATTGCGAGAGGCTATGGAAGCTGAGGGAGTTAATGTTGACGATTATGTGTTTTATCTTGTGGAAGAAGCGTCCACAAAAATGGAAGAAAAAGAGTCTACAATTCCAGCCGCAAGTGTGGACACTAACGCGTTGCTGACTGTATTGACTCAGATGTCATCTAGCATTTCAACACAGCTGGAAGAACAAAAGAAACACATGACATCTCAGTTGGAAGAACAAAAGACACACATGGCATCTCAGTTGTAAGAACAAAAGACACACATGGCGAGAATTGCATTGCAGCTGGAGGCACAGGAAAAACGAACGGCATCACAGCTAAGAATGCAGGACGCAAAAATAACAAGTGCATTAGGTATTCAGAGAGCGGCAGGACAAAATTGAGGCTGAGGTATATGCACTGAGAGGTCGTATCCAGGAGCTGCAACTGAATCGTTCAACAGCCTCCACAAATACTCCAAAGGTAAAAACCCCATCCTTTGACGCTTCTGTTCCATTTCAGGCATTTAAGCTACTGTTTGAGAAGACGGCAGCGGTGAACAATTGGGGCACTGAAGACAAAGTTGCTGCACTGTTCGTGGCATTGAAGGGTCCTGCAGCAGAAATCTTATAGACTATTCCCGATGATGAACGCAATAATTATGACGCATTTGAGAGACGCTATGGTAGCAAACATCGAAAACAGATATACCAAATAGAGCTACAGAATCGCTTCCAGAAACCTATTGAGACTTTGCAGGATTTTGCATCGGATATCGAGTGGTTGGCCCATCTAGCAAATGCAGGCGCACCTGTAGAGTATATGGAACGTTCAAAAATCCAGTGTTTCATAAATGGAATACGCGATGTGGAGACGAAGCGGGCCATATGTACAAATCCCAAAAGCACATTCGCTGAGACGGTATCACGTGCACTAACACAGGAAACAGCCTCGCTATTAAGTAAGCCGGTGTACAAGGCTCACGGCGTGGAGGTAGAACAGCCAGACTGGGTAGACACAATTCTGGAAGCATTGAGAGAAAGCAACGGAAAAATGATGGTGGCATTAAATGCTTTAAGTGTGGAAAATCTGGTCACATAGCTCGTTATTGCGGCTCTGGTAATCCCGCCAATTCAAGTGGTCGTGAACGGAAAGCTGGAGAAGATGAGCAAGATGAATGACCCTTAATCTCTGTGTCACAACTCGGACGGAAAGCGAATAATGTTACTGTTGAAGGCTACGTGGACGGAAAAGAGTGCTTGCTGACTGTGGATACTGGTGCATCACATTCCATCATTCGGAGTGACTTGGTCAGCGGGAAGGTGAGACGATTGCAGAAAGCTAAGTTGTCGACAGTAGCTGGTGAAAGCAAGCAAGTCCTGGGAGAGGTGACATGTAAGGTTGTGATTGGGAATGTGGCTACGTATCACAACTTCTTGGTTGTTGTTGTTGTTGTTGTTGTAACGACAAAAACACTCTCCGAAGGTTTTGGGGAGTGCTGTCGAACTGACAGTCCCTTGCCGGATATGAATTCGGTACGCTCCGGTACTCCCTTGCGGTACTGCCCGACTGTCGTGGTAGCGATTTCGTATGACCAGCCGAACCTTCTAGGTCATGTCACCCCTCCTACCGTAAGGAAGGAGAGATGGGTAAAGAGAGGTGAGAGGCATCATATCCTTAGATCAACCATCGAGTTGCACGTCATTACCTTTGTGCATATAAGTCGCCTTTTACGACCGGTATGCCTACCTCGGGTATATTCTAACCCCTAAGCCGCAGGGATACACAACTTCTTGGTAGCGAAGGGTTGGTAGCGAACAGGGTTATGACTTACAACGGCCTAGAAGTTCCCCTGGTCCTTGGACACAATAGTGCCTATACCACCAAGGGTTTGATCTTGAAGACGAAGCAACAGGAGCCTCGTAAAGCAGAGGTAGCTCCTCGACCAAAGGCTTTCACGGACAGGTAACTCCTGAAGAAAATTCGGCAAGGCCAGGAGGAAGATCCAGATTTGGTACGTGTGTTGAAAGGACTAAAGGAGAACAAAGCTAACATCTGTTTGTTTGCATCGGATATGGGAAAGTGAAGATGGCCAAAATCATCGAGCACTTATGGTTGTTCTCCAGGCAAGAATTCCCGATGTCATCAAAGCGTCGCATATTTGCCCAGATGGAAGCCACATGGGAATAAAGAAAACGCTGAAAGAGCTAAAGCGGCGGTTCTATTGGATCGGTTGCAGACAAACTGTGAAGAAACGGATTACTAAGTTGTGCAGCGTGTGCTGGGGATAAAAGACGAACATCTGGTGGTCATGCTCTGAGGAAGCAACTCCACTTAGTGGATAGAGCGAAACAGTGCACTGGCCATGAGAGAATGGAAAGGAACCGGGTACCACTGGAAACGAAAGTGAAGGCACAAAGCCATGCGGGATTAAGGACGGATAAAATGGTTGGAATATATGACAATGTAATGCATTGTGGGAATCTCCGCGGGAGGGGATTGATGTCGGAGTTTCAATCCCCGGAGGAAATAACGTTTAATAAAGCGGTGCCAACCATTGAGTGTCTAGCAGCGTTTGGTTCGGGCAAGGTGTCTGATCGTGGCGATTATTCTCAAGCATGTACCATCCCTAACTCAATAACACTCCCACCACTAGTTAAACACAACAGAGATAACGATGGCTACGCTTATGCATGCAAGCATGTACCAAGCAAGAGGAACAGAGATCGCGCGAGTGTTTGCGAATACGATGCAAAGAGGAGATGCCAATAAATAACACCGCTCCTTCGAAAACACGAAGAGCGAATAACCAAGAAAGTTCTCGGTGCGTAGGCAAACACCCTGTCGGAATATATAAGGCAGTGACCAAGCAAGGCAGGTTGATCAGTTTGTATTCAAGTGTTGAACAGTGAACTACTGTGAAGTTACCAAATTCTTAAATTTGTATTGCGTTTATTACTTGTAAATAAAACTAGCTATTAGTTACAATATCTGTGCGTGTGTTTATTTGACTTTATAGTAATCGAACCCGGGATTAATAATCAAGGAATCATCGAATTCGTCACAATATGTTCAAGTATTACCTGTACAACCTATAAAAACATAATATTGCAGTCGCCCCGTTTTATGGAAAAGAGCTAGGTTGTTAACCCCCACGACTTGAAGACGGCCTCGGAGTTTTTGCCATCCCATGTTTCTTCTAAGCCGTTTTTGCTTGGTAGATCGTTTAAAACGCTTGATGCCAACTCTTCACATCTATTGTGGCTTCAACACCCATTTCGAAGTGCGATGTACAGAATGGCATTTAATAATTCTGTCGGGGTGGCATTCAAGCCTCCTATTATACTAATTATTGATTATGTGCATACTCTCTCCAGTTTGTTAACAAGTTCTTTTTCGCCGTGAATACCCAATTAGAAGGAGGGAGAGAAGACTCACGTGCACCCCGCCATGACTATGTAGATCCGCATTTTGCGATTAACCCAACGTCGGATGCCCAGACTTGGACCTCCTGAAGTTGCCGGACCTTCATATAGTTAATTGTAGAAAAAAAGCTACCAATTATGACAAATAAAACATGAACTGCGTACGCCGTAAGTTTCGCTGATCCGATCGAACAGTTGGTTTAAGACCAGTATCAAAATCAGAGAGATGTCCACCCAGAGAGATGTGAATCTGATTAAGACGTATTTATTGTATTCAAAGTCCTTCTTCATGTTTCAGAAATGCTTTACAAAAATATAATGTATATACAAATTTCATACAAATTTCGAGTGTCCGGAAATTAAAACAAAAGTGTATTCATGAAACGAGCTCAAGGCCAAGAATAATAATATTTTCACTTTTTAAATTTTTTATGAAAATTATTATTGTGTTTTATTTTTTTAATAATCATTTTTAATTAATTATTAAAAGTTTTTTAAATGAATAGAGTAGGAAAAATGTTTAGAGACAACCGCCATAGCTTTTCTTATAGATCCATTTCGGAAGCTGCTAAGCTTCTTCATCAGAGAAATTCTGGCATACATTGCTAACCATTAAGCTAACAATACTCTGGTTTTGATGTTATCTAAAATCCTAGTTCTATTCTTCTTTACCATATACCACTTCCGCCATTTACCAGTTAGTAGTGTCCGGAAACTAAATTCTTCTGTCCGGAATTGGAGCAAATCGAACTTTTTTGAGTTTTTTATTTTATGGTATTAACAGCATTATATTTTTAAATTATACAGACGTCATATTATTGAGCAATATTTATGCTATTCTAAACAGTGATATCTTTTCGCGGTAGCGTTTATAGTTAGAAAATGAGTCGAAGTCAAAGTTGAGGAAAACGTTAAGTGTTCGCAAACTGGTGCGTTTACCCTACCTACATACGTAGATACTATTGCACGAATTTTTGCATGGGATTTTGTAGACAACATAAAATTTTTCGTTTTGTGGGATTTTTGATTTTGTCTTATTTAATAAATGTTTTAATGTGTTTTTCGGCCTATGGGCAATTTTTATATTTTCTTTATTATAACAATCCGATTTTGTTATACGCTCGAACAGTTGACGTACATACGTCAGAGACTTAAAAGTAGATGATTTCTTTGACTTTGGTTGACGGTTGGGGTACTTTAGTATCTATCGTTAAAATCGTTAAAACATCTAATTGTAAATATTTCGTAAAAATAAAAGTTATAATAGTATGAAATCTAGCGAATTAAAACCAAATACTTCCCGTGGTGAATTACCTACCCGCGAATTCATGGTTTAATCTTTACCACTATTCGTCGCGTTGGTATAATAAAATCACAAATTAGAATCTAAGCGGTTTGCCCTATTCTCTCACATGAAAATTCATGCTGGCAGTGAACTGTTTATGTGTTGAGAAGGTATATGTTTGCAGTGCGTACTTTAGCGTCCCGGAAAAGTTTCCATCCAACTCAATGTGACCAAGATTTCACAAAAAATACGTTTTTGTAGTCGCTGGGAGAATAAATTTGACTGGAAAAGTACTTGCTATTATTAAACATCTTATCTCTTTTTGGGCGCCAACTGCACACATTTTTTACAAAAAACTAATTGCCGAGACGGGTATTGACGCTTCATGGGATCTTATTAGATGGAAAGCCAGTCACTTGAAGACCACCTACAAAAAGGCTTCAGATTGGCGTAATTCATTTGGTGCAAATCTTTATTTTAAGAGCTCATACATATACGAATTTGTACTTCAGGCAAATTGTTACAAATCTGCCCTCATTTCCACTAGCTGAATAAAATATTTGTCTCTAAATGTAACAATAAACCATATGATTTTGTGGGTACTGGAGAAATAAATGACACCGATATAGAAGCTAGTTGCGAGCAAGACATAATTGTTTACGACGGCTCAGTCCAAATGTGTGAGGATGCTGAAGTACTTGCCACCACTGAGTCCGTTGTAGAGTCCTCCAGCAATCGACTTTTGAAAGACTTAATTCCCAAAAAAGGAAGAGATTTCGCAGAAAAATTAAAGAAAAGCTCCCCCCGCTCACCTGCAGCTCCACTTGCCACTTTTTAACCAGAGCGGACAGCGATGCTTACAATGAAAATTAAGTGGGAAAAAGAGAAGCAGGGTAAAGAGATAAAAATCGAAGAAAGAAAATTACAATTAAAAGAAAAAGAAGTGAAAGCGGAAAAGGAAATAAAAATTAAAAAAATGAAGCTAGAACATGAGAAGCTCATAAAAACGTTTGAAATTGAAATGAAGTACAAACATGAAAATAAACACTAACAGGTCAATTCTGTGCGTAACCGGTAATTTTGTACCTGGAAGATTATCTAACGGAAAGTTGTAACCGTTGGCAATACAGTTCATGTAACCGCGATTCTAGCGTACATGGCAACGCTGTCGAAAACAAACAATTCGCAATCGAGAATAAAATGCAAACGCGAACGAAACTTCGTGTAAAAAAGTGCTTATATTGTATATTATTTCTTGTGAACTAGTATGTGTATAAAATTTGCAGCATTTTCTGTCCACAAAAATATTTACAAAACACGTGCAATTTTTCAGGGTTACGCGACGTTACCACCTATTTTGATCATTTCGAAATTGAACTGCAACTTAAGCCGGCAGAATACCAAAGGAGTGTAAAAGTTTCTAAATTATTTATTTGCCGGTAAAACGAATAATAATTTATGACTCTCCTTGCTGTCTAGTCACATTCTGAGCTCCTTGAGGCTACAAAATCTCTCTTTCATGACACCAAAACAATGCTCGATCCTTACTCGATATTTCCTACGGCGCAAGTTAAATGCAATGTGATGGTCTCGGTCAAGCTGCCTAGCATTGCTTCTAAACGGGGTTATTAGAATGTCAGACAATAAATACGCGGAGTCCTCTGCTATCCATTGTTGTGGCGAAAAGTACTGTTCATTTTTCGTGAATTGAGAAGATATTCGATAAATTCGGACATCGCGCCAGCTACCAGGATGCCCAACTACAACTTGCCTAATCCTAAGGTTGTAGTCACAAACAGCTTGCGCTTTTACAGAGTAGATGTGATTTCGTGAAAAATATGAGGTATGATCTTTAACTGGTGACTCTGCTAATTTAATTTTTGTCCCATCAATATATCCAATGCAGTATGGTAGCTTATCAAAAGTATCCGACACAATTTTCAAACGTTCACTCTCATCGGGCCAATAAATATATTGTGACGAATTGGATGATTCCTTGATTATCAATCCTGGGTTCGATCACTATAAAGTCTAGTTTTATTTACTAGTATTAAACGCAATACAAATTTAAGAGTTTGGTAACTTTGCAGTAGTTCACTGACCAACACTTGAAAATAAACTGATCAACCTGCCTTGCTTGGTCACTGCCTTATATGCCGATCAGACACATTTCCCGAACCAAACGCTGCTAGACACTCAATGGTTGGCACTGCTTTATTAAACCTTATTTCCTCCAGGGATTGAAACTCCGACATCAATCCTTTCCTGCAGAGATTCCCACAATGCATTGCAGTGTCACATATTCCAACCATTTTTTCCGTTCTTAATCCCGAATGGATTTGTGCCTTCACTTTCTTTTCCAGTGGTACCCGGCAAACATTCCTGCGACTGGTTTATTCAGGATTCCGTTCCGTTCTCTCATGCCCAGTGCACTGTTCACCTTATCCACATGACCACTAGATGTTCGTCTTTTATCCTCAGCACACTTAGTAATCCATTCTCTTACAGATCGTCTGCAACCTATCCAACAGAACTGCTGCTTTACCCCCTGCAGCGTTTTCTCTATTCCCATGTGCTTTCCATCTGAGCAACTGTGCGACGCTTTCATAACATCTGGAACTCTTGCTTCGGGAACAACAATAAGTGCTCGATGATTCTGGCCATCTTCACTTTCTCACATCCGATGCAAACAACCAGATATTAGCTTCAAACTGATCCATTGTGTCCAATATGCTTTTGCGATGCGACTCTCTCTAATCATCTCTCCTCTTCTTGCCCATTTGTTATCCTGCAGTCCTTTCAACATTCGTATGAAATCTGGATCTTTCTCCTGGCCTTGTCGGATCTTCTTCAGGGGGTACCTGTCCGTGACAGCTTTGGTCGATGAGCCACCTTTGCTTTACGAGGCTCCTGTTGCTTCATCTTCAAGATCACTCCCTTGGTAGTATAGCCACTAATGTGTCCAAAGACCAGAGGAGCCTTCTTGGCGGTTGTAAGTCATAACTCTGTTACTTACCTACTTTGATGCGAATGTCTCTCTCAGCTAAGAAGTCGACGCCAATGATGACTTCGTCGACAATATTCGCTACCAAGAAGTTGTGATACGTAGCTACATTCCCAATTACAATCTCACATGTCACCTCTCCCAGGACTTGCTTGCTTTCACCAGTTACTGTCCACAACTTAGCTTTCGGCAATCGTCTCACCTTCCTGCTGACCAAGTCACTCCGAATGATGGAATGTGATGCACCAGTATCCGCAGTCTGCAAGCGCTCTTTCCCGTCCACGTAGCCTTCATTAACATTATTCGCTTTCCGCCCGAGTTGTGACACAGAGATTATGGGGCATTCATCTTGCTCATCTTCTCCAGCTTTGCGTTTACGTTCACTTAAAGTGTTAGAATTACTGAAGCCAGGGTTTACATATGTGGCCCGCTTCGTATCCACATCGCGTATTCCATTTATAAAACTTTGGATTTTTACCCTCTCAGTGTACTCCACGGGTGCGTCCGTATTTGCTAGATGGACGAACCTCTCGATGTCCGATGCAAGTTCCTGCAAAGTCTCTGTGATCGATTCTGTAGCTCTGTTTGGTATATCTGGTTTCGATGTTCGCTGCCTTAGCGTCTCCCAACCGCACCCATCAATGCATCATAACTGTTGCTTTCGGACTCGGGAGTAGTCTATAAGATTTCTGCTGCAGGTCACCTCAATGCCACGAATAGTGCTGCA
Source organism: Merzomyia westermanni (assembly GCA_949987695.1). NCBI lineage: Eukaryota > Metazoa > Arthropoda > Insecta > Diptera > Tephritidae > Merzomyia > Merzomyia westermanni. The sequence continues at coordinate 98,749,063 of OX465288.1, read as the reverse complement.
ACTTTATATTCAGTGCACCAATTATTCACCGCAGCCGTCTTCTCAAATTGCAGCTTAAATACCTGGAATAGGACAGAACCATCAAAGGAGGGTGATTTTACCTTGGGAGTATTCGATAAAGCAGATGGACGATTTAGTTGCAATTCCTGGATACGACCTCTCAGTGCATCTACCTCAGCATCGATTTTATCCTGTAGCTGTGCAATTTTCGCACCTTGGGCTTCTAGTTTAGATGACACCCTAGCCTCCTGTGCTTCCAACTGCGAAGAGATATATGGCTTCTGGTCTTCCATTTGAGATCTTATGTATGCCTTCTGTTGAGATGTAATACGTGTGTCCTGTTCTTCAAGCTTAGATGCCATGTGTGTCCTCTGTTCTTCCAGGTGTGTTGAAATGCTTGACGACATCTGAGTCAATACAGCCAACAACGCGTTTGTATCCACACTTGCCACTGGATTCCGAGGCTCCTTTTTCTCTTCCATTTTCGTCGATGCTTCCTCCACAAAATGGGAAACATAATCATCACCGTTGATTCCTTCCGCTTCCATTGCCTGTAGCTCGTATTTATTGCCTGTGGTGTTTAGTCCGCGTTGTTCCAACTCAGTTTTGAGTTGCTGAATCTTTAATTCATTCAACTGGTATTTATTTAACAATACCGCTTCTGACACCAATGGTGACGACATTCGTGCCAACTGCATGAATATAGGCTCCTCATGTCCTTGTATTCGTGAACACTCGCGCCATCTCTCTTCCTCTTGCTAGTTACACGCTTAAGAGTAGCCATCGTAACCTCTGTTGTGTTTAACTAGTAGTGGGAGTGTTATTGAGTTAGGGATGGTATATCTATGTCTGTTGAAAAAAGTTCAACTTTAAATAAATTTCAAGTTCACATAAACTTTTATAGCTTACCTTCTTCACAAAGAATCGCTTTACTAGCTTTAATTATTAAATAATTAATAATTTCCTATTTTTCAGACTTTTTCGGCAATGTTTATAAATTTTGTTTACCGCCAATTACTGAATCAGCTATGCAAATACTTTATATACGCTTACAATGACAGTTTGCTAACGGTAGCACTTTCGTGCAATTGCATAATTTTGCAACCCCATATGCAATTAATCGTGAACTGCCCTAATGTGATCCTGGTATCTCTTGCTTTAGACTCTAGCAAAATACTTCCACTGACGATATATTTGCCTGCTACTCTTTGATTTTTAAGGGTTTTTTCATAACCTACTAAAAAATTTTCATTTCATTTTAAAATTTTCATGTACACCCTGGCGAAAGGGTAAATTTTTTTTAAGGGTTTTTTCAGCATACATGCAAAACTGTTTTCGATGAAAACGAATTTGTCTCATATTTCCTGTCCCACTTAAAATTATGCGCTAAAAACGTTGGCGATAACAGTTTTTTGAAAAAAAATTTTATTTTCGGATTTTGGAAAAGTCGATTTTTTGACCAAAACAAGTCCCAAAACCCGAAAATAAAGCCTTTTTTCAAAAAACTGTTATTGCCAAAGTTTTTAGCGCATAATTTTAAGTGGGACAGGAAATATGAGACAAATTCGTTTTCATCGAAAACTCTTTTGCATGTATGCTGGAAAAACCCTTAAAACAAAAATGGCGAAAGGGTAAATATTTTGACCAAAACCCGTTTTTTATTTATTTTTTTTTTCAAAAACTGATATTGCCAACGATTTTAGCAGACATTTTTGGGTCGGACAGGGTATTTTAAAATCAAATAAAAACTTTCTTAGTAGGTCATGAAAAAAACCTTAAAAATCAAAGTCGAAAAAAGTCAAAAAAATTAAATGTCGCAGGCTCGAAAATAATTTTTTTGGGTATGCGTAGTGGAACTTTTTTTTCCTGAGCCCAAAATCTATCGGAAAATCGATGGTGCGATATCGGTTAATAAATCGACCGAGGGTAATGTATACATTATGATAGAACGGTTTAAAATGTAGGCTCAAATTATTAGCCATGCATAAACTAACCGCAATGGTATGGCGGTAGTGTTTTTGGACTATCACACCAAAGTTCCAAGGTTCGAGTCCTGGGAAAGGTAAGATAAAAAGTGGTTTGAAAAAGTTTTTCAAAACGGGGGTCGCGACCTTAGGCAGTCATTTGGCAAAAAGTCTCCGATTGTAGTTCTACAATGTAAGGGTTCTCCAAATATATATATTTTTTTTAATTCTAAACTAGCTACATCCAAACTGCAGAATTTGGAAATAGTTCAGAGCTAGAGCAATATTAGCAATAAACGAACTACATTCAACTGTCGAATTTTTAACTAGTTCGGAACCGTCGAAAAGGTATTGCAGCGGGGCACAATTTCCACCGCCTAGGACATCGGCATATTAAATTCGCCAGTTGATTACATGTGAAAGAGATTGAAGGTGATATACTTGTGGTTCGAAACGCACAAGGTGCGCACCAGTTCAGAACTAGAGATTTTCCGCACAGGGAAGGTAAAAGCAGTGAATTTCGCTTCCGACATCTCTCGCATTTCAATACAACTATTCGAATACCACTATTCGAATAAACGGATAAATTATTCGAATAAATACTACTCGAATTTTTTGAAACGAATATTCCCAATAAACAATGAAGTAAGCTAGTTTATTAAACGACTAGCTGACCCGCCGAACTTTGTTCCCCCTTAAAAGCACAAATCATAAAGTCACCCTGGGTCCACATTTAGGTCAATAAATGGGAACCGGGTTAAATATCTAGGTGAAAGATATCTTAAATCTTAGGAGAGACGTCTAGAAAATGATTATTGAAAGTTTCATTCATTTCTATGCAATCGTTTTTGTGTGACGCGAGCATTATGGTAAAAAACCACATTTTTGGTCACATTTTTCCCACATATTCGTCAATAACTCGGGAACTGGATGAGATATCCAAATGAAAGTTGTCCTAAATTTTAAGTTAGACGTTAAGTGATAGAATGGTGAAAGCTTCATGCAATTCTATTCAGTAGTTTTTGTGTGATGCGCGCACAATCATACAGCCGGACAGACAGACAGACAGATAAAAATTAAAAAAATTGTAGATTTGGGTTCCGCTGGTCCAATAACGACCTCTCCTATCAGTTTTTCTTGAATATCTTCAATGTACAGACATCGACCTGTTACAATTTTGTTATATGTAAAGATATTTTCCAAACGAGTTTGTAACTAAAAAATTTCACAATCGTTTAAGTATGTTTTCAAAAATAATGATAAATAATTTACCTATTTGATTAATATGAACTTTATTACATAGGCGACATGGTGTAGCGGTAGTGTTGCTGGTCTACCACACCGAAAAGCCCAAGGTTCGAGTCCTGGGACAGGTAATATCAAAAGTGGTTTTAAAAAGGTGTTTGCAAAACGGAGTCGGAGGATACTTCTGCTATGGAAGGCTTCTTAGCAAAAATTCATCTGCTTTGCTTGCAGATGCCGTTCGAAGTCCGCAAAAAACACTAGATTCCGCCAATTTGTATAAAAAATTGGAAGCAGCACGCCACAAATTGGTAAAAAAGTTCGCGTCGAATATTTAAAAAATTTTTTTTTTTATTATACTTAAATTGTAAAACAAGTAATAAATGGAACTCAAATAACTATAAAACATATTTTAAAACAATTATAATAATTTATATAATAAGAAAAGTTGGGGACATTGTCGGGATTCGAACCAGCAACGGAGCAAACGTCTAGTACATATTCATTAGGTTACTAGCCCGTTTTCACCGTCGTTGCCTAAATTAGAGCTTTATCAGTTTTCAACAAACCCTTACCGTACGTTGAATAAAACGTTAATTAAATATTGTTTTCCAAACCTCATTTCCAATTGTTGAAAAAGGGATCACTTTCGTTGATTCGACCATTTTTTCCAAACGTTTAACAATGATTATAGTAAACGTAATTGTATTTTGCTTATTGGGTTATTATGTACAGACATCGACCTGTTACGAGCTTATTACATGTATAGTAAACGTTTAGCGATGAATGTTTGTTCTAGCGATTTTTTGTTAAACATCACTAACTCATCAAAAAGGGCCGTAGAAATAGTCATTCTTACCCAAAAATTTATGTTTATTTCGCTATTTCGTGAAAACTTCTAAACGTGTTTAGCTCATTCCTTGATTACAAATATAATATATATTTGAAAGGAGTTCCGACTTAAAGGTTGGTTTTTCTCAGCTCTGTCTCTGTCAGGTTTTTTTGCTTCCTTAAACAACACTTCTTATGATTGTACAGAACGGCACTATCTACGAAATCAGCCATTTTGCAGAGCGGCAGGTTACCTAGGTCAAGAGGCTATATTTGAGAGGGTAACACGAGGATAACATTTTTTATAGAAAAGAAAATATAGAACTACAGGGTGTTTTTTTTACAGGTTTGTTTTTCGAATAGAGATAAAACTGGGATTTTGTGGTCAAATCTGGCAACTCTAATGTCATTTATGTTCAGTTTGGTTTGCCATTTCATCATGAACAGGTTGACAAAAGAACAACGCTTGCAAATCGTGCAAATTTATTTCGAAAATAATGGTTCAGTTCGCGAAGTTTACCGTGAGCTCCGTCCATTTTATGGTCGACATAATCGTCCATCAGAGCAATTAATTCGGTTAACCATGGATCGTTTTCGCACCACGTTTACTCTATGTGATAATACGCATCCGCAGAGACGTCGAACAGTGCGCACCGAAGAAACAATTGCCGCTGTAGAGCAAAGTGTTGAAGAGGACCCGAATGAATCGATTCGCCACCGTGCACAGCAATTGGAGCTTTGTCCATCAACTTTATGGAAGATTTTGCGCAAAGATCTTGGCTTGCGACCTTACAAGATCCAGCTTGTGCAAGAATTAAAGCCGCGAGACCATGCAATGCGTCGTGATTTTGGTGTATGGGCCGAAAATGAGATTGGTTTCGAACCTGATTTTCATCGCAAAATTTTGTTCAGTGATGAGGCTCATTTTTGGTTGAATGGCTACGTCAACAAGCAAAATTGCCGCATTTGGAGTGAAGAGAATCCACATGAGACCCTTGAAACGCCATTACATCCACAAAAACTGACTGTTTGGTGTGCTCTATGGGCTGGTGGAGTCATTGGGCCATACTTCTTCCGCAATAATGCTGGAGAGGCAGCTACCGTTAATGGAGACCGGTATAGAGCCATGATAACCGACTATTTTGTTCCCGAATTGGATGGCATGAATGTGGATGAGTTGTGGTTCCAACAAGACGGCGCTACATGCCACACAGCGTACGTCACAATCGATTTATTGAAGGAAACATTCGATGAGCGCATAATTTCGCGGAATGGACCTGTCAATTGGCCACCAAGGTCGTGTGATTTGACACCATTGGATTATTTTTTTTGGGGATATGTGAAGTCGCTCGTCTACACCAACAAACCAGAAACGTTAGGGGAATTGGAAGCCAACATTCGTGGCGTTATTGCCGACATACGGCCCCATATGCTCGAAAAAGTGGTTGAAAATTGGACCTGTAGAATTGGCTTTATTCGAGCCAGCCGCGGCGGCCACATGCCCGAAATCATATTTAAACATTAATGGCATAAAATTAACCTTCCACTAAAGCCAAATTGATGGACCTTAAAACGATTTTATTGTGTTTTATTTCAATTCGAAGTTCTATACCCCTAAAAAAACACCCTTTATTTCCATGCCCTATTTTGATCAGCTAATCTTGTTTAACAAAATATCAATATTTCAAACAATATGAAACGATTTTATCAACATCAAATTGAAATACGACGAAGAGACGTGTTACATAATAAAGAAGCATAAAAATAACTAGAAGTAATTGGCTAAACCAAAATTTCTACTTTGTTGCAAAGATTATGGGCCCATTGATTTTAGCTGTGAATTTAAAAACAAACTAAAATGTCTCGTAGCACTGGTAGCGGTGTTCGGGAAAATATTTTAGCTATGACTAATACTATCTGCAAACGTCATAAGGGCTTTAATATTGCTCATTTTAATGCTAGGAGTCTGAAATCTGAAAAAATTGATATCGTCAGGTATGCCTTTGAGTGTTCGGCTGTTGACGTAATTTGTGTCACAGAAACTTGGTTTCCGACTGCATTAATGACATGCACTGTGCAATCAGCATCTATACAGTGGTCCGCAATGATAGGTGTTCTAAAAAAAATCCAAGTAGGGACATGTGTCTTGACCCATTGTTCACCTCTTTGTCCCCTTATATTGCTGATTCCGAAAATATTATAATATGTGGTGATTTTAATATCAATCTCCTTTTGCGTGATTCCAATACTTCTAAATTGTTGAACAATGGATCCGCGATTGGTCTCTCTGTAGTTAACATGTCTATTCCCCCAAGATATTCCAACATGTTTTCCCCTAGTCTACTGGACTATTTTATTGTATCTAACCTTTCCTCCGTCATAGCGTTTGGCCAGTTCTCATTCATATCCGACCACGATTTAATACTGTGTTTACTTGATATTAATCTTGGCAAATGAAAGTCGAAAAGGCCGTTCTCATGGATTACCGCAACGTTGATTTAAACGCATTGGCCATCGATGCTAGCTCAGTGAACTGGTGTGATGGCGCTACAGAGCAATGATCAACGAGTTCTTTTTGCCGCAACTTGATGAATTGGGATTGGAAAACATGTGGTTCCAACAAGACGGTGCAACAGCACACACTGCACGTGCCACAACCGATATGCTGAACATCGGAAGCTTACTTTTGCGCCGCCTTGTATTTTCAATAATCATGTGCCAGTACAGGCTAGTGAGATTAAATCCTCGATGTCCCCCTGGTTCACGAACAGGGTGTTAGCTGCTATTAAAGCGCGCAATAGGGCATTGTCCAAATGGAAATCTTCCCCTAACCAGGATAACTGGACGTTGTTCAAAATTTCCAGAAACAGTGCGACTTCCATCATCAGGAGCGAAAAACGCAAGTTTTACCTATCCAAACTCGACTCCTCCTTGCCACCTAAAATCTTATGGAGTTATCTTAAACGCTTGTGTGTGTGTGGCTGCGAAAACGCCAAAGCCTGCACTCTAGACCCTGAGTTACTTAATCAAGCATTTATTATAAACACTTCACTTATTCTGGTGATGCCTTTGAATTTGTAACTGTATCTGAGTTGGACGTGGCTAGGAGTATTATCAATGTAAAACCAAAAGCGACTGGTGAAGACGGGATTCCTATAAAGTTTATAAAGATGGTTCTACCTTTCATTATTGGAGCGGTAACTCATATTTTTAAACATTGTATCACAACATCATGATTCCCTAGTCAATTGAAGGTTGCATCAGTTTGCCCAATGGCATAGAAAAAGTCTGCTAACACCCCTTCTGATTTCCGTCCTATAAGTATACTACCTACATTGTCCAAAGCCTTCGAAGCCTTAATCTCGGAACAAATTACATGCCATGTCCAGAGTAAGCAGTTGCTGTCTTCAGTCTGGATTCAGGGCTAAGCATGGGTGCACCACAGCTATGCTTAAGATCCTTGACGACAGACGGATCCCATTTGATGATAACTTCTTAACTCTTCTCTGTCTCCTTGACAGACCAAAACAAGTCCCGAAAACCGAAAATAAACTTTTTTTCAAAAAACTGTTATGGCCAACGTTTTTAGCGCATAATTTTAAGTGGGACAAGAAATATGAGACAAACTCGTTTTCATCAAAAACATTTTTGCATGTATGCTGAAAAACCCCTTAAAACAAAAATGGCTAAAGGGTAAACTTTTTGACTAAAACACTCCCCAAAACCCAAAAAATATTTTTTTTTTTCAAAAAACTGTTGCCGCCAACGTCTTTAGCGGACATTTTTTGGTCGGACAGGGTATACATGAAAATTTTAAAATCAAATGAAATTTTTTTTAGTAGGTCATGAAAAAACCCTTAAAAATCAAAGTCGAAAAAAATCAAAAAAATTAAATTTCGCAGGCTCGAAAATAATTTTTTTGGGTATGCGTAGTGGAACTTTTTTTTCCTGAGCCCTAAACCTATCGAAAAATCGATGGCGCGATATCGGTTAACTTTCGTCCATACAAATCGGCCCACCCTAATATACATATGTAAGTCTTAACAGTATACTCATATATATTTGTTAATACCCATGTCTTGTAATCTGTAATGTAATTTTTTCCTTCATTGTTGTTGTACTATAAAAGATGAAAAAATCTTATTGTACTAATACTCTATTCAATAAATAAATAAATAAATTATGGGCCAATACCTGTACATTTATAGGGTAAGACGAAAACAATACAACACTGCTTAAACTGGAAACAACCTGACTATACTTGGTTAAAATAGAACAATATTTTATGCTGAAAGTCTTAAACATAAAAATCAAAGACTCCAACATTAACATGAAAATTATTACAACGACCATTGAACACATTCAGCAAACGTTACAAAAAGATTTCAGAGAACGGATTGCAAAAAGATTGTAGATTATCATAAACAACTCTCAATACAAATCGCGACAACCACACAAGAGGTAGAAGACAACAAAATTCGAAAAACTTCACTAAGTAAATAAGTCCAGTAGCGGAATTCTGGAAATCACTAAAGCTTAATCTCGATCGCCAAAGATCTCCAAATGCATTTTTAGCAACATTTGGCGACTTTTGCGATTCCAGTGAATGACAATCTCCTAAAATCTCCATATTTTGGTTAATTTTTTTGGCACATTTTAGCGATCAATACAAATGAACCCGATAAATCGATCAGCTGTTTTTGACAACTAATTAAGCCGAAATTTCTCTATTTTCCTCCTAAAGGTAGCTTATTTTGGCAAAGAAAAAAATCTGTTGCTAAAAGGCAAAATATATTATATATAGTTTTAGATCATAAAAACACTCAGTTTAATAAGCCCGAGAATATTTTTGGAGGCGCCTGGATAAGCCTGTGTGCAGAGATTAATCCGCAGCGCAGTTACTTAAACGAGAATTTCACCGTATTGAGATACAAAATGCTAACTAGTGCGAGTAGAGAGCAACGAAAAATCGTATGAGCCAGCAGGAACAGGTTCAGCTAAGAAGTCCAACTGTCGAACTGAGACTAAGGCAGTGATGGGTGGTTATAATACTAAATAATGTAATAATCGGTATATCAGAGAAAAATCTTAGCATCCTATAGGTGTTCTCACCATCCGCTATAGGCTCATATGAAAAAATTCGAACTTCCTACACTACATTGCAAACGCATACGTTAATTAAACCGTTGAGTGTGCTAGAAAGTTAAAAAAATGTTTCTCAACCTGTCAGTAACTAAATTTTTCGGTATTTAAATTTTTAAAGTTTCGAAATATTAATGGGTATTTTGGTCCAATCCCATATTTCTCTGACTAAAACTAGTAAAGTTCTCAAAGATTTACTGAGACCTATGAGTGACGCCAACAAGTATGGGATTGACTTCTAGTAACCTCTGTATATTTCTGACTACTTCTTGCAATTTCTGGCTCGTAAGGAATCACAAATAAATTGACAGCTAGCAGTGCTATCCCTGCGCCCCCAAGCAAATAGGTAACGTAACAAAGTTTAGCTAGCCGACTTGCGTTCCAGAATCGCAATAAAGCGAAATAGCGTTCATTAGCTTTGGCATATTTGAGCAATTAGGCGATGGCGATCCCGCTGAATCAACTTGAAGATGAAATTCTAATAACAAACTCTGATAAAGGTAATAAAACGGTGTTAATGTACAAAGACGAATATGAAATGGGACAAAGTAACATACAAAACTATTACGAACGACCCCACCCAAAAATTGGTCAGAAAGAACAATAAGTAAAAATCTCTACGCAAAACAAAAATATCAGCTGACATCTTATGCTGCAAATACCGACGCACTTTCACGAATACTCAAGCCGCATAATCCACTAAGGCCAATATGTTCCTAAACAAATGTACTATGCTACCATCAAAGCAAAGTATTTTAAAAAATATTAAATAGATATTTTTATTAGATGAAGAGAGAAGAAAATGAAAGAGATATGCATTTGCGTTGAGACCACATTTATCACACAGAACTGAAGAATTCACCTTCTATAATTCTTCCTACTCATGTCACCTTTAATAAAATCAGGAATAGAGTTCCAGAGCCTTGCATCATTTACGAAAAATTGTCCAGAGGAGACCAAGTATACGGGGTTATCAAATTGCGGTACCTACTAGACCTTGGAAAGTGTAGTTTATCATAGAGATAGTGAAGTGTTTTGAATTCCACGAGTCTAATCATAAATATACAGTTCAAGCCTCAATATATTCAAAAATAGTACATCCTATGACCTTGCGCTTCCAAAAAGAGATTTGATCATATTTTCTTAGAATACGAGTATATAGAGACATAGCGCAACCTCAATTTTGTGATGCGAAACAGCATCAAGTTGACTATGAACGAGCTCTGAGTAAGTTATATGTGGTACTATTAGTTGGATGGCTAGGATTTTTCTGTTTTCTAAAGGTGTATGCGATGAAGACATTCTAAACCTACGGAAAACAGAATATGTATTACTCACAACTTTATTCATATGGTCGACGCAGCAGAATTTATCACAACGCCTATATTTTTAATGTTTTCTTCGAAATTCACAACACTGCTACTAACAGGCAACACATAAGGCTTGTTAGCATTCAAGCAAAGACGGTTTTCACAAGCCCATTTCGAAATCGCGGATAAGTCGCTATTTATTCCAAAGCACAAATCATCAACAAGGCCTACACGGCTAGACAAATATAGCTGAAAATGCGAAAATAGATAAAAAAAACAGTTTCATACAATACTTTATTTCTGCTTGAGTGATAACGACTACTTTTTATATATCAAAACCCTCCACCAACAGATTTACGGCATGCAAATAGTTACCCGGCTGTCTCCAACCATATCAGACATAGTATTGGACAGAGTACTGGAGAATAAAAAACAAGGACTTATATGTCAAATACATAGCCAAATATGTATATGACATTCGCAAGAGAAAAACCAAGGGCGTGGAAGAAATACTTGCTACACTTAACGCACAACATACCAAAACGCAGTCCACCAAGAAAAAAGAATAAAACAACAAAATTGCCTTCCTAGACGTAGCAATAATAACGCAGTGTTACAGCCATTTTACACTTTTGACGCGACCTAGTAGAGATTGTTCACCTGGTCTAATTATACACGAAACGCCTTTTAAAAGATTTGTAACACCCCCAAAGGAAAAAACCCCGGTTTTCAGTTTCTTCGTAAAAAAAAATTCATTAAAAAACCAATTTTCAACCGCTTTGAAAATTCTCAACGGTTTTAGGTAGAGAATTGTTGACACTTTTGAAATATATACAGTGTTTTATTCATTCGAAAAAAGTATGACATGTTTTTTAGGCCAGAAGTTGAAATTTTTGGAAAATTTATCCGGTTTTCCGGTTTTGACCTCATTTTTTGGCACTAATTGGCAACCAAGGATATCTTTTGGACATGTCTCATCGAGAGGCATTCACTAATTAACTATAGCAATTTATTTTTTTTTGGAAAGGACTTCAAGTTTTCAGGTTATGAAGCATAATCCAAAATTTCATGTTTTGGTCTCAAGCGTCCTACAGGGGTACTGTATGTAAGTTAAGAAATTGGTTACCTTTAAGGACATTGATACTATTTTTGAATAACAAATAGTCGTTTTTAGCGATAGTTAGATTGATAACATATATATCTGTGGTCACAAACAATAATGGCCTAAGTCGAGATATGTCGTTTTGCCAAATTAATTTTCGTTTAACAGAGCAATAATGCATTTTTATTTTTAATCATTGCGCATTTATATACTTGATTTAGAATGAGGGTTTGGTAAAAATATACTACTAATTCGAGACTTTAAGCGTTTTCTGCAACCTTGTTGATGGCATCATTTTTGACTTTGAATTGAGAAACGATACCGATATGAATAAAAAATTTTCCTGTAAAGCTGATGAAATCGTCCACCTAGTTCGTAGCTAGACTGACCAATGTTCTCCAAATGAGAATGCAAAAAATGGATCTTGATGGACATTTTGCATCCCATTTCTCCATTAGTTTCCAAGAATTCTTGAACCACTTCCTTGTATATCGAACTTTCTTCATTTACAAGATAGTTATTACCCATAGAGATGAAACTCAGCTGTCTTTTCTACTTTGTTCATCAATCATCAGATTGCGAATCTGGTTGGTCATTAATGCAGTCATTTAAACGTCACATTCTGAATTAACTTCGCGTAATTAATTACACGGGATCATTCATTCAAAAAAAAAATTAAAATGTGTGATAGACGCAACCTGTTTTGTTTACGCTTGTTTGTTGACAAGCCACATCGCTCGGAGTTTGAAAAGAATCAAGCAGTGGTTGACTTGTTTAAATGCTCATACGTTGAAAGTGCTTGGTATGAACCCGAAAGTGTTTGCTCGACGTGCTCTGCAGTACTGAAGAAAGTGAAATCCGGTAAGTGTTATAACCAGCATTTGTTATTTGAGACTCCCATGGCTTGGCATAATCAACCGTATCACAAGTCGAAAGATTGTTACTTTTGCCAAACAAATACCGTTGGCCATCACTACAAAACTCACAATGTCATAAAATATGCTAATGTGTTGACTGTATGGAGACCAACCCCGAAAGAAAACACAAGGGAGCCAACTGCAAACGGACAAGCAGAACCTTGCCACGAATTTCCGATTGAGAAAAATTAGGAATCGTTGTATGTTCCAAATGGGGCAGTCGAAATGGAACGATATTTTGTCTCTAACCAAGATTATAGTGATCTTAGTCGAGATTTGAATCTGTCTTGTAGAGGAACACAGATCCTGGGTTCACGATTAAAGCAGTGGAATATAGTGGATGATGACTTTAAAGTGGCATTCGCACGAAGTTTAGACTTATAGTCATTCGAAGAAGTTTTTAAGGCTGATGATATAGACAATAAACTTGTATATTGTGTTGATGTGGATAGATTGTTTGCTGCCTTTGATCACGTGCACTGCGCAAAAGATTGGTAATTATTTCTGGACAGTTCTTGCAAAAGTAAGTATTTTATTTATCATAAGTGTGAGAAAACCAAAATTGAGCAATATTAAAAAATTTACGTTTAATTCACGAATTTCGTAGGTCTGAAAACAGTATTAATTCACAACGAGAATCTGTTGCCAACAGTTCCAGTAGCATACGCTACTGATATGAAAGAGACGTATCCAACGATGGAAAAGATTTTACGATTAATTAATTACAATAAACATCAATGGCAAATTGTCTCAGACCTCAAAGTTCTGACAATACTTCTGGGAATGCAAGGAGGCTACACTAAGCACCCGTGCTATTTCTGCGAATGGGACAGTCGTGCCAAGGAACCTTGCAAGTGTAGCGTGTGGCCTCCGAGAAAGGGTTTTCAAATTGGAAAGAAAAATGTTCTCAATATCCCATTAGTAAAACCTGATAACATTATTTTGCCGCCATTGCACTTAAAGTTGGGCTACATGAAACAATTTGTGAAACGACTCGACAAAAACAGCGAGTAATTTCAGCATCTTACTACTACTACCTGCTTTTGAAGAATTGCCGACTATACATTTTTTCGAAAACGCATCTGCAACCATTTTAATTCTTTACTTTAAAGGCATTTTCATCGGACCCCAGATTCGCAAGCTGATGATTGATGAGAATTTTGTTGAAAAATTGAACGAAGTAGAAAAGAGAGCATGGCTGAGTTTTATCTCTTTATGTCATAACTATCTTGGAAATGAGAGATGTTCGAATTATAAGGAAGTGGTTCAAAATTTTTTGGAAGTTTATGCAATCAAGATACATTTTTTGCATTCTCACTCGGATTTCTTCCCGGATAATCTGGGTCAGTTTAGCGACGAGCATGGTGAACGGTTTCACCAGGAAATCTCGGTGATCGAAAAGCGCTTTGCTGGAAAAAACCACGTTAAGATGCTCGCTAATTACTGCTGGTCGCTCAAACGTGAAACCGATGACTTATATCATAAGCGCAAAAGATCCAGCAAACATTTTTAATTCGAATCGGTTGAGGTATGTAGTTAGCAAGCATCTTAAAGTCTCGAATTAGTAGTATATATTTACCAAAGCCTCATTCTAAATCAAGTAAAAGGTGGCGCAAAAGTAAGCTTCCGACGTGCAGTGTGTGCTGTTGCACCGTCTTGTCGGAACAACATGTTTTCCAATCCCAATTCATCAAGTTGCGGCAAAAAGAACTCGTTGATCATTGCTCTGTAGCGCTCACCATTCACAGTAACCGTTTGGCCCCGACCGATTATTGGTCAAATAAATAGTCAGCCATATTCCGCGTTCTGGAGCAGTGTAGCATAACATTGTTTATTAACGTGTATTTCGCATGTGTTTACTACACAAATGTCAAAACAGAACTGACTTTAGGGGCCAATCGCAAAATTTATAGCATTTTCTGATAGGAGGATTACTTTTGCGCAGTAACCGTTTTTCACCGACCGATTATTGGTCAAATAAATAGTCAGCAATATTCCGCGTTCTGGAGCAGTGTAGCGTAACATTGCTTATTAACGTGTATTTCGCATGTGTTTACTACACAAATGTCAAAACAGAACTGACTTTAGGGGCCAATCGCAAAATTTATAGCATTTTCTGATAGGAGAATTACTTTTGCGCCACCTTGTATATAAATAAAAATGCATTATTGCTCTGTTAAACGAAAATTAATTTGACAAAACGACATATCTCGACTTAGGCCATTATTGTTTGTGACCACAGATATGTATGTTATCAATCTAACTATCGCTAAAAACGACTATTTGTTATTCAAAAATAGTATCAATGTCCTTAAAGTTAACCAATTTCTTAACTTACATACAGTACCCCTGTAGGATGCTTGAGACCAAAACATAAAATTTGGATTATGCTTCATAACCTGAAAACTTGAAGTCCTTTCCAAAAAAAAAATATATTGCTATAGTTAAGTAGTGAATGCCTCTCGATGAGACATGCCCAAAAGATATCCTTGGTTGCCAATTAGTGCCAAAAAAATGAGGTCAAAACCGGAAAACCGGAATAAATTTTCCAAAAATTTCAACTTCTGGCCTGAAAAACATGTCATACTTTTTTCAAATGAACAAAACACTATATATATTTAGAAAGTGTCAACATTTCTCTATCCAAAACCGTTGAGAGTTTCAAAATCGATTGAAAATTTGATTTTTAATGATGTTTTTTTCACCGAAAAATCTGAAAAAACGGTTTTTTGGCCTTAAAACCAGATTTTGGGGGTGTTACAAATCTTTTAAAGGGCGTTTCGTGGAGAACTCGAAGAGATGAACAATCTCTACTTGGTCGCGTTAAAAGTGTATTAAATTTTTTTTTTTTTGTAACACTGTAATTTGATTTTAAATTGGTATGCAAAAACCAGGGCATCGGGTAGAAAAATCAATTACGATTACAACCATCAATGTAAACAAAAAGCAAACACGATATCAAGTATACCGAAAGTATATATCCTAAGCGACAAGGAATTCATGGTTTTCAGAAAACAGGAAATTAGAAAAAATGGCTACCCGCATACCCTAATTTAAAATTCTTTGAAAAAATATTAACCACCCTAATGTCAAAATTAATCAAATTGAACAAATCGGTGTGACGTATGTACCCTTACAGATTATCAAAATCTCAAGCGAATCTTTAAACAAGACAACATAATATATGCACACAAACCGCGGGCAGAACATATCGAACCCTAATCGCAATTTTGGTGTAACCAACAAAATTCTGAAAATCCGTATTTTGACAGATATCGATAATTCTGTTTATTTGTAACCCTCTCACAGAATATTACAATTCTAATATGAACCATTAAAAAAATAAAGCAAAGGCAATTATCATGTAAGTAAAATTTTGCTTTAAAATTTTGCTAAAAACCCTTCTGCTGTAAAATTTAATTTATGTTGGTTACACTAAAATTGTTGTATGGGCTCGATATTATGAAAAATTTTTACAAAAACAAAAGAAAAGGTGAACAAAGAACAACAGAGTAATGTAGTCTTCGAAATAGAGTGCAATGGTGACAAGAACAATAGCTGCAATAAATGATACTTAGATACAACGAAAATATAACGAGAATATACGAACATGAAATGGACGCAACAACAGCACTGGCTCAGCACTTGACTGTCAATAATCATTCAGCGGATTTCGCGAATGCACGAAACTTGAACGTAGAGAGAAGAGGAAAACGCAGAATGACACTAGTTCGCATACAACAGTAGCTGAGGAGTGTTATGAGTTTTAAGGAAGATGTAGACAACACAAACCCGCATATACAGCTGTAAAACAGAAATATAAATAAACAAATAAAAGAAGATGCAGTAAAATATTAGGTGTGTCGTTTAATATTCTGTAACCTATGATGTCATTTTTTATTATTAACAAAATTAATATGAGTTGTTTAAACTGTGAATTTTTATGTTATATTTAATTTATGTTGCTGACTATTCTGATGATGACGCCAAAGCGTCGAAATGTATGGGAAGAAAAAGTAAAAACCTTTTTGTTTTTTCTTTCAACCTTATCGGCCAAAGAAGCTCCTACCCCGCAAACATAAAATCGGTAGAATAATGGCGCGGTTTCCAAGACGCAAATGCGCTGACTCTTTGCTCGATGACGTTTTTCCCTCGTTAACCACCAAACCAAAAGCTATTAAATATTGTTTGTATAAAACTGGATTTGCAATGATAGCTTAAACGGAGTTTGATTTATTATGTAAAATTTTCTTATTTTCGTTGTTGGTTTTATGGTCTACTCATTTTTACATATTTTTGGATGTTTAACGAGCCAAGACCAGTTGATAATAATTCTTAGTTAATTATTACTATTTTTGATTAGAGGAAAAATTTAAAGCAACAAACATATACAGGCTATAGTATACATATTTCGAAAACAGCCACGATTTCTCGTCAGTCTAATTCGTATAGTTTTGCTATTTCAGAGGATCTTGTGGAGAATCGGAATTACTCACTCTGATTGCAACCGCAGCCGCCTACTTTTGCAAGCTGCTTAATTCAAGTTTTTCTCTAATTATACCCAGCGTGTACTAGTACACAGGGTATTATAGTTTTGGTCATATAACGGTGGTTTGTAACGGTACAAAATAAAAGAGATAGATATGGAACTCCATATATCAACTTAGAATGAACAGACGAATCCATCGAGAGACGTCCGTCCGTCCGTCCGTGGACACGATAACTTGAGTAAAAATTAAGATATTTGAATGAAATTTGGCACATAGGTTGCTTTCCAGAAATAAAAAATGGGTTAATTCAATAATAAAAGGAGCTACAATGATGAAATTTGCTAGATTAGTTAATTTGGTTGTCTCATTCGCGATTTTATCAAACTTTCGAAAAAGAGGTGTGGCCCGGCCTACATATGAGTGAAGAAACTTTCAAATTTTGACTCTTAATAACTTCAGAACCGATTTCGCTGGTATAAAGAAAATACTTTTTCATAAAAGTTATATGAAAAGGAGGTAAAAATATTGAACTGCACATATCTAACTAACTGATACAGGTATAATAATATAATTTGGTGCTTACATAAATTTTTTTATTCTTTATATCATTTTTGAAAAATTTTGGAAGGTGGGAATGGCACCGCCCACATATAAATAAACAAAATATCAAATTTCAGCTATTATTAACTTAAGAACCGTGTTAAATAAAATTACGAAACATGATAAGAGGTATACTATCTACGCTTTTCAAAATTATATATAGCCTATGCTGAACCAATGAATCTATTGTGAAAATTTCTTAAAGATCGCCTAAGTACTTTGGACGCCAGACACACAGACACACATTCATTTTTATTTATAAGATTGCCCACATGGTAGTAGAAAAAGTTTAAAACCTCTATAGGTCATAACGCCACAACAATTTACCAATTCACCATGATCAATTTTACACAGCTGGGTATTTAATGTTCGATTGCAACCGCACTTAGACTTCCTCACTTGTTATTTATAATATTGCCCACATGGTAGTAGAAAAAGTTTGAAACCTATATAGGTCATAACGCCACAACAATTTAGTGTAGCAATTTACCACGACCACTTTTACACAGCTGGGTATACAATGTTCGGTTCCACCCGAACTTAGACTTCCTTACTTGTTTTTACATATTTATGTAAGTTTAACGAGCACAAGAACAGTTTATAATAATTCTTAGTTAGTTATTATTATTTTTGATTAGTCTGACGAGAAATCGTGGTTGTTTTCGAAATAGTACCATAACTATAGCCTGTATATGTTTGTTGCTTTAAATTTTTCCTCTAATCAAAAATCATAATAATTAACTAAGAATTATTATCAACTGGTCTAGAGCTCGTTAAACTTACAAAAATAAAAATTCCTTATGTAAAACAGTTTCAATCTGCACACATCAAATCCGGTCATTATATATGTATTATGTACTGAACGATCACTATTTTGTGTTTTTTTTTGTAAATATTCGATACCTGCGCACCACATTTCAATAAGATATAATTAAAAGGCGGTGTGTGTTCCTGGCCTACCACACCGAAGGTCCAAGTTTCGAGCCCTGGTACAGGTAACATCAAAAGTGCTTTAAAAAAGTGTTTTCAAAACGGGGTCACCCCTCGGCAGTGGTTTGGCAAAGTCTCCGAGTGTATTTTTTCCATGGAAGGCTTCTCAGCAAAAATTCATGTTCCTTGCAGATGCCGTTCGAAATCGGCAAAAAACTGCAGGTCCCGCCAATTTGTAGGCAAAATTACAAGCAGCACACCCCAAATTGGTAGAGAAGCTCGGCCTTCATCTCCCTAGGAGGTACATATCGCACCAAATATTTATTTATTTTGTAAAGTATCATAGTGTGAACGTAGCATAAGTATATAATATTGATGTAAACCTAGTACAAGCTCATAGTATTAGAGACGGCGATATGGATATCGAAAAAAGAAAATAAAAGAAGGAAGAAGACTTCACTTCCGTTCAGGGGGACTTCCGTTTGAACGACAAACAGACAACGTGTGTTTTATTTAACTGGAAACATCAATCCGATAAAATCATCTAATTTAATAAAAAATAAACAGGAGCTAAAATCTCAGGTGTGGAGCGAATTACACCTCCTATACGAAAATCGCATTATATAGTGAAATACTAAAATGGTGAATCCAAAAAAGCAATTGGAAAATGCACTTAGAGAGGCCGGGGTGGAATTTCCCCCATTAGATTCAGTGCAACAATTACGCAACTTGCTACAAAATATAATGGGAGTTGGAGCAAACTCCTTGACACCCACTAAAGCAAATACCACAGATCCTGACGAAATTGCCGATGGCGCTAATAATATAAATGCCGATTCTGCCGACGTCGCCACTAATGCTGATTCTGCCGACGCCGCTAATACTACTATTACAAGAGGCACTAATATTGCAACTGCCGACGATTCAAATGTTACCAATGCCGCCTACACTGCCGGTACTAACAATATTCATCACATAAACCATGCCGGAGCCGTTAACACTGCCGCCACCATCAACTTAAACTTAGACGCAGAAGTGATGGCACTCAAAAAGAGATTTGAAATCTTGACGCTTATAAAGAAAATAGACGAGGTCGAATGCCGAGTCCCCCCAAAAACAAGCGCCGCTTAGATTTTGGGGACATAGAGCACGCACTCCCTAAACTTAACAACAACAACTGCACTCAACTATGACACCCTAAAGAATGCACTGACAAACGAGTTTGAGAAACCAATTACTCCGCAAGAAATCTACAAGATGCTATCCCAACGCAAGTGGAAGAGGAAAGACAAAACCATGTTATGTACTCTATATGCAAGCTTTGGCGAAGCGTGCCGACATCGCCAAAACTGAACTGAGTGAATTTATCATCGCCGGCATGGGGCATTCCATACCCAATATCCAAATATTGATGATGGCACGTACTCTGAATGAACTGAAGACATTAATAAGCCGCTACCAAAACAAATTTTTTCAACTAACCCAACTGGTACGGGCTCCAAACAACTTGCCACAACATCTTCGAAACAACAAACATTGGGCAACGGACTGCAAAGCCAATACCCGACTCAATGCTATGCTACAACTGCTCGCGAATTGGGCATATGAAGCCCAACTACCCATATCCACTTCGCCTGGACGGGTCTTGCTTCCACTGCTGGCGCATGGGCCATGACCATCGCTCTTGCCCGCACCCTCCAAAAGTTTTAAAACCACGGGATGAGGTGGCGCTAGTAACAGATGATGCCGATTATAAAGGAGACGCCATCGGTGCCTTCAACTTTGTAAGTATAGAATTTAAAATAGCAAAGGAAACTGTATACGAGGAATTATTTTCTCTTTTTGACACCGGTTGTCCGGTTAGCTTCATAAAGGAGTCCCTTGTCCCAAAACAGTTGGTAGATGAACAGCTCAGTAGGAGTATATCCAAATACAAAGGCATCGGAGGACATAACTTATTTATAATTAAAAAAAGTAAAATGTAAAATTCGATTCTTAAATAAATGTCATGAAATTGAATTAAATGTTATAAGAAATGAAAGTATGAATATACCAGTTATTTTGGGACGTGACTTTCTCCATTCTTTTAATATTGAACTAAGAAATAGCATAAGGAGATACTCTAAGAGCAAATTACTGGAAATAAGAAACAGTGCTAAGTTTAATACTTCTAAGATTGCTTAATTGGTTACTGGTTCCGAAGCATACCCTGCCGTTATGATGCCGAATCAACCTGACGATGAACCGTATCAAATTAAATCCGGTTTGTGTAAATGAATGCACTGATATTTTCGGCATCGACGTTTCTCAAGATGTCAGAGATATCGACATAAATCCTAGGCTGGCCAAAGATCAGCATGACGAGCTGAAACAACTCATCGACGATCCCTACTTCAATAGTAACTTGAAACCCATACCTTTTAACTATGAAATGAAAATACACTTAACTAGCGACGCCCCTTTCCACTGCGCCCCACGCAGACTCTCTTACGCTGAGCGAAGCCAGGCTCAATCTATTGTAGAGGAGCTGGGCCAAGAAGGGATAGTTAGACCAAGTAACTCCACTTATGCTTCCGCTATAGTACTGGTAATAAAGAAGAATGGCAAAATACGAATGTGTGAAGACTATAGGGCGCTAAATAAATTAACTGTAAGGGTTAACTACCCTCTACCCTTAATGGATGACTGTATCGAATATTTAGAGAACAAGAAGTACTTCTCAATCCTTGATCTAAAGAGTGGATTCCATCAGGTGCAGATGGCCCCTGATTCAATTAAGCTTACCGCTTTCGTGACCACTAATCAATATGAGTATCTAAATATGCCTTTCGGCCTGAAGAACTCACCCGGCAGTATTCCAACGTTTTATAAATAGTATTTTCCGAGATATGATTGACAATAGAAAAATTATAATTTACATGGACGATATTCTAGTTGCCACTGAGAAATTCGAAGAACACAAAGAGTTATTGAAAGCCGTACTAGAACGGCTCGCCTTAAGGGAGTTGAAAGTCAACTTAGGTAATTGTAATATAGGATATGACGAAATTGACTACTTGGGCTATACCATAACTCGCACGGGAATACTGCCAAATGGTTCCCATATTAAGAGCATACAGAACTTTCCAATACCAACCAATCCAAAGCAACTGCAGTCGTGCATTGGTCTATTCTCATACTTCCGTCGTTTCGTGCCTTCTTTCTCTCAGATTGTGGAGCCCTTGCAGAACCGTCTTAGAAGAAATTCATAATTTGACTTTGACGAAAAATGCCTTGATGTCTTCAA
Organism: Merzomyia westermanni; assembly: GCA_949987695.1. Lineage (NCBI taxonomy): Eukaryota > Metazoa > Arthropoda > Insecta > Diptera > Tephritidae > Merzomyia > Merzomyia westermanni. The sequence continues at coordinate 98,727,249 of OX465288.1, read as the reverse complement.
CGAACTTAAGTCTAGACTGGTGAAAAGCCCAGTTCTAGCTATATATAACCCGGAGCGGGAAACTGAACTCCATTGTGACGCTAGTAGTATAGGTTTTGGTTCGGTATTGCTGCAGCGGCAAGATGACAAGAAGTTTCATCCTATTTCATACTTTTCGAAGACTGCATCAAATGCTGAATCAAAATATCATAGCTTCGAATAAGAGACGCTATCTATAATACACGCATTAAGGAGGTTCAGGTCCTATCTAGAAGGTATACCGTTCACAATAGTGACAGATTGTAATTCACTGACAATGACCCTCGAGAAAAAACAATTAAACTCTCGAATAGCCAGATGGGCCCTCGAGCTGGAAAATTATAATTACAAAATAAAACACAGACGCGGAGCTTCCATGGGTCACGTTGACGCTCTAAGCCGGCGGCAAATAGCGTCAATCCTAAACCCAGATGACGTTGAGTTCTATTTACAGATTGCTCAGGAGCGAGACAAAGATATAGAATCAATACGAAGTCGCTTAGAAAATGAAGACTTAAAGGATTATGACCTAGTGGACGGACTTGTATATAGGAAAAGAGCAAACGGCAAGAAATTATTGTACGTACCCCATGAGATGGAGCATAATGTAATACAATTGGTGCATGAGAAGTTAGGCCACCTATTCTTATTGAAACAAAACATAGGTCACGTAAAGGTTGCTGTTGCTTCTCCGCAAGCCAATGGGCAGGTGGAAAGAGTGAACAGAGTGTTAAAATCTATGCTGGGAAAAGTAACTGACGAAATAAACCATGATGACTGGGTTAAAAAACTACTTCAGGTAGAGTACGCTATAAACAACTCAACCCATAGCACTTGCCGGATACACCAAGCCGCCTTTTGTTTGGTGTCGAACAAAATTGAGTTGTTGAGGACGAATTCACGGAGTTTTTTCAACATAAAATATGCCCTGACGTTGGGCGTGACTTAGAAAAGATCAGCGGACACGCATCAAACTCTATTTTAGCCAGGCAGAAATATGATGCCGAAGGATCCAACAAGAACCACATCGAGACTAAGACGTACAGGTAGGTGACTAGGTCGTTGTGAGAAACGTCGATACCACAGTCGGAAACAATAAGAAGTTTATACCACAGTATAAGGGTCCCTACGTAATCCATAAAATACTGGGGTATGTCGTCAGGGACATAAACAATTGTCAGCTTACCCAACTCCCTTATGATGGTGTAATTGAAGCCCATCGAATAAGAAAGTGGTGGCAGCTACCTGAGGGGTATGCCGATGAATCAGAGTGCGACCCTTTAAAGATTGACTAGTTATCTTGGGTCCTATATTTGATCGAGGTCGATCCTCTATCAGGATTGGCCGAGTTGTAAAGTATCATATTGTGAACGTAGCATAAGTATATAATATTGATGTAAACCTAGTATAAGCTCATAGTATTAGAGATGGCGACATGGATATCGAAAAAAGAAAATAAAAGAAGGAAGAAGACTTCACATCCGTTTAGGGGGACTTCCGTTTGAACGACAAACAGACAAAGTGTGTTTTATTTAACTGGAAACATCAATCCGATAAAATCATCTAATTTAAAAAAAAATAAACAGGAGTTAAAAATTTTAATTTTATTTTAATCATAAAATTTGCTCAAGTTAGATCCGTTAAAAATTAAACGTACGTATGATATAATTTGTGATGCCAACATTGTTTATCCCGAACTTATCTGATATTCATGTAGTTATGAAATTAAAAAAATATATATAACTTCCCTATTGCAGTGGGGTATTGAATACTTGCCCAGATCTCTTGCTTGTGGTTTATCCGATAGGCATAATTTTTGGCAGAAATATACGAAACACAATTGAGAAGCAGATGACCAATTTTAATTGAAATATCTAGGTAAAATAACAAGCAATCGCCTTTGAAAATAGCAAAACTTTTATGCGGAAAAGTAAGCGGCGCCACGTCCACTTTCCCAAAATCCACAAAAAAGTTTGCGGTCGAGGCTTTGCTTAAAAAGTTTATAGGTTGCATAGTTACAGAAATATTTCGTTTTAAATCTTACAAACAAATTTTTCAGAACTATGTTAAAAACTGGGTGTGGCCACTAACCGATTACACCTATTTTTACAATAAACAGTTACCTTCATCTTTTCAACATTTTCGCCAAATTCAAATCATTTGTTGCCGGCGTTGTGGCATAAAATTTGGTTTAGAATAATCTATTTTCGAAAATTTTTATTTTTCGAATTTATTTGTTCACGGACACTTTCAAAGTGAAAGAGAAATCATAAAAAGCTATTTTAGGCAAAGTTATTGCCAATAATATATATCTATGATCCTTATCAAAATCTTTCATATAGAAGTGGGCGATTTCGGCCATTTTTTCCCGGAACATTCCTTCTATTGACGGAAATGTTCATTTTGATATTTTGAACGGTTTTTGATTTAAAAATGCATTTAAAATGGGTGCAGCAAAGTATGCTCTGCATATTTTTTGATTATTTTTCCAAGATTTGAAGGGACCAGAAGCAAAAGGATCGAAGTGATACTTTTTAAAAATTTGAGTTAGTATACAGATAATTGCTGTGCAATCCATATAACCTTGTAGCACTTTTTTTTTGTTTTGCCCCTGAAATATAGCCTTAGATACAAAAGTACACTTTTATATACCTTCAATTCATATGAAAAGCCCTTCGGTATGAAGCTCGGACGCTTCTTGATTGTGATATATCTTGAGCTGCTGCAGATACTTAAATCACCTAGAAGAATGCCTATTAGAAAAAGTAACCTAACCTCCCCTGAACTCGCTTGGAATTGCCATTGCCTAAGTTAGGGCAGTTGTTTAAAAATCTTCATTTCATCCTTACTACTAGTAGACTTCGAAAAGCTGTCTCATTGGATGGTCCGGAAAACTTCCGCAATCCTTCGATGTTTGGCCTATCTCCACTGGACTATTGACCGAGTTTAATCAATTTTTCTTTGACGTTTTCGATCTTAATCAGTATCTTTCTATGACAAAAAAATTTAAGTAGATCAATTGAATAATATAACACTCACTAACTGCTTGATCGATTCCAATAACTTCTTTTCCTTTGTTGGATCGGGAATATAAATATTAACTAATAGAAGTTTAATTCAGATGCAAACTAAAGTTAGCTTAAAATAAGTTGATTTTGAGGATGCTATTCCTGTATATATAAAAATTAGTTTGTTCATTTAACCCCTGAAACCAATTTATAAAACTTCAATTGAATAATATTTTAGCTAATACTCAATAACGGCTTGACCGATTTTCATAATTTATTCTTTCCTTTGTTCGACTGGACTTGGTGTTAATTTATAACAAAAATTTGGCTTAGAAACTCTGGAATCAAATCCTATTTAAGCTAATAGAATTTTATCTGGAATATAAGCTAGCTAATAGAACTTTAGCTGGAATACAAGCTAAAGTGAGTTTAAAGTTTTGAGGGCCCGTGGTAGGTATGCCTGTCGTAAGTGGCGACTAAAATACCCCAAGGTATCTACGGATATGATGCCTCTTATTAACAACCATCTTCTTCCTTACGGAAGGACAACGTCTGTCCGGTCAGGAAGTAGGAAATAATATATAACGAACATTGTGCAGCATGAGCTTCAACGTAATTAACATGCATACATAACTAAAATATATTGAAGGTAGGAATAAAGTTTGAGTTATATGTTTTGCTTGATAAAATCGAGCCGTGTCTTTGAGATATGCGAATTGTTTGAGAGGCCGTAACTCCAATCCACCCTTTGGTTCCATCGATATGCTTTCGAAATTGACGTAATTCCGAGCAACACCACACAACTATTATATGATATAATATATAGTTCTGATTTAAGTTAACAAATATATATATATATTTTTTTGAGAATAGCGAGTCTGAGCAATCAAAGTTGTTACAATGTTTGTTAAAATTCAGACGTATGTAAAGAAAAGCTTCGTGCAAAGTTCAATCTGCATATGCTCAAGAAAAGTGAAAAGGAAGGAATTTTCCTCGCTCGCCTCATAGAGAAGTAAAGTAAAAATTACCTATTCCACATCTCTCTTAAGCTTCACCCACACAACACCGCGGCAAAGACGTCGGAAATAACCGACCGGCAGTGTCTTTTTTTCAAATCACGCCCAACTTTTAAACACAATAGCAACGGCAGCAAAACTTTTAGACTTTTTTATAAAATTATTTTTTTAAGAAAATAATAAAAGAGACGACGTCATATACATACATTTGTGGAACTAGGGATCCTGCATCTTCTTCTTCTTTAAATGGTCATGTAACCGCCCGAGCGATTTTGACCGGCCAACATAGCTCGCCAGTCGTTTCTTCGTTGCGCCAACTGGCGCCAAGTGGAAACATCCCAAATCGGTCTCCACTTGGTCCTTCCATCGGGATCCTGCATCACTTTTTTTTAATACAGGGCCTGGAAAATTTATGTTAATGAATTTTAAAGAAAATTTTTTTTTTAAATCTCGGATAATTATTTTCATCCTACGTCAACTACGAAAACGCGTCCAAAAATGTCGGAAGAGTAACTTGAGTGCCTGCATGAGAAAACCCGTTGAAAACTATTTTGTTAAATAAAAAAAAAAAAAAAAAACTAAAGCTGAAGTAGGGACTTGTTACTTCACACATATAGGTACTTACCTATATTCAGTTGTATTAATATTATAAATGTGAACGTTTGAAAGATTTGGAAGCAACACAAATTATTTTAGGCCTATTTCTACATGTATTATGTTTCTTCGAGTGTACCAAAGTAATTATAAAAACCGGCCGCCGTGGTGTAGCGGCAGTTTTGCTTCTCAGCAAAAATGCATATGCTTTGCAAATGCCGTTCGGTGTCGGCAAAAAACGGTACGTCCCGCAGCACACCACAAATTAGTAGAAGCTCGGCCTTAATCTCATCTGAGGTATATCGCACAAAATATTTATTTATTTATTTGTTTTTGTATGACTAAAATTAAAATCAATCTATTATAAATTCTAAGACGCAGCGAACCATAACTAGTTTCGCTAGTAACTATAATTTTCAAGAAATCGATTTCACCTCGGCTAGCTAATATCAATTTGTTCTGCTCTTTATTTTCTTGCAATGGTTATGAAACTAATAGAAACAAACAATAACTGTTTTCTGTCACAACTGACAACAATGTACTTTAAACAGACTTATACCGAAACAACAACCCCTATCATCTGACAATGACGGTTATAATATTTTATGTGAGTAGGAAAATTTTAAATTAACCGTGTAGTATAACAAAAGTAGAATAGGAATGCTACCGCAGCCACAAAATCAACCGTAACTTTCAATATTCATATTTTACATATGCTGTGACGGTATTCTAAAGAAATAACTTGGATCATTTTGTGGTTTTCGGAACATTAACATAATCAATTATTTCCATACTTGTCAGTTATCTATAAAGGTGTATTCAAACGTTCAGATAGTATTGGTGTGGCCACTAATGTACCCTTATAAAGTGAAACTTTATAAAATGATAGCATAACGGCGGGAGACGTTGTAACCATAACTAGTAAACGAAGTGGTCTAACAATGACCACCGCTGATTTATCGGTACGTGTTTTTGGGCTAATTTCACCATTATATCTACACGTATAGCATTCCCAGAAACTCCAACATCGTTTGTTTATCTTAAATATGAAAGCCCCGATTAAAGATACGATTTGGAATAAAAAGTATTGATTTGCTATCCCTTTCCAGCATTGCCTTTAAAAGTATTGCGTACCTAATGATATCGAAAGTAGCCTCCGTGGATTAGTTGGTCACGTGCTGGATTCCACAGACGATTTTCCTTTTTCAAGTCCTGGGGCAGATACCATCAAAAGTAGGGATGTGCGATTAATCGGCTAGTAAAATTTTGAATTAATAACATTTCTGATTAATCAGATCCTAAATAATCAAATCCTGCGTAAATACTGTTTACTCGAAAACAATTAATTTAAACCTGAGTAGCTTTATTTATTCCTTTAAAATTTATCATCAAAGCAAATAAAATTTTTTGTTACACACATGTAAATTAGCCAAAATTGTTTTCTTCATATTTTATTTTTTAAAATTTGTTTGATCGCCAGTGCATCGTTTTAACTTTTTGGGAATAGGACAGAATTATAAAACGTAAAGCAAATTCTGAAAGCATATTCGAATTCAGTGCAGGAAAATGCTAAGTATACCTGAATCGAGTTAACAAGACCGCCTCTTTTTTGTGGATCTGTTGTGTTAAAACAGTAAAACTACGTTTTGGTACAGTAAACAGCTATTGAGCGAAAATAAGCTTGAATATACTAAAAATAAAAACTTTTCTAAAAATTCAGTCTATCCTTTTATCAAATTTTAAAGACACAAAATTCATACATTCTGAGAACTTAGTAATAGATTTAACAAATAAAGCCGACCAAGAAGAAACCGCAACGATGGAACATAATTGGGCACATCGTTCTTCACAGGAAAATTATAAGCAGTTGATAGAAGAATATTATTTCCCGGTTATGAAAAATAATCTTAAAACCATTAGAAACAACTGTAGAAAATGTTTAGAAAATAAATACAATAGGCACCCTGCGGAACCTTAAATAAAAGGAGCTCCTATTCCTGAATATCCTAAAGAAATTTTACATATCGATATATTTACAATTGATCAAAAACATTTTTTAACTTGCATTGATACATTTTTTAAATTTGTTTAAATAATCCCTAACTACTGAGATCTTTACATATAATAAAATTGTAACAGGTCGATGTCTGCACATTGAAGATATGCAAGAAAAACTGATAGGAGAGGTCGTTATTGGACCAGCGGAACCCAAATCTACAATTTTTTTAATTTTTGTCTGTCTGTCTGTCTGTCCGTCTGTATGATTGTGGGCGCATCACGCAAAAACTACTGAATAGAATTGCATGAAACTTTCACCATTCTATCACTTAACGTCTAACTTAAAATTTAGGACAACTTTCATTTGGATATCTCATCCAGTTCCCGAGTTATTGACCAAAATGTGGGAAAAATATGACCAAAAATGTGGTTTTTTACCATAACGCCCGCGTCACACAAAAACGACTGCATAGAAATGAATGAAACTTTCAATAATCATTTTCTAGACGTCTCTCCTAAAATTTAAGACATCTTTCACGTCGATATTTTACCCGGTTCCCAATTTATTGACCTAAATGTGGACCTGTATGATTTGTGCTTTTAAGGCGGAACAAAGTTCGGCGGGTCAGCTAGTCGATAATAGATATAAAACCTGCATTATTTATATTATTAAATCATTTTAAGAAAACTAAACTTATTATATCTGATAACGAAAGGTCGTTTCAGTCAAATACAATAAGCAACATGTTGAAGAATCACTTTGATCACCTCTTCAACGGCTACATTCTACAATAATGAAAATAGCCAGGTGTTTAATTTGAAAAAAATTCTACTGATATAACTGATTTAGCTTGTTTAGCAACATACCACACATGTTATAATAACACAATTCATTCAGTAATACAATCGAAAGCTATTGATGTAATAAATTAATTTTCAAAGGAGCTTTGAAATTATAAAAATCGTTACTAAGTTCAGCGCAGAGTAATGTTTTAAAACGGTCAATCAAAGGGAGACGGAGTTTTAAAGAAGGATAAGTAGTTTTCGTTCGTAGAAATAAACGCTTAGGTAATAAACTAAATAAGGTGTATTAACAAAATGTTGTACAAAAAGATCTTGGAACAACAGTTTTAATTAATTGAAAAAAAAAATGCATAGAGAAAAATTTATAAACTAATAACAATATTGATCATACACATGTCTAGTTATTAATAACTTAATTTTTAGATATTATTTAAGTATATATCTAAGCGAGGACGTATCGATTTTAAGAGGGGAGAAGTTAATCAATGGTGAATTTAATGTAATCTAATTATTTTACAAAATATTCTAAATAATTTGGTAATGTTTTCGGCCTTTATTAATAATTAATATTGAATTTTCGAGCTCTAGGCCACCAATGTAACTTTACACAATAAATAAAACCAAGTACAAATAGCTTTATATATGTATATATATTTCGTCGATATTTCGAATTTATTCTAAATTCATCTTCAAGACTGAAACAAAACAAAGTATGTCACACCAAAACATAAACAATCATAACCACCTACTTACACTCTTGAGTGCACCTGGTCGACTGATTTATCAAAATTAACATTATTCACGAGAAGCAAAAATAATAAACAAGACAAAATAAACAATATAAAACCGTAATTGTAAACAAATTGTTACATCAACAACAATATATGAAATGATGAACAGCAAGTGAAGTTGGGACAGCATATCATGAGCCCGTGTGTTTGTTGTTGATCAATTTCCTATAAGCAGAGGCACAGCTCTCTACATCTGCTTTAAAATTCATCCGTTCGTCTCTTGGTGTGTTGATTATGTGTAACATCTCTAGTGTATATCTTTTGTTGTAGTGTTTCTCGTGTTGTATTATAGCGACGTTTTCTAGATCGGGAGAGTGTCCGGACTCTCTGCAGTGTTGAGTTAGTGCTGTTTTAGTATCATTAGAGTGGTCCCTATTTTTTATGTTTGATTTGTGAGCGGAAATCCTTGTCTTTAATTTCGATTTTATAGTACCCACATATACTTTGTTGCATATGTGGGACCCCTCGCCGTTGCATGGAATTTTATATATTACGTCAGAATTCTCAAGTTTTTCGATTTTGTTCTTATTGTTACTAAAAATTTGTTGAACCGTGTTGTTGTATGTGAAGGCTAACTGGAATCTTTGATGGTCACACATGTTCGAATATTTCATTCTATTGGATAGGCCGTGGACATATGTGGATGTTTTGTATATTTTATTATTGTTAGACGTTTTTTCATACATTGTGGAGTTGGCAAAGTAATCCCTTATATAACTTTTTATTAGATGTATCGGGAAGTCATTGTTTATAAGTATATTTTTAATAATTTCTATATTTTTCTTGTGATAAATTACATCACTGATGATGAGAACTCTTCTTATAAAATTTTTTGCAGTGTTAACTATAGTTGATTTGTTGTGCTTGGAATAAAAATTAATCAATCTACCCGACGCTGTGGGCTTTTTGTACCAATCAAATGATAATTTATTATGCCTTCTAATTACTACCGTATGTAGAAAGGGCAACTGTCCATCGTTCTCAACCTCATGAGTAAATTTAATAGATTTGTTGTAACCGTTTAAGGCAATCAACATATCTTCTACGGTGTCAGTTCTAACGATAGCAAACAGATCGTCGACATATTTGGTTAGCATACGGGGTTTGTTTGGCGAATCTTCTTCGAACTTCCTTAGAAGGTCTTCCATCACTATATCTGCTATAACGGGTGATGCCGGTGACCCCATAGGCATCCCTGAACGCTGTTCGTATATTTTATTATTCAGTTTGAAGTACCTGTTCTCTTTGATGCAAAAACGCATAACTTCTAAAAACAACTCTTTGGTCAACGTTGTGTGATTTTGGATTAGGTTCCATTTTGAAGATATAATTTCCAGAGCATGATCCACTGGGATACTGGGGAATAGGGAAACGACATCGAAGGAAATTAGGCACTCATTGTCGTGTATATGTGCATCTTTGATCCTGTTTTTAAATTCGATTGCATCTCTAACATTATATATGGAAGTTTTCGTTATATTTTTGAGGACATTGACAACATATCTACATACAACTCCCCGTCTTACAATCTATGAATTGCCTTAAACGGTTACAACAAATCTATTAAATTTACTCATGAGGTTGAGAACGATGGACAGTTGCCCTTTCTACATACGGTAGTAATTAGAAGGCATAATAAATTATCATTTGATTGGTACAAAAAGCCCACAGCGTCGGGCAGATTGATTAATTTTTATTCCAAGCACAACAAATCAACTATAGTTAACACTGCAAAAAATTTTATAAGAAGAGTTCTCATCATCAGTGATGTAATTTATCACAAGAAAAATATAGAAATTATTAAAAATATACTTATAAACAATGACTTCCCGATACATATAATAAAAAGTTATATAAGGGATTATTTTGCCAACTCCACAATGTATGAAAAAACGTCTAACAATAATAAAATATACAAAACATCCACATATGTCCACGGCCTATCCAATAGAATGAAATATTCGAACATGTATGACCATGAAAGATTCCAGTTAGCCTTCACATACAACAACACGGTTCAACAAATTTTTAGTAACAATAAGAACAAAATCGAAAAACTTGAGAAATCTGACGTAATATATAAAATTCCATGCAACGGCGAGGGGTCCCACATATGCAACAAAGTATATGTGGGTACTATAAAATCGAAATTAAAGACAAGGATTTCCGCTCACAAATCAAACATAAAAAATAGGGACCACTCTAATGATACTAAAACAGCACTAAATCAACACTGCAGAGAGTCCGGACACTCTCCCGATCTAGAAAACGTCGCTATAATACAACACGAGAAACACTACAACAAAAGATATACACTAGAGATGTTACACATAATCAACACACCAAGAGACGAACGGATGAGTTTTAAAGCAGATGTAGAGAGCTGTGCCTCTGCTTATAGGAAATTGATCAACAACAAACACACGGGCTCATGATATGCTGTCCCAACTTCACTTGCTGTTCATCATTTCATATATTGTTGTTGATGTAAAAATTTGTTTACAATTACGGTTTTTTATTGTTTATTATTTTTGGTTCTCGTGAATAATGTTAATTTTGGTAAATCAGTCGACCAGGTGCACTCAAGAGTGTAAGTAGGTTGTTATGATTGTTTATGTTTTGGTTTGACATACTTTATTTTGTTTCAGTCTTGAAGATGAATTAAGCATAAATTCGAAATACCGACGAAATATATATACATATACATATATAAAGCTTTTGTACTTGGTTTTATTTGTTGTGTAAAGTTACATTGGTGGCCTAGAGCTCGAAAATTCAATATTAAAATATTCTAAAAATACTTTAATAATATTCAGAACAACCAAAAATAACATCTGTTTAAAAATTGTAATCAGAAAAATGTATAAAAAGATATCTGAGTTTTTGTAACATTTCAGGGATAGAATTACGTTATACCTTCCGTGATCGAAAGCGTATTTTTAAATCACAATAGCTCTAAGCCCATAATGCGGAATGACGGTATACGTGACCAATTGGCTGGAAGTACCGGTCGGTTCAATTATGCATTGTTACTATTTTAAAAAGTTGGATAGTTTCAAAGTTATTGTGACTTAGGAAACGGCTTACGATCACGGAACGTATGTCGTAATTCGGCCCCAGTTTTAATTTTTCAATCTGTGAAGTTATTGTTAAACAAATAAAATTTCAAATAAAAAAATTTGAATATTTTTCATTTTCATAACAATATTTTAATTACCTGTCCGTTAAAGTTACGCATAGTGGATGGCCTTAAATGCTCAACCCAGCAAACATACGTAGATAAGTTTTCAACATCTTTAGAGTTTTTAACCTGGGAACCTGCAATACCACCAATAATACTGTCAGCCTAGAAATCAGCGAAGAATCAATCTTGCAAACAAGTGCTACTTCGCACTGAGTAGGCAATTGAGAAGTAAAGTCCTCTCCCGAGGAACGAAAATAACACTCTATAAGTCACTTATCGTACCCGTACTGATTTATTCTGAAGAAGCTTGGACACTGAAAACATCTGATAAGGCGGCTCTGGGAGTATTCGATACAAAGGTTCTCAGAAAGATTTACGGACCCTTACGCGTTGCCGATGAAGCTATATGCAGACACTGACGTAGTCCAAGAACCGCCGACAAATTTAACAGGCAGAAAATCCAACCTGTAAATTTTGTCGATTCGAAAAATAAAAGAAGGATATTGTCAGTTTGAGTTATTTTAGCTATTAAATTATAAAATAAATAAAATTTATAATTGCTATAGAAAAACGGAGTGCGTTTTCTATTCATGCACTGGAAAAAGCATTTGAGAAAACCCGTGAACGCCGTATAGCCGAGAGGACTTTTCGGAACCGCATGGATTACCTTGAAAAATACAAACACGAATTTCAACAAATTATGTGGGGAAAAAAATTTCCCTAATTTTGTTCAATATTTATATATTTACACCTTCTTTGATTTTAAATTTTCTTTCCGTTGGCAGTGCTGTCATCTTTTCAAAAATTGTATATAAGTATTAAATAGGAAGTCTAGAAAACGGACAAATTTTGAAATTTTATAAACTTTGCTTCTTTCGCATAAGAAAACTGACACCCAGAATTGGCATTATTTTTTGCCAACTTCACACTGGCACTTTGTTATAAATACTAAAATTTAATAGGTCATATAACTGCATATCTAAATTGTTTATACAAATTCTGATTAAAGGCAAAATTTTCACACTTTATATAGAACTGTGAGGTCAAAGTAGGCAGAGGTTCGATTTCGTAAGGAAAGACTTAGAATTATTAAAGATAATACCCCTACCGAGGTAAAGTCAAACAATGGTAACTCAATTGGATTTAGTTTTTCATTCTCAAAAGTTTTGTTATATGGATTGTAATAAAATGTTTACCCAATGGACTCGGAGAATTAATGTTTCCTGATATTTGAAAAAATTATAATTTCCAATTAATTTTTAGTGAGAACTTTGACAAAAGTAATTATACAATATTGTGCAAAAAATGTATCTCTTGTTCTCTAAGCCTTCTTTTTGTAGTGACCGATCTTGTAAAAAACTGTATTCTCTTTACATGTTTCAAAAATAGTTTGTTATTGGTTTTTACGGTCTTTTATTATTCATTTACTATTAGGATTTTTAAAAGGAAAAATTTAAAATCAACATATATATACAGGCTATATTTATAGTTATATTTCGAAAATAGCCAGGTTTTTCGTCACTCTAATTGATATGGTTTTGCTATTTCAAAAGATCCTGCGATAAATCGGTCCCGCGCACTTCTGCTTTGCAATCGCAGTTGACTTGCCCGTAGGCTATGCTGCGTGTCATTTGCAAGCTGCTTACATACATTTTTTTAATGTTAATTGTTGTTATCTGCCAACAGTTTACACGATTTTTTAGACATTCTGTCTATATATAAATAATGTATGTTGGACTTTTTGTTTTGGTACATTTTTCTTTTCTATTCTTTTTTATATAGTTATAGTACATTTTCTAAAAAAACAGCCATAATTTCTCCCCAGACTAATAACCATTAACAAAATACAATGACACCGAAGCACGGGCATGTACAAAGTTAATAGAAAATATAAAAGAGGAATGTTCAAAAACCAAAAGTCCAAGAAGATAACCACAACAATTAAAGGAAAACATTGATTTAAACAGCTTGGAAACAAAACGCAGCCTAGCCTATGGGTAAGGCAGATGCGCTTACAAACCAGAAGTGCGCAGGCTCGACTCACCACAAGATCGTCTGAAATAGCAAAACTATACAAGTTAGTATGACAACACATCGTGGATGTTGTCGAAATGATACTATAACTATAGCCTGTATATTTGTGTTGCTTTGTTGGGGCCCAGTTGGCAGAATCAATAGCTGTGGGCATTCAATTCAAAGGCGCAATATATTTCTGGACCGACTCCGAAATAGAATTAGCATGGGTGCATTCAAATTTATCGCACAATACATTCGTAGAAAAATGAAATTCAATCATCAAGGGAACAACGAGGGTGGAACAATGACGGCATGTTCTCTCGAAAGAGAATCCAGCCAAAGCCGTTAAAATATTGTGCACTATGCTTCTGTGGACCGTTATTTTTCCATGGCAAGGAATCACTCTAGCCGCTAAGTTTCAAACCCGCCTCCAACACTCAAAACGATGTAAAATTTAAAACAAAAAACTCCAAGTCATTTGTCGTAGCAGCCAAAGAAGCTGATTTGGTATAAGTTATTGGGTTATACAATTAGAAACTAAAAACAAAAAAAAAGAGTGAGTACCAGGTACTCGTGGAGTTTGATGTGTAACCATCTGCATCCTGTACTTAAATTTAATTAATTTATACCTCGCAAAGTGATTAAATTTCAGCAAAAAAAAAACTTTATATTATTTAGGTTATTAGCTACTCCTTGGCCCTCTTTTCCTTCTCTTCTATGCTGTTCCCTTATTTTAATCAGTTTTTATTTTATTTGCTTTTTCTTATTTTAATAGTTTCTATTTGTGAATCTTTTCAATGTGTTATATTTTATTGTGTTTTTTCGCTCCTTTCCTTTCCTTTTTTTACTTCCCTTTGCTTTCATTTCCTTTTCCTTCATTTCTTTTCCTCTAATCTCCTTTCCTTCCTTTGAGTTCCGTTCTTAAATTTCATTTCCTTTCCTATCCTTTCATTTCCTTTCCTTTCTTTTCCTTTCCTTTCCTTCATTTTGTTCTATCTTATCCTTTGCTTCAATTTTGTTTCCTTTCCTTTCATTTCCTTTCCCGACCTTTCATTTCCCTTCTTTCCTTTCCTTTCCTTTCCTCTCTTTCCTCTAATCTCCTTTTCTTTCCTATGATTGTCTTTTCTTTCCTTTCCTTTCCTTTCTTTTAATTTTCTATCCTTTTCTTTCCTTTCCTTTCTTTTCCTCTCTTTCCTTACTTTTAGTTTCCTTTCTTTTCTTCTCCTTTCCTTTTTTTCTATCCTACCCTTGGCTTTAATCTTCTTCGCTTTCCCTCCTTTCGTTTTCTTTCCTTTCATTTCCTTTTCTCTCCTTTCCTTACCCCTAATCTCATTTTATTTTCTTTGATTTCCTTTCCTTCCCTTTTTCCTATCCTAGCCTTTGCTTAAATTTTCTTTCCTTAACTTTCCTTTCCTTTAATTTACCTCAACTTTCTTTCCTTTCCTTTCCTTTCCTTCTCTTTCTTTTCCTCTTTTTGCTTTCCTTTCTTTTTCTTTCCTTTCCTTACCTTTTCTTTCCTTTCCTTCCCTTTTTCTTGGCTTATCTTTCTTTCCTTAACTTTTCTTTCCTTTACTTTACCGTAACTTTCTTTCCTTTCCATTCCTCTCCTTTCCGTTCCTTTCCTTTCCCTTCTTTTCCTCTCCTTTCCTTTCCTTTAATTTGTTTCCTATCCTATCCTTTGCTTTAATTTTCTTTCCTTAACTTTCCTTTCCTTTACTTTACCTTAACTTTCTTTGCATTCCTTTCCTTTCCTCTCCTTTCCTTCCCTTTCCTTTGCTTTCCTTTCTTTTCCTTTCCTTTAATTTGGTTCCTATCCTATCCTTTGTTTTAATTTTCTTTCCTTTCCTTTCGTTTCTTTCCTGTCCTTTCGTTTCCCTTCTTTTCTTTCCTTTTCTATCATTTTCCCTCCTTTCCTTTCCTCTTTTTCTTTTCCTCTCTTTCCTTTCCTTTTCTTTCCTTTCTTTTCCTTTCCTTTCCTTACCTTTCCTTTCCTCCCCTTTTTCCTATCCTATCCTTTGCTTTAACTTTCTTTCCTTAACTTTTCTTTCCTTTACTCTACTTTAACTTTCTTTCTATTCCTTTCCTATCCTTACCTCTCCTATCGCTTCCTCTCCTTTCCTTTCCTTTCTTTTCCTTGAATTTGTTACCTATCCTATCCTTTGCTTTAATTTTCGTTTCCCTTGCGTTCTTTCCTTTCCTATCATTTTCTCTCCTTTCCTTTCCTTACCTATCCTTTGCTTTCCTATCCTTTTCTTTCCTATCCTATCCTTTCCTTTCTTTTCCTCTCTTTCCTTTCCTTTCCGTTCCTTTCTTTTACTTTCCTTCAATTTGTTTCCTATCCTATCCTTTTCTTTAATTTTGTTCGTTTCCTTTCCTGTCCTTTCGTTTCCCTTCTTTTCCTTAACTTTCCTATCATTTTCCCTCCTTTCCTTTTCTTTTCTTTCCTCTAATCTCCTTTTGTTTCCTTTGATTTCCTTTCCTTACCTTGCCTTTCCGTTCCTTTCCTTTCTTTTCACTTGCTTTCCATTCCTATCCTTTCCTGTCCTTTCTTTTCCTACCCTTTTCTTTCCTTTCCTTTCTTTTCTTTCCTTGCCTTTGATTTCCTTTTCTTTCCTGTCCGCTCGCTTCCTTTCCTTTTCTCTCCTTTCCTTTCCTCTTATTTCCATTACTCAGTATATGGTTGTATGATTATTTACATATTCATAAATTTTAGTATGTAAGTATATAAGTAAGTAAGTTAACTCCTCCCCCTTTAAAGTATGTAGCATCTATTCTGTGAGCTGATGGAATCTACCTGGTTGTTTATTTTAGTTTTTTTTTTCTAGAAATTATTCTTTCGGCAATCATAGTAGCCGGTATCGTAATTACATAATTAGCGAATAGCATGTGAAAATGTTTATTTGGTATTTGATGTTTACATCATCTATTTTTTGGATGTTCGCAAAAAGTTGATTTTTATTAACAAAATGTTTGTCTTCAATTCATAAGCTTGAATTATCGTATCTAATCAAAAATGCACCATTTAAATTGATTTCTTTGTTGTATATTGTTAAGGGTCTATTACAACTATTGATACATAATAATCCGGCTGTTATTTTCTCTATAGTGTGTATATGAAGGCTATTTATTCAGGCGCAGTTGGATGAATATCCTTTTAAGAGGTTTGGTATGCAGGCGGTTAACGTGACCTCTTTTATGATATTTTGCTTACATAAAATTAAATTGTGTATATTTTTGCAACTATATCTTACACCAAATATTTCCTTGTTACAAACTATTAAATTTTCATATTCAAGTTTGATTGCCATACACCTTTGTTTCACAGCTTTGGCTTCCATTAATTTACAAGATTCTTTGCTTGTTAAGAGAAATCATACAAAATAAACAACGGAAGATAAATGTGATGCAATTTTAACATCACTTAACACACAATTCAATTGCTTCGATTAAGTTTAAATAAGGCCTTTCTAGTGTTTCTTAAATTACAATTAGTTCTTCGTTAGATAGTATAAATGGATTTACAATTCCGGCTTTGGCCCATTGTATTGAATAACTAATGTTTATTAATCCTTTTTTAATACATTTTAATTTCCTTTCGACACTCTTTTTTTATTTCCAATTCAACCCTCTAACCCTCATACCTAGTAATTCTAGTGGGATAAACTCGAATTTTAAGTCATATAGCCAAAAGGGCTGAAACTCCCCACCCCGCCTCTTGCCGGACTTGTCTGTTAACTGTCCACTCCGCCTTTAAGCGGGGTATGACTTTTAGTCAATAATTCTATAAATTTAATTATAAATCCACATCTTCATAATTTCTAATCCTTAATTTTATTTTCAATAATTCTATAAATTTAATTATAAATGCACATCTTCATAATTTCTAATCCTTAACCATTATTTCACTTAGTAACAATTTTGTTTCTTAGTACCGAAATATTTTTTATGACTTTTTTGTAGTTACCATAAACACTTCTCTCAAAACTATTTTTTTTTACAAATTTCCCTAAATTTTTGAACGAGAATGATTATAACGGAATTTCGCCACCGCTTAAAACTATAAAATCAAGGTTACGACATAGATAAAATATTTGGCGAAGATTATGTGTCAATAATTAGAGAAGAAAAGTACAGATATGCGGGTTATATTTGTTTAACTTAAAATCTTCGTGGTCTTTTTTTTTTGTTCTTTTGGCTTTACTAGACTTTAGCTGGTATAAAAAGGATCTGATAAATTTTTCTTCTTGGGAATGGAATAGGTAACTTCCGCTTTTCCTAGTTATGTCATGTTCTATTGTTGCGTGTATGGTTTCGAGTAAAAAGTCGTACTGGTTGAGGGCAATGGCGTGTATTAGTCGAAGAGTTCCGGTCTAAGCTTTTGCGGCTCTTACTTCTATCGTGGGCCTGGTTGTATAGTCCAAAATTTGAGTTTCCGCATTGGACGAGGCAAATAAGATCCTGTAAAAGAAGAGTGTGATTTACTTTTTGATATGGGTTTTGTAAACGGTGCGGCCGAATTGTGCCAATGTTAATTTCTTTCCTAGCATTTTATTTATTTTTACATAAACAACGTCTTTATTGTTGTATGTCCAGAAGTCGGTCTTATTTCTGTTAAGAAGGTGTAAGTCTTTTTCCTGTTTACTTTTTGAGGTTTTCTTTTCTGTCTAATTCTATTGGATTTGGTCCTACTGTTCTGCCGAAAAATACATCTACTGGTTTACATTTGGTAGTAGAATGAATGGAATATTATACTAAAATAAGAATATATTGGAGGTCCTGAAAGTCGGTGGGGTATTTTCCGCTTTAGTGCAACGCAGCCGTTCACAAAGTGTGTTATCGAAACGTTCTATTTGTCCGTTTATCGAACTTTTGTATTGTAGAGTTTTGATTTTCTAGCATAATGGTTATAGGGGCTTCGCTGAAAGATTTTTTGTTGTCCATTACGATATTTTGTGGAATTCCGAATGTTGTCAAGAGGTCTCCTAAGGGGGCATTTATGTGTTCTGTTTCTCTGGAGCGTACAATTTTTGCTTGCGTATTTGAAAAACTTATTTGTGGGAAATAAAATCTTCCTAAGAGTTGTGCTTTATTTTCGGTGGGGTAACGATTAGCTCTATTTTGCTCGTTAATAATTTCCGTTTCCTGTTCTGATTCATTTACAACGTCTTTATGAATTTTCGGATAACCCTTGTACCGGTTAAAATGAATTTGATAAATTGATTGTATTTTCCCTAAAATGCTGTTTCGGTTTTTATGCAATTTCTTACTGTAGGGTTGAGGTATATTTTTAACAAAGTGGTAAGACTTTCTTCTGTATTATCTCTTTCAATAATAATATATCTATGGCATATGGGAAAAGGCATCTGAAATTGTTATGAAGGTGTTTCGCCTTAGAAATAATAAATGGATTTTGGAATGCGTTGATCTGTGCAACTGTATATGGTATTCGATTTTGAGCTGAACTCTCTTCGCTCTATTTGTCTGCTGTAGTGGTCGAGAAAATGCGGCTGCTACAACGTTGTTACTGCCAGGTTTGTATATAATCTCATAGTTGTATTCTTCTAATATGGATTTCCATCCTTTTAGGTTACTATTAGTACTCCTGCTACTGAGTATGTCAAGGGTTGGTGATCTGTGAAAATTTGTATTGTGGTTGAACCATACAGATAATTTCTAAAGGTTTTTAAAGCCTATATTATTTTCGTTGCTTGAGTAGTTTTCTTCGGTCTTTGTCAACGTTCTGGAAATAAATGTTATGGGTTTACTGTCTTGCTCTAGGACTGGTTCTATGGTGTGGTTTGATGCACCGGTTGTCAAGTGAAATTCTATTTGTAATTCGGTAAAAAATTCGGTAGTAAATTTTTAAATTTATTAAACTCTTCTATTGCTCTATTATCGAGAGAAATTTTTATTTTGAATGAAAGGTTTTTTGACATACGGCCCTCCCCATCTCTCAAAAGTACAGTTAGGTGTTTGGCAAGTTTCGCGTAGTCTTTAATGAAACGTCGGTAATAACCGTATAGTCCTAGGAAGGATCGAAGTTCTATTAATGTTTGTGAGAGTGGGAAGTCTAGAATGCCTTTTTTTTTGGATTTGTTTTAATCTCATTTTTTGGGACAACAAATCGCAAAAACTCTACCTCTTCTTGCAGAAATTCGAATTTGTCAAGTTGAATTTTCATATTAGCACCTTGTAGAGTCCTGAAAATTATTTCTACGTTTTTTAATTTTATCGATATACACGAAGCATATTTTCCCAATGTAGTCTCTAAGAATATCATCTAATGCTCGTTGAAATATAGAAGGTGCGTTTTTAAGCCCGAAAGGAAGTATGGTAAATTTATGAGGTGGGGTTTGTCGAAGGCTGAGGTAAAGCTCAGCCTATCCAAGATCAGCAGAGGGCCCACAAGCCCCACCAAATAATAACACGATATATATAGATTATACATGGCCTAATGGCGTTGCGGGAACAGCAGCTTCCCGTCACTGGAGCGTTAGAAGGCGCGAGAGCGCTGTTTAGGTGCGGGCGGACGAGATGAGAGTGGACGGTATGGGATATTCCCTCCGACAGTTGTTCGTTGGTCGAAGTACTCTAGAGAGGACAGAAAACGGCACTGGTGCTAAGCAGCTGAGCTGCGGTATAGAGCGGGGTAGCAAGAGTTGAGCGACTGCTGAACGGCGGTACGACAAGGCGGGTTCAGCAAAGCTGGAAAGCGGCAACCCGCAACTCGTCCCATACCCAATACCAGAGCAAGGTGGAGCGTGAGTACGACGCCGAAGCAGCACTCTCATTTCAATTACCTAGTCAGCGGAGCGATAAGCCAAGAGGCAACTACTGCCCCGGACTTACCAGAAATGAATGATTTTAAATTTCCAAAATCACTCCTTTATATACGGGCGGTTGTAAAGTGGTTGAGAATTACACTACTTGCCATGGTGTGTTATTTGCCTCTGCAGGAATTTGCATTGGCTGCAGATGATCGCCATGCTATTGTTGCTGTCGATCAGGTGGTTTTCGTGGCACTTAGTTATGGTAAGCTTTTAGGCGTTAGTGGGGTTACAGTATAGGTCGTATTATTGTAACGCTTGAGCGAAAAAGCTATCCTTGCGGTATCGGACTCAATTAAAAGATAATGATGAAAGCCCCTTATTGGGGAAGGTGCCACTGCCCGGCTGGTTGAGGTCCTGAGGAAAGCAAAAGTTGACATCACCGCCATACAAGAGATGCGATGGACGGGGCGAGGAAACACGATCAAAACATCTTGCAACATCTACTGGAGTGGGCATGAAGACAAGCGCAGACTCGGCTTGGAATTTGTGGTGGGAGAGAGACTCCGTCACCGAGTACTGTCGTTCACTCCCGAGAACGAGCGTCTCGCCGCAATCCGCATAAAAAAACGGTTTTTCACCATATCGTTTATCTGCGCTCATGCACCGACGGAAGAGAAGGACGACGTGGAAAAGGATGCATTCTACGAGCGCCTGGAAGAAGCATACGAGCGGTGCCCCCGTCATGATATCAAAGTCGTGCTTGGCGACTTTAACGCCAGGGTGGGTAAGGGGGGTGTATTCGGCCCCACTATCGGGAAGCTCAGTCTCCACGATCAGACTTCGCCAAATGGATTCAGGCTGATCGACTTCGCCTGTGCCCGAAACATGGTCATATCCAGCACTAGGTTCATGCACAAGAAGATCCCTCAGGCTACATGGCTGTCCCCCGATCGAAAAACAAGCAACCAGATCGACCACGTTGTGGTAGACGGACGGCATGCTTCCAGTGTTTTAGATGTTCTCACAATACGAGGACCTAACATCGACTCTGATCACTACCTACTAGAAGCCAAGATTCGTACCCGCCTCTGTACGACAAAACACGCGCAACAAAAAACGCAGGGAAAGCTGGACGTCGAAAAGCTGCAATCACAACAGACCGCCAATTATTTCGCAGATCGCCTCTCACACCTGCTCTCCGAGAGCACAATTCAACCTAGTGGAATGCATGAGCAGTGGGATCATATCTCAGGAGCACTCCGTACCGCAGCCGAAGAAGTAATTTGATTCCGGCGAACGTGAAGAAACAACTGGTATGAGGATGAAGAGTGCCGCGCTGCAACGAAAAGTGAGGACGAAGCCTACATGGCAACGCTGAGATCGAACGCAACGACGAGTGTGTGTGAGCACTACCGCGAGTTGAAAAGGAAAGCGAGGCGGCTTTTCCGGGCGAAAAAAAGAGAGGCAGAAAAGCGTGAAATAAAGGAGCTTGAGATTCTGGACAACGGGAATAATGCCCGAAAATTCTATCAAAAAATTCGGCGAATGACAGAAGGTTTTAAACCCGGGGCAAACTCCTGTAAGAATGAGAACGGCGACCTGGTGGCAGATGTTCAGAGAGCACTCAGAATATGGAGGGATCACTTCTTTGCCCTTTTAAATGGAGAAACTGAGCAAGAAACCAGAGAAGATGCTAAACCCGAGCCCACAATCAAAGATGATGGAATTGACGCTCCACAACCCGACTATAATGAGGTGCGAATAGCAATATCCCGATTGAAAAACAATAAAGCAGCTGGCGATGATGGTTTGCCTGCTGAGCTATTCAAACACAGAGGCGAGGAGCTGGTAAGGCGCATGCATCAGCTTCTATGCAGAATATGGTTGGATGAATGCATGCCTGAAGATTGGAATCTAAGTGTTCTCTGCCCAATCCACAAGAAGGGCGATCCTGCAAACTGCGCCAACTATCGCGGAATCAGCCTTTTGAATATCGCATATAAGGTCCTATCAAGCGTTTGTGCAAAAGACTGAAGCCTGATGTGAACAGACTGATTGGACCTTATCAGTGTGGCTTCAGACCTGGTAAATCTACCATCTACCAGATTTTTACAATACGCCAAATCTTGGAAAAAACCCGTGAGAAAAAAATCGACACACATCATCTCTTTGTTGATTTTAAAGCCGCTTTCGATAGCACGAAAAGGAGCTGCCTATATGCCACTATGTCTGAATTTGGCTTCCCCGCAAAACTTATACGGCTATGCAAAATAACCTTGAGCAACACCGCCAGCTCGGTCAGAATTGGGAAGCACCTCTCCGATCCGTTCGAAACTAAACGAGGTTTCAGACAAGGTGACCCCCTATCGTGCAATTTCTTTTATTTAATGCTGGAGAAAATACTACAAGCTGCAGAACTTAACCGCGCTGGAACAATATTTTATAAAAGCGTGCAACTGTTGGCATATGCTGACGATATTGATATCATTGGCCTTAACAACCGCGCCGTAACTTCTGCTTTCTCCAAATAGGATAAAAAGAAGCGGAGAAAATGGGATTGGTGGTGAACGAGGGCAAAACGAAGTACCTTCTGTCATCATGCAAAGAGTCAGCGCATTCGCGCCTTGGCAACCAACCCACTGTTGGCAACAATAATTTCGAAATAGTAAAGGACTTCGTTTACCTGGGAACCAGCATTAACACTAACAATAATGTTAGCCTAGAAATCTGACGAAGAATAACTCTTGCAAACAAATGCTACTTCGGACTGAGTAGACAATTGAAAAGTAAAGTCCTCTCTCGACGAACGAAAATAACTGTCTACCAGTCACTCATCGCACCCGTCCTGCTATATGGTGCAGAAGCGTGGACACTAACAACATCTGATGAGGCGGCTCTGGGAGTATTGGAGAGAAAGGTTCTTCGAAAGATTTGTGGACTTCTACGCGTTGGCGACGGCGAGTACCGAAGAAGATTTAATGATGAGTTGTATGAACTTTACGCAGACGCCGACATAGTTCAGCGAATTAAAACACAGCAGCTTCGCTGGCTAGGCCACGTAGTGCGAATGAGCGAAGATGCTCCAGCCCAGAATTTATTCTTATCGGCACTTGCCGGTGGAAGCAGAGGAAGAGGGAGACCACCACTCCGATGGAAGGACCAAGTGGAGAACGATTTGCAATCCCGCGGTGTTTCCAATTGGCGCCAGTTGGCGCAACGAAAAAACGACTGGCGAGCTATGTTGGACGGTCAAAATCGCCCGGGCGGTTAGATAACCATTTAAAGAAGAAGAAGATGAAAGCCACTTTTCAAATCTAGAACTGTATATAATTTATTCTTTTCCAGTTAAGAAAGTACTTCATTTGCGTCTGGGCTTGGATGGGAATCAAATATTGTGATTGAATTTAATTTACGGTAGTCGACTACCATTAAAACAAGAAGTCTAAGTTCGGGTAGAACCGAACATTAACTACCAAGCGGTGTAAATGTGGTCATGGTAAATTGATAAATTGTTGTGGAGTTATGACCTATAGAGGTTTAAAACTTTTTCTACTACCATTTGGGCAATCTTATAAATAACAAGTAAGGAAGTCTAAGTTCGAGTGGAACTGATAATTAAATACCCAGCTGTGCAGAAGTGGTCATGGTAAATTTGTAAATTGTTGTGGAGTTATGACCTATAGAGGTTTTAAACTCTTTCTACTAACATGCGGGCAATCTTATAAATAACAAGTTGGGAAGTCGAAGTTCGGGTGGAACCGAACATTATATACCTAGTAGTGATCTATTATGGCATCCCAATTTACGCAGGTCTATTTTAATACTTTCAAGTCGTATTTGCCTTCGAATAGACAGACGGACAGACAGATAGACGTATCGAAAGACGGACATGGCTACATCAGCTCATCCTCCTGATCAATTCAGTATACTTTTTGATGGGACTATCTCTTTTTCTTCTCACACGTACAAACATTTCATGGTCATAAAATGTATGGAAATCAAAAAAAGTATACAACTTCGCTTTTGCAGTGGGGTATTAACTACTGGCCCGGATATTTTACTTTTCATCCTGAACGTTTTGATATACATTAATAAATATATATCTCGATCCGTTTATGCCGAATAAGGCAATATACAGGGTGGCTGATGAATTTTGCTACATTAAGAAACTCAAATAATTTTTTTTTCAGTGTATGGAATTCATTTTTCTTTTATTCATGTTAAAGCTCATTAAATTTTATTAAATATAGCTTAATTAGTTTTAAAAATAATGGAATTAAAATGCCTCCCCTGCTCGTCGATGCATGTGCGGCATCTTACCAAAAAGTTCTTCATTACTGCTTGGAGAGTTGAGACAGGAATAGCCGCAATTGTTTCTCGAATGGATTGCCTTAGTTCATTCAAATTTGTTGGGTTTGCTTTAAAGACTTCCTGTTTGCAATAACCCCACAAGAAAAAGTCAGGTTTTGGTAGCGGCTTTCATTAGCCACCCTGTACCTTCTGTGCGTAACAAAATAGATATAAAAAGGGTTTATTTTATAGGCGCCAAAGTACTCAACCGATCTTTATGAAATTTTCACAATATATACTTGGGCTCACTGGGTACAGCATATACAATATATAGTTTGGAAAAGTGGGCGGAGCCACACCCCCAGACTATGTAAAGTTTTAATTCGTCCTAACTCCGAACTTTTTTTGGTCTAAATTGATGATATTTGGATATATGTGTCACTTAGTCAATATCTACATAATTTTTCAAAAGTGGGCGGTGCCACGCCCACATATTTTGTGTTTTGTTTTTGCTCTTGAACTTTCATGATAGGTTCAGGAGTTCGCTGGGCACGACACAGTCTGTATATAGCTTTTGGAAAAGCCCCCAGGTTATATAAAGCTGTAGTTCGGTATAGCTAGGAGCTTATTTCGGTTCAACTAAATGACACTTTATATATAGATGTGTTCTATGTATCAAAACGTCAAAACAACTTATACCGGGTTTGCTAGTATAATATAAAATGGAGAAAGCAAACAACGAATTTCAGCATTCTTTTGTAAAACTGAGAGACTAGTTTGCGGACGGCGAGGCGGGCATGGCTAAATCAACTCCGCTCACCGTACTGATAATTTTAGTGAACTTTCCCCTATTTATCCTCATACTTACATACATTTAATGTTTATGAAAGGTATGAAAATCAAAAAAAAAAAATTACTTCGCTATTGCAGTGGGCTATTAACTACGTGCCCGAATATTTTGGTTATGTGTTTCCCGATTTGGCTAATTTTTGGCAGGAGTATAAAACATACTCCTAAGGAGCAGCTGACCATTTTTCATTGAAATATCAAGATTGAATTATAAGCGATTTCCATTGAAATTAGCAGAAATTTTATGCTGAAGGGTCTGCGGCGCCACCCCTACTTCTTCAAAATTTACAAAATTTTTCCCAGTCGAGTTTTTCTTAAAAAGCTTATTATGTGGCAGAATCTGATTGATATAACTTGGTTGACTTTAGAAATATCGCAGTCGAGTTTTTCTTAAAAAGCTTATTATGTGGCAGAATCTGATTGATATAACTTGGTTGACTTTAGAAATATCGCTTTTCAAATTTTACAAAAAAAATTTTCAGAACTATGTTAAAAAACTGGGCGTAGCCATTAACCGATTTCGCCTATTTTTACAGCAAACAGTAACCTTTATATATTAAGCAAATTTCGTTTCGACAAATCAGTTTTTGGCGGAGTTATGGCATAAAAATTTTTGTGGAGTAATCCACTACAAAAAAGGCGGGGCCACTCCCATTTTCGAAAATTTTTATGTTTTGGATTTCTTAGTTTACGGTAACTTTAAAAGTGTAATATAAATGATGAATATATCTACGACCCTCTTCAAAATCTTTCATATAAAAGTAGGCTTGCACCTTAACCGATTTCGCCCATTTTTACTCGAACATTCCTTGCACACCTGGAAACATGCGTGCTGAATTTCGACATCTTGAACGGTGTTTGATTTATGATTAATAACAATTCTAAATTTGACTTAATCAAAAACGAGCGGTGCCACCCCAATTTCAAAAATTTCTTCAGAAATTTATTTTATGCTTCAGTCTCAATGTATTCACCAAATTTTATCCTTATAGGTGTATTATGTACTGAGTAATCAATTTTTTTGTGTTTTCGAAAATATTCTATACATAACAAGTGGGCATGGCTATCATCCGATTTCTCCTAGTTTAAATAGCGCTCGGAGATGAGTGCCAAGGAACCCGCACACCAAATTTCATTAAGATATTGTTTACGCGACAGCTGTAGCCACACGTCCCAATCCCAAAAACATAAAACTCGTTATACACATATTTCCTGAATTGCACATAAAATAATACTCGTTATACATATTTTCCATAAATTGTAAATAATTTCATTATAACATGTATTAAATCACATTATATTATTATTACATTATATTTACTCACCTCAACGTATGAACTCACCCTAAGGTTTAACTATTAAATTGGAACGATTTGGGACGTGTGGCACCCCACACCAATTCGCCGCATAATCAACAGCTGTTACGTGGGCGGTCATCATATTTTTATTATTATTGGTTTTGGTTTCCCACCGGATTTTTCTATTTTATATACATTTTTTTTGCAAATGTAAAGTTTTTGCATATACATAAGTTATAGTTATAAAAACCATTCTTCTTCGAAATAAAGGGGTTCAAAATAAAGAATTGCAGAGAAAAATATATAACCACGTCTCTTGTACTAAAATTGATATTTAATATAAAGGAAAGTGTCGGTATCAAAACTATAAAGTGAAAGGAAGAGTACCAAAATCCAGCTACAATCAAGTCAGCAATACAATTTTCCCAACTGACTGCTTTCGTATCGTAAACAATTAGCAAAAGCTCGCCGTACATGCTAAGCAGCAATTTCCACAAATCACTCAGCAATACAAAGAAATAGTACCCATTCCAGGACTCCCCGCACAGTAAGTAGCTCAAGTTAACTAATGGTCCTTCTTCGCCATTGAAGAAACCAGCCCCTGCCCATACATTATTATAATACATAAAATTAAAGTCCCCATAATTTCAACTTGTTGGCTCCCGCCAAAAACAAATTTTCCCGCCAAATTATTTGTCAGTCCCTTTAAGCGGAAATTTACACATATAATCACATACTTAAATCTCTTGCGGTTAAAAATTTCATATACAACCCGAACACAGTCGGTCTGACTGGAAATTTGACCAAACAAAAAATTTAATAACTTTCTCACGTGTTATAATAAAAATAAAGCCCCAACGTTATCAAATCCAAGTCGGTTCATATCCAAATTAAGAAGCACTACAAATAGTGTTATAAATCCCATTAAATTAATTATTAAAATTATAAATTATCCCTAAAATACCGCCCGGTGATTATACAAACCCACGTACACACATATGTATACATAAACGAAATAGTGAAATCATATAAAAAGAGTTTACGGCGAATATCCCTGAACAGTGGGACAAGACTGCTAGCTCCCCCATAAAGTAAATTTTTTTCGTAAATAAAAGCAGCAGTCTCCGAAAAATTCCCAAATTACCACCATTAAATTAAGCAAATCCCTTTTTAAGATGACTACCGTAGCTGAAAATAAATTTATTTCCGAAAAGGATATTTTTACGGATTACTGCACTAGGTTCCGCTCAACCCCGATTCAAGATAATACCGAGGCAGCCCTAAAATTAAAAGGCAAAAACATAGATGTTTTTTGGTCAAGAGTACAGAGCGCGTACGACGTGGTGGTAGAGACTGACGACCAGGACCTTCCCGATGACTTTAAGTCAGCCGCTTTCGATAAATACCGAGCCTCCCTAATTGCATATGAGGACACCAAAGCTCAAATAGGCGACCAACTCCAACTCAAAGCATTGAGTAGCCCCGCGCCTCAAGTGCAAACCCAACCCCCCCAAGAGGCCTCCCATATGAACCTGAAAGTCCCCCCATGTGATACAGACATTTTTAATGGAGGGTATGATCAATGGCCGTCCTTCCCCGACATGTTCACGGCGGTCTATATCAACCACTCGAAACATTCCAGTGCCCAAAAACTGTATCACCTCAGACACAAGCCTAAAGGAAAGGCAGGTCAAATAGTGGAGCAATTCCCGTTAAGCGACGAAAATTTTGCCCTAGCATGGGAAGCTCTCAAGTCGCGTTACAAAAACAACAGAGTCCTGGTCGATAATCAAATCCGAATTCTCATGAATTTAAAAGCGATTCAATCGGAAAACAGCGCTGAGATCCAGAGGTTACAATCTTCAGTAAACAGCTGTCTCCAAATACTAGCGACACAACAAGTCGAAACCTCCAGTTGGGATCCCATATTAATATGTCTGGTAACCTCCAAACTCGGCGGCCGCCGTGGTGTGAAGGTAGTGTTGCCGGCCTACCACACCGAAGGTCCATGGTTCGAGCCCTGGTACAGGTAACATCAAAAGTGATTTGAAAAAAGTTTTTCAAAACGGGGTTGCCCCTCGGCAGTGGTTTGGCAAACTCTCCGAGTGTATTTCTGCCATGACAGGCTTCTCAGCAAAAAATTCGCCTCCTTTGTAGATGCCGTTCGGAGTCGGCAAAAAACTGCAATTTGTAGGGAAAATTCAAATCGGCACACCACAAATTGTAAGAGAAGCTTGCCGCAAAAATCTCTTAGGAGGTTTATGATGATATACCTGTTGTATATCGCGCCATAGAGATAGAACCTCCAAACTCCCAGAGAATACAGTTGCCCTGTGGGAGCAATCATTAAGCTCCAGAAGAGACCTCCCGAACTGGGCCCAAATGAAAAAAAAGACAACAAAAGTCAGAGTTGCATCCAATGCTTCCAAGAAGTCAGGTTCCGGTCACTCCCTTAACGATGTGTTATGTACCGGACCAACCCTCCAACCCGATCTCCGACTTATGTTGCTAAAATGGCGGACATATAAATATGTGTTTAATGACGATGTAGAAAAAATGTACCGCCAGATACTCTTACACCCCGATGACCGAGACTACCAACGGATAATATTCCGAACTCCCGAAGACAGTCCAATAAAGGACCCAAGTTGAAAACGGTCACCTTTGGGATGAACTGCGCTCCCTTCCTGGCTATTCGCACGCTACACAAGCTGTCGAAAGATATAGCCGACTCTCATCCACGCGCAGGCCCAATATTAAAGCCCGAGACGTATGTTGACGACATCTTATCCGGCAATCATGATCTTCCCTCAGCCGAGTAATCCCTAAAAGAGACTATTGATGCTCTCAATTCAGCCGGCTTCCCTTTAAAAAAGATCACGGCAAACCATCCGGACATACTCAATCAAATTCCCAGGCCAGACTTACTTGAAACCGACTTCCTCGAGTTCGAGAAAAGTAGTACCCCCAAAACCCTAGGAATTCAATGGAATTCGCTCTCACTCACACCTTCTCACATACTGTGGACTCAGACCCAGCCTCAACAGCAGCCACCAAGCGGCAAATACTCTCCTCAATCGCAAAACTTTTCGACCCCGTATGGTGGCTGACGCCAGTCATGATACGGGCAAAAATCTTGATGCAGGAATTGTGGTTAGACGGGACTGATTGGGATGAACGGGTCAAACCGATACGTCTCGTAAAATGGACGCAATTCTCCAGAAATTTGCAGTAAATCTCAGATATACAAATACCCCGATGGATTAACTTCGCCCCTGATCATCTGGTCGAGCTCCATGGTTTTTGCGACGCCTTTGAGAAGGCGTATTGCACAACTCTCTAAGTGCGAACTACTGTGGGCACTCAAGTTTTCTCTCACCTCCTAGTCTCCAAAGGCAAAGTGGCTCCTCTCAAAACTATAAGTCTGCCACGCCTGGAACTATGCGGAGCTCTCTTACCAGCCAAACTAGACGCAGTAGTGCAACCCCATCTCGGCCTCACTAGAAGAAATTTGACCATGTGGCTGGATTCGGAAATCGTGTTAGCCTGGCTCGAAATGCCACCTCACTCACGGAAGACCTATGTCTCCAATCGAACAGCACAGATCATAGACCTCGTAGGTAATGTCTCTTGGCGACACGTGCGAAGTAAAGACAACCCCGCAGATCTGGTAACCCGAGGTTGTACGCCAGTCGATCTCTCCAATTCTGCCGTCTGGTCCAGAGTGGCTTTCCAAATCCCCAGAGTCACGTAAAGGAGAAGCCCTACATGCTACGGAAGAGACGGAGGATCTCTTAGATCGGTTCTATTCCTACCTTCGTGCTTTACGTGAAATGGCTAACGTTCTCAAATTTGTACGTCGGTTAAAAGACGCGGTGAACGGTATTAATGACCCAGCCGACCCCTCTCTAACTCATGCCGACCTCAAAAGATTGAAACATCGTCTGATCTTAATCGCCCAAACTCGATACTTCGCTATTGAAAGATCATGTCTAGAAGACTCAAACCCCTTTGGAAAACGGAGCTCCCTAGTCGTACTCAATCCCTTCCTAGACAAGAGCGGAGTCCTGCGAGTGAATGGCCGACTAGCCGATGCAACCCTAACTTACAATGAGCTTCATCCCATCATCCTACCCGAAAAGTCTCGGCTCTGTACTCTATATATACGATTCCTTCACGAAATGACCCTACATGCGGAAGGTTGTCTCATGCAACAAATCTTAAGGCAAGAATTTTACACTGCCCGTCTCAAACCACTGATCAAAAAATGCGTATTCCAGTGCAAAGTCTGCACCACTCACAAACAACAAACGCGATCACAAATTATGGCAGCCTTGCCCCCCGAACGTTGTAGATTCGCTCCACCCTTCACCACGGCTGGTGTGGATTTCACTGGCCCAGCTTTCTCAGGACCCGAATGACCTCACGCCAGGTCATTTCCTTCGAGGACGCACATCTTTCTATGTTAAACAGGTGGGAAAGACTGAAAGTTTTGCACCATCAGTTCAGCAAACGCTGGAAAACTGATTACCTTCAAAAGCGTTACCGATGGAAAAACGCCCAAGCTCCCCCGAAAATTGGTGACCTAGTCATCATTAAAGAAGACAACACACCTCCCACCGAGTGGCGACTAAGTCGATTAGAAAGCTTACACCCAGGAAGAGACGGACACATTCGTGTTGTGGACGTCCGCACCCAGAACGGTATTCTCACGAGACCTCTCACTAACCAATGACCAATGACGACTGTATGCCGATATTGCAATGCGTTAAAGTTCAAAAGAGAAACGGATGGAAAAGTCAAACTGGAGCCATTACGTACACCACCGCAGCCGCTGAAAGCATTGTTCGATGGAAGTGATCCTGATTCCAACCATTTTCTTCAACACATCCTTGAATACAATAACTGCTTTCGCATGACTTCATTTGGAGCTAATATCATTCGAGAAGGCGTCTTCATGCCGACTTGCAAGGTAAAAGATACAACACACACAACCAATCCCTCACACCAATCAATCACACCAACACAATCAATTGCAATAAATAACAGCTACACACACACCACACACTACACCATCACACGATCAGAAGTCACACCGTATTCTTCAACAAATGATTGTTTGCAGATACAAGGACAAATATATCATTTGCATGGTTCAATGGTGCCAACACCAGTTAAACCGCATCAATTTCTGAAAATATATTTCATTTCGTCGATGGTGGATCAGCTGAATGTGCGGTGCAATATACAGGGAACACAACAGTTAAAGAGACGTATTACTGAACAGTTGCAAGCATTTTTCCACGACAATAACGCTGTGGTTAATATGTTCAAAACAGCATTGGAACGAATGCCATCGGGTACGCACAAATTTGTCATAAGAGCGGATCGTACCCCAACAGGTGAACATGTGCGAAGATTCAATGCACCCACCGTTGATGATGTTGCTGCAATTATTGTTGGCGATCAAACTAAATCACGAGACATTGTCGTTCAGCGAAGAAGCAATATCAAGCATCGTGTAAACGAGACACATCGTGTAAACGAGACACATCGTTTGTACGATGCGTTACAATATCCAATCCTTTATTGGCAAGGGCAAGACGGATACGACATCACGTTGACGATGGTCGATCCAATTACAGGTACAATATTAACACACTAATTATTGCTATTATTGGATTCCATTGACAATCCATTTAATTTTGCATATTCAGGCAAAAATCTAAGCGCAATGAATTACTATGCCTATCGTATTATGATTCGTACACATGAGGACAATCTCATCCTGAAGTGCCATCGCCTATTCCAGCATTTCGCTGTCGATATGTATGTCAAAGTCGAGACCGAACGTTTAGCGTTCATCCGATTCAATCAGCCAAAGCTACGACCTGAGGACTCTATACACTTGCGTGATGCTATTCATTCAGAAGGTAATGTTCAGAATATTGGACGTCTGACGATTCTCCCATCATCTTATATCGGAAGCCCACGCCACATGCACGAATACGCTCAAGACGCTATGACGTACGTGCGAAATTATGGAACTCCGGATTTATTTATTACGTTCACATGCAATCCGAAGTGGACGGAAATTGAACGTGAGTTGGACCCGGGCCAACAACCGCAAGATCGCCATGACATAATCGCCAGAGTTTTTCAGCAAAAACTTAAGGTTATGATTGCTGTGCTTACTAAGTATCGAGTTTTTGGTGACACACGTTGTTATATGTACTCTGTGAAATGGCAGAAGCGTGGACTACCGCATGCTCATATCCTTATTTGGTTGCTGAACAAATTACATTCAAATGAAGTGGATGACATCATTTCAGCTGAAATTCTTGATCCAGTCAATGATCCCCATCTACACAACATTGTGACGACGGCATTAAATCCATTATCGCCTTGCATGGCTGATGGAAAGTGCACAAAACGATATCCGCGACCGTTAGTTGCTGAAACATACACAGGGAACGATGGATATCCAATTTATCGTCGGCGTTCAAAAGAAGATAATGGTCGAACTATCAAAGTTAAAGTTCAAAATCAGGAGATCGAAATCGGAAATGAATTCATTGTACCATATTGCCCACTGCTATCACGAATTTTCAAAGCACATGTGAACGTTGAAAGTTGTCATTCGGCCAAATCAGTCAAATATTTGTGCAAGTACGTCACAAAAGGCAGCGACATGGCTGTGTTTGGTATTGCGTCGGAAAATGCGAATGACGAAATTAGCAACTTCCAAATGGGCAATTACGTCGGTACTAATGAAGCAATATGGCGATTATTGTCATTTCAAATTCATGAAAGATATACCACAGTTGTACATTTAGCAGTGCATTTGGAAAATGGACCAAGAGTTTACTTCACTGAGGCTAATGCGGCACAACGAGCTGAGAGACCATCATCGACAACATTGACTAGCTTCTTTGCAATGTGTGAAGCAGATCCATTCGCAGCGACGCTGATGTACGTTGAAATGCCCAAGTATTACACTTGGAATCAATCAGCAAAGAAATTTCAACGTCGCAAACAAGGAACCCCAGTTTCAGGTTGGCCACAGGTGTTTTCCACTGATGCGCTAGGTTGCATGTATACTGTTCATCCTACAAATTATGAATGTTTTTATTTGCGACTGCTGTTGGTAAATTTATGTGGACCAAAATCATTTGCGCATTTGAAAACTGTGAATGGCCACCAATGCCAAACATATCGAGAAGCATGTCAACTATTGGGTATGCTGGAGAACGATTCTCATTGGGATTTAACACTTGCGGATTCAGTTGTTTCATCAAATGCGTACCAAATACGAACGCTATTCGCAATAATCATCACCACATGTTTCCCTTCACAACCAATTCAGTTATGGAACAAATACAAAGACGACATATGTGAAGATATCTTGCATCGCTTGCGCATTCAAACGAAAAATCCCGACATGCAAATAACCGATAAAATCTACAATGAATGATTGATTCTGATTGAGGATCAATGCTTGAATATTGCAAACAAGCTACTGATTGAAGTAGGAATGATTGCGCCAAATCGATCGATGCACGATGGATTCAACCAAGAATTTAATCGAGAGCAGCAATACAATGTTGATACATTGCAGGAATTCGTTCGAAATAATATGCCGTTGCTGAATGAACAGCAAAAAACAACTATTCGAAACATTAATGCAAGCGGTGGACAATAATACTGGTGGTCTATTCTTCCGGGACGCACACGGACGAACAGGGAAAGCATTTGTACTTTATATATTTCTAGGGGCACTTCACTTCACTTTCACTGCACTCACCTCGGCACTCAACTTCAAATAATAATTTCGGAAAGCGGGGGTTCAATATTCAAAATATTTATTTACAATTGCTCAGGTATACGTGACCGTCTTGCTCAAGATTTTTACAAATTGTATTTTGTTAACAAAGTGTGTGTGTGTTCGGTGTTGACAAATTATACGTGCGTGACTCTGTAAGTGTGGGTGTGTGATGTGGTGAATGTTGGCGTTGGGTTGCACCCGCCAGTGTTGTGGCTAATCTAGCCATACTTTCATTGATTTTGTCCACTGTTCGATCAAGATGTGACATAGCTTTTAGCGTTAGCATCATCTGGAATTGCGGCGACTCTTCTAGATGGCGGTCGTACTGCACATTCTGCGCTTAAGTTGCTACTCAATTTAGACATAGTTGATACCCCAGCATGCAATATTTCCCGATCCAGTGCAATGGGAAAATTGTTGATGCAATGCAAGCTCATTGTTTGGGATGAGTGCACAATGGCAAATAAGAAATCACTTGAAGCACTTAACTTTACACTGAAGGATCTTCGGCGAAATAACAACATCT
This sequence comes from Merzomyia westermanni, assembly GCA_949987695.1. Taxonomy (NCBI): domain Eukaryota; kingdom Metazoa; phylum Arthropoda; class Insecta; order Diptera; family Tephritidae; genus Merzomyia; species Merzomyia westermanni. The sequence continues at coordinate 98,692,262 of OX465288.1, read as the reverse complement.
TTGGCGTCTTGATGATATTGTTGGCAGGCGATTTCAGGCAGACGTTGCCAGTAATTCCTCAGCAAAAACAGAGTCGGGCCAAGATGGCTACCTTGAGGAACTACAGAAGATACAAGGATGACATTAGATAGTTCATTCTTAGAAACCACTCTTTGTGTTCTGGAAATAAGATAAGAAGATATTCATCGTTGTATTATTGAATTAACCCATTTTAAACCTTTTTCGAAATTTTCGATATCGAAAAAAGGAACGTTTTTATGGTTTGATTTCGCCCATTTCAAATAGCAACATACGTTGGCCGGAAAGCCACCTGTGTGCCAAATTTCAATAAAATATATATAATTTTTCGTGCGAGATGCATTAGCTTTTTTTAGCACTAACGATAGGAGAATTGTAAGAGGATCGGGAAGGCCTTATTATACCATCCTCTAGTAATTTTGCTATTTGCTTTTTTACTTCGACCTTAAGAGACATGGGGTATTAGTAGTATCTAGAATATACTGGATCTTGGTTTGTAGTCCTTATTTCGGTTTTTAGTTTACTGTTTGTTCATCTGTAAGGTGCTCCGTTCTTATTTCGATATTGTTTACTGATTTCATGCTTTGCTGCTTAATAGCTATTTTCATCCTGTTTTTATTAACATATGATTTTTTGATGTAAAAATTACTGTTTCTAATTCTTTTAGGCTGTCGTTATCGAGAATAAGGAATAAAAAGATTAATGAAGGTATCTTGGGCTATTTTAATGTTTCCTCTTACTGAGGTTGCATAAAAAATTTCCTCATTTGGAATACGATTTTCGACGAGATTTGGCTGAATTTATTTTTTATTTGAGCCCGTGTCAATTAAGAAATTTAGAAATTTCCCGTTACTTACCTTGTATTTAAAGTACGGTAACGTGAAATTTGTTGGCCTTAAAAAATGAATGTCGGTGAATTCGTATGCATTTTCTTCACGTAGGTTGTCAAGGGTGCTGTGTATTGTGTGTGTAGTGTATTGTTTGTAATAGTCTTCGAATGTCTGTTCGTATGGTTCGTCAAGTTGCTGCCCCGAGTCTGTTGCTGATGTTTCTACATTGTTTATCTTAGTTTGCTTAAAAGGTTGACGTGTTTGATTTGATAGAGCTATGGACCGTTTTCAGGCAAGGAAGTTATTGATAGGTCTATTTAAAAGTTCACTTTCTTTGTCCTGAGAGATTTATCTATATCCATTGGGACTGGAGGTTTTGGTTGGGTGGTTCTTGGTGGAGGACTGTTTAACTGGTTGGGTCTAGGTGATTGTTTCAGAGCGTAACTGAAATCTTGATGACTAAAATTCTTTGGGTATTGTTGGTATTGTAGGAATTGTTGATGTTGTGGAAATTGTTATTATTGGGGAAATAGTTGGTATTGGGGCTGAGTATTCCTATAGGCTTCCGATAGGCCAACATTTCCTGTACGAGGCATTGATTGCGGTATATATGCGAGGTTACGGTAAAAAGGTTGCTGCTTGCTTGGTGGGAGTGGTGGTGCGCTATTCTTTAGGGGAATGGGTTTGGTTACCGAATGCATTTTTGGTTCTAAAGCTTTGAATTTGTAGCTTCATGCATAACTGCAGAGCTTGTGGAAGTTCGGTTGGTTATTTCATTCCCAGAAGCTTCGGCAATCAAGCCTCTGAAAAACGTATCCAAAGCTTTATCGCGATACGTTTTTGTCAGAATGTGCATAGAATTTGCGCAAGATCGTTTATGTAATATCAAGGATAGGTAAAACCCATTAATGGATTTATTTCTATGGAAGAGCATAGTCGTCTGGTATTCCAGAGTGGTTATGCCCTTCTATCCGCGTATTGGTTATTATTGTGTCCCAGTTGAAAGGAATGTTTTGAGACTCCGTATGACATTTGGTATGCCAAAATAACATTGGGTGCCTTTTTCGTGTTCGTATATCTTTCGACGCTCTTTTTCCATGAAGCGTATTCTCTAGGGTCACCTCAAAAACTTCGCAGTCATGTCACGACGTCTGGAAGACTGTCAAGTCCTGCCAAGTTATTGGCATACCTGGCCTCGATTACTTGGTCAGTCGCTATTTCCCGTGTAGGGTTTAATACGTTCTGTAGTGAAGTTGGCGCTTCTGCCGAAAGTTTTTATTTATCTATTTGTTAAGTCAATGGAAAAAATCCTTACTGACTCGATTAACAAATTAAGCCTAAGACTAATTAAACATAAGACTAGCTAGCAATTTAATTGTCTCGGTAGTAAGACTCACTACGTGCCTTAAACCGGGACCTTTGCATTGCAAAATCAATATCAATTACCATACACCTTGCATTATATGGTGTCAAGTGACTATTAAAATTGAGAGGTTGAAGAGCAAATCGTGTGAATTTGCGTTGAACTCTTTCAATTCTTAAAGAGCGTGAATTGTATATGGGGCTCCATATGACTGAGGCATACTCTAATTTGGATCATACTAAGGAATTATATAATATTTTCCTAGTATAGGGGTCCTTAAAGTCCTTCGCATAGCGTCATAGGAAAGCCAAGTTAGCATATGCTTTTGGTATAAGATAATTAGAGCTGCATTTAAATTTATAGTATGAAGACGGAAACATATTGACGGACTTGGAGAACGTTATGTGACAACAGTTACTACTATTGAAGCTCAATTTATTTTGAAGGGCTCAAGTCTTAAGAGCATTCAAATCTGTCTGAAATAGCAGTATGTCCGATGCACAAGAGATTCTACTAAACAGCTTTAAATCATCTGCATAAAGTGAGTAGTTTGAATACTCTAAGTGCAAGCCAACATCATCAATAGAAATTATAAATAAGAGGGGTCCAAGAATGCTACCTTGTGGTTGCGAAAAACTTGTATGATTTCGCACTCTCAATTTGGACGAATGAAACTATTATTGAGGTATGACTTAAGCCATAAGAAAGAGACGGAGTAGAAACCTATATTTTCCCATTTCGGCAGAAGTATTTGGCGTGATACTGTGTCAAATGCTTTGGAGAAATCCGTATAAGTTGTGTCAACTTGAATTCTATCTTTAAATGCAGAAACGCAGAACTGAGAAAACACAGCAAGATTAGTGACAGTCGAACGCCACCAGCTCCTGGCCCCTTACACCATGTGCACTGTTTGTAGGTTGAGATTATATACACCTGCGACATCAGTCAAATGCAACTCTTGCCTTGGCCTATGTCACTTGCTTATATGTTCCCAACTTGGTAACAGGAATTTATAGACTCATACGTACGTTGCGTCATGTTTGGTGTCCTACAGTTGAACTGCAACGGCTTTACCGGCAAGGTTAGTGAAATTGTGAACTTCATGAAGCGGCAAAATATCAAGATTGCTTCGATTCAGGAAACAAAGCTCGGTGCCCGTTCAGATCTTCGGACCTGGGACGGCTACAACATCCTTGCGAGAGGACTTGGGGGCGGACTTGCTTTCATCAGTCATCAATCTGAGCAATACAGTCTATTTGAGCCTGATGTTGACCCGAGGGATAGCACCTTAGAACGTCAAGGTATGGTTGTCCGGGCAGGCGATGTCGATCTCGAAATAATTAACATTTATATACCTCCTGTCACCTGCTGTTCGAGACAATACCACCCTGACACTCATGCGTTACTCAGAGGCGATACCCGTGTAATCCTCGGAGGCTCTAACACACACCATGACCTTTGACACTCGAGCCTACAGGTATATGGTAGGGGCCATGAACTGGCTGAACAAAGAGATCATTCGACGTTCTGCTCTGTGAACGGCGATGTTCCCACGAGAGTCGCTGTAAATTTTTCAAGCTCACCAGACCTTACCAAATTCAAGATTTCAGTACGGAAATCAGAGGGCTGGTTGATCAACACAAACCCGCCAAATGAGAGAAGCAGTCTCTCTGTTGGTGTTGGCAAATTATGGTCCACTGTCAAATCCGTCCAAACCTAACCACAAAATATCCATCGCCTTTGGCGATAAGGTACAGTCGAACCCGAAAAGATGCGCCGCCGCTTTCTGCCGGCAATTTGTACTGCATCCTTCGGTTCACAAGGAAATTAGGCGAGAAGAAGGTAGCTGTATTCAATCTGTCCATGACCACCTGTGTGATCCAAAAAAGTGGAGACAGGCAAAGGTGGTGCCACTACTAAAGCCAGCTAACGCGGGGGGAGTCTTATCGACCGATATCGCTCCTCCCGGCAGTAGTGAAGACCTTGGAGACAGTCCTATTCCCTTACTATATCTGCGACTCATCGAAAATCAGCATGGATTCCGAAAAAATACTTAGCACGACCACCGCGCTTAACGCCATTACCACTCAGATAGGTGTCGATCTCAACCAACATCGCCCAAAAAACAGGACTGTGCTGGTTGCTCTTCACCTGTCGAAAGCCTTCGATACGGTCAACCATGCGCAACACATTAACGACCTGGAAGACTCGTCTCTTCCCCCCAGTCATCGGTTGAATTCAGAAGCAACCGAGCAAAACCACGTATAATCAAACAAGGCGTGCCACAGGGCGGTGTCCTATCCCAGCTTTTGTTTAATTACTACATATCGAGGCACCTTTCCCCACTTGAGGGTGTTTCGACTGCCTCCTGCACCGATGACTGCACGATCCTGGCGATGGGCCCCTCCGTAGACGAGCTGTGCTCAAGAATAAACTCTTACCTCCCATCCTTGTCCTGTTTATTCCCTGGACGAAATCTGACATTGTCACCGACCTAGTCGTCGGTCACCTTATTTACTGGCAACGTACAAGGCAATTGGCCAGCCGATTCTGAGTTACGCGACGCCTATATGGTCGCCGGGGCTATTAGACACACACTGGAGGAGGTTGCAGGCCGGTAAAAACACCGCACGCAGAACTCCACGGGATGCGTTCTTTTGTCTCCTGCACACCATCTTCATAGCTAGACAAAAATCTCGGCGTTAAAGTGCATAGTGAAATGCTGACCAGGCAATTTCTGGTCAACTGCTATAAACCGCAGCATCCGAACATCTGCCTCTATGATGAGATACGGCACCACATTTTCTCGCTGTTTGATCCAAAGGTACATCGACAGGCCCTCAAACTCATCCACACAGAGTCGGTAAACAGTGAACGCCGTTATACAGTCAGAAGCTCCGAAGAGCGAAGAGAAATGCGAACTGCCTAAGGAGACAAGGGTCATGTTGGCCCAACTTCGTTTTGGATACTGTAACAGGTTAAACTCTTACCTATTGTGGCAATCCCATTTAATTGATGTCTGCATTGAGGCAACTCTAAGAGGCACCTTTTGTCGTTTCGACAAACAGAAGAAAACATCGCATTATCATATGGTGTTACTTTACAACAAGGTTATGAATAAACCTTTCGGATTGCCATGACAAGTTGTTCATCCGTCTGTCAAATCTCGTTCCTATAAAAGGCCTACGAAAAATTGAGACCGTTCTTTCGGGTTTTATCGCGCTACATGGTAAGAGTTGCAGCGAACTACAGTGAAATTTATATAGCTACTCTTTCACCATCTTTTTCAAAGACGTGAAGGCAAGCGAAGATTTCTGGTGGGATTTCTGGTGGAAGAGAGACTCCGTCACCGAGCGTCTCGCCGCAATCCGCATAAAAGTACGATTTTTCACCATATCGTTTATCTGCGCTCATGCACCGACGGAAGAGAAGGGCGACGTGGAAAAGGATGCATTCTACGAGCGCCTGGAAGAAGCATACGAGCGCTGCCCCCGTCATGATATCAAAGTCGTGCTTGGCGACTTACACGCCAGGGTGGGTAAGGGGGGTGTATTCGGCCCCACTGCACTAGGTTTATGCACAAGAAGATCCATCAGGCTACATGGCTGTGATAGACGGACGGCATGCTTCCAGCGTTTTAGATGTTCGCACAATACGAGGACCTAACATCGACCCTGATCACTACCTAGTAGCAGCCAAGATTCGTACCCGGCTCTGTACGACAAAACAAGCGCAACAAAAAACGCAGGGAAAGCTGGACGTCGAAAAGCTGCAATCACAACAGACCGCCAATTATTTCGCAGATCGCCTCTCACACCTGCTCTCCGAGAGCACAATTCAACCTAGTGGAATGCATGAGCAGTGGGATCATATCTCAGGAGCACTCCGTACCGCAGCCGAAGAAGTAATTGGATTCCGGCAAACGCGAAGACACAACTGGTATGATGATGAAGAGTGCACGCTGCAACGAAAAGAGAGGACGAAGCCTACAAGGCAACGCTTAGATCGAATGCAACGAGAAGTGTGTGTGAACACTACCACGAGTTGAAGAGGCAGAAAAGCGTGAAATAAAGGAGCTTGAGATGCTGGCCAACGGGAATAATGCCCGAAAATTCTATCAAAAAATTCGGCGAATGACAGAAGGTTTTAAACCCGGGGCAAACTCCTGTAAGAATGAGAACGGCGACCTGGTGACCGATGTTCAGAGAACACTCAGAATATGGAGGGATCACTTCTCTGCCCTTTTAAATGGAGAAACTGAGCAAGAAACCAGAGAAGATGCTGAACCCGAGCCCACAATCAAAGATGATGGAATTGACGTTCCACGACCCGACTATAATGAGGTGCGAATAGCAATATCCCGATTGAAAAACAATAAAGCAGCTGGCGCTGATGGTTTGCCTGCTGAGCTATTCAAACACGGAGGCGAGGAGCTGGTAAGGCGCATGCATCAGCTTCTATGCAGAATATTGTTGGATGAGTGCATGCCTGAACATTGGAATCTAAGTGTTCTCTGCCCAATCCACAAGAAGGGCGATCCTGCAAACTGCGCCAACTATCGCGGAATCAGCCTTTTGAATATCGCATATAAGGTCCTATCAAGCGTTTGTGCAAAAGACTGACGCCTGATGTAAACAGACTGATTGGACCTTATCAGTGTGGCTTCAGACCTGGTAAATCTACCATCAACCAGATTTTTACAATACGCCAAATCTTGGAAAAAACCTGTGAGAAAAAAATCGACACACATCATCTCTTTGTTGATTTTAAAGCCGCTTTCGATAGCACGAAAAGGAGCTGCCTATATGCCACTATGTCTGAATTTGGTTTCCCCGCAAAACTTATACGGCTATGCAAAATAACCTTGAGCAACACCGCCAGCTCGGTCAGAATTGGGAAGCACCTCTCCGATCCGTTCGAAACTAAACGAGGTTTCAGACAGGGTGACCCCCTATCGTGCGATTTCTTTTATTTAATGCTGGAGAAAATAATACAAGCTGCAGAACTTAACCGCGCTGGAACAATATTTTATAAAAGCGTGCAACTGTTGGCATATGCTGACGATATTGATATCATTGGCCTTAACAACCGCGCTGTAACATCTGCTTTCTCCAAATTAGAAAAAGAAGCGGAGAAAATGGGATTGGTGGTGAACGAGGGCAAAACGAAGTACCTTCTGTCATCATGCAAAGAGTCAGTGCATTCGCGCCTTGGCAACCAACCCACTGTTGGCAACAATAATTTCGAAATAGTAAAGGACTTCGTTTACCTGGGACCCAGCATTAACACCAACAATAATGTTAGCCTAGAAATCCGACGAAGAATTACTCTTGCAAACAAATGCTACTTCGGACTGAGTAGACAATTGAAAAGTAAAGTCCTCTCTCGACGAACGAAAATAACATTTTACAAGTCACTCATCGCACCCGTCCTGCTATATGGTGCAGAAGCGTGGACACTAACAACATCTGAAGATGTAATGATGAGTTGTATGAACTTTACGCAGACGCCGACATAGTTCAGCGAATTAAAACACAGCGGTTTCGCTGGCTAGGCCACGTAGTGCGAATGAGCGAAGATGCTCCAGCCCAGAAGGTATTCTTATCGGCACCCGCCGGTGGAAGTAGAGGAAGAGGGAGACCACTACTCCGATGGAAGGACCAAGTGGAGACCCATTTGCGATCCCGCGGTGTTTCCAATTGGCGCCAGTTGGCGCAACGAAGAAACGACTGGCGAGCTATGTTGGGCGGTCAAAATCGCCCGGGCGGTTAGATGACCATTTAAAGAAAGAAGAGATTCTGTTTACTCATTTGAAAACTTCGAAAAACCCCGTCAACCAAATCTAATATTTGCGATTGTATGCTGGCAGATAAATATATATTAATTAGGCAACTTGTTTTTTTAGCAAATTCCAATTATTAAAATCTTTATTGCATTAAATGTTTGTACACCTGTACAGATATTGTTTTATGGTGAATGGGAATCTAATAATTTGTTGTTGTGTTTTGATTCTTCCTAGCAATATTGGCTACGCGAGCAAAACGAGATATTTATTTTGTCTTTACACATCAAACACTCCGGAGATGGTAGGCTAACCGAACGGTATAGAAAACACAAAGAAAGAACAACACGCTCATCATTAGAGTCAGGCCACGTCGTCCAAACTAGTGTCAGTTTTGTTGAGTGCTTTGCAAGATCGGCACGCCTGTTTTCTAACCACGCGGTCGGATCTACCTGGTTGAGATGAAGTGCTAGTCGTATCCCGAATTAAATTAAACTAACTAAATTAAATTCAATATCCAAAAATTCTACAAAAAAAAAAAAACAAAAAAACCTAGATTCGGCAGTATTTTTTTATCTGGCATCGTTCCAAATAACGTGCACAGGCAAAACTAAAATGAAAAAAAAAATAATTTTTTTGCCTTTTTCAAAATATTACTGTTATAGTTACGTTATATATAAAACATATTTTTCTTTTTCAGTAACTTATTTTATTTCTTTTTGTTTTGTGGTAAGTATGAAAGTCAGAGTCAGAGAGTAAGAACACAAAAAAAAAAATTTTTTTTTCACAGTTGAATGTATTGTTGAGCTCTCTCCTCTCTCTTTCTCTTACTTCCAATGGCAATTCACGCAAACAAACAAAACTAAGTATTTTCTGGATAATTTTTTTGTTTTGTTTAGTAAGTTCGCCACTTGGCATTCACAATAACTGTTAGACAAATTAGGAGTAAATATTATTTACAACTGAATTAAATTTTATTTATAGCTAAACCCCATTCTTTTTTTGTTAAACTGGGGAAAGTAGATATTGTTAGTACCTATAAATTTTGGGATCGCCATATTGTGCAAATTATGCCTACATTTTTTTTCATTTTTATTATCTTTGTTAATAAAATTTAATACCCTAATGGAGTAAATTGTTTTGTTTCCTTTGCGATGCGGTAAATGTCCGGAATTTGATGTGTAATTGGGATTCTCCTTTTTGCGTTATGAAGGATCAATGGAGAGCGGGCTTGGCCCTTGCAAATGCGCTAAAGGCAAAATCTAATTATTAAATTAAATATTCCTTATTATTATTATTGGTTGTCCGAATTCGTTAGGATGTTTATATGTACATATCAGTGCACTTGTCTTACTAGTTTTTTTTTGCCCGAGAATAAACGTTGTATTGCTGTGCAACTCAAGAGGAACTCTAAAACTAATTTTATGGACCAATTATAGGTGTAGTTCAATGGTTCAAAAAACCCACCCCGTAGACTGATTTCTAGCGACTACAAGGAGTTCCGCCAAACTATTAAACTCGCCACAACCAGACTGGTTTGTAGAAAGCTAATTTAATTAAAATACGTTTTTTACACTATCCAGACTGAACCCTGACATGCCAAATGTCTGCCCGTCATACGGCGTGTCCCCCCATGACACTCACCCTCTGTTCATCTGCTCAATTGAGCCTACCCTTCTAACGGCAATATCACTTTGGTCCAACCCTGTTGAAGGCGCGAGGTTTCTGGGACTCTCATTAAAAGAGCTTGATGACATTGTTGGACTCCCGTTAAAAGAGCTTGATGACAATGTTGGGTAAGGGAGGTGATATTTATGCAGGTTAATTTATCGCTAACCGTGTCCAATGCATTTAAACGTTCAAAGCTTGCTAAGTGCTAAATCAGAGCTGCCCACCAACCAAGCTTACGTGGGTGTTAATGTAATTTGTAGTTTGGATAAAATTTTCTGATTTTGATTTCGATTTTGTTTAAAACTTTTTTTTAATATGGCTACGACGTGTGTATATGTCAATTGTAGATTGAAAAGCGAATCAGAGCGTCTTTTAGCATGTTGGTCTCGCTCGTATAAAATGTGCAGGCTTAGATGGTAGAATGGTTGATTTTATCTACGAAGGTAAAGGGATCCGCTGGTATTGTCCTAAGTGCAGGGCAACAAGCTATTTAGAACCACTAGGAGTGCATTCAGTGAGATAGGTAAAGAAATTCAATCACTGAATGAAACATTTGCTCGTTATGAAGTAGCCTTTAAATCTTTTAAATGTCTTGATGCTTCACCGGTATCTAAAGGGAAGTCAGTCTCTAAGAAACGCAAGTATGCGGACGAAGTTTTGGTTTTGAACCCGATTTCAGTTGTATCAGCATCTGTTTTGACTCCCACGCTGTCGTTAAATAATGAAAATGAACTTATTTCCTTTAGTTCTCCATGTCCTCAACCAGTGAGTGATTCTGGGCTTACAACTAGGTCTAAATCGCTGGTGGTACCTGAAATTCCCCCAACATATGGCGCTGTTACCACGGCGTCGGCTGAAGTAACTGTTAGTGGGAGTGAAAAATCTCTTTCAAGCGATAGTAATTCGGTGTCTAATCCACAACCGGTTTTGAATAATTGCGAAAGAACGAGTCCCAGGGAACTGGTATTGGTCCCTCCAAACAAATCGATATTTGTATCTCGTTTTTCTAGCGATACTTCAGACGATGAATTAAGGCATTATGTAATATCAAGACTTAAACCGAATATGATACACATTAGGAAATTTAAGTTTAGCGAAGAAAGTAGCATCTCATCTTTTAAGATTGACGTTTCTGCAGATTGTTTCGACAAAATCTTGGATCCAGCTTTTTGGCCGAACGGGGCACTAGTTCATGAGTTTGTTCGGGAACGCACTCGGAATGTAGTCGAATTCCCAAAAGCTCCACTCCTGCTCCAAAAAACTAATAGATGATCTTGACATTTGTTTGTATTACCAGAATGAAAGGGGGTTGAACACGATGCTTACGGATTCGTTCCTTAAAAGCCACACCCTTACTTACAAGGTGTTAATATTTACTGAAACCTGGTTAAAGCCACATGTATTTAATCCTGAAATTCTTTGCAGAAGCTATGAGTTGAATGTTGAATCTGGTGACGTTGAAATAATTTGTGTGCGCATGAAGCATTTCTCTAACTCTATATCACCGCTAGCTATATTCCTCCCCAATCAGATCTCCAATTATATGGAAAAAAATTAGAAATAATAAAAATTGTGTTTTCCATGGCTGGTCCTTCTGATTCAGTCATTGTATTAGGCGACTTTAACTTGCCGTGCGGATCTTGGAATGTCATCGATGGTCTTTTGATTCCTAGCTTTTCAAGGGATGGTTTCATTTAATTTTTACACGACCTTGCAGATGCCGGACTTTTTCAAATAAATAGTATTCAGAATAAGTTTGGCAAATGCTGGTACTTGGCATTCATTGATGGTGTATCCAAATTCTCTTTGGTCCGGAGTGATCCACTGGTACTACCCGAGCATGCCTATCATCCGCCATTTGAGCTAACTATTGATTCTCCCAGTTATCCTGGGCAAGTTGTCGACAAACAAAGCTCTCTTCTGTTCATTTCTTGTTTAGGACGGCTGATTACAATGAGCTTAGGGCGGAAGTAGCTAACATAAAATGGCTCCTATACAGTGTCGATGTGCATTTTAGCAATGCCTTACACTCTTTATTTTGTTCATGTGTCCCTCAAGCTCGTCAATCAAAACCGTCGTCTAATACAGGATAGTGCACCAGAGAACTTAATTACTTGAAAACCCAAAAGATTTAAGAAATAGAAAAGAACTGGTTCCCCAACTGACTATGATGTTTATTCCATTTTTCGGCATAAATATAGCCTCTGTAACAAGAACTGTTGAAAGAATTACATCAACAGAATGAAGGTTAAAATTTCTAACAACCCTAAAGCTTTTTTCGATTTCGTTAACTGAAAACGTAGGGTTAAGGAATTCCCATCCTTAATGAAATACAACGAGTTGATGTAAAATGTTGATATCTGTATTGCCGATATGTTTGCAGACTTTTTTAAATATAACTATGCTTGTTCTGCTGAGTCCCTTTGGGATCCACCCACTTACCCACTAACGTTGCCATTGTTGGATTTCAAACTTCCGACAATATCAGCTAGTGATGTTTTTTCACATCTAGAAAGTCTTAAAACTTCTTAATTAGGTGATCCTGATGGGATCCCTACAATTGTTCTGAAAAGTTGTGCTGAGTTTCTCTGCACATCCTAACAAACATATTAAATGCGTCTTTGAGTCAGGGTATATTTTCTAGAATTTGAAAGGAGTCATATATTGTGCCTCTCTATAAAAGTGAAAGTAAAACGTGCGCCCCGAACTATAGAGGCATTGCTAAGCTTAGCGTCATACCCAAGCTATTTGAATCTACTATTACAAAGCAATTGTCTTTTTAGTATCATCTTCTATCGATCCATCTCAATATGGTTTCTGCATGGGTAAATCCACCGTATATAATTTGTTAGAGTTCACCACTCATGTTTCTAGCGGCTTCAAAAACAACTTGGAGAAGAGAGGTATCAGCTTCATACGCAAACGTCAAGCTGTGTAGTTCTGTTTATATTTTTCTCTGTTATTATATTTAATAAATTAATAATATCTTTGATATTCTAAAGTTATAATTAAAGTGGATAGAGTTAAATACTTATTGTGCTTCACTACTTGGTGTGAAAAGTGTTAAAAGTTTCAATAGTTATTCATTAGTATAAATTCATTTTGTTGAATTCGTGTGTGCCGAGTTTTTTGCATATTTTATTTGTTGCTATTGAAAGGCTTTATTTCATATTGCAATTGTTGTTGTGCTCTGACTTGCTTTTCTTATTTCTTTTTCGTTACAGCTGTTTTGCGTGGTTTGTTAAACGTCAGATACAGTGTGTTTAAAACTGTTCGCTCAGTACTGTGTCACTTAAACTGTCAGGGTTGTTTTTTCTTTAATCCGCTAATTTTTTCTAACTTATAAATTTATATTAGTATTTATACGAAAATGTCGTGCATGATAGCAAACTGCCAGGTAAAAAGCGAGTCCGAACGCTTTGTGGCATGCTGGTTGTGTGATGGACTTGTCCACGCTAAGTGCACTGGGTTAACCGGTAGAATAGCTGACCTGCTTAACAAAGGAAAGGGCCTGCGCTGGTCTTGTTCCAAATGCCGGGCGACGGAAGCTGATCTCTGTAAAATCTTTAGGCATATCAGAAACGGGTTTTTTGAAATAAGCAAAGATTTTCCATTGCTGACCGAAAAATTCAAAAAATATGAAAATGTTTTCAAAACCTTGGAAACTTTGGAGAATTCGCCTCATTTGGAATGCCCTGATAATCGCGAAAACAAGCGCAGGCGTACGGATGATCGGCCTACTACCTCAACAGTGCCGAACTTGCCTCAACCCCTTGAACTTATCGATTTGGCTTCTCCAATTCCTAGTACGGTTGTCCGAGCAACGTCGAAGAACGCCCCTTCAAAAACGTCCACAAGGAAAAACCCGGAACCTTCAACTATTGCAATGGAGTCTGAACCAATCGTTGGTAAGCTGGTTGTGGTTCCTCGCAAAGGATCTATTTTTGTGTCTAGCTTCCATCCAGACACTACCGAGGATGATTTGATATACCATATTTCTTCTAAAGTTAAAGATCAAAGCGTAATTGTTAGAAAATTTAATTTCACATATCAAAGAAGTATGTCTTCGTTTAAGATTGATGTATCTGGGAAAGATTTCGATACTCTTTTGGACAGCTCTTTTTGGCCTCCCGGGGCTCTTGTGCGGGAGTTTGAATACAGACCGAATAGGCATGTTCAAAATGTAGCGAAAATTTCCCGTAATAACGTTGAGTCAAAAAACTGAACACTAAATCCGTGAATATCTTTTATCAAAATGTCAGAAGTTTAAATACCAAATTAACTGATCTCTTTTTGAAATCTTTTCATTGTAAATATAACGTAATTGCTTTTACCGAAACTAGGCTAAAACCTCATGTTTTCAATTCAGAGTTTTTATGTAATGAATATCAAGTAAATAGAAATGATCGCTTCAACAGAGTCGGGGGTGGTGTTCTACTTGCCGTTCATTCCTCCCTCCCTTCAGAAGAGGTTAATATTCCTAACATCGATTTCATTGAGTTCAAATGCATCCGCCTTCAACTAGACAACGTCTCTATGTACTTATATGTTTGCTACATCCCTCCAGCATCAGATTTTCAGTCTACATGCAACATGTCTCTCTGCTCAAAACTGTTAAATTTATGACTAAAGCTTCAGATTCAATTATTGTTTTGGGTGATTTTAACTTACCTCATATATCGTGGAACATATCTGATGATAACATTATTCCAAATCCATCCAGACTAGGGTACAGTGACTTTTTAGATGGAATTTCCGATATTTGCCTTAATCAAATAAATGTTAATAAGGGGGTTGAGCACGATGCTTACGGATTCGTTCCTTAAAAGCCACACCCTTACTTACAAGGTGTTAATATTTACTGAAACCTGGTTAAAGCCACATGTATTTAATCCTGAAATTCTTTGCAGAAGCTATGAGTTGAATGTTGAATCTGGTGACGTTGAAATAATTTGTGTGCGCATGAAGCATTTCTCTAACTCTATATCACCGCTAGCTATATTCCTCCCCAGTCAGATCTCCAATTATATGTAAAACATTTAGAAATAATAAAAATTGTGTTTTCCATGGCTGGTCCTTCTGATTCAGTCATTGTATTAGGCGACTTTAACTTGCCGTGCGGATCTTGGAATGTCATCGATGGTCTTTTAATTCCGAGCTTTTCAAGGGATGTTTTCATTTAATTTTTACACGACCTTGCAGATGCCGGACTTTTTCAAATAAATAGTATTCAGAATAAGTTTGGCAAATGCTGGTACTTGGCATTCATTCATGGTGTATCCAAATTCTCTTTGGTCCGAAGTGATCCACTGGTACTACCCGAGGATGCCTATCATCCGCCATTTGAGCTAACTATTGATTCTCCCAGTTATCCTGGGCAAGTTGTCGACAAACAAAGCTCTCTTCCTGTTCATTTCTTGTTTAGGAAGGCTGATTACAATAAGCTTAGGGCAGAAGTAGCTAACATAAAATGGCTCCTATACAGTGTCGATGTGGAAAGTAGTGCCCTGCATTTTAGCAATACCTTACATTCTTTATTTTGTTCATCTGCCCCTCAAGCTCGTCAATCAAAACCGTCGTCTAATACTGAATGGTGCACCAGAGAACTTAATTACTTGAAAACCCAAAAGATTCAAGAAATAGAAAAGAACTGGTTCCCCAACTGACTATGATGTTTATTCCATTTTTCGGCATAAATATAGCCTCTGTAACAAGAACTGTTGAAAGAATTACATCACCAGAATGAAGGTTAAAATTTCTAACAACCCTAAAGCTTTTTTCGATTTCGTTAACTGAAAACGTAGGGTTAAGGAATTCCCATCCTTAATGAAATACAACGAGTTGATGTAAATTGTTGATGTCTGTATTGCCGATATGTTTGCAGACTTTTTTAAATATAACTATGCCTGTTCTGCTTAGTCCCTTTGGGATCCACCCACTTACCCACTAACGTTGCCATTATTGGATTTCAAACTTCCGACAATATCAGCTAGTGATGTTTTTTCACATCTAGAAAGCCTTAAAACTTCTTACTTAGGTGATCCTGATGGGATCCCTACAATTGTTCTGAAAAGTTGTGCTGAGTTTCTCTGCACATCCTAACAAACATATTCAAGGCGTCTTTGAGTCAGGGTATATTTTCTAGAATTTGGAAGGAGTCATATATTGTGCCTCTCTATAAAAGTGAAAGTAAAACGTGCGCCTTGAACTATAGAGGCATTGCTAAGCTTAGCGTCATACCCAAGCTATTTGAATCTACTATTACAAAGCAATTGTCCTTTTAGTATCATCTTCTATCGATCCATCTCAACATGGTTTCTGCATGGGTAAATCCACCGTATATAATTTGTTAGAATTCACCACTCATGTTTCTAGCGGCTTCAAAAACAACTTGGAGAAGAGAGATATCTGCTTCATACGCAAACGTCAAGCTGTGTAGTTCTGTTTATATTTTTCTCTGTTATTATACTATTTAATAAATTAATAATATCTTTGATATTCTAAAGTTATAATTAAAGTGGATAGAGTTAAATACTTAATGTGCTTCACTACTTGGTGTGAAAAGTGTTAAAAAGTTTAAATAGTTATTCATTATTATAAATTCATTTTGTTGAATTTGTGTGTGCCGAGTTTTTTGCATATTTTATTTGTTGCTATTGAAAGGCTTTATTTCATATTGCAATTGTTGTTGTGCTCTGACTTGCTTTTCTTATTTCTTTTTCGTTACAGCTGTTTTGTGTGGTTTGTTAAACGTCAGATGCAGTGTGTTGTGGCGGCCGCCGTGGTGTGAAGGTAGTGTTGCCGGCCTACCACACCGAAGGTCCATGGTTCGAGCCCTGGTACAGGTAACATCAAAAGTGATTTGAAAAAAGTTTTTCAAAACGGGGTCGCCCCTCGGCAGTGGTTTGGCAAACTCTCCGAGTGTATTTCTGCCATGACAGGCTTCTCAGCAAAAAATTCGTCTTTTTTGTAGATGCCGTTCGGAGTCGGCAAAAAACTGTAGGTCCCACCAATTTGTAGGGAAAATTCAAATCGGCACACCACAAATTGGAAGAGAAGCTTGGCGCAAAAATCTCTTAGGAGGTTTATGATGATATACCTGTTGTATATCGCGCCATAGAGAGAGAGAGAGAGAGAGTGTGTTTAAAACTGTTCGCTCAGTACTGTGTCACTTAAACTGTCAGGGTTGCTTTTTCTTTAATCCGCTAAATTTTTTCTAACTTATAAATTTATATTAGTATTTATACGAAAATGTCGTGCATGAAAGCAAACTGCCAGGTAAAAAGCGAGTCCGAACGCTTTGTGGCATGCTGGTTGTGTGATGGACTTGTCCACGCTAAGTGCACTGGGTTAACCGGTAGAATAGCTGACCTGCTTAACAAAGGAAAAGGCCTGCGCTGGTCTTGTTCCAAATACCGGGCGACGGAAGTTGATCTCTGTAAAATCTTTAGGCATATCAGAAACGGGTTTTCTGAAATAAGCAAAGATTTTTCATTGCTGACCGAAAAATTCAAAAAATATGAAAATGTTTTCAAAACCTTGGAAACTTTGGAGAATTCGCCTCATTTGGAATGCCCTGATAATCGCGAAAACAAGCGCAGGCGTACGGATGATCGGCCTACTACCTCAACAGTGCCGAACTTGCCTCAACCCCTTGAACTTATCGATTTGGCTTCTCCAATTCCTAGTACGGTTGTCCGAGCAACGTCGAAGAACGCCCCTTCAAAAACGTCCACTAGGAAAAACCTGGAACCTTCAATTATTGCAATGGAGTCTGAACCAATCGTTGGTAAGCTGGTTGTGGTTCCTCGCAAAAGATCTATCTGATGATAACATTATTCCAAATCCATCCAGACTAGGGTACAATGACTTTTTAGATGGAATTTCCGATCTTTGCCTTAATCAAATAAATGTTACCGCTAACAAGTTTGGGAAAGTCTTAGATTTAGTGTATATTAATGATATAAACCAATTTTCTGTAAATCGTTGTCATCCGTTGGTTTTACCAGAAGACCTTTACCATCCTTCTATGGAAATAGTCTACGAAACCATAAGTAATGTCCAAGCACTCAATGCTACCCATGTAGTAGCTTTGATTTTAACTTTTCCAAAGCAAACTACAAGAAATTAAATAAAGAACTGTCTAAATTAACTTGGCGAGAATTTGGTTGTGATATCGATCTAAACGTCTCACATTTCAATCAAACTATTTACTTCCTATTTGAAAAGTTTATTCCCAAACGTAAATTAACTTATGATCATCCTACGCAAGCTTGGTTTACTAAAAAGCTTAAGGCTCTTAAAAATAGGAAAACGCGATCATTTAATTTATATAAGAAATCTGGATTAAATAAACATTACTTACTCTCTTCCAGTCTACGTCAGAAGTACATAGATTTAAATAAAAAGTGCTATAAAGCTTATATCTCTAAAACCAAAAGAGACATTATTCTGAATCCAAAGTCCTTTTATGGTTTCGTAAATTCTAAACGTAAAGTATCAGGGTTTCCCTCAGCCATGAAATATCAAGACATTATATCTAGCGATAATCAATATATCGCAAATTTTTTTGCTCAATTTTTCACTTCTAACTATTCAGCTGTCACCAATTCAAACTTTCAAAACTATCCCTATAAGCTACACGGGACAAATTCAATGAATTCACCAATTATATGCGCCAAAGATGCTCTAATTTATTTTAAAACCTTAAAAGAATCTTTTAAATATGGTCCTGATAGGATTCCTACATGTTTCTTGAAAAAGTGTGCGAACCATATTTACCAACCCCTTACCAATTTGTTCAATCTATCCCTAAAGTGTGGTGTTTTTCCAACTGCGTGGAAAGAATCGTTTCTTCTACCGCTGCATAAAAGCGGGAGTAGGTCTTCTATAGAGAACTATCGTGGCATCGCAAAGCTTTCTGGTACCCCAAAATTGTTTGAAGCTATTGTTACATCTCTACTTTGATAGCTAACTGCCAACACGGGTTCAGTAAGGGAAAGTCCACAGTTACGAATTTACTTGAGTTTACCAGTCATGTCTCAAATGCCCTTAGAAAAAATCTGCACACCGAGGTTATTTATACGGATTTCAGCAAAGCTTTTGACAAAGTGTGTCACTCATTACTTATTCATAAACTCGATCAGTTGGGCTTCCAGCCGGGTCTCAATCGCTGGATCTCTTCTTACCTTAGTGACAGGACACAAAGAGTAATGTTTAAAAATTTAGTATCCGATGTCATTTATGTCTCTTCGGGGGTTCCTCAAGGAAGCCATCTTGGCCCGATTCTGTTCTTGTTGTTTATAAATGATATTTCTACAATAATAAAATTTTCAAAAATGTTAATGTATGCCGACGACGTAAAGCTTTTTATGTCATTCGCATCACTTGAAGATAGAAATAAACTACAATCAGATCTAGATGCACTAGTTACTTGGTGCGATTTAAATTATATGCCACTTAACCTTAAAAAATGTAAACACATGCATTTTTCGCGTGGAATTTCTCAGCCGGCTTCCTATACAATTAAAAATTATAGTCTTGAGCAAGTGTATGATTTTGTTGACCTGGGGGTTACTATGGACTATAAACTCAGTTTCAACCGCCATATTAACACAACAGTCAATAAGGCTAGAAGTGTCCTAGCATTCGTTAAACGATGGCCTACAGAATTTAGCGACCCTTATGTAACTAAAGCCCTCTTCACTACATTAGTCAGACCGATACTTGAATACGGTTCTATAATTTGGAACCCGCGTTACCAGGTTCATGTAGATCGCCTTGAATCAGTTCAAAAACAATTTTTACTATTTGCCTTAAGAGATTTTCATTGGGATCCCTTGTACAATCTGCCACCCTGTACGAATCGTTTAAAACTCATTAATCTGCGCACACTTTCTAGTCGGAGGGAAATGCTTGGAATTATTTTTATGATTAAATTGCTAAATGGTTCACTATCCAGCCCATTTCTTCTAAGTGAAGTGAACTTCAATGTACCGTCTCGTCCTTCAAGGCATTTTAAACCTCTAGTCTTAAAACAGTGCCGAACCAATTTTCAGTTAAATGAGCCTTTTCGCTGTTTGTGTCAAGATTATAACTCTCTTTCTGATGGACTTGATATTTCAGACTCGCTTTTCAGCATAAAAAAATCAATTCTTTCTATTCTAAATTCATAGCTACTAATTATTTCTTATTCTTTGACTTCTATTTTAACTTTTAATAATAATTTTATTCTGTTAACTAGTTATTTCTTAATGTATAATCTATCGTATATCTACTTTACTTAGCTGATGAGGTTTTCTCTGTAGCTGAGCAGTTTTAGATCTCGACGATTAACAAACCAAAGCCTTTCAACGACTCGGCACGAACGAATAATCCGCGCGTTATGTGGATGCGCCCCTCGCGCCGGTCGGGCGGGATATGGTGGGTAATCCGTTGGAAATTATTATTATTATTATTAAATGAGTAGTGGCTTGGAAACACTTCCTTTCCAAGCAGTGTTGTTATTTTAGCTGTTTTCCCGCTATCTCTAGCTTTTTTTTCTGCCGTTTAGCTGGAAAAATTTGAATTTAGCTGCTAGCTTTTTTTTAGCTTTTTCCAGAAATTTTTTAGCTGTTCTTAGCTTTTTTCCCCGATGTGAGAAAAGATCTCATTCAACTCATGACCAATTCTAATATTTATGCTAATTCAGCTGATGATGAAGAAAATTGTGATATTGACATTTTTTAAAACGTTTTTATTATATATTATCTCACATTACTACCTTTTATACTATATATAATTATTTTGTATTGTATGCCATGAAAGTATATTTCCTTTTAAATATGTGGCTTGATAACTTAATGAGACTTTTTAATCGAATAATACAGTGATCTGTAATTTAAATTTTACTCGTTGTACCTTTTATAAAAATAGCAACTAATTTATATGTAAATAGAAATATTTGCCTTAATTTGACGTAATTTAAAAAAAAAAAGATTTGAAAAGACTCTGCAGAAGCAAGTGAATTAAGACCTTTTTTTAATTAAAAGTAATGAAAATAATGTAGAAACGTAATATCCTTCAACTTGACTATATAAAATATAACTTAACTCATATTTTCAATTTAAACAAAAGAATTTTCAGTATTTTCAATGAATAGAAATACTTGAAGGGGAAATATAGTTGCCCGCGCTTTTTATTGTAACACGTATTTGTGCCTACATCAATCTAAGACGTTACATCAAGTTTTTATGATAATAAATTACTTATAATACATATGTACATATATCATTTGAAAAATGAAAACTCACATAAAGCTAATCACATTTGCTCAAATGTAATATTTCATTGTTTTGTACCATTTTTATACCTAGTAGTGCTTCGCACACAAGGTATATTAACTTTAGTCGCGTAACGGCAGTACGTAACGGCATTAACGGATCGAGATAGATATTGACTTATGCATATCAAACTGTTCAGGACGAAAAGAGAAATTGATTAAGCCATGTCCGTCCGTCCGTCCGTCTGTGAACACGAGTAAATTTTGAGATATATTAATGAAATTTGGTATGCGGGTTCCTTGGCACTCAGCTCCGAGCGCTATTTAAAATGGGCGAAATCGGATGATAGCCACGCCCACTTTTTATATATATAATATTTTCGAAAACGCAAAAAAGTGATTACTCAGTACATAATACACCTATAAGGATACAATTTGGTGAATACATTGAGATTGAGGCATAAAATAAATTTTTCAAGAAATATTGGAAAATGGGCGGGGCACCGCCCACTTTTGATTAAGTCAAATTTACAAATACTATTAATCATAAATCAGAAACCGTTCAAGATATCGAAACGAAATTCAGCATTCGGGTTTCCAGGTATGCAAGGAATTCTCCAGGGAAAAATGGACGGGATCGGTTAAGGTCTACGCCCACTTTTATATGAAAGATTTTGCAGACGTTCGTAGATATATTAAATAGGCAATAACTTTGCGTAAAATAGCTTTACATCATTTATATTTCACTTTTAAAGTTTCCGTAAACAAAGAAATCCAAAAACTTAAAATTTTCGAAAATGGGCGTGGCCCCGCCCTTTTTATAGTGGACTATTCCACACAACTTTTTATGCCATAACTCCGCCAAAAATTGAGTTGTGGAAACGAAACTTGGTGATAATGTTCTGTATAAAAACGTTTGCTGTAAAATTGGGCGAAATCGGTTAATGTCCATGCCCAGTTTTGTAACATAGTTCTGAAATTTTTTTTTTTTAAATTTAAAGAGCGATATTTCTACAACCAAGCAAGTTATATCAATTAGATTTTGCACACATAATAAGTTGTTTAAGGAAAACTCGGCCCCAAGCAAATTTTTTTAATTTCGAAGAAGTAGGCGTAGCGCCGCCCACTTTTCAGCAGAAAATTTCTGCTATTTTCAAAGGCAATCGCTTATAATTCGATCTTGATATTTCAATGAAAATTGGTCAGCTGCTTCTCAGTAGTATGTATTATACTCCAAATCGGGAAACACACAAGCGAAATATTCGGGCTAGTGGTTAATAGCCCACTGCAATAGCGAAGTTATATATCTTTTCTGATTTTCATACCTTTCATAAACATTAAATGTATGTAAGTATGAGAACAAGAAGAGAAAAGTTCACTAAAATGATCACCACGATGAGCGGAGTCGATTTAGCCATGCCCGTCTCTCCGTCCGTCTGTCTGTCTGTCCGTCTGTCTATCTGAACGCAAAATAGTCTCTCAGTTCTACAAAAGAATGCTGAAATTCGTGGTTTTCTTTGACCGTTTTATAATATACTAGCAAACCCGATAGACGTTGTTTTGACGTTTTGATATATAGAACACTTCTATTTATAAAATTTCATCCACTTGAACCAAATAAACCCCTAACTATACCGAACTGCAGCTTTATATAACCTGGAGGCTTTTCCAAAAGCTATATACAGACTGTGTCGTGCCCAGCGAACTCCTGAACTTATCGTGAAAGTTCAAGAGCAAAATATGTGGGCGTGGCTCCGCCTACTTTTGAAAAATGATGTAGATATTGACTAAGCGACACATATATCCAAATTTCATTAATTTAAACCAAAAACTTCGGAATTATGACGAATTTAAACTTTATATAGCCTGGGGGCGTGGCTCCGCCTACTTTTCCAAAACTATATATTGTCTATGCTGTACCCAGTGAACCCAAGTATATATTGTGAAAATTTCATAAAGATCGGTTGAGTTCTTTGGCGCCTATAAAATACACCCTTTTTATATCTATTTTGTTACGTACAGAAGGTATATTGCCTTATTCGGCATAAACGAATCGAGATATATATTTATTAATGTATATCAAAACCTTCAGGATGGAAAGTAAAATATCCGTGCAAGTAGTTAATACCCCACTGCAAAAGCGAAGTTGTATATCTTTTTTGATATTCATTCCTTTCATGAACATGAAATGTTTGTACGTATACTGAAATGATCAGGAGGATGAGCTGAGTCGATGTAGCCATCCGTCTTTCGATACGTCTGTCTGTCTGTTCGTCGGTCTATTTGAACGCAAATACGAACTGAAAGTATTAAAATAGACCTGCGTAAATTGGGATGACATAATAGATCACTACTAGGTATATAATGTTCGGTTCCACCCGAACTTAGACTTTCTTACTTGTTAAGAATAAATACTGATGAGAGTTTCAACATTTTTTTCCAGATACTCCAAAAAAATTGGTTGAGACAGTATACGAGGTGTGTTCAAAAAGTATCGCGAATTTTGAATTTTCGCTGGTTACGTATATTCGAATTTCGAATTTTTTTGTGGCGCTATGTTGGTACTCATGTCTCTCACTTATGCCGACAAGCTCGGCCATTTTGAATGTTCAGTTAATTGTTGACAGCTGCTTTGCTTGCACGTGTTTTGGATCGTCTTCGATTTTTACGCGAAATTCGTACCAAAATTGCTCAATTGTGACCAAAAACAGCATCGCATGAATATTGCTAATGAGATGTTAAACTCTGTCCGCGACGACCCAAATTTGCTCCAGAGGGTCATAACTGGTGACGAATCGTGGGTTTATGGTTATGACGTGGAAACCAAAGCTCAATCATTTAAATGGAAGCTGCCGCACGAACCAAGACCGAAAAAAGCCAAGTTCGGTCGAATGTGAAAGTTTTGCTGACAGTTTTCTTCGATTGCAGGGGCGTGGTGCATCATGAGTTCTTGCCACAGGGAAGAACGGTCAATAAGGAATATTACCTGCAAGTTATGCGCAATTTGCGCGAAGCAATCCGCCAGAAACGCCCGGATTTGTGGAAGAACAAAAATTGGCTTTTGCACCACGATAACGCCCCTGCTCACGCATCGTTGCTTGTGCGCGACTTTTTGGCCAAAAACAACACACTAATGATGCCGCAGCTACCGTATTCCCCAGATCTGGCCCCCTGTGACTTTTTCTTGTTCCCTAAACTGAAGAGGCCCATGAAAGGACGACATTACGCTTCTCTTGACGAGATAAAGACGGCATCGAAGGAGGAGCTGAACAAGATACAAAAAAATGATTTTTTGAAGTGCTTCGAAAATTGGAAAAACCGTTGGCACAAGTGTATAATATCTCATGGGGATTACTTTGAAGGGGACAAAATAGATATTCATGAATAAATAAATAATTTTTGAAAAAGCACAAAATTCGCGATACTTTTTGAACACACCTCGTATAAGCAACGCCGGGAGTTGAGACATTATGAAAAGACGCGATTGAGTTAAGATAGTTTACTTTGCAGCGGTCGAGATAAGATGAAATGAATGTGCCGCAGTTAGTTAGTACAGAATGAAACGGAGAACCCGAGTTGAGACAGTTTACTGAACTGAACGCGAGATAAGATAAAACAAAACGCTCTCCACTAGTTGGTACAAAGCTGCTCGGGACCATCGATACAATTTATTAAAGGAGAATCAAATGTAGTAACAGACACGTTATCTAAAGTTTTCGAAGTTATGGCAATACAAAATACAGATCTGAATTGCAAAATTTTACACACTGGACAGCAAAATTATAGTGACTTAAACCAAATCGTATCGGATTCTCAATTCCTAAATTTAAAATTAATAAATATTTACATTTAAAATTTTAATATTTGGTGTGAAATTTCGGGAGGAAATCCTAGACCATTTATACCTAATAAATTACGAAAGACAGTATTTGACATATTGCATGGAAGTGCACATCTTGGCACAAGAGCTACACGTCGTCTTACTTATAGTTAAAAAATATTATTGGCCTGATATAAATAAAGATATTAGTCCTTGCTCAAAAGAATGTCTAAATTGTCAAAAATCCAAGGTCTACACTAAATCTCCTATAAGCAACATTCCCATTACCAGGAACAGATTTGAATATATCCATTTAGATATTGTTGGACCCTTACCTTTTTCAAAAGGGTATCGTAGTTTTTAGCAATAATTGATAGATTCACTCGTTGGCCAGAGGCTTGTGCTCTATTTCGGCAACAACTATTGCAAACAAATTTTTCAAAACATATATATCTCGTTTTGGAGTTCCATTGAAAGTAACTAACGATCAAGGTAGCCAATTCACATTACAACTATTTTCAGAGTTAACTAAATTATTTGGTAGTCATCATATAACTACTTCTGCTTATCATCCTCAAGGAAATGGTATGGTCGAAAGATCTCATAGGCACCTAATAGCTACTATAATGGCTAGTATGATGAGTTACCTGCCATATTACTTGGATTGCGATCTATTTACAAACAAGATTTATCAGCTACACCAGCAGAATTGTGCTTGGTCAAAATGTACGTTTACCGGGGGAACTTGTAGTTCCATCAACTGAGAATAGTTCATCAACTGAAATTTTTAGTGGTTTACGTTAACATTTTCAGAATATTAAAACAAATGTAAGTCATCATAAAAATTGTGATGCAGGAATTTATATTACAAAAGATCTTCAAAGTTGTTCATTTTCATTTGTTCGGGTTACAGATATATGCTCATTACAACAATAATATGAAGGACCTTACAAAATTGTGGAAAAAATACTTTAGACTTGAAATAAATGATTTAAACCATTCCAATTGGCAGACTAACACCAGCAATAATTGAACCTAAAA
Source organism: Merzomyia westermanni (assembly GCA_949987695.1). Taxonomy (NCBI): domain Eukaryota; kingdom Metazoa; phylum Arthropoda; class Insecta; order Diptera; family Tephritidae; genus Merzomyia; species Merzomyia westermanni. Next base: position 98,666,477 of record OX465288.1, on the reverse strand, counting down.
AAGTGAGTTACTCATAATTTATTTAATATTAAATGTTCTTGAAGGGCGAGCATTGTAGGGCTGTACTTTTTATTTTTATGAAGATCAATTTTGTAAGTTTTCTATTTCATTGGATTTTTGATATGCTTCCAAAATTTTCAATTTTGATTATTATTCAATTTTAATTCTTGTATTAATTCAATAGAACTTTAAGCCCATGTATATTTGAATCTATATCCGGGAGGCCCCTCGCTTCCCAAATATTACGTATACGGGCATCAGTATCCACAATACCCATTTCCAACCAATTTTTCTTTTTTTTTTCGGTCATCTGCAGCATTACTCGCCACGCATCCCTACGCAAATGGGCCGAACGTTTAGCCGCCCGGTACCCCAAGCTATGCCCACTGTGTGGCGAAAACCACCACCTCAGTGCGTGTGCCGTATTCCAGGGGATGGCACCACGCCAGCGCCTTAAAGAGGTTATCCGGGAGGGCTATTGCGACAATTGCCTGTCAACGGTTCACCGTGCAAAGGAGTGCACAAGTGACGCCAGGTGCCGACGATGTGGTGGCAAACACCACACCACCCTCCATCTTCCGATGGACGATCCGCCTTGCCAGCCGTCGCCGTAGAAAAGCTGGTCACAACAGGTGGAGCAGAGCGGAAGGAAGCCTGGCGTGAAGGGAGAACAACAATAGCAATGTTTATCAAGCATCACCGATCCACCTTGTGCTCGGCGGCGACGTATTGGCCGACGTCGCGACCTCGGGCACACTACAAGCGTTATTAGGTTCGCTGCTTGCCCAAAGCACAAAGCCGATGGCTCATGCAGTATGTAAGTTTAGGCTTAAGACAAACAAAATTTTGTTTTCTTGTATTTTTTTACTAAAATAAAATGAGCCATTTCCTGCCAAGAAATATGTGACGTTTTGTGTTTTTCAAGTCTCTTCCTCTTTTCTCTTTGACGCTACCAGGGGTCAAACCCCAAGATCCCCGGAGTTATTTCGAAGGCAGGCGTGGCTGTGAAGGCGCCATCCGGCACTCACCACTCCTAGTTTTAAAACCGTAGATTAAGAATGGGCGTGTTTGGTGTTGCGCATCGCAAGGGGCCCGGCATGTTTAGGCCCGACGCCTAATTTTCTGAAAAATATGACACCCTAATGTCACTTTTGACTATCTTCAAATCACCCACACCAAATACCGACTTGTATATGCATGCATGCACATATACATGCACGTGGGTGCGAATGTGTGGGTTCTTAGGTTAGGTTAGGTTGTAAGGGCTGAGCTGAAACAATAAGGTAACAGCTCGACATTTAGGCCACCAATGACCTACATACCTTAAGCGGAGGGTCGAACCACTTCGTGGCCAGCTCGTCTGCTCTGCAGTTTCCTTCAGTATCCCATATAAGGCTTATACTGAAGTGCTGTGCCATCTCGTTAAGAGATCTGCGGCATTCAGTGACCGACTTTGTGTTGTCAGCAAATGAGTCCAAGGCCTTTAGTGCGGCCTGGCTATCTGGCAAAATAAAATCCGTTTGACATCATTAGGTATAGACACCAGATGGTTCACCGATCTGTGTATCGCCAGCATTTCCGGTTGGTACACACTACAGTGATTAGGAAGGCGGAAAGAGACATCTAGGCCCAACTCCACCCCGCTCCCACCTTCGCATCCAGCTTAGAGCCATCGGTAATTCCAGCCTTGTCGTAATGGTATTCCCACTACATAGTTCTTAATGAACACGTTTTTTGACGTACAATAGTCAGTGTGAGGTGGTATTGGGACTGGGGCACTAGTGCCCATGATTCTGGCATGTCCATTTGACCAGAGACCTGTTTCCCTAATGCGTAGTGCAGCGATGACAGATGATTCCTTCGCCACCAGGTCAAGAGGTGGTAGGTATAATATTGTGTTGAGTGCTTCGGTCGGAGTAGAACAAAGGGCCACGGTTATACAGAGCTCTGAATTTCTTTGGACTTTTTGTAGCATTTTAAGGTAGGTATTTTTAACTAGTGCAGGCCACCAGACCAATACACTATATAGAAGAATCGGGTACACAATGGCGGTATATATCAACTATACCACCTTAGGAGAGAACCCCCAGGAGATAACAATTTCCCTCTTGCAGGCAAAAAGTGCTGCTGCGGCCTTCTCGGCTCGCTCCATTATGTTGTCACTCCAGAATGCTAAAGACGTACCACCAATTCTTGGCGGTGTTAGACTTGGTATTTTGTACCTCCTCGTGAAGAGAATAAGTTCAGTTTTATCCGGGTTAACTTCCGAACCTGAGGCCTTGGCCCAGTGCGATATTTTGGATAGTGCCATTTCCATTAAATTGCAAAGAGTTTGCGGGAATTTTCCCCGCATAATAACACAGATGTCATCAGCATAAGCGATCACTTGGTAACCTTCTGATTCTATGAGGGGTAATAGTTGGTTGACTTGGTTGAGGGTAACCACCCATAGTAGTGGAGAGAGAACGCCTCCCTTCAACCCGCAGACCCGTCAGCGCCGAGGTGATGGCTTCTGAAAGGACGTTGTTGAAGGCGTCGGCTATGTCTAGAAAAGCCACCAGTGTGCATTACTTGAGGTCAAGTGACCTTTCTATAACGGATACCAGTGAGTGCAAGGCAGTGTCAGTTGAACTGCCCTTGGTATAGGCATGTTGAGCTTGCGATAGACACAATGGGTCAATCAGCCTCCGGATGTAGTCTTCCAGGAGTCTTTCAAGAGTTTTAAGAAGGAAAGAAGATGGGCTTATAGGCCTATAACCATTTGGTTTTGAGTGGGAGGATTTCCGTGCTTTAAGGAAAAAGACCACACTGGCCTCCCTCTATTATTCTGGTACGTAATTATGCCTCAGACAACTTATAAATATATCATTTAGCCAGGGCTTTATAAGTTCGGCAGTGTGTTGAAGTCGGGAATACTATGGCCGGGTCCGGCGACTTATAGGGCTTAAAAGTGGATAGAGCCCAGTCTTACATTTTATCATCTATGATTTCGTTTATTAGCTGATCCGAGGGTAACCCTCCACTAATAATATTTTCAGACACGCTCGCGTATGTCGGGAAGTGTGTATCCATAAGCAAGTTTATGGTTTCCGTACTTGAATCCGTCTAGTTTCCATCCGGCTTCTGTACGCAGCTTAGCTGAGTTGGGGATTTCGATAGCACCTTCCTTAGCGGGAGCCAGTGGATGTAGATTCAATCTTGCCACAGAAATCCACCCAGGAGGGGCGGTTTTCCTTTCGGATACATGTTGAGTTTTGTCTTGTAATCCACCCATGATGACTCATGTCCGTCATGCTTTTCTTTGTTAAAGGCCGTCCTACTAGACTTCCTAAGCTTATCAAGATTAGACGACCACCATGGTGGTTTGTGGGTTTTCGCTACCTGCTTAGTCGGGCAATCCCTATCTTAAGCAGTCCTGCATTGCTGACTGAAGTCGTTTACGAGCACCTCCAGCTCATTTTTGTTCGTTGGAGCTCGCACCCCTTTTGATAGATTTTTACCTATAAGCTTCTTGTAGTAGCCCCAGTTTGTTCTTCGAACATTTTTAATATACTTAGGTTTTGTGTGTGCCTCCGATACAGAGAAACTTATATACCTGTGTTCTGAAAAAGAGTGTTTCTTTAAAACCCTCCAAGATACAATAAGGTCACTGAAGAAGTCCGATACCAGAGTTATGTCAAAGACCTCTTCCCGATTCCTTGTAATAAAGGTGGGGTCATTTCTCCTATTACATATGCTTAGGTTAGCACCCAGAAGATAATTATATAAAGACTCACCTCGGTTGTTGTTGTTGTGGTAACGACATCGGCCATTTGTATCAGTTCTGCCCTATTGAGCATGAAGAGCATTTGCGTCACCTCCAATAATTGTCAAAACATCTCGCGGGTTTGATTCCCTCACGAATTCCCTAAAGTTATCCGGTGGTAATGAGCCCTGGTGATCATGGGCCAGATAGAAGGAAGCAAACTTGTACCTCCTACCCATCCCGTCACTACATTGGTTAAGAAGAAAAACATTAAGAGTAGATTTAGCTAGCATACATGTCCAAGGCTTACCCTTATCTTGAGCGCAATAGAGTTTATATGCTGGTGTCCGCAGCCCGTAGCGTCCGCCTCGCCTTCATTCAGCTTGACGAGGCGTACCCACTTTGTTCCCTTGTCCATCTCGCCATCGCTTGGGGGTTCGTCCACCTCCACCTGAGACTCTAGGTTGACCAAGGATTCAACATCGGCCTTGTATACCCGAAGGTTTACATTCTTGAAACCGTAGCTGACCCTAAAGTCACGTTTAGCGAGAGCTTCGCCGCTTAAGGAGTCTAGCAACAGAACTATCTGCACCGTGGCCTGTTCAGTTTTTTCCACTTTGACCGCTTTTCAGTTTTGGGTCGGGTTATACTTCTGAAGAAGGATGTCAGCTGGGTCCGTGGGCGTCACTGGAACTTAGGCTCTTGCCCTTGCTCGTGAAGGGATGTACCCCCCGGATATACCTCGCCTATCATGCGTAGGGCGGCTTTATACATCTCTGCTGACCTGGCGTCGTCACAAGTGATGAGTTTGACATTACCCTGGAACCAACCTGCATCGGTGTATGAAGGTGGTGGCCCAGGGTTGTCTTTTTTGATCTTTGCGGCAACTGTTGCAAGCGCGGCCTCGATCCTCTTCCATTTCTGTTTAGGGACCCTGCGATCTGCGCTGCTTTCGTCGATCACACAAATGATCTTCCGATCTGTGGCAATTTCTGCGAAGGACCGTGTCCAGCCTCCTTGAGTTTTGGCCCTATTCGGTGCCGTCGGGGTTGTATCCTCCACAGAATGCTGGCGTTTCGGGGTTACATCACCCTCGAACCAGTCCAGCCGAAAATCTGGCAAAACCATCCTCGCTCATTCAAGATCACGCTGCGGTTTAACCCAGTCCTCCGCAGAAGCAAACCCCTCCCTTATCGGTGAGGTGGCGTTCCTGCGTAGGATCTGGGTCGCCGCACGCCTGTCTTGATGGCTTGACTTCTTCCCTGCCTTTTTCACCTTCTCTCCTTGGCCCTATACTAGGCCACCCCCGAATCCCTGGAACCCCCAGCAACCGACCCACCAGACGCTTGGCGCTGAGTGGCAGCCCTGCTGGTGAAGGCTACGGGATGGACGGTAGCTGCATTAGTGGCCTCCCGGTCAGTGCCCACCCATGAGAGGTACTGGGCTTTGGACTGCTTAGGCTGGATTTCCTCTCAGCCTTATCTTATCTACTTTGGTCCTTGGCCCTACAGCAGGCCCCCTCCTCATCCCTGGAACCCACACCAGCCGACTCACCAGACGATTGACGCTGGGTGGGAAGCCAAATGGTGGGGGTTAAGGGAGGGGGCGGTATCTGCAATAAAAGCCTCGTACCCCCTCTCTGAGAAGTACTGGCCTTTGGACCACTCGACCTGGATGACTTAATCTCAGCCATACTCTTTCTAGCTGCCGCTGCAGCAGTAAACCGCTGAGACGTCCTCTCAGCTTTGGATATCCGCACTCCTTACTATTTTTATTTTTAAGTATTTTTTTCTCCATTTTAAAAATTCCCACTTGTGGCGGAGAAAGGGGGTAGGACCACCTGGACAAGAGATCCGCCTTGTCCGGGTAAGGCTGAATAGCATCGAAGATGCCCGGTATTCGATGCACTAAGTTCACGACTGGGCTATTTAAGGGCCAGCAGCCAGGCTGATCCTCGGCAAGGATCGTATAATACCTTGATCCAGCCCTTGCAAAAGGAAAGGGGGGGAGAGGAGAGAGAAGATACAGGGTTAGGGTGGGGGGAAAGGTCACCGCTCGAACTTGCCGAAGAAGCGGCATGAGGGAGGGAGGGTGCAAAAACACCTACGAGTCGACGCTTTGGGGTGACGCTGGTGAGTGCAAGGCGCAAACGGGTTCTTAAAACCGGAGGATGATTTTTCGGTTCAACGGTTGTCCTCGACTTGACAATCGAGGAGTTCTTAACTACGTCACTACCATTTACGCCCTAATTTTAGTGTGGTAACAATATTCCTTTCACCGGCAAATAAATAGTTTTACACCCTTTTGCAGTTCAATTTCGTAACCATCAAAATAAGTGATTACGTCACGTTATTGCACGTGCTTTGTAAATATTTTTGTGGACAGAGAATACCGAAAAATTTTGTACACATACTAGTTCAGAAGAATTAATAAATAATATAAGCACTTTTTTACCCGAAATTTCGATCGCGTTTGCATTTTATCCTCTATTGCGCATTGCACGCTAGAATCGTGGTTACATGAACTGCGTTACCAACGGTTACAATTTTCGGTTAGATAATCTTCCTGGTACAAAATTACCGGTTACGCACAGAATTGACCCGTTAAAGGTAATTTAGCGTTGAGTTTTTAAATGTTTATACCAAATACACAGTCGCATTATAACGAGAATTCTCGTTTTATACACCCCGGAATTTTCAAAAATAATATTTATATTTGAGCACTTGTTCTTAGTGCGTAGTATGTGCAAAGAACAGAGATCTATAAGAATGGAAATTACGCTACTCGGCGCGATTTTTAGCGAGTCAAGTCCAGAAGAACAAATTTCAGGACTTAACCACATGCGTCACACTATTTATTTGATTGAGTCATGTCCGTTCGTCTGTCCGTCAGTCCGTCTGTCCAAATTCGGAACCCGGGCTTATTTAGACTCAAAATAGATTGGTATTGAAAATGAGCGAAATCGGACGATAACCACGCCCCCTTTTCCTATATCGAAAATATCGAAAAATTGCCACTAAATTAATGAAATTTGGTAGGTGGATTGATTTTATAACGCAAAACACAAGTTCAGTAAAATTTTGGAATATGGGCTTGGCAACGCCCACATTTAGAAGAAGCAAATTCAGAAGTTTAACAAGCTGTAAATCAATAGCCGTTGGAGATATAACATTGAAATTTGGAACACACAGTTTTTTCGTGGCGACAACTGTTTGCTGTGAAAATGAGCAAAATCGGCTGAAGCCACGCTTTCTTTTTATACCCAGCTGTACTTATACACAGGGTATTATAACTTTGTTTGGATAACGGTTGGTTGTACAGGTATAAATAAACATTACCTACTGTATTCTATTCTACGTCAGAAGTACATAGATTTAAATAAAAAGTGCTATAAAGCTTATATCTCTAAAACCAAAAGAGATATTATTCTCAATCCAAAGTCATTTTATGGTTTCGTAAATTCTAAACGTAAAGTATCAGGGTTTCCCTCAGCCATGAAATATCAAGACATTATATCTAGCGATAATCAATGTATCGCAAATTTCTTTGGTCAATTTTTCACTTCTAACTATTCTGCTGTCACCAATTCAAACTTTCAAATTCAATAAATTCACCAATTATATGCGCCAAAGATGTTCTAATTTACCTTATAACCTTAAAAGAATATTTTAAATATGGTCCTGATAGGGTTCCTACATGTTTCTTGAAAAAGTGTGCGAACCATATTTACCAACCCCTTACCAATTTGTTCAATCTATCACTAAAGTGTGGTGTTTTCCCAACTGCGTGGAAAGAATCGTTTCTTCTACCGCTGCATAAAAGCGGGAGTAGGTCTTTTACAGAGAACTATCGTAGCATAGCAAAGCTTTCTGCCATCCCAAAATTGTTTGAACCTATTGTTACAAATCAACTTACGGGTGCGATCTCTACTCTGATCATTCGCCGTGATGCAAAGAAAGTAGACGAGTTAGTTTTTGCTGGAAAACTATCGCGATTTATTTGCATTTTAAACGTATATTAGCAAACGTTAACTGCCTTAGAAGTTGTATAAGATTGTTTTGTGTTCTTGAGCTTTGCGTTGGAATGAATTGTCTCGTGAAGTGCATTAATTTTAGAGATTTAAAGAATTCCATATTTTTATAACAATAATGCCAACAATGTCAACAGTAACAAGAGCAAAATTGCAACAACAATTGGCGCGAAATTCCACTACTTCTCCAGCTTCAAATCAGACTCAATCAGCAAGTGCTGCTCAACAACAGCAAGGCGAAAATATACCAACAACACAATGGATGGAAGTGCTCGAAGAGAAGCTCAATAATTTAGAGGAGCGTATTGTAAAAACACTCAATGAGTCAATAAAAGCACTGGAAAACAGGTTTATGCAGAAATTGGGCGAACTATCTGGTGAGTTGTCAAATGTGAAGGATAGAGTGGAAAATGTGGAGAAAAGAGTGACTACGATTGAGATTGAGCGAATATCCGATGACGACAGCTGGCGCTCTGATCTCCTATCACTCAAAGAAAATGCATGTAAAGCGTGGGCGCAACTAAAGAGCTTTGAAAATTCTGCCGTCGCAACAGACATTGTCATAAATGGAGTACCTCAAGAGAACGGTGAAAACTTGAGTGAATTGTTTGTGGGTGTGTGCAGAGCGTTTCGTGCAGAAGAGGCGTTTCGTGCAGAAGTAGACACGAAAATTAAAACAATAAAAACAAAAACCAAACAAATCCAGATCCAATATTGATCAAATTAAACTCTTCTCATGCCAGAAATCAGCTGTTTACAGCAATTGCCCGATTTGGTAAATCAAAAAAAAGACCTTAAATATTTTCTGATGTTGGCGAGGGGAACATTTATGTGCATGAGAGTCTCACCAAAAGAAATAGGTAGGTTATGTACTATGCCACGCAACTCAAGCGGCAGAAGGTGATAACATCTGCTTTCAGCGTCCGAGGAAAAGTACATGTGCGAGTGTGCGATAATAATGAGGCAGTTCCCGTGGACAGCAAAGAAAGCGTTGATATACTTGTCAGTAAAGCAAATCAAACATAGTTATAGCTAAAGTTATGAATGATTTGTTAAATTTTTTATACCTAAGCTTTTCTTTATACTTTTCGTCTCTCTTATGTCTTACACACTCTCCTTCTTTTTTTCACCTCACACTACCTTTGCATCTAAAATTTCCAATTTTAACGACGCCTGTTCTAATGGTCAGCATGTCGGATGTTAGCACACGTTTTTACACTGACAAAGATAGTCTACAAATTTTGTTAGATATTGTTAGTAAGACCCATCCTGGCTTGCAGTTGTGCCACCTAAATGCTCGTAGTTTTAATGGATATAAAGTCGACTATATCAACCATATTCTTGGTAACTCCGTAGTCGACGTGGTATGTGTAACAGAAACATGGTTTCATTATGCCACTGTAGATAATACTGTTGCATTGCATGGTTACACGTTGGCAATAAATGACAGGAAAACGGGTTCGAAAGGTGGCGGAGATGCTATTTATTGCAAATCTTCCCTTCAACAAAATACCATACACGAATCAAGTTGCGATAAGCCGGTTGAGTATCTCATGGTTGAAATTGGAGATGATTGCGAAAAATGTCTCGTTGTGTGTGTATACAACCCAAGTAAGATGTTTGACTTAAGTAAGCTTTTCATCCAAGTGGCCGAGTTATCGGTTAAATATGAACATATTTTAATGTGCGGTGATTTCAATATAGATCTACTGAATAGCGATAATAAGTCTACTGATTTAATAGACCGAATAGTTTCTGTTGGTTTGCAAACCGTAAACAACTTTTCAACGCGTTTTGCAGCTAATTCTAAACCAAGCCAATTAGATATAGTCTGTGTATCAGATTTCTCTAAAATGCTTCACTTCGACCAATTCTCACTGCCTGGCATATCCGATCATGATATGTTATTTTTGTCATACAAATTACCATTAAAAAGAATTTCCGCTTTACAATTCTACTATAGGTCTTTTAAAGTAATTGATATGGGCTCTTTAGCATGTGAGGCGAATATGCTCGATTGGAATAGCGTGTGGTGTTATTCAAATATAAACCAAAAGCTAGACAGGTTTACCGGTCTGGTAAAATATTTATTTAATAAATTTGTTCCTCTAAAAGCTGCAAAAATTCGTGCAAACAAAGAGCCATGGTTCAAGGGCTAATCACTATTAGGACTCGTAACAAATTATATAATCGGTGGAAACGCAAACCAACACCTGAAAACTGGGAAATATATCGTATTGCGAGAAATCGTGCAACTCTTGCTACCAAAAACGCAGTGTTATAGAAACAGACTTAACGTAAATCTTCCAACTTAATTACTTTGGAATAATCTGAAAGGTGTCGGTATTGGGTGTAATAGCAATATCGAATGTGATTTAGAGGTTAATACCATGTATGAATACTTCCTTCAGTCGAGCTGCTTGCAAGATAGTAGAGAATTCGAACGGGACCGTAGTCTCCTATTCAAACCTAATGAAGAATTTATTTTCTCGACCGTAATAGAGGAAGATGTGCTTAGATGTATTTATTCCATTAAATCAAATGCAATAGGTGAGTATGGCATAAGTCTAAAATTTCTGAAATTAATCATTCCATACGTACTTTTCCCTTACAAGCTCAGCTTTTCCGGATGCCTGGAAAATAGCCAAAGTTATGCCGATTGCCAAAAAGAATTCAGTTACGTCACCATCAGATTTCCGTCCAATAAGTATATTGTCCTCACTGTCTAAAGTCCTGGAAAAGCTAATGGTGTCGCAAATAATGAGTTATGTTGACAAAAGTGAGCTCCTGAGTGCAAATCAGTCCGGATATAGACGTGGTCATAGTTGTGCTACAGCTGTTATGAAAGTTATTGAGGATATAAGACCTGCTTTCGATAGAGGTGAACTATCTATTTTAGCTCTTTTGGATTTTTCTAAGGCTTTTGACAAGGTGGATCGCAAAATACTTTTGCTTAAGCTAAGGCAATACTTTGGTTTTTCTGATAGGGCTGTGAATTCAATGGAAAGTTATCTTTGTAACCGTTGGCAGAAAGTTGTAGCTGAAAGTATAAGTTCTGAGCTAAAGAAACTACACTCGGGAGTGCCGCAAGGATCTGTATTAGGTCCAATTTTATTCAGTTTGTTCATTAACGATATCGCTCATTGTTGTAAAAGTGTATCTTTTCATTTATATGCTGATGATGCACAAATATACTTATCACGCCCGGTTGGTCTGTCTGAGGAATTGGTAGCCAGAGTTAACGAAGATCTCCACTCCATATCAGTTTGGGCAAAGGCTAATAACCTAAATCTGAATGCGGGAAAACCAAAGCTATATGCATCTCTCCTTATTTGGCTCGCGGCAGTGCTTTCCGTCATTGGCCCTAGGAGGCATGCCTATAAAATTTGATCATGTTATCACAAGTCTTGGTTATAAGATAAAATCAGGTTTAGAGTGTACTGATCACATAAACTATACACTGGGAAAGATTTACATTTCACTTAGAAAGCTATGGTGTACTGCGGACTTTGTGCCTCAAAACACAAAACTGCGTTTGGTAAAAATTCTTATCCCTTATTTCTCATTTTGTACATGCTTATGGCCAATTGGATAGTACGAGTGAACGGAAACTGCAAATGGCACTAAATAATTGTGCAAGATACGTATTTTCGAAGCGTAAGTTCGACGACATTTCCCAATATAGCTGTAAGATACTCAACTGTAGCCTCACTGTTTTCTTAAACTATCGTAACTTTTTATTTTTGCACAAATTATACTATGTTGCGTGTTCTTGGTAAGCAGGCAATGGGGCTCAAAATAATTCATATAAACACCCAGAGTTTATATAAAAAGATTAATGAATTTAGATACTTTTTTGAAAATTCTTCAATTGATGTTCTTTGTGTATCCGAAACTTAGTTTTCGTCTCGCCATAGTAACGGTTTGTTGAAAGTAGGTGGTTACAAATTGGTCAGAGCTGATCGCGAGGGTCATGGTGGTGGTGTTGCGGTTTATGTAAAAGATAGCTTGTCCTGTAGAGTACGTTGTATTTCTGGAGGGGGTGACTCGGTTGAATATGTGTTTATTGAGATACTTTCAGACCCTAATAAGCTTCTTATTGGATGTGTATATCGCCCCAATCGTCAAGTGAACTTCTCGGATTCATTCAGCCACTCCTTTGCAGCTACACTAATATTATAATTGCCGGTGATTTCAACAGCAATTTGCTTGTAGACACCGGGTTAAAACTAAGTATGGAATCACTTGGACTCTATCCTGTGAACGCCTCCTGGCCTACGCATTTCACTCGTACTAGCAGCACTCTCCTTGATCTTTACTTTGTAAGCGACCTCCAAAAATCCCTCCACTACAACCAATTATCTGCTTCTGGTTTCTCGAAGCACGACTTAATTTTCATGATATATGACTTCCGGGCAATAGGACTACCTGGCCCCGTGACCTATCGTGACTTTAATAGAATTAATTATGAGTCGGTCTCAGCTGCGCTAGAGTCGGTGGAGTGAAGCCTCATCCGGAATTTCGTTTCTGTTGAAGAACAAACATGCTTTCTACACGATAAAATAAGCTGGCTCTTTGATTGCTATGTCCCTTTAAAAACGAAAATAGTTAACCCGAATCTTCCCACGATTACCATATGGTAATGCAAACATCCCGTTGCAATTTTACGTATTATGTCTGAAGTAAATAACAAAAACAAAAAAGAATAACTGCATTTCACGCAGAATAAATGCAGCTCGCGGAAAAACATAAGTTTTTTTGTTATTTTTAGTGCAGCTAGCAAAGCTATAAGACGTCAAAGTCAGGTGAAAAAAAAAAGTGAATTATTGTGGTTTTTTAACATGGCACGTCGGTAAGTATATGAATAACTTTTTGATTTTTTTATATATTTCCAAAAAAATTACATCAGTTGGTAGCTAATGAAATAAACTAGTAAATGCAAGTTTAGTTTTGTTTGAAATTTGATTTTTTGTGTAACTTTTTTGTATTTTACTCAAGGCGTTACCATATGGTAACCGTGGGACGTCTAGGGTACAGGGTTTTAGTTACGTTTGGTGTAGTTTTTTTTTGAGATTTTTGATCATATTTATTGATATTTTGTGAATTACAGCGGTTTATCGTTGCAAGAAATGCTTGATTTCATTCAAGAACTCGATGAAGCAGAAGATCAAAATCAACTGTGTGATATTCCAACCACTCTTTATATCAAGCCTCCTGTGGATGGCAACGAATCTGGCGAAGATGACGCTGAAGATGATTGTGCGGGCATTCCAGATAATGTTTGCCCGGCTCAGCTAAGAGGTGGCTGCGAAGTTGTTATGGCTAGTGGGCGACGTATGCAAGGTTTCGATGAAGAGGAGGATATGGGAGGCATGTTTAGAGACGGTATAAGCATACCATCATTTTAATCTTATAAACCCTAAATTTTTCAGCACCAAATCCAGGAGATTTGCCTGTTATTGAGGTTGAAGGCACTTTTAATGAGATGGAGGATGAAGAAACAACGGCTAATAGTTCAGAATCTCCAATGAGGAAGCGCTTACGTAAAATTGAACCGAAACCTTCAAACGTTGCACTGCCATCAGGAAACATGGAAACTGTATTTGAATGGGTCAAGAAGAAATCGTCATCTCTAATTCCAATTTTTCCAAGCGCAAATTACGAAGATTGTCGCCATTCACTGCCACACGAACAGTTTGAAAAATTTGTTGATGACACATTATTGGAACATATTTGCGAACAAAGTGCGTTATATTCGGTGGAACAGAATAGACCGAACCCAAATATAACAGTCAACGAACTTAGAGCATTCATAGGCATATTGATCGTCACTGGCTACAATTATCACTCCAAACAAACATTTGTGGAGTCAGGATGAAGACATTCGGAACAATCTTGTCAGTAACACCATGCGTCGGAATCGTTTTCAAAAGATTTTGCAAAATCTCCACTTCGAAGAAAATTCCAAGGCTTCTTCAAAAGACGGCCCAAATCCTGAAAATATGTGGAAACTGCGTCCTCTTACGGATCATTTGAAAGCAAAAATGATAGAAAATTTCCATCCGGAACAAAATCTTTCTTTCGGCGAAAGTATGATATCCTATTTTGGTAAACATGGATGCAAGCAATTTATAAAGGGCAAGCCATTACGATTTGGATATAAAGTCTGGTCCCTATGAACTCTATCTGGTTATTTGGTGAATTTTGAAATTTACCAGGGGAAGAATCCTCGATCGAATTTGGAGTACGAAGCAAAGTTTGGAAAATGCGCCGCTCCTTTAGTCAGCATGATCGACGATTTTCCTGATGAATTGAAATCGCTGTCATTCCACTTTTATTTCGATAACCTGTTTACTAGTTATCCTCTGTTGGCATATCTCAAGTCATGCGGATATAATGGTACTGGAACAATCCGAGAAAACAGAATTCCAGCAAGCTGTCCACTAGTGCATAAAAAAGACTTCAAGTCAATGGAAAGAGGTTACTCTGAATCAATTGAAATGAAAAGCACTGGTATTTGTTTGGTGAAATGGAAAGATAACAATGTTGTCTGCATGTTATCTACCTGCTTTGGTGAGGATCCGAAATCAATGGCACAGCGTTATTCGAAGTCAAGTGGATCGAAAATAAATGTACCCCGTCCTTGCGCAATCACGGAATATAATAAATTTATGTGCGGAGTAGACCGATTAGATCAAAATCTATCCCTGCACCGCATCGCATACAGGGGAAAAAAGTGGTGGTCTAGCATTTTTACCTGGCTGTTAGATGCTTGTATTCAAAATGCATGGCAACTTTACCGAAAAGATCAACATATCAGTCAGTTAGAATTTCGACGACAACTTGCAGTATACTACTGCAAACACTATGGTATACCGCCCAAAAGTCCTGGACCTGCGCCCTTTCACAGATATGCATACCAACCAGGTCGAGTTGAACATGCTCTGCGCTATGATCAGGGTGGACATTTTGTGGTACCATCAAATCGTAGGCATTGTGCCGGTGACGGATGCAGAGTTAATGGACGAACTGCATGTGGTAAATGCAACGTAGGACTTTGCGTACAATGTTTTGCTCAGTACCACACAAAACCATGATAAATTTCAGTTCAAAAATGTTTTTTTTTTTCATTGTCGTGAATTCATTTATTTTACTTATTTTTTAAATAAAAATGTTTGAAAACAGTTATTTTTTGAAAAATTAAAAATAAAACGACATTCGAAACCCATTTTGTCTTTCATTAAAAACATGTACCCTAGAGGTCCCACGATTACCATATGGTAACGCTAGTTTTCCGCACTTTCCGGAAAATCGAAGCGAGGAAAATGAAAATGGACTTCATTTTCGTGCTCAGGAGATCGAAATATATAAGTATACAACATTTCACAAAAATCCAAAACAAAAAAAGTTATGGGACTTCCCGGGTTAATCGGTGCAGTAGGCCCTGGTTCACTGCCAATCTTAAACATTTAATTTATATGCGCAATAAAGCTTATACGCGTTGGAAGAGGTATCGCACTGCTGAAACATTAAAACAATTTAATTTGGCCCGAATCACTGTAACGAAGGCAATTAAAAGAGCGAAAATTTTATTTTACAATGAGCAGTTTAGCCTTGCTATGAACTCGCGCCAAACTTGGAATACTATAAGGACAATTGGCGTAGGAAAGACTAAGGAAAGATATCCTCTTTTCTCTAATTTAGATGAAATGAACGTAAATTTTGTTTCCTTGCCTGTATCTAATCCTCCTGTACGTCTCGATAGTTATTCTGACCTTGTAAATGATGGTATCAGTCCTCTTGAATTTGTGGGTGTTGATGACTGTGATGTAGTCGAAGCCATCCTTTCTGTCAAGTACAACGCTATTGGTTTTGATGGAACCAGTGCCAAGTTTCTTAAAATTATCCTGCCAAAGATTTTGTCTCACGTGACCTACCTAGTAAACTATATTCTAACGACCTGTGTTTTTCCGACGTGCTGGAAAGTCGGTAAGATTATTCCTGTGCATAAGAAAAATAATAAATTCAGACCCATTGCTATCTTGCCTTTTCTAGCAAAAGTTATGGAGCGTATCATGCATAAACAGGTTATGTCATATGTTCATGCAAACCGA
Source organism: Merzomyia westermanni (assembly GCA_949987695.1). Classification (NCBI taxonomy): domain Eukaryota; kingdom Metazoa; phylum Arthropoda; class Insecta; order Diptera; family Tephritidae; genus Merzomyia; species Merzomyia westermanni. The sequence goes on along the minus strand of OX465288.1, from coordinate 98,650,588 downwards.
CTTCTCACGGACCATCAGTCTGGTTTCAGACCGAAACGAAGTTGCATTTCGGCACTTTTGGAAGTAATCAAAAGCATTCGGATGGAAGTTGATGGTAATAGTCTAGCTTTTCTTACTCTTCTCGACCATTCCAAGGCATTTGACTCGGTTGATCATGAGCTTTTATGTTGCAAGCTGAAAAACCTGTTTAATTTCTCCTGTCATGCCGTTGCTTTGATTAGGTCTTACCTACTTGACAGATCGCAGGCTGGAGGCAAAACGTCTAATTTCGTACCTGTGCTCAGGGGTGTTCCACAAGGTTCAATCCTGGGCCCTTTGTTGTTTGTACTATATGTTAATGACTTACCTAATACCCTGCAACATTGCAATGTGAATATTTATGCTGACGATGTCCAATTGAATTGAAAAACCTCGGTTTAGTATTCAACAAAACTCTGACATGGAATAATCACATTTTTAGTGCAATTGGCAAAGTGTATGGAATGCTCCGCACACTATGGCTAGCTCAGTATTTCACTCCTTTACACATCAGACTTCTTCTTGCTAAAGCGTACTTGATACCCACGCTACTGTATGGTTGTGAGATTTATGCTAGTTGTGACTCTTAATGTGAAACAAGCTTAATGTTATTTATAACAACATTGCCAGATATGTATTTGGGCTAAAACGATCTGACCATGTGTCTGCGTATGCTGAAAAATTGTTAAACATTTCTTTCGACAATGTCAGAACTCTGCTGTTCATACACAAAATAATTCATATAAAGGAACCGAACTATTTATATCAAAGGCTTCAGTTTCTACAGTCTTCAAGGTCTACATTGCTTGTTTACACTAAACACAGAACTCTGACATCCGAGCGTCAACTTTTCATTAATGCGGTTCGTCTTTGGAACTCACTACCATCCAGATAAAGGCTTCTTACAAATCCACTGCTTTTTAGAAAAGAAGTTACCAATTTTTACAATAATCGCTAATTATTCCAACTCTATTGTATATGCATTTCCCCATTTCCTTATTATAGTCATTAAGTTATTCAATTATTGTAATTTCCATTTTTTTTCTTCCCCTCTTTATGTTATATGTTAGAACTCTTAGAACATTTAGCTTTAATTTTAATTGTATCATACGTGACTGGCACTGTTAATAATTTTTTCCAACTGATAATAAATTTGATTTGATTTGATTGATCAATAAGAAATATCCGGGATATCTTTATAATAAAATAACTTTTGCGCAGTCAGTAAGAACCTGTAACCTTATTGTACCTAGACACACATATCTTGCATCATTTCATTTCATTTTCATTTATTGATTGTCAGTATTAGCACAATAAGATCCTGGTTGATCTTTTATAGTGCAACAGTGATTACATAAAATTGGGTATAATTCTTAAAACTGAAAACTTAAAAATTTATATACTATTACAGGTACAATATTGAGAACAAAAACAAGAAAGAATAAAGTATTAGCAGTATTAATATAAGGGTGACAATAGTTACAAGGACACAGAACAACAATATTTTACAACAATGATTGACTAGGCTAAAAGCAGCTGAACTCAGTTTTTAATTTGCATATACCTTACCGAAGAAAGAAAATATAACATTCTTAAAATTGCCTTTACTTAAGCTATTGCGAACCGGATTGGGGATAGAGTTCCATATGCGGATAGCATTGACGAAGAAAAGTCTTGCAGAGTTTAGATAATTGTAGCTGCGCACGATCAAATCACTTATGCGAGCGGATCTAGAGAATGTTAGCTTATTATATAAGTAAGTAGGCATTTTATCAGCAATCAGGCGACACAGAAAGATACAGTTTCTTGCCTTAAGATAATCAGATATTTCACAACCTAAGAGAATCGTTCTCCACGCAGATATATGATCATACTTTGCCAAACCGAAGACATACCGCGTGACATGATTAAAGGCGACATCAATCTTATGTGCCGATTTAGAGTCTAATTTGCTGTATATGCATGCTGAATAGCAGATAATTGGTAGTATTAGTTGCATTGCAAGCCGCTTTCTTATTCCAAGTGGGGTGAAGGCCGCAGACATTCGTAAATTACGTAGAGTGTAGTAAACTTTACTTATAACAGCATTAATATGATCATTACATGAGAGACTAGAGTTAATAACCACCCCAGATTCTTTACTTTAGACACATATTTGAGACTCTTATTATTAATGCATAAAGCTGGGAGATCCAAAGAATTAATTTGCCTTTTAGATATGGGTAACACATACGACTTTTCACTATTAAGGGAAAGACAATTTCTTTGCGCCCAAGACGAAATAGCTGACAAGTCGCTATTCAACTTGGAACAAAGTAGAGAGGCTTGTGCATGTGTTCCAGACATATACAGTTGTATATCATCTGCATAAGCATGCATTTCCGCCTACAAACAGGTGATAAATATGTCATTAATAAACAGGCTAAATAATAATGGTCCAAGTATAGATCCCTGTGGTACACCACTAAACAAAAACTTGAGACTAGAGAGCTGCGACCCCACACTCGTTGTGCTCTACCACCCAGATAACTGCTCATGAGACTTACCGCAGCGTCACCAAAAGCGAAATAAGACTTTAACTTCATACATAACAACGTGTGGTTAACAGAGTCAAACGCTTTGGAAAAGTCAAGCAAACACAACATAGTTATCATGTCACTGTCATAGGGGGCCCGAATATCATCCAGGATTTTAATAATTGCAGTTGAGCAGCTATGCTTTGCTCTAAAGCCAGACTGGAATTGGGAAAGTAGTTTGAATTTATCAATATGTGAATGAATCTGTTCACATAATAATGTCTCAAAGGTCTTTGACAGTGCAGGTAGAATGCTTATGGGACGAAAATCACTTAGACAGCTGGCTGTCTTATTTTTAGCTACAGGAATAACAGTAGCAATCTTCCACACATCAGGAAAGCAAGAGGTTGTGATGCAGTGGTTGATAATATGGGTCAGGGTTGGCAGTATCTGTGGAAGAATAATTTTTATAAATTTTATCGGAATTCCATCTGCACCAATAGCATTTGGGCGTACCTTATAAATGCATCTCACCAAATCAAGCTCCGACACAGCACAAAATTCAAATTGTTGAGAAAAAGTCACAGGACAAGGAATCGGGTGGGTGCTTGGATCATTGGAAGAGTTAGCACAATTTACGAACACAGCATTCAGATCTTCAGGGTCAAGCGAGCAATCTGTGTTGTCTTTAACATGCACACGGAGACTTTTCAAGTTACGCCACAACACATTATTTGGAAGTTCACATTTTAACATTCTACGAAAGTATGACCGCTTCTCGTGTTTTATAGTGGCAGTAGCTACATTTCGTATATTTGTATACGCACGCCAGTTTATATCTGTTCGCTTTCTTTTCCATATCGCATAGGCTTTGTTACGTTTTATAATTATATCACGAGCAGTTTTGTTGAACCAAGGACAAGATCGTGACTTTCTTTGAGCGTTGCGTATCGGTACATGAGCATTATAAAGTGATAATGGTATTTTATTTTGTTGTGTTGATCTTCCGACAGGGTAGTAAGCTGATTTTTTTGTCACAAAACCAAACTTGACAAGGGATGACGGAAAATCGTTCCAACAAAAATCTGATAATGGTATACTATTTAAAAAGTTTAGCTTATCATTCACCGATGGCAAGCTCCAGCAATAAGTCCAGTCAACACAAGATATATCAGTGCTCAAGTTGTTAAAATTAATCGAGCGATAGTCAGGAAAACTACGAGGAACAGAAACTAAATTATCATGGTCAAAAGTAATGTCAAAGGCACAGAAGATTAGATCATGATCAGACACAAACGAAATTTGGTCGAATTTTAAGACAGAAGACAAATCGGACACAATGAAATAATCGAGTAGACTAGGACAACAGTTATTACCGTACCTAGTCGGTACAGGGGAATTCACTAAGGAAAGACCAACACTAGACACATCATCGGTACATGAGCATTATAAAGTGATAATAGTATACTATTTAAAAAGTTTAGCTTATCATTCACCGATGGCAAGCTCCAGCAATAAGTCCAGTCAACACAAGATATATCAGTGCTCAAGTTGTTAAAATTAATCGAGCGATAGTCAGGAAAACTACGAGGAACAGAAACTAAATTATCATGGTCAAAAGTAATGTCAAAGAAACAGAAGATTAGATCATGATCAGACACAAACGAAATTTGGTCGAATTTTAAGACAGAAGGACAAATCGGACACAATGAAATAATCGAGTAGACTAGGACAACAGTTATTACCGTACCTAGTCGGTACAGGGGAATTCACTAAGGAAAGACCAACACTAGACACATCATCTAGAAGGCGGGAGCTGTACATATCACGACATAACATATTTACATTAAAATCACCACAGACTATTATTTCATCATAATCCACTGCTACTACCGACAACGCATTAAAGAAATCGTTTACACTTAAACATCTATTGGGATTATACACGCAAGACAAAATGACCTTAGACCGGCAATTGGACACCTCCACCAACAAGTACTCCGTTGTACCTTCCCCAGCATGGGATACTATTTTCGATTTAAGGTATTTTTTACAGTACATAGCTACCCCTCCACCCTTTTTATCCATTCGATCATTCCGATATATAGTATAACACTCAATTTCAAAATGTGTATCCTTTATCTGATTCCTGAACCATGTCTCCGATACACATATAACATCCACCGAAGACTGTTCAAATATTCTCCTCACCTGATCCATTTTCTCATTATTAAGGCTTCTAGCATTAAAATGAACCACATTAAAACCCTTTTGCCGACTGCACAAAATATTCACAAGCGCGAGACTATTATCGCCAACGCCATTCGCATTATAGTCTCCCATCATTAGCATAGCACAAGTTAAAAGCAACTTTAAGATAACATGAAAATAACAAAATTGATAATATGCAATAACTGAGTTTAACTACCTTTAGAAAAACTAATGCACCACAACTAGGAAATATGCTTAAGGCTAAACTAGCGAAACTGATGCAAGTCCTCTACACAGCTAATACCTGTGGGCGGGCTGTCCGCAGCGCTGTCGCTTGTCACGTAAACCAGACCTCTTATTGTGAACGTTTTTTGTCAGTGCAGTAAAAATGTGGAATGCTCTGCCAACATCTCTAAAAACTATTAAGAATGATAGACGCTTTAAATTGGAGGTTCTAAACTATTTCCAGATACATTAATTTCTGAACTTTGTATCTCTTTTCGATTTTCTCAACTCTTTTCGATCTCTTTTTGATTTTCTCAACTATTTTCCACTTACAGTTTGTAAACTATGTAAATTTAAGTAAGTCTAAATTTCTGAAATTATTATTACGATTAGATGGTCTTTTTTAGGTTAAATTTTAACAATTAAAATTTTCCAAAATAATAATGTATGAAATAAGATGTGCTTAAAAGGCTTAAGTCTTGTGCACAGCCAACAACATTAATGAATAAATAAATGAAATAAAATGATACTTGAATACGGTTCTATAATTTGGAACCCGCATTACCAGGTTCATGTAGATCGCCTAGAATCAGTTCAAAAACAATTTTTACTATTTGCCTTAAGAGATTTTATTGGGATCCCTTGTATAATCTGCCACCCTATACGAATCGTTTAAAACTCATTAATCTGCACACACTTTCTAGTCAGAGGGAAATGCTTGGAATTATTTTTATGATTAAATTGCTAAATGGTTCACTATCCACGTGGTTCACTATAGCACGTTTAGAGAAGCACTTGCTTCGGCGAAAGCCAAACTGTCGCCCCAATGACCAGCGTGATTCAAGGAAATCTGAATCGATGCACGTTAGCTGATGAACTGCTAGACCAACTGGTGCTTGATCACCAAATAAACTATGCAATCATCAGCGAACCTTACAAGGCCAGAGACAGCTGGTACATTGATGAATCTGGCGCTGCTGCTATCTAGATAGTGGACGCCAATACCAATGTTTCTAATCGTGCTGCCGGACATGGCTACGTCCGTGTAACTGTAGCGCGAACAACTCTTGTTAGCTGCTACCTGTCCCCAAATGACCCCATTCAGAGGTTCAAAGAAAAGCTGGAGCTATTAGAAGACGACCTACGGGACCAAACGGGCAACCTGGTCATCGCTGGAGACTTCAACGCTAGAGCAATAGAATGGGGCATGCCTCAAACTAATACCAGGGGAAAACTAATTCTGGAAATGGCAGCCCGACTCGGTGTGGTCGTACTGAATACGGGCACGACCCCGACATACAGGCGCCCGGGCTTTGGGTACTCGATCCCCGACATAACGCTCGTCTCGGAGAGACTCTTTCCAAACGCGGTTGGGTGGAGAGTGATGGAGGACCTTACTGGCAGCGACCACAACTACATCACCTTCCAACTCGACCATCCTGGTCAGAGACCGGCAGGGAACGCGTCATACCGTAGATGGGATGCAGCTCAAGTTGACGCCACCAGGTTCACCGGAACAGTGCTGGCGAAAGCCAGACGGATAACCGACGGCACCAATACGCCACATGCGGCGGTTGAAGAAACCATGCAATGCATGCGCCATGCTTGCAACGTCTCTATGCCACGAACAGGAACGTGGCGAGGCAAGAAGCAGGTATATTGGTGGAATAGCGAAATCGCAGAACTCCGGAAAACATGTCACAGAATGCGAAGACTGGCGACGCGCTCACGTGGCAGATCCGAGGCTCTTGAAAGGACGGAGGCGTACAAGAGGGCGAAAAAGGCTCTCGGCGCCGGCATAAAAACAACCAAACTAAGATGCTGGAAAGAGCTCTGTAAGGAAGTGGATCAAGACCCCTGGGGACAAGGGTACAAAATAGTTATGAAGAAACTTCGACCACCAAATCAGAAGATGGACGAAGATGACATGAAGAACATCGTGGAAGCGCTATTCCTCACGCAACCTACTAGAGAAGAGGAACATGCAGCACGAGATGACCGCAACGTGGTACCTTTCAATGAAGAAGAGCTAGAAAGAGCCCTGCGTAGCATGAGGGCTGGTAAAGCCCCAGGACCCGATGGAATACCTGCGGAGGCAATCAGATTAACTGCTAATAGTTGTCCAGAGCTCTTGTTACACATGTATAACAAATGTCTAGAAGCAGGTGTCTTCCCCGCCAGATGAAAGACAGCACGGCTCGTCCTCATACCGAAAGGCAAAGGGGACCCAAACTCTCCATGTATGCTCGACACAGCGGGAAAAATGATGGAGAGCCTTATAAAGCAACGTCTAACAGCAGCCATAGAAGACGAGGGTGGACTCTCCCACCGGCAACATGGCTTTCGGAGAGGGCACTCCACAATAGACGCCATAGCAGAAGTCGTAGAGGCAGTCCGGAAGGCCGAGACGGCAAGCCATTAAGCAAGGCCGGTGGTACTATTGGTGACGTTAGATGTTAAAAACGCTTTTAACTCTGCCAGGTGGGAAGACATGCTTGATGCATTAGAACGCTCCTTCAAGGTCCCAAAATACTTGTTAGATATATTGAGGGACTACTTAAGAGACCGCTGGCTAATCTATGAAACGACGCAAGGCCAAAGAAAGGAGAAGCTAACAGGCGAGGCAGCACAAGGGTCGGTGCTCGGCCCTGATCTTTGGAATGCTACCTATGACAGTCTCCTTCGAATGCAGATGCCAGAAAGCACTTTTCTAGTTGCTTTTGCAGACGACGTGGTTGCGGTGATAACAGCACGATACTGCGACCTGGCACAGCTTAAACTGAACCAACTGATGCGCAGTGTAGACGAGTGGATGAATAATCACGGCCTTCAACTGGCTACAGCCAAGACAGAGATCGTGATACTAACGAAAAGAAGGATTCCCACAATCACCAACATGAATGTTGGGGATCAACAGATAGAGACGTGCCCCTCTACGAAATATCTAGGGGTGAAATAGGACAACAAGCTGACCTTCTCGGAGCATCTAAGAAGCTCCTGCGAGAAGGCTGTGAAGGCCATCGCAAGTCTGAGTCGGCTAATGGCAAATACAGGTGGAACAAAGCCATGCATAAGAAAGCTGCTGGCGTCCGCCTCAGATTCTATACTGTTGTACGGTGCAGAGGTCTGGGCGGACGCAATGAAATTTGAGAAGTATCGGGCCGCTATTACCGCAGTCCAACGTAGAGGGGCCCTGAGAATCGCCTCAGCATACCGTACGGTCTCCGCAGATGCTGTTCTGGTCATCGCGGGGACTATACCGATATATCTCCTCGCTGAGGAAAGAAAAATGACTTACGACACTCCTGCAGAGGTACGTAGAGACGTTGCTGTAACGCAGGCGTGGGGTGATTCGATCCGGCGGTGGCAACTACAATGGAGCAGCAGTGCTGCTGGAAGGTGGACCAGGGTATTAATCCCCGAACTAGAACCATGGCTGAACCGACCTCATGGAGAAGTCGACTTCTACCTGACCCAGTTCTTAACCGGACACGGTTATTTCCGTGAATATCTCCATAGAATGGGCAAAGTTCAAACCCCGAACCGCACCTACTGCGGAGCCATAGACGACGTACGCCACACCTTCTTCGAATGCGAGCAATTCGCAGAAGAAAGAAGGCGGGTGGAAGAGACAATTGGCGAACTTTCGCCGGGCAGTGTCATTCGCAAGATGACCTGCGAAATCGTTAGATGGGACATAGTCAGACGATACGCGAGGAATGTCCTCCTTGCGAAACGGGAAGACGGTTGTCTAGCCAGTTAGCGTGAGAGTAGCCATAGAGCTCACGTAACGCGCTTCCTTACCTGAAGTAATGCTAAGCGCGGTCCCAGGTAAGGAAGAAGGCGCGGGCCGTGGGAGGTTAGGTTTTAGTGCGGTATACTTCAAGATAAGAAGGAGTCCCACACTCGGAGAGTTCCGCTGCTAGAGCATCTAGTAAAGAGGGCTCAAACCCGGTTAGTGCATAAAGCATTTCCTCCTCCCACGAACACAAAAAAAAAAAAAAAAAAAAAAAAAAAAATGGTTCACTATCCAGCCCATTTCTTCTAAGTGAAGTGAACTTCAATGTACCGTCTCGCCCTTCAAGGCATTTGAAACCTTTAGTCTTAAAACAGTGCCGAACCAATTTTCAGTTAGATGAGCCTTTTCGCTGTTTGTGTCAAGATAATAACTCTCTTTCTGGTAGATTTGATATTTCAGACTCGGTTTTAAGCATAAAAAAATCAATTCTTTCTATCCTAAATTCATAGCTACTAATTGTTTCTTATTCTTTGACTTCTATATTAACTTCTAACAATAATTTTATTCTGTTAACTACTTATTTCTTAATGTATAATCTATCTTATATCTACTTTACTTAGCTGATGAAGTTTTCTCTGTAGCTGAGCAGTTTTAGATCTCGACGATTACAAACTAAAGCCTTTCAACGACTCGGCACGAACGAATAATCCGCGCGTTATGCGGATGCGCCCTTCGCGCCGGTCGGGCGGGATATGGTGGGTAATCGAGATAGATGGGAATCGAGATAGATATAGACTTTCAGATATCAAAACGACCAAGCCTGAAAAAAAATTTGATTGAGCCATGTCCGTCCGTCAGTCCGTCTGTCCGTTAACACGATAACTTGAGCAAATATTGAGATATCTTCACCAAAATGGGGGTGCGGGCTTATTCAGACTCAGAATAGATTGGTATTGAAAATGAGCGAAATCGGACGATAACCACAACCCCTTTTCCTATATCGAAAATATAGAAAAATTGGAAAAATAAGATAATTCGAAAACGAATACCACTAAATTAATGAAATTTGGTAGGTGGATGGATTTTATAACGCAAAACACAAGTTCAGTAAAATTCTGGAATAATGGCATGACAACGCCCACATTTAGAAGAAGCAAATTCAGAAGTTTAACAAGCTGTAAATCAATAGCCGGTAGAAATATAACATTGAAATTTGGCACAGTAAGTGTTTTCGTGGCGACAACTGTTCGCTGTGAACCCAATTGTACTTGTGTTACCCAGCTGTACTTGTACACAGAGTATTATAACTTTGTTTGGATAACGGTTGGTTGTACAGGTATAAAGGGATCGAGATAGATATAGACTTTCATATATAAAAATGACCAAGATCGAAAAAAAATTTGATTGAGCCATGTCCGTCCGTCTGTCCGACAGTCCGTCTGTCCGTTAACACGATAACTTGAGCAAATATTGAGATATCTTCACCAAATTCGGTATGCGGGCTCATTCAGAATCAAAATAGATTGGTGTTGAAAATGGGCGAAATCGGACGATAACCACAACCCCTTTTCCTATATCGAAAATATAGAAAAATTGGAAAAATAAGATAATTCGAAAACGAATACCACTAAATTAATGAAATTTGGTAGGTGGATTGATTTTATAACGCAAAACACAAGTTCAGTAAAATTTTGGAATACGGGCTTGGCAACGCCCACATTTAGAAGAAGCGAATTCAGAAGTTTAACAAGCTGTTAATCAGTAGCCGTTGGAGATATAACATTGAAATTGTCATAGACATTTTCTTTCGTAGCGACAACTGGTTGCTGTGGAAAAGAGCGAAATCGGCTGAAAGCCACGCTTTGGTGGATTGATTTTATAACGCAAAACACAAGTTCAGTAAAATTTTTGAATATGGGCTTGGCAACGCCCACATTTAGAAGAAGCAAATTCAGAAGTTTAACAAGCTGTAAATCTATTTTGAGTCTAAGCACATCTTATTTCATACATTATTACTTTGGAAAATTTCAATTGTTAAAATTTAACCTAAAAAACATAATCTAATCGTAATAATAATTTCAGAAATTTAGACTTACTTAAATTTACATAGTTTACAAACTGTAAATGGAAAATAGTTGAGAAAATCAAAAAGAGATCGAAAAGAGTTGAGAAAATCGAAAAGAGATAGATACAAAGTTCAGAAATTAATGTATCTGGAAACAGTTTAGAACCTCCAATTTAAAGCGTCTATCATTCTTAATAGTTTTTAGAGATGTTGGCAGAGCATTCCACATTTTTACTGCACTGACAAAAAACATTCTGGATGATGCAAGATATGTGTGTCTAGGTACAATAAGGTTACAGGTTCTTACTGTGCGCAAAGGTTATTTTATTATAAAGATATCCCGGATATTTCTTATTGATCAATTTGTGCAAAAATAAAAGGTTACGATAGTTTAAGAAAACAGTGAGGCTACAGTTGAGTATCTTACAGCTATATTGGGAAATGTGGTCGAACCTACACTTCGAAAATACGTATCTTGCACAATTATTTAGTGCCATTTGCAGTTTCCGTTCACTCGTACTATCCAGTTGGCCATAAACATGTACAAAATGAGAAATAATTGGAACAATAAGAATTTTTACCAAACGCAGTTTTGTGTTTTGAGGCACAAAGTCTCAAGTACACCATGCTTTCTAAGTGAAATGTAAATCTAGTTTATATATATATATATAGTAGAGTTTATGTGATCCGTACACTCTAAGCCTGAGTTTATCTTATAACCAAGACTTGTGATAACATGATCAAATTTTATAGGCATGCCTTCTAGGGCCAATGAAAGCACTGTCGCGAGCTAGCAACCAAATTAGGAGAGATTCATATAGCTTTGGTTTCCCCGCATTCAGATTTAGGTTATTAACCTTTGCCCAAACTACTGGAGTGGAGATCTTCGTTAACTCTGGCTACCAAGTACTCAGGCAGACCAACAGGGCGTGATAAGTATGTTTGTGCATCATCAGCATATAAATGAAAACATACACTTTTACAACAATGAGCGATATCGTTAATGAACAAACTAAATAAAATTGTACCTAATACAGATCCTTGTGGCACTCCCGAGTGTAGTTTCTTTAGCTCAGAACTTATATTTTTAGCTACAACTTTTTGCCAACGGTTACAAAGATAACTTTCCATTAAATTCACAGCCCTATCAGAAAAACCAAAGTATTGCCTTAGATTAAGCAAAAGTATTTTGCGATCCACCTTGTCAAAAGCCTTAGAAAAATAAAAAAGAGCTAAAATAGATAGTTCACCTCTATCGAAAGCAGGTCTTATATCCTCAATAACTTTCATAACAGCTGTAGCACAACTATGAGCACGTCTATATCCGGACTGATTTGCTGTACTTGTACACAGGGTATTATAACTTTGTTTGGATAACGGTTGGTTGTACAGGTATAAAGGAATCGAGATAGATGTAGACTTTCAGATACTAAAACGACCAGGATCGAAAAAAATTTGATTGAGCCATGTCCGTTCGTCTGTCCGTTAGTCCGTTAACACGATAACTTGAGCAAATATTGAGATATCTTCACAAAATTCGGTTGCAGGCTTATTTAGACTCAATATAGATTGGTATTGAAAATGAGCGAAATCGGACGATAACCTATATCGAAAATATCGAAATATCGAAAATCGAAAAAATGAGATAGTTCGAAAACGAATACCACTAAGTTAATGAAATTTGGTTGGTGGATTCATTTCATTTTCATTTTATTTAAAACATATAAAAATTAGTACAATGAGATTTAACATCTTTTGTAGTACAACACAAAGTATAATAAAAAAAAACACACACACAATAAAACCATAAATACAAAATATGAAAGTGAAAAAAAAACCAAGTAAAAATATAAAAATAAATAAATAAGTACTTAAAGGTAACAGGATTTTATCAGTAAACTAAGTAAGTCATGATGGTCGGTCTGAATTATGTGATAAGGTAGAGAAATATGAGAATATTATATTCTTGAAATTGCCTTTGTTTAGCTTACTTCTAATTACGGCAGGTATCGAATTTCAGGTTCTTATTGTGTTGACAAAAAACAGTCTAGTAGATGCTACAAAGTTAAAGATAGGGACGATTAGATCAATCGTTCGCGCAGACCTCGTGAATATAAGTTTATCATACAAATATGAGGGCGATTTCAGACACGTGAGGCGAAAAAGAAAAATACAGCTCCTAGCCTTAACATACTCATCTATGTTACATCCTAAAAGCTGACATCTCCAAGTGGAGATGTGATCGTACTTCTTTAAACCATATACATAGCGTGTAATATGATTAAATAATACGTCGATCTTGTGAGCAGATTGCGAGTCCAGCTTATTATAAATTAATTCCGAATATAAGATTATTGGTAGCAGTAGCTGAGTTGCAAGTTTACGCCTTATGGCCAAAGGTGTAAAGGCAGCGGTTTGCCTCAGACTTCGCAGGGAGGCATACACTTTACACACTACAGCATTTGTGTGATCAACGCAAGTCAAGTTGGAGTTGATAACAAAACCAAGATTTGTAATTTTAGTAACAACTTCCAGCGGTATCCTGTTCAGAAAAAGCGAGGGTATGGACAGATTTTCCACCCTTTTTTTCGCGATAGGCAACACAAAAGATTTTTGAGGATTCAGGCACAAGCCGTTTCTGTCAGCCCAGTGCACTATGGACGTCAAGTCACTGTTTAATTGGTTGGTTAGAGTACTGATATTTCCGAATGTATCTGATAAATACAGCTAAATATCGTCAGCGTAAGCGTGAATACTAGCAAACTTGCAGGCAGAAAATACATCATTGATAAAGAGGCTAAAGAGAAGTGGGCCAAGGATTGAGCCTTGCGGGACGGCAGAAACAATCATTTTGAGTTCGGAAACATCCGTACCGGTAATCACTCTCTGAAACCTACCAATAAGGTAACTTTTAATGAGCTCAACAGAGTTTTCACTAAAAAGAAAATTCTTACTTAGCTTTGAACAAAGTATAAGATGATCTACAGAATCGAAAGATTTTGTAAAGTCTGACAGGCAGAGTAGCGTTAATTTGTTTTTATCGAATTCTATACGAATATCATCCATGATTTTGAGCATCGCAGTAGAGCAACTGTGCCCAGCCCTAAAGCCCGATTGATATGGAGAGATAAGACTATAGCTATCGACGTGCAAGTTAATTTGGCTAGACAGAATATACTCAAACACTTTTGACAAGGCAGACAAAATACTTAGTGGACGAAAATCCCCCCGGATTTAGTTTTGGCCACAGGACGTACAGATGCGATCTTCCACTGGCTGGGAAAACATGAGGTAGTGATGGCGTGATTAATAATGTGGGTTAAGGTTCCAACAACATATGGAAGCACTATCTTGACAAACTTAATTGGTAAACCATCCTCACCAATAGCATTAGATTTAATATTGAAAACAGATTTAGTCACATCACTCTCAGTCACAGACACAAATTCGAACAGGGAGTTCACATTACCAGTAGAGTTAACAGGAACAAGATTTACTTGGTTAGCAACAGAGGGAAAGCTTTTCAGGAAAGCATCATTTAACAAATCAGCACTAAGCTTACAGTCAGAGTCATCACGGGAATAAACCCGTAAGTTCTTCAGGTTTTTCCAGAGAATATTTGAGGGGAGAGAAGGACCCAGTTTAACAGAGTAGAACGAGCGTTTCGCGCTTTTGACGACCGATACGGCATTATTTCGGGAGCTTCGAAAAAGCTCCCAGTTTCGAGGACTTGGATTCCTTTTCCATTGGGAGCGCAATTTGTTTCTTATTTTGAGGGCCATAAGAACTTTCTTATTGAACCACGGACATGAAGAAGACTTAGGTTTGCATAAGCGAATAGGAACATGTGAATCAAAAACATGTACTAAATTGCTGCTAAGAAAGTTCAGCTTGTCATCAACGGACGGGAAACACCAACAATCGGACCAGTTAATACAAGAAAGTTGTAAAAATAGTGAGTCAATATTAAGTGCTCTATAATCTCTAAACGAACTTGGACCCAAGCGGGAAGAGCGCAAAAAATTAAATCATGGTCAGAAATAAAAGAAAACTGATGAAACTTTAAAACTAGCGACAAATCAGATACTATAAAATAGTCAAGTAAGCTAGGGACAGAGTTTTTCTCATACCTAGTTGGTACAGACGTGTTTACAACATGAAGACCAACACTAGCAACATAATCCAAGAAGTTTATCGATTCACGAGTAAGCAGGTTCACATTGAAATCCCCACAAACTATAACATATGTATACTCCACAACATACAAAGACAGAACATCAAAGAAGGACTTTAGACATACGTATTTATGAGGGTTGTACACACAAGAAACAAGGGTCTTGGTGGAACCACTACGCAGTTCAACCATTATGTGCTCCGTTCCTTGGCCATCTGACTTGCAAATTATCTTAGCATTGAGACTACTTTTATAATAGATGGCTACCATACCTCCTTTTCTACCCAGCCTATCATTACGAATGAGGTTATAATTAGGGATGTTGTAGTGAAAGTCATTTAAGTCATTTAGAAACCATGTTTGAGGTACAAAAATTACATCAACCAGCGAGGACTCAAAAGTGTAACGGACATCGTCTAATTTTGAAACATTTAAACTACGCGCATTGAAATGTACTACATTAAATCCTTTTTGACGTTTACATATGATATTCAGCAAAGCTAGACTGTTATCGCCAACACTTAAAGCGCCATGGTTAATGGACATAAAAAGAAAATGTTAACAAAGTTATCTAAACAAAAGCACGCAACAAAAATTAAGTATTTTATGACAAGTATAAAATAAAAGAAAAACCAGCTCAGACAGACCATCCTGAAAAGAAAGTTAAAGACAATAAATACATGTTCATAAAATAAATAGCACGAAAAAACTAAGCTATGACCTATAATAATCCAGGTCACCAGCGCAGGTGATTTTTGATGCAGGAGTGTCCCTTTGCACTCTGACGTAGACTTCACCACGTAGGGTGAAAACATATAAGATTTTTCCAGAGCGCCTAAGCTTAACAGCCTCCTGCAGAAACTTTCTTCTATCAATCGGGAGACTTTCATAAATGGAAAAGGTTCCCTCCTGTCCCACTATAGAGAGAGGAATTGCTTGCTTTGATCTCTTTCTAAATTCTCTAAAAGCTGCTAAAGTGCGGTTTCGTTCGATGGGAGAATGGAACTTTACAATTACCGCGCCATTTTGGTTCGTCTCAGCAGCCTTTTTGGAGCGGCAAATATCTCGTATCTGTGGCGCGAGGAAGTCTATAGAGAGACAGATATGATTGAAAATACTTTTGAGGTTCTCACCATCAGTTTTAGGCAAGACAAAGATTATAGCATCAGCACTGTAAGCAGGAGGCACCTTAGTTTTCAAGCTGTCAATCCGCTTGCTGAGATCAGCCATCTTGTCCTCAAAAGAGTTAACATTTGCTTCAATATTGGCAATGCGTTCAGCCGACTCAACAGATTTACAAATCAAGGCCGCTACTTCGTCATCAATACGCTTTACTAGCTTGTTTTCTAGATCGGTAAGCCTAGAGGAGAGCCCATCGAAAAGTGACTGCAACTTATCACTTTGCTGCTGCACCTTATCTTCAAGTTCACGTAAAGTAGCGAGCACAGTAGATAAAACTATGCTCTCATCCAGCTTTGCAGTTTTTTCGGTGCCAAAGGGGCCATCTTTACTCGAACGGCGCTTCATGGAAGAAGTTTCTGACTTCATCATGGCTCACAAACGACCGATCAACGTATTAAGGATTATAAATTAAGCGTTAATCGCAGAGTTTCAATAAAGACCGTTTAGGAATAATTTTTATGACAGCGGCAACTCTACCTCATATAATGTTTATATTGTAAAACAAATGTAGCAAACTTTTAGGCAGCTTAGTGGTCGAATACAATCCACAAATGTGTGTTTATTATTGATCCCGCCTTACAATGACTTTGAGGTTTTTATTTTGTTTTGCGGAGATATTCTGCACTTCCAAACACTAGAGCAATTTCGTACTTGAAATACTAACAAGCACCCAATCTGCGTATGGTTACAACTGTCCAATTGACTAGCGAATTAACCTTGGTAGCACTCTAACTCAACAAATATTCACAGCAATTAGTCGAAACATCAATTTTTCGTATTTTAATATTTTATTTCAGGACACTTGACCCTTTTACCTCTTCCACCTGCCAGAGTTGCCAGTAGTTTTAATTAATTAAATTTGGTAGGTGCATTGATTTTATTTAGACTCACAATAGATTGGTATTGAAAATGAGCGAAATCGGCTGAAAGCCACGCGTTTTTTTTTTATACCCTATACTTGTACACAGGGTATTATAACTTTGTTTGGATAACGGTTGGTTGTACAGATATAAAGGTATCGAGATAGATATACTCGTAGACTTTCAGATATTAAAACGACCAGGATCGAAAAAAATTTGATTGAGCCATGTCCGTCCGTCTGTCCGTTAGTCCGTTAACACGATAACTTGGGCAAATATTGAGACATCTTCACCAAGTTCGGTATTCGGGCTTATTTGGACTCAGAATAGATTGGTATTGAAAATGAGCGAAATCGGCTGAAAGCCACGCTTTCTTTTTTTATACCCAGCTGTACTTGTACATAGGGTATTATAACTTTGTTTGGATAACAGTTGGTTGTACAGGTATAAAGGAATCGAGATAGATGTAGACTTCCATATATAAAAATTAACATCGAAAAATAATTTGATTGAACCATGTCCGTCCGTCTGCCCGTTAACACGATAGCTTGGGCAAATATTGAGACATCTTCACCAAGTTCGGTATTCGGGCTTATTTGGACTCAGAATAGATTGGTATTGAAAATGAGCGAAATCGGCTGAAAGCCACGCTTTCTTTTTTTATACCCAGCTGTACTTGTACATAGGGTATTATAACTTTGTTTGGATAACAGTTGGTTGTACAGGTATAAAGGAATCGAGATAGATGTAGACTTCCATACATAAAAATTAACATCGAAAAATAATTTGATTGAACCATGTCCGTCCGTCTGCCCGTTAACACGATAACTTGGGCAAATATTGAGACATCTTCACCAAGTTCGGTATTCGGGCTTATTTGGACTCAGAATAGATTGGTATTGAAAATGAGCGAAATCGGCTGAAAGCCACGCTTTCTTTTTTTATACCCAGCTGTACTTGTACATAGGGTATTATAACTTTGTTTGGATAACAGTTGGTTGTACAGGTATAAAGGAATCGAGATAGATGTAGACTTCCATATATAAAAATTAACATCGAAAAATAATTTGATTGAACCATGTCCGTCCGTCTGCCCGTTAACACGAAAACTTGGGCAAATATTGAGACATCTTCACCAAGTTCGGTATTCGGGCTTATTTGGACTCAGAATAGATTGGTATTGAAAATGAGTGAAATCGGCTGAAAGCCTCGCTTTCTTTTTTTATACCTAGATGTACTTGTAGACAGGGTATTATAACTTTGTTTGGATAACTTTTGGTTGTACAAGTATAAAGGTATCGAGATAGATATAGACTTTCAGATATTAAAACTACCAGGATCGAAAAAAATTTGATTGGGCTATGTCCGTCCGTCTGTCCGTCAGTTCGTTAACACGATAACTTGAGCAAATATTGAGATATCTTCACAAAATTCAGTTTCAGGCTTATTTAGAGTCAAAATAGATTGGTATTGAAAATGAGCGAAATCGGACGATAACCTATATCGAAAATATCGAAATATCGAAAAATCGAATAAATGCGATAATTCGAAAACGAATACCACTAAATTAATGAAATTTGGTAGATGGATTGATTTTATAACGCAAAACACAAGTTCAGTAAAATTTTGGAATATGGGCATGGCAACGCCCACATTTAGAAGAAGCAAATTCAGAAGTTTAACAAGCTGTAAATCAAAAGCCGTTGGAGATATAACATTGAAATTTGGCATAGACATTTTTTTTCGTAGCGACAACTGTTTGCTGTGAAAATGAGCGAAATCGGCCGAAAGCCACGCTTTCTATTTTTATACCCAGCTGTACTTGTACACAGGGTATTATAATTTTGTTTGGATAACGGTTGGTGGTACAGGTATAAAGGTATCGAGATAGATATAGACTTTCAGATATCAAAACGACCAGGTTCGAAAAAAAAATTGATTGAGCCATGTCCGTCCGGCTGTCCGTCTGCCCGTTAACACGATAACTTGAGCAAGTATTGAGATATCTGCACCAAAGTCGGTATGCAGGCTTATTTAGAGTCAAGACAGATTGGGATTGAAAATGAGCGAAATCGGACGATAACCTATATCGAAAATATCGAAATATCGAAAAAATAAGATAATTCGAAAACGAATACCACTAAATTAATGAAATTTGGTAGGTGGATTGATTTTATAACGCAAAACACAAGTTCAGTAAAATTTTGGAATATGGGCTTGGCAACGCCCATATTTAGAAGAAGCAAATTCAGAAGTTTAACAAGCTGTAAATCAATAGCCGTTGGAGATATAACATTGAAATTTGGCATAGACATTTTTTTTCGTAGCGACAACTGTTTGCTGTGAAAAAGAGCGAAATCGGCTGAAAGCCACGCTTTTTTTTTCTACCCTGCTGTACTTGTACATAGGGTATTATAACTTTGTTTGGAGAACGGTTGGTGGTACAGGTATAAAGGTATCGAGATAGATATAGACTTTCAGATATCAAAACGACCAGGTTCGAAAAAAAAATTGATTGAGCCATGTCCGTCCGGCTGTCCGTCTGCCCGTTAACACGATAACTTGAGCAAGTATTGAGATATCTGCACCAAATTCGGTATGCAGGCTTATTTAGAGTCAAGACAGATTGGGATTGAAAATGAGCGAAATCGGACGATAACCTATATCGAAAATATCGAAATATCGAAAAAATAAGATAATTCGAAAACGAATACCACTAAATTAATGAAATTTGGTAGGTGGATTGATTTTATAACGCAAAACACAAGTTCAGTAAAATTTTGGAATATGGGCTTGGCAACGCTCATATTTAGAAGAAGCAAATTCAGAAGTTTAACAAGCTGTAAATCAATAGCCGTTGGAGATATAACATTGAAATTTGGCATAGACATTTTTTTTCGTAGCGACAACTGTTTGCTGTGAAAAAGAGCGAAATCGGCTGAAAGCCACGCTTTTTTTTTCTACCCTGCTGTACTTGTACATAGGGTATTATAACTTTGTTTGGAGAACGGTTGGTGGTACAGGTATAAAGGTATCGAGATAGATATAGACTTTCAGATATCAAAACGACCAGGTTCGAAAAAAAAATTGATTGAGCCATGTCCGTCCGGCTGTCCGTCTGCCCGTTAACACGATAACTTGAGCAAGTATTGAGATATCTGCACCAAATTCGGTATGCAGGCTTATTTAGAGTCAAGACAGATTGGGATTGAAAATGAGCGAAATCGGACGATAACCTATATCGAAAATATCGAAATATCGAAAAATCGAAAAAATAAGATAATTCGAAAACGAATACCACTAAATTAATGAAATTTGGTAGGTGGATTGATTTTATAACGCAAAACACAAGTTCAGTAAAATTTTGGAATATGGGCTTGGCAACGCCCATATTTAGAAGAAGCAAATTCAGAAGTTTAACGAGCTGTAAATCAATAGCCGTTGGAGATATAACATTGAAATTTGGCATAGACATTTTTTTTCGTAGCGACAACTGTTTGCTGTGAAAAAGAGCGAAATCGGCTGAAAGTCACGCTTTTTTTTTCTACCCAGCTGTACTTGTACATAGGGTATTATAACTTTGTTTGGAGAACGGTTGGTTGTACAGGTATAAAGGTATCGAGATAGATATAGACTTTCAGATATCAAAACGACCAGGTTCGAAAAAAAAATTGATTGAGCCATGTCCGTCCGGCTGTCCGTCTGCCCGTTAACACGATAACTTGAGCAAGTATTGAGATATCTGCACCAAATTCGGTATGCAGGCTTATTTAGAGTCAAGACAGATTGGGATTGAAAATGAGCGAAATCGGACGATAACCTATATCGAAAATATCGAAATATCGAAAAAATAAGATAATTCGAAAACGAATACCACTAAATTAATGAAATTTGGTAGGTGGATTGATTTTATAACGCAAAACACAAGTTCAGTAAAATTTTGGAATATGGGCTTGGCAACGCCCATATTTAGAAGAAGCAAATTCAGAAGTTTAACAAGCTGTAAGTCAATAGCCGTTGGAGATATAACATTGAAAATTGGCACAGACTTTTTTTTCGTAGCGACAACTGTTTGCTGTGAAAATGAGCGAAATCGGCTGAAAGCCACGCTTTCTTTTTATACCCACCTGTACTTGTACAGAGGGTTTTATAACTTTGCTTGGATAACGGTTGGTTGTACAGGCATAAAGGAATCGAGATAGATATAGACTTGCATATATCAAAATTAACATCGAAAAATAATTTGATTGAACCATGTCCGTCCGTCTGTCCGTTAACACGACAACTTGGGCAAATATTGAGACATCTTCACCAAGTTCGGCATTCGGGCTTATTTGGACTCAGAATAGATTGGTATTGAAAATGAGCGAAATCGGCTGAAAGCCACACTTTCTTTTTTTATACCCAGCTGTACTTGTACACAGGGTATTATAACTTTGTTTGGATAACGGTTGGTTGTACAGGTATAAAGGGTTCGAGATAAATATAGACTTCCATATATAAAAATTAACATCGAAAAATAATTTGACTGAACCATGTCCGTCCGTCTGTCCGTTAACACGACAACTTGGGCAAATATTGAGACATCTTCACCAAGTTCGGCATTCGGGCTTATTTGGACTCAGAATAGATTGGTATTGAAAATGAGCGAAATCGGCTGAAAGCCACGCTTTCTTTTTTTATACCGAAGATTGGTATTGAAAATGAGGAAAATCGGCTGAAAGCCACGCTTTCTTTTTTTATACCGAAGATTGGTATTGAAAATGAGGAAAATCGGCTGAAAGCCACGCTTTCTTTTTTTATACCCAGCTGTACTTGTACGCAGGGTATTATAACTTTGTTTGGATAACGGTTGGTTGTACAGGTATAAAGGGTTCGAGATAGATATAGACTTCCATATATAAAAATTAACATCGAAAAATAATTTGATTGAACCATGTCCGTCCGTCTGTCCGTTAACACGATAACTTGGGCAAATATTGAGACATCTTCACCAAGTTCGGTATTCGGGCTTATTTGGACCCAGAATAGATTGGTATTGAAAATGAGCGAAATCGGCTGAAAGTCACGCTTTCTTCTTTTATACCCAGCTGTACTTGTACACAGGGTATTATAACTTTGTTTGGATAACGGTTGGTTGTACAGGTATAAAGGGTTCGAGGTAGATATAGACTTCCATATATAAAAATTAACATCGAAAAATAATTTGATTGAACCATGTCCGTCCGTCTGTCCGTTAACACGATAACTTGGGCAAATATTGAGACATCTTCACCAAGTTCGGTGTTTCGGGCTTATTTGGACTCAGAATAGATTGGTATTGAAAATGAGCGAAATCGGCTGAAAGCCACGCTTTCTTTTTTTATACCCAGCTGTACTTGTACATAGGGTATTATAACTTTGTTTGGATAAAGGTTGGTTGTACAGGTATAAAGGGTTCGAGGTAGATATAGACTTCCATACATAAAAATTAACATCGAAAAATAATTTGATTGAACCATGTCCGTCCGTCTGTCCGTTAACACGATAACTTGGGCAAATATTGAGACATCTTCACCAAGTTCGGTATTCGGGCTTATTTGGACTCAGAATAGATTGGTATTGAAAATGAGCGAAATCGGCTGAAAGCCACGCTTTCTTTTTTTATACCTAGCTGTACTTGTACACAGGGTATTATAACTTTGTTCGGAGAACGGTTGGTGGTACAGGTATAAAGGGTTCGAGATAGATATAGACTTCCATGTATCAAAATTAACAGGATCGAAAAATAATTTGATTGAACCATGCCCGTCCGTCTGTCCGTTAACACTATAACTTGGGCAAATATTGAGACATCTTCACCAAGTTCGGTATTCGGGCTTATTTGGACCCAGAATAGATTATTATTGAAAATGAGCGAAATCGGCTGAAAGCCACGCTTTCTTTTTTTATACCCAGCTGTACTTGTACATAGGGTATTATAACTTTGTTTGGATAACAGTTGGTTGTACAGGTATAAAGGAATCGGGATAGATGTAGACTTTCAGATATCAAAACGACCACGATTGAAAAAAAATTTGATTGAGCCATGCCCGTCTGTCTGTCCGTCAGCCCGTCTGTCCGTTAACACGATAACTTGGGCAAATATTGAGACATCTTCACCAAGTTCGGTATTCGGGCTTATTTGGACTCAGAATAGATTGGTATTGAAAATGAGCGAAATCGGCTGAAAGCCACGCTTTATTTTTTTATACCCAGCTGTACTTGTACACAGGGTATTATAACTTTGTTTGGATAACGGTTGGTTGTACAGGTATAAAGGGTTCGAGATAGATATAGACTTCCATATATAAAAATTAACATCGAAAAATAATTTGATTGAACCATGTCCGTCCGTCTGTCCGTTAACACGATAACTTGGGCAAATATTGAGACATCTTCACCAAGTTCGGTATTCGGGTTTATTTGGACCCAGAATATATTGGTATTGAAAATGAGCGAAATCGGCTGAAAGTCACGCTTTCTTCTTTTATACCCAGCTGTACTTGTACACAGGGCAAATAACTTGTACACAGGGAAAGTAACTTGGGCAAATATTGAGACATCTTCACCAAGTTCGGTGTTCGGGCTTATTTGGACTCAGAATAGATTGGTATTGAAAATGAGCGAAATCGGCTGAAAGCCACGCTTTCTTTTTTTATACCCAGCTGTACTTGTACATAGGGTATTATAACTTTGTTTGGATAAAGGTTGGTTGTACAGGTATAAAGGGTTCGAGGTAGATATAGACTTCCATACATAAAAATTAACATCGAAAAATAATTTGATTGAACCATGTCCGTCCGTCTGTCCGTTAACACGATAACTTGGGCAAATATTGAGACATCTTCACCAAGTTCGGTGTTCGGGCTTATTTGGACTCAGAATAGATTGGTATTGAAAATAAGCGAAATCGGCTGAAAGCCACGCTTTCTTTTTTTATACCTAGCTGTACTTGTACACAGGGTATTATAATTTTGTTCGGAGAACGGTTGTTGGTACAGGTATAAAGGGTTCGAGATAGATATAGACTTCCATATATAAAAATTAACATCGAAAAATAATTTGATTGAACCATGTCCGTCTGTCTGTCCGTTAACACGATAACTTGGGCAAATATTGAGACATCTTCACCAAGTTCGGTATTCGGGCTTATTTGGACTCAGAATAGATTGGTATTGAAAATAAGCGAAATCGGCTGAAAGCCACGCTTTCTTTTTTTATACCTAGCTGTACTTGTACACAGGGTATTATAATTTTGTTCGGAGAACGGTTGTTGGTACAGGTATAAAGGGTTCGAGGTAGATATAGACTTCCATATATAAAAATTAACATCGAAAAATTATTTGATTGAACCATGTCCGTCCGTCTGCCCGTTAACACGATAACTTGGGCAAATATTGAGACATCTTCACCAAGTTCGGTATTCGGGCTTATTTGGACTCAGAATAGATTGGTATTGAAAATGAGCGAAATCGGCTGAAAGCCACGCTTTCTTTTTTTATACCCAGCTGTACTTGTACACAGGGTATTATAACTTTGTTCGGAGAACGGTTGGTGGTACAGGTGTAAAGGGTTCGAGATAGATATAGACTTTCAGATATTAAAACTACCAGGATCGAAAAAAATTTGATTGAGCCATGTCCGTCCGTCTGTCCGTCAGTCCGTTAACACGATAACTTGAGCAAATATTGGATATCTTCACAAAATTCGGTTGCAGCTTATTTAGAGTCAAAATAGATTGGTATTGAAAATGAGCGAAATCGGCTGAAAGCCACGCTTTCTTTTTTTATACCCAGCTGTACTTGTACATAGGGTATTATAACTTTGTTTGGATAACAGTTGGTTGTACAGGTATAAAGGAATCGGGATAGATGTATCGAAAATATCGAAATATCGAAAAATCGAAAAAATGCGATAATTCGAAAACGAATACCACTAAATTAATGAACTTTGGTAGGTGGATTGATTTTATAACGCAAAACACAAGTTCAGTAAAATTTTGGAATATGGGCATAGCAACGCCCACATTTAGAAGAAGCAAATTCAGAAGTTTAACAAGCTGTAAATCAATAGCCGTTGAAGATATAACATTGAAATTTGGCACAGACTTTTTTTTCGTAGCGACAACTGTTTGCTGTGAAAATGAGCGAAATCGGCTGAAAGCCACGCTTTCTTTTTATACCCAGCTGTACTTGTACAGAGGGTTTTATAACTTTGTTTGGATAACGGTTGGTTGTACAGGCATAAAGGAATCGAGATAGATATAGACTTGCATATATCAAAATTAACAGGATCGAAAAATAATTTGATTGAACCATGTCCGTCCGTCTGTCCGTTAACACGATAACTTGGGCAAATATTGAGACATCTTCACCAAGCTCGGTATTCGGGCTTATTTGGACTCAGAATAGATTGGTATTGAAAATGAGCGAAATCGGCTGAAAGCCACGCTTTCTTTTTTTATACCCAGCTGTTCTTGTACATAGGGTATTATAACTTTGTTTGGATAACAGTTGGTTGTACAGGTACAAAGGAATCGGGATAGATGTAGACTTTCAGATATCAAAACGACCACGATTGAAAAGAAATTTGATTGAGCCATGCCCGTCTGTCTGTCCGTCAGCCCGTCTGTCCGTTAACACGATAACTTGGGCAAATATTGAGACATCTTCACCAAGTTCGGTATTCGGGCTTATTTGGACTCAGAATAGATTGGTATTGAAAATGAGCGAAATCGGCTGAAAGCCACGCTTTCTTTTTTTATACCCAGCTGTACTTGTACACAGGGTATTATAACTTTGTTTGGATAACGGTTGGTTGTACAGGTATAAAGGGTTCGAGATAGATATAGACTTCCATATATAAAAATTAACATCGAAAAATAATTTGATTGAACCATGTCCGTCCGTCTGTCCGTTAACACGATAACTTGGACAAATATTGAGACATCTTCACCAAGTTCGGTATTCGGGCTTATTTGGACCCAGAATAGATTGGTATTGAAAATGAGCGAAATCGGCTGAAAGTCACGCTTTCTTCTTTTATACCCAGCTGTACTTGTACACAGGGTATTATAACTTTGTTTGGATAACGGTTGGTTGTACAGGTATAAAGGGTTCGAGGTAGATATAGACTTCCATATATAAAAATTAACATCGAAAAATAATTTGATTGAACCATGTCCGTCCGTCTGTCCGTTAACACGATAACTTGGGCAAATATTGAGACATCTTCACCAAGTTCGGTGTTCGGGCTTATTTGGACTCAGAATAGATTGGTATTGAAAATGAGCGAAATCGGCTGAAAGCCACGCTTTCTTTTTTTATACCCAGCTGTACTTGTACATAGGGTATTATAACTTTGTTTGGATAAAGGTTGGTTGTACAGGTATAAAGGGTTCGAGGTAGATATAGACTTCCATATATAAAAATTAACATCGAAAAATAATTTGATTGAACCATGTCCGTCCGTCTGTCCGTTAACACGATAACTTGGGCAAATATTGAGACATCTTCACCAAGTTCGGTGTTCGGGCTTATTTGGACTCAGAATAGATTGGTATTGAAAATGAGCGAAATCGGCTGAAAGCCACGCTTTCTTTTTTTATACCCAGCTGTACTTGTACATAGGGTATTATAACTTTGTTTGGATAAAGGTTGGTTGTACAGGTATAAAGGGTTCGAGGTAGATATAGACTTCCATATATAAAAATTAACATCGAAAAATAATTTGATTGAACCATGTCCGTCCGTCTGCCCGTTAACACGATAACTTGGGCAAATATTGAGACATCTTCACCAAGTTCGGTGTTCGGGCTTATTTGGACTCAGAATAGATTGGTATTGAAAATGAGTGAAATCGGCTGAAAGCCACGCTTTCTTTTTTTATACCTAGCTGTACTTGTACACAGGGTATTATAATTTTGTTCGGAGAACGGTTGGTGGTACAGGTATAAAGGGTTCGAGATAGATATAGACTTCCATGTATCAAAATTAACAGGATCGAAAAATAATTTGATTGAACCATGCCCGTCCGTCTGTCCGTTAACACGATAACTTGGGCAAAAATTGAGACATCTTCACCAAGTTCGGTGTTCGGGCTTATTTGGACTCAGAATAGATTGGTATTGAAAATGAGCGAAATCGGCTGAAAGCCACGCTTTCTTTTTTTATACCCATCTGTACTTGTACATAGGGTATTATTACTTTGTTTGGATAAAGGTTGGTTGTACAGGTATAAAGGGTTCGAGGTAGATATAGACTTCCATATACAAAAATTAACAGGATCGAAAAATAATTTGATTGAACCATGCCCGTCCGTCTGTCCGTTAACACGATAACTTGGGCAAATATTGAGACATCTTCACCAAGTTCGGTGTTCGGGCTTATTTGGACTCAGAATAGATTGGTATTGAAAATGAGCGAAATCGGCTGAAAGCCACGCTTTCTTTTTTATACCCAGCTGTACTTGTACATAGGGTATTATAACTTTGTTTGGATAACGGTTGGTTGTACAGGTATAAAGGGTTCGAGATAGATATAGACTTCCATGTATCAAAATTAACAGGATCGAAAAATAATTTGATTAAACCATGCC
The DNA here is from genome assembly GCA_949987695.1 of Merzomyia westermanni. Taxonomy (NCBI): domain Eukaryota; kingdom Metazoa; phylum Arthropoda; class Insecta; order Diptera; family Tephritidae; genus Merzomyia; species Merzomyia westermanni. The sequence goes on along the minus strand of OX465288.1, from coordinate 98,622,981 downwards.
CGTCCGTCTGTCCGTTAACACGATAACTTGGGCAAATATTGAGACATCTTCACCAAGTTCGGTGTTCGGGCTTATTTGGACTCAGAATAGATTGGTATTGAAAATGAGCGAAATCGGCTGAAAGCCACGCTTTCTTTTTTATACCCAGCTGTACTTGTACATAGGGTATTATAACTTTGTTTGGATAACGGTTGGTTGTACAGGTATAAAGGGTTCGAGATAGATATAGACTTCCATGTATCAAAATTAACAGGATCGAAAAATAATTTGATTAAACCATGCCCGTCCGTCTGTCCGTTAACACGATAACTTGGGCAAATATTGAGACATCTTCACCAAGTTCGGTGTTCGGGCTTATTTGGACTCAGAATAGATTGGTATTGAAAATGAGCAAAATCGGCTGAAAGCCACGCTTTCTTTTTTTATACCCAGCTGTACTTGTACACAGGGTATTATAACTTTGTTTGGATAACGGTTGGTTGTACAGGTATAAAGGGTTCGAGATAGATATAGACTTCCATATATAAAAATTAACATCGAAAAATAATTTGATTGAACCATGGCCGTCCGTCTGCCCGTTAACACGATAACTTGGGCAAATATTGAGACATCTTCACCAAGTTCGGTATTCGGGCTTATTTGGACTCAGAATAGATTAATATTGAAAATGAGTGAAATCGGCTGAAAGCCACGCTTTCTTTTTTTATACCTAGCTGTACTTGTACACAGGGTATTATAACTTTGTTTGGATAACGTTTGGTTGTACAAGTATAAAGGTATCGAGATAGATATAGACTTTCAGATATTAAAACTACCAGGATCGAAAAAAATTTGATTGAGCTATGTCCGTCCGTCTGTCCGTCAGTTCGTTAACACGATAACTTGAGCAAATATTGAGATATCTTCACAAAATTCAGTTGCAGGCTTATTTGGACTCAAAATAGATTGGTATTGAAAATGAGCGAAATCGGACGATAACCTATATCGAAAATATCGAAAAATCGAAAAAATGCGATTATTCGAAAACGAATACCACTAAATTAATGAAATTTGGTAGATGGATTGATTTTATAACGCAAAACACAAGTTCAGTAAAATTTTGGAATATGGGCATAGCAACGCCCACATTTAGAAGAAGCAAATTCAGAAGCTTAACAAGCTGTAAATCAAAAGCCGTTGGAGATATAACATTGAAATTTGTCATAGACATTTTTTTTCGTAGCGACAACTGTTTGCTGTGAAAATGAGAGAAATCGGCTGAAAGCCACGCTTTCTTTTTTTATACCCAACTGTACTTGTACACAGGGTATTATAACTTTGTTCGGAGAACGGTTGGTGGTACAGGTATAAAGGGTTCGAGATAGATATAGACTTTCAGATATTAAAACTACCAGGATCGAAAAAAATTTGATTGAGCCATGCCCGTCCGTCTGTCCGTCAGACCGTTAACACGATAACTTGAGCAAATATTGAGATATCTTCACAAAATTCGGCTGCAGCTTATTTAGAGTCAAAATAGATTGGTATTGAAAATGAGCGAAATCGGCTGAAAGCCACGCTTTCTTTTTTTATACCCAGCTGTACTTGTACATAGGGTATTATAACTTTGTTTGGATAACAGTTGGTTGTACAGGTATAAAGGAATCGGGATAGATGTATCGAAAATATCGAAATATCGAAAAATCGAAAAAATGCGATAATTCGAAAACGAATACCACTAAATTAATGAAATTTGGTAGATGGATTGATTTTATAACGCAAAACACAAGTTCAGTAAAATTTTGGAATATGGGCTTGGCAACGCCCACATTTAGAAGAAGCAAATTCAGAAGTTTAACAAGCTGTAAATCAATAGCCGTTGGAGATATAACATTGAAATTTGGCACAGACTTTTTTTCGTAGCGACAACTGTTTGCTGTGAAAATGAGCGAAATCGGCTGAAAGCCACGCTTTCTTTTTATACCCAGCTGTACTTGTACAGAGGGTTTTATAACTTTGTTTGGATAACGGTTGGTTGTACAGGCATAAAGGAATCGAGATAGATATAGACTTGCATATATCAAAATTAACAGGATCGAAAAATAATTTGATTGAACCATGTCCGTCCGTCTGTCCGTTAACACGATAACTTGGGCAAATATTGAGACATCTTCACCAAGTTCGGTATTCGGGCTTATTTGGACGCAGAATAGATTGGTATTGAAAATGAGCGAAATCGGCTGAAAGCCACGCTTTCTTTTTTTATACCCAGCTGTACTTGTACATAGGGTATTATAACTTTGTTTGGATAACAGTTGGTTGTACAGGTATAAAGGAATCGGGATGGATGTAGACTTTCAGATATCAAAACGACCACGATTGAAAAAAAATTTGATTGAGCCATGCCCGTCTGTCTGTCCGTCAGCCCGTCTGTCCGTTAACACGATAACTTGGGCAAATATTGAGACATCTTCACCAAGTTCGGTATTCGGGCTTATTTGGACTCAGAATAGATTGGTATTGAAAATGAGCGAAATCGGCTGAAAGCCACGCTTTCTTTTTTTATACCTAGCTGTACTTGTACACAGGGTATTATAACTTTGTTCGGAGAACGGTTGGTGGTACAGGTATAAAGGGTTCGAGATAGATATAGACTTCCATGTATCAAAATTAACAGGATCGAAAAATAATTTGATTGAACCATGCCCGTCCGTCTGTCCGTTAACACGATAACTTGGGCAAATATTGAGACATCTTCACCAAGTTCGGTGTTCGGGCTTGTTTGGACTCAGAATAGATTGGTATTGAAAATGAGCGAAATCGGCTGAAAGCCACGCTTTCTTTTTTTATACCTAGCTGTACTTGTACACAGGGTATTATAATTTTGTTCGGAGAACGGTTGGTGGTACAGGTATAAAGGGTTCGAGATAGATATAGACTTCCATGTATCAAAATTAACAGGATCGAAAAATAATTTGATTGAACCATGCCCGTCCGTCTGTCCGTTAACACGATAACTTGGGCAAATATTGAGACATCTTCACCAAGTTCGGTGTTCGGGCTTATTTGGACTCAGAATAGACTGGTATTGAAAATGAGCGAAATCGGCTGAAAGCCACGCTTTCTTTTTTTATACCTAGCTGTACTTGTACACAGGGTATTATAACTTTGTTCGGAGAACGGTTGGTGGTACAGGTATAAAGGGTTCGAGATAGATATAGACTTCCATGTATCAAAATTAACAGGATCGAAAAATAATTTGATTGAACCATGGCCGTCCGTCTGTCCGTTAACACGATAACTTGGGCAAATATTGAGACATCTTCACCAAGTTCGCTGTTCGGGCTTATTTGGACTCAGAATAGATTGGTATTGAAAATGAGCGAAATCGGCTGAAAGCCACGCTTTCTTTTTTTATACCCAGCTGTACTTGTACATAGGGTATTATAACTTTGTTTGGATAAAGGTTGGTTGTACAGGTATAAAGGTTTCGAGGTAGATATAGACTTCCATATATAAAAATTAACATCGAAAAATAATTTGATTGAACCATGTCCGTCCGTCTGTCCGTTAACACGATAACTTGGGCAAATATTGAGACATCTTCACCAAGTTCGATGTTCGGGCTTATTTGGACTCAGAATAGATTGGTATTGAAAATGAGCGAAATCGGCTGAAAGCCACGCTTTCTTTTTTTATACCTAGCTGTACTTGTACACAGGGTATTATAACTTTGTTCGGAGAACGGTTGGTGGTACAGGTATAAAGGGTTCGAGATAGATATAGACTTCCATGTATCAAAATTAACAGGATCGAAAAATAATTTGATTGAACCATGCCCGTCCGTCTGTCCGTTAACACGATAACTTGGGCAAATATTGAGACATCTTCACCAAGTTCGGTATTCGGGCTTATTTGGACTCAGAATAGATTGATATTGAAAATGAGTGAAATCGGCTGAAAGCCACGCTTTCTTTTTTTATACCTAGCTGTACTTGTACACAGGGTATTATAATTTTGTTCGGAGAACGGTTGGTGGTACAGGTATAAAGGGTTCGAGATAGATATAGACTTCCATGTATCAAAATTAACAGGATCGAAAAATAATTTGATTGAACCATGCCCGTCCGTCTGTCCGTTAACACGATCACTTGGGCAAATATTGAGACATCTTCACCAAGTTCGGTGTTCGGGCTTATTTGGACTCAGAATAGATTGGTATTGAAAATGAGCGAAAGCGGCTGAAAGCCACGCTTTCTTTTTTTATACCCAGCTGTACTTGTACATAGGGTATTATAACTTTGTTTGGATAAAGGTTGGTTGTACAGGTATAAAGGGTTCGAGGTAGATATAGACTTCCATATATAAAAATTAACATCGAAAAATAATTTGATTGAACCATGTCCGTCCGTCTGTCCGTTAACACGATAACTTGGGCAAATACTGAGACATCTTCACCAAGTTCGGTGTTCGGGCTTATTTGGACTCAGAATAGATTGGTATTGAAAATGAGCGAAATCGGCTGAAAGCCACGCTTTCTTGTTTTATACCTAGCTGTACTTGTACACAGGGTATTATAACTTTGTTCGGAGAACGGTTGGTGGTACAGGTATAAAGGGTTCGAGATAGATATAGACTTCCATGTATCAAAATTAACAGGATCGAAAAATAATTTGATTGAACCATGCCCGTCCGTCTGTCCGTTAACACGATAACTTGGGCAAATATTGAGACATCTTCACCAAGTTCGGTGTTCGGGCTTATTTGGACTCAGAATAGATTGGTATTGAAAATGAGCGAAATCGGCTGAAAGCCACGCTTTCTTTTTTTATACCCAGCTGTACTTGTACATAGGGTATTATAACTTTGTTTGGATAACGGTTGGTTGTACAGGTATAAAGGGTTCGAGATAGATATAGACTTCCATGTATCAAAATTAACAGGATCGAAAAATAATTTGATTGAACCATGCCCGTCCGTCTGTCCGTTAACACGATAACTTGGGCAAATATTGAGACATCTTCACCAAGTTCGGTGTTCGGGCTTATTTGAACTCAGAATAGATTGGTATTGAAAATGAGCGAAATCGGCTGAAAGCCACGCTTTCTTTTTTTATACCTAGCTGTACTTGTACACAGGGTATTATAACTTTGTTCGAAGAACGGTTGGTGGTACAGGTATAAGGGGTTCGAGATAGATATAGACTTTCAGATATTAAAACTACCAGGATCGAAAAAAATTTGATTGAGCCATGTCCGTCCGTCTGTCCGTCAGTCCGTTAACACGATAACTTGAGCAAATATTGGATATCTTCACAAAATTCGGTTGCAGCTTATTTAGAGTCAAAATAGATTGGTATTGAAAATGAGCGAAATCGGACGATAACCTATATCGAAAATATCGAAATATCGAAAAATCGAAAAAATTACATAAATCGAAAACGAATACCACTAAATTAATGAAATTTGGTAGGTGGATTGATTTTATAACGCAAAACACAAGTTCAGTAAAATTTTGGAATATGGGCTTGGCAACGCCCACATTTAGAAGAAGCAATTTCAGAAGTTTAACAAGCTGTAAATCAAAAGCCGTTGGAGATATAACATTGAAATTTGTCATAGACATTTTTTTTTCGTAGCGACAACTGTTTGCTGTGAAAATGAGCGAAATCGGCTGAAAGCTACGCTTTCTTTTTTTATACCCAGCTGTACTTGTACACAGGGTATTACAACTTTGTTTGGATAACAGTTGGTTGTACAGGTATAAAGGGTTCGAGATAGATATAGACTTGAATATATAAAAATTAACATCGAAAAATAATTTGATTGAACCATGTCCGTCCGTCTGCCCGTTAACACGATAACTTGGGCAAATATTGAGACATCTTCACCAAGTTCGGTATTCGGGCTTATTTGGACTCAGAATAGATTGGTATTGAAAATGAGTGAAATCGGCTGAAAGCCACGCTTTCTTTTTTTATACCCAGCTGTACTTGTACATAGGGTATTATAACTTTGTTTGGATAAAGGTTGGTTGTACAGGTATAAAGGGTTCGAGGTAGATATAGACTTCCATATATAAAAATTAACATCGAAAAATAATTTGATTGAACCATGTCCGTCCGTCTGTCCGTTAACACGATAACTTGGGCAAATATTGAGACATCTTCACCAAGTTCGGTATTCGGGCTTATTTGGACTCAGAATAGATTGGTATTGAAAATGAGCGAAATCGGCTGAAAGCCACGCTTTCTTTTTTTATACCCAGCTGTACTTGTACATAGGGTATTATAACTTTGTTTGGATAACGGTTGGTTGTACAGGTATAAAGGGTTCGAGATAGATATAGACTTCCATGTATCAAAATTAACAGGATCGAAAAATAATTTGATTGAACCATGCCCGTCCGTCTGTCCGTTAACACGATAACTTGGGCAAATATTGAGACATCTTCACCAAGTTCGGTGTTCGGGCTTATTTGGACTCAGAATAGATTGGTATTGAAAATGAGCGAAATCGGCTGAAAGCCACGCTTTCTTTTTTTATACCCAGCTGTACTTGTACACAGGGTATTATAACTTTGTTTGGATAAAGGTTGGTTGTACAGGTATAAAGGGTTCGAGGTAGATATAGACTTCCATATATAAAAATTAACATCGAAAAATAATTTGATTGAACCATGTCCGTCCGTCTGCCCGTTAACACGATAACTTGGGCAAATATTGAGACATCTTCACCAAGTTCGGTATTCGGGCTTATTTGGACTCAGAATAGATTGGTATTGAAAATGAGTGAAATCGGCTGAAAGCCACGCTTTCTTTTTTTATACCTAGCTGTACTTGTACACAGGGTATTATAACTTTGTTCGGAGAACGGTTGGTGGTACAGGTATAAAGGGTTCGAGATAGATATAGACTTCCATGTATCAAAATTAACAGGATCGAAAAATAATTTGATTGACGATAACTTGGGCAAATATTGAGACATCTTCACCAAGTTCGGTATTCGGGCTTATTTGGACTCAGAATAGATTGGTATTGAAAATGAGCGAAATCAGCTGAAAGCCACGCTTTCTTTTTTTAAACCCAGCTGTACTTGTACATAGGGTATTATAACTTTGTTTGGATAAAGGTTGGTTGTACAGGTATAAAGGGTTCGAGGTAGATATAGACTTCCATGTATCAAAATTAACAGGATCGAAAAATAATTTGATTGAACCATGCCCGTCCGTCTGTCCGTTAACACGATAACTTGGGCAAATATTGAGACATCTTCACCAAGTTCGGTGTTCGGGCTTATTTGGCTGAAAGCCACGCTTTCTTTTTTTATACCCAGCTGTACTTGTACATAGGGTATTATAACTTTGTTTGGATAAAGGTTGGTTGTACAGGTATAAAGGGTTCGAGGTAGATATAGACTTCCATGTATCAAAATTAACAGGATCGAAAAATAATTTGATTGAACCATGCCCGTCCGTCTGTCCGTTAACACGATAACTTGGGCAAATATTGAGACATCTTCACCAAGTTCGGTGTTCGGGATTATTTGGACTCAGAATAGATTGGTATTGAAAATGAGTGAAATCGGCTGAAAGCCACGCTTTCTTTTTTTATACCTAGCTGTACTTGTACACAGGGTATTATAACTTTGTTCGAAGAACGGTTGGTGGTACAGGTATAAAGGGTTCGAGATAGATATAGACTTTCAGATATTAAAACTACCAGGATCGAAAAAAATTTGATTGAGCCATGTCCGTCCGTCTGTCCGTCAGTCCGTTAACACGATAACTTGAGCAAATATTGGATATCTTCACAAAATTCGGTTGCAGCTTATTTAGAGTCAAAATAGATTGGTATTGAAAATGAGCGAAATCGGACGATAACCTATATCGAAAATATCGAAAAGCGAAAAAATTACATAAATCGAAAACGAATACCACTAAATTAATGAAATTTGGTAGGTGGATTGATTTTATAACGCAAAACACAAGTTCAGTAAAATTTTGGAATATGGGCTTGGCAACGCCCACATTTAGAAGAAGCAAATTCAGAAGTTTAACAAGCTGTAAATCAAAAGCCGTTGGAGATATAACATTGAAATTTGTCATAGACATTTTTTTTCGTAGCGACAACTGTTTGCTGTGAAAATGAGCGAAATCGGCTGAAAGCTACGCTTTCTTTTTTTATACCCAGCTGTACTTGTACACAGGGTATTACAACTTTGTTTGGATAACAGTTGGTTGTACAGGTATAAAGGGTTCGAGATAGATATAGACTTCCATGTATCAAAATTAACAGGATCGAAAAATAATTTGATTGAACCATGCCCGTCCGTCTGTCCGTTAACACGATCACTTGGGCAAATATTGAGACATCTTCACCAAGTTCGGTGTTCGGGCTTATTTGGACTCAGAATAGATTGGTATTGAAAATGAGCGAAAGCGGCTGAAAGCCACGCTTTCTTTTTTTATACCCAGCTGTACTTGTACATAGGGTATTATAACTTTGTTTGGATAAAGGTTGGTTGTACAGGTATAAAGGGTTCGAGGTAGATATAGACTTCCATATATAAAAATTAACATCGAAAAATAATTTGATTGAACCATGTCCGTCCGTCTGTCCGTTAACACGATAACTTGGGCAAATACTGAGACATCTTCACCAAGTTCGGTGTTCGGGCTTATTTGGACTCAGAATAGATTGGTATTGAAAATGAGCGAAATCGGCTGAAAGCCACGCTTTCTTGTTTTATACCTAGCTGTACTTGTACACAGGGTATTATAACTTTGTTCGGAGAACGGTTGGTGGTACAGGTATAAAGGGTTCGAGATAGATATAGACTTCCATGTATCAAAATTAACAGGATCGAAAAATAATTTGATTGAACCATGCCCGTCCGTCTGTCCGTTAACACGATAACTTGGGCAAATATTGAGACATCTTCACCAAGTTCGGTGTTCGGGCTTATTTGGACTCAGAATAGATTGGTATTGAAAATGAGCGAAATCGGCTGAAAGCCACGCTTTCTTTTTTTATACCCAGCTGTACTTGTACATAGGGTATTATAACTTTGTTTGGATAACGGTTGGTTGTACAGGTATAAAGGGTTCGAGATAGATATAGACTTCCATGTATCAAAATTAACAGGATCGAAAAATAATTTGATTGAACCATGCCCGTCCGTCTGTCCGTTAACACGATAACTTGGGCAAATATTGAGACATCTTCACCAAGTTCGGTGTTCGGGCTTATTTGAACTCAGAATAGATTGGTATTGAAAATGAGCGAAATCGGCTGAAAGCCACGCTTTCTTTTTTTATACCTAGCTGTACTTGTACACAGGGTATTATAACTTTGTTCGAAGAACGGTTGGTGGTACAGGTATAAGGGGTTCGAGATAGATATAGACTTTCAGATATTAAAACTACCAGGATCGAAAAAAATTTGATTGAGCCATGTCCGTCCGTCTGTCCGTCAGACCGTTAACACGATAACTTGAGCAAATATTGGATATCTTCACAAAATTCGGTTGCAGCTTATTTAGAGTCAAAATAGATTGGTATTGAAAATGAGCGAAATCGGACGATAACCTATATCGAAAATATCGAAATATCGAAAAATCGAAAAAATTACATAAATCGAAAACGAATACCACTAAATTAATGAAATTTGGTAGGTGGATTGATTTTATAACGCAAAACACAAGTTCAGTAAAATTTTGGAATATGGGCTTGGCAACGCCCACATTTAGAAGAAGCAATTTCAGAAGTTTAACAAGCTGTAAATCAAAAGCCGTTGGAGATATAACATTGAAATTTGTCATAGACATTTTTTTTTCGTAGCGACAACTGTTTGCTGTGAAAATGAGCGAAATCGGCTGAAAGCTACGCTTTCTTTTTTTATACCCAGCTGTACTTGTACACAGGGTATTACAACTTTGTTTGGATAACAGTTGGTTGTACAGGTATAAAGGGTTCGAGATAGATATAGACTTGAATATATCAAAATTAACATCGAAAAATAATTTGATTGAACCATGTCCGTCCGTCTGCCCGTTAACACGATAACTTGGGCAAATATTGAGACATCTTCACCAAGTTCGGTATTCGGGCTTATTTGGACTCAGAATAGATTGGTATTGAAAATGAGTGAAATCGGCTGAAAGCCACGCTTTCTTTTTTTATACCCAGCTGTACTTGTACATAGGGTATTATAACTTTGTTTGGATAAAGGTTGGTTGTACAGGTATAAAGGGTTCGAGGTAGATATAGACTTCCATATATAAAAATTAACATCGAAAAATAATTTGATTGAACCATGTCCGTCCGTCTGTCCGTTAACACGATAACTTGGGCAAATATTGAGACATCTTCACCAAGTTCGGTATTCGGGCTTATTTGGACTCAGAATAGATTGGTATTGAAAATGAGCGAAATCGGCTGAAAGCCACGCTTTCTTTTTTTATACCCAGCTGTACTTGTACATAGGGTATTATAACTTTGTTTGGATAACGGTTGGTTGTACAGGTATAAAGGGTTCGAGATAGATATAGACTTCCATGTATCAAAATTAACAGGATCGAAAAATAATTTGATTGAACCATGCCCGTCCGTCTGTCCGTTAACACGATAACTTGGGCAAATATTGAGACATCTTCACCAAGTTCGGTGTTCGGGCTTATTTGGACTCAGAATAGATTGGTATTGAAAATGAGCGAAATCGGCTGAAAGCCACGCTTTCTTTTTTTATACCCAGCTGTACTTGTACATAGGGTATTATAACTTTGTTTGGATAAAGGTTGGTTGTACAGGTATAAAGGGTTCGAGGTAGATATAGACTTCCATATATAAAAATTAACATCGAAAAATAATTTGATTGAACCATGTCCGTCCGTCTGCCCGTTAACACGATAACTTGGGCAAATATTGAGACATCTTCACCAAGTTCGGTATTCGGGCTTATTTGGACTCAGAATAGATTGGTATTGAAAATGAGTGAAATCGGCTGAAAGCCACGCTTTCTTTTTTTATACCTAGCTGTACTTGTACACAGGGTATTATAACTTTGTTCGGAGAACGGTTGGTGGTACAGGTATAAAGGGTTCGAGATAGATATAGACTTCCATGTATCAAAATTAACAGGATCGAAAAATAATTTGATTGACGATAACTTGGGCAAATATTGAGACATCTTCACCAAGTTCGGTATTCGGGCTTATTTGGACTCAGAATAGATTGGTATTGAAAATGAGCGAAATCAGCTGAAAGCCACGCTTTCTTTTTTTAAACCCAGCTGTACTTGTACATAGGGTATTATAACTTTGTTTGGATAAAGGTTGGTTGTACAGGTATAAAGGGTTCGAGGTAGATATAGACTTCCATGTATCAAAATTAACAGGATCGAAAAATAATTTGATTGAACCATGCCCGTCCGTCTGTCCGTTAACACGATAACTTGGGCAAATATTGAGACATCTTCACCAAGTTCGGTGTTCGGGCTTATTTGGCTGAAAGCCACGCTTTCTTTTTTTATACCCAGCTGTACTTGTACATAGGGTATTATAACTTTGTTTGGATAAAGGTTGGTTGTACAGGTATAAAGGGTTCGAGGTAGATATAGACTTCCATGTATCAAAATTAACAGGATCGAAAAATAATTTGATTGAACCATGCCCGTCCGTCTGTCCGTTAACACGATAACTTGGGCAAATATTGAGACATCTTCACCAAGTTCGGTGTTCGGGATTATTTGGACTCAGAATAGATTGGTATTGAAAATGAGTGAAATCGGCTGAAAGCCACGCTTTCTTTTTTTATACCTAGCTGTACTTGTACACAGGGTATTATAACTTTGTTCGAAGAACGGTTGGTGGTACAGGTATAAAGGGTTCGAGATAGATATAGACTTTCAGATATTAAAACTACCAGGATCGAAAAAAATTTGATTGAGCCATGTCCGTCCGTCTGTCCGTCAGTCCGTTAACACGATAACTTGAGCAAATATTGGATATCTTCACAAAATTCGGTTGCAGCTTATTTAGAGTCAAAATAGATTGGTATTGAAAATGAGCGAAATCGGACGATAACCTATATCGAAAATATCGAAAAGCGAAAAAATTACATAAATCGAAAACGAATACCACTAAATTAATGAAATTTGGTAGGTGGATTGATTTTATAACGCAAAACACAAGTTCAGTAAAATTTTGGAATATGGGCTTGGCAACGCCCACATTTAGAAGAAGCAAATTCAGAAGTTTAACAAGCTGTAAATCAATAGCCGTTGGAGATATAACATTGAAATTTGTCATAGACATTTTTTTTCGTAGCGACAACTGTTTGCTGTGAAAATGAGCGAAATCGGCTGAAAGCTACGCTTTCTTTTTTTATACCCAGCTGTACTTGTACACAGGGTATTACAACTTTGTTTGGATAACAGTTGGTTGTACAGGTATAAAGGGTTCGAGATAGATATAGACTTCCATGTATCAAAATTAACAGGATCGAAAAATAATTTGATTGAACCATGCCCGTCCGTCTGTCCGTTAACACGATAACTTGGGCAAATATTGAGACATCTTCACCAAGTTCGGTGTTCGGGCTTATTTGGACTCAGAATAGATTGGTATTGAAAATGAGCGAAATCGGCTGAAAGCCACGCTTTCTTTTTTTATACCCAGCTGTACTTGTACATAGGGTATTATAACTTTGTTTGGATAACGGTTGGTTGTACAGGTATAAAGGGTTCGAGATAGATATAGACTTCCATGTATCAAAATTAACAGGATCGAAAAATAATTTGATTGAACCATGCCCGTCCGTCTGTCCGTTAACACGATAACTTGGGCAAATATTGAGACATCTTCACCAAGTTCGGTGTTCGGGCTTATTTGGACTCAGAATAGATTGGTATTGAAAATGAGCGAAATCGGCTGAAAGCCACGCTTTCTTTTTTTATACCTAGCTGTACTTGTACACAGGAATTATAACTTTGTTCGAAGAACGGTTGGTGGTACAGGTATAAAGGGTTCGAGATAGATATAGACTTTCAGATATTAAAACTACCAGGATCGAAAAAAATTTGATTGAGCCATGTCCGTCCGTCTGTCCGTCAGTCCGTTAACACGAAAACTTGAGCAAATATTGGATATCTTCACAAAATTCGGTTGCAGCTTATTTAGAGTCAAAATAGATTGGTATTGAAAATGAGCGAAATCGGACGATAACCTATATCGAAAATATCGAAATATCGAAAAATCGAAAAAATTACATAAATCGAAAACGAATACCACTAAATTAATGAAATTTGGTAGGTGGATTGATTTTATAACGCAAAACACAAGTTCAGTAAAATTTTGGAATATGGGCTTGGCAACGCCCACATTTAGAAGAAGCAATTTCAGAAGTTTAACAAGCTGTAAATCAAAAGCCGTTGGAGATATAACATTGAAATTTGTCATAGAAATTTTTTTTTCGTAGCGACAACTGTTTGCTGTGAAAATGAGCGAAATCGGCTGAAAGCTACGCTTTCTTTTTTTATACCCAGCTGTACTTGTACACAGGGTATTACAACTTTGTTTGGATAACAGTTGGTTGTACAGGTATAAAGGGTTCGAGATAGATATAGACTTGAATATATCAAAATTAACATCGAAAAATAATTTGATTGAACCATGTCCGTCCGTCTGCCCGTTAACACGATAACTTGGGCAAATATTGAGACATCTTCACCAAGTTCGGTATTCGGGCTTATTTGGACTCAGAACAGATTGGTATTGAAAATGAGTGAAATCGGCTGAAAGCCACGCTTTCTTTTTTTATACCTAGCTGTACTTGTACATAGGGTATTATAACTTTGTTTGGATAAAGGTTGGTTGTACAGGTATAAAGGGTTCGAGGTAGATATAGACTTCCATATATAAAAATTAACATCGAAAAATAATTTGATTGAACCATGTCCGTCCGTCTGTCCGTTAACACGATAACTTGGGCAAATATTGAGACATCTTCACCAAGTTCGGTATTCGGGCTTATTTGGACTCAGAATAGATTGGTATTGAAAATGAGCGAAATCGGCTGAAACCCCCGCTTTCTTTTTTTATACCCAGCTGTACTTGTACATAGGGTATTATAACTTTGTTTGGATAACGGTTGGTTGTACAGGTGTAAAGGGTTCGAGGTAGATATAGACTTCCATGTATCAAAATTAACAGGATCGAAAAATAATTTGATTGAACCATGCCCGTCCGTCTGTCCGTTAACACGATAACTTGGGCAAATATTGAGACATCTTCACCAAGTTCGGTGTTCGGGCTTATTTGGCTGAAAGCCACGCTTTCTTTTTTTATACCCAGCTGTACTTGTACATAGGGTATTATAACTTTGTTTGGATAACGGTTGGTTGTACAGGTATAAAGGGTTCGAGGTAGATATAGACTTCCATGTATCAAAATTAACAGGATCGAAAAATAATTTGATTGAACCATGCCCGTCCGTCTGTCCGTTAACACGATAACTTGGGCAAATATTGAGACATCTTCACCAAGTTCGGTGTTCGGGATTATTTGGACTCAGAATAGATTGGTATTGAAAATGAGTGAAATCGGCTGAAAGCCACGCTTTCTTTTTTTATACCTAGCTGTACTTGTACACAGGGTATTATAACTTTGTTCGGAGAACGGTTGGTGGTACAGGTATAAAGGGTTCGAGATAGATATAGACTTTCAGATATTAAAACTACCAGGATCGAAAAAAATTTGATTGAGCCATGTCCGTCCGTCTGTCCGTCAGTCCGTTAACACGATAACTTGAGCAAATATTGGATATCTTCACAAAATTCGGTTGCAGCTTATTTAGAGTCAAAATAGATTGGTATTGAAAATGAGCGAAATCGGACGATAACCTATATCGAAAATATCGAAAAGCGAAAAAATTACATAAATCGAAAACGAATACCACTAAATTAATGAAATTTGGTAGGTGGATTGATTTTATAACGCAAAACACAAGTTCAGTAAAATTTTGGAATATGGGCTTGGCAACGCCCACATTTAGAAGAAGCAAATTCAGAAGTTTAACAAGCTGTAAATCAAAAGCCGTTGGAGATATAACATTGAAATTTGTCATAGACATTTTTTTTCGTAGCGACAACTGTTTGCTGTGAAAATGAGCGAAATCGGCTGAAAGCTACGCTTTCTTTTTTTATACCCAGCTGTACTTGTACATAGGGTATTACAACTTTGTTTGGATAACAGTTGGTTGTACAGGTATAAAGGGTTCGAGATAGATATAGACTTCCATGTATCAAAATTAACAGGATCGAAAAATAATTTGATTGAACCATGCCCGTCCGTCTGTCCGTTAACACGATAACTTGGGCAAATATTGAGACATCTTCACCAAGTTCGGTGTTCGGGCTTATTTGAACTCAGAATAGATTGGTATTGAAAATGAGCGAAATCGGCTGAAAGCCACGCTTTCTTTTTTTATACCCAGCTGTACTTGTACATAGGGTATTATAACTTTGTTTGGATAACGGTTGGTTGTACAGGTATAAAGGGTTCGAGATAGATATAGACTTCCATGTATCAAAATTAACAGGATCGAAAAATAATTTGATTGAACCATGCCCGTCCGTCTGTCCGTTAACACGATAACTTGGGCAAATATTGAGACATCTTCACCAAGTTCGGTGTTCGGGCTTATTTGAACTCAGAATAGATTGGTATTGAAAATGAGCGAAATCGGCTGAAAGCCACGCTTTCTTTTTTTATACCTAGCTGTACTTGTACACAGGAATTATAACTTTGTTCGAAGAACGGTTGGTGGTACAGGTATAAAGGGTTCGAGATAGATATAGACTTTCAGATATTAAAACTACCAGGATCGAAAAAAATTTGATTGAGCCATGTCCGTCCGTCTGTCCGTCAGTCCGTTAACACGATAACTTGAGCAAATATTGGATATCTTCACAAAATTCGGTTGCAGCTTATTTAGAGTCAAAATAGATTGGTATTGAAAATGAGCGAAATCGGACGATAACCTATATCGAAAATATCGAAATATCGAAAAATCGAAAAAATTACATAAATCGAAAACGAATACCACTAAATTAATGAAATTTGGTAGGTGGATTGATTTTATAACGCAAAACACAAGTTCAGTAAAATTTTGGAATATGGGCTTGGCAACGCCCACATTTAGAAGAAGCAATTTCAGAAGTTTAACAAGCTGTAAATCAAAAGCCGTTGGAGATATAACATTGAAATTTGTCATAGAAATTTTTTTTTCGTAGCGACAACTGTTTGCTGTGAAAATGAGCGAAATCGGCTGAAAGCTACGCTTTCTTTTTTTATACCCAGCTGTACTTGTACACAGGGTATTATAACTTTGTTTGGATAACGGTTGGTTGTACAGGTATAAAGGGTTCGAGATAGATATAGACTTGAATATATCAAAATTAACATCGAAAAATAATTTGATTGAACCATGTCCGTCCGTCTGCCCGTTAACACGATAACTTGGGCAAATATTGAGACATCTTCACCAAGTTCGGTATTCGGGCTTATTTGGACTCAGAACAGATTGGTATTGAAAATGAGTGAAATCGGCTGAAAGCCACGCTTTCTTTTTTTATACCTAGCTGTACTTGTACATAGGGTATTATAACTTTGTTTGGATAAAGGTTGGTTGTACAGGTATAAAGGGTTCGAGGTAGATATAGACTTCCATATATAAAAATTAACATCGAAAAATAATTTGATTGAACCATGTCCGTCCGTCTGTCCGTTAACACGATAACTTGGGCAAATATTGAGACATCTTCACCAAGTTCGGTATTCGGGCTTATTTGGACTCAGAATAGATTGGTATTGAAAATGAGCGAAATCGGCTGAAAGCCACGCTTTCTTTTTTTATACCCAGCTGTACTTGTACATAGGGTATTATAACTTTGTTTGGATAACGGTTGGTTGTACAGGTATAAAGGGTTCGAGATAGATATAGACTTCCATGTATCAAAATTAACAGGATCGAAAAATAATTTGATTGAACCATGCCCGTCCGTCTGTCCGTTAACACGATAACTTGGGCAAATATTGAGACATCTTCACCAAGTTCGGTGTTCGGGCTTATTTGGACTCAGAATAGATTGGTATTGAAAATGAGCGAAATCGGCTGAAAGCCACGCTTTCTTTTTTTATACCCAGCTGTACTTGTACATAGGGTATTATAACTTTGTTTGGATAAAGGTTGGTTGTACAGGTATAAAGGGTTCGAGGTAGATATAGACTTCCATATATAAAAATTAACATCGAAAAATAATTTGATTGAACCATGTCCGTCCGTCTGCCCGTTAACACGATAACTTGGGCAAATATTGAGACATCTTCACCAAGTTCGGTGTTCGGGCTTATTTGGACTCAGAATAGATTGGTATTGAAAATGAGCGAAATCGGCTGAAAGCCACGCTTTCTTTTTTTATACCCAGCTGTACTTGTACATAGGGTATTATAACTTTGTTTGGATAACGGTTGGTTGTACAGGTATAAAGGGTTCGAGATAGATATAGACTTCCATATATAAAAATTAACATCGAAAAATAATTTGATTGAACCATGTCCGTCCGTCTGTCCGTTAACACGATAACTTCGGCAAATATTGAGACATCTTCACCAAGTTCGGTATTCGGGCTTATTTGGACCCAGAATAGATTGGTATTGAAAATGAGCGAAATCGGCTGAAAGCCACGCTTTCTGTTTTTATACCCAGCTGTACTTGTACACAGGGTATTATAACTTTGTTTGGATAACGGTTGGTTGTACAGGTATAAAGGGCTCGAGATAGATATAGACTTCCATATATAAAAATTAACATCGAAAAATAATTTGATTGAACCATGTCCGCCCGTCTGTCCGTTAACACGATAACTTCGGCAAATATTGAGACATATCTTCACCAAGTTCGGTATTCGGGCTTATTTGGACCCAGACTAGATTGGTATTGAAAATGAGCGAAATCGGCTGAAAGCCACGCTTTCTTTTTTTATACCCAGCTGTACTTGTACACAGGGTATTATAACTTTGTTTGGATAACGGTTGGTTGTACAGGTATAAAAGGTTCGAGATAGATATAGACTTCCATATATAAAAATTAACATCGAAAAATAATTTGATTGAACCATGTCCGCCCGTCTGTCCGTTAACACGATAACTTCGGCAAATATTGAGACATATCTTCACCAAGTTCGGTATTCGGGCTTATTTGGACCCAGACTAGATTGGTATTGAAAATGAGCGAAATCGGCTGAAAGCCACGCTTTCTTTTTTTATACCCAGCTGTACTTGTACACAGGGTATTATAACTTTGTTTGGATAACGGTTGGTTGTACAGGTATAAAGGGTTCGAGATAGATATAGACTTCCATATATAAAAATTAACATCGAAAAATAATTTGATTGAACCATGTCCGTCCGTCTGTCCGTTAACACGATAACTTCGGCAAATATTGAGACATCTTCACCAAGTTCGGTATTCGGGCTTATTTGGACCCAGAATAGATTGGTATTGAAAATGAGCGAAATCGGCTGAAAGCCACGCTTTCTGTTTTTATACCCAGCTGTACTTGTACATAGGGTATTATAACTTTGTTTGGATAACGGTTGGTTGTACAGGTATAAAGGGTTCGAGATAGATATAGACTTCCATATATAAAAATTAACATCGAAAAATAATTTGATTGAACCATGTCCGTCCGTCTGTCCGTTAACACGATAACTTCGGCAAATATTGAGACATCTTCACCAAGTTCGGTATTCGGGCTTATTTGGACCCAGAATAGATTGGTATTGAAAATGAGTGAAGTCGGCTGAAAGCCACGGTTTCTTTTTTTATACCTAGCTGTACTTGTACACAGGGTATTATAACTTTGTTTGGATAACGGTTGGTTGTACAGGTATAAAGGGTTCGAGGTAGATATAGACTTCCATGTATCAAAATTAACAGGATCGAGAAATAATTTGATTGAACCATGCCCGTCCGTCTGTCCGTTAACACGATAACTTGGGCAAATATTGAGACATCTTCACCAAGTTCGGTGTTCGGGCTTATTTGGCTGAAAGCCACGCTTTCTTTTTTTATACCCAGCTGTACTTGTACATAGGGTATTATAACTTTGTTTGGATAACGGTTGGTTGTACAGGTATAAAGGGTTCGAGATAGATATAGACTTCCATGTATCAAAATTAACAGGATCGAAAAATAATTTGATTAAACCATGCCCGTCCTTCTGTCCGTTAACACGATAACTTGGGCAAATATTGAGACATCTTCACCAAGTTCGGTGTTCGGGCTTATTTGGACTCAGAATAGATTGGTATTGAAAATGAGCGAAATCGGCTGAAAGCCACGCTTTCTTTTTTTATACCCAGCTGTACTTGTACATAGGGTATTATAACTTTGTTTGGATAACGGTTGGTTGTACAGGTATAAAGGGTTCGAGGTAGATATAGACTTCCATGTATCAAAATTAACAGGATCGAAAAATAATTTGATAGAACCATGCCCGTCCGTCTGTCCGTTAACACGATAACTTGGGCAAATATTGAGACATCTTCACCAAGTTCGGTGTTCGGGATTATTTGGACTCAGAATAGATTGGTATTGAAAATGAGTGAAGTCGGCTGAAAGCCACGGTTTCTTTTTTTATACCTAGCTGTACTTGTACACAGGGTATTATAACTTTGTTCGAAGAACGGTTGGTGGTACAGGTATAAAGGGTTCGAGATAGATATAGACTTTCAGATATTAAAACTACCAGGATCGAAAAAAATTTGATTGAGCCATGTCCGTCCGTCTGTCCGTCAGTCCGTTAACACGATAACTTGAGCAAATATTGGATATCTTCACAAAATTCGGTTGCAGCTTATTTAGAGTCAAAATAGATTGGTATTGAAAATGAGCGAAATCGGACGATAACCTATATCGAAAATATCGAAATATCGAAAAGCGAAAAAATTACATAAATCGAAAACGAATACCACTAAATTAATGAAATTTGGTAGGTGGATTGATTTTATAACGCAAAACACAAGTTCAGTAAAATTTTGGAATATGGGCTTGGCAACGCCCACATTTAGAAGAAGCAAATTCAGAAGTTTAACAAGCTGTAAATCAAAAGCCGTTGGAGATATAACATTGAAATTTGTCATAGACATTTTTTTTCGTAGCGACAACTGTTTGCTGTGAAAATGAGCGAAATCGGCTGAAAGCCACGCTTTCTTTTTTTATACCCAGCTGTACTTGTACATAGGGTATTATAACTTTGTTTGGATAACGGTTGGTTGTACAGGTATAAAGGGTTCGAGGTAGATATAGACTTCCATGTATCAAAATTAACAGGATCGAAAAATAATTTGATTGAACCATGTCCGTCCGTCTGTCCGTTAACACGATAACTTCGGCAAATATTGAGACATCTTCACCAAGTTCGGTATTCGGGCTTATTTGGACCCAGAATAGATTGGTATTGAAAATGAGCGAAATCGGCTGAAAGCTACGCTTTCTTTTTTTATACCCAGCTGTACTTGTACACAGGGTATTACAACTTTGTTTGGATAACAGTTGGTTGTACAGGTATAAAGGGTTCGAGATAGATATAGACTTGAATATATCAAAATTAACAGGATCGAAAAATAATTTAATTGAACCATGACCGTCCGTCTGTCCGTTAACACGATAACTGGGGCAAATATTGAGACATCTTCACCAAGTTCGGTATTCGGGCTTATTTGGACTCAGAATAGATTGGTATTGAAAATGAGCGAAATCGGCTGAAAGCCACGCTTTCTTTTTTTATACCCAGCTGTACTTGTACATAGGGTATTATAACTTTGTTTGGATAACAGTTGGTTGTACAGGTATAAAGGAATCGAGATAGATGTAGACTTTCAGATATCAAAACGACCACGATTGAAAAAAAATTTGATTAAGCCATGCCCGTCTGTCTCTCCGTCAGCCCGTCTGTCCGTTAACACGATAACTTGGGCAAATATTGAGACATCTTCACCAAGTTCGGTGTTCGGGCTTATTTGGACTCAGAATAGATTGGTATTGAAAATGAGCGAAATCGGCTGAAAGCCACGCTTTCTTTTTTTATACCCAGCTGTACTTGTACATAGGGTATTATAACTTTGTTTGGATAAAGGTTGGTTGTACAGGTATAAAGGGTTCGAGGTAGATATAGACTTCCATGTATCAAAATTAACATCGAAAAATAATTTGATTGAACCATGTCCGCCCGTCTGTCCGTTAACACGATAACTTCGGCAAATATTGAGACATATCTTCACCAAGTTCGGTATTCGGGCTTATTTGGACCCAGACTAGATTGGTATTGAAAATGAGCGAAATCGGCTAAAAGCCACGCTTTCTTTTTTTATACCCAGCTGTACTTGTACACAGGGTATTATAACTTTGTTTGGATAACGGTTGGTTGTACAGGTATAAAGGGTTCGAGGTAGATCTAGACTTCCATATATAAAAATTAACATCGAAAAATAATTTGATTGAACCATGTCCGCCCGTCTGTCCGTTAACACGATAACTTCGGCAAATATTGAGACATATCTTCACCAAGTTCGGTATTCGGGCTTATTTGGACCCAGACTAGATTGGTATTGAAAATGAGCGAAATCGGCTGAAAGCCACGCTTTCTTTTTTTATACCCAGCTGTACTTGTACATAGGGTATTATAACTTTGTTTGGATAACAGTTGGTTGTACAGGTATAAAGGAATCGAGATAGATGTAGACTTTCAGATATCAAAACGACCACGATTGAAAAAAAATTTGATTAAGCCATGCCCGTCTGTCTGTCCGTCAGCCCGTCTGTCCGTTAACACGATAACTTGGGCAAATATTGAGACATCTTCACCAAGTTCGGTATTCGGGCTTATTTGGACCCAGACTAGATTGGTATTGAAAATGAGCGAAATCGGCTGAAAGCCACGCTTTCTTTGTTTATACACAGCTGTACTTGTACACAGGGTATTATAACTTTGTTTGGATAACGGTTGGTTGTACAGGTATAAAGGGTTCGAGGTAGATCTAGACTTCCATATATAAAAATTAACATCGAAAAATAATTTGATTGAACCATGTCCGCCCGTCTGTCCGTTAACACGATAACTTCGGCAAATATTGAGACATATCTTCACCAAGTTCGGTATTCGGGCTTATTTGGACTCAGAATAGATTGGTATTGAAAATGAGCGAAATCGGCTGAAAGCCACGCTTTCTTTTTTTATACCCAGCTGTACTTGTACATAGGGTATTATAACTTTGTTTGGATAACAGTTGGTTGTACAGGTATAAAGGAATCGAGATAGATGTAGACTTTCAGATATCAAAACGACCACGATTGAAAAAAAATTTGATTAAGCCATGCCCGTCTGTCTGTCCGTCAGCCCGTCTGTCCGTTAACACGATAACTTGGGCAAATATTGAGACATCTTCACCAAGTTCGGTATTCGGGCTTATTTGGACCCAGACTAGATTGGTATTGAAAATGAGCGAAATCGGCTGAAAGCCACGCTTTCTTTGTTTATACACAGCTGTACTTGTACACAGGGTATTATAACTTTGTTTGGATAACGGTTGGTTGTACAGGTATAAAGGGTTCGAGGTAGATCTAGACTTCCATATATAAAAATTAACATCGAAAAATAATTTGATTGAACCATGTCCGCCCGTCTGTCCGTTAACACGATAACTTCGGCAAATATTGAGACATATCTTCACCAAGTTCGGTATTCGGGCTTATTTGGACCCAGACTAGATTGGTATTGAAAATGAGCGAAATCGGCTAAAAGCCACGCTTTCTTTTTTTATACCCAGCTGTACTTGTACACAGGGTATTATAACTTTGTTTGGATAACGGTTGGTTGTACAGGTATAAAGGGTTCGAGGTAGATCTAGACTTCCATATATAAAAATTAACATCGAAAAATAATTTGATTGAACCATGTCCGCCCGTCTGTCCGTTAACACGATAACTTCGGCAAATATTGAGACATATCTTCACCAAGTTCGGTATTCGGGCTTATTTGGACTCAGAATAGATTGGTATTGAAAATGAGCGAAATCGGCTGAAAGCCACGCTTTCTTTTTTTATACCCAGCTGTACTTGTACATAGGGTATTATAACTTTGTTTGGATAACAGTTGGTTGTACAGGTATAAAGGAATCGAGATAGATGTAGACTTTCAGATATCAAAACGACCACGATTGAAAAAAAATTTGATTAAGCCATGCCCGTCTGTCTCTCCGTCAGCCCGTCTGTCCGTTAACACGATAACTTGGGCAAATATTGAGACATCTTCACCAAGTTCGGTATTCGGGCTTATTTGGACCCAGACTAGATTGGTATTGAAAATGAGCGAAATCGGCTGAAAGCCACGCTTTCTTTGTTTATACACAGCTGTACTTGTACACAGGGTATTATAACTTTGTTTGGATAACGGTTGGTTGTACAGGTATAAAGGGTTCGAGGTAGATCTAGACTTCCATATATAAAAATTAACATCGAAAAATAATTTGAT
Source organism: Merzomyia westermanni (assembly GCA_949987695.1). Taxonomy (NCBI): domain Eukaryota; kingdom Metazoa; phylum Arthropoda; class Insecta; order Diptera; family Tephritidae; genus Merzomyia; species Merzomyia westermanni. The sequence goes on along the minus strand of OX465288.1, from coordinate 98,599,409 downwards.
TGAACCATGTCCGCCCGTCTGTCCGTTAACACGATAACTTCGGCAAATATTGAGACATCTTCACCAAGTTCGGTATTCGGGCTTATTTGGACCCAGAATAGATTGGTATTGAAAATGAGCGAAATCGGCTGAAAGCTACGCTTTCTTTTTTTATACCCAGCTGTACTTGTACACAGGGTATTACAACTTTGTTTGGATAACAGTTGGTTGTACAGGTATAAAGGGTTCGAGATAGATATAGACTTGAATATATCAAAATTAACAGGATCGAAAAATAATTTAATTGAACCATGACCGTCCGTCTGTCCGTTAACACGATAACTGGGGCAAATATTGAGACATCTTCACCAAGTTCGGTATTCGGGCTTATTTGGACTCAGAATAGATTGGTATTGAAAATGAGCGAAATCGGCTGAAAGCCACGCTTTCTTTTTTTATACCCAGCTGTACTTGTACATAGGGTATTATAACTTTGTTTGGATAACAGTTGGTTGTACAGGTATAAAGGAATCGAGATAGATGTAGACTTTCAGATATCAAAACGACCACGATTGAAAAAAAATTTGATTAAGCCATGCCCGTCTGTCTGTCCGTCAGCCCGTCTGTCCGTTAACACGATAACTTGGGCAAATATTGAGACATCTTCACCAAGTTCGGTATTCGGGCTTATTTGGACCCAGACTAGATTGGTATTGAAAATGAGCGAAATCGGCTGAAAGCCACGCTTTCTTTGTTTATACACAGCTGTACTTGTACACAGGGTATTATAACTTTGTTTGGATAACGGTTGGTTGTACAGGTATAAAGGGTTCGAGGTAGATCTAGACTTCCATATATAAAAATTAACATCGAAAAATAATTTGATTGAACCATGTCCGCCCGTCTGTCCGTTAACACGATAACTTCGGCAAATATTGAGACATATCTTCACCAAGTTCGGTATTCGGGCTTATTTGGACCCAGACTAGATTGGTATTGAAAATGAGCGAAATCGGCTAAAAGCCACGCTTTCTTTTTTTATACCCAGCTGTACTTGTACACAGGGTATTATAACTTTGTTTGGATAACGGTTGGTTGTACAGGTATAAAGGGTTCGAGATAGATATAGACTTCCATATATAAAAATTAACATCGAAAAATAATTTGATTGAACCATGTCCGTCCGTCTGTCCGTTAACACGATAACTTCGGCAAATATTGAGACATCTTCACCAAGTTCGGTATTCGGGCTTATTTGGACCCAGAATAGATTGGTATTGAAAATGAGCGAAATCGGCTGAAAGCCACGCTTTCTGTTTTTATACCCAGCTGTACTTGTACATAGGGTATTATAACTTTGTTTGGATAACGGTTGGTTGTACAGGTATAAAGGGTTCGAGATAGATATAGACTTCCATATATAAAAATTAACATCGAAAAATAATTTGATTGAACCATGTCCGTCCGTCTGTCCGTTAACACGATAACTTCGGCAAATATTGAGACATCTTCACCAAGTTCGGTATTCGGGCTTATTTGGACCCAGAATAGATTGGTATTGAAAATGAGCGAAATCGGCTGAAAGCCACGCTTTCTGTTTTTATACCCAGCTGTACTTGTACACAGGGTATTATAACTTTGTTTGGATAACGGTTGGTTGTACAGGTATAAAGGGTTCGAGATAGATATAGACTTCCATATATAAAAATTAACATCGAAAAATAATTTGATTGAACCATGTCCGTCCGTCTGTCCGTTAACACGATAACTTCGGCAAATATTGAGACATATCTTCACCAAGTTCGGTATTCGGGCTTATTTGGACCCAGACTAGATTGGTATTGAAAATGAGCGAAATCGGCTAAAAGCCACGCTTTCTTTTTTTATACCCAGCTGTACTTGTACACAGGGTATTATAACTTTGTTTGGATAACGGTTGGTTGTACAGGTATAAAGGGTTCGAGATAGATATAGACTTCCATATATAAAAATTAACATCGAAAAATAATTTGATTGAACCATGTCCGTCCGTCTGTCCGTTAACACGATAACTTCGGCAAATATTGAGACATCTTCACCAAGTTCGGTATTCGGGCTTATTTGGACCCAGAATAGATTGGTATTGAAAATGAGCGAAATCGGCTGAAAGCCACGCTTTCTGTTTTTATACCCAGCTGTACTTGTACATAGGGTATTATAACTTTGTTTGGATAACGGTTGGTTGTACAGGTATAAAGGGTTCGAGATAGATATAGACTTCCATATATAAAAATTAACATCGAAAAATAATTTGATTGAACCATGTCCGTCCGTCTGTCCGTTAACACGATAACTTCGGCAAATATTGAGACATCTTCACCAAGTTCGGTATTCGGGCTTATTTGGACCCAGAATAGATTGGTATTGAAAATGAGCGAAATCGGCTGAAAGCCACGCTTTCTGTTTTTATACCCAGCTGTACTTGTACACAGGGTATTATAACTTTGTTTGGATAACGGTTGGTTGTACAGGTATAAAGGGTTCGAGATAGATATAGACTTCCATATATAAAAATTAACATCGAAAAATAATTTGATTGAACCATGTCCGTCCGTCTGTCCGTTAACACGATAACTTCGGCAAATATTGAGACATATCTTCACCAAGTTCGGTATTCGGGCTTATTTGGACCCAGACTAGATTGGTATTGAAAATGAGCGAAATCGGCTAAAAGCCACGCTTTCTTTTTTTATACCCAGCTGTACTTGTACACAGGGTATTATAACTTTGTTTGGATAACGGTTGGTTGTACAGGTATAAAGGGTTCGAGATAGATATAGACTTCCATATATAAAAATTAACATCGAAAAATAATTTGATTGAACCATGTCCGTCCGTCTGTCCGTTAACACGATAACTTCGGCAAATATTGAGACATCTTCACCAAGTTCGGTATTCGGGCTTATTTGGACCCAGAATAGATTGGTATTGAAAATGAGCGAAATCGGCTGAAAGCCACGCTTTCTTTTTTTATACCCAGCTGTACTTGTACATAGGGTATTATAACTTTGTTTGGATAACGGTTGGTTGTACAGGTATAAAGGGTTCGAGATAGATATAGACTTCCATATATAAAAATTAACATCGAAAAATAATTTGATTGAACCATGTCCGTCCGTCTGTCCGTTAACACGATAACTTCGGCAAATATTGAGACATCTTCACCAAGTTCGGTATTCGGGCTTATTTGGACCCAGAATAGATTGGTATTGAAAATGAGCGAAATCGGCTGAAAGCCACGCTTTCTGTTTTTATACCCAGCTGTACTTGTACACAGGGTATTATAACTTTGTTTGGATAACAGTTGGTTGTACAGGTATAAAGGAATCGAGATAGATGTCGACTTTCAGATATCAAAACGACCACGATTGAAAAAAAATTTGATTAAGCCATGCCCGTCTGTCTGTCCGTCAGCCCGTCTGTCCCTTAACACGATAACTTGGGCAAATATTGAGACATCTTCACCAAGTTCGGTATTCGGGCTTATTTGGACTCAGAATAGATTGGTATTGAAAATGAGCGAAATCGGCTGAAAGCCACGCTTTCTTTTTTTATACCCAGCTGTACTTGTACACAGGGTATTATAACTTTGTTTGGATAACGGTTGGTTGTACAGGTATAAAGGGTTCGAGGTAGATATAGACTTCCATGTATCAAAATTAACAGGATCGAAAAATAATTTGATTGAACCATGCCCGTCCGTCTGTCCGTTAACACGATCACTTGGGCAAATATTGAGACATCTTCACCAAGTTCGGTGTTCGGGCTTATTTGGACTCAGAATAGATTGGTATTGAAAATGAGCGAAAGCGGCTGAAAGCCACGCTTTCTTTTTTTATACCCAGCTGTACTTGTACATAGGGTATTATAACTTTGTTTGGATAAAGGTTGGTTGTACAGGTATAAAGGGTTCGAGGTAGATATAGACTTCCATATATAAAAATTAACATCGAAAAATAATTTGATTGAACCATGTCCGTCCGTCTGTCCGTTAACACGATAACTTGGGCAAATACTGAGACATCTTCACCAAGTTCGGTGTTCGGGCTTATTTGGACTCAGAATAGATTGGTATTGAAAATGAGCGAAATCGGCTGAAAGCCACGCTTTCTTTTTTTATACCTAGCTGTACTTGTACACAGGGTATTATAACTTTGTTCGGAGAACGGTTGGTGGTACAGGTATAAAGGGTTCGAGATAGATATAGACTTCCATGTATCAAAATTAACAGGATCGAAAAATAATTTGATTGAACCATGCCCGTCCGTCTGTCCGTTAACACGATAACTTGGGCAAATATTAAGACATCTTCACCAAGTTCGGTATTCGGGCTTATTTGGACTCAGAATAGATTGGTATTGAAAATGAGTGAAATCGGCTGAAAGCCACGCTTTCTTTTTTTATACCTAGCTGTACTTGTACACAGGGTATTATAATTTTGTTCGGAGAACGGTTGGTGGTACAGGTATAAAGGGTTCGAGATAGATATAGACTTCCATGTATCAAAATTAACAGGATCGAAAAATAATTTGATTGAACCATGCCCGTCCGTCTGTCCGTTAACACGATCACTTGGGCAAATATTGAGACATCTTCACCAAGTTCGGTGTTCGGGCTTATTTGGACTCAGAATAGATTGGTATTGAAAATGAGCGAAGGCGGCTGAAAGCCACGCTTTCTTTTTTTATACCCAGCTGTACTTGTACATAGGGTATTATAACTTTGTTTGGATAAAGGTTGGTTGTACAGGTATAAAGGGTTCGAGGTAGATATAGACTTCCATATATAAAAATTAACATCGAAAAATAATTTGATTGAACCATGTCCGTCCGTCTGTCCGTTAACACGATAACTTGGGCAAATACTGAGACATCTTCACCAAGTTCGGTGTTCGGGCTTATTTGGACTCAGAATAGATTGGTATTGAAAATGAGCGAAATCGGCTGAAAGCCACGCTTTCTTTTTTTATACCTAGCTGTACTTGTACACAGGGTATTATAACTTTGTTCGGAGAACGGTTGGTGGTACAGGTATAATGGGTTCGAGATAGATATAGACTTCCATGTATCAAAATTAACAGGATCGAAAAATAATTTGATTGAACCATGCCCGTCCGTCTGTCCGTTAACACGATAACTTGGGCAAATATTGAGACATCTTCACCAAGTTCGGTGTTCGGGCTTATTTGAACTCAGAATAGATTGGTATTGAAAATGAGCGAAATCGGCTGAAAGCCACGCTTTCTTTTTTTATACCCAGCTGTACTTGTACATAGGGTATTTATTATAACTTTGTTTGGATAACGGTTGGTTGTACAGGTATAAAGGGTTCGAGATAGATATAGACTTCCATGTATCAAAATTAACAGGATCGAAAAATAATTTGATTGAACCATGCCCGTCCGTCTGTCCGTTAACACGATAACTTGGGCAAATATTGAGACATCTTCACCAAGTTCGGTGTTCGGGCTTATTTGAACTCAGAATAGATTGGTATTGAAAATGAGCGAAATCGGCTGAAAGCCACGCTTTCTTTTTTTATACCTAGCTGTACTTGTACACAGGGTATTATAACTTTGTTCGAAGAACGGTTGGTGGTACAGGTATAAAGGGTTCGAGATAGATATAGACTTTCAGATATTAAAACTACCAGGATCGAAAAAAATTTGATTGAGCCATGTCCGTCCGTCTGTCCGTCAGTCCGTTAACACGATAACTTGAGCAAATATTGGATATCTTCACAAAATTCGGTTGCAGCTTATTTAGAGTCAAAATAGATTGGTATTGAAAATGAGCGAAATCGGACGATAACCTATATCGAAAATATCGAAATATCGAAAAATCGAAAAAATTACATAAATCGAAAACGAATACCACTAAATTAATGAAATTTGGTAGGTGGATTGATTTTATAACGCAAAACACAAGTTCAGTAAAATTTTGGAATATGGGCTTGGCAACGCCCACATTTAGAAGAAGCAATTTCAGAAGTTTAACAAGCTGTAAATCAAAAGCCGTTGGAGATATAACATTGAAATTTGTCATAGACATTTTTTTTTCGTAGCGACAACTGTTTGCTGTGAAAATGAGCGAAATCGTCTGAAAGCTACGCTTTCTTTTTTTATACCCAGCTGTACTTGTACACAGGGTATTACAACTTTGTTTGGATAACAGTTGGTTGTACAGGTATAAAGGGTTCGAGATAGATATAGACTTGAATATATCAAAATTAACATCGAAAAATAATTTGATTGAACCATGTCCGTCCGTCTGCCCGTTAACACGATAACTTGGGCAAATATTGAGACATCTTCACCAAGTTCGGTATTCGGGCTTATTTGGACTCAGAATAGATTGGTATTGAAAATGAGTGAAATCGGCTGAAAGCCACGCTTTCTTTTTTTATACCTAGCTGTACTTGTACATAGGGTATTATAACTTTGTTTGGATAAAGGTTGGTTGTACAGGTATAAAGGGTTCGAGGTAGATATAGACTTCCATATATAAAAATTAACATCGAAAAATAATTTGATTGAACCATGTCCGTCCGTCTGTCCGTTAACACGATAACTTGGGCAAATATTGAGACATCTTCACCAAGTTCGGTATTCGGGCTTATTTGGACTCAGAATAGATTGGTATTGAAAATGAGCGAAATCGGCTGAAAGCCACGCTTTCTTTTTTTATACCCAGCTGTACTTGTACATAGGGTATTATAACTTTGTTTGGATAACGGTTGGTTGTACAGGTATAAAGGGTTCGAGATAGATATAGACTTCCATGTATCAAAATTAACAGGATCGAAAAATAATTTGATTGAACCATGCCCGTCCGTCTGTCCGTTAACACGATAACTTGGGCAAATATTGAGACATCTTCACCAAGTTCGGTGTTCGGGCTTATTTGGACTCAGAATAGATTGGTATTGAAAATGAGCGAAATCGGCTGAAAGCCACGCTTTCTTTTTTTATACCCAGCTGTACTTGTACATAGGGTATTATAACTTTGTTTGGATAAAGGTTGGTTGTACAGGTATAAAGGGTTCGAGGTAGATATAGACTTCCATATATAAAAATTAACATCGAAAAATAATTTGATTAAACCATGCCCGTCCTTCTGTCCGTTAACACGATAACTTGGGCAAATATTGAGACATCTTCACCAAGTTCGGTGTTCGGGCTTATTTGGACTCAGAATAGATTGGTATTGAAAATGAGCGAAATCGGCTGAAAGCCACGCTTTCTTTTTTTATACCCAGCTGTACTTGTACATAGGGTATTATAACTTTGTTTGGATAACGGTTGGTTGTACAGGTATAAAGGGTTCGAGGTAGATATAGACTTCCATGTATCAAAATTAACAGGATCGAAAAATAATTTGATTGAACCATGCCCGTCCGTCTGTCCGTTAACACGATAACTTGGGCAAATATTGAGACATCTTCACCAAGTTCGGTGTTCGGGATTATTTGGACTCAGAATAGATTGGTGTTGAAAATGAGTGAAATCGGCTGAAAGCCACGCTTTCTTTTTTTATACCTAGCTGTACTTGTACACAGGGTATTATAACTTTGTTCGAAGAACGGTTGGTGGTACAGGTATAAAGGGTTCGAGATAGATATAGACTTTCAGATATTAAAACTACCAGGATCGAAAAAAATTTGATTGAGCCATGTCCGTCCGTCTGTCCGTCAGTCCGTTAACACGATAACTTGAGCAAATATTGGATATCTTCACAAAATTCGGTTGCAGCTTATTTAGAGTCAAAATAGATTGGTATTGAAAATGAGTGAAATCGGACGATAACCTATATCGAAAATATCGAAATATCGAAAAGCGAAAAAATTACATAAATCGAAAACGAATACCACTAAATTAATGAAATTTGGTAGGTGGATTGATTTTATAACGCAAAACACAAGTTCAGTAAAATTTTGGAATATGGGCTTGGCAACGCCCACATTTAGAAGAAGCAAATTCAGAAGTTTAACAAGCTGTAAATCAAAAGCCGTTGGAGATATAACATTGAAATTTGTCATAGACATTTTTTTTCGTAGCGACAACTATTTGCTGTGAAAATGAGCGAAATCGGCTGAAAGCTACGCTTTCTTTTTTTATACCCAGCTGTACTTGTACACAGGGTATTACAACTTTGTTTGGATAACAGTTGGTTGTACAGGTATAAAGGGTTCGAGATAGATATAGACTTCCATGTATCAAAATTAACAGGATCGAAAAATAATTTGATTGAACCATGCCCGTCCGTCTGTCCGTTAACACGATAACTTGGGCAAATATTGAGACATCTTCACCAAGTTCGGTGTTCGGGCTTATTTGAACTCAGAATAGATTGGTATTGAAAATGAGCGAAATCGGCTGAAAGCCACGCTTTCTTTTTTTATACCCAGCTGTACTTGTACATAGGGTATTATAACTTTGTTTGGATAACGGTTGGTTGTACAGGTATAAAGGGTTCGAGATAGATATAGCCTTCCATGTATCAAAATTAACAGGATCGAAAAATAATTTGATTGAACCATGCCCGTCCGTCTGTCCGTTAACACGATAACTTGGGCAAATATTGAGACATCTTCACCAAGTTCGGTGTTCGGGCTTATTTGAACTCAGAATAGATTGGTATTGAAAATGAGCGAAATCGGCTGAAAGCCACGCTTTCTTTTTTTATACCTAGCTGTACTTGTACACAGGAATTATAACTTTGTTCGAAGAACGGTTGGTGGTACAGGTATAAAGGGTTCGAGATAGATATAGACTTTCAGATATTAAAACTACCAGGATCGAAAAAAATTTGATTGAGCAATGTCCGTCCGTCTGTCCGTCAGTCCGTTAACACGATAACTTGAGCAAATATTGGATATCTTCACAAAATTCGGTTGCAGCTTATTTAGAGTCAAAATAGATTGGTATTGAAAATGAGCGAAATCGGACGATAACCTATATCGAAAATATCGAAATATCGAAAAATCGAAAAAATTACATAAATCGAAAACGAATACCACTAAATTAATGAAATTTGGTAGGTGGATTGATTTTATAACGCAAAACACAAGTTCAGTAAAATTTTGGAATATGGGCTTGGCAACGCCCACATTTAGAAGAAGCAATTTCAGAAGTTTAACAAGCTGTAAATCAAAAGCCGTTGGAGATATAACATTGAAATTTGTCATAGAAATTTTTTTTTCGTAGCGACAACTGTTTGCTGTGAAAATGAGCGAAATCGGCTGAAAGCTACGCTTTCTTTTTTTATACCCAGCTGTACTTGTACACAGGGTATTACAACTTTGTTTGGATAACAGTTGGTTGTACAGGTATAAAGGGTTCGAGATAGATATAGACTTGAATATATCAAAATTAACATCGAAAAATAATTTGATTGAACCATGTCCGTCCGTCTGCCCGTTAACACGATAACTTGGGCAAATATTGAGACATCTTCACCAAGTTCGGTATTCGGGCTTATTTGGACTCAGAACAGATTGGTATTGAAAATGAGTGAAATCGGCTGAAAGCCACGCTTTCTTTTTTTATACCTAGCTGTACTTGTACATAGGGTATTATAACTTTGTTTGGATAAAGGTTGGTTGTACAGGTATAAAGGGTTCGAGGTAGATATAGACTTCCATATATAAAAATTAACATCGAAAAATAATTTGATTGAACCATGTCCGTCCGTCTGTCCGTTAACACGATAACTTGGGCAAATATTGAGACATCTTCACCAAGTTCGGTATTCGGGCTTATTTGGACTCAGAATAGATTGGTATTGAAAATGAGCGAAATCGGCTGAAAGCCACGCTTTCTTTTTTTATACCCAGCTGTACTTGTACATAGGATATTATAACTTTGTTTGGATAACGGTTGGTTGTACAGGTATAAAGGGTTCGAGATAGATATAGACTTCCATGTATCAAAATTAACAGGATCGAAAAATAATTTGATTGAACCATGCCCGTCCGTCTGTCCGTTAACACGATAACTTGGGCAAATATTGAGACATCTTCACCAAGTTCGGTGTTCGGGCTTATTTGGACTCAGAATAGATTGGTATTGAAAATGAGCGAAATCGGCTGAAAGCCACGCTTTCTTTTTTTATACCCAGCTGTACTTGTACATAGGGTATTATAACTTTGTTTGGATAAAGGTTGGTTGTACAGGTATAAAGGGTTCGAGGTAGATATAGACTTCCATATATAAAAATTAACATCGAAAAATAATTTGATTGAACCATGTCCGTCCGTCTGCCCGTTAACACGATAACTTGGGCAAATATTGAGACATCTTCACCAAGTTCGGTATTCGGGCTTATTTGGACTCAGAATAGATTGGTATTGAAAATGAGCGAAATCAGCTGAAAGCCACGCTTTCTTTTTTTAAACCCAGCTGTACTTGTACATAGGGTATTATAACTTTGTTTGGATAAAGGTTGGTTGTACAGGTGTAAAGGGTTCGAGGTAGATATAGACTTCCATGTATCAAAATTAACAGGATCGAAAAATAATTTGATTGAACCATGCCCGTCCGTCTGTCCGTTAACACGATAACTTGGGCAAATATTGAGACATCTTCACCAAGTTCGGTGTTCGGGCTTATTTGGCTGAAAGCCACGCTTTCTTTTTTTATACCCAGCTGTACTTGTACATAGGGTATTATAACTTTGTTTGGATAACGGTTGGTTGTACAGGTATAAAGGGTTCGAGGTAGATATAGACTTCCATGTATCAAAATTAACAGGATCGAAAAATAATTTGATAGAACCATGCCCGTCCGTCTGTCCGTTAACACGATAACTTGGGCAAATATTGAGACATCTTCACCAAGTTCGGTGTTCGGGATTATTTGGACTCAGAATAGATTGGTATTGAAAATGAGTGAAGTCGGCTGAAAGCCACGGTTTCTTTTTTTATACCTAGCTGTACTTGTACACAGGGTATTATAACTGTGTTCGAAGAACGGTTGGTGGTACAGGTATAAAGGGTTCGAGATAGATATAGACTTTCAGATATTAAAACTACCAGGATCGAAAAAAATTTGATTGAGCCATGTCCGTCCGTCTGTCCGTCAGTCCGTTAACACGATAACTTGAGCAAATATTGGATATCTTCACAAAATTCGGTTGCAGCTTATTTAGAGTCAAAATAGATTGGTATTGAAAATGAGCGAAATCGGACGATAACCTATATCGAAAATATCGAAATATCGAAAAGCGAAAAAATTACATAAATCGAAAACGAATACCACTAAATTAATGAAATTTGGTAGGTGGATTGATTTTATAACGCAAAACACAAGTTCAGTAAAATTTTGGAATATGGGCTTGGCAACGCCCACATTTAGAAGAAGCAAATTCAGAAGTTTAACAAGCTGTAAATCAAAAGCCGTTGGAGATATAACATTGAAATTTGTCATAGACATTTTTTTTCGTAGCGACAACTGTTTGCTGTGAAAATGAGCGAAATCGGCTGAAAGCCACGCTTTATTTTTTTATACCCAGCTGTACTTGTACATAGGGTATTATAACTTTGTTTGGATAACGGTTGGTTGTACAGGTATAAAGGGTTCGAGGTAGATATAGACTTCCATGTATCAAAATTAACAGGATCGAAAAATAATTTGATTGAACCATGTCCGTCCGTCTGTCCGTTAACACGATAACTTCGGCAAATATTGAGACATCTTCACCAAGTTCGGTATTCGGGCTTATTTGGACCCAGAATAGATTGGTATTGAAAATGAGCGAAATCGGCTGAAAGCTACGCTTTCTTTTTTTATACCCAGCTGTACTTGTACACAGGGTATTACAACTTTGTTTGGATAACAGTTGGTTGTACAGGTATAAAGGGTTCGAGATAGATATAGACTTGAATATATCAAAATTAACAGGATCGAAAAATAATTTAATTGAACCATGACCGTCCGTCTGTCCGTTAACACGATAACTGGGGCAAATATTGAGACATCTTCACCAAGTTCGGTGTTCGGGCTTATTTGGACTCAGAATAGATTGGTATTGAAAATGAGCGAAATCGGCTGAAAGCCACGCTTTCTTTTTTTATACCCAGCTGTACTTGTACATAGGGTATTATAACTTTGTTTGGATAACAGTTGGTTGTACAGGTATAAAGGAATCGAGATAGATGTAGACTTTCAGATATCAAAACGACCACGATTGAAAAAAAAATTTGATTAAGCCATGCCCGTCTGTCTCTCCGTCAGCCCGTCTGTCCGTTAACACGATAACTTGGGCAAATATTGAGACATCTTCACCAAGTTCGGTGTTCGGGCTTATTTGGACCCAGAATAGATTGGTATTGAAAATGAGCGAAATCGGCTGAAAGCCACGCTTTCTGTTTTTATACCCAGCTGTACTTGTACATAGGGTATTATAACTTTGTTTGGATAACAGTTGGTTGTACAGGTATAAAGGAATCGAGATAGATGTCGACTTTCAGATATCAAAACGACCACGATTGAAAAAAAATTTGATTAAACCATGCCCGTCTGTCTGTCCGTCAGCCCGTCTGTCCCTTAACACGATAACTTGGGCAAATATTGAGACATCTTCACCAAGTTCGGTATTCGGGCTTATTTGGACTCAGAATAGATTGGTATTGAAAATGAGCGAAATCGGCTGAAAGCCACGCTTTCTTTTTTTATACCCAGCTGTACTTGTACACAGGGTATTATAACTTTGTTTGGATAACGGTTGGTTGTACAGGTATAAAGGGTTCGAGGTAGATATAGACTTCCATGTATCAAAATTAACAGGATCGAAAAATAATTTGATTGAACCATGCCCGTCCGTCTGTCCGTTAACACGATAACTTGGGCAAATATTGAGACATCTTCACCAAGTTCGGTGTTCGGGCTTATTTGGACTCAGAATAGATTGGTATTGAAAATGAGTGAAATCGGCTGAAAGCCACGCTTTCTTTTTTTATACCTAGCTGTACTTGTACACAGGGTATTATAACTTTGTTCGAAGAACGGTTGGTGGTACAGGTATAAAGGGTTCGAGATAGATATAGACTTTCAGATATTAAAACTACCAGGATCGAAAAAAATTTGATTGAGCCATGTCCGTCCGTCTGTCCGTCAGTCCGTTAACACGATAACTTGAGCAAATATTGGATATCTTCACAAAATTCGGTTGCAGCTTATTTAGAGTCAAAATAGATTGGTATTGAAAATGAGCGAAATTGGACGATAACCTATATCGAAAATAATCGAAATATCGAAAAATCGAAAAAATTACATAAATCGAAAACGAATACCACTAAATTAATGAAATTTTGGAATATGGGCTTGGCAACGCCCACATTTAGAAGAAGCAAATTCAGAAGTTTAACAAGCTGTAAATCAAAAGCCGTTGGAGATATAACATTGAAATTTGTCATAGACATTTTTTTTCGTAGCGACAACTGTTTGCTGTGAAAATGAGCGAAATCGGCTGAAAGCTACGCTTTCTTTTTTTATACCCAGCTGTACTTGTACACAGGGTATTACAACTTTGTTTGGATAACAGTTGGTTGTACAGGTATAAAGGCTTCGAGATAGATATAGACTTGAATATATCAAAATTAACAGGATCGAAAAATAATTTAATTGAACCATGACCGTCCGTCTGTCCGTTAACACGATAACTGGGGCAAATATTGAGACATCTTCACCAAGTTCGGTATTCGGGCTTATTTGGACTCAGAATAGATTGGTATTGAAAATGAGCGAAATCGGCTGAAAGCCACGCTTTCTTTTTTTATACCCAGCTGTACTTGTACATAGGGTATTATAACTTTGTTTGGATAACAGTTGGTTGTACAGGTATAAAGGAATCGAGATAGATGTAGACTTTCAGATATCAAAACGACCACGATTGAAAAAAAATTTGATTAAGCCATGCCCGTCTGTCTGTCCGTCAGCCCGTCTGTCCGTTAACACGATAACTTGGGCAAATATTGAGACATCTTCACCAAGTTCGGTATTCGGGCTTATTTGGACTCAGAATAGATTGGTATTGAAAATGAGCGAAATCGGCTGAAAGCCACGCTTTCTTTTTTTATACCCAGCTGTACTTGTACACAGGGTATTATAACTTTGTTTGGATAACGGTTGGTTGTACAGGTATAAAGGGTTCGAGATAGATATAGACTTCCATATATAAAAATTAACATCGAAAAATAATTTGATTGAACCATGTCCGTCCGTCTGTCCGTTAACACGATAACTTGGGCAAATATTGAGACATCTTCACCAAGTTCGGTATTCGGGCTTATTTGGACCCAGAATAGATTGGTATTGAAAATGAGCGAAATCGGCTGAAAGCCACGCTTTCTTTTTTATACCCAGCTGTACTTGTACACAGGGTATTATAACTTTGTTTGGATAACGGTTGGTTGTACAGGTATAAAGGGTTCGAGATAGATATAGACTTCCATATATAAAAATTAACATCGAAAAATAATTTGATTGAACCATGTCCGTCCGTCTGTCCGTTAACACGATAACTTCGGCAAATATTGAGACATCTTCACCAAGTTCGGTATTCGGGCTTATTTGGACCCAGAATAGATTGGTATTGAAAATGAGCGAAATCGGCTGAAAGCCACGCTTTCTGTTTTTATACCCAGCTGTACTTGTACATAGGGTATTATAACTTTGTTTGGATAACGGTTGGTTGTACAGGTATAAAGGGTTCGAGATAGATATAGACTTCCATATATAAAAATTAACATCGAAAAATAATTTGATTGAACCATGTCCGTCCGTCTGTCCGTTAACACGATAACTTCGGCAAATATTGAGACATCTTCACCAAGTTCGGTATTCGGGCTTATTTGGACCCAGAATAGATTGGTATTGAAAATGAGCGAAATCGGCTGAAAGCCACGCTTTCTGTTTTTATACCCAGCTGTACTTGTACATAGGGTATTATAACTTTGTTTGGATAACGGTTGGTTGTACAGGTATAAAGGGTTCGAGATAGATATAGACTTCCATATATAAAAATTAACATCGAAAAATAATTTGATTGAACCATGTCCGTCCGTCTGTCCGTTAACACGATAACTTCGGCAAATATTGAGATATCTTCACCAAGTTCGGTATTCGGGCTTATTTGGACCCAGAATAGATTGGTATTGAAAATGAGCGAAATCGGCTGAAAGCCACGCTTTCTGTTTTTATACCCAGCTGTACTTGTACATAGGGTATTATAACTTTGTTTGGATAACAGTTGGTTGTACAGGTATAAAGGAATCGAGATAGATGTCGACTTTCAGATATCAAAACGACCACGATTGAAAAAAAATTTGATTAAGCCATGCCCGTCTGTCTGTCCGTCAGCCCGTCTGTCCCTTAACACGATAACTTGGGCAAATATTGAGACATCTTCACCAAGTTCGGTATTCGGGCTTATTTGGACTCAGAATAGATTGGTATTGAAAATGAGCGAAATCGGCTGAAAGCCACGCTTTCTTTTTTTATACCCAGCTGTACTTGTACACAGGGTATTATAACTTTGTTTGGATAACGGTTGGTTGTACAGGTATAAAGGGTTCGAGGTAGATATAGACTTCCATGTATCAAAATTAACAGGATCGAAAAATAATTTGATTGAACCATGACCGTCCGTCTGTCCGTTAACAAGATAACTGGGGCAAATATTGAGACATCTTCACCAAGTTCGGTATTCGGGCTTATTTGGACCCAGAATAGATTGGTATTGAAAATGAGCGAAATCGGCTGAAAGCCACGCTTTCTGTTTTTATACCCAGCTGTACTTGTACATAGGGTATTATAACTTTGTTTGGATAACAGTTGGTTGTACAGGTATAAAGGAATCGAGATAGATGTGGACTTTCAGATATCAAAACGACCACGATTGAAAAAAAATTTGATTAAGCCATGCCCGTCTGTCTGTCCGTCAGCCCGTCTGTCCGTTAACACGATAACTTGGGCAAATATTGAGACATCTTCACCAAGTTCGGTATTCGGGCTTATTTGGACTCAGAATAGATTGGTATTGAAAATGAGCGAAATCGGCTGAAAGCCACGCTTTCTTTTTTTATACCCAGCTGTACTTGTACACAGGGTATTATAACTTTGTTTGGATAACGGTTGGTTGTACAAGTTCAAAGGTATCGAGATAGATATACACTTTCAGATATTAAAACTACCAGGATCGAAAAAAATTTGATTGAGCCATGTCCGTCCGTCTGTCCGTCTGCCCGTTAACACGATAACTTGAGCAAGTATTGAGATATCTGCACCAAATTCGGTATGCAGGCTTATTTAGAGTCAAAACAGATTGGGATTGAAAATGAGCGAAATCGGACGATAACCTATATCGAAAATATCGAAATATCGAAAAATCGAAAAAATAAGATAATTCGAAAACGAATACCACTAACTTAATGAAATTTGGTAGATGGATTGATTTTATAACGCAAAACACAAGTTTAGTAAAATTTTGGAATATGGGTATGGCCACGCCCACATTTAGAAGAAGCAAATTCAGAAGTTTAATAATCTGTAAAGCAATAGCCGTTGGAGATATAACATTGAAATTTGGCATACACATTTTTTTTCGTTGCGACAACTGTTTGCCGTGAAAATGAGCGAAATCGGTCTGTCCGTCTGTCCGTTAACACGACAACTTGGGCAAATATTGAGACATCTTCACCAAGTTCGGCATTCGGGCTTATTTGGACTCAGAATAGATTGGTATTGAAAATGAGCGAAATCGGCCACGCTTTTTTTTTTTATACCCAGCTGTTCTGGTACACAGGGTATTATAACTTTGTTTGGATAACGGTTGTTTGTACAGGTATAAAGGTATCGAGATAGATATAGACTTTCAGATATTAAAACTACCAGGATCGAAAAAAATTTGATTGAGCCATGTCCGTCCGTCTGTCCGTCAGTCCGTTAACACGATAACTTGAGCAAATATTGGATATCTTCAAAAAATTCGGTTGCAGCTTATTTAGAGTCAAAATAGATTGGTATTGAAAATGAGCGAAATTGGACGATAACCTATATCGAAAATAATCGAAATATCGAAAAAATCGAAAAAATTACATAAATCGAAAACGAATACCACTAAATTAATGAAATTTTGGAATATGGGCTTGGCAACGCCCACATTTAGAAGAAGCAAATTCAGAAGTTTAACAAGCTGTAAATCAAAAGCCGTTGGAGATATAACATTGAAATTTGTCATAGACATTTTCTTTCGTAGCGACAACTGTTTGCTGTGAAAATGAGCGAAATCGGCTGAAAGCTACGCTTTCTTTTTTTATACCCAGCTGTACTTGTACACAGGGTATTACAACTTTGTTTGGATAACGGTTGGTTGTACAGGTATAAAGGGTTCGAGATAGATATAGACTTGAATATATCAAAATTAACAGGATCGAAAAATAATTTAATTGAACCATGACCGTCCGTCTGTCCGTTAACAAGATAACTGGGGCAAATATTGAGACATCTTCACCAAGTTCGGTATTCGGGCTTATTTGGACTCAGAATAGATTGGTATTGAAAATGAGCGAAATCGGCTGAAAGCCACGCTTTCTTTTTTTATACCCAGCTGTACTTGTACATAGGGTATTATAACTTTGTTTGGATAACAGTTGGTTGTACAGGTATAAAGGAATCGAGATAGATGTCGACTTTCAGATATCAAAACGACCACGATTGAAAAAAAATTTGATTAAGCCATGACCGTCCGTCTGTCCGTTAACACGATAACTGGGGCAAATATTGAGACATCTTCACCAAGTTCGGTATTCGGGCTTATTTGGACTCAGAATAGATTGGTATTGAAAATGAGCGAAATCGGCTGAAAGCCACGCTTTCCTTTTTTATACCCAGCTGTACTTGTACACAGGGTATTATAACTTTGTTTGGATAACGGTTGGTTGTACAGGTATAAAGGGTTCGAGGTAGATATAGACTTCCATGTATCAAAATTAACAGGATCGAAAAATAATTTGATTGAACCATGCCCGTCCGTCTGTCCGTTAACACGATAACTTGGGCAAATATTGAGACATCTTCACCAAGTTCGGTGTTCGGGCTTATTTGGACTCAGAATAGATTGGTATTGAAAATGAGTGAAATCGGCTGAAAGCCACGCTTTCTTTTTTTATACCTAGCTGTACTTGTACACAGGGTATTATAACTTTGTTCGAAGAACGGTTGGTGGTACAGGTATAAAGGGTTCGAGATAGATATAGACTTTCAGATATTAAAACTACCAGGATCGAAAAAAATTTGATTGAGCCATGTCCGTCCGTCTGTCCGTCAGTCCGTTAACACGATAACTTGAGCAAATATTGGATATCTTCACAAAATTCGGTTGCAGCTTATTTAGAGTCAAAATAGATTGGTATTGAAAATGAGCGAAATTGGACGATAACCTATATCGAAAATAATCGAAATATCGAAAAATCGAAAAAATTACATAAATCGAAAACGAATACCACTAAATTAATGAAATTTTGGAATATGGGCTTGGCAACGCCCACATTTAGAAGAAGCAAATTCAGAAGTTTAACAAGCTGTAAATCAAAAGCCGTTGGAGATATAACATTGAAATTTGTCATAGACATTTTTTTTCGTAGCGACAACTGTTTGCTGTGAAAATGAGCGAAATCGGCTGAAAGCTACGCTTTCTTTTTTTATACCCAGCTGTACTTGTACACAGGGTATTACAACTTTGTTTGGATAACAGTTGGTTGTACAGGTATAAAGGCTTCGAGATAGATATAGACTTGAATATATCAAAATTAACAGGATCGAAAAATAATTTAATTGAACCATGACCGTCCGTCTGTCCGTTAACACGATAACTGGGGCAAATATTGAGACATCTTCACCAAGTTCGGTATTCGGGCTTATTTGGACTCAGAATAGATTGGTATTGAAAATGAGCGAAATCGGCTGAAAGCCACGCTTTCTTTTTTTATACCCAGCTGTACTTGTACATAGGGTATTATAACTTTGTTTGGATAACAGTTGGTTGTACAGGTATAAAGGAATCGAGATAGATGTAGACTTTCAGATATCAAAACGACCACGATTGAAAAAAAATTTGATTAAGCCATGCCCGTCTGTCTGTCCGTCAGCCCGTCTGTCCGTTAACACGATAACTTGGGCAAATATTGAGACATCTTCACCAAGTTCGGTATTCGGGCTTATTTGGACTCAGAATAGATTGGTATTGAAAATGAGCGAAATCGGCTGAAAGCCACGCTTTCTTTTTTTATACCCAGCTTTACTTGTACACAGGGTATTATAACTTTGTTTGGATAACGGTTGGTTGTACAGGTATAAAGGGTTCGAGATAGATATAGACTTCCATATATAAAAATTAACATCGAAAAATAATTTGATTGAACCATGTCCGTCCGTCTGTCCGTTAACACGATAACTTGGGCAAATATTGAGACATCTTCACCAAGTTCGGTATTCGGGCTTATTTGGACCCAGAATAGATTGGTATTGAAAATGAGCGAAATCGGCTGAAAGCCACGCTTTCTTTGTTTATACACAGCTGTACTTGTACACAGGGTATTATAACTTTGTTTGGATAACGGTTGGTTGTACAGGTATAAAGGGTTCGAGGTAGATCTAGACTTCCATATATAAAAATTAACATCGAAAAATAATTTGATTGAACCATGTCCGCCCGTCTGTCCGTTAACACGATAACTTCGGCAAATATTGAGACATATCTTCACCAAGTTCGGTATTCGGGCTTATTTGGACCCAGAATAGATTGGTATTGAAAATGAGCGAAATCGGCTGAAAGCCACGCTTTCTTTTTTTATACCCAGCTGTACTTGTACACAGGGTATTATAACTTTGTTTGGATAACGGTTGGTTGTACAGGTATAAAGGGTTCGAGATAGATATAGACTTCCATATATAAAAATTAACATCGAAAAATAATTTGATTGAACCATGTCCGTCCGTCTGTCCGTTAACACGATAACTTCGGCAAATATTGAGACATCTTCACCAAGTTCGGTATTCGGGCTTATTTGGACCCAGAATAGATTGGTATTGAAAATGAGCGAAATCGGCTGAAAGCCACGCTTTCTGTTTTTATACCCAGCTGTACTTGTACATAGGGTATTATAACTTTGTTTGGATAACGGTTGGTTGTACAGGTATAAAGGGTTCGAGATAGATATAGACTTCCATATATAAAAATTAACATCGAAAAATAATTTGATTGAACCATGTCCGTCCGTCTGTCCGTTAACACGATAACTTCGGCAAATATTGAGGTATCTTCACCAAGTTCGGTATTCGGGCTTATTTGGACCCAGAATAGATTGGTATTGAAAATGAGCGAAATCGGCTGAAAGCCACGCTTTCTGTTTTTATACCCAGCTGTACTTGTACATAGGTTTTATAACTTTGTTTGGATAACAGTTGGTTGTACAGGTATAAAGGAATCGAGATAGATGTCGACTTTCAGATATCAAAACGACCACGATTGAAAAAAAATTTGATTAAGCCATGCCCGTCTGTCTGTCCGTCAGCCCGTCTGTCCCTTAACACGATAACTTGGGCAAATATTGAGACATCTTCACCAAGTTCGGTATTCGGGCTTATTTGGACTCAGAATAGATTGGTATTGAAAATGAGCGAAATCGGCTGAAAGCCACGCTTTCTTTTTTTATACCCAGCTGTACTTGTACACAGGGTATTATAACTTTGTTTGGATAACGGTTGGTTGTACAGGTATAAAGGGTTCGAGGTAGATATAGACTTCCATGTATCAAAATTAACAGGATCGAAAAATAATTTGATTGAACCATGCCCGTCCGTCTGTCCGTTAACACGATAACTTGGGCAAATATTGAGACATCTTCACCAAGTTCGGTGTTCGGGCTTATTTGGACTCAGAATAGATTGGTATTGAAAATGAGTGAAATCGGCTGAAAGCCACGCTTTCTTTTTTTATACCTAGCTGTACTTGTACACAGGGTATTTATTATAACTTTGTTCGAAGAACGGTTGGTGGTACAGGTATAAAGGGTTCGAGATAGATATAGACTTTCAGATATTAAAACTACCAGGATCGAAAAAAATTTGATTGAGCCATGTCCGTCCGTCTGTCCGTCAGTCCGTTAACACGATAACTTGAGCAAATATTGGATATCTTCACAAAATTCGGTTGCAGCTTATTTAGAGTCAAAATAGATTGGTATTGAAAATGAGCGAAATTGGACGATAACCTATATCGAAAATAATCGAAATATCGAAAAATCGAAAAAATTACATAAATCGAAAACGAATACCACTAAATTAATGAAATTTTGGAATATGGGCTTGGCAACGCCCATATTTAGAAGAAGCAAATTCAGAAGTTTAACAAGCTGTAAATCAAAAGCCGTTGGAGATATAACATTGAAATTTGTCATAGACATTTTTTTTCGTAGCGACAACTGTTTGCTGTGAAAATGAGCGAAATCCGCTGAAAGCTACGCTTTCTTTTTTTATACCCAGCTGTACTTGTACACAGGGTATTACAACTTTGTTTGGATAACGGTTGGTTGTACAGGTATAAAGGGTTCGAGATAGATATAGACTTGAATATATCAAAATTAACAGGATCGAAAAATAATTTAATTGAACCATGACCGTCCGTCTGTCCGTTAACAAGATAACTGGGGCAAATATTGAGACATCTTCACCAAGTTCGGTATTCGGGCTTATTTGGACTCAGAATAGATTGGTATTGAAAATGAGCGAAATCGGCTGAAAGCCACGCTTTCTTTTTTTATACCCAGCTGTACTTGTACATAGGGTATTATAACTTTGTTTGGATAACAGTTGGTTGTACAGGTATAAAGGAATCGAGATAGATGTAGACTTTCAGATATCAAAACGACCACGATTGAAAAAAAATTTGATTAAGCCATGCCCGTCTGTCTGTCCGTCAGCCCGTCTGTCCGTTAACACGATAACTTGGGCAAATATTGAGACATCTTCACCAAGTTCGGTATTCGGGCTTATTTGGACTCAGAATAGATTGGTATTGAAAATGAGCGAAATCGGCTGAAAGCCACGCTTTCTTTTTTTATACCCAGCTGTACTTGTACACAGGGTATTATAACTTTGTTTGGATAACGGTTGGTTGTACAAGTTCAAAGGTATCGAGATAGATATACACTTTCAGATATTAAAACTACCAGGATCGAAAAAAATTTGATTGAGCCATGTCCGTCCGTCTGTCCGTCTGCCCGTTAACACGATAACTTGAGCAAGTATTGAGATATCTGCACCAAATTCTATATGCAGGCTTATTTAGAGTCAAAACAGATTGGGATTGAAAATGAGCGAAATCGGACGATAACCTATATCGAAAATATCGAAATATCGAAAAATCGAAAAAATAAGATAATTCGAAAACGAATACCACTAACTTAATGAAATTTGGTAGATGGATTGATTTTATAACGCAAAACACAAGTTTAGTAAAATTTTGGAATATGGGTATGGCCACGCCCACATTTAGAAGAAGCAAATTCAGAAGTTTAATAATCTGTAAAGCAATAGCCGTTGGAGATATAACATTGAAATTTGGCATACACATTTTTTTTCGTTGCGACAACTGTTTGCCGTGAAAATGAGCGAAATCGGTCTGTCCGTCTGTCCGTTAACACGACAACTTGGGCAAATATTGAGACATCTTCACCAAGTTCGGCATTCGGGCTTATTTGGACTCAGAATAGATTGGTATTGAAAATGAGCGAAATCGGCCACGCTTTTTTTTTATACCCAGCTGTTCTGGTACACAGGGTATTATAACTTTGTTTGGATAACGGTTGTTTGTACAGGTATAAAGGTATCGAGATAGATATAGACTTTCAGATATTAAAACTACCAGGATCGAAAAAAATTTGATTGAGCCATGTCCGTCCGTCTGTCCGTCAGTTCGTTAACACGATAACTTGAGCAAATATTGAGATATCTTCACAAAATTCAGTTGCAGGCCTATTTAGAGTCAAAATAGATTGGTATTGAAAATGAGCGAAATCGGACGACAACCTATATCGAAAATATCGAAATATCGAAAAATCGAAAAAATGCGATAATTCGAAAACGAATACCACTAAATTAATGAAATTTGGTAGGTGGATTGATTTTATAACGCAAAACAAAAGTTCAGTAAAATTTTGGAATATGGGCATGGCAACGCCCACATTTAGAAGAAGCAAATTCAGAAGTTTAACAAGCTGTAAATCAATAACCCTTGGAGATATAACATTGAAATTTGGCATAGCCTTTTTTTCGTAGCGACAACTGTTTGCTGTGAAAATGAGCGAAATCGGCTGAAAGCCACGCTTTCTTTTTATACCTAGCTGTACTAGTACATAGGGTATTATAACTTTGTTTGGATAACAGTTGGTTGTACAGGTATAAAGGAATCGAGATAGATGTCGACTTTCAGATATCAAAACGACCACGATTGAAAAAAAATTTGATTAAGCCATGCCCGTCTGTCTGTCCGTCAGCCCGTCTGTCCCTTAACACGATAACTTGGGCAAATATTGAGACATCTTCACCAAGTTCGGTATTCGGGCTTATTTGGACTCAGAATAGATTGGTATTGAAAATGAGCGAAATCGGCTGAAAGCCACGCTTTCTTTTTATATACCCAGCTGTACTTGTACACAGGGTATTATAACTTTGTTTGGATAACGGTTGGTTGTACAGGTATAAAGGGTTCGAGGTAGATATAGACTTCCATGTATCAAAATTAACAGGATCGAAAAATAATTTGATTGAACCATGCCCGTCCGTCTGTCCGTTAACACGATAACTTGGGCAAATATTGAGACATCTTCACCAAGTTCGGTGTTCAGGCTTATTTGGACTCAGAATAGATTGGTATTGAAAATGAGTGAAATCGGCTGAAAGCCACGCTTTCTTTTTTTATACCTAGCTGTACTTGTACACAGGGTATTATAACTTTGTTCGAAGAACGGTTGTTTGTACAGGTATAAAGGTATCGAGATAGATATAGACTTTCAGATATTAAAACTACCAGGATCGAAAAAAATTTGATTGAGCCATGTCCGTCCGTCTGTCCGTCAGTTCGTTAACACGATAACTTGAGCAAATATTGAGATATCTTCACAAAATTCAGTTGCAGGCCTATTTAGAGTCAAAATAGATTGGTATTGAAAATGAGCGAAATCGGACGACAACCTATATCGAAAATATCGAAATATCGAAAAATCGAAAAAATGCGATAATTCGAAAACGAATACCACTAAATTAATGAAATTTGGTAGGTGGATTGATTTTATAACGCAAAACAAAAGTTCAGTAAAATTTTGGAATATGGGCATGGCAACGCCCACATTTAGAAGAAGCAAATTCAGAAGTTTAACAAGCTGTAAATCAATAGCCGTTGGAGATATAACATTGAAATTTGGCATAGCCTTTTTTTCGTAGCGACAACTGTTTGCTGTGAAAATGAGCGAAATCGGCTGAAAGCCACGCTTTCTTTTTATACCCAGCTGTACTTGTACAGAGGGTTTTATAACTTTGTTTGGATAACGGTTGGTTGTACAGGCATAAAGGAATCGAGATATATGTAGACTTTCAGATATCAAAACGACCAGGATTGAAAAAAAAATTGATTGAGCCATGCCCGTCTGTCTGTCCGTCAGCCCGTCTGTCCTTTAACACGATAACTTGAGCAAATATTGAAATATCTTCACCAAATTCGGTATGCGGGCTTATTTAGACTCAGAATAGATTGGTATTGAAAATGAGCGAAATCGGCTGAAAGCCACGCTTTCTTTTTTTATACCCACCTGTACTTGTACACAGGGTATTATAACTTTGTTTGGATAACGGTTGGTTGTACAGGTATAAAGGGTTCGACATAGATATAGACTTGCATATATCAAAATTAACAGGATCGAAAAATAATTTGATTAAACCATGTCCGTCCGTCTGTCCGTTAATACGATAACTTCGGCAAATATTGAGACATCTTCACCAAGTTCGGTATTCGGGCTTATTTGGACCCAGAATAGATTGGTATTGAAAATGAGCGAAATCGGCTGAAAGCCACGCTTTCTGTTTTTATACCCAGCTGTACTTGTACATAGGGTATTATAACTTTGTTTGGATAACAGTTGGTTGTACAGCTATAAAGGAATCGAGATATATGTAGACTTTCAGATATCAAAACGACCAGGATTGAAAAAAAATTTGATTGAGCCATGCCCGTCTGTCTGTCCGTCAGCCCGTCTGTCCTTTAACACGATAACTTGAGCAAATATTGAAATATCTTCACCAAATTCGGTATGCGGGCTTATTTAGACTCAGAATAGATTGGTATTGAAAATGAGCGAAATCGGCTGAAAGCCACGCTTTCTTTTTTTATACCCACCTGTACTTGTACACAGGGTATTATAACTTTGTTTGGATAACGGTTGGTTGTACAGGTATAAAGGGTTCGACATAGATATAGACTTGCATATATCAAAATTAACAGGATCGAAAAATAATTTGATTAAACCATGTCCGTCCGTCTGTCCGTTAACACGATAACTTGGGCAAATATTGAGATATCTTCACCAAGTTCGGTATTCGGGCTTATTTGGACTCAGAATAGATTGGTATTGAAAATGAGCGAAATCGGCTGAAAGCCACGCTTTCTTTTTTTACACCCAGCTGTACTTGTACATAGGGTATTATAACTTTGTTTGGATAACAGTTGGTTGTACAGCTATAAAGGAATCGAGATATATGTAGACTTTCAGATATCAAAACGACCAGGATTGAAAAAAAATTTGATTGAGCCATGCCCGTCTGTCTGTCCGTCAGCCCGTCTGTCCTTTAACACGATAACTTGAGCAAATATTGAAATATCTTCACCAAATTCGGTATGCGGGCTTATTTAGACTCAGAATAGATTGGTATTGAAAATGAGCGAAATTGGCTGAAAGCCACGCTTTCTTTTTTTATACCCACCTGTACTTGTACATAGGGTATTATTACTTTGTTTGGATAACGGTTGGTTGTACAGATATAAGGGAATCGAGATAGATGTAGACTTTCAGATATCAAAACGACCAGGATTGAAAAAAAAATTGATTGAGCCATGCCCGCCTGTCTGTCCGTCAGCCCGTCTGTCCGTTAACACGATTACTTGAGCAAATATTGAGATATCTTCACCAAATTCGCTATGCAGGCTTATTTAGACTCAGAATAGATTGGTATTGAAAATGAGCGAAATCGGCTGAAAGCCACGCTTTCTTTTTTTATACCCACCTGTACTTGTACACAGGGTATTATAACTTTGTTTGGTTAACGGTTGGTTGTACAGGTATAAAGGGTTCGACATAGATATAGACTTGCATATATCAAAATTAACAGGATCGAAAAATAATTTGATTAAACCATGTCCGTCCGTCTGTCCGTTAACACGATAACTTGGGCAAATATTGAGATATCTTCACCAAGTTCGGTATTCGGGCTTATTTGGACTCAGAATAGATTGGTATTGAAAATGAGCGAAATCGGCTGAAAGCCACGCTTTCTTTTTTTATACCCAGCTGTACTTGTACACAGGGTATTATAACTTTGTTTGGATAACGGTTGGTTGTACAGGTATAAAGGAATCGAGATAGATGTTGACTTTCAGATATCAAAACGACCACGATTGAAAAAAAATTTGATTAAGCCATGCCCGTCTGTCTGTCCGTCAGCCCGTCTGTCCGTTAACACGATAACTTGGGCAAATATTGAGACATCTTCACCAAGTTCGGTATTCGGGCTTATTTGGACTCAAAATAGATTGGTATTGAAAATGAGCGAAATCGGAGATAGCCATGCCCCCTTTTCCTATGTCGAAAATATAGAAAAATTGAAAAAATTAGATAATTTAAAAACTAATACCACTAAATTAATGAAATTTGGTAGGTGGACTGATTTTATAACGCAAAACACAAGTTCAGTAAAATTTTGGAATATGGGCTTGGCAACGCCCACATTTAGAAGAAGCAAATTCAGAAGTTTAACAACCTGTAAATCAATAGCCGTTGGAGATATAACATTGAAATTTGGCATAGACATTTTTTTCGTAGCGACAACTGTTTGCTGTGAAAATGAGCGAAATCGGCTGAAAGCCAGGCTTTCTTTTTATACCTGCTGTACTTGTACACAGGGTATTATAACTTTGTTTGGATAACGGTTGGTTGTACAAGTTCAAAGGTATCGAGATAGATATAGACTTTCAGATATTAAAACTACCAGGATCGAAAAAAATTTGATTGAGCCATGTCCGTCCGTCTGTCCGTTAACACGATAACTTGGGCAAATATTGAGATATCTTCACCAAGTTCGGTATTCGGGCTTATTTGGACTCAGAATAGATTGGTATTGAAAATGAGCGAAATCGGCTGAAAGCCACGCTTTCTTTTTTTATACCCAGCTGTACTTGTACACAGGGTATTATAACTTTGTTTGGATAACGGTTGGTTGTACAGGTATAAAGGAATCGAGATAGATGTAGACTTTCAGATATCAAAACGACCACGATTGAAAAAAAATTTGAGTAAGCCATGCCCGTCCGTCTGTCCGTTAACACGATAACTTGAGCAAGTATTGAGATATCTTCACCAAATTCGGTATGCAGGCTTATTTAGACTCAGAATAGATTTGTATTGAAAATGAGCGAAATCGGCTAAAAGCAACGGTTTCTTTTTTTATACCCAGCTGTACTTGTACACAGGGTATTATATCTTTGTTTGGATAAAGGTTGGTTGTATAGGTATAAAGGTATAGATTTATAGAGATAGCTATAGACTTTTAGATATCAAAACGACCAGGATCGAAAAAAAATTTATTGAGCCATGTCCTTCCGTCTTTCCGTCTGCCCGTTAACACGATAACTTGAGCAAGTATTGAGATATCTTCACCAAATTCGGTATGCAGGCTTATTTAGACTCAGAATAGATTGGTATTGAAAATGAGCGAAATCGGCTAAAAGCCACGCTTTATTTTTATACCCAGCTGTACTTGTACACAGGGTATTATAACTTTGTTTGGATAACGGTTGGTTGTACAGGTATAAAGGTATCGAGATAGATATAGACTTTTAGATATCAAAACGACCAGGGTCGAAAAAAAGGTTGATTTAGGCATGTCCGTCCATCTGTCCCTCTGTCCGCCATTCCGTCTGCCCGTTAACACGATAACTTGAGCAAGTATTGAGATATCTTCACCAAATTCGGTATGCAGGCTTATTTAGACTCAGAATAGATTGGTATTGAAAATGAGCGAAATCGTCTAAAAGCCACGCTTTCTTTTTTTATACCCAGCTGTACTTGTACACAGGGTATTATAACTTTGTTTGGATAACGGTTGGTTGTATAGGTATAAAGGTATAGATTTATAGAGATAGCTATAGACTTTTAGATATCAAAACGACCAGGATCGAAAAAAAATTTATTGAGCCATGTCCTTCCGTCTTTCCGTCTGCCCGTTAACACGATAACTTGAGCAAGTATTGAGATATCTTCACCAAATTCGGTATGCGGGCTTATTTAGACTCAGAATAGAATTTTATTGAAAATGAGCGAAATCGGCTGAAAGCCACGCTTTCTTTTTTTATACCCAGCTGTACTTGTACACAGGGTATTATAACTTTGTTTGTATAACGGTTGGTTGTACAGGTTCAAAGGTATCGAGATATATATAGACTTTCAGATATTAAAACTACCAGGATCGAAAAAAATTTGATCATGTCCTTCCGTCTTTCCGTCTGCCCGTTAACACGATAACTTGAGCAAGTATTGAGATATCTTCACCAAATTCGGTATGCAGGCTTATTTAGACTTAAAATAGATTGGTATTGAAAATGAGCGAAATCGGCTGAAAGCCACGCTTTCTTTTTATACCCAGCTGTACCTGTACACAGGGTATTATAACTTTGTTTGGATAACGGTTGGTTGTATAGGTGTAAGGGTATAGATTTATAGAGATAGATATAGACTTACATGTATCAAAACGACCAGGATCTAAATAAAAAATTGATTTAGCCATGTCCGTCCATCTGTCCGTTTGTCCGCTAACACGATAACTTGAGCAAATGTTGAAATATCTTCACCAAATTCGGTATGCGGGCTTTTTTAGACTCAGAATAGATTGGTATTGAAAATGATCGAAATCGGCTAAAAGCCACGCTTTCTTTTTATACCCAGCTGTACTTGTACACCCGTTAACACGATAACTTGAGCAAGTATTGAGATATCTTCACCAAATTCGGTATGCAGGCTTATTTAGACTTTAAATAGATTGGTCTTGAAAATGAGCGAAATCGGCTGAAAGCCACGCTTTCTTTTTATACCCAGCTGTACCTGTACACAGGGTATTATAACTTTGTTTGGATAACGGTTGGTTGCATAGGTATAAAGGTATAGATTTATAGAGATAGATATAGACTTTTAGATATCAAAACGACCAGGATCGAAAAAAATTTTATTGAGCCATGTCCTTCCGTCTTTCCGTCTGCCCATTAACACGATAACTTGAGCAAGTATTGAGATATCTTCACCAAATTCGGTATGCAGGCTTATTTAGACTTAAAATAGATTGGTATTGAAAATGAGCGAAATCGGCTGAAAGCCACGCTTTCTTTTTATACCCAGCTGTACCTGTACACAGGGTATTATAACTTTGTTTGGATAACGGTTGGTTGTATAGGTATAAAGGTATAGATTTATAGAGATAGATATAGACTTACATGTATCAAAACGACCAGGATCTAAATAAAAAATTGATTTAGCCATGTCCGTCCATCTGTCCGTTTGTCCGCTAACACGATAACTTGAGCAAATGTTGAAATATCTTCACCAAATTCGGTATGCGGGCTTTTTTAGACTCAGAATAGATTGGTATTGAAAATGATCGAAATCGGCTAAAAGCCACGCTTTCTTTTTATACCCAGCTGTACTTGTACACCCGTTAACACGATAACTTGAGCAAGTATTGAGATATCTTCACCAAATTCGGTATGCAGGCTTATTTAGACTTTAAATAGATTGGTATTGAAAATGAGCGAAATCGGCTGAAAGCCACGCTTTCTTTTTATACCCAGCTGTACCTGTACACAGGGTATTATAACTTTGTTTGGATAACGGTTGGTTGCATAGGTATAAAGGTATAGATTTATAGAGATAGATATAGACTTTTAGATATCAAAACGACCAGGATCGAAAAAAATTTTATTGAGCAATGTCCTTCCGTCTTTCCGTCTGCCCATTAACACGATAACTTGAGCAAGTATTGAGATATCTTCACCAAATTCGGTATGCAGGCTTATTTAGACTTAAAATAGATTGGTATTGAAAATGAGCGAAATCGGCTGAAAGCCACGCTTTCTTTTTATACCCAGCTGTACCTGTACACAGGGTATTATAACTTTGTTTGGATAACGGTTGGTTGTATAGGTATAAAGGTATAGATTTATAGAGATAGATATAGACTTTTAGATATCAAAACGACCAGGATCGAAAAAAATTTTATTGAGCCATGTCCTTCCGTCTTTCCGTCTGCCCGCTAACACGATAACTTGAGCAAGTATTGAGATATCTTCACCAAATTCGGTATGCAGGCTTATTTAGACTTAAAATAGATTGGTATTGAAAATGAGCGAAATCGGCTGAAAGCCACGCTTTCTTTTTATACCCAGCTGTACCTGTACACAGGGTATTATAACTTTGTTTGGATAACGGTTGGTTGTATAGGTATAAAGGTATAGATTTATAGAGATAGATATAGACTTACATGTATCAAAACGACCAGGATCTAAATAAAAAATTGATTTAGCCATGTCCGTCCATCTGTCCGTTTGTCCGCTAACACGATAACTTGAGCAAATGTTGAAATATCTTCACCAAATTCGGTATGCGGGCTTTTTTAGACTCAGAATAGATTGGTATTGAAAATGAGCGAAATCGGCTAAAAGCCACGCTTTCTTTTTATACCCAGCTGTACTTGTACACCCGTTAACACGATAACTTGAGCAAGTATTGAGATATCTTCACCAAATTCGGTATGCAGGCTTATTTAGACTTTAAATAGATTGGTATTGAAAATGAGCGAAATCGGCTGAAAGCCACGCTTTCTTTTTATACCCAGCTGTACCTGTACACAGGGTATTATAACTTTGTTTGGATAACGGTTGGTTGCATAGGTATAAAGGTATAGATTTATAGAGATAGATATAGACTTTTAGATATCAAAACGACCAGGATCGAAAAAAATTTTATTGAGCCATGTCCTTCCGTCTTTCCGTCTGCCCATTAACACGATAACTTGAGCAAGTATTGAGATATCTTCACCAAATTCGGTATGCAGGCTTATTTAGACTTAAAATAGATTGGTATTGAAAATGAGCGAAATCGGCTGAAAGTCACGCTTTCTTTTTATACCCAGCTGTACCTGTACACAGGGTATTATAACTTTGTTTGGATAACGGTTGGTTGTATAGGTATAAAGGTATAGATTTATAGAGATAGATATAGACTGTTAGATATCAAAACGACCAGGATCGAAAAAAATTTTATTGAGCCATGTCCTTCCGTCTTTCCGTCTGCCCGCTAACACGATAACTTGAGCAAGTATTGAGATATCTTCACCAAATTCATGCAGGCTTATTTAGACTTAAAATAGATTGGTATTGAAAATGAGCGAAATCGGCTGAAAGCCACGCTTTCTTTTTATACCCAGCTGTACCTGTACACAGGGTATTATAACTTTGTTTGGATAACGGTTGGTTGCATAGGTATAAAGGTATAGATTTATAGAGATAGATATAGACTTTTAGATATCAAAACGACCAGGATCGAAAAAAATTTTATTGAGCCATGTCCTTCCGTCTTTCCGTCTGCCCATTAACACGATAACTTGAGCAAAGTATTGAGATATCTTCACCAAATTCGGTATGCAGGCTTATTTAGACTCAGAATAGATTGGTATTGAAAATGATCGAAATCGGCTAAAAGCCACGCTTTCTTTTTATACCCCAGCTGTACTTGTACACCCGTTAACACGATAACTTGAGCAAGTATTGAGATATCTTCACCAAATTCGGTATGCAGGCTTATTTAGACTTTAAATAGATTGGTATTGAAAATGAGCGAAATCGGCTGAAAGCCACGCTTTCTTTTTATACCCAGCTGTACCTGTACACAGGGTATTATAACTTTGTTTGGATAACGGTTGGTTGCATAGGTATAAAGGTATAGATTTATAGAGATAGATATAGACTTACATGTATCAAAACGACCAGGATCTAAATAAAAAATTGATTTAGCCATGTCCGTCCATCTGTCCGTTTGTCCGCTAACGCGAAAAGTTGAGCAAATGTTGAAATATCTTCACCAAATTCGGTATGCGGGCTTTTTTTAGACTCAGAATAGATTGGTATTGAAAATGATCGAAATCGGCTAAAAGCCACGCTTTCTTTTTATACCCAGCTGTACTTGTACACCCGTTAACACGATAACTTGAGCAAGTATTGAGATATCTTCACCAAATTCGGTATGCAGGCTTATTTAGACTTTAAATAGATTGGTATTGAAAATGAGCGAAATCGGCTGAAAGCCACGCTTTCTTTTTATACCCAGATGTACCTGTACACAGGGTATTATAACTTTGTTTGGATAACGGTTGGTTGTATGGGTATAAAGGTATAGATTTATAGAGATAGATATAGACTTTTAGATATCAAAACGACCAGGATCGAAAAAAATTTTATTGAGCCATGTCCTTCCGTCTTTCCGTCTGCCCGTTAACACGATAACTTGAGCAAGTATTGAGATATCTTCACCAAATTCGGTATGCAGGCTTATTTAGACTTAAAATAGATTGGTATTGAAAATGAGCGAAATCGGCTGAAAGCCACGCTTTCTTTTTATACCCAGCTGTACCTGTACACAGGGTATTATAACTTTGTTTGGATAACGGTTGGTTGTATAGGTATAAAGGTATAGATTTATAGAGATAGATAT
This sequence comes from Merzomyia westermanni, assembly GCA_949987695.1. Lineage (NCBI taxonomy): Eukaryota > Metazoa > Arthropoda > Insecta > Diptera > Tephritidae > Merzomyia > Merzomyia westermanni. The sequence continues at coordinate 98,566,313 of OX465288.1, read as the reverse complement.
AGACTTACATGTATCAAAACGACCAGGATCTAAATAAAAAATTGATTTAGCCATGTCCGTCCATCTGTCCGTTTGTCCGCTAACGCGATAAGTTGAGCAAATGTTGAAATATCTTCACCAAATTCGGTATGCGGGCTTTTTTAGACTCAGAATAGATTGGTATTGAAAATGATCGAAATCGGCTAAAAGCCACGCTTTCTTTTTATACCCAGCTGTACTTGTACACCCGTTAACACGATAACTTGAGCAAGTATTGAGATATCTTCACCAAATTCGGTATGCAGGCTTATTTAGACTTAAAATAGATTGGTATTGAAAATGAGCGAAATCGGCTGAAAGCCACGCTTTCTTTTTATACCCAGATGTACCTGTACACAGGGTATTATAACTTTGTTTGGATAACGGTTGGTTGTATAGGTATAAAGGTATAGATTTATAGAGATAGATATAGACTTACATGTATCAAAACGACCAGGATCTAAATAAAAAATTGATTTAGCCATGTCCGTCCATCTGTCCGTTTGTCCGCTAACACGATAACTTGAGCAAATGTTGAAATATCTTCACCAAATACGGTATGCGGGCTTTTTTAGACTCAGAATAGATTGGTATTGAAAATGAGCGAAATCGGCTAAAAGCCACGCTTTCTTTTTATACCCAGCTGTACTTGTAGACAGGGTATTATAACTTTGTTTGGATAACGGTTGGTTGTACAGGTATAAAGGTATCGAGATAGATATAGACTTTTAGATATCAAAACGACCAGGATCGAAACAAAATTTGATTTAGGCATGTCCGTCCATCTGTCCCTCTGTCCGCCATTCCGTCTGTCCTTTAACACGATTACTTGAGCAAATATTGAGATATCTTTACCAAATTCGGTATGCGGGCTTATTTAGACACAGAATAGAATGGTATTGAAAATGAGCGAAATCGGCTGAAAGCCACGCTTTCTTTTTTTATACCCAGCTGGTCTTGTACACAGGGTATTATAACTTTGTTTGGATAACGGTTGGTTGTACAAGTTCAAAGGTATCGAGATAGATATAGACTTTCAGATATTAAAACTACCAGGATCGAAAAAAATTTGATTGAGCCATGTCCTTCCGTCTTTCCGTCTGCCCGTTAACACGATAACTTGAGCAAGTATTGAGATATCTTCACCAAATTCGGTATGCAGGCTTATTTAGACTCAGAATAGATTGGTATTGAAAATGAGCGAAATCGTCTAAAAGCCACGCTTTCTTTTTTTATACCCAGCTGTACTTGTACACAGGGTATTATAACTTTGTTTGGATAACGGTTGGTTGTATAGGTATAAAGGTATAGATTTATAGAGATAGATATAGACTTTTAGATATCAAAACGACCAGGATCGAAAAAAAATTTATTGAGCCATGTCCTTCCGTCTTTCCGTCTGCCCGTTAACACGATAACTTGAGCAAGTATTGAGATATCTTCACCAAATTCGGTATGCAGGCTTATTTAGACTTAAAATAGATTGGTATTGAAAATGAGCGAAATCGGCTGAAAGCCACGCTTTCTTTTTATACCCAGCTGTACCTTTACACAGGGTGTTATAACTTTGTTTGGATAACGGTTGGTTGTATAGGTATAAAGGTATAGATTTATAGAGATAGATATAGACTTACATGTATCAAAACGACCAGGATCTAAATAAAAAATTGATTTAGCCATGTCCGTCCATCTGTCCGTTTGTCCGCTAACACGATAACTTGAGCAAATGTTGAAATATCTTCACCAAATTCGGTATGCGGGCTTTTTTAGACTCAGAATAGATTGGTATTGAAAATGATCGAAATCGGCTAAAAGCCACGCTTTCTTTTTATACCCAGCTGTACTTGTACACCCGCTAACACGATAACTTGAGCAAGTATTGAGATATCTTCACCAAATTCGGTATGCAGGCTTATTTAGACTTTAAATAGATTGGTATTGAAAATGAGCGAAATCGGCTGAAAGCCACGCTTTATTTTTATACCCAGCTGTACCTGTACACAGGGTATTATAACTTTGTTTGGATAACGGTTGGTTGCATAGGTATAAAGGTATAGATTTATAGAGATAGATATAGACTTTTAGATATCAAAACGACCAGGATCGAAAAAAATTTTATTGAGCCATGTCCTTCCGTCTTTCCGTCTGCCCATTAACACGATAACTTGAGCAAGTATTGAGATATCTTCACCAAATTCGGTATGCAGGCTTATTTAGACTTAAAATAGATTGGTATTGAAAATGAGCGAAATCGGCTGAAAGCCACGCTTTCTTTTTATACCCAGCTGTGCCTGTACACAGGGTATTATAACTTTGTTTGGATAACGGTTGGTTGTATAGGTATAAAGGTATAGATTTATAGAGATAGATATAGACTTTTAGATATCAAAACGACCAGGATCGAAAAAAATTTTATTGAGCCATGTCCTTCCGTCTTTCCGTCTGCCCGCTAACACGATAACTTGAGCAAGTATTGAGATATCTTCACCAAATTCGGTATGCAGGCTTATTTAGACTTTAAATAGATTGGTATTGAAAATGAGCGAAATCGGCTGAAAGCCACGCTTTCTTTTTATACCCAGCTGTACCTGTACACAGGGTATTATAACTTTGTTTGGATAACGGTTGGTTGCATAGGTATAAAGGTATAGATTTATAGAGATAGATATAGACTTTTAGATATCAAAACGACCAGGATCGAAAAAAATTTTATTGAGCCATGTCCTTCCGTCTTTCCGTCTGCCCATTAACACGATAACTTGAGCAAGTATTGAGATATCTTCACCAAATTCGGTATGCAGGCTTATTTAGACTTAAAATAGATTGGTATTGAAAATGAGCGAAATCGGCTGAAAGCCACGCTTTCTTTTTATACCCAGCTGTACCTGTACACAGGGTATTATAACTTTGTTTGGATAACGGTTGGTTGTATAGGTATAAAGGTATAGATTTATAGAGATAGATATAGACTGTTAGATATCAAAACGACCAGGATCGAAAAAAATTTTATTGAGCCATGTCCTTCCGTCTTTCCGTCTGCCCGCTAACACGATAACTTGAGCAAGTATTGAGATATCTTCACCAAATTCGGTATGCAGGCTTATTTAGACTTAAAATAGATTGGTATTGAAAATGAGCGAAATCGGCTGAAAGCCACGCTTTCTTTTTATACCCAGCTGTACCTGTACACAGGGTATTATAACTTTGTTTGGATAACGGTTGGTTGCATAGGTATAAAGGTATAGATTTATAGAGATAGATATAGACTTTTAGATATCAAAACGACCAGGATCGAAAAAAATTTTATTGAGCCATGTCCTTCCGTCTTTCCGTCTGCCCATTAACACGATAACTTGAGCAAGTATTGAGATATCTTCACCAAATTCGGTATGCAGGCTTATTTAGACTCAGAATAGATTGGTATTGAAAATGATCGAAATCGGCTAAAAGCCACGCTTTCTTTTTATACCCAGCTGTACTTGTACACCCGTTAACACGATAACTTGAGCAAGTATTGAGATATCTTCACCAAATTCGGTATGCAGGCTTATTTAGACTTTAAATAGATTGGTATTGAAAATGAGCGAAATCGGCTGAAAGCCACGCTTTCTTTTTATACCCAGCTGTACCTGTACACAGGGTATTATAACTTTGTTTGGATAACGGTTGGTTGCATAGGTATAAAGGTATAGATTTATAGAGATAGATATAGACTTACATGTATCAAAACGACCAGGATCTAAATAAAAAATTGATTTAGCCATGTCCGTCCATCTGTCCGTTTGTCCGCTAACGCGAAAAGTTGAGCAAATGTTGAAATATCTTCACCAAATTCGGTATGCGGGCTTTTTTAGACTCAGAATAGATTGGTATTGAAAATGATCGAAATCGGCTAAAAGCCACGCTTTCTTTTTATACCCAGCTGTACTTGTACACCCGTTAACACGATAACTTGAGCAAGTATTGAGATATCTTCACCAAATTCGGTATGCAGGCTTATTTAGACTTTAAATAGATTGGTATTGAAAATGAGCGAAATCGGCTGAAAGCCACGCTTTCTTTTTATACCCAGATGTACCTGTACACAGGGTATTATAACTTTGTTTGGATAACGGTTGGTTGTATGGGTATAAAGGTATAGATTTATAGAGATAGATATAGACTTTTAGATATCAAAACGACCAGGATCGAAAAAAATTTTATTGAGCCATGTCCTTCCGTCTTTCCGTCTGCCCGTTAACACGATAACTTGAGCAAGTATTGAGATATCTTCACCAAATTCGGTATGCAGGCTTATTTAGACTTAAAATAGATTGGTATTGAAAATGAGCGAAATCGGCTGAAAGCCACGCTTTCTTTTTATACCCAGCTGTACCTGTACACAGGGTATTATAACTTTGTTTGGATAACGGTTGGTTGTATAGGTATAAAGGTATAGATTTATAGAGATAGATATAGACTTACATGTATCAAAACGACCAGGATCTAAATAAAAAATTGATTTAGCCATGTCCGTCCATCTGTCCGTTTGTCCGCTAACGCGATAAGTTGAGCAAATGTTGAAATATCTTCACCAAATTCGGTATGCGGGCTTTTTTAGACTCAGAATAGATTGGTATTGAAAATGATCGAAATCGGCTAAAAGCCACGCTTTCTTTTTATACCCAGCTGTACTTGTACACCCGTTAACACGATAACTTGAGCAAGTATTGAGATATCTTCACCAAATTCGGTATGCAGGCTTATTTAGACTTAAAATAGATTGGTATTGAAAATGAGCGAAATCGGCTGAAAGCCACGCTTTCTTTTTATACCCAGATGTACCTGTACACAGGGTATTATAACTTTGTTTGGATAACGGTTGGTTGTATAGGTATAAAGGTATAGATTTATAGAGATAGATATAGACTTACATGTATCAAAACGACCAGGATCTAAATAAAAAATTGATTTAGCCATGTCCGTCCATCTGTCCGTTTGTCCGCTAACACGATAACTTGAGCAAATGTTGAAATATCTTCACCAAATACGGTATGCGGGCTTTTTTAGACTCAGAATAGATTGGTATTGAAAATGAGCGAAATCGGCTAAAAGCCACGCTTTCTTTTTATACCCAGCTGTACTTGTAGACAGGGTATTATAACTTTGTTTGGATAACGGTTGGTTGTACAGGTATAAAGGTATCGAGATAGATATAGACTTTTAGATATCAAAACGATCAGGATCGAAACAAAATTTGATTTAGGCATGTCCGTCCATCTGTCCCTCTGTCCGCCATTCCGTCTGTCCTTTAACACGATTACTTGAGCAAATATTGAGATATCTTCACCAAATTCGGTATGCGGGCTTATTTAGACTAAGAATAGAATGGTATTGAAAATGAGCGAAATCGGCTCAAAGCCACGCTTTCTTTTTTTATACCCAGCTGGTCTTGTACACAGGGTATTATAACTTTGTTTGGATAACGGTTGGTTGTACAAGTTCAAAGGTATCGAGATAGATATAGACTTTCAGATATTAAAACTACCAGGATCGAAAAAAATTTGATTGAGCCATGTCCTTCCGTCTTTCCGTCTGCCCGTTAACACGATAACTTGAGCAAGTATTGAGATATCTTCACCAAATTCGGTATGCAGGCTTATTTAGACTCAGAATAGATTGGTATTGAAAATGAGCGAAATCGTCTAAAAGCCACGCTTTCTTTTTTTATACCCAGCTGTACTTGTACACAGGGTATTATAACTTTGTTTGGATAACGGTTGGTTGTATAGGTATAAAGGTATAGATTTATAGAGATAGCTATAGACTTTTAGATATCAAAACGACCAGGATCGAAAAAAAATTTATTGAGCCATGTCCTTCCGTCTTTCCGTCTGCCCGTTAACACGATAACTTGAGCAAGTATTGAGATATCTTCACCAAATTCGGTATGCAGGCTTATTTAGACTTAAAATAGATTGGTATTGAAAATGAGCGAAATCGGCTGAAAGCCACGCTTTCTTTTTATACCCAGCTGTACCTTTACACAGGGTGTTATAACTTTGTTTGGATAACGGTTGGTTGTATAGGTATAAAGGTATAGATTTATAGAGATAGATATAGACTTACATGTATCAAAACGACCAGGATCTAAATAAAAAATTGATTTAGCCATGTCCGTCCATCTGTCCGTTTGTCCGCTAACACGATAACTTGAGCAAATGTTGAAATATCTTCACCAAATTCGGTATGCGGGCTTTTTTAGACTCAGAATAGATTGGTATTGAAAATGATCGAAATCGGCTAAAAGCCACGCTTTCTTTTTATACCCAGCTGTACTTGTACACCCGCTAACACGATAACTTGAGCAAGTATTGAGATATCTTCACCAAATTCGGTATGCAGGCTTATTTAGACTTTAAATAGATTGGTATTGAAAATGAGCGAAATCGGCTGAAAGCCACGCTTTATTTTTATACCCAGCTGTACCTGTACACAGGGTATTATAACTTTGTTTGGATAACGGTTGGTTGCATAGGTATAAAGGTATAGATTTATAGAGATAGATATAGACTTTTAGATATCAAAACGACCAGGATCGAAAAAAATTTTATTGAGCCATGTCCTTCCGTCTTTCCGTCTGCCCATTAACACGATAACTTGAGCAAGTATTGAGATATCTTCACCAAATTCGGTATGCAGGCTTATTTAGACTTAAAATAGATTGGTATTGAAAATGAGCGAAATCGGCTGAAAGCCACGCTTTCTTTTTATACCCAGCTGTGCCTGTACACAGGGTATTATAACTTTGTTTGGATAACGGTTGGTTGTATAGGTATAAAGGTATAGATTTATAGAGATAGATATAGACTTTTAGATATCAAAACGACCAGGATCGAAAAAAATTTTATTGAGCCATGTCCTTCCGTCTTTCCGTCTGCCCGCTAACACGATAACTTGAGCAAGTATTGAGATATCTTCACCAAATTCGGTATGCAGGCTTATTTAGACTTAAAATAGATTGGTATTGAAAATGAGCGAAATCGGCTGAAAGCCACGCTTTCTTTTTATACCCAGCTGTACCTGTACACAGGGTATTATAACTTTGTTTGGATAACGGTTGGTTGTATAGGTATAAAGGTTTAGATTTATAGAGATAGATATAGGCTTTTAGATATCAAAACGACCAGGATCGAAAAAAATTTTATTGAGCCATGTCCTTCCGTCTGCCCGTTAACACGATAACTTGAGCAAGTATTGAGATATCTTCACCAAATTCGGTATGCAGGCTTATTTAGACTTAAAATAGATTGGTATTGAAAATAAGCGAAATCGGCTGAAAGTCACGCTTTCTTTTTATACCCAGCTGTACCTGTACACAGGGTATTATAACTTTGTTTGGATAACGGTTGGTTGTATAGGTATAAAGGTATCGAGATAGATATAGACTTTTATATATCAAAACGACCAGGATCGAAAAAAAAGTTGATTTAGGCATGTCCGTCCATCTGTCCCTCTGTCCGCCATTCCGTCTGTCCTTTAACACGATAACTTGAGCAAGTATTGAGATATCTTCACCAAATTCGGTATGCAGGCTTAATTAGACTTAAAATAGATTGGTATTGAAAATGAGCGAAATCGGCTGAAAGTCACGCTTTCTCTTTATACCCAGCTGTACCTGTACACAGGGTATTATAACTTTGTTTGGATAACGGTTGGTTGTATAGGTATAAAGGTATAGATTTATAGAGATAGATATAGACTTTTAGATATCAAAACGACCAGGATCGAAAAAAAAATTTATTGAGCCATGTCCTTCCGTCTTTCCGTCTGCCCGTTAACACGATAACTTCAGCAAGTATTGAGATATCTTCACCAAATTCGGTATGCAGGCTTATTTAGACTTAAAATAGATTGGTATTGAAAATAAGCGAAATCGGCTGAAAGCCACGCTTTCTTTTTATACCCAGCTTTACCTGTACACAGGGTATTATAACTTTGTTTGGATAACGGTTGGTTGTATAGGTATAAAGGTATCGATATAGATATAGACTTTTATATATCAAAACGACCAGGATCGAAAAAAAAGTTGATTTAGGCATGTCCGTCCATCTGTCCCTCTGTCCGCCATTCCGTCTGTCCTTTAACACGATAACTTGAGCAAGTATTGAGATATCTTCACCAAATTCGGTATGCAGGCTTATTTAGACTCAGAATAGATTGGTATTGAAAATGAGCGAAATCGGCTAAAAGCCACGCTTTCTTTTTATACCCAGCTGTACTTGTACACAGGGTATTATAACTTTGTTTGGATAACGGCTGGTTGTATAGGTATAAAGGTATAGATTTATAGAGATAGATATAGACTTTTAGATATCAAAACGACCAGGATCGAAAAAAAATTTATTGAGCCATGTCCTTCCGTCTTTCCGTCTGCCCGTTAACACGATAACTTGAGCAAGTATTGAGATATCTTCACCAAATTCGGTATGCAGGCTTATTTAGACTCAGAATAGATTGGTATTGAAAATGAGCGAAATCGGCTAAAAGCCACGCTTTCTTTTTATACCCAGCTGTACTTGTACACAGGGTATTATAACTTTGTTTGGATAACGGTTGGTTGTATAGGTATAAAGGTATAGATTTATAGAGATAGCTATAGACTTTTAGATATCAAAACGACCAGGATCGAAAAAAAATTTATTGAGCCATGTCCTTCCGTCTTTCCGTCTGCCCGTTAACACGATAACTTGAGCAAGTATTGAGATATCTTCACCAAATTCGGTATGCAGGCTTATTTAGACTCAGAATAGATTGGTATTGAAAATGAGCGAAATCGGCTAAAAGCCACGCTTTCTTTTTATACCCAGCTGTACTTGTACACAGGGTATTATAACTTTGTTTGGATAACGGTTGGTTGTACAGGTATAAAGGTATCGAGATAGATATAGACTTTTAGATATCAAAACGACCAGGGTCGAAAAAAAAGTTGATTTAGGCATGTCCGTCCATCTGTCCCTCTGTCCGCCATTCCGTCTGTCCTTTAACACGATTACTTGAGCAAATATTGAGATATCTTCACCAAATTCGGTATGCGGGCTTATTTAGACTCAGAATAGAATTTTATTGAAAATGAGCGAAATCGGCTGAAAGCCACGCTTTCTCTTTTTATACCCAGCTGTACTTGTACACAGGGTATTATAACTTTGTTTGGATAACGGTTGGTTGTACAGGTTCAAAGGTATCGAGATATATATAGACTTTCAGATATTAAAACTACCAGGATCGAAAAAAATTTGATTGAGCCATGTCCTTCCGTCTTTCCGTCTGCACGTTAACACGATAACTTGAGCAAGTATTGAGATATCTTCACCAAATTCGGTATGCAGGCTTATTTAGACTTAAACTAAATTGGTATTGAAAATGAGCGAAATCGGCTGAAAGCCACGCTTTCTTTTTATACCCAGCTGTACCTGTACACAGGGTATTATAACTTTGTTTGGATAACGGTTGGTTGTATAGGTATAAAGGTATCGAGATAGATATAGACTTTTATATATCAAAACGACCAGGATCGAAAAAAAAGTTGATTTAGGCATGTCCGTCCATCTGTCCCTCTGTCCGCCATTCCGTCTGTCCTTTAACACGATAACTTGAGCAAGTATTGAGATATCTTCACCAAATTCGGTATGCAGGCTTATTTAGACTTAAAATAGATTGGTATTGAAAATGAGCGAAATCGGCTGAAAGTCACGCTTTCTTTTTATACCCAGCTGTACCTGTACACAGGGTATTATAACTTTGTTTGGATAACGGTTGGTTGTATAGGTATAAAGGTATAGATTTATAGAGATAGATATAGACTTTTAGATATCAAAACGACCAGGATCGAAAAAAAATTTATTGAGCCATGTCCTTCCGTCTTTCCGTCTGCCCGTTAACACGATAACTTGAGCAAGTATTGAGATATCTTCACCAAATTCGGTATGCAGGCTTATTTAGACTCAGAATAGATTGGTATTGAAAATGAGCGAAATCGGCTAAAAGCCACGCTTTCTTTTTATACCCAGCTGTACTTGTACACAGGGTATTATAACTTTGTTTGGATAACGGTTGGTTGTATAGGTATAAAGGTATAGATTTATAGAGATAGCTATAGACTTTTAGATATCAAAACGACCAGGATCGAAAAAAATTTATTGAGCCATGTCCTTCCGTCTTTCCGTCTGCCCGTTAACACGATAACTTGAGCAAGTATTGAGATATCTTCACCAAATTCGGTATGCAGGCTTATTTAGACTCAGAATAGATTGGTATTGAAAATGAGCGAAATCGGCTAAAAGCCACGCTTTCTTTTTATACCCAGCTGTACTTGTACACAGGGTATTATAACTTTGTTTGGATAACGGTTGGTTGTACAGGTATAAAGGTATCGAGATAGATATAGACTTTTAGATATCAAAACGACCAGGGTCGAAAAAAAAGTTGATTTAGGCATGTCCGTCCATCTGTCCCTCTGTCCGCCATTCCGTCTGTCCTTTAACACGATTACTTGAGCAAATATTGAGATATCTTCACCAAATTCGGTATGCGGGCTTATTTAGACTCAGAATAGAATTTTATTGAAAATGAGCGAAATCGGCTGAAAGCCACGCTTTCTTTTTTTATACCCAGCTGTACTTGTACACAGGGTATTATAACTTTGTTTGGATAACGGTTGGTTGTACAGGTTCAAAGGTATCGAGATATATATAGACTTTCAGATATTAAAACTACCAGGATCGAAAAAAATTTGATTGAGCCATGTCCTTCCGTCTTTCCGTCTGCACGTTAACACGATAACTTGAGCAAGTATTGAGATATCTTCACCAAATTCGGTATGCAGGCTTATTTAGACTTAAACTAAATTGGTATTGAAAATGAGCGAAATCGGCTGAAAGCCACGCTTTCTTTTTATACCCAGCTGTACCTGTACACAGGGTATTATAACTTTGTTTGGATAACGGTTGGTTGTATAGGTATAAAGGTATATATTTATAGAGATAGATATAGACTTACATGTATCAAAACGACCAGGATCTAAATAAAAAATTGATTTAGCCATGTCCTTCCGTCTTTCCGTCTGCCCATTAACACGATAACTTGAGCAAGTATTGAGATATCTTCATCAAATTCGGTATGCAGGCTTATTTAGACTTAAAATAGATTGGTATTGAAAATGAGCGAAATCGGCTGAAAGCCACGCTTTCTTTTTATACCCAGCTGTACCTGTACACAGGGTATTATAACTTTGTTTGGATAACGGTTGGTTGTATAGGTATAAAGGTTTAGATTTATGGAGATAGATATAGGCTTTTAGATATCAAAACGACCAGGATCGAAAAAAATTTTATTGAGCCATGTCCTTCCGTCTGCCCGTTAACACGATAACTTGAGCAAGTATTGAGATATCTTCACCAAATTCGGTACGCAGGCTTATTTAGATTTAAAATAGATTGGTATTGAAAATGAGCGAAATCGGCTGAAAGTCACGCTTTCTTTTTATACCCAGCTGTACCTGTACACAGGGTATTATAACTTTGTTTGGATAACGGGTTGGTTGTATAGGTATAAAGGTATAGATTTATAGAGATAGATATAGACTTTTAGATATCAAAACGACCAGGATCGAAAAAAAAATTTATTGAGCCATGTCCTTCCGTCTTTCCGTCTGCCCGTTAACACGATAAATTGAGCAAGTATTGAGATATCTTCACCAAATTCGGTATGCAGGCTTATTTAGACTTAAAATAGATTGGTATTGAAAATAAGCGAAATCGGCTGAAAGCCACGCTTTCTTTTTATACCCAGCTGTACCTGTACACAGGGTATTATAACTTTGTTTGGATAACGGTTGGTTGTATAGGTATAAAGGTATAGATTTATAGAGATAGATATAGACTTTTAGATATCAAAACGACCAGGATCGAAAAAAAAATTTATTGAGCCATGTCCGTCCAACTGTCCGTTTGTCCGCTAACACGATAACTTGAGCAAATGTTGAAATATCTTCAACAAATACGGTATGCGGGCTTTTTTAGACTCAGAATAGATTGGTATTGAAAATGAGCGCAATCGGCTAAAAGCCACGCTTTCTTTTTATACCCAGCTGTACTTGTAGACAGGGTATTATAACTTTGTTTGGATAACGGTTGGTTGTACAGGTATAAAGGTATCGATATAGATATAGACTTTTAGATATCAAAACGACCAGGATCGAAACAAAAGTTGATTTAGGCATGTCCGTCCATCTGTCCCTCTGTCCGCCATTCCGTCTGTCCTTTAACACGATTACTTGAGCAAATATTGAGATATCTTCACCAAATTCGGTATGCGGGCTTATTTAGACTCAGAATAGAATGGTATTGAAAATGAGCGAAATCGGCTGAAAGCCACGCTTTCTTTTTTTATACCCAGCTGTACTTGTACACAGGGTATTATAACTTTGTTTGGATAACGGTTGGTTGTACAAGTTCAAAGGTATCGATATATATATAGACTTTCAGATATTAAAACTACCAGGATCGAAAAAAATTTGATTGAGCCATGTCCTTACGTCTTTCCGTCTGCCCGTTAACACGATAACTTGAGCAAGTATTGAGATATCTTCACCAAATTCGGTATGCAGGCTTAATTAGACTTAAAATAGATTGGTATTGAAAATGAGCGAAATCGGCTGAAAGCCACGCTTTCTTTTATACCCAGCTGTACCTGTACACAGGGTATTATAACTTTGTTTGGATAACGGTTGGTTGTATAGGTATAAAGGTATAGATTTATAGAGATAGATATAGACTTACATGTATCAAAACGACCAGGATCTAAATAAAAAATTGATTTAGCCATGTCCGTCCATCTGTCCGTTTGTCCGCTAACACGATAACTTGAGCAAATGTTGAAATATCTTCACCAAATTCGGTATGCGGGCTTTTTTTGACTCAGAATAGATTGGTATTGAAAATGAGCGAAATCGGCTGAAAGCCACGCTTTCTTTTTATACCCAGCTCTACCTGTACACAGGGTATTATAACTTTGTTTGGATAACGGTTGGTTGTATAGGTATAAAGGTCTAGATTTATAGAGATAGATATAGACTTACATGTATCAAAACGAGCAGGATCTAAATAAAAAATTGATTTAGCCATGTCCGTCCATCTGTCCGTTTGTCCGCTAACACGATAACTTGAGCAAATGTTGAAATATCTTCACCAAATTCGGTATGCGGGCTTATTTAGCCTTAGAATAGATTGGTATTGAAAATGAGCGAAATCGGCTAAAACCCTCGCTTTCTTTTTATACATAGCTGTACTTGTACACAGGGTATTATAACTTTGTTTGGATAACGGTTGGTTGTACAGGTATAAAGGTATCGAGATAGCTATAGACTTTTAGATATCAAAAAGACCACGATCGAAAAAAAATTTGATTTAGGCATGTCCGTCCATCTGTCCCTCTGTCCGCCATTCCGTCTGTCCTTTAACACGATTACTTGAGCAAATATTGAGATATCTTCACCAAATTCGGTATGCGGGCTTATTAGACTCAGAATAGAATGGTATTGAAAATGAGCGAAATCGGCTGAAAGCCACGCTTTCTTTTTATACCCAGCTGTACCTGTACACAGGGTATTATAACTTTGTTTGGATAACGGTTGGTTGTATAGGTATAAAGGTATAGATTTATAGAGATAGATATAGACTTACATGTATCAAAACGACCAGGATTTAAATAAAAAATTGATTTAGCCATGTCCGTCCATCTGTCCGTTTGTCCGCTAACACGATAACTTGAGCAAATGTTGAAATATCTTCACCAAATTCGGTATGCGGGCTTTTTTAGACTCAGAATAGATTGGTATTGAAAATGAGCGAAATCGGCTAAAAGCCACGCTTTCTTTTTATACATAGCTGTACTTGTTCACAGGGTATTATAACTTTGTTTGGATAACGGTTGGTTGTACAGGTATAAAGGTATCGCGATAGCTATAGACTTTTAGATATCAAAACGACCACGATCGAAAAAAATTTGATTTAGGCATGTCCGTCCATCTGTCCCTCTGTCCGCCATTCCGTCTGCCCGTTAACACGATAACTTGAGCAAGTATTGAGATATCTTCACCAAATTCGGTATGCAGGCTTAATTAGACTTAAAATAGATTGGTATTGAAAATGAGCGAAATCGGCTGAAAGCCACGCTTTCTTTTTATACCCAGCTGTACCTGTACACAGGGTATTATAACTTTGTTTGGATAACGGTTGGTTGTATAGGTATAAAGGTATAGATTTATAGAGATAGATATAGACTTACATGTATTAAAACGACCAGGATCTAAATAAAAAATTGATTTAGCCATGTCCGTCCATCTGTCCGTTTGTCCGCTAACACGATAACTTGAGCAAATGTTGAAATATCTTCACCAAATTCGGTATGCGGGCTTTTTTTGACTCAGAATAGATTGGTATTGAAAATGAGCGAAATCGGCTGAAAGCCACGCTTTCTTTTTATACCCAGCTCTACCTGTACACAGGGTATTATAACTTTGTTTGGATAACGGTTGGTTGTATAGGTATAAAGGTCTAGATTTATAGAGATATATATAGACTTACATGTATCAAAACGACCAGGATCTAAATAAAAAATTGATTTCGCCATGTCCGTCCATCTGTCCGTTTGTCCGCTAACACGATAACTTGAGCAAATGTTGAAATAT